>JAIRCJ010001053.1:0-2666679 GCA_020883675.1 Bruguiera gymnorhiza
CTCTTTCATCCAGCATGGGCCGCACGGATCTACAACTAGAGGTATCTGAGAAATTGTATTACTCAGATTGTTTAGGCATTTTATACAGCTAAGCAGGAAAATAATCTACACAATGAATAATCATAGAGAATAAAGTAATCTAAAGAGATTACTGATAATCAAATACACAAGGAAAACAATCACAATACTATCTCACAAGATCAAACAATTTTCTCAAAATCACAAGATCTCCTCCAAATCATAGTGATTAATTGTTTTATGCTCTTCTTTACCATTGAAACTGGACGAAATTGACCTTGCAAATTCCTACTTCCAAGTAACGAGATAAAAGCAGTCAACCTTACCCATTTTGTTTATTTGTGACTCGATGTCAGAGAATCGATGGGCCAACCGAACTGATGTAACTCGATGTCAAATGGAAATAGAGGACCACATTTGCTTGATGAATTTTGTTTCGGTATTGTGATAATGGTGCGCGAAAATGGTGCGGTCACCAATGAATGCATACGCTTCCATGTCTTTTTTTTTGGCAATTTTACATCTTAAGGCTCTAAAAGAATTGCCTGCACCTGCTGTTTCTCTGGCTAACTTTTCTCGGGATTCTAATCCTAGTATACATTATATCCTACTCTTCTTTCCATGACCTCCAATTGGTGGGAATGGCAATTCCCATGAAAATGTCATTCACCTTCTTTACACTCCTAGCATTCAACTTATTGTCATCTCCATCTCATCGACGGCGATAGGGTGTCCAAAGACCAAATTGCATGCACAATGTGCGATTCCTGTGACAATCCTTGCCAACCACTGTCACCTCAACCGCCGCCTCAACTCCCCGAATGTCCTCCTCCTCCATCTCCACCCCCGCCACCACCTGTTCTTCCTGAATGTCCTCCTCCCCATCTCCACCACACCTGCCCCGAATACCCGCCGCCACCGCCACCAAATGAGTGCTCTCCGTGCGCGATGCCACAATGATCAAGCCTTATCGGCCTCCACCGCCTAAGCAGCCTATGGATATTCCTTCTGGTGGGGGCGGATTGTACGCCCCGCCAGGTTATGGAACCAATCCGGTGCCATACTTTTCAATTCCAACAACTACCCCACATCAACGTCTTCTGCTCTTCGTTCAATCCAACGGAAACTGCAGCCATTGCTTTCAGCATTTTCCTCGCTACTACTTTTCTATGCGTATTCACGAACAACTCTTAAGCCCAGAGAGGAGAATCCATCCAAGATTTAGAGAACTAATCATGTGATTTATTAGCGTATCTAGTCCTGGAAGTGCTAATTGATGTCATAAGGAGGAGGAGCAAAGCTATCTGGCTTGTAGCCGCGCTGATTGCAATTTCTACCATGAACTCTGAAGTATGCGACTGTTGAATCAATATTATGTCCTTGTACTAATTTATTACTGTGTGGTACTGTAATAATTAAATTTGTTTTTCCATGAAAACTTGCTTCTTTGTTGATCAACGCGTGCATTTACTCTTGCGTATGTCTCGTATGAATTTATATGGCCGAAGATTTCATCAATAAGCTATCATCCGATATATATATATATATTATATATATATATATATATATAAGACTTTGAGTTTGAACTATTTATTATGGCTATAAATTTCTTTTTATTTTTATTAGGCGTAGTTGGTGTTTTGTGTGCATTGGTAAGAATTTTGATTTTATTGCCCATGACTCGACAATATAAGGTACCACAAGACCGTCAAATTTAATTATCTGGCTTTATTACTTTTTCAGTTTGCATTCTCTATGTATTGACCGTTATCTCCTTAATAAAACTTGACTCAATTTATTACAAATAAAAAAAAAAACAAAAATATATCATCCTTCTTCAAGAGGCATCAAGCTCGATCAGGTTAATATTTTCTTTTTCCTCCTACAAACCTTGTCATTCGTTGCAAACTTATATTTCTTGAGGCATGCAGATGGAATTAGAAAAGGGAGAGATGGCTCATTGAATTCAATGTTTAAAATATGTGTTTGGGACTCAGAATCCAGCAGATCTACCACCAAACTACATCACATGACTCCTGGCAAGAGTTTTACGTCTCACTTGGAATCTTTTTTCTTTTTTTTTCCCTGCAAATATCTCACTAGGGGGAAAAAAAAATTGCGCTCAAGCTTTAGGGCATTCTTTTCCAGTCCACGTCCCCTTTTGTTTCTTTTTCTGGTGGACAATTAATAAGTTTTTTTTTTTGTTTTTTTGTGAGAAAGATAAGTTGGACAATTAATAAGCTTAATTTACAGCTCGATATTGTTTAACCCAAACAAAAAAATCACAAATATTTCTTAAGCTGTTAGGCACCCCCCAGTACCAAATACACGTGCTAGGGAATATTTCCCACCGCTATTGTTTTTAATAGGGGTGGCGCCTCAGTTCATTTCATATCATATGTATGGTCTTGTACCATATATTATTTCCTTTTTTTATGATACATACCATTTCCTCTTGGTCTGTGGTTGACTCTCAAAAATTAATTTGTTTTCTCAACGATATTATATTGGATAGACACCTTCTTGAGTCTTTATGATATTTTTATCTCTATTGTTTTGAATAATGCAAATTTTTTTATAAAAAAAAAATTGCATTTGATGCTTGAATTAAAATGACAATTTTAATTTCTAAAATCATATGTAGTATCAGATTTACCTATTAAAATTTATATTAATGCCTAATATTAAAAAAAAAAAAAACTGAAACACATGGAAATCTCAGTCAACTTGTGATTACTATGGATGTTAAAAAAGAAAAAAAGAAAGAGAAAAATAGCCACAAAAGAATTCATACATTTAATACTATTTTTGTTGGAAAATTTGACATTCATTATTTTGTTCAGACGCTCCCCCAGGCTATGCATAATAGCGACCTCAGTCCAAGTTTGGCAACATGGTGCATATGAACAAATCGCTGATACAATAACGTTATAATGGGCTGACTTCTTCGTAGCTACCCTTTAGTTTTTCAAATCTCTTCCTTTGAAAATGGCATCGTAGAAGATAAAACACGGGAAGGTAGAGCCACCAATACGCAGGTGCATTGCCCTACTTCATTACCGAACGCAACCACCGAAATTGTCTTCTCAATTCCCTTTTTTCTCTTCCACAATCGGCCTCCTTCCAGTTCTTTCCCTGTTGTGCAAACAAATTTTGACCATTTCAGGATCAGGATGAGAAGCCCTGAATTCTTATTCTCATTTTTTAGTCTTCTTATGTTGCACACCGAGTTTCCATTGAGCACTGCCGCAACGATGGCATTGGTGTCCAAAGACCAAATATCCTGCACAACTTGCTCCGGCTGTGATAACCCATGCCAACCAATTCCATTTCCCCCGCCGCCGCCTCCACTCCCTACTTGCCCACCACCCCCTCCATCGCCGTCTCCCCCTCCGCCTGCAGTTGTTTCCGACTGTCCGCCTCCTCCCGCATCAGCAACGCCTGGTTCGCCGCCGCCGCCACCGACGTACCTGTACTCTTCCCCGCCCCCGCCTGCTATTGGGGGTTTGTATTATCCACCGCCAATCTATGGTAACTATCCAGCGCCGCCGCCACCTGACCCAATACTTCCTTACTTTCCGTACTATTATCACAACCCTCCGTCTTCTTCTGTTTCTAGTTCTGCCCACGTGGCTTTTTCCGTTTCTATCTTCATTTGTTTTCTGTTCTTCTTCCATGTTTCTTTTTATCCTCGTCCTTTTGCGATGGTTTTAAATTGTTTGACTTACGTGGGCTTTGAGATTTAGAAATCATGGTCAATTCTTGACCATCCAAATAGCCCCCCATCGTCCTGCATACCCCAATCTTCGAATAAGAGGAAGAAAAAAAAAAAGAGACTAGAAAGAGTTGGTACCATCGGCAGAGGAGCAGAAAAAATAAGGCATCAAAAACCTGTCGGAGCCAAGGCATGCGTCGTCTAATGCAATTAATCGTCGCATTCTTGTAATTTTTATATGAAACTATATATATATATATATATATATATATATATATATATATATGATTTGAATTATGTTGCATTTCAGTGTTTCTAACCCCAAAAAAAATTGCACTCTAGTAGAAAGAGAACTTATGTAATATGAGAAATCTATTCGTTGTGTAATTTAAAATCTCAAAATTCTCCTAATAAATAAATTTAAAAAAACAAAAGTAAAATCCACCCCTCCACCCCAAATAAAATTCTTTTTCATTATTTCATTTTATAGTTGACATTTGGGCAGCAACAGGCGATGTATCATGTATATTCTTAACTCAATAGAGATTTCTCGGAATACATATTAAAGCTTGAAATTTCTTTGTTATTTATTTTTTTTTATGGGGCGGTCAAAATTAGTACTTGAAATTTCAATATTTGATTGAGTATTGTGCATCCTCCATAACTGGTTGCGAACAAATTTTACGACCAAATCATACAAGCAATTGCTCTATCCTATTCATAAGCTTAATGAAATCAAGAAACACATACCAAAAAGAAAGCAAGTAGCAGTTGTTAACGTTCACGTTGCTTCCCTTGAGAGTGAAAAGGAAGGTTCTTAATTAAAGGCTGGTGGAAGGTGACGCAAGGACGACTCCGAGGAGGCGAGCATTGGAGCCATATTCTGCGCTCCCGGAGCCCCCACCAGGGAGGATATCGTGTCATGTGCGTTTTGATTGGCAACGTCAGGTAACGACACCATCGAGAGATTGGTTTTTGACTCTGTGAGGTAATGAAAATTTTGAAAGACGCTCTTGCACATGCCGCTGGCGTATCCGGGGAGCTATTGGAGAGATAAAACAGTCAAAGATGATGGGAACGAGACATGGGATGATGGCCTTCTAGGAGGATGCCACATAATGTTGCTGCGATGTAGCTGTTACGCAGTTCATTGTAGTCTTGGACATCTGGTTCTCCAGTTAATTCTCGTTCTTAAGTTTGGTTTTTATTTTTTTTATGTCTAAATCTTTTTTATGCTATTTGTCAATAAAAATAAAAAAAAAAGAATGAAAGCCTGTGCTATGGACCTTTGTTCCAAAAATCGAGGGAATTCAATTACACAATTAAACTAGTTAAATTGATTATTAAATTTTAGTTAATTAAATCAATAAAAGAGATAGTTAATTAAATTGGTATTTATTTTTTTATTTTATTTAATTTTTTTATTCGATACAGTATTTTAAAATTTTAAAAATTATGATTGATGAAATTAAATTGTTTTTTTTGATTTATTATTTTAATGATACTAAGTTCAGTAGTAATGCAATTATAAATACCAAAATAAACATAATTAAATCATTTCATATTTTACATTATTTCTAATTTATCATTACCTTTTAATTATAAATCGCTACATATTTTATAAATTGATATATATCTTATATTATATATGTCAAAATAAATATAATTAAATTGTTATATTTTAATGAACTAATAATTTTATCATTACTTCTAATTCATGGTTAACCAGACAATAAATACTCATCTGAAGTTCCTCGATCTTGTAATTTTATTTATCTTCTTATTTCATTGAAGATAATTGATAATATTTTTGGGCCTTGGGATCTTTGTGCAATTTTTTATTACATTTTTTTTTCATATTTACAAGCCTCAAGTGGAACATCACCCCAAGTGAGGTCAGCTCGATCGGAGCACATTATTCCACGACGCCGTATCAATTTACGTTGATCATGAAGGCCTTGGTCCAACTGTTATCCACTCGCTCCTATTCCAAACCAATCAAATGACACCACGTTAGCTGGAGTTAACTGAACAAAAGGTCACTTCTTCCCTCCTAAACCAAATTTGAAATTCAAAAATCCTTTTTTCTTTTTTTTTTTTTAATTTTTGGTTTGAAAATCGCAATCGCTCAATTGCTACTTTCTTTATTTTCTTTCTCACATAAAAAATCCCAATTGGCACTTAAAATCTCCAATTATCCTTTAATTAATCCTAACCCACAATTCTCTCTCTCTCTCTCGCGCGCGCGCAGCACAAAGAAGTCTCCAGAAATGCCGAAAGCAACCGCCGCTGTTGCAAATAAGAATGCCAAAGGAGCCGCCGATTCCTCTTCTGCCCTCCGTCCTCCTTACTTTCAGGTACTCCGTTGCTCTTTTTCTATTCGACTCATCATCAAGAACTTAAAACTTTTAACGGCGTTTATTCTCTTGAGTTACAGATGATCAGTGAAGCGATATCGACCCTGAAGGAGAGAAGCGGATCGAGCCAGCCAGCGATTGCCAAGTTAATCGAAGATAAGTACAAGGCGGCGCTGCCTCCGAATTTCAAGAAAATCCTGTCGGTCCAGCTCAAGAAGCTGGTAAAATCAGACAGGCTTGTTAAGGTCAAGAACTCCTACAAGATATCATCCACCGAGAAGCCGAAGCTGGCCGCCAAAGAGAAGACAAATGCCAAGAACCCCGCCACCGAGAAGGGCCTGACTCCCAGAAAGGCATCGGAGAAGGGCGGCGTCAAGACCAAGAGGCTCAGTCAGGTTAAAACCCCAGAGGCTCTCAAGAAGAAGGAGAAGAAGAAGAAGAAGGATCCAAAGATTGCAAGATCGGCGAGTCAGGTTAAGAACCCAGATGGGCTCAAGAAGACCAAAAATTTGACTCCCGTGAAGAGGAAGAGCCTCAAGAAGCCGGTGAAGAAGGCTAGCAAGTAATGGCTTGCGCTTGGTAGTGGGCATGCGGACTATTAATTACCAGTTTTTTTTCTTTCCTTTCTTTCTTTTTTTTCCCTTTGTTTTCGGCTCTGACTGTTAATTATTAATTAGTTTGTGGATATGGTAGTTTCTGCGAGATGACAAGGAGATGGTGTTCGTGTCTGATTTAAAACTGTTCTCATTATTATCTTAATGTTACATATTTCTGCTTTATGCTCAACATATTAATTGGGGTTAAGAAAAACTATGAAAATGAGAGATTATTTTACCTTTTATTTTTATTTTAACATTTTTTAATCAAATAGGAGTGGGATGTTTTAATTTGTTAAAATCATGCTATTAATTATATCGTGAGTTGGACTTAATGTCCATAAAACCCAAATTATAAGGAGTGGGCTGTGCATGGTAAAGGCATGGTTATTAAACTCGCTCCGAATATCGTGATTGGATCCTTAAATTATTAATTTAATTAATACATCAATAGTTGTGTTGGTTAGATTAATATTTAAAATTATTTATTCTTATTTAACATGAAGGCATTAAAAAAATTCATGAACACCAGAAGAAAACAGTCAATACATTCTCTCAAAGTGTTATAGAGTTTTCAATTTTTTTTCATACCGTACCATTATAAGAAGCAAGGAAATAAAATTAATGACAAAAAATAATTTAAATTATCTTACATTACAAAATTCAAATTTCAAATTAAAAAATACTTAAATTTATAAATACTCTAATACAATATAAAAAATTAATTTATCTCAAATTTTAAATTTTAAATTTCAAATCTATTAAATAAAAATAGTCAATACTCAATTGATGGTATACATTTGAACCAACACTTTCAATGAAAATTAAAAACACAAAGTTCAAGTTAGAAGATTGGAAATTTGAAGGCACTAAAATTGTAAGAAATGCAGACACTAAAAATAAATAAATAAATAAATAAAACCTAAAAGAGCTTGAGTTAATAAACTATATTGTGGCAACCCAAATCAGAGGAGACAGGATCTTCTTCTTGAACTCAAGAGGATGAAACACTGTAATCCTCTAAATTATAAACACCCATGTCATCATGCCCATAACGAAAAATGTCGCTGAAAATTCCACTAAAATAATCATTAGCAAAATAAATAGAATTATGTCATATCTCTGGATGGTCATGAGCTGAGGGAGAAAAAGATTCATTGAAACCTTGCCCAAGCTTCTAACCAGTTTCCCAATTTTCTTCCCAAAATCTAACTTATAAACATCAAACTAGACAGTTCTATAAGGATGAAGGATAATTATCCACATTAAAGAAGGGCTCATCTTCTTCATCAATAGATGAATGGTACTTCTTTTTCAAATATAATTACTTCTTAGTCAATGCTGGTATTCCTGTTTGCTGTGATCAAAATTCGAAGCATGCAAAACCTGTAGAAACTAGGGGCTAATTTTTCTGTAAGAATAACCTTTGGAGGCCTCAAAGTTGGCAACACTAATGCATGTCTAGTACTTAGTCTATTATTCTCCTTATCAAATATAGTTAATGTTGAGTTCTTCAAATTTAACCTCTTGTTTCTTGGTAAGCTAGTTTCCGTGCAGTGTTTTTACATGAGAATCAAGTATGAAACTTCTACTTTGCTAATTGGTGCACCAAGTTAAATTGATGGTTGTTCTAAAAATTCTTTTGGGCTTTAAGGGAAACAGAGCTGTGTTGTTACTCCTATCATTGATCAGTGTTTACCTTAAATACAATCTAAGAAAAGTCGAAGGATTAGTTTGCAAGAGGATTATGCAATCCAACAATTTCAACAATGTTACAATTATACATTTCAAAACATGTTTGTGAAGTTCAAACACAAAGAAATTGAAAAAAAAAAAAAGCAACAAGAAGGGATATTTGTAATAAGTGACAAAAAAAAAAAAACAGCAAAAAGTATCTTCACTATCGCAAATTTGTCAATTTATCTTATTTTAACAAAAAATAATCCGTGAATTGAGACGGAGAGAAGATGAAGGAGAAAATACAGAATTAGATCGAAAATGATCGGAATCCGACAGAATGTGTTAGAGAAAGTAAAATTAGATGGAAAACAGTGGAAAGCTGGATTGAAGAATCTGGATCGTATTTAAGAGAGGAAAGAAATTTAACACCTAAAAAAACAAGAAAATTGATTATTCAATTTACAAGCCACCACCAATTTAAAACGGTATCGTTTAAAAGCCAGAAAGTAACACAATCCGGTTCATCTGATTTTTTGGATCATTTAGATTTCAAACAATCGACTGAGTTAATTGACTTTTTTCAGTTTAAAGCACTAAATGGTTTTTATACTAATTCAGTCCGGTCTAATGTTCGGTTCGCTGGGTTACTGGTCTGATCGAACAGACTGAACAGAGTTTTATTACACTGGGTAAAGGTTTGAGCGTTGAAACTCATGAATTTGACAACTTTAGTGGCTAATTTTACCTGAAATTTTGCGTCCAACCCGATGTGTAGGTCCTTGAATAACCTTTATTTTTAACATTGGAATAATATCATTGAAAATGGATGATTAAGCAGTGGGTTGTGTACATGGGTATTGGGTTATGATGAAACCTACGTATGTTACCGGATTGTCCTATCAACTCATGTATGTGTTCGGAAGGTGGAACATTGCCGCAAAATAACAACTAAAACTCCCCAGATCTGGATCTAAGCTATATCTCTGTTTGCCAATTTCCGCGCAGTGAGGACCCAGGAATTTACCGATCCATTACTTCGGTTGGTGAATTGCATCCATATTCAATGAAACGCATGCTGCTCGCCGCTTTAAGATAAAAAAAAAATTATGGGGACAGGATATGGGCAATCGGTGACAGTGAGATTGGCATTGAATGCGGCGGAAAATTAGTTATAGACAAAAGCATTGCAAATGGCACGGAACCGGAAGGTCAAAAATTGCAACCGCCTTATAGAGGATTTCGAAGGTACCCATCAAGAGAGACACCAGGGAGCTTGCACATTCGCGTGGTCACTTCTTGGCAAGTATTTCTCAATAGGATCTAAATTAAGTTTCAAGAACTAGTCTACGGTTTTACTCCCTAAAACATCCAATTACTCCAACATTAAGATTGAATACCCGTTCCCACACGAAAACCAGAAGATTGAATACCCATTCGCTGCCATAGAAATGTTCTGACATTCAGAAACAGTGCAACTCTCCAAGGAAAGAGAAAACGATTGGGATTTGGGCAGGTCAATAGGTATCCTGTCATGACCGATAGCTTTTTCAGCATAACTACTTGCCTTTTGTCGTTATAGTTTACAACCGATGACCCATCCATATTATCAAATAAAAGAAATTCTTATATATATATATATAGGCATACATAAACAAATATATAAGTATTTGTCAAGCTTCCTTAAATAAAATATTATTACTATTTGTATATATGTAAAATTGTTAGTGTAATTATTGTTTTTGTTATCTTTATTTTGTGATTATTTAACTTTTTTTATAAAAAAAATATTATATTATGATCTTATTTCTTGATGGTATTAATCAAAAATCATTATTAAGATTGAGAATTGAATATATTATAAATCGTATGAAAATAATTAATTGATTTATAAAATATCTGTTGTACTAAATTAATGAAAGGAGAATGTTTTTATTGATTAACCTTAATGAATATAGAATGATGATTTATAAAGGACTTATAAAATGTTATCAAATTATATTCATCAAAATTATAATTAACATAATTAAATAAAGTAAAGTAGATGATAATCATAGTAATCATGGGTACAATCTACTTTGTACGAGCTATTATACAAGAATTTGGGGTATGGTACATCTCGCCATCCAATTTCCCCAACCCGACAATTGGAGAAAAAGTCGTCGCGACACGTGCGAGAGATCCCCAAAGGACAAAAACGGGCCCGAGATTAAATCGCCGGCCGAAGCATCGCATTTAAAGATGGCCAGACCCATTTCTACTCCCCATTTAATTTCTTTTCTTTTTTCTTTCCTTTTCCAATTAAGAGAAAAAAGAAAGAAAAAAAAAAGGCTATTCTTCCTCTTTTTTGGAAGAAAGGAAAAGCCAACAAATTCATGGGTGCTGCATTTATTAGCAGACTTTTTGTTATTAGCAATATACAGCTAATTAGTAATGCCGAATTTATCCATCGGAAATGCCAGATAAAATATATTGCACCCTTTTAAAATTACAATTAAAATAGAGAATATAATAGATAGCCGTCCGTCGTAGCCCTACCCGTGTCTTAGTCGTGCCCCTTTAAAGTTTAATTTATATTTTCGGTCATTCAATTTATTATTATTTATTTATTATTGTATTTTAATTTATTATAATTAAATTATCACTATTTTTTATTAAGTAAAAATTTACTCCCTAAAAAATACATATTTTTGTAAATAAAATTTTCAATTAATACATTAATAAAAATTGAGTTAAATTTCCTAAATTGAAAAATTAGGACCAACAAACTTAGAGACGTTAAGAGTTATATTTAAATTTAACTACCAATCCTAAAAATAGTTCAAACTAAGGTAGAACCAACAAGTAAAAAAGCATTGCAAGTCATACGAGTCTGGTGTGTTACACGACGTCTGATGTGTCACATGATGAAAGTAAAAAAAGAAAAAATTCCTATACTTTTCAATTTTTTAAAAGAGTAAGTTTTTTATTAATTTTTAGATATTTTTAGAAATTTATATAAATATTAATAAAAATTTAATTATTTAAAAACTTAAAAAATATACAAAAATATTTTTATTTTTATTTATGTTGTAGTGCACTAGAAATTGCGTGATATGTAGTACTCTTCTATTTATTGAATTACACTTATTTTTAGAGCCGAAGAGTTGTTATATAAAAGCACAGTTATTTTAAATATATTAACAAAATATTTTAAATTATTTAATTTTATTGTTAATTGTAATATTATGATCAAATTATTATTATTATTATATTATTAATAAATTTAATTATATAAAATATATTTTTAAAAAATAAGTTTTATAAAATTTATTTAATAGAGTGATGTAATGATTAAATTAGAATGGAATGATTTAATTGTAAAAATTTAAAATTGGATAATAAAAATAAATAATAAATTATAAATTATGCGACAAAAACATAAATCAGCCGCACTTTATCAATACTTCGCCCACCCACCTCTCCCTCACTTCTCTCCCAAACATTAGAGAGCAAGCACGCGGTGAGCTAAAAATTTGGCAAACCATCACTCATACATATAGAAGGTGCAGTCTGCGAGCAAATTAAATTTACGCAGAAATGGAAGGCTATTGGCGGTGGAGGAGGAGAGGCTACGAAAGGATCAACGGGTCGGGTCGAAGCCGGACGAAGAATGTCCAACTGGGTTCCTCCTCCGAGAGGCAGAAGCGAAGAAGGTTCTTCTGGCGGATCAAGAACAAGCCCAAGCTTAAGTTCTTGAAGATGGCTTCCCCAAAGAGGTTCCTTGTCTGGCTTCGCGATGCGTACGTGAATATGATGCTGGGATTCGCCAACTCCCAGGTGGCCACGGGCGGATGGGGTAGAGTCGAGGGGATTAGCTCATTCGGGAGGCGCCCGCTGAAGGAATACGAAGAAAAGATGCTCATTGAAATCTACAACTCCTTGGTGGCGGCGTAGGGTCGGTTGATGTCCCGGCCGCCACCGGATGCTGCCGCAACCATGTTTGGCGTCCCCACCATTAAACTTGCTGCTGTCATGGAATAGTGCATCGAAATCCCGATGACTATGAATTCACCCAATCGGAACGGAAAGTTAAGTTTCAAGACTTGCAATATCATTACCCCGCTCTTTTTCAGCTTTGTGTGTTGATATTGTGGCAGCTACATGCTTAATAATTACGTTGGCATTAAGTAGTTGTCCCTTGTAATTGCGTTCTCTCACTTGTTTAGATGGCAAGATCAAAGACTTCGCTAATTAAGTTGGCAATTAGTAGATGACCACTGTAATTGTCTTCTCTCACTTGTTTAGCAAGATCAAGAATTGGATGCAATGATCCAAGAAATCAATAATTAAGTTGGCAATAAGTAGATGTCCACTATAATTGTCTTCTCTCACTTGTTTAGCAAGATCAATAAATGATCCAAGAAATCAATAATTAAGTTGGCAATAAATAGATGTCCACTGCAATTGTCTTCTCTCACCTGTTTAGCAAGATCAATAAAAGATCCAAGAAATCAATAGTTAAGTTGGCAATAGGTCGATGTCCACTATAATTGTCTTCTCTCAAGCCTTTCGTGAATTATTGTCATTGTTCAGTATTTATCTTTTTTGGTTTTTATCTTTTGTATCTGGCTAAATAAACTTAATAATAATAATAAATTCAAATAAATACAATCAATTTTTATATTATATATAAAATATTAATATAATATAAAATAATAAATACATAATATAAAAATTAATTATTTATACTTAAAAATTATCGTTTCTGACTCTACTTAGATTTGTTGTTCGCTTGTTTGGCTTAATATTTTATTCTCTGGGGTATCCAAGCGCTTTGTCGGCCAAGTGGACAGAAGGAAGCGTATCACAGTAGGGCTTCGACGAGTCATCCAATTGGGTCCCGTACCCCAGAAATATAATTCCATAAAGAACTCGTTTTAATCTTTTGGACCGCCATCGGTGATAAGATGGATGCCAAACCACCACACAACGTGTTTTCAGAGTCAGTGTAGTTGTCACCCTCGTATTTAATAGAGGGACCAACCTACCAGAGTAATAATAGAACGGAAAATCCCTGTTTTTGCTAACAAGCAAAAATTAAAAGGAAACGTATTTCGTACCAAAACAACGGAAAAGCATAGCAATATTGTAGTGTTAGTTGGCAAATTTCAGACTCTTATTGAGCCTGCGAGTTGGTACGTGGCCAGGTTGGTCGGGAGATCTAAGCAACGTAGATATTGGAAGATGGAGAGTCTGTCCACGGATCTCCTATTACCATCAGCCATGTGAATGCATTCCTGCCATGCCAGTCTTGCCTCCTCGATCGGTGTAGCTTAAAAATTGCCGCCAATTTACTACGTTAAGAGTCATAGAAGTAGATATCGGTGTACGTCGCGGCTGTGATTGCTTGTCACATACTATTCCTATACTGTCCTTAATGTCCTATC
Source organism: Bruguiera gymnorhiza (assembly GCA_020883675.1). Taxonomy (NCBI): domain Eukaryota; kingdom Viridiplantae; phylum Streptophyta; class Magnoliopsida; order Malpighiales; family Rhizophoraceae; genus Bruguiera; species Bruguiera gymnorhiza. The sequence continues at coordinate 13,793 of JAIRCJ010001053.1, forward strand.
GAGAAAAATTTAAGCGAAAAAGTTAGGTGGATGCTTAATGGTGAGCATGGTAAATTATAGTAACCGTCTTTTTTTTTTTTTCAAATAAGTTAGCTACATTTAAAATTTACCCCACTATTTCCGTACATGTATTATTTTTAGTTAGAGTTTTATTGTATAGGCAGCATATCTGAACTCGTAGCAGTTGTGTGAGTCTTGTGTTTTTTTTTTTTTTTAATTTTAATATATGATGTGTAATAAGTAAGATAAAATGTTTAATTAGATATTAATCATGAACACCTAGCATTTTGAAGAAATTAAGATTACAGGAAGATAATTTTCTCATTGATAAGGGATGACTTATATACAAATTAAAAATAACCTAATAATCAACACATAATCATTCACCTAAAATTATGGATAATATTAAATTGATACAGAATTATTGCAATATAAAAATAATAAATTAATATATATAATTGTAATTTATTTTTTTTATAATAATTTACTTATTTATGTTACTTGTTTACTCTTTTATTTTACAAGCTTACACATTTGATATTGAAGAAACAAAAAACAAAAACGCACGAGACCCAAGTTGCTAGGTAATTGTGACTGGGGTTGTTCACGAGGTCCGTCTACTTACTTTTTCTATATTGGTTATAAAAAACATTAATTACTGTGGACACTCCCTGTACGGGAACGATAAGATCACTGTTTTCTTGATATGGCATGTATATAAGAAAACCCAAAATCATTTTCCAGCAGAATTCAACTTATTATGACTTTTAAAATCACTAAAGAAATTCAAAATTAATATATCTGGCGAGACCTTATCATTTGGCAAAAAAATTTCGCCATTAAATTGAATCCCAATATCTACACGAGGAAATGATATAATTACGTATATAAATTTTTCTCGTATGTCCATGTATAAGATTTTTCTTTTTTCTTACTCACAGAACCAGCCCAACCCTGATGTCACCGTCTCCCTCGTTGGCCTCTGATTGCACGAAGGATATTCTACTTGCAAACAGTATCATTGAGACCCATCTAGAATATGAAGTAGATTTCTATCAGCTTTGGAGCAAGATGCCGTACGATTAAAAAAATAAATTTGTCTTTTAAAAACATTTTAAGAATTAAAAACTTAAACTTTTATTATTAAAATCTCAAATTTTAATTTTAGAAAGAGAAAAAAAATTAAAATTTATTAGAATAATTCATATCGTGACGATATTATTTTTTATTTATTACTTATTTTTTAATTTTAAGAATTTTTTAACTCTAAAATTATATATATTTTTTTAGTTTGTCTTTACTTATTAGATGCACTCATTTTCCGTGTTTAAATTTTCTACATTTTGGATCAGTTTCTTTTGTTGTTTTCTGTTTTTAAGTTTTGATGTGCAGGTTAGATTGAACGAGAAGCTTCAAAATTGGATCTGGATTTTTTTTTTTTTTGAATTTTACTTACAAAAACCAGCTGATTTTGAGCAATAGGAGTACAAAACGATTGATGAAGATCTGCATTGCTGGGGAACTAAGAGGTCGAAAACAATTGGAGTTATTGACTACTTTTTCAATGTTTGATACTTTCTTGTATATTAATTACGGTACAGTGATAATTAAGTAGAGTATGCTTTATTAAATTGTTGGACAACAAACACAACTCCCAAATTAATGATCGTAGAATTTGTGTACAGAATGATTTCTGGGTGCAAATCTGAATTATGGGGCTAGTGTGACGTTGTGTTGTTTCACTCTTTAGTTGTGATTTTGGTTAACTAATACAACTTCCAGAGCATTGGGTCTTGATTTTGAGTGTATAGAAATTTCTTTACTTGAACTGTAAGTTTAACAGATATTTTTGATTGGGAATTCGATACATGTTTTTTGTTGATCATTTTTCTGGCTCATTTTGAATAAAATAAAATTTGACCATTAGAAAAAAAAAAAGTAAGTGTGCTGTTTTTATGGGAATATCTAATGAATTATTGCATATTTTTTCTAATTAAAATAGGTAAAATAATTGTAATTTTTTGATTGTCTAAAAAAATAAATTAACTTTTATTTATATATGATTTTTTTTAATTTTATCATAAATTATTATTTATATTATTTTTAAAAAAATTATAAATTTTTATAATTGTATTAAACATAAAAAAACATATTTTAACAAAATTTAATATTATAATTAAATAAAAAATAATTTATTTGTATTAATGTTTTTTAATAAATATTTTATATAAATTAATTATTTTTTAACAAACAAATGTACAATAAATAAATTGAAGGTGTTATTCTACTTGATTTGACATACTTAAATGAAGGACCACCTTTTCTGATCCTTTTGTCTGAAGGTCTGAACCATCGCTATGATTATGTTGTCAGCGGTTCATGAGAGCATGGTCCACGGTTCGAGTCACTGTACAAGTTTTCGCATAACTAAAATTAAATTTCTCTCCATACTTTCGCACAAAAAAAAAAAAAATCTTTTCCATTTCCGTCTGTCTTACGTAGAATTTTACTTCTGGAATCTTTCAATAAAGATACGAGTTTGTTAAAAAAGAAATCCCTTTTTTATTTTATCAGAAATAATCTCGTAGATATCGAGCTGGCTAAGTAGGAATTTTAATTTCAGGGATTTTTTTTTGTCTCCCATTGAGGTACGTTTCTTGTGTTATATCTATTTCAAATACACTGTTTGAGCAAAGGAAACGAATTTAACATATCTACTATGCATAAATAATAGTTCTGTATGCAGTATTTATGTAATCAGTTTATTATTATTATTATTATTATTATTATTATTGATGCAGAACCAATATATTATGAACAGACGTGTTGTGTTTTTATTTTTCTTTTCAAATGTCCTATAAATTCCCATATCTAAACAATTCATGTACCGTGGCCTCTCAACCACAACTCGTCTCAGACAAAGTCGGTTACATTCTATTGGGCGAGTTTCTACCATGTGAATGTGGGTTTCATAACATAGTTGTTGTAGGCTAATTAGTTTTAACTTTGTATTTGCAGTAGATTAACTTTAGACTTGACCCTTTCTCCTGATTTGCATAGATTATGTGTGAAATAAATGAACATTTTATTTGTTGGTCAAAAAAACAAACAAACAGCATGATGGCATCTGTCTGCATTAAATATTCCAGCATGATATGCTAGCTAGCTGTAATGCCTTCCCATTGTTCGGTTGTTAGCCATGGGCCGGTTGGAACTGGGCCACGTTCTAGACGCCTTTTGCAATTCTGCTTCTTGTCCTGTTATACATATAACAAAACGTGGTCCATATCATGGTAGAATATGTAATACAGACAAAAGAATTTTTCTGTATTAATGCCCAAAAGCGTCTTATGCGGCTGTGCTAATGCCCCCAGAGCCGAACTTCGCTGCACAAAAGTCGTCTTGTCCAACAAACGAGGCACAATAAAGATGCACGGTATGCTTACTGACTCTTACGTGAGTTAAATTAAAAAACTCCTATAAAATAACCTTCGCACTTGTTAAGGAGCTTGGCAGAGAAGCATCCGTCAGTTTAGGTTATAATAATCTTTCGATGACTCTATGGTATCTTAATCTCCTACACGTTAAAGATTGATGGGATTCATGCTTAACTCAAATTTTTGTTAAGTTGGCAACAAATTGGTCGTAAAGGTAAGAAACAAGACGACGGACTTATCCCGGACAAGCGAACGACAATAGAATTGGGGCTATTCAACATGCCCATAGTTGGGCCAGAATTCCACCAAACAAGGTCGGCCCGTTTGATCCGCTATATACAACAAAAGTACTAGTAGCTGCTAGTGGAGTCCATCCTCCATAGCAGTGGACTATCCTCGTGCCGATCAGCTGGGCCAAATTGAACAGACTCGATCGGCTCCTCGTACAGAAGGGGGCCCGTCCAAGATGGCACAAAATTAGAATAGCTCATTTCCATTGTGCCAAAATAGCTTGTTGGGCCACAGCAACCGTTCGCGAACGCCCTTTGTCCTAGTACAGGGGCAGGACCGATACTGTTATTACCTATTAGCGTCGAAAGGTGGGAAAGGGAAAACATGACATACTTTTTGTCCAATGAGCATGTAGATGCGGACGCATTACAAACAGAATGAGCAGTCTTTAGACCTATTCATAAAAGGTTCTCTCATGTATAGTAATCGCTCGATGACTTTTCCGCGGAACTTTCTTCTCCATTAAGCACAGGCGTGAATGCTTTCTGGGGGAATAATTAACCTTTTCCATTGCAATCTGTGACCTTAATTGGCGTGTGAGCTGGGGTGAGACTGAGTCGTCAACAATCCATCTTTGTCTACTGTATAATCTTTGCTTCTCACATTTGTCCCCTTTTTGTAGTCTTGGTCAATCCACCTAATTCCCTACGTACCAATGGAAAATTATACAGACGACCGCACTCAGTCCAGATTGCAACATAATGATATTTCTCCTTTGTTTATTTTTTCCCTCTGTATACGGAACATAGACAAATTTTCGACCCAACGAAGGCTGGGTGATTAGTGGTCAGTAGGCACTGGCCGCCCAACGGCTACTTGATAGTTCAATGACTCCAAAGTAATAGGTTTGGTTTTGAAAATTGTGCACTTTCCTTGGTCAATCTAGAAAATTTCAGCCAAATTGCCAACGGCTGGCCCAGTTGACGTATTCAATCGTGTAGCTCAAATGCTACCATACGCTGGATAAGGGGGTATAGTTTAAAATATTTATAAATTTTGACAATTAAATATTTTATATTTTTATTTTTAAAAATTATTTTAAATTAATTTTTAAGATAAAAAAGTGATTAAATAATTAACAATTTTATAGTAATATACAAAAATTATTAACGGTTTGATTATTTTTTATAAAAAATTAATTTTAAATATATTTAAAAGATATAAAATTTAAATAAAAATATAACAATTATGAAAATTTAAAATTAATTTTATACATATGTTACAGAATATAAATAATCAATGTGTGTGTGTGTGTGTGTTTTTTTTTTTTGACTCCCCGTACTGCCCTTCGAGCCAAGTCATTCATTAATCCAATCTCTTTCAGTTGACTAGACTAAAATACGGGCTGCGATAGTCTTTGAATCTCTCTCTCTCCTTAAGTAGTGAATTCTCCCCCGTTTTTTGGGGTTAACCAAGCTAAGTTGGCAACAATGGCATTATTTTAATGATCTTACAGCTTAAGGAATCAAGATGGGTCTGCTGGTTATATTGACTGGTGCACATTCTTTGGGTCGTTTTTGAAATGTGTATCTGATAGTTGTTAAAAAAAAAAAAAAGAGAGAGATAAAGATAACTGAGCTTCTATTGCAACGAGAAATATTACGAGCAGAAATGTTTGACCCGTATTTGGTTGTCAAGCTAAACCAAGTCATGACTCATTTAGACCTGACTTCGATCGAGTTTGAATACCTGATTTAGATTTCAATTTTATTATGATTTTGGTTTGGTTCAATTGGTTTCTCCGATTTATCTTTTTAGTAACCAAAACATTTCAAAAGGAATTGTCAATTTATTTATTTATTCTTTATTGTCTAGAACTGCCGGTTCCCTTGGTTTGGTTCTCACGATCTAATTCCTCTCTGGGTTTGATTCCAAGAAATTATAAGTATTAATTTTCAGAAAAATTATGTTCGAAACGACCACTACTTCAAGGGTCCTTTTGGCGCCTTGGATGGCCACTCGACGTATAAACAAGAGTAAAAATAATTATAAAAGTATCACTGAAGTTTAATGTAAATACATTATTTTAAATGCTTTGGTTACTTTTGTTCCTGAGAAGATTAAATGCTAATGGTTGTGGTGAATCTAGAACGGTAGAATTGAGGGATTAAGGTGAAGATGTGTCTAGGATATAAATCAATATTCAACTAAAAATGAGGGGGAAGATTGAAATACAAACAATTTGGGTGGAAGTAAGGCTATTTTTTTTAAAAACAAAAACATGATAATCCATTAGTATAATTAATAATAAAAGAGAACTTAAATTTTAATTATAAAAAATATAAATTTTTAAAATTGTATGGTAGGGAGTGGGAGCTGGGAGGAGTGGAGCGTACGGACTGTTAAGATGTGTCACCGGGGAAAACGCTTCACGAAGTCTGATCAATTGTTCCCAGTCTCGTGCCCGTTAAAAAAAAAAAAAAGGATTACAGCTGTGTTTCTCCGCAGAAGTGCAGGTCACCGTACACCTGCAACTCCTAGGGGGGAGTTAGCGTCACTGGACAATACTTTGTCGACGTGGCGTTGTGCCATTAGTTTGACCGGAAAAGCTGACTCTACCCTGCCCCTCGCCCATTATTTCGATCACTGTCTCCAACACCCGGATCTTCTGTGTTTTCCTGATATTTTTATAAGAGTTTCTTTGGACACGAGCAATTTCATTTTTTATAATTTATTTTTATCTTTTAATTTGTGCAAATTAATATTAAATTTCTTTTCTATTCTTGAAAAAAATTAATGAGTTATTGATTATAAATAAAATTCTTTTTTTTATTATAAAACTCATATCTCATCCTCTTATTTTCAATTTCATCATTCTTGAATAAACATGTACAAACCACTCAAAATAATAATTTAATATATATTTTTATATTAATTTAAATGTAAATTTTTTATATTTTATTTATTTTTAAATATAAAATAAAAAATTATATTAAGTATAAAATATTAAGCTTTAAGTTCATAAATATTAAAATTAAATATAAAAATTTATCTAAATCAAATAATATTTTTATAAAAAATTAAATAAAAATACTAACAAATAATTAATCTCAGCTCACAAATATTATAATTAATATATATACATATATATATATATATTTTTTTTTGATTTTTTTTTCTTTTAAATACGGACAGCTTTCCCACATTTTTTTTTATGTTAAAGACGAGCTAAGTGACAAAGAATGTCAGTTCAAACAAGGTCCATAGATTCCGCGGGGCCCTCTCCACAGGCAACTTTTGTCGAGCTTTTAGAAGTAATTTCTGGCTCCCGTTTCGTCTTTTGCAAGGTCCGAATAGTAACCATGCCCAAATTAGATACAAATTGCAGCTCTGTGCTCGTATTCTTGCCCTCAATTTTTATTCCATTAGTCTTGTACATTTGCCATTTTTGATGTGCTTGATGTGATTCGATGTTAATGTCAGCCTAAACTGGGAGGAACAGCATTCCCGTGCCGATCATTCGCAATTCCAGTCAAGATTTCAATTGGCAAGTTACTATCACATGTGCTCATGTTTGATAAACCCCCTTTTTTTTATCAAGTTTCCCTCCAACTCTTAGATGCGTTTGCATGCTCACCAGCAATTAGTTTTTCCCTACTTGATTTGGATTTTCTAATTGGCATTTTGGGGTTTGGAGCTGGAGATTTGGCGAACCTTTTAGAGGACAAATGGGACGGCATCTTTGTCTGTGTTCTCCCCCCCCCCTTCTCGGCATTAAGTGGTCGAAGTATTGGAGTTTGAAATAAGATGAAAAGAGGGGAAACAAAAAAAAAGAAAAAAGCAAAAACTCATTCAGATAGAAATATTTAACCTGGAAAATAAAAACAAATGTTTTAAAAAATCGATTGAGTCGCTCAACTTGCAAATTAGATTTAAGCCTCAAAATTGTTCATATGGCATCAGGAAATTCACAACACTCCTTTTGTGATTCTGATAGGATTACGATAGGATTGTATCCCAATGGAAATAAGAATCGTGGTATGGAAGACATTGAATTCGCTTATGGAGTTAGGTGCAACCACTCAGTACATTATACCCATATATTGATCATTGCATCTCTGTTTCAAGCTCGCAGAACCAGTACGAATGCGACAAAGGATAATTTCAAGAAGAGTAATGCAACACATTAAACCAATACAATTTAGCTTAATTGGTCACAGAATCGAAACTTTAAGAGGAAATTGTGAATACAAAAGCAAATTTTAGCTTAATTGTATAGATGATTGATTTAATTAACAGAATAAATGTGCTCTTTATTTTATCGTGTTAGGATATTGAAAGAGGACAAGTTTCTAATGTCGCCGGTAAGTACATGCTTTAATCAGGACGAGACACCAAAGCTAGCTAGCATTCCGGGCACAATAAACTTAGTCATTTGACGTTCTTATGCCTGTAATGATGTAATTAACCCCAGAGCCAGTAACCGACATCTGTCTTGGATTCCACAACAGCGTCAAAAAATTGTTTTTTTCACGTTTAACACATTCCTTCTTTTTTTTTCTTTCAGTTTCCAAATAAAAATTTATTTCAGTAGCCAGAGGGTAAGTTTGACCCGGTAATTAATGAATATTACTGGGAAGTAGAGTAAATAACAAAGGAACAGCATTACCAAACAAGAAACATAATGAAAGACGTGCGCGGTTCGCCCAGCGAAACAAGCAAACAAATAAAAGCGGTTCGTGCTGGTGCGGGGACGCAATCGTCATTGCGTTACAACTTACAAGACAAGGACAGCTGGTACTGACCTTTTTGGTCTTTGGACACACCACTCTCAATTATATTTTTGTTCACCTGGTCATATGTAATCTTAATAATAAGAATAATAATAATAATATTTGCCAATACAGATTTTTATTTTCACATTTTGTTAGTACAATTAATTATTATTATTTACTAGTTAGTTATCCCAGTTTACGAATTTGTTACTTTTTGTGGATTTATTTGCTGCTTTGAATGCAAAAGGAAAAAAACTAAAAAGGAAAAAAAAGGGCGGTGAGTGCTTCTCTCTCTCTCTCTCTCCCTCTCTCTCTCTACCTGCCAATGCTCTCTCTCTCTCTCTCCCTCTCTCTCTCTACCTGCCAATGCTCTCTCTCTCTCTCTCTCTCTCTCTCAACTACTTATATTGTGTATCTCATCAGTTAATGAGCTCCCATCTTTTCTCTGAAAAAATAAGCGAAGGGTTGCGCTACTAGTGAGCCGCTGTGACGGTGGGAGGGGAGTAGAAAGCACGGCGGCGCAAGGTAGCACCACTGGCGGCGCCCTGCCTCAGGTTCGGTTTCAATGGATTCTTCTGCTTTCTCTCTCCTGCAAGTTCGCTTCGTTCCCACGGCAATTCTACTTTGAATAAGTGGAAGGAAAAAGACCGACTTGAAGATTCTTTCCTTCCCCGTGCGTTTCTTTTTGTTTTTTGTTTTTTTTTTGTTAATTATTTTTAAAAATTCCATAAGCATCTGTGATTTTGGGTTTCTACAACACTGGCGGACCTTAAAGGGGAACCCTGGCGTTCCTTCGCTTCTCTTTGTTGTCTATCATGGCAGATCGGTTGGATTTCAAATCGAAAAAAAGAAAACGGAGAGGGGTCTACCGTGGGAAGATGCTCTGGGTTATGCGTTTTTCGGGTTTCGTCTCTGCTGTAATGGTGATGATCGTCTTCTTTCCCTCTCTCCAATACTTCCCTCCAGCCGAGGCAATTCGATCATCCCAACTCGATCGATTTCACCTTTCCGAGACCGCTGACCGATTCTCTTTCCGGAAGGCCGCCGTATTACGCAATGCCGATGAATGTGGCTTCACCGAACCCATAATCTCCGGGGAAACCGTTGTCTGCAATCCTTCTCTGGTACACGTTGCCATTACACTCGATGTTGACTATCTCCGTGGCTCAATCGCTGCTGTTCACTCGATTTTGCAGCATTCGAGGTGTCCGGAGAGTATTTTCTTTCACTTCTTGGTCTCGGAGACCAATCTGGAATCCCTAGTACGGTCCAGTTTCCCCCAATTGAAGTTTAAAGTGTACTATTTCGATCCGAAGATAGTTCGAAATCTGATCTCCACTTCCGTCAGGCAAGCACTCGAACAGCCGCTCAATTACGCGAGGAATTATTTGGCGGATCTGCTCGAGCCCTGTGTTCGCAGGGTCATTTACTTGGACTCTGATGTAATTGTGGTTGACGATATTTCAAAGCTGTGGTCCACCAGCTTGGGTTCTAGAACAATTGGAGCCCCGGAGTACTGTCACGCAAACTTCACGAAATATTTCACGGCGGGCTTCTGGTCGGATAGACGGTATTCCGGCACTTTTGACCGCCGGAAGCCGTGTTACTTCAACACCGGCGTGATGGTGATAGATCTGCTGAAATGGAGGCGGGCCGGGTACACCAAGGAGATTGAGAGATGGATGCATATCCAGAAGAGTGGCCGGATCTATGAGCTGGGTTCACTGCCGCCGTTCCTCTTGGTTTTTGGGGGCCACGTAGCGCCGATTGAGCACCGGTGGAACCAGCACGGCTTGGGCGGTGATAACGTGAGAGGCAGCTGTCGTGACCTGCACCCGGGTCCAGTTAGCCTTCTGCACTGGTCCGGCAGTGGCAAGCCATGGCTCAGGTTAGACTCCAAGGAACCGTGCCCGCTTGATGCACTGTGGGCACCGTACGACTTGTATGGACACTCGCATTAAATCAGAAGCTGTAGTCGCCGGTATATTCTCCTTCAGGGCTGTTTTGTCACGCATTTTTTCCCCTTCTACGTTCTTCAATTTTTCATTTGCCATTTTTATCACCTTTTTTTCTTTTGTTCTCTTCTGTCTCTCTCTCTGTTTTTTTTTTTAAACAATGACCTAGGTTTTTTTTCTTGGTTTTATTTTTTTTAATCTTAATATCAAGCCATTCCGAGGCGATTTGTATTCTATTTCTGTTAATGTGCCAATGAAAATAAAACGAGAGAAAAAGAGGAGACATTCAATTTGTTATTTCCACCGTGCATAATTCAATTGGGAATTAGGATCGTAGATAATACAGTCATTTTTTTGCCAACAACACAACTGCTCCTGCATCCTTCAAGGGATATAAATGGTCGGTGAAGAAAACTTGACGTGGGAAGTGGGAAGAGTGGCCGAGGCAGCGAAGTGGTAATGTGGTGGAATGACCCATTTCCGCTTTTTAATTTTCTCCATTTAGTTCGCATTTCCTGTGCTGTCCCTCTATCCCTGGCTGTCCTTGAGTGGAAGGCTCTAGTGGGAGAGAAAGGCAACAGACAACAGGAATTTCCTTCTGCACAAAATAGTAGGACATGTGAGTAATGCGTTACAGTGCTGTGGTATAGGGAGGAGGGCTAGGGTGCTTCATTTAGCCATTTGTTGCATTTTCTACCCGATTTCCTAGATCATTGTAGCAACATTTGTCAGAAAATGCAAATAAAGGAAAGTATAACTTGAACGACGAGCCACTTCTGGAGATTTTTGTGCTGTGCGTAAAAAATTGTCAATTTTCGATCGTATCTATCATTTTTTTTCGGTATGCATTATTTTCTCGCTCAGATACAAGCAAATGATAAAAAAGCTACAACACTGTAGACATGTGAGCTGCGTTGGCTAGTTGGCTGTTCATTTTTCTTATTATGGTCAAAAGGAACAGGTTGCGGTGACTTCAAAATTAGAAACGTGAACCGTCTGGGAAGGGCTTAATTCGGAATCCGAGGAATCTACCAGGGTCTAGTGATATTCGCAAAGTCCACGGGCTGTAGTTGGATGCCGTTTAGCTCTGTGTGGGAAGCTGCGGACTGCTCGTGAGCTTCATTTCTGCGGCTTTATGCCCATTCCGGCTAGGCAGTCCCTTACTTGCATCGGATCTCTATGTTTATTTGGATAAAAATCCAGGTACACCCCCGCCCCGTCAATTATGCACTATCCAGCTAGCAGATCTTTTTTTCCTTTTTTTTTTTTGTTTCTTTCTGAACAAAGCTTAACTGGGCATAATCAAATTTAATAATGGCATCATCCCAGGGACCCAAACTTCGTTAGTCGCATAGCAAGTGTCCAGGGTAGGAAATGGGGACCAATTCGTTTTGCCCCTGGCATCACACCTGGCCAGTTGCGTGGACGCTCCTGGAATGAGCGAGTAACATGTGGTTAGCCTACAGCTTGATTGGTTTGCATATTTAATTAACCTAGTTTGACTTGCTAGTTTCTGTTGTTTCTGCAATCGTTGGCTGCTTACCTTTTGCCAGCTGTTTTTTAAGTGCAAATAGACCAAAATTATTTATTTCTGAAAAAGAATTTTAAAAATAATTTATGCACATTAGCATATTAACATCAACAAACAATCTCATGATTGGAATTTGCTACCCTTCTTCCAGAGCTCCAGATATATAAATACCCACGGCATTGCATTGGAATTCATTTTTTCTCTTGAAAAATAGAACTAGTTGTTGAGGAGATTATGTTATTCATGTGGATGGAATGGCATCTTGAGGCTTAATACGTAATGTTCAGAAGTTCAGATTCTATTTATCTCGTTCGTGCACGCCTACAGCCCCACAGTTTATTAGAATGCAAGACCATTGTATAGGATACAAGAATCTCACAAGCCTCAGCCTCTAGCGTTTGAGAATTACGGAAGCCATTGGCCCTTAACACGTCATGATCAATTGGTCCCCCCCAAGGACATGGCTTCGAATCACTGCCCCCCCCCCTTTTTTTTAATGCATATTATCACCTTTGTAGCCTTAAAATACACCATATAATAACGATCAAAATAAAAACAAGGAGGAAATCGGTCCCTTCAGAGTAAGCTACAAATTTGGATTTAGATGTCCTTTAAGAGGAAACGTCACAAGGAGCGGCACGGCTGCCGACAGAATTTTTAAAAGCAAACAAAACTATCTTTAGCACCAGCTTTAGAAAATTCCAAGCGATCGTGCTTCATCTTCATTGATTAGTCTTCTGCTTCCAAACGAAGCAAAGCTGGCTCCACCCTCTTTACATAGTAACAGGTGCCAAAATGAGCCGGACCGAGTTTAATGTTAGTTTGTGACAAAAAATTGAGAATTATAAAATAAGACAGACTTCTGAACCTTGAAATGAGATTTTTTGCGGTTTTACTGTGTGCTGGGAAAACCCCAAAAAGCAAAGGTCGTATTCATTTTGGCGACTAAACCGCCTTCTGCAGCTGCTGGCATGTGAAGGAAAGAACAAAAAGAGAGAAAGGGCAAAATAACACAAGAAAATTCTTAAAAAAAAAAAGGAATGGAGACATTGATGGACTTTACAGCTAGGAACAGCCACTTCGGTTCCATTAAGATCCGCGGTCCACCACCACTAGCATTTTTCTCTCAGATACATGTTTGCCTAATGCACATATTCGCCTTAATTAAATGCTACAAGGCAGCTAGATGCTGCTTTCTTGTGGGACATGGCAGTTAGAAAATAAAACAAAACTTCCATGGATAAACACTGCAATTAGCCTAACAATTTTCTCTTCAAAATTTGATGTCCAAAGTCTCTACAGAGGCAATGATTAATCATCCTAATTAGTCTATTCCACGGTAATTGTCATTTCATCCCTTGGCCCTTTCGCCGCACTGATGCAATTCAACTGTTAGCTGTTCGCATTTTTTCTCAAGAAAGTTAGGAAGTTTTAATGGGAGAGAGAGGGACTTGGTAGTAGTTTTGTCTGAGCAACGATAGTTTGGCCTGGCAGGCCCACGAGCATGACAAGGTAGGTCATTGGCAATGGGGTCTTGAATGCACGATCATTTAGAGTTTCACTACACACTGATTGAACATCGCGTCTTAATAAAACTGTCAATTACCATTTCAATTCCTATCACGGGAAATAAATATAGCTGGAGACGATAGAAACGTGCTGAACGTAGCTAAGAAATGATGACTGTCTACGGTTCCATTGCCTGTGTAAGGAACTTCCAGCGTTGTGGGCTGGACAAATACCAGATAAAGATGCATGTCGTTCCCATTCCTGCTTCAAATGCATCAACGTTTTCTATCTTAATCTTGATTCATAGGACCCCATGTAGGCTGCACCGTCCGCACTTCTCGCACTTCAAATTCATACATTTATATATGTTCACATGTACGGATGGCTAATTTTGTGTGAGATTACATAATCTAATATTACAGGAAAGCTAGCTTCTTCTTTTGTGTGGACACAACCCTGCAGTACTTATAAATTCTGCAGGACTCAGATGACTACAACACATCTACACGTGCAGTAAATGTACAAATAAGGGACGGCATCTTAAATATCTTGCATATACAACAACTACTCAAGAAATAGGAGTCATGGGGTCCTGTCTTCTATGAAAGCCGTGGCTTGTTGGAAGCAGATATTTGATTGCTCTGCCCTTTTGCTGTGGATATCCCCAAAAAGAATATGCTTTTACAAGCTATACTAATGCCAAGGGCAGAATTAGGAAGATAGATAAGAAGACAGACAAGAAAATGCTTTTGAGTCCACACAAGAATTTCTCGACCTTAAATTCTCAGCCACACTTGCTAAATACAAGTTCTACCGGATAGGAGAAGTTGAAGGCTTTTTGGCACAGGGCGCAAACCCAATACCATAATCACCATTAAAATCCCATTGGGATCTGCTTGGTTGCATACCGGCACAAAAACTGACTGAATGGAAATTCTCGGAATTATTCGTTAGGAATTCTAATTTTAGCTGTACAGACGTGAAGAAAGGTCAAAAAATGAGCATGAAACTTTGAGGTTGTTATGGTTACTGATAGTTGCTTCCATCAAAGACTACTTGCTCTGAAGATAGCTTCATAGAAATATGCAATGCTTACTCGAAAGATTACCCTGCCCATAACAGAGTAATGATTAAAAAAATGCCTCAGAAAGGAAGGGGAACATTACTGAAGTCAAAGTGAGAAGATATCTAATCTTTCATTCCTCCAAAGTCCAAAACCAAAATAAGTGAAGTTGCATATGAAATGCAGATTGGAGACAGCTGCAATTTATCTCTAGAAAAAATCACATGGACTTCCATTCTCTACCATATTCATTTTGAAGTGCATCATGCTGCAACCAGAAGAAGTACAAGAAAAGGAATTATGGCATATGATATTAATGAACCAAGTAAAAAGGCCAAAAAGAAAAAAACTAGGAACTTCAAAAGGCATAGAAATGAAGAATTTACATAAAACTAACCTCCAGCAGTCCCTGCAAGAAATCATTTTGATCATCGTACTGGAAAGGAAATGAAGGCTGATATAACAATTGATGTGTGGTATCATCACTAATCTCGCAAGAGTTACCAACCGGAAAGTTATGGGAGGTCTGAGCAATACTTCCTAGATTGCCATATACATAATCTTCGCCAAATGGTGGAAATAGCATGCCTGTAGACGATCCACTTCTTAGGGATGGATCAGTTACAGAACTACCATTGCTAGTAAAATCTGGCGGACAAGGTTTGATCAAAGTTGGAGAGTAACTTGATTCTGCCATTCTATAGAGCAGAAGGTTGCTTTGATTATTAAGATGCATGCGATTGCTCGGGCTTGCCATAGTTACTGAAGGTCTAATTCTTTGATTTGTAGTTAGACTTTGCATTGGACATTGTCTTGTGGCTGCGCCTCGCTGGATGTGGTGCCTTTCTGACAGGGCAGTTTGCTGAAAAATTGATGTTCTGGTAAGCCCAGCGGAAATGAAACGTTCAGAATTATGCTGTTGAATTTCATCCAGACTTCGCAGAAGCTTTCGATACTTCTGTGTCGTACCCAAATATACACAAAAAGCCATATGTGTCAACGATGTTTTAGTATATTCTTTGATAAAGCAGTTGTACGAAAAGCTTTAACAAACTGTTACCTGAAGGTGGCTGGCGACATTTTCTCTTGTAATAGCAGGAACATTATCCATTGTTTGCATCATTTCCAATATTTTGGCAGGAACAGCATCTGCAATCAACAATACAGGAAATGAAAAAAGAAATTAAAGCTATTAATAAGCAAAGGAGCCAAAAGAAGAATATGCAGTAAATATAGTCACAATCTAGAATGATGAAACTAGCAAACACTATTCATGGAATAAATGGTCAGAGACTGATTGCATGTCTCTTCCTCTATTTTTCTTATTCCTTTGATTAAGGTAATCCAAAATTTTAATTGGCAAAGAAGCAATGAAATGTGAAGTTGGAACAAGATCATACTTCCGGGGCCAAGAAGATTGACGGCCATAACAAACTTTTCGTGGAGTTCTTTTGACCAAACCAGCCGCTTCTTTCCCCTGGGTGCATCTAAGGCCGCATCTTCCCCTCCACCTTCACCTTCGTCTTCTTTTTTTCTTTTCAAGCTCCCTATGTTTTTGGACAACACAGAATCAGTGCCGCCCAATTTCGTTGGCTGTTTACCATCTTCCACACTTCTCGGCCGTTCCAATTCCCTTGAAGCACTCCTCTTCTTTCGAAGCACATGCTGCCATATAATTTTAAGGGCATCCATCCTGATGGGCTTGATCAGATAATCGCAAGCACCATGTACAACACCCTTCAAAATAACTTGGTATCCGTCGTCTGAAGACATCACTGAAGTTACATGAACAAAATTCAAATTTTAGTCCTACATGTGGAGATTCTTGTTCCTTGCAAGAACGTTTTTTCATCTATTCATAAAAATATATATATATATATATAACTGGTGATTACTTACTGACGACTGGCAAATCCATTTCTAACCCAATCATCTCAAGGAGCTTAAATCCATCCATGTCAGGCATATGCAAATCACTGACGACGATGTCAAACCTGCTCTTGTCCTCACGAAGCATTAACAAAGCATCCTTTGCTTGCCGACATTTGGTAACTAAAATGCATCAGTAAATTGATACATGAGAGAGTATCCATGGAGGCTATAGGACATTTCCTCCTTGTAAGAAAATAATGCTATATGAGAGAAGCATTATATTTACGACAAATAATATACATAAAAACAAAAATCAAACGAATTCTATAAATAGGTGCTACACCATTTAACTATTCCATTGCAGCAATGTATGAAATTTGTGCATTTAATGTGAGATATGCTTTCATTAATTACCAGAGGTACACTGGATTTAATTGTAATTCTTTTTATAAGCGATTTGATAGTAAAATTTCTAGCATAAATGATATTGTCCCTCAAGCAAACATGATGAGCAGTTATAAATGACTTGAATGAAGAGGAGGCCGGCTGGAAAGTATGTGCCAAACAACTGTATTCTCCTCCTATATTTCTTTCCCCTAATATTTTCTGACTCGTCAAACTTTAAAAAGAGTGTAATCCGCAGCATTGCATGCCGACAATTTATCATGTTTTCGACTGCGAGACATGTTAATATCGTCACAAGTTAGCCGTACGGAGGAGGGACTCATGTTATCCATGTGTAGTCTTGCATCCCTCTCCCCCCTTCCACCACCTTATTAATTCCAACATGCAACAACGAGAGACACACGAAACTGACTAAGAATCATTCAGCTGTGAATTGCGGTTCCAACCAGAGGTTACATGGAGATAAAAATTGATGGGTTTTCAGAAAATCAAATTTTATAAAAGAGTCAATAAGGACCCATATGCAGATGCACTGCGGCCTACGCGGGAGATCGAGCGCTTTAGAATTGAATCAACAAGGATACTTGGGTCGATAAAGCCGTAAAATTTCCCTTACCCTAAACCCATGCCACCCCCTTTCTTTTTTTTTTGAAAAACCATTCGACATATTTTTGTTTTCTCTCGTAAGTTTTTGTTACTTTAGGAGACTGAAAAATAGAATCCAAACTCGAAAAGTTTGGTAATCTCAGTGCCTCACAAAAGACTCGATACTTTTATCAAATCATGGCCGTTTACGAGTAGAGTCTTTTTATGCAATCTAGGAAAAAGCTTAGAAGAAAACAAATACTTTGTAAGTTTAATCATCACATCTTTTTCTTTTTCCCCCCTCTTTTACTTGTTTGCAGCGCGTAACTCGGTAAACTCAAGATTAAAATAAAGTTACGCTGACAAGTCTAGTTCCGGGTAAATAAGTCTGGGCGACTTGGGTCAGCTTTTCACAACTCTATTTCTGGGCATGTAAGTCTGATAGGAGAGGGAGCCAAGCAACTTAAGTCGGCTTTTTCACAAGTCGAAAGCCACGAAATATATCTCTTTTGTTGAAAACTCGGCACCCAGATAAAGATACTTCATGACTTAATCAAAAAGGTTTTTTTTTTTTTTTGGGTCCAAAAAGAAAAGAAGAAAAAAAAAAACAAAACAAAAACGAACGAAACATAATAGAAAGATCTTCATGCAAGTGCAACAAAATACCTTGATATAAGCACTTCCGGAGCATCTTTTCTAAGATTGCAAGACAAGTGCGATCGTCATCCACAACAAGAACCCTCAATCCAGCAGGAAATCCTTTTGAAAAACATTGGTTTTCACTGCATTCCTTTATATCAATGCCTTTTCCTTTGTTAACAGTATCCATCCCCGAAAACCCAATCCCGAAAAGAATTCAAACCGACTAGAAAACAAGCCAGTAAAGGCTACAAACCAAGAAGATACGATATATGGAGTAGTTAGTAAATAATAGAGGAGATCCCAATTGAGTGATCATGGTGAGTTAGTACATATGTAAAATATATATTACACGAATCTATACTATTCTAGTTATGGCAAGTATTGCCGCTAAAAAAAAACCAAAGTTACGGCAAGTAATTGATGCAATGCATCGCCAGTGATTATAAAACCCTAATATCTCTACCGATGTTTTCTGGACTGTCAAATTAAGCCTAAAACAAGGGATGCGGTTATGGCTGAATGCGGTTTCTCTTTCTCCCTCTTGTAGAACTGTGAAACTTTTTTCCATTGCCTAACCGGTTGATTTGATTTATCACTTATATTAGCTTTTATTTTCCATTTTTGTCGTCAGGATACCGAGTGAATAGATTCTCCAAATCAATGGCCTTTGACACTTTTCCATTAATTAATTTGCGCATTAGAGACGATACTTCCAAAAAAAAAATAAAATAAACTTAGCAGACATGTTCAATGGGTCCGTAACCCGGTCCGACATGGGAGTAATGATACATGGGAACATAAGAAAATTGAAAAATCATTTTGTCTCTACCGTCTATATGTAGTATAGACTCTTTAAAACAATAATATATATGCACATGTTTGTGTCACTTATTATATTAAATATGATATTTATTTCATATTTTTTAATATGTGTTGAATATTTTAAAATATATTTGATAAAAGAAAACAAAGAAAATTTAAATATTTATATTAAACACTTTTAATTTAACTATAAAATATTCTTAGTATATATGTTAAATATTAATATGTTATATATATATATATTGGATACATATAAAATTAGTTTAAAATTTTCAAAAGATAATATATATACACATACATATATATATAATAATTTATTTTTAATAAATAGTAAAATAATAAAAAATATATTTATTTTTAATTATATTAATTATTTGAAATTATAATTTTTTAAATTTAAAAAAATACTAATTTCTACTAAAAATACTGTAATAATTATTATAAATTATAATTTTTTAAAAAATATTAATATTATTTAAAATATTTAAATTTTATGTATATATTACAACCGTGTAATCGTGTGTGTATCTTACTTTTCTTTTTTTTTTTTTAAATTTTAAAAGTTGATTTATTACAGTATTTTATCATATTGTATTTATATCATTGAATCTATATCAATACTTCTCAGTCTACAGTCAACCCAGTGGCTCTAGTCCGATAGATTTTATTTTATTTTTTTTGTTTTTGGTCATGAACGAAACAATGAAAATACCCATCGGTAGCGACCCTTAAAAAAATCGAAGGCATCGGGCATCGGGCATCGGTCAGCCTGCTCTCTAGTTCTTAATGGGCTGGATTACATTGGGTAGGCATTAGCTGAATATTAACTCAAATTATAAAGTTTTACTTGCAGTTTGTTTTTTTTTTTTATTTTAGTCATTACCTGCACTTCAATTCGATTCATATTAAACATTTTATTTTACAACTTATAATTTTCTTCTCCCCTTTGTAGAATGATTGAAGATTCTTTTTTTATTTTTTTATTTTTAATACTCTCATTCAGTTTAATTATGAGAGGATCTGAATTTGTTTTTTTATTAAATAAAAACAAAAAGAAATATGCCAAAAAATTTATCATTGGCGGAAAATATGTTACTTTACCCAGCAAAAGTTAAAAAAAAAAAAAAGCAAATAAATCAATAAAATAAACAGTAGCAACACACGGTCGGTTGCTCGTTGCGTCTAGGGAAGCTTCTAGCCCTCTTTTCCTCTCGGCACTTCTCTGGTCTCTTGCGCAGCGTATACATCAATTTCTCCTCCCAGCGTATCTGTATTTCCCGCACATCGAACCGCCATCACCGGATTGCCAATCAGGTGCGTTCTCCTTTTTTCTCTGGTGTACAATCTCATTCATCCTAGGCCTGTCTTATATTTATCCATATTCGCTCGTCATCTTAAATTGGTCTGTTTGTTTAAATCTTTCAATACGGTTTATAGTTTTAAGTTAATCTGAAAGAAGAGCAAATGTCTGGAAGCTCTCTTATCGTTACATATAAAAGGAAAAGCTGAATCGTGAAAAACCCTAGAAGGCAAGTTTGCAGTCTTTGGATTTGGCCCACAATGTAACGTACGCATCTCTTTCTTCGTTATTTGGCTATTACCCATGGATGCCAGCGCGATAGATTTTATTTTACCTGTAAATCAGGGTCTTCGTTGGATATGTGAGTCAGTAAAATATGTAATAACTAGGTTTTGCTCACAACTTACAAGGTTC
This sequence comes from Bruguiera gymnorhiza, assembly GCA_020883675.1. Lineage (NCBI taxonomy): Eukaryota > Viridiplantae > Streptophyta > Magnoliopsida > Malpighiales > Rhizophoraceae > Bruguiera > Bruguiera gymnorhiza. The sequence continues at coordinate 34,334 of JAIRCJ010001053.1, forward strand.
TTGCTATGAGGGGAAGAATGGAATTTGTGGTGAGATGTGCTTCTGAGTCTTTAGTTAAAGATTATTGTTACGAGGGAGGGATGGGACCGCAAGTGATATTCTTGTTTGGAGACATGTGAAATGTGCTGTTGAGTTTTTGGTGCCTTTTTTCAAATGAGATTTTGCTTGTCTCTATTTCCAGGAATGGCGCTTCTTTCTTGTTGTTGTAGAGAGTTTTGCTTGCTCGTTTTATTGGATGGGTATTGTAGGGAACATAGTTGATTTGTCTGAACGATGTTATGTTAATTTTATTACCGTGATTACAGATTAAGCAATGCCGAAGGTAAAGACAAACCGTGTCAAGTACCCGGATGGTTGGGAACTAATTGAGCCTACTCTCAGTGAACTTCAAGCGAAGATGAGAGAAGGTTAGTGTCTTCCACAGATTGCAGTCCCGCATGCCTTTTCCTTATACCTTACTTACCCAATTTCTGAAAAGCTATTGTACATTGTTTCTTCTGTGTTTTTTTTTTGACAGCTGAAAATGACCCGCATGATGGCAAAAGGAAGTGTGAGGCTTTGTGGCCTATATTCAAAATAGCACATCAAAAGAGCCGCTACATTTTTGACCTTTACCATCGAAGGAGAGAAATATCAAAAGAATTATATGAGTTCTGTTTGGAACAGGGCTATGCTGATCGCAGTCTAATTGCTAAGTGGAAGAAGGTCAGTTTTTTAATCTGAAAGTTCCATTTTCTAAATTGCAAAACAGTTGATTATTTATTCCTTCGGTGTTCTTCTGCATGGGGCTGGAGTGAATGCCTTTTCCTTTTGGTTAGGAGACAGCTTAACCCAATCAACGCAAAGTTTATGGGAATTAATTATGGAATTTGATTTCATTTTAAATGTATTAACTGCAGCCAGGTTATGAACGCCTTTGCTGCCTAAGGTGCATGCAACCGCGAGATCACAACTTTGCCACCACATGTGTGTGCCGAGTACCTAAAAACTTGAGAGAGGAGAAGGTGATAGAGTGCGTCCATTGCGGTTGTAAGGGCTGTGCAAGTGGAGATTGAGAAGCTGTATTTTGTCATTGCACGGGGTGATGCTTGGCAAAATGTTGGTGTAACATGAAAACCATTTGGATGCTCCTAAAGTTTCCTTAAACCAGAGATGTTACCATTTCCTGTTGGGAGGCTTAATTGCTTGTCGAGTGTCATTTAAATTTGGGATTAATGTCAAAAGAGTTTGGGATTGCAAATGTTATGACGAAAATGTTGCATTGTGATTATGTCAAAAGAGTTTGGGATTGCAAATTAAGCAATTGTAGTTTCCCATTAGCGTGCAGTGCTGTAGTTATCAAGATTAGTTTACTTGTTATTAAATCTTCTGTTTCAGCTACTCATCCAACCATGCGCGTTGTGACCGAGGTGCTCCAAAATGGTTAGCATGACCAGTCTATCTGATCTAAATTCGTCTAGACAAATTTTTTGTATGTGCAAAGAGAGGGTTCAATTTATATTATGAATGCAGGCAAGCTGGGTTCTTGGCTGAATAACTATGGATAAGCTAGTGTGAGATGGATTAGGGAATCTTGTGAGGGGATATGACAGACCGAGGATGTCAACTAAAGTCTGTAAATCTGCAAGAGAAGCAGGTTCCTAGTATGCCTCGGTGCTGCTGTGGATATATAATTTGGTATTCACTGGAATTTCTAACGATGATTCTTTGGATGCCTTTGCGGAGGACGTGGACATCCTTAGTGCCACGGGACATAATAATGAGTGTTAAAATTGGACTATCTGAGAATTTTTTTAATTAAGAAACTTATTGATTGTAAGTTATATAATGTAAGTAATTTTTTATATTTTTATAAATTTAATGGAAGTTAACATTTTAAAAATATAAATATAAATTTTTAATTATTAGAATGTTTCGTGGAAACTCGTTCTCATATGTTTTTCAGTCGGAATTAAAAAAAAAAAAAAGTAATTAAGAATAGTATTGTATAATCCCGCCAAAGAATCGTTTCTAGATTTTAGCTACACGGAATTGCGACAAACAGAACGACTTGTAAAGCCTAAATCAAAATGGGGATTGGCCGATTGGGCATCTTGGCTGGAGCTTGAGAGGCTGGGGGGATTTTCTTTTTTTTTTTTTTCATTTTAATTTTTATTTTTTTAGTCTAACAGGATTGGGGAGGGAAAGTATTTTTTTAATAAGTAAAATTTAGAATTCACATATTAAATTTCAATTTTAAATTTTAAGTTTGTTGATGATTAAACTGTACCTAATAGTTTGGGCCGGGGGAATCTCGCACAGTAGAATGATTTCTTGGTTTGGGCGTTTCTCTATAGAGAGCATGAAACTGGGTTTCTGTTTGGGTGGGCCGTTTGGGGTAAATGGACTTTTGTCGGCCTAATCTCTTTGGACACTTTCACTTTCGCGGGTGTTTTGTTTTTCTCCCTTGTTCTAGTTGCCTTTAATTTGGGTGAAGGCTGCTGCCTCCGGTCTGCTGCCGTTAGGATTTGCGCCTGTCATTTCAAAAGGGTGAAAATACTGTTAGCTTATAGTATATTTAATGCAGTGTCCTTTCCTTTTCCCTGGAGGGAAAGGTCTGATATGGGGGGGGGGGGATATTGGAATCCGTGTCCATAACGTTTGTGGGCCACTTCCAACTTGGGGTTGGAACGTTTGTGCGGTGATGGCGGTTTGGTCTATCCATTCGCGCAAACCGAAAGGCCCAAAAGATGTGCTTCTGATTGATCGTCGGCTCCACCCACCTGCTCTCCACAGCCAGATTTTTGGCCGATAGCAATGGGTGGAAATTGTTTGATTTGATGTATACATATAGTGATAAACATGAAAAAACAAAAATAGTGGCCTACAATTCCACTAAAAGAATTGCGTTAAATTAATATATCTTAATTTATATTTAATTATATTAATTAACTACTAACTTTAGTTATTATTACTTATTAACTGTCCTTGTCGACTAAACCAAAAGTAAAGTGAAAGTCCTCTTTTTATTTTTCCATCGCGCCTCGGCAAAAGTTTCATTCAAAATCGCTTGTAAATTATATATTTTATTAATAAATTTACTATTTATTATTTATTTGTAATTTATTACGATTAAATTACTTAATTTTAAATTTTATTTCTATTTAATTAATTTATCATTCTATTAAATTAAAAATTATAAAATTTACCTATTAAAAATATTTTTATATAATTAACTCTATTACATTTAATTCACTTTAATTAATACATTCATATATTAAAATTATTTAAAATATTTATGACAATAAAAATAATTAAAAAAATATAAAATATGTAGATTCACTTAAATATTAATAAAAAATTAATTTTTAAAAAATTTGAAAATAAAATAATATAAAGAAAATATATTTTTTAAAATTATTTTTATTTTTATTATATTATATAATTTTAAATGATCTATATATATATAAAAAATAATTATGTAAAATATTTTTAATGTAATAAATTTGTAAAATGATTAAATTAGAATAAAAATAAAATTAAATAATAATAATAATAATAATAATAATAATAATAACTTCAACGATAAATTATATAAATTAGCCCCCTCCTTCTTAAACCACCGCTTGCACATTCAGATTCTCGCTGACCCACCGAAAATTCAGCTTGGGTTCAGCTGCGGCTAACCACGGCCGCCCACCACACAACCAATAAACGTTTCTTGTTTTCATGGTTACACCGTGAGGACAATCCCCACTTCCAACTTCTGGGGTTCATTTTCTCGTCGGACGACTATAGATAATGACGGAAAGCACCATGTTCTGGAAGCTCTCCGACGACGTCATTCTCAACATCCTGTTTAAGCTGGAGGATGACCCCCGCAACTGGGCCCGCCTTGCCTGCGTCTGCACCAAGTTCTCTTCTCTCGTACGCAACATCTGCTGGAAGGCCAAATGCAACAAAACCATCCCAGCCGTCGTCGCCGATCTTCTCGCCACCCATGAAGGCTCCATCCTCGGCGGCTGGTCCGCCCTTCACAAGCTTACCTTCTGCTGCCCTGGTCTCCTTCACGCCGGTATCCTCCTCGAAAACTCCGATTTCGGCCTCGAACGCGAGCTCGGCCCCGATGAGAAGTACCAAAAACCGACGTCTTCCAGGGCTAAAGCTAAACCGCCTCAATCCTCTGTGGAAAAATCGGATGGTGGTCCCGAAAGGTCCGATGATTGCTCCTGGTCGTTGTTCGATGACCTGTATTACGACACAGTGTACAACGCGTCCGAATCGCGAGAAGGGGCCAGCGATCCCGGCGAAGAGGTTACTGATACAAGCGATGCCGAGGTGGGTCGCGATTTCTGTGTCTGTAAGATGAGGAGAATCTACAGGTGCCATAGGTCTCACTTGGCACGTGGGGTTTGGAATCTGAGCCGAGAGCAAGGGTACAAATTGCTGGCGAGCCGGTTTCGAGGGGATTGCTTGTACATTTGTGATTGGCCTGGTTGCGCTCACAAGGAAGAGAAGCGGAATTACATGCTGTTCAGGGGGATTTTCAAAAACTTCAAGCGTTCAAGGGTTTGGAGGACAATCAACGACGGGTGTAGGAGCAAGATTGACCTGAATTGTGCCTTTTGCGACTGCAAGGAGACCTGGGATCTGCACTCCGCGTTCTGTTTGAGGAGGGGTTTTGGCTTCCATGACGATGGTGAGCCTGTCGTTCGAGCCTATGTCTGCGAGAATGGGCATGTATCTGGGGCTTGGACTGATTTGCCGCTTTGGGTATTGTAACAGCTTTTGTTTTCATGCTTTCCATTGTTTGTTGTTTTTGTTCCGGTTTTTTTCTTTCTTTCTTTCTTTCTTTTTTTTTTTTTTTTAAGTCAATGAAGTTGGTGTCTCTGTTGTTGTAGCAAACTTAATTTTCTATTTCGTTTTTTCAATAAAAAATTGGCTCCTCGCAATTGATACGTCTTTGGAAGTAATGTAGCTTCTGCTCATTTTCATTTTTTCTCTGATCTCTCTTTGCATTTGTGAATTGTCTATTATATGCGCTACTGATTGGATGCGAGAAATGGCAGACTAGATAGCTGGCTTGTTTCGATTTGTTGGATGAGCTAATGATTCAATGGCATGTCATTCCTGAGAAAGGAGCTATGCGTACCTGAGTTAACAATTGCTGTCCTCAAGGATTTGTGTCCTTTTTTTCAGGTATCTGGTTGCTCCAAGAGACTTAATATACTAATCAGCAAGAATATGAGATACTGACTCTTCTTGAGATTGTTGCTTTTATGTTGATGTTAACCATGGTATCTTGAAACTGACGACTTGAACAGCAAATGTTGTTCGACTCAAAATTTGCAGTATTGTTGGCAATTCTAGTATCTCTCTTAGAACTTGTAGCTTTTAGCAAAGCCTTTTGCCAAGTTACTTTCCAGACTATTGCATTATCCATAAGATCAACAAGCACAAAATAGTTGGTGAATTTTGTTTTCTGTGAAGTAGTGCGGTAAGTTTCAGCTTCTTGCCTGATGAAAATATTGAGGAAACCTGTTGTGAGGCATGCATGGGTATCTATTGTCGTGATGCTTTGTAAATTGGTGTGTATTGTGCGGAAGTAACTGAGGTTGATCAATTTTGTTCAACAAATTTTGGCCTCTTATTTTGTTCACTCTGAGTTGGGAATTGGGTTTGGTTAGGAATTATTCTTCTGTGAAGTTGTAGATCCTAGCAACCAATGAAAGCAACACACGTGATTAACAGGCCATTAGATCATTGGTAATAAAAGCCTTGAATCAGTCATCACTTGCTGAATCAGATTTGGGTAATGAAAGCTAGATCGAAGAGAAGCTGGGTTCAATCTTTGTAGCAATGTTTATGTCCTGTCCTGCCTCTAATGCATTCAAGGAATGTTGAAATCTTCTAGCATTTCGCATAATAACTGGGTTTTATAGTCTCACCTTATCATGCTGATTTGGTAGGACAACTCGATAAGATTGAACCACGAGAAAAAACCTAAATTAGTAAATTAGAAACTAACTCGAACACAAATATGAATGTTGATATCTACATTTTTAATCTTATTGCATTGTCTCACAAATTGAGGGTAAACGACAATTGCACAACTTTGGCCTAGTTTTCTTCTCCTTGATTTAGCTGTTTCAATTTCAAACCAATTGACAGATCAGCGGGCAAGTAGATGTAAGCAATCAACTTGGACGATTTTCAACTATTATGCCATCTTCGCCGTCTACTTGTTTTATATTTACACATTAACCAATTTCACGTTTTTCTGAATTTGTTGAGAAACGACCAGATTACTGAGAAATATAATAAAATAAATAAACGAATAAATAAATAAGGAAAAACTCAAACGGCAAATGACGAGAGAAATTAAGATTCCAATATTCTATAAAATTAAGGCCTTTCTCAAGTAGTGTCCCAAAAAAGATAAAACAAAGGGAAATGACGTTTTTCCATTGGACTGTCAAATGTTAATCGTGACAGACAAGAACGTAAACCCAATCGGGGAATACAATTTCCAACGCTGCCAAGGGTTATCGTTCTATCCCCGAAGCGGCGCAGTCTCACCCTCATCCAGGAAATCCATATCCCTAAACTTCGCAAGAACCTCGCTGCCCCCGTTCCCGATCTTCCCAGCCCGATACCGAGGTGCGTTATTGTTTAATTCCCGTTCACGCTTCTCTCTATCCTCCAACGTGTTATAGGTTTCTTCCCCGTCAACTGTTTTACTTGGCTTAGTCCTTTACAGCTTGAGATTCTTTCGAGTCTTTTGTTTGGCTCAAAAGCCACTCCGTCGTCGTTGTGTGGTTTAAATCTTTGTAGGAGAAATGGGTATCCGAGCAAGGAATGGGAACGATCGTCTGAGGACAATTTGGACCCCTGAAATGGACCGCTACTTCATTGACCTTCTGCTAGAGCAGGTCAGCAAAGGAAATAAATTTGATGATCATTTGTTCAGCAAACGAGCTTGGAAGCGCATGACCTCATTGTTCAATGCCAAGTTCAAATTCCAATATGAAAAGGATGTACTGAAGAATCGACACAAGACGCTGAGAAATTTGTACAAGTCTGTGAAGAAGATACTTGAACAGAAGGAGTTTAGCTGGGATGATGATCGACACATGGTGACTGCTGATAATAATAGCTGGGATGAATATATCAAGGTGACGAGAAAAAAAAACAAAAAGAAAGAAAATTGATAACTTGACCATTTTCCTCTTTTTTTGTTTTGTTGGTGTACTGAAGAGTTTTTGGGATTCTAATTCACAGATACACCCGGATGCGCGTGCTTACAGAATCAAGACTATCCCCTATTACCCAGACTTGTGCTTGATTTATGGAGAAACAACGGTAGATGAGAAGGGTAAGACACAAATCTTTACTTTGTATGTTAAAATGATGTCTGCTTAGGATGACTAGTGATATGTCGGATGTCTTACAACCTGTCATCCTATGCTGGTGGTTTGTCTCCAGGAGGTGATATTGAGCTGCAGTCATTGCCTCATTCTGTTGAGAGTGATAACGTTGAAGCCACCGAACCAAAGAGACTTGGTCAGGAAAATACAGAGAACCTTCAAGAAATTACAGTTGATGAAGATTACAGAATATCTGTGTCAAATGCAGTAGTAGTAGATGATTCTGTGTCAAAAGAGGTGGCAGATGACATGCAGCCGGCTGCACTGCAGGTGAGTTGCATGACAAGCCATCGTAGTAGGACATATTGGCAACCGCCAATGGACCGCTATTTCATTGACCTTATGCTGGAACAATTGCGGAAAGGGAATCAGATCGACGGTGTATTCCGCAAACAAGCATGGATTGATATGATCACGTCTTTCAATGCTAAGTTTGGCTTTCACTTTGATGTAGATGTTCTAAAGAACCGCTACAAAACCCTAAGAAGGCAATATAATGTCATAAAGAATCTTCTTGAACTGGATGGGTTTTCTTGGGATGATGCTCGTCAAATGGTGACTGCTGATGACTATGTATGGCAAGACTATATTAAGGTATGTTTTGTTTGGATAATGCTGTACTAGATCATTCTGTCAAGTGAACTGCATGATCTAGAATTAAAACAACCCCAAATCGAGCAATCATCTAAATTTCTGATATGATAACTTGCAGACACAAACGGTCGCACGGCAGTTCATGACTCGGCCTGTCCCATACTACAAAGATCTGTGTATGATATGCAATGATCAGAATGTTGATGAAAGTGACTGCTTCTCGACTCAATATTTGGAGCAGGAAAATGACTTCCGATCGGGCAAGTTTCACGGAGGGTCACTGATATCTCCATCTCCAGCTGCATCAGTTTCCAGCGAAGACATTTTTGGTGATTTTTTGGAGTCAACACGAAGAGGTTCAGAAGCTGTCACAGCTTATCAGCAGAACAAACGCCCATTAGAAAAACAGTCAAACTGTCCTCAGCATAAAAGGTCACGAGGGAAGGAGGAGGGCATGGCCTGTGCCCTTCAAGACATGGCATTAGAAGTTTTATCTTTACCAGATGAAGCAAAGGACGAAAATTCTAACTCTCTGTCTATAGAGGACGTGGTTAAAGCTGTCCAGGCTTTACCAGACATGGATGAAGACCTTATATTAGATGCCTGTGATTTCCTCGAGAATGAAGTAAAAGCAAAAACTTTTATGGCACTGGATGTCAAATTAAGAAAGAAATGGTTGTTAAGGAAGCTTCGGTCAGGTTTGTAGATCGTTTGGAAGATGTCCATCATCTCACTCTAGATGGGGTATTTTTGGACACAGTGTAAACATAATCTTACCGACTATTACAACTTCTAGTAGCTTGAACCTAGAACAATTCTAGAATGTCACGAAGTTGAACACGTGATGAACAAATCGAAGTTTTGTGATCGCGAAGGATGTTGCGATGTTTCTCTGCATAGAGTGAGGTGCAAATGTTCTGCGTTAGTGATTCACTTGTACAAGTCCGCATGGAAGGAGATTGGGGAAATAGAAATTAAACATTGTATTGATGTGCTGTTATCTCTGTCAATCTCTAGCGGGGGGTGGGGGGAGCAGCACCTGATTCTGAGCATTAGAAAAGTAGAAATTCAACGAACTAAACCTCTTGCTGGCAGATATAGTCGCCCCAGCATTCCCTTCTGAAGGTTGGGCATTAGTTTGCTCCTGTCCATATGTCAACTGTGGAATGGCATTCACATCCATTAGACTTACCTTTAGTTTGACCAGAACAATTTTTTTTAGAAAAAAAGGACTTACCTTTAGTATGAATTTCTTTCGGGCCAGAAAAGATTTAAAAGTGAAGAAAATCCTAAAAAGACTGTACTGGACCTTTCATGTACAGACTTGTTGGGCCATAATAGAAGCCCAAATGGACCCAAGAAATACCCAAATCTGGAAGTCCATGAATAGATCCATTTTTAACCGAGTCGTCCCAAGGACTGCGGCCTTCTCAGCGAAGATTACCTCTGGTGCCTCCATCATTCCAAAGAGGTTATCATCATTACTCAGTCCCTTAGAATTTTTACTGCCCGTAATCTTTTATTTCTTTTCTTTTCTTTTTTTTTTTTTGGGAATTTTCTTATTGGTTAACTTGGCATCGATGTTTACGTATTAGTCCTCCATTAACTAGGCGGGGTTTTTACTCATCGTCCTTTTGGGCTTTCCTTTTATCGCTTCCTGATTTCTTTGACCGTTACTTGATGTTGTGTTGCCGTTACAATTTTTTGAACTCTATTTTTATGGAGTTCGATTGCATTATTGTAATTGCATTTGCAACTCTGTTTTTCCCTAAGAAAATTATTCGCGGTCTCCCATCTAAGCTTGAGATGAACTTCAAAAACATAAGATTATTACCTTTGCCAGCCAAATTTATGTCTCGCTTTGTGGGGATTTTGACCATTTTTTAATTCAGGCATGCTTACTCGGTGTTGTGTTGTTTTTCTTGATCAGAAATTGGCATTTAACTCTTTTTTGGCCAATACGTGTGGGGAAATGAAAAGGGGGACTTGGAGAGAGTGACTCTTGATTATTGGTGCTGGTGGCAGTTTCTGTCTGTGTTATCTGTCCCATTTAACTATCGAAGGTCTGTCATTTGTCAAAGGATTTTATACTGCTCTCAGACTTTTTTCTGTTCAAGGCTTGTACCTCTTGCAGGCTATGGCTCTTTCCTTCTAACCTATTGTTACAACTGATAAGTAATACCAAATCCTTTCATCAAATTCAAGTTTTATCTTCATTTTTTGTCTGATCGGAGAGATCTAGGTTCAACAACATCTTCATTTATATCTTGCTTAACATTTGGCGCTTGAAATCCTATTGGGTATCCTGTCTCGTAATTTTTCTTACAAGGAGTAGTTGTGTGTGTATGACTAGCAAGACCAAGCGTGCTCTAAAATTTACTTCTAATAGGGGGGTTTGAGCTGACAAGCAGACACCAGCAAGCATGTTGCTTGGTTTATTTCTAGTGGGGATTTGAGCTTGGTTATTGCTATCAACCATGCTTAGTAACATGAAGATTGGTTAATCTTTATTTTGCCAATATCCTCAAGGGTTTGCCCTAATATTTAGGAGCCTAGACATCCATCTTAGAAGTCTTAGCTTCACATCTTAGGAGGGGTGCATGATTTATGATAATGGGGAGAGCTATTGCCTTGTAGGAATGATATATATAGACCTTGAATGCTTGGTTATCTCTTGGATATTAGATCATTATGCCCACTAGGATCAGGAATTTAGCTTGGATCAGTCAGGGCATTCAGGATTACTGAGATATTATGCTATCTATGAAGGTATGGTACAGTGATAAGAAATTTTATAGAAACATTTGAAAGAAGGCTTTTTACACTGGAGAAAGTTACTTCCAAGTTTTATTTGCAAGTTGCACAATATCTACAGGTGAACTTTTCACCTATATTCTACATAGGTGGCTGGGTTGATTCATCAATTTTCACCTTCTGCATTTTAAGAGTTTCTTTTTGAATGCTATTTAGTATCATTAATATATGCTACTTGTGAGCATCAATAGCTGAAGGTACTTTAAGAAGACAAAATGGGAGCTTTGACACTCTTTTCACTTGAAAACTGTTTTGTCATTTGAGGGGCTCAGACTAGTTGTATGTTTTGATTTTACTCTTGGCATTATCTCATACGAAAACTATTCCAATGGGATCCCAATTTGTATGTTCACTGCTGTAGAGTTGTGCACAGGGGTTTTGAATATAATTACCCATGTGATGTAATATGACACATGAAGACATCAATTAGTTATCAATATCCCATGGAATATGATCACCGGGCATATTTATCCGGTGTCAGGACATCTAACAATTTATGGTTCATACATTTTAGTCTCAAAATGATCTTGATCGCTGTCTTGCTGAGTGTGAAATATAGATATTATTTTAGCTTGGTTCATACACACACGGATACCCTCACTTGGTCTCCTGGTTTTGATTCGTAAGGCTGGTTCCCTTTACGATCACAGTTTCAACGAAGAAACAGAATATACAAGGAAGAACAGCGTAAATTTCGGGTGGCTGCATGGAAGGTAGAGATGCTGTTGATCACCATCGCCATCGTGCGTAGCTGTTAATCAACCATCGAAATTCCATTAAAAATGGAAGCGTGGAGATGTATTTCTTTTTCATTGATTCTAACTGTCCTAAGTAACCTTGTAGGCCATTTTGGTGTATCCCTAAAGGACCCTTTCAAGCATGTGCATCCATAGCCTGTAATTTCATGTTGAATTATTATTATTATTATTATTATTATTATTATTTTGTGTGAGCTCTTGTTTTATTTTTTTTTTAATTTTTTGCTCCTGATAGGCTTTAACATAGTTTAATGACTCAAGTGGATATCATAGCAATTCAAATTGTGGTAAAAAACTGAAAATGATGGCATCGTCAATGTAGTTTGCCTTCCTTGAAGTAGTTTTAGTATTTTTGAGCACTTGTTTGTATTGATGCTGAAAGATTCTTGCGATTTCTTGATGAAAATCTAGCTAAGTATTCTAACAAGATCAGTGATGAGAAGAAAGAAAATTGTTCCCACTTATAAGCTAAAAAAGATCTTTTTTTTTTTTATTAACATTCAAGCAAACCTAGTTTTTTTTTTTTTTTTTTTAAATAATTCAGCGGTTCTAAGAAGAATTGGGGACTATTTTTACTGCAGCACAGAGAAACCGATTGAGGGTCCAGAATAACAACACTGGTCAGCTAGCGCAGTTCAGCCGTACGGTTTCTACAGAAACAAACTGGACTGAACCGATGAGGGTAGTTTAGGGCAATTTTGGCGAATACGGAGGGAGTCAGGGGTCTTCTTAAAATTCAGCTAAATTTTTTTTCATCTTTAACTAAAATTTTTAATTAAATTTAAATATTATAAAATAAATAAATAAATTATAAAATAAAATTATAATATAATTTGTAGAATAAAAAAAAAATTGTTGTAAAATAACTTACGTCATTTTTTTTTGTTTAAATTCATCGCATTATTTTCGGTATTTTTGTGCATATTATTTTAATGTGTCTTAAGGAACCAAACTGACATGTGAACAGGGGGGAATTAATGGCAATAATTACAGATGGTTTAATATCCCCCGTCTTCCACCTTTTACTTTGTTCTAAACAGAGACGACTGAGCCTAAAGTCGAAACTCATGCAGTTATGTGAATGCGCCTTAGAAGCTTGAGTAGAGGTCATTTAACATTATAAACTAGATCCACACTGAAAGAGGAGATAGTCTGTTAGATGACAAAAGGGCTTTCTCTTTTGGGTGATTCATGCGATTGTGATAAACCGAATACTGAGGTGGATATGGTGTTTTGTTTGACCGAAGATCCAACCTTAATTGAAATCACTGTGCTGGAAATTTATGCGAGTGTCAAATAAAAAATGAAAGCAGACATACGAGTGTTGCAACACTGCAACGCTTCCTTTTTCACGTTGTTGTTTTCCAACTAACAACTTATTAAGGACACCTATTATCTAAGGGATAGATTGGAGGGAGAACTGAATGTGTGAGGAGTCATCTTCATGTGGTGGGAGAGCTAATCAATTACCACAGCATTTTTACTGCATTGGGATTTTCTTATTTGTTCAGCTATGAAATTTTTTTTTTTTTTCAACTTGGATTTATGGTTACCGAAGTGTTCATCCCTCCCCCATGTGAGACAAGGAATACATGGAGAAGGCAAATAGAAGTGACTTACTTCGGGGACTGTTACTGTCCACCATCACTGATGACAGCTTGTGAACGAGACTTAATGTAGTAGCAGTGTGGATTGGCGATTTAAGATTGTAGTAAACAGGTCCATCGTCTCGAGAAAGACTAGATGACGTATTAAAAGAAATACAGCTCATGTAGGCCAGAGAATTAATGGAGTAAAGAATCCGACGTACCCCGATAAAGACGGGTGGTGGTAGTGCCAGGAAGCAATATCTCTAATGTTGAGGAGTTGAGAAGCCTTATTCCAGCCACATGTTGCTCCCGACATGACCGAAATGGAAATGATGGCCATGGTATGCAAAACTCGGAAACTAATTGAAAATGTTGTCATCTGCTAAGAAGCATAGATAAAAATTATAATGGATTGAAAAATTTAAGCTCAATAGCAATATCAGTAACTTTTCATTAAAAACAAAAAAAAAAAAAAAACCAAAAAACAAAACAATCATTTGCTTTGTCTAATCTTCTTTTTCTTTGCGGGTGCATCTCAATCGTAAAATTTTGTATACGTTCATCTTTCTCCAACGACTTCCAAACAATGGCCGCGGTGAGCAGCTCATCCTATTGACGTTAAGGCACACTCCCACATAATCCCATCGAAAAGGGTAAATTTTTTACAATTTTTTTGTTATTGAATGCATGTTTGAGTTTGCAAAAGGCGTCCGAGGGAGGGAAATACGTGCACACATGAAATTGCGTTTGTTATCCCCGAATGTTGTTCCGAAAATTGCGGGGCCCAGGACCGGGACCGGGACCGGGACCAGGCCCAAGTCAATATTGTTCTGTCTGCTTTTTAATTATGCCTTTCACGCCACGACAGGGGAAGTGTTGTCGTGGGGGAATAAGCGGGATCAAGTGTTGTCGTGGGGGAATAAGCGGGATCGGGCTGTTGGCTCCCAGAACTCAAAGTCCTCGCCAAGCCCCCAGCTGCCGCGCCTCACGTCTCTCTCCTTTTCCGAAATCGGACTTGAACTCACTCTCGCGCACCAACAGCCGCCCGAGATTTAAGACTCTTAGGTTCCTTTGAAAAGTGGTTCAGCTAACCCCAACCTTCAAATCTTTGTGCAATCTTTGTCTCTCTCGGGAATCTCAGTAAACCCAAACCCAAAACCCGGAACCCCGAATGTCTCACAGAACACTGGATTCGCGCCACTCCATAGAATCGTGCACTTTCCAGCTCCACTCATGGAGGCCCTTCCAACTCCAAACCATAGATGCCGATCCACCCAAGCTCCTCCCCTCCGGCGGCGTCCACTCCCACTCTCTGACCAAGCGGCCCTGCCTCTCCAATCGGACCACCTCTTTTCCCGCCGATTTCATCGACATGTCGAGGCTCTCTCTCGTCGACGACGACAAGCCCATCGCTGCGGCGCCGAGTCCCTACAAGAGGGGGAGTTTGCGGCTTTTCGAACGCAAGCGCCGTCGGCGTTGTGGTTCCCGTTCTGTGTCGGGTCGGAGTTCAGACCGGAGTGGGACCCGGCGTTGCTGCTCGGTGGGGGCGAACTGCTCGGATTTTCCAGTGGCAGTCGGGACGGACTCGAGCGGCGAGCTTTTTGGGAATGGGGACGCTAATTGGTCGTCGGATGTGAGTGAAGCGAAGAATTCCTGGAGGAAGGAAAGGGAGAGAGAAGAGAGAGAGTATATGGGCGTGGTTACTGGGTCTGGACAGTTTGTTAATTTCGACGCTCAGGGGAACGAGTCTGGTTACGCCAGTGAACCGGGTTATAGAGGAGATGCTGAGTTTGGGTACGGGGACGAGGTTGATGAGGAGGAGGAAGACACAAGGTTGTTGTTTTGGGGCGATCAATTCGGAGGTGCTGTCTTTTACCTATCTATTCTCTAGTTTTCTAAATTTTGGTTTCCTGGTCTTATAAATTCAATATTAGTCAGTGACTCGTAGGGTTTGTTTGCTTTAGAGTTCAAAATTTACTAGTTCTGTCCCCGCTTGAAGCCAAGAGGAAATTTAATTGCACCCATATCTTGAAGCCAAGAGGAAAAGTCTAAACAACTAAACAGATTTTCATGTATATCTGTGGCCTCTAGTTGACTTCTTAGCATGTAAGCCCACGATGATGTTTGTCCGTGGCAAACCTGTGATCCTGGCTAGAGTGTTCAGTTGGTTACGTGGTTAATATGGTTGAACATGGGAAGTTATAGTTTCAATATAGATGGCATTTTATATGATCTAGTTGGGAACCTTTATTGTTTTATTGGGAATGTGAGGCATCATTGCCATCTTTCCTCACCAACATAGAGTGGCTGCAATAACTGCATTTGGCAGCAAAGCTCTTGAACCAACAAAAAAGGGAAAATCAGAGCATCCATCTGACACACCAATCCCCTGGCTTTATATAGATTTCGTTGGAATGATTTTTCTTACTTTGTTGTCCTCTTTAGTTTAGAGATCAATAAAGCTTCTAGGATGCTAGTCTCTTGTTGGATATGCAGAATTCCTTTCTGCCTCACCATTGACTTGACTTATTTCTTGTGACTATAAAGATGTGCGCTTGGAGAACTGGGTAAGACTTATCTTGCTCCAGAATTTCAACTTTTTCTTTTTCCTACTCTAATTTGACATGCTGTGGCAGCAATCAGTTCTGCATTTCTCATAAATCCTTTTATTTTAGCTAGGAGGGGCATTCTTCCTTTTTGCATATAACTATTGGGATCAGGATTTTTATGAAGGCTGGAAGGGGGATCATCTAGTTTCTTTTCATTGTTCATTCATAACGACTGTAAAGCTTCAAAGATTTACATAGCTATGCCTCAATGGTGGAGTGGAAAAGCCCCCTTGGTAATATTTAATTGGAACAAAGGAAGAATCGAGTGTGATAGTGGTTGTCTGACTGCTATCAGATTGCTTGTTGGAAATATTGTATGTTGGCTATGACAGTAGTTACGATCTACTCCTTAGGAAGTGGAATTTGAGGGGAGTGCAAAAAAAGGTAGACGGTTCGATGGAAAATCAAATTTGCATTGAATTGTAAGGAAAAAAAAAAAAAAAGCATTCTGCTATGTGAATGTGCATGATATAGGTCTTAAAAGAAATAGGTAGGTTGGGTATTGCAACCAAGGCTTTCTGGGGGAAACAGCTCTTGCAAATTGATGACATATGGCTTGAGCTTAAGAGTCAAAACTTCCTTTTTCAAGTTTGTTAACTGTGAACTGTGGCATCAGTTTACATTAAGATATGGTAATGAAATGCACCGGTGGACTGTTCAATTTGTGTTCGAGGCTGCCTTTTGCTATCCTTGGATTCATTCTTTTCATGATCCTTTAAATTTTGCTTCCTTATCTTTTCTTACAAGAGTACCTTTATCTTTGTTACATGAGAGAACAGGGCAGTGATGGATCATAAATGCACAATTGCGTAGGAAATTCATGATTAAATTACTAGAATACACCTCCAAATTCTGCCCTATGAAGCCTCTCTTGCATCAGTTTTCAGACGTGTGAACTTTTAGAAGCTGATTTGGGTTATCTCGGCATTTTCAGTTGTTCAGTTTAACTAAAGATTCTTGTTGTCTGTCTTTTCCTTGCACCAGAAACAGATTCTAAAATGAACATTGTCGGGGAGAACACCTTTTCTGATCAAAAAGCCCATTACAGGTGCCGCCGCAAGAAGCATGATTGCAGAATGGTTGAGTCACTGAGATGATAAATTCTTTCGGTACGACGAATGACTCGTCCATATCCTTAGTGGTAGCAAGTATATGAGCTGAGGTTCCTAGTCACGATGACCATTCTAGTATGCCCCCTCATTCCATTCCCTGCCCCATTTTTGTGGGGTTGTACAAACTCTTATGGCTGTTAAGACGGGATTTCTATTTTTCCCTTTTTCTGATGCCATCTCGCAGCATCTTACAAGGACACCGGAGTTTGGTTGTATATTCGCGGAAACGTCATGAAATGATGAGTAAAAACGTTGTGATTTATTTCAATTCTCTTCGTATTTAGCAAATCATAAAGACGTGACATAATTTTATTGGTTTGGATCATTAATTCATCATAATGAATTAATACTAAAAATTGTAAGCGAACCCTGTAAGATTAAACGAACGAATTTTTGGTTTGGATCATTAATTCATCTCTCTGTAATTTCTGTTTGCTCATGTATTTTATTTGTTTCTCTCTTTCAAAGTTCCCGGCCGAGTAGCCACGACTTTGCATATATGGTAGGGAGGGCTCGTGTTATGTGCCATATTATACGACGTAGTTTGGACTGAGCGTATTTGTATTTTTGGGGCTGCTCGAACCCTGATTGGTTCGTTATACCCAAAAAACAAAAAAAAGCACCTGCCTCGGGTTACACAGAGAGAGAGAGAGAGAGAGAGAGAGAGAGAGAGGATGGGGAGAGGAGATGCATTGAGCGCGTACAGAGCGTTGCTAAGAGCAACGCGGAAATCGTTTGCAGGCGACGATGTGATGCTGAAGGCGTCGGCCGCCGAGGTCAGGAAGAAATTCGAGGAGAATCGTCACGTTACATCCGGTACGGAGATCCAAAGGCTCCTCGAAGAGGCACGTGAGGCCTCCCATTTCATAGCCACCATGATCGTCCAGGCCAAACTCAATGACCGAGGCGGCTACGGTACCCTTCTGTTCTTCCCATCTCCCCGCTTCTTTCTTTCTTTCTGTCTCTTTCTTTTTTTTTTTTTCTTTTTTATAAATTTAAGTTGTGTGCGCGTTATTTTCGTTTTAGAATTAAGATGCCATACGAGCGAATCCTCTCGTCGTGTGCACGCCACATGCTCGTTATATTGTTCTATGTAATGATAAGCATGCGGGTCGGTCCATCTTTCGTAAGCTGTGATTATGCTTTTTGGGATCTGGCTTTTCCGATTGAATTTAACTTGGCCTAATTGTAAGTTGGATACCGATTGCTGCAGAGGTGAAGCCTGGTAAAGAGCACGCCGGAGCAACACTGGAGATACCATCTGAAGAGATTCTTCGGAAGTCTGTTTAAGTAGAGGCACAGTGGAGACGAGGCCTCACTATATGAAGCAGTAACACACTCGTAGCTTCCAATTTTTTGTCAAACCTTGTCAGTTGTTTGCAGCGATTGCATTGTGCAAGGTTTTCTTGTCTTGCATAAATGGTCCATTTTGTTATGTGGTGAAAGTTCTTTAAGAAGCTGCACTGTAATAAATGTCTGGTCCATGGGTAGGGATAGGGGGTTACCCGATAACGGATTTCAAAGTCTTCAATTTAATTTATACGACCCCCAAAAGAAAAAGAAAACCAAAATGCTCCGTTCACAATGTTTTGAGTGATCTGGGTCTCGCTTACAGCTCGAGCAAAATAAATTTCTAGGCAAAACCTTTGAAAGAACACAACTTTCAAGCCAAAAACCGCAATGCGCATTCTCTACAAGACCGACAGCTTTATAAACAGCGCCATTATTAGTCGCCTGTATTTATCTTGAATTGAAATGCCATTGTTAACTTCATCTCACTGCATGCCATGATCGCCATCGCTATCTTCTTCCTCGTTTTCATCCTCCTCATCTTCTGCAAGACCATCTTCGTCTTGATATTCTCCATCGTCTTCCTGATCATTCTGATCTTGATTTTCCTCCTTTTTCTTGTCACCAAAATTACCTGAATGGAGGGAAACAATTCCTTTGAGGTGTAACCCTTATAATTAGTAGTGCAGTAGACTTGTGTGAAAGGGGAAGAAAATAAGAGGCAGAATTTCTGTTGTTTCCTGAAATGCTGAGAATTATATTTAACAATAGAAATAATCTGTATGTTGCATATCAGTTGATTCGCGGGTATTTAAAAACAGCGGTACATATAGGCTGGTGCACAGAAAAGGGTGGTGGTGGAGGAACAGCTGGTTAAATCATTGAAGACAAGCACATTTGCAATTGACAGTATTGCAGCAACAATTATCTGACTGGTGGTCAACTACTCAACATGAGGGACTCTCTTTCTCGCAAAAGTGATCCATTCTAGTACTATCCACAGAGAAAATGAAACTAACAACCAGGGGAATAAACATTACCATATTCACTGAAGATGACGCTGCCAGAACATAATCCTTCCTCAACCTTCATGAGTTGAAGTGTCATTCTTGGTCCAATCTCTTGCAACTTAACAGCACTTTTTGTAGAAGCCTTATTAATTCTACCAAGGTCACTAGATAAAGTCACTGTTGCTGCTTCATCATCTGCTTCACTTTCTGAACCGTAACCAGCCCTTAAGAGATCACAAATGAATGACCAAAACAGGGAAAGACAGTTTACAATTACAAAATCCTACAATATAAGCGTCAATGTCTGTCTAGTTTGTTTTCTTATATGTATTTGATTTGTTATTCAGTTATCATGCATGTAGAAGTCAATAAGGGATAAGTGGGCCTAATGTATATCGACATAAAAAGAAGGTTGAGTTGAACCATTGAAGAATATTTCCAAACCCTAAAGCCATAACTGATGTCCAGTTGAACCCAATGCCACATTGACCGAATCAATCATATTAGCCATCAGACCATTGTTACCAACAAAGAGAATAGTCAGCAGAGGCATATCATCGGTTCTTCTCTTTCCAATTCATATGCATGGAATTTGCTCTTCTATTCCCAATTCCTTTTATAATATCTAGTGAGATGTCTTAACTTTAATATCCCTCTGTCCCATTATGCTAATGGCAATAGCTGATACAAAGACAGAAGGGAAACGGACTACTGGCCTTGAATACAATCAACAGAGAATGGGAACCCCCAAAGCTACTTGAAACAGCCACAATAGGCATGTATTGCAGCAATAAACTACAGCAGTTCAAAAAAAAATATATTGTGCACTACCCAATATCCAAGTTGATTCTGTTCACCATAGTTCCAATCCCACATCACATTTAATACCCAACTTCAACATATAGAAAGTACAAACAAAGAAAGGAAAGAGAGATACTTACTTTGTAACAAAGTCACTCACGTCTTGCAGACTCCTCAGATCAGGGACTTGATGATTCTGCACAAACTTCCTAATTCTTCGAGAGACACCCACAGGCTGAAGTCTGATGGAATAATGCCGAAAATCAATAAGTTTCGAGTCCTTATTGTAATTAAGTAACACAATTCTCTGACAGGAAGAAAGCTTGACCTGAAACATTCCACATTGAGTACATTAACAAGCAAACTCCAGCTGGTTCCAGCAGTTTAATAGTTTATATAGCACTTACGGTGTTGATATCAATGGCTGGAAAGATCTTCTGAAACATTATGGTTGTGAGCTTTAAATGTTGTTCTCCAGAACTAAAGCCTGAAAGAACAATCTGCCACGAAGATGAGATCCAGATTAGCCAATCAAACAAAGTAAGCTACTAGATTGACATTTTAATCATCCATTCAAAACGTTTGTAAATATGCATTGTCAACATGGACCATGTCTTGCGAAGCTGAAGTGGTGGGAGTGGGACTACTTTATTGAAATCATGAAGAAAATTCCTGAATCAAATAGACAGTGCGTCCTAAGCCAAGCACAAATCAAAATAAGGTCAGCAGTTGAGATTGAGCAACATCAGCAGTTAAGAAAAAACACTTACCAATGGAGAATTCTTAAAAAGATCTTGGGGACACCTAGGGCGCAGTTGAGATCGAGCAACATCAGCAGCCAATGAATACTCATGCATCTTAAATGTAAGAGTTGGACCTTGTGGGGTCCTTGCAACCCTCAAAAAGGGGCCAGCATGAGTTTTTGACAGTATGAGGAAATGTGTAACGCCCATCGGCCCAGCAACATTTAGAAAGTCTCTCAGATTATTCCGTTTTTTCTCCTGCAACACATAGCAAAAGCAAATCAGCTTAAAAGGCAAATTCCATCACAATGAACATGCAAGTAAAATGCAAAACGTTTTGAAGCCTTTCTAAGTGACAACAAACCAAAATGTAGTTTTGGAGGCTTTCACGGTATAAATAGTTGATGTACAACCCATCGTGCGATTGCAGTTCCCAGAGAAAGCCATCGTCAAAGGAATTACGAAAGAAAGTTCCTTAGAATACACAGAGAGAGGCTTGAGAAGACAAGGAAGAAAAGGTGGCAAAGAGAATAAAGAACGACCTTGAGCTTGAGAGCCGTGTGGGGAAGCATCATCTTTCTTAAATCCATCTGAAGTTGCCTAAGAGGACCAGGTAACTTTCCCCGCGAAAACACAAAGCTTTTTGGGACCTTATCGCCGGTGATATGATCAACAACGGCCTGCTTTTTCTTCACAACTGGCTTCACAAATCCCTTCCTCTTCTTCTTCTGTTCCAATGCAAACCCAAAGGAGTAATTAAAGAATACCCAAACGATACAACCGTGAAACAGCTCCATTCGTAAAACCCGGAACCGTTAACTTCCATATGCCTACTTTACGTGGCAATTCAAGTACAGCCACTCTTACATTGCTTTCTTTCTAGGCAACCCAAAAGAGGGATGAAACTTCACTGCAAAAAGTAATTATTAACAACAAAAATAAATAAACAAATAAATAAAATTTCCTTACATTTTGAACACGAGCCATCGCTTCGTAACAGTCAGCGGTTCGCCGCAACGTGAAAGAACAGAAACCAGGAGTCTAGCAAGGAAGTAACCAAGTCAATAACTGGAGGGACTCGGCAAGAACTTGGAGGCCGGACAAGATTATAGTACCGATCGATTCTCGTATCTTGTTGGTTTTCCGCCGGAGATTTTAGGACTAGGGTTTGAGCTGATCGGCCATAAATGGGCCGACTTACAACATAAACTTGGGCCTCGTGGGTCCAATTTAGATGTTTATAAGACAGATCGTGTGAGGCCCATATAGTGGATCTAATGTCAAGCCCGTGGTGCTACCCCAAGTAGCATCGAGTAACAAGCGGCAGGCCCACTTTATTTTTTAAAAGAAAAATTCTGATGCAGCTTTTCGCATTTTAATTTTAATTGACTAATGTACCTGTTATTCTTATTTATATTTAAAATTAAATTAATTTGACGGGCACGTCTTAAGTTAGTCAAATTAAAAATTCGCATAGGGAAATCATTGATATCCTGACATTTAAGTCCAAGATGGGAGGAAACCAAGGAAGCAAAGCCGTTAGTAAACTTCTTCGTGTAAAGCCATTATGAGTTTGTCGTGTGGGAAGAAAGCTGCAAAACGAGTTTGAAAAGATGAGAAGGATGCCGGCAAAGCACGAGCACCTGAAGATTTTGGTGGAGTGGCAATGTCCTCTTAAGGATTCTTGGTTGGTTAATTGTAGTGACAATGCTCTTAGAAATTGACCAAAATTGATATTCTTCAAGCTTTTTCACGCAGTCTTCTTTTTCTCTGAAAAAAAAAAAAAAAACAGAAAAAGAAAGAAACGGCAGGTAGCATGTGACCAAGGCACCTTAGTGTCCAAGCCATCAGAAGACAAAATGGCTCATAGATTTTCAAAAAGTTTTACCACCGAAATGGACACAGAAATAGCTTGTAGTTTTAAGACTCAAGTAACCGGAGGTGAAAAATTGGAGGATACATTACAAAATTTGAGGTGCACATCTTAATGGTCTTCATACTCTTCAGATTAAAATGGTGTTAAAAAATTAAAATTATTATTTGATGTGATAGTTTAATTAGTAATGTAGTATTTTTTTAATAATAATTTATATTTAAAATTTCAAATTAATATTTATTTTGTTAAAAATTAAGTTTATGTAATTTGAGACGTAATGATAGAGTTTAAATTTATTAACATTAAAAAGATAGGTGAGAAATTGAAATGAAATTAACAATGTTTAATTTATAAATTTTTTATTAAAAAATTAAAAAAACAGTAATAATAATAATAATTTTAGTCTCAACCTATAAATATAAATATAAATGTAATGAACGGTGTACTAATATACACTTTTTTTTTTAGTTAAAAAAAAAAAAAAACTGAAGTTCTTATCTATAAAGTAAATATCAAGTAAGCTCAACTGCTTGTTCACATGCCCTTCGTCACGCAACGCAATTGCCTACGATTAGATTTCGGATCACGTGTAACGTAACCCTCGCCTTCTTGCCAATGTCATTATTGCATTCACCAGCCTCTTGCTTTTCATGCAAATACAGTGTAAAAAGCTTCCAATCCTTTCCAAGCTGTCAGCCTTAAAGGCCCTTTATAAGTTCAAGCATACCTCTGCAAAGCTCTTACGCTAGCCAGCACTCAAAATTCACCAAGAAAAGAAATGGACTTTATCCAATCTTCCCTTCTAGCAAATAATTTACACCACTGAGGGAAGAACATAGGCTACTATATAGGGCCTAGTCTGTCTTTTCTCCACTTTTTAAACTCTTGTGAAAGTAAACATTCTTACTAGAATGCAAATAGTCAAGCTTTTCTTCGTTGCCTTCATGTTGCAAACATGGGTAGCAAATGGCACCGACTGGGGTTCCACTAATGCTTCTAGTGGTGACAGTTATGTTCGAGATGCCTGCAGCGTAACCAGATACCCAGACCTTTGCATCCACTCTCTATCCTCATTTTCGCACACAGCCAAGCAAAGTCCAACCAAATGGGCTCGGGCCGGCGTGTCAGTGACTATTGGCGAGGCGAAGAATGCCGCTCAGTACCTGAACAAACTGAAGAAGAGCAGGATCCTGAGACGCCGAAACAGGGTCGCCCTCTTAGATTGTATTGAGTGCTTTCAGGACGCCATTGACAATCTCCACAAGTCACTTGGCATACTCAGAAAGCTGGATGCCAGGGACTTCAATTCACAAATGGGGGACTTAACCACTTGGATGAGCGCTGCACTTACGGACGAGGACACTTGCCTGGATGGATTTGAAGATCAAAACAGAGTACCGATTAGCATGCTTCGAAATCGGGTCTTGAGAGCCAGTTATATCACTAGTAACGCACTGGCCCTTGTGAACAAACTTGAGGCCAGTGGTGTGGCAAGCCTAACTGGTGCATAGATAAGCAGCGTATAGAATAAAATCAGGAATGTAACTGGAATAATGAAGACAATCCAAGCTAAAATTAAATGATTAAATCTATGCGTTCTCCATGTATGTTCCATCCACATCAAAGCTTCTCTCTAGCCACTAAACCGATGGCGTTGCCAGTTCTAAAAACCACAGCGGATGCGCCAAGCTTCCAATAGTAACCCATGCTAGGCCCACCAAAGGCAGACCTTAGCCATTTGGGCCTATACACGACTGCTTCACTTTACTCCAAAGTCGCCTCATACTCGTTGCGGTGTGGGCTTTGCAGATTGGCCCTGATCATTAAAGAAAAAAGTTATTATACCCCGAAACATTTTCAGAACTGAAGATCTGAAAATTTAATTAAAAAAAACAAAAAAGAAAGTCAAGCAAGGAGTGTTGGCGATTCTGAGAATTTTCAAGATGCTAAGCAACCACAGCAGCAATTTTCCTCTTTTCAGCTGGGGTACGTGCCAACTGTCCGCGCTATTGTGGACAAGAAAATGGTACTCAATGTGAGCCCCGAACTCCAGGCTGTTGTGTTTGATATCAGGGAAACAAAAACAGAATGAAGTAAGGTTTCCGCCGGTAACCATGCTCAACGGACCAGCCAGTGGTTTTGCTCCTACCTTTTTCCCTTTTCTTTAAATTGAAATTAAAAAAATGCAAAAAGGAATCGGAGAAAATTATATAAATTATGCCAACCAAAACTTCCTATAAGAAATTAGAAGGATTCAAAGCTTAACCCACAAAACTCGCCGAGGGATCCAACTGACCAAACTTCACCCAATCTAAAACCCTTCAGCGCGTACATGCCGGGCAAATTAACTACTGTCAACTCCTAAAGCCAAAATAATCAAAAGGGAGAGAAAGTGCAAAGGCAGAAGAAAAAGAAAGAAGTAACAAACCACGTTGGGTTTTTGTGGAAAATTGAGCATTAGACTTTTGAGGTCTTCATCATCGCGGGGTGGGGCAAATGAAAAGGAAGCTGCATAAAAACAATGAATAACAACTATAGCCCATTAAAGTACTTCATAAAAATGCTTAGCGAATTAAAGTGTTTTGGGCGTTTTTGTTTTGTTTTTCTTTTTTGATCAGAAAATCGTGAGGATGTTTTACCGTTCACGTCACACAACACCATAGTGCCCACAAGGGAAATTCGTGCTGAGTTTACCTAATTTTGTACAGCAACCAAAACCAAAAGGTATGGACGGTGGAATTGATGGGTTTGCATAATGGAGAGGGCCGGGATTGAAACATGAGACCTGTCTACAATCTCTGATTGGAGTGGGGAAGGAGTCGTCCGCAGCAGTCCAATAATAGCGATGTCCAGTCCATTGTACATGTCAAAAAAAAAACAAAAAAACTACTTATCTAATAATTTTATCGATTTCAATATGAAACATGACTCGTATATTATAAAAATTAAAACTTTGGAATTTATTTAAAAGTTTAATAAAATTTAAAATTTAATTATAACAATTATAAACAATTTAAAACTCCTTGTACCTACAAAAAAAAAAAGGATGCGTGTTTCTAATTGGGCCTCTTTTCTTCCAGGGTCTTCGATTAAAGTCATTTTCTCCGATGGAGAAAGAAGCCGAACTGTCAATTACCGCGAAGTTCCCTTTGGACTTTAGTGGAGAAACAGTTTCAATTGCAATCGAAACATATACACATGTATCGGCATTGTCGATGAAATTTCATTGTTAATAATTAGTGGCATATTATCGCCGAATGATATAGTCAAAATTCCATGCACCTAAACCATATGTATAAAATCAAGTTGGATTGAGAGGGTTGAAATTGGGGTTTTAATATTTGAAACATAATGGACAAATTAATTTTTAAGATTAATTTTTTTATTTGAAAACATTTGAACAAAAAATATTAGTTTGCTTATTTGAATTATATAAAAAAGTACTTGCTTGAAAAATCACTTAAACGGGAGAGTTATCTCATTATAATTACGAATTTAATAAAATTTTTAATAAAAAATCACTTAAATCATATTTAGTGTATATATATATATATATATGTCCACAGAGAACCAATAGTATTCTTGTCTTTAGGATCAAATATGCAAAAATCGACGAAACAAGCAGATCATTCTCATGTACCAACTCTGCCTAGCCAAGCTGGCACAAGTAGATGAGATTCAAGACTTCACGTCCCCAGAATCTTGCCATAAGCAGATATTCCATTTTCTGATGACTTAAGGAAAAAAAAAAATTAAATCATTTTCCTGTCAATTTTTTATTTTTTTCCTTCCCAAGTTGGCTCCTCAGTTATCCCCACGAGATTCACAATTCAAATGGAAGAAATCAGCCCACTTGGAGATATATATTTCTCTAACTTGTTTGATTCTGTTTCTATATTCGTTTTTCTTTCTATCCTTTTAGACTTTCATCAGCGTACTTCGAATGCAGACGAGACGATTTATGTTTCAGCTGGTTTCTAACCGTGTACTTTTGCCAACAAACTGATCTTTTACTGATATACACTACAGCAAACTCTTGGGTCTCGCTTCCCATACATTCCTCCACAAGGGAGCACCACGTAATGTGTAATATCATTGAAAATAATGTAGTGCACCTGAAGACAAGAGCTGATTTAGTACGGGCGATGGCGAAATTCTGGGCGTTGAAACATAAAAAATTATAACTAGGGTATAAATAATTGAGGCGGCTTGGTGGAAGTAGAATGCTAGTATTCTTTTTTTCTTCTTTTAATGAATAAAAAGCATCCATTTCAGTTTTTTTTTTAGACAAAAAGACAAATCAATCATTTGAATCTGAACTAAACAGCATTTCTTTATAAATGATTGAAAATGGTATCCTATACAATGAATATATAATCAATTGCCCAGATCACCAAGAACGCTGTTCTGGCAAAAACCCCCGGACTTTTTCTTTTTGAGTGTGGAAAGGAAATTAAGAAACGACAACGTTTGACTCGATCGCTGGACACACACACACACACACCATGGTCCACACACACGTACATATTTGTATATATAAAAATATACATACATACATACATATGATTTAATCAATAAAAAAAAATTGCAATGTCTGTCGGTGTATAATGGTACCAAATTGAGCAGTAGAATGTGGCAGTTGTGATTCCCCCTTGTCCATGACATCGAGTGCTCTCACCAATATTCAATTCGAGATGAAATGTACAGTGCTCACTTTAAAGTTTATTGAAGTTTACTGTGGTTGATATTCAATTTTGATGTAACTATATTTTACAAAATTACTTACACACTGTAAAGAAGTTACACATTTTGTTCAGAAAATTAGTCAATCAAATAAATTATGAGACTGACAGACCCACTTCCGATTATAAAGATTTTACGGGGCTTCAAGCATCACAAGGCACCTTTAACTTGTGGTACAAAGTCTATCACCCAACCTAGTATCCATAGGCCATCGATCCAGGAAAGAAAAAGAAGACGGAAAAACTTTACAAAGAAGTTAATTAATTATATTAAAGTCAAGCAATCTATCTTACTTATCTATGCCTGGCCAAGCGTTTGGCTGGCGGGAAGACGAGCGTCAAAGTCACTCCAAGTCTTACGCCAAATTGCCTTCGAGTAGCCAATAAAATTACCTTACTTCCAGAATTCTAGTCTAATTCAGTGGCCATTTTGCATGAGGAGTTGAGTAAAACGAAAACGACTGTATTCATCAAGTTTTATTCGTGAAAGAATAGACCAGCGTGAAGGAAAGAAAGACGAGTCTTACCCCAAATTGCCTTTTGAGTACTACCATAACCAATAAAATTATCTTACTTCCAGAATTCTAGTTTAATTCAGTAGCCTTTTCGCATGGTTGAGTAAAACGAAAACCGTGAAGGAAAGAAAGACGAGGGATACGGGTAGGTAAAATTAATACAAAGCAGTTCTACCATAAGCTACCTGTTAAGGCTGGCCTAAAAGTGGGCGTCCAAATCACTCCAAATCCAAGGTTACACCAAACTGCCTCCGAGCACCGATTGGCACTTTCGCTGACTTTCTGGTGCATTGTTATTCAACAATGAGTGGGACGACATGTTGCCTAACGTTCACGGAAATTACACTTAAAGCCTTTAACGACCCCTTGAAGGCTTGAAGCCATTAACGTGTATTTGTACCTAAACCGACACTCCGAGAGTTAAGAGCTCAAATTTACAAATCTGAAGATATTTAAGTTTCATTAACTAAAATGAATGGGAAAAGAGACACACCCTCAAAACCGTTACTGAAAAAGGATTCACCCAACCCAAGTTATTGTTGTTTACTTTACCAAAAGAAAAAGGTACTGTTTGCTTCCTTTTCAATTTCCATCTCTATCTTCTCGAAGACTTTATAGCAGTTTGATAATTCTAGCATTTATGGCGCTATATATGGCGTTAACTAGCACCTATTTACCGCAGTTAATAATTTAAATTTAAATTTTAAAAATTTTAAATTTTAATTTTCAGAGAGAAAATGAGGAGTTTATGAAAATTGAGAAAGTAACTTTCATTGTATTATTTACAGAATACTAAATTTTTACATAAAAATATAAGAATTTTATAAATTTAATATCTTTTAACTTTTAATTAAATGTAATATTAAATTTACTAATTTATTATTTAATTTCATCGAGTTAATTTTTTACTGATTTATGGGCTCAGCTTAGCCGGCCCATCCAGGCACATAGCTGCAGCTTTAACCGAACCCAAATATTTAAAAACGAAAAATGAAAAAGTCGAAATTAGGCAACGCCGTGTTTTTCAAACTAAAATATGGGACCACTAAATATGCGCATAATTAGAGATTTTGTAACTCAAAATTTTATATATATATATATAAAAGATATTGTGAAAAATATAATACACTTTATTTAAAAATAATATATTTTTTATTATTTTACAAAATAAGGTATGAATATTAATTTTTAATTTTAAAAATTTAAAAATTTAATTAATACATATTAGTGTGTCAAAATTAAGATATTATTTTTTAATTTTTTAATATTTACTTCTCTGTATATTTATAATTACTGAATATTATAATTTAATAAATAAAAAAAGCTAGTTCATTGTTAAGTTGAAAGTCTTTAAAATTAAATGTACATTTTCTTAATTTACTCTTATGATATAACAAAATCTTCTTAAAATTAATTTAATCTAAGGACTTGGCCTTTCCTTATTTGTAAAGTAAACGAAATTCTCCAAATTTCTCACGCCATTAATCGCGCTGTGTACGGCGACAAGCGTTTACTTTTCAAAAAGACGAAAAAGGAAGGCAGGGGCAGTTCTGCAATTCCGTCGGGAGGCAGACCTTGTTCGGTTCCTAGGCCATCCTCGAACCGTGTTAAAAACCCAAACAGAGCTCACGCCCAAGACACAGAGCCCAGCACTCTGTACAGTCGGCTGCTAGGCTTAAGTCCATCTCTGTCTATCATCTGTCTGCTCAATCCCATTTAATTTCTCTAATAATTGTTATCGATCATTTTAGAGAGAGATATTTAGTCGTCGTCTGGAAATTGGAGTTCGAATTTTGTATTTAAATTGATGGGGTCGGAGCTGATATTCAGAGGGCATGACGAAGAGACCCACCCGACGGTTGATGCGTATTCGCCGAAGCCACCAAAGCCGTGGCTCTCCATCGTCCGCCCGATTCGCTATATTCTCAGGGAGCAACGCCTCCTCTTTGTCCTCGTCGGCATTTGTATTGCCTCCCTTTTGTTCGCCCTCCTCCCACCATCCGCTCGCTCCCCATATGGACACTACGGCAAAAACAAGCGGATGGCCGATGACTCTCTGTTTTACTTCTCCCACGAGTCAGCCCCCGTGAGATACAGATACCACGTGCCGCAGCGGGTTGGGTTCGGGTCGGTCGGGAAGGTTCCGTTGGGACTGAAACGGAAAGGGCTGAGAATTGTTGTTACCGGTGGAGCTGGGTTCGTGGGGTCCCACCTGGTAGACAGGCTGATTGCTAGAGGGGACAGCGTGATCGTCATGGACAATTTCTTCACCGGAAGGAAAGAGAACGTGATGCACCATTTCAACAACCCGAGGTTCGAGCTCATCAGGCACGACGTCGTTGAGCCGTTATTGCTGGAGGTGGACCAGATCTACCATCTGGCTTGCCCTGCATCGCCCGTTCATTACAAGCACAATCCAGTCAAGACTATAAAGACCAATGTGGTGGGAACATTGAATATGTTGGGATTGGCCAAGCGGGTTGGCGCCCGATTCCTGCTCACCAGCACCAGTGAGGTCTACGGCGATCCCCTTCAGCATCCACAGGTCGAGACTTACTGGGGCAACGTCAATCCCATCGGTGCGTGGCTGCTTTCATTTAAAAATGTTTTTGTTTCTTCTTTTCTGATTCTCGTATCTTTCGTTTCTTCTTTTCTTTTTGTTTGTTTGTTTGCGAGACTTTTTTTCTGTTGCACTCAAAGTCGGTGGCCGGAATTTGGGACATGCGTTTCCGTTGAGCACGAGGGCGTGCACGTTAACAAAATGCGAGACGTGTGTCTAGCGTGCGCTCGGCGCGTGGAGAGGCATTTCCGCGTTTTGTCTTTTTGAATGTTTTTTTTCTCTTTCTAATTTGAATTCGGAGAGTCCACAAGCGTCTTAACAATCGTGTTGGCCGGTGGGTCGCGGGTGATAGGAACCCATGACCGGCGGGTCAAGTAATCCGGCTTGAAAATAGGGACGTGGTGTGGGGTATTGGTGTGTTTTGCAAAGTTTTAATACGGTGTCCGGATCTGACCCTGACATGTGTAACTACTGGTCCACTGCTTGAATTTGATACAGGTGTCCGAAGTTGTTACGACGAGGGAAAGCGTACAGCTGAGACATTGACTATGGATTACCACAGGGGAGCAGGCGTTGAGGTAAGCTTTCTACTCTTTATTTTTAACAAGTTAAAAGCTATAATTAGCAGCAGTTAGTTATTGAGCACTATGGGACTTTTCAGATTTAAAAAAAAAAAAAAGTATATATATAATCTAAGAGTAATAAAAAAATCTTCAATCATCTCATTAATCGTATGCATAAATTAAAATTAATATAAAAAATTATTTTAATATTATTTTATATTTATTATACAGTATTATTCACCTAATAATCTGCCAGTGATTCGTACTTTATAATATATTATTCTTTTAGTTTACAGTATACAAATAGTCATTTCCCTTTTTTTATTATTATTATTTTTTTTTGGGTTTTTTTGAGCAGGTTAGAATTGCTAGAATTTTCAATACCTATGGGCCGCGGATGTGCATTGATGATGGCCGCGTCGTTAGCAACTTTGTTGCTCAGGTTTTTTCTTTTTCTTTTTTTTTTTTAATTTTTAATTTTTAATTTTTCTTTTTTTAACTCTTTCGGAGGTAATAATGATGATCATATTGATTGCACTAGGATAGATAAATTAGTTTAATGGGCAAAAGTGATGGCTTATAAATTGACCGGGGGGGGGGTGATGGTAATGCAGGCATTAAGAAAGGAGCCTTTGACTGTATACGGTGATGGCAAACAGACAAGGAGCTTTCAGTATGTTTCTGATCTGGTGAGCCCCTCTGAAGCTTTCAGTATGTTTCCGATCTGGGTTTTTAAATTTTTTGGTTGGCGCTGTTGTTGTTGTTGCCCAATAAAGCGTCCAAAATGCAAAGAAGGAAATCAATAGTTTTACCGGTAAGTGCATAACACTTGTGACCACGTCTGCCATTGTGGGGCCGGGGGCGTGGGCTTGTCTGCCGGTGGCACCATTTAAACCCAGCTCTGGCCCTGCACAGAATGCACATGTGACTTTGCTGGGGCCTGGCGAAGGGGAGTAATTAAATTCTTGGCTTTACCTAGTGTAGATAATGTACTGCCTGCCACAAAATATCCCATTCACTTTTCCTGGAGGCTCAGGTTTTTCCTGCTCTCAGTTTTAATGGATGTTGCGGATGCCATATGGCCCGTGCCTCATTAAAGGCGTATGAAAGTGGGCCAGCTTTCTAATAGCCCTGGTTTGCAGAAGTAATATGCTTACAATTTGCCTTTCTTGTGCTTTTGGTTTCCCATTTCAAGCCCCATTCTAGGCAACCATATAGCAAATAATAGGGATCCTAATGTACCCTTCTACATTGGATTTATTATTTTGGATTAAATTGTAGAAACTGAATTTTCTCTTGAATGGTCTGTACTTTATATAGTAAAAATGAAATAATGGTTTCTGTATATGTGACCCATTTTATAGTTCATTCCCATTTAAGCATCTAATTCTATTTGCATGTTAGGGAGTTTGCTTAGCATCCATTATGCATTCTGAATACAGGTTGAGGGTCTGATGCGCCTTATGGAAGGAGAACATGTGGGACCTTTCAATCTTGGAAATCCAGGGGAATTCACCATGCTTGAGCTTGCCAAGGTGAGTCTCCTTGTATGTTTTGTCTATTTGCCTGCAGTTTTGTAGGTAAGTCTCACATAAGTCCCGGTTCTTCATTTTGTCCTCCTTTTGTTGTTAAGGCTTTGTTGTTGTCATCTTGTCCTCCTTTCGCTTTTACTTAAAATTAACTAATGTGTATGTATATGTCTTTTTATATGTATATTAATTAAAATGAGGTGCCTTGGACTGCTTTCACATGAAAAGCAGGTAGCTGCTTTGGTTTTGGTTTTGGGAAATGCCTCGGTTTTCTAATAATTTGGGAATTGTCTTTTAGAATAATCTTTACTTTCGCATTGCAATTGACATCCACCCCTCTCTCCTCTTCCCCCTACCCCTCGAAAGAGAGTTGAGATATCCCAGCAGGCGTATAGCTGGTCCAATCACATTTACCCGTAAAACCTTCTATTATTCTTACTACACCGGTTGCTTTTTCTGCCAAATTGTGTAATCTCCTTTATTTCTTGGTGTAGGTGGTCCAGGAAACCATTGACCCGAATGCAAGGATAGAGTTTAGGCCTAACACGGAGGATGACCCACACAAGAGGAAGCCTGATATTACGAAGGCAAAAGAGCTACTTGGTTGGAAACCCAAGGTATCCCTTCAGAAGGGTCTTCCTCTGATGGTCTCGGACTTTCGGCAACGTATTTTTGGTGATCACAAAGAAGACAGCACTACCACAAACACTGTGTCAACAGCTTAAGTTGCAACTTATATTCTTCAATGTCACAATAGCAGCAGCAGTATAAGCTTGGAGTTGTTCCTTTCGCTGTTGTTCTCTGGTAATTTCTGTGTTCCTTACCCCCTTTAAAGGAGAGAAGCAGCGAGCGTTACGATTATGTCCCTATCCTCTTTTGTTCATTCACATTTCTATGTTCGTTGTATACGCTACATTATTTTTCATGCAGATTGGTATGTGTTAGATTACTACATCAGCAATAAAACTATCACGGTTATTTGCTTGCCTTGCACTTTGGCTACCCGGAATCAAATGTTCAACTCAAAAATGTAACCATCTCTTCAACATGTAGTAACCTCAAAGAAGGTACAGGGGAAACACTAGTTTTGTAGGAAGCCATTCACCAGAAAGATTCAACCACTGCTTAGGTGTGCTAACTGATATGTACTTACAGAGAAGCAAAAGATCCTTATTCAATTCATTT
Source organism: Bruguiera gymnorhiza (assembly GCA_020883675.1). NCBI lineage: Eukaryota > Viridiplantae > Streptophyta > Magnoliopsida > Malpighiales > Rhizophoraceae > Bruguiera > Bruguiera gymnorhiza. Next base: position 68,030 of record JAIRCJ010001053.1, read on the forward strand.
AATAATTACGGAACACAAAATTGCTAGCAAACGTATAAGCAAGCAAGTGGAGCACAGGATTGGCTCGCAGGATTCCGGCATACCTGGTTGACGATGTTGGGGTCTCTCGGCCTCCAGTGTGATTTTTTTTCGGGGCTTGGGCCTGCAAAGTGCAACAAAAAAGGCCCGAGATTCCCAAAGGAAGTGCTCGTGGGACCATTACCTATCTACTAGAAATTTGTTGCCTCTGCCTTCAATATTTGCAAGTTCGAAATAAAACATGAGACCCAGGTCCCAAATTGTGGACTATTGCAAGATAAGATCATCCATGAACTCCCGCTAAGAACAAATCTTTATTTCTACCAAATCTAATATTCCCACTTGAATCAAGTAGAGAGCGACATGGAGAGGTGCAGCGAATAGCCCATAGATTGCCAGAGAAGTATTGGGCTACATAGACGATTGTAGCGTGCGTGGTTCTTTAAACCCACAAAGATAGCGCCCAGGGAATCGGGTTTTGTAGGCTTGTTTATCTCTAACTATTGTTGGTCCAAGTTTCTCGATGCCATTGTTGAAGGGTTCGTGGACTGGCTGAACATGAAGGTCCGACGCGTCGGCGGCGTGCTTGTCGAGCCAAGCAATGATGTCGACGAAGACAATGTCAACGTTTGCGTCGGGCTCTCCTGCTGTTAAAGCGTGCCACATCCCAGGATACAATTTGATGGTCTTGTCTTTGCTGCTGGATTGCTCGTACAAGGCCTTGCTTATTTCTGGGTCCGTGACCGTATCAGCCTCACCATGCAACACCAGGAAAGGTAGCTTCGTCTGCCAAAAGGAATTATGATGCCCAGATGAAAACGAGGTGTCAATGCAGATTTGACCTTGAAACTTCCAATTTTTGAATACTCTGCAGTGAATATATGAAGAAAGCAGTGCTCAATTAGGAAGGTGTGATAACCTTATTTAATCTGTCTTCAAGGCTCATGCTAGTCCTGAGCATTTCCAGGGCCGTTTTCAGCCTTGGCTTGTCTTGGTAAATCAATTTGTTATTCCTAACCTGCACCCACCATCATTTGCGAAGGCAAAAATTATTGTGCAAGACAACCCAATGAGAAGAAGCACGCATAGGTATAAAGATTGACCGACTTTTTTTTTTATTAGTGTCTCAAGTTTATTTTCTATTTCGAAGAGCGCCACTGAGTTTGACATCGAAAAACAATTAATTGCATTATTAAAGTGAACATAAAATTTTCCTTCCGTAAGTCTAAAATGTCAGCTTGCCATCCAGATGTTCATGTTGACATGAAAACCTCACCTCTTCTCGCTTAACAGGGTCCTGGAAGGCCGCTTCAATGACGTCTCTTGTAGGGACAATCTTCCATTTTGGTATTATCTCCTCAAAACTAGTCAATATATTCACGACCACCGGATGTGGCTTCAATTTCTCCGATATCTAATCAGATTATTTAAAAAGCTGCCTTTTCAATTCAAAATTAAAACTTCAAAAGGAATTACACAAGTTTACACAAACTGCTACTACATTACCTTACACATGGGTGCAACAAGAACGGCACCATTATAGAAAGATGGTTCCTTCATGTGAAGCAACAGGGCCACTGCTCCTCCCATTGACTCTCCATACAGGAACCTTCCCTTGTCCCTGTAATTTTTCTCTGCTGGAAAATCAATGGCAGTCAACTGATTCAACATTAATGTTTGGATAATGTATTAAGATAATGATGAAAGTAAGGCTTGAAAGCTACCAATATTATGTAACAAAAAAAAGCCAATGACTAACCCTTACCACAAACTGACTTGAAAAACTCGTTGCAATCGTTCACGGTGTCGTCAAATTTCTTGATGTAACAACGAGAACCGCTGGATCGTCCATGCCCTTCGTAGTCAATTCCGAACACGGCATAGTTGGCACGTGCTAGCCTGATCCCACATTCTAGATGTAAACACAAAAGGGTAATCAAATTAAGTTTGATCTTGAAAAATGAAAATGTAGACATACATACAGGACCAGATAGATTACCAACTCGAATATTTGTCAACTGCCTCAGACAAGACAACATCGGAGTTACCAGAATAGTCATTAATTCAATCAATTTTCTTCGTTTCTATCTTCAGGTCTCCTGGCAAGAATAGTTTGGAACAATTCTCACGCAAGAAACATTCCAGTAGGCCTCAGAAGAATAGTTGAGCCCTCACCCAAGGGGTTTGCTGGTTACCAAACCACACCAAACCAACCTTTTTTTAAAATTTTTCGATATATATTCTTTTACGGGAAACATTTTGGTGATATCATAGCGAGAATAATACACGTAATTTAATAAAAAAAAATTAAACATGCATGTGGGCTGTTATAAGCTACTTTTTAAGCTGACTACCATTTTCACATGAACAGTCGAAGCTCCGATTCGCTGCGACCCACTCTTGATCGTGATTCAATCACGTCTACAAATAGAGTTAAAAAAAAAGCCTGGCCGTGTCATTGTACAAATAATTATTTGTGAAGTCAGGCAGGGCGCCATCAGTAGTTGGTTGAAGCATCGTCAGAATTATTTATTACAGTTGATTACTTGAAAAGAATAAAGAAAAAAAGAAAACAAATAAGGAAAAGCCAGTAGTCTTAAAGAACATTGAGCAGTTAAAAGGCACCAACGACCGAGTTTATGGCTTCATGTTGCAAAACACACGATGTTGAAAAAACAAAGGACAAGTTACACCTAATGGAGACCCTTTTTTTTTTTTTTTTTTTAAGTTACAACTCCCTCAATCTTTTATTTTATTGTTCTTTTTTTTTTTTTTTCCCGTAACATTGGGTCCAACAACCTCATAGTAGCTTATTGTCCTTGTCTACATATATGGCCAACTCATCTACATGCTATCTTTACTTTTTAAATCACAGTTTTCCCCCCAGTAATGAAAGACATAATTCATGTTAATTTAAAACTACGACATAAACTCTTATGGATTAAACCAGAAATATCAATCAAGAATTTAGAAAAGAGATTAACAACTTATGTTTACTGATAGAGCTAGTCGGTGGTTATTTTTTGAATTGTTTAACATTTTTTTCTACACACACACACACAGAGATACATAAAGTTGGCAAAATGTTTTATACATAAGTACATGTTAATATTTATGCATTTTATGGTTAAGGACAATAGGATACTTTGATATAATCTAGGGATTTCTGGAAATTATTGTTTCAAAGTATGATTATAATCAAGTAAAAAATTTTAAAGTAAAAAAAAAAAAGAGCTAACATATATATGAACGTATTCATAAACAAATATTACATAGAATTAAATTGATAATTAAGTTAATGTGACAATTTAATTTTATTTTAATACTTTTTTTAATATTATATCATGCGTCTATTTTTTTTTTTTTTTTTTTTTTGCGTACTTGAATTTTATAACCAATTCCTAAGGACTTGCGGGTAATTGAACCAAAGAAACAAAAAGTACAACCTTACCCACAGGCCATGCCCTCAACATGAATGAAAAGGCGGTAGTGATAAGATCCTTAGCGGTCTGAAGATAACTCAACGCGTGAGGTCATGGAAAGATGAAGACAAATGTGCATGAGATATGGGATATGAGCCGATTGAATGCATCTGGCCAAATTATCTTCGAAATTTATAATTTTTTGAGCGAGGTGACTCCCGATTCTCTAATGGCGACTATAGTTAATGCAAAGACGCCTTATAGATTTTGTGGAGGAAGAGTTGCTAATAAATCATGTTTTATAATTTTTTCAAGATGACAAATTTGTACAATTCAATTGAATTCCACCAATTTCTTAATCTGATATTAAAATTTAGAAAGTAAAAAAAAAAAATTCAATTAATTTTTCACGTTTTAAAAATATACTAATACGATGAAATTGATAGCTCTTGAGAATTTAATTAATTCTACAAATTAAAAGAAAAAAAATTCAATTCATTTAATTTATTTAAAAAAAAAATCTGTCGAACAAGATATAAAACGAAAATTCAAATACTAAATCAATTAAATTAACTTTTAATCCAAGAATTGAAATAAAACTTTATCAAAATCTTAACCCCAAAAAAGATGTTAGTGAAGGAGACCATCACAAAGAAAAAGGAAATAAATCAAGCTTTATAAAATATTAAGTTTATTTATTTATTTATTGTTTTTACTTTAGAGATCTAAGGTTTATCTTTGTGAAATCATTTTATTTTCGTTTTGTTGGGCAGAAAGTGTAATGTGCAGCGACGCACACCATCGGATTATTGAGGCGATCAAGTTTATATCTGGTAGCTGTTCTTTAATGTGTACTGTTTTCTTTTTCTGTGCTCTACTGCTAGTGCTCTGGCATACATGAATAAAGATTGTTGCAACTATGTCTAAACAGGGCAATAAGTAAGGAAAGAAATTATTACCTCTCATGAATCCACTGCACTCCATGCCATAGCCTGCAAACCTCATTAATGAATTTAATAGGTCACACCCAACCCCAGACGCGCAGAGACAGAGAAGGAGAGAAAGAGAGAGAGAGAGAGAGAGAGAGTGGCTACCATGACAAAGGAAAATAAGGGCTTTTGGAGAAGCTGAAGAAGGCAGCCATCTGCAAGTAAAGAGCTGAACTCCCCTTGAATTCCTTATATACTCCTGTGCCATTCAACTCATACACAATCACTAGTCATGCCACATGAATACATGTCCATGATTCATCCTTTTCCGGAAAAAAAAAAAAAAGAAAGAAAGGAAGAACTAAATCTAAGAGTCCTAAAGAGGTGCCAAGAAATAAAGGATGGAGCCATGATTCAGAACCTTACCCCCTGGTATTCGAACTCCATGATCATGAAAAGAAGAGAGCAAAACTGTATCAACGAACCCCAATGAACTTGACCATAACCGTGTCTAGAAGCTCGGATAAAATCTTGGAAACAATATAAAGATTTTCATCATATACCCAAATATATGTGTAGCTTAAGCCTTAAAAGGTCAAAGAAAGAGGGCGGCAGGGACCTTTTGACGAGGAAGAAAGAGAGCAAGCCAAAAGGAGTGAGGGGGCTTTGAAGGCGAGAACCTAGAACCGTAGAGGATATTGGTGCGATTTGTTTACCGACCCACCACCCTGCACGTTGATTTTAGCGTACGTATCTTTAAGAGTGTTGCGTTGGCAATGAGAACAGGTGGCAGTTGTCCTGACCCATGACTGTGGCCTAATTTCGTCGTTTGGTCCCGTCGCAGAAGAGACTGGACTCACTGGCTCAGCCCACCTCATTCATTGTTACAAACTGAATGACAGTTAGGCTTGTTTCATAACTTCAACTGTTTGGGCCGCGGTGTTCATTGAATGTTAATCAAGTTTTTCATTGGCGTGTGAAATCTGTAATTATGGGTCGCATCTCCAAAGCTCATTGTGATTATTGCGTATTTTAATAAGAAAGTGGACTTACCACTTTACTTTTTAAAGAATAAAAAGAATTAAATTTTTATTTCAAAAGGCTAAAAAGATAGAAAAAGGCTTTGCATACCAAAAATTGCTTTTGAGAACTAGGCCAAAGGTGAGATGCGTCTAGGTACACCAACCGGGCATGCTGAATCTCAGAAGAATGAACAAAATTTGTATACACGCATAAACATGATAGTTTGCAAATCATGCAAAAACCTAAACAAACAAATAAACCAAATTTCACATGGTTTAACCAGATTCAAAGATGGTTACAAATGATTTGGTAGTTACAGATGCCCGAAAGAAATGAAATTAGAATTGCAATTAAGCACTTTCAACAGGCAGTTTACCACTATGCACTGCAATACCCGGATCTGTGATACTGCACAGGGAAAACCAACAGACCGAAAAAAAAAAAAAAAACCTGCCATTGAGTTGAGTACCAAGCAATAGCAGGCGGAAGTGATACAAGTAGAGGGCGCAATAGAAAAATGGCACCTCAAGAAATGGTGACCAAACCTATTTTGATGACAGAGGGATGAACACTAAGCTGGTTACTTTAACCAACTCAAAATTAGCTCCAGTCTGCGTCACCTTCTTAATGATTCCATGTAGATTGAACATCACTTGGATTCTCCACCTCTTTCTCAGGTAGACAAATTAAAACGTCTTGGTGTACTCAGCAGCAGTGGCAAATGCAGAAGCCAAACCAGCCGTGCCAACAACATGCGTCCAATTTCGTGTCCCAGCAGCAACTGCTGCCCCTGTCACAGCACCAGCAATTAAAGCATTTACCTGTAATAGGAAGAAGCTTAATGATTTTCACCAGGTTTTCCTTAATGCAGAGTACTTTTCATTAAGGCAGGGTCATCAATGATCCATTATATAGTGCAAAACAAAGCATTTCAATAACCTAGTTCTTGAATTGCCAACCTGAATTATCTTTCACCTATGAGTAGTAAAAGTAAAGAGAGCAATATGTAGCTAACCCAATCATTTTGCTTCCTGTATCTTTGCATGCCACACCGAGTAAAAGTGAAAATTCCAGCAACAAGGCCTGAAGGACAAAATAAGAGCCAGTAGATAAGCAAAATATGAGAGTGAAATAGAAATTATAAAAAACTGCCAGACAGTACAACAAGAAGTGAAAGAGTTTTAAGTGAAATTCTGGAAAGTAAAAGACAAGAAATATCTAACCACTATAAACAAGATTTGATACGATTAAGGCAAGATACTAAACATAAAAGAGAAGCAAAAGGTGAAAAGAAAAGGTTTGCAGCGAAGTACAAAACTTCATCAGGGACACTGCATTAGTCACAATCTTGCATTAAAGAAGCAACCAATGGTTCCACAAGGAAATAAACAATCAATTTCCAGTTCTCATGACGGTGATATCCCCAGGACATATGAAAGGGAACTTCAAAGGAATAACAAAGGCACAAATTGAGAACAGCAAGAATCAAGCACTCTCTCTCTCTCTCTCTCTCTCTCTGTTTTTTTTTTTTTTGTAATCTTTAAATATGTGTTCATGCATTCCAATAACTACATTATCAAGTTTGATGATCTCTGATGGTTTCTTTCTCTAAATTCATACATTTAGCAAAAGTAAAAACCGACCAGAATAGTTAGTTTTGGAAACTTCCTTTTTGAAGGATATGATCCCTAGAGCAATTGGAAGGAATTTGTTTAAAAAATATTTTGATTTAGTTGAACAACCATTTCACTTTACTATTGCTCCCCCAAACCCACCCCAAGTTCAATCTATTCCACAATCACTCCTCCTATGTCTAGGATTCTAGTTTCTGTTCCAACTAACCAACCAACTTGATTACTTCCGGTTCCGAGAAATGCAGCTTTGTCTATTTCATGAAATGAGTGAGTATGTGATCCTACATCCATACATTTTGCAACAAGAAAGTCTATCAGGCTCGCCTAAACTCATTGAGACAGACAAGAAAAAAATCAAGCCGAAAAATGCCACATTAGAAAAAAAAAAAGAAAAAAAAAAAAAGGGAGCTTGTCAGGCCTGGCTGCTGCTTTTACAGAGCATTAGGCCCAACAAAGGCACACAAAAGATCACGAAATCGAACCTAAGAAGAGATATTCATCTGTGATTACCACATTGAAAGCCGAATTTTCCAATTCTCTTTGTCTGCATGGTAGAATTCCACACCAAGAGAGAAAAATAAAAAATAAAAAACAACAACAACAAAAGAAACAGAAATCATGAAAGCGCAAACAGCAAAATCTTAAATAACCGAAACATCATCAATGCCTTAAAAAAAAAAAACAAAGAAAGAAAACATTAGAGAAGAACGTAAATATCATACCACAAAGGATGCACTGGCGATGCCGCTCAGGCCTGCACATAAGTTCGTTTCGGTTAAACAAAATACGAATAGATGACGGTAAAATGGCGGGTAATTGTGCCAAAAGTTTACCTCTTTTACGGGCTTCGCGCGGGCCGAGACATGAACCCCATATTGCACCTGCCTGGATAATAGACAATCAACAATAGAAAATCAGAGGCCGGCTTTTGTTAATTCTTTGAAAACTCTGGATTTACACAAGCATGATCTGCTTCGGTAAAATTTTATGTCACCGTTCCGAAACGGAGGATGGAATCGACGGCGAGGGAAGAGCACGGAATGACGCCGCTCAGGTCTTCTTCTCCTTCCATTCTTCCGGCTTCCTCTTTTCAGTTGTGAAATTCCTAGGTCACAAATGCAATTCAACGCTATATCCGTACAAGTCATTCGGTCCAAAGTCAACACGACGGTGATTTCCAATGTTTATATATTTTCTATATATATAAAGAAACTTTATTTTTTTTCTGTTTAGCATAGCCGCGTTAGACATAGAATGTTGGAAAAATTAATTAATTTTATTTGAGCAAAAAAATTTATTAGGTAATTTATTGCTAAATAACGTTGGAATATAATTGTGCATAAAGAACATAGAATGCGCGAAAGAGAGACAAAAGTTAATGTCCATTTAATTATGAAAATATGCTAATATCTATATAATATAATTTGATCACCTTGTAATAAAAACTAGGTATAATAATTACGAGATTAATTGAGTAGAAGTAGTAGAAGTTGAATATAAAAATTAAAAAATTAGTTATAAAAAAATTTATGACATTTAAAAAAATAACAATTAAAGAATTTTAACATTTAAATATTTTTTTACCTATAATTATTATAAAAAAATTTTAGTTATAAATACAAAAATAATTTTAAGATTTTTTAAATATATCATTAATTTTAAATTTATTAATTCAAAAAAGTTAAGTAGATAGAATTAACTCTGCCATAAGTGATGAGGCAAGTGTTGGTCCCGTTAAAATTTGTACTTTTTATGTTTTTTTAAAAAATATAAAATATACAGTATAACGAGATAAATGTATAATAAAAATATTAAAATTTACAAATAATTAAAAGAAAATTCTTAGGTGTTTTCTTTTTGTTAATATTGTATATTTTCCCACAAATAAAAAATAAAAAACAAAAATCCACTCCGTTCCAGGTAATAGTTAAACCGTGCAAAGCGAGGACGGAGATACGGTACGGTTGGATGTTTAAATGGACAACCTGTGGACGACGTCGTTCTTGAACATCCAAAACCCTAGACGTCTACCCCCAACGACTGCTTCCAATATATTCTCAACGGCGCGCTCTGTCCTCAACGGTTCTGTTGGGGAATAGCGGCGGAGCGGTGACCAGAGACGGAAAAATGAGTCGCGGGACGGCAGCGGCTGGAGCCAAGGGCAAGAAGAAGGGGGCGACGTTCGTCATTGACTGTGCGAAGCCCGTGGAGGATAAGATCATGGACATCGCCTCTCTGGAGAAGTTTCTCCAGGAGAGAATCAAGGTCGGCGGCAAAGCTGGTGCTCTCGGAGACGCCGTCACCGTAGCTCGTGACAAGAACAAGATTACCGTTACCGCCGAGAGCGCCTTCTCTAAGCGGTACTTAAAACCGTTACATATTATATAAGAATATGATCTGGCTAGGATTTTCCAGAAGTATTTCAATTCACAAACTGTTTTTATTTTGTTTTTATTTGTGTGTAATTTTTGGTTTTTGCATCAGGTATCTTAAATACTTAACAAAGAAGTATTTGAAGAAACACAATGTGCGCGACTGGCTGAGGGTGATTGCATCCAATAAGGACAGGAATGTTTATGAATTGCGCTACTTCAACATTGCTGAGAACGAGGGAGAGGAGGAAGACTGAACGCCAATTTCAGTGTTCCTTGGGCTTTAGGCCCTTTGGGCTTTTTTTTGGGTTGAAAATGTGGCGCTTGATACTTAGAATGTACTTTTAATGTATCAGATCCAGATGCTATTAATACAATTGGAATTTCTCGCTGCCCTTGAATTTACAGAGGATTGTTGTTTGTGCCCATCGGCTTAACTTTGCTCGTGTTGGCTGCTGTTTCTTTAAAGCAGCATTGGTTTTAGACCTTTAGTCATGGCTTTCCCCTAGATCTTAGGGGAAATGAATGCCAAGTGAAATAGCCGGTTGCTCCATGGCTGATTGACAAACTGCCATTTTTTGGCTTTTTTTTTTTCTGACACGAAGAACCATTGTAGATCGGTATTGCTGGGTACTCCGTTTATCATTGCTGGTCATAGCTATTTTTGTGTTGAAGCGCAGAACATGGGCTGTTGAACTTTGAAGCCCAAGGGGATCTGGAGCAGGCCGATATGTGCCCACTTTCATGCTGCTTCGGGCTCCTCATGTTTTGCTCTGGCATTTATTCGATGCGGATTTCTTAACAAGAAAATTTCACCCTATTGTTGTTTTTGTGCTTGTTTATCCTCAACATTGAATCCCCGGGAAGGCTAATATGAAAAGTAAAGTAGAGCAAGCGGCACATGTTGAAAGAAGACGGGCGATTTTTTTTAAATCATCGCAGCTTTCAACTTTCGAAGCAGCATATTAGATCTCAGCGGTGGGAAAATTTTGATATTTAGCTCGCCTGAAACATTGTCATTATCTTGCCTTTGCTTTTATCTGGTGCACAAATGCTTTGGTTTTCAGGTTCCGTAGGTCTCAGATGGCATTTTCCCTCACATTGGGCGTAATTGAAGGAGAGTTTCAAACACACCTTGCCACTTTTCACACCATAAGACTCCTTTTCTAGCTCAAAATGAACACTTTGAGCAGCACAATCTCCTTGCATACCAAAATCGGCTATGCATATAATCAAGCAATGTACACCAATAGGCAACATAGGAGAAAAGGAGAACCTGGGGACATCTTACTCACAACAGGCCACATGAGTGCAGAAAATACTCGTGAACAAATTTTAATTTGAGGGAGAGAGCAAGAGCCCGACAATGGAAGTCCCTTTGTGCCAACCTACTCCAACAGCTAATGGCTGCTCATTGCAGATCTCACTGTATTCAAAATGCCTCACATTCAAGACAAATTTACATTCCACTGCCAACCTATATTCTAGCCTAAGCAAAGGCACCCGTACAAGCTGTGGCTGGAGTTGCCTCAGGCCGTTTAACTGGGGAGCTGTATTTCTTGGTTATGAACCTACAGAAGACCAATGACATGGGACATTAAGATAACAGCTTCATGGAAAACCTCCTCTGGTGATGCTATAAAACAAACTAAGAAACAATGACAACAACCCTTTTTCAGCAATAGTCACCAAAAAATGTCAAAGAAGAGAATGATCGGTTATTGATGGAAATCAAATGCTCAACACTTGTTTTAAAGGGAAAGTTGTATGGTTTGTCGAGCTACCTGAAGAAATCCCTCCATAACAACTCATACATCAGCCAGTTCATTCCAGTGTCTGGTGAGCTGCTACCACTGCTATTGCAGTTTGAGGATGCAGAAATAGTTCTGTAAATCAATCACTTCATTAATGATAACATAAATGTATAAAGGCTGTAATAGCAAAATCATAGAAACTGAAAGGGCAAAAAGAATACAATACTTCAAGGCTCACCTGGTAGCAGTTTTCTTTAGCTCATCAAACATGGAACGAGGAGAAATGCACCCCATGGTTAGCCATGGAGAAATTTTACAGGAGAAATTTGCACCATATATGCCATCATGGCTTCCATTCGTTGGATTGGGTGGCCGTGCTTGGCACTCAGCGGCAAATTTTTTAAGCTTCTCTAATACTTCGGTTTCTCCTCCAACTATGGATGCATTAGCAGCCAGCTTGCCATCCTACATAGGAGTTATACTGACAGTATGATCACCACATTTGAAATAATAATTGCACAATTCCCCATAAGGCCATAACCAGTAAACTGCTGTCAACAATTCAGATAATGTAGCACAACAGTTGAAATTATCCATATTAATGGTAATGAATCCACAACTGCTGGAAACTTCGAAATGATCAAACAGATGAAGCAAAAATTTAGCGAGGCATCAACATACAAAGTAGCACACAATCCAAAACAAGTGCAAGTCAAAACCTGAGGGGCGTTGAGACCCAAATCAAACAAAGAAGGGATCTCCCCAGGCTCCACGTCTCCTCTCGACGGCAAGGCCTTCAATTGATCCAATGCTGCAATCGTCTTTCTAATTTCCACTCCCTTAACTTTCTCCCTGAATTCACCATAAGTAGATGGCATATCATCCAATGTGAAAGGAAAATCATCAATATGGTACAACGTGCTTCCCCAGAAGTCCTTGATTTCGACGCCCTCATCTTTCAAGGCCGCCTCAATCTTTTCCTCAGACTTAACCTCATCACGAGTCACCTCTCTGTGAGCATACACAGCATCAGCCCCAATGGCCTTTGCCAATTGGACCAACACGGTTTCGGGTTGCCCGACCCTGACGACGAGATCGGACCCTCTAGCCTGCAAGTTCTTGCGAAGGTCAGAGACAGATTGGATCAGAAAATTGGCACGATAAGGCCCAGTCTTGTCGAACCCAGAAGAGGATTTTCCATAATCTCTTGGATCAAAGCAGAAAACAGGAAGAACGGAGATGGACTCATTGTTGGCAGCGGTGAGGCACTCATTGTCGTGGACGCGCAAGTCGTTGCGGAACCAAACGATGGACGCTCGACGAATGGCGGCGGCGTTGGAGGGGTCAGAGGAGCGGCGCGGGCTGAGAAAGAGTGGGGTCTGGAGAGGGCTGGCGGAGATGGTGGACCTGGGAGGAGCGAGAGCGGCGGTGGGGGCGGTGGTGGAGAGAGAGAGGTGAGTGAGAGAGGCGGCTTGGGTCGTAATTATGACCCTGCTTGGTGCCGTAGAGGAAAACAACACGGAGACTTTGGGTTGGGAAAGCAAGTTGGTGACGGTGGGGAGGATTGTGGAGAGAGAAAGAGAGAGAGAGGCTGTTGCAAAAGGGGATGGTCTTACGGATTTGGAGGATACAATGGCAAGATGCTGCCTTACCTCTCCTTCTTCCCTGGAGGAAGGTTCGGACTCCGGAGTATTTTGGGGGTGGAGATTGAGATCCATTTTCGTGTGAGGAGGTTTGGTGGAGGAGGAGGCGTTTCGAGTTTCAGATGAGCGGATGGAGTGTCAATGGCTTCGTTTTTTTTTTTAATTTTTTTGGTTGGTTTGCATCCTCCTGGAGGCAAACAAGAAAAACAGTATTTGGAGGAGCCCTCCTACTCGTCGGAGTGCACACTCTACCTAACACGTCTCACTTACCCGTTCCTTCCTGCCCAATTTTGAGGGGTGTTTAGGGGATTTAACCAGGATGGTTGGTGACACACAAAACAGAAGCGAACTATTCTAACTTTTTGTTTATTTAAATAATTTTTTTATATAAAAAAAACATAATAAATGATGTGCTTATTAATCAAGATTGAACTTAATTATTTTTATTTTCGTCAAACTATTTCATGCACAAAATTTATCATGTAAATATTATTAAATTAAAATATATATTTCTTATATTCATATTTTAATATAATATCACAGATTAATTGGAATCTTGCTATAAATGAGCATGTGTGGCATGCTTTTTCTCCGGAACATTCTATACCGTATCTATAAAACGCTTCACTAAATTTGATTTTTTTTTTTACACAACAGTAAAGGCTCAAAAAGGGTTAGGGAGATTACACCCCAAAAACCAAAAACAAATAAATGTTAGGAAAAGAAATTCATATATTCAATAACAGACCAACAAATTAAAAAAAAAGAAAAGAAAAGAAAGTATTGTGACTCGATTGCAAACTGGCGTAAACTTAAGGGGCGGGATTCGACCATTCGGATTTTTAGTTACTTAACCTAAAGAGAAGCGGAAGCATTGCGGATGCGTTCTGCAGGAGCGGGTGTGATGAATGGCAGAGACGGTGAAACCTCTTAATCAGGTAGCCCTCCAGACCCCTATAATCTTTCACCGTATCAACATGGAATGTTCTCTGGGCTTTGTCCGTACACCATCTACTACCGTGAGCCCGTCGTTTACCTACGCGTCGAAGAAGCCGAAGAAAAATGGCGCCTTGACTTTGAGAGCCCAGTTTAATGGTGAAAATGACTCAACACTCCAGGCCGCCATTCATGCTGCCTCGCTTCGTTTCCAGGAAACGCATCGTCCAGGCAAGTTAAAAAAAGAAAAAATAATTATATATATATATATGTATGTATATCTCGCCCTCTCTCTCTCTGTCTCTCGTTTCCCAGCCCTTGTTGGATTTTCTTTCCTGTAGCAGACTTTTCATCGAACGATATACTTGGAAAAGCAATGGCGTGGCTTTTTGTTAACATCCAGTTTATTAATATCGAAAGAATTTGGGGCAATTTCAAAACGGAGCTCATTTAGGTGATTCTTGAATTTGCAGAGCCTCTCTTTGTCGACCCATTTGCCGGTTGCTTTGTTCGTCCTAATGTACAGATGGATTTTAAGAAGTACTCTCAGCATTATTGCATTGCTACAAGGTTCATTGATGATAAATTACTCCGGACAGTGAATCATAGTGATGGACTTAAGCAGGTATTAAACTCTTTGAATGTTCAGCTACGATTTTCAGTTTATATATATATCTATATATCTCCTCTCCAAGCAGTTAGCTTTTCTGCTCCATTTATATTCCTGCAGGTTGTTTTACTAACAGATGGGATGGACACTCGCCCTTATCGGCTTAACTGGCCAACTTCAACTATATTGTTTGATGTATCCCCAGAAAGGATCTTTAGACAATCGGCCGAGAATCTTGCAGGTGTGAGATATTTTACTAATTTAGATCAGTTTATTCATGGTCATCTAACCTAATAATTTGGTGCAAGGGAGAGCAAATTCGGCAATGTTGCTCATATCACACCACAAATGTTGGTAGTTGATCATTAATCAACACCTCAGTTTACTGCTTTAGCATGTCACAACAGTTTCTGTACTCTTCAATCTGGGTGATTTTGTGTTTCATCGTGGGTCTACTCTGAATTATAATGACCATATCTTCTTCTTGAAGATATTAGGTGTTGGGACCAAGGTTCCCAGGAGTTGCTTGTTTCTTCATGTTCCAATGGAGTCCACTAGTATACAACAAAGTTTGTGTGCCAAGGGCTTCAATGGCAACCGGCTTAGCATTTGGGCCATCCAGGTAATTCGTACTTTGTCTGAAACTATAATTTATCATTTTGGGGAGGATCATTTGTTCTTAGTTCTTGTGGTCTTATAGGGTCTGCCTGTCATGGGATTGGCTAGTTTTGAAGAGCTTCTGTTCACTGTTAGTAGTTTGGCTGCAAATGGGAGTCTGTTCCTAGGAGAATTGCCTTCATGGTTGACAGAAACTGAAGTTGAGATGAAGGTCAGTTTATCTTTCAGGAATCATCTGGAAAACAAAAATGTTATGGTGCACTTTCTACCTCATTTGTCTGGTCTCTTTTGCAGCCCAGCACAAAGAAATGGATGGACAAACTATTCATGAGCAATGGCTTCCGTGTGGACATAATAAGCTATGCTGAAGTTGCAAGAAGTTTAGGCAAGGAACTAGCACCTGGACGCCACAAGAATATCCTATTTGTTGCAGAACAACTGCGCTTCTCAGATGATCAGGTTTGATACTCTATTTCTAGTTCCAGTAATTAGCCTCTGATTTTAGCTCTTATAGTGAGTGCTACTAGATGTTTTTGGTCTTGCTTCCCTTTTAAAGAAAAGACAGAACACCATTCGCTTTGGCTTTATTGTCAGGCGGACGTGTGGAGGAGAGAATTTCAGAGGATAGAGGAGGAAGGGGATGAAGAAGGGTTTGAAGAGCTTTAACTTTACATGGAGACTAGGATTGTGCTGGTTATAATAAATATTAATAGTTATTTGGTATACATTCGTTTTATGTTTATGTGTTGTTAGCGTGAAGTTGGACTCGAGACATTTTTTGATAGAAATTGAGCTGGCTTGTGGATCGCTGTGTTAGATGTGGTTCCTTCAGTCGTGGATGATAGAAGGTCAATAACCGAAAAACAGATGTATGTAATGTTATATATTTGTTGAATTAAATTAAAATGTGGTTGAATATGAAATGTACGTATATAGAGTCATGAAAAATTAACGTGATAGAACTCTACACAAATTGAATGTTTGTTCTAGGAGAAATCTGTCATCCGAATCCAATTGGTCGTCATTTCACATTTAATTTTAGAATATAATGGTAGAAACTCGAAATTTGGAATATTAGTTTTGAGGGAAAAGAAATATCACTGATAGTTGTTCATTTAAAAAGTCACCAAAGAAAGAAAAAAAAAAAAAAAAAGACCGAAGGTCGTCAAACATTACCGGTACGGGAATCCACTTAGCGTGTTTATCTGATAATTGTAATTAAATCATTTGCAGGTATTATAGAAGGTTGAAAGCTGTTTGCTGAAGCAAAAACGAGAAATTTGATACCAGAATGAAGAAATCGTAGAACTAACAAAAATGGCCGGGTGTCAGTTTGGGTTCATACCTTCGGCCTAAATAAAACTAGAAAAGGCCCATGCTGCGATCAGGCCTGTTCTGTTCAATGGAACCACCATAACAAGCCATGGCAATGGCAGCAATATATCGAGCAGTGGGTCCAAACAGAAACGAACAGAATTAGCCCAAACGGGAACAAAAAAGGAGAAAATCTACTAGGTACAGGCCCATCTGCCCCAAAAATAGAGGAAATAGGCTTGGACGGAGAGAGGAAGAGGGGGAGATAAACAAGAGAAAAGAAAGAAGCTTGATACGGAGGAGACGGCAAGAGCGAAAGAGGATGTGGCCCAAAGTTTGAAAGACTTGACTCAATTGTAAGTGTAAATTTAGTATAGTAAGCATCTCTATGTTTCGACGTTTCTTTTCTTCGGTCAAGTTATTCGTACGAATTTCGAGAAAAAAGAAAAAAAAATTGTAATTTTACATCTGTTTCCTCACTCTAAATTTCATATAAAGATGAATTTTATTAAATAAATGTTACAAATAGAAATGAAATAAATATTAATTTATTATGACAATTGATTTAGTATAAAAAATATATTAATTATAATGTACCACTATATATTTTGAATATAAATTTAGTATCTTTTTTATTTGTTTGCGTTTCACCTATTTAATTGTAACTTAGACCTTTATAAGTATTTATGGACCAAAAAAATCAAATGGCTAATATAATAGCTCTTTCCTTTAAGAATATTCAACCTTGACGTTAGCTAGTATGCTTATTGGGTTCTCGTTCGTTGTTCATCTCATAGGTATTAGGAGACATAAGGGAATAATACACAATTTTCACATGCAGGCGTATGTATGTGGTTGCGCACTAGCCTGAACGTTTATGTATAGAAGCGGGAATGAGATTGGATGTAGGATCCAACAATTACTATGAGAACAAAAAGCTCTTTTCTTATTTCAAGCACTAACCCAGTGAACAATAAAGATCCAGTGGAAAGGAAAGATCGTAACGTTTTTTTTTTTTTTTTTTGCATCAAATGATGACGAGCATAAATCAAAAATAACCAGAGATCGGGACTTAATGCTCTCTTTCCCCGGCACCTTTGCATTCCGCTCTCTGATTCCCCGTATCGCATTGCATCTCCCCCGTGTCGCACTGTCAACGCTTCTCAACAAACATGACCCCAGAAAAAATCATTTCCCGCATCCACAGGATGGAAAAGGATGAGTACTAAATCGAACGATCCGAGAAACTTCACTTCGTGGATTTGTCCCCCGACACACAGAATTACGAGTTTTCTGTTGGAAATTATGGAACAATTAACTTACTAACCTTAGATGGTAAATCAATCATTTAATTTTAACAAACTCAGCCAGCATTATGAAGTCTTGCATGGTAAACCATTCAACAAACAAATTCTTCTAATAAAACCCTATAAAAGAAGGGCACATTTCACACAATAAGAGATATCAAGGGCCTTGCTGCATAAACTAATAAATATTCTTTGAAACTGCTGTTTCTTGTGGGTATGAACCCAAACCGCCGGGTGTCAACCACTGTTTCACTCAAAAAAAAAAAAAAAAAAAAAAAAAGAAAACACTTCGGCGATACAAATCACAATTTACTGACAGAACTTTCTTGCCAGGCAAGATTGCGTGTGGACAAAGCAGTAAAATCAGAGCCTGAGGGCCAGTCCGACCATTCAGGGATGAGTCAATCCCCAACCGGCTGGGAACAAATGAAGGACACTCTCGCCAGATTCAACAGGGTGTCCAAGAGCAGAAAATGAAGCCACGTATCATCCAGCCAACCAAATAGCCATCCCGCCTTCACTCAACATGGTTCATTAGCAAACAATTATGGAAGAAGAAAATGGACCCAAAACTTCAACCAGCCGTCTAATCAAGGAGCCACCTGAACTGTTAGCGTAGTGAAGAAAAACCCATTAAGCCAAGGGAAAAGCACCATCCGATTCTTGTTAGGGCATATCCAACCCAAATTCTATTAGCAACCAAGCATTAAAACAGAACATCGTGGCAACATTACACTGGGGGTTCACATAAGCTGATGCTGACTTCAAAGATGATTCACTGCTATTGATGACTCAAAACAGGAATTGTCGGAGATGGTCTAACAACATTCAGCACGCCTCTTGCAGTTACCTGCCAAAGGAAGTAAAATGAAACACTGTCGGAAAACCATGGCCCAAAAACAAAATGGTCGTCTTAAGAGAAACTGTTTATATGAGGTTTCACCTCAAAAAAGGAATTAAAGTTTAGACGTAAAAGAAAACGCCTTAGAAATGGGGCTCGCTGACTTCCTGCTAGCCTGCTACTACGCAGAATGGTGTATAAGGAATTTGATTTCTTGTTAAATTCCTGGATGCCACAAATACATAAATCATTAGCAGTCGAGCAAACAAAATATTAGGTAGAAGGCAACATATGAAAACCACTTAATGCTCTACTGGAGTTTTAGTAAACTGTATACTTCACCCCAACAGTTCTAGGGGATGTGTACCTCGGCAATATGTTCCAGTTCAGATGCATTAGGATTGTTTTCTTGTTTCTCAATGCTCCAGCAGAATTGTAGACAAAGTTTCATTATGCCGTCTAATATCCTTGAGACAGAGCCGATGTCGAGGAAAGACTGTGAAATTAAAGCTGACAAATATCTGAACATAAATGTAACGAAGCAGGAGGATTAATTATTAACAATAAGTGCATGGAGAGACATTATAACTCAACATTATAAAAGGCTAAAACCAGTAGCAGCAAGCAATCAGAAAAGGAAATAAAGGGGCTCTAACTTAATAGATTAATCATGCTGATGGCAACAAGAACCATCATTCATACTTACTCTTGGTGGAAGCCCACTAGTTCAGTGAAGTCATGAGAATCTTGAATATGAGCTTGTAAAACATTCCATTGAGATTCTATCACATCCACCTAAAACAGAAAGTTGGAATGTTGCATGTGTAACTATCCTCATAAATGCACAATAGAGATGGACAAATTCGAAAAACTTGAGATAAAATTAGGAGAAAAGAAGCACAACCTGATCCAACCAGGAGAAAACAAATGTTAATCAACAATTTGCAGATTTCATACTGTCTAATGACATCTTTGGAGCATCTCTAAGTGGTGCAAAAGGGATGCAGGAAACAAAAATCAGCATGAAAAGCTTTTCCCCATCAATCACTTGGGTAGGAAACTACACTAGAGTTTTCCAAAAGGTGGCAAGATTCATCCCCATCTTGCTTCGAGAATTGTTTTAAATTAATGTAATGACCTTTAAATACCTTTAAAAATGTCAGTCACAATTATCAAGCCATTTGTATGTGGTACATGGCTTTGGTAAATTGGTCTGTGGTAACATAAGAACCAGCAGTTACAGCTTTATGTGAAATACTTCATATCCAGCATGTTTTTCAGGAGGGACAATATAAACAGCACCAGTTACCTGGATGTAAAACTGGAGATTCCTGATCAAAAATGCCATATGCTCTCTAATGCGCCACATTGGCCTAAATTGTTGGCGACGCTGCTGAGATGTAGAGCAATCTACCCTGCCATGCCGATGCTTGGCAAAATCTGTGTGATCTTGATGCATCACAGAGGCCCAAGACTTCTCCAATTCCATTTGCGTGCGTTTAAGCCGCAGTAAATACCGAAAGACCCTCAGATACCTGGAGCATGCTCATCATTAGCACATAAAAGTTCAAAAAGGCACCATTTGAACAACTGCCAAATAGTTCTGTTCTGTAACAAAGCAAGTTATGGAATATTTTCAACCACATAAGGTAAGGGATGCTACATCCATACATGAGTATGTTTATGCTATAATCCATAACCTACAATCTATATAAAAGTATGTTGAATGGCAAATTTTGAACTGATTGACTATCATATCTTTATATCTTTAGCTTTGTGGACTAAAAAGACTTCATTATTCTATTTATTGATTTATGTATCGAACAATGGCAATCGAAAACTTTATGTAAACTCCTCTTCAGTTTAGAATTCTTATGCAGGGTAGGTTACAAATTTTTGATTGCATGTATATATATATATATATATATATATATAGCTTCTATTGAACCCAAAAAAGTCCATAACGGCATGAAATGCACATACTTAAAACCGAGGAAACCACAGAAAAACGAGAAAGTAAGGAAAAGTGGTGATTGTCAGCAGCGGAAGCATCTTACTTGGCAAGTACTTCTTGGGTGAAAAACAACTGTAAAGGCCAATCTATAGAATATTCAAGAGCAATATCATCCCAGCCATCAACATATGTATCTGAAGAACTTGACAGTGCATCACTAGAAACTTCTGTTTTGGGTAAATCTCCTTGGGAGGACTTCACTGTGATCCCAAACGAGGGCATACTAGTACACGTGAAGATATAATCTTAGAACAATTTTCACTCAAAGAAACTAAATGGAAAATTATAATGTAATAAGAGAGATTGATATTAACTGCAAGGAAACTCTACAAAAGTATTTGTCATCCTCACTGATTGTCTTTATTGCAGCCTGCATTGCATGTAGCCCAGTTTCTTTCACACACAATTAGCAAATTTGGAATTGAACATACTAGCATCATGAATATTTAGTCACATGAGGGAGTATGATCATGTTTGCCATGGTAATACATCTCATGCTAAACTTACTAGCTGAAATGGGACCATGAGATCAGCTTCGGCAGTTGACTGACGAGGTGGTAAACACATTAATTGTCGACTTTCCTCGAGAAAACACTGACATCATACATGAGGCTACATTAATATCACATTGGTGGTTCTTTAAGAACAGCTCAAGGAAAATAGGGACATATATGCAGTTACTGGACATTCGAAAGTTTAACCAGAAAAATGCAGGTGTGCATTTCTAACTGTCATTTACAGTGAAAATAAGGAAGATTACAGGTGAATGAAACCAGATTTCAAACTGCACAGAAGAAAAGCATAAATAAATTACAGTTTAGTTCATTGTACTTCTTAGCAAAATTTAAATGGAGTTGGCAGAGATCACTTAATCCTTTTTTTTTTTTTTTTTTTTTGGCAATCATACCAATACATAACTGCTCAAGTAGTTAAATTATTTCAAATCATAGCAATAACAAGATCAACAAGAAACAGCCTCTGTAACCGGGCTCTACATGCAGGATTATGAAAACAATAATGCAGGATGCAAAATGTATGAGCTACAGATAACTTTAGATATCAACCAAATATAGAAACAGGAGGAGCTTGAGGACTACTCATTAAAAACAAAAAAGAGCTTAAGGACTGATGATACATGTACAAAGTTAAAAAGTTGTTACCCATCCTTTACCTGGAAAAAATCTCCTTTCGCTAAAAGAAAATAGTCTTTGAGTGCCTTCAGGTGGCCATTCAAGTCAGCACGCACTACCACAAGCTGAAGAAGTAAAGTTAACACTGATGTATTAATTGTGAAAATAAATGAATAAATAGAAATTTCACATGCAGCACCTGCCAAAGATGACTAGCTGCAATAGCCCGAATAGAGTCAACAACACACTCAAACGGTCTCTTCTGAAATTCAGATGATTCCTGCAGAGGATGAAGAGGTTTTCAGTCATAAAATCATTCCACAGTGTTCAACAAATCCAGGTCTTCCCAATATAAGTTTGAGCAGCCAGATGGAATATCCATAGAAATTTGGAAATCTTGGGGGAGATAGGCATAGTTTGGCTGACTGAACCCTTTGAAAGAATATCGAAGACAGGGACTATGGCTGTAATGTATGGTAATGAGCATTGGATAGAAAGAACATGTCCAAAAAGTGAGAATCTCATAAATAAGGGTGCTGAGATGGATGAATGGCCAAAAAACAGTTGAATGAGTTGGAAATTCATATCGGATATTCATAGCATGGTTCCAGGTCTTCAACAAGGACCTACAGATGCATAAGATAAAAAGGGAGTTACCAAATCTATGCAAATGAAGGTGGAGAGTAAGAAGTAAACTGAAAACCATAAGGAATTTTTTTTTCCCCCCTTTTTTGACAGGTAACTATGTGGGAATCTTTCATTAGGAAGGGTTCAGAACAACTCTACTTTACAACTAGTTTGACTCACAACATAACACAATGACTGAGAAAAAAAAAAAACATACAACCTACCCAAGCAAAATTGAATAAAGGTTCAGTTGATCTGAGTTGTTGAATGAATCAATGGAGAAAAAAAAAATAATAATAATAAAGGTAGTAGTCCTTAGCATTAGAAAAGATGAGAAATGACCATTCACTCATTGTGACAACCCTATTAAGGTAAAGGTTATCACCCAAATTATTATAACATAATGATCGTAGGTATGGCTATATATCATGAAATGGGTGGCACAGGAACTGGTGTAAAGTTACATGGTTTGAAAAAAGGGAACCTTAAGCTCTTGAAGCATAGCTTCAATCTTATCAGCCTCTGCCTGTGGAAATAATTCTTCTCCAATCAGGTTTGCTTCAACAAATGGCTCTTTCAAACGCCCAGTAAATCCTTCTATTTTTTGAGCACCTCTTCGTATCTGCTGGCTATATACAGGATTGTTAAACTGAACGGCAGTGTTTGGGTTACGGAGAACTCTGATGGCTTTACCAGCAAAAAGAATTGATTCAGCAACATGCATATGAATGTACTCAGGAAGCATATCCTGCAAAATAGCAACCATGGATTGCACAAATGAAACATGACCAAATCCTTTTGTGAGAACAAGTTGGCTTGAAATTTTCCATTTGCCAAGCATGTTGTAATAATTTTTTGTAGCATTGACTAAATACTAAAGTAAGTGGACAAGAAAAAAAAAAAGAGTCGCTTCAATGTTTAATGCGAAAAAGAAAATCCATGAAGGGTCTTGTGACTGGAACAGATGCAAGCAGGACAAATGAATGGCAGCTGTTGCCTGAAATTTTATAATCATCTTTCCAGACCAACACAGAAGACAACTGCAATAGGAGAAAAACCTGTACAGAACAAGAGAGAATATTGCACTCCATATAATAGTGTGAACACTGCTGATATGATCTGGATTCAATATATGGTGAACACCAATTCAATTCTCATCTAAATGGATGCCCGTAATTGTCCAATTAAGGTAAAGCACCAGAAAAAATAATAATAATAACAAAAGAGCGGTTTGGTGTTGATTTTACGTAAGGTACTGCATAAACATTGAAAGAAAAAGTTAAAAGATACCAAAGAAATATGAAATCCTGAGTGCCAATCTGTTAGAGATGTATCATCAGTGGACAAATGTGCCAATTTTTCTGACATGTCTGAATGAGATAAACCATGCTCCAATTCTCTCTCTTCTTGTCTGCAGATTTATGTAATCAAATGTCCATGAAAATATATAAATCTAATATCAGACACAAAAAGTGAAGAGAACAAAAGGCAAGGAACAATTATATTTTATACTACAAATTATAAGATAAAAAAACAAAACTGTCATCAATGAGTGCACACATTGTATACACAGCATCAACACACGTGCTTACTGTGTCACATTAATCAACTGCATGGTGCTTCCAGGATGTTGGTCCTGAGAACTAAGATCAGATATTAGCAACAGAGAAAATTCTGTCCATTACCTTCCAATGAAAAATTCACAATGCTGGTCTTGTAGAATCCCATAAACCATCCATGACGCAAGTTGATTATACATCACCTGATGCCCATGCCAGAGAAGCCTATGCTTTCCAAAAGAGATCAATCAGGAATTGTGAATATCATCAGATTGGAGGTCCCATTCGCATTCAAATGAGAAGGGAAAAAATGCATTATTTATGTCATATGCTACAGAAATGCAATTATCAATACCCTAGGCTGCTAGACATATAGGTTGCACCAACAAGCTTAAAAGCTGGGGCAAAAAATGAAACTGGGCACCCGCGTGCCCAAGACATTGAAACTGCTAACCATTGGCACAAACTTGTCCACGGTTACTGTTCTAACAACACAAATAGAATCTCCCGCATAAAGAATAAAATTTAAAAAAAAAAAAAAAAAGCTAGATGAAATCTGGAGATAAAAAAGGGCAACTGGAAAAAAATTTTAAAAAAAAAAATCCAAAACAGCCACAGACTGAAAGAAAAACCTCTGGATGCAAGTCTGCAACTCTGGAACCCCGCAGTGCAATCGTTTGTGCAGCAGATTAAGAAGCTGTCCTCCACGAATGTCATCACGCTCAATTTCTAGAACAAGCTCATATAGCGGTGGCAACAGCACAAAAAACTGGAGGAACAGCCACCCACGTGCCCAATAATAAGACAACTAACAGAAGTCTAGTCGACATCATAAATTACGAACTGCGTAATTTTAAGGAGCAAAACCTTATTGAGACCATGGGTAACGGTGGCCAAGATAGGCACGGTTTCCGACAGCAAGTTCTGCTCAATGTGGAGAACAGCAGACCTGTAGACCGACAGTATCTCGACAATGCCGTTAGCAATGGCCCTGCGATACACGCTCGGTTTTCCTTTTCTTTTATTAGACAATTCGGCAACCCTGGACAGAGGAGACACGCCGCTGCCGCCGCCGCCGCATCCGGACCTAATCCAACTCAAATTCCGGGACTTGGCGGCGAAGCGATCGAGCTCTCTGTAATAAAACCCCAAGGTGATGATCCTCTCAATGAGGCCCCTGTCAATTAATAAGCCAAAATTCTCACTCAAATTAGCAAACCCTAGAAGAAAGAGGAAGAAAGGAGGAGAGGGGGTGGAGGTTATTTACCTGTCGCTGGGTTCGAGGAAGGAAATGTCCGGAGCGAGCCTGAAGGTGCGCTCGTCGGAAATGGGGGCGTCGGGTGATAAGTTAACGCCGATGGAATTCTGTTGCTCTCTCTCGTCGATTATGAGATCTCCAGTGTAGCCTAGTAGCGCCAGCAAGATCTCGTGCAGCATTTTTTTTTTAATGTTTTTATTTTTGTTCTCCTTTTCTTCAGTGCCGTTGCAGTAGAATCACTGACATAGCCAAAAATTCCACCGATATTTTCTTTTTCTCCTTTTTCTTTGTTTTTCCCTCTCTCTTTTGAGTATTTTCTTTCCTTTTTCTTTTTTCCAAGTAGATTCGTTTTCCATCTTTTAAATTGGGTGAAGAATGAATGACCCAGGATGAAACTTGCGGGCTTTTCTAGTTGGTCTTACGGGCTTTCCTGGCAAGTCTGTGCCTGTATCCATTGGGAGGCCCAAGACCACTGAGCTATGCCACGCTTAGAGCTGCTGGTTTATAAATTCTCTATTATAAAAACGAGGTAAGAGTTTAAATTTTATTTTTATTATTATTATTTATATATATATGCATGAATGATATGACTCTCTTTTCACAATAAAATGAAAAAAAGAATATCAACAAAAAAAAGTATAGACATTAGAATAACGCTATTACCTGCAAGAAGGACCAGTAAGCTTGGATGGGATACTGGGAGATGCAAGATGGGGGTTGATGAGTAGCCCATGTTGGAGAAGGGGAGCACGCGCGGATAGTGTATTGGCATTCGAAAAGGCCAGTTGAGTTTGCACGTGCCCTGCTTCTCCAACCAGGATTACTCACCCTATTAAAACCTTGCACTTTGCTCAGCTGAAAAAATGTTGTCTGATGAATCCACAAGCTCCCCCATCTATAGGCTAGATAAAGAGTAAAGGGGTATTATTTAAAGCCGCGAGATGAAAGCAATGAGTAAACTTGGAAGTGTTGGTGTGAAAGTAAAGTCTTATACCTCTGCGCAAGCCAAGCCATGCCAGATGCTATTATGGTGTGTCTCCAACAAACTCTAACCAAGAGATATCTGAGTAAGACCATGCAACGTCATGTCTGCTTCAGTTTCGCAAAAGCCATCCAACGCACAGAGAGACAAGCACAAGGCTCTCCGATCAGAGCCCGAGATGAGACCTATATCATGCAACAAGATCCCCTTTTTCCAAGCCTGCAAATATTAGCCTTTGGATCAGGAATCTCTCCCCATGATTCTGGGCCCCGCACCTATTAGAGGGGGATCACATTTTTAATTCCTTTGGGAAGAACCTTGTGGTGAAACTTTGAAGGAGAGAATAACGTAATTGTGCACGTAGGCTTTGCGTGTTGCCCCGGAGGTTTTTGAGTATGTGAACTGTGGAGTGGTGTGTGAGCTTTGGAGAGAGCTGGGAGGCTCTCTAGGTGGATATGATTCTCTCTACGGATTAGGTACCACCAGCTTTTCGCCCCAAGATTTATGGTGGTCTCGTGGGTAGAACTTCAGGAACTAGTACGACGAACGCTTTTAATCTTAATTCTAGTTATGTTATTTGATTATCACTTAAAATTGGAATCAAAATTGCAATTCATATGCTGTTTTCCTCATTCACCAATCCATAAGTTTTTTAAGGTTGCTCAAAATCAAATTTAGAAATTGAAATTTCCATTACGTATCTAATTCTCATATAATTCTCAATTTTTAAATTGAGATTTAAGAATAACAATTGTAAGGAGCTCTATATTTACTAATGCATTCACTGTTCTTTAATTTTTGTAATAAAATCATCACCAATATCATCGTAGATCTACCACTTCTACCGTATCCATTGCCAATTCACCTCACCATTAACTTCCTGTCATCTGAAACCATCACCGGAATGGTAATGGTTAGAAACAGTTAATAAAAATATTAATACTTGACAATGTTGCCAATGATGGTGGTTACCGATGACAATACTGCCGCTGGTAACCATCGCCATGGACATCATCAACGACGGTAGTATCTTACATCAACACATATATTGACCCCAGCATTGGCCATGGTTAGATTGCCGGGTTATACTAAGCTAGTTAATGGTGGAGCATGCGTGCCATTTGTGCGGAAGCTGCTTCAAAGTCCATCCCATGTGGTGGGAAATGGGTGGGAATAAATATCCTCAATGATCACCCTGTGGGTTTACTTACATACATTAGCAACATGCCGAGTTCTGTAGATGTTCCACTTGATGTTGATTTACTTGCAGGCTGATTAATTACCATGAAAGGAGCTTACACTAGCCTACGGTGATAAACAAGCTCGTCTCAAAAAATGGGTAACAAAGCAATAAAAAGCAACGGATATTGATTGCATGACCTAAGGTTTTGGCTTACCCGGATGGCCAAACACATTAAAAGCGTCGTCCGCGTAGGGTGAACAAATAATCTTAAAAGTATTATTAAAATGAATGGAAAGTGGGACTTGGTGTCACCCTTCAATCACCATTTTTGTCCAGCGGAAGAAGAACATAGATTCTGGAACGAGGTCACTGTCAAATCTAGAGACAAATACTAGCGTGTGCACCTGCTCTTGCTGTGTAGTTAAAGCTTTATTTGGTCATACACTCATCCATTCAAATGCTATTTTGAAACTCACTGATGCTTCCAAGGAGCTAAAATTCCACCATATTCAACGCAATCCTTGACCCTGCCTCGTAAGCAAAGAAGAATCGAGACAGAACAGAAAGGTCTCAAAGGAAAGGAACTATGCTAGTAATTTGATAATATTTGTCGAAAAAGATTGGAAGTTAGGGTAGTTATCATAGTGTTCTCACAGCCGCAGGCTTTAAGAAGGATAAGTTCTATTAGACAATTATGCTAATCCAGATGAGTGAAAATGTCACAGAAAAATGTTCCCCTAGCTGCAATGTTATGGAAAAACTATGAACTTTCTGCTAAACTTCAGTATGTAACAGATACAAGAGTTGAGCAGTTACAAGTTTAAAACAATCTAGTTGCAGCCTGCTCTGAGCAGCAGAAACGCTGCAACTAGA
This sequence comes from Bruguiera gymnorhiza, assembly GCA_020883675.1. NCBI lineage: Eukaryota > Viridiplantae > Streptophyta > Magnoliopsida > Malpighiales > Rhizophoraceae > Bruguiera > Bruguiera gymnorhiza. The sequence continues at coordinate 96,077 of JAIRCJ010001053.1, forward strand.
AGGACCCGTATCTATTTCTTGGCATATGTAATTGACATGGGATTTTGCTGTATCTTGAATCCCTGAAGATCATGCATTGCAACAGTTGACTGCATCTCATCTCCATACTCTACAAAGGCAATGCCAGGCCTTGTTTCGACCATCCTAACCTCCTTGAAACCAGGATACTGCTGGAAAAGCATCTGAAGCATCATTGGAGTTGTCTCATTCGGCAGATTTTGTATAAAAAGTATGCTATTTGGTGGAGCCGGGGCCTCAGGAACCATAGCTTTTGCACCACCTGGATATGGTATTTGTGATAACTGTACCAATTCAAAGAAGGCCATGAGAGGATCATATCGTGAAAACTAAAACCTTATTGCGTGAACTGAGGAAAATGATGCAAAAGTGACCTCCTAAGGCTCACTTTGTTTTAGACGCAGGCTGCATATTTTTCAGGCAACAACACAACTCTTTCAACAAGCTTTATGTGTGACGATAGCACACACATATATGTAGTTTCAATAGCACCGGTTTGCTTTTCAGCCTCACTCACAAGTTTTTTGACCTCCATAAGATCAACAATATACTGGAAGAAAGTGACAATATAACATTGAATCATAGATATGATTTGGCCTTGATTTCCTTTTCTTAACTCTCAAAGATGAGTAGCAAAAAATAAAAAAAACTAAGATTATAGTTAGATGTCCTTCTGCCACCTTCAAGTAATGAGATGACCCATTGTCTGAATCCCACACAGCTATTGGGTGGTTCACAATGAAGCTGACTGTTGAACTGTATGTCAAATTATTTTTCTATAATTAGTACTTGGGATGAATATAGATAAGGATCTCCTTCATAGGACGAGAACTGGATGGCTGAAGTGGAGTGTACAATTGGAGTTTTGTATGACAAAAAAATTTCCATTAAATTGAAGTGTAAATTTTATCGAACAATAATTAAACAAGCTATGTCCATGGTAACTTATGAGTGTTGAACTCTTACGACATGACATGTCCAAATAATGAATGTTACATAAATGAGAAGCTTAGATAGATTTGAGGCCACTCTAAAAAGGAGCAAATAAGAAATGAGGATATTTGTAGCAAAATAGACAAGGAACAACTACATGGACACAAATGGATGCAAAATGATTCCATACTATATACAAAATATTTTATACTACAACGATAACATTTTATACCACATGTACAAGATTTTCAGTAAAAGATATTATTTTGCCATAAATCTCTTGTATTTTGTATAAAATATCATTTAAGTAGTAGTACAGAATTGTTATGCATCCATGAGACTTTGTGTCCATAACGAATTTCCCAAATAGATATGTATCCAACTAGAGACAATTTGAGAGAATGCATTTCTAATAGTTTGGAAAAGTCCTAGAGGGAGAACTAAAGTCAGGTGGATGGTGAAAAAACAGAGAGAGAATAATCCAAGTTGACTTGAGAATCTTTGGCTAGGAAGGAATTATAAAAATTACACCTTACATTAAATTTAATTTATAATAGAATGAAATAACAATAAATAGTTTACACAGCCAAATCCCAATTAAAAATTGAAATTAAGACTTTGTTATTATTGTTGGTATTTGGATGAACTGTGATTGCAAATGTAGCAACTTATTCTCCTTCAAGCGTGTGGAACAGCCATAAAGGGGGATGATCCTAATATCAAATATTCAAAAACTCCGCAAAACATGATCCAAGGAAGTAAATAACAAACTTACAGCAGGTGTTGCACCATAGGCACCAGCATATCTAGGATTCAAACCCATTGCCACTTGATTGGCTTTATGTTGCTCCTTCTTCTTTTTCCCTGAAACATATAGGGAAAATATTCTCAGTGGCAATAAAGCAAGTAAAATGAAATCCAATCTGCCAACAAATGAAAATTTCATTAATACTTCTCTTTTTGCAATTAGTAGCCGTTAGAGGGGACAGGGCAACAATTAAAGGGTTGCACAGTATATCTAATGAATCTTTTAGCTCTGTTGATAATCCTTTTCCGGCTATACAGGAAAGATTATTCATCTTCGAAACAAGATAGTAAATGCCAATTCAAGACTATAACCGGTACAGTCTGGAAAGAGAAAATTATCCCCATTACCTACCATACACAACTTGTTACAAAAAAAAAAAAAAAAAGAACACTGTCCCTGCCCTACACACCACACAAACAAAGCACAAGAAGTGCCTCACCTTTCTCCTCATGCCTCTTTCGTTTCTCCCTTGGAACAAAAGTACCATCAACTTTTGCAATGATATCAGATTTGTTTTTTGCAAATTGTATCCTCTGCGTTAAATACATACCGTTCATCAGCCTCAATTTATAGAGAAAGAGACAGATTTGAGCTTTATAATGTTTGAAACAACAAAGTTGGAAGAAGCCCAAGTAAAAAAAGAACTGCACTTTTAAAATGACCTGTATGAATTCTTCTACAACTAATGGCAGCAACTCTACATTGAAACCCGAATCAGCAGGAAATACAAAATTAAACCCCAAAAATATATAGCAAAATAAAAATTGCGCAAGCAAGGATCATGTAGTGAGGGAAACCAAGGGAAGCACCCATCTTTGCAGAACAAATACAATGGTCTACGGTCAATTAGTCATGCAATTTAAAAAACTTCGAAAATCCAAATTATAACCATTGTCGTTTAAAAAAGCAAAGACAAAGACAAAGACCTTGGTGGTGCCTACCTACCTGTCCACCACCCAAAAAAAAAGCCGGGGGGGTGGTGGGGGAGAGGACAAACAAGAGTTCAAAAAGACATCACAAGTGGTAATACATTAGAAACATTGTACCATGGGCTTGTCGTAGGAAGGGAAAGACTGCATTTGCTTCAAGGCATTGGTGGCGGACTGAACATCCTCGAAAACGACCCAAGCTTGGCCTTTGTGCTTCAGAGTCTTGAACGCAAGTATCTCCAGTAACTTCCCAAACTGCGAGAACACTGCGTGCAGCGATTTCTTCAATTCTGCTCATTAGTATTTCAATGGAACATTACGCTCAGCCCTAAACTATCATAGACTAAAATAACAGACAATATACATATATATATAACAAATTTAAAACTAGCTGTGCTTGTTACCGTCAGTCTTGACCTTCTCGTTAAGGTTATTGATGTAAATAGTAACATTCGCGTAGTCGTTTCTCTCCTCCAAATTTCAAGCTAACGCTGAAAAGGAACCTGTAGCCTAATGTCATGTACGGATATATTAAGTACATCTATAAGTTATATTAGAAATAGATTAATTATAACTCAATTTTCATGTAGTATAAAAAAAAGGAAATTTTGCATTTTATAAATGTGGTACTATAGTTTTTAAAAAAAAAATAATAATGATATTGTGATAGATGATATTAGAATCAACTTGATTTTAATTTTAGTGTCATTCACAAAGTGTTTCACACATAAAATATAAATAAAAAAATCTCGATTCTCAACGAGAATATAAATAAATTTAATAAGAAAAAATATCATATATGGATATATTATGAAAAAATTATATTATAAATAAATTAGATATAATTTGACTTTTATCACGAATAAAAAGAGAAAATCTTAATTTTAGTACCGTATTCCTAATAAGCTCTATTTTGTCCAAATCAGCAAGGTAAAGGAGAAAGTGCGGAGGTGGGTTTAATCGGACGGTGAACGCAATGGCGAGGGCTCTGGAGGATTTGGGCTTGTAAAGCTATGGCTGCAAGTTAAGCCCTGAAAGAAAATGACCCTCGTAGCGAATTGAGCCACCAAGGTTCGTTTCCATCAGTTGCTTGGGCTACGGCTGCTGGGTTAAATCTTTGTTAAAACGACGGCCTTTTCTTTCGGACCAAGCCTGAACGTTTCGGTGCGCGTTTCGTTGGTTTGTAGGGTCACTTGGTTGTCTGCTTTATGTGTGTAATCATAAAAGTATATTCATCTAAATTAAAAAAAAAAAAGAGTATATTCATCAAAAAGAAAAAAAAAATCTTGCCCTAAATACAAAAAACATAAAAATACAATTAATCTTGCTCTAAACATTCAATTTCCATTTAACAAAAGATTAATCTATTCTTCAAGATTTTTGTTTAATTACTACATTCAATCTGTGAGGAAAAAAAAAAGGAAAACAAAATAGAACTTGAATTTGGGAAGGCATTAAGAGCTCTTTTAGAAACATGAGCTGGAAATGACATAATTTTCTACAATTTTTTTCCGTGCAATCTCAACGAAATTAGATCGTGTGAAAATAATTAATTTGGCAGTTTAAAATGCATCCTTCAAGAGCGATTCCAACAATTGTGTTGCATAAGACCAACTTTACGCTCTAATAGTAAGGAAGTCGTCCATTGTTTAGCTAAAAAATTGTAAGTGATGCGTTATGTGCATATTTTAAGTAATCTATGCGAATAACTATAAAAATCAAGAATTTGTATTTACCAAGAAATAAAAAATTATTAAAATAACATACATAACAATAGGCATGCGTGTTTGAGACTATTTATAAAATGTTTTGATTGGATATCCAAGAAAAACATTTCTGGGTGGTTACTCTCTAGAAATGCGGTAGAGAACGGATGAGAGAGTTGGACGCCATTGGTGCTCTAGTTCGGAGGCTCGGGCAAGAGAGCGGCGGTCATTGCTTCGCCGTAACGCAATAATAAGAGAATGGAAAAAAGAAAAGGGCTGGACGGTTTTAAAGAAATTGATAATTATGTCTTTTATAGCCAAAAAAAGAAAAAGAAAAGAAGTTGTAAACCGTATGTTGATGGCATTATCGTATGAATTAGACTCAACTTAGACCATACTCAATCAAGAAATGAGTTTAGTTTGATTAACGGGACAAAAGAATTGGACTGAGACTTGAAGAAGACCATTTAAAATCGGTTAGTAATTAAAGAGTCAAATGAATTTTAAAAAAGACATATCATGTAATTCATCTAATATGTTATTTAATTTACGTACGAGGTGAGTATGGAAATAAAACTTGGAATTCAAGGAAGCAGAACCCCCAGCCCATGCAAAGTTGCGGTTAGGACCCCAAAATGGAAATAATGGAGACGCTGCCGCCTGCTTGATTCCGGAGGAAGTAATGGTAATCAACGTGTGCGGATGATCGTCACATCGCTTCACAAACCGAAGGCCGCCCTTTTCCCTGTTCGGTTAAACGCTGATCCTTCTCAAGGATATTTAGATGGGTCCCAGCGGTCCTCTCTCTTCACAATGTACGATATTTATAAGTGCGGAAAAAAAATAACAAAAATTCATTATTGACGGAACATTTAAAAGAATTTATGAATTTTTTTAAAAAAAATTATTAAAATAATATTTTTATTCATAATTTATTAAAATATTAAAATTATGAGTTATTAAAATATTAATTTAAACCCTTATATATAATTAATTAAAAATATTTTACTTTAAATAAAAAATAATTAATAATAAATTAAAATAAATAATTTCTATTCATTTTATACAATTATAAACTATAAAATAATTTTCATAATCTATTTTACATTAGATCACTCTACTAAATTGACAATGATGCATTGACATTTTTCATGCCTCAAAGTTGGCAAAGAGGAATTAACATCGTTCATGATATAAAAAGAAATATTTTGAATTCATTAATATTTTTAATTTTCTTGACTTTTACTTATTTTTTTCTAAATAATTTTTATTACATTAATAATCGTCATTGATTTAGGATTAAAATTTTCTATTTCAATAAAGTTAATAAAATTAAATATAAGAAGTAAATAATTAACGAAATTATGGAAATGATACGGTAATTATTTAATGTTCATTAAGATGACTTAACCATCACATTAATTAGTGTTTTATCTTCTTTTTTAGACATCCCCTTAACTATTGTTTGACTTATTTTCATAATTTTAATACATAAAATTAAATTATTTTTTAATATTTTTAAAATTTCATCTAACTTATTATTATTGTAAAATTTAAAAATTAATTATACAATTAGTAACTAGCCATACATACAAGTGATATAGATACTACACTTGCAATAGTATATTTTTATGCAAACTTTAGCAAAAAAGGATTAGGTTATTTTGGTAAATACATTCAACTAACTCATATTTAAATTGATAATATTAAATATTATTTTGCTAATTAATTGCACTATTTTAAAATTTATAATGCACAAAAGTCAATTTTATCCTATTCACACACATCATTATATTCAAAATAAGTATCAAATTCTATTGATTATCTTACAATTCCTTTAACAAAGAAATTTTCATAAAAAATATTTTTAAAATAAAAATATATTTATACATATATTAACTGTGAGTAACATTTATAACACATAATTTATTATATTCATAATTTTATAAACTTACTTTAAAAAGAGTTTTCTCTTTATGATCTTTGTTGTTCAAGAGTTTATTTCAAGTTTTGTAAGATAACATCAATATAAGTCAAACTTATAGGTCAAATTTAGTGTAATATTACTTAATGCAAAATAAAAGTGTGAAAAAAGAAAGATAACAAATATTGACACTTACTTGAATATTTAAAAATGTTTTTAGAATCTATTAAAAAATATAGCAATTTTCAAAAAAAAAATTATTGATAATTTATTGAAATATTGAGATTATGAATTATTAAAATACTAGATAATTTTAATCATTAGATTTACACATATATTTATAATTAAAATTATATAATTAATTAAAAAATACTTTAACTTAAGTTGAAACATAATTAATAATTAATTAAAAAAATATCTAACTAAATAAAAAAATACTGAATGATAAATCAAAATGAAAAAATTTTGAATAATTCACATAATTCTTAAATAATATACATAATTTCTAAACTATATAATAGTTTTTGTAACATCAAAATATGTAATATTTTTAAAAATATACACAATTGTCAAAAAATATAAAAAAATTTATACTTAATATACTCAATTTTGCACTTATAATAATTTATATTATATATTTTTAAATTTAACAAAAAAATATATTATGTACAACAACCTTTAGTCAAATTTAATAAAAATTATGAAAATACACATATATTTCCCTATTTTAATAAAATTTATATTATTCCAAAAAAATTAGTTCTAACAATTAATAAAATACAAAAATATACGTATAAAAAGAATATTTAGTTAAAATTTTCATTAGCAACACCGTCATTTAAAAATAAAGTCATAAATAATTCAACCTTAATATTTTGTTCAAAAATAATTTTGTTATCATCTAATATTTTTACAATATTTATAATAATATTTTGTAATTATTTTAATTCTTTTAACAAATATTTAACATTGTATATCAATTTTTATATAACTCAAATGTTAGTATGTTTTTAGTTACATTTGAAAATGTATATGCAAATTATTATTAGACTTAAAATAAACATTGTAAAATGTATATATATATATATATATATATATATATATAGTTATAACACTTTTATCTTAAATCACACGATAACCCCAAGCATTTTATTGTTTACATGCTTAATTACGATGATTTTTTGTTGACGAAGTTAATTATGATGATTTAAAAAAAAAAAAAGAAAATGTCATAAAATTTTCTCACTCTCTCGACATCCGTCGGATTTATACAATAATAAAGGATCATTGGATTAAGCTGAGGAAGGTGACGCCGAAGCTGACCCGAGTCTTTTGTTTGAGTATGTTTCTAACAAGGAAAGGAGTTAAAAGTGACAGAAGCGGCGGAAAGAAGCAACCAACCGCCAGTTGACAGTTGGCAAGCAAAATATAGGAATAGAGAGAGAATCTAGAGACTTTGACGGCGGCGGTTTAATCCAAGTGGAGGAGGGCATTCCGATTCTCTCTTTTCATGCGTCCCAAAAACCTAAATCTCTGCCTCTATATAAGCCCATGAAGCCTCCCTATCGCTTAGCAATAGCAATCCCACAGAGAGAGAGAGAGAGAGAGAGAGCGTAGTCTCAAAAGCCAAAGAGGTTTCTAAGGCCGCCGTCGTGGGAGGATCGCTTCTTCAGATTTTGGAGAAGAAGAAGAAGAGACGTTTCTACGGCAGCTACCTTGAATATTTCCCGGAATCCTCTTTCCAGTTTCAATTCTCAAAGAGTTTGAAATATAGATTGACATGGCACGCTCTTTCTCAAGCGCGAAGGTTCTTTCTGGCATGATCACCAAGGCAATCAATAACGGACGTGGATTTGCAGGGGCCGCCCCACATGGGGGTTCGAAAGGAGAAGCTGCCGCAAGGAGCGGTTCGATGATGAAGAAAACGGGCGAGGAGATTGCTAAGCCAGCCGAGAAGGTCTCGTGGGTGCCGGACCCACAGACAGGTTGCTACAGACCCGAAAACGCCTTCAATGAGATTGATGCGGCTGAGCTACGTGCTGCCTTCCTGAAAAAGAACTAACTAGATTTTAATGACATCTTTCTCATCAACCTGGGTGGTTCGATGCGGGAGGCGTTTTACGCGGCGCGCTGGCTAATAGGCTCAATCAATTTCGTATTGTCATTGTCTTGATTATTGTCGTGGCCCCTCTGAGCCAAAGAAAACGTTCGGCAACCTAGTTCCATTGATTAAATGATTAATCAAAATGAGTTTATCATGACATTTGAGTCTTTGCAATTTACTTTTTTTTTTTCTTTTTTTGTTTACCTTAATTGAATCTGTCGTGGCACGTTATAGTTTTTTCCTATTTTTTTCTTTAACGAGGCAATTTTTATGATTGAAAATTTCTAAGAGGTGGGAGGGGGTGTGTCGTGGACTGCACTAGCCTGATAAAAAGCAAATTTCATTGGTGACAAGCTCGTGCAGCGGACAGAATGTCTCTCTACCACGTATAATGGGGCGGAGAAAAATTCCAATGCACGCATCGTTTGATTGGTGGGGCTGATGGGCACTCGGTGAACCTGTCGTTCGATTAACAAATTATTCTGTCATATACTAAAACGATTATAATTAGGCTCAAGTTTTTGAGAACGAAAAGCTGTTGGTTTTAGGAATGTGATGAAAGGTGGCGTTCATTCAAAACGGCGGAAGAATTGTAATTTGAGATTGAGTGCACGGACACTAGGAAAATTTGACTAGCATCTCCATAGTTTTCTAACATTCGCACAAGACACGTGCCTGCGAGTTGCTGCAGACAAGACCAGCCCAACCCATTCCAACTAATTAACCCAACATATCTATCATTAAGATAGAGAGCCAATGGGAAATTTCAACCAAAATTTCAGGTCCCTAATAAATAATTCGGATGTGACTTGGGGCTTGTGGCAGGAAACCGGACCCTAGTTTCACGGCAGCCTAATATTCACGGGAGCATAAGACTTCGCCCTTTCTAATCGAGAATATTGCTGTCCCAGCAATATGTAAGGTGAAACACAAACAAATTGGTATCCGGCGACGGTGCTAATGCTTTGGTGCGTCAGCACAAATGAAAAATTATCAGGTAAAACAAAAAGAAAGGCCTTTTTGGCATGAGCAGGCATCGACGTTACCACAAGGGAAAAAAAATTAAAGAAAAGTGAAGTAAAAAAGCAGATGGATGCATAAAAGAGTCCGAATTCATCATCTCTTGGAAGTTGGAATTAAGTTATCGAAGTGAAATAAAACTACAAAAGACAAATGCGCAGGACTTTTGCAATTGTGCAACTAGCCGCCTAATTGGAGTTTTAGTTCTAATCCCGCTACTGACACAGAAAAAAGAAAAAGGAAAAACCACGGATCTTCTTTTCTGTCTTGTTGGGCTGTCTTGACCCAACAAGAAGTAACAGGGCCTAGCTTAAAAGTTTTAAACTATCACTCGGCCGATGCCATGCCTCTTACCTTCTTTTATTTTTTTTGGCCCGTTAGGCCAGTAGAAACAATGAGGCCATAATTCATGGAAAGAGATCACCATTGCGCAGCAACCTTCCAACTGCAAATTATGCCACCTCAGCCGCAGGTGTATGAACTTTTTCTCGTATTAAACCAGTAAACTACAACCCAATAAGTCAAAAAAGAACTGTGGACTTCTATACATATATTACCGCCAAAAGTCTGCCATGAACGGCTAGAAACAAGATATGAAAAGGTCAAGTGGAGCATCTTTCAACTATCTAAGATCAGCCAATGGAAGGCAAAGAAGGCCAATTTCCAGAACTAGCAGAGCAGCGTCAACCGTCCCCTACTCGCATGAATTTCAATAGTCACAGAATAGTGCTGCACAATGTAGCTTTCAGCGATACAATCTATTTGTTACCTCCTCAACTTACAGTACCAAATCTTAGTGAAGTTCCCTCACATCTTTGGAAACTAAAGTCAGCAACTGGCAAACTAACAATTGATGCCAAAAGCACACCTAAATTCATTCAGGCTAGTACTTCCATGGTGTAGTAGTAATGGCATCATGAGGAGTTGTTGACCAAATGGGGATACTCATTTTCATGTAGACCGAAAATGCAATTGAGGCATATGGGTATAAATGCACCAAGGCAAACTTTAATTAAGGAAGAATCTTGAAATTGAAACTGCTACAACTGAGGAAAGCAACAAATAGAATAACAGCTTGAAGCAGATTCCTCAAAGTTGAGATGCACTACTGTAGCCATGGAGATGGAACTTCTGCTTAAGGTGATTAATGGTTATACCACAATCATGATCTGATACCGACAAAACCTTCAAATTTAAGTCGTGGAATTGTTTTTGTCAAGTTAGAGCACAATAAAATAACAAACAGAGAAGTGAATATTTGTTGCAAATTGTGTCTGAACTACAACATACCCATCTTGATCAGCCACTAGTTTTCTATTAAAAATTATAACGTCTAATGTCAGTTCTGGTTTTTCAATAGGTACTAAGTATAGAGTTCATATAGACACATCAGTTACAATAGCTTGAAATCATCCTAACAGATAACGTGATAAACTAAATGCTGCTAAGCAACTTCCTGAATTGCCCCCTCAGTAAGCATTTTTAGAAAGAACTTTATTCTGTTCAAGACTACTACAACTGATTTTAATTCCCTTCAATGGCCACGGAAGGCCTCATTGGATGCCTCTTGAGGCTGAGGCCATTAAAGAAGATGCAAGCAACTATAGTGTTTTCCTATATATTCATGCTGAACACGCCACAGCCAATATATCTTGCAACAAGAACGGTCAACACGGAGCTTACTTAGCAGCATTTGACGCTATGGTGGCCTATTTGACAATTACTTCCCACTTCTCTATTTAAAGCAGTAGCTAAAGCAGGCAAAATTGCGATTTGACTCTGCCCATGAAGCTCACAATAAAATCACAATATAACAGACTCAGTCTCCCTCATGAAGAACATTGCTTCAAAACTAAAACAAGAAGGAAATCGGATACATATCCAACAATTTGCCAATTTGAATCATTGCCATCCAGGAAAAACATTATATAGAACAACCCATGATGGCAATCATTTTCCAATTGAACACACCGTAATATTCCGGATCCAGGTCAATGATAGAGATAAAAAACCAAAGAATTCTGAGGAGCATTTCTTCTCGCTTCCCACCCAGAAAAAGTGGACAAAGACTACAGAATTCTCAGTAAATAAGCAAAGCAGAGCCCACTTCTCAACTCTCCTCAATTATAACAAAAACAAAAAGACAAAAACACGACATTGAAACTGCAATCTTTGAAACAAAGCATCACATTATGCGTAATCCATTAACACAAAGAATCGACAGACGATCGATATGCTAACATACTCCTAAACGGAGGCAACAAAAGGATTGGTTCTAAGCCGGCTTAATTGGAAGCCATTGCAATCCAGTCCGCACCCACATTGCGGGCACTCATAGAAATTATCAATGGGGAAATTGGCGGACGCGATCCCGACGGAGAATTTGAGAGTATCTCCGTCTCTAAGCACCTCCACGATATTCAACCATAGAAACCAGACCTTTACGCTAACTCCAGTCAGCTTCGTGAGCTCGTAGTCGTTTATGTAGCCGCTGACTGTGGATTTGTACGTCAACTTATACCCACCTTCCAACGAGAAGTCGCACGATCCGTTCAGGAAGGCACGGAACTGGCCGGTGGCTCGATCCAGCTCGTATCCCGTGGCTCCTTCCGGAAGGATACCAACTGGGAAGTTGTATCCGGCCAGAATTTCGTACGCTGTCGGTTCATCGTCGGAGACAGCAGTGGCTGATAACGTGGCGAGCGAGGTTAGTAGGAGGACGGCGGTGAAAATGACTGTGAAAGGCATGGGTACGGCGGCACAGGATCAGGTTGCCCTCTTGGTTTTTGTTTGTCTTTCTCCCTTTTTATCGTTCAGGCAATCTGCTGGGAGGTTACTGAAGGATTAAAAAGGCATTAATTGGAAAGGAAAACCAAAAATCTATGAAAAGTTACTTTTCCGTGGTTGAAAATTGAATCTTAAAGATTCATCAGCACTCGTCATTTTCTTTTTTTTTTTTTTAGATGTTCTTTTATTTTATATTTATATAAAAAAATTTTCGCTTATAATATTTAGTATATCCGATATATACAAGATAATACATAAATTACAATAATGTTGCTTTAAATGTAGCCTATTTCCTTCACTGTTTAAATCTCTAAACCTCCCAAATTTGCCATATGTAATGGCAAATTTTGTTATTTGAAATAAATATTCTTTTAATATTGCTTTATCTTTCTCATGAGTAAGAGGTTATAAATTAGAACCATTATGATATATTATTTATACCGTACACAACAACAAAAAAAAAAAAAACCAAAACCAATGTGAAATATGTTAACTATTAGTTTAATATAACAAAATTTAATTAAGAAAATAAGTATTTAACCCATTTTTTCAAAGCAACGCACGGCATCAAAATTATATTTTTGTTAACTCTTTTAATGAAAATCTAAGTCATATCAACATTAAATAGTCTCGTTCACTCTTTTAATGAATCGTCAACAATATTTGAAAATTGGGGCGTGGAGAGAGAAGTCCGTTTGCTTTGGATAATTCTTGGATTTTTATTTTTATTTTTGTCTTTTTTTATTGAGGGTTTGTTTTGTCCGACATGGTATCCGAGACAAGATGCTGGTGCGCTGGCGTCCGATGAGATTCCGCGGGTGCCCTCCTGGAGATCGCGCGATGCGGCCACAACACCTCATTGGGCCATCCATGTGTTGTCACGATGGAGAAAGATGGTCGTTGCCTAAGTCAGGCATTCATTATTCGGTTCTGGAGGTTAAAAATTTTGAAAATAAATAAATAAATAAATATATATATATATATATATATTCGTGCACTCTATTTGTAGGAAAAGTTTTTTATTGATTAGTTGCATTTGAGAATAAAATATTATTTATTTTTTTATTTTGTAGTTATAATTAAAATCTTGTTTTAAGTATATTTAATATTCGTTATATATATGTATATATTAAAAAATTATAAAATACTTAATATTTTAATTATAATAACTTTTTTGTGTGTTAGCAAATCTAGAGTCTTCTTTTTTCGACATTGGTAAATTTTTTTGTCGTGTATTAGTGAATGTATATCTGATTTCATGTTATTAAGTGTTTTTCCTTTTAGTGGGTCAGATTGTGGTTAGTACTAATTTCGTGTTGCTTCTGCGCATTTTTTCTTTTCTTTTTCTGCATACTTATGGCGCTTTCTCAAGTCTTATCCGCCTTGTAAGATGTAACCGTACCAACGGGTAGTGCAAGACAAAAGGACTGCCAACTACCACCACGTCTCCTCACGTTTGAAGGACAGAGGTGCACCTGTTTCCCGTTTGGAGATGAGAAATTTGGACCGAAGGGCTGATGTTCCAAATGTTCAGCTAAAAACCCAGCATCATAAATTACAAAAATTTCAAGTGTAGTGTTTATTCTCAACCAAAAAAAAAAAAAAAAAGACTGATGACAATCGAGCACATTTGATAAATGATTGAGGCTCCCCAGGGACCAACTAGACAGCATTTGGCAAGCAGATAACTCGTCTTTAGAAGCAAAATAATCGCACAAGATGAGAAATACGTAGATAATGCTTTCATTTTGTCGCAAAGGACGTCGAGATGCCATGTCAACACAACAGAAACGCTAGAACTTAAACATAGAATTAAGAGGTTCTAACGACGATGTCTGAATCTGATTATTTGTAATGAAACCCTCCAAACTCTGCCTAATTAATGGATGAAATCAAACTTAAGAAGACGACACCAGATTTTTATTGAGCTTAGCCTTCCTCAAATTGGCATCATCACAATCAAAGCCACACCCACAAGTTGGGCACTCATCAAAATTGCTGACAGGAAATTCTGCAGAAGCAATCCCCACTGAGAACTCAAGTTCATCACCATCGCGGGTCACTTCAGCAATTGTAAGCCAAAAAAACAGCACCTTGACCTCGATGCCACTCAAGCTTGATAACTTGTCCTTGGCTATATATCCCGTAACAGTTGTTTTGTATTTGAGCTCATAAGAGTCAACTGAGAATTTGCAAGTGCTGTTGAGATAAACCGTGAACTCACCAGTGGAACTGTCCAATTCGTAGCTAGTAACTCCTTTGGGAAGGAGGCCAATTGGGAAGTCATATTCTTCTAGAACTTCATAGACTGTTGGTGTGTCACCTCCAGAAACTGAGTGGATTGTGGAGATCAGAAATAGGAAAATGAGGCAAAGAAAGTTCATTTTGTAGAGATGGGTTCTCCTCGTTTATTTGATGAGCTCAAACACTTTATATAAGTTTATTTTTCCTCTCAAGTACTCGTATGAAGCTGGTAGGTTTGACGAGTTGTTGAGTGGTGGCAAGCGGAAGTTGGAATATAGATAGCTGCCGGAAGAGTAAAAAGACGAAGCATATACTATTTGTAAATGCAATACGAATGACATCTGCCATTCAAGAAGACCTGATGGCACATTGTAGCCCAACAGGCAAGGGTTATAACTAGAACCTGAATCTCTACTTAAAGTTCAAACCCCATAGTACCGCAATCAAACATTCAGGTCAAGAACCAAACTGTTTTTCCATTGCTAGGAAATCTACATCAGATTTGTATCCATGACTGAGAACTCCGGCCCAACGCTAACTTGGAAATTAGAAAACATCCAACTTACACTAGCCTGAATCCATCACTCCATCTTTTGTTGCTTATTCAAGCCAACACAACACACACACGTGCGCACAGTATTCTTAATAATAATTAAATTAAGGGAGATTCAGTAATCAGCAAACAGAAATATTAGAGCCAGCATGACATTCCACTGGGTGGAAATTATAACATAACGATCTGGGGGAGTTTGAACGGGGGCTAGTTCAACAAAACAACTACAATTACGTATGTAGAAACCGCAATCAATATCACGGTGTACGACTGAAATAAGTTAATCCCAGATTTTTATTCTCAAGTGTCTTACGCCACCATTATCACTAATTTAAAAGGGCTAATTTAAAAATCGGAGCCCCCAATCAGTACCGCAGAAGAGTAGCCTTTACCTAGTTAAGCGGAAGAGACAAGCCCAGCAGCCTCTTGGACCAGCGTGTTACAATCTAACCCACACCCACACTGGGGACTCTCCAGGAAGTTGTCAATGGGAAAGTTGGCCGCAGCAATCCCGACGGAGAATTCAATTTCATCACCATCACGCACCACTTCCACAATACTGAACCACAGGAACAGAACCTTAACGTGGACACCCTTCAAGTTCCTGAGCCTGCCTTTGGATATGATACCCGAAATGGTCGGCTTGTACTCGAGCTCGTAGGACTCGATGGGAAATTTACAAGTTTGGTCCAAATACGCCTGGAACTCGCCCGTCTCTCTGTTTAACTCGTACCCAGTTACTCCTTTTGGAATCAGGCCGACTGGGAAGTCGTATTCTTCAAGAACTTGGTATGCCGTTAGCTTGCCGTCTCCGTAAGCGAATGGAGGTGCGAAACAGGTTGTCAGCAGAGCTAAGAGAACAGCACCTGAAAGATCCATTGAATTTTTGAGAGACACAGAGAGGCCCTTGAAAGTGGGGTTCAAGTACCTTGCCTATTTGAAATAATGGGTTTTCTTTCCCCTTTATTCGTTTTTGTTTGTTTGATCGCAGAGAGTGGCTCTTGAATACTTGCAGGAAAGGAGAACCTTTAATTTCCAACCAGCTTGAAAGGGATGAAGAGAGAAGAGAGGCGACTTTTCTATCGCATAATTCTATCAATATTTAATTTTCCTGACAACTTTGTCTCCATTCTCATTAAGTCTCGTGAAGCATAGCTCAGGCATTCTTTTCTTTCCTTTTATTTTTATTTTTATTTTTTGCTTGGGATAAAAAACGTGCACGCATTCTCAAAGGGATAAACACGTTGAAAGCCTAGGTGAATTAGAAGTTCTAATTTTGGGCAAATAACGCCCCAAGAAATGACCTTAATTATACTTAAGGACAATTTTTTCAAATGTGTCACTTATCATACTTTCATGTAACACAGATATATATATACTTAACTTGGGTTAATAATAAGGTTATTTTTGTTGGCACATTCAAAGTTCCCACTCTCCTAAACCACTCCCATATGTCTTATAGATTATACATGTATTGTGTTTGATGAAATTTTTATGCATAAATGACGATTTCTTTTTTTTGAATGACCTTTGATTAGCTATCAGAGGCTACTCCTGTATAGTCATTCATAAGAAAATATAAGTTGTGGATAGGCACCTAGAATTCTTTAAAACTTCGTTACAATAAACTTAATTAAAACTGAAGTAATTATTTGTGAAATTATTATTATTATTTTGCCTAAGCAGTATTTCTTTTAGTATTACATTTTTGACACTAATATTCTCCACGTCTCTCCTTCTGGTACCCATTGTTACCCGGACAAAAACTCCAGTAAAAAGTAAGGTGTACAATTCGTGCTCAGCAGCAACCCAGAGACGAGAATTCAAACCTTACTCACCATGACTAAAATAGCTCAAGAGGATGAAAAAGATTAGGAAGCTTGATTGTTAATGGCATCGCTGAATCAACTAAAATGAATGATCTACCTCGCCTTCGTAAGTTCAAGTGTGCATCAGGATGCCTAGTAAAAACAAGCAGCAGGTCTATTCCTCAACTTCTCTGATATTGTCACTACTTTCCTATAATCCAAAGCATTATAATTCCTCTCCCTAATCACAGGTTTCGGGAATTTTTCCGAGTGATTGCTCAAAAACAAATTAATCAGTTGCCTTGCCTCGGCAATTGCTAATTTCAACTGATTCGCATCTCCTTCAGAAGACACAGGAGATTGGTTATCTGCAAAAGATTCCTACAACCGTATGTCGGCATCAATTCCCATGATGGCACTTATAGTAAACCTCTCCACTGAGTCCCCATCTAAAGCACCGACATTTTCCTTGACATATGAGAAAGAACATCTTGCAAAACCCGTTCAAGAACGTAAGGTTGCAATATCTGTTGAGCGGTAGACACCCGAGTTTCCAAATATGTTATGACCTCATTCAAATACTCATTTCCACCCTGTGTGGGCTCATCGGCCATCCAGTTCACGTTCTCAATCAAAGTCATAAAACCATCAACCTTCTCTTTAAGCAACCCAGATAGCATCTCTTCGGCCGCACGACTAGCGTTGTCCAGTAGAAACTGCCGGAAAGCTGAGCAGCATGATGAAAGAAGAAGTCACAAGCACGTTCCAGCACAGCAATATTTGCTGCAACCTGCATAGCCTGGGAAACCCCACGTACTGAAGTATTGACAAGCTTAAACAATTCTCCATCCAAAACCTCACTTAATAGCCTGTCCAGCTATTTCTTAACTACGTCAAAGAACTCAAGCTGCCCACCATATGACATCTAACTTACAGAATCCTCAATAATGGATCGCACAATTCGACAACAATCAGGCACCGTTAAAACAAATGGTGCAACATAAGGAAATGCTGGAACAATATCCGATGTCTGTAACTGAAAGGAAAAGACATTCATAGAATACTCAGTATTCTTTCTTCATCAACATCTGCTCAAATTTGTCAGAAGTGAAGGCTTCTGCAATTTGCTTACGACAATCAAACAACAATAATTCATGGTACCTGTCCCTATGCTTGCTCAAAACATCTAACAACGCATCAATAGGGTACCCGTATCTACACAAGGTCACGCTAAGCAAGCTCACATAGTACTTGATCAGCAAAAGATGATTGGCTGTTTGCATCCTAGAAAACTGATCCTCTGACACAGAGCACATCTTACTAATAGCAGTCTCCCACAAATTCTCAACTTCCATTCTCGAGATTAAACCTCCTCCAGTTCTCAAAATCCGATCTTCTACAATAAAGAACCCAGCAATTCGAGCCAAAAACGTTTGATGAGACTCGAGAAACGGAGTCATGGAGGAGACCTGAAAATCAGAAGTTAACTGAAGCTTCCTATTCTCAAAATAATATTTTTTAAACTGATCTTCAGGCCCTAATGTCCGGTGTAAATGGTAAGCTCTGTACAAAGGAGTAAAATCAAACCCTAACAATCCACCGCCACCATCACCGTGCTCATCCTTACCATCTTCCCCGATGGAGCTGTTAAGCCCGTCATCATCGTCATCTTCCTCCTGCAAGGCATAAACGCAGTCCCGCAAACAGATCTCACTACACGGATCTCCACAAGCCAATCGCCAAATTCCTGTTGCGTGATTAAGGGATTTTAAGTTAAAAATGAATGAAAAAAATAAGTAGCATAATTTGTCGATTATTTGAAATAATGTTATGTAAATTCTAAACTACCCTTTTATAAGCTTTCCTTGCAATATTCATATTCCTTTTTAAAATTTCAGTAGTTAGTCATTGCGCTTCCGCACAGGATTACTACCGTAAAAAAATTTAAAAAAACATATATTATCCTTTGAAGGCGATTTTTAATGTTAAATTCTACTTCAAAGTGGAAGCGATACAGTACCAACAGTGGAAAAGGGTGCGGTATGATTGCGTCATGCACCTGTGATTTAGAGTTATTAATTTTTAATTTTATCCCAATTGAGTCCTAAAATTTCAAAAGAATCAGTCCGTCGCCAGAGTTCCGTTAGAACACACGGGCAATTTAACGCTGTGAAAGTGTGACACGGTGGGGTCCACTCTTGCTGACATGGACACTCGTACCCAATATCACGTGCAAGTCACGTGGATCGACAAATAGCGGTTAAACTCCCCGACGGACCCTAGCACTCGCGGAGCTTCATTTTTGTCGTAGACATTTTGCCTCGCCGAGGAGGAGCAGCAGCAACGCATCGGCTGAGCCAGACCAAACGCCAGGTCCTCCGCAACAATGGTATCTTCTTCTCTGCTTACAATCGCTAGCGCTACCATCTTCTTTTCTTTGTCACATCTTCATGGCTAATTGGGTGAACTTGCGGTTGCTTCAGGGTATAGATTTGAAAGCCGGCGGCAAGAGCAAGAAGACCAAGCGCACTTCCCCAAAGTCCAAAGATATTTACCTCAAGCTCCTCGTCAAGGTCTCTATTCATCTATCTATCTTTGCATCTGCGTCTTTCTTTCTCTTTCTTCTCCTTTTGACTCTGTGGATCTGTGAACAGTTGTACCGGTTTCTGGTGAGGAGAACCGGGAGCAAGTTCAATGCGGTGATACTGAAACGTCTCTTCATGAGCAAGGTCAACAAGCCTCCTATTTCCCTCTCTCGTTTGATTAGGTTCGTGAATGGCAAGGTGCGTCTCATTTCCCTCTCTCTGTTGCTCTCGCTACTCGGTTCCCTTTTTATGTAGTTTTTGTTCGAGCTCGGACTTCCTTTAACTGCTAGTTGGCGATGTGGTTACCATGCGGTTTTAAGACAAGAAAAAGCAATTTGAAATCCTGTTATGTTTGTAGAGTAAAAGCTGAGATAAGCTTTGTAATGTAGGATTTTGAAGTATAATCTCTTTAATTGGTGGTCTGCCCTTTTTTTCTTAATCAGGAGAACAAGATTGCTGTGGTTGTTGGGACTGTAACTGATGACATTCGAGTATATGAGGTCCCTGCTTTGAAGGTTACTGCCCTGAGGTTCACAGAGACTGCCAGGGCCAGGATTGAGAAGGCAGGTGGGGAATGCTTGACCTTTGACCAACTTGCTCTTCGAGCTCCTCTTGGTCAGAATACGGTATGCCATCTAATTACGCCCTTGTCATTTGCATCATGCCAACTTTGATAGCCAATTGAGTTGATTTTTAACCATTTGTGGTTGTCCTGGATCTCAGTAGTTCTTCTGATATGCTATATATGCTAGTCCTGAGTAATCACTATTGACTGATCATAAAAAGTATTCATAAATGCTATCAATTTGCACTCTTGAGTCTTATTGTCGAGAAAAAGGCCATATGTTTGGAACTGGATGCTGTCTTTCTACATTTACAGCTCGTTTCTAATGAATGAAATAAAGTTGGAAAGAAGTGAAGGTGGCAAGGCCAGAACTTTACTTGTTTCAATAATCCCTTGAAGTTTTAGGATATGATATTTTGTATTTATATATTCACCTTTGTATGCTTGCATAATTTTTAATCAGTCATATTAACCCAATTCAGTTCTAGTCATCAACTTCTGTCCAAGATTCTCACTTACACTGTCTCTCTAGGTTATGTGTTAAAGTGATTAACATGGAGAAAATCTGAGTGAAAATTTTGTGGCTCAATACCTCAGGTTCTCCTTAGAGGTCCCAAGAATGCTCGTGAGGCTGTAAAGCACTTTGGACCAGCCCCTGGTGTGCCACACAGCCACACCAAACCCTATGTACGATCAAAGGGAAGGAAATTTGAGAGGGCTAGGGGAAGAAGGAACAGCAAGGGATTTAGGGTTTGAGTTTTCAAGCTTGTGCGGGAAATACAAATCATACAACCTAGCAGGTGCATCTATCTTCCAACAATATGCCATTTCTTTTTGGTTTAATTTCTTCTTCCCTCTGGGGCAATAGTGTTATCTTGACAGGTTGACAATTGTAATTTTTTTGAGTGTGTTGATCTAAACAATTGATTCATCAATTAAGGATCGCTGTGGGTTTCTCGCAGTCCTTTATTGTATGCTATGGCTATAGCTTGGAGGGCCCCAATTGGCTGAAAGTGCAATAATCTCAAACTTCAGTATATGTCTAACATGATGGCATTGCCTGATGAATCTAGAGCTACATGTTTCAATTATTTTAGTGGCGTCTTTAGGATATCTTCAACCCAATTGACCTCTATTCGATTTGGCCGTCCAGTGGAAACATGAATGTTTCTCTTGTACCCCGAGATGTGGAAATGTTTCCATGGCTGATTGATCCACACCTGCTGCTAATAGTGCTGGGTAACACCGTTTTTCCTTGGCTCACTTTTCCAATAAAAACAAGCTATTTAGAGTACAAAACACATAAACGCCATACCAGATCACATCACCATGGTCTCTACTTAAATAATCCATTTAGAAATGGTCTCTATGCAGGACCTTGATCAAAAGCGCATTCTGCCTGGCGTGCCAATAACCACTGACAATGACCTTTTCTTTTCTTTTGGGTAGCATGTGTTATTCATTCGCAGAGACAGAAGAAGGCACCAAGTCGTGGGGGCATTTCCGCGGATGGTTAGCGTGCATCCCCAAGAAGTATCCCGACCTTATATACCCTAGTACTCACAAAACTAACCTCAACTAATACAACACATAGGGTATTGTTCAAACGACACCAAAATTACCACCCACTGCAAAGAGAGTGAAATGAGCCTAAATTGAGAAATATGGAAGGCATTAGATATCTGTTACAAACTTAAAAGATAAAGAGATAAACTAAATTACATTACTATGCGGAATTCAATTATAACGTGATACATCATCACAGACATTGTTCCCACTAAACCTTGGGCTAAAGAGGAGACCACGTCTCTGATTGCCAACATGAAGGATGAGGCCTGCCCAACCCCGGGCAACAAGTTTAGACTCTAGACACCTTGTTACAACACAAGAAACTACAGCATCAAGGAGAAGTTCAAGCTTACACATTAAAAACAAAGTGAGTGATTGCTTCAGCTAAGTCGAATACTGATCAAAACTTCTTGACAAAGTCATAAATATGCGCACTGACTTCATCTGGCTTTTCTTGGTTCAGAAAGTGTGCCACTCCCTCCATTACAACTACTTCTTGTAAAAATGGGACAATTTTTTTGAGGCCGCCCTGGTGTATATATTCCTTTACACCAGGGATGGTATAGGTAGGGTCCAAGCTACCCACCATAAACTGAACTGGAACTTTAATTTGTAGACCAGTCCATGGAGCCATCAATTCCCAGGTTCTGCAACAAAACATAAGAAATGCTTTTAGCATCCTGAGCTCTGTCACTTTGATGATTAAATTGGAACATCAGATGCAGCCAGGAATTTAAATAATATGGCTAAAAATAAACCCAATAAGCAATTTTTCGGACGAGCTTGTCTTGCCTGAAACGCAATAACAGTGTGGAACTCACAGATTCATACACCGATAGTAGTTTAACCCTCCACTGAAGCCTTTCTGGTTAAATTTACTAGCATAGTATTCGACATCAGCTTCTGTCAGCCAAGAAGGCAAAGCTGGAGGATCAGGCAAGCCTCTGAATCCAATTTCTTTAGGCACAAAGAGTTGCTCTGGGCTGTGACATGCTAGAAATCTTGTTATCAGCTTGGAAGTGTCAATTTGAGCAAAGTCTTCTTCAATTTCACCTGGTTCCTACAGCAAAAGTTGGCAACTTTACTCGATAATCGTTCAAACAAACAAATTTTAAGACCGATAGGAATTAAATTTCTACAATTACTACTTCACTAGTAGTGGCTGACCTGAAACCGGCAAATATAGTAATCGCCGCCAAACAGTTCTCTGTATCTCTCGACGGGCTTCTTGCGTGGGTTTCTTGGGTATAACGCCACGCTCATGTTAACCAACGCCTTGATTCTATCAGGCCTGAACAGGCAAAGATGCCAAGCTATGACAGCGCCCCAATCATGACCCACCAAGAACACCCGGTCAATGCCCAGCAAGTCAAGCAGCCCGACGAGGTCCCCGACGACGTGGAACGCCGTGTACTCGGTGACGGAAGCAGGGGCGTCGGTGTCGCCGTAGCCGCGGAGGTCGGGGGCTATGCAGCGGTAGCCAAGGGAGGAGAGGGAGAGCAACTGGTGGCGCCACGTGTACCAGAGGTCCGGGAAGCCGTGCAGAAAGAGGATTGCCGGGCCTGTGCCTATTGAAGCTATGTGCATATTAATCCCATTCGTGGCCACCGTCGTGTGCTCTATCTTCTCCATCTCCTTTTAACTTCCTCTCTTTGCTGTTGTGTTCGCTTTTACAGTCCGTTTCTGGCTTTCTGTTATCTTAATTTATCGATCGTATATATATACATATATATCTAATCCGGTATTTTTTATTTTAAATTTTTTATAATTTAATTATAATTTTATATTAAATAATAAATAAATTTTATTTAAAATAAAAAATAAAAAATTAAATTTGTACACTATAAACCATATATAAAACAAATAAAGCATGACCCGGGCCGACAGCTGTGTTGTGATTCCCGCATTTTCAAATTGCCCTTCGGACTCGTCGGTTGTGGTCAAATGAGTTCAATCAAATAATGAAATCTACGAACTTCCATCCAGGATTTGAATAAGGCAATCTTCAATCCCCAGTATTTTCAAAAGTTCTCATAATGAATTTCACGATGCTCATCATAACAAGCCGACTCATGTGTGTCTCTTTAAGTGACACATTGTCATTTTGGTAATGGAGGTCACTGAAGCTGCTATTTCGTTACTCTTGGAGGGCATCTTGATCTTGGATAAAACTTAAAATAGATCATCGTTATATGGAAGTGCGTTAAACCATAATTAGATCATCTTCTTTGACGATGATCATGATATCAAAATGTTATCATTTGAGAGGACCATATCTATGATCTGTCTTTCTTTTTGATCCAAATATCACTTTTGTCTTTGCTTATGCGCGTGCGACTCTTTGCATAAACCCTGGAAACGGTTGGCGATCCACAGAAAAACAGGCCTGGTTTTTATAACATTTATTAAACAGCTAGACTTCGACTTCAGTTGGGGAATCTATATGGTACAATGATTTTTATGATAAAGTCTTGTCATGTGATAATGAAAATGAGTTTGTTGTAATACTTTCTTTTAAATTTCTTAATAGTTCATGTGCTACTGTTTGTGGTAGCACTTTATAAGCATCGCACGTTAACGAGAGAAAGAACCCAAGTCAAAGTTGTTATTAAATAAAGATTTATATTTGTAACCAATGATCCAAGCAGAGAATCCACATAGTATATAATATAATTACATCAACATAATAATAGTTATCGTATTTACATTTCTGGCATTCAAAGATTTCAGTTATGTTTGGTACTTTATATTTGTTCAAAAATTTTGTTTTTTTTTTTTTTTTTTAATTTTTGATCTAAATAAAAGTTTGGTGTCAAATAAAATAACTGTGCATAACATCAGTAAGAAATCTAATTAATGATTAAATTTGTTCCCAAGTCATCCATCTCGGAAAAGAACTTCGATTATGAATTAGTAACCTTCGAAGAAGTTGCCTAAAAGACTAAAAATTTCTAAAGTTTTGCGTCACTGGTAGGCCGTCGACCTGCGTACCCTGTTATCTCCTCTCCCTTGTTTCAACTTGACTTGAGCCCTCCATGAAAGGAAAGGCCGCGGCGGGGATGCCATTTCCACGGACATATTTTAAATAAAAAATGATCTATCCACAAATAATTTTTATAAATACGTCATAAAATGGAATTTGTCATTGTAGAGGAAAGTCTTGTCATTATATTCAGAATAACATCTTAGACAAAAAAAAAAAAAAAATTGCTTGTATGTTTTGTTTATAATATTTGTTTGTAGGAATAACATTACTAGGAAGAAAAAGTTACAATGATTTCTCGAATACAGAAGGCCTCCATCTCACGTGGGAAAGCAGTAGTGTTGAAGGCAATTTCGGATTTATAACATTATTTGACTATTACAATAAGAAAAAAGGAAAAATAAGGTAGCATCATGTCGCTAGCCTCGAGGCTTTGTGACATTCAACTTGTGACCAGTGATGAAATGAATGCGATGTAGACTTAGTTTGTTGTTGTTGACCGATGCGATCTACACCGCACAAGTCCGAGTTCTTGGCCTCGCGAAACAAAACAAAAAAAAAAAAATTATTGATTGGAATTATCGAACTTTCCAATTAAATAACACGCCTAATAAATTTATATTGACAAGAATATCAATAATATTTAGAATTGTCAATTTCTGTTGATTTTAATTATTTCAATCTTTTGTTTATAAATTTAAATAAAAAATTATATAACTCATTCATATATACAAATAAAAAAAAGAGAGAGATAGAGAGAGATAAAAAAAAATAAGATTCAAATTTTTATTTTATTTTTTAATATAAAACTTATAAATTTACTGTTTTAAGCAAATCATGTTTTAATTTTAAGAGTATTATCCTAGTCTGCTAACCCAGCAGCGCCATGCGCAGTCCCTTTAAAACACGTATGGACAAAATGCCTTCCAAGCCTCGACTCCAACCCCGATTAGCAAAAAGGCCAACCTGCCTGAACCAGCGTAATAGGCTATCACTTTTCAAAAAAAAAAAAAAAAAACAGAAAAATGTCCATGGGATTTGTTGAGTAATGGGCCTTCCGGGTCACTAAGCCCAACCAAGCTTCTAGCCCTCTGAAGCTCGAGTCAACCTTGCTCCCCGTGCCATGTCCAAGTTCCCTCACACCAAACCTAGAACCTCAAGCTAGATCTGACCTATATTTTGGGCCCAACCCCCTTATTTTTCACATTATCATTAAAATTCACCGTAGAAAACTCATAATTTTCTAAAAGATACTTAATAATTAAAACTTTGGATTTATATTTTAGAATTTTTAAATTCTAATCCTATAAAAATAAATTGAGATTTATAATAATAAAAAAATTATATAACTCACTGCATAATATATTCCTTAATAAATAAATATATATATATATATATATATATATATCTTCATACGTCTGTAAAGCCTGAGCACCAAAGTGTAACCAATTTACGCACTCTCATCTCTAAGTTCACTAGCTCTTTCTCAGTTCTCTTTCCCTTCAGTCCCTAACCATGCTTTCTTCTTGCAGGTGACTAACTTAACACTGGGCCCATTCCCTATAGAATTGCCTAAGGGAATGAGCATACAAGGTGTCCTGATATCCTTCGAGACTGCAAAGATAAAATGCGGAAAAATCGGCTCGGTTTCTAAGTGCAACAGCTTTATGCTTGATTGCCCTGGCCGTGTTACGGAATGTTATTTTCACTGCAACGAAGTTCGGTGCCGTGGCAGCTGCAATTATTGAACACAAGTCAAAATCCCCCTGGATATATTTCAAATTGTGCTGCTATGAAGGTTTGTTAAAATGCTACTAAGAAGGCTTGCACATCATCAGCTCGCACAGTAGACAAAGTATTGTTAGTGGCATTGACGGTATTAAAGTTAGACAGAAAATCCATGTTTAAGCTGGCTAGCAAACGGCAATCCTCGAGAGCACGGACAGCAGTTATGCACAGAGACTGAGATACTTGTCCACTAAGTTCAAGAATTTGCGAGATTGGGACAGAGACTTGCGGGGAGAGAACTGCCCGTAATCATAGACATTTGCCGGTTGAATTGGTGAGCACAGATTTGCAATAAGATGGGTCTGGCGTGGACTTGCAAGCAGTTCCAGGGGGAACAGAACTGCTTGGAGGGGCATCAACTAAACATGGATTTTGCAAGAAGGGAAGAACAAAAGGAACAGGCATTGCTATCGCAGAGAAGAGATTATATGCCATTGATATCCTGCTTGCTTGGACAAGAGGGAGATAGACAGGCTATTTTGAAGAATTTTTGGTTATTGGGTTTGGTGCATTTATAGAGGCAAAAGGTGTACAAGATGCATAAGATAATGGTTGTTGCTGTTAATCGTTTGCTATACGTAGAAAATTTTTGATGTTCATGCCGCTGCAGTTTGTCAAGTCAATGCATGACTTGCTCTGAAAAACGCGTAAATCTACTTGAGTTTTAAAAAAATTCTTGTTCCTTCAAAAATAGAGAATCCAAGAAGTGAACGAAGTGTTTTATATAAGAGCACCCTATGCTAGAATGTATTGTAATCAGTAATCAACTCTTTTCTTCCCAATAGGTGCTTGTCTTCCGCTAAGATTGTCAACTGTGGGACTATGTTACGTTAAAATGGTCATCCCATCATAAATACACTAAGTTAAACTTGCGTGTTGCACGAGTATTAAACATCTTTTGAGAATGAATAATATAAATTCAGTTATACAAATTGAGAGAAACTTATAATTACTACTAAATAATGAGAAACATGTATCATAGTTTTTGAAGAAACTTTTTTGTGTGCTGTGTTTATATTTGATTAAATTATTAAATAATTTAAATTTAATATTTGTAAAAATTTGAAGGTATGGAGGAAAAATTTAGAAGATGTATTTGTATTCAATATTTTTCCATTTATATGCAAATTAATGGAGTTTATTGTTTTTTTAAATAGCAACGATTCATGATGTTATGTTCATCATTATCTTTACATGAACATTTTTGTTGGGACTTGAAAAGTTTAACATTAGTTGAATATACAATTTGTTGAAGGCTAAATTATACTAACAAACTAAAATTATACGTATTTTTGTTGACTATAAAGATTAGTCTCTTAATGAATAAATGAAAACTTCAATTTTAAAACCTTCATGAAATTGCGAATGCAAAATCAACCTAGTTGTCATTTACATCACAATTAAAGAGAAGGAAAAAAAAAAAAAAACAAAGAAACAGTGAAAGAAAACTAAGCTGACTCAGTACGGTTCAATGAAAGATGAATCCACTTCATTCCTCAATTTCATCAAGATCATCAAATTTTTCAATGGCTATATTGACAAGAATAGTTGATTAGGCTCTTCTTAAGAACCTCTTCGCGGAATTTTTAGTCACAACAAATTGAGAACAAAATCTTTTCTATTTATCTTTATTAGTAAAGATGATGACAGAGATTTTTTTTTTTTTTTTTAGGGAGAACAAAAATGAGAATGAAAAGGTAGATGAAAGAAGATTGTGGTGGAGATGCACAAAGAGATAAGAGGTGAACATTGTAACGAAAAAGTATATTGGCGTATGCCGATTTGTCCTTAGATTTGATAATAATCAAAGAGATTTTAAGTTAATAGGAGAAAGAGGAATTGATGACAAATAATTAATTCTAATAAATAGTATTTTGACCTACAAAATAATTTTGTACGATAATTATGATAATGAAAAGATATTATTTATGGAAATTATTTATAACAAAGAAAATTATGACAGTTATTGGAAAACAAAATTTTACTAAATGGTATTGGACAGGTAGGAAAAATTTTTATGGCAATTACGAAAATTAAGAGATTAGGGCAATTATGAAAGTTATTGAGATGAAAAAATGGATAAAATAGAAATATTAATTCAAAAAATAAAGAAAATTTGATACATATCAACTTTGTATTTTTTTTTTTAAATTTTCATATAATTAATATAGAGAGTGAATTAAAAGTAAACTTTTTCTCAACCCTTTTTTTAAACTATTGTAATAAAATAATATTCGTTAACTCTACATTTTTCTCGCACGAAATATTATGCAAGATCTAAGGATCACCCTTGAGATCTACATTGTTTCGTCGTTGCCTTCTTACTTTTGTCGGGTGAAGAATTTTTCGGTGGTTTACTTTGATTTGTAGTGTAATAATGCTGGCAGCCAAAATATATTTTTTTCCTCTTTTATATTTTCAGTCGATTGTCTGCTGTTTTAAGTTTGAAATTCAAGAACATCCACTTTCCAAATGACTATAGTACCACTAGTCAAAAACCCGCTGAATAGGCCTGTGGTGGACTAGTTGGCGCCGGTCCCGGTTATTCCCAGTGAAATTACCTGCAGGCTTTAGGCAGATCAGGCCTAAAAAGATTGCAGATGTTCAGAACAATCGAGTGTACAAAACAAAACAAGTTACTTTTCCAATCAAGTCGTGGAGGGAGGCAATCTTGGCCAGGGAAAAGAGTTGGCAAATTGACACGAGTGAGTGGCAAGTCTGAGCATGTTAACAACACAGAATTTTTTTATAAAAAAAGAAAAAAAAAACAGAAAAGGATGATTTTCTGAAAGGAAAATGTTACAAGGAAAGAGCAAAATAGATGGGGAGAGATGCATGCAAGTCACATAGTGACGTAAAATTTTCCGTGGATTCGATGCATTTTTTTTTTTTAAATGATATACAAACAAATAAAATAGAATGTGTAAAAAATAAAGCACCTATAAATTTATGACTTTTCATTGTATTGATTCCTTTAATTAACACAAAAGGAAAAAAAGGAGGAGTTGACACAAGAATCGCGGGCAAGTACAGTTTGTTGCCGTCCAGCCACACGGGGAGGTCCCAAATCTTTCAGTTGGCATGCAGATGGACGGTCCATCTTTCATGGACTACCATTGTAGGAGAATGACATTCCAACACGCTGGATTGTACCACAAGGCAGAGTGCAGAGCCACAGTAAAAGTGCCTGGACCTTGCACGATCACGATAAACAATTATTTAGGCAAAGGATGTTCACGGAGCCCTGGAGCCCACTTTTGATAGCTTCATTTGTTTTATACTGCATCGAGTACTGTCTCCCAACACGGCTTCATTTACTTAGCAGTTTCCTCATACATACCGCTTCTTCTCTGTCCCTTCTGGCTCGGTCCAAAAATTTCAGCCCACACCTATCCATGTATAATCTCGGAGGAAGAAGTAAACTCAACATGCTGGGGCTGCTGCTGGCCATTTCTACCTTTGTCCTATTAGTCCTACGCATCTCTTCAACGACACACTCAAGGATGAGTTCGAAAAACTTGGAAACCCGACGCTTGAGCATTCACAAACGCATTCAGATTGCACACACTGCCTGTGAAGGCACGTTATATACCGAACTCTGCGTCGGCACTCTCCAATCTCTTCCGCATCTCACTTCCAATTCATTGCCGGAATTCATCTCTGCAACGTTGAACCACTCAATGCGCGAAATCATAGCCTCCTACTCTAAAATCGACCACATTCAACATAAGAGAAGAAAGTACCCAGACCCACTTGAAAAAGTAGCTCTCAATGACTGTCTCGAGCTATTCGACAATACCATTGTGGAGCTTAGGTCAGCCCTGTCTGATCTCTCAACCCAGAAAGCAGCCTCCTTGCATTACCCAGACTTGCAGACTCTGTTGAGCGGCGCCATGACTAACCAGTACACGTGCATTGATGGCTTCACTTACGGTAAAGGAAACGTGAGGGAGAGAATCCAGAACAGCTTGTTTAACGTTTCTCGTCACCTGAGTAACTCTTTGGTCATGCTCAAGAAAATCCATCGGCCTAGGAAACATCATAGCAAATCTGAATATGAGAGTAAGTCCGAGGTTCTCCCCGCATACGGCGACATGAAAAATGGGTTCCCATCATGGTTGTCCTCGAAAGATCGAAGACTCTTGCAGGCTTCGGTGAATTCAACCATATACGATCTTATAGTGGCCAAGGATGGTACCGGTAACTTCACTAACATCAGCGACGCAGTGGCTGCTGCTCCAAAGTCGAGCAATACCAGGCAAGTGTATTGATTAATCAATTGAAAGTCAAATGTATTGATCTAATAGGCGAATATAATAATTGTAACTACTTGTTTTGTGTGTGTATATTTCTGGTATGGTATTCCATCATTGCGTGTATAAAATGTAGGTTTGTGATATATATAAAAGCTGGGGCCTACTTCGAGAATGTGGAGGTGGACAGAACGAGGGCAAAGCTGATGTTTGTTGGGGATGGAATTGGAAGGACAGTGGTGAAAGCTAGTAGGAACGTCGTTGATGGTTGGACTACATTCCGCTCGGCAACAGTCGGTGAGTTTAGTTTAATTAGCTTCCACAATTATTTCTGCTTTTCCCCGCAAACAAAATCCCTTTGCTGCGTTCTGATTTGGTAATTACAATTAAATTAAAGAAAAATTTAGGTAATCACCAAAAAAGAAAAAGAAAAAGAAAAAGAGCCTACAGTTTGCCTTCTTTCATTAAATGGAAATGGAAATGGAAATTTTTTTTCAACCGTTATCAACAACTTCGAAAGCCATTCCCTATCAGAATATATGATATATTTAATCATGTATAACAGATTAATATCTTTTCTTAAGTCCTCCAATGATTAGAATTTAAATTTATAGGAATTTTAAGTTATGATACTAAAAACATGTTAAATTTATAAAAATGAGAAGAATTTATAATTTAATAGACTCTTTAATAAACTAAAAAGAAATTTTTTCTTAACATTAACAATGAAGGTATTTTTTTAATAATGGGCGCTTACCTTTAAGGAAAAAGGGTTCTCACCTATGAAAGACAAATCTCCTAACTCTGGAAAAAGAAAAAAATTGTAAGCATCACGGCCTGTTTTTGCGGGTGAAAATTGCAATTCTGGTTATATCTATACTTTCAAAGTTCTGATTATAAGTTGTTAATAACAGTTTGGTTGTATGGGTCTTGTACCGTCCGCTTGTTCCTGCTCGTTTTGGCATGTTGGAGCCCTCTGAAATTTTCAAGGGCATCCTTTTCGCTACATAAGTATCTTTTTATTTTTTTACAATAAAGTTAGATGGACGGATGTAAAGGGACAGAGACTGGACAAAGGCAAAGTATAATCCATATGCTTTTTGTTTTTTTTTTTTTTTTTGAAAATTTAAGTTTTTCATTAAAAATGATTGTACGTGTAACAATATTGATAGAAATATATAACAAGCTGATAGAAAATATATTTAACATTTTGTTACAGATCTGATTAGTTTTATTGTTCATAAAATATTTTTTTTGGTGAAAAATTTAAATTTAATAAAAAATTTAATATTGTTGACATCAATATGACAACAACGTGATGTAACTTTGTCCAGACTGAGTCTATCGTCCCTGTTCGTGTACCTAAGCTCTTATTTTTAAGGGCCGAAGGTTCACTACAATAAGACAAAGAAAGTGGGGTGGGTGGGTTTTTTCTCTTTTTGGGGGCGCCCGGGTGCGTGAGCAAAGTAGTACACCCTAAACCCAAAACCCTTATCCGTGTCCATCTTTTCTTAATGTTAACAAAATGCTAAAGGCCAGAATAAGCGTACATATATATTTCTGTTATCACTCCACAACAAGAAATATACAAAGAGAACGATTCAGGAATGCCAAATACACGGATAAAGGTTTTAGTTAAAAAAAAAAGAACCGAGGATTAGCTTGGGTATAAGAAACTTTAATACTTTATTATCCATTAACAATTATTTTACAATCAGCTGCTTAGCGTGGTTGGCACATGTAATGCCATTAATTGTCAAAATCATGTTCCTGTGCATTGCAGCCGCAGTAGGGGATGGGTTCATTGCCAAGGGCATAACGTTCGAGAACGCAGCAGGGCCCAGCAAACACCAAGCGGTGGCCTTCAGAAGTGGCTCAGACTTCTCGGCATTCTACAAATGCAGCTTCGTGGCCTACCAAGACACCCTTTACGTCCATTCCCTCCGACAATTTTATCGCGAGTGTGACATATACGGCACCATCGACTTCATTTTCGGCAACGCAGCCGTGGTCTTCCAAAACTGCAACTTATACGCCCGCAAACCCAGTGAAAAACAAAGAAACATTTTCACTGCCCAAGGCAGAGTAGACCCTAATCAGAACACCGGAATATCAATTCTGAACTGCAAGCTTGCGGCGGCCGCCGATTTTATTCCGGTACAACCGTCTTTCAAGACGTACCTGGGGCGCCCTTGGAAGGAGTTTTCGAGGACGGTGATTATGCGTTCTAACATTGGTGATTTGGTGGATCCTGCTGGATGGCTGGAATGGAATGGCTCGTTCGCATTGAGTACACTTTATTATGGGGAGTATCAGAACAGGGGTCCTGGTTCAAATACGAGTGCTAGAGTCACGTGGCCTGGTTATAGGGTCATTAACAGCTCTACTGAGGCAAGTCAGTTCACTGTTGGAGCATTTATACGAGGGAACGACTGGCTGAATTCTACCACTATTCCATTCTATCTCAATTTGACTGCCTAAATTCTACCACTATTCATCGAATAATTAGGAACTTGACAAGATCACTTAAGCTCTATTCCTTGAGAAAAGTTGAAGGTATTATTAGACGCTTTTTTCATTTTTTTTTCTTTAACTATTTTCCCTTTTTTTGAGGGTGTGAACTTGAATTTTTTACTTTTGAATTAGTGGTGGCAGAGCACGTTTGTCTGGGGATGTTTTAGACACGGAGTTGATTGAATTTAAAATCTACATATCTCCACTTTTTTTTTCATGAAAAGCCATTGAAATGATGCTGTAAGAGCAACAATAGTTGTTTCTTTTAAAGATGGCAACCCTGCGCATACATGATACATTTGTTGCGAATGCAAGGTCCAAATAAACAGCACATTTTCCCGTTCGGAGCTCCAAGGAAGACGAAATTTCAAGGATCGGTCGATTGGAGGGAGATGAACAGATGTTGATGAGCTCTCGAGTTGTTGGAGCATGTGATCATCACTTCTGAAACAGAAAAGAAGAACTCTAGATTGTTTGGGTGCCAGATGCTTGTCTGTGCACCATAAACAATAAGAGCTGACGAGGGAGTAAAATCACAGTGGAAAAAAAATGTTAAGAAAATAAATTGAAGACTGGTTGACGAATGTTGGTCCGTTTATGTATTCTCTAAATGAGTGCGTCCAAGGTGGCAGATTTTGATAAAGATTTGGTGGGATCAATTTGCAGGAACTCCTGTGATAGATTTGAGTTGGCAGAAGCGCCTGTCCTACTCCTACAGCACCTTGGAGGGACTCGATGAGGTGCTTTGCAGCATAAGCTTCCTGTAAAGCGTGGACCAGTGGGTTGCTGTGGATATGCCTGGGCCTTGGGCCCGATTTAAGAAAACAAAAACAGGTTATGTACAACTCATCCGGATTGTGGGTCTTTTAGCATCTCTGAAGGCTTCTGGAAAGTGAGCCCATTTTCCGATTATCTTTCGACAGAAAGGGTTCTATGTGGGTCTAGTCTACGAATGACATCAAGGCATATAGTTGTTGCGATTCAGTCGGCCTGGCTAGTTACCCAGTTTGCAAGGCAGAAACCTAGAGTCTAACAATTAGCCACCCAGTTTGCCGGTTGTTCTGCCCAACTAACGTGGGAATGGCAGCATTTCGCAGGCAATTAAAATCTCCCCAAAAAAAAAAAACAAGGCTCTCGACCAGAAGCCAAAAAAATATCCCAGAAAGTACGTTGCCAGAACGAGAGGGGCGAAGAGTAGCGTGCCCAAGATGGTGAAAGGTGAGAGAACATCAAGGGTTTTGTTTATTGTTTCTGTAAGTGGAGAAAAACAAGAAAAACGGTATCTTGATTCGCCAAATTACTACTATATCCTCACTTCTTTTTTTTTTCTTTGAATTAAAATGGATAGAAGCCTTTATTAAATTTTCCTCCTTTTCATTTTTTGATATATTTGATACATAAAATTTTATTTAGTTTTCTATATTTCACTATCTCTTAATTTTGGATTGAAATATTTTTTTATTTTAAAATTTAATTCTATATATATTTTTAATAATTTTAATTATTTTTCAAATTTATTATTAAATATATTACATCAACGTTTTACATTATAACATTTTATTTTTAAAAAATTTTTGAAATTTTAAAAAAATTGTAAACTAAAAAAAGAATTCAAAAAATGTTTTTTGAAAATCTAAAAAATCAAAATAAAATCTAAGAATATTTTAAAAAGTCTGAAATTTTGAATTTTGAATTTAAAATTTGAAAATATCCAAAAAAATTTCGAAATTTTTTTCAATTTTTGAATTCTTTGATTGTCAATTCAACATTTTAGATTTTCTTAAAATATTTTAGACTTTATTTTGAGTTTTTAGATTTGTTTTAACTTTTCGAATTCTTTTTTGAGTTCATAAAATTTTTTTGATTTTTTTTGTATTTTTTACAATTTTTTTAATTTTTATATATATTTTTTAAAATTCTACCATCCAGGTTATTACTAATCAGTTGAGGTGATATGTTAACGTGACACGTTTAGCACAAACTAACCGAAAAGACCAAAATTATTAATAGAAAAATTATGAAGAACTAAATTTGAAGAAAAAAAAATGGTACAACTCAAAAGTAAAAGATAACGAAACAAAGGAGAACGAATTAGATTTTTTGCTTATCTCTATATGCTAGAGTTGAAAGACTACTTTTTATTCCCTACATTTTCTGTATTCGCTATTTCATTCCTCTCACTTTTCCTTTTTTTTTATCTTTTGGTCCTTATATTTCTTACCAATATAACTAATTAGAGCCATTGTTCATGAAAATGTATCTTGTCTGGCTCAAGTCATGGCGGAATAGAGCCACTGACACAATCGTTCTATTCCTTCCATTATTGCTTGGGAGTCTAGATGAATATAAGCTCCATTATTCCTACTAGGAATAGTACTAAAAAACTGACCTTATTCTTTTGGATTTTGAAGCAATCTGATCACGGGAAGGAATGGCCCTGCAACCCCACATGGGAGCAATGGCAATAGTAGTAGTCAAGCTTCGACGAAACATAAATCACGTGATATGGATACATGTCAATGATGAGCCTCGGAGCTCACGGATGAAAGGGATCGAAGTGTAAATGACGGCAGACTGCTTACCCACATGCGTATCTTCTGCTGCCATTATTCTTCTGTAATTTTGCGGGTGTCATGGATAGCTATAAATGAGTTTGAGTTGTTTATTAAGGATGGGATGGATTAGAAGCTCATTTAAAGTGTTTAGCGTTTAGAAACAAACAATCTTGAGCTTAGTTGTGAAACTTGTTCATAAATGAACTGAGTTCGAACGATCATTTGTAAGAGATTCATTAGTAAATTTATTAACAAGCTTCACAAGTTTATTTCTAAATTGGATATTGCATATTTGCGATGATAAATTTATAAATAAGGTTTCCAACAATAATAATGCATTTTCTAACATGCTTTTTGACGTAAGCATAATTGCAAAATAACTTAACATGAATTACATATTTTGGATTGAACTTGTAAGATAGACTTAATAAGGAATATACAAGTTGACATGATAATTACCCGATCGTGATATAAAACAAAAAACAAAAAAAAAAAAGCTATTAGCTGTCGTCAAAAGGACTTCAAATTCTGTTCCGTCCCCTTGTCAAATTTACAGATTTGGAAATTCATATCAAGTGGACTGAAAACTGTCAATTATGTAAGTCATTGACTTAATTACAGCTTGTGGAAATAAAAAATAATATATATATATATATATATGTAAAGAACATAACTAATGGTGTTATGTGATGCAACATCATAATATTCAAAAATAGCAAATATCCATGTGAAGAAGTGACAATTTGATTTTGTCTCTTTGCACAAAATTTGGAGTTTTTATCTATAAAGTTTAGAAAATATACGTTGAACTAAAGTCACAATGCCCCTGCAGTTAGTATGAACCCTGCCAGTACTTCCTGAAGGATTAGACTTTTCCAATTTAATACCTCACCACACCAATTAGGATATATTTTTCAGAAATCACCCGACGAGAAAACATTGTGTCTGCTTTTCGTTGCACTTTTGTTTTGAAGAGTGTGCAATCCATGCTTTAACAGAGAATCACATATAAAATTAACGCGGATGCATGCTTTGGCATGTGGAGGCTTATCAGAGCAGCACATGATGGGATGAGTAGGCTTGCCATACAGTAAAAAATCTGGGAGAAATTATTCAGAACGTGTATGGTGGTCTCCATGGCATTTCTGAGCAAAAGCTCGATCCTCCTCGACATGCCTTTCTCAATTTTTCAAAGATTTTCCTTTATCCAAACTTTCACCATTTTGTTTAATTGTATATGTGTACGTCAATTATAATAATGCACAGCCCTGGCCACTTTTCCTGGAGCTTGTTTTCATCGTCTTCCTCAGCTTTTTCTGAATCAACCGCTTAGGGTCCCCTGCTTGTTATGCGTTCAGTCGGCAGCAAATGCCGTATCGCCTATGCGTGCAAAATGGTCGCACGTTATTACAAGGATTAGGAATAATTTAATGAACAATGGGGTTCTTTTCCTTTAAACCAGAATTTGTAATTGTCCCGCGTGTTTGCCCTCCAAGTCATTAATTAAGAAAGTTGGAATTTGATGTCCCCGTCCTTCAACTCGCCTACAACGTCCAACT
Organism: Bruguiera gymnorhiza; assembly: GCA_020883675.1. Taxonomy (NCBI): domain Eukaryota; kingdom Viridiplantae; phylum Streptophyta; class Magnoliopsida; order Malpighiales; family Rhizophoraceae; genus Bruguiera; species Bruguiera gymnorhiza. The sequence goes on from JAIRCJ010001053.1 coordinate 133,282, forward strand.
GGTGACGAGCATCCGTTTTAGAATCTAATAAATTTCTAATTTAATTTAATATTATATATAAAAAAAATAAAAATTTTAAATAAAATTTTTCTAAACAATATATTCATTATATTCATAAAAAATATAAATAAATATAACGAATATTATTTTTAAATTGTAAATATGTTATTATATTATTATCAATTATTCCTTAGAGTGTATATTCAAAAAAAACAAAAATTAAAAAAAAGGTTAATTAATATAAGTTTCAAGTTTGGGATCTATTTCTCAGTCGCCAAAATGGGAAACAAAATTTCCCAAAAAAAAAAATAAAAAGAAAAAGGCGAGGGTTTGGATTGGTGGTAAGGAAAAATATAAAGATCCAAACAATTGAGAGGCACTTGACACTCCACCGCGCCAGGGGTGGGGGGGCGCCGAATGGGCTGCATCAGGTATCATCTTTCATCGAGTGTCAGTATATCAAAAATTCCTCGGCTTTATCCATCCAGTTATGTTTGATTCTCCATCCCTGAGTAGTGCACCAGCATGTGGGTTTTCGTTGACTCTTTTTGTAAATTGTCACTCAAAAGAGTTCCAAGACTTTCAACATCAACGCCCAGTTCTGCGTGTTCATCATCTCTCTCCAACAGCAATTTCGCGGCGGATGGAACTTCATCTTGGCACCGCGCATTCATGTTCACCGCCTTTTTCTCTGAACTGATGCTCGAGGGCTTCAGTGTTTCATTTTTCGCGAGATCCGAGTCGTGAGCAAGCCCTACTCTTAAGATTTATTCCTTTGGCACAATGGACTGAAAAATTAACGGGTCGCATTTTACAGCTCTAAAAGGCTACCACGTGTCCCCTTAACCAATCATACCGTTGACCGGTTGACCTTCCACAAGAAGCTACTTACCAGGCGGCTAGGGAAAAACGTTGATGGTCAATTTATTTCACACACTTTATTATTATTATTATTATTTCAACAACATCATAATAATATGAATTTTAGTCAATATATTCCAACATGCATCTGATCAAATTATCAATTTGCATTCAATCCATAAAATTATCAATTTGCAGACTACCGTGTACCGACCCTCAGCTCTATATTATCCGTTTTTTTTTTTTTTGGGGGTTTGCCGAACACTGCCAATTACAAGAACATATGGAGGTGACCCAACCAATTAAGTTAAGGGAAAAACTCTTTGGCTTCACCTTAAAAAATTACAAAAGAATAACAAATATAAACTAATTAATTAAATTCTTTATTATTTCAAAATAATTAATCAAAATTATTAAAAATGTTATGCTCTTACTTATATTTTTCTAACCTACACCCCGAGTTGTAATAGTTGGAAGTAAAATTTCACCCATTATAAAAATCCCATGCTATTATTCTATCAGATCTGAGATCAAATGCCATCCACGGTTGAGTTGAAAAAATAATTATAAGGTTTTCTTTTATTACGCAGCTTAACTTTCAAGGGCCCTCTAAATTGATAGACTATAACACACATAAAAAAAAAAAAAGGAAATTAATTACAATAATAAATGACGTAGCTCCCGCGTTAAAGGCATACATTTGGGAACCCCTGAAATCACGTGACGATTTTAAGGTTTTTGAATTGATTTTATATTTTTTTTTTTTTGTTTTAAAATTTACCATAATTCCCCGAAGCAAACATGTTTAGGATTCGCAATTTTTTCCATCGCATAGGGCGATGTATATTCGTAAAAGTACAAACCAAAATTATATTCCGAAAACTCAATAATTATAACCAAAATAGATTCTTAAAAGTATTGATTAAAATATATAATTATAACTGTTAGTTATAATTAATATATTTTTTATGTTTAATATTTAATAATTATGATTAAATGATACGAGTATGTTTTTTCTGATAAAATTCTTACTTTTTATGTGATGCCATTACAAAATTGAGAATAAATGGTATTACAAAACGGGAATAACATACAAATCTCAGCACAAATAATAGAATTGGATAGCATTTATCCTGGTGTCATGTTCCTCGAAAACGAAAAAAAAAAAAGTGTCTCTAGTCTCCCGCTAGCCTAAATGGATTAAATTACCAAAGGATTTTTCATTACGTCTCCTTCAGTTTATTCCCTTGTGTAGGCACCTCATTATTGTTTTGCTCTGTTGTCTTTTATAAATAATGATTTGTTTATTTATTTATTTTGGCAAGAGGAAGCATAGATATCCCTTTCTAGTTTTTAACAAGAAATTAACACTCCATTTATCACGGCCGATAGGCTGTTAGGGGGCCTAAAAATGAAGAAACAATGCCAAACAAATATGAAAAAATTGTATCCACGGATACATATTGTTATCCATTGATACATATTACAATCTATGTAATGTCCAATGTACATGTAAAAACAAGAAGATGAATTATAATTATTCAATGTTGTAACCAAACATTAATACTTTAATGGTGGCAGTTGCTGCTTTATAAATACAGAGAAAGGGAGAACCCTGTGTCCCACAGTACTGTGGCGTGGCAGGCTTGGCTGTTGGTTTGTTTGGTCTGTTACAACTCTGCTTCTGGGGCAGAACCAAAAATGGCTGGCAGTCTTTTCTCTTTCACACTTCCACTTCTCCTCTCTTGTTTGATCCTTTGCCATAGCTTCCCTTCCCAACACAAAAACAACCCATTTGGTAGCCACCTCCGCCATCACCGCCATCATGAGGTTGCCAATCAGAACTACAGAGATGCCCTTACAAAATCAATCCTCTTCTTTGAAGGACAGAGGTCAGGCAGGCTCCCTTCTAGCCAGAGGCTCACTTGGAGAAAGGACTCCGGCCTCTCAGATGGTTCAGCCATGAATGTATGAATTACACAACCACTCTTGTCTTCCTCTCTTGAGATTTGAAGTCTTTTTGCTTGCTTTCTTTTAGTTTTTCTGATTTTTTGTATACAAATGCAAAATGTAGGTGTATTTGGTAGGAGGATACTATGATGCAGGAGATAATGTGAAGTTTGGGTTCCCTATGGCTTTCACGACCACCATGCTCTCATGGAGTGTCATTGAGTTTGGCGGGTTAATGAAAAGTGAGTTGCGGCACGCCAAAGAGGCCGTTCGCTGGGCTACTGACTATCTGCTCAAAGCTACTGCACATCCAGACACCATTTATGTTCAGGTTTGTCTGCATTACATGTTAATATTTATTTATGTCCATTTCTCTGTGTTTTGGTATGGGCATTTGCACACCTAAGTAATTTGTCATAGTTACAGTCAGAAAGTTGCTTTTTTTATTTTTATTTTTATTTTTAACCTTTGAATTTTTGGTTTTGTTTTTTCAGGTCGGTGATGCTAACAAAGACCATGCATGCTGGGAAAGACCAGAAGACATGGATACCCCAAGGAGTGTTTACAAGATTGACAGAAAAACCCCTGGTTCTGATGTTGCTGCTGAAACCGCTGCTGCTCTTGCAGCTGCCTCTTTGGTGTTTAGGAGGTCTGACCCCACATATTCCAAGGTTCTGCTCAGGAGAGCTATCAGGGTAATCATTACGATTAATAGGAGCCATTCCTATCGAAAAATGACAATTGAGATCACTGAAGCAGTAGATGATTCCCAGAATTGTGGGGTTTGATCCGTTTCTTTGGCCAGGTATTCCATTTTGCAGATAAGCACAGAGGAGCCTACAGCAATGGGTTAAAGAGCGAAGTTTGCCCCTTCTATTGCTCCTATTCTGGATATCAGGTAAAGCAATTGGCAGTTTAGCGTTTTCACTGTTAAAGATGGAGGAAAATAAACTCAAAATTTTCTTATGAATTTCCGAACATTAATTTGCAGGATGAGTTGTTGTGGGGCGCTGCTTGGCTCCATAAGGCCACCAGAAGTCCAGTTTATCTCAACTATATTCGAGTTAATGGGCATACCCTCGGAGCAGATGAGTATGATAATACCTTTGGCTGGGACAACAAGCATGTCGGAGCAAGGATTCTTCTCTCCAAGGTCCCATTTCTCTCTCTCTCTTGTTCTTTTTTTTTTGTTCCTTTCCCAAAAATCATTCTCATTAGGATCTCATTCTGTCTTTCCCCATTTCTCTCTCAACAGATTCTCTGTTTTTCATATATATCTCTTGATGATTTCTACTTGATTCCCTGGAATTCAGGCATTCCTTGTCCAAAAGTTGCAATATTTCCATGACTACAAAAGCCATGCGGATAATTTCATCTGCTCTGTCATACCAGGGGCTCCATCCTCTTCAACTCAATATACTCCAGGTCCCCCATATTTCTCTCTCTAATTCCCTATGTCCAAAAATGTGTTAACTTCACTTCTAACAGCTAGATTTGGCCTTTTGCTGTTGAATTCTCAGGTGGGCTTCTGTTCAAGACGCGCGATGACAACATGCAGTATGTGACATCCACCTCGTTCCTGCTCCTGACCTATGCCAAGTATTTAACCTCCGCCCGCACAGTTGTGAATTGTGGGGCGGGCAGCATTGTCACTGCCAAGAAACTTAGAAATATTGCCAGGAAACAGGTGCATCACCATGCTCAAAAAATTAATCATCCTCGCTCGCGTAAAATTTGGTGGCTTAATTATTTATTGGTCAATTTTTTACCGGCCAATTTGGGATTTATCAGGTGGACTATCTGCTAGGAGACAACCCCTTGAAAATGTCCTACATGGTGGGGTACGGTAAGAGGTACCCTAGGAGGATACACCACAGGGGCTCATCTCTACCGTCCATTGCCGTGCACCCAGAAAAGATTCAATGCTCCTCAGGCTTCCATTTTCTGAACGCTCAATCCCCCAACCCAAACATTCTTGTGGGGGCAGTTGTTGGAGGGCCAGATCAGCATGATGGCTTCCCTGATCAGAGATCGGACTATGAGCACTCAGAGCCTTCTACTTACATAAACGCCCCACTAGTCGGAGCACTGGCTTACCTTGCTCACTCCTTCGGCCAGCTCTGATTATAATCGTATTATTTACTAGAGCTAGATTCTCATGTTCCAATTTTCTCTTTTTTTCTTCGTAACTTCATTTTTGTGAGTTGTCTTATGTGATCCTACCCAGATAGGCCGGCTAGATAGTTCTTCGGATGCGAATGTGGTTCTAGGGTCGAGACCCAAGGCTCGAGGCCCAAACCCGAAGCACATTGGTCAAGAATAGGAATAGTACACACATGTGAGAGAACAAGTGTCAGTATATTTAATTTTAACGGTCAAAAATAACTCCAGTAGATTAGCCGTTGGGCCTTGAGTTGGGATGTCTGTTTTGTGACTGGTAGTAACATGTCCACTAGCGTTTTGCTATATAAGAACTATGGCCTCTCTCTCTCTCTCTCTCTCTCTCTCTCTCTGTTTTTTTATTTTGTTTTATTTTTTGGTTTTTTGGTGAACAAGTGAATTTTTTTTCTCGCTTGATCTTGTTCTTTCTTGTGTCTTGCTCAAAAAAAAATTATTTCTTCTGTCGAGTGGATTCGAAATTTGGTTTGGACCACTTGGGCAGCATTAAAATATGCTATGGGATGATGTCTTGTTCTTGAAACCAGCAACGACCATACAAAAAGGCTGGAGAAAAACAGACTCAACAATGACAAATTATTTCTAAAAGGAATAGTATTACTGATGAATATTTTACCGTTGGGTAGGGGAACGAGACTCGTTGGCAGTTGACAGAAAGTGAAGCGTAGAAGGCCAAGGGAGATCAAGAAAGAGATTCTGCGGGTACCGAAAATCAGGCAAAAAAAAAAAAAAAATTGTATAGGTATGGTACATGTTCTTATAACTGAGAATCACTTATTAATTATCATTTTATTAATGACATCCGAATAATGATAATTTTCAATGAATTTATGTATACTCAATAATAATTATTGTTACGTTTAAAATCTAATAAGTTACCATTGTTATAATTTTTGTATGTTTAAGAGAAAATACGATTGAGGGGATTCAAGTGTGAACAGTGTAAGAAAAAATTGAACAAAATAACCCTCAAATTTCCATGGCGGGTGGTGAGTAAAGTGAATATGGTAATCCTCAAATTTACAGCCATAATTGCCAAACCCACACCGGGGCCTCTTTCGCTTTGGGAGTTACGCTTAATGCATTCTATACACGAAAGTAGTCTTATCGCACGAGGTTAATTCCCTCATAATCTCATCGTCTTAGTGTTGATAAACTTACTTTCAATTGAAAGGAGTGGTTGATTGGTCAACCTGCGCACAAATCACAAATTAGCAGTGGCTCTGATACCATAATACCGAACATGCATGCTCGTGAAACGGGCCACGCTGCCATACTGACTCCGGAATAGCACGAGACGCTCTCTAGAGAAACCATCGTCATTCGCGCATTTCACCGGGTAGGTCACACTTCCAAGATGAATAAACGGTAATGGCTTTTTTTTTATTTCTTTCTCTTTCTTTTCTTTTTTTTTTTGACACAACAATAGTCAATAGTTAAGGGTTAGAGAGGAGAGGAAGTTGCAAATTCAGAGACACTGTAAGGTGATGCTCTGCGCCCCAACTAGATCCTATATAATATGGAGAGTTTAAGAAGATGAAATGATTTGATCCTTTGACCTCCCCCTAAATACAAAGCCTTAGTGGCCACTTGGACTCATTGGTTTCCATAATGTTTTCCATTTGAAGAGGGTGTTACAGACAATGGTTCGTCCCTTGGAGTTTAACCCCACCAAACTTCTCCCATGGCGCTCCATCGGCCTGTGAGATCACTGTATTATCCTCCTCAATGTTAATCGCTGGTTATCTACAAATGATGTGCCCATATTTCTGCGTCTCTGTCACAGGACCTAACATTGTGTTAGTGTCAGGTTAACATTCTGGTAAAGTTCAATTTTTGGCAGTCCACGATATGATCTTGAATCCATCAATCCGTTTGACGTACCTGAACTGTAACCGTTACTCCAAAAAACAGGAGTGTCAGGTTAACATTCTGGTAAAGTTCAATTTTTGGCAGTCCACGATATGATCTTGAATCCATCAATCCGTTTGACGTACCTGAACTGTAACCGTTACTCCAAAAAACAGGGATTACAAGGATTAGTAACCCATTCTAGCTTCCTGCCCCATTTGAAACTACACCTACCCTACCCCAGCAATTGTGCTGTAAGCCGGTTACCTCTCAATGCTAGTCGAGCAACGATCAAACGCTTCATATAAAATGCTGAATTTATTAAAGTAACTTCCAAGAAAATGCAGCCTTTTAACACAGATGAAAAGAGGAACTCTTCAGTTATTTATTTAGAAAAGCCAAACATACATGAATTTCAGTAACTTTCATTAGCACTACGAAAGGTCCTTTAGTAAACAGAGACAAACTTTCTACATACAACATGGTTCTATTCTTGAGAGTAGCGTAACAATGTGTTGTTTCCGCGTTATCCAGTTCATGCCACTTAAATTCGTGCAGATTAATGTTGATCCTCAATTGCCAAAGGAACAGTTTTCACCTGGAAAGAAGCAAAAGAAATGAACACCTTATGTAGAAAGCAAAAGCCTAACAAAACTTTTCCGAAAACATCTGAATAGTCCTTCAAGCACAGAGAAACATATCATGATTTCGAACTGGCAGAATCTAAACGATCAAGAAAGAATTTTAATAGTAGATTCGAGACTTATATGACCATGCCCTGTCCAAAATAACCATTATCAGGGATCTAGCCCATTCACCAACCAGTCGAGATTTCACACTTGCATATTTCCAAGCCATAAAAGTGAGGAAAAAGAAGAGAGAGAGAGGAGAGATCTGCCCCCGGCCATGCACTAATAATTGAAATAACAGCAGTAGGCTAAGAAATGAACTCACCAAATCACGAAATTTAAGAATGTAGAACATCTCAAGATATCTTCGGGTCTCGCGTCTCTCAAGTTTGGAAACATACTTCCAGAAACTATATACCCCAGCCAACATCATTAGCCTCTCGGAGTAGATCTTCCACGTGTACCTTAATTTTCAAATTAATTGGAGTAAGCTCACACTTGTGTTGATTATATGGATTGCATAATGTCTAGAACAATGTAGATATTAACCTTTCATAAATCCTTTGGAGCCCTCCATCAGAGATCTTTTTCCAGTGGCTTGGATCCTCCTTGCACTGTTGGAAGAAATCTGCCATAAGTGCAGCAGCCTGATCAGGGTGATATGGGTCAATGTGGAACCCTGATACACCATGCTCAATAATCTCTGCTGGACCACCATGGCATGTAGCAAATGTTGGAAGGGCACAAGTCATTGCCTCTACAACAGTAAGTCCAAAAGCCTCATAAAAAGCAGGCTGCAACAAAGAAGAGCAGGGTGGGAAGTTGGAGGATTCAATTGAGAATGCTGGGACATTTTATGAGTAATAAGAAAGCAGACTAGCACCACATACCTGTATAAAAGCTCCTTTAGTATCTGCAATGTAGCGATAGAGCTCCCCATTACGTGCTCGATTCGTTTGAGCTGTTATCCAACGGAAATGTCCAACCAAGTCGTACTTCTTTATGAGATCATGCATCTTCTCAATTTCAACAATTTCTTCCCTGTCTTTGGACTTCTTCACATCAAAGTAACCAGCTACTACAACAAGGTTTACCAGCTCCCTCAATTTGTCATTCTTACCATAGAGCTCCACCAGACCTGTCATGTTTTTCACATGGTCCAGCCTCGCCATGGAAAAGATTATGGGCTTTGATCTATCATTGAGTACACCACTGCAGGAATATAAATGAATTTCACACAATGATTTTACATGGTGTGCTAGTACACTTATTGATAGGTCCTTATGAACAAAATCATCAATATGAGTAGGCAACAGCAAACAGTAGAATAATGCAGACTCACATCCAATCATCGGTCTGCTCAGGATCATACAACATCATTTCTATTGAACCGTGGAGAGCAGTAAGTCGTTTTTGCTTTTCATGGTATGGAAAGTAAATGGTCATATCTGCCCCAGGGGACACGATATTGAACTTTGGGTCAAAAACATCAATACCATGAACAACTCGGTATAGACCTGGAAGAGTGAAGGCAGTGTGGCTCTCATACTGGCCGACAGTATTCTTCCTGCAGGAAAGAAAATAAAAGCTAAGCAGTGGACTTTTAATAAAGTTACTCAATAACATCAAAAGAAAAAAAAAAAAAAAGGAACTTTGTAGCAAAGTTTGAGGGCCTCAACTGCCACATGCATGATCAATGAAAATATACCTTCCCTATTAGCATGCAGGCCAAAAAAATTGGCATGGTCCTAGCAACATAACTATCTATGGTGAACTGGCAAACTCATTTGGCATCTTTTGCTCTTGAGACGAAATCCCACACATGATGGAGAAGAAATTTTTAAGATTGGGGAAGGGCAATTGATATCCAACAAAGCATGCAGTGAAATGGGAAAACCTTTGACATGAACACATGAAAAAAGCTGATACAATGGTCATTCATACAGGGGCTCTGCTAATGTGAGCAGATGTTATCAACATAAAAGGCTACTTTTTTGGATTGCATTCAACAGTAAATCTAGAGACTACTCATAGGTTGACCAAATCCCAAAAGTTTCAACTTCCTAATGCTATTACAACTTGATCAGGTCAAAACCAGACACTTCCAACACCTAAAAATTAAAAACAGAAAACGCAGAGCATAATAGTTAAGACAACATGTGATAAGATGCTCTCGGGCTGTGGTGAATGGGCCCCTACATTCACCTTTGTACTGTTTTTATTTTACTTATGTAAGCCAAGACTGTACATTTCTCAAAAGGGTTTTTACAAGATAGTAGTTCGTGGCGGTCTTTTAAAACCTTGCACTGAATATGTGCACCAGTCACCAGCAGACATATTTAAAGCAATGAGGGTGGATACTTACGTTCCTGCAATCTCTTGGTAAGTACTGGTGATGATAAAGTCTGCATTGTTCATTGCCAGTAAGTCAGCTGTGAACTGACAAGAGAAATGGTATTTATCATCAAAATTTTTCCAATATATGTCTGAATCAGGATATTTTGTTTTCTCCAAGGCATGAGCAATAGTGCACTGCATAGATCAAAACTCAAGTGTTAAGCATTCCCTTTTTTGTGATGGACACAATACTGAAAATCCAATGCCAACCTGTGTAACACCCATTTTAGAAGCCAACAAGGACGCAACAAGATTCCCATCACTATAGTTCCCTATGATAAAATCAGGTATGCCTTGCAACTCAGCTGCAATTTCACTGGCCACATCCTGTCAAAGAAGTTTGACAAAAATGTCTTGAGAAAGCAATGAAAATCAAAGATGAAATATACTAGCAATCTAAGACTGAGCCTCATCAACAAGACAGCCATAGAAATAATCAATCGGCAGACTGGTGGGAAGCTTGGATTGGTATTGCACTCGTAATAAAAAATTTATAGCAATAGATGGGCTAACCACAAATTGCAGAATGCCAACAATGCCAGTTTAGTGATGTGGGGATATCCATTAATATCTTGATCATGGAAATATCAATATTCAACAAGGAGAATCAGATAAAAGAAGTCAGTTACTATTAGTTACTACCTCAGCATAGACCTCCAGGTATGGCCATACATCAAACCTTGAAATCCATTTACGAAGAATTCCTTTGTCTGATCTAAAAGGAACACGTAGAATATGTGTGTGTTCTGTTCCAGTGATCCTTTCTAGCCGTTGATTGCATGTAGTGCCTTTTGCGTCAGGTATCAACCTGGTAACCTTGGAAGAATGGAATAATGTATTACAATCATTGGCTAAAATGGCATCATAAGAAGAGACAGTTAGAAGTGACTTTACTCTTACAATGAGAATCCGGGGCTTGAAATCCAAGCCTTGTCTCTGTATTCTAAGAAGCATTTCATTTTCCATTGCACGCACTTGATCCAGTATATAAACAATCTGCAAGTTTACCACAGCATAAAAAGGCTTTAAAAAGAATCACCGTGCTCCATGTTTCTTCTTTGGGACAAATGACTCATAGTCATAATAAGAATTTTGAAGAAAGCAGAATATCAGGCTGCAGAGTTAAAAAGACCACTTCCGCAGCTGAGGGGAATGTTTATAAATCTCTCTCATCTGAGGTCAACTCTTATTTTTATGGATGACAAGGGAATCTAGAATTAACAGTCATAATTGCAGCTTCTAATGGTTGTTGGTTTGTTATAAGAGGAAAGTGTTCAAGTCACCTGTCCTCCAGTATCAGGCAAGCCTAAAACATTTGCCTGCCCGAAGTATCCATGTGGAGACAAAATGACAACGTTAAACACCGTTGGTACTCTTCCAAGGAATGTCTCTAATGTTGAGGGGTCAGGAGCCTGGAGGATGTCTGCCAGAAGATGCACCATCTCCAATACCCGAGCTGCAGTATCTCCCCACCCCCTCTCAAAACCCAATTCTTGCAACCTGAATCAGATTAGGAAGGGAAAAAAAAGCAGAAATTATTAGGCACAAAAACACAATGGTCTATGATGCTCAGATTGAAAACTCAATTAGACAAAAAAGGTAAGCCAAATTCAATGTATAAATGAACTTACATGTATTCAAATTCAGAATATGGTGCATCAGATGGAAGCTTAGAGACATAATCTTCTGCCTTGGAAAGAGCAGACTGTAGTTGGGATATTCTTTGTATCCGATCATTCAACATCAACTCCTACATACAATCCTGAATTCATCACTCAGCCCGCACAAGATCCTTGCACTAAGACAATTACTACTCCAATTGTCTAACTTCTGCCCTCTAAACACATGCCACGTGTACACTTGTGATAATAAATGCTGAATTTGGAATTACGATCAAGACATCAATGGAATGCCATATGTTACAACAAACAATGGTATAAAGGAAGGTCTTCTTAAGTTGGTCTTGCAATGGAAAGCTTACATGTCCTTTGTATCTGTGTGCTCGTAGAAAATTTAGTAAAGGATCTAGAGAGTCTTTGCTGCGAAACATAATTGACGAAAGATGGCGATTGAGGAACTGAACGCCATTGCCAATGGATGATGACCGCGTGGGGCGAGGAAAGCTAGCATTGAAGGGCTCAAAATCCAGCTCAAGCACATAGGGGTCATTGTACCTTCAAAAAAAAAAAAAAACGACAGAGAAGGCGTTGAGAGAGAGAACTATGCATGTGGGAGCAAAACAGAAAATTTTCGAAGTACAGGAGTGATGAAGCAGCTTACATCCTATCAACAAGTTCTTCTTTGAAACGAAGATATTCAGCTATGCTAAGTTGTTCGACACTGAGTTCATACACATTAACACGGACATATTCCCAAACGCCGGGTCTTGGCCGAATGGCTAGTGCAACAAATGGGGGCAGAACTATGGCTTCCTGTTGCGTACACATGGACAAAGACAAAAGTTCAGGCATGTCGCACTTAACAAACCTATCAAAAGGCAGAATCTTAGCTTAAATAAAGAAAAACATAGAACCAAGCATAGAAGCAACAAACTTTATTTGCTACTTCGAAAGGCTCAAACAGCCTCAATTTTCCCAAGATCCAAACATTTTGTAGGAGTCGTTAGGAGAGTCTACAACTCGCTTCCTAGTGGCCAAACCGAGCTCCCTGTGTGATGGCCGCTTTCCAGTATTTTCTTTCTCACCCACCAAAAAATAAGCATGTATAATTTTGCACACAGTACATAAAATGTGTTTCTCTGGTTGACTCTTTTGCCTGTATGAAATATTATATCAACCAAACATTTGTTCATGCTGAAAACCCAAAAAAAAAAAAAAAACAAAAAACAAAAAGAAAAAAAAAAGATAAAAAGAAAAGAGAGAAGAAAGAAGAAGGAAAAGATTCACCTGAGCAGATTTAAGAACTTCGCTAAAAGGACCATCTTTAAGCCTCTGCCTCGCGTCCTCGTCACAAACAATATTGTCTATCTCGTCGATCAAGTTGTGGGGATACAACATTCCTTTCCCCTGATCCACATACCTTCACAGACAACATCCCCCACACCCCCCCACCCCCCAAAAAATCTTTATATGCAAGAAAATTGACAAGGAAAAAAAAAAAGGCAAAGAAAGAAAGAAAGAAACCTGGAGAGGAGAGAAACGAGTTCGTTACGGTGAGCAGAGAGAGTGTCCTCCACGCGATCCCTCATGCTCTGGATTCGTGTTAGCTTAGGGTGTGCCATGACCGAGTGACCAATCAAGAAAAGTTGCTGTTTCTTCTGGCAGCTCTGCAAGAAATCAGGGTGATCCAATAACGGAGGGAGGGAAGGGAGGGTGGGCCTCTCAGTAAAAATATGCTTTTGCTACTCCTCTCTTCTATGGCTGACTGTGTGTTAATGGGAGAGCAAGCCAAGCAGCTGGCCTACGGCACAGAGGAATCAAGAAACCAATAAATAATGAGGGGGCAAGACCGAAAGAAAGAAAGAAAGGACAGAATGAGAGACTTGCGTGTCCGAACATGGAACCGCCGGGACATGTTGGGATTGCTGACTTGGACTTGGACCCACCATTGACATAGAGATTTGACATCATCTTGACCGTTAATCTGGCTGCGCTAATGAAAACCAGGGACTGACAATTAGGAAAACCGGCTGCTGGTTTTTCTTCATCTTCTTGGCCCGCTTATTGCACCGAACCTTTGCTTTTCCGCCGCTTCCCAAAAAGTTCTCTACGCCCATGTATTGTACATACATGCGCAAGCAAAAAGTCAATGCGTATGATTCAAATGGATTTTGTTTTTTTTTTATTCCCCCTTTCTCTCTTATTTGCAATCAAACTGTTCGGATTGATTTGAAGAGTCGCAGGCAGATCAGTTGAGATTTCGACTCTCACTCCTCTCCAAAAGCTTTTTAAAAAAGTAAATTTAATTAAGCACTTTGTATTTATAACAGTACCCTCAAACTCGTTTCCCTCTTTTCACTTTAATCTTTAACAAACTAATTATTAAATAATATCACGTTACAAAAATAAGACGAATTAGATAATGTCGGACATAGTCTACGAATTAGATTATTGGGATACCATCGTTCGGGTTTTATTATAAGTAAAATAGATATAAAATGAATATTAAAAAATTAAAAAAATAAATAATTGCAATTACAAAAAGTAGGGTTAATTATTACTCGCAATCATTATGTCTTTTTTGGTTTAGTGTTACTAATTCATGCACATGATCTTGTAATGGCAGAAATTCCCCGGGTGCCGTGGGCCCCGTTAATCTGCCATTCCGCCTGCATCCACCCTTTTCAATGTCGCGTAACATATTAGTATAATAAAAATAGCATAGGCCCATTTGTATGTACAAGGGCAAATTTAAACATTCCGCCCCAGGTACAGTCCGACTGCAAAATGAAAAAAAAAAAATAACAATAATATATATATATATGTTTTTTGTATTAAATACAAAAGAAAATAATTTAATTTCTTAAAAGCATCGGCTCTATGTGATATTTATTATAAATACTTATTAAAATTTGTAACTAGTAAATAGAAAAATATCTCTGCGGTCGTTTTGAAGAATTCTGAGATAAAATATAAAATTGAACGAGAAAAGAGAAAAATGCGAAAGTTCTTAATCTTATCCGAAGTGATGCGCTTTCAGGGGGCAAAATGCAAAAGTTCTTCTTAATCTTATCCAAAGTAATATGCTTTAGGGGCCACAGAGGCGGCCATTCCGGTAAAGCCGCGACACTCAAATCGAAACACTCAAATAAAAGCTTTGTAAAGCTAATGGAGAAGTACATACATTTAGTTATGTTATATGTATTTTTATAAATTTTGTATTTTATTTTAATTTAAAACGTTAAATTTAAAAAAATTTAAATTATTAATTTTGTGGTTAGGCCCAATTCTCGTGGCTGAGTGAAAATCAAAGGCTGTCCGTCGTGGCAGAGCCCAAATTTTAATTTGCAGAATGTTGAAGCTTTGGGCTCCTGCCCATTACATGGGCCGTGAGTCAAAAAGTGGCCTTGGGCAACCAAGGCTACAAAGGCCCATTATTTCAGTGTTTATTTTTTTTCCCATTAGGAAGTAGGTAATCTTCAACTTCATACTGCATCCCTATAGAAGTGCTGATTTCCAAGGCTGTCAAAGGAATTAGGCTTCTTTTAATTCGAAAACACTACCAAGTTATTTTTCCTAAATCTTAGGTTCTTAGCCATTAATTTGCTATTGATCAAAGGGTTCACTAAAGAGGGCTGGAAACAGTTATGGCTACAGCACTACAGAAAAGGCTAAGTATGGTGGCCATCTCCCATTTCAAGGACCATGCAAAGCCTGGTCTATTCCTGTTGACGTTAAAGGAACTCTGAAAGCCACCTCGGATTTGGGCGAATATTCTGAGGACAGCTGGTTCTTGTTTTAAAGAATTACTTAATTACTTTTTTATTTTTTGTTTTCAACATACGCAACATAAATTCTATCCAATTAAGTTTAGAATTACGGCTTTATTGTTGTCGTGTATGCAAGCAACATAGATGATACTTATATACATGTAATAGAAATGTATTTTCTAGCTTACCGCCCCTTAAACACACGTGGTTGAGGTGGCTTCCTTATGTATAAATGAAGGGTTGTACTCGTCTTTTTTTCTCTTTTTCTCTTTTGTCTGTTGTCAAATTTTCGTTTTGATATCCTTTAAACAATCGATAATACTTTCAAAAAAATGTTATAATACTGTAGATTGAATGACTCCCTGTAACATTGAAATAAAGAGTTTCGTATGTGATAATTGCGCATCCATTCCGCATGGGCATAACACAATTTCCATGTTAAGTAAGGAAATAGACTGTAAACTCGCAGGGTATTGTAGATTTTAAATCATGAACACTTGGTCTTACTGAAAATTTAAATTTTTCTTTTTCCTCAAACTGTTAAAAAAAATGTGAAAACTTAAAACCAAGTAAAAATCTAAATGAAAATTTATCATATATTACTTATTTTTTTATATTTAATATGAAATTTTTTAATTACATAATTCACTCGACACAAACAATATTTAAAGTATTTGGTTTTATAAGAAATCCACCTGAGTGCTTCCACGAGATGATTTTTACGGATGTTGCAAATTCTCGTTGGAAGGGTTTTTGGACGCGCTGGCACCAGCTACTTGTTACACCATTAGTAGCCGTTAATACTTTCACAAACGAATGAAGATCAAACAGGTGACAATTGATAGAGAATGAAAGAATGTATATGAAAGAACCCTTACAACTCTTCCACCATCCTCCCGTCAGAAGTATCTCTTTACATTTGTATACTCCTATAACTGTCACTCCTCTCTGTATATATAATGCCCTGAGTCTCCAAAGACAGGCATGGCTCCATTGGCTGTTGCTGCTGCTGCTGCTGCTCCCGCTGGTTTATTTTATTGTATTTGTGGAACAAATATATGGGAGGTACTCAGTTATGCAAAATGTGATCTGAAGTACCATAATGTTGAGCTTCCGGGGACAAAATTTCTTACCCAAGCTTGCAAGTTGCAAAAGCTTGGTATAATATTGGTCCAGTAGGTAATCATTGGGCAACTTAGCATTCAAGAAGTTGGTTGTTTCCCGTGGAGCTTGGCCAACTGCAACCCATGGACCATCCCAAAACACCGATCATTAGATCCACACTTGAGCAGGCATGAACCTAAAGACAGAATACCACATTACGACCGACCGAGATCGCAAACAGAAAGGAATACTAGATATCCAAGATAAGATGGTTGGCTGATACACTACCAAACTATCGAGGCTCCCTTCGATGTGAAATAACATCACAGCCATTCCCCTTACTCTATCAATCTCAGCCTGGAGACAGAAAGTAATTGTTACATAGGTGATAACCAAACCCATCATCAACAAATCGATTATTTGTACACAGTCCATTCACCACAGTCAAAGAGTCATTTTCTAAGTTCACCAACTTACTACACAAGAACATATAGTGATGCCCACAGCTGCCAGTATTGTCGTGAGCTCAGCAATCATGCCTGAAATTGTTTGCACATGCTACTAAGTTAACCACAAGAATCAGGATGAACAATAAGACAGCGAAGCATAAACTTGTCAACAGAGAATGAAAAGATATAGGGTCTTGCCCTTACCATAAGAAAGTTGAAAACTATAAGAAAAATAAAAGAAATAACAACAGAAATGTTGACTTGCATAGCATTGATGCAGCCATTCACATCTCTATGGACGCCAATGGTTGAGTAGATATATGAGACCATGTCATCCATACTGTCACTCAAAAGTTGTAGTCTTTTTTAAAACACCATTCCAAGGAGAAAAAAAATTAATGCTGCCTGTCAATTTCTAAAGCTTGCTTGTCTACCAGCATATAGAGGCCACTTATGTTATGGACAGAGGTCCAAAAATGAGGAAAAAATAGCTCCAATTTATTTGGCTGAGAGAAAACTACCTTTTTGATCTATGCATGCAACACAAAACCACTGGATGGAGTGCCCTTCAAGACTGTGCCAAGAAGCAACCTTGCTGGCCCGCCAGCTTTCTAAGCCTGGCAAGACTTCATAGTTTGTTGGAATCCTGGCTTGTACAATCTTTGCAACACCATTGCCCTGGAATAATAAACCCCCCTTGCCCTCCAAACTTACCTCTTGCAAATGCTTGTTACGTCCATTGATCTTGGGGACCCAAGTGTGTCCATTTTTGCTGTTCAAGAAATCTCCAAAACATTTAACTGGAGCTGGATTTTCTACAGCATTCATGAATATTTTCTCCCACCTATATCTGTTCTCTTTCCCATTATCTGATATCTCTTCTGCCTCACTCTCTTCTTCAGAATCAGCAATGAAGTCATTTACAGTATCAGCTATTATCTCAGCAGCAGATATGGCAGCTTGCTCTCTTAAGAACTGAAACAGATGACTAATTTGTTATTTCCTTAGACCAGAGGCAACTATCACATAATTTAAAGAAAAAAGAAATTGTCTTCAGCATATACAACTAAGCCCACTTTCATAATTTTGTGTCTGGCACTATGTGTCCTTGCATGTTGCAGCCACTGCTTATGCCACTGAAAAGCCGATTTGCTGGAGATTTCCTAAGCAACAAAAATGAAAGGTATGAAATGGCAGAATAAGGTGTTAATGATACACATCATAACTGAAAAGTATGCGGTCAAGGTGATAACATACAATGATTGCCTCAGCATCTATGTATTCCTATTATATAACAGGAACTAGGACCTTGGCATGATCTAAATGTAAATTAAGAATCATGTCTATTTTACAATACTAACATTGTAGGGGAGTATGTCAACAACTTCCGCATTACTAAGCACATGCACTGGAGAAACAAGATTACCATTGACCTGAAAACAAGAAAGTGACGCATTTAAGGACTACAAATTTGTCATTTAGCTATCTTTTGTCTATTGTTTTGGAATAATTCAATTTTACAAAATAAAAAGGCCCAGAAAGGATACCTTTGCAGCCAACATTTTGTTGCCAATTTCAGTGTGTATCATATAAGCATAGTCAATTACTGTTGCCCCTTTTGGCAGATT
This sequence comes from Bruguiera gymnorhiza, assembly GCA_020883675.1. Taxonomy (NCBI): domain Eukaryota; kingdom Viridiplantae; phylum Streptophyta; class Magnoliopsida; order Malpighiales; family Rhizophoraceae; genus Bruguiera; species Bruguiera gymnorhiza. Next base: position 151,718 of record JAIRCJ010001053.1, read on the forward strand.
TTTTATCTGTAGAAATATATTAATGAATAATAAAATGAGTTGCAAATTTCCTGAAATGGGAATCACTGTTTCTTTCACAAAAGAATTGATAAGAGTGCTATCAGCTCTCTACCTCTCCCCTTGGTGTAAATACAAAGACACGGCTACCTAGCAGATCTCCGGTAATGGTATCAACAAATTCTCTTGAGGTCATATTGCCAACGAACTCCTCTTGCCATTCTCTGATTGCATTGAGCCAGCCAATCTGAAGGAAAGAAAGGACTTCATCCATGAAATTAGCATTGAAGTCAGGGAACTTTTAAAGCAGTTTCTCTACAAATTCCTCAAGTATGCATGTTAACAAACATCTATCCAGGGCAAAAGCTTGGTACCCTAAGTGCAATGTTTGCATCATTAAGGGAGACAGTCTTCCCTCTCGAATTTTGACCATTAGGCATTGCATGTCCAACTAAACTCGTAATGAATACTCTTCCACTGTAGTGAGCAGCAATGCCTCTCTCAGCTATGAGATCCATCTCCTCAGTTCTTATCTGCCAGAAACAAATGACTTCTACATTAATTAAATTCCATGAATTAGGCTGAGAACTATTTTATGAAGACCATGACAGCCATTAGGGACTACTTAGAACATGTCCATCAGAAAATACCTGAACTTCCAATCGAAACATGCTCTCATAGAGAAATGGAATTACAATTGTGTGAAGACTTTGATAGCCATTAGGTTTCGGGGTTGCAATATAGTCCTTCATCTGTTACATGATTAGACCAGCACTTCTTAAAATACTAAAAACAAGAAGCAGTAACATAGTGGAGGGCACTTCAAGAATATAAAGAATACACACAGCTCGGGGTATAGGTGTCCAAATTCCATGGATTAAACCAAGAACATGATAGCATATCTGCAAAATGGGAAACAATGTAATAAGGGATACAGCATAAGAGACACAATTCACCATAAAATAGACAGGGGTTTACCTGTTGCAGACTGCACAAAGGTCCTATTTCAGCACATGCCTTTGGCTTTATGATAATGCGTAGCTGATTATCACCAAAAGCAAATGATTAATTGAGAAAAGTTTGACCACTAGTTTTGGCTAGTTTTCCAATATTATTCAAGGTGTGTGTCAAAACAAACCTGTGCAATTTGGTTAACCTCATTGATCGAACCTTTTGATTTCAGCACAGCTTTGAAAATACTGAAAGCAAATAACAAAATTTCCCAATAAAATGCCTTGAAAAGCAATTCAAAACAAAACCTTCAATAGGCCGTTGGAGAACAAATATAGGCAAGGGCCTTTCTTAGACAATTAGAAAGCTCATGGCATGAGATGATATGCTCAGTCAGTCTAGATTATAGAATCTCAATGACCCTACACTTAACACAGAACCATACACACTAATTCAGAGAGCCTAAGAAAAAATGTGAAGACCACACACTGAGTTTCATGCACCGCGCAATCATGTAAACAGGTATTTTAATCGCATAAGCTGATATGGGATTCTAATATGATAACATCAAAATGTTTTGGCAAAATGAGAGAGAGGATAATGTGCATTGAGAATGGCAAATATGCAATGTTTCAAGCAAACATTCGTGGACTTACCTGTAAGGCTCCTTACAAGCAGAGCGGACATCAGTTTTCACTGTCACAAGGTCTAAGAAGGGATCTTCCTCAATCTTCTTAGTCAAAATTTTGTTTGCCTTATGAGAGAACAACAAAAGGAATAAAAACCACATTGATGCAAGATTGTCTCAAAAACCATACAACTTGACTTTCCTCAGGCCTCAGCACTACACTTCGATAATTAGCACCTTATATGAAATCTTCTTCAGCTCCGTGCAAAGTTCATTAAATCATGTAAGAGAGAAGGCAAACAGGTTACCTCTGCAAGCTCTTTCTCATGTTTTTCATAGAGGTCTCTGACCCTCGTTTTGACCTTTGCATAATCTTCAGCATTGGTGTACATGAATGAAAGATTTTCAAGCTCAGACTGCAAGAAATTAAGATGGCATAATACATAAATTAATTCCAAACTTTGATATTCCAAAACAGAGGGAAACAGGGAGGGTGCTTTTGACTTAATTTGATACACCATCATATTGCATTTGACTTAATTTGACTTAACTCAGTGACATTGGTCAAAAACAATGCACCATCAACACTGCAAATGAAGCTTATCAAATAGGACAAAATTAAAGATCTCAAGGTACTTCAAGTTCAAATCAGCCCACTCTCAAAGCAACCTTAGGGAAAAAAGCTTAAAATTGAAAGTGTGTATCCGAGGAATACCTTAATTTGATACATCCCTAACAATTTTGCAAGTGGTGCAAAGACCTGGAGTGTTTCCATTGCAATGCTGGACTGCAAAGAAATAAAAATTTTCAAAATAATATTAGACGGTCAACAGTCAACTACGGTGAGAAGATCAACAAAGTACCTGCTTATGTGGTGGCATATGTGAGAGAGTACGCATGTTATGTAATCTGTCAGCTAATTTGACAATTATAATGCGAACCTGAAACAACAGTGGTTTGACTGTAAAATTGGCTTTAAGAACAGATAATCAACAAGATTGATATATGCTGTAATGGATAAATCACCTCCTCTGTCATTGCAAGAAACATCTGTTGGAGGTCATCAGCTTTCACATCTTGTACTGAATCAGCTTCATTCTTATACTTCAATTTTCCTAGCTTAGACACCTTAACAGAAAATGAAATAATAAAAAATCAATCTCCACTCAAGAACGCTACGGACAGTTTGCCCAACATAATATTCAAGTCCACTCAAGAACATAAATATGTAAACATAAACAAAGAACCTTAGTCTCTCCCTCTACAATACGACGCACAATGGGACCAAATTCGTTCTCTATTCTTTCAAAAGTAACAACATTTGTGTCCTCAACAGTATCATGCAGTAATCCAGCAGCGATTGATTCCCAATCCAATTCCTATGAGAACAAGTGATGGCCATACATTATGGTGTATAATTTCACATAGATTCAGAGAATGGGTATAATTTGAAAATTCTTCAAAGCTCACAAGTTCTCCAAGAATCCGTGCAACTTCAACTGGATGAACGATGAAGGGCTCTCCACTGCGTCTTCTCTGACCGTCATGAGCCTCAAAAGCCAGCTTTGGTGGGGGAAAAGCAGTTCAATAAATATCTCAGTCATTAATATGCAATTATGAGCAAGCAAGATTCTTCCAGATCAAAGTTTACCTTAAGAGCATTGTGAACCAATTGCAATTCTTTTGGTGAAAGGTATGAAATAGTGGGCTTCAGATCCTGGGGTAATCAGCCAATCACAACTGTCAGCCAAACCCCCTCTACAAGCAATTTCTGTTTGAAGAATAGCAATGATGATAATTGTGGAAATACCAGGTAAAGAAAAAGGCGAATTTTACCTCCCACAACTTTTCAGGAGAAATCACATACAAGGTTTCTGATGACATGGATGAACAACACAATTTCCATCTTATATTATCATCTTTAAATAATCTTGATTTGCAAAGTCCCCTAAGAGGTGCATAGTCAGAAGCTTCATTGATATAACAACCTCCTTTATCAAAATCTCCACGTCTCTGGAAATAGCATAAATGTAAAAGGTACTGATATTAATAACCATGAGAACTCATTTAAAAAACCAGAATTGCAGTATAATCGAATAAACTGTGGAAGAAGGAGAGTAGCTTTGGATGGCATAGCACAAAAATTGGAAGCTCTTGTGCCTCACATTAATTGTTAGTTTCATCGGTAGTAAGTGCTCTTGATGCTTTAAGGAAAACAATAATACTTCTCAATTTGAATTATAAAAACAGTTATAAGTATATATAAATTCCCAAAACGTGAATTCTTGTATAAACATATGATCATCTGTTATAATGCATATCCATTGTTTTCCCAGCAATTATAATCTTAAGATTTGAGACATGTCCTTTGCCGTCTCTTTCAAAGATAAACATCAAAAACCTTCCAAATTATAAGGTTGGAATAAAAGGATCTTACGCAACTAAACCGGTTCCTTCTTCTTCCATTCCGCACGTACAACAAGGATGAAAACTGAGCAGGACATGCAGTGCTCGCAAGGAAACCTGTCAAGACTCTAGGAGCTTTCCACGCACATGAAAGCACACTACAGTCATGTCTCCCACCACCATCCCCTTGCGGCAACTTCCGTATATTCACACATTCCACCCACACTACAAATCCAAGAATCGGAGTTACTCAGGAAATCTATGGAACAAAATCCAAAATCTCATGGCACATCCAAAAATGAGATAAATCTATCCTAGAAATCATCTTCGGAATCTTGTCCTTTTGTAAATGAAAAATAACGATACAAATTCCGACATTTCAAACGTTAATTTCCATCCGTTTCAGCATCCGTAGAAGTATAGATAAAAGACCAAAAACGAAAAAAAAAACAAAAAAACAAAAATAAAACACGAGATACTGCTATTTCTTGCATTAAACTAAACTAAGGTTTCAAGAACGCTTTCACAGCAACATCCCCAATCAAAATTCAAACTATCTGTCAGAGAACTTACCGGATAAGGAATAAGAAGAAGAAGAAGAAGCAAGAGCCATATTCTCCGCGGAGAAGCATCACAGAAGAGCAATTTCAATTCATTGAGCTTTTATTCATTAAAATACCGACACGTGCACATTCAAACACAATCACAGAGCTCACTAACACCACATTGATAGGAGTTAAGCCACCGGAGACGGAGATGCATAGTTGTACATATATGGCGGAGCACGGTGTGAGAGAGAGGGAGAGGAGAGACTCTTGAGCGGAGACCTCCTCAGTCGTTCTGGCTAATCAATCGGAAAAGATAACAAGAAAGAAGTGAGAAGCGTTACGGTTTTGAAAAATTTTGACGAATAAGCCGTGGGTTTGAACTCTGAACAATTTCGGTGAAGAGAACAGATAATCCAGACAGAAAAGACAGACAGCGAGGAATTTATATATATATATATTCTTAAAATTTTATAATTAATTTTTATATTTTTATATTTTTTTCAAAATTTATTTTAAATTAATTTTTTTTAAAAATAAAATCGTAAAAAATTATCCATTAATTAAAAAATTAATAAAATTTTAATTTTTAAATAAAAATAATTTAAAATAATTTTAAAAAATATAAAAATTAAATAAAAATATAAAAAAAGAATTTAATTATAAAAATTTATGAAATTTTAAAATCAATTTTTTATATCTACTTTTCATAAAATAAAATTTTCTTTTTTCTTTTTAATTTAGTATAAATAATTAAAACAAAAATATGTTAAACTGTATAGACACATATACATTTAATTCTAATATTCTCAGACTTTTTTCTTTACCTTTTTTCTTTTATAAAAAAAAACATACATAAATATAAAAAATTGAACACATTCATTGACACAAAATAAAAATATTAAAAATATACAAATTAATAATTCTTATTAGCCGCAAAGGTAATAATTATGCGCCGGCAAGTGAGATGGAATATTATTGCATAACATAATATTCCGGTCTTTTGTCCACCGCCAGGTGAACCTTTTCATTTAATCACCCAACGACGACGTGATGCTCATTTGTCATAATGCTCAGTTGTCTTTTTTTGATTTTTTTTTGGTACACGGGAAACAAGGTAAGATGGCGGCTCAGGGTTGTGGATGGTCGATTATCGATAATCAGAGAAGACGCTGTGACGTTCCTAATTTTGTAGGACTGCGTGCACAAATATTACTTTCTCGTCGCATAATAAGGGACTCGACAAAAGGCAACAGAAGGGTGAGTGAGAGTCATGATCACTCACCCTGATAAACTAAGAAAATTGTTTCTTTTTGGGTTGTAATATTTAATAGAATCTAGTGTTAGTCTTTGGGTTATGGTATGATTTAACGGCATCTGGTTTTGGGATTGGCTTATTGTCTAATGCTTACTTTTGGGTTGGGGCTGTACTTCTGTGTGACATAATCAGGTTGTGGAACATTACCGTAATTTGGTCTGCCCCCCGTCCGACGGTTCCGAGCCAGGCTTATAGTCCGACTCGTTGGGATATGGCTTTTGGGCCGTAGCTGTAATCAAACACCATATGCAACAACTAGCAGTGGCAAAACAGAACTTAAATATTTATCCGGAAAGAGGGTATAAAATTTCTAGCAATTACTATAATTATTTTTATTATATAATTTATAATTTAATGAGTTATTTAACGAAAAAGAGAGAGATAGAGTACCAATGAGATTTAATTTATTAGTATTAAAGTTGTTTATATTACTAACAATTTTAAATTTTAAATTTAATCAGAACTAATTAATCAAATAAAACGTTGTGTTTTTAATGTTCTCACAACTTGTTGCCTTGAAGGCTCAAGGCAACGGGCTTGTGGTGGTCTTAATGTTTTTTAGTACTGGTAATAAATTCACCGACAATAAACATAACATTTATTTCTTACATGCGGGCTCTCTGGATCGATCATATGCTCCTCATCTTTTGACGTACAACAAAACAAAAGGCATGGACGACAGCCAAAAGCGACCCCCACCCACCAGACGCAAACGGCGTGCCTGGTAGCTTTGAATGGGCAATAAAGCACCGTAACGACTAACAATCAATTGTCAAACGCAGTTTTTATAATAGTATGTATAAACATAATATTAGGCTGACTTCGGTTTCCCAATCCTTCCTAGTTAAAGAATAACTATTATCCCAATCCATTTCAAAGTCCACATTTTCTTTCCTGGGAAAAAAAAAATATAAATAAAGTCCACAATTCGAGATAAAATGGTTAAAGACCAAATAAATTTCAAAAGTAGAAATCATACTCCTTCAACGAATGATTGTACAAAATTAATAGAAACAACGAACAATGAGGACACTGTCAAAGAAAGAGAACCAATCACATTTTAAATCGTTTTGTTTTTAGCCGTCACATCATTTGTTTAATTATTTCTCAGAACTTACCATACAGCATCCACCAATTTATTATTTGTAACGTCAAAGGTTGACAAGCATCGGGATTAGCAGACCTAATAATCACTAATGTAGTTGGAAAATCACGTGCGAGTAATTACAACAATGCCCCTCAAACGTTTACCAGTTTTTTGACGAAACTAAACGTTTACCATTTGGGTATATTTTTCTCGGCCTCTGAGATTTTTTTTTTTTTAATGGGTCAAAAGGCTTTTCAAGGATCGTGATGGGACAAGTTGAAATTAAGCAGCCTTGGAGCGAAAGAAACGGTAAAACTCGTACGCAAGGTGTATGCCAGGAATGTTCCTAAAAAAAAAAGAAGAAAAATAAAAAAGACTCGTCAACTTGTTCGCTTCTGGCAACCGCTGAGCCTACAACTCGGAGTACATATGCGTATCATCTTCCTTCATTTTTCACTCGCTATTCAACTTTCAATTCCTAGGCAAAACAACAACAAAAAAAAAAAAAAACCAAAAACCCCCATCAGTCCCAAAAACATCTGCTTGATTATTGTGGCTTAAAAATGTGCAGTGGTCCTAGTCTCGCTGAGCTCATCCGTCGCAACGGGGACCGTCGGGTCACTGCTTCTGACCTCTGGCCTAATGTGTCTTTCAACAAACTCAGCCCTTTCGAGTCCTATCCCGGCTCACTCCCCCAGTATCGCGACTCGCCCGCTGTGAAAGGGGTCCAGTCCTCTTCAGGTGTTAAATTGATCCCTAAGATAGATTTTCAATCTCTTTTCCATTTTATTTATGCTTATTCTCATGCAAACAGGTGGTGACCAAAAGGAAAAGGGCACCAAGAGGCAGAGGAAGACTCTTTACAGAGGAATCAGGCAACGTCCCTGGGGAAAATGGGCAGCCGAGATTCGTGACCCAAGAAAAGGAGTCCGCGTCTGGCTAGGAACCTTCAACACCGCCGAGGAAGCGGCTCGAGCCTACGATAGAGAAGCCCGCAAAATACGAGGCAAGAAAGCCAAAGTGAATTTTCCTAATGAAGACGACGCCTATGCCACCTCCCAATATCTTCCTAACCAGCTTCCTCCTCCAAATCCGAATCCTCCACTTTACCAACACCCCATTGGCAATTTCAACTCGATCCCAAAAAGCTATGACTTTGCGTTTGGTTATGATCTAAACCAAATCGGAACAATCGTTTCAAGTGATTTCAATCTTGATACAGGTGCTGATTGTAGCCAGGAAAATTCTGGTTCCAGTTCACAGGAGGAAAATCCTGTCCCTATTCCCACCACCGATCTTGTTGGTTGCAACGAGAACATGAGTGATTTCGATTATTTTGGTCAGGATGCTAAAGTGAAAGAGGAAGAAGTGGAGGTGGAAAAGAACGATCAGGTGAGGATGCTGTCTGACGAGCTCATGGGGTATGATAATTACATGATGTTCTATCAGACTCCTTATCTTGACGGTCAATCTGCTGCTCCAATTACTACTCAGGAAAATGTTGTCGAAAATCTGTGGAACTTCGATGATGACGCTGTTGCTGCCCCTGTTAATTCTGCCGCTCTGTAGCTGTGGTTTGGTCTCTTTTTCTTTTTCTTAGCAGTATCAGAATTTCTGTATTCTGAGTTGTTCAGACTTCGTATGTAATTTGGGTAACTTGCGTGCCATTTTTCTGTGTGTAGGTGCTAAGTGTAACAGCGTAAAAATTGCAAATTTTATATTCAATTCTGCGAATGAAATTTCTACTTGAATGTCTTTTTTGTTTTTCCCCTTCTTTCGGTGAAGCGATCATGAGTGAATTTCCCGGGAGGCTCCACACAAGTTGTCCCATCGTTGATTGAAAGAGTCACACGATTGTTTCTCTACATTTGCCTCAAGTGATGCTTCTGGGTACTACGAATGTGTCTGTCAAAAGAATAGTAACAAGAAAATGAGTCACTCTCACTCCTTGAAGTATCTAAAAAAACAAAAAAGGAGAGTAATCGAAACATCTTTAGTTTTTCAAATCAAGAAAAATTGGCTGTCCATCTTCAATAAAAAAATAAAAAAAAATCATTACAAAGGATTATCATACTTCGATAAAAATGTCGCACCCAGAACTAGAAAATGGATGAAAGAAAATTCGAACTTGCAAACTGCTCTGCTGGTTTTGACGTTGCCTTTGGATTTAGACCAAAAGGTTCTTCTGGGCGGCCAACTCCTTTTCCCTAATTAATGTATAGCCTAGGGATGTACTGTACAATAGAAAACGTCCACTGAGTGCAACGCGTAGTCCAAAGTGACCAAAGTGAGTATTTATTTGTGTAATTTACGATTTAAAAATTTTGTAACAAAAAAAAGTATTTATTCAGAGCACAACTCAATAAAAAAAAAAAACTTTAATTACACATTTATAGTTTTATACTTTGTTTGTGTGTGTGTGTGTGTGTGTGTGGAGTGTACACATTTGCTAAGTGCAATTATTGATCACTTAAGTAGAAAAAAATAATTAAATAAATTAAACAGTCCACAACGTGTAGGTCTGCCTTCTTTTGGATCAATAACATGTTTAGAGGTAGCAAGATTGAGGCCCGTGAGCTAGGAGATGGTGGGACTGGGACCACGGTTAAGTGGTAGGGCCTGGCTGGTGAAAGATGCTGGTGGAGCCGGTTGCCGATGCGGCACCTTTTGATGGGTTAATTTCTGATGCTCACATGGAGGAACCTGGACTAGCCATCAACAAATCAGCCCGTCACATACATCTGGACTATATTTTCTCATCTCAGAATCCAAGGGCCCACAAAAATTTCGTTTCGCGGGACCCAATTCGGAGTGAAACCAACACCACTGGTCGCTTCTCTCCCATATGGTGGGCCCAACAACTTGAAATTGATCCGCGGGCTGATTATCTCAGCGGGCTTGTTCATGGGCCTTCGGGCCCACTCATTGCATTCTGACCCAAAGTGAAGGGAAAGCCCAAATAGAAAGAAATCCAAAAAACCGCCTCGCCAAACCCTAGAGGCGAAGCATCAGCGGCATAAATAACCGCTGCGCTCAAGGCTGTCGCACGCAACGCAGGCAGAGAGCGCAGGGAGGGAGAGGAGATGGTTTCGCTGAAGCTGCAAAAGCGGCTGGCCGCCAGCGTGCTCAAGTGCGGGAAAGGGAAGGTCTGGCTCGATCCCAATGAAGTCAATGAAATCTCCATGGCCAACTCCCGTACGTTCTCATTTCTTTGTTACTACTCTCACCTGTTTGCGTTTCAGCTCAATCTCTGAGCTCATCTTATCGTTTGCGTGTAATTTTCATTTCACGTACGCTGATGAACCGTAGCTTAGTACTGAGAGAAATGAAGAGATACACGTGTGATGATGCGAGGGCTGTCGGCTAGAAATGTAGGGACTTGCGTTAATAGTTTTAGATTCAGCATAGTTTTATGTTCAATTAGAGATTAATTAATGCTTTAAACCTTCTCTCTTTTTTTTTTAAATTTTAAATTTTGCTTTTGGGGGGTTGTGGGGGGCTGAAATAGTGCAAGAATTCCCGATAAGGAGGAAAGCCCAATGGGTAGCAAGTGCCGTATGACAGTTTTGTATATGTGATTTTAAACGGTTCTCTGAGGGTGCCTCTTTGCTAATAAGCTACGTTTTTAATTCTCACCTCATTGGTTGGGCGCCCCAGCTTCACCTTATAATGCGTACTGCTTTATATTTTAACTGATATATTTTTGGCTGCAACAAAAGCAGCTATGGCGTATATTTCATGTATGATTTGTAAAATACAGGCCAGAACATAAGAAAGTTGGTCAAAGATGGTTTTATCATCAGGAAGCCAACAAAGATTCACTCTCGATCTCGTGCACGTCGTATGAAGGAAGCTAAGAGGAAGGGGCGTCATTCTGGATATGGTACATCTCTTCTTCACTATGTAACTTGCGTTAGAATTAATTGTGTATTTAAGTTTAGGGTTGATTGTCTCAAGATGTTCTGCAAACACCACGTGAAAAAAAAATCTCTAGTTCTCCCATCTGTACTTTTAGTTTGTATTAACATTTTTAACTGGTTGCAGGTAAGCGCAAGGGTACAAGAGAAGCTAGGCTGCCAACAAAAGTACTGTGGATGAGAAGGATGCGTGTTCTAAGGCGGCTGCTCCGTAAGTACCGGGAGTCAAAGAAGATTGACAAGCACATGTACCATGACATGTACATGAAGGTTAAGGGTAATGTCTTTAAGAACAAGCGTGTTCTTATGGAGAGCATTCACAAGTCAAAGGCTGAGAAACAAAGAGAGAAGACTTTGTCTGATCAGTTTGAGGCCAAGAGAGCAAAGAACAAGGCAAGCAGGGAAAGAAAAATTGCTAGAAGGGAGGAACGTTGGGCTTTGGTAAGAACAATTGTAGCTTGTGTTTGATGCTAAGAATCGTTAAAGTTCCTTCTTATCTGATGCCTTAGGAGTAGCAGAACTTGATAGGGTGTGAAATATAATTTATGCTAAGAGCTGTAGCTTCTTTTTGCATCAGTTTTAAGGGTTATTGGTATGTTTAAACCACCTTAAGAAAGACAAGATGGGATGATGCGCCCTGTTATAATTTTGGAATCGATGGAGGGCTTCTCTAACTTGTCTGTCTGTGATATTTGTTGTGTGCCCTGACTGATTGTCTATATAGGTCCAGTATTTACAAAATGGCTCTGTGAAGACAAGATTGATGATTCTCTCTGATACATGGTGTTTTGACATCATTAATTTTCAATTTGATTTACAGGGACCGGGAGTTGAAAAAACCATTGCTGCACCGGTTGCTGTCACATCTCAACCAGTCGTGTAAGTGTTTTTTTATCAAATATTTACACTTGTGGTTAGTTCTGGCTCCATTTGTTGATGTTTTCTTGTTATCTATGCAGGGGTTCGAAGAAATCTAAGAAGTGAGATCCTTTGGCAGGGTAGTTTTGTTGGCCTGAGATTTTTCTGTTGAGTTGATGTTACTCATTATATTAAGCTTATGGATGGAGTTTCATGATGCTGGCACTTCCTTTTATACAAACTCCTTGTTTTATTATATGTTTCTGTTGGATAGTCATTGATAATAAGTCGATTGTTTCAGTGTCTTGGATTTCTTGATGAATGCAATCATACAGATTTTTCCGAGGGCTAAGGTTTTGGAAGATGAAAAACATTGGAATTGAAAGTGCCAAAGTGATCATCGGAACAAGAATGAGGAATAAGAACCTACCCAAATAACTTTGAGAAATAAAGATCCGCAAAATTGCAGTGTCAAAGTTATGACGCATGACAAGAATGAAACTTCATGTGTCAAGACATAGGATATCTCGACGCGGAATGACAAGAATGAAACTTCATGGTTGAGTCCTAGCTAGAAATTCATCTTTTTTATTTGCCCGCCCGGAAGATGTGATCCTCAAGCAAATAGCGGCACGTTCACCGGTATACCAACCACGAGGGATGATTTGTAAGTTAGCTGTTAAAATGAGTTTCGAAAGAGCCACGAATCCTACGAAAAATGACGTTTTTCAGATGAAGGCAGCGAGAGGAAGATGAGACTGATGAGATTAGCATAAATCTTTGTAAGATTTATCGAGACAAGGGCAAACCCAACACGCCAGTGACCAAAAGCAAGATCTCGGTCAACCAACGAGTAAAGAAAGTGCAAATAATTCCTGATTCGAATCCGAATCCAAACCCTAAAACTGCAAATATCCTAGATCCAGTTTGCTAGGAATTTTGGTCTGGGCTTTCAAATGGTTCGACCAGATGGGGATGAGTTGCAGGAAGGAATAGTTCCTGTAGGCCCAATGGGCTATAATGGGCCTTGAAACAAATCCCCCGCTATAATTGCAACATTGAGTTGGACGGTAAAAGACGTCCATCACTTAGCGTACATCGGCAACACCTACCCAATTACTTTTATTCCTTCACCACACCAAAAAGGCAGAGAACGATCTAGGCGTGGGTGATTGCTCTTTTTGTTGCACCCGCGGTCCTGGGGTAGTGCATAGAAAAGAACTTTGAAGACACAGTCGTCCTTTAACCGGTTAGAGAAGTGGAGCAATTTCCCCTACGAGGTTCCCGGGGTTACAGGAGTGCTATTGATAGAGGAGACGATGGTTTGATTAAGCAAAATATGAAACAACGGCCAAGAATCGTAAATGTAATACCAATATACCGTTCACAGGACAGCTCCTTGAGGAAAATTTTCATTTCTTTGATTGGGAAGGGATATTTCCCCAATGTAATAAATTGATCACTACAAAAAGAGGGAGGCTTTCCATTATTAATCCCATCAATACCTCCCGAGTGCTTGTAACAGAAAAGAGAGAAGCCAGCCAGTAGGAAAGCCAAAAAGGAAAGCCAAAAAGGAAAATTGTTTTAAGCATTAAGCTTGTTTCAAAAAAAAACCTTAGGCCGCTTCAGAATCTGAATCTCAAGAAACTGGTTTTAAGAAGCTTTGAACTCCTCTTATATTTATCGATCAGATGGGCCAAGCATTTTTTCAGGCACCACAAGATTGTCAAATTCTTCACTGGTTAGCACTCCAAGTTTAAGTGCAGCCTCCTGCATAAACAACGCATGTAACTTGTAGAAGAAAATGCGTTTGCCATCAAAATTCACTACAAGGATAAAGAAACAAGACAATATCCACAAAGAGCATAAACTATCCAAGAAGATAGGCATAACGTTATTCAAAACATCTAGTAGTAGAAACCTACATCATTCCAGATTAAAATTGTTTGAGGCCTTATCATGGCCTTCCTAGCTGAGGAAAATGTGATTGAAAAAATGGAAGAGAGAATGACTTCATGGCCAATTTGATGCAACTAAAAAAGAGCATAAATTATTACGATGTGCATCTTTACTCTAAAATTGTGAAATAAAATAAAAGATCAAAAGCATGGCAGGCTATCACCTTCAGAGTAGTCCCTTCCTTGTGGGCGGTCTTGGCAACTGCTGCAGCATTGTCATAACCAATTTTCTAGGAAAAAGATGGCAGCACAAATGAATATATATAAAACACAGAAAATACAAACATTATAAAGATGGCGATACAAAATAGGCTGGAGCTTACAGGGTTCAAGGACGTGACAAGCATAAGCGACTGCAGGTCCATTATAATTTTCACACACCAAAAAGTACAAGATAAATTAGCTTTGTGTGTTAGTAAGTTAAAAATAAATGTAAACATCCAACGTTGGCAAAAACTGACCTCATGCAGTAATTTTGAAATTCTCTCCTTATTCGCTTGAATTCCCCTGACACAATTTTTCTCAAACGAAGCAGATGCATCCCCAAGCAATCTCACTGACTGATGCCAAAGAATCAAATACACACTTCACTGAAGAAATCCATATGCACTCAATGACAACTAAGGGCCAAAAACCCTCAATACAAGAAATTAGTAGTATATTAGCACATGCTATCTATCAAATATCAATAAGAGCAATGGAATTCATCTATTGACAGTAAATAATATAACAACAGCATCTGAACCTTCAAGATTTCGAAGCATGCATCTAAAAAATCCCAGATAGGAGGGAACTCATACAATGTTTAAACACCCACAAGTTTATTGTTCTAAAATCTGATACCATTAATTTCTTCATTCCTTTCAATTATATCTTCTTATTCAGAAGAAATTTCCACCACATCTACCAAATAACAAATAAATTTAAAACTTAGATTCAATCCATTTTGCAAAAACTTTGTAATGAACAGTAAAAGACAGATTTTTTCACAAATGCCATCATAATAGCTTAATTTTTCCAGATGAAACATGCTAAATCTCAAGGTAGAGGCACTGAATTGCACTGCCATACACTAAGGGACTTAATGTTTGGAATTTTTCACATAGAAACAATAAGGTTCCATGGCAATGTGACCTACATGTAGGAGACCACTTGCAATCATTGGCTTGAACACATTTAACTCAAAGTGGCCATTTGATCCACCCACTGTAATGGCCACATGATTTCCCATAACCTGCAAAACAAAGAATCCTTTTAATAAAAGAAAAGGTTGATCAAGAGCATAGTTCCAAATTCAAAAATTGCCTGGTTGATGGTGATCCTAAATAAGCTGAGTCAAAGACATCATAATTACCTGAGCGCAGACCATTGTAAGAGCCTCACACTGGGTAGGATTAACCTTTCCCTGAAAAGAAAAATTTTTGATCATACAACCATGCCATATGTCAGTGATACATAAGAATTAGTAGTTGAGTCTCAGAATTTCATCTTTCAAATAAAGAAGATTGGATAAAGAGTTACTGGCATGATGCTGCTGCCTGGCTCATTTTCAGGAAGAATGAGTTCTCCAAGGCCGCATCTTGGACCACTGAAGAACCAAAACACCATAAAAACTACAAAATAGAACACATAACAAGCAGGGAAAGGGGGTTATTTAACTAAAATAAAGACCTTCCCAAGAAGCGTATGTCATTTGCAATCTTCATTAGAGAAACAGCAACAGTGTTGAGAGCTCCACTAGCATGAACACAGGCATCATGTGCAGCCTGGAATATTTAAGCCAAATTGAGCAAGAAGCATGTGAAACTGCTATCTCTCATAGCAATGGATAGAATGGGACAATCCCCCAACCAATGGAAGCACAAGATGAAAAAGTCCTTGATGTTGGAAGGTAAACGAAAAATTTCCAATCATGGAGAAGTTAAGACACTAACCAAAGCCTCAAACTTGTTTTCTGCTGTGATAAATGGTAGTTTTGTTTCCTCTGCAACAGCTGCAGCTATCTTTTCATCAAAACTGGAGGCATGTAAAACACCAATAATTGGTAAAGGCCAGATGAATGTTCACAAACAGCACTTGTTCTGCTGAAAAATATAAACTAGTTAAAATGGTCCGTAATGGCAGTGACAATATAGACAACTCCCACCAACTGTGGCTCTTCTACACAGCAACTTCACTTTCTTGTTTTGCCTTCCTTTCCCTAGTAAGCATACAAAATATGGGACAGTTTTCTAGTGCAAATATCTAAATGTAACGACCAGTGATGTTCTGCATAGAGAATATGAATCCATAAAGGGCATATCATGTCAAGCAAAAACTGACTATACACACCCTTTCTTTGTGTTCAATCCAGTTCCCACAGCAGTTCCACCTTGTGCAAGCTGCATTAATAATGTATACAATCTGTCAGAATTCTTGAGGGAGAAAAAAGACAAGGATGAAAAAAATAATGAGAGGACAGCACACACTAAAATTTATGTGTTACAACCTGATATAAGCGGGGTAAAGCCCAGCTGACTCGATCAATTCCATACCTCACCTGCAAACAAGGCACAAATAATGAGAAGAAAGTACAATTAATTCAGATTAATGGACTAGATGAAATACAGAAGTCCTATGGAAAAGATAACTTACTTGCATGGTATAGCCACTAAACTCTTGGCCAAGTGTCAAAGGGGTAGCATCTTGAGTATGTGTCCGCCCAATTTTAACAATGTCTCTGAACTCAATGGACTGTTTATAGAAAATCAACTAAATCAGTCCTGATACACAATGTGCAGCATATACAAATGCAAGAACAAGTTTCCAACTGAAAAGGAGAGAGATGATGGTAGGATGCAAAGCAACAAAGTTAACTTGTCTGTGAAAGAGAGAGAGGCTGAAAGAGCAAGCGTGGTAAAGCGATGATAACACTGACTGCCCAAATGGTTCTCATTGCTATGACTATTGGCATGTGTAACTGATTTACCTAAACAAAGTTGAATATCTATGGTGCTGGCGCACACTTAGTAGAAATTGAAATAAATGAATAAATTGTAGGCCAAAAGAAATCATGTATGTGAGACAGATCGGATAAGCCATTCTCATCATATAATGTCCTGAAGTTACCCATGCTGATAAGCATGCCATAACATGATGAAAAAGAAAGCAAATGCAAGCTATGTTCAGCCATGTGACTGCAAGGCTTAATCTGCATGTACAATATTGAAAGTAGTACAAAAGATGAAGCATCCCATACAAATACAAGGGATGAATTCCTATTTCTAATAACATTTTCAGAGTAGGAAACACAGAACCTTATCATGCAGTGTATTTTGCAAAATCTTCAGATTTGGTAGTAACCTCGAGTTTATTTCCGTTGCAGCCGCAATGTGCATTACCTGCAAACAAAAAGAAAAAGGTTATAAGCACAACAATTAAAGACAACAGGGAAGATGATGGCTTCACATAGACAGCTTGAACATGAGTTCTTCGAGAATCAAATCATAGACTTATTTATAAAATGTAACTTAAGAGGTAAACCATGCTTACAGTTGGGAATGTATCATTAGAAGACTGAGATCTGTTCACGTGGTCATTTGGGTGAACATACTTTTCACCACGCTTATGTCCAAGGATCTCAGCTGCTCTATTGGCAATAACCTGGAAAGTCCATGGTTCAAAACATAAACTCAACATGCATTTTTTTGTACCTTGTGAAGTTGAATATGCAACAACGTCACAATCTAGCATACAGTGTGTTTGACATACTGAAGTTCAGATGTCCCACAGGGCAGATGTTACTCCAAGTACTACAGTAATTAGAGGACCCTGGTAGAATATTGACTATGTTCACTGCAGCATAAGTATCATTCATGGCAGACTAACAATAAGGCACCATCGCAGGAGGAATGTCCTAATCTTAATAATTGCACAATAATGGGCTAGGAACAAGTGTCATATCCCCAATAAGCAAGAATTCCTAGGTTGAAAATTAGGCGAAATTTTTTTTAAATTAATGTTTGACAGTTCAATGCACTAATGAATATGTAAAGGAGCTGACCTCATTGGCGTTCATATTAGATTGAGTTCCACTGCCAGTCTGCCAGATGACGAGTGGAAAATGATCGTTTAGCTTCCCCTCAGCTACCTCTTGGGCAGCTTGCATTATCGCCTTCCCTACCGATGGGTCAAGACCATACTCCATGTTCACCTGCAATACAATAAACCAAACAATGTCATCTTATTAAAGCCAGGAATTGAGGAGTTCAAAATGAAAGACTTGACGCCGAGCCAGAACAGTAGGAAGCAAAAAAAAAAGAAAAAAAATCAACCTTAGCAGCGCATTTCTTAAGGATGCCAAAGGCACGAATGACAGGTTCTGGCATCCGCTCGCGCTCGCCTCCTATGTCAAAATTCTGCAACGATCTCTGAGTTTGCGCTCCCCATAATCTTAATTACCCACCAAAAAGAAAGACAAGAGAAACAAACAAACAAAAAAAAGAAAAAGAAAAAGGACGTTGAAGTAAGTATTTTATAATTTTTTATGTGTTCAGTTGACTTCGGGAAATGATAAAAGAATGAAGGATTAAAGAACCGGTTCGAACTTCTCGGAGGGAACAAGAATGGGTCCAAAAGTGTCCCTCTCCTCTCTGAAACTCGTTGAGTACGATCTCCAGCAAGTCGCGTAACGCAAGCTGCCCGCAAGCTGCGATGTCGTCTGTCCACCGGAGAGTGAGAGCCGCCGAGCCGCGATGTACATAATCGCCATTTCTTGCTCTAACCAGATCCTACGCCAATCGAAACACTACACACACACTCAAATTTCTTCTAATTAAAAATAAGTAAATAAATAAAAACGAATCAAGAACACTTGTTTTATACAACAAATAATCAAAAGGAGATCAGATCGCGAGCCTACCCAGTCGGAGCGAGGTTTACGGAGGGCGCGAGAATCGAGAAGCCAAAAATCCGAATGGCTTTTGCCTTCGGGGCCGTGCAGGAGATAAAAAGGTAGCGAGCAGCAGAACAAAGTTTGACGATTCAATATTATTCCGTTTCTAGACTTTGTTACCAAGCATTGCAATTTGCACGTGTTTGACTGTTGAATGGAACGGAGGCGACTGCCCGAAATCAAAACCCTAACGGTCGAGAGCTGCGGGCTGCAGAGTGCAGTAATGCGGTTATGGTAAGGATGGCGACGGAACGGTGCGCGTGACGATTGCTTCAACTTTTCAATTTAACTTTACGGAAATCTGACTTGGCGGCAGTCATTCTCCCTTTAACAACAACCTAAAATAAATACATAAATAAATAAATAAGAAATTATTTTTAAAAAAATATAATAATAATAATAATTTCTATTATTTTTTCTTTTTTATTTCCCTCGTTTGATGACATTTGGACTGGGGCTCGCAGGGCTATCAGTTGTGGCATTCTTCCGATTGTTAGCAATAATGCAGGGTATTGATTATCTGTATTAAGCGTATAATGTAAGTGCACTTTAAGATAATTGGACTGTACGATCTCCCCACTATATTCTCGGAAAAAATTTGAGCCCTATAATCCTCCGCATAGAATCATTTCCAACGACAATAAACATATCATGTCCAATGCATGGAGGGGCTGATTGAAATTTCTAATCTCTCTTGTCCTTCTAAATTATTAAATTAATATAATTTGACTTTTTTCTGGATAAATGATATATATATATATATTAAATTTAAATTTTTACACGTTAAATTTAAATTTCTTTTCTTAGAAATTTGGCGTTACTTTCTATAAGAATTAATTTTCTAAATAAGCTAATAAGTATTTAAAGATAACTAAGATTTTATTTATTTTTTGAAAAATATATATTTTTTATTTTTTTAATGTTTGTTTCATAAAAAAATATAAAATCAACAAAAAATATATTTTGAATCGACAAAAAATATATATTTATATTTTATAAGCATTTCATAAATTTTAAAAAAGTGAAAATATTTTCTAAAATTAATAACAAAAGAATAACACTTTCTAAATAAATAATAAAAGATCATTTTTA
This sequence comes from Bruguiera gymnorhiza, assembly GCA_020883675.1. Taxonomy (NCBI): domain Eukaryota; kingdom Viridiplantae; phylum Streptophyta; class Magnoliopsida; order Malpighiales; family Rhizophoraceae; genus Bruguiera; species Bruguiera gymnorhiza. The sequence goes on from JAIRCJ010001053.1 coordinate 171,408, forward strand.
TTTTTTAAAAAAATTTTAAATTATTAAAAAATAAATAAAAAGACAAATAAAAATTATTAAAAAAACTTTCTTCTATTTTTAATTTTTTTCACTAAAATTTAATATTTCATTCAAATAAATAAATATATTTTTTAAAAATTTTTATTTTTTAAAAAATATTTTAAAATATATATTTTACTTAAAGAGACTTCTGTTGGTTCCTTGACTTTAGTTCAAAATCACCTCCGTGCCCGATCATTCCACCGTCCAACAGAGAATTCGAGTGGAGCCTCTCTCTCTCTCTCTGTCTCTTTCTCTATCTCTCACCATCGCTTTCTCTCTCTCTCTCTCTCTCTCTCTCTCTCTCTCTCTCTCTCTCTCTCTCTAGTGAATAAAAAGTATTGAATAAGCCCATGAACTATGCATTTGTAGCCAAATTTGTTAAGATAGCTACGCGAACGATGATCTCAGTACCACGATTTCATGCAATTTTTTATGGATGGGATAGAGAAGCAGATGTTATTTATCCACAATGCCCAAATAGGGGCTTTTTTCCCCGGAATTGCAAGCTGCTGCCTCTCATGTCTTCTCTGGTGTTGGGTTTTTGGATGGAAGGCGTGCAACGGTGCGTTTTGATCGGTTAAACATTATATATAGCCTGCAAGGGCGCGTTTTGAATAATAAAATGACGCGTGCGAGAGGAATATTCTGAAAGTGGACCGGATCCCTGGACCCGGGCTAAATGCCAGAAACGAAGATAAATTCTTGACCCGTGCCTGTCCAGGTTTGCTTGGGAAGAAGCGTCTCTAAGCGTAAGAATGTTCAATTATTGACAATTAAGTTCTAATTCATGAGTACTCGAGTGGTTCTTATAAGTAAAAATTTTGAATTCGAGATTCACTTAGTGTTAATTAATAAAAAATAATAAATAAATAAATAAAAAAACAGAAAGTCAAATTATTAGAACCAATAAAAAAAATGTTCAATTATTAGATTAGAAATTAAAAGTTTATAAAGAAATTGAAATTGTCGAAGTAAAATTTAGCACCTCGGCAATGAAATTGAAGTGATGAATTTCCCTTTGGGCCCTTTCATCGAGTCACATCACAGCCAAAATTGAAGTGATGAACTTCCGTCCGCTACCAGTGGCACGTTTTCGGTCGTCGGCATGCCATTCTTGGTTGAAAATTTCGAGTTTAAATTTGTTGTATGGAATGAGAGAGAAACCATGGGATAGAAAGTGATTACCATTCTATGATGAAAAGATTGACAAATATTCTCAAATGAAAGAGATTGAGTTATTAAAGAATAAGAATTAAATAGTTAAATTTATTTTTAAAATGATAAGACGGAACAATTATATATAGAGTAAAAAATTTAAATCGATGCTCTATATCAATTTATTAATAAACAACGATCCGGAGTATGTATGTCTGACATCTTGTAAGGAAAATATCTACCAAGCATGTGTTAACACTCGTATATATATATATATATATATATATATATAATAAAATAAAGAAATTATAAGTTCATTTATTTATTTACTCTAGTTGATAAATTTATAAACATTATGCCTATTATATAGCAGGATAATATTTTAGTTTTTCCAGAAACTATATTTGCTAACTTATTGTCACGGTGCGGTGATATTAACATATTTTGTTTAGTTTCCAGCTATATAAAAATTGTAAAAAAACTTCAAAGATGTCATAATAGATATCTAGGTGGACCAAAGTATGCTTTAAGCCCATTCATTTTTCCCTTTCACGAGTCTTTTGCTGTAACCCTCCTCCTCTTTTGCTGTAACCCTCCCATAAATCTTAAATTCCACAATTATTTGAAGAGTTCCAATAAAAAAAAAAAGAAAAAGAAAAAAGAAAATAAAAGAAAAGAAAAGAAGAAAATCTTCATAGCGTGCCAATGAAAATTTAGATTTTATTGGGTTCATAATGCAAAATTTGATAGTTTGGTCGAATTTAAGCCTTGTAGTGCATAATCGTGGTCGTACAAGTCTCACGCACGCTAGAAGACAAATTAGGGTTCAATTTTTAGTTTATCTGCTCTCCGTCGTCGCGGATGCTCGTGTCAACCCTTTGGTCCTCCCTCCCTCTCTCTCTCTCTCTCTCATCTGTTGGTACAAAGTGCAAATTTCAAGGATAAAGAAAAGAATAATATCAAAATTTTCACTTAATTTCAAGGATTTTCATTAAGACTATGCCTTTTAAAATCATAAAGTTTTAAAATATTCTGGCAATATTTTTCGCATCATAGCATTAATTTATTTATCGGTAAACCCAAAATGTCAAACCGATCAATTAAACCTCAACTTTCAACGAAGATTCAGTTGATTATTTACTTCTTTTTGGTCTGTTGCAATTTTAAAATTATTCTAACATTATGATAAACTAACCCACTTTACATCCTCGATTATTTTCCACCGATGAACAGATGACAAGTCAGCTTTAGAGAGCAACAAAGACTCGTGAGTTACAACCCGTCAAAATCCAGCCTCTCGTATATTCCTCAATGAAATGGACCCAAAGAAAAAAAAAAAGGTAGTCTTAAATGAACATGAATGTGGTGCCTAACTGCCCAAATTCAAAGCCATTTTTCAATGCCTCTGATGGCCACAATTTTCCCCTTATCTCAAGTAAGCTACGACTTGGTCAAGTCCTTAGAATATTGCCGGAGCGGCATCGGATGATCATGAAGACTACCATTGATTTTTTTTATTTTTTTTTCTATTGGCGAACAAATTAAAGAAAATCTAGCCAACAGGCATTGCTGGAACTTCGACGTATATTTTATTTTAGCACGTAGTAGGCTTCAGTAGTGATCGACTCAAAGGTAACCCGAGCCAATCTAAGGAGGATTATTACAACACCCTTAAGCGGTCTTGATCAGAAGACCCACGATAAAAGGAGAAAGTAAGTGGGAAGCGGGGGGGGAAACCGCATCAAACCATAATAACACATACACTCCACGCATAAAACAAAGATGTAAACTTGATCAAACGTAGGAATTGGGGTTGGCCAAGAGATAGTCCTCGACAACCTTGTAGAGTGCCATGGACTTCTCTTCCCCATCCTTGATTTCCTCCTGGTTGAGCTCCGCTCCAGCCTTTGGATGATAGGCGTTGGTCGACTTGCAAATGCATCCGCCGTCTTTGTCCGTGATCTGTACCTCTTGGACCAAGGATTCCAAACTCGCACCCATTATATCACCCTCGAACAACGTGTAATTGCTGTAGTACTTCTCGCAGTCAATTGCGTCCACCCTATGCTTCATATATTTGAATGGACTCCCTGCAAAATTGAAAAATTTTTACGTAGCTACAGATGATTTAAGTCAATCTAATATTAAATAAAAATAAAAAGGCAAACACATATGCCTAAGATGGACGTCTATTTGTACATATTATGACCGCTATGTTGATGCACCTGTACAAAAAATATGGAGAAGGTTTATGGGTTATTGAGGCCAACCTTCGGGGAACTTGGATACCCTGACGCTGCCAACGCCACCATCACCTTCAATTTCGATGCTCTTCATTGACTGAGGCAGGAGCTTGGGGACGAGGACATGGGAGTCAAGGGCTATTGCCTTGAACATCCTGGATGCAGGGACAGAAGATTTGTACTCCCTAACGGTAGTGATCACGCCCATGTCGATTTAATTTGTTTATGAAAGGAAAAATATGGCGAACCAGGGAACTATAGAGAGAAAAAAGATACAGAGATTAGATTGGATTTTGCTGCGAAGATGATGGTACGAGGACATTGGTATTTATATGCTAAGTTTAGTAGACTTTGGCCTGTAATTATTCAGTCTGAAGCAGTAGGCATGGCACTCCATCGTTGAAGGACCGCAATTCTTGATTTCTAGAAGTTTGACAGATTGGATAAGAGGGTGATGATGATGTATACCACCTATTTTTTTTCCCTTCGTTTGTGTTGAAAAATTAAAGCAGAGCAGCTTCAAAGTCATTCTTTTACCCTTGCCAGTGGAATAAAAAACACTTTGGGTCATTTGAACGACGTAACATCAAATACCCATAACAGTTTTTTTTTTTTTTTTCCTTCCTTTCTTTTTGCTGTTTATAATTATTAACTCAGTTGTAAACATTGGCTGCTATATATTCGATTATTTACTCGCGTACACCTATACAGACTTGCGATGAAACAAATGGTGATTTAATGCATTGTCTTCTCTGACCCAAAGCACACACAAAAAAAAAAAAAAAAAAACAAAAAATCCACTTGTTTGGTTACTGCATATGAAAGAAAGAGATGGAAAAAATATTAAGAAAAGTTTCAGTGGGCTCTACCTTTTACCGACGCGCTTAGAAAGTTCAAAATAGTCGGTGTGAGACGTTTATTTCTGACTGAATGTCCCTTTCTTTTTCCCTTTACACCACAATTTATATTTTTTTTCGTCTGAGCATAAATATTATTTTATTAATATTAATATTTTTTTATCACATTTCATTTTCTTTCTCATCATTTTTTTTTATTTTATTTTTATACACACTATAAATCCAAACAAGGAATTTAAAAGGAGGCACCGGCAAATTTGCCCGGGAAGACCACTCCTCCCCTGCCTTAATAAATAAGTTCTATTAATCCGTTAAATGAATAATATATTTATAATGATTATGATGTTGAATCTCTTATTATTTTTATGCATTTCCTTAACTTTTTTTTTTATAAATAATTTCTTTTAAATGTAAGACATACAAGAGGATTGGCTATAAAGTCAAACAAGGACCAGTGGTACCTCAAAGCCAAACAATTGAGGACAGATATATTGAGGAGCTTGTGAACAAACAACAACGAGCAACCGGAATTGTTGCTGAGTTCTATTACGTAATATTACAAATAAGACGATTCAAACAAGAAAAAGACTCTTTTTTCTCTTTTTTTTTTTCTCTTAAAGAAAAAAAAAAAAAAGGAAAAAAAGAACCCCCCCCCCCAAAAAAAAAGTGTAGCAACGCTGTCACTGCTACTTTGTATTGCCGGCCTTCCTATCAGATACAGGGTAGCTGCCCTCCTCCCCGCTGTAAGTGTCCATTTGGTGACTTCAGCGAAGGTGAAGGCCCTAGCACGAGATTTAAGTTCATGCTGCAAATATTAGAAAATTTGTCAGGGGAAATGTCAAACGATTTGCTAGTTGCTAGGTAGTTTTTTGGAAATACCACATAAGGGTTAATTCTATGTGAATATTGTTTCTAAATCCACGGTATCTAAGCCCAAAACAATACCAGGTACCAAACTTGAACCAATGTCCACACTCTCCACAAATATATTTTAGGGGCCACTGAATACTGTCCAGGCCACACAAATCAGTTCAAAACTGCAGAGCCAGCTTGCCTTCTCTGTATGCAAGCCCAACTTGACAATCTGCATGCACAACTTGCCATATGTTGTCCGAAAAGAAACATGTCAAAACAAGAGAACCGCACACTCAAAAGGCAGTAGCTTAATTGCAAATGGAACCAGTCTGTCGTTTTAGTTACTTTTCTTTTCTTTTGGTTGTTCAAGGTCTTTATTGCTACTTTGCTCTATAATTGCCAGCTGAATAAGCCTCGAACATAACGTGGTAGATTAATAATTGTCATCAAGACTGCCCGTGTGAAGAGAAAGCACCAACACAAGAAGGAATCTCGTGGAGCTTAACCGAGGATGTTGAGGCTTTCTTCTGTCGCAATCACTTTGCTGTGCTTAAATTGTGGCTGTCTCTTGTGATGATAGCTACAACAGAAACGATTTCCCGCCTGGCTTTTTATTCGGTGCTGGCACCTCTGCTTATCGGGTCAGCTTCAACTTTTCACCCTATACATCATCGAGAATCTCAATCACATAATGAGCACCATCTTTAGAAAATGAAAAGCAAGAAGAAGCTAGTATAATTTAATTTGATGAGTGTATAGTAATGACATCTAAAGGTGGAAGGGGCAGCAAACGAGGATGGGAGGACTCCTAGTGTTTGGGATACTTTTACTCACGAAGGTCAGCTTCTTCTTTCTTCTGTCCTACGGAAAAAAAAAAAAGGGTAACTTTTCCTGTCAGTCGTTTGCCTTTGACATTGTCACTTCGCTTCCCATCCAAGCAATGTATTTTGTAATTACCATGGAATGGATTAAAAATTCAGGCAGCCATCTTTCTTCTTTAAGTTTCTTTTACCCAAATTCAGTATTTGAGTTAGCCACTTTCAGGAACTGTGGGTGGAGCCACTGCTTGGCGAGTATCACAAGTATAAGGTGATCAAATATGCCCTCCAATTGACAGTTAGCACCATAAAATTTCAGTCACATGATCTTATTATGAAGTTCGTGTATTTAATGCAGGAAGATGTAAAACTTATGTTTGAAACTGGACTATATGCCTGTAGATTTTCGATCTCATGGTCGAGATTCATCCCAAGCATGGTTTTGGCAGCTGTAGTTCAGTGAAATAAAACAAAGCAAAGATTGCATGATGTTATTCGGTATGTCAGATGGAAGAGGACCTGTCAATCTGAAGGGCCTAGAGTACTACGACAACCCCATCAACAAGCTCGTCAGCCACGGCCGGAACCTATCAAATGGAAAAACAAAAGAGCTAATCTTTTTTTTTCTGTTTTTTTTCAATGGTGTGTTTGAAGTGCTTTCCTCTTGGAGTATGTCTCCCTGTGATTTCCTTTTTGATTTCTTGATTTCACTTGTGAAGCAGGCATCCAACCCCGTGTTACACTGGTAAACTATGATCATCCACAGGCACTTGAAGATGAATATGGGGGATGGATTAGTAAAAAGATTGTGTATACTACTACTCGATTATTGATTGCCTTAAGTTGTATTTGCATACATAAAAGAATAAAGAATAAAGAATAAAGAAAAAAAATTAAGGAAGGTGATGAAGAGATTGAATATCTGTTTATTAATGCAGGAAGGACTTCACAGCATATGCAGATGTGTGCTTCAGAGAGTTTGACGACAGGGTTTCCCACTGGGCTACAGTAAATGAGCCCAATATCTTTGCACTTGGAGGTTATGACTGGAGAGATGCACTTCCCAAACGATGCTCTCCTCCTTTTGGAGGGTTTAACTGGTCCAAAGGCAATTCCTCGTATGAGCCTTACCTGGCAGCTCACAGTATGTTGTTGGCACACGCATCGGCAGCAAAATTGTACAAGAGAAAGTAACAAATTGGTCTCTCTCTCTCTCTCTCTCTGCACATGTGATTGATATTGATTTGCTGCATCTTAAGTTTTAAGAAGTTCAGTCGACAGTTCAAAAAGAGAATTGCACTCTGCATTCTTTGTTATGCAATTGCAGGGGGAATTCTTTTTCAGCCGTCTCCTGTTAACTAATTGGTGAACCCATGTCCTACATCTTAGCAGGTCAAGTTGCCCCGCAGAAGTCATCACTGGAAGACATATCAAGGGTCAAATATTTGCATGCATAAATAGGAAGCGTGCTCGATGCAATTAGGTACGTATTTTTTCGTTTTTCCACTACTTATGTACAACTATTGCCTTCAGGTTCGCTTGAAACCATTGTTATTTGGAACAGTGTTTGATTCTTTATTCCTTTTTACCCTACATAAAGATGCTGCTGCCATTAAACCCAGAATATGAGCACATATGTGAAGATGACTGCTTCTTTTGGTATTGATGATGACGTGGGGCATTCCTTGCCACCTTTTTATTCTGATTTGCTCTTATTGCAGGCTGGAGTTTATGTGGGTGCTGTCCATCCGGAAGATCTTAATACTCTACTAAGCCAAAGGTATCCTTATTAAAAATAAGCCAGCTTAATTGTTCATGAGCTAAGTGCATTGAATCTGATGAACATTGTTAAGGAAATGATAATTGGGGGACTCTTTTTTGTAGCCCCTGCCAGTTTGTTACTTTCATTTCGTTATGAGTATCTGGACAGATGCCATGAATATTGGGACCAGCGGCTTAAATCAGGAAGGGAACAGAGGCTTTGGCAGGCCAAAAAGCATGGGAAATCACCGTGTCGAGCATTCGTGGGCGTCTAGATGGGCATTTCCTCTCTTTGTCGGTGCTGAACTTTTAGATTCTGATGATTATTGTCGAATCTTCCCTCCTCATTGCGGCTGAAGTAGTGCGTTGAGATGTTGGTTTTCTTCACATTTCGTGATTCAGGAAATTCTGTTGTATAGGTTGTCAATTTTTATGTGCAAATACCTATCAGAAAAAAAGAAAAAACAAAAAATCACGTGCACATGCTGTTACCACAGGCTTAAAAGCTTAAACTTGTTGAAAAGGCTCTATGTTGGCCTGGCTTGAACAAAAATAAACGTTGTTAGGTTGTTTATGACCATAAAATCTGAAACGACTGCTTGACTTCTCACTTCGTTGAATTTTCATTTATTTCACTTTTCGCTTCTGCTTTTCCATCTTGGTTTGTACAATCTTAGGAGGATTCGTCATTCAGTTAAAATGTTACGATCTCATCTCAGGGTCGCTTACAAGGATACGATGTTTAGTCATAGCGGTATGATTGTCTGCATGATCTTAAAAGTTTGCTCAGCGTGGATGGGGAAAACACAATTTGCCTTGCCTGGAAACTTGAACAAAGTCTTTAAGGACTGATTGTTTTTCCTAGTTATACAGCCTATGCCAAGATAGAAAAGAAGGGGATTCGAAGAGCCCCAGATGCTAGTACATAGACCCCAATTTTGTTGGACAATTACAATCCATCAACTTTTTAACTCTTAGCCTTGTTAAGAGTGACTCCAATGAAAGAGGAGTAAATGACACTATCAGGACATTCCAAACCTAAATAAATTCTCAGCGGGACGAAATCAAAGGATTTTTATCTTTGTGCTTAAGATATCTTTTGCACAATTTCTCAAGAGTTGCCACCGAATGCTGCATGGCATTAAGTTTTATGTCCATGAACATACCCTGCAAAACCACAAAATCAGAGTAAATTGGACAACCGCAACAAAAGGAGTTACCGAACAATTCCAACATAGGAACTTGCAACACACCTGGTAGTCATCTCCATATTTCTCAACCATCCGACCCACATATACACGTTGCATTTTGGTCAATGGCTGCAAAGGGGCATTTTTTCCGTCTGTTCGTTTCTTCCCAAGTGCCGATTTCAAATCTGCACAACATATTCGATCAACACGAAATGTGAGAATAATGATGCGAGAGGAAAAAAAGAAAAAAAAAAAAGGTGTCTCATTTGGCAAAGATTCTACACCAGGAATCTAGAGAAGAGTTCAATGTACACAGTTTTACCTTTGTTTTTACGGACAATTTGTTTCTGCTGTTCAAACTTGTGACGGATATGTTACAATGGAGAGACGAAAGATTATAAATCAAAAAGATATTGCATTTGCCACTATGGCAATTGGAGGACTATCAACGTTTCAGGCTTTACTAGAGGGGAAAAACGACTTTCGGAATGACAAAAAATTACCATAGATTCAACAACAACAACAACAACAAAGTCTTAATTGGGGCCGACTAAATGAATCTTTTCTCGTCATTCCGTTCTATCACGATGAGATCTAATTGTTTCAAATCCTTTCCGATTAAAGATTCCAAGCAAAGATTCTCAATCGATGGGAACAAATAGCAAATTCCAAGAAACAGAAGTGTGCCGTGTAACAACGAACAAATCTGAAACAAATTCGTATTTAAAAAAGAAAAAAAAACTAAAAAAGTTTTGATCTTCAGAAAAAATGAGGAGCCAGAGAGAGAGAGAGGAATAAGCTGACCGTCTTCTTCCAGGTCGCTGCCGGAACTGAGGGATTCGACGTCGTCGGCAGGCGGCGCAGGAGGGCTATTGAGAGATTCCGCCTCGATGAGATGGGAAATGCGGGATCGGACGCCGAGCAAATTAGGATTGGAAACGACGCCGAAGGACTTGTAGTTCTGGATGACGCTGGCCTTGTCGTCCCATTTGGAGCGGTCGTTGGCGGCTAGCGAGCGAAGCTTTGGAGGGAGATTGAAAGCTGGCTTGAACACGTTTGGCTTCTTCTTTGGGAGACCCACTTGAACCTTTGCCCTTGATTTCTTGTATCTTCTTCTTGACCTTCCCATCCGTGGCTGTCTCTCTAGTCTCTCCTCCCGGCTGGCGGCCTAGGGTTTGTTCTGCTTTGGGGGTGTTTTCCGTTCGCCAATGAGGGAGCCGGGTGCGTTTGGTTTTTAGAAGTGACCACTAAACGCTGCGTTTTAGTTATAGTCGGCCAATTACATCCAACATTGAAGCAGACCTACACCGTGCGTCAGGAATCACTCTCTAACTCCGTTTCTTATCAAAACGGAACATTACGTGTTTCAATTTTAGACATAAGAAACTCCGTCAATACATCCGCGATTGATAAAAACACTTGATTTTTGTTTCATAATTAACAGTTACGAATTTGCAGGACATGAAATTCGAAGCTCTAAGCGCTTGCTGCCAACCAAGGACAAAAACAAAACTTTACATTATGGATGTTCTGACTCTACAAGCTACCACCATATTCTATCAAACTGCAAGAGTTAAATTCCAAGCCCATGTCAGGAGTAAATAAAGCTTGACTACACGGGGAGAATCCATCCAGGTTACAGTTAACACTTGGCATAGTTGTTGATAACGTTATAGAGCTTTCTATGATCCAGTTATTAAATAGTTTGAATTGGCTGGGGCACATCTAAGAACACATTGCAAGGGTATTCTATCCTTTTTGCTAAATAATCACGACCAAATCTGGGAGAGCTTCTCACAAGAAACAGCAGCTGGAATCCATGGTGAAGTGGAAGCAGAGATGATTGATTTATAGCCCAGCTGCACGGTTGGCGTACTCCTGAACCAAGGCCGCGAAGAGTGATGGCCTTTCGAGTAAACGAGATGGTTTGTCAAATTCTTTTGCCCGTCCTGTTACATATGAAAGAAAAAAAAAAAAAACACACTTTGAGAGGATTCACGAAGCAACTAGCAAGCAATACTACTGCTTATACCCGAGTGACTAATATAAAGGCACCAATTGATCTAGCACTTTGTGCACCACACACACACACACACACAGACAGAGTTTCAGAAATACTTGCTGCCAATGGTGCTGGATGGGTTAATAGACGAACTGAGCTTGTGGCTAATGCATAATGGAGCTAACTGAATCATGCACCAACTACGAAGGAAATGCGGCATTTTGAGAGTGGAAACTCTAAGTTTGGGGAGGTATCAGCTGTAATCGTAAAGAGGTTCGCCTAAATAAGGCTGGCCTAGTTATTTATGCTTGTTTTGATTTAGTGAGGCCAAAAATAACAATGGGTGGAAAAGAATTTGTACCTGCATCTATGACTAAAACCCGGTCACAGTCCATGACCGTAGGTATTCTGTGAGCAATGCTAATAATTGTACAAGCTGCAAAGTCCTCGCGGATGATCTTCTGAATTACAGCATCGGTTTGTGAATCAACTGAAGCAGTTGCCTCATCCATGAACAAAAGGCCACTGTGCTTTAGCATGACTCTCCCCAAACAAAGAAGCTGCCTTTGGCCCACACTCCAGTTCTCTCCATTATCAACAACTAAAAAGTTGAAATATTCCAGTACTTTGACTTCTATCAATTACATTCAGGTTCGAGGAAGAGTTAAGAAAAAAAAGAGTGAAACAGATGACAGCCACACACCTGGAGCATCGAGTTTCTCTGGTTTTGCAGCCACTATATCTTTAAGTTGGCAATGATCAAGACTCTACCAAAATACAAAGGTAAAAGTGTATTGCAAGCAATTACAATAAAATTTCTTTTAACCAGCATACAAGATTATCTAATTGAAGAAACTGGAACGGCATGCTCACCTTCCATATTTCGTCATCTGCATACTGTCCAACTGGATCAATATTGCTTCTCACAGTTCCTTCAAAAAGTACAGGCTCTTGAGGAATTATGCCAAAGCGAGACCTGAGGTCATGGAGTCCCAACATGCAAATGTCTATTCCATCAACGTATATTTTCCCTCCAGTTGGCTCCACCAACCTGAAGCAAACTTGGATCAAGGTTGACTTTCCGCTCCCTGTGCGGCCAACAACTCCAATCTTCTCTCCCCCACGAATATTGAGAGTAATCCCTTTGAGAACCAGAGGAGTATTTGGTCGATATCTAACCTGTTGGCCAAAGATTCAATTTACTCTTGGTAATGTCATAGTGGAAACAGTAGAACAAAATTATTTTGGAGAACTAAAGTAACAACGCTCAAATTTATGCAGTTTGGCTTATGCCCTGCTTCCACGGGAGAAAGAGAGAAAGAAAGCTATACCACAGGGGAATGGAGGTATAAAACAAGTGGGTCCATGTAAATATTCACAACCCAAGTTACACCTAAAGACACAAATATGACAAATCTCACTCGAAAAGAATTTTCCATAACTAGCTCTCTCCCACACATCGTTGGGTTTATTAAAGTTTGTCACACTCACAGAATGCAATATGCTTTCTACAATAAGAAAACTTGTTGCCACTTCTTGAAAGTTGTCCATTTGGCCTCTTAAACTGGGTATTAGTTTGGCTAACAAGTTAGGCATCAAGACTTCCATTTAAAGAAAGAACCATCCTTTAGCAAAGTCAGATAATTAAGGGAGTGAGTGTGGCCCTTAACAATTCGAGGGACCAATCACAACAAATAGTAATGCAGCAAAATCAGAGAAGGCAACATTAGAAAAGAAGCCCGGGTTCATTCATAGATATTTAATACTGAGATGCAGTGGCTATCTTCTCCAAGTGTTTGTCCCCAATTCATTTAGCCTTCCAGAATCAAGTTACAGGGAGTGTCTAGTGAGCTGCCCTCCTAAAACAGATGCAGGGGCAATCCTCTGTCTCTCTCCCCCTCTCTGAATGAAAACAAGCCGGAAAGAACAGATTCAATTGCAGACTCAGAGTCAGTGTAGGGCCACATACCTGCAAGTCTATGATATCAACATTTCCTTGGTGAGGCCAGTTAGAAGGAGGAAGCTGATCTTTTATTTCCCATGCTGCCTCTGATGCAATATTCGTGAATTGTTTAATCCTCTCAACAGAAACCATCCTGTTCTCAACGAAGCAACTCATATATATGCCCCAGAACAGCACAGCATTGAGAGACAACCCATAAGAGAGAGATAAGCCAACATTCTCTACATGAACCGAAATGTTAGGTCAATAATTAGTCATACCACATGCAACAGTTAATGTTTGACTGTCTAATAGTTTATCAGTTTGGCTGCCCAATCAACAAGAGAAGGGCACAGTGAGAAACTTTGTGCGCTTCCAATCCTGAGTGGTCTAAGCCCACAAGTGTCATGATTATATCAGAAATGAGGGAACACCATTTGACTATTTAAAACTATGAATGGGCAATGTAAAAGGCATAGTCCAGATATATCACATCATTGAGTGTATTTGAACTGCATATTTGACGCAGCAACATTTGAGAGTTGTTGCTCTGTAAATTTACTACTGTTATAGGCAATTACCTGGCCTTATAATACTACTAGGTAACAGAATCAGAAACATAGCAGAAGTGCATAGGATGAAGCTCCCAATCATTTCCAAACGGAAACCCAACCACTCATTTGATCCATTGTTGTGAAAATCCATACGCAAGTTGGCATTAACTCGATTAATATTTTCATCACAGAAACTACCCTGCTTTCTGAATGATCGGATTGTCATAACTCCTGCAATGCTTTCCGAAAAATGATGAATAACAGGTGCCTTAGTAATTGAGTCAAGGCGAGTTAATTCTCGAGATGTTGCAAGAAAATAATCCTGAAAGCCAGCAGAGAGAAAAATTATCAATGTAAATTTGCCTACTCATTTGTGGTTTACCCACTGACTTCTTATCCTTATTAAAAAGTGCAAAATCAAATAAATGAAAGATCTGAATTATGGTTAAATGAAAGTTGGTACATATATATTTCATCATATGAGGTGGATAAGCAATCATCCGGCACCATGCTTTGACTTTTACAGTGATAATAAACTGTCTGGTTACAGAATGCCAACAGCTAGATAAAGCCAAAGCTCATACCCGATACCACAAGTTCAGCCAACCAAGAGGAATTAAAATGAACACCGTGGGCCAAGCATACTGACATGTGATAATGATGATGCTGAGCAGTGTTATGTACATGGCAACCATGATGCCCAAGACAAAAGGAAGGAAAAAATCAATGTTTGATTGATCAGACGATGCCTGAAAAGAGAATTAGAAAAAAGGAAGAAAAAAACAAATCAATACTTTTCCAGAGTCTAAAATCTTCAGGTGAGAACCAATTCTTTTTCCCATCAGTGGTTCAAGTTGAACAGAATAATTAGGAAGGAATACATTCAGCCATCTGGTTGGTGTGTGTGTATGTGTGTGAGAGAGAGAGAGAGCGAGAGAGAGAGAGAGAGAGAGAGAGATTGGGAAAATCGCATGCTGGGAAAAAGAACTGACATCACAACGGGCTGTTTAGTTATCCTTTACCCGACTTAAAATTCTTCCTGAAGGGGTCGTATCAAAAAATGACATGGGAGCATGCAGAATACTCCGAAGAATGCCCTTGAAGAAAATTTGGGCTGTCTTCAGCCCCATGATTGTAACGAAGAAGGCTCTCAGTGTTAGCAGCACCACAGATACAGCTGCAATTATTGCATAGACAGAAATGAAGAGAGAAAGGTTGAAGAACGAAGCACGCTCTTCTGCTGTTTCATATGCTAGCCAATAGTCACCAGCCATTAAAGATCCTTGCCATACTAGGGATAATAGAAAGACTACTATTACTCCCCACCATCCAAAAGCCTCAGTCACGTATTGTTTGTATATGTGCAGGCCCACTTTACCGGTTTCTCTTTCCTCTTCTTCAATGAGCTTTGAAGTTCCTTCATTGGATGACTTCGGTTGATCTGGAAGCTTGTTTTCCCCATTTGCTTCACCAGAGTTTGAAGAGACTTGAAGAGACTTTGGCAGTCTTGGGGAACCTTCACCAGGCATTGTGGTATCAACATCTACAAGTTCCATTGAGGTTTCATGGGCAGCCACTAATGCTCTGAAATCCATGCCAGACTCTAGTATGTCTTTGTACTTTCCTGATTGCACTATCATTCCATCTCGCATCACCTGGTATTGACAAACACATTAATTTCAGAGCCATAATTACAAATTCTTATCCATGTACAGCCTGACAGAGAAATAGAAAGGAACATGGTATTACCGAGATAAGATCAACATTATGCAAGAAGTCAACTTGGTGGGTTACAAGTAGAATAGTCTTTCCTTTTAGTGCACCCCTGATGCATTCCTGCAAAAGGCATAATATCAAATCAAAAGTCCCATGTATTTCAGCAAGCATTACATAGAAATGCTGATAGTCCCTACCTAGACAATGTAACTGATATCCAGCTATAAAACCTAGAGTTCATACAGGGCTTCTTTTAGTCTCAACAAATCTCAGCTTCCTGGGTTCAAATGGTTGCTATTTCTGTTTGGTATGACCATCACAAGCAAGCAAGCACAACTACTCCAAAAGATAATGCAACTTAGAAGAATTAAATCACAAAAAAAAAAAAAAACTATTGACTGAGAGCTAAAGACTCCTTGAAATGACAATTTTCCACAAGTCCAAAATTTTCAAAATTACTTGCAACACCCCCTTACGCAAATTTCCCATTCAAATAAACAGAAATCTTCCAGCTGGTGATTTTCTTTGAATTCAGATTGCTTACTTTTTGATATCCATCTTGCTTCCATTTATCTCCAGCAGATACGCGTAAAAAATCTAGTTACTTTAGTGATCTTTCTATTATGCAACTTCTGGGTGAATAAAAGTGAATATGAAAAATAATGGGAAAAAAATAAAATTTTTTTAGAAAAAATTTCAGAGAATGTCGAAATTGAAGGGTAAGAAAAGAAAATTCTTTCACCTTAAATATATCAGAGCCAGTATGCGCATCAACGGCGCTAAACACATCGTCGAGAAGATAAATATCGGAATCCTGATAAACGGCACGGGCAAGTTGAATCCGCTGTTTCTGGCCACCGCTGAGGTTGATGCCACGCTCTCCAATCTCCGTCTGATCTCCAAATTCCATCATCTCCAAATCCTTCTCCAATGAGCATGCCCTGATGATCTCCTTGTATTTCTCCGGGTCCATCGGCAGGCCAAACAAGATGTTTTCTCGAATCGTGCCATTTTGGATCCACGAGGTTTGTGCAACGTAGGCCGTTGTTCCACAAACCCTGACCTGTTGAAGGAAGGAAGCGAATCGATTTTAATCAGAGACATTGCAGTGATGTGATTGTGAATCCTACTCGGCTTTTCTTTGACATTTTAAATCCGCTGATGTTGATCCCTTAAGAAGTGACAAGCAAAGCTATAAAGGAAGACATGAAATAAAAGGAAAGAAATTGGGTTGGCGAAGCTCAAAATTCATTGCTTACATTTTCTTTAATTTTATATATTTCTTTAGCTCAAGTTTTGTTTTTTTTTTTTTTTTTTCAATTATCAAAATTTCTTTATTCCCTCCCTTTGAGAGAACCACATTTATAATAATATGACTCCTTTTTATTTCATTTTTTCTTTTCTGAATGTAAAAAAAAAAAAGAAAAAAAGAATAATTTTATTGTCCGTACATAGTACTTAGAAATAAAATTTCGAGAAGTCCAAGACTATAGACATTTATTTCAAAGGTCTTAAACTCAAATTTTAAAAAAAGGCCTGAAATTTGTAAGAAAAGGTGTAGAAAAGAAAAGAAGAAAAAAAAAAAGCAAAACGAGGCTGATGCAGCAAGCAAACAGAGAAGATTTTCCAAATCGAATGGTTCTGTTAATTTGAACCCTATAAAGAATTATGTCCAGGAATCCGTACCTTTCCAGATAGTTTGTGCATCTCACCAAGAATCGCAGCGAGCAGAGAAGATTTTCCAGACCCCACGGTCCCGACAATAGCTGCAAGTTCGCCTCGTCTGATCTCCAGATTTATGTTTTTGAGAACATGTTCTCCAGATTCATCGTCCCAACTAAATAACCCATCATTGACCTCTACAGCAATTCTACCCTCGCAGCTGTGCACCCTTTGCACAGACAAGTCTACCAGTTCCTTGCTCAACATGTATTGGTCCAACCGTCCCAGAGATATCATTGCCTGCGACAGCGATATCAATGATTGTGGGAATGTCCTCACAGGCTCCTGCAGGATTTTAAGTATTGACGTCGTTGTAAATACTATCCCTGCATCAAGTGCGATTCCCTGCAATATTGCGGTGCCAAATGTGATTGTTGATATCATCAGCGGTGCACACCACATCACAATAATGTTACCAGAGACTGAGTACATGAATTTGGTAAGCCATCCAAATTCTGCTCCTCGGAAATCTTGAATTCTTCTGTTGAAATGTTCTTCCCATGCCTGGAACTTGATCACACGCATGTAATTAAGCATCTCACTCGTCGCCTTCATTCTTGAATCCCGACTTGCCATCAAGTTGTATTGAAACCTGTTGTTTCTCTTGGTCCCAAAAAAGGCGAACACAATCACGCCGACAATTCCAACAAATGCAGCGGCCACTGAGGCCCCGAGGGCTATATATAGAAGCACCAAGGCAACAGAAACTTGCAGTGGCATTAGCCAGATGGCATGTAGCTGTAGCATCATATCTGAGAGTTGCTGGGCATCAACAGCCATGTAATTCACAATCTGTCCAACCCCATGAGCCTGACGAGAAGAAGAAGATAATCTCAGCCCCTTCCTGTACAAGGAAGTGATGAGAGTGGATCGAATGAGCATTCCCAGTTTCTGACAGTTGAAGTTAAACTGGTGAACCGTTAAAACCTCAACAGATTTTGCAGCAAGGAGAGTTAATACAAGGTAGTACCCCTCGTAAGGAGAGGTTCTTTTCCCGGAAGTGTAGTCAACGAAACTCTGTATAAGAATAGGCCCGACATACATCACACAGAGCCGAACAATTGCGAGGAATGCAGTGAAGCCAATCTCTTTCCAGAAACATCTCAACAACGTGATCATAACCGGGTGGTTTGACTTTTCATGTGGTTTAGGCCAATTGGATTCAAAAAGCTGTGACATTCTTTCGGCTCTATGTTCTGGTGAAAGAGTTGGCACGTCATCAATCTTGAGAGGAGATTTGTAGCCTTTACTCAGGAGGGGATTCATCCAAAGCCAAAAGGTTTTGGAAATTATAGAAGCTGAAGCGAAAGCGGTCACTTCGTTTTTTCCCACAAGAGGTTCATAGACTTTGGTTTCTTCATCCGTTGCTGTTTCAGATTCTCTGCTTACTGTAATCCCAGTTTGTCCTTTAATAGCAATCAAAACGAGAATAACCGATAGTGGAAAGGAAGCTATGGAAACCATATCATCCAATATTAGACTTGTGTTCCGAGCAACCAAATGAACAATACTCGATGTCATGAACAAGGTATTGAGTATGAAAAATGCAACCCAATATATTCTAACTGACAATGGGTGCATAGTAGCTTGAAACCTCTTCTCATGAATGATCAAGATTGCAATCACTGCATGAGTCACTGCTTGAGCCAACCAAAATAGTCCATCAATCAGCTTCCAAAGCAAGTGGGTGCTTCCAGTGAATGCTAGAATACAAGTGATAGCGTAACAAAACGCCAACAGAGTTGTTACAATCAAAGAGAGGCTAAACCAGATGTTAGTTCTGACATGAGTCCTGCTCTTTCCAATAAGAGGCTTGTTGATGTCAGTGCTGGAGTGACTCCCGGAGGTGAATCTGGAAAACAGTTTTTGAACCGCAAATACCAGGAGGACAAGCAAGAATAAGAGATCAACAGAAGATAACATAACCCTTTGAGGACATGGAGAGAGGAAAATGAATCTCAGCCACTGAAATATCATTGGAACAGAAGCGTCCCCCGAGGATTGAACCACTGAGCCTGAACATGAGAGAGAGTTGACCCATGAAATGGGAGTCATGTTTCATAAACTTCACGGAAAACTCGTAACAGAGTCGCCCAGAGATAATTGATTCTGCTCAATCGCCTTCCTCTTGCTCCCTGGAAAATTTAACAGAAAAATATTGAATTAACAAGCTCTGTGATGCAAGATCTTCAAAAATTGTTATCCGTAATTGTGGCTTCGAAAAAGCACAACACACACCCACAATATAATAAATTATAACCACGAAAAATGTCAAAACTATAAAGTAAAACCAAGAACATGTTAGCAAGAAGATGAGCACCCTAGTGGGACAATTAAATTCCAAGAGTGCCGAAGTGCTCTGTAATAGGAATGATATTTGACAGCTAAAAACCTACATAAGGTTGTAAATTTTCAAGAGCATCCTGGTCTGCAACTCTGGTTAAAAGTAGCAGGCGGTAGATATCGATAGGGGTGGATCGTGACCATGTGCCACAAGAACCCTACATGTTCTCGAAGACGACCGACTCCTACTTAGCCAGGTAACACGTAAAATGAACATTAAAGACCGAGCAACCGCAGAGCTTTTGGAGAAACGTACCAATACAGTGCAACAAAGCCTACAAGACAGAGATTATAGACTACAGAGTCAAGTCATGAAAACCCAGAGACAGCTCCTCATATTTGTAGCACATGAGCTGCCTCTGGTTGACGAAGAAATTGTGCCGGGTACTCGCTAAGTTGCAGTGGCACTTGCTGGCTACCGCAACGGCGAATGTGTTTCCCGTTGTTACAAGACTGAATACAAGCAGGGACATAATAGAAAATATATCGATATAAAAAATATATATATATTCCTCAATTTTTTATAAATTTTTATAATTAGATTCTAAATTTCTTTATATTTTTATTTATATTTTATATTTTAAAAATTTATTCTAAATCAATTATTTCAAATAAAAATGATTCAATAAAATTATTAATAATTTAATTATTTAACTTTAAAAATATGAAACTTAAATATAAATTAAAAATTAAATTATAATAATTTATTAAAAAATTAAAATTAATTTTTTATATATTCCAGAAATATACGTATAGAAGGATCGCAGACCGACAAAAGGCAAGAGCTTTCGTACGCCTCCGTGCCGTAGTGGGTTTTCGTTGTTGCCTTGTATTTGAATTTTGGACATTATAATCTTTTTTTTTCTTTTCTTTTGTTTTGGGGTGAGGGTGAAATTGGTTTAGTAGATCAACTTTGAACGAAACAATTTTGATGGACAGCAAATCGACACGAGTATGGATATAAATTTAAAATATATATATATATATATATATATATATATATATCAAATTAAATAAATATTTAATTAATAGGTGAACTCTTTTATTTAATTTCTTTTAATATTATTTTATTGTTGTCCTTATTTTCCGGTTATATTGAAAATTATTTTTAATTTATGAGAATCATTTTTGTACACTCAAAATTTTGAAGCCCAAACTTATAGTATATTTCTTAATTATACATCTTAAGCTTTTTTTTATTATCCTCCTATAATAAAAAATATATTTATTTATTAAATGAGCCGGCCGCTTGGCTCATAATCAGACATGTAGAAAGGGCCAGACTCCTCCATAAATGACAACAGGTACAGATGCTCCTAAAAGATTATTTAATTTACTTAGAAAAATTTAGCAGGACAGAGACCTTTCGGTATTTTTTCTTATTTTATTTTTTGAAAGTTCAAGTTTTTTTTTAAAAAAAAAAACTGTGTAATAAGGTTGTTGATTAACTGTGCAATGAGGCCAATGACATATGTAACAAGTTATTAAAAATTATAATTAATAATTTGTTGTACACCCTATTTTTTAACAAAAATATAAATTTAAAAAAAATATATATAATTTTTTTAAGCTGTGTACAGCTTTTGCTCATTGTCTCTGTTCATGTATTGGAGCCGAATTTAATTATAAAGCATAGGACAAGGAGCTTTTAGCTGGACAAAGGAGTTAATTTTGTTTATTTATTTGTTGACTTCACATTAAATATCGAGTTATAATTAGATGCAAACTAGTGTAACTACGAGCACGCTTTACAGTTTTGACCATGTAGCACAACAACCATTGGATTAAATGATTAGGAAGCACGTGGTCACGTGTCCTCCGCACAAAATATTTCCTTTATATTTCAAATTTATCGAACATTGGCAGCTTTTTATCTAAGTAAAGCGTCCAGTACCGATGAACGAAGCTTTTCTTTCGCGCAGGTCGCACTCGCAATCTACACGATTGGGATCACTTCTGATTTTTTTTTTTTTGGGTCATATTAATGTTTAGCCTATCAGCCATTTAGTTGTTAACAAAAAGGAAACATGTAAATCTTTTTCTTTTTTTTTTTTTTGTGTTCATCCTAACAACATCTGAATTTTTATTTTTTTTTAACCTAACTAGAAGCTAGAAGCACGATTGCTTCACCAAACCCAAAAATAAGAAATAAAAAATAAAAAAAATTCAATACTCAATCGATTGGAAAGAGACCAAATATGGTTTCTTGTTCCCTGGCGAAGTGCAAAATTTTTCAAATTTTTTTGGTGGTAAGCACCCCAGTGTAATCGAACCATTTGTGGATTATCTTTCGTCCTTCACACAAAAGCATAATTTGTTCATGCCTATTTTTAAATTTGAGTAATGTTATTTTCGAAAAAAATTGAGTAATGTTGAAATATAAAAGTTACACCAAAATTTTAAATTAAATTATGTTGTACATTGTATATATGATCAAATGCATGTTTTTTTTATGTTAGATTATAACAAATATTGATTGAAATTAAAAAATTTAATGGAATCTTCGCATCCTTAGTTCACGGTTGACTCCTAGCATTTGACTAATTTGTAGACGAGGTTTAGTCATCTCTTTGCGTCCGACCAATTTATCGGCATCATAAATAGGTTTTGGTTAATTTGTCTTGCTGGTTCCATTCCGTGCCTCAGTACCCATGGGATTCGTCGAATTGTGTCTCTCAATCAAAAAACAAAAAACAAAAAAAAAGAAAAACAAAAAACAAAGGAAAGGCAAATTGTAGTCCAATTGCCAAAAATGGCAAATAAAAAAAAAATTGGGAACTTTTTTTTTTTTTTTGAACATCTATTGGGAACTTCATTAAATGACTCTGTCGTGCTGTGTATAAATGTCTTCGGCTAAATCGAATTAATAACGGTCTATTTTGTAGGGGGGGGGGGCAACAGCCATAACGCAGAATGGTCTTATGGTTCCTCGTTCTTGCTTAGAAAATGACTAAAAAGCATGCGCGAGATTTTCTTCATTTATTAATTTTTCATTTGTTTATGGGCACAAATATTTTATGGGTATTTTATTTGTTCCGGTTGCGATTCAGTCAGCGGATCAATAAATTTTTTATTGGCAGATTGATTCGCAAATTATTGTGGGTCTAAATCTTAATTATTTACTTGAAAATTAAAAAAACAATTATAATTGGGTAGCCTCAATTATTATGAATATAATATTTAGGGTGGCATATTAATCTACACGGCGTTGGTGACTAGTCACGTCTACTTGGATTTTTGTTTTCCTTTTTTGTGGTTGGGAGCAATTTGAGTGTTGGTGATGGAGAACAAGAAATTGAAGAAGCAACCAAAAGGAAAAAAAAAAAGAAAAAAGAAAAGTTACGAATCTTTAGCGTTTGTAAAATAGATTATGTTAAGTATAAATTTAACAAATATATATATATATATATATATATATATATATATTTGTTATGAATTAACCTGCATTTATGGGTAAAGACAACAGGCGCAATAATACAAACTGTTAAATATCACGCCTTGTCTTTCAATGAGGCCCTACTGTTATATACTATTTTATTTAATAATTCTATTTGGTTTTACGATCCCAATTATTTTGAACACAAAAAACCCCAAAAAAACAAAAACGAGAGAATTGCTTTCAAAAACACAATTATTGCCAATTAATTTTTTTACTGCGATTTGACGCATTATGATGATGGCAAACAAGACCTGTACACATGCCAGTGATGACAAAGATGACAGACCATAGGTGCACGACAAAATTGTAAAATATCCACGGAGCACATGGTTAAAACTTAAAAAGTGATTGTTTGATTACCCTGATCTTGATCGCATAAACGACGGATATATACCACATGCATATACATGCAAAAAAACAAAAAAAAAAAGAAAAACATCATGGGGTACATTCATTCCAGAGGACCACAACCAAAGAATTCACTAGCAGGGAAGAATCTTCGAGTAACTAAGTTATCACCATAGTCGCTCTCTCTCTCTCTCTCTCTCTCTCTCCCACTCGTTGCAGCACGAAATTCGGAGGTATCAAACGTCTTTGGTCTTTCTTATTTGCAGAATTACAGTCCTCTTTAAAGTCTTGAATTTCTCGATACTTTCTCAGCTATAACCACATTCTGAAGAACTTGTGCGTTTCTGGGTTGAGCGACTTTGTTTTTGGGTTTGTAAGAATTTTTGTACTATTTTATCAAGCCTCGTACACTTTACATATTATAAAATGACATGACTTACCGCTCGATTTGTAGAAGTAATTTGGTGTATTTTTATATTTTTAATATAAAATCAAACTTTTTAGTGCAATTTTCTTGAATAGGTAATGGATGAGTTGCAATGTATTATTCATTTTTAAATTTAATAATTATTATAATTAAATATAAAAATTTAAATTTAAATTTAAATATTAATAAATAATTTTTAATCTGAATTTATAGGAAGATAATTGAGATACCTACAATATGGCGTTAATAATGATGGGCTCTACCAACAACAAAGAAGATTAAACAAACGATTGTGATCCTGCAATGTTTTAGTGATTTGAATAAAAAGGGAAATCTATATAAGAATTAAAAATTGCAAAAAAAAAAAAAAAAAAAGGTGAAAATGAGCTATGGATGCACGAACATACCAGGGCAAATT
The DNA here is from genome assembly GCA_020883675.1 of Bruguiera gymnorhiza. Lineage (NCBI taxonomy): Eukaryota > Viridiplantae > Streptophyta > Magnoliopsida > Malpighiales > Rhizophoraceae > Bruguiera > Bruguiera gymnorhiza. The sequence continues at coordinate 195,240 of JAIRCJ010001053.1, forward strand.
AGTAATTTAATCAAAACTTTGTCAATAATTAGCTAGAACGAGGTTCTTTTGATCTGGATTCTAGAAGGGGCCGCCAAGAGTATGGACTCAATTCAACGAGTCCGAGTCCCGATAATTACTAAATTGCCCTCTCAAATTTTTCCAACCCCAACTACTCATCTTTAATTTTAAAATAGGGGCCTAATTGTCAATTTCTACAATTAATATTTAATCCTCTACTTTATCATTATATTCAAACAAATAATTTATTTTCTATTATTTAGATTTCTCACATATTTCTAACTTTTTTTTTTCGTTTTATTTATTTTTCTATAATTTTTTTCTCGCACTTTTTTTTTTTCCCCGCCGGCACTTAAAATCCAAACGCTAGCGCTTGGGTTCCTTTCCCGTGCAATATTCTCCTCAATGTTGAACGTTCATTAAAGTCTCGGTCGGATATGTAGATAACTTTTTTGTGGCAGTGAGCTTGGAATGGACCGATGGTTTAATAACGTTCGTCCGTTTCCTTCTAATTTCGAACCTTTTTGCACTTCTATGAGGGTCAGATAAGTCAAATCCTGGATTGGGTGGGCTGGCAGATCTTGGATTTATTGACATGTCAACCTCATGGTTCTGCTGAACGTACTACGTTATGACAAAAAACGTTGTCAATCTTTCTTTCGCAAAAGACACAAAAATTCAATCACAAGGTGTAATCAAGGACAGACCCGGGCCTCGTCCGCAGTCTGCGACTTTTTTTGTGGGTTTTCCAAAGCACATTGGCAGGACTCGGACATTGGAGCTCCCAAGTGCTCTTCATGGATGCCACCCAGACCAAGCTAACCGAGTGGTTCTCAAAAATCACATTCGTATAAAGGTAATTCTCACGAATTATATCTGTTCGGAACTGCATTTTGTATGAATACTTTTGAGAAGTATATTGTTTTTGCAATTTTTTAATCCTGCATGAATTCTCATAATTGATCCCAGCTCTTTTAATTTTGAATGGCAACAAGTTTTGCTTGTCATCATTACCAAGATACATCGGTGATTATGCGTTTTTGGACATTAAAAGTAAGAAATAACAATTTTCAACAAATGTTACTGCATAATAGAATTTAAAATAATTTTTAAAATTGCTACAATATCACACCAGTAAATATAAAAATTATCGCAAAACAAATAACAAGTTACTTGGGTGTTAGTTGTTACCTTGTTTATCGAATTCATTCGGAATCGAGTACTACTATTAGAGGGTAACACGAGTCAAGATTTTTGGAATTAATTTCCACTTGCTGGTTTCAATTGAACGTTCATAGACAAAACCTTGTTTTTATTTTTTTTTGGGGGGGGGGGAACTCCGTTAAAAGTACATGATCAAAACTCTGCGTACTGATAAAGCGTATGATGCATTGCTACTCATTTAAGGTTAATGTTCGTAAAAAATGATCACTTGGCATTGAAGAGAAAAATCGAAGAGCTGTACAACTTGAGGCGCACGATCCAGCGTGATAGAGAATTGTTGCCAGCCATCAGCTTGCACCCAAACTGGACAACAACTAGAATTGATAGAACAAAGCGAACAACCATACGCTAATTGCTATTGTGATTGACCAGGCAGTTACGAACTTATGGGAAAATTTCACATTTCCTCTTGTTGATCAGGACTCGTTCAGTTTTGAACTACCTTGATTACTGTCCAACCTTACTTTGTAATTACACACGATCATACTTTTTATTGCTCAAATCCAAGCAAACCCCTGCAATATGAGTGTTTTCTGCAAAAACTTGCTAATAGTTTGATGCCTTCTTTATTTCTATTTTTCCCTTCTTCCAAAAAAAAAAAAAAAAGTTAATACACAAAAAAATCATAGTTTTAGGAGTTACAGTAAACATAACTCAACTTTAAAAATATAACAATTTAATTGTCATAGAATTTCTTTTAATGAGTTTATATTATTGTTAAAATTTGCTAATGTATGTTTTCAATCTCAATAATGTGTCAGAATAATGTGTTCAACCTGATGACGTGGACAAAATTACTTCATTGTAATATATCACGCAAGTTAATGAAAAACATTAACAAATTTGGACGAAGAAATAGATTTTTACCGACAATTAAATTTTTTATTTTACAATTCTTAAAATTGAAAATTTATTTGCATATTAACGCAAAATATCTGAAAAAAAAAAACAAAAAGAAACATGGTGGCCACGTACAAATGCGAGTACAATGACGACGAAGAATGATTAGCTTAAATTTTCTTTTTTTTTTTTTTCTGGGAATTTGTTGAGATCTGTAGGAGTTTGTTAACGAAGACGATCTATCATATTATTCAAAACTTCATCGCTCCCCCCCCCCCCCAACCTCCTCATGACCCACCACCGTATCCCGTCCAACCAATCAAAAGCACATTTATCAGCTATTCTAGGCTCTGGGCTTGATTTTGTCACTTTCAAGATTTTTGTATGCTTTGGGCTTGGTTTACGGCGTTGATTGCACTCTTTCTTTTAAGCCCACGAAAAGTTCTCTACATTTTTAGCCCAGCATCGACCGTCCGATCTCCGCTGGACATCAAACCAGATGTGTTATGCCCAATCACAAGCCACGGCCTGGGCCTGGAGCGTGGACACCCAATCTAGAAATGAATAGAAAGTACTAGAAGTGACGCTTACAAGTTTACAAACTTTTCTTTTTTTTTCTCTGGACCAAACAACCCTTTTTCTTCTTTTTGGGTCCCTTCGCGGCTGTTCCCATAAAATTTACAAGCGCACAGGCCGTCCTTCGCCCAAGTGACTGTCTGTTTCTCTGCTTATTTTCTAGGGTTTGATCATTTCACTGTCACTTTCCAGACTAAGAATGAGGTAAGCTTCCCCTTCTTTCCCTTCTCTTCTCTCTGTCTCACAATTTCTCGGCTGGGTTGTACTTTTTTTCGATTCTCTGCTTTGACCCTTCGAGTTTGATTGACTTGCGATTCTGCCACCTCGTGTTTTTCACTCTTCAATCTGTTGCTCGCGTTGTTTCGATCTGCCATTCGGATACTTGATGGCTGCCTGGTCCGTGGAATTTAATTTTCTTTCTTTTTCCAATTATTTTTTTGTGGGTTTATCGAGGTTTTAATTCTCCTGGCGATGTTGGTGGTGTAAAAATATTCATGCCAGTCGGCTCACAGTTTTAAAATCTTTTTTTTTTTTCAATTATTTTTTTTAGCATATTCCTGTTGCAGATGTTGTTGTAAAATGTTCGTATTTTAGTTGGTTTTGTTTACTTTAGGGTTTATGACACTACCATAAAATGGACAAGGTAAGACGGTGTCTGATGGTTGGCTTTATTTGTTCTCTTTTCACAGTTTATATCTAGGAAAAAAGTTCACAGATTCAAATTAGTGGTTGTTTTGATGTGTTAGTTGCACACAGTTGAATTACTGACACTTTATGTCTCAACACGTTGCTGTTTGTTGTTCAGTATTCCTTTGTCCTCTTTTTTTTTTTTTTTTTTTTTAATAAAAAAAAATTCCCAAATAAGAGGAAGTAAGAATTTAGGTACATGGCGCATGAGAAAGTAGCTTGTTTAAGATTTGTACCTTAGTATTTGAGTCTGTTTTGTTGTTTTGATTTGAAATATTTTTGTCCTTTTTTTTTTTTTACAGTCGTCATCCTGAGGTGAAGTGGGCCCAGAGGGTGGACAAAGTATTTATCACCGTGCTGTTGCCTGATTCTAAAAATGCAAAGGTCAACCTTGAGCCAGAGGGTGTCTTCACTTTCTCTGCTAATGCTGGAGGGGGAGACTACCTTTATGAACTCAAGTTGGATCTTTATGACAAGGTCAATGTGGAGGTACGGGTATTGTCCCGCTAGTTGATGAGAATCTTAGAATAACAGGTTTTATTTCTGATGTCTGCTGCTATTTTTATTTGACTCATAGTTCGTCGTACATTGCCCAAATTTATACAATCCATAATGGCTAGCCGTTGTTTGTCATGCTTTGTACCTTTTTTTTATCACCTGGCAAGCACTCAAATGCCACGTTTAAGTGTCTGTAATCTACCCTTTATATGCACCAAAATCAGTTATCAAACAGGGTAGAGGAATTTTTGTTTATGTTTTCCTGTACTTTATATCTTGGGTCCGTCTATCATTTCTTTCTGCCGGTCTGTTCTATTTAAGGGGACATTGGTTGGCTAAAATTTTCTTTTTGCTTAGGCTTTCTAGTTAGGTTTTCAGGTCCTTCAGCTAAGTTTTGTGTGTTTTCTCAATCTATTTCTCATTGATTTAGGGAAGCAAAATTAACATTGGTGTAAGGAGCATATTCTGTATCTTGGAGAAGGCAGAGAAAGCGTGGTGGAAGAAGCTACTGCGTGGGGATGGCAAGCCACCTCATTATGTCAGGGTAGATTGGGACAAATGGGTGGATGAAGATGAGGATAAAGGTACACATGGCTGTCAATGATGTTTATTTTCCTGATATGATCATGGTTCAATTGTTGAGTATACTTATGGCTTGGAGCTTCTTGATGTCTGCTTGTTCATTGGTTAGGTTCTGGAGATTTTGACCTTGGGGGAATGGATTTTTCGGTAAGGACTAGCTGATCAACAATTATGTTGTGAACTTCTTCTTTGGAGTATCAATCATTAGTCTAATGCTGGCTTTCTATTGCAGAATTTTGGAAATATGGGAGGAATGGGAGGATTGGGGGATGATCCTGGTGAATTCGATGACACTGACGATGAAGGTAAAACCGCTTCTTGTAGTTGATGAATATGATGTTGATTTTCCATTTTACTAACAGATTATATTCAATTAGATGCTAAAATTTGGCTTCCAGGATTGTTTTGTTTGATTTAGCTTTTCTTCTTGTTGTAACTTATTTGAGACTGATCATGTTCCACTTGTCTTGGGAAACTTAAATTATTTAGCCATACCATAAGCATTGCAGTGATTTTGGGGGGTAAACTGCCCCACAATATCCTATTATACCATATTGTCTTTGATATCTTACATTTCTTTGGGTTTGATGAAAATATGCCTCTGCTCTAACTGCAGATCAAGAGGTGGCCAAGCCTGCAGCATCAGATGCTGACAAAGCAGAACATAATGCTGACAAAGGAGAAGCTGAGAATACAAAAGAGAAGAAGGAAGCTGCATCAAGCACCTGATAGATTAATGAGTGTTAGCCCACCCGTTACCTTGCGGTGTCACTACCCTTATCCAAGAGAATTCCAATTTGCCCAGTTTTACTTGTTACTCATCCCTTACTTCCATCTTATAGACAGCTTGAATGGTTTAAAGCTGAATTACAGTGCTGTACTTGTATTTCTGTTTTGTGGATGATGAGTTTGGTTAGGAGAGCATTATCGGTGACTGGTTTCCAGACCTTCTGAACTGTTGAGCCTGTATGCTGCATAACTTTATCTATTGTTGATTGCCGCTCAGTTTTCGTTTGGGTATGATGTTAGACTGGACTACACGGGCGGAGGGTTGGGTAGGTTGTGTGAAATGATGAGCGAGGGTGAGCAAGTCCAAAGTAAGTATGGCCCACCAAAAGACAAACTGGAAGCTGGTAGTGCAGAAACTATTGGGACTGTTTTCCTCGCAAATTCCGATGGGAAATTTCCATCTTACATTGCGACCTGGACAAATGATCGGGACGACCTAAAAGCCGAGGGAAGTGAATGATTAAGGGTAATTGAAACTTTTAATTGATGACTGCTTTTATAAACGTAAAACCCTAATTTAGACGTTTAAGACGGTAACAAAGCCCTGGACGGCATTCTTTAATGGGCTAATAAAAATTTGTAAGTTTAATACATAGAAATAATTCAAAGTTTAATTGTGCCTTGCCGATATAGTTTTAGAGCTATCATAACTTCAGTGTTTAATGTGAAACTTTCGCTGATTAGTGATTATGGCCAATTATTCACTCAAAAAAAAAAAAAAAAGGAAAAAGAAAACAGTGTTTATGGTCCATTAGATGGGAGACATGTTTGAAGTAGAAAACGAAAACACCGAAGCTGACAAAAACGGCAAAGATGTAAATTGTAGTTGTTAGGGCGACCGAAAATCAAACATCTGAACAATAAACCCTAAAACCCTTGAGAACTAGGAAAATCGAACAGAGGCAGGCAGAGCAGATACGCCCCACGCGGTGACAGACGGTCGATAACGGAGATGGAGATGGAGATGGAGATGGAAGCGGAGGATCATCCTCATCCTCATCCCAGTCGAACTAACGCCAGCTCGAGCAAGAGACTGGGACTAAGAAGCTCCATCCAAACCAACTTCCAAGATGACTACATTTTCCAAATCGTCCCCAAGTATATTTAAATGTATCTCTGTTGTGCGGTCTAATTTCCAAGTTTAAACTTGCTTTTTTTTTTAATTCTTTTTTTCTTTTTTCGGTGAAAGGGATGACTGGAGCTCAATGGCCGTGTCGTTGTCGACGAACGCCGTGAAACTTTACTCTCCGGCGACCGGTCAGTACCAAGGAGAGTGTAGAGGTCACTCTAATGCTATCAATGAAATCTGTTTCTCAGTTTCGTCAGCCCCTCATGTCTTGCATTCTTGCTCTTCTGATGGCACCATCAGAGCTTGGGACACCAGAACCTTTCACCAGGTCTCTCTCTCTCTCTCTCTCTCTCTCTCTCTCTCTATGCATACATACATATATATATATATATATATATATATATATATATATATATATAGAGCATTTTAGTGAGCTGATCATTCTGTTTGATCTTTAGCACTGCAGGTTTCATGTATAAGTGCTGGTTCCGGTCAAGAGGTATTCAGTCTCACGTTTGGTGGCTCGACTGACAATCTTCTTGCCGCGGGTTGTGCATCTCAGGTTTTTCCCCATGAATTGGTGTTTTTGGAGACAGATTATGATAGAATGTTCTTATACCAGCATTTTTCTACTGGGAGATTAGTGGTATCTGAGTTCAGGATCCTAAGTCAAGACTCGTTATGTGCTAATCTTTCTTGTTTACCTACTTTTTTCTGTGTAACTTGAGCTTAGTTTTCATGTTGGCTTCTTGCCAATGCAGATACTTTTCTGGGATTGGAGGCATAATAAGCAAATTGCATGTTTGGAGGATTCTCATGTCGATGATGTTACTCAGGTTTTCAGCTTCATTAGAAATCTGCCCTGTTCTGTATTGTACTGCATCTAGTAATTCCATGATTGATCACTATTTTCAATTACACCAGTCAGTTTAAAATTGGGAATTCCGATGCAATTCTTTTTAAAAATTATGAATTGCTTCACTGTATGTGGATCGGAGAGAAGAACGTCCCAAGTAAAAGTAAGTTTCTAGCTTCAGTCTCAAAGACATACACTATGTTCTGCCTAATCTTATGTTGGCATGATTAGATTTCACCTTCTTACCTTAGTCAAATCTAACCTAAAGATGAAGGTTTTTCCTGGAAATGGGATGTGATTTTAAATTCTGAAACATTTATAAAGTTAATCAAACAAGTCTGGTAAAATAATTTTGAGTTATCTTTACGACCTCGCTCTCTTGCTTTGAACTTGGTGATCCTTAATATGATACTCTGAAATCTGAATGCAGGGATATAGTTGCAGGATGTTTATTATGTCATTTGTAAGAGCTGCATTTTTTCCAATTGTTTATAACTCCATGTTTGTTAACAGGTTCACTTTGTTCCTGGGTACAAAAACAAGCTTCTTTCTGCTTCTGTAGATGGGTTGATGTGTATATTTAATACTGATGGGGATATCAATGATGATGATCATCTGGAATCGGTAAGCTCAGGCGTCTCATAATCTCTATTTTTAAATTGGTTTTCACTATTCTGTCCTATATTTGTATAGTTATTGGAGAAAAAATGTGTGTTCTGGGTTGCTTTTTCTTTTTGGAACTCAAAGGGCTGTTCAAGCAATTCTAAAGATTGAATTCAAACATGTCAGGAGATCTGAAAATGCTGTTGCAGATAGACTGGCAAAACAAGCTGCTTCTTGAGTGCAACATTTTATTGAGTGCTTTTAATAGTTTATTGGCTTGTCTTCAGAAGTTTTGGTCTTCTTTATAGTTCTGTTGTTGGGTGTACAGATTGTGTTTCTCTTTGGTGCCTTTCCTAGTTCTCTTTCAGTGTACAACTTTCTTTTTGATTTCAGTTCTTTAGCTGATTTCAGATGTAGTTTCTGATCTGCTGATGAAATGATACTTATCTTTTGGGAGGAAAAGAAAATAAAAAAAAAGAAAACCAGTGAGAGAACATTGCTTTTGAGTAGAAGATTTGTGTTAACTGCATTGATTACTGCACCTGCCGCAAGGGAACTTTTGTTGAATCCCCTATTTGCTTAAGTGGATTGAGTTACGTTTTCTGATGGCATTTTAATTTTTTCTTATATTTATGATAAGCATGTTCTTGTCTCACTGCAGTGTTCCAACTTATTGATTGTTGCAAGGTGTGGTTGTTGGTGAAATTATGTCTTGTAATACCATTTTTGTTGCTATATCATACATGTTGGCCTGTTTGTCTGAAGTTTGCTTCATGTCTTCTTTATTTGGTTTAATTCATCTATTGGAAATTTTATCTAATTCTCTTAAATGTTTAAACATTTGAAGTTTTGAACTGTTAAATTTGTCTAGGTGATCAATGTGGGAACTTCAATTGGTAAAGTTGGCTTTTTTGGAGAGAGCTACCAAAAGCTGTGGTGTTTGACCCACATTGAAAGTTTAAGGTATCATTTGTTTCTGTTGGGTGTTCATGAGGCCATACTTTTTGTTGGGCTGTGCTCTCTATCTTGACTATAAGAAAAAGTATTTGCTCTTGACATTAAAGTTACAGTTTTGGGGGCTTTGCCAAATCATTAATCCAGAAACTGAGTCTTGCATGCATGCATGTTACATTGAAAATCTTTGCTCTGTGAACTTGAATTTGTGATGCACTGCTGATATTTTCATGTTCAATTTATCTTTTCCCCCATAAAAAAGCAGCATTTGGGATTGGAAGGATGCAATAAATGAAGCAAGTTTTGAGGAAGGTCGCATGTTAGCCTCTGAAAGCTGGATGCTAGACAGCGTAAGCTACTGTATTTCTCATCTCTGCATACTGATTCTATGTGCTTTATAAATATAAAGGGGTTTCAAGCATCACATTAAAGATCATATGATGAAGAAGGCCCTTTTTTTAGTACAAATGAAGGAGGGTCTTTGAAAACTCTGTTGTGCCACTTTTTCATGAAGTTTCCAGAGTTCTTAGCTGTTTACAACTCTATTCCCAGATGATTATTGTTCAGTTGTAAGGATTATGTTGGGATATTCAAAGCATAACAAGGCTTAGATTCACTTTGGACTCAGGAAACATCATAAGATGCAAGTGGCACCAATAGCACCTATATTATTAAGTGCCCCTACCGACATCTAGGTAAATAAGATAGCATTAGTCATTTGCATTGTGGCACTTCATGTTGACAGTAATTGGTTGGACCGGTATATATGCTGAGCTATTCCGATGTCTCAAACTAAAATGCTACAGTTGGAGATAAAATGCTACCACTACAAGTGACAATCTTGGTATGTTTATCGCCATGCTTGGAATTTGATATGCAGAAGTAATAAAGAAAAAACTTCAACAGGTACTCATTAATTGGAATTTGTCACTTGAGGAGAATGCATGGTGATTGTTCTTGGTCATCTTTTAGTATGAAAAGTTACACTATTGTTTGAGCATGGAATTCACCATCCCCTTTCCTTGGCAGGTTGATTATTTTGTTGATTGTCACTATCCAGGTGAAGGCGAATGTTTATGGGTGATTGGCGGCACTAATGCCGGTGCTTTAGGTTATTTTCCTGTAAATCACACAGGTGCGGGAGCAATAGGACCTCCAGAGGCAATTCTTGAAGGTGGCCATACAGGTGTCATTAGGAGTATACTACCCATGATGACTGTGAGGGAAGGGCCTGGCCAACGACATGGTATTTTTGGCTGGACGGGCGGTGAAGATGGCCGTTTGTGCTGCTGGTTGTCCGATGATTCACCTGCCATCAAGCGCTCCTGGGCTTCAAGCTCATTTGTTGTGAGATCGAGTAACCACAGGAAAAATAGGCATAATCCTTACTAGCAAGCCTTTGTACCTTTTCCGTATCTCTCTCCATTTCTGTTTTGCCGTGTATCATTAACTTTTCGTCGCCAATTTATAGGTAAACAGATGCAAATTGTGTATACCGTTTTTTTGTTACATTGTTGTCACTTGTAGTATTGGCAACGTTGCGTGAGCTCTTCACATATCCTGAACAGGTTTTTATGGTCTGATGGTTTTTCTGAATCTTCCTCTTGATTGCGTTGTTTGAGAGAGCCCTCATCAAAGTAATTCCAAGTAATTAGATTTTACCATTTCTATGATAGAAGCCATAATTAACTGGCAGCATAAATTATGCTACCGTCTGTGGCAGGTTCACTTTGTAATCAAGCAAAACCATACCTGTGCAACTCTTGGCTTCTTCCTGCACTTCATCAATCACCTGCAATGCAAAAGCAAAAACACCGGATAAGCATCAAGCATTCAGAGAACAGAAACACAAAATAATGTGTAAATAATGTATATAATGAATTTCAGATATAAAGTCTCAGGCGTGAAACATGTTCACAGGCATACAGTCAGAAAGAGAGAGAGAGAGAGAGAGAGAGAGAGAGAGAGAGATAATCATGATAAGAACAGCTAAGCTATAGTGCTATCACTGAAACCCTGTAAATAGTGGAATCCAATTTTTTCCTGCATAAAAAAAATGCAGTTCTGTACATATTTGGGTTGCATTCTAACCAGAAGCCTATGCAAAAGCAAATGAAGTTGAAGGAATCATGGAAGTACCCTATGCATACGACTCAGAATGCCAATTCTTAAACAATTTATTGGGAACAATAGGCAGCCAATCAGAAATGTCACCAAATCCCCCGCTCTTGGGGGGTGCCCTCAATGCCGAGGAACATGTACTAGGGTGGGAGGAAAAAACAAACAAAGAAAACCATTTTCCCACTATCCGCTATCACTACGGATTCTAGAAATTCGAGTGTTCACACGGGGAACTCGTCGGTACTTGATGGTATTCCCACGGATGTAGCATCCAGGCATTCGCCAAAACCTATCCCCATCCTGAAAAAAAAAACCTCGATTAAATACACCCTTAATTTAGAGAAATGTAGACAACATCATCAGAAAAAAAAAAAAAAAACTCTCATTACGGGAAGTAAATCAAAGGAAAATGGTACCTTGGACGTGCATATAACTTCGCGGAGGTGGATGTTCATCCAAATATCACAATTGACCAAATGCCCGTTGTCAGTCTCCCCATTTTTCAATTCCGCCACACTGTTACAAGATACAACCCCCATGAATTACAAGCTGCATCCAAAACGACAAAGTGGTAAACTTATCACGGTCAGGGAATGCAACAACAGAGATCACTTACCATGGGGTGGCCTTGAGCAGTCTTAAACAGAAAAGGTGGTTTTTTTTTTTAATAAAAAAAAAGGAAAAATAAAAAGGAAAGGAAAGTTAAAGTACAAGAAGTACAGGTTATTCGGGACGCCAGAACGTACGAGGGAGAAGGGCAAGAATACCCAACTTTCCAGACTTATTTTCTTCCCTTTCCAATTTGCTAGCTAACCTGGTGTTTTTGTGTGTATCCAATTGCAAGAAAATCATTAAATTCTAGTGTGTTTTAAATTAGAAATAAGTTAAAAATTAGTAAGATAAAAGTAAACAAAAATAATAATAATAATAATAAAATAAGAACTGAAGACAAGAGTAAAATAACAGTGAAAGAGATGGGAGTAGAATGTAAATGTAATAGGTATAATACAAGACAATGTAATAAGGAGCTTTTCCTCCTCACTTGCATGGTCAGCATGCTCCATCAAAAAAAAAAAAAAAAAAAAGAAGATTCAAAGCGCAATAACAAAGAAGTGGGAAGCAAAAGCTACTGCTCCTCCATATTAAAAAACGCAAAAGAGACAGAGAAAGATTAGTTGCTCCTTTAACCAGAAGCCTCTCTCTCTCTCTCTCTCTCTCTCTCTCTCTTTTTTGGGCTCTCCATCTCTCTGCGCGAGTCTTCTCGTCAGTCAACACAGGAACCAAAGCCATCCAGAATGGACCTAATGACCCACTCCTCGACGTTCCTCCTCCCGACAGTCCCCGCCGAGAACCGACAATCATCGACGTACGTCCTCGTCGCCCTTAACCGACGCCTCCCGAGATTCACTCCCCTGCTCTGGATGCACGGTACTTTTCCCCTGGCGCCGCCAGGCCCTCTGTTCCTATTCTTTCTTGTTTCTTCTGATCGACGATTGCAAAAACTGACGAAAGAGTTTATGATCTTGTTGTGTGAATTTTTGGTGGAGCAGCACGACTGCGTATATGCGCTGATGGTGGCGCCAACCGCCTGTACGACGAAATGCCTCTCTTCTTTCCGCTTGAAGACGCTCTCGATGTTCGACATAGGTTATTGTTTTTTTAATTATTCTTTCAATTTTCTTTGTTGACGGCGATCATCATGTCGTTCTGAAAAAAAAAAAAAAAGGTCCTTTTCTTCTATTTTTATTAAATTGCTAACTGCCGCGTTTAAGCTTACATGGTTGAATTGAATAGAGAGAGCTAAATGGACAAATGGCAAAAGGTTAACCGAATTGCCATGATAAAAGGTTAAATGATACCGCTCTTAATCGTTTTGACGAGTCTTTGGTTATTTTTTGGATTTGTCAATTCAGTTGTAATTTTGGGTAATCCAAAATTGTGCGTCTCTGCGTTTAGAGATAATTGTCGTTTTCCAATCGGACTGAGACAAATCAGACTGTGAAACGTATGGAATGTTTTAGCTGAGACTTGGGTATACGATTTAGAGCTTTAATGTTTCTAGACGTAGCAGTGCCTTTCGCCTAATTCTTGATCAGTGCAACAATTATTTCTCATATTCTTTAGCTTATTTGTATTGTAGTCTGACAATTAGATATGTAACTAGGTACAAGCCAGACGTGATCAAAGGTGACATGGACTCAATCCGAACTGAAGTCCTGGAATTTTATATTAGCCTGGTAATCAATTTCTGTGAACTGCTTATCTGATTCTGTAAGCGAATTTTCTACATTTATGCCTCTGATCTATCTTCCAACCACCTACATGGGACTACTCTCAAAGCTTTGATGCACTTTTCCCTGTCTTTATTAATCTACATTGATTGGGGTGCTACTTACAACATGGAACGCTCATTATATGTCTTGCTTACTAAAATGCAGGGAACAGAGGTAGTTGATGAATCTTATGATCAAGACACTACGGATCTACATAAATGTATAGCATATATTCGCGACTTCACTCCAAACTTGGATAAGTCTAGAGTAAGTCACATTTGTTCGTGCAAAAAGCCCTTTTACTTACCTTTGTGTCTGCATGCAACCATCTATGTTGTTTGTATGCTGCGACCTTACTGGGTCTTCTCAGATGCTTCCATAAAAATTTTCTTTTGCCTATTTTCTGCTACATCATTTGTCCTTCACTCCTTGTTAGGTTAGGAACTCAGTTTGTGAGAAGTCAATTGTATATTATTGCTGGCTAGTGGCTGCACTGAAATGGAAATGGCATGCTTGGAGCATTTGCTTGTCTGTGGCTGTTTTTGGATTGGTAAATGATATATTTTTTTTCCTTGTTTCGCAGCTATGCATCCTTGTAGCTGGAGCACTTGGTGGACGGTTTGACCATGAGGCAGGGAACATTAATGTTGTATATCATTTTTCAACCATGCGAATAATTCTTCTATCTGATGACTGCCTTATTCATCTGCTTCCAAGGACTCATCGCCATGAGATTTATATTCAATATTCTGTTGAGGGGCCACACTGCGGGCTCATTCCCTTGGGAACTCCATCCCAGGCTACTACAACTACTGGGCTTCAGTGGGATCTAAGTAAGTATATTGCTGTAAAACTATTCCAGTCCTATTTTTCTTTCATTTGATCCTGAACAGGAGCAGCTCAAACATTGACTCGTTCATTATGTTTTCTGTTCACCAGTTCGTCTAAATCATTTATCTGGCCTGTCAGTCAGTCTGTCTAAACGATCTTTCTATTATACCACCAACATGCTACAGACTCGGACACACCATAAGCTTTGTGTTTGCTTTTCTTCCAGCTGATACGGAGATGAGTTTTGGCAGTCTAGTGAGCACATCAAACATAGTCAAAGCAGACAAAGTTACCGTGCAATCCAGTTCAGACCTTCTCTGGACAATATCTATTAAGAAAGTTCTAATAGGTGATGCCTTGGAGACGGGGTGAACAAGGTGCGGACTTTATTACAAGTTTTTCTGACCGACAATCCCATGACCGTCTTGAATAAAAGGCTCTATACCTTTTCTGTTATTTTTATGTTCATACGAAATGTTTGGTCCTCAGGAATCTAATAATTTATGCACGATTTATAGTTCCTCTACCTGCAATAAGAATACTACTTTCTGGGAGACGAAGATCGTTTTGTAAATATTCAATTGCTTAAGTCAGTTTTATTTCTTTTTACTTTCTAATCTTTGTTTTGTTCCTCGTGAATGTCATTAGAAGCAGTTCCTTTCGGGTTCTTAGAAACGGTATTGAAGAGTGGTAAGAAGAAATTAGCAAGAGAAATTAATTCAGGAGTAGACTGCTTGGCCCACCGGTTATAAATTCTACACACGGAAAACCAATCCAAGAATCAGAGGGTTTAGATGCGTCAGTAAATAAAGCACTTCATAACAGAAAAGAGACCGAAACCAGGAAAGAAAATAGTAAAGTTGGGGATTTCAATGAGAAGAGAATAATAAGAAGGCAACCGGATGCTTACTCGTTTGGTCAAAATGTGTATGTACAGGTTGAATGATCACAAAAGGGAAGAAATGTTCTTAATTAAAATAAAAAGGCAAAATAAAAAGACATAAAAGGAAAGTAAAATAAGGAAATGAGAAGACAGCTGCCCAATTACCTGATAAACTAAATGCTGCAAGTGGTCCTAACAGCGGTTGAACAATTAGGAACAAAAAACAAAATACCTATGCATGATACAATGGGGAAGTGGCCAAGCGATGGAGTCCCATACATTCAGGGCCCTCCCACATGTGGGGGCATGGCAAATTAGCAATTGACCATCCATAGGTGATGAAGAATCAGCTTAAGGCGCGGAAATGCTGTACAGAGGAGACTACTTCCTCTACATGAAGTAGCTGAGCGATTTCTTCTTCCTGGAACCTCCTTCTCCGTACAGATCGTTCCACTGGAGTAGCTCGCTCATATTTGCAGAGTCTGATGATACACTTGCACATACCTGCAACACCGGAAAAATTTTACCAAAATTTTTGTGTGGTTCTGTTTTCTCAAACATACATGCATCAAATACCTCACTACAGAAAATACACCGTCTATGGAGCAGAGTCCAAAAGCATCCTACCTGCTCATGAGCATATCTAAAATCCTCCATCTTGAGAGGGCGGATGTCAGCACAGCTGTATGGTGCAGGCAAAGGCTTGTTCTCTGCCGCTGCCAAAGCTTTCTCCTGAGGTTTAAAAGAAAAATTATTAGACAACCCAATATACGTGTTCAAAAGTCAAAAACTATCTCGGCATTTAAAACTCCATGACAATTTTGGCTTTCAAGGAACCCCAAGGCAGTAGAGGTTTATCTCCCTAAGATTCTACAGGATGACATTTATCCAGAACAACAACAACAATTTTAAGGGATGCACGTGGCTCCCACGTCCCAATCATCCAATGTTCCCCATGCATAGTGCAATCACAATCTATAAACCAAGTCAATTTATCATTCATCAAACAACTTAAATCCTGCAAATAAAGATCAGGAGATTAGTTTTGTGGATGAACAAATAACTGAACTGGGTACTGCAAGTACCACCATAGGAAGAATTTCAAACAAAAAACAGAGAGAACTTACAGCAAAGGAAATCAACAAAGAAAACAATATCCATAGCCACTTACAAACATCAGTCAGATATAACTTCAATTCGAAGACTGGATGCTTATAATAGAAAAGGATAAATACAGTGAAGGGGACAGAAGAATTATGAACAGCATCAAAGTTTATGATTCTCATTACAAACCTTCTTTTCCATGTCCAATATCTCTCTTATGGGGCAATGTGCTGCAGTCACACAGAGATTCTGCAATCACAACATAGTAGTGATTATAGAAACAGCTGACCACATAATTCCAATGCACAAAATAAAAAAGAAAGAAAGAAACTGCTCACCACAAGAGCACATGTTGCGGGGGATGGGGCAAGGAGGAAAAGGTTGAGAGAAGAAAGGACAGATGGGGATGAGGAAAAGAAGAAGAAAAGGAGCAACCAACCTTCAAATCACTTCCTGAATAACCATCAGTAATATTTGCAACTGTTTCCAAATCAAAACCAGGTGCCAAATCTTCTTTAGCTAAGATGACCCTTAAAATTTTCTCCCTATTTGGTGCATCTGGCAAATTAACCATCAATCTGCACATACCATGTGTACAAACATTTCAACAATATGCCTATTAGCCTGGATGCAGAGGAAAAATAGAACATAGCAAGAATAATGGCAGGATACAACACCTCCGAGGAAGCCTCCTTATAACAGCCTCGTCAAGGTCAAAAGGTCTATTTGTGGCAGCAAGAACCAACACCCGTTCTCTATCCTTGGTACGCAGACCATCCCAATTTACCATGAACTCATTCTTCATTTTACGCATGGCCTCATGTTCCCCAGGATTTTCACGTCTTCCCAACATGCTATCCACCTAAAACAATAAGTCAAGAAATTAAATAAATTCTAAAGAATTAGGGCAGCAAATGGCAAAATGGATGAAAGAAAATTAATAATAATAGTACTGTGCATGCATGCAGGATGAGCATGCATGTGCAGATCACAGTGGTAGGAGGTATGGGTACAAAGAAACAAGAAGGTTGGAAAATGATCAGTATGACCAACCTCGTCAACAAAAACAACACTGGGAGCAATTTTGCTAGCCAAAGAGAATACTGCCTTAACATATTTTTCTCCTTCGCCAAACCACTGCAATTAGAGAAGTCCTGTTATGGAATTTCTTTCAAAAGCTTATAGTGAGGGATTAAGCACCATCCATTTAGAAATAGGTACCTTTGAAGTAATGCTCGACATGGATATATTTATAAAGTTTGCACTAGCCTCAGTTGCAACAGCCTTTGCAAGCATTGTCTTCCCAGTGCCAGGAGGCCCAAAGAGCAGTATTCCTTTGCAAGGCTGTTTAACAGAATGATGAGTCATGAACATACAAGACACTCAGACACAAGAAAATGGAAAATGGGAAAAAGAGCTAAAAAAGAACTAAAATAGAAAGACTGTGTGTTGCTAACCTTAGTTAGCTGTCCTTTGCAAAACAATTCAGGCCTTTGAAGCGGAAGCATCACTAATTCTTTCAACGTATCCTTGACACTTTCTAGGGCTCCAATGTCATCAAAGGTGACTCCAATATCACTTGGGGGAATAACATCTGCTATGAGTTTCTTCTCAAACTCATTCTCAGTGACCACATCCTGAAAATTGTTTAAGTTATTACAGAATACTTTTTTTAAGTATCTAGCAATTATACACATAGCTACAAATCCTTACCTTAAGTGATTTCTTCAAGCTCTTGCTTTCACTTTGTATACCGTGGAGAATGCTCAAGCCATACATAATGCTGCAACATAGATGAAAAACGGAAATATTAATAAGCTAAAGAAATTCTTCACAATTATTGATGAAGATAAACATGAAGAAAAACCAACCTGTCAGTAGATATCATCACATGTTGTGCATCTTTGACAGAACTTTCAGAACAATGCATAAAATGGTGACTCAAAGCCCAGCCCACTATTTTTTCAACACCTATTGAAGTTGCATGCCAATAGCACCAGCAAATAATGCAGTTTTTAGTAGAAAGCGAAACATGTTCAAGGTAAAAAGAAAGCACGGTTTCTGTGCAAGAACACTTACTTTCAGTTGTAAGGGCTTGATCTTTAATGCATAAAGTTCCAAGGTCAGGGCAGAGTAAACCAACTCGACTTAGAACCTAAATTTTTGCAGTGCTTTGTAAATAACACTTGATATAAAGCCAACTAAAACGAATAATTGCAATTGAAAGCCCACCGGAAAAGTGCTAGAAATAACAAGAGGAATGTTTTTTTGAGCCAAAAAAAAAAAAAGGAAAGAAAGAAAGAGTGGCAGAAACAAAAGACTTATGTCTTAGAAACATATGTAATATAGGGAGAAATGACAGCAATCAATACATTGACTTCTCATATACCCACTGATGTCTCCATTCGTTGTAGTCTGGATTCATAACAGACCATGCACTAAAGTGGCCACAATGTTGGGGCAACAGGTTGTTTAAAGCAAGCAATAAAACAAACAAACTTGAGCAATTAATTTGTTGCTCCCATTTAAGTTATCGAATCAATCTGTTAACTTTTTCATAATAAAAATTTTCCTAATATTATATATTCATAAAGTGAGAAACAACCATATCTAACTTGGCAAAAAGTTTTCCATTTACCCTATATACCACTGGACCATCTAGTGCAGATAGGATAGAACAGTAGTAATAATGCCTAAATAAAAAAGGATCTTTGTCGTTCATCTATCTGGGTTATAAATTTGAGAACTATATACGACATTGGGATTAGCAACTTAACAACAAAAAGATTATCTAGCATGCAGATGACACAAGTGTCCCAATACAGGCTATCACAAGCATGGAGATATCTTTTATTAAGGCAGAGGTTAAGAATCCATATGATGAGATTATACTCACTGAAAGAATGCTAGCAATATTGGCCTGTGCTTTCAGAGTTTCAATATCACGCTCCAATTGCTGCTTCCAGTCCAAAAGCAAAGCTTCCTCCTGCAATGATTCACCAAAATAAAATATCAGACACTCAGAGAAAAATATTAGCTCCAATAGATTAAGGCCAATACCTGAGGAATCTGTATTGCCACTTTATTGGGGAAAAGCCGTGACAGCTGCTTCATTGTTTTAGATGTCTCTTTATTCTTTTCACTCAGTCTGCCAAAGTTATCCTGAAGTGCAACAATGGCAATAATTTATGTTATCAATAGGACTATGCCAGCAAGGAAGCCAAAGGAATTAAATAGCAACAACTGGAAATCCCATTTAAGTAAGACGGCATGAGTCTATGAATGAACATCACACAAGTATGAATACAGGATGTAAATAGATACACAAAATCAACCTGATATACAATCTCCATCATCACATGATGTGATAAGATGAGTTAGTGAGAACTAGAACCAACAATAGCTGTCTCTAAACTAAGGCTGTCTCTAAACTAAGGCTTCAAGCTTTGAGAAAGAGGCCATGTTACAGATACCAAAGAGCATAGGTGGATAAGAACATCATCCAGAGGCAAACATGCTTACAAGAGTTTCTTTCTTCTTTCTGTTCATGCATTTTTTTCAGTTTTTTTTTTTAAGGGGAGGGGGTGTAGCTGCTTAATTAATAGCATAATTATCTTCTACTTACCAAACAACTAATCACATTCAAAAACAAGGGTTTCACTAGCTCAATGGAAAGACAAAGCAATGTTTCAGCTTAACAACTAAACACCAATTGAATAGAATGGAAAAGGCACAATAGTTCAAAGACAAACAATCCTATTAACTCCTGCTGTCTAATCGGCATGCCACCCACAGGATTATGGTCAAACTTTGCTCTCAACAACAAGATTGTGACATCAACTTTTCACTTGCCGTATCCAAATTAACAGAACTAAGACCTTCCTAAATGATTTACATGCTATCATCAAATACCTTGACCAACTACGTAATGCAGTTGAGATCAGAAGATATGATCAATTCTCCAATAGTTATGTTACAGTTTTTTTGTTGTATGGCAATTTACTTAAATTTTACAAAGGCAAATGTCACATTGACGTAACAACATACTCTTAAGGAATTTAGATTCTACAAACCCAGCCAACTGACAAATTGATGTTTTAGTAACTAAGCCAGTATGGAAAAGCAGAACATACCAGAGAAGCAAGATCAAGTAGCACAGTGCAAACTTAAAAACTAATGTTTTAGTAACTAAGCCAGTATGGAAATGCAGAACATACCGGAAAAGCAAGATCAAGCAACGCAGTGTGATTGCTTCCAAACTTTGTAAACAAAAGACCACCAGGATGCGACTGGAGAATGTAAAATTTTCAAAAAGTGTGTTGTAAGCAAACATATCAGCTTTCAAAATACCAAGAAAAATAAAACTACAAAATGAATGGCAATGTCAGTTATTACCTTCTCCTTGCGATTGTCAATTTGAGTATGGGAGCCAATGACAATAACCCTGTCTGGCAATTTTTCTAGTTTACTCTTTAAGGCAGAATAAACATCTTGATTGCCACCCATAGACTTTTCTATGTCTTTGAAGAACAATATCAAGGGACTGCTTTTACTTTCATTTGCAGCAACCTAATACAATTTTTTTAAAAAATTAGCTAATTGCTTTAGGCAAGAAAAACAAGGCAGCAGCTGACACCGGTCCATTATGAAGAAGCACATACCTCAAAGAGTTCATTAATTGCAAGCCTCTCATATTCTTCGCTTCCAGAATTATCCAGCTTAAGTGAATTAGCTGCACATTTAGCGAATAAGCAAACTAAAATGACAGGAAACAACAGCAAAAAATGTCTAAACAACCAATAAAATAGAGTTCAGAAATATACAAGCACAGAAGAAGCCATGATCTTCTTCACAAAGGCCACCGAGATCAGTGCCCTCAGGGATGGATCTATCAAATCTAACCCCAACTTTCGAGGCTCCATTTTCTTCAAAGGCAAGGACTACCTTCCCTCTAAAACCAATTGTCGGGCCCCTTCTCAGGAGAAAAAAAAAAAAACTAACAAATCAGAATAAGAACAAATGCAAAATTAGTTTCACACAAAATTCTGGTGTATCTAGGTGCAGGAAAATGTGACCCAGCTGAATTGTAGAAAGTCCAGAGTTACGAAGATAAATGCAGTAGCTCAGGGACTGTTTGGGATCGCTCTCAAAAATATTGAAAACAAAAGCTGAAATAGAAAACAAGAATAATATACAGAAGCCAATAAGATGTTTGATTGTATTACTAAAAATTCAAGCAAATCAAAAAATATGTATTCTGTATGTGAATAAACATGTGTGTGTGCATGTATGTATGCCCCTCTCCCCTTCTCTCTCTCTCTCTCTCTCTCTCTCTCTCTCTCTCTCTCTCTGATATCAACGGCATGGTATGAATAATACAATGTTGTCCCCTCCTCACCATGGTCTGGCCTAGGCCTGGAAACAATTTTGTGTCATGGCACGGCACGAAACCTTGGGCCTCAGCCCAGACTGGCCACAACCTAGTGGGTCATGCCAATCGGCACCTCATTTGTGCACGCACACGCCCACATGTGTGTCCATATCTATATTGCATAAAATTTATCAAACGCACATATATGTGTGTATGTACGCATATGTTGCCACAGTTCTCAACAATTATAACATAAATCTGGTAATGACAGTCAGACCAAAATGTGATCCTAGCTTATGCTCTCAATTATGCAGAGAGTGCTCAACAAAATAATTAAACTACTACTGGGGCCAGGAAGCTGACCACAGTCATTAAAGTAGAAAACTGATCAAAGAATTATTAAGGGAAAATAAACCTTAGAGGAGTTGACAGAGGAGACATTGCAGAAGATAAGGGGCTGGTACCCACAAACTTTACTCTATCACCTGCAAAGTTCACAATATTTAAGTTCCTCCAACCATCGAGCAAGTGTTAACAAGGATCACTAGAAAAATAAAACAGAAGGAAAGGGATAGAATAAAATAAATGTCTAACAGGACACTGTAGCTACATGGAAGTGAATTGTGCCTGTTTTAAATGTGTAGTTTCTGGATGATGCAGTAGAGATTTCCTGCTTTGGCAGAGCTTGAGAGTTCATTGTGGAACCACCAGTAATGTCAGCATCAACACTGGAAGAAGGTTTCTTCTGATGTAATGCCACCTGCCCCGCTCTTTTAGTAAATGCAGATGCTCTTTCAGGCCTAGAACTTTCTTTAGCAGAATCAGCTTCTTTAAGGTTTGATCCCTGAAGATTATAACCAAGCAATGTAAGAGAGGCAGCCAAAAACACAAAATGAAATGCAGATCCACTTATCCACCAAACTCCAAGGTAACAAACAGATTGTGACAGGATGAGAAATATAATTATAAAAATTGCTTGAAACAGCCAAACACTGAATAAAAAGAGGCATTAAAGAACTTACACCAGGCAACACAAGAGAATCAACAATGAGGAGTCTAGCTCTGACATCTTTGGTGAGGGCCTTTACTAGAGTCTCCTGATATATTTCTGACCCTGTTGGTAGAAATGATATAAGCACTCACAGAAGGTGGAAGACTTGGAGAAAATGCACAGGAGACAGAAGAAAATCACAAAAACAATATAGATGGTACCTGCAGGACCAGATAATAACACCCGAGGTGACACAGTAGAGATATCACAAGCAAACTTTGTGACTTTATTATTACATTTCAAATGAATGAAAGCAACTCCTGTCAAAACTTTCTTCGTGGTATCACTGTAAGAATCCTCAACATCACCATTACAAATTATCAACAACCAATTCCAGTATGTCAAGACAAGGATTAACAAGAAATTGAACAATTATCCAGTTAACATCATAAGCAAATTAATTAATGACTGAAAGCAAGGTTGCACCTTAGATAATATGGAAAACTTTCAAATGAAACTTCAATGTTCTCAGGATTGAGAATTCCTTGTCGTAGACTTTCTTTATGAGCTTGCCGTCTACTAGACATCATAACTGCAGGAGGATCAAGATCCTGGAGTAGTTCTCTTATTTCTCTTTGCTCATCAAGTATTTTGGAAATGCTGCTGCTTAAAAGTTCAGATGATGAACCTGCGAGAATCCGCAAGAGGGGCCTTAATTTATAAGTTGATGAAGGAACCTTAGGAGCACTAAATCCAACGCTACCAGCCGCAGCATTCTCCTTGGCAATATCTGATGGAAAGATTTCCTCACTTGAAGGCTCATTGTTGCCAGTGGTGTCCTTCATGTCAACTTCTGGAATAATATCACCGGCCACCCCAGTGCCAGAAGTAGGAACCTCAGTATTCTGCTGCCCATCCTCACTACTAGCTGCAGGTGGTGGAAGAAGGGACAAGTCTTTCCGAAGATTAGACAAAGAAGCTAGTATTGATGCTCCAGCAAAAGCCGAGGCATCTCCAGATCTTGCCTCAATATGCATCCTTTTTATTGGGGCATTCTGGGCCTCTAAGATGCTCACTGATGATACGCCTGGAGCACCTATGCTATCACTGGAGAGCTGCTGAAAAATCTAATGGTCTTATTAAGGAATTCTTTGCTGTTAGAAGAAATAACAGAAATTTAAAGACAGGCCCAGGAAATGTTGAAAGGAAATGTCCTTTTTTCCCCTTTGCAAGGACAGGGAAAAAGTATCATCAACTGTTGTAGTAGAAAACAAATAAAGAATTCAAAAGGTAGATTTCCATTGGAGGAAAAAGGATACATAAGCATGTTTTCCGGAAGGACTGAAAACCAGTTCATCACCTCCTGTCAATATTACGCTGGAATTCTTGTGGTAATGTTTACCATTCACTTGGACAATTCCTTTACCCCCCGAGATTTCCAACACTACTATAGATGCACCTCCACGCTACACAGTGTAGCCAGGGAAATAAAGAAAACAGTACTGTCATTAGCTATAATGCCAAAGTTATAGTCATATGTCATGGAGATCACTGCTTATTATAATATCATACATGATCAGGAAAAAACTTATAGTGAATGAGTGTACCTCTATGTGTTTCACTTTACATAAAATGTTGCTGCTGGAAGGATCATTAAGCCATAAATTGCATTGATGACTTTGACCGACAGTGAAAATAGTCCCAAACATGGTCAGGTGAGGATTCTGGAATTCACACTTAAACTGTCAGAAAAAATTAATGGCCTAGAGACAAAGAATGCAAAATACCTAGGTCATTCTTTTGGGCTGAAATAAAATTCAACACTCTTTTTCCAGTTGCCTCTATTATTTTCTGGTTTTCTCTTCACATATTAGAAAAAAAAAAAAAACAAAAGGAATAACCACATCTATGGCCAAATGAAGATATCAAACTTATTGACCTTTAGTTGTCTTTTGTGTGTGGGGGGGGGGAGAGACAAGAAAATACATTAAAATTTGCACATTTACATACTAGCTTCCTCTTCTAAAGCAATAAAACATTATTATCATCATCTAAACAACGATGCTCTTTGATGCACATTTTAAACATGCTATGTCACTCGCTACTAAATAGAATATATCACTGATGTCAGCAACTAACCAGATCAACCAAAAAAAAAAAAATGATCAAAAACCTTAAAAAACAGAACTAAGGCATCAAAAATTCCACCCATTACCCATGGTAAACAAATTCACACAATCTTCCCTAGGTGACTATAGACTGCAAAAGACTAGTAATTGAGGCCTCACAAAACAACCATCAGTCAAAATTTTCATCACTAGACAGCAGTAAAATGTCTCATGACACAGTTTAAGTCCACAGAACTTTCCAGAAAGACTCCAGTCTGCACATTATCCAGAATATCATGCTTCAAGCAAAACAAACACTCAACCAATATGGCATGCCAACCAATCATGAAAAGAAGAAAAGAACTTGCATTAAGGAAATTTCATCTTGTTCCCACAAGAAGACAGAATTCATTTAGCATTCCCAATTCCAGTCCTCATGAATTCCAAATAAAAAGTTCTCTGGGAAAAGTTAAATGACAACAGTAATGAATGGAATGATAGCCTAATAAAAGGAGAGCCATGTATGCATTTCAAACTTGATGTCCAAAAAGTACCAAGAATCATGAATGGGGAATGCCAACTGATTGGTTCCGGTAACCCTGCTCTCAAAAGATTCCCAAACTTGAAACGTGGATGATGGAACATCCTGATCAGAGGTTATCAAAGTTGCACCTATTTCTCACTTCAAAAGGAAATCTTTCTAGAGAATTCAGAGATTGAGTAGGAGCAACATGACATGACATACAGAACTAAGCAACTTCACCACAGCAAGAGCCCACCAAAAAGACCCAATAACATGGACATTGGACTGGAAAGGAGAAAAAACTATTCTAAAATAAACAGTCTACACCAAATTCAAACTAGATACAAAATATTGGCAAATGAACAACAGTATGAAATCACGCAATACAATTGATAGATATGGAAGAAGATGAAACTCTATCACATTCTGCACTGATTTGTTCAACTGCATAAAGGTAAACGAAACTTTGCTAGGGCCAATTAGTATGCCTACGAATGATTTCAATTCAGTTAAAAAATTTTCACAATTTAAAGAAAAACAAAGAGTATAATGCCCACCCACCTGGGAGCACTGAGAAATCAACTTTCCCCATGGAGCCTTGGCATTCAATTTTGAAGCCTTTGTTGGTCTCCTTTTTAACCTATTCAAAGCCACACCCACAGCCTTGGATTTCTCCCCGTTCACCGCAGCTTCGCCTTAAACCCATGACGAATTGAATTAGAACAGAACAAAAAGAACCAATCTTTTGACACCAAAGACAGTAACTATTAAATGAAAACCCCAAAGAAACCCAAAAGGTACAAACTTTTAACAACAAGAACCTACGCATGCAACAAGAATTAAGCCAAGATCGCACCTAAAGGCCGCGGGGACACCAAGTCTTCGCCTTCAGCATCAGCAGCGCCAGGAGATTTCTCAACAGCAGCCGCAGGGATAGGCGGCTTAGTGGCCTGCAGATCAGAGGATTGTAGCTCGGGGTCTTGGGATACAGACCCTGATTCTTTTTCCGGACTTAGATTTTCCACCGGAACAGCCACCGCCGAATCATTCGTCGACGATGAAGCCTCAGCCGCCGCCACAGCCGCGGCTACCGCCTATCAAGAACCAATAAAATTCAATGAGAAAAGGCCACAAAAGACGCCCAAGAAACCGAATCTGAAACAAACCAACAAGCAAAAAAACAGAAAGATAAACACTTGTAGCTTGGATCGTTTGGAGGCCGGAGGAGGAGAAGACGGGGAGGTGGGGGCGGTGGAGGAAGAGGGAAGGGGGCGTTTGTTGGAGGAGCTCCGCCTGGTTTCCACCATCTTCTTTGGTGTTTGGTGGCGGAGATGATGGTGGTGGTGGTGGTGTTTATGGCGAGACTCTCTCTCTCTCTCTCTCTCTCTCTCTCTCACCCTCTCCCTCTTTCTCTCTCTAGCTTCTTTCTGATCCAACCAGAAGTCTAAAAAGTAAGTTCGTTTGGGAGAGAAAACAAAGAAAGATATATCGAGAAAAGGTAAGTGAGAAGTTCTTGGGTGAATGATTATAGGACCATCGGTTATCAAAAGGCTGGCTTTGTTTTTATTTTAATATATATATATATATATATATATATATAAACTACCATACATATATACTGGTAAAAAATATTTATATTTTAAATATTGCTTCAAATAATGGGCAGCCTATTAAAACAATGGCGGTTGAAAACATGTAGGAAGAGAGACGACTGTTGATCTCTTTTTATTTTATTTCATTTTTTATGAACCAGCAGATTTCTGACTTTTTTTTTTTCTTTTCTATATTGCTTTATCATTGCTCTGCTGGATTGAGAATATTTTTATAAAATGAGTTTGGTTTTAGATTTCTGTGTGGGGGAATTCATTGAAATTTAAAAGCTTTTGAAATATAAAAGGATCTAAAAATCTAATATTATGGTTATTCAACTTTATATAAGAACATTTCAATGGGAACAAAAATTAAAAGTACGGAAGAATATCAACGATGAGGAGTTGCTCAGATTTGCAAATTATTCTTTCTTTTCTTTTCTTTTCTTTTTCTTTTTCTTTCTAACTGTTTCTTTTCCAAATTAGTAATAAAACTTTGATACTCAATTATGTTTTGATAATTGAAATTGATCTTTAAGTTGAAATATCTGGTATTTTGTTTAAATCAAGGAATTTAATGAAATGGTATCTCTTTGGAGTTTGTAAAAAACATGTTCCCTCATATATCATTTTGTAGCATCAAAGTGAATTAATTCTTCCTGAACTCATATTTTGATTAATAATAAGTATTTTACTATTGTATGTTGACATTGAAATAATGAAATTTAAATACTTATAATTATACACATGATAATAAATAACAAAAGATAAATAAATTAAAATTTTTTAAGATTTATGCATGCTAAACAAGTTTTAAATGAATTACCAATACATAGGTATATTAAGAGAGGGGGAGCTGGAATTATGTTGCAAAGTTCTCTTTTCTATTTAGGTTTTCGTTTTTTTCTTCCTCGGAAAACTACATTGAACATCTATATATTCTACAGAAAAAATTAAAATGGCATTTGCAATAGAAACAATTAAGAATGTTGTACATGTCTATCACCTAATAAATTAAATTAAATAATTCAAAATTTCATTATATATATTTGTAAAAAATTTGTTGCAAAATAGATATAAATCTGTATTACATTATAATAATTACTAAATTTATATTTCTGATCATGATTATTATTATTGTTAAATGTAATTATAAATTAAAAAATTAAAATATAATAATAATAATAATAATAATAATAATTTAAAGTAAACATGTATTTAGAGTGTCCCAATTCATCTGCTTCCCTTAAATTGGTTTGGAACTCATATTTTTTTCTTCCATATCATCATTAAATATACTTTTAAAATGTTATGAGATATGAAATCAAAATGCTTAGTAAGGTATGATAGGATATTTGCTAGCATCTCACCGCAATATTCAACCAATTGCGAACATTCAAGGTACATTTAAAGATGCAACAAGTTTTTTGGAAGAAATTGCAGTAGTTTAGAATTTAAATTTTGAATTTTAATTTTAAGAGGTGAGTGAAAAATTTATAAAAATATAAAATTTTATTTTGATTATGTAATTTATAGATTAATATATTTTTTTTGATATTAAAAAAACAACGTTAAAAAAGAGTCGGCAGGTGTTGAATTGGGTGGCTGTTACTGACTAACCGACTGAGAAACACATTAAATGGTAACTGGGTCATGTATGTCAAGCTGTAGTCGTGCATTCCTGTCCTGCCCCCACACTTTTGAACCACACGATCTGTACCGAACCGAAAGGTACCAATAACAATTTTTCTAAATAAATAAAGCTGCCAATAGCAACTGAGAACAAGAAGCCGACGACCAATTTATAATTCGTAATAATAATAAACAGTCCTACACAAAAATCAAAATCATTGAAGCAAATTCAAAAAATTCACTAATAATATATGTCACTCCGGTTAATAATAGTTTAAACATTTATTTCAAATATATTTTGTTCGAATTTTGAGATGTGGAACTAAAATTATAAGAAATAAAAGACCTGCATGTTGTAATCGTATAGCTAATGGACTAGAGAGTATTCATTTTGACCAAAAAAAAGTTCAAAACAAAAGGGAGGAATAGAAGCTCCTTATCCTTTGTACACAGTAAAGAGACAACTAAAAGGTCTTTATTAGGTTGAAGTCTTTGATGGATACATATAATTGAAATGAGAAGATGAATTTGTTACAAGCATATATGTTGTAGCTTTGGTTCTTTAATACATTTATTTTTTTTATTTGTACAAAAATGTGTATTGTGTTTCTATTTTAATTATTATTATTATGAATTGTTTGATTAATGAAATTATGATAAGAATTAAAATTAAATTTAAAATATTAAAAAAATTTAAATAAACATAAATTTAGTAGTTGCCTTAAATCTTGCTCATGGTGAAACTATATTTATTTATTTATTTTATTTGTATTTTGTTTTTGTTTTCTTCATCACAAGCAACGCCAACGACTAATAATGCAAGTGTTGAAAACTAGCAGTACAACTGGGACAATGGCTATAATAATGATGAGCCCTATTATGAGTGTCAATTTTTTATTTTTTAAAACGCATAAATTTTGACTTATATTAATACTAAGCATTAAGGGAGTTTAGAGTCTAACTCGCTAAAGTTCTCTTATCTCAAAATGTAGGTTTTAATTCTTACCTAACTTTGTTTTTTCCTGGGACTTGAATCGCGGATTCGTCCTAATCTGCATGTGGGGATACTCATAAATTGTTCAATTCACCAAAAACTGTATAATCCAATCCATTAGAATTCGCATCCATTAAAATTCAAGGAAAAGACATATGTAATTTCAATTTTTTTTCAAATTGCCAAAGCCGAATTGGTTGTGAATTTTAGGTTTCAAGAACCGATGTAATCCGTCATATCTCTCTGTCTCTTTCATCTTGTTTGTGTTGATACGCTGTTTTAGTTTTTACTTTTTAATGCAATCGCCCATCCCTTTCGTTCTCCGATCAAATGTAAGTTGGTTGTACTGACAATCCAATGGCAAACCCAGCTGGGTCCTGGGAGCGGCTTGCCTTACTGGGCTAGGCTGCTCTAGGTTGATTTTTTGTCGGTCTGTGCGAGTGTTGCCGGGAAGGAAGAGCTGCGATATAGAAGTGATTGATACTAGAATTTTTGGTGAAAGAAAGTGGGTGGAGACTTGGGTCATGATTAAATAAACGATCGTATATGCTACCCTTTTTTTCTACTGGGAGTCCTGTTTATTGTTAATTTGCTGGTTGAATTGATATCCTTTTATGGTAGCCAAGAGTTTTTAGTTGATATGGTTGATTTTTCCAGTTTCTATACCTCTCTCCAATACGCCATAACTCGCCAGTAATTAATCTGCCATTGTCCTGATATTTTAGATGTTTTGAGGTAGACGATCGATTAGTTGATTAAATTTTGTAGAAACTCTCATTAACAATTTGGATGTGGAATATATTATAAAATCGTCTAATTCGACCCGCCAACCCTCGGTTGGTATGCATGCAACAGTTGCGAAATTTAATTAAAAGGAACGATACAACTAAGCCACTCTCTTAAGTGTCGTAAACTGTAACTTAAATAAGTGAATTCCCACCGGTCATGCCAACGTAACATTCTTGTAATCAAATAAGAATACCAAGTGAACAAACTTCCTATTTGTTTTGGGATTCGAGAATATACAAACCGTAAACAATGCCCCGAGTGGCATGCAAGTTCAAATGACACCGTTTTTGCAGCTGTTTGTATCATCAAATTGGTAATAACTGACTAGCATTTTAACACCAACAGACCAAAAAGGACAAACTAATGATAAGTGAACAGTCGCACAGCAAGTGTACTGAACCAGTTTCTTTGTTTGCTGCCTTCGAAAGAAGAATTCAGTGTGTATATATATATATATAACTGATCTTTTCTTTTTTTAATATATAAAAAATTTCATTTAAAAATATATAATTATAATAAATATTAAAAAATTATTTTTTAGATATATTATTAATAATTTTATTTTTATAAATGTAGATATATTATTTACGATATTATTTATATAAATATATTTAATTTTAATTTTTTAAAAAATTAATATTTATAATAATAAATTTATTAATAAATCAAACATTTGGGCACCGTATATGTGCTAATTAAGTCGACAAAAAAAGGATATGCGGACTAACCATAGACAATGAAGGCCACAATTAACAAACCCAATATCTAGTTATAAATATTATATATATATATATATATATATATATATATAGAACTCTAACTTTGTACCATTGCATGTGATAGGAAGGTCACTGAGTATACTCCAAGCGTCAGTCTTCGAGGAGATGCTGCATGTCCAGTTGGTCACGGAAAGTCATTTCAACCATCTTAATTTAGCCAATTTATTTAAAATAAACTTCATTTCATATACCTGTCATATCTATCTTTTCCGTGGGTCCATAAAACAGTCCACCAAGCCAATCCAAGAACACAGTGGACTAGGGGAATACATAGTTTCAATGCCACTGCGTGCCCAAATGTTCCCAGCACATGCAACCCATGAAGTATGAAGTGAGAAACCCATCAATGATCGATTAAACGATTAGGAGTTAATCATCGGCACGTTTCCGTGTATGTTATCTAAATCTAATGTTTTGTCAGGTAGGAGTTGTTTTCTTTGTTTTTTTTTTTTATTTTTGGGAAAGAGTTTGTCAGGTAGAAAGTTAAAGCCACTTGAAATCAAAGAAAGTTGAAGGGTTGACCAAAGACG
This sequence comes from Bruguiera gymnorhiza, assembly GCA_020883675.1. Taxonomy (NCBI): domain Eukaryota; kingdom Viridiplantae; phylum Streptophyta; class Magnoliopsida; order Malpighiales; family Rhizophoraceae; genus Bruguiera; species Bruguiera gymnorhiza. The sequence continues at coordinate 226,436 of JAIRCJ010001053.1, forward strand.
AATGTGTGCCAATCTAGCATATGCTTATTGACTGTAGTCTAGCTAAATCCTAGAAGTTTAATGATTCAGTGGTTTGAATCAGGACCCATGGCTGTTAAAATTGGGCCTATGGGCCGACTTGTAATCGATACGCCTAGATGGGCCTAGACTTTTGTGCTTAGACTTTTGGCCCAATGGAATGTGAGGTAGGATTGGATTCGAGATGATGGACATGGCATTATGGCCAAGCATTTGAGATGAGGAGATAAGGGAAGTGCCTGGAAACACGTACGAGCCAGTTCCTGACCAGAAGACAACAAAAACATGCAGATCCAAACAAACCAAGAGACCCAATCGTCAAAGTTGTTATTATCGAGATAATTGTAATAATTTTTTTTATTTTTTATATTTATTAAATTAAAAAATAATTATAAAATAAACATCACATCATAATGAATAAAAATAAATTAATAAATATTATTTTTAAATTATTATTATTTTTATGAATTATTAATCAAATATATTATCTCTTTTGCAAATTATAAGTTATTAATTATAAATTAATTTTAAGTAATTTTTTAATTATTTATAGTTAAAATTTATTTTATTTTGTAAAAAATTAATTAAATTTTTTATATTTTTATTTATAATAATAATAATAATAATTAATTTATATTCAAATTTTTAATTTTATTATTTTTATTTTATAATAATTAAAATTAAAAAAATATTTTTAATAATGTAATTAAATAATACAAATAATTTATTTATTGTAAAAAAAGAAATAATTTATTTTTCTTGTATTTTTTAAAATATATATTTTATAAATAAATTAAATCTCTTTATTATTACTAATTTTAAATTTAAATTATTTTTACTATTATCATTCTTTAAATTCAAATCTCTTGATATTATAATTAAATGAAAATTTTAACAAATTAAAAATGTTTTTGTTATGCTTTTTTGGTTTTTTTGGTAGTTAAAAAAAAAAGGGTTAAAGTTATGCTGTCCTCCAAATGCATCCAATAAAATAGCTTTTCCAATCGAGCGAAAAATCCAGTGCAAACCCTAATCCCGCAGGTCATTCCCCCCACCTTATCTCCGCCTTTTTCGCCCTCTTGTTTCCTAGCTCTCTCCCTCTCCTCTTCTTGCAAACTTGGCGTCTGCAAAACCCAATCCAATTCCCACCAGCGTCTCCAAAACCAATCAAAAATCCCCAATTTTTTTTTACTTTTTAAGAAAAACTCATTTGCCGACCTCCTTTCTTTTTTTTTTTTTTTTTTATGTTTTAACCCTACAGTTGAGAACAGCTAAGATAGTCATGGACTCCATGGCCTCTTCACCAGAAACGACGTCGCATGTCTCAGGTTCTGATCATTCCACTGTTTTAACTCCGGCGTTTGATGATTCTCTTATTGATATTTCAGCTAAGAACCATGGTTTAGAGGCCGATAATAGTAGGAACGGAGCTGCTAGTAGCAGCGATGGAGAGTTTGTGAGTGGTAGTGAGGAGGAGCTTGAAGCGGCGCCGGAGAATCCGATTCTTCCTGTCCCGGAGAAGTCCTTGGGAGGGGATGATAATGGAGCCCCTTTTGATGATTGTGTGGAATTTTTGACACCACAGAGTGAAGAGTCGGTGTGGAAAGTGTCGGAGAATGGTGGCGATGACAACAATGATGCTGTGGGAGAGTCGAAATCTGGGGCTTCAAATGAGCGTGAGTTGGTTGGAGATGAGGGTGAGGACTTGAAGATAATTGGGGCCGAGGATTCTTGTGGAAAAAATGGAACTGGGGTTATGGATGGTGAGTTGGTTGGAGACGAGGGTGAGGACTTGAAGATAATTGCGGCCGAGGATTCTTGTGGAAAAAATGGAGCTGGGGTCATGGATGGTGAAGGAAAGGAGTTTGTAGGGGATGTGAAAGAGAGGGAAGTGGTCCTCGAGAAGCTGAACCTGGATGAGAGTGAGTCCAGTGATGGAAAAGTGATTGAAGGGGAGACTATGACTGAGGTTGTTGGTGGCAAACAATCTGCCGAGATTAAAGAGGTCAGTGAGAAGGAAGGAGTGGATTCTGGGCTTTTAGAGCCTGGAAATGATAAGTTTGTGGAAACAGCCATAGACAATTTGCATGTTGTGGTTAATGACAAAGCGGATGGAAGGATTGGAGAAGGTATTTTGGCAATTGACTCAGCCGCACTGGCTACACAGATGATTGGTGCTGATGAAGTGGAACATTTGGAAGACAAACAAGCCCACAACGGTGCTGTGAATGAAGAGTTGGAAAATGAAGCCTCAGGCAATGGTGATTTGCCCCAAGTTGATACTCATACAAAGACACTAGTTAAGCTGGAAGCTGAAGATGAAGAAAAGCATGATCCAGCTGAAGGCAGTGAGAACAAAGTCTCGGTTTCTGATGGAGAAACTGAAGGTATGGTATTGGGAAACTCTGGAACTGCCAAACAATTCTTGGAGGAGTTGGAACGAGGATCAGGTGTTGCTTCTCAATCTGCTACAGAGAGTTTGCATGATCATTTGCAGAGAATTGATGGTCAAATTGTCACAGATTCAGATGAAGAAGTTGACACTGATGAGGAAGGAAATGGAAAGCAGCCATTTGATTCTGCTGCTTTGGCAGCCCTCTTGAAAGCAGCGACCGCTGCTGGATCAGATGGTGGTACTGTCACTGTGACCTCACAAGATGGATCAAGGCTTTTCTCTGTTGAGCGACCTGCTGGCTTGGGATCCTCTCTCCAGTCTGTGAAACCTGCTCCACGATCAAGCCGTCCCAATCTCTTTGCTGCTCCAAGCATCACGGCTGCAGGTAACTCTGATAACTTGAGTGAAGAGGAGAAGAAGAAACTCGAAAAGTTGCAGCAACTAAGAGTGAAATTTTTGAGACTTGTCCACAGACTAGGTTATTCTCCTGAAGAATCTGTAGCAGCACAGGTCCTATACCGACTGGCACTTCTTGCAGGGAGACAAACCAATCAACTATTTAGTCTTGATGCTGCAAAGATGAGGGCTTTGCAGCTTGAAGCAGAGGGGAATGATGATATGGACTTCTCCTTGAACATACTGGCCCTTGGGAAGACAGGGATGGGAAAGAGTGCTACAATAAATTCCATCTTTGGCGAGGAAAAATCATCTATCCATGCATTTGAGCCTGCAACTGCTCATGTTAAAGAAATATGTGGCGTAGTAGATGGAGTTAAGATCAGGGTCATTGATAGCCCAGGTCTCAGGTCTTCTGGTTCTGAACAAGGTGCAAACCGCAAAGTCTTGTCTCTCATAAAGAACTTCATGAAGAAATACCCCCCTGATATTGTCCTCTATGTTGACCGGCTTGATACACAGACCAGGGATCTTAATGATCTACCAGTGTTAAGGTCTATCACTAGTAACCTTGGTTCTTCAGTCTGGCAGAATGCCATAGTCACTCTAACCCATGCTGCTTCAGCGCCTCCCGATGGACCATCTGGTTCCCCATTAAGTTACGAGGTGTTTGTGGCTCAGCGATCACATTTTGTTCAGCAATCCATTGGACAAGCTGTTGGTGATCTGCGTTTGATGAATCCAGGTTTGATGAATCCTGTATCTCTTGTAGAGAATCACCCTTCCTGCAGGAAAAATAGAGATGGCCACAAGGTGCTACCTAATGGCCAAACTTGGAGACCTCGGTTGCTGTTGTTGTGCTACTCTATGAAGATTTTATCTGAAGCAAGTTCGTTTACTAAACCCCAAGATCCTTTTGACCACCGGAAGCTTTTTGGCATTCGTGTTCGCTCACCTCCCCTACCATACTTGCTGTCTTGGTTGTTGCAGTCTCGTACCCACCCCAAACTCTCAACTACTCAGGGGGGTGATAGCATCGATTCTGACATTGACTTGGCTGACTTTTTAGAATTCAATCAAGAGGAAGAAGATGACGAGTATGATCAACTCCCGCCATTCAAGCCCCTCAGGAAAACTCAGATTGCAAAACTTAGCAAGGAGCAAAGAAAAGCATATTTTGAGGAGTATGACTATCGCGTGAAGCTCCTTCAAAAAAAGCAGTGGAGGGAAGAGTTGAAAAGAATGAGAGAGATCAAGAAGAAAGGAAAGGTTGCTGTAGATGAGTATGGATACATGGGAGAAGATGCAGATGCAGAAAATGAAGGCCCAGCTGCCGTGCCAGTTCCATTACCTGATATGGTCTTGCCACCTTCCTTTGACAGTGACAATCCAGCTTACAGGTATCGGTTCTTGGAGCCAACTTCACAATTCCTAGCAAGGCCAGTTCTTGATACCCATGGTTGGGACCATGATTGTGGCTATGATGGTGTCAACATCGAACACAGTTTGGCAATGGCTAATCGGTTTCCAGCTGCTGTTACTGTTCAAGTAACTAAGGAGAAAAAAGAGTTCAACATCCATCTAGACTCTTCAATTTCTGCGAAGCATGGGGAGAATGGATCAAGTATGGTTGGCTTTGACATCCAAAATGTTGGAAAGCAGCTTGCCTACATTCTTAGGGGTGAGACCAAATTCAAAAATTTGAAGAAAAATACGATGGCAGCCGGGGCATCCGTCACATTTTTGGGTGAAAATGTGGCTGCCGGTTTCAAACTTGAGGATCAGGTTGCACTTGGAAAGCGCCTGATGTTGGTCGGGAGCACGGGGACTGTCCGTTCTCAGGGTGATTCAGCATATGGAGCCAATTTGGAAGTGCGGCTGCGGGAAGCAGATTATCCCATTGGCCAGGACCAATCCTCTTTGAGCCTATCTTTGGTAAAGTGGAGAGGGGATTTAGCTATGGGGACCAACATTCAGTCCCAGTTTTCCATTGGAAGGAATTCTAAGATGGCAGTTCGTGCGGGATTGAACAACAAGATGAGTGGACAAATCACCGTTCGGACAAGCAGCTCTGACCAGCTTCAGATTGCACTTGCAGGTCTTCTTCCAATTGCAATGACAATCTACAAGCACATTCGACCTGGCGTTAGCGAGAATTACTCAATATACTAGATCCTGTTTCCTTTTTTGTTTGTTGCACTGTTGATCAACATCTTCAATTGGAACTATATCACGAGCATGATTTAGCCTTGAATAAAGTTAAAGTTCTGGTTAATGTAGTATTGAATAAATTTAAGTTCTGATTCATGTACACTGTACTTTCATGTGGTGAATGTCAGAGAATTGTAACGACGCTCAGATGGATTCACAAGGGAAACGTTAAAAGATGATTTCATTGTTTCTCTAGCTGTATTACTTTTTGAACACGGTCATATTTGCGGTGTTTGTGAAACTTACCGTCAGCAGCATCTTGTGATTCAATGTTCTCCCCTCGGGAATTTTACGAAACTACAGGCGTTGGTATTTTCGGCAGCAAGTTGCCAGCAACTAGGCCAATAGTCCCGGCTGAGTATTTTTACGAAGTTTGCTTCGTGTCCATTCGAGTTTGTTCTTCCTAGTCCCAGTGCTTCGGTAAGACCGTCATCTTGTGCAACTGCACTGCCGAAACTTGGAATTGCACTGGCAAATTCGCTTCAAATGCCCTTGCTATTATTATGCTGTTGTGTCTGCTAGGATGAGATATTAAAGCGAGGACCACTCTTCCATTTATGCTCATACCAGGCTTTGGTCATATAGGCAGACGGCAACGCCTTTGGACTCGGAAACATTGTAAAAACCGGAGCCCCTTTGCCAACAGAATGAGAATTCATTCTGATTCTCTACAAAGTCGCATCCCAAAAAATCTCCGATTTACTTTAGCTGGCCAGGTTGTTCTATGGAATCAAAACCGCAAAATCCAATTTCAGACTAACCGCAAAAAAGACTGAATGAAGCAGGTGGGTTGATCAACAAAAAGAGAGTCTTCATTCGTGCAACTAATTAGGCAAACAATACTAACTAAAATTTTAAATAGAGGCAATTAATTTGACAATCGGAACGTTCGAAAGTGGAACAAACATTGCCCAGGCAAAAACCGATCTTTCATTAGCTCAAAAAAGAAAGACCACTTCAGATCCGCATGCGTCTCAGACGAACTTGAGGGGAAAAAGACAAACGGATTCAAAACAAAGATGGTCAGGAGGAAAAAGGATAAAAAGAACAAAGTCAGCGGCCCTCAATGCGCTGTTACGGCTTCTCCGTTAGTCGCGGCAACGGTGGTTCCATTCGCTTCTTCACGAAACACCTTGGCAATTCGCTCCATCGGAATCAAGGGCAAGCAGGATGCCGCTGGATACTCTCTGTCCGCAGCATAACAAACCGCCTGATTGTACTTGTGGCCCCAGTAAGCAGCAGTGGGGACCGCAACCTGAGCCATTCGAGGAAAAAGAGGAAGCCGATTCAACATCTGCCAAGCGGCCACCGCGTGCTCCTCAGCCGCCGGCCTGTACTTGCAGTACAGCTCCCTGGCCGTTGGCTCGTACTTGCTGTACAACCTCTTGGCGACATTCTTCACTGTGTCCACCACGCCAGCGCGTTGAACTTCACAAGCCACGGCTCGAGCTTCGATCGACGCCTGCTTCACGAGCGACGGCACTTGCCTGTACAACTCGCTCAGAGACTCGTCAACCTGCACAAAACATCAAACCTCAAACCAGAGATTTTTCCTAGTTTATACTCCACAAAAGTGAAAATAAAAATTCATATCGACTGACCGACCTTGCGATCGACGAAATTGAGAAGTTGAAAAGGAACGTCGTGGAACTTCTCGTAGACCGGTCCAAGGACGGTCTTTACGGTGCCTTCTACGGTCTGAACCCCCGGCTGCAGTGGACCGGAGTTTTCCTTGGCGAACTCGTACACGCTTGAGAAGTAGACGAGAACGTGAATCGCAGTCACTTGAACGAAATTCAAATACTTTAGCTTCTTCTCGCCGTCTCGAACCTTCATTATCGTCAACATTAATCACTTATTAGAAAAAAAAAAAAAAGTGAAAAAGAAAAAGACATAAACCCCAACGATATTGAATATTCACGTAAACCCATAAGCACTAGTGCAGATCAAACAGGCCACAAGGTCAAGGATGTGCTTACCACGTCTGTTTGTTGTTTGGCTTCTGATTCCGCCATTCTCTATCCTGCTTCGCGACTCCTTCAGCAACGTTTTGTTTATTTGATATATGTATTAAAAAAAAAAAAAACGTAAAAAATGCCAAAGTGAGACTTCGAATGTAACGGGGGAGACGAAAGATTGCGTCGTAACGACCCCCGTTTTGTAGCCATTTTAATCGTTGGGTCTATCATCCACGGCTACGGGGGAAAAGCTTTTCTACGTGGCAAACCTTAGATCGTCGATGCTGTCAAAAGTTTCAACTTTGACATCTTCGATTGCTCTTACTAGTTCACTTTAGTAACTACCAAAACTTATAAAGAACAAGAGGCCGGGCGTGCCCTCTCGCGTGACGCGCCCATATCAAAAACTGGCGATGACGGTCTTTTTGGTGACACGTGGCTGCATCCTGTGGCAATCTTCCCGGTACGTGTCAAGAAGTGGGCGATGCAAAGATATATGTCTCTGGGCATGGCACGGGCGGCCGAAAACCTTTTACAAGATTTTAATTTTTGCGAAATTTAAAATGGACGCCCAGAAGACCATCCTGAAGGAAGCGTTTGGCGAGTCATCAGACAGCGAAGACGACGAACGGCATGAAGCAATCGAGAATTCAACGTTCTCGTTGCAGAACCCTACCTGGGAAGCAGTTGAGGAAATCAAAAGTCTGTGGTTGTGCAGAGACTTCCTCTCTCCCCTGCAACAATCTGCCTTGCTCTCCGCCATTCAAAACGGTGCGTTTTTCCCTCCCGAAAATCGCATCTGTATTTCCATTTGTGGACTTCGTTTTTCAACCCTTTTCTAAGCGTGGCATTATTTGCGTCGTGGATGCAGAAGGCTGGTTCGCTGAACCCTCCAAGAATCAGGTGAGTCTGCGCCTGAGAGAAACTAGTATTTCGAGATTACGTATTTGATTATGTTTTCATGATTATTTAATTTTTCTTAATGATTGAGGGACATTCTGTGGTCGTGTCGTTGTGGAGTTGAACTCTGGTCTCAAATGATTAAGATTCCAAGACCTAGTTTGGCTCAGACCGGTGGTTGTCTCTGTTTACACGAGTTTGAAATGTGAAAATTATGAAAATTGCGTGATGGGTTAGACATGATGGAAAGCGGAGATAGCAAGAAAAGAGGAATGGGGAGAGGCAGGGGAGCAGAAGAGGAAAAAAGCATTAGTGAACAGACTGGATCTAATATGAATTTTAGATGGCAAATCTGGCATATATTATTTTGACAAAATTGGATGGTGCAAAATTTATCAACAAAATAAGTACGAAAGAGCCGAAGCGAAGGGTTACTAGGTTTCGCCCTATTATGACTGACCATCTTGCTCGTCACTTCTTGTGAAGCAAATCTTGATGAATATGATGTGATGTCACTTCGCCATTTGTTTGTGAGTTCTCTTTTGCTCTCCTAGCTTTCTTTTTCTAGGAAAATTAAGTTGTTTTTGGCCTTATCGCTCAAATATTATGGGTGTGCGGGAGGATTAACTTATAATGTTGTCACATTGCCAAATCGTCCCTGGAAGAGGTGCTGGGCGACCAGTATCAAAAACTTTCCATCACCAATGGTCCTAGAAGCCTCCTTGGCATCCTCTTTTCTAATACCTCACTTATAGAAGATGATGAGCATTAACTGGCAGACTAATATGCTTTTGGTTTTGTCTCTAAGAAGCTTATTTATTGGATAGACCACTTTTTTTGATGTTCCTAGCAGGCTATGAGGTTTGGAAATCTTCCATCATGGGCCATCGAACTTTCCAACTCTATTCACAAAGTGCTTCTATTTGGAGATCATATTAATGTATGTGCAGATTTGGATAGCTCTGATGGGTGCCAAGGTCCTTGTCTTCTGCCATCAGATATACTGTGGAGAGAACCTCTGTTTGACCAGCTTATTGTAAATGTATACCAGCCAGGTGAGGTGCGAACAAACTTTCAAGTTGAATGTTTTCCTTTTTGATTTGAGGCACATTATGCATGATAAAATTTCACATCTAAAAACCTCTTGAAGCACATGTTTGTCCCAGTGCACTTCTAACAATGCTGGTTTGGTTACTCCCCTGATTTGCTATTGCTCTATGGTATGTGCTTTATGATGCTGAATTTATATTATGTGTTGATGATATGAAAATTACCTGCACTTCAAACAGGACAGCAATATAGTCACAAAGACATGGATATATATGCTCTTTTTCCCTTAGACCAAAAATGAAAATGTTGTAAAGACCCTTATGAGTCATTGCATGTAGAAGCATCTTTGAAACTAACTAAACTAGCAGTGAAATCATTTTGACAAGTACTCAAACACTGGCATGGATAGAGGCTGGTTTATAGTTCTCCAACATGAGTCAGACATGGATGGATATTGATGTCCTGTCCTTAGACACCCAAAATACTGATTTTCAGTTGGAAAAGCATCTTCCATATTCTAGTTAATTTACAAGTTGTTCTTGGCAAGGGTTGATGCTTAACTGTTAGTTGTTGACTATGAATTTTTCTATGATATTCATGATGGGTCAAGGTAGCTTCTACTATTTTCAGTTCTTTGTGACTCAAACTTTGGTCTCCAAATAAGGAAAAAAATGCTTAGTTCCACCACTACAGCACAAAGTGGGACAGAATGAGGCTACGGATTACTCTGTCCTGGATATATAGTTGAAAGGAACCAGTGAGGAAAGGGATTTTTTTGGTTGCAATGAAGAAATGGATTGCCATTCTTCCATTCTATATAGGGAATTGGTATCTATGACTTGATGTTGCTTTATAGTTGATTTTCTTGGCAATTTTTGACCCATCTTTTAGACCAAGTGTTGTGTGCATTTGTTATGTATTATGAAGATGAAATCTATTATATTTCTTGTACTCAAACTTTTACTCAGTGCCCAGCTTCTATGTGCAGGGTATTTGTGCACATGTTGACCTTATGCGCTTTGAAGATGGAATTGCCATTGTCTCGCTGGAGTCATCCTGCATCATGCATTTCACAAAGAGTGGTGGTGTCTGTGACGATGAGAAGGGAGAACAGGATTGGCACACATCAAGGATTCCTGTCTACTTGAACCCAGGTTCTCTAGTTCTATTGTCAGGGGAGGCTCGGTACTTGTGGAAGCATGAGATCAACCGCAAACCAGGGTTTCAGGTGTGGGGAGGACAGGAATTAAATCAAGAGAGGAGGACCTCCATAACTTTGAGGAAGCTCTGTACTGTTGAGTAACAAGGTTTACTATCACATCTTTTTATGATAAAAAGGCTCTTCTCTCCAAACCCATTAGAATGTTGTGAATTGTGAACCAAAACCATTGTAACACTTGAATCGAGGAACTAAATCTGAAGCAAGCGGCCCAAGCATGGAATTATTTCCTCCCATAGCACTAGGATTCAAATTCTTGATGCCCGCTCCAACATGCTAAGATTTGAATTTTTGACGCCTGGCTTAACCACACATCTCGGGTTAGAATATGAAGACACTAGGGGTTCGATGGATTTTCTATGTTACTCATGTCTAATCCATATTGGATTCACAAAATATGTATCAAACAAGTAAGTGGGGGAAAAAAAAAAACCTTGGAGAATGGACGAGATCGGGAAGATATTCAACAATAATAAAAATCCTAAGAAAATTTCTAAGCATATGACGTCTTTACATTACACAAAGCACTATCAAGTAGGAGTCTCTGAGCAGCGCCGCTTAAAATAATATGACAATGAGTACATATACTTACACAAAAACAAGCTCGAGATTTACAATGGCAAGGAAGGCAGCCCATGTCAAACATGGCTTAACAAGATCCCCGGCGATCGGGTTCACCTCGTTGAATTGGCGAGAACATCCAACTAGAACCCCGAACATCGCCAAGCAGGCGATCAACCCTAGCCAAGCCGCTCCAATCCCAAACACGACCGGAACCCAAGCCAAACTCAAGGCGAGCTGAGCCAAATAAAGGGTGAAAGCGGCCGGCCTCTTATGGAACCCACCTTCGGCCCATACAAGCCATGCGGAGAGACTCATCAGGAAAGTGGTAGCTATGGAGGTAATGTGTAGAACCCACAGAGGCGGGAACCAGAAGGGCTTTGAATTTGACGATACGGTGCCGTAGCCGCCGCCGCCGCTGCTAGTGGTTGCGGTTGAGCCAAAGAAGTAGATGTTAAAAAGAGTCAGAGAGAAGGGGATAGAAACGGCTATGGCCAGTGATCTAACACCGCGTTTGGCCATGGCCATCCTCTTGTCACGTCTGCTTCTTATGTTGCTGTAAACGCTCTTATTCGTCCTCATGGTGGCGCTGGTGGTCATGTCGGGGACGTTCGTTTCTGTCGTACGTTGTTTGATGTTTTGGGTATCCATTGAATGATGATGATGATAATTTTTGAGACAAAGAAAAAACCAGACAGACGGAGAGAATGTGCGTTCGGAGAGCAATTTCAGGCGTGGTTGGTTTTAGGGGAGAGAGCGTGTTTTTCTGGATGGTGCTTTTGCTTTGCTGTTTTTTTAAGGAATGATTCAACTTCAGGGACAGGTGGAGGGGCTGCATGGAGTGCCGAGCTGAGAAGAAGAAATGGACAGTGGACAAGGAAGAGCTACGCACCTACACGTGGGTGGGTATCCAAGGCAAAGATTGCCATGCCGTGCCGTGACGTGCCATGCCATGCCATGCCGGCACTTGGCAGTAATTGATTAGCAAGCAAACTCGGAAACCCTATTCACGTCTATCCTGGTCAATGTATGGTTGATTCTGCATCTTCTGCCATGGACCGACATTGAATCCCCTTGTAACTAACTACTAGAGTGTCTTCATAGCTTTTTACACATTTTGTCGGTTTATGCTGAAAAACTGTTTATGAAATAGATTACCGGAATAGATTACTGGCTTTCGATAATTGAAAAATAGATAATGGAAAATTGAAATCGGAATTCTGGGTTATATGGTTGCAAGATTTAATTTAGGCCCCCATGCTTGCATGTAGACGTTATATGCGTTTGCTTGAGATTTATGATGTGAAATTGGGAAGGCTTTAAATGTTTTCATCTCCCTTTTGCGCTTTCTTTAATTTTCGGAAACTCGTGATGCCGTCCGGAAAATGTCAACAAGGCATAGAAATCTCTCTCGAATGTTAGTTTCTTGCTCGTATGACTTTCTCAGGAGAAAATTTTAATGGAACCTTGCGGAGATCCACTCGACTGCTATATTTATTTTGTCATTGTGAAGATCCGCCCAACTGTTCTATTTGAATACGAATAAAAACATGTCCGATCAAAACTCCTCACATCATCCTTTAATTAAAGATATCTTACTCCTAAGGAAATTAATTAACAGAATACAATGGCACCAAATGATGAGTGAAAGCTGATTAGACAAGTAACAAATCAACCATATGATTACATGTTCGTTGCCTTGTTAGCTGTTAGAAATGAAACGGAAAACAGACCTGAAACAAGCAGAACATCAACTCTGGCAGCGAGTGATAGCACTGCACCCGCGGTTAAAGGGGTTGGCCTCCACACCCCGCTGGCAATTGTAGTAGGACGCACCTCTCTGAGAACACGGCACAGTGTTCCTCTGAAGTGCCCCATAGCTCATGTAGTTTGTAGTCGCCAGGATCCTGTGGTTGATCTCCGAGTCCAGGTCGAACTCGTTTTCTCCCGCCATGCACCCCGCCCCTGAGCCCTGGCACGCGGCTGTCTTTGTCAGAATCAAACTCAGTTCATGGTCCTCCGAGGCGTCCACGGCTGACAAGGAGATGGTCATGATCATAGGAGAGAGGAATAGGATGCCGCACAGGTTCCAGAGAAACCCTGGCTTAAGTTTTGCTATGTTTATATCGAACTTCTCCATGAAAATTGTGAAGGCGGGGATCGGCAACTTGTCTTACAATGGTTTTAAGTATTACTTAAAATGGTTAAGGGAGGGATGACGTTTATCTTGTTGGTATTTTCAAATATGTGAAATTTGACTCTTCGAATTGCAGTTCATGATTTATTGTCTTGTTGACACACACACAGAAAACTATTCAGTGTTTTGTCGTTGGGACATGCTGAGACGGGTATTGGCAAGCAACAGGCAACAAGAAAAACGTCTATTATTTACAATTCACAAATTTTTATTTTTTACCTGTCAATTGGGATCAACATTATGCTTACCAATTAGAAATCGTAATTCGATTACAAATTGGGGGTCAAAGTGAAAATCGTTTACTGTTTTTAATTGGCTCCAGCCTGGGCAGATCCGAAAATTCCTTTAGGTGGGAAAGGACATCTTTACTCCTTATTAAAGAAGGTACGGTGACATAAAATATATACGAATTTATTATAATTATTAATTATCATTTATTTATTAAAAAGTTGAAAAAACATATGAAGTCACTGTCGTGTAATCTGATGGCCATGACATGCATCGAGCCCAGATCGCCGGACATTTACTCGTCACTTTTTTCAGTTCTCATTTGTTTAAGATTAATTATGGAAAGGCAAATAAGATGGCTGCAACAGCCAACAAGCACAAATAAGTGCATGTCTTTCGTTTTGGCATGCCAAAAATTCATATGTTTGTTCGTTTCAGAGGAAAATACTTGCAGAGAGATAGTAGAGAGCTAGCGAACAGATCCAAAGATATCAAGTCTTTCCAATCCAAGTGATTGATTATACGACATACGAAATATAATTGGTACAAAGCCAATGTAAGACCTCAGATACTTTATAGCTAGCTTCACCAGAAACGCAAATGAACTAGCAGAACCACTTCCATGCACATCTGTATGCACAACAGATACATGCACTGCAAGTTATTCAGATACTAGGATCATGGTAATAACTAATATCCCTTCAGGCATTTTCAAGAAAGCTCCTGGCTATATGGCCATTGCCACCCTTAGGAAGAAATGTGTCGGGCCTGTGCTCATCCCCAGTTCCATAGATTATCCGTAAAATCTCAGGTGGGGTGCGTGCATAGGAGATGGAATTGGGATCGGCTGATAAGATGTTGCTTTCGGTCCGGTTCTCGGCCCCGAGATACAGAGGCACGATCAGGCCTTCATCTTTGATGCCGCACATGGCAAGGTTGTTCCTCAGCCTGGAAATTTCACTCGTGAACTGCGCCACTGTCAAGTCGTAAGGCCACACTTTCTCATGAGCTTTCTCGTACAGCAACGCTCGTATCACAGCATCTTGTCCAGCCTCCACACCCAGGAGTGAAGCAACAAGCTGCCATATATATACATATACACACGCACACAAAAGGAAATTAGGAAATGGGCACTAATAATATTACTAAATTAACTTCAACTTGTGGCTGGACTTACGCTGCGGGAACTGTAGTAGGCAAGGTTAGGAATGATGCCAACATAACCGACTAGTCTGACGTAAGGAATAAAGTAACATGCCAAGAGATAGTTGACTGTGTCGGCATAAGGATTAAATGGAGGATTCAGCTGGAAGCCAACTGCTTGGTCGAATACTCTTGCAAAATTCTCAGTACTGAGATCATACAGAGGCCTAGGAAATCCACCAACTCTTGTTATAATAGCCCTGAAAAATGTGGAACAGAATTAATTAACAAGTCATTAATTAAATAGCGTGTGATACAAACTATAGTAAGTATTAGTCATTTGTATCAACATGGGAACCTTATATGGCCAACTTCTTGATACCCGAATTCCTCGATAATTCGATGAACGACGGGCTGGAGGTTAGCCTTCTGGGCTCCGATCGGCGGAGGACCACCTTCAGTCAAATATGGAGGAATCACGTCGAGACCGTGGCCAAGTGCACCATACAAGAAAAATTCTGCTTCGAAGAATTCCAAGTTGAGAGCAACTTGTATGAGGTCTCTGTCACTAGCCTCAATGGGCCCGCAGTAAGCAGCCCCCCGGACTTTGATAGGTGTCAACATGACAAGCAAGACGTAGCCAAAGAAGATTATGGAAGTTCCCATGTTTGTAGATCGTCGAAGTATGTAATTGATTTGATTCAGATATGTACATGTAATTAACGGAGCAATGGCTGGTTTATATAGAGCACAAGTTCTATGTCGTAGCCTAGTGGGGAAAAAACTTGGACGGAACACGTCCAACCAAGAATAGCCCGTCTCATAGAGGTTGTGATTTTTTTTTTTTGTTGGGACTTAGAGAGGGTGGGTGTGAAGTTGTTTGAGTGGATTGTAGGCCTATTTGTACTGAAGAAATTCGGCGTCTTTGGCCCACTATTAGTTGCAACAACAAAGACTCGTCTTTGACAGTAATGTAGCTATTGCTACTTCTCAGATTTTACCTTATCATATAAAGCTCGAACAAAGGACGATAGGATTAATTACGGCAAGAAATCTATCTAAATACTGGACAGATCCCTAGTGTTTAATGTTTTTTTGGTGACACCCACCGTAGTATTAGAAAACTATTGGTTTCTTCTTTTTTTTTTTGAATGAAAAGCATGAAGTTTTGGAACTAAATTTGTAGTAAGTGTTGCAATTTTCGACAGAACACAATAACATAAGAGAACGAGGAAAGGAAACCATTTGTGGTATAGAAAAATGTCGAGAGACACGGTGAAGTTATAAGGAGAATAAATTGCAAATTTTTTCATTCATCTTAATATAAGAAGTTTGAAAATTAGACAAAAACCTAATGTATTGGTGGAGTTGGTTTTTGAAACTTATCTATCAACTTGATGAAGCCACTTACAGCGGAACCAAGAGTGAGAGCCTTACTTCCTTGCAAGCCTTTTCCTCTCGAGCCAGAAATTAAGTCTCCCAACAAGAGTGGCCTCACGGTTGTGCGTTAGCGCGCAGGCTTCGAGGTGGATGAAGAACAGTATGTTTAATATAGTATCAACTCTCGATAATTTTGCAGTTTGCTATCATATGTTGCTGCCTATGTTTTTTTTTTTTTTTTTTGGCGGGCTTTTATAAGGCGAGATCCCAAAAAAATGATTTGTTGGAGACGAGATGTGAGGAAAGTTTTGAATGATTCACGATGTTCACGGTCCTTGTAATATGAACTTATTGGTTGGTGACGTATGCCTAATCAAAGTTCATTGCCCCAACGTACAATTCACCGCTCATGTCATGTGGTCAACTGCTAAATCTTGATTTTGGGAGATGCCACCGCCCTGTTACGGATAGCCAGAAAATTTCCTGCCTTTCTTTTCCGGTAGACTTGCGCCGAAAATAAATGTACTTCTCGTTCGTATCAGCCAGACATGTTTCCCGAAATTGCACGTTAATATAAGGGGGAAGGTATAGATGCAGTGCCTCGGAGACACGTCTCTGTACACTGAGACTCGGAGTGCACAGTTCCTACAGACTCTACTTGAGCTTCACTTCAGGCAGCGGACCAGTAACGCGTCCCACAAATGCCTTCTAGACTTAGAATTGATTGTATTTTCATTTTTCGATTGACTGCCCGGGCCTTCTAAATTTTGCTGGTCGCTCTATTAATGTTAGCCTCCCCCATAGATTTAGTAAGAGCCGCAGTGGTCTCAAAAGACAATGAATCTATAATTATAGTAAGGAAGATGGGTAAAGTTCCTCGCAGAACCGTAACTTAGAACGATCAGCATCCGAATAGGAAAATGAACTGAAAAGGGTGGCCGTCATGGCCGGAAAAAATAAAATCGCTATTAAGGATGGAGCATTACTTTACTGCACGATCACACGCTTTGCACCATCCAAGGTGTTCCTGAGTAGCATGGCAACAGTCATTGGACCCACGCCACCAGGAACAGGAGTGATCCATCCAGCTACCTTGCTTGCTTCCTTGAAATCCACATCACCAACTAGCCTATAACCTGACTTCTTACTTGGGTCGTCAATTGCATTTGTCCCTACGTCAATAACGGCTGCACCAGGCTTAATCCAGCTTCCCTTGATCTGTGCGTTAAAACAATTCAGTTAAAATGTATAAGCTATTCTCCTTATTGAAGCCAGCCTCAGACAACTAGAGATAATGGTTGTTTCATACAATGTCGCATTCCACATGATTTTTGCAGGTTGCGTTATTTGGCTTAAAGGGGGTAAATGGAATGCATTAACAAACATAGAAGCTATTAGAATTAAGGCATTCTACTGTAACTAATGTGCAGGGCAACTGGTCCATCAAGACACAATATTTGCCTATAATCTATCCTAACTATGTAAGTTCAAGTCGTCAATGTTTACCATCATTGCTTGCCCTGCTGCTGCAATAATGATGTCAGCATCACGAACGATCTTCTCAGGATCATCTGTCCGTGAATGAACTATTGTAACAGTAGCATCTCCTTTGAGAAGCAGCAGTGAAACTGGCAATCCAACTATATTACTGCGACCCACAACTGCTGCCTTTTTACCCTTTATATTTATACCACTTCGTGATAGAAGTTCAAGACAACCCTACAGACAACGAAAAAATAATTCTCAGAAACTACAATATTTTCCAAGTAAATATGATTCATATACTTATTTCTGGAGGATGACTTTATCAAACTACTAAAATCTCAAGACTGACAAGGTTGGCTTCAGGGTAATTCCAAATAAATTATATTGAGAGAATTTTCAAGACTAAGTACATTGCCTTGGGGGTGCAAGGAAGGAAAAGAGGTTCTCTGCCCTTCATAGCAAGCTTGCCAATATTCAAAGGATGAAAACCATCAACATCCTTCACAATGCTGATTTCACTCAAAACCTTCTCTTCGTTCATATGTTTTGGCAATGGTAGCTGAACCAGTATTCCTATCAACAAAACAAGCAACCACTTCAAAATGAAGTAATAACCATGAGTCAGCATGAATAAGTAGACAAACCCAAAATCAATAACAAGGGCTTTCAAAGGTTCTGTGCCCCAAAAAATTAGCCACTGCACACAAATTCAGCTTTCCTTTACAGTCCTTATATAAGAATTTTGAATTCAAATTATTTCATACTTGATTGGGTACACGAGAGTCTGTGTCCCTAGGTTATGCTCAAAACAGGACTGAGGGAACAAGAACAAAACAGCTGGCAGCTAAATCATGTCCAATAATATAAAAATTAACCAACCATGCACATCGGGATTTGCATTTAATTCGTGAACCTTGCCAATCAGATCAGCTTCAGAAACTTGCTCGGGGAGGTCTATGTCGAAGGACTTTATCCCTACTTCGGCGCATGCCTTTCTTTTCATGCTGACATAGCTTTGAGAATCCTTCCTGTTGCCTACTATCACTACAGCCAATCCTGGAACCTAAGCAGAGCAAAGGAGGAACAGGATTAAAAGCTAGCTTCACATACCACGAACTCAGTATATCATCATTCTGAAAATCCAAATCGCAAATGCAAATAACAGTAAGTTAATCATTTTCAAGAAGCAAGAAACAATGGTAGTGCTATGAATAGGGCTTCCAAACAACAAGAATCGAAGTTGCAAGAAACTTAAAAGGCTACTGCGGCGAATTCAAGACAAGTGAACGCTGCTGCTATTCTGCTTACTAAAAAGTTATTTGGAGTGTGAATTAGAAGATGCTAAACGGAAACCGGAAAGGATTAAGCTAGAACGAGTCAATGAGATATTGATATATAAAAATAAAATAAAATAAAATACCTTGCCATATTTATCGGAGAGTTGACGGACTTCTTCGGCGATTTCAGATCGGATTGTCTGAGCGATAGCCTTGCCGTCGATTATGGTGGCCTTATGATCTGGGACCGGCGGTGACGCCATTATCAGCGGCGGCGTTAACCGTAGTGTCTTCGCTCTCCCTGCCCTCTACGCTTCAGATAGGGTCGCCGCCGTTTTGGTACACTTTGGTCTTCGTGGCGACTCGTCACTTTGTAGATAAAATAAATATAAAAAGTTAATATATATTAACCTATAAATTTTTGAATTAAAAATATATTATAATTATAAAAATTTAATTCCAATAATATCCTATAAATTTAATAATAACTAAATAAAAATTTTATTAATTTATAAAATTTTATTTTAATTATAATTAAATATTAACTAAAAAATATAAAAATCTCTTTAATTCACTTTTAAAAAAATTATTAAAATTATTTATTTTTAAGAATTACTCTCAAATTCTTTTAAAAAAATAATAGTCCAAATTCATTTTATTTTCTTAAAAAAACAATTTTTTTTAAAATTCCTTAAAAAATTTAAAGAAAAAAATAGATTTTAAAATTAATTAATTTTAAAAAATATAAATTAACTATAAAAATAAATTTTATTTAAATCAAGTTTATCGTTTTTTATCAAATATCTAAAATTCATTTAGCGCTTCTGACTATTGATGCCCTTCATTTTGGATGACCTCTTTTTTTGTTTAGTGTGTTTCTTTTTTGTTTTTGTTAAGTGAAAGCCCAATTACGAAACAAAGGGCATTTATAACTTAAAATCTATATTTTGATAAAATTCAGTTTAATTAAAAAATGAAAGTTTATTTAAAAATTTTAATATTTTAATTTTAATTTTAATTTCTTTTTTTTGGTCAAAACTTCTTAAACAAATGAATTGAAATGAGTTTTTTTTTACTTTTTAAATAGAATGAATTGCATAAAATTTTAGTGAGAATTACCAATCCTCTCACATTAGCGTAATTTCTTAAATTGATAATTAAATTTATTTATTTTTCATTTTAAAATTTTTAATACAAATAAAGAATTTGTTGGAATTAAATTTAATTAATCTAAAATTTTACAAAATTGTTTTCCGAACAATCTATAACTAAAATCATCTTGGGCCATCCAATAATTCCCCATCCAGTATTATACAACCCCAGTAGGCGGATCAGACAATGAACGGCAGCCCATTTTTGACGAGATTTGAGCCATTTAACGCGTATACTAAACCAGAGACGGAATCTGGGTTGAACTGTGAGTAGCAGAATATCATTTGAAGAAGACAATACTACAAAAAAAAAAAAACAAAAAGAAAAAACAGAGAGAGAGAGAGAGATAGAGAGAGAGAGAGAGAGAGAGAGAGAGAAGAAAAAGAAAAAGACAATAGTATATAAGGTCATATTCACCTTTTTCAAAAGGAAAAAAAAAAGATCATAATTCAGTATAAAATATAAATTAACCAGATCAACCATCATTGTTTATTTTATTGCAATTGAGGGTCTTCGTTTCATGAAACCATTAATCAAAGTGGCAGTAGCTTCTGATTGTTCTTATATTCAACATACACGTGGCTGATTTGAGAGGGTTCATCAATAGCTATGTACATTATATTCGGAGACAAATTACAAAGCATCTGCCAGCCAGCATACACAGAGCTGCAATAATTTCTTGATTAATCGTCCATTTGGACTAAACACAAAGTCTCGTGATATATGGTTAACTTTATGTGAGGCTCCATGACCACAAGAACATCATAGTTCTGATGGGGTCTTCTGGGTGACGGTTCCAGTTTCGTCTTTCAATTTCTTTAGAGAAAGAAAGATTGTTACCATTCCCAGCTCCACTCCTAGCCTTTGTAAGAGTGGCTGCATCAGAAGCCTGCTTGATCTTCTCTGCAATTATTCTCTTCGACCCGTGAGTGAGAGAACCATCGCCGGAGAGACTATGATGCTTCATGATGATGATATGTTTTTCTGGTTTAACTTGGTACCCTATAGGCTAAGATATTAGAAGTAGAGCCGAGGTGGGCACTTATGTGAGATTATATAGAGAATGAAAAGGGCATCAAAAGGGGCAAATGGTGCCATATCACGTTCTGTTCAGATAAGGTAGGATATGATTCCTCATCGTTGTGGATGACAGATAAGCTTCGCTGTTGATTGGGCATTGATGTAGTGACCCAATGGTAGCTCGCATTATTTTCCTGTTCTTTGTGCATTATTGGACCACATGTATGCTATGCCCTCCTTTTCAGCGATCATATGTATAATTCGCCCAACTCATTAATATAATGCTGCGGACAGAGGCTAAATATAAAAAGGACCACCTAAAATGGTATTTTGATGCTAATATGGTCTTTTTTCTTGTTGTTTTAATTTCAATTTGAGTCTTTAAAATATAAAATAAAAATTTATATTGAGGGTCTAATATTAAATTTTAAATTTATTAATATTAAAATAAAATATAAAAAATTCATTCAAATATTTTATTTTTATAAAAAAAAACTGAATTAAAATACAAATAATTTAACTTAATCGATATACTTGTTAAATATTTTTTTTTTGACCTTTTCTTTTTTTTTTGGGTTCTTGTATATATAAAGGGCGCGAGGGAGCAGAAGAAGAAATAAAACGACGACGATTTGCATCCTCTGTTGTTTTCCATTTTTACTGTACCTAAACATCGTAATCAAAATTGGAATTGTAAGTTGAACATTGGCTTATAATTAGTGGAGCACATAGTGCGAGATGCGCAATAAGGGTACCCTAGTTGGAATATAGATGCATCTTTATCCTCTGTCGTGTCTCTCACGCTCCGAATTTTCTATGATGCCCCTCTACTTTTTAGAATCCCCCCCCCCATTTTTTTTTTTTTTTTTTGTAGGTGAGAAGTAGAATCAGATTCTTAAGTGTTGCTACATACTGAGGACATAATGTCGACAGGAACATGTGTTCCACCGTAAAGCTCTTTTTTGTGAGCGTGAGCGACTGTGGTACGTAAGTTCAAAGCTTCACAGCAATCAAATCTTCAAAGTAGCGGGGGTGTTGAAGAAATTTACTATTTAGGTGATAAATTTTCTTAGATAAAATAATTGCTAAAGACAAAAAAAGAAAAAAAAAAAAAACCATGTCAAAGAATTATTGCAGATATTTCGCGGTGGCTGACATGATCGGTTCAAGTGGGGTGGATCAAAAGAGAGAAAGCTTCGGCCCAGATGTAACAGGCTAAGTTTCATGGCGTGAAAGCCCTAGATGAGCCCAAAAGTGTCAAAGCTTGGGCCAGTTAAAACCCCCCAATAAAGTATCTGGGCTCAAATCTGGGGCCCATCTCCGCAGGCCCAAGCTTTGCTGCCCAGAGACATACTGAAAGGCGATGCTGGGACATCGGATCGTTGGGGTCAGATCTCCATTCCCTCTGATTGTCAATTTTAAAAGACAGAATTTTTGGGGAGTGACGCCACCGAACAAAGTGGTTCAGACTCAATGGAACATTTGCGAATCCGTACTCATTAAAATGAAGATGGCGAGTCTTCCACCAGTTTATTTACTTTAAGGTCGTTCCCGTCAATTTGTACAACGAGTCCGGATCGAAGGGCGGCGGTTTGGTTTAAGCTCGGATTACTCCGAAGGTCAAGTTGCACCATCGATCTAGTTGCTTCTGTGACCACCCTATGGCTAGGAAATCGGTCCCCGCCGAAGTGGGTCATGCATGTTGTCTACAACCAAGATGATCCATGCACCATTGCCCGGCCCTTTGTGCCCCGCAGGTTTTTTCCTCGTGTTAGGTAGGTTTTTTTCCGGTACAATTTACCGAGAAACGTTACGTAGGAACTGACCAATATGATGACGTCAACCTATAATTATTGTTTACTTCTATTCAATCTGCCATTACTAACAAAATCTCAAGCTCGGGAAAACGACTAGACAGAAGCATTGCCAAATTGCATAATCTAATCAGATCTGGCGGTGAACAAAAATCTCAAAAAGGAGACGTCCTCGTTTATCGATCATGCGTCAAAGACCTGGCATATTACGAGATACAATTGGCCTTACCACGACAAGATTCTCTTTAGATGCTTTGTCATGAATCTATACTCCTAGTCCAAGATGCCGTCCCAATTCAATTCATAGCTTTAGGCGTCAAAATCTCGTAATTTATATCTTCATTTGGTTAATCTTGCTTGATGTAAACACTCCCGCGAGCGCCCTGCATTATAAGTATAATCTCTTTCTGTTTTTTTTTTTTTTTTCTTTAAGGCAGAATTTTGATTACAAAGAACGGCCGGTTAATTAGTTTGTTCTTTGCATAGTTAGAGAGAGAGAGAGAGAGAGAGAGAGGCAATTCAGAATTTTGTATTTTTGTTAGTTTGATAATGACAAAAGTAGCTGTTTTTTAGATTCCCAAAATCTTTTTCTCCTGCCATAGATCCCAAATATCAATCTTTTCACCCGAAAGTTGATAAAATAATTATAACGTTTACACTTTCTATAAGTAATTAACATGCATAAAGTTAATCGCCTCTTTCGATAAAACGAATGATGAAGCTGCGTGATAATGTCTACCTTGGTTTTATGTTTTTTTTTGGGGGGGGGGGTGGGTGAGTACGTTTTCTTGGGTTTCTTAGAAATTTTGAGCCAAAATGTATGGAGCTTACTAGAATCTGAAAAGGTAAATAAAAGACAAGGAAACCATCAAGAAAATATATATCTGAAGCCCAAAATTGATTTTGTACTATACAACAGTTCTCTTATCTATGTGTTGTATATCTTCGAAAAGAATATATATGAATATGACAGATACAGAGTATATGCTTTCATTTTTTATCAAGGCGTGCGTGCAATAGGAAGGATAATCCAGTGTGAATCTTCTGCTATAGATGAAAAAAGGGGCATTGGCTGGCAAGGTATAGGATGGGAAGATCTCTTTTGGCTTCCAAAAAAATGAAGATTGGGATTCAAGGTTCTTGTATTATTGTTGAATTATACCCAACTTGAAATATTGTTGTAACTTTTAAGGGATAGCTACGTGCCTGCATCTTAACACCTCTTCTTAATTATATGTATCTCTACCGGATTTCGCATCTTTGTCAAGGTCTTCATCGAGTAACTATCTTCAAAAGAAGTTTCATATGTTGATTCAAGGGGTCTGTTAAGAAGGTGGATTGCCTATCTCGGATCGTTTCATCATAAACACCGAGTGGAAACAACAGTCTCAAGTCACCGCGTTCTTCTAAACCAGATGCTCGACAAATATCATCGTGGACAACTGTAGAAAGAACTATTTACAGATCATATTGGTCCCCAGTCCCATGCAGCTGGGACCAAAAAGAAAGAAAAGAAAAGCTACAATCCACCCACAAGTTTTTACCTTTTTTTCCTACCAAAAGTTGTATACTACTGGCATTCCTCCCATTGAAAGCAAAAGACATCAACATGTAGAGATCGATGTTTTAACCAAAGCAAGAGGTTGCTTTCTGAAAAGATAACTTTATGAATTTTTGAAAGCGGAAGCCGATCTTTATGATTTTTCTTGTTGAAAATTGCTCGAACATTAGATTCTCCGTGCAACAGTAAATTATTTCCTTCTCTTCATTAATATGTGTGCAAACACACGCATGTATATAAAGGACACTTTTACTGTAAAGATAATTTTTTTAAAAAAAAAATAGATATCAAGCGTTATTTATCATCATTAGTACTTATGCTACATTACCTACGCCCCCCTAGAATTTTAATTTTGGCTTTGCAATAAATTAAAGAAGATTTTCGTGGCGAGCACAGCTGATTGTATCTACAAGTAATTCCATTGCGAGTAAAGGAAGGTTATGGCAGGCCCCTAGCTACATTTATTGTCACAAAAGAGTTTAGGACCTGGAAATAACCAAACATTACAAGGATATATCGGCCTCCTTAGGCAAAGCCAAAGTAGCAAAAGACCAAATAAAGACAAAAACATCAACCAACGACCACAACTCATTACTTTGTTTCTACACCTTACCAAAATTAATCACCCTCCAACTTAGTTCGAAAGTCATATACTGCTATATAGAGGCATATTCATCCCCTAATAATTACATATGCTTGAACAATCTTTTTTCACATGATTGAGCAACCAGGTCCCTCATCATCGTAATCTTCGTCGCCATACGTAATGATAGTACCAGGAGGCGGAGGTGGTGGCGGGTACCTGTGTAACTGGTAATTAACTCGAGCATCCATGAGGGGGGCATAATGAAGAGATGCACTGGCACTGGGATTTGCTGTGTTGTAGCTGACTCCGTAAGCAGTAGCAGGCGGGTAATACATTATTGGTGGATACGGCACCGGATGTACGTTCTGTTGTGGGGGGCTTTGGTTTATTGTACTTGTGGGCATAGGCGGATCAGCTGGGTCTAAAACAGCCGCAGCTGCTGGTTTGCCACCGGAAATATCACCCTCGCCTCCATTGGCAGAATTACTATTTTGTCCGTCATTCTTCTTCTTCTTCTTCTTTTTCTTCTTGTTATCTCCATTGCCACTGCCTCCAGAACCAGCTGCAGGGCTTCCATCGCCAGTCACCTCACTTTCGGATTCAGGTGATTCACCAGCCCCATCATTGTTGGCGCCGCCTTTGACAGCATTGCCAGGCATAGCCGTCGAATTGTTTTGATCATCGTCGCCATTGTCATCGCCACTTTCTTCTTCTTCCCCTTTGCCATCTTCTTTGTCATCATTCTGCTTCTTCTTGCTCTTTGCTTTTCGCGATTTCTTGTCCTTCTTCTCAGGCCAAAGCTCAGCGTGTTTCCCTGATCTCGACAGCTTTTTGACAAGGGTTTCAGAGTCGACGTTTCCAGTCACTGTGACCTTATGTTGTTGGGAATCAATATCTACCTTGTAAACACCTGAGGCCCAGAATATAATGAAGGATATGCGAAGTGAACAAATCCACCTAATTACAACTTGGTGTAAAATATATATATATATACAAACACCAACGAAAGAACACGCTTTAGGACTAGAAAATAGTACCGTCAAGCCCTTGAAGAACTTTCTTGACTTTCTTCTTGCATCCTTCGCAGTGGATTGAGACTTTCAAGACCCATGTCTACGGGACAACCAAAAAAAAAAAGGACAGATGAAAAAAATACGCTCAAAACCGGAAAATGATAAGGAATGACGAACAAAGGAACTAGTTATATACCTGGTATTTCAATTGCCCTGGAGCCTCTTCGGTTGAATTGGTTGCCATCCACAGAGAGAGAGAGAGAGAGAGAGAGAGAGAGAGAGAGAGAGAGAGAGGAGAGGGTTGTAGATAGTGGGGGACGTTGGAGTGTGTGGGCAGAGGCTTAAGATGCATGAATATGAATAAAAAAAAGGTTTAACGAAAGCAAGAGGACGAAAAAGTGGGAGCAGGTGGATGCCACGTCACTTTTACACCCATCAAATTAATGGCACATTTACCACTTCGACCATTTTAGATACTAAATCTCTGTTGTTGTTTTTTTTTTTTTTTGTCATTTTGTGTTAGATAATGAAATTTTCTTCTTCTTTTTCTTTTTCTTTTTTTTTTTGTTTTGTTTTGCAATTATCACGGGTCAAATTGTGAAATCAATATTCCAACGAATACACGTTATCAAAGAGAGACAGCGTTATTGGCCGATATTGCACGGGTCAATAGAAAAGTCCTACGACTCTCAAAGTCTCAATAATATAAACTTCGAGTTCTATTACTTGGCCAATCACGTGCCAAGTTATGTACACGTAAACCCAGGCATGTCCTTTTGACCCTATTTAATTTGTAGCTTTACCCGAATTTTAACTGTCCTCTTTATTTCTTTTTCTAGTTTTATTCGCATGTACAAAGGTACAAGGGTCCCTTTTAAGTTTCAGTGTTGACAAAAATAAAATTCGAGTACCTAAACTGAAGCCAAATTATTTTCATAAACACATCTACTCTAAAACTTGTTCAATTGGAAATTTGCATATATAAAATTGAAACAATGAGATCCAATTAGAACATATATAGTTAATCACTTGCACTAAATCTGAAGTACAGGCTATTAGTCGCGCTATAAAAAATTAAAAAAAAAAAAAAACTCAATTAAAAAGCTATTGTATTGTTACTTTCGTTAAGTTGTACCAAGTATATTCTTTCAGTACACATGATATTGTAATGCAATATCTGATCAGATTAATAACACCGATAATTTGCAATGAACCCCAACAAAAATGATATCTTTGTTTGAGCATGGGCCATGGGTCCGGGGGCTGTCGTGCCCCATTAGGACACCCATGACGCAGGAACAGACTAGAAATTTCTTGCCAACCCATTGTACTCTTCCCGAAAACACCCGTGAAGTAATCACAAAGAGGTCGAACGGCCTCTCTGTAAGTCTTGCTCGTCGAATTACTTTCAAGATTTGGGTACAAAAACTAGACAAGAGGATAAGAAGAGAATAGAATGAGAATGGAGAAAAAAAGATTAATCAAACTGATAAGCATATATTGTCTAGAATTTAAGATGATGCCAACTTGGGTCTGAAGGAGGACAAAAAATACTGCCGAAATTCATTGTCTAGCTACCAGCTAGTTGCTGGGTTATGCCTTCTGGAAGTATACCTATGCAGTAAAACAGACGGAGTCGGAAGTCATTTTATGCAAAGGATACAGTGACTATCTACAAGCAAAGAAGAAGAAAACCAAAAAAAAAAAGAAAAAGAATTTACCCAACCAATTAAGGCATTTTACCGAGTATTGCGAGATATTATTCTCAGATAGGACACAACTTTCATAAAGATTTGTAAAACAGCACGCAATCCTGATTAGTATGTTCTATTAAAGTCACTAATACTTATCTGCCACTTTATACAAGCCAATGGCCTTGGCAAGCTCCCATGGCTAGTTGGTGTCGTGTGACGACATTTGTCACTCAGAACTTTGTATTCTGGCCAGTAGAAAATGTTTGATGCCATTATCAACGTTATCAATATCTCAATAAAAACCAAGAAAGCGCAATGTCTCGATCAATTAAGTGCGGTACACGACCTCATTGAAATGAAATTTGGCTTTATTTCGGTGTGGACCTCACCTCGCCTGGAATTTTTCCAAGAAGGATAGATGAGGCTACAACGTGAACTCAAAAGGCGAAAATCGTACGCAGCTTGACCAATACAATCCGCAGATGGAAATGTCGAAGTGGAGATTTATCTCGGATTATGCATTTGAAAAGTGCAGATCGTTTCCAGCATTTAACATTTTCCCTGTAGAAGAAGGGTACAATTATTCTCCCTTGAAAATCCGAGCTCGAGCTCAGTGGAGGGTTTCGTACATGACAGACAGATCCTCATACTTTAGCTAAAGCATCTCCCAGGATGGTAACATGAACCTTTAATTATGCTTTATTAAAGCTGACAGGATGGCATTTCTTAACATCTCCAAAATAAATCACGCAAGCCTTATGACATATGATGTCACATGGAATGTCACATGGAATAGAAATCCGAAACTAATAACTCGAACAGTCTGGGACTCTAATTTTCAAGTGGGAAAGAGGATCTTCATTACGTGGCTTCAAGTACAAATAACTCAAGGCCAAATCAATGCATACTTCAGATTCCTCACTGTAATGCACTAAAAATT
The DNA here is from genome assembly GCA_020883675.1 of Bruguiera gymnorhiza. Lineage (NCBI taxonomy): Eukaryota > Viridiplantae > Streptophyta > Magnoliopsida > Malpighiales > Rhizophoraceae > Bruguiera > Bruguiera gymnorhiza. The sequence goes on from JAIRCJ010001053.1 coordinate 254,634, forward strand.
TTCCTACCCACAACCACTCCAACAATGATGGAAAAAAGAGCAGTAAAGGCTCCCTGTCTAGAAAGCCAGAATTCAGTCCATGTCAAGGGTGCCGTTATCTGCAACAATACCTTCTGAAACTGCTCCTCCAAATCATCCAATGAACCCGAGTTGTCAATGACAATGTCAGCCTTACTCCTTTTCAGATCCAGGGCCATCTGGGCATTTATCCTATTCTTGGCATTCTCCACATCAGTTCTGTCTCTAGTCAAAAGTCGATGAAGCTGTGTTTCAGCATCAACCCATACAACAATAATGGGCTTTGTCCATTTATCCATCTTGGCCTCAAACAGAAGAGGGATGTCAAGGACAATCACCTTGTGCCCCTTCGCCCATAGCTTCAAAATTTCCCAAAAGATTCCAGAGGATATATAATGAGCCATTAGCCTGCAAGAATAAAATATCCCGATCAGAAGTGCTGTGATATGGAAACTGAGTAACTGATATCCAAATGTAAGTTCTCAGACTGCATTATCAAGAATAGCATGCAAAGTTTAGGAAGAATCAATTATGTTTCACTAGCATAATATCCCGGATAAAATGAGATTAGAAGATCTACATGCCTGAAATTTTAGTCATAGGTGTTAGAACTTCAATTTTATGGAAATTTCTGCCTTCAAGGCACATCAGTACATGAATTATCAGTTTGATGATCTTGGTTCGATTTACTATAATATGACTACTAAATTTACTCATTGAGGTACAAACTACTAAATTTCCCATTTACCTTTCATTCACTGTTTTTTTATCTATACCCAGTAAGAAGCCAATTTAAGGCCTATTTCTAACCTGTTGCATATATGCATAATGATAAGAAGAAACTGGAAAGATATGGCTAACTGAGTTAAGCATGATGCAAGACTTAAAGAAGATGTTTTCTTTAAAAAAGAAAAAAAGAAATCTCTTCAGAGTGTTATTGTCTTCATCGTAGCTGCGTCTCACATCATTCAAACTGCATATTTCCTAATCTACCAACCACAGGCACACTATAATCAATGTATTTGGTACCGATTAAGGAGTTGACGCTTTCCAGGATCAGAGAACACAATCTGTCCCAATTTTGGCCTATCAACTTCTCCATTAGCTTGCAAGATATCATCTCCAAATGCTGCAACAACCTCGGTATAGCCACCGGAGTCTTTCTTCAAAACGTCCTGCACCCGGTACACCATATATCATTAAGAATACACAGTACGGGAACATAATGCTCTGAGGTTAGCGAGACTTCTGAAGATATTGGTAACTAGCCCAGCAACAATCAGTGTCCTAGTATTGTTTTGAGCAGGTGATAGTCTCATTAACTGATCATTTAACCTCCGAGAACGGAGTTAATGACCCAGATTCAGCATATGAATAGACAATTCTAAACTAAGTGCTTTACCGCATTTATACAATTTTTATTGGAAAAGCCCCAATCTTCATAAATTGATATCTTGGAATCGAATTCTCAACAAAGCCCTAAAGTTAAACAGAAGGATAAACTGAAGCAAAAAGCACACAGCAACGCGTACATTTGAAGCAAAGGAAGAGGTTTTCGGGTATTAGAATTCAAAAAAAAAGAAAAAGGAAAAGAAAAGAAAAGGAGCGTACACGAGCGACGAGGTCGGCGTCAACGACGGGGACGCCGTGGGACTTGAAGAAGTTGGAGACCGTACTCTTACCGGAAGCGATTCCGCCCGTTAATCCGACTATCCTCATCCTCGCTTTCACGCTCAGCTTCGCAATGTCGCTCTTGGTCCTCTCTGGCTCTGCAGTTCTCTAAATAACGGCAACAAAGACGGCGATGCTTTTATATCCCCCAAGACGCAATAACCGAGAAATATTCAAGAGGCACACCAAAACCGGCTGCGGCCGGTGCTAAGAAGCCAGGTCTGCAATTTCCGCGATTGCGGCGGCGCTCGACCAATCACTTGAATCGCGTTTGTGGTCGGAGTCGCGACGTTGCGTCGGTTGGCCACAGTAGCCAGAGAGGGGAAAGAGAGGCGTATAAAGTTCTCTGAGCTTGCAAAACGACTTGCCGTTCCCAGGAACGTTTAGGTACCAAATGAAATATTAGCTTTGCTTATTTTCACTACATTTCGATGAATTAGGGTTATTTCTTACAAACTTTACATCGATAATACAATTAATCTCATTACCACTTACGTTGGTCTATGCTCTGCCGTTTCAGATTTCTTTCTCGCTTTTTTTTTATTGGTCCAGTTTTTCTTTTCTTTTCTAGTGCTTATGTAATATATATCTTTTTTTAATTACCTTTTTTTTTTTAATGGGATATTGGGATGAGAAAAGCAATTAAGATTAGAAAACATCAAGTGAAGACAAGGTCAACAACATGAAAACAATCTAAAATATTTGGAAAAACACAATGAAGCGTAGCAGAGAATGCTTTTATCTGAGGTAATACTTTTGGACATTCATTCAATCACATTATGGATATGTATTTAGATGAGTTGCATGCAAATATGTTTAACTCAATTTTGAAGATTTTTAATTATTCAAATTAATTAAGAAAAAAAAAAAAACGCAAATGGGTTCTTAAAAAATGATGCATGTGAATGCCTATTCTTTCGAGGTCCATTTCCTTGGATCGTTGGGCTGAGTAGAAAACCAAATATCTCTGTAACTTATGGCTTTTGTTAATGGACGCCAATTAGGAATGAGGATCATTGTGGATCGCAACAATTTTATTTTGTTTTTCCTTTTCATCATTTGTGGAAGTATTTCGAAGAATATATTTTTGTTACATTTTAAAATGCCACAATGTCAGATGGAAACTCAATGATACGTTGCCTTGCATTGATGGAAAGCCTTTGGAGGCTTGGAGTTTAAAGACCTATTATAAGACTGTCAAGCAGCTTTAATGGAACGTTTTAGCCTCAATTTGGTATAATGGCCAATTCAAACGCCTTCTATCTTCTAGGGAGTTGAAAATAGTGCAGAATAAGAGCCAATTCAAACGCCTTTTATTCAATCGCCTTCTATCTTCTTGGGGGTTGAAAATAGTGCGGAGTAACGGCAAACCAGATTTTATTTCAGAAAAAAAGGCAGCAAATCAAAATCTCACACAGAAGCAAGCATCGCAGAGCAAAAACAGAAGAGAAGACAAAAGCTCTTTTATTGCAGACAACATGAAAGTAAAGAAGTGCCTTGGGTAGACTGGCCAGCAGCTCCGCTTTAATGATTAGTTTGCATAGCGACGACCTTAGCCCAAGCTGGCCTTGCCGTGATATCAGCAACCCAGGCGCTAACATGGGGTCGTGCGTCAAACAATTTCTTGCATTGTGTCCTCGACAAGGTCGCTATGTTAGGCAGATGGTGGAGATCTGCCAGGGTGAAGCAGCCGCATGCTAGGTACTTGGATACAGACAACCGTGCCTCGTAGACGTCAAGAATCTTAGCGAGCTTAGCTTCGTTTTCCTCAACGACCGCTGTGTCGGTGGTCATCCCGAACATTGGCTTGAAAATCAGCTCCCAGTTTAGCTTTGAAGTTACCGGGTCAAATTGGTGAGCCTCCACCTCCATCCACACCGACAATATAGCCATCTGCTTGCCCGCACATATCAAATTAGTTCCCTTATCGGCGTACTCATGGGCGATGTATTGCGTGATTGCCCTCGACTCTACACATACACACACCCATAGTTAAACGCCTTGGTGGTAAGCAATCAATCATCAAAGCCATATTGATTAATAATATGGTATGTCGAAGCGGGAGGCAAATAAAATTTTACCAAAGAGCTTCAGATCTCCTTGCTCCAGAGCTGGAACTTGGCCAAATGGCTGCACAAGTCAGAGAGATTACAAATATAGAGCGCATTTTTGGATAGAGAAGAACGAAAGCATCTAATAAAATCCATTGATGAACAGAGCCCGGTATGTCTAGTTGATTTATACGTACATTGAGGGCGAGAAAAGGCTGCTTTTTGTGTTCGCCTGCGCCCAAGTTGACAGCAACGACCTCGAACTCCAGCTCTTTCTCGTAAAGGGTGGCAAAGACTCTCTGTGTAGCTGTTGAGATGACACTCCCGTAGACTTTGATGGCCGCCATGACGCCCCCCACAACTCTAATGTGGCGAGAAACAAACAAATGGGTTCTGGGGTTGGGGGAGCGTGGGCGCCTGTATATATTTATTGTACTTGGGGGTGCAGGTCAATGGGAAATTTATCGACAGTGGTTCGGGCGTCATTATCTGGGCCACCTCCGGCCTGACGCAAAGCTTGCGTGTCAAGATGTCACCTACTAAAATAATATATATACATATATATATATAAATCAATTAAATATGTAAATAATTTAAATACAATATGGATAGATACAAATAAAAAAATAAAAATAATATTTCACAATTTTACATGCTTTTTTTTTCCTTCGTTTTAATGTACATTTTGATCGATCTCCTTACGCAATTTTTTTAATTTTCGTAATGCCAACAAAGTGAACTCTGCGTCTCAGACTCCGTCGATTTTTCTTATCATTTCCGCGACCTTGTTTAATAAATTCCAAAAAAAAAAAAAACACACTCGCCGAGCGGAGCAGATTAAAAAAAGTCTAACCTTTTATTCGAATCGGCCACCTGCACCCCAACTTTAATAAAGCTCAGTAGGTTAGTTCCGTTCCAAAACACAAGAGGATAACTTTGGCAGAAGCGATTCCCAACCACGCATGTGCTACCTTGCTCCTGACGCTGCAGTTTTTTCTCGGGGTTTGTCATTAGTGCGTCTGGTTCATAATTGTCGTCCAGATGCAGAGTCAAAAAGAAGCGACACGACTAACATATTTTATTTCTTTTGCCATTATTATTTAGCACCATGGAATCCGCTTCGGCCTAATGGCCGCAGATTCTCGGCAGGCCTGGTTTTTTTTTTTTTTTTCCCTAATGGGTCTCTTTCGCTCGCGTAAATGCTTTCGTTGACTTTACGAATTTAACCTCTGTTCGAAACTTAGAGAAAGAATACCGGAATTGTGTATTTGTGATAACTCTCACCCACCTTCTTAAATTGTCCTCTCCTTCCCCCGGTGGTCGCTGGATCGTGTTGAAGCCAACTCGGCTTTGCCAGGTCCCATTGGGGCTAAAATTTTTGAAATGACGTTTAAAACACGGGATTAGATTGACCCACACCTTGACCCACACCGCTTGCACCAATGCATATTGTAACGAAAACATTTCGCTTCGTTGCCTTTTTGGTCATTTCGCCGCAAACTGAGGATGGTTCAGCGATCCGCTCTAAAACTCGCATTTCGCCCTAGGAGGAGTCCCCCAGCCAACTCGTTTTGCTAGTTCTCAAAAACATTTATTTGACTGTTTATTTCACCAGCCACAAGCAACCTTCACAGCAAAATGAACATTCTCCTCTAGTCTTTTAGATAAGCTTTTCTTCAATAAAATGGACTACGATTATGAGAAATCACGGTGTCACAACACATTTTTTATTCACAACCGCTGATTGTGACATCTTCGTGTCATGTTACAAAATAAGACAACATGCACGAATTAATTGAAAATTTCATTCCTCCTTTCTTGTGTCTAACTTCCATCGTCTCGACTACCTTAGCCCAAGCAGGTCGACCCAATATGCCGCTGGACCGCTCATCAAACAGTCGCTTCGCTGGTGTGCCCATAAGGTAATGCAAGATGGGCAAGTGGGTCAGATCGGCGGAAGTGAACTTATCGCCTCCTGTCTCCGAGTCTCTTTTCATACACATCCAAAACCCAAGCTAACTCTGCTTCCCCTTCTTCCACAGCTTCTTTGTCCGCTGACAACCCATTCTTGGGCTTGAACACGAGTTCTTGAACAAGCTTCGAACCTGGAGGGTCAAATTGGGGATCCTCCACATCGATCCATGTTACTGCTCTTCCTTGTGGCCGTGGCTGCTCGTAGACTTGCTCCTTTCCGGGTTTTGGGTATGGAAATGATATGAACCTCATTATTGCCCTTGATTCTGCGATAAACAGCGGATTAAATTAATTAAGTTCCCAAAAACAAAAATCTAGAGTTTTATCTTTTGTATGTATAAATGTGTGTGTGTGTGTGTGTGTGTGTGTGTGTAAACATATTGTTAATAATTGAAGGCTTCCCTTTTTAAGGACCCCGTTTTCATAGCTTTGTTTACCAGATAGAGTCAAATCTTCATCTTGATAGACTGGAACCTGACCAAACGGCTATTGCCATGTACAACAACAAACAAAGAATACAATCAGCATAAACATTGGATTAATTGTAAGATGGGGGTGGCTGGCTGAGTGAATGTTGAAATCGAGGTTGAGGGATTACATCCAAAGAAAGAAACGTCTCCTTCTTCTGTTCACCAGCCTTCAGATCAATTTGTATGAACTCAAAATCAAGATCGTGCTCGAATATTGAGGCCAGGGCTCTCTCATTGTGGCCGGAGAGCCGGGAGTTCCATATAGTTTTCTAATGGCCATGTGACCGGCTTCTCTATATCTCAGTGTACATAGCTACTGGTATTTATTGTTCAATCATATGCTGGTGTATACATTTGTTTTTCGTAAGCTCTTTTTCTATCTCATTACCTTCCCCCATTCGCATCGATTAAATTTAAATTTAAGATTTCTATGCGGTAGTTCAAGTTTTTAGTTATTGGAAATAAATGATATTGTTAAAATTAGGGAAAAAAAATATTAGCAGATAAATCGATTGAATCCAATTACCATTTGAGATTTAGTTATGAGATGGACGTTTATTTATCGTTTTCATATTCGATTTGGCAAACTATATTTTAATTGTTTTGGAGAAAACAATGTGTGTATATTTAGACAAATGGGTAGTAATTTATTACTCTCTCGATAACGTAAATCACTCAAATAGTAAAATTGCAAGGCCTCTGTCGATAGAAATGGTTAATGTTTACCTTCATTTGTAATTCGGAAAATCTTATCCTTAGATGCCATTTACGTCAAGCAATGTGTTTCAATCGAGTGTTTGATAATTATTAGAAAAACTACAGTCCAAAAAAGCAGTTTTTAAGAGTATTTGACAAATTGCAAATCAAATAATTATTTTGATAATAATAAATTTAAACAATATTATTGTTCATGAATAATATTATTGTACAAATTGTTCGAGTATTAGTTCATATAATAAATCAGTAATGTATCATAAGACCCAATGGACAAGAACAAGTGGCACAAGGTTGATTAAATGTAAATCAAATAATTATTTGACCTTAAAAATAAATTATTTCGAGTATATTTTTCTAGATATAATATTGTTTGTACCATATGTTAACAATTTCTAATTTCATTGAAAATATTTTCTTGTGCAAGCATTATCGTAGATTTTATGCAAAGTAGAAATTATATTTTTATTCTTTGTCTAGATAAACTAAAAAGAGTTGAGCATTGAGACGTGTGTTTGCTTTAAAATTTATTAAAGATGAGTCGTGCTCATTGTCTTCCGTATGTCTTGGAGCTGCTGGACCCCAAAAGTACTAATTTTCAAACTAGCATTTCGATTGTTGATTTGTAGCACGGTTTCTGTCTTTTCTTATTTTTCCAAACGTCTTTATCAGTGAGTTTGAGTCTAAACCCTAGTTTGACAATCACAAACACAACGCCAAACGAACCCTAAATAAAATGAAATCGACCGGGCCTCTTATATTATATACATATTTTTTTTTTCTTTCGGAAAAAATAAAATGCTATTGATATTCTTTTGAAAATATTTTTCTTCCTATTCCCTAGGACGTTCATCCCGGATCCAGTCCCTCATTTTTTTCTGTCAAAGGCACGGAGACGAACATTTCAAGCGAGGGGCAGAAGAGGGAATATAAAAAAGTTAGTTGTAAATTTTTATATTTCTATTTTTATTTAAATTTTATTTTTTTAAATCAATTTAAATTTCGATTTAAAGTAAATTTTAAAAATATAAAATTCAAATAAAATATAAAAAAATTTATAATCTAATTGTTAATACCATTGCTTGCTCGCAAATGGGATGCCTTTGGTAAATTATGCATAATTGAATGTCATGGTATGGATATTTATTAAAGAGTAATGCTAAGGATATTAAAAGTTAAGTCAAAACAAATTTACTAAAGACGTAACATTTTACAGAATCAAACGCACGTTATCATAGAGGTGAAGTGTAAACACCGGACGAAAGATTGATTGGAACACGTTACGTTTAATATAAAAGTCTCGGTGAAAGTCTACATGTCTCTGGCATCACTCTGTTTTAGAAGTTTTTCCAAGAAAAAAAAAAAAAAAATACTAAGCATGACGTTCCATCTCGATGATCAGTTCAAAAAAGGGGGATAAAAAAGGACACGAATTTTGATCGAACTTCAAACGCGTGACCACTAAGATCACTATCACAATAAATCAGAATGCAGAACTTTCCTTGATTCATTTCCCACCGAAGGTCATACCGGCGACGACTTTCTGAAACGCAGGTCTGGAAGAGATATCTTCCCACCACGCCTTGACATGGGGACGCTCGTTAATCACTGAAGCCGCAGGAGTCTTCATGAGATAGAACGTATATGGGAGGTGGTGGAGATCAGCCAAGCTATAAAAGTCACCGGCGAGGTACTTGCTTGTGCTCAGCTTAGCTTCGTATGTGTCGAGCACTTTCGCCAGCTTCTCTGAATTTTCGTCCATGATTGTCTGATCAGGTGACTTGCCTTGGAGAGGAGCCACGAAGAATTGGTACACTATTGGGGCTATCACAGGATTGAATCTTTGGCCCTCTACCTCTACCCATACCTTGACCAGCGCAGCTTCTTCCGCGTTGTTGTGCCTTACGAGATCACAGCCAGTTTCCCTGAATTTTTCAACCACGTATGCCGTGATTGCTCTTGATTCTGTTCAGAACATAATCCAATAAGCAAATACATTTACTTATTTTCTGTAAACATTTTTGTCATGATTGAGTCACACGAAGTGGACATGGGGTTGGCTCCGCAGTCAAGGGATGAACCAAAAGGCACCAAATAAGTAGAGTTGCAAAAATATGAAATGAAATCTCACCAAATAGAGTCAGATCGCCGTCTTCGAGCACTGGAATCTGACCGAAGGGCTGCAAATAAAAGTTCAACCCAATAAAGTAAATTACGAAGCGAGATGAAGGTATCAAAAACCGACCAATAATTATACTGTGTTTAGACCAAGTTGGTTAGCACTGCCAAAAAGTACTGAACAGAGAAAAAAACAAAAAAAAAACTACTGGCTCCACTTCATAGAAGTGTATATGTGCAATGTTACATACATTCCTGGCGAGAAAGGGAGGTTGCTTGTGTTCGCCAGCGAAAAGATCAACCGAGACAAACTCAAACTCTACACCTTTCTCGTAGAGACAAGTCATGGCTCGAGAGGTGCTTGTGGACATAGAAGCTCCATACAGCTTAAGCGCCATTATTGTAACTCAGAGGACGAACGGTAGAAGGGGATTGGAAGAGGTGGAATGCAGGTAGCAAGTGGTTCACTCCAGATATGGCAGTGGCGAAGTGTGAAGTAATACTCACGGGAGAGATACAAAGATGCGAGTTTTGTGTACAATATGAACGAGCGATTCCGATAATCAATTATAAAGCTATAAATTTAGGTGATTACAATAATCGATTACAATCTATAGTCCAGATTGTGTCACATCCATGGTATTTATGCATCTCAAGTTCTCCTAACAAAACCCCAATACGTATGCTGCTGCACATGGGCATGTGCTGGAGTTAGGTATGCTCATCTCTCTTCTCTTTTCTTATATATATATATATATATTTTTTTTATTTTTTTGTTGAGAAACATTTCGACCAAGGGGATAATTTCTTCCATTATTTATTGGGAATTCTTGCAAAGTAATATTGTTGGTCTGCAACTACCCATCACGTTTATCTTTGCGAGATTAACGATACGCTCATGACCATCCGCCAAAATCAAGATCTACCCACCTACCACCTGATGCCTAATACTATTCAAGATTTGACTAAAGAACGAGAGCCCGCGCGACGTCATCAGCAAACTGTTTCTTCCCTGGGCCGATCAATTATTAAAGCATATTCTCCACAAAATTCTAACCTAATGTTAATCAAGTTGTCTCCTAGCAGACACAAATTCACCGTGGACAATTTTTGTTATGTCGCCGGCCAGTATCACAGCATGTGTATGTTTCCTGATTTTGTCTCTCTCTCTCTCTCTCCTTTTCATTTTAAAATTTTTAGGAATGAGGCCGCTCTTAGATGATTGCTAGAGAGGTTGACCTGTAATCAGTGTCACATGGGTTATTAAACCAAAAACTCCACTAATCTCAGATACTATATGATACTGTTTTACAGTCAAACCACGATTCCCATAGCTTTTATATTCAAACCTTCGTAGCAGCTGCAGCACCACCTCGAGATAGGCATTTCCTGCTTTTAAACTGACAACAAAACCCCAAATCCTCAATAAATTTGCCCCAATTTCGAAACTGTAAGGTTAAAATTGTCGGAAGATCAAGCCTCTTTTACTTCTGCCCGGCTATTTTTACCCAATAATATGTGATTTTGTTGCCTTTCAATTGCCAGCTACTAACTACCACTTAAACCAGACCAACCCTAGATTGTCAGATATTAATAGCATTTATTTAACACATTAGTTACTTTTATCGAATATTTTATTCACAACCAATTTTGATCATTAATCACCAATTTAGCGGTCGCAACCAGTCACAAAGTATTATTTGCAAGCTATTAATCTTTAAATGTTGGCTCAACCGAACATAACCCTGGCCGGTGAGCTGCATTTACTAGAGTCAAATATTTCAATTGGTTAACTTGGCTGAGGTAAAAACCAACTCATTCTTTTCATCAGTTGAATAACAGCAGGAGACCCTTTTTTGATTCTTCGTTAGAGCAAAGTGAAAAATCATTCACTTCATACCGTGTTCACTAAATTTTATGTCCTCAGGGCCCGGAAGCCACCCAGATTGCCTGGCCACTGAAGAGGAAAGAAATTAGAATTTAACGTATTGTACAATGTTGCCGTCGTCAAAAGAAAAATAGAATTACAAGGTAAACAAATACTGATCTCATTCTTGTTTTCTTTTTCCCAACTAATTTACAATGCTGTAATATTTTATAATATTATGTAGCCATCTCTAGATGAAGTTAGGGACAAACAAAAGGGAAGAGAAGATACAATATGTACTTAATACGTCCAAGAAATAAGAAATACCATGGTCCTTTCAGGAGGCTGCTTCCGGCTTCAAGAAATTGTGGCATTCTAGCTGAGTCATTTCTCCACCGTTAACTGGGTCAAACAGACATCGATAAAGGCTGCAATCACAAACAGTTGCTCATCAAGGTTATTCAACAAAGCTAAAACTTAATCCCAACTCCATGGTGTTGCAAATATAATGCTTACTTTCAATTTGCACTTTAATGGGGTTTAAACGAGATCGATGAACGAGCAATGTCAATGTCTCAATTATACAATGAAAAGAAAAGTGAAAATACAAATGAGGGCGTGCAGGGGAAAGGGCAAAATAGTAAGCAACTGAGACCCCAAATAAGAATGGCATTCGAGCCATTGTTATCAGCTAAAGAATAAACATCTGGATGAGACTGCATCCCTGTGGGGAAATTCCAAGGATGGGACCACCATGACTGGCCCTTCTTTAAAATGTAGTTTTAAAAATTGGGCACTGAAGTTGTTTCCCTCCTACAAATGGTGACTCATGGTTGCATAAATTGACTGCGAAGCAAATTGTAAATCCCATACAAAACTGCAAAGCTTATGAGCAAACCATCCCATCAATGACACCTTAACAAGAGATGTGGTTGATATTGCAGTAAACATGCTGTAAAGTAGAATAGAACAGGAGAAGCACAAAACTTCTGCATTGATAGAAGGCTTCAACACATTTGAATTCTCAATAAATTGTTTACTTACCTCCCATCCATGCCAAGAATTACCACTGTGTTCTTTTGGTGACCAAAAGCAACAATGTATTGAGAGCCCTCTAGCAAGCGGAATTGAGCCACTGACCGCTCTGAGCTGAAATACTTGGGCAAAACACCTGCATGTGTAAAGGTTGGAAAATCAAGAGCAGCCAAAAGACCTATAACTCATTCTTAGCACAACGGAAAAAAGGAATTACAAATTTTCCTCCATCATTTCCATTTGCCGATGATAGGGAACACTTCCCTCCCTTCAATCTTTCTACTGACACATGCACACATTTGATTACCACATAAATGTTCATGAGCTTTTTTGTCAACGCTAATGCTTGGACGATTCATCAATTTTTTTGTTCAGCTTTTCCCTACTTTGCCACAAATTAATCAATGTGAGAGCTCAAGAATAATCTATATCATCTTAAAGATTAAAGAATTTCAGACTGCTTTACAAGGCAGTTGAAATGGTCCCATCAAATACCAATAGCATTTGAAGTCCGATTGATGGGACGTGTAAGCACTGCAGTGTTTTTGCAGATGATAGCTTCCAACTTCAATTTCTTATATATTTTGTGGTTAGGAAAATAATTTCCTACATTCAGGTTATGTGTGGCTCCTGCAATCTGCCACATCATAGAAAAATAAGTTTGTGGTTAGGTAAGTAAGTCCTACATCTGGGTTATCCAGCAGCTCCCACATTCTGCCACATCATAGAAAATTGGGTCCTCGTGATGCGGCTGCAAACAAGATATGCCACACAACCCAGGCAGTAAGAGCTCCTACAAACTGAGCTGTGAGAAATTATTGTCCTCTTGGCTATATATCTACATGGGGAGTTCCTCTCACCACCCCCTCCCCTGCCTCTCACTGAGTCTCTCCTTTAGGGGAGACAAGCCATCATGGAGAAACTTGAAGAAGACCTCAGTCATTGATCACAAAACTACAATATTTACAAGAAACAATTCCATTGCATATAAATTATCATCACATGTAATAGAAAGGATTGATGAGAGGTAGACAAGATACAAGCTTACCTTTGAAGAATGACAACGATGAGGCAGGTGATCCAACAGAATGATTGGAATTGGTTGTGCCTAGTGATTGTTCAGCTCCTGGGGAGCCTGGATTAATCTTAAGGCTAAAAACATGGACGGTGCCCTTATCGCTTGAGACTGCTAGCCACTGGGCAGTTGAGGAAAATGCCAAACTATATATTTCCGCTCTGTCTGCACCCCTCCTCACCTACATTAGAGTTATTTTTTATCAAGTTTGAAATTCTGTGACCTAACAATCAAGAGGGTGTGCATACAAATGGTAATACTAGAAAGGCCATTGTGAGTGGACAGAAGAAAGAAAATCTGAAAATTGTTTCCATGTGCCCAGCAAAAATATAAGATGGCAAATTAAAAATAGAAAGCCCAAGTGCATACGTAGCTAAGGAATACCATATGAAATTGATCTGAGTGAGAGCATCCACAAAATAGAAAGCATGCCACATACTACATTGATAAGACATGGAAAAATAGCAATACCAGTGACTGCCTAGGTCAACTTATCTAAGTAGAGTAGAAAGCATGCCACATGCTACATCAATATAAATAGCAATATACAATTTCTATTTCAGATACTGCCTTTGCTTCCAATGCACTGAATATTACTCCAATAACAGCCAAGGCCCATCCAGGTCAACTTACCTAAGGAAAGTAAATGATATAGTAGTAATAGCTGTTGCAAAAGAAATGGAAACAAGGTCACCTACAGTCTACAGACCCTGATACCACTCAGTGGGGATTACCTGTTCCAATTGAACTCAAGTCAGGCACAAATTTTTTAAACATAACTGCCGAGTAAATAGTCTTGGAGACAAACTGTAAAATATTCCTTAAAATTAGAGACCAGAAAATATTGTCCCACCTCTCAGATCACAACTTTAAATTACATATTGATTCTCAAAACACCAAGTCCAGTTTTAACATTCGTAACTATTCTAGTCTAGACACTGTTGACAGTCGCAGAGACAAGTTTACTGGTGTGTTAAGTATAATTTATGGTGAGTACACGCCAAAATAATCAAAGCCCCTAAAAAGGAAAATGTAAAAAATCACCACAACCAGTAAAAGCACTCCAAAACTACAAACTCAAGAAGCCACTCCAGGTAGCTCAACAGCATATCGCATTGCAACAATAACAACTTCAAACGATCCTAGTTGTCTGCATTGTTGCCCTGGCAAGAATGCACACTGAAAGCTCTTCATTTCTGTTCATGCAGAAAAATTCAACTGTTTAAATCCAGTCCTAAAAAACAAAGCAGAATGTACCTCTTGCAGCAGGGCACCATCAGATGTATTGAAAATGCGAACCAGGGTCCCCTTGGTACTGGCAGTTGCCAGTAACTGGCCATCCTGCGTGAGGGTGAAACAGGCGATCCTGGAATCATGAGCCATAATGAACTTGATCCGCTTGGACGCGTAATGCTCCACCCTGACTTGACCCTTCTGCAACCCTGGACAAACCAACACCGATGAAGCAGCCCCTTGGGACACTGCACAGAGCCCCTTGGGATTCGAGATCGTCTCGATCTGATGCAATAGCTTCAAATCGGCGAAATTGTACACAAATATCTTTTGCTCCAAAACAACAATAATCCGGTCCCGCCTAAGCTTAACGGACCGAACTTCCGACCTGAAGGAAAGCTCCCCAATGCACCGACTCTGATGGTCGTCCCAGATCATGACCTTGTTGGTAGGGTATTGGGGGTCGGTCCCACCGCCGACAAGAGCCAGTATATTACATCGAAAAAGCATCTCAACGACTCCAACACCGCCGCCGCGGCGATCGAAGTCTCGCCGGAATATCTCGCGGAACGGGTCGCAGTTGTAGATCCGAAACCCATGGTCAGTACCTGCGGCGAAACATCCGAAATCCTGGTTGAAGGAGAGGTGGAGGAGAGAAATCGAAGGCGGCGGAGGCGGAGGCGTAGGCGTAGGCGGAGGAGATGACGAATCGGGTGGAGAAGAGAGCGGCGAATGATGGCTAGGGTTAGGGATAGGGTCCTGAGGCATAATTGGGGAGCAAGACTCGAAGGGAGACTGGGATTGGGAGTCGAGCTCTTCCGGGTCGCCTTCGGAGGAAAGAAGGTTCGTGTTCGGGTTAGGGTTCGAGTCTGGCCACGGAGGGCATGAGTAAGCAGAGAGAGTCGCCATGGATTCAGGATCTAAAGTGTAATTTCAGATAATCTAAGGGGGTTGCCATCAAGAGATGTCCAAGACGATGAGACGTCAATTTTAAGATTGGGTGTGGCTTTGTTTCCTTTTACAATATTGTCCTTATGATGCGGGAGTGCTACTCCATTTTTGGCGCGATATGAGCGGGTGGAGCAAGAGGATATATTTGTCTTTCTGAGAAAAGCCCAGTTCCCGTCATTTTCCTTCGCGCGGATTTTTCTTTTTTTTTTTTCCTCGAGAAGCTTTCTTTGGCTTTTTTATCGGTGACAGCGTGACACCGCGTTTGGATTTATAAGGATTTGTAGGCCGGATTTATATGGTTTCTCTTGTATAGATGCATATATAAGGTGTGTTCAGAACTATAATTACAATTAAAGAGTACCCATCAAGTTAAATATAATTTTGTTATTCTTTTTAACAAATTATAAAATTTATATTTAATAAAAATACAGGGTGATTTAAATTTTTATTTTAAAAATGGAGTATTTAATATTGTAAAAAAAAAAGTAATAAGTTCATTATAATTTAAAAAATTTTTATATTATAGCATGCAGAAGCCCCATTGTCACGATGTTTTGGACCACCATGAAACAGCCGAGTCCGGCCCGGCCCAAACAAAATAGTAGGTTATCTTTGTTTTTTTTTTTTCTTTTTCCAAAAAATATTGAGTGAAAAACCAAAACTGAAAAGAAAGGACTGTTCATGTTCTAACATGGAGAAAAGCGCCCTTGGATGTCTCCCACCGAGGACAAGAAAACAACAAAAACTTACAGAGTACGCAGCGTTGGACGATGGACCTTTTTCCTTATCAGCCGTTGATTTAGATTTAGGCGGTCAAGATCGGATTAGATTGTAATGGTAATGACCGAACGAGCTGGCTTAAATTGAAATGTCACGTCGCTTCCTTCTAAAGGCAATGATTACAATAGAGGCAGGGTGTACGGTAATCCCTCCCTATTTGCGATTCTTGCCAGAGAAGGGTGACAAAGGGCGCGCAATTTTCAAATTCTCCATAATTTCTTTTAAAAACAATACAACGCCCCGCTTCTCTGCAACCCAAAAATAATTAAGATAAGAATAAGAAAGAGAGAGAGAGAGAGAGAGAGGCAACAAGCAAATTGATGAAGACGAAAAGGCTAACAGAGAGAAGCAACAAGAAGCGGAGGGCAGAGAGGAGCGGGATGAAGGGCACATTGAAGGCGCACTTTCAGGCTCAGGTAGGGCTTGGTCAGGAGCAGCCTCTTCATTACCAGCTCCACCAATCGTCTTCTTCCACGACAGCGTCTGATTCCTCTTCCCCTTCCCTCTCCCAGAACCTTCTAGATTTCGAAGCCGCCGCCGATCTCCGGCTGGAATCCTCGGCTAAGGGCGACCTTGATGTCGATGAGAAAGACTTCATTCTTAGTCAGGACTTCTTCTGGTGAGTATAATCTTCAGTCTTCGCTTGGCACGGCAAGTGACGATGCCTGTTCATGTGTCTTTTCGAGTTTCGCCTAAATTTGTTTTGCTTTTATCCGGCTTTAACCACCTGTGGGCTCGCATTCGCAGCAGTAGATTTTTTTTTTTCTTGAATTTTTTTTTATTGAATCTGGGAAATAGATGTAATTAAATGTGCATGTTATTTCTTTTAAGTTAAATTTGGCTGCGATTGCATTGGGTTGGGGAAGTTTTGAGTGGGATTTGGATGTAGGAAACTGAAAGTCCGGAATTTCAACTTCACCGGTTTATCTATGCTGTCAGTGAGTGGGAAGTGACACTGAAAAGATCAATGCGCCCTAATGCTTCAGAATATACTTCACAGTCTATTGAAGAAATCCCAAAGTCCTACGACACTTATTTTTATCAATCTCAGTTAAGAGTGACTAGATTATGGTTTAGGCCTCAACTTGTGATTGTTTCTTTAAAGTTAACTGCCCAGAATTCATGGGCTTGTTTCAACTTTGGCTTACGAGTGGCTTAGTGAGTTGAATGTATAATGGCTGATTCAAACTTGCAATCTTCTAATGTCATTATCAGAATGTGTAATCTGCTTTTTTGGTGACATTGCAAATGCAGTACTCCAGATTATATCACGCCAGACAACCAGAATTCACTCTCCAGCTTTGATTGCAACAAGGTGAAACTTGTGACAATTTGCATAGCCTTCTAAACAGCACAGTTTGACACATGCTAAAATATGGGCTCTTCTTGTCCACAGGAAAGCTTCCAGTGCCCCAAATCACCAGATAAATTAAACAGTATGGCAACCATAAAACGTCAAACAGGTTAGATTAGATGTAATCTGCTTGATTCGTACTTTTCCTTTTTTTTTTTTTTTTTCTTTTCAGTCTTGAATATGGTTTGAATCTCTGAGATTGTGTTGGTGTCTCAGCCAATTCTCAGCCCAACCAGAAACAAGGCAATGGAATTGTAAATGACACTCTCAGGGTGGATGAGATGAAAATTGACATAACAACCACGGGATTTCAGAAGGTTCAAAATTATGTATCTCAATCTGCAGTTGCTTTGCGCTGCAGGGTTATGCCCCCTCCTTGTATTAAGAACCCTTATCTTCCAGATGCTTCAGTTGCAGATACAGATCCATTTGGAAATCAAAGAACAAAATGTGCTGGTCAGTTACCAAAGGATATTGTGCAAGAAATATAAATAAATAATTCTTTGAAGTTAACTGTTTCCTTTGATAAAGCTTTTAATTGCTTCATGATTCATCGCACAGGGATATTTCCTCCAATTGTAGGTGGGGATGGCCTTTCACGCTATCACACTGATTTTCATGAGATCCAGGTATTAGTCCAAATTTCAATTAATTTGGCCATATTGACTTACATTTTGCGATTGTGTAAATGTTCAATACTTTCCCTTTGCAGTTACTTGGGACTGGGAACTTTAGTCGTGTTTTCAAAGTTCTGAAGAGAATTGATGGTTGCTTGTATGCTGTGAAATATAGCACAAGGCAGTTGCGTCAAGATTGGGAGAGGTAGCTCAGCCTTCATGATTTTAGATAGTTGTATCCATTTTTCAAATCGAATTTCTCAGGAAACAGTGTCTATGTTTTGCAGGAGGAAAGCTTTGATGGAGGTTCAAGCTTTGGCAGCTTTAGGTATGCATGTAACTATTTCACCACTTCTTTCCTATTCTCTGATTATGATTTGAGAGTGAAGCAAGTTATGTACTTGGTTTGCCATCTTACCTCCACAGGATGTCATGAAAACATCATTAGATACTACTCTTCTTGGTTTGAAGATGAGCAACTGTACATTCAGATGGAACTCTGTGATCGTAGCTTATCTGTCGATAAGTTCACCAAACCATTCTCAGAAGTAGGAGTTTTGGAAGTCTTGCATCAGGTTAGCATCTCGTTTCAGAGCACAACGCATGAAGCCTTAAACCAAGCAAGAACACTTGATTCTTTGTACTTGCATAATAGTGCAAAAGTGTTTTGATGAAAATGAATCTGAAGCAAAAAAAGAATCAAACATGCAAAATAAAATCAAACACTTACAAGAGTGGACGATGCTCAAATAATATTCCACACTTTTGGATGTTGTCTTTATTTGTCTTTTATATGGTTGGTCTTCTGTTGGCTTGAAAATGGTCAACATTAAATTGTTCTCCATAGATGTCACAGGGACTTTATGATAGATCTAAAAAGCAACTTATTATCTCTCAGTAGCCAATGAATTTAATTATTATTTTTTTTTTTACCATACAGATATCCTGTGTATGCAACTAAATATTATTATTTCTGCAGATTGCGAAGGCATTGCAATTCATGCACGAGAGAGGTGTGGCTCATCTAGACGTGAAACCTGATAATATTTATGTCAAGGACAGAATTTACAAGCTTGGAGACTTTGGTTGTGCAACCCTCCTTGACCAGAGCCTGCCTATTGAAGAAGGTGATGCACGTTATATGCCTCAAGAGATCTTCAATGAGGACTACAATCATCTAGACAAAGCTGATATCTTTTCTTTGGGAGCTGCTACATATGAGCTTCTTAGAGGATCACCTCTGCCAGAATCAAGATCTCAGTTTTTGAACCTTAGGGATGGAAGACTACCACTTCTTCCCAGTCATTCATTGCAATTTCAAAACTTACTGAAGGTAATCTGTCCCATTACTCTTCTGTTGTACCTGCACTATATATTTTCAATCTGAAAACATTGCGGTTAGTGCTGCTTTTCCTGAGCAACACAAAGTAATATACTAGAGACACTCTCACTGGGTTCTCTCATCCTTTCGGCCCATGCTGAATTTTTGAATGATATCCTTTATTTACGTCAGAATGTTGAAAAAACTTCTGACTATACTCCTATATGTTACTTTATTGCTGGAACAGTGCAAAAAATTGTTAGCTGTTAGAGAATATTGAAGAATATCAATTTGATAGAATAAATTTGCTGGTATGAGGCCACACAGAATCTTTTTGCCGGCCATCAAAATTCTTATGACCTTGAAGATGCAAGTTTCTTTTGATCATATTAATCTGTTGGAATCAACGTCCATAACATCTTTCATTGGGTGAAAATTGATCTGATTGCAGATGAACACCATCCCAAAGAATGAAAGAAATGTTGATTTTCGTTGCTATTCTGACAAATGACAAGCTGTCTATGACATGACTGATTTGTGGTCTGACATGCTGTCAGGTCATGGTAGACCCAGATCCAGTTCGGAGGCCTTCGGCTAAAGAGCTGTTAGAAAATCCAATCTTTGACAAGGTACAAAAAAATCCAAAAGGCCAGGAAGAATCTTAATTCAGTTTATCAGGTGCACGAGATTGTTAAATATCTACACGTTGAATTCTATGACCGTAGTTCCTTACAAGATACATGCACCAAATTTTTTCGGTAGGATGGTGCAGGTCTTGTGAAGATCAAAGGAAATCCGTCTCCTAAAGGAATGATTATGTCCATGTAGTTTTGTTGCAGTGACATTTTGGGATTGGTTTGTCCATAAAATGCAAATCAGAAAAACTCGCCTGTGGATGGGCAGTAGTAGAAATATAAGTAGATCCCCCTTTTGATCTTTCGTTCGGTTGGGGGAGACCGCCTGAATTTTTCAATATGTATTAACTCTGAGCTTGGGATTCATCGAATGTCCCTGCCAAGGAGGTGGGAATTTGTTCGTTAACTTATTTGTGGTTTCC
The DNA here is from genome assembly GCA_020883675.1 of Bruguiera gymnorhiza. Lineage (NCBI taxonomy): Eukaryota > Viridiplantae > Streptophyta > Magnoliopsida > Malpighiales > Rhizophoraceae > Bruguiera > Bruguiera gymnorhiza. Next base: position 274,940 of record JAIRCJ010001053.1, read on the forward strand.
TTTTTTTTTATATTGATAGGTCTAAAATATTTTATTCAGAACTTGAAAACATTACATCAGCATCAGTCTTATCTTTGCTTTTGGCTGGATAAAATTTTGAAGAATCCCCGCAGTAGTTTAATTTAGTTAAGCTGTGTCTGATTGTGGTGTTAGTGATACGAATTACTAGTTGAAGTACCTCTGAGGAATTATAATTTTCATGTAAAATGATCGAATTAAATTGGACATTCAGCAATATTTATGGCCGGATTTTTGTCTTTTGTTCTATTTAATGCTACCTAGGAATCCAAATAGAATTACGTAAAACAAAACTTTTCAAATCATAATCGGACGTTATCTGCCTAGCTAACGATAAAACCGTTCAATATGCAACAGGACATTTCTCTTTCTGTGAAAAGTTGTTTATTTTTTAAAATCGTCTAATATTTTGATATTACAATATTTCAATAATATAATATATTATCAATGAAATTACTCTTTCAGAAAAGTTTCTTAGCTCAATACAATGAATTAATTAAGAGCGCTAAAAATCTAGTGAACATTTCTGTTACATGTGCAAGACTTTTCCTTGGATTTGAACTCATTGCATCAATGGAACATTGAAGTTAATGACATTAGACTTGCGTGCTTTTTATACTGCATTATTGCAAATACTTCATCTGACTAGCCAAGAATTTGTTTGCTCCGTATGTGAGTGCCGTCGGCTGTGAATGGGCTCAAGCATGCTACGGCAGAAATTACCTAAGGTTGGCAGACTTGCCTCCTGGGCTAACAATTGGAAGGTCATACAATTTATAAATTACATTTACCAAGTATAAATTCTCTAAAAAAATAACACACAATGCTATGACGCATATAGGGAGGATTGTTTAATCTGCCAGTTCACGATTCAAAGATTCAGAACAGATGGCTATACTTTTGCAACAATTATCTGCATTTCGGAATTATTGGCATTTACAATTTTTTCAAGTACAACCCGACAGTTGTCAGAGCCATAAACCCAGAGTACATAGTGGATTATTTCCTGAGAAACAAAAAAGAAGCATGGATTTCGCTTGGGGGTGTCGTTCTCGCCGTAACAGGTTGCCATTGTCTTCCATTCAGACAGCAATTATGTTGTTCAAGAACCAGGAATTTATGTCAACCGATTGGCAACTTTGAAAATGTAGGAACTGAAGCATTGTTCGCTAATCTTAGGCACTTCACAGTTCTGTCCATACAGATAAGCATGTGCTGCTTGACACACCCTTCTCTCATATGTGCATACGGTGGACAAGCAGCCTTTCATCGTAAGCATAACGATGCTGTCGGTGATACATCCTGTAAATCTACACCAGGTTGAAACTGTACTTAGAATGGCGATTCCCTTGTATGTCCTCTTCTTCTTCTTTTGTTTTCCCCCTGGTATTAATGATTTCTGAAATTGATGCAGGGCATGTGTATTGCCCTATGTTTATGGTGGTCGTATTGTCAGGATCTTCGCGAGTCAAGCAATGATTTTGGGGACTTTCTCCATAATCCAACAATCCCGTTCCCTCACGTTAAAATTGTGCATACATCTTCCAAATACAAAGGACAAGTGACATACCTGAAGTCAATTACCTACTTATGCTGGCTTGTATTGCTGCCGCTCTTGGTTTTAGAAATTCTAACAAAATTGGCAATGCATAAGGTAACCTCCTTGTGAATCATGTCAAAATTTAATCAAGCAATTATCGACCAATGTCGATTAAATTTGTGTTTTGCTCTATATGTTCAGGGATAGCAGTGGTATTTGTAATGACTCTCACATCAAAATTTTTGGTAATGATATGGAAGACCACCATACTTCTTATAATAGCCCATGTGCTTACCATTGGCACGGTAGAGCTTGCCTATTTGAGTTCGGTTCTATACAAGTTTGACCAAGGAGGATATCTACCATTAGCCTTTGCTGCAGTTCTAATGTTTATAATGTATGTCTGGAATGATGTGCATCAGCGGAAGTACTATTACGAGCTTGATCACAAGATTTCTTCAGATAAGTTGAAGGAGATGGTTGCTGAGAACAAAATCATTTGACTTCCTGGACTCGCTGCATTCTACTCCGAACTTGTTCAGGCCATTCCACCCATCTTCGAGCACCATGTGTAAAATGTGCCGGCACTTCATTCCATCCTCGTTTTTGTTTCTATCAAATGACTGCTAATTAGTAAGATTCCAGTAGAAGAACGATTCCTTTTTGGTGGAGTCAAGCCAAAAGAGCTTAATGTGTTCCCGCTGCATGGCAAGGTATGGATACGCAGATGTGCACAATGAACAAGAGTCACTCTTTGAGAGAAAGTTACTCGAAAAATTGTAGGTCTTCGTCAAAGAAGATTACTTGCTGTCAAAATCAATGTGCAGCACGGAGAGAGATGGAGAGACGGATGATGGACAGATTGACCACGAGGAGAAGATCAGCAAGAAGAGATGGAAAGGGAAACTGATGAAGTAGACAAAGCGGCCCGTGCCGGGATTTTTCACAGGGAGGTTGCAGGCAAAGGAGCGGGGGCAGTGAAAAGGATCAACTTTCTAGTTGTGTGAATAAAGTAATTCACACGAAAGCCAGAAAAAAACAATGCCTCGAGCTGTTGAGCTTGCAGAAATGGGCACTTACTAACACCAAGAGGTGCGCGCTGTTGTTTTTATTGTCACCGTATAAAGAGGTGCAAGGCTAATATGGGTATGCATCGACTAGGTTAAGGGTTTGAGTATGCACGTCTCGCTTGGTGTACTGCTAAGGTTGCAGGAAGGTTTAGATGTCACCATTGCGTTTAGGGGCTAAGGTCTATGCACCTCAAATTTGGACGGTGAAGTGAGGATGTGAAAACCATTGTAACATCTGGTTTAAGGCTGTAATTGTTAGAGTTAAATTTTAATATTATTTTTAAATAATTATATAATAAGTTTTTACTTCATTAATTATAAAAAAAAAACATGTAAATATTATGTATTTTGAGATAATAATAAATATTTAAATTTATGGGATAATAAAATTTAAATACACCTTAATTAAATTAATTTTTGTCATAATTATCCTAAGTTAACATCAACAGTAGTTTGGCTTACCTTGGTCACTTACCGTGTATGCTGTTCTCGACTCTTGTGTTACCGAATCATTGTTTTTTTTTTTTTTTTCTTTTTTGTGGGTTTATCTACAAGAATGTGAATTCAAACTGGAGGGCATGTCCCAACTTCTCAATACAACCTCCCAGAAAGCAAGTCGAAGTAAAACTTGTGCTCGAGCGAAGAGGTGCCGTACTTTAAACGACCAGTTTCTTGCCACGTCAAAACCCAACCCGTTTCTCGCCCAGGAAGAGTGGGACCAAGAGCGAGAACTGGAGCCGAGCTGCCAAGGCGGCGGCTCTGTTGAAATGGCCGCTAATGGGGATGGACCCCGCTAGTGTTTGGCTTGGTTCGCCGGCGGAATGCTGAGAGCGGGCCAGGGCGGGCGATTGCGACGGCGTTCGTCGTTTATAAATTATCAACGAGCACGGGGAATCTTGACTGACACTCCAGCGGAAAGTTGGGCCCCTTGTGGGCCTCCTTCTAAAAAACACGGAGAGAGAAATAGAAACGGGCCAGAACATGTAGTAAAAAATGATGGGCCTGAACTGCATGAGTAATAATAATAAGATGCGTTCAAATTCAATGCGTGTAGACAATTGACTATTTTTTTTACCGCAAGTGTACGGTTAGAAAGCTAATTAACAGCAGAGAAGCATCTTACTCTGGGTTTCTACAGCGTTCAGAAATTTAACTTTATTGAATCAGAAGGAGCATATTCAAGAGCATCCGATGGAACTAGAATGGCAAGGCCAATCACTCTTTGCTTCTTTTTTTTATTATTATTATTTTTATATTTTTTAATTAACTAAGATTCGCATTCAAAATGTTTAATATTAAAATTAAAATTCAAAATTTGTAATAAAATTAATAAATTTAACACTGTAAGTATCAGGCATATTTGGTAAAAGAAGCTGCCTTGCAAAATGGTTCCTGGAAACCACAAATTCATGGCATGATCTAAACTGAGACGCGATTTGTGCGAATGAAAGGAAAAACAACCGAAGGGGAACAAGTTTTAATAGCCCCATGCATCCACACTATACTTTTCCTCATTAAAATTTTTGCATTTAACTTGGATTCATTTTCAGTAATAAGGCAGCAAGCCAGCAAACCGCAACTATTAAAAGAAGCACGATTTCTCCCGAAAATGCTACTCCGTGTGCTATTTTTATAGTCATACTCCTAATTTGAAAGAAGTGAGATTGAGACGGCCAACCTCCTCAAAACTCTCGTGGCCAACCACATTTCTGAAAAGATGTACCATAAGCACCGATAGTCGCCGCATCTTAATCAAAAAATGAAACTATTTACTGTACAAAAACAAACGTCATATATCCCTCCTGATTCACTTGAATTAAAAGGGTTTTAGATTCCATCTAATATGTGTGTGTTGTTTTTTTTTTTTTAAAAAAAAAAAATTTATAAATATATCTTTTTCCCATATTTGAAACATTGGATTGCAAAATTAATCTCAAATGCAATTCACATTGATTTTTTTTTAAAATTTTTTTGATGATCTTATCCTATCAGCCGTGGATAAAAAGAGAGAAACAAAGAAAAGCACGATAAAAAGGTCAAATAGAAAAAGAGAACCTGGCCAAATTTGAAGCACAATGATTGGCTATACAATGTCCCATAATAGATGAAACAAAACCAAAGTTCTTATTTTTCCTTGTTTTCTCCCCTCCTTCAGCAACAAGGGAGCACCCAGCGTGCTTCGCGTCTAAAGGTTCCCCTCGCAGCATAAATGCCAAAAAAGCTTGACTCAAGGCTGCCGCATTAACACGTTAATTGCGAGTAAAACTTGGCCGACCCAAAGTCCAATTTTCAAAGTATGCTTTCACACCCGGGACTAGATGTCTATTTCTTTTACAATAATAATAATAATAATAATAATAATAATTTGGTCGACATTTATGTGAAAATTTGGTGCCCATTTAGGTGTCAATGTATAAATTAGGTGGCCATTTACGAAAAATTATATTGGCAGAGTCTTGATGTGTGGATTTTCATTGGCTGCATACAATACCATCCCTCGCGGGGGACATCCGATAAAATAATTATTTCAGTTCCGCGATAATGAAAATCAAAATTGGAAATGCCCAGCCAAACCGCACATCAAAGTTTGTTCTTTGCATTTATGTATTTGAAACCAAGATTTACTACAGTGTTACAATCCCATTTACAACTCTGAAATAGTTGTGGTCGTAATGTGTAGTAGTAGATTCTACTGAGGATCCATATTGAAATGATCGAGTCCTTTAAAGGACTAACTAAGCGGCAATTTATTCACCAATGTCGTGCTTAAATAGCAAGCTAGGTATGAATTTGACATTAAATTGACCGAGTTCACATTTGATCTACTTCATAATTGTTAAAACAGCATCTTTCTTCCCTTTCATTTCCTTTTCCTAATCAAAATATGTCCTTATCGACAAGAATAGAAAAACCCCAATAGATGTTTCATCTAATTAAACATCGTTTTCACCGGGGTTTGATTATAAAATACGTTTGTGAAAAGGAATATTATTAAGAGTGTCTTTATCTGTGTTTTATCCCTAGGGTTCTTGCTTGTTTCAATTAGCGACTGCATTTGTCCTTTAAATATTGTGAAGAGTTTAGGTACCCACTACCATCCAGGTGCCGCTTAGTTAGTCTTATTTTCGGTTTTATAATAAACAATATCAAGAAGACCGTGACAAGCAGGTAAACATTACAGATGATGTTGTCCTAGATATTTCTGTTTGTACATTGCTGTGTTTGATGTTTGCTTTCATTCATAGTTTTCATCGATATTGAATTCTTCTTCGGTAATAACAAAGCAATGTACTTTGTCGCGATCGCTACTTGTGATCGATTAGAAGCATCTGCATCCCAAGCGTTCCAAGAAAATCATCTTGGCTAAAACATTAGATCTTAGCCCGTGTTTGATATTCCAATTTCTGTCTCCTCGTTGTCTTTCTTTCGAAGCTGGGAGATGCTGTTCCTTTCTCACCATGCTTGAGCAAGTGGTAATCTCAAGATATCATAATGCATTAATAACAGTTCCATTTGCTTTCAAAAGTCTAATGAGGAATATATAAAGAAATTGAGAGTTGAGGCCACCCTAAAACTCTCTTGGACAAGGTAAAAAATGTAACAGGACTTGATGATGAGCAAAAAGATGGACCCCAAACAACCAGAAGCCACAAGAAATGGAAGAACCTCCCAAACAATATCCTGTAACAAATTAATATTTTTTTTTAGCATACCATGCTAACTTCTCATTGCACGGTTTGGAAGATTGGCTGTTACTTATGGAAGGCTGTTATAGAATCGGTTCAATAAATGGTGGGTCAAATTTTTTATTGGGATTTCAGTGATTCTCTAGTGTTCTTGTTTTTTTTTTTTCTTTATAAAATATTATCTTTCTTTGTATGGTCCATTCAGCAAATCTATAGCTAACGTAGAAATTGCCCAATTCAACCTTTTGTTGGAAGCCCAGATAGTGCTTGCCTTGTAGGCTGTCTCCTTGGCAAGTGGCTGAAGCGATTTAATCATATGTATGAGAACTGCACTGTCACCAGAAAAGATAAAAAGTATCTTTTAGACTAAGCATCATGCAATTTAAGCATATTTTTGATAATAAGATAAAAAGCATATCTTTTATAATAAAGTATGATGAAACATGAACATATTTGGGTGGAGCAGTTTCAGCATTATAATTATATCCCCCCTGTCCAAACCCACATAATTAAATTCTTTTTTTTTTTTTTGATTAGTTGGCTACAATTAGAGTTCTAGCTGCATGTTTTCAGTCTACTTAATTAATTAGCAACCAACATTAGGTTTAGAATCATATTAATTCATAGGCACATAATGTGCTCTTTTCCCTTTTTTCTTCTCCATTGTTCATTTGTTCTGAATCTTAAAATCACCAACAAGTGAAGTACATCAAAAAGGTGAAGCCTGACGCATTCATAGGTGTAAGAAAGAGAACTGTAGTTGGTGAGTGCCAAAAAATGAGGGTAAAACATGTTCTTTTATTTATTATTATTATTATTATTATTTTAGTGAATATAGAAGTAGCTGTCGTCGTTACTATTAAATGGTACCTAGAAAGCAAAGCAGCAATATCATTTGTATCATCAACTTGGTTGATTTGTTGCTCAATTGTTTAGAGGAGTGAAGGTGACCCGTGCCGTTTCTTTCCGTCATTTGGATCTAATAGGACAGAAAGGTTTCGGCACCGTCCAACAGCCTTGACAAAATAAACTTCTTAATATTCCGTTTACAATCTTGAGGTAGCTTGGGAATTGGCTGATTTCCGGGGACACCTTGCCGGTTAAACGAGAGGCCTCAGTTACAAACTAACACGTTTGCAGTTAACTTTTGCGAGGCGCCGTCCTAACCTTCCTCTCGTCAGGACGTATATATTGTGGTCATATATATATACGGATTATATTTCTCGATTTGAGTTTTGATGTCGAGGCGAAGAAAATGGCTTCACAAATGTCGTCTAGAAGATGGTCTGGAGAAAAAAAAAAAAAAGTGTTTAAGAACAGTGTTAGCAACTCAAGAGTTTTTTAAATTTTTCGTGGTAGAAACACTATCACCTAGAAGACTTCAATTCAAGAGAAATTTGAGTTACGCTAGTTACAATAACTTTTTTTTTTTTTGGGGGTGATTAAAGTGTGAGACACATATATAAAGAATTATCTCAATCCATACATTGCCTCTAAACTCGTACAGTCGTTCTGTATATTTTGTCACTTACCAGCTTCCATTTCTTCTCTTTTCATGCGATCCGTTATCTTTATCCCTGAGAGTGGAGTTTTCCATAATGGAGATCAGTTAAATGTTGTATTCTGTCTCTTTGGAGGTTGAGGGAACTCTACCTTGTAAAACAACAACGATTAGGCCTAGCCACTATATTGTCCGTCTCCTACTTCAAAATTAGGTGGCCGCAGTTTTGAGCTGCCAGGCAGTCGCTTGGTCCTGACAAAAGGAAAATAAAAATAATTCAACAAATATCTACTAAATCGTTTGGCTTTTGAGTGTGAAAGCTTAAAAGGCAGGATCTAGGTATGGATGCAACTTATGACGAAATAATAAGTTTGACTAATTAGCTGAATCGAAGGGTGTCCTGATGAAATAATACTTCCATATGTGCCAAAAAAAAAGATATCTTTAGCATACAATTTCTTGTTTCTCCTCCTTCTTCTTATTCTCAATATCAATAGATGGATGGCAAATTAGGCAAGAAACATGATGCATTGCAGTCATGTGGTATCTCGAATAGCCGAGATGAACTTTATTATGTCTATAATTTAGTTCCTCAGATGCAGGTCATATATATCCCAGATTAAGAAGTTTGTAGAAAAATTTATATCGTTGATAAAAAAATATATATTATATCTATTAAATTTGAAGGCATGAAAAAATAAATAACATATTAACATTGCCCGAATGATAATATCAATGATCCTAAGGTTTTTTTTTTTTTCTTATTTTCTTTTAATCATTCCACGCGCTGCACATATTGCAATGGTCACATGTGATGGAGAAACAATCCTAATTTCCTAGCTTCTCCGATGCAACATATACAATGAACCAAAAAATTCATATATTATAAACTAACTAGAAGTCTAAATAGATATTAATCCCCTAATAAATAATAATCAACAGTTCTTTTTTAAAACAATTATCAAAAACATAAAGTAATAAGAGTAATGATGTCCATTTAGTCAATAGACCTAGAAATATGAAGGTATTATATTCGATTATCCAAGCTTTCCACTTAACAAAAACTGAGTAGTCTCAACCCAGCATCATCCCTTTTTCTCAAAAAAATTTGTTGAATAATGGAGTGGCAATTGCTTCAATAGTCCTAAACTTTAAGGGCATTTGCCAAGCATTTGTCCCTTATCGGCAGGCACTATATATACGTACATGAGGCCAAAGGAGGGCAGGCTCCAAAGTTCGTCTTACAACACCCTTTTCCTTACCAGAAACGAAGGAGAATTCCCCGGTGTCTGTCTTCTTCGAGTGAGAGCAAACACCTGATCTTTTATTCATCAAAACACAAGCCCTCCTATTTGTTACTTGTTCCAACAAAAAGAAAGAGATAAGGAAAGAAGCAAAGAAGGGAGAAAATAGACAAAAGGACAGGCTCCAAGGATAGTACTCAGCAATATTTACTTCAATAATTCAATCTCAAATGTCAAATATCACGGGTGATGAAGGGAGCTTCTCTTCAGGAAATACCGGAGAGGAGATCCAGCAGTTTCAAGAGAAGTTCCAACGTTCAAGCTCCGGACTTTCTGGTGCTAATAAGAGCAATGGCTCTACGTCCCAGCAGCAGCAACAGCCGGCTAAGAAGAAAAGGAACCTACCAGGAACTCCAGGCAAGTTAACTATATTTATATAGACACACCATGTTTATCATTTTCCCCCTTATCTGCAGTCTTCTTATTGGGGACAAATTAAGAAGGAACGTGTTTCATTCTGGCAACATCTTACATAGTATGTAACCAAATTACAGAAACCACGCAGCTACATCATTAATTAGTGAATCTGCATATTCATACTATGAATAATCAATTTCGTTTGATAACCGAAGATCGAATTTTATGTCAGCTTCGTCTTTACCGGGATTAACGTGCCTTTTCTGGGGGGTTGGGTTTTGGGGGCATCTATTGGGAAGAATAGTTTATTATGAATTGAGAGTTTCAATTATTGCCTTAGGGATTACAATAATTGTTGAGAACTGTCAGCTTGACTCCCTTTTTTATGTCTCATCATTGATATTTTGTGTCACTTCTATTGACTTTACATGGAGTAATGGAAATAGTAATCGGAGTTTTCTCTATTTTCTCATTCAACGGCTCTAATTCTTCAGGTATTTCATGCTTAAGTTTTGTCACAGATAATTATTCTTGAAGAAAAAAAAACCCCCTGCTCTCAAGGAATTTCACAATAATAGCTAATATAAGTTTCTATACATTGATCAGATCCTGATGCTGAAATTGTTGCTTTATCGCCAACGACGCTTATGGCAACAAACCGTTTTGTGTGCGAGATATGCAACAAAGGTTTCCAAAGGGACCAAAACCTGCAATTGCATAGGAGGGGCCACAATCTTCCATGGAAGCTTAAACAAAGAAGTACCACTGAGGCGAGGAAAAGGGTGTACATATGCCCTGAGCCAACATGCGTCCACCACAACCCGTCACGTGCACTAGGAGATCTAACAGGTATTAAGAAGCATTTTAGCCGAAAACATGGCGAGAAGAAATGGAAATGTGACAAGTGCTCTAAGAAATATGCGGTGCAGTCCGATTGGAAAGCTCACCAAAAGACCTGTGGTACAAGGGAATACAAATGTGATTGTGGAACCATCTTCTCCAGGTTAGTAAAAGAGCCTGCTATTCTATTCTCTGATACACATAGGCATGAGTAAATATATTTATGGGACGTAATATTTGTTGAGATAATTCTTATAGTTTTTCCAGTTTGAAGTTTGAAACTTCGAGCTAAAAAATGCTTCTTGTGGAATCTGATTGCAGACATAGTCTCTTATAGATCAGTATTAATTTTTACCATAATTGACCCCACTGAGCTATAATGATGCAGAAGAGATAGCTTCGTCACACACAGAGCTTTTTGCGACGCACTGGCAGAAGAGAACAACAAAGTCAACCAAGGAATAACGAACGACATGGAATCAAACATGCAAAACCAAATGCCAGAGTTCATGTCATCAATGCCGTTGAGCGCCAATACCAACCCCTCTATCGGAATGTCTGACTTCAACAACTTTGATCCCAAGAACCCTCTGAAATCCCTTCCTCAAGAGCTGGTGCCAATGCCTTTCAAGTCCATGAACATGGGAGGGGCCGGCACGTTTTCCAGCGGCTCTGGCGCGCCCTTTGGTGGCCCAAGAGGCATGTCCTCGACTTCTAGCCTACAACTAGGTTCCAATAGCTCATCATCTGGGTTCAATTATCTCCAAGATAGCAAAAATGGTAGCCACGGCCAAATTTCAGGTTCACCCCACATGTCAGCAACAGCCTTATTGCAAAAAGCCGCAGAAATGGGTGCCACTGCCAGCAACAGTATCAACTCTCCCATGATGCAGAAGAGCTTTGCAAGCAGTATGGCGGGACCCGAGCAGCTCTCTTCTATAAGACCGCCATCCTACGGCGGATTTCAGCAGCACAACAACACCCCATACGATCACTTCCCACCACAGGCTGATCATCATCAGACAAACATGGTGGGAATCAACGGAAGGGGATTCAACAACCAGCTGCCATCGAGTTTTGATACTTTAGGAACAGGTAGCTTGGCAGTGAATGAAATGGGGATGTTTACTAGTATGTTTGCGGGCAGCGACCAAAATCCTGGATACACGAGAGGCATGAAACACGATGACAGCGGCAACACTTCTAGTTTGCTACGTATGAGGAGTGCAGTGAACAAGAACCCGACAGGAATGTCTAAGTTTGGGTGTGGGGGAAGCGAAATGCACACGCATGACTTCTTGGGAGTTGGAGGACAAAGGCACGCTAATTTGCACGAACAGCCGCACCATCACCAGCAGCAACAGCAGCAGAGTAGCAGGCTGGGAATGGAAGCAATGGGCCAACAGAGTCTGTCAAAGATGAATCCCTTTCAGCAGCATCAATGCCTAGGAGAGTCCGGTTTGGAGAAGCCCATATGGGATTTCTGATAATTGCGGGCTTTTCAGAACCGAACAGATGCTTTCGGTAAACGAGCCGAGGTTAGAAACCCAAAAAAAAAAAAAAAGAACAGTGAGATTTGGCAATGAGGTGGGCCATAATTGGGCTTAGAAGCAACCGTGGGCCTATCTTTCTATTTTCCATGTGGGCCCAATGGGGGTTTCCATTCGTAGTCCTTAATGAGCCTGTTAAATACTCGACGCTTTTTATCTTTCTTTTCTTTTCTTTTTTCTTTTTTGTTTCCCTCTTTTCATTTGTTTTTTTTTTTTAATTATTGTTTTGAAAAACCTAATTTTGCCTTTTGAACACTATAATAAAAATACTGTCTCTTAATTGGTTGAGAGTTTATACCTTAATGAATATTGGAGGCTGTGTCTACTGGAGAAACAAACCAACGAACAATGTCCAAAAACGACGACGTTGGATTGTAGGGTAGGAACAGTGAGGAATACGCTTTCTCATGTGTGTCTTCGGAGAACATTCGCAAGTGAGTTCTGGCTCGTAAAATCTAAATATTTAATGAAAAAGTTAAATTATATTCACGATTAGATTTTTATTCTTTGATTTTTAAAATTAAAGTTCCCAAAAAAGCAAAACCCTAGATATATCTAGGGTTGTCTCCGTGCTTTCATCGAGTGGGCATAAATTGCAAAACGCGCAGGTAGCAGCCCCCCTTGCCTCTCTCTCACTCTCTCTCCCTCTCTCCCTCTCTCGCTCTCTTTATCTTTCTCTCTGTCTCTCTCGCACGCACACACGCACGCACACACACACCCAACAAGGCAATGGTAAATTAGCAACACAGAGAATCTTGCAGTTTGCAAAATTTGGAAAAGGGGGAAAAGTGGGTGTTGAGGCGGAGGCGGTGATGTTGAGAAACTACCTATTTTATGAGGGAAAGAAATTAAAATTTCCCTTATGATTACAAAAGCACCAATGGATCCTTCTGAGCCTTTCCTCAACTCCCTTCTTTTCCCCTATTCCTTTTCACTTTTTTCTAGTCCTTTTTTTTTTTTTAATGTTCTCTTATTTTTTGTTTCTTCAATTCTTCGGAGCCGAAGATGTGAGGATATTTTTATCGGAAACACTGAGACATGTCGACTAAAAAATAATTCCAGACAACAATTTTTTTTATTTTTATTTTTGTTGTGGTAAGTAAAATAGGAAAACTTGCCTGAAATTGTACAGTCCCACCACGAAAAATTGTGTCAAATTACAAGGTCAAACATACTTTTATTTTTACTAAACGGGGCTTTAAACCACTAGATGACAACCATGGTAGTGGTGCAGATTACAATTATCTGATCGTTTGGCTCTTTTTCTCTTTCTTTTTTTTTAATTTTTTCTTCCTTTGGGTAAAGAGGAAGGCCTGGATGGCCCCTCGATGCACCATTCGTATTAATTTTAACCCAGTCAGCAGCTGGTGGTCTCCAACCAACCCTCATTGTGGCTTTGTGATTCTGTTGCTTGACCCCTAAGGGATCCAAAGTGTTCTGTATAAATTACCCTCCGAGCTTCCGGATAAACTCAGCTGAATACTCCCCATGGTGATTCCCCTGCAAAGACCCAAAGCGGTGGCGGCAGAAGTAATGGGCCAATGATCCTGCACCCTGAATAGAGTCCAGGTCAAAAACCCACTCTAAGAATGGTACTAGGATATGCTATCTCTCGAAAAATCCTTGCATTTGGCCCTCTTCTTCGATGAGAAGATTACGTACGTTTCATGGAATGCAATGAGAAAAATTAAGATAAAACATCTCTTTTTTTAACAAAGCTGTTTGTTATATTAATAAGATACAACTTCATTATCATTTTACTGTATAAAATAACATCAGTTTATGACTTCATTTAGTACAACTTATGATACATACGAGAGGCTAAAATAAATATCCTCTCCACCTCGTCTTTTTCTTTTTCTGTGATTATAAACATGAAAACAAGAAAATCAACTATTGGAGTTCCACTAACAACGTCATAAATTATTTTCTATTTTTTTTTTGGGAACAGGATGCCAAAAGTTCTTGACTACACTATGGAACGTTGCACAGAAATCAGTAAGCAAACCCTTTCACTCTTTCTTTTTTCGAGGTGGGTGCAAACAGGAGGTTCTCAGGCTTCTGGGTTCAGGATATCATCGTAACTTGTGACTACTACTACAATTTATATGAACAACACCATAGTCCATCCACCAGTATTCAGGAAGAAATAATATGACGGTTAAATTTGGAAGGCACAAATTACACATCGAACGGGCATCTTAGCAGCCAGCCCCACTGCCATTGCAACAAATCCACCCAGTTAGCCGGGAAGGCAAAATTCCTGTCCAATGCCACTTAATCCACTTCCACCATAGAAACTCGTAGCCTCAACTTGCTGGAAACCTGAGTCATAATCCGCCTGGAAGATAGACCTTTGAGGTTTCAGAGCACATGCAGGACAGAAATCTGAGACAGGAGTGTGCATCAAGGAGATGATCTGCATTAGGCTATGAGAAGAGCACCTGTCTCAATAATCAAGAATCAGATTGGTAAATGGGTAACTAATAAGTTTTCTCACAGTTGCCTTTGGCCTAGGAAGTGAACCACTAGGCAGAATAGACAAGCAGATTGTAGCTTCATATATCAAAATTGGTAAGAATCCGGGAAACCACGGCTTCTCCTGTTTAATTTGCATCTGCCATGTGATGGTATAATGTCAACTCCTCTCTTCCCAAACGAAGGACATAGCTATAGCTTGCCTGGTCCCACAAAATAACTTCTTCGTATTTATACACCATAGCCACTGCCCAATAGAAAGGGGGAGACAGAGTTCAATACATAGTAAAGTAATAATCCGTTCAAACCAACTTTTTAACATCTAGTAATATGCTTCAGGCCTATAAAGGAGAATAGTCGGATGATCTCACATGGCCCCTTCAATATTTTCCTGCTATAAAACATTATTAACAAATGCTTCCTATTTGTCTTTATCAACAACAGAGAAAAATCATCCCAACTGCAATTATGAAGGCAACCTGCAGAAGTACAGAACAAAATCAAAACCAAGGTGAAGAATCTGAAAGAAAATCTCGCTAATTAAATGAGAAGATGAAAGAAGAAAATATTACAAAGCAAGGGTAGGCAACCTGGGACTTGTCATGTAGAACTAAGATCACTCTTCTAGACCACATATTTTTCAGTTTCCTTCAATATCTCCAGATAGGTGTACAAAAAATAAAGATTACACCAAAAACTAGAAGTCCACTTGGAACACACAATCTCCAGTAAGCATGCACACTTGGGTTTCAGGATTCCACAACCCAGAAAAAATCTGTAATAAGGGTTGCCACCTTTATTTGTTTATTTTTCTTCAACCACAACCCTGTTGGAACATGAAATGCAACTGTTTCTGCAGAAATCTTGAGAATCAGATTTCTTTCAGCTTCAATCCTCAAAGTGAATTAACAAGTGTCTGTGCAGCTGAAGTATGATGCATATATACACTTGAATGGCCAAATCTATTCTCTGTGACACATTGAACACCAGGCGCTGAGTTGGTGAGCCGGTGATAACTGGTACCCCCAAAACAACCACTGCACCAGAGATCAGGGTCACCCTTCTTTTAAATTCCTGAAGGTTTGAGGCCAAGAACCAACCAAATGGATGATTCCTCCCAGGGTTTTATCATTAACCTCACTCCTTAGCAGTTAATAGCTTCGATTGCTAGTCGTACAAGAGACAGTAATCCATCTACATCATGGAAGCTAAAATCGAGAGCTGTTTTAATGGAAGCAATACACTCTTGACCCTGGGCTTCTCCTAAACTTAAATTTGAAGCCGCAAAAGCTATCTGTGATTTCCTTGAGGCTTCCATTGCAGAATTCACTTCCTGTGCCTGAAACAAAGTCGTATATTGTAAGACACAACACAAGCATTTTATGAGTTGCTTCTGCATATATTATGCTGCTGACATGTTCAATAAATGACACAAAATATGTAATGTTGAACAAAAATTTTGGAAGGGAAATATAAGTTAATTTCAAACTTCAACATTTATTAATATTTCATAAAGATAATACTTTTTTAGCTCTACTGGAACATAGACCATATTGTGTATTGCCACGCTTGTGGCCAGGACTCCTGAAAATATTTCCACAATAAATATATTGAAGCTTTCATGCCAAAGATGAATATGCTTACAAAATTAAGCAGCCGTGCAGAGGTTGTACGATTTCTTGCAGTAGTGATAAGACTTCCATTCAATTGAGGAGCGCAAACACCTTTGGCTAAGGGGACCTTGTCCACTGAAGTTGGATGGTTCAAGTTGTCAACGTCAGAGGCAGAAGATGAGGGTGACTCGCCTGATTATGTTGTAAAAAAAAAAAAAGATGACATCATAGAAATTCCCTTAGCTCTGGTGCTTTGCCCCATTTAATAATAGTTAAGCAAGCCAATGTGAGAGTGAGAGAAAGACTGAAGAATAAAGAAGAATAATCCAGGCATCAAGATGTTGGAAAGGCACATAAGGTAATTATACCAGTACATGAAAATTTTTCTTCACATAGGAATGGCCCAATCTGTAATTACCCCAAGTGCAAACTACATAACCATAATACTGTAGGGAAGAAGTTTGGATTGCCGAACAATACCTTTAATGACATGGAATATAGAGAAATCTATGAGTCAAATATCTGATGCATCATATCATACAAGGCATATGAAAAGTACTCTCAAGTGTTTCCGGCAATACAACTTCTTTCCCCACTCAGTACACCCAGCCTAGACACACAAACAAGTGGAAAAAGATAATTACTTTGATTCTTTTGGTTAAATGATTCTTTTGGTTAAATGTTTGAAAATTTTCTATCATTTTAGCAGAGAATGACATTCTTGTGTCACAGCCCGAATAGTGGACCCAGAGTTGAATCCTGAATCATGCCTAGGAACAACAGTATCCTAGCAAGAAAATTGATGAACAAAAATGCCAGATCTTTATGCAAACACACAAGTGCCAGTCAAGATTCTCTTTCCCACTTTATTTCTGTAGAAAGAAGGATTGAAACACCTGTGCTGTACATGTGGATAAGTAGGCGTATAAAAAAAAATTGAAGGGTGCATGAAAAGGACTAGGCTTTTCATTTCTTTGAACATTGCATGCCACCAGGTCAATTTATATGGCAAAGCATGTCCCAAGAAATGTGCAACTAACAATAATTTCAAGCTCAGATTAATTTTCAAGAAGAATTATTATGACAAACAAACAAAAAGACTTTGACAGTATGGCTTGTTCAAATAACCTGGGGGAATGTTTTGCAGAGCCATCTGCAACTCATGCCGATCTCTATTCACATTGGTGTAGGAGAGATAAATTACCCTCATGTATGCCACCTCTGTGCATTTGTAGGCCAGTGATGCAGTTGCCATGTCTTTTAATTTCTCATATTCACGAGCACAAAACCTAAGATAGAAGCAAGTTATCTTCAAAAGCTCATTTACATCCACTGGAACTATTTCTGCCCATGTAGAATGCCACGAGAAAGATATCAGAACATTGAGATGTGTCTGACATGCTTTATAAAAAGAGCCATAGAACAGATGAAGAAAAGCAAGGAGAGGAAACAGCCTAAAGCCACAGCTCAACCTAAATGGATGACAATTGAGTTGTAAAGTTTTTTTCTAATTAAAACCTAAAATAAAGAAAAAAGGGTATACACAAAAATTTACAGCAACAAATGAAAATTATAGCCGTCTAGCCCCAGGATCCCAAATCCCAATATAATGACAGTTCTAAGAGTGCTGCATAGATTCACAATTGGAGAAAAATAGTGTTACTGTTGAGTGAAGATGTACGAACTTACTTCAACACCAAACACAAGAATCAGTTGATACAAACAACATTAAAAAAATAAAATAAAATAAGCACAATACCACAGTCAATGACTCCAAAAATAATAAGGGAGAAGTAACATGTACTCTCTCTGCCATGAATAAGTGCCTTCATTACACTTTAAAATTTAACTTACTCGCAGAGTTTTGCAGTGCTACTATACATCTGCATTGATTGAATCAATTCTCCAGTTTTGGCACTCTCAATGCTGCAGCTTTCCAACAAAGCAGCTCCATGAAGAAATTTAAGGGCTGCCTCAAAATAAAGCCTTGCGCTCTCAAGATATGACCCAGAGCTCTTAAAAGGATAGTCAAAATTGAGTACAGTTAGTTATAAATGGGAGTAAAAAGTTTCAACTATAATATGTACCAATAACTACCTTAAGATGGTCAGCCGTGTGTTTCAGATGTTTCGCTTCTTTTACAGCACTGTTTGCAGCCTGACTGGAGGAATCCCTTTTGACTGGACTTGAGGCATCAAGATCTCTGACCCTATGCCTGTTAGGCATTGAGCTTCTTGAACTATTGTGGGGAATTCCATTTGGTAGATCAGCCTTCCTGATTTGTTTTGGCAATTTTGATTCATTATCACCATCGGTGTTATCAACAGCCAAAATATTTGATTCAATTCCTTTTTGAGACTTAGAGACCGGTTGGGAGTAGTGAGCCAGTGTCTCACTCTGGGCTCCTTCAGGGGAAGCCAATAGCACTAACTGCTTGCTCCCCCTTATCATCTCAAAATCTGGCTGCTTGTTTGTGTTGTGGCTGTAAATAGCACCAGAATCTGATTGACTCTCTCTTCTGCTGGTATCCGTTGTCAATAGCCCTGCAGAGCACCTCATATCGCCGTATCCATTTTCATTATCACAATGCTTCATTCCACTCTTTTCACCAGTGTCCCTTTTGCCATCCACAAGCGTTACTTTGAAGGAAGGCCCTTGCTCATCAATGGAATCAGAAAACCTAGTTTTACCATTGTCACATAGAAGGTCGAAATTCCCATTCTCCTTTAGCTGGGAAGAAGATGCCTTTCCTGGTTTCCTAGGACAAGAACCATTTGAATGACGATGACCTTCATTTTGTCTTTCATCATTGAGGTATCGATCAGAAGACATTGATTTGCTATGATATTGAGTGTCTTGGCCTGAATAATATGCACCACCATTAGCATAGTGGTGACTTGTGATATTGGGAGAAGGCATGATCTGTATTTTAGCTTTACCACCAGTCACGTGGCTGTAGCCCTTCTCCTGAAAATCAAATAGAGAGGATTCAAAGGATCCTTGATGAGCCACACCAAGTGGTTTTTCCTTCCAGGCTGTTGCAGATCGATTGCTCTGGCCATCATCTTCACCACCAGAGCGTCTTCTCATGCCACCTTGGGCTGCAAAACCAGCAGCAGTGGACTCTTGTTTCCCAGTGGGGTCCTTTCTTGCTGATGTAAGCTTGTCTGGTTTTGAAACTTCTACAGGTAATGATGAAACTGATTCTACTGGTGAGCCTTTCACATCAGGGAAATTGGCTTTGGTTTTATGGGAACCAGAAACCTTAGAAGAGCCAGAAGTTGCTGCCACAGAGGGATGTGGAGATCCAGAATCTCTTCTAGAAGAACCCACACCGTCCAGGCTCTGCTGAGACACAGTGCTCACTGGGTCTTGCCCCACTTGCTTGTTTTTTTCAAAATTACCTTTTTTACCAGCTCTACTATTGCCTCTACTTGTGCTGTACTCCCTGCACTCAGACCTGGATACCCTGGCCTTCTTCTTATTTGTTTGTTCGCTCTCACTGAATTCCTTCTTAGCCAACAGCATGCCATCCTGTAGCTTCCATCCTGAGTTTGTTGTGGAACCCAAATAAATTTGGGTATCACGGCTTTCCTTCATTATCCTCTTTTTTGAACCATTTCTATTGTCACAGGTCCCGACATCCATGGACCCATCATCTAAGGAAGCCTCAATTTTGTCCTTTGCATTTTTGGCAGAAACTTGTAGCCAGTCCTTCTGACCATACTTTGAGTCCTTAGAACTGTGGTCACTGTATTTAAGCAAATGCTTCCCCGAGGACATGGCAGATAAACCATTACTCAGACTTTGACTGACCTTTTCAGTGGCCCCAACATGGTCATACTCTTCTCCCAAATCTCCAGTCCTCAATTTCTTAGAGGCTCTAAAATGATCTTTATCACAATCCTTCTTGCTTTTCATTTTCAATCGCTTAACATTACCTGTACATACAATTTATTAATGAAATAAATCTCATATTCCAGTATAGGAAATTTAATAGCCAGAAGAATGAACCATTTAAAATGCAATACCTCCATCAGAACAAGCGTCAAGTACTTTGTGCTTCTCTTTCTGCTTATGACCGTGATTCTCCACTGTTAAGTTGCTAGACTTGTTCCATTCCATAAATTCAGTTTCTCTAACCATAGGAGACTGATTCACATCATTTAGTTTTCCAGTTGCCATGGATTCTTGATTGTTATTTTTCACAGAGTCTGACAACTGCACAGAACCATCATTTCGTGCTGCATTTGATGATTCTTTTGAGCTGTGGTTTTTCTTTGCCCCAGTAGGCATAACATCCAGACCAATATTTTGGAAGTTCTGATTTAGGTGAATTCCAGCCAGGCTTACTTTTGAAGCAACCTCACCAAGGTTGCTGTGCAGAATAGTTTGACCGTCTGGAGCAGGGACTTGGTATAATGCAATAAGGGCATTTGTTGTTTCTTCCTCGCTAAAACTACATCGATTCATAGAAGGCCTAAAGCATTAAGAATAGAGACATCAGAACTCTCGGAGGTAAAGTGCACTGAAACAAATGAACTTTTCTTTCAGTCTATTTTATAAATATAGCAAACAAGTATCAGATTAAGAGGTACTACATTGAACTTACAGCCAGTTAAGCATGCTACACACCCACTTCTCTGGTAGATCAACAGGATTTTTACCAATTGGTAAAAGCCGCCATTTCTGGCATTTGTCACAACAGACCCAATTCTCTTCTATTAAGACAGGAACTGATGTTGATGGTGCAGCATCTAACATCTGCCCATTTCCAGAGTGGAGTGCACCACTTGGAGCTGCTTCAACATAAACTTGAGATGTTGATAGCTTGTGAATTTTCTTACTGTTCAATCTTCCCTTTAACATGTCAGTTCCACGTATGCTCCTTTCAACCACATTAGAGTCCTTCAACCTATCCCTGTAGCCCATTTCTGGTGGACTTACCAGGTCCTCTTCTTTTTCTGGCTCTATGTCCCCTAAAAATTCTCTGTACTTATTGCTGGCTTTTCCAGTACTCTTTTGCAACTTTGAGTCTACTAACCCTCCAGTGGCTGGATACTTGTTTACATAGGTCCTCTTTTCACTCTCCGACGCAATGGAACGGTCAATCTCAGAGCTCTCTTTTGAAATTCCTGCAACAACATCATCTTGATTTTGACTCCCTTTCATTTTCTTTTTCACTTCAGAAAAAGAAGAATCTTTTCTGGAATGTGATTTCATAACTTCTTGCCCAAGGGGTTTAGCTTTCTGATAGGCCTTCTGCTTGGGATAATCTCCTGGTTCAGGGTTTGGAGTCTTCCTTCCCTTTGAAACATCTGAGTCAATTTTGACTGAGTCATCAGGTTTTTCTACTCTGCAATGGCCATCTTTTTTTAGACAGCCTGAAACACTCTCAGTGGAACTATCTTTTTTAACCACCCAAACCTTTCCAGTTGATGTGCCATTTTGATTCTCCCTATGGCCATCACCTTGAGTGAACATGGTTGCTACTGACTCTTCCTTTGTTACTTCAGAGGAACTTTTGTCCCTCACCACAGCTTTTTCCAACTCTTTCAATATATTAGATGAGCTACCTGTGCCTTTTGACTTATCAGCAACAGCAGAATATGAATTTGATAGAGTTGCAATCTTCAAGGTATTGGAGACAAGCTCTTCACAAGCCAGCACATCAAGATCTCTCTCTTTACAAGAGGTAACATCAATATTGCTCTGAGACACCTTATTATGTTCAACCTGCAGTTCTGATAAATTTTCATTGGTCTTTAGTGACTTTGTTTTCTTATCTGTTACAATTTTCCTATGACCCTTCACACGATCAGACCCATTCACTAGAGTGACAGATTGGTGTGGGCCAGCCCTTGAGATAGGGGAGATGCCATTGTCATCAACAGGCTTTTCCTTTTCTGTTAAGTGAATGAGATCACTGGGAAGAGGTGATAGCAATTGACCTCCATGCACTGGAAAGGAAGTCATTATCTGCTTCAAGAAAAATCAAAAGTAAAAATGTCTGATCACCTCTGACAACCTATGGAAAAGAAAATCAGAGATGGCAAAGTTCCAGTGATATGATTCACCTGAATGATTTGAGCAGGAAATTCAAATGAAGCTCCTTGAGGTCTATGAGACATCCCTTCCCATTGTGAGGGGCTGTCATCTAGTGATGAAGAAGGTGAGACATCAAGGCCAAGACCACCGTAGATTGCAGCATTTTTTTGCAACGACAAATTATCTGAACCCACTTTGATTCGAACTTTCAACATTTTTTGGTCTGGTAAATTAGCACATATCTTGTTTTTAGTAGGCGCAAGTTCCTCGGCCATATAAGAAGATGATACCCGTAAATCTTTTATAACTGAATCAATCAGAGAGGATGACACTTGTGACACAGGAAGTGACATAGAACACAAAGGCATAGGTTCAAGTCTGACTGACAGAGGTGCAGTTGAGGAATATACATGGCTAAGAAAGCCTCCCTATTAAAACATTTAGCAGAGCACTCAAGTGAGACAGGAAATCATAAATCAATCAAGACAGCAAGATTCAGCAGAAGATTCTTCCCTCCAATTAAAAGAACAAAGTGTTGCTAGTGATATGTTTAACATTGAATGTATATATATATGTGTTGCATGCATGTGTGTGTTTATATACGTGTATATATATGTATATTATATACAAATAATTGACAATATTTTAAATAATTTGTCTTGAAACGTAAAGATTGTAGCTTATTTAATATCTAAATACTTTCATAATTTTGTCTGATGATCTCTTAATGGACTATTAATTTTGCAGTTTGATACTGCATATTCCCATCTAAGATTATGCAAAACTTTTTATATTATAGTTATCATATTATTAATTTTTAATTACAAAAGAAAGATTTTCAAATTTATTGATTATTAATTTTTAGGTTTTGATGGTTTGAGATTTCTAACAATAACAAATATAGATGTTAAAAATCCTTCAAATTCAGATATATTAACATTACACATTATCTTTTACATAAAATCTCAACTATCTTGTTTAAGAGATGACTACTTGCTAAAAATACTTCTGGAGCTATCATCATAAAATCGTCTAAGGTGTTTGCCCCGTTGAGGTACTAATGAACTCACATGTGTCCCTTTTTATTTACTAACCGTTTATAGATTAACTATTATATTATCTCCTTAAAAAGAAACCAGCTTACCATCATACCACGTGAGAAAATAATTTATATATACACATTTATATTTTCTTTATGCAAATGGTAAACCAATATGAGAGTGTTCATTCCAAACCAAGGCTGACAGCACTTGGCAGCAATCCTTCAAAAGGAGGGTGACTTGCTTCTTGCAGTAATCTAAACATGTTAAATTTTAACTGACATGAAAAATATTTTGTTACAAATATCTTAGGCTCTATTAAATACAACAGTTTTTCTGCACATGATCAATGATAGAGTTATTTCATAATCTTTGATTTTACATTTGTGACTTTTATCGTTAGTTGAGATCAGACATTAAATGACTATCAACATACAATCAATAATCATAACATGAGCACATGAATATGATGTTTAAACGCATACATGAGGTTTTGGATAGAGAGAGACAGGAAATCCCAAATCAATCAAGACAGCAAGATCCAGTGGAAGATTCCTCCCATATATATATATATAATACCATTACCTCCATTTGCAAATTGCTTGGTGATTGAGAAGAACTATAATGCTGATTTTTTTGTGGAGTCCTCGGGTGAGACCAAGCAGGAGAGCGCTGATAAGCAGGTAAAAAGGACCCATAACCACCAAATTTGGCTCCTGCAAATATGTAAAGGTTCCCAGGTAACAAATACACAAACAGTATCCAAAGCAATATAGCTGATTATGTTATGACAACCACAACCGTGTTCTGTTTTGAGTTACCCAAATTTTCAGCTGAAACTCCACCTTCAAAGTCCTTTTGGAAGTGTCCCAAGATATCTTGAAGTTTCTCATCCTTCAGATCAAACATTCAAAAGGTTGTAAAAAACACCTCAGTTCTGTGTCATGAAGAAGTACTATGCTTATAATGGATTACGAACGGGTGACAAATAATCATTGACAAACTGTTGGCAGAAGAATGCATCCATCGCTATTTAGCATGCCACATATCTACCTACTGTAATTCCAAGTACCAATAACACATAGAACCCTAATATAAGTGTAGTGCTAATAACTTCTATGAATCCAAGTTATATAGATATAACAATGCATTCAGATTTTCCACGATCATATCTCCTTAGGCATAAAAAAAAAAAAAGCTAAGGGGTGGGGGGCAAAAATTAGTGAGGAAATATGGAATTTGTTATCATTCTAGAAATAAGCACAAGTAAAGGAATCAAAAACAGCGCTATATAAATGAAATTGTTTAATTTTGAGCACTCTATTGCAGATATTTAATAAATGTCCTTTTTTTTTTTGTTTTTTTGGGGGTTGGTTGAGGGAAAGGGGATTACCACCATTAAACATTGACTAACTTCGCATCAGTATTTTTGAAATCTGAACAATTTTAAGTAATGTCTCACATCTTGACGATAATCGGTGAGCCAAATTCAGAATTATTTGAATATCCATTGGGCAAATCAAAGAAGAAATAACGACAACATCTACACAGCTAAAGCTACAAAATCATAGCATTAAAACCACCCCTCCCAATACACCCCTCATTAATTAAAAACCATTCAGAACCATAGACTCTTGACAGGCAATTGCGTACTGACCAAAAATAACTGAACATCATTGTCCACTACAAACAAGCAAAGCTAACACTCAAA
Source organism: Bruguiera gymnorhiza (assembly GCA_020883675.1). Lineage (NCBI taxonomy): Eukaryota > Viridiplantae > Streptophyta > Magnoliopsida > Malpighiales > Rhizophoraceae > Bruguiera > Bruguiera gymnorhiza. Next base: position 299,696 of record JAIRCJ010001053.1, read on the forward strand.
ATTCCATTTATATTGCTAGTTCGGATCTATAACATAACACCAAAACAAAAGGTCAGCCTACGCTGTCTAGCACCGCCAAACACCAAAGATCAAACTTCCATGGAAAAATACTCATCCATCTTAATTTAAGCAAAAACAAAAATCGAAAAACAAGAAACCGAAAACACTTACTATGTAAGAGAGGGCAATATCAGGATCAGCGCTCGCATCAAAATCACCATCTTCGTTGTTGTTATGTAAAGAGCAAGCCTCCCCTTCTTCAACATCAGTGTCCTCCATCTCTCCCCCACCAACAAACCCTAACCCAAGCTCCTCTCTCGCATCTCTTCTTCCCAAAGAAATCATGTTTAAAAATAAAAAATTAAAAAAAAAAATCAAGCCCAGAAACTCCTCGGACGGCCTTTCACACGAAGCCAAACAAGAATCTGAGTCCGACCCATTTACAAGAATCGAAAATCTATCAAAATCTCCTAAGGATTTTTCCGAATCAAACGATCAAAACCGACGATCACAAATTCCGAATCGATCCTGAGACTAGGAAGAGTATTTACGTGGGAATACCTTTTGTCCTTTTACATTTTGACCCCTTCACTCTCTTATTTTCCATTTTTTATGCGCACTGGCGTGTCAGCAACTATGTGGGCGGCGGTAATAGCAGGCCCACATTTCGCGCGTGCAAGTCACGCTTCCCTCTCCACCCTTCTTGAGTTTAATTGATGTTTTCTTAGAACATTAAAGAACAGTAATACTTGAGAACATTTTAAATAATCTATCTTGATTTTATCTGATGATCTCTTAATGGGTTATTTATTTTTCAGATCTTTGCTACCTATTCCTATTTCAGATTATAAAAATTTTTTATACTTTAGTTATCATATGTATTAATTTTTTTATTAAAAAAATCCTCAAATTTATTAATTACTAATTCTTAATTTTTGACCATTTTATAATTTTAACAATAAGATCAAATTCAATATATTAATACTATCAAACATTATCCTTAATTACACAAAATCTTTAACTATGTCGTTTAAGGGACGATTACTTGATAAAATTACTTTTGAGGTAGCCGTTATAAGATCTTCGAGGTGTTTGCCTGCTTGAGCTACCATTGAATTCACACGTGTCCTCTTTTATATACTAACCATTAATAAATTAATTATTGATGTATAATATGCTTTATAAGGAATTTACATAATTTCATTGTACGCAAAAATATACGTACATGTTTTTATATTTTTTATTAAGAGATTAATTAAAATATAATTTATATAATATATTTAATTTTTTACTTTCATAAATTTAACCCTTTTTATTAAAATTTAAGTTTTTTAAATATAAATATAAATTTTTTATTATTAAAATATTTTCTAAAAAAATAATAAAATGATATAAGATTATGAGTTTCAATCTAAACCTACTGACACGTAACACAAATCTACCAAATAAAAAATAATAATTTATTTATGCCATTAATTTGAACATGTTCAATTTTAATTAATATAAAAATATTTTTATTAATTTCATTTGATACGAATTAAAATTGTAATTTAATAGTATAAAATAATTAATTTATAAGTCTTTTGTGAAAATTTTGAGATAAATATTTTAAATCCTACTTCCGAAAAACTGCAATGAAGATGGATTGTTCTTGTTTATCAGGAGTGCTTTTTTTTTTTTTTTGGTATTAAATTAGAAATATATTTATAAGCTTGAGAGGTGAGTTTTTTTTTTTTTTTTTTTGTCTTTTCCCACCAAGCAGCAGTTTAAATGGATATCAACGTGCCATTAATGTCAGAGTAATGTTACATTTACTTACTTATTATACTTCGCATGGTCACTGCAGCATCTAAAAACCAGAAGATGATCAATTAAGATTGCTACTTAATTTGGAATCCACTTATATATGGTATCCAAGATTAATCTGCCACAAGACAACTTCGTACACAATGCTACTGTTTGCTTAAGGGAACCCAAATGGAGCACATCTGGGAAGTTCTTTTTTTTAAAAAAAATTTTTAAATTTAATAATTAAGGTATTTTCGGACAAGTTTATACGGCAACTAAGATTAAATTCATTTACTAGCAATCTTAAAAGTTCACCACCCCAACATTCACGTGGTGGATTAAAAAAAAAAAAAAAAACCTCTGCAGACTATTCTGACTCTGAGTTCAAACACAAGGTGAGAAGAGGAAATAAATTTCTTTTACTAATTTCCCATATTAGAAATTGGAATGATACTTTGAAACATTAAATTTTGTGCCTTTTTACAGAAAATGCCCATAGATTTTATTTATTCGTTTAAAAAATGGTTTTCAAGTTTATCTATCGTCAAGAAAAGAGTTTCTTTTTTTAATTTTTTTTTTTTAATTTTTATGTTTTTTGGGAGAAGCAAGAAAAGAGTCATCTCAGGTGACCTAAACTGCTAAAGTTCGGTAAACTTCTTCTATTTATAAACTACAGCTTCTAAGAGTCCCACATTCGACAATGTTCATAGGACGACAGAAAAGGCGCAAACCACAAATCGCTAGCGATGGCATGTTGTTGGAGTTGGGCTTCGGGCCCCACGTGCACGTTAATTCTTCGATTATTCCGTTGAGGATGGCCCAAGAGAGAACTCCCAAAAAAGAAAAAAAACAAAGGGTCCTTTTGCCTAGAGGATTTAAATGAATAACGATGGTTATGTAACTGGCCAGAATTGAATTATTTAACAAGCTAAAAGTACCAGTAACATTTTTCCTCTAAATTCTGATGTTTCCGTCGGATTTACCAACTAGACTAGACAATTAAAAGGGGCATGCATATTAATGGTGTACGTACGCACAGTGTTAATGTCAACCTCCCTCAAACATCGACGTATAACATAACTGAGCACAACAAGATGATGATGCAGAGAGTGGACAATTGTGGGGGTCAAGAGGACAAGTGAATCCCTAAACTCAACGGTAACACGTACAATTCACTATTTCCACCAAAAAAAAAGAAGGGTAACAATCCCTCATTAACAATCGCGTTCCATCATTGCCCCAACAGAACTTTAACACCGTTTTTTCGTTCTTTTTTTTTTTTTTTTAATTTTTTTACCTCTCACTTGGTCCACGGTTCGCACATTTCTTTAAAGAAGAAAAGGAATAGAATCAGAGTTTTAAGAACGTTCCAAACTTCGGTTCCGATCTTTTGGTCCAATATTATATGAATACCTGCATCTACCATCACGGTTTTTGTCAATTGCCTGGAAAGGTAGGGAAATACGAATAACGGTGGCCTTGATTGACTAACAGGAAACATGGGAAGTTGAGAATTCAATCGTGCAGCAATTACGTATAATATAACAAGATGGAAGATCTAGACTACCAATTGGCTCATCACTCGCTCCATACTAGTCTCGATCGCATCTATGTTCTAGGAACCCCGCTTGCCCACGTCATTTTTAATTTATTCATAGCACATGAAACAATATCCACACTGAAGTTCTGCACCAATCACTGATTTATTATACGACAGAAGGATGGCCCTTGGAAAGCACAGACTTCAGAGACTTGGGGTCGGTAACTGGAGCACTGCAAGTGAAGTTTTGACAGACAAGAGCAACCACCTTATCCGCAGCAAAATTACTTCTAGCCATGAGAGCGATATTGCTATTATTATCTTCCCAAATCTCCATTTCTTCATTGTTGGTGGGGTCTATATGAATTACCTGGAAGATCACATCAAACAGAAGTAACTGAGAGGCATCAAGCCAGAATAGTTGGAATGACTAGAATACACGTGCATACAGTTGATACTCAAACCCCTGTACTTACAGTCTTATTGGGATCATATGACGAATGAGCAGCAGCAAGCATATTGTCAAACTCTAAAGATGGCTTTTGGCCAACCAAGACAACTTGCTTTCGTGAATGCACTGAGATCATATCTGCTGCACAGCACATCAAAGGCACTGCCATAGCCATGTCTTTTAGTCTTGTCTCAAAAACTGCCTGTACCACCATAGACAAATGTGTTAACACCAATTTGGGAACCACTCATTTACTGCAAGAACCAATTCTGTGAAACAGCACTATACCAGAAGGTGCTCTGCAGTTTGCCTGTAGCAATCAGATTTACTGCCAGACATCATGGAGGCTAATCTTATGAGATTAATGGCAGAAACTGAGTTCCCCGAGGGCTCTGCCCCATCATGGTCCTCCTTTACTCTCAGGAGAACTGAAGGGTCATCCCCCTGGGTATTGAAATAACCCCCTCCCTTTCTATCCAGAAATAATTCATCCTGGAAACATTTTTCCAAGCAAACGCAATTATAAGCCACAAATTGAATCACCTTTTATGTCGGTAAAAAAGATTTCTGAGAGTTTTTACCTGGGTGTTTTGCAGTTCATTTGCCCATACTAGCCAATATATCCTGCCGCCATACTCATAGAGATCCAACAACCCAGAAATCAGAAAAGCATAATCATCTAAAAATCCAGGTGCCTTGGACGGACCATTCCTAAAGCTGTGCTGTAGTTGGCGTGTTTGTTCATTGTAAAGATGCTTTCTGATAAAAGCAGCTGACTTCTCTGCAACTCCCATGTACTCATTGGGCTGGAATACACAGCATAGAAAATGTGAGAAAAGATCAAACAATCAATAGTGCACAACAACTTTCCATCAGACCATCAAGTTCAACCAAGAGTTGAATGGCCCTGCCAATTAATGGCATACCAAACCAATTGGTACAATATTGAAATCAAATGAGTGCCATCAAATGTGGTGCCCAAAAGCTAGGTGCAAAATCCTTTCCAGTGAATGATGAGGAGACTTGGGGCCACAGTTTGGCAGCCTTAAATGATAGATCTTCTAGGAAACCTGTACTTGTTTTGACATATTGCATATTCCAAAAAATAAAAGTTGCCTAGTACAAACTGGATCTTCTCTGTATACTTAAGATGGTAGAGTCCATCTTCAGGATTAAATATTCCATTGATCAGATAAATGAGATTTCACTTGGCAATAACTTCTGATGACCTGTTTGAAATCAATACTTCAAAGATAAAAGAATTGTGAAATTGAATAAGTCCCCCAAATGCACTAAATTTTTGTGGCAGGTATGAGCCTAAAATATATGAGCATGTTCTTCAGAAAAGTGTTGGTATGAAATTGATAACAAGAAAACCTGACGATGGTGACATCTTACATCGCAGCCAACAATTGGAAAATTGTATTTTGTGTCATCAGCTTCACCCTTGAGGATTTTAGAAGCTCTTGCAAAAGATGAAATTGCAATTCCATTCCATGACACAATTACCTGGAAAACAACTGGTCAGGTAAGCACATGCAAGAAGGAACAGGAAAGCTAAATAAATGAAAAAGGATATGAAAGAATTTCCTTCATTTTTTCAAACAAAAATACCTTATCATCCAGATGTGGCTTTGGTCTTCTTAATCTTGTAACAAAGAGCTTCCGTCTGCACTCCCCCAGAGTTTCAAGATATTTTTCAATGGACAGCTCATATTTTTGAGCCAGTGCCAATGTATCATTCAATTCAATAAGCACATTTTTCCCATTGAATTCATTGTGAGGATCACTCAGCCTAGAAAGATCACAATTCCCAAGAGGCTTTATGAAATAATGATCCTTAAAAGGAGTTGCATCATCCCCAAGAATATCTTCAACCTTGAAGACAGAAAAACCATGTTAAATAAAAAAAGAACAAAAAAAAGAAAAGAAAAACAGAATCAACAGAAGCAAATATAGAACTAACACAGTTCCATTTTTTTATAGCTTAGATACATTTATTATTTTATGCAAGCTATGCTAGAACAAAGATTTGCAGGGCTCCTGGTCTCTTCAAACAAGAAAATTGCAAACATTTGGTTTGTCAGTGAAAGAATATTAGGAAAACTTGCTTGCAAATTAGACAAGAAAACCATGTCCACAAATCAGTACAACATATCAACACCAGAAATATAATTCACATTGATTGTAAAGCAGGCAGTCAGTCCATGCATGTACAGAAAATAGGTTGAGACTTGCAAGCCCCATTACTTTTTATCTGACTTTCAAGTTGGATGACATAGACATAAGAAGCTGTGTATGTATTGACTTTTTTTCCTTTTTTTTGGGAAAGAAATAAAATCCTGCATGAATGCCACTGTCCAAATATTCACGTGAGTCAAGCCAATGTGATATGCCTGACTGTATTCATTATGCTTCCGACCAAGAAATCAAACCTAAGAAAATGAAATGGCAGCTAAAATGATGATGACAAGAAAACCTCTTTGCTAGTCCATGTGTAGAAGGCCCCCTCCTTCTTTGCAGACCCTTCATGCTCAGCACTATCAGCATCCTCTGCTGAAAAGATTCCACCTTCTGGTCCAATCATGTCTCTCCTCAAGTAATCAAGGATGTCACGTGATACAGATGAATAGTAGACATCATTGGTAATGCAGAAAGCATCCAAGTAAATGTTGGCAAGTTGCACTTGATCATACAGCATTTTCTCAAAGTGAGGAACTGCAGGGAAAGAAAACAACTTAGAAATCAAACATATCAACTCCTCACAATGAGGGGACAAATTAAAGTTACAAAGCCAATCAAGTAAAATGAGCAATGTTTTTCATGTAGAACTTTACAAAAGATTCTTGAGAAATGTATCTTTTCTGAAGATAAACAGTTTTTATGGCAGTGTTCATACACGCCGTATTCATGGAAACTGTAGAATCTATTGTAAAGTTCCAAAAAGAAGAGATTGCTCAATTCACTTGATAGGCTTTATTTTGTAGTTTTTCTCAGGCTAAACCCACCATGCCAGCGCTCATCCACACTATATCTGTGAAAGCCACCTCCAATGTGATCATGAATTCCTCCCCTTGCCATGCACTGCAAGCTAAAGAAAACCATTTCCAGGCCTTCCTTTGCTTCACCTAATTTCCCTCCCTCCTCCAACTTTTTGGAATAATAAAGCATCAGCTGGATCTCTACTGGTCTAGGAAACTTTGGGGCTGATCCAAATCCACCATACTGTGAATCATAGCTTTGGGAAAACTACAAGAAAAATGAGGGAGGAAATTTCAGAAAAGGCAATCAAAAAATGCCTCTGGTTAATTTTAATGAAAACTGCAAAATGGTCCTTAGAATTCAATGGCAACCCTCAAAAGGACCCATATGTTGTGGAATTAAAAACAAAATTAGGTCACAAAATGCAATGTCATGATAGCAGTATTTTCTTTCTCTTCTCTTCTCATTCATACCAAATATATAATGAAACAGATCCCGATATCATACTTGCTCTGCACAAAGACGCAGTGCACTTTGTGGAGCTCCATCTGGCAATTTATTTGAATTGGCATTTGCCGATAGTGCTTCTGACAACTGTTCAATGGCAAAGGCTCCACTCTTAACAAGCATATCCTTCTTATTGTCCCAAGCATCCTTCACCTTTCTGAACCAATAGAATTTATTTTAATGAATAGAAATTTTCCAGTTAAAGCAAAGAAGCCTGTGGACGATAGTCTTAAGAGCCTGACACACAGTTTTTTTGACTGATGCTTCTCATTATAATCAGTTGATTTATATTTGGTTAAGGAATGGACATCTAGAAGGGGGGAAAAAAAAAAGAAAAAAAGACAACTTCAAATATTGCTCGCACCTAAGTATAGTCTTAAATCCTGGTCTTCCATACTTGTCATCTGGGGGGAAGTAAGTTCCACCCATCAAAGGTTTCAAATCAGGTGAAAGAAAAACACTAAGTGGCCATCCTCCTCCACCATACAGTGCCTGCACGAATGTCATATATACCTGCAAGGATACAACCAAAACAGAAAAATCACTGAATGGTACTGATGCAGCATTCATTCCCCAAAATAAATAAAAAAAGGATATAAAAAAAAAAAAAAAAACTAGAGGAAACATATGATGTGATGAATAACTCATAGATGTTTCAATATAAACTATATTCACATGTCATTGCCATAAAAAAGTTCTTTCTGAGTCAACCCTAAGCTTATAATTATTATCAAACAATTCTGTGAATTCAAGAAAGAGTTATTACCTTATCAACGTCTGGTCGTTCCTCCCGATCCACCTGTGTTGCTTGAGATGTTAATAGCTCTTGGAATAAGATTTTCACCAACACGTGGGCAAAAGGTTCACACAAGTTTGACAGAACTTCAAACGGGGAAGAATAAGACAATAACAAACTTAGGCAATCGGACTTGTACTCACCTTAATACTAACAAACCAATCATTCAATAATTTAGCAACTTCTTCATTCTCGAAAGACTCCACTTCCATAACATGACACCTTGTAAACAATTACGAACCAAATAAATGGAAGTCAGTTTAGCTCCTTGATTATTGAGAAGTAAAATGCGATTCCAGCACCGAACTGTTAGAGAAATCTCACCAATGGCATGTACTGTATCCAACTTCAAGTCCAAAGCAGCGGAGAACCCATCGCCAAACAGCGAAAAGTTTTATCAATTTTGGAATTTGTAGTAATAAAATACAACTACTGGCTACCCAAAAGCGGAAGATAAGAAGTGCAAAGTACTTGATAAGAAGATGGGCACGTCCCTTCTGCGCGCTTCTGCAAAAGCTTCATCGCCCCATGGATACCAATTAACCTTCAAGTTTATTCATTGAAAAATGAAAGACAAACGGAGAGAACAATCGTTTCAATTCGAACTCCGGTAATAGAATTTTGATCAGAATTACAATTCACACGAAAATTTAGAGAGAGATTGAATCTAATTACGGGGTTATGGGCGTGCTGGAGGAGATAGGGACTATGCTCGGCAGCGAGACGATTTGAATGCTTGTGAGGGGGCGACGTCATCGTTTCGGAGGGACGTTCGGCCATGGCCAAAACCTTCTGCGAGCGAAAACGACGGACAGCCAGAGGGAAAACGACAGAGATAGTCCAAGAAGGGCGTCGATAAGCAGCGGTTACTGACGACAATAGTCGGGTGGTTTTAGTAGAAGCAGCGCGAGAGAGAGTGCAATGGAGATGCGAAGACAGCAGTAATGTTTTGAACATGGAACCACCTCTTCGTGGAGACAGAACAGCTAGTGTACCAAGTTCTTCGGTGTTAATTGTCCATGAATAACGGAGGAGATATGGTTTGTTTAGTCAGCCGCAGCCGCAGGTGGTTTATAGATCCTGCGTTAAGCAACGAGATAAAATACGAAAAATTCCTGTTATTTTTATTTTTATAATTTTATATGTATAAATTATACAATTATTTTTATACAGGAAAAAAAAAGAAAAAAGAAAAAATAGTGACGATGATGAGTCCAGGAATTGACACGTGGATTGTAACCGGCCTTCTCCAATCTATCTCAATACTCCATTCTAACGGCGGTCGGCGGTTGGAGGAAGGAAACGTCAAAAGTGAAACCCGTTAGATTAGGATACTTCCCAGGTCAAGATGTACGTTAGTCGTTAGATGAGATCGTACAAGTACAACTGAGGTCCCGTTCTACACTTTCAACCTAGACCCTCCAAGTAACGTACGGGGGAGCAAAATATTTTTGAAAAAATGAATGTTATTTATAATTTTACTTTCTACATTTTACCAAAGAGGTCATAAGTATTCTTAAGAAAATTTACATTTTCTCAATTTTATCTCCAAAAAAAAAAAGTTTATACATTAACTTCCTTCTTCAATATAAGCTAACATAATATTTAAATTGCGATAAAAAGTTGAATAAATGTCTAATAGATAGTATTGATTCAGAAAATTTAAAATAGGACGATTTCCAGCGGCCACCATATATTTATGAAAAACCGGAAAACTACAAGGAAATTTTCATGTTTTTTTTCTTATTTAAAAGAACCATAAAATTAAAGAAAAAAGATATATATATATATATATATCGTTTTAAGTACGGGATAAGGTTTATTTTTTCGAAATTTTTATATTGTGATGATATTAAATTATATTTAATTTGAGTCAACGCAGACAAAAAAAAAAAAAGGAAAAAGCTTGGCAGTAGAGCAATGCCTAGCCTTGGGCTCCTCATCCTAGGGGCTTGCAATGAATGCTCAACAGGCCTAAACAGACCAACCGATGAATGTCCGGCCTTTGCTCAGAGCAGCCAGAGTCCCCCAGTAACCTCAAACTCGACGGTTGAAACTCGTAAAGCTACATTAGGAAAAAAAAGAACCAATCAGAAGTCCCGGTTTCATGTTCCAAACCGCGGTTTTGTTTTTTCCGCGAAGTATTCACCTTAACATTTTTCCGGGTGCTCTTTAATTTGGCGGGTACGCAAACTAACAGACATCAGACTCCCCACCAAAAAAAAGAAACATAATAATAATAATAATAATAATAATTAAGAAGGTTCAAACTGATTTTTTTTTTATAAAAAAAAAAAGAAAAAAGCAAATAAAGAGAGAGAAAGCGAGGAAATTATATGTATGAAATGAAATGAGTTGTTATGACGAGCGACAAAAATAAAAAGGGAGAAAAAAACCAAAAATTCCTGGAAACCAAACGAGACCGTACAAGTACAAATGAAGTTGGAGAGAGAAAGAGACAGGCAGACAGAGAAAGCATAAACTCCAATACGGGCAAAACAAAAGTACGAGAACTGTCGTCTTTGCGTAGACTAGTGGACCAATGAAAGTGGGTTGTTGCTCGATCGAGCCGCTTCCGATCTCCCGGACACAATTCTAGAACAGCCTTTGGTAGAATCTTTGGCGTTTAATCTCCCATTCTTTTTCTTCTTTGTAAAGTGTACAGAGTACTTCCGCTCCTCCTAGAATAGAAACGGAAAAAAACCCTTTGTCAATGGACTTCTACGGTCGGAGCCAAGCAAGGAATGGATCGCAATCGGGTCAACAACCCGAATGGAGCCCCGCCGGAGGTGAAACCCGATTGGAAGGTTCTCTCGCTCTCTCTCTTTCTTTTTCTTTTTTTTTTCTTCTGAATTTGGTTTAATTTCACTCGTATTTCGATTCTTCTTTATTGTAACGGAACGCAGGATGCAACTTTTCTTCCTCTCTCTCTCTCTCTCTAGGGTTTCTTTTTTCTCCTAAATTCTCCAGGGTTTTGAAAAAGTGGGTTTTGTTGTGATTTTGGAGGCTTTTTTATTTTTGGGTGTAGAATCTATGTGGCGATTGGGTCTGGTCAGTAGAGAGTTCTACCCGGAGAGGCCTGGTGCGCCCGACTGCGTTTACTATATGCGAACTGGGTTTTGTGGGTATGGCAGTAGGTGTCGCTATAATCACCCTCGAGATCGCGCAGCGGTAACCTTTTTCAACAATTTGTGATTCAAAAACATTAGTATTATCTTTTTCTTATGTGGTGCATTTGGGTGTTCATTTTCATTTCAGTTGAAGGATCATAAGTTACTGTTATCCCATGACATAATGTGTGTGTTTCAAGCCACGGGCTGTATGAATTTGGGCAAAGTAGGTATCTGGTAAAGCTATCAAGTTCTTTTATTTGTGTTTTTATGTGAATGAAGATGCTTATTCATTTACTGGGAATATGTGAAAGGATGAGAAGGGAACATGGTTGCCGATACATAGCCTGTTTATTTGTTATTATTCCAGGATGCTTGCTGGCATTTCTAGGCCACACATGTCTCCAGAGTAGTTTGCATTAGTATATTTTGGGCTTTGCCCTCCATCATGACCAAAAAAAGAATATGGGAAAAGATGAGAGCAAAATATCAGAGATCATGTCTTAGATTGTCTGGGCTTTTTTGAGCCGCAAATTCATGATGCTATGTTGTTAGGTCAACCAGAAGTTTTTCTTTTCAATTACAAACCTTGAAAGACTATATGGTTTGGATGTTTATGGGTTTTGTTCTTATTAGCTATCGTCAACTAACAAGACGACTTGCATAGTTTAGTTTCTTATAGTTTCTTGGTACTGAATGGTGCTTAGGTTGAAGCAGCAGTAAGAGCTACAGGGGAGTACCCAGAACGAGTTGGTGAACCCCCGTGTCAGGTGAATAAATTAGTTGCAGATGTTCCAAGATCATTGTTATCAATTCTTTGAAAAGAACTTTTATACACTTCTATTAACACATTTTTCATTTCTGAATGTGCAGTTTTATTTAAAGACTGGAACCTGTAAATTTGGTGCATCTTGCAAGTTTCACCATCCGAAACATGGAGGTGGATCTTTGAGCAGCCTTCAGTTTAACATACATGGATACCCAATAAGACCGGTTTGAGTTCTCCTATTAGTTTTCTTGCAAATAGTAAATATGCATGTGACTCTGTTTGTTTGTGAACAACAGTTCTTATCTATACATCCATTTATTAATTTCTTTCTGAATATAGATACACATATATATAATTTTGCACAGTCCATACATGGTTGAATGACATATTTACTGCTACTTTTGTTTTGTAAACTGCTGTATAATAGTTTACTTTAACAGGGTGAGAAAGAATGCTCCTACTATTTGAAAACGGGGCACTGCAAATTTGGCATAACTTGTAAATTCCATCATCCTCAACCAGCTGGCACATCAACGCCAGTATCTGCACCCCAATTTTATCAACCGGTGCAGTCTCCTTCAATTCCTATGCCTGACCAATATGGGGCGGCATCCACCAGCTTGAGAGTGAGGCCTCCTCTGTTACCTGGTTCATACATGCAAGGGGCTTATGGTCCTCTTCTGTTTTCTCCTGGAGTGGTTCCTATCCCGGGTTGGAGTCCTTACTCGGTAATGTCGTGATCTTATTTGCTTTGACAGTGGATTAACTATAGTGCATTCTTATATCTCCTTTGGCCTAAATGGTTCAGGCACCTGTTAGCCCTGTGCCGTCTCCTGGTGCACAACCTCCGGCTGGAGCTACATCTTTATACGGGGTAACACAGCTGTCATCTTCAGCACTTGCAGGACCCTATCCCTCATTAGCTGCTTCTGTTGGACCTTTAAGTAATAAAGTGAAGGAACAAACTTTTCCAGAGAGACCTGGGGAACCTGAGTGCCAATACTACTTGAGAACTGGTGACTGTAAATTTGGATCATCTTGTAGATTTCATCATCCTCAGGATCGGGCTGTGCCAAGAACAAATTGTATCCTCAGTTCAGCTGGTCTTCCATTGCGTCCGGTATGTGGTCACCAGTTTCTCTTTTTTGTGCACCATGTTAAAGTTTGTTAATCTCAATTGCAGTCAGTCATCATCTGCAATAGATGCAGAAATTTCTATTTGTATTGCATTTCAATTTTTCTTTCGTGGAAAGTGAAGACTATGCCATGATCATGTGTGTGTGTGCTCATCTCAGAGTTCTGAAAAATAAGGGTTACTTTGGGATGGGCAGTGATGGAACTTTGGAAGACTATATTGGTAGTGCTCATGGGCTTTATTATATAATGGCTGGTATGGGCATCAACTGCAAGCACTCATTTGAAGGTATAACTTTGGCTAGTCCTATGAAGAATGTATAAAATAACACACATGTGTGATGGAATCCTTTGAGATTGAGGAGTGTGTTGAGTGGGGTTCGCAAGTTCATAGAAAGGAAATATATAGTAGCTATTTTTCAGGCTCATCAAGTAGCTATGGTCTAAGATAAACTCAATGTGTGGCCTCTATTGTGCATGTGTTGACCATCCTCCACATCCCTCCTTGTTTGTAAAATATGATGAGGAGGTTATATTAGGTTTCCTTGCATTCCCATTGTTGATGTGATCTCAGGCATGACTTGTCATTTGTGGATTGCCAAATAGAGACATTATGTAAAGTTGGTTCCTGTACAACGTCTTCTTATATTTGTACACGTCATCTTTTCCCCACGCATTGCATAAACCTTGCAATCCTACCTTTTGATTCAATTTTCCCTCTCTTTTTTAAGCAGCTTTTGGACACGTGTTAGGCCTTTTTAGTCTTTTTAATGTTGAGATGAGTCCCTAATTTATATGCTTTGTATGGGGAAAATTTTTAACACAACAAATTTGAAGTAAAATAGGGAGCAAAATGAGATGCTCACCATGCATTTCTCAATTTTCAATTGTTGATATTGAGATGTAATCCCTATGCATGTTTACATGCTTTGTCTGAGGACCACTTTTTAATGTGACTTATGTTGATGCAAAATAGGGAGCACAACCTTGTTCTTTCTACTTGCAAAATGGGCACTGCAAGTTTGGGTCCACATGCAAATTTGATCATCCAATAGGAATGATGAGTTACAGTCCATCATCATCATCCCTCACTGACAGGCCAGTTGCTCCATATCCAGTTGGATCTTTGCTGGCTACTCTGGCCCCTTCTTCCTCGTCTTCTGAACTGATTTCAGGGACCATAAGGGATCCCTATATAAGCAGGATTCCATCCTCTGGAAACACTTCCGGCAGTTCAGTCGGGTTTATTTTCTCACAGACTGGGTCTGTTCCACTTTCTGATTTGCAACTTTCAAATCAAAGTCCTGTTCCTTTAACAAGTGGCAGAAGCACAAGACAAGGTGGTGAGGTCTGTCGTTCTAGCTGATGTAAAACCCAAAAGGGTTTCTTTCACTATCTTTTGGATGTGGTATCTCCAGCCTCAGTATGTTATGTTTATAGGGAGTAGATTATAGGTTGTGCAAAAGTTTCATTCCTCAGTCCAAACGTTTTTCGAGCTAAGGTAATTGAGAAGGACCAAAATCATAGTTATGTTCATCACTTTTCAATAGGGCCATCTATGTCTCAAATAAAAGTTCAACGGGCAGTCACCAAGTGAACTTCTCCACATGAGTTGCAAATAACTTAAGCAGAAGGGCAATTGAATTTTGGATCTTGTCTATACTTATCTTCTGATTATTCTTGCTGATGGAAAAAATCAGCCAATTACGAAAATGTTAGCCTGATGTTCATCTATCTCCCGGAGAATGTGGGACACGTTCCAGTTTTGTATTCTTGAGCTTCTCTGTTGATTTTGGTGGAGTTGGAAGGTACTTAGGGGGCCCCTTTTTTTTGAGGGCATCTACGTAGAACATATTTAAGGCTACAAGTAGACATGAGCCGTGCAGCATATTCGAAGATCTTCATATTTTGTGGAGGAGCAAAGTTTTTCAATGTAATATCTATATGTTAGTTTCTATCTCTATCAATATGAATTGTACAATACATTGTTGAACCTTGAGAGTTGCTTTTCTTTTCCCAGTTAAGCAAGTTTCTGTGGAATTTAAGGTTATCTATGAAATTAATAGCACTTAAGATGTGGTTGCTTTTATTAAATGTGCTTTGAGCAGCTATGTTTATGTGGTCTGGGAACGAGTTGTTTATTGCATCATATTGCTCTGGTGCATCTACTGTTTCGTCCTCAATGGATTTCGGCTAGTTGTGTGTTTCAAGAGTCCACGGATGAATATTCTTTACCTATGTGCAAGTTTTTCTCTTCACTTTTCTCCCAAGTTTTAGAATTCCCGTTGGTTGATAAGCACATAACGCGTTCAAGGTGACATTCTGTTGGGTCCCCTATGTCCTGGATGAAAGGACTCAAAAAATTGAAAAAAAAAAAACAATGGTTGTAATGGTCCTTCTGCCTTCGATTTAAGATGAGTTAAGACCGGCTTGGATCCTGGGTTCATTGCGAGTGTCGAGTAGTTCTCCTGCAGTTGGCTGGCCTGGCCTCTTGCGTAGCTTTCGTTAGCTTATCACTCTCTGCTAAATGAGAGGCCCCCCACCTCCCATGTTTCTGCTGCGAGTAACTCCTAGGATTACCTCAAAGGGCATCGGGGAACACGAATTGACCAGCTTCAAGGCTCCTCCAAAAAAATCTCCACGGCGTCAACAGGTCCCCTGTGCTCGCTGTGGTCACAATGACTCCATGATTTATTATTAATTCGAGAAATACCAACGCGTTAACGTCTGCTTCCTCAGCGCCTAGATTACTCTTAACAAAGAGAGCCCCTAGCTAAAGTTGTATGCTTTGGTAGAAAAATGTGAATGGAAAAAGAACTTTGAGATAACGAATACGGAAAATACGTTGATGACCCATAAAGAGAAATGGACTTCGGCGGCAAAGATTGAGTTGAAAGAGTCGTGTGCCCTTTCCACATGAAATTTAACGACTCGCAGCAAAATGGAAGCATGATTACGAAGAGAATTACAAGAAGCACAATGACATCAGCAGTTAAAAAAGGCCAACCGCTTGACAATGAAGTAAAAGGTTCATCCTAAAACCGGGAAAATTTTCGACATATGCAAGATACCATTGCCAGAATAGTGGTGCCCAGAACAATTGAGAGTCCTAAAAATTCATCTAAGTTAAGCCCATGAACAATGTTTTCAGGCACCTAGAATGTTTAAAATGAAATAAAAAATCAGCTTTCTAGGAAAATGTGGGCAAGATCCAGATCCTGTTATTCTGGTCTGTACATGGCCACCTGCCTCCCTTGTCAGGTTCAAGTATGACCCTTCTTGTTTCCATGTCGAAAACACTCCAAGCGTTGTACGAACCATCGAGGTAGAATATGTAGCTCCCCCTAGACCCTGTTACCTTGGTAGGAACAGAAAAGGAACAATTATTTCCAACAAAAACAACACACTGCTCAAGGCATTCCATTGTGATCCACGAACAGCTCAGAAAATCCATGCAGAAAACTTCAACATCGAATACTCTGCCTTTCTCAACACAGACCCTTAACCGCACAACCAATATCTTCCCCTGAGCCTCCAGCAAAAACTGCTGGTATCGCACAGAAGTTGAAGGCGAATTCAGAGGGAGAGACACTCCCGAAGTTACTATTTCAGGACAGGATCCATCAACCATAGTTACTAGCATTCCACAAAGTGTCAATGCATTAATCTTCCCTCTCAGCGCGATTGCCTGTTGAAAATGATAGTCCCCGCACTAGCATAAAGGGCGAAAAAAACTTCTGAAATTCCAGGATCTATCTTTCATTCCATGATATGCATATCCTTGCATGGATTGCCAATTACCAGCACAGTACAATGAGCCGATGAATGTGGTGCTGTGAGGCAAACATGCTCAAATTTAACATCAAGTTTCTAAGGCGGGAGTCTAAATTTCGATCCCGTAAGCACATTCAGCAGAGAGAGTTCAGTAATGCTTTCATTCCTTCACATTATCAACCAGCCAAAGGATGATCCCACACAGTGTCCGTAATCAAATTCATTCAAATTGATGGGCAAACCTTTGCCTTCCATTACGCTTATAATTTAAGGAGAATTGCTCTTGCTTTGATAGGATACCACAAGTTGTGGATCAAAGGAGCATTGTCTCGCAGCTGCTCTCCAGGCCTTGCAAACTCCACGGAAATTCAAGGAGTCATAAAGGTATAGTCTGCCAGAGATTATTTCTATGGCATGCTCAGGTAAGTCTGCCCAACAAGCTCTAGCCTCAGTTTTTCGCGGATATTTCTTTTTGGACCTCGGTTGGGGTTTAAGGACTGATGCTCCATTGTATAAAATAAATCAATTGTATAAAAATATATTAAAAAATAATTTTAACGACTTTTTTTTTAACTAAAAACGTTTAATAAATCTTAAAAAAAATGGAGTAAACCTGCAGAATAAGCTAGACGGTACAGTAGAAGCACCTGGAATCTGCGTAAGGCTGCAGGGCCCGCGCAAGGCTGCTGAGTAAAAACTCTGAGTGACCCATGTTCCACTTTGGGTGGGCTCAAAATCCTACCACAAGACGATTGGCTTTGGTATAAACCACTGACTTTTTTATTGGATTTTTAAGATACTTATTAAACCATTTTCTCAATTAATTTTAAACTCTTATTTAGAATTCTACTCGTGTTTAGTTTTCATTAATATTCAATAATTCTATGATTATGAAATTTTAATTATAATTTAAATAAAATTTTATAAATTAATCCATATAAATTTGAGTATAGTTAACTAAGAATTGTAATAACTAGTAAATTATATTTTTTACATAATTCACGAATTTCAATATATATATGTATATATATATATATAAACATTATCTTACATATATCATAATTATATTTCAATAATATTCAGATTACACTGTGATAGCATAAATAAAGGTTATGTGGGGGGTTGCTAATCAATATTGAATATTGAGTTTTCTATCATTCTGGGGTGCTAATTATTACTATTTTTGGTGCTGATTTCGGTTGTTGTCACACATTAAAAGAGCTCAAATTCACCGCAAAAATTTTGTTCCGTTGGAGAAGATAGGATGATAAGATATGATTCTAAATCTCCGTCAAAAACAAACAGGTATATATATATATATATATTTATTTATTTATTCTTCTTTTTTATTTTTCTCTCCTTCGAACATGTAACTTGCTCAGATTTTACTCGAGCATATAATTGAAAGCCCTTCTCGTATCTATTATCGTCTCTACGTGTTAACTAAATTCATCCAAACACAACATCAGTGTTTAATTCTTGTTTATTTTATTGACCTTCATTAAAGCCGTAGATATAGTTTCCAGAATGCACAAATGAGATAGAACAATTTGTCTTAGTCTCTGTTTTTTTATTTTTTATTTTTTCGAGTCAGTTTAATTGATTAGAGTTTTTAATCATAGTTAAATCGAATTCGAAATCCAAATCTCACCTTAAATTTTAAATTTAACGAAAAATTAGGCTATATTTAGTAGTTTATATTTCAGACATTTTTGCCAGTTGTTTTTAACCTGAGGGTTTCAGGTTGGTTTGCTCTTTTATTTGATTGAATCTGAATGTCAATGACCACTATAATTGTGGTTGCAGAATGCATAGTCCGCATGCAAAATCTGAACCAGCCCGTAAATGCAACTGGCGCTGCCAGCGAAGGGTTATACAAGGTCTTGATCTATGTTAAATTCTGTCAAAATATCCTCTCCCCCGTTGATCCATGTCAAGGATCTACGCAAACACGATGTTACTCTCTACTTTCTAATTGACAAGGGCAGAGAGAGCCCGTCCACGATGTCCCTGCCGTGTACTTCGTCCAACCCAGCCATTCTAACATTCAGAGAATCATTGCAGATGCATCCCGCTCTCTGTATGATTGCTTCCACCTGAATTTCTCTTCCTCCTTACCTCGCCAACTTCTCGAGGATCTTGCTTCCGGGACCTTAAATTCGGAGTCGATAGACAGGATCACAAAGATTCATGATAATTTGTTTTCGTTGGCCCAGCATTCGACTTATGTTCAGTTGAACGATCCATCTACAGGGGACAGAGAGATCCAAGAGATCATCGGTAGGATTGTTAGTGCATTATTCTGTGTGTCGGCTACACTAGCAGTTGTGCCGGTTATTAGGTGCCCACGTGGGGGGCTGGCAGGGATGGTTGCCTCGGCATTGGATCAGAGGCTGAGGGATCATTTACTTTCAAAAAACAATTTGTTGTCAGAAGGTGGGAGTTTTGCTAGCTCATTTAAAAGGCCAATTTTGTGCATATTTGATCGTAATTTTAAGCTGACAGCATGATTTTAGGTATCGCCCTCTTGTTCATGGTGTGCTTGGCTTGAAGCTTAATAGGTCAAGTGTGCAAGGGAAAACGGGTGGGATGCGGTCATATGAGTTAGATAGTTCTGATTCATTCTGGGCAGCGAATGGGTCAGTGGAGTTTCCTGAGGTCGCAAAGGAAATTGAGACCCAATTGAATAAGTACAAAAAGGATGTTGCCCAGTTTGATGGAGCTGACTTAATCGGGAACACGAAACATTTGATGAATGCAGTAAATTCACTGCCTGAGTTGACGGAACGGAAACTGGTGATCGATAAGCACACAAAAATTGCAACTGTGCTGTTGGGTGAGATCGAGGAGAGGTCTCTTTATCTGTATGCGGAAAAAGAGAATGACATGATGTTGAGAGGAGGGATTCAACAGAAAGAACTCATAGATGTGCTTGAAGCGAAAGGGTCTAAGATGGATAAGCTGAGATTGGCAATCATTTACCTTCTATCTTCTGAAAGCATTAATCAGTCAGAAGCAGAATCAGTGGAAGCAGTTCTCAGGAAATCTGAGGTCGATACCCGTGCATACCACTATGTGAAGAAGATTAAATCCTTGAGGGCTTCATTGGCATCAGCAAATTCTGCCAGTGGAAGAAACATTGTTGATTTGGCTGAGAAACTCTATGAACAGTCGATTAATGCTGTGACTGCTGGTGTGAAGAAACAGATGGCATTAACAAGGACAGCGGAAGCATTGATGGGGGGCGGAAGCCAAATCCTGAGATTGATTCTTACCTTGTGTTTGATCCCCGTGCTCCTAAGTCGAGCTCTGCCTCAGGTAGCAAGCGCGTGAAAGGGCCCTTTAAAGAAGCTCTGGTCTTCATGATCGGTGGTAGTAATTATGTGGAGTATGGCAACCTGCAAGAGCTTGCGCAGCGACAACAGCCTGTGAAACACATTATCTATGGGACGACTGAAATTCTCAGTAGAAGGCAACTGGGTTTGCTTGTATTGCTGGATGATTGGAGCCGTGTTTGTGTCTGGAGGATCAAAATCCAAGCATATCCCTTGGCGTTGTCCCACTGCATCGGAAGTTCGGAACTCCTAGTCTTGGTTACGGAAATTCAATTGCATCAGAAGGTGTACGTGCTTATTATACTCTTTTTTTTTATTTATAAATTTAATTTTTTAACGAGGGCTAGTATCTTTTATTATTATTATTATATATATAACATTAAATTAAATGAACTTCAAATTAGAAAATTCTCATAACATAATTACCTGCGCCCGCCAACTCGTATGTAAGGAGTAACATAATGAACGCCGCCCGAGTCAATTTATATTAGGTAATTTCGATTGTCAAGTTAAACAATGCAAATTTAAAAAAAAAAAAAAAGAGTAAAAGAAAAATGAACCTTTTTCTTTTGGGCATAAAAAAAAAAATAGAGAATTGGCTATAAACCGATTATGATTCTCGTTGATAGGATTCTTCGTTCAATTTTGAGATAAGTCAATTTTGGGGTAGGGATTTAAAATCTCACAAACATTATTTAGTTAGTTTGTTAATTGTAGAATTAATCGGGTCAATTAGGTCAGGCCTTGTTTGGGAAGTGCATTTGGGCCAAGTGTCCAAATTGCAATTCGATCATGGTCAGCACATTTGTTTTTTTTTTTTTTTTGTGCCTATGTCGATATGTCACGTCGTAGAATTAAACGTTTTTATGCTGGATTTCTGACTAAAATTTTACGGCACAAATCGTTACTTTTTAGAGGTCCAAAGTTTAATATTTATTTGTATAATGACCCCAGTACGGCCTAAAATTGCGTAAATTTATGTAAAATATTTTGCATTTTTCTACGCTGACGGTGAAAGGTGGAAATATGATAAATAACGTCGACCTTTGCAGTTGTTGACTACAAAAGAAATAACAAACAGTTCATTAGAAGGAAAAATTCTGTAAGAATGATGATACGAATTAAATTTTCAAGTAATCAGCTGGTGAGATCATTACAAGAATATTGGTGATAAACAAATGTATATGACATCTTATAATCCATTGATAATATATCAAGGCCTATCCAAGCAAGTAATCGCGATAAATGCTCTCAGAACCCCGTCATGAACAAGAAGCAATAGCTCAAAAGTATTATTATTATTATTATTATGTAAATTCAAAATAACAAATATCTAATCAAACTAAAATTATGCTCAAGAATTTCAAAAGAAAAAAAAATTAAATAATTCATATTTTTTTCTTTAAGAAAGGTATGGTGAGTACAACAAGAACAAACAAAAACATAGCTTAATGTCAAAATTAAGACCCCATTTGTACCCCAAGAGGGCCCTAAGGAAGATGTGGTCCAAAATGATTACTTCATGGGTAAGGATATTAAATTATCTCATATAAAAGATTTCAAAATCATCACAAGCCTCCTTTTTCACTTTTCTATTGAAATTTCTCGATTATGCAATTTTTGGAATATTGTATAATGTTTCTGTCATTGATATTCCTGATTTTTGGGTGGGTCGAGAAATTTAATTGATGCAATGTAAATGTACCTATCACATTTCGAGAATAATAATAATAATAATATATATCACGATCCACTTTTTCATTTTTTACCGGCTATCCTATGAAAATAATAATAATAATAATAATAAGATTATCGAATCGTGATCTATACATTGCTCTTTTCTCTTATCTTCAATTCAACGATAAACCGAACGATTTTGTGTTAGGGTAATTCTGGACGGTTGACCAAGCGACGTCGTGTTGCGGTTGAAGTTTTTGTCAAACGAAAGCCATAGTGGGGACGGACACAACGATGTCGTTGAGGTAGCTATTTATTTTCTTTTGGATGGATATACACTTCTTCTAGTTTCCACCAACGGTCATCCAAACGATGTCGTTTTTTTCTGATGGCGCCATTTAAGATGCATCGAGCGCAAGCTGGGGCTTCGTCGAAAGTTGAGACCCACCTTAGTTGCGGGGGCAAAATCAGGTCGGCGATTTCCGCGATTCCGGCGGCGCTTGGTCGATTACTTGAATCGTATTTGTGGTGGGAATCGCAACGTTGCGTCCGATAGCGGCAGGAGTCAGAGAGGCGTATGAATTTTTCTGGTCTTGCAAACATGTTGCCGTTCCCGAGAACGTTGAGGTACCAAATGAATTATTAGCTGTGGCTGCTTCACTTCATTTTGATGAATTAGGGTTGCTTCCTTCACGCCTTTACATCCGTGTGATGCGATTAATCTCATTAGGTATTTTCACTTTAGTTGGTCTCTGCTGCCGATTCAGAGTCTCTCTCTCTCTCTCTCTCTCTCTCTCTTTTTGAGTGTTTGTATATATCTCCATTTCTTAATTATTTTTTTTATGAGAATCTTGTCTTCACTTGGTGTTTTTCTAATATTGATTATATATATATATATACATTTTTTTTCTTATGTTATGGGCAACTTGAACGAGAGATGGAAACCGTAATTAGGGTTCTGCAGCCTGGGCCTTTGGGAATAGTGGAGCACAAGTTCTCTGTGGAGCAAATACGTGAAGCTAATGACATTGTTCGTACGGCGGTTGATAATTGGCGAAGAAACGCAACTCTAGAGCAAAAGAATGGAGTTTTAAGTGGTATTGTTAATAAATGATGGAATTAGTATACTTGGACAATGGAATGATTAAAATGTTATGGTCAGCTGCATCAAGGTGGATGTTGGAGCCATGGTTCCAACAAATGTGGGAGCATATAGACTTTGAATGTGTTTCTTTTTCTCTGTTCTGGAATGAATTTTCCAACACGTTTCGTTCTGAGTTCATTGCTATGTTGTTTTGTAAAAATAGTTAAATCTGCTCTCTCTGTTTTGTTTTTTTTTGAACTTGTCCATGGGAACTGGTTAAATTTAATATTCTTCCCTGCATTTCCAGCCGCAAATCTTAATTATTCTCCAAAGTCTTGAATTAGTAGATTGACTATGATGGGCCAGAAGAGGTGAAACCCAGCAGCAGGAATTCCCAGGTGAACGAGGCAGTTTCTTTCTTTATATGGCTTGTCGCAGGCTCTGCCATCCCATATTTTCTCGTGTGTTTTCTGTTTTAATGAAGCAGTCAAGGGATGGACGACCAACAGGGCCTGCTTTTACAGCTTGTAACTTGATGTGGTTTCTGCAGTCACTCGTCTGTGTTGACAGGATTTGCATTAACAATTGAACTTAAATGAGCATTTGACGAATTTCCACTCATCCCAAACTTGTACGGTTTTATCTCAGTACACGTTTGTCTACAAGATAGCACTCTCCTGATTGTTTACGTAAATGTAATCAACCTTGAAGATATTAATAGCAGGCTTTTTGATAAATGTCCACAAAACACCCCTTCTGGACAAGGCAGCCAGGACGAATGAATTTTAACTGCAATTATTGATGACTGTTTTTCTCGATCATACTCACGGTACTGATCTGAGTTATGACTGGCAAGAGTTTGGCAAAACGCAAACCTGTTAGCCTTGCCAACGGGGCAAATCCCGGGACTGTAAATGGAAGAAAATCATTCTTTTATATAGAAACTCCTCTTCTCTGCGACATGACTAGCAAGAATCATCTCTTCTCTTGACTCAAACCTGTTAAAAAATTACGCAGATACAAGTATCTGCAGTACAAACTCAATTTCTAATGCCATTCGGCCCAGACAAGCAGATTGGGTAATCTGTTTAGTCTCTACTATACCGCTTCTCTTCCTCTGTTCAGCACTAAAGTTGTGTTCTGTCTATTTTGAGCTAGGCATCTGCTGAAGTGGAGCACGACTTGGGGTTTATCCAATTGGGTGGCCACTTTCTTTCCCATGCCAAGATTCGCAAAAAGTTCAAATCAAGAAAACCGAAAGCTCAAAGGAAGAGCCGCAATTTGGAAAGAAATGATGCTTTTAGAAAAGGCCATTGGCTCTTATAACATATACACATCATGGCAAGATTGTAAGATGACCACGTAATTGATGTCCGTACAAGAAGCAAGGAGTAGTGGATACCGTGAGGGCCCACCAGCTCATCTATTTCTCAATCTAAACGTGTTCCAAAGTATGTTCTCGTCAAGAGAAGCTTGTATCCGCTTACAAATTACGCGATTATCATTGTCATGAGGCTACTCTTGATGAATCGTCAAAGTTCATATTCAGGGGGAAGCGTAGCATTCAAATGGTCGGTTGGATATAAAACTTACTAAAAGTTCCAAAAGTACAAGCTCTTGAGTCAACAGAACTTCTAAATTTTCAAGTAGTCCATGATTAACTCAGGACCCATTTGCGAGTGTTATCCGTCCTTTTGTTTAGTTTAGCTGGGGTTCGAGTAGAACTTACAGAAAAGCACATTATTAATAGCAGGGCAGTAACTCGTACCAGAGGAACCTTTTTCCGATTGCTCAAAAAAAGAGTAAAAAATATACATATTTTTTCGTACCCAACAGCAAAATATCTTATAATTGATTCGACGATCTAATTTGATCTACCATTTCAGATGCAAGTTGCTGAAAAGATAATCTATTGCACTGCATGCACCAGATATTGCCTTGCGCAGGACCCAAAATGGAGGCTGTGCTAGCAAAATTAGCTTTAGAAAAAGAAAAAAAGCAGAGGACCTCCACTTGTGCTGGTCAGTGGTCACTTGTGCCATACGATGTCGTACCTTGACATGTCAATGCACATTAAATCAGTTACTTGCAAATTCCAATAACACATGGCCATACCGATATTGTACTACATCAACTTTATGGATAAATACTCAAACAGAATGCAAGGAGGGTTACTGGGGTCACAGGTTGGATTATATCTAGGTTCCTGAGATTTTGTTCTTGTAGAGCATCCAACTTTTTATTCCCCAATCTCTCTCTCTCTCTTTTTTTCTCTCGTTGCTATTTTCAGGTCCACCGTACGTCAACGCTTCTTCTCTAAACAAGTGAAAAGAACGAAGAAACATAATGTTTTAACTTTCAATTATTTGCGGTAGTCACTTCAAGGACAATGCGAGATACGCAATTTCACAAAGCCCCTCAACGAAACTCGTGCAAAACGAGGGGATAAGTCAGCTTTGCTAAGAAGTAACAAGTACTCTTATCAAGATCCACTAATGGGGGTCTCAATGTCATGAAATTCTTTAGGTGGATGGTGGCATCTGTCAGCCTGAGCCGTTGTTTTCTTACTTTCTTGATCAAGTTGTTGAGTATTCCATTGATTTGAGCAATGACCATTCATGGGGTGCCATGCAACACGTGTTCAGCTGTTCATTTGCTTTAGCAAACTGGTGCGGCTGGCTGCACATCATTTTCCATATCACAGTCTAATTTTAAGTGGATCAGATCAACTTGGCAGACAAAAATATTCAACATATCTTTCAATGTATAAAATATCAAGTCGTTTATCACCTAGAATTCAGATCATCAAGCCCTAGAAAATCCGAGGTCACATAAAACTTGATAGATGAAAATATAAGAGCAAGCTGCCCTAAATCCTAACCGCCCGATACCTTTAAAAGTAAAAATTGTGTAACTAATAAGTTATAATTTATCAGTACTAAAATCTCAAGTTTGAATTCTAATTGAAAATAATTAAGAAAAAAAAAGAGTAAAGAATGTGCACAGATCAGCAAGAATAAAACAACAGCAACATATAGTCCTTTTTAAAATGCAAATGTCTGCTATGTACAGTATGAACTCTGAAAAAGATGCCATTGAGATATTCAATTCTACACAAATTTAAAAATGTTGACCAGTTCTTTAAAATGTCAAAGAGATTATAAAATGTAAAATTTTGTTACCAAAAGCTAAATATCTTTATATATATATATATATATATATATATATATATATATATATATATAGATCTCTCAATAACAAATTGGGAATTAAAAGTCTTTATAGTGCATCAAAAAATTGAATTTTCAATAGACTTTAGTCAAGTCAAGCTCTGAAATTACTTATTAAGGTTTAATCTCATTAGATTGATATCCAGATACAAATATGCTCCAACACAATCGTTTTTATTAAGCAAATGCTTAAACACAATCTTAATTGAAAGAAAAATAATTAATATGAGATATTCATACACAATAAAACTTATGTGATGCAACAAATCTACATAGAGCAACCACCTTTTATTATGAGAGAAAATAATAATATATTTGTATAATCTCAAGACTGACAAAAAAACACAAAAAAAGAAAAAGAAGCTCAATCTCAAATCTCTTCTACACCTATCTACCGAACAACACTCTCAACACTGTTTACTCAGCTTTCAACTTTCTCTTCTCTTGTTTGCCACACCTCTTGCTAAGAACTGAAAAAAAAAAAAAAAAAACAAAACCGTTTGATAGCTTAAAGACCATGAAAAAATCTCCAACATGATATGGACACATTATTAATGCAAAGCATGCCTAGCCGCCGACTTCAATGCCACTTCAAATTTTTCTTTTTATTCTTTTCCGGCCAGTAAACCATAGCAAAGAAATAAAGTAGCAGTCACCAATCTCTCAATTCAAGTTAATCTTCTAACAGAAAATTTCATTTTTCCCGACCCCTGCCCCCCCCCGCAAAATATGCATATTTTGGTATCTGCAGACTAGAATTGTTCTGGAGAGTTAGTAACTTATTGGCTTGCGCACTTAAAAGAAGATTTTACATATGCCAATTTCCCATCTAGACTGGCTGTATGGTTGCCGATCGATGATATACCTGAAAAATGAGAGCACATTGCCACCTTATTTGACTATATACATTTACATGTAATTAAATGTGCCACCAATTGCATAATATGTGTCATATGAGGCGAGACAAAATGGTGGATCGAATGATGTGTTTGCATTTATGCACTCAATATTACTCAATTATAAGTCCTGTCCTCTCTTTACTTTGTAAACCAATGTCATATTTACTCGCCAGAGATTCGTTGAAGAAGAAAACAAACTGAGGAATGGACGATTGAGGTGCTAAAACATCGTTGGAACGGCAAAAAATGCATCGTAAGGAACCAAATATATACTTTATTCACCACGAGACGGCTATGGTATTACACATAGAAGTTAACAAGATATAACCATGCATGGCATTAAAAAGCTTCACAGGTTAAACAGTCTCTTAAACATAGAGCACCTATATTTGCTCCCCTATAAAGTGGACCACAAGAAAAAAAAAAAAAAAAAAAAAGGAAAGAAAGGGGGATAACAAAACTTAATACCTTGTGTAGAAATAGCAATATTCTAGAATTTCAGTTCCCCTCAAAAATTATTTATAATAAGTCAAAATATTTCAAATCCATATTGCTCCGGCACTCTTCAGCAGTGGGCCAAGCTGGTTCTTGACTTGTAGGCTCATAATCTGCTTATCACCGCCAACAAACTCTTGCCCTATGAACACAGCTGGAATGCTCTGCTGACCGCCACCCCCCAGCTGTCGCAGCGTTCTTTCAATTTGCTGTCCACTGGGAATTTGATCGAGCTCATAAACCGTAGGATTGGCACCAAAGCTGCATATGAGTGCCTTGATAGAGTGGCACATGCAACAGGTGCTCCTGCTAAAGATCACCACCGGCTTTTCCGCCACCATTCTTTCCACTGTATCCATTTCTATTGTATTTTTCTGCCTACCAACAAGCTACGAGTGGAACTTGGCGATTGAGATTTTGTGATCGTGTGTTTATGTCTGAATGGAAGTTTTAAAGCTCGTTGAGATGTGTGATTAAAAATGGTCTGCTGTGAGGAACTTGGCACCCTCGAACCTCTATTTATGGATGCCAATGCCATTTCGGGAGGTGAATTTGCACTGTTTATTTTCAGAATATGTCAGCTGGAGGCCGCAAGGGAATAAAATTTTAGGATGTGTCATTTTGATTCCCAAAGTATCAGTGATGATTACTTTGATATAGACTTGCCTTTTATGTTTGTGACCCTATCGAATAATTGATTGCCATCAGCATGTCAACATGCACAATGTGACAAATAGGAATTTATAGCCATTAGACAGTGGGAATTTACTGCCTGTGGTCCGGTTTCAGAGCTGCTAGACTTTTGAATTATGTAATCGGATCTTGTTGCAACGAACAACAATTGTAGGT
The DNA here is from genome assembly GCA_020883675.1 of Bruguiera gymnorhiza. Classification (NCBI taxonomy): domain Eukaryota; kingdom Viridiplantae; phylum Streptophyta; class Magnoliopsida; order Malpighiales; family Rhizophoraceae; genus Bruguiera; species Bruguiera gymnorhiza. Next base: position 328,116 of record JAIRCJ010001053.1, read on the forward strand.
AACTGCAATACTGCAGTAAAAATAATTATTGCGAGATAGCATTAACCACAATTGCGGTTATATTAGTCGTAATTATTATAATTGACTGCACCTCACAACAACAACATATGATTGATTGCAATTTGATGCCTCGGTGACAAATGTAGATAAATATATTCTTCACTGTAGACATGCATGCAACACCTCCCATGCATCCTTCTTAAACTTAAGGGTTTTCTTGAAACATTTGGCTATATGATTTTAGGCATTTCTTGAATTATCACGAATATGCAGCACACAAATCTTGGTTATGGAGATTTTTTTTGGATCGATGTGAGCACATGGATTCTTACACAACAGTAACTTTTAACTGTGGGCAAAGTTTATTTTCTTCGATTTTCCCCGTTGTTATTTTCTGGGTGTTTCAATCCATTGTCAACCTCTCTTCTTCCTTTCGTTGTTTTTGTTTTGTTTTGGTTTTTTTTTTTTTTTGGAGAATCTTCCGAGGTGAAAAAAGAATTTGGGGTTATCCAATTCGTGGCTCTTTCCTTGCCATACAAACATTCGCACAATTTCAATGCAAGAAAATCAAAAGATGCTAGTGAACACACACACACACACACAAAAAGAGTTAAAATGGAGGAAAAGCAACAAGGACAAAGAATTTAAAGATGCTTAAGCATAGTGTTCTGCCATGGATTATAAACTCACAAAGAGTAATGATGGAAGGAATGCCAAAAGCATCTGATTAAGGAGGAAATTTCTTGAGGACCCACCAGCACATCACCCAGTTCTTCTTCCTTCTTTTTCTTTTTGTTTTTTTTTTTTCTCTCCCACCCCCAAGGTTCTCCTGCCAAGTTTCTCTGTAACATTTATGCATCCTTTGGTCGCCACAGATCAGGATCTGTGGCGAAAAAGAGGCATTTACCTCTCCCATACATTATGCGATTCGATAAATCTTTTTTTTGTTCTTTTTAAATTTATGGCTCTCAAGGCCTAAGAGGCATATGCATTAATCGCGATCTATAGCATAGCTAGGTGATTTTCATTTTTCGCGAGCTATTATGCAACAATTCTTTGTTTTTTTTTTTACTTGTAACAAATATCTCAGAGACATGGATCTGACATATGTCAGCTATTTGGCTTCAAAATGATATCTTGATGTTGTCAAACGGAAGCCTACAAAGAGTGTGACGTGGCATTACCATAACGGTTAATTATATATCTGTACTTGTTTGATACAATCATCACAACTGACGATAGGGACTGCAACTGTGATGAAAGCCGCATTCAAGTATCACCTCATCCGGGTCAAGACAACCCACACATATGTAATGAAGCCTTCCGGGTTTATGCTGATGGGTTCATCGCAAAAATGGCATGACGTCGGTATCATACATATGGGAAGTGGTTCGCTTAAGAAAACCTAAAGATTGGCGCATGACAAAGAATGGAAAAAATGTTATTCACGAGACGTCGAGATCATTTTTCAATATTGACTCTTTGCTTTCTTTCGAGGGTTTTCGTCACATATTCGAATCTTATAGACAGTGGCGCATCTCCTTCTTTTTTCCAATTTTCCTTTTGTTTTTTGTTCTCATATCTGGTTGGGAAAGGTCGAAGTTGTGAGCACATATGTGAAGTGAAGGCATACCAAAAAATTTATGTTCAAGATATCGCAACGTCCTTTGTTGCAGGTTGTAACTGGCATAAGATGTTCTCCTGATGATTTTCTTTTTTTTTCATATTGATTCTTAAATAGATTATTATATAACATGCACACAATTGATTTGTTAGGTTCGTGATAATGTTGACAGACAGAGTTTACCCAAGAATTTTGTCCCAGAAATATACATGCATCTTTGATAAAACTGGCTTACGATCCATTTTCTCAATCTTATTGTTTTCTTCTGCCTCCTGGCCTTAATTAATGCTATTGTTGTCCAGCTACATCGTCCCACCTCCACCAATCTCATGTCACAATTGTTCACTGAATCTAGTGCTTTTGGAATGTAAAATTTAAGATGAAATCTAAAATTTAAATTTCAGACATTATTAATAGTTTAATCTCTTTCCCATCTCAGAGTCCAGCTAGACCCAAAAAAGTTTGAGTTGCTGGAATAGATCCCTTGATTTGTATCCCACTAGCATTTCCCAAACACACACACACACACACATATATTCTTGAATAGAACCATTCATTCCCTAAAACTCCGTTTTTGGAACAATGTATAGTGATTTACTAATCATGTTGGGGACAGCCACTAATTGATCGTACGAATTTGCTCTGAAATGGTGTAAAGATATATATCTAAGCTTTGATAGGCAGGATGTCGAATTTGATATTGTAATATCCCGCTTTATCTTTTGTCGTTTTGGGTGATTATGATAGCATGTTTCTTAATAAGTGGGGACTAGAATATTTGTCGCCCTAATAAATAAATTACTTGGTGAAAGAATCGTTATAAAATTGAATAATTAGTGTTGATGACCATAATTACAAAAAAAAAAAAATTGTCACCAAAAATCAATTTTGCAGCATTAGCTCTGCCATCCACTTTCCATGCTTCCCAGGAGTTTTTTTTTTTTTTTTTATTCATCGGAAAGTATTCCCACCAATTTCTTGTCTTCAGATTTATATAATGTTGGAGATATAGATTATTAGCAGTCAACGAGAAAGGGAAAAAATATATGGAAGGAGAAGCCTCAAATTAATTAGTTACAAATCGCCGGAGAAACACACCCGCACTTTTCAGATTTATAGGAGGGATGGAGAAGGGGACAAAAAAAAGGCAACTAGGCCTTGTCCAAGTCCAGTAGCCTCATAAGTGGGAGCCCAGCTCCACCACTATTACGAAGATGTCTCGCTGGAAGCTCTTAGCAGAACTTGGTAAATAATAGTTAGTCTCGTGAATCAAATTCTACGGAAACTGTAGGCAGTCTTCGCTTCTTGTCATCCAAGCTCGAGAAAAGACCCCAACAATATGAGCAATACGTGCAATTACGACCATCAACAACGATTTTCAAGCAGGGTTGCCCACATTTGTTTCACTGAAGAGAATTCTCTGGTTAAACCAACCGAGGCACATTTGATCAATGCAAGAACCATTCCGCGTAATTGAGCTCCGGAGCAACAGGGTGTCCGTATTATGAATGGCTGAGTGGCTGCCCCCACTCCAGCACTAAATCCCCCGTACCTTTTCTTGTTCAATCCTCACACTCGCCATAGGAACGATCTCACAATGGCCGAGTTAATTTTCATCTGTATTTTGTTCCTATGGCTAACCACGATGGAATAATTTGCATTGCTGGCCTTCTTTTGTCCAAACGTCTCTCTCTCTCTCTCTCTCTCTTTAATTTTTCTCCCTAGAATTTTCAAGTTTTGGGCAATTATGGTGGAATGGAACTCACTTGGGAACTCATGTTCGAAGACAATTGTTTTTCTTAAGATCAGGAGTTCTCTAAAGCTGAGATTGAAGGTCAGGTTAATGTGTTGAAAAAAAAAATCTCTTAACGGCTGATATGAATGGACTCACAAGGTAATCACGCAATGGCTACACAGGCAAACAAGGCAAGCCATTTTATTCTAGCAAACCAGGAAAACTGCAGAGTATGAAAGAAATAAAGTCAAATATTCAATGTGCGAAAGAAAAGGATAAAAAAAAACAGTCAAAGAACCATAACAACGAGTCGAGACTCAGTACTGCAGAATAAATACTATCAATGGAACCGAACCTGTTCTGAGTCAGACGTAATGTTCAAAATCAACTGCTACCACATAATGCACATCATTAAGGGATAAGTTAAAATCCACAGCTATCATATAAGTTTTCGAGAGGTGCTAATAGATTACAATTCATCAGGCAACAAGTCATCAGGCAATGAACACACAAATTCTAAGATTTATCTAGAGCTCAAAACCGGTCTCTTTTCTTCAAACAAATATTTAGTCGTGCGGGCAAAACAAAAGTATCCTTCCACAGTCAATTTAATGATATCTATCTGCTGAAATTTGGCACTACAGAGTTATAGTGCTCCCCTAGACCAAATGCATGCTTATGATACGACAACAAAATACTTGAAGTAGATGCACTCGTCCCACCATCGGTTTTATACTCCTTACCCATCTGGACATCAGGGAAGGACCCTGAAAATATCCTGATGTGTCTCCTCAAGCAGTGAGATAAAGCACCAAGTTCCAGTTGCCCACCCCATGCTGCTGTAGACTCAATTTCCTTACAGTAATTGTCAAACCTGTCAGCCAACGGACAATCAGAATCTACTTCCAATGGATTCTCGGACAGGAAAAAGGGCATAAAGTCAGAGGCATTTTTCCTCATATATGCAGCCACCATTTGCCGAAGCTCCTGGTAATTATGGGGAGAAGAGCCGCCAGAAAGAACGGCTAGCTGATCTTCGACAGCTCGATAGAGGCAGTGCCCATCTGGCTTTATTTCATTAACAGTCAACCCAAGGGGTTCAAGCTTTCTTTCCAATTGCTCATCTTCAATCATTCGGTCACTTACAAAGCTGCTCTGCTCTTCCTCGATCCTCTTTTCTCTTTCTGCTTCTTGCTGAGCTCTTTTCCCCCGCTTCTTTGCACCCTTGCTCACCTTTACATGTTCAGATTGGTTGGTAACAGAAACACCAGCTATGGCCTTCACGAGATTGTCAAGATTGCTTTTCTCATTTCCATTATTAGCATTGCTATAGCCTAATGAAGCAAGTTCCTCAGCATGCTTTGCTTGTAGCTTTGCAGAAAGTTGGGAGATTTCTTCCTCAACCTGCTTCTTCTTAGCCTTCTGTTCAGCCTTGCTACCCTTTGCTGCAACCTTTTTAAGCTCAATCTCTTTGTTCTGCAGCTGTGCTACCTCCTTCCTGCATGTACACGAAGGTATAAAATTTTATTCTGTATACTGCCAAAGCTATGTAACAGTCAAAATCTCACAGTATTCTGCAAATAATCATAAGAAATCATCATATAAAAATGGACAGATATTTACCTGTGCCTGGATAGCATTTCATCACGAGTTTCCTGCCGGTTTTGAGATGCATCCACTGGAGTCATTCCAGAGGGATTGTCCACTGCTTCCTGAATGTCTGCCATTTACGGAAACCTAAAAGCAAAGAGAGACAGGCATATCATTATGCAAGTCGGAGACTTTAAAAATAAATGATGCCAAGCGAAGGGCATTGACCTAAGACAGAGAAAAGGATGAAAAACAATGACAGATAGCACAAATTAAATGATTTTTTTTTAATAAAAAAAAGACACCAGTAAAAAAGCTAAAGGAACAAATCAGCAAATGCAACATTTTACACTGAATTGAAACACTATCAGTGTCTAATCTCAGCAGCAGCATACTAATGTCAATAAGATCTTCACTTTCAATTATATCCTCCAACCAATGGAAAATTAATCCAAACCCAGGGATAGAAAATCCCCCCACCCACCTCCCCCCCCCCGGAAAAGAAAAAAAAAGATCTCTTAATTCAGCTCAATCGACGAACATCGAACCACTTCCAAAAGAGCAGAAAAATAACCAAAAATCGCCAAGCAACAACCCAGTCCACCGCCACCAATGCACGACGACCGCAACAATAAGATAAGGACAACTGAAAAAAAAAAAGTACATAGAACATCCAAATGGAGGTGAACCCACTTAAGAAAACAAAAAACGCAAGAGAAAAAGCATAAATTAAAAACTAACTTTGCCGCTGATTGCCTCTCAGTTTCCTTTGGCTTTCTCACCGATCAGTGCTAGCCGCGAAATCCGAGTGGGTGTTCCTCCAGGGAGAACGAGGAGGTAGGCCTCGGAGAAACCGAGGCTTGAACAACATGACACAATTGGCTCGTAGGTTTACGGCTCAAGTTGCCAAGTAGGTTTAAAAGTTATAAATTTAATATTTTATATTATATAATATATATAATATTAATAAAATAATAAACATATAATATAAAAATTAATTATATTTACGCAAAATAATTATTTTAAACGCGCGACATATCTACAAAGCACAAGGAATATTACCCACGGTGGTTTTGCAATGGATCAACATATACGGGTGATATTTTTAAACGGCGGCGTTCCGTTTGGGTTCGGCACAGTACCAAAGCCCCGTTTATTAACGGGTTTGGCCTTTTGGGCTTTTTAAATGGTCCGGACCACTCGAGACTTAGTCAACTTTCTTTTTTCTTTTTTTTTTAAAGAGTAGTTAGTGGTTAGCTGCCGAAGACTAACCGAGCAGTTGGTTTCTATGCCCTTCTTTGCTAATGAAAAACAATTAATTTATATAGGCAAACTCCGAGGAAAAGAAAAAATGGTTGAGTAATTCTAAATCTCAATTGTGTCTTGATAAAAGACAAGTATCTTTACAATGTCAAAAAAAAAAAAAATTTATTAGTTAATAGGACACCACTTGGATCAAGATTTATATAATAATTTTTTTTTCACTTTTATAAATTCTACATTTTCTCCCAAAATTTAAATTTGAGATCTCAAAATATTTTCTTACAAAATATTTTTCGTAAAATAAAAGTCATAAACCACTATAATATTTTTTAGTGATAAAAAAATAAGAGTAATTTAATATTAAACAAATTAATAATATGTCAAGAATAATATATTTATTACTAAATTTTTTTGTTTCAATAAACAATATGGACAATTTAATACCTAAAACAGGAATCGATAGTATATATATGATGAAAAGATGGATGGTGTGCTTATGTATGCTTCTCAGCTATGTAGATAATAGACCTGCAACCACCCGTGCGTTCAAATGCTTGATACATGAACAAGACAAGATGACTATGCTAAAAAAAAAAAAAAAGAGGTGTGTTGTGTACTCCTGTCATCATGAATTGATGATGGCTATTGAAATTGGCCGACATATGCATGAAATAGGAACAAAGAAGAATGCATATTTGGAGACTTGAAAAGAGAGATTCTTGCGTATTTAAGATTAGGCAGAACAAGAACGGAACGCAATCGCACCTGAAATTCGACAAGTGACAGCATTGGGCCAAGTAGCCTTCTCCTTTTTAGGTTATTTTTTCAACTCTCCTTTGTCCACTATTTTCTGAGTTTATACGGAAAAAAAAAAAAAAAAAAAAGGAATGAGAGGCTTTTATCTATATGGAAACTGTAAACTTCCGATTTTTAAGGGAAAAAAAAAAAAAAACCGAACAATCCCTAGATGAAGGGCATCTGGTCCCCTATAACATTTTCATGAAAGTGATCTTGATATGTAATCACGATTCGCTCATAGGAAATTTTACTATCATATTGTAAATTTCTCTTTTTAATTCTTTGACAGGAAATGCTCGTCGAAATTTATGAATACTTGGTAAAGTAACAAACAATTTAATACCAAAATGGTTCGTAATATTTTTGTACCGAACTACTCAAAAAAATAAAAAAAATAATAATAATAAAAGAGTTTGATACCTCTTATAATTAAATCCTGCTTTAATACGCAAGAAAAAGCCCACATTTGAGTCAAACTGCTTGATGTCCAAACGATCAGGCAGTTGGTCAGTACCAGTAAGATGGCTTTGCTAGCCTTGTGGATACACAATAAGGGTACCTCAGAAAGCCTTCACTTCTCACTTATTGACTCAAACGCAAGCCGTATGAGATCATAAGTGTTTTAAGTCATTTTTTAATTGTGAAGTGTCCCCTTGAAAACTAATCCCCAATACAGTTGACATTTTTTTTTTTTTTGGGTTGTTTCAAAGGTCACAAGAATTTCGTATACAATGAACAAGATGAGGGGGACCAGTACAAGAAAGTGGGAAAAGATAGGATAAACTCTTATCTTTCTCCACATCAGCCATAGATGCTACTAGCACAAATTACCCAATCACAAACACTACATGTAACATAGGTTTAGACTTAGTTGGTCAACTATTTTTTTCTCGCAAAATGAACGAGACTAGGGCCTTGCAGGCCTCTGACATTCCACACAGGAGCTATTGAAGAGTTGTTAGAATCCTTTCCTGTTGGAAGATTATGTTCTGATATCAAGAAAGTACTAATATTATTCTCGTTCATCTCTCATTATCTGCATATTTTATATCTCTGAAATCTCGATGCTAGCAACTGTTGCCGAAAGCGTGTTCTGGCCAGTATGATACTTGATATTATTTTTTTTTTCTTCTTCCAATACCCATTGTTTAAGATGTACGGACAATCCTGGACTCTGGAATTATCGTAATGGATGATACAAGAAACAAGTTGTTTGTGGCATAAAGGGTCACCATCAAACAAATCATAAGTGGCGTTTTTCTTATCCAAAAACTATACTCTCTCTTTTTATCCTTTATTTTTTTTTTCTTTTTTTGTATGGTATTAAGATTTGTAGACCTTTAGGCATTAAACAATGCAAATCTATGATCCTCAACGGCCCTTATAAATAAGGACCGATATGAATCTCAGAGTCCATAGCCAAGCCTCACTGCATTTATGCAAGCTCCCTACACTTGCCAGTTAGACTTACTTCTCCAGTAGCTATCTAATAGCTTTTGGCTTTCTTTTCAGCTAATTCTTTTAGAAGTTAGCTGCACTGGAAAGGGTTGTTTCGTTCGTTAGGAAAACCCCAGATAAAATTGAGTTGCTAGGAATGGATAGGGTGAGAGATTTGGCATCGAAGAAGGCTGCTGTGATCTTCACCAAGAGCACATGCTGCATGTGCCATAGCATCAAGACACTTTTCTACGACCTTGGTGCAAGCCCTGCAATTCATGAGATTGACCATGATGCCAAAGGGAGGGAAATAGAAGTGGCTCTCAGAGGGCTCGGATGCAATCCCGCTGTTCCTGCTGTCTTCATTGGTGGAAAATTTGTTGGCTCCGCAAAAGATGTCTTGTCCCTTCACCTGGATGGATCCCTGAAACAAATGCTCATAAATGCCAATGCAATCTGGTTCTAGCAGTCCTGAAGCAAACCCTCATTTTACTTTTGTATCACCATGGGAGTAATACGTACTAATCAATGGCTCTTACACTGTAGGAGTAACTAAGGGCTTTGCTTTTGCTACAGCTCTCCCTCCCTGACAAAAATGTATGCCAAAAATGTGACTCTGTAGCATTCCCTGATGAAATATTTCCTTATCTCCCGTAAATTTTCGATAATGCTGTTAGTTCTCATAGAACAGAAAATGCAACTAAGCTGCTAATTGAGTGAACTTTTGTACTCAGAAATGAGAAAATAGAAGAGATCAAAATCTGGAAAAATGGTTCAACCGTCTTATTAACTGCAAACTTCATTATATATGAATTTCTTTTACATTTTCAGCTAAGATAAAATTCAAACAAGATTGAAAGTAACTGAAGATTCAAATTTAAAAACTTATCCCAGATCAAACTAGATCCTAACAGCGAACTGGATCGAACAAGCTAACATTCTCATTTAAAACTGAAAAACAAGATTGAGTGATCACTACCGAGCTGAGGTGACATCAGCTTGAATCCTGCAATTCTCATGCTGGATGTAACAAACTTAACTGTCATTTGAATTACTGGGAGGAAACCAGAACAAAACAGCAACTTGGTGGGTAATATTGCAGCAAATTGATGTTCAGCTTTGCTCCTGAGTTTCAAATGCCTTTAATTCTGTGGATACTGTTCAAAAGAATCCAAAAGCACTTGTCATTTGTCAACCTTGTGCAAACTTTTAATCTATTCTTGCCTATCCACGGAATGGAGGGTAGACATGCACATGGAGACATGCATGACGAATATACATAAATCACCCGTCTATCATAATCAGAAAGCGGACTAATCACTCGGTGCATTCCCACTTTATACATACTATTTAGCTGAATTTTTGCTCTATGCGAATTGAACGACAATACAGAATAAAGTTTATACAATGCATCACTTTGTGACGAGTGACACGTAATCAGAGATGCTCAACAAGCATTTGTCTGCTTTGTTGCTAACAGGATTCCCTGTATCATGAACTACTGAATAATTTAGGCTGAGGCTCCATCTATAGAACCCTCAGACTAGATGGATGGCATGCTGCTTGTGTGCGTGTGCATGTTTTATTAAGTACTAAGCAAATATACCCTTAATTGTTTTGTTTTTCCTTTATCTTTCGGTTCTGCAACAGCAGGATTTGAACTTGCATGCTTCGTAGCATTTGTTACAGGTAAGCTAGCTATTTTTTTATTGCGTTGCTGATGAGGGGAAGGACAAAAAACCTGATGCTAGAACCTTTTTGTCTCCCACGTGTATTCCTCCACATCGAAAATGCCAAGAACTTTTACAATGTAACTTTTTAATAATTAAACAAGGAATATGATACGTATCATATGGTTTGTTATACATATATGCATGACCATGAATGCATGCATTCTCATGTGCGTACATATATGTTTTTCACCATGCATAAAAATGTGCTGCAAAATTGTATCTCTAAAGAAATAGCCAGGAAATATATGAATGCATACTATATTGTCCAAAAAACAGTGTACGTATAGTATATACCCAACTGATGTTTATACATGCTATCCTGGTATGTTTACAGAAATCAGAAATCCTGAGGAGCGAGGACTCGTATTCTTTACAGAAGGCTCATTCAAAGGACGGAAAAGAATGCCCCATTTCATTACAAATTAGCGTATCTAGCTATACACGTGTGGAACCGCACTCTCGAATGATCTGCACATGTGAGAGCGCCGCTGTTTTAAGTACACAACTACTACATAGAATACGGATTGCCCCACTCACTTGCTTGGAAGAATCATGCAAGTGGATGGGCGCAACACAAGGAATCTCGCAGCCGGCCACCGAAAGCCATCACATTCCCAACCATGCAGTGCAAGGATTCAAAGAAGGTGATTGTGGGAATCTGGTAAAATAGACTATTAACTTTGCAGTATATTTCAGACTTTGTTCTTTGGCATTTATTGGCAGGCCTAATTTTCTGTCCAAGATTTGCTAAGGTTGAAGTTGAACTGATAGTGAATGGAAGTGGCTGATTACATGAAAGCACTGATCATCTCATCCTCGAATAAGGATAAGAAAGTAGGCCTCATATCGTATGGTGATAAAATTGAGGCTTAATATAGTCCAAACGGTGACCAAAGTAGTGTGTGCTAACTTGTTCGGCCAATTGAAGTCCAACTGATAACCATGCAGAATTGTTGGCAATTCTCAAGGCTGTTGAACTGCGACATCAAATGAAGGATTAAAGAATATATCTTTCATGTTAGAGTTTGATTCACGCATAGCTCTCACAAAGTGGAACAAGAAAAAACTAGAATTTTGGAGATTCAAACAGTCTTTTTCGAGTATTTCTGATACTATAAATCTTTTCTCTTCTTGGAGTTTCAAACATATTAATATGAACTGTAACTTTATTGCAAATGGTTTAGCAAGACAACTAGCAGCTAAGCAAGCTAATTTCTCATTGCCTAACTTTGATTTCCTTTTTCAACCATTCATTCTCATTTCTTACAAGTTGTATTTCTTTAAAATTAAAAATAAAAAAACTGACCTTGGCCCATCAAAAAAAAAAAGTGCAGGAGTCACTTTCTACCAAAGCGACTTTCTTGAATTTGAGCATCTATTAGATTCTCCACTTTTTGAATGGTCTTGTTCAAACAATGAACTCCATTCTTAGATGTCCCTATAAATAACCTAGCATGAGGGCATAAGTTTAAACAACCATCAGCTTTAAACCTCCATTTTTCCCTTGCTCACTTCCCCTTAGTTCCACGCCTAATCGCCATTGGATCGAATTCCGCTGAACAAAAAAATTCAAGCCAAGCCAAATACCTCACTGCGCTTAATATCAACATGGAAAAGGTGTTGGCATTGGCCGCAGAGAATGGAGTAGTGATGTTCAGCAGGAGCTCATGTTGCTTATCCTATACAGTCAAAATCCTATTTCAAGAACTTGGAGTGGAACCTTTCGTTTATGAAATTGACCGAGACCCAGAAGGGCGGGAATTGGAAAGAGCTCTGGTGAGGCTAGGGTGCAATGCGCCCGTGCCAGCCGTGTTCATCGGTGGAAAGCTAATGGGATCCACTAATGAAGTCATGTCCCTTCATTTAAGCGGGGCACTCAATAAAATGCTCAAGCCGTATAAAGCTTCGTCTTAAAATTTAGCACTAAATATGATGTTAGAAGAATAAAATTGGCTTGATTTAGTAGTCTAATGTGCGTTGTATCAAGTAGTCTACATAGTTGTTTGTATTAAGTACTTAATACCTTCTGATTATCTAGTTCTAGTGTGTAATGTGTTTCCTTCCATTAATGAAGGTAACTTTATGTATTACCTGTCTTGTTCGGTAAGTTTAGATTTCCCGACATACGGGATATGTAAACATGTTTCCCCCATCGCTTTCGTTCCGCATTTTAAGAGCAGGAGGAAGAACTTGAGATCAGCCCCATAGAGCAAATATCATTCCACTCACTGTCTAATTCCCAAATCATGTTCTTTGATACCAAGATCCCGGAAAGCAAAATCTAAAGGGGCGGATTCTGTAAGTGGAAGAAATAAGGTGAATTACATCGATGCTGTTTAGAAATAAGCAAATTGTGGTGGAGGATGAATTTCAAAGTCTCCAACTGGTCTGGACTTCCCTGTTACATTCTTCCATCTGCAAAAAGTGCTAAAGGTGAAAATGCTTAACTTTTCCTATTTTTGATTTTCCGCTGCCAAGTGTTCTGCCGCTTTATCTAAGATAAAGAAAGGTATTCCATTCCTTGTCCTTTTCTTTTATCTAGTTCATCCCGAATAGTGATGAACTCCCTGCAAAAGCTTTCTTGGTGTTAATGTTTCAATAGAATTCAATTCAATTCCATTGAATTATAAAATATAATTGTTAAATGAAGCAATATCTTGTAAGCTTCTTCTTGGACAACATGGAGGTTGAGCAGCTATGAGCAATTTCATGGGCTTAAACAACGACTCTCCAAGTTATAATGCTCGAATAATGTCAATGTAGAAATTTCTTTTTTTTTTTTTTTCCGTTAAAGTTTTACAAGCTCTTTCTCACGAAAAAAAAAAAAGAACAAAAAAAAAACACACACACACACACAAAGTTTTACAAGCGACTTGGTACGTAGCATAAAATAAAAATCTTTATTGCGTAGAGAGATCCCAACTTAACAACATTCAGGAGTGTGGACTGATATGAACCAATTACATAAAAATGCATGACGCATTGAGTTAGTAAACGATTTAGTACAAAAAAAATTATTAACACTGAGATTATTCATGAAAGCTTTGATTAACCTGCTTCTCTCCTTTTTTTTTTTTTTTTTTGGTGATGAATTCATTTTTAAGTTAATGATGATGGCTAGGGGCTCGACCTGGGAGGGACTGCTTAAGGATTGCTTGGTGGTCACTCTGCCAACTCTTAAAGTGATGTTAGATATTTGCTCGATTTCAAATTATTGTGTGTAGAAAGCTCATGGCACGACTAAAGATCGGCATCATGGCATGATGCCCAGAGGATCCTAATTTAAAGATTGGCATCAATACCATAGGATCCCAACTGATGTGGACATGAACAATAGAAAGCTAAGGATTGGTACGCATCAACTATTAGTGTAAAAACACTAGGCGGCATCAAGCAAAAAATTCTTGACGATAAAGGGACTTGGACCGCTCATGGCCTACAGGAATCTCGATTTGGAAACGACCGCCATCCCCATTTTATGTGCCGAATCTATTCACCCTTTGTTTGGGTAAGAAAGTAAGGAAGAAGACAACGAAGGAAATGAAAAATAGGAGAAATAAAGAAAACATTTTCATTTTTCTGGGTTTAATTTTCATTATGAGAGGAAGGAGGGCAAACTGCAAAGTAAGGGGTCAAGATCACAATCGAATTGGACTAGAGTTAGAACTGGCTCCGTAGTCCTAGTCAGAACTGAATCCTGAGATCGGTCTGGTTACACATCGCTTTCCCTAAGAACTGAACCAATTCTGAAATGAGAGTAAGATATTTTTGTCAACTTCAATTTCTTTTCCTAGATATATTTTAATTAAATAAAAATCAAATTCAAATCTTTTGTTTATTTAAAATTTGATTATAATTTTTTATAGTCTGAATGCTAATAATTTTAATCTATATGGATTAATATTTTTTTTATCAGAATTTGAAACCAATTAAAAATATAAAAATATACAAAAATGATTAGAATAAATTCAAAATATTTTAACTGGACCGAATATATATATAAAATTATAATTAATAATTTAATTATTATCATAATATAAAAGATTTGATGCTATTATTATAACATAAATAATAATAATTATTATTTATTTTTATTAATAAAATTTATTTATTTGATATATATATATATATATATACAAAAAAATGAAAATAAAATTTATTAAAAGAATAGAAAAAAGTATATTTTATAAGTAAAAAAATGAAAATAAAATTCAGTTTAAGTAATCAAATTCTAACTAACGAGGACACTAATTAAACTATCAGCAGGGGGTAACTAATGAGGATATTATTGTTAGCATTTCTGGAAATTACATAAATAAATAAATAAAAGCGTTTAAAATTTTAGAATCTGTGAGGAGAAAAAGGAAATTAAAAAGGTAGCCGACTCGTTGCCAGCGAGCGGTGCCGTAACTGGGGCTTTAGAGAAAAAGAAAGAAAAGGCCTGTTGTGTTGAGTCCATGCGTGGCTCTAGGGATACAATTCCGCTGAGGATCAATCCGGAAAGCGGAGCGAAGTGCACTTTGCACGAGAGGGCCTTGCCTTTTTTTTTTTTTAAAAAAAATTCTTTTAGTTTTTTTATTTGTTCAATCCCAGTCGATCGGCCCGATCTTCCTAGTTCGGGATCTCCTCTTCCAAGCACCGAAGGCAACCAATGGAAGGAGTAGAGAATGCTTGCGGTCCTCCTCCGAGAACGAAGCACACCGGAAAACTTCAATATGGGTGTCGTGAAAGCCTTCCCCTGCCTCTGCTGTTCTTACTTTTTGTGTTGCTGAATTCTTGAAGATCACTTTATTTATTTATCTTTAATTTTGTGTCTTTAATCATTCATGTTGTGTTTCTTGGTGCAACAGATGCCAACATTACCGGCGACGATGTAAAATCCGAGCTCTGTGCTGCGGACAGATTTTCTCTTGCCGCCATTGCCACAACGAAGCCACCGTAAACACGCCTCTATCTTTCTCTTGAATTTGGGAGTCTCTTTCTTTTGTTCTGTTTTGCATTTTTAATTCGAAATTTGTGTGTTTTAGAGCCAGCTGAGCGATCCCAAAGATCGTCAAGAAATAGTCAGGCATGATATTAAACAAGTGTGTTCTATTTCTTAATGGTCTCTTTTACAATTGGTCAATATGCTTTGGAATATTCTTGTGGTTATTGCGATTGAGTTAATTAGCCGGCGTTGCAGGTTATCTGTTCACTTTGTAACACTGAGCAGCAGGTCTGCCTTTACTGGATCAATACATTGTCCAATAACTCTTTCTGAACATAATTCATGTTGTTTTTTTTTTTGTTTTTTTACCCTTTCTACAAATTTTGCCTCGAATTTTTCAGGTTGCTCAGGTTTGCACTAATTGTGGTTCCCAATGTGGGTGAATATTTCTGTGATATCTGCAAATTCTACGATGATGATGTAATATAAATTTATTTATTCATGTGAACTGCTTAGAAGTTTTGAGTATGGGGATTTCCTCTTTTCATTGTGGTCCTTGTTCCATTCCAGACAAGCAAAGGACAGTTTCATTGCAATAGTTGCAGAATTTGCAAGTCAGTAACCAACCTTGCTACATCCCTTTTGCAGTTTAATTTTTTATGCACATACCTTCTGTTCTGTTGAATTTTCATTCTCATCTGAATTGTTGTTGACAGAGTTGGTGGGCATGAAAATTATTTTCACTGTGATAAGTGTGGTATGTGGCGTCGGTACCTTGCTGGCTCTATTTTACAATGACTTTGTTTTATAAAATTTGTTTTGCTTAGAGGGGTATTTTCTGACATTGGATCATATGCATTTGGGAGATTTTTGGTAGAATGTAATGTAGCTTAATGGAATCATGGTCGTTTGAACTTTTTCATAAAAATAAAAAAATTTAAAGACAATTTTTGCCCCCAGACATTCCTTTATGCTCCCTTGTACTGGATCAAATATAATTGTAGAGACCGGCACATTTTTTATGGTCTGTTCGCTTGAATGGGATCATTCTTTTAAACTGGTCCATTCATTTTTGTAACTTCTAAAGGAGTCAATTTTTAACTCTTGTCCAACCAATCTATTTTTATGCAATTGTTTTGTTCATGTGCCCACCCTCTCTTTATCTCTCTCACTCTCTCTCACTCACACACACACATTGATCTTTGTCTTTTGAGTAGGGGTTACACTGGGGACAGGGGGGTTCATTTGCATCAACATAAATGGAATTGCATGCTTTTAGCCTGCTTATGTTGGCTGATGGATGATTAATTTGCAGGCCTGATAGTCTTGATATTGTATGTCACTTTGTGGATATACCTTATATTATTTTTCATTATTATATTTGTGCAGGATCTTGCTACCAACAGCATCTGCGTGATAATCACTCGTGTATTGACAACTCAATGAAAAATTACTGCCCAGTCTGTTATGAGGTTTGTGCTTCACCTCTTGCTATTTTTAGGCAATTGTTAATAAATTTATGTTCTAGAAACCTTCTTCTATGCCTACAGTATCCGTTTGATTCAGTAAAACGCGCTACAGTTATGAAGTGTGGGCATACCATGCATTTGGATTGCTTTTATGAAATGGCGAAACAGAATCAGTAAGCTTCAGTTGCATATTGTAACTTATTATTTGTTTTAGTTTGACTTTGACCAGTCAAATAGTCATCCGTTGTGTATAAGGTGGTAATCTACATACAGATATCGTTGCCCAATCTGCTCCAAGACGGTTCTGAAAATGTCAGATGTTTGGAATTTGCTAGATCAAGAGGTATAGCAACTTTTCCCCCCATCGTGGTCAGAATTTGTGTAGTTTCTTTTCTTTTCCTTTTTTTTTTTTTTAAATTATAAAATGCACTAAAAAGTGCTATGTCTGGGACTAGTACATCTTATTAATTTCTGTGGCTGAGAGTTTAATTTGTAGTTCATTTGCGAAATATTTTTAAGGCTTAACACTCCTAGCGATCTATTCACACAACATATAGCCATGCCCTCCTACAACTGCTTCCCAATCACACCATTATACCACTATATAGCGGAGTGGCCAATAAATCAGTCTATATTCTTAAGGATATATGGCTAGAGAAATAGAATAGAATGATGAAAAAAATTTATACAGCTGACTCCTGTCAAATTTGGGAGCGCAAACAAAACAGCAATTGACGGCTGTTTGTGCAATCTATAGTTGAGACTGATTGTCGAATTTCTATTTTGAATTTAAGAAGGGTGAATTTTAGCAGAGAGAGCTAAATGTACAGAGAGAGATGGCCCCCCAAAGTGGGAGGGGAAAACGCAGCTAAAAGGCTAAAGTAACCAATAAAAAATGGAAAATAAGACGTCACTCCATGATAGAAGAGTCATATTACGCGCTTGACATAATACTTAATACGAATTTGGAATTGAGTTTTCACCAATTTTTCTCTTAGAAAATTTTAGTAAATTTGCTTCCACAATTTCTTCGTCATATCTTCAACAAAAAAACCGTCGTGTTATTTTCAAATATCAAAGAAATTACAACAGCCTATCCAAAATTTTTATAAAATATTCTTCATAAATTCTCATGACTTAGATAACCAAATATTTACTTTTAAATTCCACATAATTTCAAATTTGCAATTTGGATCATGTTTATGGATCAATATTAAATATTTAAAAAAAAGAAAAACATACGCAACTCAAAACAAGAAGAAAAATCGACGGAACCCTCTCAATGTACTTCACTTCGTGCCAAGACAAAGAAACAAGGGATAAGATTTCTCGTCTTTTGGCTGTCTCCTCCACTTGTCACATTTCTTGCGGACGTTTAGACTCCCAAGCGATGCACTTGGCGCTATATTCGGGCAGTCTCCTACGTTTTACTTCCGAAACACCTTTCAGTGACCAAAACACACCATGAAGCCCAAAATAGGAAGATAATAGGGGGTGACGACTCTGCGACTACTGCAGGGTCTCACCACTGCTCTTCTTTCTTGCAGCGCTGACTCGGCTAAAGTTATGTCTTGCTTGTGACCGCGAAGTTCACTCGGCAAACCAGCTGTTCTCTAAGCATACTCGGTCACAGCTCTGTGACGCTTCCCCCTGCCTCAAACTTCTAACTCTTACAGGACGGAGCGCTCTGTTTGGTGCCAGAACTGTGACTGGGAACGGCACCGTCTTTCTTTATCACCCTCGCATAACAGGAGACCGATCGAGGGGTTCACCGATTATCCTTCGGCCACTGAATTGGTGATCATTTTGGGGTTTGAGGATCTTGGTGGTAAGAAAACTCTGTTTTTGGTTGATGAGCGTGATGGGTTTGGTTGGTTTGATCTTGATGGATCGGGTTTGGATTGATGGGTACTCCGATTTGTTGGTCTGGGATAGTCCAGCGGTTGCTAGTCTGGATGATTTGCTAGTTTCCAGTGATTTGGGTCACAATTTTCGGGCTCTGGAAATACCCCTCTGCCAAAGGCAATTTTCCCATTTCCTTTTTCTTTTTTGTTCTTTTTTTTGGGGGGGGAGTTTTATGGTATAATTCAATTCAATTCGATTGAGTTTCAAAGTAGCATTCAATTGACTTGATTCGGTGATTAAATTCCTATTTTTGGTATTTGTTTATTACTATTTTGTTGGTTTCAATTTTACTTTGTTGAAGTGAGCATTATTAGGTGCAAAGATTAGTTGGAATTGTCCATCAACTGTAGCGTGACTGGTCCTAAATATCATTGTTGGATCAGAATGTAATGCTGCTCGTGGGCAACACAGGGAAGAAATACTTCTTTAGCTTCGTGAATTAGCTAGGTTGGAGCCCGACCCTGATTATAAAAATTCAGACGTGGAGCCTGTTTATGCTTTCCAATCTCTGGCCACTGGACAAGGCCAGCAGCCTGGAAGTATTTATACGGGCTACAATCCTAATGCACAGGGCATTTCATGCCCTGCTTATGAGGTGGAGCTTCATTCCTACTTATTTGTAACCGATTTAGGCTAGCTTGATTTATTGGTTGCATAGACTTTGCATGATTTTTTTGGGAAATGTTGATGTGGATCATTATCTCTGTTTTGAATTGATACATGTGCTGCTACCATTGTGGTCTGGTTGCTGATCGATATGGTTAAACACTCAGAAATGGTCAGGTATTTGGGAATGATGATGGATGGGGATGACATTGAGAGAAGCTGTGTGCATTAAATAGTGGTTATTTGAGGAATGATGCAGGAGGGGTAGCAAACTATTTTGAATTTCATGGATGGCTATGAAATTGGCCTGTATATTTTATGGTAGGGAAGAAAGGGCCTACATCCACTTCATAAACATTGTAATCAACTTAGTGGCATTAGTTATGTGGCACATATGTTTTGCTCATGTCATTCAGATTATTGGCACTATATTTACCTGTTGGTGAAAGAAATGTTATCACTTGGTTTCCTTCACTAATTATTTGCCTGATGTAATCAATGTATATGCATAGCCTATAAACTGGCTTGAGATTAACATACATCCAGACTGTCCAGAACTTAGGATTGGAAATGGTATTATCTGCAGTGTATGTTTCTTTGTGCTCTGGAGTGTGAGTGCTCAGAATTCAGCTTTATGATTATTTTTTTTCCCCATATATAGGAAGTAAGTTTCAATGACTGTCAATTAGTAAAGAATCTTTTATGTGCTTTTAACTTCATTAGTTTTGCTTCAACGATTATTATTGTGAAATGTCCTTGCAATGATATACAAACTCCAGGTCTTTTTTTTTTTTTTTTTTTCCATGCAGGCTGCAAATAACATTTTTCTACCATCAGCATTATTCAGAACCAACTTGGAGGAGTGTTCTCCTATTCCTGACAAACCGTCCAATGCTGGTAGGGGTGTAGGTCATGCCAAAGATGGTCCCGAAGCACATTCACAGCAACCTTCTATGATAACAGTGTTTCCACTATTCCGGAGAGTTGTACCGTTTGAGATTAACAGCCAGGAGAGAGACTCTGCACTTTCAAGGTACGAGGAGAAGAAGAAAACAAGATGGTATTGGGCCACATTTTCCCCCTACAAGACTCAATTCTCACATCTCTGTTTCTGTTTAGGAATAGGCATTACATGCCTGCTCAAAAGTTTTCATTCCTAGGATTTAAAAGATATTTTACTCAAATCATAAGGTAACTTTCAAAATTAATTACTCATCCTCATAATTTGTAGCCTTCCCAAAATGAATGAGAAAATTTTGTGCACTGCTAAATTCATGATAGGTTTGAAATGTCAAAGACACTGATATGACCTTAGCATGCTCCCATGAGATGAACTAAAGATGCAACTCTGTAAACAAAAGGCATAACTTTTTCACACACATGGTGTAAATTCTCCAATAAATATGGCGTTACATTCTGTCATTATACAATGTTATACATGTGATTGTGTTTGTTACACCATAACTATTATGTAGACCAATAGTTGCAGCCAATTTTTGTGACTTCCAAGTTACCATAGCATTAAAGATCTTAAACTTAAACTTTGTCATATTAGCCGCAAGACAGTATAGAATGAGTATATAAATCCTGCGGCAGACAACCTCCCAAGTTTTTATAATTTTTTAATGAAAGAAATGGGATACTTAATCAATGTCATCTGCCGGCTTTGGCAGTTATTCCATTTGAACCCCTAGGTTGACACTCTTCTTGTGGTGAAAAACAGGTGCAACAAGCACATTAGATATGAATTGCAGAAGGCAGGACAAGAATTAGGGGATGTTTTGCCAAGACAAATAACTAAGAAAAGTGTTGTGCTGTTGTTTGTTTGGCAAAAGTTAACGTTGGCCAAACCTTTTGGGATCTTTTGTAAGTGTGATTACTGAATGCATTGGGTGAGTGCAAGTCTCATGCATAAACAGTCATGACCGATTGTCTGCCTTCATTACATGCTACTTGTGCCATGTGGTGGGGTTAGCACAAACAAAGCATAAAATCATAGTATGCTTTCATGAAGCTTTAATGCTTGATCTCTTGTCTTGTGCATTGGACTTCTTACACTGACTTGCTTCAGATGGAAGCAGGAGATATGGCAGGCATTCCTGCATGAGGTGTAAATTGCCATAGGAACCACAGAAGAAAAGCTTCATACTTTTGGTAGGATGGACTGCCGGGATGTTGGCTGGCAGCCAATGTATCAGAACGATGCAATTTTTAGTTTACAGCTCATGGATAGAATATTGTTCTTTCGATGGATAACTTTGTATCATAAATATGGCTTGTAAAGCGTGCGATTTTACATTATGTATATAATTTTGTGAATTTAAGCAAAATGTAAAATGGTCTTCTTCTTTTCCATTGATACCTGCTGTGATAGCGTAGATTATGTGGATTTTTCTAATGTCAATATATTGAGAAAAGCCCATAGCAGACGAGGGGAAACAAGAGGTCAAATTCATTTCTCATTCTGCGTGTTGTGTTTAGCGACATCTGGCCGGGTTTCATTAATAGAGCAGAGTTCTTTCGGACCCGACTTCTGTTTCTCGTACTGCTTTCCGCAAGTGCCTTTGAGATGGCCGTGTCTCTGAGGCATATGTGTCAATCGGTTCACGTCTTTTGTTCGATACTCGCCCTCTTTCTTGCTTAGGAACATATTGTTACGTATTGTTCGTCATAAAGAGAACAAATCACCGTTATACATCAGTGTATTGAAACTACCAGATTGGCATCCAAATGCATACATTTACCAGTTCAAACGACTAACAGGCAGCATATGTAGAATCTATTTTCTTGAATCGGTAAAACACCAACTTTCCCGTTTCACCCATACTCGAAATAACAAGGTAGCGAGCCTTTAGTTCATTCTATCTAGGTCGACATCGACTTCTTGTGAAGTCTGAAAACAGAAATGATCACTAGCCAAAGAAACACGAATGATCCGATGAGAGACAATGCAAAGGCAGCACCCATCTGGCGGCAAAAGCCACCAAAAACATTACATACCTTATTCCAGTGCACGTGCGAGTTGCCATTGCTGCCAATGAGTCCTATAGCAGCTGCAGCCCCATTGGCAGACAAGAGCAACCCCATTATGACCATGTCCAGGATTACTAACTCTAGCTTTGTATTGTTTTTGGCGCTCTGGGCAGCCAGGGCATATACTAGAGATCCCGCAGCATAAGAACAGGCGATGGCATTTGACACGAGCAGATACCTTAGAAAAATTGCAGGAATTGTCCAAAATCAGATCTTTAGTTTCTTCTTTATTTTTTAGGAAAAAAAAGAAAAAAGAAACTGCATATTTACACGAGCAAATTCATGGTGTAATTTCGTAACGATCGAGTCTAGGGTTGTCTTTACAGGATTAATTTAATTCAATTATTTTCAAAGTGTCGATACTGCATATTTACTCTCATCTCACCTTTCTGAACAGGTGAAGAGTTATAAACCTACCAAAGTCGTGGTGCAATCAATGAATTACAAGCAGCAGCGTTAGGCATTAGGTGGTTGAACATGCTAGTTGGGCTACTCAACTTTTGATTCATAAGCCCTTAGCTAATAACACGATACGGGGCACGATGGCCAATTTACCGATCCATCTCTCCTGTCTTGTGTTATAGTCAGGTGGAAATATGAACCCACTTACGTTGTCGGTAAGCGAGTCTGTATTCGTTGCCCAAGAAATATGTGCGTGTTTTTAATTAATTTTGTATTCATTCCCAAAAATTAAAAACACGCAAGTTTTTGATCAAATTCCAATTTGTAGGTTTTAAATTGCAATTTGTTAGAATTTGGACGAGAACATTTATGGAATGTAGAATGACTGCCTCTCGTTGTGTAAAGCACAATTATTGAGGTCGGATTAGGGTTCCTTTCATGTAGATCATAACATGATTATAATTCACGTTATGTTGGGGGAAATGCCATCAGGGTACATGAACTATAAGATCACAGTGTGTAATCAAATACTTCACCGCCAATTCTGTTCAATCGAGCCAATAAACCTCTTAATAATGTGCAATCAAGCACACTTAACTTTATTTGAGTTCACCACTTAACCCTTATAGGTAATCAAGTAAGTATGGAGCGACCGAAGAAACCAATCCAGAAAGGTTTATGAATGTAGTGTGATGTTACGTCCGGGAAAGAGACTTGACATAAGAGGAAAGTAAAGTTGGCCAAATTGTACATATATTCTCTAGCACACAAGGTTTGTCCCATGACTAATTGGCATATAATGTAATCATAATCAGAGATAAGAGGTAATTAAGGATAGATTAGAAAAACTTACACGAAAGCAGACATGTAATGCCACTTAGCGGTAACGGGGACTTGCAAGGTGGGCAAGGAACTGAAGAGAGTGAAGGCGACAATCTTGGTCTCTTTATCAACGCCCACCGTAATAGCAGCCGCCAATGTTAGGAGCAGCCCTAAAATCCGCAGCATTGCGTCCCAGGATCTCATTGATGACCAGGAGCTTTCCACTGCTTTGTGCCCTTCGATCTCCATTTCAGTGAGAAGAGAGAGCACAAAGTGATGGGTAAAGCAAAGCAACAGAGGGGTTAAATAAATGTGTGTGTGTGTGTGTAAAGAGTAGGGCGAAGTAGAAGTAGCTTGATGGAATGGAACCATGGCAGTAAAAGTGGTCAAAGCGGGGGTGGGTGGCATTAAAGGCGAGACTGGTCAGATAATAAAGAACACCATCAATTCCAAGTTATAGTTTTTGCAATTGGGGAGCTGGCAATGAGACCACTGGTCCTGTTAACAAACTATTTCGCGAATATACACGCCAATTATTAACGATGGAAGTGCCTCTTCACTCAACAAAAATACAAGCTGTGAACAATTTTTTATTTTTTTCTTTTTTTTGTTTTTTCTTTAGACAAAGTACAAGTCAGTCCTACAAGCTAGAAGGGTCATTAATTTAGTCCCAACAGCTGTATTTTGTTTTCAATAAGGGCCCGATATTTGAACCTAAAGTCTCGACTTCAATTAATGGGTCTAATTAATCAACGAGTGCCACAGGTCTATTAACAGAAATGCGGAATTAGAGTTAGCCCCCACTCCTCAAAATCACGGAAAATATATTAGGGTGATGTTAAGGATATGGAAAATTATACTAGTTAACATTTTCTTTTTTTACTAAATGATGTGATATATAGTAAAATTAAACACGGTGTCATATTAGGTAGTGGAGTCCATGTAGAAAACACTAATCTTGTTATAGGAAAAAAAAAAAAAAGGTCAACAACTGGGCTCGCGATTGGTTTCATATTTGCCAAAAAGGCTATAATGGGTTGTTCTTGTTCTTGCAATTTTTGGGATTCAATTAAAATAACACATATCAGTTATTGTCGACGGGGACGTAATTAAATCTCTACTTGGCCTTTTGTTACACTTTTAGCGCACCATCTTCCATGAAACGACCATTGACACTAGAACATAGTTTCTATAAATGTTACTCAGTGGACAACAGCTCCACCGGTTTTAAAAAGTCATCAAATCCAGTTTGTAGACACAGAGTTATTATGATTACGTTCACGATATCAACATGTTCTTCCGTGGAGGGTGAAGACTGCCACGAAAGGATTGCTACATTATTCCAACAATAGCTGTAATAAAGGACGATAAATGGGAATACATGTTAGCCTTTTAACGTCTGTAGTATTTAAATTTTTTTTTTCTGTATTTTAAGAAATGTAATTCTTGGTGTAATAGTAAAAACAGTTCTATTATGACTTAATAGTTACCAATTTGAGTTACATAATAACATCTTTATAAAAATAAAAATAAAGTTGTATATATATATATATATATATATATTATTTTTTTTTCTAAATTTTTATAAATATAGAAGTCTTTTATCTTTGTATCTTTATTTTTGTTTTTGCATTTTCAATTTGTTGTAGACAGTTGGAAGCTACTGCACGGTCCTGTAAGAGAGAAGGGAAACATGAGACTTGAGAGGCAAGGAGATGCAATTGAAGACATGACAACTCAACAAAAGAGAGATGGTCGTGATTTAATGCAAAAGAGGATCCCTAAAACAGAAAAACTGGTCCCTTACAATCTAGCGAAAGTCACGATCTATCAAAGAGCGTCGTGTGGTTGTTGGTAACTTGGTATCGCCTCCCTCTCATACACTTAAATTTCTTGCAGTTTTAGTGGCTTTCTAACTATAAGGGTATCAACGAATGGTGCTTGGGCATTCGAACAAAAAATTCATATGTATCCAACATCCATATCGCAAGGAAATTTTGCACCGTACGATTGATTAGAATTCACTGACGTGGGCCATTGTCTGCGTAACTAGACTCCAAAATATGTACCGATGGTTAAGGAATCGCACTCCAAATTAGCCTGGGGGATGGCTTGTCAAGCTGAATATCAGGCCATAAATACCTCGTAATGGTTCGGTGAAATTGGTATCAAGATTTTGAAATCCATGAAATTGTAAAATTTTCTGGATCTCAAATCCATGGCATTTGAAGTGAAAATTTCCTTATCCAAACCCTAGAAATTTAAAAACTCTTTTATTTGGTTAAACTACTTAATTTAAGTTACAAATACATCTTTTAGAATATTAAGAGTAAAATTAAATAAGAGGGTAGTATAAGAATAAGTTAATCAGTCAACATCCTATACAAGGGATTTTGTCAAATCCTACCTATGACAAGTTTTCAATTTCTTCCAAAGTGAGGAAGTTCAATTTTTTTTAGAATGGTCAAAGTTCTCCTTTTTCCAGATAAACCACACACACACACACATATATATATGTATATTCTTCAATTATGTGGAATTTGTGAATTGCACCCCTTCAATGTCCTTGTACCGAAGAGCAATCTGAATTCCCTTCAAAATAAGGGAAGGGAATTCAATTCCCTCCGCAACTCTCAAATGTCCTCCTCTTTCATTCGACCAGACAAAGCAAATAAAAAAAAATAAATTCTTTAATTCCAAAAAGAATTGCGAATTTTCTATAATCAATACCCTCATATCAAACTACTCTTAAGTTAATTAATCTGACATACATCCAAAATATATTTGGTATGGACCTGCTGCCAAAACCGTTTAAGTGCACTCCAACCCTGAAGCCAAAACTTCCCCTGCGGTCTTACTCGTTTTTCCTGCCCTAGCGAATCATTCAAAGTTGAGAAACCTTTGGATACAGGATCTATAGATAGGATAAACGAGACCTGATTTAAACTTTATATTACAGATATAAAAATTGAATAATTATGATAATTAAATTGTGCTCTAATTCACCCTATGCATTAATTAATTTCCCGTGCTCCTAATAATACCCTAAACCTACATAGACGCTCGTCCAATAGCTTGGCTTTACTCTTGACCCACTTTTATTTTGCTTCTAATGCCGAAGCAACGGTGATTTTTTCGCACATACACACAACTTAATGGTATTGAGCGTGTCCATGGCAGTCTAGATAATTAATGAATAATTCTTAGTCGGGCCTGATTTATGATAACAAGAGGAGATGATACAAGACATATAAACTAGACGCAATCTAGTAGGAGATTTGTATTGAGTGAAATTAATCGTGGCTTAAAATTAAATAATATTATTTTTTAAAAAATATGTATATTTATTGAAAAAAAGTATACAGTACATACATAACTAACAAAAAAAAAACATAACACAATATAAAATATATATGATGATATGTAAAAAAATGTAATAAAAGTGATAATTCATGTTATTATACTTTTGTCCCTTTTCTCATGCATATTTTGTTCTATTTCATGTACATTTTATTTATTATCATACATATTGTATGATTTTCTTCCAAACAACATATATAATCTTATCAAAAATAATATTATTTTAGTACAAATCACATCATCATGACATCATTGATATCTAAAAATTGCATCCCAATAATAGTGTTCTATGACAAATTCACATTATGTGGAAAGAGATTTTAGTAAAATTTATGCTGATTTTGTGAGTTTTCCACTGTCTAACAAGTCTTCCGCACATCAAAATTTATCAATCCATCAATCTTTTTAATTGTTATAGCTAATTATTTTGTTTTCTCAAGGAAATATCATGTCCCCAATATAAAAAGAAAATGAGGATTTAAAAAAGAGGGA
Organism: Bruguiera gymnorhiza; assembly: GCA_020883675.1. Lineage (NCBI taxonomy): Eukaryota > Viridiplantae > Streptophyta > Magnoliopsida > Malpighiales > Rhizophoraceae > Bruguiera > Bruguiera gymnorhiza. The sequence goes on from JAIRCJ010001053.1 coordinate 355,312, forward strand.
ACATTCCTTGTGCTTAATTTCTTCCAGATTTTTTGCACATTTAATTGGACAGACAATAGTTGATTGTCCACAACAATATCTCCACCTCATCTTGTATGCAATTGATGGCTAACTTTCTTTTAGGTGGGGCATTTATATTTTCCGGTAATTCTGAGCCTTTCGTACAGACTGTAACAAAAGATTAATCAAAATATGAATGCTTGATGTTATGCATCAACGTGGGTAGTTTGTTTCCAGTGGAATGATGTTGGCCAATAAAACAATGTTGAGTATATAGTAATAATACTTTGTAATTAAAGTGAAAACTTAACTGTAAAATACCTGTTATCATTGCCACTAGCAAGATATATGTGAATTTTCAGCATTATTACGAAATTACAAAATGGCAGGCTCTTAAAACAACCACTACCCAAATCTGCAAATTATAGCGAGAGAAAAGGTAAAAACAGAGAATTCCTGTAAAGAGAAAAGAATCCGTACATCAAACAGCGACGTTTACACGGCTACATAATGCTTCAAGTCAGCTAAGTAAATCCCCCGTAGAGCTTCCCAGCTCATGATTATTCACGACATAGCTAGGCAGTTGGCCATAACTCTACGAATATCAAGGGGCGAGATTTGTCCAATACCCCAATGCCAAATGTCCACAAATGAAATTGCCCGTGCCATCATCTTCCTCTTTATGTACCCATATAAATTAAAGCTCATGCAAACAGTTCCTATTAGCTATTCTTTTCTGGTGTTCTACACCATCGTCAACGTTTTGCGGGACAATGGCCCTGTTAAATGGTCATCGAGTTGCCCTTATTTTTGGCATTCTTGGTAAGCCCTCCTATCCTCCCCACTTCAATTCAGTGAAGTGTATATCAATTAAGTTGAGATTATGAAAAGTTATTTCATTAATTTTTATTTATATGGATTTGCATTCAGGCAACGTGGTGTCGTTATTCGTATATTTGGCCCCATTGTAAGTTGGTTCCCTCTTTTCTTTGCTCGGTCGACTTCTTAGCTTTGAAACTTATTTGGCTTAATTATATCACTATTTTAACTTGTTGTTTTCGTTTTCCCAGGCCAACATTTTACAGGATTTTCAAGAAGAAATCAACGGAAGGATTCCAGTCCATACCATACTCAGTAGCACTATTTAGTGCCATGTTAATGCTCTATTACGCCTCTCTTAAAAAAGAAAAAGACGCATATATTCACGTAACAATCAACTCCATTGGATGCGTCATTGAATCCATATGCCTTACCTTTTACATGATATATGCAACTAGGAGCTCTAGGGTACTTCCTATATGTTACGCCATTCTCACCTTTGCCCTTCATCTGAGTTTTGTTTTTTTTCTTTTTCTTGGTTTAAAGGAAGCTTACACGTTCTTTCACTTGTAAATGGCAGATTTATACCACGAAGTTGCTTATCTTGTTCAACATGGGGGCTTAGGCATTGATTGTTCTATTGGCGTCCGTTTTCGCACATGACTCCTTGAGAGTGCATGTTGTTGGATGGATATGTGCTGTCTTCTCCGTCTCTGTTTTTGCTGCCCCCCTGAGCATAATTGTATGCCTTAATTCACATAACTAATAAAGTTATTTTGGTTTCAAATTATGCTGGGCCGACACCCTTTATGAATGACTAATGATATCATATTGCTGGTAATATAAAATTTTTCAGAGGTTGGTTATAAGAACGAAAAGCGTAGAGTACATGCCGTTCTCACTGTCATTCTGCCTGACGATGGGCGCTATATTTTGGTTGGTGTATGGCAGTGCTGTGACGGATTACCATGTGGCAGTAAGTGACATACAGTTGCTTCATACGCTTATCCTGTTGCAAGTTATTGCTTAATTAATTAATTCGTTTTAGTTTTTGGCTTTGTTTAGGCCCCGAATGTCCTAGGATTTCTATTTGGGTCGACCCAGATGACACTATTCTTCATCTATAAGAACAGACGGAGCGACATCTTGCTGGAAACTCAGCCACCGGAGGAAGAATTAGTAGCAGAAACTGCCGAGGAGCGCAAAGATGAACCCCGAGAGCCTTCGGATTCCAATGAATCAGAAGAAACAGAAATGAACGAAGGGATGAGGGGGACAGCAGACAAACCAGAGCAGCCCGGTGAACTCAATGTGTGACCGCCTGTGGATGGTCCGACTCACAACTAATTATAAACGTGTAGCAGACTCGCAATATTCACGCATATAAAACAGCAATAACAATGGAAGTTCTATTTCTAAATCTAATTGAGCAAGATTCACGCGTATATCTCGGACTCTGCTCTCTTGGGGGGGGGGGGTAACGGGCACAAAATCAACCATCATATGTACATCTCGTTGTTGCATCTCTAGGCATGTGCTTTCATTTTATAATTATAGAGGCTAAATTGGCTAATCATATACATGTGTGATGGTTGCCTTTCCAAATAAAAGTATAATCCAATATAGTAGAAAGTATTAGATCCTATTCATATATTCACATTATAATTTGAGTGGTGCACCCAAATTACGAGTTTAAGTTGAAGTTTCTACGAGTGCATTGTTTTCAATTGAGGCTGACAGGCAATCTTCTTCAAGTCTAATAATATATTTCGGTCAAGGGAGCAATTCGGGGGCCCCAGGCCTTCTTTTCCTCCCTCTCTCCCCCCTCCCACCCTCCCCCAGCACGTATTTTTTTTGTCATTTTTTGTGCTTTTGGAGCCTAGTGTGGGTGGCTTCCTGTGGCTTTCCTTTTGCTCTCCAACCAGAAGACCAAGGTCTCCTCCTAGTCTAGCTTCTTGAAGCTCCACAAGTTCTCCAGCTGAAAAGTGGAAATGGATTTCCGAGTTCTCCCGAGATATGCACATCGGAACTTTTGTTGTACATTAACTAAATAGGAAAGGTATTAAGTAAAAGGCATACTCAACGATATGGCAAAACTGATTTTTTGTCTAATTTCTCCAAGTAGTTCAAAAAACGTACCATGTTAATTCCCTTCTTGTTATACATTGCAAAAATCACATTTTGTAGAGAAAGTTCACATTGAGTTTGCATCTAAACAAATTCAAGTATACAACAATTTCACCATTTTGACAATATATTTTAATTCAAAATTTTTAAAATATTAAACTTAAAAGTTACTTTATTATTTTTTTACTTTAAACATAAATTTTTTTAATTATATAATTCATACTTAAAATCTTATCATCTAATACCTAACATAATCCAACAAGTCTTAACCAAGAGGAATTGGATTTGATCAAGCACATAGATTTTGTCCTACTGGTCATTTTTAACTTTACAAACCCGTTGTACCCAGGTGCACGAACTTTTAAGTGGGTGTTGGCTTGGCTATCTTAACACGAGAGCATTCCATTTTCCAATAGAATAAACCATATACTAAGATAAACAAACACTATACTTGGTCTTCCCCCTTTTGTCTAATGAAATTTAGTTTTAAGCGAGCCTGCTGCATCCAGCCTTACCCTGGAACTCATTGGCAGCTGGTTAATTTCCCTTATAAACAGAAAGAAAACTAACAGTTTTTCTTCTCAAATCCTCCAATCAATCGTCGTGCATTACAACATAGGAAATCGTCAGTTTTGTTAGCTAATAATAAGCAATAACTCTGATACTACCGATAAAGAAATCTCAATAGCAATACAGGAGGCTAGATATACTCTTTATTTGCATCTATTGAAAAATCACGCAAAAAGCCACATAACTCCAACAACTTTTTCATTCATCTCATGAGTACAAGCCTTAATATAAAACCATGGATAGCTGTAGAAAATATTTTCTAACCTCGAAACATCGGAAGGGAAAGAAGAAAAAAAAAGACGAAGCAGTAAGCCGCGGAGGTGGAATGAAGCCTTGAAAACTGGATCATTAAGCAACACGACAGACCACCAAACGCCGCCGAGTTGGAATACATGTGGCCAGTAGGGCAATGGCGATGATAAGCGCCATTAGAAATTTCATAAAATCCAAATCATTGCTGTTATCATTCAATTCAGAGCAAATCATTTTTGCCATAATCCAACGCTTCAAGCGCAGAAGCCTTCCTCCTCCTCCTTTTGTAAGGAAGGGAAAACGCGTATAGTCAAGAAAAAGAGAACGAAATGATGCCGAAATGAAATGGCAACGCAGGTCAAGTGAAATGCCTTGGAAGCTTGGTTGGAAGCCTACAACGACCAATCGTAACTCTAATTAATGGCGGAAATTGGAAGTCTAGGCAGATAAAGGTTTTATTATTCCCAGCGTACGGTCCAAGTCCTGTTCTATGTTTGACGTTGCCCTTGGGTTCACGCTGACTAGAGCACACTAAATGATAAAATGATCTGATTAGAGAACTAGAACGTGGGCTACTCTTAATAATAATTAAAAGATAAAATTTTAGTCTTTTTTTTTTTCAAAATAATTGCATTTGCATCTAAAATAATAAAATATATAATTAAAAATAAAAAATGTGCAACTAAATACCATTAAACAATTTTATAACTCATCGCATATTATTTTATATGTTGTACATTTTGAGGGAAAATTAAAAATTTTAAAATAAATATTTATTTTTTATTATATAAAATTTAAATCTTAATTATTTTCTAATCAAATTTTATGACTATTTATTCAAACTCTAAAAAATATAGTATTTAATATACTTATTTAGTTTTTTTAGTATAATATATATTTTTTAAATCACAAAATTTATTTTATTATTTTATTTTATTTTTACTCATACGCCACATTGAATTAATCTGATTAACATAAAAGAACTGTCAAATTAAAAAAAAAAAAATCCCAGTAAATAGTTTTAGGCAAAAGGACAGTCTCGACTTTTTGATGTGGGTTAGATTCAGACTCAACTACCAGTGGCAGCTCGAAGCCCACCGACATTAAAACCTAGAGAGAGAGAGAGAGAGAGAGAGAGAGAGCACTTACAAGAATCGAGCACAGGAGTTCTCCAGTGGGCAAAGTGTCTCGTGGACACGTGTTTGTGCCTTGACACTGACGCTCCAAAGCTTTTTCCTTTGCAAGGTGCGGCCATTTGCTACTCTAGTGGAGCCGGACATAAATAACACCGTTCATGCAATTGAACAGGATCAGTCTGTTACTGTTGTTTAATAATGAATTGAAACAATAATATTTCAAGAGATGAAATCAGCAACAAAGCTAGAAAGAAACACAGAACATGTGTATATGTATCACCTCACTCACCTTAATAAAGTAACTCAAACTGGTTGATTTATCTTCATCTGGGTCAGTCTCCAGGGGTGGGCGAGTTGGAGGGTATTTGTCGTCGTCGTTGTTGTTGTTGTTGTTGTTGTTGTCTGTTTATCTGTCCACACATACCTTCTTTTATTATGGGACAGTTGGTGACAGTGATTACATGTTATAGGTTATGATATATTGGATGGTCTTAATTTCTCCGGCTATCTGATATTGAAGGTGCTTATATAAAGTAGTAGAATTATTTGATTTGATTACTAGTAGCTGGGGACCAGAGTGGATCATTGGAATCAGTCAATCAGGTGGGTGGTGTAGGAAAGAGAGCGAGCCCCGAGACTGAGAGAGGTGTAGCAAAAAAGCTGTGGACATTAACCAATGTCATCCAATCTGTCACGTGGCGCAACAGTCGAGGACCATAATTTTGAAAGAAAGGACGAAAAACAGAAGTGAACATTACCACAGCTGAGAGCCCGCGAGGGACCAGGCAGAAAAGACTTTTTTGTTTTTTATTTTTTATTTTTGTTCCGATGTCATTGGGTAAGTGTTCGAGTGTGTATTAAAGGTGAAGCTCAGAGAGGGATAGCGTTTTGTATTGGTTCTCTCCGTTTTGTTCTGCTTTTATTTTGGTGCCAACGTCCAATGCCAACTTTCAGCTAATCATCAATAGATGGTGATTAAAGAGAGTATGACTGAAAAGTTTAGCATAGCACAAGATTTCTTAGCGTAATAAAGCATTCCAATCAGGGCTTTACAGGTAATCTTATCAATCTCGCATGGATGATCTAAGAATCTGGAGTTTGGTGCATGGCTGACTAGGAGACTACTTGTAGCTATCCACCTTTACATCAATAATAAAGTGCAGACCGCGTGATTGCTTATAAAACTTACGGCTCAAATTAACTATTAACATAAAGACGAGCATTTCAGGCCAATCTACAAGTCAGAAGTTCCAAGGTGAGAAGAGAGTGCGGCGGGGAAACAGACTGGGAGGACAGAGAGAAATGGCATAATGACTGCGTTATACGTGCTTCTGAGACTTTATTTCTTATCAAACAATAACCAGGAACGAGCCCGCAAAATAATTTTGGTTCCAAAGCAGTCATGCAAATGCATAAACATCCACGTCTAGAATTAGTATACACGTTGACTATCCCGACTAAATAACTCTGCTACATACTCCAATCATAGGAGTTTTGGTCTCATTATTAAACCACTAACTGGTATCTAATACATCCGCCAATTGCAAAATACATGGTAATCGAGCACTGGAGCCTCAGTGGACCTCCAAATCTTTTAGCCCAATCAGGGCCTGCAAGTATACCAAGCCAATGAATTTAGATGTGAAAAAATGTAGCATATAGAGCATGTACATGCTGTATCCACTAAACACAGGTCAGGGTCTTGATGTACAGCCACACGGTAGGTAGAGGGGTAGAAGGCGGTTAATGAATGCAGAGAACTGTCAAGACATCCTTAAAGCAGAATCTTCATCCATTGTCCAAACATAACCCGGCATGTCAATCCTAGGCCCGGCAACAGTCCTGTATATGTAAAGCTTATCAACATGGCTGCTTTCGGTTCTTGAATCCGGATGTCCACTCTCATCAATAACTTCAACGTTGAGCCTGGGCATCTTCTGACCTAGCAGTTTGCACGCTCCGAAACTCACTAAGCAAGAAGACATCCAAAGGGATCGCATTGTCTCGAGCTTTGCAGCATTGGCCAAAAGAGCCTCGTCCCCAAAGGGACAGTCCCTTATCTCTAGTTTACGAAGATTTTCACACCCGGAAAGCACATGATGAAGTCCCACATCACTCTCCCCAGCAAAAGCCACAGATAGCATCTCCAGCTTCTTGCCATAAGTTCCAATATACTCAAATACACGATCAGTAAGGAGACCTGAGAGAGAGAGACGGCAGATGTCCTTGCAATTCTCCACAATGGCTCCAAAACCCATGTCTAGCGGCTGATTGGTTAGGTAATCTGTAGAACGTGGCTCCATAATACAAAGACGAAAGCGAGTCATGTTTGGACGGTTCCTGGCAATTGTAACTAAGGCAACATTCGTCATTTGACGGCAAAAGTATAGAACTGAGTGAAGCTTAGGACAACCCTCAGAAACAGAGACAAGGCCTTTTTCGGTTAAAGATACATTTGCTTCTGCCTCAAATGGCTCGGATGGAAACACCCTTAATTCTTGCAGGTCCTTGCAAGATTGTGCAAGAGCTTCAAGTCCAGTGTCTTCAATGTAATCCAATACCTACAATCAAGTCCTTTGAGAGATTCCCAGAAAACAAAATCAATAATTTTAATGGACTTAAAGCAACATTCAACTGAAAACCTGGTTAGAAAATTTGTTATGAGAAACTTTTTAGAAAATTGGTCAATCAGACAAGAAGATTAATGTAACTAATTTCTATCCTGAGCCCCAGACAAATGCAGAAGTGTTCAAATACAGAGAAGGTCGACATCGCAAGGCAAAACTTACCCATAGGCGCTGCAAACTTTGACATCGAGTAACAAGCTTAATGAGATCAGGGCTTTGGATGGTAGCATAACTCAAATTCAAAGCGGTTATGCCAGAGCAAATAGCATAAATCACTGGTAAGTAACTTGGGACTACATCCCAAAACCCAGACAAGCTCCTCAGTTCCTTACACCCAGAAAAAGCTCCAGCAAGGTTTGAGAAGACATCGGGCCGCAACTCAGCTGAGTAGACACCTGTTCCCAATTCCACCAGCTGAGGTGCCCGGCGAAGAATATTTGCTAGCCTGTCAAGGGTCACAGTGCGATTGAGCCGAAGAGTCCTCAGATTAGGGCACCGACTCACCAGGCGCTCCAGTGCTGCAAAACTGATCTCAGACCCCAAACAGGAAATATTAAGAGATACCAGTGATGTGAAACAGTCAGGAAAGTAGCTCAGCCAATGACCACTTGAATCTTCTGCCTCGCTCTCTTGCAAATCCAGCTCCCTCAGATTCCTGCAAACAAGTAGAAACTTCAGAAGAATGCAAGATGAGATGGATTGCAATTAGCAGATTCTTGAAGCTCAGGGAGAAGAAGAAAAGAACAAAACTGTAAGGGACCAAAAGAAGAAAGTAAAAAATGTAAGCAATTCCTTCCCATCATCACCGTAGAATTTATACACTATATCACCAAAGTTCCTTCTTTTCTTTTTCACAAAAATAGTTCTAAGAAAAAGACCATTGTTCCTTTACTTGTTTGGTCTGGTAGGAAAGAAAAAACAGAAGTTTTCAAATTAAACAATCTGAATTCACCAATGAAAACTACATCAAACTGGAAGGCCTTTCACTAGAAAACCAACAAACAATAACAATTCAAGAAGGATTTAAACACACATAGAGAAAGCAATATAAAGAGGGTGATTATCCTTTACTAGAGCAGCATAAAGTAACCTAAGGAACATAAACCCAAAAGAAACCTACAATGTAGAAGAATCCGATAACCAAAATCCAGGAAAGCCTTTTCACAGCAAGTAAATTGGCATTTAACAACTCAGGTGATCTTGACTAGATTTTCCAGGATATGGGTTACTCTTACAACAAATATACCACAGATCCAACAGGAATAAGAGAACAGACAAAAGCAAACCACAACTAATGAAAGCCCAGAGAGGCTTTCCTGCCATAGAGGCCAAAGTTATAAACTTCGCACGCCCAGACCTTGCTCATTACCAATGAAAGCAACGGCTCAACATTGCACACAGCTAAAAAGGCTATTGAATTTAGATTCTACTAAGAAGAGTGTGTGTGTGTGAGAGAGAGAGAGAGAGAGGGAGCACAGCTCCAGCACCATAACAAGTGTTCCAAGTTCCGAACAAAGAAACAACCTAGACATTAAAACCCAAAAACATATCTTTTCACGCACTTAGGATCGTCCATACTAGGACTCTATCCAACAAAAAAGAAAAAAAATTAGCGCAAACAATGCATCTTGATTTCCCCGTGGAAGAACAAAAAGTTCCATCTTTTTCCCCGAAAAAACACATTTTTGCAAGTTTTTCAATTGCTTTAAGGATTAGAATTCAAATTTTGACAATTAAATCCACGAAATTGTATCGTTTGCATTTTGCGAACTAAAAGTTCCCCAACGAAATAAACATATGTTTATTTCAAAAATTATAAGAGAGGGAAAAATCAGAAAAATAAACCTGCAATTAGCAGCAATGGCAGCGAGTCCATCAGTAGAGAAGCCCTCACAGGAAGAGAGCACAAGAATCTTGAAATTCTTGAAGGACTTAGCAATCAGCTCCAAGGCCTCGTCGGTAACCACCATCCTCTTCAACCTGATCTCCTCAAGCCAAGGGTAGGCCGTGGACATCGCCGCGATCCACGGGTACACGTACCCGCCCCAACCCTCGGGGACCAGATTGAAGTCCGCAAAGTGCGGCTTCCCTTTCAGCTGCACCGACCTAACCTCTGGGAACCGCCGTATCACCATGGCGGGGCTCACCGCATAACAATTGCCGACGAAAACCCTCCTCCTGCACCACCTCTCCGTCTCGTACCACGACTTGCACACCATCGATATTGCGTTCCGGTCCTTGTCTCCGTGTATAAACGAGAACACATGCTCCAGCACCTCCTCCGGGAACAACCTCGCCATTTTCAACATTAATGGCCGCTATTATAACCAATCTCCCAGAACGGTGTCGTTGAGCAGGAGAAAGAGGGCGAGCAGAAGCTACAGGTGTGGTAGCTAAGACTGTTGTGTACTCGCAAGTCGCTACGTCTGAGCGGCCATCACCACGAAATGGAAGCTTATAGCTAATTCTATCACTGTATCTGCTTTGGCCCTTTAGAGAGAGAAAAGTAAGTTGAGCGTGCGAAAAATAATATAGAAATTAAGAGAAGATAGGGAGAGATTTTAAAAATTTTAAAAAAAAAATACATTGTAGTTATATCAATTATTATTATATTTTACAATTATTGTCAAAACGACGTAGAAACTCAACTAAAAAAAGACAGATGAATAACCAACTAAGCTACAGTTTATATTTTGTGACTTGTTTGGTGATTGGTGTTTGGCTGCAGTTAACCTTTTGCTTTCTAACCCGGGGTTAAAAAATAAAATGACCTGGAGAGAACGATCGCTATGTATGATTGCGACACGTGTTGTGAGATCAAATTTGGCCGTTGGATCGCCGCCCGCGGCATAAACCGGATCTTATCCGTTGGCGACCAACCGGAGCCGCAGAAAACAGGTCCCTGCGAGGAGCGGGGAGCCACCGTACTGCGTGGCGCGATATTTTCGAAACTACCGTTGTCTATTGAATATCTCTGCAAAATTATCGTGTCGCGAAATGGGATTTGGGGGGGGGGGTGGGGTGATAATCAAGTGCGACGATGCCTAGCGGTCGGGTCGTGAAGATGGCGTGTCTGGATCCGCGTCGCACGGCTGGATCCGATCCGAGGGATCGGAAAATAATTGGGAATGATCTGATTGTGAAACGTTGGGTGATGATGACATCATGACCGTTCAATCATCCTAGTTGACTCTCTCAGTCTTCTGGGCATGACAGCTACACCGCCAACACTTACCATTGCATGTACCATAATTATTTAATGATACCAACGACCCTGATGTAGTTTCGCAGAGTCGCACCCCCCCCCCAATAAATGCGCGCACACGGAACAATTGCACTTGCATCTTAATCAAAAGATCGTAGAATGAAAACGACTCCGTTTGTTTGAGAGATGATTAAATAATAAAAATAATAATATAAATAAATTACATAAAAATATATATTAATTATATATATATATATATATATTTTTTTTTAAATCAAAAAAATATAATTACGAGAGATTCTGAGTCACGAAATACGCTAATTTTGCTGCCTCTCTCTTTCTGCGGCCTCCCTCCTTTTCACTTTTCACTCCATGGTGTTTTTTTCTTTTTTTTATTTTTACTGTGTACGGATTACGGACTTCTTCCAAGTTGCAACAGCAAAGAGGATGTTTTTCTTACACAACCACGACAACAGAGAGAGTTCCCGCGTCGGTGATAATAAAACCTTTCCAGTTCAATTGCGAACGGTAAAAAATGGTTAAAAACTGTCACGAGCAATGACCCTTTCACGTATCCTGGAATGACCAAAACAACCCTTATCTGTTGGTGCATTCTCCTCCTCGTTCCATAGAAATAGAGGGCACTGCTGTCACTCGGTTGAAAGGGACGTGGTATTCTGGCGTGGCACTGTCGCAGCATGGAGTCCCATCGACCTGTCCTTTTTATGTCGAAAAAGCTGACGTAGTCAACAATGAACGGCCCAGATCTTGAGTTCTTAAAAGGTAAGATCTTGGCCATTGACAGCAAATTCAAGGCTTTGTCTCTTCTTGTACTGTTGTGATTCGTATAAAGAGAACGGAAAAGCTGAGCGTCCTCGTCCGGTGGACGTGGCCGGAACAACATGAACGCGATGTTGTTAACATTATATAACTAATTATTACTATTATATAAATTTTATTCTGTGATATCAAATGTTACCTTTTAAATATTAAATATTATTTTATATTATACAAATTACATCATATTTACTATATCTTCCAAATAATGAGTTTACCAGTCATTTTCCTAATTTGAAAGCATGCCATTCAGTGTCTGAGGCAACACACACTAAATTTCAAGTACATTTGTTATGTATATATTTCAAGTCACAAATTCTAAACACACTATCAACTTTCAATGTATTTTTCCCGGTGATATAACATCGCGACACTGCAATAATCTCCAAGGTAATTTTAGATACTTTTGTCCTTTCCACTCAGAACGTTCCGAACTAGTTTTCTATGCTATATTATAATGTTGTCTCAAAGTTTTAATGATTCCGACCCTTTGCTTCGAGTATGTTTTTGTTATATGTTTACGCTTTAGCAGCCAAAGACTTCTGTCCCCACTTTATTGTTCTGTTTTTCTTTTTTTTTTCCAATTAGAGTGACTGTTGAGTCATAAGTTACCATTAATGTCATAGATTTTCTTGTTACTTCCCGTAAATTCAAACTTAAATTCTCAGAAATATGTTCGTCTACTTGTTTTGCATATTTCATGAAAACAAAATATGCGAAGTCCTTCATCCGAACGAGTAAATAATTATAAAAATTCAGACAAATGTTTCGTGCAAAAAATAATAAAGAAATGATAGGAGGTGCTTGTGACTCTGTGTGTATCGGTAAATAGCCTAGCTGGTGCAGGGGGGCAGAAGCGGATTCGAATAATGGCAATCATGTGCCATTGAAACTTGAACTTCCTTCCACTTCTTGTGGAGTGGATATTGGACTAAATGGCATCGCAGAAATCAACTTTTAATGTTTAGCACATCGGCACTAATAATTAGATTAGGGTTATTATACGAAAAAGAAAAGAGGTTGTGGCTAGTGGTCTTATCCAGTTATTAGCTAGAAGTAGGAGAAAGAGAGAGAGCGAGAGGGAGGGAGAGGGTGTCAGGGGAGAGTGGGGCTGCTCGTCCAAAGACAACGCGGGAGACGTAAAGTACTTTAACCCATATTCGTGAGAAATCATACATCATACAAATTGCTCGTGATTGGGGGTGTGGGCTTTTCAACCCACATGTTTAGGCTAATCCATTGTCAAGTGGGCCAATCCATCAGACTTTTTTCTTTTCAATCACATATAACGCAATATGATTACTTGAGTTGCAAGCTTCTTTTTGAGGCTAATCCCCAGCTGAGACTTCACGCGAGTATGCGACGAGATTCATTAAAGTAATAAGAAACGATGACCGGTGCACCAGATGTAGGGGCTCCCACTCCGACGAATATTTTGACTAAATAAATAAATAAATAAATATATATATATATATATATATATATAGAAAAGGGCGCATCAAGTTAGGCGAGACACTTTACAATCGATAATCATTCAAGCCAAATATTAATACGTTTGATCTTGAATTGCTTATCTACATGAAAATGTTTGCTAGGTTTTGGAAATTCGATGACTAGTTTGCCATTGGTTTTGGTAAACCATGTATAAACATGAACCAAATATTAATTAAATTTTAATCACTGTTCTACCGTTTACTTTTCCTTTTTTTTTTTTTGTTTTAACTTTCTTGAATGAATCCATCTTAAGGTTCTGGTTAAAAAAGAAAATATAAGATTTATTAAAAGCAAGACATTTTTTTTTTATGTAACTCGCGAACAATAGATCTTATTATAATATGTAAAAAATTAAAAAAATAAAAACCTATGTGCGCCTGCCGAGATTTTACTTAATACTAAAAGATTAAATTATTTCTGTGTTATGGTTGTTACCTAAATCACGTCAAGATTATTTTATTAGAAATAACGTGAATGAAAACAAGGTCAAGGAAAGTGAAATATCAATTGTCCCACTCCCACCGCCCAATGACACGACAACCTTTTAAATCTGCTCGGCAGTGAAAGGAATGAAACTGTCGTGGAAATAATAGTGCATCATTCGTATATTTATTTATAGTTCTCAACATTAATTTTGGTATTATTTCTTAATCATCCTTCTTCTAAGCTAAGACGTAATTGCCAGGAAATTCCAGGCATGACTCAGATTAAATTAATGCGTTTTACTTTCTGCGAAGCCCGTTTTAAACATTAGATCCATACCCTTCTAATATAAATATTCTCATCGTGTTCCTGGATGGATAAATTGATAATGATTTTACCCTTTGTAATTGGATCTTCGCAATTTCTTGCTGCTTATCGCTTGTCAACCTTATCAGTCTTTATTTACTATTATTATTTTATTTTATGGTCAAAAAGTTGTACTTTTTTTATTATCACCAATAGAGAGAGAAAAAAAAAAAAAAGGGGTCATAAAAGCAAAAACAAGAACTGGCCTGAATACAGAGGTGTCCAAAAAGTCTGCTACCTAGTGCCGGCCTGCAAGGTCCAATCAATTCGATTTGACGTTTGCTTTTGCATCTCTCTCTCTCTCTCTCTAACCTAGAGTGAATTCTGTGCATTTTGACAAACGTAGTTAGATATATTTAAGTAGGTTTAGATAAATATAATTAATTTTATATTGAGTATAAAAATTAGTTATAAATTAATTATTTTTATTTAAATTAATTATTTTTTTTAGTTTTTTTAATTGAATATAATTTGGCCTTTGGTCTTGACACAGAATAATGAAGAGAAAGAAGAGAGGCTTACAAAAGCCAACGGGCCCGATCCAGTGATGGAATCATAACCAAGGAACAGTAACAGTAGTCCCGCTTTTTAACCTTTTTACGTACTTCCGTGTCCACATTCGATTTGTTGACCAATCTAATCCAGCGTCCCAAACCATACGCATCCATGCAAGTCTATTAGGGTTGTCATTAGGTACATATCAATTCCATTATAAACGTGCCAATTACAATCTCTCAGTTGACAAATTTGGTTACTTTACATTGCCATCATCGAATGATATTATAACAAAACCTGTGTTTTTCACAAAGAAAAAAAATGGAAAGAAAGTTTCAAGTTGCAAATTAACCTAATCTTTTGGTTATGATTGTGGGCATGCGTGCTTCTTTGTCAAAATTGATGGGCGGACTGCAATTTCAAATCTTAATTGGATAAACAAGATGACAGCAATTGAGATGTGATTCAAAGTCATACACCCTAGTGCTTAAATAAAAGATTAGGGATAATGATGTGATAAGAGTAAAAATGAGGATGACTATTTAAATTCTCATTTTCTTTTATTCTCACTCCATCTCTATTTGATTCTTAATTTCGTAGAGATTAATTTCGGGATTTCATCATCGTTTTCAGTGAATCGAGATTATCATTCTTCGTTTCCGATCAACTTACGTTAATCACAGTCTCTTGTCGAGAAAAGCCCGAACAGAGAGATTCATGAGGGGTTGAGGACAGGCCCCTATTGTCATCCCTGTAAAAGAATAATGTCAGAATAAATGTAAGAATTTTGTTACTTAAATGAAAGAGAGAAACCTACCAAACCGTGCGATAAGCAAATCGTGACCCTCATTTGCTGTCGAAGGCGAGACTTTCATGCGCCGGCCTTACTGTTCGAGTCTTACATTACAAGACTTACTGTGGATCCTGTAATAGCTTAAAAAATCGTCAGATTTGACACATGGCGAGTTTAGACTTGAGCTTGAGAACAAAAATTCAAAAAGAAAATTTATTAGGAAACCTCCCCTTTTCGCTCAAATTACTGCAGAGACAGACTATTTTGAGTTTTTTTATAATGAAATTTTTTTCATATTTTGTAATATTTTTATATTAAATACACTAATATTATATTTAATATGTGAAAATAAAAGAAAAAAAAATTGAGTAGCTAAGGGTATTTTTTTATTGATATAATTATTCCAATATTCTCATTATTTTGAATTGTTATATTAAATACACTAATACCACATTTTCATGAACATCTTTAGTCATCTAATAATACATCGTGTATTTTAAATACATAATTAAATTTCAAAATATTTTTCTAGTCATCTAACATTTTGACATAATAATAATTTTTTTTATCAATAGATCTATTTAATTGTAAATTATACAATAAAAATAATTGTTTATATTTTTATAAATTATACACTCTTTTTTATGATTAAAAATTCAAAATATTAAAAATAAAAATTCAAAATTTCAATTATGACGGTATCATTGAGAGATGCACACTAAAAGTTTGAATTGTAATTTTTCCATTTATACCTTAGACGGGCCCTACTACTACAAAATACCCTGATCAAGTAGCAGTAATCACTAATGAGGTTAAAGTAGTCCGGATAAATCATCGTCCAAATGATTTAATTATATCTATTTTTCAAATCAAAATGTCACATCGTTTTTTTTTTTTTTCTTAGTGTTAAAATCGTCAACTCAAACTTCGAGCTCAGTGCTACATGCATAAAGATAGAGACGAGTATAAATATAGATTTTGTTGCAATCAATCCGCATACAGACCAACCAGATGCATGCATTAGGAAAAGGCCTTCAGCGATTGTCCTCTTAGGATCAAATTAGCTGATATCAAACTAATAAAAAGACCTAGAATGGCTTCGATTTACTGGCACCACCGCCACCCAAGAGACATGGACGAAGCAAGTATCCTTTTCAATCTCAACTGCGGTCGCTTGACTTCGCCCCCTCCCCCCCCCCGAAACCAGCAGTATCATGTTCTTCGGTCAGCCTTTTCAAAAGTTCCTTTCTTCTCAAGTCTGTCCAACACAAGACAAATTTATGTTCAGCATGCTTGAGAGAGCCTATTATGCTATTGATTGGATAAGCGTATTAGGGCAGTCGGTTCTCGCGGGAAAAATAATGAACAAAGAATCTTGCATTTGCCTATTTGGCGTAGAAATTTCGTAAGAAAATACTTTTGTTGAAAAGGTCTACTAATTCTATACAATTAATAAATAATAACCCGTATTAAAATATATAATATAAAATACTATTCTTTTTAATCCTTTTTGTGGGTCTATGTGTCTTTCTTTCTTTCTTTATTTTTTTTATCATATGTGTATAATAATTTTATCAAAATATCAAAGTCTATTCAATCGTTCTCAATTTTAATTTCGTTTTCTTTTAAGTCAAATTTAAAATAATAAAATATTGTAAACATATTTAAAAAGATATGTATAAAGTTTTATTTTATTAAAAAAAAAGTATTTCCGAAACTCAGAATGTGTGCTTTCCAAACATAATGGAGTTTTGCTACCCTTATACCAAGGCTTTCCACTGAGAGATGGAAAGGAATTAACGTAATAAAAAGAAAACACTGAACTATTTGCATATTGTCACACACCCACACAAAGTCATCCCAATTCTCGCGTCAAAGGTGGCTTTACTTTTATGT
This sequence comes from Bruguiera gymnorhiza, assembly GCA_020883675.1. Lineage (NCBI taxonomy): Eukaryota > Viridiplantae > Streptophyta > Magnoliopsida > Malpighiales > Rhizophoraceae > Bruguiera > Bruguiera gymnorhiza. Next base: position 372,352 of record JAIRCJ010001053.1, read on the forward strand.
TCGGGAGTTTCGCCTGTCTGCCGCCACACCAAGATAGCAAGGTAAGGCTTTAGTTGAAGAAATTCAAAGAGCAGGGTATGCCCATGTGATGGCTGTTAAAGTCTTCCTGCCAGCTTGCGAGGGGGCGTAAATTTTGCTAATGGGCAACACCGTTTGATACAATGGTTAAAAGTGACCGCCAGTTGTTGAACTCTCTTTCACTGGAAAATTTATTTATTTTTTTCCTTCTCAGCTTTGAATTATCAACGCCATTCTGCAGCATTCGAGCAGTTTAATTTTACTTTTTGTCATGGGTCGTGCTCCCATTTTGGTTCTTTAATGCCCTTGTGGTCCATATCCCCCAACTTACAATGCAAAGAAACAAAAAATCTGGTGCTAAAATTATCTAAATTCTTAATTTTAAGTCTATAATTCATCCTCTAATTTCTAAGAAACAAAAAAAAAAAAAGGATAATAAATTAAAAAGAAACAAATTTAAATTCAATGGCTTCAGCCTTCAGTTCATCGATTAAGCTGCTTTTGGCCATAAATGGAGCCCCTAAAAGTGGACCACTGCTTGTCCTGGAGCTAATTTGTCCAGGCATTTGGACCAATTTTTTGTCATGCCAATTTTCCTTTGTGTGCCGATGCCCTAGAGGCCGCTGATGATGACTGACAATTCAATGGACATTGATGTCCGAGGTGAAAGGGCCATCCCTTCAACTCTTAAGCTAAAGGTGCATTAGTTGGATGGTAAATGGAGTGGAGTGGACTGGCATTTAGTGGCCTTCTTTTGGGTACACAGGTGTCAGGAATCACAGTTCTTGCTTTTTGATTTTCTTTTTCCCCATATTTCACAACGATTCCAAATCCTGTAGCTCTGCAAGTTGGGTCTGATTAAGGGCAGAAGTGTTACTTTCAAATTTATTCAACAGGAATGTCTGTTGATCTTTAAAAGATCAATTAATTGTGTATTGGGTTTTGGTCCTTTTTTTTTTCCCCGGTTTTTCAACTGTCATTTGCCTTTCCACTCCACATGACATTCTTTATTATGTAAGCCCTTGACTTTTAGCTCATGACAGCCATTCCCTCCGAGGATGGGGTTGTGAATTCAGAATCGCAGCCCACTTCAAAATCTTGAACGCTACCATTAAGAAAATGGAGGATAAATAGAGATTTGAATGTTCTTGTTGACTACCGTAAACAAGCACTCGGCCACTTGCATAACGAATAATTTATAACTTATAATCATATAGAACAAGAGTAATGGATCGGGAATTTTGAATTGATAAACTATCACATTGCAAATTAAACCTTAAAAAAAATAAATTAACAAGTAAAACGCAAAATTAATATGTAAAAGATTTATTAAATTGTAAATTACATAATAAAAAATATATTTTTTTTATTTTTTTAATTAAAACTTGACGCGGATCATAGCGATAAAGGCCAGAGGGCAGCAAACTGGGCCTCCTATTCTACTAAGTCGTATGGTGATGCCCATTTCCTGCTCTGACTGAGGGCTAAGCCTACAAAACATTAACGTACGGTATTATCGAATCCACAGCCCAAGGCTGGACGCTAACGCAATGACTAGTATCTTATCATAATGGGCTCATTGGAAATGGGGAGGGGGTGGCGGGGCGAAATCTCATCATAAAGGGGCTGACGGTTATCTCTTGAATTGAGTTTATTGTCCATTATTGTTACCCTATTCAATTTGGAAGTCTTTTAAGATTATATTTAATTTAGAGTGTTGAGATTAAGGGGTAAATTACATTTGATTTTTTTTTCCAGCAAGGTAGTTGACATAATTATTTATTTTGCCAGCGAGAAAATTTTGCGATTGCCGAGCAGTTTTTGCTAGAGCTGAACCGAGTACACATCATGGTTCCCAAGACAGGCAGTTCTCATTGGCAACACATTTGTGGTCACTCGCCTCAGATATGCTATTAATGATCATCCTAACGGCAATTTCCCTGACATTATTCAAAATTACCGATTAAGAAACATGTTCATGGGTGCATGGTCAAAAAGGCAAATCCGAATGGGTACCTAGAAACCACATGAATCTGATAACAACGTTTACCGCGTTTCACAGGCATCTACGACAGTAAACATATCAATTTTCAAGAAAAAAAAAAAAAGAAAAAGAAAAAAATATGGACCCTGGCACCTCAACAAAACTAATTTGTCCAGTAGGTTGACAACGAGAAGCATAAGAAATGGCTTCCTATTTGTGGCCTGGCAAATAACACGGGATTTAATCAAGCAGGTTCAGGCAGTGCCTACGGAGACCGAAGGGAGAGGGGAGAAGGCAAAATCGAGATTAATGTTTGAATACCATTTCTGCAGCAACACTCTACCCCCATTTGAACTGTAAAAACCGGAATATCAGGGTGTAATACTCGACAGTTGACTCAACAAGGACATAGAATTAGCAAAATGCTGGTAGCCCATGCAACTCTGAAGGAACAAGGCAAAGCAACAATGGCTTTAGGGGAACCCTACTGGAAACCCCACATGACAACTCCCATTTGAGGTGTCAAAGCATCTAAAACCAGACCATGATTCACGACCAACATAGTGCAAAACATACTGCTAATAATTCAAACAATCAGATTTGCAGGAAAAAATTTACAATCCAGACCCCAGTGGTTCACTTGGCAATTGGAAGGGTGGAGAATCAACTAGTATGAGGCTCTTTGCAGAATGAGCCCACGTCACACAGCTACAACTGCTTATCCAATACAAACTTTCCACACTAGTGCTACCTGTCCAGATAAAAGAAAAAAATTCAAAAACCAGTAATCACTTCAGTCCAATAATGAGAGAAGCGATATTGGAAATATTGGTCAAAAGGGAAAAGTACTGAAATGTCAACAAAAGAAAGGTCTTAATCGGCAGAATTGCTGCTTAATACTGTATGAGCAAGTTATATAAATGACTAAATGCAATTAAACAACCAACTAGAGGAGAAAATCTCAGAAAAAGTAACAAGCAGGCATTTAACAGGTCATAAGGGTAAAATTAAGGGTCTAAATCCATCTGTTTTGCGTCAAAATAACACCCTATGCCAGATATTTATTTTATTCGATAGGCAGCATTCAGAGAAATGGTACCATTCATGGGCAGTAGCAGCCGAGAATAATATCTATGCAAAAAAAAAAGGTGAAATTCAAACAGGCTCAAAAAGAACAAATAATAGCACCAAAAGGAAAAATTCTCTCTATAAGTGTCTAACAACAGAGAATTTAAGATGCCGTGACCCAAGTCAAACCTGCTTCTCCTTTGTTAGTCATTCACAAGCAATCTTGGTGTCAAAGCTACTGAGGCACATGGCAAATGCCTGGAAAGCTGAGATTGGATACCGAAAATCCATTGTGAAAAGATCCTTTCCCACTTTTCCAAACTGAAGTATTATGTCATCATGGTCTTCCCTGGCCATTCCATTTTCCGGAGAAGCAACCAACTGAAAATTCTTAACCGAAGCAACAGTTACCCGTCCATTGAAGTTGAGACACCAGCATTGGAGTTGCTCATGCCACCTGGGTGCCTTGTTCCTTAACACCAACATTCTATCCTCATTGCAACACAGAGGAACAGACTCGGAATTCTCAATGTTTGTTGATTTTGATCTGAAGAATGGAAGTGATGGAAAGGAATCCAAATTGCTATGCAGAAATCCAGTCTGTGTGGGAGTCACACCTCCAGGTTGAATGGCAGAGGCAGGGATGGCATCCATGACACATTGCATTCTCCTTGGACCTCTGATTTCCAAATTGCCAGAAAAATTGGTGAAACAGAACAAACAAATATTAGTGCCACAATCAAAAAGTGGGGAAGGAGCATTTTTTGTCACCATGTTTTAAAGATCTCTTTTCCCTGGTTGCACATGTATACTTGGCTGGAAAAGGCCAGAAAAAGAGCAATAACTCTTACCTAGAACCCAAAACATTTGACTCATATGCAATATGGGCCACAGGAAAATTCCCAGCAGGGGCTCTAGGTGAGACTTGTTTTGTTGGGACTAGTCTAGAAGAGAGACATTTAGTAATTTTAGCCCCAGCATTTGGTGGCTGTGCATCATAAATTGTGAACTTGGTTCCCAGAAAGTTTGACCTGTCATAAGGGAAGTCTACATTGTTATCTTAGATTTCCAAAACAGAAAATAACCGTGTGAAATCACCATACCTCAACTTTCCAATGTAGGTGCTGCCACCCCTTGACACATCATCACAATTAAAAGATATTATATAATCAGTGCAAGTAGGCCTTCTACACCTCCGTGCAGCAAGAAGGAACTTACCATCATCATTTGAAGCTGCCAAAATATCATATAAAGCAAGAGGTTCAAAATTAGCAGCTCAAAGAGTCCCAAAGCATAACCAAAGATATTATGGTGGAACCCAATTATGAAAGAGCTGAGTAAATCAACTACCACATCATCAAAATTTAAAGATACCAAATCATTATTGTTACAACAAATGTTTAAAAGGAAAAAGGGAAATTAGTTGGTCACCTTGGTTTATGCCTACATAAAGATAGTAGACTTGATTGCTACAATTTCGCTTAATGTAGCACTGAAGAAGGGAGCCCCTGGGACCAGGCTGCAATAAAACATAACCAAGGAATTAAAACATTGATTGCATCAGAAAAGGGAAGAGACCATAACAATTATGCTCATTTGAATACTTAAATGTAAAACATCGCTTAACAAAGCTGATTACAAGAAAGAGATAGATTCAAATAATTTCCACTTCAAAACATATCATGTGCCTGGCATAGTGTAATTTTCTTTCTACTTTCTATCTGACAAATTTATAAACAAATCATCATCCTGACTGAAAATTTTTTCTCATTTTTTTCAAGTTGCATGGAGAGGTCAAATTCAAAGCAGCACTTTATAAACATGGTTAACCAATATTTATAACACAATGGGTTAAGCCATTAAAAATTTCACAATAAACATGTTCATTGGGAGGTTCAAAAAACACCCATTTCAGTAAATTGGGAAGGGAATTTTCACATCGGTAACAATGGAAGCCACATTCAACTGTACTTACTAACCTATAACATAGTCTATAAAAAGCAACAAAAAGATGATATTCATTGAAAGGCCAAGTGAAGACAGAAACCTGTTTCAAGGAGATCGGGAATGTCAACTTGCCCGAAACTTCCGGCGTCCTAACAATTTCTTTCATGATCTCTCTCCAGTTTCTGCACACTCCAGCACAAGCAACGACATGTTTCCGGGGCGGCCACGTAGCCTCAGACGCCTCAATTCTCATTAACACATCCCTCAAAAGCTCCGGCGGCAAGTTAGCCCAGCAGCTCTGCTTAAAAGCATCAAAAGGCGCCAAGGTGCTATCCTGAACCACCCGGCGAGACCTCGATCTGTTAACATCAAAACCTTTTCTAGACCTGCTTCCAAACTCGCCCTTCATGTCCTGTAGTATACTCCTGAAAGACATTTTTGCTTCCTTTGGCCTTTTAGCTCTTCAATCTGATCCTCTCAAAATTCTCATCACACCCCCAACTATATCCACAAAAAAAAATAAAAAATAAAATAATAAAAAAATTGACTTTACCGTAAACAACAATACCCAATTGCCAATATTGCTACAAGACGATGCTTTTGATGACAACAGCCATGAATTGACCCCGACACATCTCCAAAAATACGAGGATCAACCATAAATTGTCTTCAAAGAACATAAACAACCCAACACCAAAAACATTGGGACTCAGATCTATAGAGCCTAAAACCCAACAATTCCACCAATCTAAAAGCTACTCAGAAAGGAGTCCACTTAACCACACGCCCAATATGTCAATAAAACAAACCATCAATTATTAACCAATAGCACAATCATCATTGCCACAAAGTTCTTACACCCCACAAAACTGAGACCCACAGACCTCAAAGCATCAGTGAGGCAACTAAAAAGGGAATCTGGGCCAGTGTTCGGAGAGCCATTGCGATGCAAGCAAGGCGGATGCAGCGGCCAGAGACGTAAAAACGAGATGAATTGGTTAGTTAGGTTCGGATAATTGCCTAATTAGGCAACTTTCGGTGGGTTGTGACGTGTGTGTTTTCTACTGGCGGACGCGCAGGAATCAAGGAAGAGTCCCGATCACCAGAAGTTACTTTCCATGTGGACCACCCCTGGCTTTTACTCTTTTTTTTTTTTTGATAACAAATTCATTATATATAATACCATATTATATATTATTTAAATAATTTATATTTAACTTATTTTATTTATATTTCACATTTTTAATTTTTTTTTTGTGATTATGGACGATCGAGGCGAATTAAATTAATTTAATTCGCACGCCGTGGATTTACAATCACTATTCTGATTCATTTGGCTATATTTATTCTACTTAAAATTTTTATTTTTTTATGTATAATATTAAATTAATTTAATTTATTTTAAAAAATTAAATCCAATAAGTAACATACAAATCACGAGGTACATTAAAAGACTTATAAAAGTAATTGTCGCATTTTTTATATCAAAATTAAAAAAAATGTATATTATTTTTTATATAAACGGAGATAAAAGAAAAATTAATATAAGAGATTTTTTGTGGCTTATATGGACTAGAATGACGATCACGATAACGATTATTATCAAAGTTAGATTATTATTCGTTTTGTATGGTTTGTGATTAATAAACGGGATCTGGCCCTTGAGGTTGTAGTATCAAAGTTAATTTGATGTGCAAAAGAAAGAAAGTATCGAAGTTAATTACTAAAAAGATGACGATCTTTGAAGCAACCAGCTGTACTTTAATGACATTAAAATTGTTTCTATTAACTTAAACTCTTGAATTAGATCTCAATTAACCGAAACAATTTACGATCTTTGCAGATTTTGGGTAATTTATTTCAGATAAGATTCTCAGTAGTTAATAATTTGTGCTTTAAAAAAAATAAAAAAAATTGACGAGCATAATGAAGACCAATCGTTCCCTGCATTTCATGAAAAAGGGTCATCTTCTAATGAATCAAAAAATTTTAAAATTTTATTTTTAAAATTTCAAAATTTACAATATAAAATTTATAAAAATAAAAATAAAAACAACACAACTTTTATTATGTGACTTATGACTTGATAAAAGAAGGGGGAAAAAAAAAAAGAAAAGAAAAGAAAAGGAGAGACAGTTGCCTTCTACGCCAATGATCTCTTGAACAAGCAAACTGGTTGCGGTTATTGCAAGGCTGTGATGAAGTTTGTGGCATTATGTTTGCGGGGGTTATGTTTTAGTTATTAGGGATTTAAATATTTAAATTGGGCGAGAGGTAGAAAATTACTAAAGAAAACAAAAAAAAAAAAAAAACAAAAAAGACGATGATTACTTCTAACTTCCAAACTCAATCTGAGGGTAACGATTACGTTAAGTTGTCTGGATTACTGGACAAATTAGCGATCCTTAACGTTGACGCCACAAATGTACATTTGCACGTTGCATGGAAAACGGTTCAGAATGAAATTTACCATTCTCCAGACCTTTAAATTGACCATAATATATATATATATATTTTTTTTTAATTTTTTTATTATTATTTTTTGGGAGTTGGGGGGGGGCGCGGGGGTTAAAACTTAAAAAGTTGGGGATAAAATTTAAATTAAATTTACAAAAAGGGACGACCGAACTTTAATTCTTGGCCGAGTCGGTGAAAGGGGAAACGTAAAACTCCGAAGGAATCAAAAATAGCGCATCCCCCGGGGGGGGGTCCCACCAACGAACGCGTCCCATCAAAAGACTGATTTTCCCCGAAACTTGAATCAAGAACTTGATGGAAACACCATCAACGGTGCGGGTCCACTGTCCTTCTATATCAGCGGTGGGTGACATCCTATCAGAACCAGCACCAATATAGGAACCTCGGTTCCCCCTCCCAGTCTTCTACGCAAAACCTGGGTCTTTCCGAACAAGTTCGGGTGCTCACGTCAGCGCTTACTATCGTTGTTGTTTCCTCTGGCCGTCCGTTTGGTTGACGAGGTTTTTGGACATTCTTCGCTCGCAAGTCTCCTCTGTTGTCTTGCTTTTCTTTTCAAGAAAAACTCTTAACTTCAATTTTCTTTTTAATTTTATATTCTAAAGAAATTTTGCCTTGCCTGGGGAGCTATTGGCAAACAGTCACTCACCGTGTTTCTTTAGCCTTTTAGGTTCCGATTGCGGTCTGTTTGTCTGTTCTTTTTTTTTTTTTTAATTATGATTGTTTTTTCCCTATTAAATATGATCTTATTTCCGTTGGGTTGCTGAGAGATTGGAAGAAATCGAAGAAGGCGAGCTACAGTGTAATTTTTTTTCTCACCTCTTCTGGACTTTTAGCTCTTTTTCAGTAGTCGATTCAAGATTGCTGTGTTTCTTCTTCTTCTTCTTCTTCTTCTTCTTCTTCCTCCTCATCCTAAGTTTCCAAAACTTGAAATTTACCCTTTGTCTTTTTTCTGGTAATAATTGTGTTAAACTGTGAAATATTGAACAATGGTTACGATTTTGAGAATTGAGCTTCCTGATCGGCCCGTGGAAGTTTCTTGCGATGTTTGCGTCTTTTACAGCAGTTAGACGTCTATTGATTTTATTATTATTATTTTTTTTTTTTTTGTGTGGATGTTCAGTTTTCGAAAGGGTTAGGCTACTGGGGGTGCGATTCGAGGATGGGCTTCAGTCTGGGTTCAATTGTTTCGAAATTGGGGGCGACATTGGAGGCTGATCAAGGCTCTGTTCACTCTGTTACTTTGTTTGTCGCACTCCTCTGTGCCTGCGTACTGATTGGTCAACTACTTGAGAAGAATCGCTGGGTTAACGAGTCAATCACTGCCCTTGCCATCGTAAATTGCTACTCATTCTTATAATTGGTGGCCTTTGAATTGATATTGGATTGCGATTTTTCGCTGGTAGAACGCCTGCACGAAATTTTGGAATTTTTTCTTTTTTTACTAATTTTTTGCTGCTCTATGGCAGGGTCTCTTCACTGGGATTATTATCCTGTTAAGCACGGGATGGAGAAGCTCACGCATATTGTTATTTAGTGAAGAACTTTTCTTCATATATCTTCTGCCCCCTATCATATTCAATGCTGGGTAAGTTTGATGTGTCATGTGCTTTAATTTATTAATGTGTCATGTGCTTTAATTTACTAACTGGTATCTTGTCCTATCACCTTCTCTCTCATGACATTGCATTTCAGATTCTGTTAATCACACATTCTAGTTGTTGTTATGTTCTTTTTTGGTTTTTTTTTTTTTTGGGGTCTGGCCATTTGGGGAGTTCAATGATTTGGGATCTTTGGTTTTCAGGTTCCAAGTAAAAAAGAAGCAGTTTTTCCGGAACTTTATGACAATAATGTTGTTTGGTGCTGTGGGGACTTTAATATCCTTTGCCATAATATCACTAGGTATGCTCTAAGTCTTCGGTGATGCTGCATTTTCACCACTTCCGTGGTTGAGCTTGTGTGATGGTTACATGGATTTTCAGCACAAGATACTTTCTAGTTTGAAGTTTGCTTAGACACAGCAGTCTGAGCTAATCAGGTCCTGGAAACCGTTGGTATTGTTGTTTATAGAACTATAAAGCAAAATATGAATAATGGATATAGTTGACTAATCCTGAAAATTTCCGTTACATGCTCAAACTTGAAATTGGAAATTGGATATTATGTGTTTTCTTATGTCCAAGATACTCTGAATCTTCAGGAAGAAAAAGGTAAGTTTTGTGCAAACAATTAGAGTCAGTAGGTGGTGACTTTGTTTGGAAACTATTACTGTATTAGGGGAGTGATTTCTGAGTTTTCATGGTGGTTGTGACTTCTGCATTACTGATTCAGGTTCAGCGCAGTTTTTCGGCAAGATGGATGTGGGTCTCTTGGAAACAGTGGATTATCTTGGTCTCTCTCTCTCTCTCTCTCTCTCTCTCTCTCTGACAAACACACACACACGCACGCACATGCACACAAATGCACACACACGATACAGGAATATCTGCATGCACCTGCTGTGATTCACATGTCTGGTATTTTCCTGCTTATGGGATTAGAGTTTTTCATCTGGCATGTAGTTTTAATTAAGAAACATTAGATCAAGGTGCCGCTTTTAGAAAATATTATTCAGTGGGAGTGAAAGGAGAATTGTTTCCTTCTTTGTTCTTTTTCCATTATTGAAATTACACTATAAATACCTTTACTTCCCTTATTGGGTGTTTGCTGGATGTGACATCAATTATTTTCCACAACACATCTTGAAGAACGAAAATTTTTTTATGTGAATTCAGACATAGGTTGCTTCGTAATTTTTTCTTTCTTTCAATGGCACTGCTGAATTCATGATTGACTGATTCTTGTGTTCTGTATTTTAGCACTTGGGGCAATCTTTTCAGCCACAGATACCGTTTGCACATTGCAGGTATAAATTCCTCTGATGCTTCTTGCAAATGATGGAAAGCAGGTAAAAGTTAATCAGTTATCATTTTCTTTGTTTTCATTTGATTTGGCAGGTCCTTAGTCAGGAAGAGACACCTTTGTTGTACAGTCTAGTCTTTGGGGAAGGTGTGGTAAATGATGCCACTGCTGTTGTACTCTTCAATGCAATCCGGCGTTTTGACCTCTCTCATATCACCTCAAGCATTGCCATGCAATTGTTTGGCAATTTCTTATATCTGTTCACTACAAGCACATTGCTTGGTGTGGCGGTAAAATTCTGTCCCTCCCTTTTTGTCCCGCTCATCTCTCTTCTTCCTCACCACTCTGTCTTTGTATATCCACTCCCCCCCCTCTCTCTCTCTCACACACACACACACACTCAATCACATGTTCTTGTGTGGAAGCTTTTTCTGTGTAATCTTTATGCTAAACCACAACACATGTTAGATCATAAGCTAGAAAAATGACTTTTTTAGCATGCTACAACTGTAAAATACAGTTTGTGGTTAATGAATTCCAGTTATTTAAGCTCTAGGGAGTGCAGTGCTTTTAAAGCACATTAGTGTATTCTTGCAACAAGATAAAATGTTGCATTTTAATTGTTTAGCATTACCATCACTAATTTTTGTTGTTGCTGGTGAAGACCATAAGCATATGCTACATTCATGTTGATTGATGATATTTTGTAATGGCTTAAATTGATGGTTCCAGGTTGGATTGTTGAGTGCTTACATCATAAAGAAGCTTTACTTTGGCAGGTATTTGAGGCCTATTATTTACTCCCTTTGATTTTAGTCCTTAACTGGGGATGTGCCAAATATTTTCTTGTAGCAAATCTTGTAGTACATCAGATTTACTCGTCCCAATTTGCTGTAGTATTTGATCTCAGAATAACATGGAGAAAACTAAGCTTTTATATTTAGCCAAAAACCTGCAATGGCTTGGAAAAAACCACTGGGATTTGAAGTTACTGGTTTATCACTAAGATATGCTTGCTGGAATCTTGAGAATCAGACATGGAAGTCATGTCATCTTGTTACCCTCCTTAGCTGTTAACTGACAGAAAGATGAATGCTCTAGGCTATAGTGTTGAAGAACATGGGTTACCCTTGAAGCAAGATAGGAGAATTTCCCATCCCCATCTCTTTTTGGCTTTTTTGTTTTTGCTACTCAGACTAACGTGGCCAACTTTTGTGAGATACAGGCACTCCACTGATCGTGAAGTGGCTTTGATGATACTCATGGCTTATCTTTCATACATGATAGCTGAAGTAAGATTTATATTGTCCTTTTAAGAACTACTAAGATTCCTGTCATACATCTTTGTGCTTAAATGATGGTGTTGGGCAAACACGCAGTTATTCAATTTAAGTGGCATTCTCACGGTGTTCTTCTGCGGGATTGCCATGTCCCATTACACCTGGCATAATGTAACTGAAAGTTCAAGAGTCACTACAAGGTATGCTAATTATTAGTTGGGACAGTTGGCATATTTACATGGACTCTATTCTAATTGTTATGCCTTTCCTTATTGTTAATCATAGATATATGATACTAAATTTCCTGTCCTGTTCTCATATCTGCAGACATGCTTTTGCAACATTGTCATTTATTTCAGAGATTTTCATTTTCCTTTATGTTGGTATGGATGCCTTGGACATTGAGAAGTGGAAATTTGTGAGCAAAAGGTAAACATTTGATTCTTCCTTCCATGGTACCCTAACCTCTTTAACTTTACACATAATCTTTGTACCTTAACGTTACTGCATCTATACTTGTTCTTTATTTTTATTTCCACAGTCCTGGGAAGTCACTTGGTGTCAGTTCTATACTGCTTGGACTAATTCTGGTTGGAAGAGCAGCTTCTGTATTTCCCTTATCTTTCATATCCAATCTGACAAAGAAGTCTCAGACTGACAGGATTGGGTTAAGGCAGCAGGTTGATAATTTCTTTACCCTGTTCTTAGATGTTTCTCATCCTACTAAATAAGGACGAGTTGTTTAATTCTCATGAACAGGTCATTATCTGGTGGGCTGGGCTCATGCGAGGAGCTGTATCTATGGCACTTGCATATAATAAGGTAAACTCTGAAAACGAAACTAAAGATTCTATTTTATTAGCAGATTTAGAAAGGAGTTCACCAAACTTGCAATTTGTGGGAATTTGAGGGAGCTGGGCTTTAAACCTCCATCCGTCCCCCAATAGTTTTGCTTGTGGTGAACCAGGCTAACATTGTTGTTTTTTCTTTTTTCTTTTCCGTTTTTTGGGGGGTGGGGAGTGATTTATTAGCACTGCAGTCATTGATCGAATAATACTGGGGCACCACTATTTATATAATGGAGTCTATCTAATTTTGTATTATGATGTGGTTGCAGTTTACTATGTCAGGGCATACTCAATTGCAAGGAAATGCGATCTTGATCACCAGCACCATCACAGTTGTTCTCTTTAGTACTGTGGTAAGATTCCTTGTAGTGTTTAGGGTTTCGAATTTTGCTTGTCATAGACTTTGGGTTGCTTCCTTCTGAACCTTTTTAGGTGCCTCGTTTTTGTTTGCCTCAAACCACATTTAGCTGGTCATTGCCCAATGGCATGTATCCTACCCAGTTTTCTCTTTTAATTGTATCCTACCCAGTTTGATGTTAAACTTCATATGAGTTTCATGTGAAACTTGCTGAGATGGGAAATGGAATGTTGGTCCCATGCTGGTTTATGGTAGTGCCACTGGGGCCTGCCAAATGACAATAATGAGCTGGTCATTGAGACATGGCTTGGAAATTGGGGCTCAGGTTAAATTATATTCTGACAGTTTTTTTCTTTTTTTGACATACACAAACCTTGATTTTATATCAAGATTGAAAATGTAGACGGTTCAAAATGTAGCCAGTTCAACTTAGGTAGGGGTGAGTCCTGTATGAAATCCAACAGAAAAATAAAATCTCGAGCCCTGATTCGGGCGCTGACTGATAAATGTAGTTCACCCATTGCTGAACTTGTACCGCATTATGTAATATTTAGTTCTGCCAGGTTTTTGGGAGGACAAATTTGATTATATCTTAGATTTTCTCCTTGGTGTGCATATTGTAATTTTCACTGGTTTTTTGTTGAATCTGTTCAGGTATTTGGATTGGCGACCAAGCCTCTTATAAGGTGGTTGTTACCGCAGAAACACTCAAGTAACATGGTGTCTTCTGGCTTCGATGATCCGAAGTCTCTTGTTCTACCTCTTATTGCACACGGACAAGATGCAGAATCCAACGGCGGTGGAAATAATGTACCGCGTCCAATTAGTCTACGCATGCTCCTGACTACACCAACCAATACCGTCCACTATTGTTGGCGGAAATTTGATGATGCCTTCATGCGTCCTGTATTTGGTGGAAGGGGATTTGCACCTCATCATCCTGGCTCACCTACCGAAAGTTTTATTCAATGATGGCAACAAGAAGTGCATACCAAGATTGTAAATGTTGGGAATATGAGGTATTGTTCCAAATTTCAGGATTCCAAGGTTCCTTTTGTGTAAATAGAATAGGAATAAATTGAGATTGGAGGCTTCTGCTGATTATTAGGCGGAATGTGCTTGGCTCCGAGGAAAAAGTTGTATTAATTTATTTGGCAAATACACACATATCATGGTTGTGTATTGAAGTAATTATAAATAGATTTTTGATACAGCTTACGGAGTTGACTCCACATAGAGTTGCAAACTAATAGGAGCCTGGTGTCGTTGTCCTCCACATGGGTTTATCTAAGCTCAGTGTGTGTTTGTGTTTTTCCTTTTGTTTTTTTGTTTGAAAGAACTCGTGAACATAGAGTTTAGTGAACGAATTGAGGGACACTTTGAGTGCTAGCAAACTTGTGTTTGGTTATAATTTGTTTTTGGATGTATTAGGCAGGAGTGGTTCTCTCTTTCTTTTCCTCTTTTATTTTTTATATAGAAGATAAAATGACAACTAGATAATTTAATTAAATCATTTGTTTTCATTGCGCAGCATATGGTATAAGCTGAAGCTGGGGGAAGATTTCGGCACCCATTTCCTGACTCTACCGCACACACTGGATTCTAACTAGTGATGAATAATATCAAAATCCGGTTGCAAGATAATTTAAAATGATCAGTTATTTGTAATGAATAGTATCGTTTGTGCAAGCAAAGCAGGAAAATACCTTCTTGATTAATTACAGCATATCATTCTGAACGTAGTTACTATTACAACTATCATTCGAATCGTTGTAAGTTTAGATGCTATTCTTGTTAATATACAATTTAAGTTTTTAAGTATTTTTATAAATTAAAGTATTTTGTTTTAATAAACAAGAGAATTCCTGATAAAATTTTTAATATTTTAATTTCATTTAACCACTATCCAAATCTAACCTAAATCTCACTTTCTTAAATGCAACTATTGTCAGTATTTGCAATATCCTTATTACCGAAAATTGCTTTACTAGAATTCAAAAATGTAAGAATGGTTAGTTTATCCTAGTTTAATTTTATATAGATATACTGTGGCTTATTTTATTTTATTTATTTTTAGTTTGTAGGAATTAAGTATCCAGTCTTATACTTAAAATTAAAAATTTATGTTAATTTTTCTCTGTTAATCTAATGACTCACACCTCACAAGAAGTTGCAATAGGTCTTCGACCTATGACTCGAATTCTGAGGAGAAGATCTTTCCCAAATACCGACTTTTCGACCGTTGCTCATCACGGAATTTCTTTAATTTTTCGGCCGCCAGCCGACCGGGTGCGCTCCCACATGGCCCACCCTTTCAGGTACGGCCAATACCAAAGTAATTTGAAAATCCAGCCCAGAGATTTTAAAATTTAAATACTAACCAGACCGGACCGGACCAGACCAGGGGCTCGAGAGCCAGACGGCGGACACCAGCTAAGCTATGCTCGGTTATTCTATGTTGCAAATGTAGTGAAAATACGAAGTAGTGTCCGTAAATTACGACGCTTCTTTCAGCCGGCGAGAGAGTCAAGGCCCCACCCCACCAGAGAGAATGGGGAGGGGGAGATGACGTGTCGGGTTCCCATTGGATATAACGAATACCTAACAAAGAGTCCAAAAAGGACACCGGGAAACTCGAGGAAGTGTGTTTCTGAAATTTGAACAAACTCCTCTCAAAAGGAAAAGCAAAAGCGTCCCCCCCTCGGCCGGTTCCGTGCTGTTATACAGTCAATAAAATAAAATAAAATAAACAATGTAACTCTGTAACACAACAGCTGTTTGGAGACAAGCGAAGGAGAAACGAACAAGAAGCTCAGGTAGTACTTTTGCTCTCTCTCTCTCTCTCTTTCTATGATGTCGAGTGAATGAACCTAGAACTATACAGGATGTTGTGTCTCAGTTCGAGTTTGCAATGGGACAACGTTGTTTTCTTAGAGTTAGGTATATGCATTACTGATATATGTTCTTCGAAGAAAGGAAATATAACAGGTATGTGAAGGGTAATTTGGTCATTTTATTATTGTTTGAGTTGGAGTTGAACCGTTCTCTCTGCTTTTGAAATTGAAATTTCCCTCTGGCTGTAATTGTTTGCATGGAATGACATTTATAACCTCCCACCACATGGCCTGCCTCGCCTCCCTAGTGGTGCCCGGTCTATGATAATGTCCAAAGATGTCATTTTATTTTTTCATTTTTTGGCAACTTATATTTCCAAGAAAAGATCACAAAGCCTGTGCTGCTATAACATTGTTGGCTTCTCCATGGGGTTGGCATGGATGGATTTGGTTATTTGTATGAAATTTTTTTTTTGAATAGCTCTGTTTGTTTTTTCCTATTTTCTTAGTGCCGTGGTTTTACTATTAGAAGGTGAAGAAGGTAATCGATCATCAATAAGAGAACAGAAAAGAAGGTGAAGATGAAGAATGAAACCTCACGTTGGTGGTGGTTTGATAGCCACCAGAGCTCCAGACGGTCTCCATGGCTACAGTCCACTCTCGGCGGTAATTTCCTCTTTTAACCATCGCTCTCACACCCTGTCCCTTTTATTCTTTTCTCGTCTTCAAACCCTTTTTTTCTTCTTTTTGGCGGGGTGGGGGCTGGGGTTAATTTCTGTTGGTATCATGTAGTTCTTGAACTTTTAGAGTGTCAATTTGTTTGGAAGATCCCAGGGATATTTCGAATCCATGCACCCTTTGGGGTCTTTTAGTGATGTACCTGTGCAAATGGACGAAACACTTTTCTTTGTTTGGAATTATCTGCATGATGGTTATCAACTTCTACATCAAAACATGATTACCTTTGCGTAGTTAATCAGTACATACTTGGACAACAAGTGTAGCTTTTGGTGAGAATTTGATGGTGTGGTGAGAGGTGTTGATTACCAAACAAATTGTGTTTTTCTTTCCATTTTTTTTTTTCTTTAAATTTTCTGGTTTGCCTTGTCTCTTGGATTAATAGCCATGTGGGATGAGAGGAAGGTTTCATTATTCAACGGTGGATCTGCCGCTTCCCCTTTTGATGACTATAGAGGACGCAGTGGTGTGAGTGGGAGCCATCTTATGGTTTTGTGGTTCTTGATGTACACACCATCTACCGTTAGTTGTCTTTATGAACCTTTTGGAGCGGCCCCTGAATTTCATTCAAGTGTCAAGACATGAAATGCTCCCGTTATAACCTCATGATGCCCTGCACCCAGCCAAGAAAGTTACGGGGGCCATCCGGTCTCATACTTTCCTCTTCCCTACTGCGCCGCCACCCCCCCCCCCCAAAAAAAGAAAAAAAAAGCCGAAGCCAAATCTGAAAAACTTTTCATATTCATGGTACCTCTCCCCCCCTCCTTCGGTTCTGTTTTGTTTTAAGGTTCAAATAAAGCCAAGTTTACTTTGTCATTTTTGGCCTTGCTTAAAGAACGAAGACAATTTCTTTTAACTAGCTACCCAAAAAGGATTTACTCTGATTTCAAATATGTACACAAGCAAGTTGGACTCATTTAAACAGTCTGGGGGGTGCACATGAAAATAGATAATTTTAACATTCAGTTTTCCGCATTTTCCTAGATCAATTTTCCAGAAATGCAGGATTGAGTCCTGAGATCAACCAACTGATTCTGTTCTCTGTGTATTTTCCCTTTTCTGGCTTTTGCAATTTACTGTTCTGCAGGAATCACCAATTTATTGACATTAGCTCGTTTGATAGATCATAACTTTGTTTATCTAAGTAGATTAATTGTAGTTCTCTTTTTTGGCATGGCAGAGTTAGATGAGAAGATTAAGGCAGTGCTAAAACTGATAGAGGAAGATGCAGACTCCTTTGCTCAGCGTGCAGAGATGTATTACAAGAAACGGCCAGAACTAATCTGCATGGTTGAAGATTTTTACAGGGCACATCGTTCATTAGCAGAACGATACGATCAACTTAAGACTGACTCTGGAAGCCGCCTCCTAACAACATTGGGGTCTCCATTCTCCGTCAAATATCAACCTGAGAAGCCTCTCAATGTGATGGATCAGTCCTATGACAGCCACTCTGAGACTTATGACGCTGAGGACTCTGCTGAATCTGAAGTCGACGATCCTGAACAAGAAGATGAAATACAGGCTTACAAAGAAATGAAAATTGAGAACCCTGAACAAAAAGAAGAAGTCCCAATTTGCAGAAAAACAGAAGTTGGAGTTTCAAGTGTCTTAATGGGTGAAATGTTGAAATTGAGGGAAGAACTTCAAAGATTTAAAGAAGAGAACAGGATGCAGAAGGAACAACTTTTGGAGGCAGACGAAGACAAGAGAAAGGTCATAGCTTTGCTTGAAGAAGAGAACAGGGTGCAGAAAGATAAACTTTTGCAGAAAGACGAAGAGAAGAGAGAAGCTATAAGACAGCTCAGCTTAGCTGTGGAAGCACTTAAGTCAGAGAATATGGGGCTAAGGAAGCGTATCGCTAGAGGGAATACCCAAAAAAGGAGCTTCTTTGAGTTCGAAAAGTTAAAGGAGGCATTTTTAGGGAAGCTTTTCACTGGGTCTCCAAAGTCCCAGGGCTGTGTTGTAGCCCTCTAGAAGCATTTATCTGAGCCACAGTTTTAGCTTGAATAGTGTGTGTAAATTAGGCGATGGCCACTGAAAGCAACTTAGCAAGTCGATTTAATATTTCCCTTCAACCTTATTCCCTAATGATGTAGCGCAATCCCTATATAAATATATGATGTAATTCAATTATGGATTACTGTCTGTAGTGAATTTATTTCTCTCTAATATATCGTTCCTCTTCTTGGACAAATTCATTGCCATAAGAAAATGGAGCTTGCGGTCAACAATTTTACTCTTTGTCGTGTAAATTTTGGCTCTAGCAGTTCAGAGCAACGGACCAGCACCGATCAGTTTAGGCCAACAACTGTTGCTCGTAGAATTATAATAGCATCTTTCTAGGGGATTATAATCATGGTAGTAATTACTATCTGCAGCTCCATCAGAAACAGAAGCTTCATAGTCGCCAAAAAACCTTCAATAAGCTGGTGCAGAAGGAAGCATTGACGGTTTTACCAGACAGACAACTATTCTAGTCACTCCACAGCATTCCATTGTCTCCCTATGGACAACCAAGGGCCAAGGCAGGTATAGGAACAAAGGAGGCACTTTTTTTTTTCCCTTTTATTTACCGACTTTCCAAACATTATCCTGTCATAAACCCACAACAAGGCCCATACACTTGAAAGTATCGACCGTCACAGAAAGTGGAATTGTGGAACCACCAGGAACAATAATTGAAGCCGACACCAATTGTACCTCACAAGTTAGCAAGCTGCATGATGCAAAACACCAGAAAACAAGAAACCACTGCCAGTACTTTAGATGCTGATGAAGTTAGAGAAACAGAAGAAGAAGCTGGCAAAGCCCTAGATGGTGAAATTGCCAATTCAGCTCCAGGAGCTTGGATACCATCCGGACTTGGAGGGCTTGGGCTTGCAGGGATGATAGGCAGTGATGACTCAGCTGCAGAAGGCACTGCAGCTCCCGGAGTGGGGAACAAAGGTTCAGTATCTGGTGGAAAACTTGGAGGAGACGATAAAGGACCCACGGGCAAGAATGCTGGTGCTTTTGATGTAGTGGAGAGCCGCACGTGTGTTTGAGCATGTGAAGAAAAACAGGCGATGAAGACCATGAAAATGGCCAAGAATGACGAAAAAGTAGTCATTTAATGATGATGAAATCAATACACCTGTTATGAACTCCAATAAAATGCATCGAGAGAGAGAGAGAGAGTGCGATGAATCATGGGAGAATGTGAGGAGGACCATGATTAAGGCTTTAAAGGTTCCTGGCTAGAAGTGCTGGTGGGGGCCTCTGGCGACAAGACGCAGCTCTGAATTTTGGTTTAAGGGAACACCTGTCACTGAGATTATAAAACTGGATTTTCTTTTTTTTTTTATGAAGGATGAGCGACGTTTATGCTTTTGTGGCCCGTGAAGTTATGTTGTTGAATAAAAAAGAACCAAAAAAAAAAAAAAACTAAAAAACTTAAAAATAAAGAAACGTAAAATTTATAAGAATGAGAGAGATTATTTCAAATTATACATTTTAAGATTTAATAAATCTTTTAATTAAAAAAAAAAAATCCGACACAATAGTGGAGTTGAAACAACAAAGAACCGTCGTGACGGGCGGCCCTTAACTCATTGAAATGAAGTTGAAAACTACAAAGCTTGCTTGGTCCAAGCCAGAAAATATTCTAAACATAAATGGGCAATTGGGAACGGTTCGTCTTGATTGAGGCCCAGCCTGTTAAGGGTCTCGTGTGGTTTTAGAATCCACAACGACGCCGAGGCCCCCAGCCACACCGACGCCTGTTTACGTATTGAGTTTGACTTTCGATATGTCTCAATTAAACTAAAAATTAAAAAAATATATATACACAAAGTGGCAGCTAAGATTGTGATGTTGTTACGTGCAAGTTTACCAGTTCCCTCCATTACAGCGGCAGCTAAGTTTCAAGCTAATTGGAGAATTAATAATGATAAGTGACAGAATTTCTGTCAAAATTCCCCGAACAAAAGATGGGAAAATGTTTTAATTAATTAGCTTGGATTAAAATTTTTCGGTTCCTAACGTTTGAACTCAATAATTAAAACTACAAATTCAAATTACTGTACGACCAACGAAAATTTGAACTTAAAATCCTTAATTACAAAACGACCTCGTTGATATCAAACCGGAAGGCATTGGTATTTGGTCAAAGTTTCAGGCAGAATATCTCGCTGGTAGGCCCCTCGGCATTGGTATTTGGTCAAATTTTCATAAATCTTATACTCTTACACATAATTAAAATTTTTAATCACTAATTAGTCTTAATCACGGTTCGCTATGAATGTTCTTTACTAGTTCAACACAACCTTTGAATCGATCCATTAGCCCATACAGAAAGATTACGCACGCAGCGCAATAATAACTCCTTGACTAGATCGCCAACGGAACCCTTTGCTCATACAGCTGCTGTCAATGTGACATGAGTCACACGCGAGCGCCCCCGGGCCTTCGTTGAACCCACAATTACTTTAAGTAATCAAGGATGGTAGGTGACAAGGAGCACCGAAATTTTATTGTGAATATCAATTTTTGATGTAAATCGTATTGTGTAGTGATATAACAATGACTATAATTATATATTTTTTTTCCTGATAAGTTGATTATAATTGTTATTGACTCGGTCTTTTTAATTAATTAATAAGTTTCAGCACAAATTATTCGAAGAATTCTCATTGTATTATTATTATTATTTTTTCTTTCTCGATGTGGATGACAAAGTCTTGGATTTCTTTTCAGATCGATATCAATACCGTTTGACCAGCAAACCTTACAAAGAAATCATAGAGAAACAACAACTAATCAAATTATATTATAAACAGTATTTTTTTTTAACAAATTATGGTCTATTATTCGATATGAGAGAGAGATATTTAATATTTAATGGCATTCCTCGTGTAGCGGAACAGAGAAGCATTCAATTTCAATTACTTTAATACAACTCTACAAGGTACTCCACGAAATTAAAAGGACACTTCTTAATCCAAAACCTAAAATGCCCCGCTGACTGACTTTGGGTGCATTGGACGTCCTCGTTGGTGACTTCAAAACGACTGAAAAAAAAAAAAAAAAAAAGGTCGTCTCTCTGAGCGCAAGAAGTGCTGCCGCAGATGCACTAGGATTCGATTGAGGTCCCTTGGCCTCGGGTGGCAGCTATATAGAGAGCCCTTCAATGTTATATAGATTTTGTGCTCTTTAAAGTCAAAAGCCCCCATTTCTCCATTGTTCGATTCCCTGCCCCTACTTTTCTTTATCTTTTTCTTTTTTTTTTAATTCCCTCCTCTTCTTTCCTTTACAAGGAAAGAGAGGAAAAGGGCACGGACTTCAGATTGAAAAGGCACGCAATCCACTCAGCCAAATCAAAGGCAAAAGAGAGAAAAAAAAAGAAAGCAAAATACTAATGGAAGATCCAGTTGCAATCATCGTAGGAGCTGGCCCCGCTGGCCTGGCTGCCGCTGCATGTCTAACCTTTCATTCTATTCCTCACATCATCATCGAAAGAGAAGACTGCTTCGCTTCTCTCTGGAAAAAGTATTCCTACGATCGTCTACACCTCCACTTGAAAAAACAGTTCTGCGAGCTGCCTCACATGTCGTTCCCTGCTTCGTGTCCTGACTATGTGCCAAAAGACCAGTTTGTAGAGTACTTGAACGACTACGTTTCCCACTTCAAGATCAGTCCTGTCTACCAAAGATGTGTTGAGTTGGCAAGTTACGATGAAGGTTCCAGGAAGTGGAAGGTGAAGGCTAGGAATATAAGCTCAAGTGGTGTGAATCCGATTGAGGAATATTCTGCCAGGTTTCTGGTCGTGGCAACTGGAGAAACTAGCGATCCTTACACACCAGAGATTGATGGGTTGGATACTTTCACGGGAGAGGTTTTTCATTCTACTCGGTACAAGAATGGCCAGGCTTATAGTGACAAGAATGTTCTGGTTGTTGGGTCTGGTAATTCTGGCATGGAAATTGCACTGGACCTCGCCAACCATGGTGCCAAAACATCCATTGTTGTCCGTAGCCCGGTATCATGTTTAATTAGTTGATCATTTCCATCACTATTATGGTCGGTTTGTTTAATTATTAGTATTTAACACGTAATTTATTTTTATATCTCATCTAATAATTTAAAATTTTAAATTAAATATTTTTTAATATTATGTTAGAATGTATAATTAAAATTGTGAGTATAAAGTATGTGATATTTTCAGTCTAATAAAATTACATATAATAAATATATTAGAATTTAATATTTATTCTTCTAACTGACCTAATGAATTAAACTTTTAGATCAAACAATTTTTTTAATATCAGTAATGTGTTTTTTTTTTGTTTTTGGATCACGAGCAGATTCACATTTTATCGAGGGAGATGATACACGCGGGCTTGGTTATGTTGAAGCATTTTCCACTCTGGATGGTGGACTATTTAATGGTGATGTTTAGCAAGCTTGTTTATGGAGACTTGAGCAAGTATGGGATAACGAGGCCACGGGAAGGTCCATTTTTCATGAAAGTTGCTTATGGGAAGTACCCAATTCTCGATGTTGGCACCCTTGACAAGTTCAAATCTGGGGAGATTCAGGTATGACATGTTAATCAAATCTAGGAACCATGACTGTGTCATGCGATCATGGTCAATTGAATTAAGTCTTGCGTATGGCTTAGTTTTGGCTTTTCTTAGGGGAAACCATTCGGTCCACGACGTGACTATCATGTCATCGATTCTTTTCATACTTATAAGCTTCTGTTTGGTTTTTTTTTTGTTGGGAAGCAAACGACTTTGACTTCTTCCATATACATGACCAGTATGGTTGGGTGGCATCCTAGGCCGTGTGTAAGGTGCTGCCCTGCTGCTGGTGGGGCCTCTGATACACGCTTTGAGAGACACAATACCTTTCAAAGTATGTTTTTAACCTTAAAAAAAATAATAATAATAAGCAAAATGTTAGGTTTAACTGTTTGTTTACTTACTAGCAAAATATAAAGGAAGAGCAAATAGAGTATAATAGGTAGCCATCCAGATATGACATTTTCTTCCACCTAAGATTTTGAAAGAGATGCTGGTACACGACCGGTAATGCAGTCTTCCAACTAAGATATGACAATGTCCTGGAAAATTGGCGAACCATTTCAGACGTCGATATACTACTTTGTATTTTAAAATAGAGAAATAGGGGGAGTATGCGTTGTTTTTTATTTTGTCTCCCCATTACGCTAAAATATTTGAAATGTAAATCCTAGAGAATGTGTCAGTGAAGGTGGGGTAAGTTAAGGAGTAGTTGAGGGAGCAAAACCATATGCTCGGTAGTGTGCCTGTCTAAGGAATCGTTTTTATTGATTAATAATATATACAATGGTGCTTTTGCAGATTTTGGATGTGATGTCGAATCCATATGCTAATTCATTGAGAAAACACAGACGATGATGAATACAGTTAAATGTAATTAATAAAATGATGTAGACGTCAATATAACAATGCATAAGGTGACTAAAGGAAGAGAAAGAAATTTGAAGAAAAAAAAAATTGTACCATTTTATTAATTGTTTTAAGCTGTATCCATTACTTTTGCCCTTGTGTCGATAGTTACTTCCAACTCACTATTGATTGCTGAAGAGTCTATTTAGCTTCCCTTGACATCCAGATTAAATTTACTGCAATGACTTTTATTATGGCAACCCCATGAGGTCCGCTGCCTGTACACCAACCAACAATTGTGAGAAGTTTCGATTCAACATTTTGCAGGTCTTTCCCACCTTAAAATGCATACGAGGCAGCAATGAGGTGTTATTTGAGAACGGCAAGTCGTACCCTTTTGACACGATTGTTTTCTGTACTGGCTTTAAGAGATCCACGAACAAGTGGCTGAAGGTATGGAAACATCCGAGGGGGAATAAATAATAGTCGAAATATACTCGATGTATATGCTTAACAATTAAAATTGTTTTGACGAGAGCAGGATGACGATTACCTTTTAAGCGAAGATGGGCTTTCAAAGCCGAGCTACCCTAACCATTGGAAGGGGAAGAACGGCTTGTATTGCACCGGATTGTCAAGGAGAGGGCTGTATGGATGCAGCGCAGATGCAAACAACATTGCCAAAGATATCAAGGCCCTACTATAGGATATTCCAAGAAACCCATTTATTATCGAGCACATGGGCTAAGAAGATTTATCAGTGGCATTCCCAAGGGTCTGAGCGCATGTGGACAGTCAACTGCTCCAGTGATTCGTAGAGTTGACGGTTGGCGTTTGGTTTGCAGAGATGGGTTCCTTTTATTTACTAGCATAATAAATATACACGTACGGGACATTACAACGTGAGGTCTCCTCAGATTCTGCATGCTTATATCTACAGGTACTAGTCGTGTGTCGGTGCGTCGCCTCTGTTCTCCACGAAATAATAATTCCAAGTGGTTCGATTGATCGACGCCCCTTTGCAGTCGAAAATTAAACATTCCCGGACATTCAAAATGTCTTTTTATGAAGGAAAAGGGCGATCTTTTATTCTAAAAGGGGACATAAAAAAAATTAAACGAAGATTAGAGAAATTATGGCAACTTAGACTTTCCTTTTTAAATTGCATATTTAACAGTCTGATTTTCTTGGGGGCAACACAAGCTAGAGGAGTAATATGCGTTTCTTACAAAGAAATGACGTCTAAATTAATTACTGTACCGATAATCTATCTTAGCAAGTTGAATTTGAGTGCCTTTCAATGAAAAAGTGTATATTATCAACCATATGCCCGGGCTAATTTTTTCTTTTTTTAAAGTAGAAACTTTGATAACTTGGCATTAATTCCTCTTTCTACTAATAAAGTTTGCATATTAATTCACAATTGAACACCAGTACATGTAACTGAAAATTTAAAATTTGAAGTATCATGACTCATTTGATTAGATTTTTTTGGTTTGAAAAATGTCGAAGACCATGTCTTCTGATATACCAAAATATAAGGGAAGCATCAGTTCGCTCGTGCTTACAATTACTAAAAACAAGAATTAATGTCGAGCTTGGGAACAGCCATGCCCTTATGTCAGATTCAGCATGAAATTCCACGTGTCATTTTTTGTTTGATCATGAAATGTGTTCCACGTTTTAGTACGTCGCTTAAGATGTTAGCACATGGTCTACTTTCTTCTCACTCACCATAAAATATTAAAGTTTCCTCTTTCGTACAGAGGATTAAGGGTGGGAATTTTCCCCCCGGTGGGCGGGGGGGAACTTAGAGCTCATTTGGCATGGGTAAGATTTGAAAATGAAATGAATGTCTTTTAATTCTGTAAAGAAAATTTGTGATAAAAGTAATACAGGAAAAGAAAATTTGTGAATATAAAAATTGTATTACTCGATTTTAACAACGACACTTACATGATTCTATTTATAGGATTAATTGTATACAACTCAATAAGTAAACTATCTACAATAAGTACATAATTATGAAATAATGAAAAGAAGTAATTAATAGTAGACATAATAAGAAAAACATTCCAATAATATATATACTCACATCACAATAATATTTTTATTATATTTTAATGATCATAGTAAATATTATTGTTATTACGTAAATCATGACGAAGCAGGTTGTCTTGAAGTTCGAATGTCCAATCTCGAAAAATCACATAAAGCCACTCTTTTCCTTGCCCACCACACCACAAAGAAGACACCCAAATAACCAAAAACATTGAAACAGGGCCCCCTCTGTCACCAAGAAAACAATGCAGCAAGACCCGGCTACAGTACTCATAGTAGGAGCTGGCCCCGCTGGCCTTGCAACTGCTGCATGCTTGAGCCTGCAATCGATCCCTTTCATGATTCTCGAAAAAGAAGATTGCTTCGGTTCTATTTGGAAAAAATATGCCTATGATCGTCTCCATCTCCACCTGAGAAAACAATTCTGCGAGCTGCCCCACATGCCATTCCCAGCCAATTACCCCATTTACATACCGAAAGATCAATTTGTAGACTACTTAAATAACTATGTTTCTCACTTCAAGATTGCTCCCGTGTATCAAAGGCGTGTTGAATTAGCAAGTTACGATGAAGGGTCCAAAAAGTGGAAAGCTAAGGCCAGGAATTTGAGCTCCGGTGAGATTGAGGAATATTGCATCAGATTCTTAGTGGTGGCAACCGGAGAAGCTAGCAATCCTTACGTGCCCGAGGTCAAAGGATTAAATACCTTTCCAGGAGAGTTTCTCCACTCAACTCAGTACAGAAATGGTAAGGCTTATGCCGACAAGAAAGTTCTGCTTGTTGGGTCTGGAAATTCTAGCATGGAAATTGCACTGGACCTGGCAGACCATGGTGCCAAAACATCCATGGTTGTCCGTAGCCCGGTAATGAATAACCTTAAATTTTAACCTCTTAATGTTATTAATTGATAAATTAATACGTGTACCAGTTTAACAACCTGTTAGCAAGTGATTTACATGTTTGGAAAATGCAGATGCACATTTTAACTAGGGAGATGGTATACTTGGGTCTTCTTATGTTGAAATACCACGTGCCATATATCGTGGTGGACTCTTTGATGGTCATGCTTAGCAAGCTCGTTTATGGAGATTTGAGCAAGTATGGGATAATTAGGCCGAGAGAGGGTCCCCTTTTCATGAAAGTTGCATATGGCAAATACCCCATTTTCGATCTTGGTACCTGCGGCAAGATCAAGTCTGGGGAGATTCAGGTAATTGTTCTAATTTGTTGACTTATCTTGTCTCTTCATGTTTTTGGCGGTAAAAGCGAGCGGTAATAAAGAGCAAAACCTGGAAGTGCCGCGGCCGGCGAAAAAGATTAGACATGCTTATAAAAGGCATGCCCTCAAATTAGGAACAAAAAGCACATGTCACAGCAAGAACAAAATGCTGAGATGCAAAAAGAAAGATGAAGTTTTTGACTTTTCCAGCCTTGGCATTACCGTAATTGGATTGCTATACCTGTCAAACTCAAACACTTTCCAGTATATCTGTTCCCTCTTTTGAAGATAATGCCCCTGTTTAACCGCTTAGAGGTATATAAAATGAAGTAGATGAACCCAACGTGGAACGGTTCTCTCACCCACCACCCAAAAAAAAAACAAAACACGTCACAAAAAGTTAGTTGGATTCATTTAGAGCATATAGTAAAGGCGTGAATAAGTTATATATATATTTTTGTTATTATAAATAAATGAAGTTGAAAATTGAAAAGTTATTTTAATTTTCTTTTTTTTTATAATGACCCTGTACCCTAATAAATGTGTGGCTGGCTAACGGTGCTCTTCATAAACTTTCCTCCCATGTTGGAGTGTCTTTGATGCATAACGGCAATGTTTCTTCAAATCCTATGCTATTTACGCCCGCTTCGGCTTGTGCCCAAATATGAGAAGTTTTTTGTGCATACGCAGGTCTTGCCCGCTTTAAAAAGCATGAGAGGCAACGAGGTGACATTTGAGGATGGTAAGTCGTACCCATTTGACACGATTGTCTTCTGCACTGGCTTCAAGAGATCAACAAACAAGTGGCTGAAGGTATTTTGATGAAATAAGTAGCAAGAAAACAAGCACTCATGCATTATAAATTAAGCGAAAATGTTATGTCAAACTTTACGTGGTTTCATGTTTCCTTCTGTTTTTCTTCATAGGATACATCAGAATTATTAATGTTCCTTTTGTTTTTTGAAGGATGATTGCCTTTTAAACGATGAAGGGATTCCCTAGCCAAGTTACCCTAACCATTGGAAGGGAAAGAACGGTTTATACTGCATTGGACTTTCAAGGAGAGGGCTCTATGGAATTAAAGCTGACGCGAATAACATAGCCAACGATATCAAATTGCTTGTGTAGGAGGGGTCACCAAATAGAATGCTTACCCAAGTCTATGTGAGGATACGAGGCTTGTATTGTTTTGGAAGTGGCTTTGTAAGAAGAGTTGTGGGGTGTGGCCACGAGATGCTTGGGGAGAGACCGTTGGGCGAGTTTGTTATTGTTCTGATTCTTGTTGGTGAGGTCGTGTTTGTGTTATTTCGTAGTTGTTTGGGTCGCCAATAATGACCTTAAATGGCTGGATAGTAGTCTTGTGCCCTTAGTCACTATATGGAAACCTGTTAGTTTCTTGTTCAAAGACTCGGTGGTCCAAATTTGAAAGGAGAAAATAAGTAATGTACGTAGTTGGATATAATTAGTAAAATAATATGAATATGTATATGAATATTATTATTATTATTATTATTATATGTAAAAGGTGATAGAGAAAAAAAAAACTATATTATTTTATCAATGATGTTCAACTGTTTCGTGTAATTATTCCCTTTGTAAATAAATTAGGTCTCCATTGTTACTAAAACAAAAAGAGAAAGCTTCCAGAATGGTGCGTTGAACCAAAATTCACCTATTCGTGTATTTTAATTTGCAAAGATACCGTCCATAGCATTGCTGTCCTTTTTTTTTTTTAAGGTTTTGATCTGAGATTGTGTTCCCCATTAATTGGACACTCGACAATAAGATGGCGATTTAAAGAAATTGGACCTGCGAATTCAAAACTCCGCTCTTTAACGCTTAACTTTATTAAATTTTGAAATTTATGTACGCGTTCATGTGATATAGGATGTACCACTTGTTAAATTGAATATTGAATCAATGGTTACATTCATGGTGTTAGAGGCTGGCTGCAAAATTTTTTTCCGGTACGGTTCATCCCCCTGATCAGAAAATGCAACTGACTATTTAGTCAGAAACCGTGGTGGGGGGGGGGAGTGAAGCCACTCAGATAACAAGCTGCTTTTGATCAATTTGGCAGCCCTAGCACTATAGAGTGCCTACCATGGCCAACTATTATCGATGGCTGTGTAAATACCAGATTAAGCCCAGAGAAGTCCATCGAAGCCGATTTCCAGATTTGAAACAGGGCCGTCGTCAAACTCCTGTTCTATTGCTTGGTGGTCTCCCAGCGAATCCACATATGGTTCCAGAAGATCAGGAGACCGTTCAGATGGTATCCCATAATCTCTCAGAATATGGGATGAAGCAGCACTGGCCGCTTCCCGCTCCAACACAGCCAAGTAATTGTCTTCAAATTCAAAAACTAAATACTTGTCCTTGCATGCTGGTCGCCCAAACAACAACGAGATTTCAAATGAACGAAGTGGAAAAGAAAGTGTTCCACAATACAGAAAAGATATGGCATCACTTACAGTCGACAAGGTGCACTAGGTGATGAATGTTCTTAATTCGAGTTCCATTGATCCTCAAAACCTGCAATTGTATCATTCTGGATTATACATGAATAACTTGGCAGGCAGCATAACAGAGCTGTATCAACTGATAACTTGCCTGCTGGTTGCCCATATCTTCATACCCAATGTTGACTTCATTTGCTAATACCTATCAAACAAGAGAGAATAAGTGCAAGATCCATCTTTTCAGAATAAAGACCATTCTGCGTACAAGACCTCTGCCACTATAATCAAAGCAACTAATACACCAGTATCAAGTCTATGAACAGCGAGTGAAAGCTACCTGTGAAAGGATAACAATTTGTTCCTCTTTGAACCTAGCAAGAGAGTAGCGTGCCTTTGCCAGCAATTTCAACTGAAGAAGACCGAACCAAGACCGATGAAAGACAAAGCCCATACAATGAATCATGATCAAGAGGTACAGTATAGAAAGTAGTTCAAACTAAAGATGTATTCTTGATTTTCACTGCTTACCCCTATGGAATCTTCACACTCCTCACTGTTTTTTTTTTTTAAGAAAAAAAGGAAAAAAAAAGAAGAATTTAGCATCAGGATTAGGACACTGTGGGAAAAAAAAAACACTTATATAAGAAAAGTTTATGGACACAGTTGAGCACCGGGAAGCATTGCATACTCTATCAGGGGTTCTGAAAGTGGGGTAAACACCAATCCAGCAATTATTAGATAAGACGGCTGCCCTCCATCAATATGATAGGGAACCTTGAAGCAAGAGAAGAATAATCAAGATTAGTTTAGAATTTTTTTTTTTTTTAAGCAAAAGAAACTACAAGAACAGTTTATATAGTTAATAACTCTGAATTTCCACACACATACCAAATGCACCCTTGGATTTAAAGCTACTTGGACTTTCATGTAAGTGCCTGCTCTGATGATACCAAGCTCTGCCACATCACCTGCAAATCTATAGAAAAGCACCATTAAATGTATGAGAAGAAGTACCGAGCCTATCATGAAAGTGCAATTTCAATATGCAAGGAAAAAGTTCATTCAATGGAAAAACTATTGGAGTCATCCCATGACTAACATCCTAATGGATTGAAAACCATATCAACAGCAGCAGTGACTCAAGTTCAAATATGATAACAGCATCCTCCCTTCCACCTGGGTTTTCAAGGGTAGAGAGTACTGCAATTTAACAGCAAAAGCTAAGAAGACTGGCTGGAGCACAACACTTCAAGTGCAATGAACAGGATAACCTAAAAAAAAGACTAGTGAAAACAAAAATCACTTTGGATTTAATTTAACAGAACAAAACAAGTGCCTTTACTTTTGACTAATAAGGTAACGGAATGCAATGCGCTCATTTGATCGGAATGGCACTGTTCCTTCACACCCTACATGGACATCATCAAAGCTCACAATCACATCTCCCTGCAAAGAAAACAGGTGTCAATAATCCAAAAAATAGGAAGATAGGTATGGCATTGTTATGTCTCATTACTTCTTTGATTGATTGAATTGCTTTTCCAGTTTGTCAGCACATACAATATAATCATATAGGGTAGATGCCCCTTGTAAAGGGAAGGATCATGAATTTATGCCCAAGAAGGACCAGACATAGTAAGGTATTAGTTAATATGGTATGCATTGCCTTGTTGGGAGCTTCTTTTATGTAAGACAATCCACTGCTGTTAACTTCTCTACAAATACAGGTTTCCACTTTAATGCCATCTCTCATCTTTCAGTCATTGTCATTTGTCAAGTTAAGATAAGATCAAATAATTGAATACTTGTAAAAGTTACTAGCCTTAAAACATTGACAAGCACCATCCCAGTAATACGAGGTTTCCTTCTGGATGACCATTAGAAACAGTCCTTAACAAATATTCGATTAAGTGTAGTAAGATTCTAAAGTTACAAATGACCATGTACCTCCTTTAAAACCCTGCTGGCATCAGAGGTTGGTTCAACTCTACGTACCAACACACCCTGCAAAGTCAAATTCCATTAGGGAATGGTTTTGCAGATCCTAGATATCAAGTTGAATGAGGTCAGCGAACTTATCACACATTTGTAACTTACCAAAATCAAGCACTAAATACGAATGACCAAGTGAAAGCCGGAAAAAATGAAATTCCAGAAAAATAAAATGCCTCACACAATTCAACATTCTATCAAAATTAACTAAATCCCCACTAATTTGCAAGCTTTTCATAATACTCATTTTAAAAGTTTCCTTGTTTGTTGGATGACATATAAAAGATAAATGAATAATAATGGTAACAGTCACAAGCTGGGGGTAAATTGCAAACGTTCAATTTCATAATTAGCCCCAGTAAATGTTCCCCAATTTGATTTTCTCACTTTTTCTATCCTGTGAATCAACTTTGTTAACAACTCTAATCCTCAACACTGTGGCCTGATCTGCTCAGTAATCCTCCACCTTAAACCATTTAGTCCTCCTACGCTATCCTTCCGCAGCTCCCTCAATCTATCCTCATACAAAACAATTTGGGCTCTGCCTTTAAGTTTAAGCTCCCTAGAAGGTGTTTAACAAGAATTACTTAGAATCACACTCCTTACACTCAAGTAAAGAAGGTGAACAATGCAGAAAATAGAGGAAGCAATTTTGTGGAGTGTGATTAAGTAAAATCAGAGACACACCTTATTAGACTTTACTTTCAAGCATGCACGCAGTGCTGGATTCTCCAACTTTTGCAGCAATACACCAAGACAGGGGAAGCCTGGTGGTCAATGTTAAACAGGTTGTTAGAGAAAATCCCAAGTCAGTTGGCATGACTATGCTTCATAACATGTTTGCATCACAGTGAACATGGTGAGGTTTGGCTAAGCAAAAGAAAACAAACTGCAAAGATGAGAAAGAAGTAGATTTTGCAGGTACATTGAAAAGGAATTCATAATAATATGATTCATGTGTCAAAAATGCACATCACATGCAAAAAAAGCTGGTACCAATAAAAACAGCAATAAGGATGGAAGTAAAAATTACTGACATATTGTGCAGGGAAATGTTACAGCAAACATTTGTATATCTGGAACAGGTCCAAATAACAATAAGAAAGCCTTAGAGGTGCTTGGTTCTGAAAATTGGCAGCATTATGATTGTTCATCAAAATCAATTTGCACACCTGCTTTCTATGCCAAAAGGTCCTCCAAGGAAATGCAAACCACTGCATAAATGCATGCAAGAAAGAAGAGTATCTCACCAGTGTATTTCCCATTCCTCTCATAGTCATCCAGAAAATGAGATACCACTGTTGTTGGTATGACATATCCAATGTTCTCAGCCTCTTCAGATCTGTATACCTAAAATAATTCTCTTGTGAGAAAATATCAGGGAAAGAAAGACTGATGATTTCAAGCAAATGACACGAAGAATAAAAAGTACTTATCCTCTGCTCGTACCTGGATTACACAAAATAACTGCAAACCAAATTAGAAACAAAATGATGAGTTCGCTTGAACAGTGAGTTAAAGAGCTACCTGAAATGCCACCCCAATGCACTCTCCCTGGTCATTGAATGCAGGACCACCACTATTACCTAAAATCTAGCAGGAATAAGAAGCAGCTATGACAAATATTTATTTATTGCCAAGAGAAAGCACAAGAGAAATACCAACCGGGATTTATTGCTGCATCAATTTGAATACCTAACAAATCTGATGACCCATGAGCATATGATGTAACCTAAAACAAAAATTTTGCTGCTTCATGCTGTAAAATTATTTGAAAATGTTACCCATTGAGATGTCAGAATCAATTTTACTGTCAGATAATCAAACCTCTATACGTGATACAACTCCCTTTGTCACAGATATGGTATCTCCTCCAAGGGGATACCCCACTACAGTAACTGCATCCTGCCCATTTAGAAAGCAGAACAAAAGGCACTTCAAAAAGGTTAACCAGAATGTAGGGCATACAGCAATGGAGAAAAGACTTCCAGCTCAATAGTTAAGTATCAATATTTTTTTTCCAAAGTTATTATCTACATAATGTCACCCTAAAGAACAGCCACGTTGATAACAACAGGACTAGAATAAACCCCCAAAATATTTGATTCAGGTTTTAGTTTAGTTACCAAAGATAATGGGAACTCATAATGTTAATATATTGTTTGTGGTCAACCTGGAGTTAATGGACAAGTATAACATCCACAAATGCATAACATATATTCCTTTGGTTTTATGACCAAGAATGATTGTGAAAGTAACGTTAAGCAACTTAGAGCTCCTGCAAACACACAGATAGAAGGGAGAGGTCTTGGTGTAACAATAAGGTTACTCAATCACAGTCTAGAGGCCACAAGTACAAGTCACAAAACAACCTCTTTGTGAAGATAAGGGTAAGACCGCATATATGTGACCCTTCCCTATACTCCATAGTGTGACAGCCTCCTGTTCTAAGGTACCCCCCCTTTTTTTCCACAAATGCACAGACAAAAATGTCCACAAACATGGAAAAACAAGACATCACAGCTTTCTAAGCAAAAGCATGTATTTCAAACCTGAAGACGTGGCAATCGTCCAAACTGAAGTGGCTCAGATTTTTCCCAAAATTCCTCACTATCCACTGAAAGCAAAGCTACATCACAATCCACACCTCTGGCTAATACCTATGCATTAAGTCACTGTGAGAAAAGTAAGTTGCAACATCATATGATTGTCCCATAAACGTGAAAAGTGTTGACCTTAGCAAATTGAGAACATTCCACCCATTTTAACAAGAACTGAATGGTGTGCACATCATTATGGCATCCATCTTTGAGATGCATTATATACCAGTAAGTAGTCAATCTATCTCAATATTTGTGACCATCCAACCCATAATGCCTGCATTTACAATATCTCATTTCCTATCCCACATCCTCAGAATCACAAGACAAAGATTGTTGCACTTAATAGGATGAATTTCATCATAATCCTCTTCAAAGAAAAATTTTTATGCTTAACATCTAGATATGTGAAGTGAATCTCATTATAGGTCAATCAGAAATGAGTCACCCGGATAATTGCACCCCATTATTACAACTGTTGCCTGGAAAAGTATTGCAGCATGGAACACAATCTCTTGTCCACTGCTTCTCTAACAAAGTACAAGTTTAATTCTTTCTTCTCTTTTTAAGAATTATTTCAAGTATTAACACTGTCAAATCCATAGAATTATGAATTTCCCTTTGAATTCCCCAAAAATCAATTTACACCAGCTCTCAGTGTACAAAAATCGTTCAAAGCAACTCCCTAAATTTTTTAGAATTGGGGCTTTTGTTCCTACAAAATTGTGGAGAACAGAACATATAATAAATAAGGGCAGACTTATCGAGATACCTAAATCTCTGTCAGGAGTCACACAGATTTATAAATAATAAACTTATTGAGATACAACATAAGGGGAAGACTAGGTGCAAGGGTGATGTTAATCCATTGTGACCTTCAGGTCACAAGTTTGAGTCCAAAAACAACATCTCTATAAAATCGGGGTTAAAGTTGCATATATCTGACCCTTCCCCAGAATTCAGAATTTGTGAGTCTCATGCACTGGGATGCCTTTGTTTTGGAGACTTATTGAGATACAACAAAGTTTTAGCAAAGTGTGATTAGGCAATTACCTTAGCAACATATTTGGTATCATCTCCTCTTCTCTTTACTTTGACCTACAAAAAGAGGGGAAAATGAATTTGGCTTTCTGCCACACAGTGCGCTCTAGCATGGCAAAAAGAGTAGCATGAAGCTTTGACCAACAAGAGGTGGACAACAGTCAACAAGATGTTCATCTAACAACCAATCATGTATATAAAAACAGAAACAAGACAAGAATAACTGAGTTGAGTCCTTTCTTTATGAGTGAACCATGTTAAGTTTATTCAAAACTAATCTCTAGGAGATCCAGAATCTTCTTGTTCAAATTATTGCCAGCTCAAATCAGTCACAAGTAAATGAAGTTTGAACAGTACAGACATAAGATTCCAACTTGTTTACGGCTATGATACTTTTAAGTACCAGGACAGTAAATTACCTGGGTATAATGTTCAACACAATGAGCATTCGTCAAGAGCTTCCCATCCCCAATCATAAAAGCACTGGATAAGAATAGAAGACTAACTGAAAATATTGGTTTATCAATTATGTCACATGATAAAAAATATTGCTGTATGCAAAGAATAACCCACAAATTGCATTCCATCAATATCTAAGAGCTCAGACAGACTATCAATAGCAATTCAATGAAACCCATCCCTAGCCACCAGCAACAAGTAATTATAAATCCAAGTTTCTTGAAAACATGAAAGATTCAGACTTAAAAAAAAAAAAAACAAAACTTACCTTCCGGTGCTCGTATATTGCCTTTGTTTTTGCCAAGGGAGGGAATAATCAGGTGCAGTGTGGGTACAGTACACCTACCAAAAAGACAGACAGAGGAAAAGCAAATTAAAATCAAAAAAGAAAGCAAATGTTATGAGTTGGATTCACCACTTTACTGATATTTTCAAAGTAAGACATATTTTCAGTGAACTAAACGCCATAGGTTTGGATGAGCATGGGAGAGTTCAGATTCATCATTGCTTTTGTCTTGGAGTGGCTCAACCACTTGTGAACTTATAGGGCAAACCCTTTGTTATTTAAAGGGCAAAGTTGCTGAAGCAATTCTGAAGGCCAATGGGTTATCTTTGAACATGACCACACATTCTTACTAAAAGATTATCTTTAGTTACCCTTGATATATCAAATGGCTCTTAGAGCACCCACCAACTGAACACGAGTGTTATAAGACCTCCCAAACTATTTAGCCACTTAGCTAAGTGCAATATGAATGTGAATGTAACTATTAACCCAAACGAGTCCAAACAACAGAACAATTGCAGAAGACTGATAACATTAAAAAAAAAAAAAAAAAGCCCATGGAAACCACAATGAAGGCAGCTCAGTTGCTTTAAATCGAGAGAAAAGATACTAAGAGCCAAATTCTTTACCTTGACAACAGCATTTAGGAAAGAAGCATCTTGAAAGTTCCCTCCTTCAACCTGAATTAGAGGGGAAATAAATCAGACTAGAGGAATGAAACAAAATTTCCAGCAGGCCAAAGAAGCAAAGCGAATACCGCTGGCTCCTTCCTGTCTTTCCTCTGCGTCCCGAACGACTTAAATGCCGTTGATTGAGACGGCTTCCCCGCGTCCCCTCTGCCGCTATTTTCCTCCGGAAACGAATAAGGCTTTTCATCTTTCGATCTTCCCTGCGAAACCCCTACTTTCTGCACTTATCCAATTCCAAGCCAGCATTATCACCGAATTAAGCAATCAAGAACCTAACCGCTATCAAGAAACCAAAAAAAAAAAGATCCTTAGAATAGAAAGAGGCGAGATTAGGGTTTTTACGCACATCCCTGGGAGACTTATCAGGAGACGAGGAAGCCGCTCGCTGATCCTTGGAAAGCCTTCTTCCGTGATTGGCGGCTCTTGAAGAAAGGTAAGCAATGGATCGGTGCGGCGTGGCGAGACGGCGGTGAGAGGAAACGCAGACGCGAAATCTAGCGGTGGAGTTGAGCACAGAGAAGCAGCAATGGGCTACGGCAACGCTCATAATGATAATGCGCGCGCCCCCCCCGCCCCCGGCCGCGCCCTCCCAAGCTCCGTATAGAGAAGATCGACCCGCTTTCCAGAAGGCTCTAAAAATATCTGCGATACATTTCTGTTCGCGCTCACTCTCGGTTCTTGCTCTGGCTTATCCCTTTTTATGAGTCTTGCAGCCCCAACTCCTAACCCAATTTGGATTTTTGGATTTGGGTTAGGTTAGGTCACCCTGAGGGTCTTGGCGCCTCCGTCGGTTTATTTTTTTAACCATCGGGATTCGGCCGAGTCCTTTTTTGGAGGTAGAAATTAAATAAATAAATAAATACATAGAAAGAAAATATGGATATTTGACTCATGGGCCTCCGTTTGATATGATAGTTGCGTCCAAGGGGAAGCTCACTTTGTGCTCAAGAAGCTGTGTCCCTTGATAGAAAAGTCTCATCTCACGCTAACGACTTTTAACTCAAGGGTATCAAAATTTGTTAGTAATTTTAAACAGTTTAAATTCAAGTATTAATCAAAAGTTCATCGATTATTATAAATAAAAAATAAAAAAATAATGAAAAAAAACTAAAACGGACTCTCACCGGCGAACAGGAGCAGAACCATAGTAGAACCCGTTGGGGCCATTTCTTACATCCCACTCGAGTTGGTAGGATATAACTTCGAAACGCCAGGGCCAAGTTCAACTCTTCCAACTTCAATTTCCCAACCATTTATTTTTACCGGTTATTTCTTTGTGTAAAGCCCATAACACATTCTTCACAGCTCCATCCTTATAACAACTGTAGTTGTGGTACGGCAATTATTACTTCCAAGATAGAGATACTTGAGCCTAGCCTGGTGCACAAAAATAGCTTAACTCGTAATCTAGTTTTTGTGTCATAACGTTTTCATCATGTTAGCTATTTCCCAGAGATTCATTTTGGTTATAGATAAGAGGGACAAAACAATCGATCATCTTAACCTTCGCCGGCGATACGATCAATAGAGTAGTAATACGCTTCGATTGATGTATGTGATGTCATATAACTGACAGGCTTCGTTAGATATTGGATCCTGATTTTCTTATCCGTAGCCTACAAGAAAATAGGCATAAGACAAATTGGCAGGTAAAATCATGTTAGGCCGATCATACTCATTTTTGTTGCATTTTACGTGATGATTCCTCGTGTCCGTCAGTCCCTGGACAAGCACTGTCCGTCAATCTCACATCGCGATGGTTATTGTTATGGGGATTAAAACTCCTAGACGTTTTTGCCCACGACACTACTTTATTACCTGATTACAATGGATCGTAGTCATTTTCACGTCCTTGTACAGTTTTATGGGGTTTCTCTTTCTTGAACCATTCAACATTCCTCAATAAACATTGTTTACGGAATTTAGGTTTAAATAAAACAAGCCTACGATTTGGCTTTCATTCATCGCAGTCAATAACCAAAACGATAGCCAATAAATAAATATATATATATATGTGTATACAAAATAAAAGAACACCGCGAAAGATAGAACTACAGCCAACCAGTAGTTCATGTTTTAATCTAATCCAGCTGTTTCTACATTAATTAATTCTATATGTTTTTGTCCCATGAAAGATGTAGCTTAAGTAGAAGACGGGAAAAAAACATAGTGGGGCTCGCACTTCATGCAACCAATGAGAGTGGAGGAGACAGGAGTGGATAATCCGTTTATTTCAATGTTCATTAACTAGTGTCGTTGCATTAATCGTCTTGATCAATGAAAAAAAAAAGAAGAAGTAAAATAATAATAATAATAATAATAAACAAATAAATAGCCAAATCAGAGGGGCAAAAAAAAAGGTTTTTTTTTTTGGAACAGTGACAAACGAAAGGATAGGGACTCGAGTTTATTTGTTAATTTTTATTTTTAAAATTTTGAAATTCAATATAACGACAAAAGAAAAAACTCTTAGTTAAAATGTACAATAGACAAAATTTTTTATAATAGAATTACCAAAAAAATATTTAAAAAAATATTGTTTGCACATTTTAATTTATTTTTATTGCACATTTTACAGATTTAGATGCGTATCTACTTTTTTTTTTTATTATTTTACGAGAAAGTGAAATCACAAAAACCAAAATTTTCTGTTTTTATTCAATGAAACTGCTTGAACAAACTTTTTCTCCAAGGAAGAATACTTTTGAGAGGTCGAGACGCCCATATAGTATTTGGCAAGAGGGGGGGGGGAGAGAAAGACAAAAGGGAGATGAGAGGTACGTGCAGGGCAATAAAACAGCACATAGAAACCATCGGGAGGAAATTTAAGCAATCAAGTAATGCCGAAAACCTTCCATCCGAATAAAGGAAGTCAGAGAGGCCGCTTGGCTTTTGGTGAACACAGCACACAATCACACACTGCACGTAGTATATACGTCCGAAGAGATAAAGGGTCAGAAAGAGATAGAGAGGGAGGGAGAGGGAGAGAGAGAGATGGGGAAACGCAAGGTGGTAATTGCTGAAGCGGCGGGGATAGGGAGGAGGACTGGCGGTCACCCCCCCGACAACCACCACAACCAGGGTGCGTCTCCCTTTCTTTTCTTTCTTTTTCCACTCTCAGCTCCTTTTGATCTTTGTGGTGTCTCAGGATTTTATTTTATTTTATTTTCATGTCCCAGTAGAATTTCTTACTTGCTACTTGACTCTCTTCTGTTCATCTTAGATTGGTCCTCTGTCAGGAAAAAAGAAAAATCAAAATTCTTGTAAAGCCTATACGATTTTGGGTGTATACTTTATCTTTTGTAATTTCTCCCTTTGTACACTCTTTGTATCATTTTAGAAGAATAATTTTGTATATTTGGAAGCTGTAATATGATAAATATAGGATGTGGCTTGCGGGAACTCTTTGGTACATGTTTTTCAAGTCTATTGTTTTTATATATCTGAACATTTATTCAGAAGGCGTAAAAAGAAAACAAAGAAAAGAAAATTTGATTTGATTATAGGCCAATATTCATAATTTATATTAATTTTGTACTTCTTCATATAGACATGCTTCTATTATAGTTAGTCACATACATTCAACATGATATCATGTCAACAATTTTTGTTTTTTTTCTCAACTTTATATTAACCAAACATCTAGCATTGATTCTATCACAAAAAAATACATATTTTCAATTAAAAGAAAAACAATAAACTCATTAATAAAATGCAAAAACGTGTTCATTAAAAGGAGCGAAAACACAAACAAATTGTTTTAAAAAAATTTATATGTATTTGATATAATCAAATAACTTTTGTTTTAAAAAAAAACAGAGAGAGAGAGAGAGAGAGAGAGAGAGAGAGAGAGAGAGTGTTACGAGGTCATTAAAATAGAAAAAAAAAATCGGAATTTCGTATTTCCAAACAGTTTATTGCTTTAGCTGGGTGACAAATCTAAATATTTCCTTCTTCGTCTGGGTTAATGAAGATGACCAGCGCGGTGAACTGTGGCGGGCATGTGCGGGTTCCCTTGTTTATATTCCTGGCGTCGGCGAAACAGTTGTATACTTCCCCCAAGGCCACCTGGAACAGGTTTTTAGATTCATTTTTCAAACAAGGAATGATTAAAAAAAAAAAAAGGAAAACCAGATTCGAATAATAGACGTTTTGGTTGATTTTTGATAAGAAATTAACGTTCTTGATTTCTTGTTTGTTATAGGTTGAGCTATTTACGGACCAAGATGGCAACATGGAAATGCCCTCCTACAACTTGCCTTATAAAATTCTTTGCAAGGTTGTCAATGTTCAAATGAAGGTAACATGTCATGTTCTCTGAGCGTTCTGTCCTTGATCGCGTCCGAACAATCTGTGTTGAATATGTAGGCGGATGGACGGGCGGCTCAAATGCTCTCACTGTCCTGTCAAGTTATACTGTGTTTCTTAATGTTTCGTTGTGGTCTTGCAGGCTGAAGCTAAAACAGATGAGGTTTTTGCTCACATAACTTTGATTCCGGAGAGAGAGGTTAGTTACTGAGATGGTGGCGGAGTCCATCACGCATTTACTGTTCTTTATTTATTATTATTTTAGAATAACTTCTCGATTCAAGAAATGTCATTTTTTCGACTTGAAAGAAGTTGCGGAGATACATGTAAGCAGGCGAGTTTGGAGGTGAGCTCACAAATATAAAGTTGTTTATTGCAGTTGTCACCTCTTTTGATGTATAAACTTCAACGTGGATCCGTTCTAGTAGTTGTCTCCAAAGTGGAGCTTCTAAAGATGGCATTTTAGTGTCACGGGGATGAATGATTCGCATTTTTCCATGTGTCTGCTGTTTGTGCAGGCCATCAATCTGATGTTAAATGGGTTTCTTCCTTGCAGCAGAACGTGCTCAGATCAAAGGATGAACAAAATTCCAGGTTTTCCCCTCAGAAAACGTATGCACAAGTCTTTTGCAAGAGACTTACTCCGTCCGACACAAAGTCGCATGGTGGCGGATACTCTGTTCCAAAGCGGCATGCGGACGAATGCCTTCCACACCTGGTTGATATCCTTCCTTGTGTAAATTGACAACTAGCATGATTACGATTACTATTTTGTCAGATCAGTCACTCTTTAGTTTTTGTGAT
Source organism: Bruguiera gymnorhiza (assembly GCA_020883675.1). Classification (NCBI taxonomy): domain Eukaryota; kingdom Viridiplantae; phylum Streptophyta; class Magnoliopsida; order Malpighiales; family Rhizophoraceae; genus Bruguiera; species Bruguiera gymnorhiza. Next base: position 414,136 of record JAIRCJ010001053.1, read on the forward strand.
CACTGAATGAAATCATTGCTGGTGACTGTTATGAATTCTTATTTGTAGTCAAGTCATTTTCTGTACAGAGAATTTATGAGGAGCATTTCATTCATTCTATTGTTGCTCCTGCAGGACATGTCTCAGCTACAACCACAACAAGACCTGCTTGCAAGGGACTTGCATGGGTTCCAATGGCACTTTCGCCATACTTATCGGGGTAATTTTACTTACTTGCAATTGTCCAAACATCTAAGCCTAATGCACTTTCATAGTAATTACATGCATAAATTCGAAACTATAGAAAAGAAGCATATACGTTGTTAAGTGGATTTTCTTAAAACATGTACGAGTCTCTTGACTTCTCAAATAGAGCTGAAAGAAAAAAGGGAACTAGTTTAGTGAAGTAATAATAAGCCTACTGCAAACCTTGTGCGATAATATATAGAGTAGCATCATCAACTGTCTTGTTATCCTGTTATAAAAGTCACCCGTACATCATGTGGCTTACCGACATCAATTCTTCATTATCCTTTCATTCTTAACCTTCTGAATGAAGTTGCTTGTTTTGCTGAATAATTGTAGGTCGCCCAGAGAGGCACCTTCTAACTACTGGCTGGAGCAAATTTGTTTCTTCGAAAAAGCTTGTTGCTGGGGATGCGTTTATCCTGCTTAGGTTCTCTCCCCTCCCTCCCTCTCTCTCTCTATCTCTCTCTCTCTCTCTCTCTCTCTCTCATGTTAGTGAGGTTGTTAATTCTCTATTTACTTGCGCTCTCTGATATATTTAGTCGTTTAAGACCGTCAATCATGCAAAATCTAAACTGAGAGCAATATTTCTAAATTTTGCAGTTCTCTGTGTTTAAAGACAAAGCATGTTACGGTAACTTCAAATATAAAAAATTATAATGACATAATTGTTTGCAAAATATTTGATATTAACACATACTAACAAAAGCAAGGTGTAAGCTTTCAAAGTTACAATGTAACTCTTTCAAGAAACTCGTTATTCATATTGTGGTATTCGCTACATATATCATTGTGTTTGTTATAACTTTACACAAAAATTTGTAACCGAGTATGGTAACTTAGAAGTCATTGTAGATTTTCATAGATGCCCTTTCTTTGTTGGATGTATGACTATAATTGTTATCTAGAGGAGGAGACGGAGAACTTCGCGTTGGTGTCCGGCGTGCAATGAAACTACAGAACAAAGAACCCACAAACATCATTTCTGGACAGAGCGTGCAGCATGGAGTACTTGCCAGTGCTTGTTATGCCGTCTCTACTGGAACCTTGTTTACCGTCTACTACCATCCTTGGTAAGCTTTTGTTCAAGAAGCACAATGTTGTTTCCGGGAACAAACCATGCTAGACAACTAAATTTTGCTACCAAATAAGCTTATTGAAGAATGAATGATGTAGGCCACGGTTGATTCTTTTTCCAGCAGCAAGCGAAAAATCATTTGTGCTTGTTAAAACTACTCATGGCCTATCATAATCATCTAACTGACTAACACGTCATTCATCAGAAGAAATTTTATGGATCCTGAAGTATATCTGGTGTTATTGTTCTACAAAAGGGCTGTATGCCTAGTATTCATGTTGAACATTTTGATATCACTAAATCATCAAGAAAGGAGCCATTTTAATCCCTTTTACAGGGCTAGTCCTGCTGGATTTATCATCCCCATTGATAGATACATGAAGGCAGTTGAAATTTACTACTCCATTGGTTCAAGATTCAAAATGCTGTCTGAAGGCGAAGAATGTGCAGGGCAGAGGTGACTCGCTTTGCAGAATGCTTTTTTGTTTTCACAATTACATTTGGTTTTATAATTCATTAATTAGCTAGTTGTTCAATGATATAGTACCATAGTACTGGATGGGCATATAACTCGTATAAACCGCTGGACTGTCAAATACAGTGTTATTACATACTATAAGAGTAATTGATAACTGCAAGGAAGAAATACACGATTTGGACATATAAGGTCATCATCTGAAACCCATCTGTTGCTTTTAGCATCACTTAAGGAAGCAGTTAATGCATGCAGTTTTGAGGGCACTGTAGTTGGTAAGGAAGATGTTGATCCCAATCGATGGTCCAATTCAGAATGGAGAAGTCTTAAGGTAAAAGCATCTGTGGCATTCATTTTTTGGTCATTTTGAAGAGGGCTGCTTGACTGACATTGACATGTGATCCCTTCCAGGTAAAATGGGATATTGAGTCGCCTGGATTTGCGCTTCCAGAGCGCGTTTCTCCTTGGGACATTGAGCCCATAAAACCTATCAAAAGGAACCATGCTTCTATTCCTTGCCCATTGAAGAGGGAGCATGCATGGAACACATCCTCGCCTTTTTGTAGCCTGTTCAAGGGTGGTCAGTACTTCATACTTCTTCCTTAGATCCTTCATCTTACCCGTTCTTTGGCATTGGTCCTCTGTTCCATTCAAGGTTTCTCTTGATTTACAGCAAATTGGGATGTTTATTTTGTGTTTGTTTCTGCGATTTGGTTCCGAGTGCTTTCTGATCCATGTTTCCTTTCCTCCCTTTCTATGTTACATGGTCCAGTTGATAATGCACCCGAGAGTCCTGCGGGGGTCTTGCAAGATCAAGAAAATAGTGCTGCTGGTGTTAATCAGACGAGTACACCTAAACCTCCAACTTTTCCATGTGTGGCTTTTTCACCGAATCTGGATAGTTACCACACAACACTAGGATCAGATAATCAAGTGATCATTCCCATACAAGGCCCGTTTTCTTTATGTCCCAGATGTACAATATCATTTCCTGGTGGAAACATAGGCAAGTTGGATCTCCGCATGAGTTGTTGCCCAGCACACTGCTCGTCTGGAATTGATGACAAAGTTGTAGGAGGCAAGAAGTTGTCTGTTCCAGACGTCAACTGTTGCTGCCCCGAGTCTCAGGATGGGAAATTTTTGGAGCTGAACGATGCAAATGAAGTTCCACTTGCTCCCGCGAGTGATGCTACCAAGTACTTGCTTTTTGGAGTCCATCTAGTAAATGGCCCACCGGAGCTCCCTTCACCACAAGTTGCCGCTGCTTGTGAGCTTGAAAGTAGGCGTTCTGTCCCCCCCGACATGTCACTGGAGCATAAAGGTATTCAACTTTCTGAAAGCAATTCAAATAAGAATAATTGCAGTTTGAACTGAAATTTAGATTGCCATGCTATGCTCTTTCTTTAATCATTGAAGAAACATTTGAACTCGAAAGCATGATCAGGCCCTCTTTCTGGTCCTTTATTCGAGGAATGTCCGGTATACAAGCTCCATATAGTCGAGTTGATTAATCTAGCATTCTAAATCGGAAGAAGTTCTTATCTTTCAGCTGCTTAAACACGCAATGACACTCCAAGGACCAGTTAATCTCGCACAATACATGATTGGTGTGATATAGTGTTGGCTTTGTCATGGTTTAGGCATTGACAACTTGACACTGTCTCCTACATACAGGAAATTCATGCTTAAAGTCCACACAAATGTTCGTCTATCCCGAAGAAGACACTGACAAACTGAACTCAAGCTCACGTAATCGAATGCAATAACAACGAAATCCTTCTCCGTCAACATGTGTGATCTGTCTTGATTACAAGGGAGAAGAAAGAAAGAGAAGGATGTGAATGCTCGTTATTCAAATGCAACGTATGTCCAATTTTCACGTTGATGCAGCTACGTGTGATTTTCTCTAAATTTTCTATAAACTGCGTTTGATACACTGAACACGATGTTATGCAGTTGTGCCCATTTGCTATAAACTTGTGTCTTTAACATGGTGTTATGCTGTTAAGCACGTTTTTGTGAAATGTCAGTATTGCCATACTGTCGTGTACAAGGTAGTATTCTTGGAAGAAGGAACAATAGCTGCGACTTAAGGATCTAACATGGATATTGTAGAAAGTCAATCGGTTTATACCGTTATGGGAGTGGAAAGTGTAAGAAACCCAAGCAAGCGCCCATTTCTCAATTACCCATGAAGATGGACTCCCATTTCTACCCCTGAAAGACCCCATTAACATCCCACTTTTTCAGGTTCAAGATCGCAGTCTCCTTCTCGTACCCAAAGCAGTAAAGGGACGCTTTATCAAATTTCCATGTTCTCGCTTAAGTTCTTTAATAATGTATAAAATAAAGTGTCCCTTTCTTTTCATATAATTAAACTGGTGACCTGAAGCTTGTTCAAATCACTATAGATGTGCAATTCTTTCGTTTGTCCAAAATCCAAAAAATTTAAATCAGTTACGTGAGTTTTATTTTTTTTTTTCTACTTCTCATTTGACAATATCAAACCAGTAAATCGGAAGCTCGTCATCATTGGTTGTTTAACTTGGTTTAAAATACTCGAAGGTGTGTATTGTGAGATAGTGAAGGCCCCGATGAAAGTCTGAAAAAGTAATTAGAGCCCGTGGCCTCAAACACTGGGAGGCCCTCAGACAATGCCACTACTCGACATCTATACCTGTCGTAATTTATTTTAAAAATGAACAAGTGATCCAATGGGCATTTGGTCTAGTGGTATGATTCTCGCTTTGGGTGCGAGAGGTCCCGAGTTCGATTCTCGGAATGCCCCTTGGTCAAAGGAGGTTTTGTATTTTATAAACGGCATGTGGTGGGGACATTTTCGTCTTTTCGTTTTTGTCATGTCTTTATCTAGCTGCATGTTTCTCTTTCTTTTTGATTTATTATTATTATTATTTTTTTTTTTGGGTTTTTGTTGCAAGTGGGTGGCGAACAGATGGACGTTGAAAACGAGCATCGTCGATTTGAAGATAATGAAGCCTTCGATGACACGATGGCGCTCGACTTCGATACGCAAATGATTGATAATCTGGATTCTGTTGAGGATGCGGGACTTCCATTGACCAGTGATGACGAGAAGGTTATTGTTCTTGATAGTGAGGATGAAGGACTGTGCGTGCACAGTTGAATCAACCAGAGCTATCCACTTGTCGTCTGCTGCTGACAATTCTATTTGGGGAGATCTTCCCTTGAAAATGCAGCTTGCACTGAATCAAAAGGCTTCGCAGAACTTCCAATGCAAAGAATCTTTCCCAAAGGAAAAGGAGCCTCTGGTTAACCTCAGAAAGACTTCAGTCATAAGGAACTAGATGATGAATTGGCAATGATAACAAGAAAGAAAAGGAAAGAGGGTCGGAATTCAACCTACAAACTCGAAACTTCAGCCAGATAATCTTCAAGGTCTACTATACAACTCAAGGAAGAGGAAACTGAGGGCAGAAACAACAGTAAAATGTGTGAAAGTTATGCAAGTTCTTTGGCATCACTTGAAAACGTTTCTCTTGGCAATCAACAGACACATGGGGAACTTGTTCTTCAGCACATTGTGCATTGCAAGATAAAAGAAGAATTGGGAGGGTCTAAGGATAAGTTAGATGCTCCAAGAGAAGGGACAACTGAGCACAAGAAAGGTAGTATAATGACTTATAGAAGAAAGAGGAATCATTTGGGTGCTGAGTCATCTAAATTTTGAGTGCTAGAAGAGAGTTTACCAAATTATGCTTCAATACTCCTAAGGAAGCTGGAAACAACAGGCTGGGTCGCCAAAGTAAACCTATCCTAGGGGCATATCCCCTGATCAGTTCTGTGTTATATTCATCTAGATGGCCCAAGTGCAAAAGAACAAATCGTAAACCACCTACCCATTTTGATGGATCTGGTACTCCATATACTCCTCTCAATGTTGTTGATGAGAAACAACATCACAAGAGGTCCTTTGGTAAAGACCTTCCGAGATCATGCAATGTAAATGACCTTGTCAGATTCGGTGCCATCGACTTAAAATCTGATCTCAGGTCAAAAGATTTGAGAAACAAAGAGACATGACACATGTGCGAGTCTTGTTCAGCCAACATTTCGATGTCTGTAACTTCTTTAGCTCATAGCATTGCTGTATAAAAAAATAATGTTCAGTATTTGCTGTATGACAACAGATCTTGGCTCGGTTTGGCATGTCCACTGCCTCATGTTCAAGAGATGCTACACATTTTATAGCAGACAGATTTGTGCGTACCAGCAATATGCTGAAAGCTATTGCTCTTGGTAAACCAGTGGTGACTCATTATTGGCTCCAAAGCTGTGGGGAAGCATGCTGCTTCATTGATGAGAAAATTACATCTTGCGAGATGCGAAGAAGGAAAAGGAAATTGGTTTTAACATGGCTGTTTCATTGGCTTGTGCAGCCCAGCATCCACTTCCGAAGGTGACCACCTCCCTCATGATAATGTAGCTCCGTTAAGATGCGCACTTCAGCATGTCCTTGGATTTGTTTTCACCTCATATAGGGATGTTTTGTACACTGATATTTTGTCATTGTGATCATGAAGCAGGGTCGAAGGGTGTTAGTTACACCTAAAGTAAAACCCAATAAAGAAATGATCACTAGCTTAGTTTAGTCACTTTAAGGCCAGGTATACGTTTCTTAGATGCTGCTACCTTTTATTTCTTTCACTTCCATGTTACTCATCTGAGGAATGTTCCTCAGATAGTGGAAAAAAGTCAGCTAGATTCACTGCAGATCTCAGGGGATGTATTGATTCTCTCATGTGAAGAAGACCATCCCATTTGTGTGCCTTTCCTTGAAAAAGGTATGACGTCAATTTCAGGGGCAGCAATTTACAGTTCAGAGCTTCTATTGAATGGAATAATCGTCCAAAAGCTGGAATATGAAAGGTTGGGCTATTCTATCAAAAAAAATCAGATCATATTTTGCAAATATATGCAAAAGAAAAGGATTGATAGCAGACTGTATTAGTTTAGTCTCAAACTAGTTTTTGTTTTATGGTCTGTCAATTTTTGTCTCGTTTTTTTTGTAAAAACAACTGGTTTTCCCCATATTCTAACGGTTTCTCCTTTGATGCAATTGTCAGACATCGGCTTTTCATGAAACGGGTCTTGAAAAATCACTTCAAGCAGAATTGATGCAAGCTGGTAGATTAACTCTCTCGCTAGACAAGCGTAGTTACATCTCTTACCCAAGTTTTGTGTTGCAGGCTTTTTGTAAATTCAACTCGTGGGTGAAAACCGAAGACTGAAGAGCAGACGCATTCAGTTGGAATTTTGTTGAAAACACTCAAAGCTACATAAATCCCTGTAATTGCAAATTGAATGTCAAAAACTTGATTTGATCCATTTCATGCATCATATTATTGTGCATGCACAAAAACATTATCCAAACTCTTCTTCATACGTTTTCTTGATGAGTAAACCATGATCTTTTAACCTTGAAGGTTTTCCCGCGATTGCTTAACATTGCATAAGTGTTACCATACAACCCCGAAGTTGAACGTTGTGCAGAGGTCAATGATACAGAGTGCGATCTAATGAAATGGGACATTGTTCCTAGCCAAAACGACAACTTAAAGAGATATACAGAGAATATCAGCATAGGTTTAGCACCGTGATACCATGTTTTAAACGCACCAAAGCCAAAACAGTACCATTCTAAAATATTCACTGGTTGGATTCTTTTTCCATATTACATGTGAAAAGATGGCCTCGATACTTTTCCTTGTAATGCTTCCAGTTTCACATACATCCGCAAAAACCTACCAAATATTAGTTCTTTTTAAAATTGTACTTTCCCGTAAAACAATTATACACCCAGGTTGAAGAAAATAGAGCTTTTGCCTTAGTTCCTTCATTAAGATTACAGAAGCAAAGGCGCCCAATTTAATCAGATTAGTGATTAGCATCAGGGGCTGGGGCATTAACATTGAAATTATCAAAGCCTCCACTTGCAGATGTGACTGGAAGTGACTGATAAGTTGCGGATGGAACCATGGCGGGAGCACCACTAGAAGGAACAGGTGCTGGCATGCCCCCAGGAATAGTTGGGGCAATTCCTGCAGGAGGGCTTGGAACAACATTTTCTTGACCTCGTAGAGAAGGAGCACCTGGTGGTGCTACCATTGGTGGCATGTTTGGAGCAGCAACATAACCTGCCGACAACATTAGAACAGAATCTCAGTTTCACCATTGAGGGCTGGACGGCTGTAGTAAAACATAGATTAAGGGGTCCAATAGTGCAACCAATGCAACAGCCGCATGGAAAAGAGAGCCCATCATTCCAATAATAATGCATGTGCCCAGGTGATGTGTAATGATAAAGTTACTCCATTATGACCTGGAGGTCAAAGATTTAAGCTGCAAAAATAACCTCTTTGTGAAAACTAGAGTAAGGCAACTACACTTGACCCTTCCCTGGGCCATATAATGTAGCAGCCTCTTGTAATGGTATGCCTGGTGCTTTTTTCTCACTAAGTGACCAAGTGACTATGCATATTGGTAGATTACAAGTTGCGACACTTTCTACGCCTATATAAATATGTCAGCTTAACTAAGATTTCCAGTTAATGACCACACTAATGAGAGAGAATAATTAGTTCATTGTACAGATGGAGGCAATAAAAGGATTATCAGACATATGGCAAGAGTTGGCAATAACAGAGTGCGCACAACCACATGCACAAAAACTGATCAACAAAATTATCTCTATTAAAGGAAAATTTTCAAGACCAAACCATCAATTCTGCCTAAAACAAAAGTCACATGATAGAATGCTCTGATAACAATACATAATACAGGTCAATGACAAGAATTCTGACTTTGATAAGAATTGTGGGCTGTTCAATCCAATGCTATGAGGCAACAATGTGGTTAAAGCCCCCCCCCCACACACTCTATACGAACACCCACAGACAACCAGGAAAGAAAAACAAAAAGAAGAACGTGTTTACCTGGAGCAACAGGAACAGGTCTTGGCAAAACAGGAGGTCTTATCCCAGGGAAGGGAGCGTTTACAGGCAACTGTGCACCTCCCGGAACAGGCATAACAGGTGTTGGCAGAACCGGAAGTCGGGGGGGCCTCTGAGACAATAGATGCTGATTGTAGGCAGCTCCAACCTGCTGGAATGCAGCAGCCTGGCCAAGATGTTCTTTTATTCTTTGGTCAATCAGGCTTTGGGTTTGCTGCTCCTCAAACTGCTGATAGTAGCTTCTCACGTTTGCCTGCATAAAAAAAAAAAAATAATAATAATAAAAAAAAAAAACTCTCAACACTTCAAGTCATAGCCTCCAGTAAGCAACCGACCACCATCACAGAGAAATAAAAATTACCTTGTGTTTGTAACCTGCATTATGTTGCTTTCTTACCGAGGGCTGGAATTTATCAAAGAAGATAATCAGAAATCGAAGCATTTTACAGTGTAAAAGCAAGCTGGAAAAAAAAAAAAAAGACTTACTGAATCGTGAGTCAAATAAGTGTCACAATAGTCGCAGTAATACCTACAAAAACCACCCAAAAAAAAAAAAAACACAAAGAAGTTAAATCCTCCGTCCGCCACAAGGGTCACAGCAAGCTGCCATTAAAATGCCAAAAATAAAGAAGGCCGACGGCATACCGCGGCATGGCTGCGCTTGACTCCTCCAATTGTCAAAGCCGGTCACGGATCCCCAACCCTATGAGGGTGAATTCGATTTTAACAACAACTAAAATAAAAACACTTAAAAAACCCTAGCAGGATAAAAAAAGAGGAAGACGGGTCTGTTTAGGACCAGAGGGCGGTCGACGTATCGGACGGTTCAAACTGCTTTATAGCCTTTTTGAATACGGTGAGTAAGTTTGCTTTTTAGTTTCTTTGACAATTATAAAAAAAGAAGATATATATGGTATATTTTTTCAATAAAAAATAAGAAAATTTTAATTTAACTTCGTAAAAAGTAAATTAAATTAATTTAGTATTATATATAATAAATTAAGAATTTAATTAAAATTTAATATTATTTATTTATTTCAAGATAATAAATTTATCGTATTAAAAAGAAAATAAAATGTAAGAAGCGGAATGAAAAAGAAGGTCTATCCGCCGTCGTTTCATGGATCACGTAAACACCGGCGTCACGCATTATTCATTTTCCGTTACGACGAAAAGGAGGAGGAGGAGGAGGAAGCGCAGAGGCGCGCTCCGCGGAGCGGAAAAATGGACGGGCATCCGAGTTCCAGAAATTCGCATCCGCCTCCAGGTCCCTTTAATTTCTGGCCGTTTTCGTCTTAATCTCTCCCTCTCTGTTTGCCTTTTCGCCAAAATTGAACATTAAAACAAACGCTCACTCTCGATTATGAATTGTTGGGCTGAGATGCGCAGGGTCCGTTAACAGCGTTAGAGAGAAGCAGAAGTGGGCAGCCTCGCCCTCCAAGATTTTGTATCATTTCGGCACCAGTGGGCTCTCTGTTGCGGTTTCCACCGCCATCACGCATCCTTTAGGTTCTTTCTCTTTTTTACAGCGCGCAATGTGTTGCGTTACGGATTCTGGCTTACTGGTTATGTTACGGAAGGAAATTGTGCTCTTTTTCTTGCAATTTTGCCTTTTAGTTGTGCCACTTTTTTTTTTTTAATTCCATTTTTTATTTCATTTGTAGGATGAAATAGCACGCTGATTAGAAATATAAACAATTGATAGAAGTAATGAATTGGAATGGATTTTGATGTCGTGATTCCCTATAACGAGAGATGAATTCGGTCTTTCTGAGCCAGGCGCAATGGATTTTTGCATACATTCCATGGTAATTCTGCCAACTATGGATGTCAATAACCTTGGACCCATGAAATGCTGTCAGATTTTGATAAAATTGCCAGCTTCAAATAAATATTTTGCTGTGACCTGTAACCGTTGCATCAGCTATCAGTGCTTGGAGATACATCCTGATGAAAAGTTTTAAGAATAACGGAACATTGAAAAATTTGGAGAGATAGAGAGGACTGAGTGTATTTTTTGTCTCTGTTGAATTAGTAACATCTAATTCATGAACTTGGAATACAGATGTACTCAAAGTTCGGCTGCAAATGCAACTTGTTGGTCAGAAAGGTCAATTAACTGGAATGGTATGGCAACAGTATATGGCTATTCGGTTGATTACACTTTTGTGATTACTTGATTTTTTGCTCTCTTAAGATGTGAGCTTCCACCATATCAATATAGGGACCCTTATTTATTCAAGTAGTGAAAAGAGAAGGACCACAAGCACTGTATCTGGGATTGACACCGGCATTGTTGAGGTCAGTTCTTTATGGAGGTCTGCGTTTGGGCATGTATGAACCCTCCAAGTATGCCTGTGATTTGGCTTTTGGTTCCACCAATATCTTGGTCAAAATTGCAGCTGGAGCTTTTTCTGGTGCAACTGCAACTGCTCTTACAAATCCATTTGAAGTTTTGAAGGTATGCTACTGTAGATGGCACTCTACAATCTCTCTTCCTGAATCTGACTTTTTCTTTATCAGGTTCGGCTGCAGATGAATGCAAACCAGAGACAAGGAAGGCCAATTGCAGAAATGCGCAGAACTGTTTCTGAAGAGGGAATAAGAGCTCTTTGGAAAGGGGTTGGCCCTGCTATGGCCAGAGCTGCTGCTTTGACTGCATCACAACTGGCAACATATGATGAAACCAAGCAGGTCAAGTTTTAAGCATGCTCTTTTTCACTTTGATTATCCCTGAAAGTAATTTCAGCATTTCTAATTATTGTTTATATTTTATTTCAGTCTAGAACCTTCTCTGCTTTGCACCTATGTGTTCATTTATCCTCTATGTTAAAATTTCTTTTGTTCCTTATTGTTGCAGGTTCTGGCTAGGTGGACCTCATTAGATGAAGGATTTCATCTGCATCTGATGTATGGGGCTACTTCTTAACTATATGTTTTATGTGTGTACACCACTTACTACAAATCAGTTTCTTGGAAATGATAGGAATTTGACCAAATGGAATCTTTAGGTTTTTATAAGAGAGGCTGGAAATAAGGAGGATCAGGAAGATGAAAATATTCATATCATTCTTAGATATTTACCAGTTGAAAAATCTATAAAGAAGGTGTATTGTTATGGCATGTTATCTGTTGTTAAGCATGCCCATAAACTGATGATTGTCAGGGAGACTTGTGGATTAAATTTGCACATATGTGAGAATACAGGTAGATGTCATGTTTAGTTATCATATAGTAAAACACACCCTTTGTCATTTTAGTCCCAGCTAAATGTATTCTTTGTCTTATGTAGCTCAAGTACAGTTGCAGGAACAATGAGTACCCTCGTAACTGCACCCATGGACATGATTAAAACACGCCTCATGCTGCAACGAGAATCTAGAGGAGTTGGAGGCTATAAAAATGGATTTCATTGTGCATATCAGGTCTCATATTTATTCCATTTCTTTTTTGTTCTCTCCTTTTTCTTTTTATTTTTTAGCACTTTCCTCTTTTGGAACAGTTATTTAGGTTTGTATAACAGTGCCTGCCTAGGCTTTTTTAAAATGTGATGATAACTAAAATGTTCTGTGCGTGTGTGCGTGCGTGTGTGTGTGTGTGAGAGAGAAAGAGAGAGAGAGAGAGGGAGAGTGATTGTGCCAAAGATAATTGCTGTTATTGTCTGATATCTTTGTGCTTTGTGGTTTCAGGTTATCATTTTCGAAGGCCCTAGGGCACTTTACAAGGGGTGAGATACTGAGGCTTCCATGATCTGTATTTTCTAAATTAGGTGTATGCATATTGTTATAAGGCTTGTTTGCTTCCATTCAGTTAAAACCTAGTTTGTTACAGTAATGATTGTGAGATTTCTGAAAGTTCTTTCATACTTATTTTTTCATGATCACTGACTGTGTGACCAGAGACCATGCATTTTAACATCTAGAATCATTTTGGTGTGAACATATCATTCGCTCTGTCTATGATTTCAGAGTCTTAACATTAAGGTTTTAAATTTTTTTCAGGGGCTTTGCGATTTTTGCAAGATTGGGTCCTCAAACTATGATCACATTTATATTGTGTGAGAAGCTACGCAATCTTGCTGGATTGAAAGCAATCTAGCTGTGGAAGTATACATTTTTTTTGGATATTCTGCAGTACTATTGAGAAGTCCTCAATAGTTCAAAATGGGAGGTCATATATAAGTTGGTTTTTTGGTATATACTTTTAATCTGATTACCCCAACTCTCATACCAAAAACCAAAATTTGTTTGGGGTTCTTGTGGAAATTGTTGAGGCTCCTTCAATTGTCAAAGATCATTCATTTGTTGGGCCCTTCTACAATGGGTCGCTTCCATGCTCCTTTTTACCTGTTTGTGATGTTTCTATTGCCTGGTCTCTTTCTTGTGGTTAAGCCATTTTTGGTTCTTTCTTGGTCATTAACAAATGTTTGAGATAACATTCAAGAAAGCTGCAGAGTTGAGCCAGAGGGGCTGCGGCCTATTGAGGAACAACTTGAAACCCACCAGGATTTCTGGGTGAGTGTCGAACCAATGGAACGCGCCCCGTGCCCTTTTTAAAGTTTTAGGTACAACTAACTTCCGGTTGACTTTAATTTAGTTTCTTAAGGATAATCCAGCTTTCTTTTGACAGTTAAACCAACTGCTTCTTTTTTTTTTTTTTTTCTGGGGCCATAATAAAATCTTGTCAAGGGTACCAGAGTTCGTAAATCTCCCAACAACGATACAACAACAACAGAATCTGTGTTTATGCTCAATGATCTCGTATTAGCGATCTAACCTACACACCAAGATTCTGTTACATTTCTTTTTGTCAGGTTCTTAACTGCTGGCCTTTTTATGATTATTGTGCTATCCATTTAAATATCCTTGTCTACATCCTGAGCCCCACCCTTTATTCCACCCGCTATCCCTTTCAATTTATAACTTAGTTGGGGTTTACAAGATGATAGGACCCTTACCAAATTGTTAATGGCTGGTAGGATAGTGGGATATTAATTTAATTCTCTAGGTGTGAGCGGCTTGCTCTACCGTCCATTCTTCAGATTGGTGTTTAGTGCAGCACCAAGAAAATGACAGAAAACAAACAAAATTTATCGTCTTTCACGGTGTAATTAGCTCGACCTATGAGTCGTAAAAGCCCAACTCCATCGAAGACCCATTAAACAAAAATCCCCGCTCCTCAAGTCATAATTGTCCGCTATTATAATTTTATTGTAATTTGTGTATAAATTATATCTCTTTGACCTAGGAGACAATCCCAAAACAAGAACCAGACGAATCGGTCCCATTTAAATGGTTTGCCGGTATATTCCTGTTTCCTAATCAATGCATTGCGCACAACATTAGAGCATTCTTCCTGCCAGTCGTTACAGTATTTGGATCTTGTCGTAGTGGGTCAATCATAAAAGATCTGCTGTTCCGCAATAAAGAAGGCCTTTTCCAATGTTCCCTACAGAATTGGAAAGTGGAAATGAGTATAACTGCGGGGGAGAGTGGAAAGATTGTCAAACTTAAAGAAGCTACAGAAAATTTTTGATCGCTTTTAGTAGACACAGAAGTACCACGAAAACTGCCAGCATGGAGAAAGGTGCAAAGTTGCAAGAGAGAGGAACGCGACAGAAAGTCCGAGCGTGTTTGTAGCGATGGAAGAGGGAGGGGCTAGGCGGGACCAGTCTGGCACACTTATCATTGTGCCTCGATTTGCACGCCAAACTTCCACTGTACTCTTGTCATTCTCTTTACAACTTTGCTTTCGTACTAGCCCCAGAAACAACCAAAAGTATTATTACTCGCTTGTTTTTACCCTGGTTTTTTTAAATTATTAACAGTGATTAAGTTTGATAAGGATAATTTTTCTGAAATTTTAAATGGACCCTCACTCTGACTCAATAATTTTAGATATACTCATTTTCGGTCTAGCTTGGTACTTTATTTTGGATTATTTTTTAAATTTTATGATAATATCTGAATTTCATTATAAATACTTTATAAACAAACATACATATTAGTTATTTTCTTATTTATCAACTTTATTTAGGCTATATTTTTATTAATTTAAATATTAAAATATTAATATCAAATCTTAGCTCGATATTCTTCGGCCTCTCTTTATTTTATAAATCACTAATTCAACTCGATAATTTCGTTTACACCTAAACTCTCCTCAACTCAATTCCAACCAAATCTTCACGTAATCGGAGTTTACGACTCTTGTGCCTAACAACGATCTCCTTATCATTTATAATACATTATTTTATTTTATTTTTTATACAATAGAAGGCATAAAACTCAAAAATTAAACTACTATTTATAGTACATCACTAAGAAAGAGTGATGATTACCTGTGATACATTATTTAGACGAGTTCAACGGGGGAGAAGCAAGAGAAATATATATCAAAATAAGAACTGTTGTTGATGGGAGGATCAGTGCGCTCCTGCTGTATCAAGTCACGATCGTCATCCGCCAATCACTGTAAAGTATAAAAGAAAATGAAAAAAGAAGAAAAAAAAAAGGCTGAAAGTAGAAACACCAACCAAAGTAACGATCGTGTCAGAAACGCCTGCCTTATTAAAAAGTTAGGCACATGGTTCAACTTCCAATTTAGGCCGGGCAAAACGCTACTTTGTCCCTCCCAAAACGGTGTATTTTCCATTTTGGCATCCTTCATATTACTGTTGTGATATATATATATATATATAATCTCAAATAACTATGTACACAGACCTTTGTCTGTTTGCAATTAGATGGACGTAGAAAGCGGAGAAATTTTCCAATACGCGGAAGATAGGATTGGAATCTTGATGGTGAGACTTGCTCAGTTGCTCGTGCACATAAAGTAGAAACCTGACGACGCGTCACGCAGTTGTTGGACAAAGTTTAAAAAGGGGGGAGAGGAGGGACAACATTTGTCGTCCGAGAGAAGGCTGGTTGGAAGCTGACGTCGTCGTGGCAAAAACCTGAAGGCCACCTGTCCTTCTCATTGGATAGAAACTTGCCATTCTTGGGCAGGATACAGCTCAATCATTCATCATTGGCGGAATCATTCATCAACTTCACGGTGAGTTTCGCGAGAAATCTCACGAGAAATTCCGCGTAAAAATATAGTCACTCGTAGAGGACGCGAGGATAAATGCTCTTATCGAATATTAGAATTTTCTTCATTTTTATTGCTATTTCTTATGTTTTTATTAAAATTTTTATTTTTTCCTCACTCATTTTTTTTTTTTTACCTCTAAGCCTTTTTTTCCGTAAAAAATTCTGACTCACTAATTGTAGATGTCTACTAGTATTATTTTAATAGTCGCGATATATTTGCTGGTTCAATTGTTAAACTTTTTAGTAAAATATTTTTTTTTAATTTTTTTTATTATTGTGTTTAATAAATTTAAAAAATACAGTAAATAAAAAATTATAAAATTAATAAAATATATATATATTTTAAAAATATTATCGTTCAAAATAAATAAAAATTATTATTTTTACAAATATTACAACGAACGAAAATAACAAAGAGCACAGGTGTAAGAGAGAAAAAGTTTTTTTTGAATTATGCCTAATTTCGGCAACTCTATTATTATTTTTACCGTTCTCTAAACTTTGATCGCAAGTTAATTTTATTTTTGTGGTAATTATTTGATATTAAAATTCATTTTATTTTGTGAAAAATTAGACAAATTTTTATATATTTTATTTATAATAATAAATTAATTTATATCAATTATTTAATTTTATTATTATAATTTCTATAACAACCAAAATAAAAAATAATTATAGATGAATTTAATTTAACAAAATAAAAAATTTAAAAGAAAAAATTCATAGTTTAGTTATATCTTAAATTTTTTATTTTAACTCTATTTTCATCTTTTCAATTGTATTTTTTTTATTGTATTAAGAAAATTTAGTTGAAAGAATAATATTATTCTTATTCCAACGGGTGAATAACAAGAATGAATGTGTTTTCATTTGGGTTAATTATAATCCCTTCCCTTTGCAGTTGGAAAATTGTTAAAAAAAAATTAGTATTGTCAATTTTCAAAACATAGTGCAGACTCTTGTTTTTTTTTTTTTTTAATTTTTTGGCTCGTGCGTTATTTGCTCGTTGACTCCTAACCCTCTCTCCGTTTTCGGCGGGTGGGCAGGGAGGGACAAATGAGCCAATGAAAAAACTCGGAGCCTTTTTCCCCGTCCATCCAGCCTTTTCCTTGTCCGAGGAGGAGAGGGAGAGAGTGGGGACGATGAGGGGCATTATAGTCATTTCATTCGAGAAAGAATTTTTTTAAAAACGTACGGACAAAACAACCGTGGCGGAAAACAGCTGTAAAGGGCAAAGTCGTAATTAAGACAAAGATCAAGCCCGATGACAGCACGTCTAACTACGAAATATCTGGCCAAGATCCAGCCCTGCCAATCAAGAAAAAAGGCCCAATTTTCTCAGCGACGGCGACTTCTCGGGGAAAAATCAGGAGAAAGAAAAAAAGAGAAAAAAAAGAGAAGGAAAGAAAACCAAAGATAGAAAGAAAGCACGAAACAGAAAATTTAGAGAGAGAAAAGAGAGAAAAACGAGTGAATTGTAGAGAGAGAGCGAGAGAGAAAACCGCAGAGACAGCGAGAGAGACTGCGTGCGTGTGTCTGTGTGTGTGTCAGTGTGCGTGTTTTGTAGGCATTAATGGCGGAGGGTGAAAAGGAGAAGAAATCAAGCGAAGAGAGCGTGAAGCTGTTCGTAGGTCAAGTGCCGAAGCACATGACTGAAACTCAATTACTGGCAATGTTCAAAGAGTTCGCTCTGGTCGACGAGGTCAACATCATCAAAGACAAGACTACGCGCGCCTCCAGAGGTTCGCCTTTGCTTTGCTTCTCTTCTCTCCGCATTCTCCGAATCTCGCATTCTTTACCTCTCTTATGCTATCATCTTTCTTCTTCTGATTTTTGCGTGATTTATTGTGTTTAATTTGAGATTCTTGGCATTTAGAACCCTAATTTTTTTTTTTGTGACCTCTTTGGCTTCTTTGTTTGGGGTAGGGTGTTGTTTTGTAATATGTCCGTCAAGGCAGGAAGCGGACAAAGCAGTCAGTGCGTGTCATAATAAGAAAACGTTGCCTGGGGTTAGTGCAAACATGATCTCTGTTTCCCGTTCCTTTTGTTTCATTTACGGTTAATTTGTACACTGTGGTCCAAGGTTGTAGGGACTGTAAATTGTGTTAGTATCTAAGAAGTAGTTATTTAGTAGACTAGACTCTTAACAATGACTTTGAAATGGTAATTACCATCTGTAATTTAATTATGAACTTAACGAATGGGTCTGGATTTGGAAATTTTAAGTAGTCAGATTAATTCTAAAGGCTTCCTATTTTTCATTGCTAAGTAATTCTAAAAGCTTCCTATTTATCATTGCCAATGAGCCTAGAACTTTGGTTAGCTTTAGAATCTTTAGGGTAAGTAATTGGCAATACTTTGGACTTCATTGCAGTGGAATGCCAACTGCCCTATGTTGATCCTAGAACAGTTTCTTTTGCCAGTCACATGAGAAAAGCTGTTATTTGGATAATACAATGATACCATAATTTTGAAGCCCTGGATCTTTGTCAACATTATGAGAAATTTACTTGCGCTATTTGACATTCTAATGCATTTGCCTTTTTTTTTTTTCAATTCTCTAATGAACATGCACCCTTTTTTCTGTTCAATTCAGGCATCCAGCCCATTGCAAGTGAAGTATGCAGATGGCGAGTTGGAAAGACTAGGTGTAGTATAATTTATGAAGTTTTCATTCAGAGTGCAGCATACTAGTTTCTTATCTGGTGCTAGTTTTTAATCTTTTTCCTGACAAGTAATTTGGCTACTTGCATTATCCTAATCACTCTGTTTTTCTCTTCTTTTCTCCCCCCCCCCTTTTTGCTGCTTCTGCTATCCAGAACACAAACTCTTTGTTGGTATGCTTCCGAAAAATGTTTCTGAAACTGAGGTGTCTGATTTATTCTCCAAACATGGAACCATAAAGGACTTACAGATTCTAAGGGGTTCTCAGCAAACAAGCAAAGGTACTTATTAATGACACGTTTTATTTTCTAGTTCTTGTTTGTGAATGGTTTTCAGTCTGATCTGTGCTAATCTGATTAATCTGTAGGCTGTGCTTTTCTGAAATATGAGACAAAAGAACAAGCTCTTGCTGCCATGGAGGGAATCAATGGAAAACATAAAATGGAGGTTTGTGTTTGTTTAATAATAAGCTCTTTTAGCTAAAAATTTAGTTTTTTCTTCTTCTTTTTTCTTTTCAAAACACTGTATTTGGGAAGCCTTTCTGGACGTTTGTTCTTGTTTTATTTTGTATATTGACTATAGTTGTTGAGAAGTTGCATCGTTACAGTTGCATCATATATTTGATTACAGTATGAAGTATTTAGCCTTGTTGTGTATGAGCAGTGAACAACACCATCAACTGCATCAACTAATTGAGCAGCTAAGTAGTGGATCTATAATCAGAAATTCTTTCAAATTTCAATTTATCAACTTCTTGCCTAGTTATTGTTACATTGAGCTTATTTATTGTTCTTATTAATTTTTAACTGAAAGATGGGCATTTGTTTTGGTGTATTGACTGCAATAATTTGAACTCTGATTGTTATCTTTCAGGGTTCAGGTGTTCCTTTGGTTGTCAAATGGGCAGATACTGAAAAGGAAAGGCAGGCCCGGAGGGCTCAGAAAGCACAATCTCAGGCACCTAATCTGTCAAATACTGATTCACAACATCCTTCACTCTTTGGGGCCTTGCCCATGGGTTACGTACCCTCTTACAATGGTTATGGGTACCAGGTCAGTTGTGTAGGCATATGTTTGTAAGGAATATATTTCGACTTTTGGGACACCTTGCAAATCTGTAGAAATACATTGCTACATTTTTCACTCACATTCCAACCTCCTATTTTTGTATTCTTGCATCAAATTTATTAATACATCATTTTGTATCATACTGGAGTATCTGGTAATATGATTGTACTTGCAGGCTCCTGGAACTTATGGAGTCATGTCACACAGCCTGCCATCTATGCAGAATCAACACCCTTTTCATCAAACAGCTTTTCATGGTGTACTTGCTCCAGTAAGTCAAGGAAGCGCGCAACGTGGTACAATCAGACCTGACCTTGGTCCCAATATGGCTCCTAGTAACTATGTGATGCATCCTGGAAACTACATTGGCTTGGGTTATCCTGCAGTGCCAGGTCTTCAGTATCCCATGACATATCCTGGAGGAGGAATGATGAGTCGCCAGCCTATGAGTGGTTCACCTAGTTCAGTGCCACCAGTGGTTGGGACCAGTAATTCCACATCATCATCAGGCACCAGCACAAGTCCTGGGGGTCAAGTTGAAGGTTTTTGCTGCATTAAATTCCAGATTTTATTAAGTTTTCTTTAACATCCTGATGATGCTGCTAACAATTATGTCCTTTAACCTAGGTCCGCCAGGTGCTAATCTGTTTATATATCACATACCTCAAGAATTTGGTGATCAAGAGCTTGCCAATGCTTTTCAAGCATATGGTAAGGTCTTGAGTGCCAGAGTCTTTGTTGATAAGTCAACCGGTGTCAGCAAATGTTTTGGTAGACATGCCTTCAACTTGCTGCATTTTGATCTGAAACCTGTGTGTTTTGGTTCTTATTTGGAGCATGCCTTTATTTGCAGGTTTTGTCAGTTATGATACTCCATCAGCAGCTCAAGCTGCAATTAATGTGATGAATGGATGCCAATTAGGTGGAAAGAAATTGAAAGTTCAGCTTAAAAGAGATAATAAACAGTGTAAGCCTTATTAATCAGAAGGTGAGTCATGGAAACAAGCAGAAATCTCTTGATACGTGGTCGCATGCAACTTGGATAAATGACAATGACTATAGTATCAGCATTTTGGATGGAATGATGATGTGTGATTATGATCATTACTCCATCCTTGTAATTGCCTCTTGGGATTTAAATCCCTTAACTTGTAATTCACAGTGCATCCTGCACCAATACAATTTGTAATGTGTACCATGAAATTTCTTTTAGACATTAATTATTGATTTATTGGTTTTCCCCTCAATAGCCTGTGCCATTACAAAATGATCCTTAATTTTATAATTCCCAAATTCTATTGAATGTCTTGGTCTTGCATGGCAACAACTATGAAATGTTGAGCAGCCCCTGCAAGCATTCTGACTGTTCATTACATACTGTTGTGCAAAGATCCAAGTATGGAATGCCAGTCAGTGTTCCTTATATTGCTGACCTGTATACATTTCCCATGAATATTCAGGTATTATGCTAAATCTGTAATTGTTTGTCCTATCGGTTTCATTTGGCTTTGTTATTTATTCCAGTAACAGTATTATAATTTCATTACACTCTACTCTTTGTTGCAGTGTTTTACATAAGGTTCTGGCTGAATTTAGAAATTATCAA
Source organism: Bruguiera gymnorhiza (assembly GCA_020883675.1). NCBI lineage: Eukaryota > Viridiplantae > Streptophyta > Magnoliopsida > Malpighiales > Rhizophoraceae > Bruguiera > Bruguiera gymnorhiza. The sequence continues at coordinate 435,341 of JAIRCJ010001053.1, forward strand.
ATTGCTGATTTTAGCTTTTGGTAATACTTTCTCTGGAGCATTTCATCCTCCTTGTTTTCAAATGATGGAGCAAGAACTCAGTAGCTGTTCATTTCTTTCAAGCGAGGTAATGGTGTTTTTGAAGCTTTGCATGCAAGTAAGTATATATCCTCATGTTACCACCGTGGGTATCTTGTTTCACTAACAGGTAAGCAGAACTGGGGAAGGATCAATGCTTCTTCGTCAGAAATGTCTGTTTTGTTGAGTTTGAGATATCTTTATGTAACTAATGAACAGAAACTTCATTGTTGGAATGAAGTTCTGGATGAGAAAAGGTGCTTTGCTTTTGCCTACAAAGTCTCGGTTGTTTCATATTCATGCAGTGGATGAACATTTTTTAAGCATGCGAAGGAAGGGTTTTTCTCCCCAACACAAATAACGTGGAGCCCTCTTCAATGTAGTCAGGTTAAAATCTTTCCTTGTGTGAACCAATTCACACAGCAGATATATGATTTCAGTAATGTGAATACCCTGACAGTTAGTAACTTGTTAAACCATCCTTCATCCCTTTGTACCTCCTATTGCAGTAAGTCAATAGAAGTTATTTCCCATTTGTAATCTAACGTGCTACCTCTGTAGATATGAGCTGATATCCCATACAAATGACAAGGGGGTTTCTTTTTGCTTGGGAGGACAGCCGCAGAGCTTGGAAAAGCTTTCATATGTGATATTGGGAAGGTTTTACCCGTCAGAGTCAGGGTTAGCTTGCGTACTCTGTGAGTAATAACTTCTGTTATCTAGCCCGTAGCCAAGGCCTACTCGGAATAGGATGTCAAGTTTGTAAAGAACTTCAAGTTTAAACATTCTACAGTCTGTTAAAATTTTTTCTCAGATCAAATAGCAATTTTTGTGGAACATGTAAAATCCTTGCTTTCGTGGTCATAGTGCAAATTGAACATTTTCCGGGGTTCTAAAATGGTTGGTTGCAAGTTTTAACCCAAAGCATCAATAATGGCCATGTCTTGAACAAATTAGTAGGGATGTTATGTGGGCCAAACCAAAGCATCATAATGGATTGAAGATCTTTGCAACCTCTAACTGCCTAGTGGCGATTTAATATGACAATTAGAGCGTGTTTATTTGTTCGTTAAGAAGTAATTTTCTAGTTATTGTTTATTAGAACCACAATGCATGCTTAAGGCTGAATAACAAAATACATTTTAAAAAACAAAAATGTGAGGTATATCTTTGTTGGAAAGCATAAACTTAAATGTTTTCCTCGAACTTGATTTTTCCGAAAGCATGGATTGCACCAATCGATTTTCTTCTTCCCTTTTTTTTATTTGTTGACTTTTTGGAAGCAAAAATTTATGGAAATAGAAGTTTAATAGCACCTGCTTCAATCTACTAGTTACTTTTTCGAGTTATACATATTTGTAGATGAAACCCACAACATTAGATTTTTTGACTAGTCACTTTTTTGTGATGTGGACATTTTTGGCAGGTCAATGTCATCTCATGCGAGCTTTGTATCATTCCATTGCATCTGGATATACCGTGCGGGGCAATGGTGAGTAGTTTCTCAAGGGCTCAACACAGCGGTTATTGCGGAAAAAGTAAAGTCCGCAATTCCAAGTTTGGCTGTTGAATATAACTAAGTTGTTTAATGTTAAGAGCAAGCAGAGCATGTGCCAGTCTCACGTTGCCCGTAGCCCGATCAAGTTGATTATCCACCGAGAATGGATGATTACGTAATCTAAACTCATTACAGAATGCCGTCGTGCAAAAAGTCTTCAGTTTATGGTATGACATAACGCAAACTTACCCAGTCGTTGATGGACTGCCGCTGGCGTATTAAGACCAAGAACGAACGGACGGCCTTCGAGGAAACCGCTGATTATGAGTTGGGGATATTTATCAGCCTCCATTACCAGCATCGAGGGTGGGCTATCGCTTAAATGTGAGAATGGTTAGGCATGCAATACTACCGACAGCTTGGTGGAATTTTCGGTAGTTTTTTTTGGGTGGTAGGTCCAGTGCGATCATAGGTCAGCAATGCTGTCCAAATTGAATTAGCACGCTATAGATTCTAATGACTTGCTGTCATTAATGGGTTAGATTAACATGGGTGGGCAATTAGTGCAAGTAATGCTAGTAGGCTACTTTTGATTATGACATCCAACGTGTTTCCCACACGTCTTATTGTGTCTTGCACTTTCTTACTGTTATGATGAAATTTACTGTTGTCAGCCACTGTGGGCTTCACAACTTCAGTGAGAGCACAAATAGTAGTTCACTATCTCTTGAGTGCAATCGACGAGTTTACTGGTCGGTTGGTTGGCCAGAACATCGGCGAATGCCATTACTTTCCGAGTCCCCGTCCCAGGTTCTGCTTATGCTCGGAGTCGGGGCCCAAATGGCAAAATTTGCCTGATACTGAAAGAAAGAAAATTTGCTTGAAAAAGGTTTCTGGGATGTCTCAAGAGAGATTCTTCGCCTCTTGTAGCCTGCCTAGTATGTTTGTTGGCATGTACCCCCCAAACAGTCTTTCTTACGTGACATGTTATCGTTAATTGCAAACTATATGGTTGGTACGTGGTTGGTGGACTTTTTAAGAAATATTTTAATAATTAAAAATTTAAATTTTTATATTTAAAGAATTAAATTTTAATAATAATAATAAAAGAGTACAAGAAATTTTTTTTAAAAAAAATTATTAATTTATGGTATAATGAGTTATAAATGAAAACAAAAAAAAAAAAGAAAAAGAAAAACAAAGCATGTGGTTGGTGGAAGTTTCGACGATCTCTGGCAGTCTTACAGTGACAAATCGACCCCTAAGACGCCGAACCACCAACATCTGAGAAGTTGAGATGCCGACCTCACAAGGACAAATCGACTCCTAAGACGCCGATCACTAACATCTGAGGCGTTGCGATGCTGACATTTGCTTCTGATTTTCTTGGTCTCTTTCCTTTTCCACACCTGCCACTTTTGTATTCCTCATTTGCTAGCTCTGAGAATCCAATCTCTTTATCTCTATGGGGGCCGATTCCAATGGGACGAAAGGCATTGACAACTCGTTAGTGGAGTCAATTTTAGTGAAAGAAAAAGGATATGAGGCCCATTTTGGTGATAATACACACTGATGAAAAGGCGAAGGCTGCCCCGCCATAAGTCAAGCTTATGTATGCATTTTGGATTATCCCTTTATTGGCTAAGATCGCAAATAGCCTCTTTTACATTCTTGGGTGAACGGGGTTTTCTCCTCATGTCTGACTCGAAAGCTAACCTTTTGCAATTGCTCGGTGAGATAATTTGCACCTTTTTCCGCATGTAAAACATTGAGAAAAACGATGAGTTTTTTATGCCTTCGATTTTTAAGTAAATTAAAGGTACCATTATGCATTTCTGACGAGCTCATTATAAGTCCAAAAGTCCCGTGACCGTTCGCCGCGCAGGAACCGGCACTTTCCTCGTAGACGTCTTCATCACACCTACGTTGCTTCGGCCAATACCAAGAGAGACCTCTCCCCAAGTAAAAGAAGACACGCGTCGCTCAGAGAGATGCTTGTACTCGGTGTAGGCACCTCAAACACTTCACAGTTGTGGGGCGTCATTAACAGGGCCGTTCTTCGCTACCGCACAAAGCTGCAGGCCTGTCGGTGGAGTATTCGGGCACTACATCCCAAAAGGGTCTCTGGCATAATCCCTCAGCCGTACTACTCCTCTGTTAACTGAGGAGAGTTTCTATCAATGGTACCATAAATATCCCATGATCATATTCTCACAAGATAAGATAAGCTTCACATGTGATACTCCATTTTCTCTGTTTTGTCAAAAAATTCTTACTGATTGACATGAGACTACAACCTAACACCCCATAATTTTTTTTTTTCTTTTTTGTCTTGCAGCTCATAGGTCCTTCACCCAAAAACCACTGTCACCAGTGACTATTCAAACCAAATATTCCTGTCACTAAGTTGAATTATGGGCTTGGGATCAAAGAAATTTATCTGTGGCATTTGCACTTATCCCATGCTTCATTTTTGTCTGAGCCAGAAAAGTTGGAAACACATGATATTTTAGGCCAGCTAACTGGAGGCTTACGGTGCTAGATACACTGCTTAAAACAGAAGAGACCCGTCTAACACCCGTGGCCTATGCAAATCCTTTGTCCCCAAGTGAAAAGGCTTGTACGAATGTTATACGCCGTAGTTAAAATGCTGAAACTTGTAAACAAAAACAAAGTAAGAAACTTTAACCGGTGCCCAACAACACGGAAAAGCCAGAGGCGTGACGCACACAGACTTGCTTCTTTGTTTTCCTTCTAGAAGCCTACACGATTCCCTGGATCAACGTCATCAGAAATTTCAATGCCATAGACTGGCCTGCACTATGTTTCTTCTAGAAGGTCAGGCACATGTTTTCGTCATTTCCAATCCTTATCATCATGCAGCCATGTCTCTTTCCCTCTTTTTTTTAAAATTTTTTTTTATGTATTTCCTTATGTAGGTAACTTCCAATTATTATTATAATTATTCAATTTTTGATGAGGCGGAGCTAAAAAGAAAATGACTTTCACTGTCAAACAAAATTCAATAAAATTAGGGACCAAAGGTCTCCTATTACAGCGTCATAGGCCTTTTATCTTGATTTTAAAAGATAGAAAAAGAAAAAGTTCATTCGGGGACTTACGACACTTTTATGGTAAGGGATCTCGGTCCCGTAATGGCCCCCCCCTCCCCAAACAAAAGATTCGAGGTGATATATTTAGGCAGGCCAATGTCCATGTAATAGCATGCCTTGCTAGCCGAAAAAAGGCAGAAGACTATCATGGAAAATTCACTCTCTTTCCACGCTAATGAAAGGGATACAAAGTTTATCAGTTTCATTGATGCGTCTTCTTTCCTTGTTATGGAGGCTACAGGTGATTCTGAGTCGGACTTTGATCCCAACGTAGCCATTACAGATCTTGCAGATGATGATGCAGAATCATCTAGCTGTGACGTGTCAGACCATTCATGTGTTACTGAATTCAATTGCAATAGCTGTGAAAAAGTCGAAGCATCTAATGTTAATGTTGTTGATGAAGACGAGGAGGATCAGCAAGAATTGGTGTCTGCTGGGACTCAAGCGGATCAGAAACCATGTGTTTCTTTGGATTCAACCAATGAAACGATGAATGAGATGGACAAGAACAGGCTTTTTTGGGAGACTTGCTTGGCTTCCTAGACAGTAGCTTTTCCTTCGAGCCGTGAGTCCTGGGATATGTATATATATATATATATATATATATATATATATATATATATATATATATATAAGTGTGTGTGTGTGTGTGTGGATGTATATATTGTTTATTTACCTCTTTTTTTTTTTTCTTTTCTTTTTCCTTTTGTGGGTTTCTTTTGTTGTCATTAGCTTACATTTCTTCAGACGTAGCTCCCTCAGCTTGTGATAAGAAGAAGACGTGGGATAGATGTTAAATATAATTCATTGTTTGATACATGACAATTGTTCAAAAGGCAAAAGCTCCATGCATGAGCTCCAAGACTTTGTTGAATGGATGAAAATCACTTGTGATTTTGTTGAACGTCTCACATGTTTAACTCAAGGACCAAAGAGCTTAGTTTGAGATAAAATGGAAAGAGATCGGAACGCAGATAAGGCTCTTAATTACCTCGCGGGCATGATAAAAAAAAAAAAAAAAAACCTCAAATAGACAGAGAACGTTGTCAAAGAATCTTTGGTTGTCATTGTAGTAGCATGGATTGGGATGCAGCTCCCAATTAACAAATGTTAGATCTTGATGAATACAATGGGCTTTCGAGGATGGCATTTCAGAGAGTCTGTTTACATGGAAAGCTAGTGATTCTAATTAATTAATTAATTAAGGAGAAAATCCAGAGAGTAATACTTAAATATATATATATATATATATATATATATATATTAATTATATATCAGTTAGTTTTATAAATAAATAAAATTAAGTGTAATTTTTTTAAAAATTATTATCTTATTGTTTTTACTATTTTGTTTAATAACTATTGTTGTGCAGTATTGCTCTTAATTAATTTATTAAGCTGCAAAATAGACATATTACAACAAACACACTCGGTGCCTCGTTTTTGCTAGTGGAGGGGACGGGACGTTCAATCAACAAAGCGAGAGCAAACAACATAAATTCCCCTCTTGTTTTTTTTTTTTTCCATTGCCAGAGGCGTGAACTGTAAAATCCAAAGTGAGTGGAAGAGACATATACCAACTTCTGAATCTCATGAGATTGCTTCACTAGAAGTTCTCTGGAGTGTAGATATCTGGGATGGGATCCACATAAAAGAATGATCACTACTAAACTACTATCAGAAGTTTCACTTCATTGAAATTCATGGGAAACACGAGGATTAATGAAATTTTAATCCCAAATTTAGTTAGGAACCTATGGTTGACTTGCACGAATTTTTTACGTCATTCAGTTTTAATATGAGAAGTGTAATTGTTCTTCTTCTTTTTTTTTTCTAATTAAAGATATCAAATCAGTTCAAGTTATTTTTGTCAAACGGGTACATGCTTTCAAGACAAAAAAAAAAAAAAGCCTGTATTATATCTGGAATGAAATCAGGACGTCACTTGGGTGCCTCCTGACATCCTGATTTGGGCCTGCAACCAGGACAATAATGTTCTCCAAACGTCCAAAGATTTCAGTTAAAGAGTTAAAAGCCCAATCCACGAAGGAAAAGCGCAAGTCCGCGGAGAGTTTGGCACAAGGTTGCTGAGTCGATTGCTAAGCGCAACACAGTTATCGATTGTTATCCGCGCATAATATAAGATGATAATCTAATTTATTTTATATTGTGATATTTTATAGTGTACTGTCAACCTGTGCACCAAATGCTGGGTAAGAGAATTTAATTGACACAAATATCAATGTTGATCAAGGTTTTTAATGGAATTTGCGCTGATGCGCAAATCGAAAGTCATGCACAATCCATCTTACTAGAATTGTGGGATCACCCCTTCGTCAAAAAAAAAAAAAAAAAGAAAAATTGCACAGGGAAGCTATTTCGTCGCCGCAGCTCCTTCGATCAAGAGAGCCCCGTCTTCTTAATTCACACTCCAAGAATCTACAGGCAACTGCTGTTTGGCCGCTGCTTGTCCCTCATTTCCATCACATTAGACGCTAAAACCCCCTCCCCCTGCGGCTCGCCACCCGTCAGCCGCTCCAAGATGATGCTCCGAATCCACAGCCGAGACGGCCTCGAGCGGGTGCCCGTCGACGGCCCCAATATCACCGTTACCCAGCTCAAAACCCCAACCCAAACCTGTCTTCAAATCCCAGTCCACAATCAAACCCTCTCCACCAACCAAAACCTCCTATTGGCCAAGTCCCCCCGCCGATCTCCTCCGCTTGACCGACATGTCGGACCCCAACACCACCCTCTCCGCTCTCAACATTGCCCACTGCTGCATTCTTTTTCTTGGCCTGCGACGGCGAGCGAACCTTCTCCGGTGTACCCGTCGTCAATCCCGCCGCATCCTTCGGCCGCGAGATGACCATGGACGAACTGATTGCCAAACAGATGCGGGTCACCCGACAAGAGAATCCTCATTGCGAGTCCGTCTCCTTTGATCGGGATTGTGCGAATGCGATTCAGCATTACGTTAACGAAACCTTTGCTTTCGCTGTTAAAAGGGGCGGCGAGTTTATGTACGGAGGAAGGGGAAGCGGAAGTGAATTTCATATGCGAGCCACCGCAGCAGGGCACGGAGGAAATTCTCATGCTTTTTAGAGACCCCGATGAAGAGAAGCTGGTGGAAGCCGTGGCGGCTGGTCTGGGAATGAGGAGAGTCGGCTTTATATTCAATCAGACTATAACGCAGGGCAATAAAGATTACACTTTTTCCAACAGGGAGGTGCTGCAGGCAGCTGCTGAGCTTCACGCGGAGAGCGGGCTGAAGGAGTGGGTCACCGCGGTGGTGAAGCTGTTGGTGAATGAGGAGGGTCCATTTCGAGGCGTTTCACATGAGTGATATGTGTATAAGGTTGTTTAAGGCAGGGTGGTTCGAGGATCCTAAGTTGTCTAAATTTAAGAAGGATGTGGTTGTCGGAAGTAAGGATGTCAAGGAGGTTGACAACGATTTCTTCTTGGTTGTGGTTAAGATTTTCAACCACACGGTATGCTTCAAATCAACTCTTTTCCTCTTGTTCTCTTACTTCCTTTATATTTCTTTGGCGTCCAATCATGCACCCTTTATGTTAATTGGCGATTATGCATGCACATCTATCGGATTGCAACGTGTGAAATACAACCTTAAATTTTTATTTTTACCTTATGATCATTCAAATTGTATTTGCTGATTTCCGTGAGTTTGAGAGTGTTTTTTGTTGCTTATTTCTCACTCTTAGGTACCCCCTCGAGATAGCATTACTAGGCATTAATACTTCCACTCTTAGTAAATCAAGAAATTTGTCGATAACTTACGTGGTAGACAAATAAAAAGTAGCAAAAGGGGAATAAATTATGGTAATAGTGAGTTTGAATGCCACACGATGAACATTTTACAATGGCTGTTAGACTGTCCTCAGCATATATGGTCTTCTTGTGGGCCAGGTTCCAGACGCAAAATCTATGTATATTCTCCAATTGAGGATTATAAACTGCTACTGTTGTTTCATTATGTTGATCAGGCTAGTACATTTAGCTTTTTGCATGTTAAAGCCGCCATCTCAGGAGAAGTTCCTTGGGTGTAATTGTGTAGCCTTTCATTCCTGGGTTTTGTCTCTTACTTTCCTCATTTCCTTCTTTGGGAAGAATAATGCTTGGGGTTTTGGAATGGGGGATTGCAAACGGAAGGCATTTAGAAGGGCACAATTCCGTTTGGTATCGTCTGACAGTAGTCAATGTTAAGCATAAAATGCTTTTAGTTGCTAGCCTTGATTGCAAGATGCTGCTTATTGCTGAAGTATAATGTCGAATTGAGGTCACATGTTGATGAATTACAAACAGGGAGCAATGTGCTTATAAAATCATCTGCTATCATGACTGTGTGATAATGCTTGGTGATGGTTGTTTATGGAAGTATTTCATCTGATTATTTATTGTTGCACAGATTTTAAATTGGTTTCTTTTCTGTTTTTTTTTTTGGAGTTGCATGGTCCGGAGAACTTATATCACTTTTGTCCATGGTGTATTTTTAATGCAGGGAACTCTCATCAGCCTTTCCTGTTGAGAACAGGGCCACACAAGCAACGACGAGGGTGCTGAAGAATCATCTGGACCGCACAAAAAATCTTCCATTCGTGAAGAGGATTTCTGATTTCCATCTCCTCTTCTTTCTAGCAAGATTTCTAGATCTAAGTTCTGATGTCCCTGCATTGGCAGAATGTGTGCAGACACAAGCAGCTATACCAGAAGGTTACCAACTCCTATTAGATTCCTTGGCCAATACGTCCTGATGTTGGCTGGAGGCCTTATCATGGGACAAATACATGTTGCCACTGTGCGTTTCTTAGGCCATGGAGCAATCTACATTGCTTTCTGATGCGGCATACAGTGCCCAGGTGGGGTGCTTGCTCCACGGTTCAACCTATATACACTGTCTATATGTACTGCCTTTTATCTATCCAAATTCAGGTGTTATTTTAAGCAGTTAGTTAGTTAATTTATTCCCTCCTCTCCCGCGGGCGAAGTGGAGTGCTTCATTGTAGTTCAATATATTATTCGTAATTAAATGAGCTGGATCAGCCTTAGGACTACTGCACCATCTCGTCTATTGGGATTTTGACAAAAAGAAAGGGTCTGTTGGAAGCTGGGGAGTGAGATAAATTTCCTTCCTTCGTTGCAAATTGAGGAGGTGTTCTTTTTAATTTGCCTTCGGATCCTGGCAATTGTGAGCTTCCCTGTGGACGAGGATTCTTCATAGGCTTTGATTATTTGGCATGGGTCGGGAGTTTTCTCGCCCCGCTTAAAGTAACTCGACCACCCTTCTTGCCTTGTAAGCTTCGCATCAACACCGTTACACAAATAACGATCAAAAAAAGCAAAAATCAATAAACCAATTCATAATTCAATTGTAACTATAAATCAAATTATAAGTCAAGAAAAATATTCTCATTCTCAAAGCGAAAAGTAATGCTAATATCCCGCCCAAGAAAATTAAAAAAAAAAAAAGAAGAGTAAAAGCCATTTGGCCGGGGGGGTGGATTTTGTCATTTTCCACATTGGCGAAACAGAGCTAGGGAATTGCATAAAAAAAAAATCAAAGTCAGAAAACTATTAGTATGATTTAGTAATTATTAAATATAAAATTTATGAGTAAAATTTTGTGTTTAAATTGTAAATTTTGTTAAAAAAAAAAGAAAATTTTCTTGCCTAACCCCAATTTTACGAAAAAAAAAAAAAGGAAAGAAAACACGCAGCTAGGGGCAAAAGTGTACCACTCCCAAAATTACATTTTCATTGCTCCCTCCCGATCGACGCTAACGCTCTGCCCAGTCGGAAGATATTTCTCTTGTTTTGCACAAACCCTAGCGCGAGCCCATGGAGGACGCACCTCAAGAGCGCCCCGTATGTGCTTGTGCCCCGTCTATTAGGTCCAGTTAATTTTGTGTTGCTTTTTTTTTTTTTTAGTTAATTTCACTAATTTTGGGTGCGATTTGGTTTGAGCAGAAGAGGAACAGGTCGCGGACGGAGATCGTTGGCAAAGCAAGTGGTGGCGGAGGAGATGACCGTGAAGCAAGCGACGGAAGTCCTAACCCGCCGGTGCGAGAGGCTTCACCCGACGGTTTCGAAGAGTTTCGCCCGAAAGCCAAGCGGAATCGTCCCTCGGAAGGCACCTCGGCCCCCGCTTACATCTCCGACCAAAGCTTGATTGGTAAGCGACTGCTTTCTTCTTACTCTAATTCTTCCCTGTTGGATATGCTTAACGAAGACCTTCTTCTTTAAGTGTGATCCTTTTTTTTTTTTTGTGTGTGTGTGTGTGCGCCTGATGATTAGCATTTTATACTGTTATGCAGAGGTTATTAAAGGCGGTGGGAGACAAATTCCTCATCTGGTGAAGCTCTGGGTGGAACAGTATGAAAAGGATCCAAAATCTGCAATGGCTGAACTTTTGACGCTGCTGTTTGAGGTATTTTTGCTAGTCTTAAGTGTTATTCCTCATTGGAAATCAAAGAAAGAGATTGAATTGTGGACCTCAGTGAAAATAGTGGATTGTGCTGCATTCTGAAGGAATGAAAAGACCTGCGAGTTCTGGACGTGTTACTGTTTCCCTTCCCCCTTTCTCTCTCTCAGTTTATAATTGATTAAATTTAATATTTTGCAGGCATGTGGTGCCAAATATTATATAAAGAAAGAGTTGCTAGATGAGACAGATGTAGACGACGTTGTGGTTGCTCTTGTCAACCTTGCCAGAAAAGTATCCTACGCTTGTATTCTAATATGGCTCCCTTATTTTTTTCTTATTTATAAATTTTTCTTGGAATGCTTATGCAAGTAATGGGCTACATGGACTACATAAGAGGAAAGACTATAAATATTTGTGCTAGTGTTGCTTGACTGTGGATTCTTTAGGGGGAAATTGAAGACCATCAAAGTTCAAAGAGGAAAGATTTCAAAAACTTCAAAGATAGCCTCTTGTCCTTTTGGGATAATCTGGTTGTTGAGTGCCAAAATGGGCCACTGTTTGATAAGGTCTTGTTTGACAGATGCATGGACTACATAATAGCACTTTCATGGTCAGTACTTAATTTCTATGAAGTCTCAAAGTTACAGAAAAATTTAAGAAGTGACTCAAGTCTTTTGAATTTTCCTGGCATAAACATTTTGCAGCACTCCTCCAAGAGTTTACCGTCAGGTTGCTTCTTTGATTGGTCTTCAGCTTGTCACGTCCTTCATAACAATTGCTAAAACACTAGGCACACAGCGAGAAACTACTCAAAGGCAGTTGAATGCTGAAAAGAAGAAACGAACTGATGGACCTCGTCTAGAGTCACTAAATAAAAGGTTGTCAATGACTCATGACAAGATAGTTGTCTTGGAGGACATGATGCGCAAGATATTTACTGGGTAGGAGTTCTTCCTATTTCTCTTCATAATAAGTTTTTATCCCAAGAGCCTCATGATTTATTGCAATTGTTTTGAAGGTTATTTGTGCATCGGTACCGAGATATTGATCCTAATATCCGGATGTCATGCATTGAGTCGTTGGGTGTGTGGATTTTGTCATATCCATCACTTTTCCTGCAAGATTTATATTTAAAGTATCTTGGATGGACACTGAATGACAAAGTGAGTTCTATTCATTGATTTAACATGGTATTCTGATATCTAAATATGTATTAAGTTGTAACTTGCTTTGGTCCATCTTTTGCATCCAAAGAATGCAGGTGTGAGGAAAGCATCTGTTCTTGCATTACAAAATCTTTATGCTGTGGATACTTATGTAACCACTCTCGGTCTATTTACGGAAAGATTCTCCAACCGGATGATTGAGCTTGCTGATGACATTGATGTTTCAGTTGCTGTGTGTGCTATTGGACTCATTAAGCAACTACTTCGGTAACTATATCTCACTAATGTGCTTACCTTCTTGTGCATGTTTATGTTCATGGTACACATGAGGTTTTGAACCTTATGCAAAAGAATTCTGCAGTGAAAATAGGTTTTGTGGTTTCTGCAGGCATCAGCTTTTACCCAATGATGATTTAGGTCCCTTATATGATTTACTTATTGATGATCCAGCAGAAATCAGGCATGCCATTGGAGAACTGGTGTATGATCATTTGATTGCCCAAAAATTCAATAGCTCTCAGTCTGTTTCAAGAGGTTTTGCCCTTGTTTTGTCCCTACTTTATGGTCTTTGCTGAAATTCATTGTATCAGAGCTCTTACATCCATGAAAATATTTTCTAGGCAATGACTCTGGCTCTTCTGAGGTCCATCTCAGTAGAATGTTACAAATCTTAAGAGAATTTTCAACAGACCCAATTTTGAGTGTCTATGTCATTGACGATGTTTGGGAGTACATGAAAGCAATGAAGGTATTCCTCAGCATTTTCTGAAATGTAGAATGTAATTTGGCTTGGTGAAATGGATGAGGGTGAGGATGGAGTTGAGCCAACTTTATTAGTGGGAAACCTTAGCCAATGGGTTCATCTCACCATTTTTGGGCCATTGTTGTACATCTTTTCCTTGTGGTCCTTGGGAAATATTTTTTCCCTTTTAGTTACCATACTGAAAAGTTGGATGCGGATCAAAGTGAATCAATTAGAATATTGACACTGACTATGAAATGTTCATGAAAATCGGATTTATTTGCAAAACTTTCTCTTTGTTTTGTGAGATAGCAATTTTGATTTTGTGCTTGCAGGACTGGAAGTGTATTATCTCCATGCTCCTAGATGAAAACCCACTCATTGAGCTTACAGACGATGATGCAACAAATCTAGTTAGGCTTCTGTCTGCATCTGTCAAAAAGGCTGTGGGAGAGAGGATTGTACCTGCCTCGGATAATCGAAAGCAATATTACAATAAAGCTCAGAAAGTGTGTAACTCTTTGGCTTTACACTCTGTTTAATTTTCTTCATACATTTTTCTGCTGATCATTGAGCTGTTAATCATGTATTGTACATCTTCCCGAAATTTTGGAGATATTCCATTTTTTTACCATATGTGTTATCTCTTTCTGAAGTTATGGCTCACTGAATGCTGGATGCCCATTTATCTGTAAGCTCCAAAATTTTGTTATGACATTCTGGTCACAAAGGAGCAACCTTTACTGTTGCACCAAGGCTCCCCCGCTCTCTCCTTGTGCATCATAGTTCAAACATCTAGCATTCTAACACAACTTTTTTGGATTTACTAACAAGTTGACCCGTTATGCATATTTTCTAAGTAACTGACTTAGAAAATTAATTTTTGAATTTGCTTCATATGCCAGGGAACATTTGAAAATAATAAAAAAGAAATAACAATTGCCATGATGAAGAACTATCCACTACTTCTACGCAAGTTCATGGCTGATAAAGCAAAAGTACCACCACTGGTTGATATTGTTGTACATATGAACCTAGAGCTTTATTCATTGAAAAGACAGGAGCAGGTAGGTGATTGAAGGAGTTTAAATGCTTGTTATTTGATCGTCAAGCATCATGGCTTAAAATTCCTTCCGATTTGGTTGTTATTTCAGAATTTCAAAAGTATTCTTCAGCTGATGAAAGAGGCTTTTTTTAAACATGGTGAGAAGGAAGCATTAAGAGCCTGTGTGAAGGCTATTACATTCTGCTCCACTGAGAGTCATGGCGAGCTAAAAGACTTTGCTCTTAGTAAACTGAAAAATCTTGAAGATGAGCTTATCACTAAGGTTAAATCTGCAATGAAAGAAGCAGAGGTATTTCTATCTTTACATTGTTCTTGATGAGGACAAATTGGACAAGTTGTGACATACTTTTTTGCAGGATGGTGATGAATATTCTCTACTTGTAAATTTGAAAAGGCTATATGAGCTTCAGCTGTCAAGAGTGGTACCTATTGAGGGCTTTTACAAAGATATTGTTAAAACTCTCCACAGTTTCAGAAATGTGGATGATGAGGTGTGTCAAATGAAGTATACTAAGGTTCACACTTTACTTATTATTCTTTCCAAGCATTTACTCCTATCCTTGCTCATTCAGGTTGCCAGTTTTCTGCTTCTCAACATGTATTTGCATGTAGCATGGTCTTTGCAATCTATTGTAACTAGTGAAACCGTCTCACAAGCGTCCATATCTTCTATTCTCACCAAAAGGGATACCTTGTTTGAGGAACTCAATTATTTTCTTGATATTTCTTCTGAAGATAAGGAAGGGGATAAATTCGGAAGCCGGCTGGCTTGCAGAGTAAGCATTATATTTCTATTTCTTCTGTATAACATGTTTTAACTGCAACTTCCCCTTGAAAAGTTCTTTGTTTGATTTTTCTGTCACTTATATTAGTCTGGTGTGGATTATGTTGCTTTCAGGTTTGCATTATACTTGCAGAGGCATGGTGTTTATTCAGAAAAGTGAATTATACTTCGACAAAGCTAGAAAGTTTAGGGTACTGTCCAGATCCATCTGTTCTTCAAAAGTTCTGGAAACTTTGTGAACAGCAGCTTAACATTTCAGGTGATTTAATTTTTATGCTTAATTTTTGTTTGTTAAAATGACAAGATTGTCATTGAAGTATCATTGTCATCTGTGTCTGTACGAAAAAGAAAAAAAGGTATCATGGTGCACAAGGTAATCCTGCTTACACTTGCTTATGTTCGTCCCTGGGTTGTGTTGCTTGCTAGTATTGGTATCAGGTTGCATTCCTTGACAAAGACTGTACTTAAATGAATGGTTGCTTCAGTTGTCTTCTATGCCCCTATGATCTCCAATGTGTGTTTCTCAGATGAGACAGAAGATGAAGACATGAACAAAGAGTATATTGAGGAGACAAATAGAGATGCAGTTATGATAGCTGCAGCAAAGTTGGTTACTAGTGATTCAGTTCCCAAGGTGTGCATGTACTTGGATATTTCTTTGTCACAAGTATGGGCAAAGTAATGCTTCTCACAGTATATGGACTTTGAATCCTTTTCTCTGGGGAACCCCTTTTGGTTGGAGTTGTTTTTTGGGAGGGGTTGTTTTCTAACTGAATCTGATTTCTTTGTTGCAGGATTATCTTGCTCCAGAAATCATTTCTCATTTTGTTATGCATGGAACAAGTGTTGCAGAAATTGTTAAGCATCTGATAACCATTATAAAGAAAAGAGATGATGATGCTCCCAATGTCTTTCTTGAGGCATTGAGAAGGGTAGGACTCTTACCTTTGAGGATTAGGAATTTTATGTGGTCTTAAACATTGACTTTAAGAATTTGCATTTGCTTGAGGAGAGTAATTTGTTTTGTTGCTGCATCCATGGGCAAAGTGCAAAACAATTGTGGACTCAATCAGTTTTTTCTTTAATTGCCAGAACCCAAGTTCTCAATTTCTCAGTAGTTTTATTATAGACTTCTGATATTATTCTTAATTATTGGTCTTGCATGCTTGTTTTGAGAACTCGGTAACTGCCTTTCTCTGACAGTTTGTATTCAACTCTCTCTTCATCCACCCCTTCCTCTTGCAAAGAGTTGATCTGCACTGATTTTCATGCAATTTTCTTCTGTTGGATCTAAGTAGGCCTATAATCGCCACCTGGTGGACCTTTCCAAAAGTGATGATGATTCCTTTACCAGGGGGTCTTTTCTAGAGTGCAAGGACCTGGCTGCTCGACTTTCTGGAACATTCATGGGTGCTGCTCGGAACAAGCATAGACCAGACATATTAAAAATTGCTAAGAATGGTATTGAATTTGCCTTCATAGATGCACCAAAACAGCTATCTTTTCTGGAAGGTGCAGTGCTCCATTTTGTATCCAAACTTCCTACACCTGATATCCTGGAAATGTAAGAACTTCTGTCTGATCTTTTCATTTGGCAGCACTTCTTCGGGTTTTTTTTTGGGGGGGGGGGTGTGTTCTCTCTCTATTGTTGGAGGAAAAGAAATTAAAAAAGCCCTTGGTCAGTTTGGTCAAATATCTATAAATATGTACTCTCTGAGTTAATGTTATGTAGGTTCAGATACACTGAGACTTATACCTTCGTTGTTTTGCAAGTAGTCTGGAGAATGTTCAAAGCCGAGCAGAGAATGTGAACACTGATGAGGATCCCAGTGGCTGGCGCCCCTACTTCACATTTGTTGAGACCATAAAAGAAAAGTATGCCAAGAATGAAGGTTTGCCAGGTATCATTATGTCTTGCTTACTCCTGAATCTTATGCTAATCCAATGTACATCTTCTTTGACATTCTTTCAAGCCTTCCTTGCACCTACTTGTTTATTTACTTATTTTTCAAATGCTTCCCCAATTTTTAGCACTGTATTTTTCCCATTTTTTCTCGCTCCCTTATATGTATATGCTTGCTCACAATTATGCATTCATGCAACATGGATATTTACCACGAGGAGAGTTGTGGGTTTTTTGGTGGTTGGTAAGCACCTTGGGACTGGTAAAGCTGAAATTTGCCGTAGATGTTTGTTGCATCACTGTCTGAACATTTTGCCTTCACATTGGATATTGTTTATGAAACATCTTCTGTGTTGCTAATATCACTGGCATATTGTAGATGAGAAAAAGGTCCCTACTGGAAGACGAAGGGGTCGTCCAAGGAAGCAGCGTAACATAGAAGGAAAGAGACTCTTTGATGAGGGTGCTTCAAGTGAAGAAGAGGATTCAATTAGTGCATCTGATCAAGAAGATGATGAAGAAGAGAAACAAGATGAGGAGGAAGAAGAGGCTCCTTTGATAAATTCTATTAGGCCATCATCCAGGTTGAGGTCATTGAGAGTCCCAAGAGATGAAAATAAAGGCTAGAGAAGGACAGGAGCTTCTGCTCTTCTAGAACATCAGGTATGACAGGCAAATTTGCTCTGCTCGGTATAGCTTCAGTTTCACTTTTTCAGTTAGACTATCAGTAGAGTGATAGTCTCCATATTGCAGTGTGGGTGTGCATGACTTTGAGTGAGGTTTCCATTTGTTTCAATCAAACATAACTTACTTGATGACTGAACTGCAAATACTTCATCTAAATTATGTAGAGCATTCTCTGTTCTGAAAAATCCACCTACTATGGAATTGGCATGGCTGATCCTTTGAATGCTTCCCTGTCACAATTGCTTTCCTGTTGTTTCTATACATATCAAACACGCAATTTCTGTTGTGCCTGGCTGCTGAGCCAAAACTGTGAAGTAGTGCACCTTGGAACTGTAGATGCATCAATGTTATTTGACTCTTGTACTACGATTAGTAGCAGAGGATTCATACTGTGCGAAGTGGTCCAAAATATGCCTTTCTGTAATCACTATGTCAATATTTCCTTGGCGAATGTTTCATTTAATGCTATGCACCTGATTAATGGTTCATTCGTTATGCAGGGGCATCGAACTAGCGACTATTTTTGGTGAGTTGCCGAGTGTATATCTAACGCACAGCTCACAATTTGTAGATGAGGTTTGGATAGAGGGCTTCTTCCCCGTAGGCTCGATGTCCCATGTCCAGCATTTATTTCTTGGCTAAACCATGTATGTGATGCAAAGTGCTTGCTAAAATTAGCTGATAGTTATTTTTGTTACAGAATTACGTCCTTTTTTATTGTGATGATACTCGTGATTATATTTAGCATACACAATAGAGCGCGACTGTGTATATTTGATATTTATGAATAGTACTATCTATATGTGAACGTACGCTTAACAAAAATTGAACAAAAAAATTGACTCAGTGAATTATGAACAAAATACATACGTGCACTGAGTTGGAGACCATCTCTTTCTAAAATTTGTACCCTCTTCGCCTTGCATCATTGCATGTTATTTGAGAAGAAAGACCTGAGAGGTACAGGGAGTATCGAGATTTGGGCGGAGGTGCAGAGGCGAAACGCACTAAAAGTCAATTTCATATGCTTGCTGAGGCCCAAGAGACGGCTTCGTCTTATTAATTCAGTATTCAGAATGCTGTGTGGATTAGTTCTCTTGGGCGTCAAGCCCATTGGCCCAAATAAAATCATTGATTCCTCTGACTCCGGCTGCTTCTGGGGTCGTGTGCTTTGACCTTTCCCAATATTGTTGGAATTTTTATTTTTATCATAGCATATGTGGAAGAATTTTTTTTTCTTCATTTTAAAAGCTTGTTGTTATCAACTGTATCTTTAACCGTGTAATAATTTATTTATTTTATCAAATGTAAAAAGAAAAAAAAATCAGAAATCTCATCTAAATACTAGCGATTTATAAAAATTAAAAAACTTAATTTCATTATATATAGTTCAGAATCTGATAAACTTTTTAATTAAAAAAACAAAAAAAATTAAAAAAATCATTGCCTAACAAAAATTTCTTTAATCCTTTCAAGTATCTAGATCACAAGATCACAAGCCTATAATAAAAATGATTTTGGATTGAAATTTAGAGTTTAAATCTCAAATTTTCATTTATAATTAGTGTTGAATTATCGTGATACGTAAATTTATAATATTAGTTGAGAAATATATTTTTAATTATGTTTTCTTTAAAAATAAAAAATAAAAAAATTAAATTATAAGTATTTTTTAATAAAACAAAAAAATGAAACTTAAAAGTATTTGTTTATCTTTTTCTAACAAAATAAAAAGAAAATTTTGGAGTTTTTCCTTTTTTAAAGAAAAATATGTGAATTTAGTAATTGTTTTTCTTGTTTTAAGAAAAAAAATTAAGGAGTAATTTTTTTAATTTTTTTAAAGAGAATAGTTTGAGAATTTGGGGTAATATATATTTTTTAAAAAATAAAAAAATATATAAAACGAATTAAATTTTGAAAAGTATCAATATAAATTATATTGAATATAAAAGAAAATTTAATTATTATATTATTATAAAAATAATCATATATTTAAATAGATGTTAAATAATATAATAGAGTTAATATAAGTAAATAACCTCCATTTTGCAAACACAATTTTGTAAATGTTAATAATAAACATTTTGCATATTGTATGAATGTAGATAAAAGAAAAGAAAATAATCTTAAAATTGAATGCTAGAAAAAGATTAAAAGTCTAAAAATAATAAAAATTTAAATTTAAAAATATAATCATATATAGATAAATAAAGAGAAAAAAAGAATTAATTAAAAATTAACAATTTAAAGATAGTAAAAAAATTATATTTTTTTTAATTATATTGTAGTTATCTTATGGTGATATAAAAAATAGATTTAGATAGTCTTCTTTTTTATTTTTTAAAAAATGATGATTTGTGAATAATTTTTTTATTATCTTAAACTATTTGAAAACAATTAAATAATTTTCTATTATTAGAGAGATAAAAATTAATACGTACTTAAATGATAAATACTTTTTCTTTTTTAAAGAAAACTTAAATGATGTAATTTTTTTAATTCTTTTATTAAAGAGACAAAAAAATTAAAAGATAATTAAATTATTAGTTTTTTTTCCTTTTTTTAAATATAACTCTAATTAAAATTTAATTATATTTTAATTTAAAAGTAAGATTTTATTTTTATTTTTATAAATTAAGTAGAGGTCGCTACATAACAATCTTAATTTATAAATTAAAAAAATTATCACATGATAATAATAAGAGAATATTTAATTTTTTTTCAATTTTAACATTATAAATATACATATATAGATTAACTATTCCCTTTATTTATATAAATTAAAAAAGAGTTCTTGGTAAGTATGCCGTTCATAGTTGTTCTCCTTTCAAAGCGCATAATACGTATGTTTAGAACAAATAATTCTGAAAGTGTAATCCATTTTGTTTTTCTAACATTAATAACTAATTTTTTGAAAGAAATATATATATATTTTGAAAGACTTATTTATTTATTTATTTTTAATTATTATTATTATTTTTTAAATGACCTCTAATACTTAAGTATGTTTGAGGCAGCTTCTTGTGGTTAGCCAAACGCCACCATCAGCACAGAGTTAGTGACCGTCCCAAACACGGGACTGACCAGCCAAGCGGAATTATGTTTGCTTAACGTAGTCTTCGATCGCGAGCACATTAGCATACTTAACAAGTCTCTCGAGCCTCTGCAGTAGTAGTCAGTAAGAGTAACCTTACAATTTACTAAAGAACAAAGAGAAAAAAAAAAAAAAAGTGAAAATAACCCGCGAATATGCATCCTTGTTTTTAAGCCTCCTTGTTTTTGTTGGCACTTAAATCTCGTATCTGAAGCTCAGCGATACGGTTCCGAGGTTGGTTCAGCGATTCGGCACTTATAAATCCTGTACGGTTCTTGACCCTTGTTTCTTGATGTAAGTCCACTGTGTCGATTTTCTATGTTGCCTTTGGACATACTCCATGCATTCTAGGGTTTCAACGTTCGATTCTTGAAACCTAGGTTTTATTTTTGTTTTTCTTTTCGTTTCGTTTTTCAAAAAATATTTTGTGCTGGGATTCTCTTGTTTTCGTTGTCGTTGTTGTTGTTTCCATTTTTTTTTTTGTTTTTTCATTTTCAAAGAGGGAAAAAAAAAACAAGAAGAAGAAGATTCCTGAAGTCGGAGCATGTTCATCTTGCAAGTTCTTGGTCTCAATTTTAAAATAGATCGAGGAATGCACGTGTTGCTTCTTGTCGAGTCTTAGGTGGTCGCCAGACCGTCTAAAGATTAAAGATTAAATTTGCACCACTTGGAAAGTTGTTCGTTGATAAATTTTCCACTTTAGCACTGTAACTTCTTGGTAAATAATGTTACAGTAAATCGAGTTCTCCTGTCTGTCTGCCTGTGCGGGCAGGGCTTTATCTTTCTGTTCTGGGTTTTGCCAAAGCAGTGGCACTCTGACTAGTGTTTTGTTTTGTTTTTGGTAATTAAAAAAAAAAAGAAAAAGAAAAATATCCTGTATGCTGTGGCTGCTTGAAAAGTGTGTGTGAACTGCATTATGTTAATATGTTAGAAATTCAGGGTTAATTTTGTTTTGAACTCCATTTTTCTGTGTCAATTGTCGGGTTCAGGTTCAATTTTGTAACCTGTAAGAGCTCTGGCGGTGTCAATGTTTTGTTGTTGTCATAAACCTCGTCTTCTAAATAACCCGAGAAACTCTGTTTTTCTATTAGCGGGACACAATGGAATTTATTCCTTCTGAAATCCAAAAGCAAGTAATCTTTGCACTCCTTTCCACCATGGTAATAGCAAACATCAATGCTTGACAGCCATTTTTCGTTGCAAAGAGAAGGTGTAGCATGCACCACAAACAGTAGGCCAAACTCCACAAGGGTTGCCGATGCATCAATTGCCAGGAACATCTGTTTGTGTTTGTTCTGCTTTTGCATTTTCTTTCTTTTCCTTTTGGAGCTGTTTCTAACCTTTGATAAACCCAATTATACTATGGTGGCTGTTCAGTTTCTTAGGCACTGTCCATCGGTGCATGTCTGTTCCCAAATTCCAATGTGTCACTGCAGTTCTATATTTTCCTAACATAAACCTTCTGGTGTTGGCTTCAGGAGGAGGCTTGCTAAGGAAGAGCCCTCATGTATGGCTGAACAAGTGAGTGTACTCATCTCAGCAAAATATTAGTTGGATGAATCATTTGATCTTTTTGTTGTAGTCATCTGCTTTTCTCGCTGCTTTAAACATGCTGTTATTATTATTGTCATATTCTTGTCAAATTTCTTCTTGATAACCTATTTATCATGTTTCTCATTTTTATATTCAACTGTGTGTGGTGATTCCCATTTATGCCCCAATCCCTCTTTTTTTCCTTGTGTATTTTATGGCCTCATGGCCTATTTCTGTAAGCAGATCATTGACTTTGCTTCAGCGGTGAAAGAGCTACATGGCCTTAGCTCTCAGGAACTGAATAAATTACTAAGGGACTCTGAAAATTTCACTATTCAGTTCCACTCGGAAACCAGATTGACAAAAAAGGTTAGAAATCAAATTCTCATCACCATCTTTGTGCTTCACAAGTTGAATGCTATCCTGCATCCTGAATTTTATTACTTTTCCAGATTGATGTTGAAAAGCTTGTTGGCTGTCTTCCTTTGCACCTCATTGCAATGTTGATATCATCTGGCAGAGATGAATCAAGATTGAGATATTTGTTATGTGGTCTTCGGCTTTTGCACTCCTTCTTTGACCTGGCACCACGGCATACTAAACTTGAGCAGGTTACTTTTAGCAAATTTTTTTTAATGCTTTTCTCCTGTGCTTTTAGGCCCACAGTTTACCACAACAACAACAAAACCTTAAACCTAAATTTAATTGGGATTGGCAGTATGAATCTTCTCTCTTATGTTTCGGAAAAGATGATTGCACAATTTATCAAAAAAGAAAAAAAGATTGTGCATTAACAAGTGTGTTGTTTTTTGGTGACCTTTGTCTAAGTTCTTGTTTCCATTAGCATCAGTTTGTGTTTGTCAGCAATGAGGACTTGACGTACCACCACAAAGTCTACTAGGAAAAAATTGAATGTGTCACTAAAGAGTTTGTGGATGGTTAATTTTAGGCTGAGAGTGGGACTCTTAGAAGCTTATGGTGTTACCTTCGACAAATTGCATAGAGGGGGCTCTCTTCCTAACACTAATTTTTTGGTTATGTGAGTTCAATACAGCAGTATCTCTTGTGACCATCAGTTTTTGCCCCAAGTTCTTTAAATTGAATTCTTATGCCGGTCCTGGCAATAAGAAAGCACATAAAATGTTCTAAACTTGTTAAAAATTTATTTGCCTTTCATTTGTTACTTTTTGGGGATCTCAAATATATATCTCACAAGAATAAACTACGATTCTTTCCTTGTTTTGATTTTCAATGATTTCATAGATTTTGCTTGATGATGTAAAAGTACCAGAACAGCTTCTGGATCTGGTGTTCCTTGTACTAATTATTCTCAGTGGATACAGACAGGTACTTCCTAGTCCTTCAATCAACGTTTTACTCCCTATGATATTTGTTTACTAGAATATCTTCATGTTGTAGGATGACAATAATTCGAGCTCCGTGTCCCTTCTTCATTCAGCGCTACTACCTTGCAGTCTACATCTCTTAACAGGATTTTTATCTTCACACTGGCAAGATCTTGTTCCAGTATTACTTGCACACCCCAAGGTGCCTATTTGCCAATGTGATTTCTTTAAGCTGTTTTTAGTAGAAACAAATTGGTATAATTATCAGATTATGATGCTAGGCCTTCTTTCATTATTGTTCCTCTATTGAAAAGGACATTCCTATGCACGAGGCTCCCAAACTAGTGTCTAGGGAAGATACAGATGTATGCAGCCTTACCATTGTTTTCACAAAGAAGTTGTTTCTGCAACTTGAACCCATGACCTCTAAGTCACAATGAGATAACCTCATCATTGCACCGAGGCTTACCCTTCATTTGTTGTTATTCCATTGATATTCTTAATTTTTCTTAAATGTATTTAATGGTTATATAACTTTTTGTTGTTAATTTCTGCAGCTTCTGACATTCATATGCTTTCTAATCATGCATATTTTGTCATAGGTTGACATATTTATGGATGCGGCTTTTGGAGCAGTTAACATAGCAATTAGGTTTCTTCAGATTAAGCTGTTAACTCATGATTTGGGCTACACGAATCCAGGACCAACACCTGAGCAACTAATTATTTATTTGTGTGAACAATGCGAAGCTTCTATACAGTTTCTTCAGTCATTATGCCAGCAAAAATTTTTCCGGGAGCGCCTACTGAGGAACAAGGTTTTGCAACAGATTTCTTGTTCTATGCATTCAAAACAAAGTTTAGGCTAAAGGACACCAGACTGTCTTATTCTGTGTTTAGCCTCTAGCAAAGTGAAACACAGTTATTCTCTCTCACTTGATTAAAAATCAATGTTTTTAACATTCTGATAGGAACTATGTAGAAAGGGTGGCGTTATTTTTCTGGCCCAAGGAATCTTGAAGTTAAAAATCCCACCTGTTTTGGCCCTGCAATGTTCTACAATAGTTGCTGCTGTGTCTAGGCTGAAGGCCAAAATACTGTCAATTGTAAGTCTCATTAGTGGCAATGCTTAACCTGTACTGCCATATCTCATGTCTTCCTTTTTTCTTTTTTAAATCCTAGGGTTATTTACTAATCTGTTCATTCATGTTTTTGTGCAGATGTTACATCTGTGTGAAGCAGAAAGCATTTCCTATCTTGATGAAGTTGCAAGCTCTCCAAGAAGCCTTGATTTAGCCAAGTCTGTTGCACTAGAGGTTTGCTTCCTTTGGTTATGCCGATCCACTTAGCAATTTGGCAATTTGATACCATACAGTAGCTTTGCTTGTTCTGCCGAGGCAGACAGAGGTGACTCACTTTTGTTACAATTTCTACAGAGAATGCCCACGTCAATTCTCTCCAACAAACCCATTGTTTTATCCACTCTCTATAAATCACAATAATTGCCATTTTACTTCTCTTCTGACCCATTCTTCCCTCAAATTTCTTGTATGAAACTCTTATAATGATTTTTCTTTACAAGTGCCTCACCAAAGATGGCTACATGCATAACAGCAAATTGTTTTTGGGAGGTATCTTGTCTGATATTAGTGGCTGCTACCTGCACATCATGTTTGTCTTGGTCTTGCCTTTTCCTAGATTTATAATGGAATTTTGAAGCCTGCTTTTACTGTCAATGCTCAAGATGCTCAACGTTTATTGGTTGCAATGGTGTAGGTTCTTGAATTATTGAAGGCTGCAGTTAGAAAAGATCTTAAACATATCAGTGCTTGCTCTGATAAAAACTCCCCCATGGGCCTTCTACGACTAAATGCAATGCGTCTGGCTGATGCATTTTCTGATGATTCAAACTTCCGATCTTACATCACAACATGCTTTGTAAGCTGTTATTGGATTCTGTAGGCTGCTTACTTGCCCAGCTATAGTTCTACTTCTGATAACTTTTTGTGTGACTTTGTGGAAGAACATTGCTCAGATATTTACAACTGTGACACCCCTCCTACATTGGAGAGGAGAGGGAGGGGGAGATGGTTTATAAGTTAGGTAGCAAGATAAACAAAGTACCAATTGGATTCTTTTTGGGCTGTGTTGACCTAAGCTGGTGTGGAAGCCCCTTGTCTGTCTTACTACCACATGATGACATGCAGATCTATCTGTGTGAGGGCCTGGGGCAATACAAGCAGACTATGACACCCCTCCCTTTTGGAGTCTGAAAGCCTTTTTTCCATCTCACTACCATGTGATGATATGTGGGTCTGTCCTTGTGAGGGCCCAGGTCGTTATGACAACAATTTTAGCCATTATTACTTTTTGTTATTGAGAGATGTCAGAGTATTCACAAATTGGACACTGCTCATTTTTTAAGAATCTGCAACATCATTGCAATGTTTACTCCCAATTTTGATGTCTATAATTGTTTAGTTTCTGCATTCTGTATTGTTCTATCCCTTATGAATAAATGTATGACTCTTTTTCTCCTCTTTTTAATTCTGACTGCATCTCCAGACCAAAGTTCTGACTGCAATATTTTTGCTCCCTCATGGAGATTTTCTATCCATTTGGTGTTCTTCTGAACTTCCACCAAGAGAGGAAGATGCCACTCTGGAATATGATACATATGCAGCAGCTGGATGGGTTTTGGACACCTTTTGGTCTTCTAATGTACCAAATACAACAAACTTGGGAATTACTTTAATTCCCAGTAACATGGCTCAGCCTACTTATGCTCATCACAGGACTTCATTATTCGTCAAAGTAATTGCCAACCTCCACTGTTTTGTACCCAACATCTGTGAAGGTTACTTCTCTTCCCATCATATTCTTTTTTTTTTTTTTTTTTTTCGAGTGAGATCTACTTTTGCTATCCTGGTGACACACTTTCAGCCTTCTGTTTCAATGCACAGAGCAGGAAAGGAACCTCTTTCTTCGCAAGTTTATGGAGTGCATGCGGATAGATCCATCCAAATCATTACCAGGATTTTCTTTTCCATTTGGTGCTCAAAAAGCCATCACTGTTTCCAAGAATTTGCGTAAGCACCAATTTTCAATAATTTTTTTTAGTGCATAAAACCTGAAAATTATGCTTCTGATAAGGTTCTTCCATTTATAGGTTCGTTGTTAAGCCATGCAGAATCTTTAATACCTAATTTTTTATCCGAGGAGGATGTGCAACTCTTAAGGTTTGTTGAACACCAACCACGTTTCTATCACACGCTGTACTCTCTCTCCCCCTGCCCACCTTCCCCCCCCCCAGCACCACAAAGGTTGTTTTGACATGGTTGATCTTTTTACTCCAGTAATTCAATGTTTGTTTAGGTATAATCTTGTCCATATTTTTTCTAGCCATTTCATAGCTATATATTAATGGGCCCTCACTATTAAACACTAGGGATAATTATGGGAATAATGCTAGGAGTGCTGAATTTTTACTAACAATTTTGTTGGTTGCCAAGTGGCACAAGATATAGAACAATGTTTTTTTTTTTTCCCCTTAATTTTCTACATGAGCTCTACTTGCCTAAGTTTGTGGGTGGAGTCCAATATGACACATGGTGATTGCAAAATGTGTCTGAGAATACTTTTGGTAAAAGTTTCCATATCCTTAAAATTATTCTAATTACTTTGTTCTTGTTGATCTCTCCCTATTGATCAATTGTTATGATGTCTTTTCCTATGAGCTCTCTTGATCTTCCCTTAAAGCTTCAATCAATTATTATATTTTGGACTATGCATGCAATCTCTAAACCATCAAAACAAACTGCTGAAGAACTGCAAATTTACATTCCCGCTTCGCAGAATCCATGAAAGGCACAAGGAAATGTTGCTACTGATTGGAACTCTTTGATGTCTTTACCCTTGTTATTTAGTATCATTAATTTTTTGTCTTGAGTTTTTGTTGCAGAGTATTCTTTAACCAATTGCAGTCACTGATTAATCCTGCCGATTTTGAAGAGAATCAATCTCAAGTGAGTCTTGTCCTTGAATAGTAATATGGTTTCCTTTTGTTCCCTCATTTTGTTGCAACTATGGCAATGTCATTTGTCTTTTCAACACCTAATTTTAAATGGTTCTAATTATACCCATGGAGCAGATTCTGGACAATAAATTTGAGAGTTCAATTTCATTGGATAGGTTCTCTAAACTCATCATTGGCGAGCATCATCAGGTGAATGTTGGGAGTTTAATTTAGTTAACTCAGTATTGATGATTATACCTCTTTGGTCATGTAGTTTCTCAAATTAAAGCCTGATTCAAGATTCTATGCCAGAAGTAATGTATTGATTCATGAAGTTCATCAAAGTGTTTATGGTAAAAAAGTTAGCCCACATTTTACTGTGGCATGTGGGGATCATGTAGTTAAGCCATTCCAACTTTAAAATTAAACTGCCACATACATTTGTCAAGGGTACCAGGGCCAGGCTTTATACAATGACTAACATTAGCTGATGTTACAGTTGTATTTTAAATTCGCTGCTGTGATATTACTTTTTCTTTCACACTCTGCATGTTTTCCCCATAAGTACATTTGATTTGTGGCAGGAGGCTCAAAGTACTGGGGGATGCTCTTCAGCCATACTAAGGACAGTCCCTCCTGACGTTAATGACCAAAACGGTGAACACAAAGAGGAAATGTCTGAGAGTTCAGCAGTCCAAGAGGAGCAGCTTAATTTCAGAAGCAAGCATCTGAATCAAGCCGATGATGTATTGAAAGAAGATAGAGATAAATCTGGTGGGAGTGCATCCGGTGTTTTAAGAGACATTGACAGAGATGCACAGAATGTTGACACAAGTGGTTCAGATGCAAGTTCAACGAGGGAAAAGAATGTTGTTGGTCTGACAGTGAATGGTGACCCAAAATTAAGTGAAGGTGTCAAAGAAATTGGTCTTCGAGGAGTGCAAGGGGATGAAAAAGTTGAAACTGTCCACCCTGAGGAAAAACAACCAAGAAAAAGGAAGCGAACCATAATGAATGATTATCAGATGAATCTTATGGAAAAAGCCTTACTGGATGAACCTGATATGCAGCGAAATGCAGCTTCTCTACAGTCATGGGCAGATAAATTAAGTCTCCAAGTATGCATTGCCTTATTATGAATAATCCATATTATATTTTTAACCGCTCTATTTATGGACAGTAAAATGCTGGATATCCTGATACATTTCTCATTTATGTTTCCCAGGGTTCAGAAGTTACACCTTCACAGCTAAAAAATTGGTGAGGAAGTCCCATCTGTTTGAATTATTAACATTCTATGATTCTAAATTGCTTTTTCTTCCATGAGTATATGTTCTTTTAATAATCAAACCACGTTGGGAAATGGTAGAAGTTGGCATTCCTGTTGTGTCATTCCAGATTGAAGCCTTTTAAGAATTTTTTTCTTTCCTGATTCTTGGCAATAAAAAGTTGCATCAATGAGAAATTCATTAAAGGGAAGAAGTGAATTTTACAGGGTTAAATGATTATATTTGAAGTCGATAACTGTTATTGAAATAGACTTTACCATGCACAGTAAAACAGATCTAAGATTTTCATGTGAAAGGACTGATATTTTCATCAGCAATTGCTAGCAGTGCATGGCTGGATATGAGCCAGTCCTGTGAACTTGATATTTATATCTTCTAGGCTGGTCCACGTTTACATTGGAAGATTTCTCAACACTATTGTGACGATGGGTTGTAGATGTGGGATGGAAAAGTAGACCATCAATGTCCTGGGTAAACAAATCATACCGCACTTTTACAAGCATGCATGCCAATTGTATCTTTAATGCCTTTTTTTTTATGGCTTAACCAAGAGTCTGCCATGAATGTCTATGAGCAATTCTGACTGCATTCTCAGAGAAGGAATGTAAAAGATCATTAATTTCGTATTTCTGGGTCATAATGGCATCATAGAGCTATGCAAGAACACAGGCCCGCTTCATTCGTATTTTTCGTGGTCATATTGGATGATGAAGGAAACACTTGGGATGGAATTTTCTAATTTTTTTTAACTAGTATTTTTTCTTTTCCAATAAACTTATGCCTCTATGTTGTTACAGGCTCAACAACCGAAAAGCAAGGCTAGCACGTGCAGGTAAGGATGTGCGTGCACCCATGGAGGTGGAGATAGTTGTGCCAGAGAAGCAAGGTGGGTCAGCACGAAGGCATCTACGTGATTCACCTGTAAACCCCGCCGAAGATAGTGTCCCGTTGGGTGCAAGAGGCCTTCAAAGCATGCCAAGAACTGGCGCTGGGGAAAATGCTGAGGCTGCTTTGAAGGAGTTTGTCACCGCTGAAAATGCAAGGTGCAAGGAAGGCCAATATGTCGTGCTCGTGAACGGGAAAGGAGACAAGATTGGCAAGGGGAAAATACATAAAACTCAAGGTAATTGGTATGGGAAAAGCTTGGAGGAATCAGGGATGTGTGTTGTAGATGTCAGTGAGCTTATGGCTGAGCCATGGACGCGGCTTCCATATCCATCGGAGGCTACAGGCACCTCATTTGGTGAGGCTGAAACAAAGATCGGGATAATGAGAGTGTTGTGGGATTCAAATGGCATACACATCTTGCGAGATAAATAGAGATCTTGCTGTAGTGTAGGCGCCGTAGTTTTGTGTTACCTAACTTATTTTCCGTCACAATCAGGCGAAGTTTGTGTATTGCTTTTTGTTTTGTGTTGTGTTTTTTTTTTTTTTTCTTTTTTGTTTTAAATATAGAGAAAGTTGCGTATTCGAGACGCAGGAATGCCATGAAAACATTGCACGGGCGTTTATAAGTGGAGGATAAATTAAAATGAAATGCATACTTTCCTCGATGTCTGCCAACCTCGGTAATCTTGTTTCTTTCGAGGTTTCGATGGAGGCCAGAAGGTCAGGAGCGGAGAGTTGAGACTCTAGGACTCGAACAACAACGAATTAAGAGATTCCAACAAAGACGTTCGAATCAATTGTGTTGATAGTCCGAGATGTTAATGGAAGGTGTGCCCCCGGAGATACCAAATGGGCTCTTGTTAGACTTTATTCAGTAAGATATCTGTCGTCCATTGTGTCCTGGGAAAATGTGCTGAGGCAAGGGTTGAAGAAAGTGTCTAGAAATCTTGATTGTGCAAAAGGAGAAAAACCGTTTTGTTTGAAGAATATCATGTGGGGGTAAAAGCTGATTGTGTCTTTCAAGGCTGCGGCTGCGCTAAGCGGCAGAGAAGAGAAAGAGGAGGAGGCGGTGGGACCGGGCTTCCTGAGAAGACGTTGTCTTACTTCGTGAGACACAGAATGGTTGCTATTTGGCATTCTTTTTTTCTATTTCGATTCGTCGTTACGAGTTCACCCAGTGTGTGTGTGAGAGGGAGAGAGAGAGAGAGAGAGAGAGAGAGAGAGAGAGAGAGAATTGGGCTTGTCGAGAGAAGGAAAGCAGAGGATCGCCAGGTGAGTGGGTTGAACTTTTAAGGTTTTTGAGCTGCATAAAAATTGTGTATAAAAAGAAAGAAAGAAAATTTGAATATATGAACTTCTCGTACTTTAAGGCTGTGTTTTAAGACTAAATTACTGATCTTTACTGGAGTTAAAAATATACATTTAAGATTAATAAATATTTAGGACATTAGACTTGGGTTGGATACCAATCTTTCAAACCCGTGTTTTTTTTTTTTTTTATTAATTTGTTGTGGCCCTTACATCGGAAAATTCTGACTACGCTCTGGGAAGGGCGACTCTGGCAGTTGTGGTCCAAATGTTTGTTAAAATGATTGAACAGGATTGTCATAGCTTGGCTTTTTTTGTTCTTTTTAAATTTTTTATTGACATAAGAACTAGGAACACGTAGTTGTGTCTTTGCAGGTGTGGCAGTAAGGGAAGGAAGAATGGTGTTTCTGAAAGACATAGTTCCGGCACCTCAAAACAACATTAACACACAATTCATACTCTTGGACAAAGGCAAGACGACCACGGAAGGCCAAAATAAGACGTGCTTGTCACTGGTGGCTGACGAGACAGCCGCCGTTCACTTCCTGTTTTGGGGTGACGAATGTGATGCTTTTGAGCCCGGTGACATTATCAGGCTCGTGAATGGCATTTTTCTTACAGTAAAACGCATCTAGTTCTGAGGGCGGGCAGGAGGGGCACCATAGAGAAGGTGGGAGAATTTACCATGGCTTTTGTGGAGACCCCTAACATGAGTGAGATTCGTTGGATTTGCGATCCTAACAACTCTAATAAGTATGCACAGGATGCGGTTATCTCTTCACATTCGCGCATTTTTCCCCCACTACGTTAGCAAGCAAAATGGTTCCTTGTTTCGGGTTTAGTGTTTCTGAGCACGATGCATCGTGTGACGTGCATTTTTATTAGATTGTAATGCATCAACTCTGTTCCTTCATCAGAAAATCTCTTGTACACATCATATATTGAATGTCTCTGTACTTGTTTATGTTACATTGCTCAAAAAGCCAATCAATTTATGGAAAACGAAGTCCTCCCTAGCGTACAAATTGTACGTATGTTACACCCATTGGCTAACTAGCTAAATCCTCCGTTGATCTCAAGCTGTGCACACGACAAAGGCATCATCTTCTGTTGCTTGTTCACCCAAATATTCAAGTGTCTTCGAGATTAGATTATGGCTGAGTGAAATCCCTTCTTATAGAGATCAGGGCAATGAAAAGGGTCAAGCCTCATAAGCATGGAGCAATTAAGTCTAAACAATCACAAGCATGGGTCATATATATGCAAGTGAACTTCTGTCGAGATCCGGTTGTGGGCGGCCTCGAGTTGGAGTTGGTGGTCTTTGGATGTTGAGCTCCTAGACAACATTAATGGGAGACATGAAAGTGAATAGGCTTTTCCACATTGGTTTTCATTGGAGGCAACAACCGAACATGAATGTTCACTAAAAACTCACCTGCATCCATGTCTCATCTTTTGCACGTTCTGGGGATGTATCTGGTGATTGAAGGGGAGGTGGCAAAGGATGAATCAATTTTGGAACCACAACTAAACCCCTGCCAACTACTAGTATTGCTCCAGCATTGTTTGCAGTTCCTAGATGGATACATAACATTAGGGGAGCACATATGTACAGCGGCAGGAGAAAACTAGAGCTATAATATCTTACCGCAATAGTTGGTTGCAGAAAATAGAGTGATCAATTGCCCCTGTGCAAATCGTTCAAAACCATCCATAACACATTCATGCGCTCTAATAATTAGCTGCAACTTATTTTTCTTGCAGAATTCTGTTACACGGTCAGGCTGCAATTATTTTAGGAAGAAACAAATGCTAGAACTTAGTTACACGTCATTTAGCCAAAAAGAAGAACGAGAAAAGAAAAATCCATAGCACAAAGGTTCAGTGCAAAACAATTACCCAATGACTAGACATGCCTATACTCATTGCTCACTTAGGTTTGGTTTTCTGACATGCCTCCTACCATATTTAATGGGTTTAGACTAGACAGCAACATTTTTCATTCAAATTCATTGTGAATCAAAACATTAGTGTTTAATTTATGAATACTGTACAAAGAGTATTGCATTGAATAGAAAGACAGGAAAGATATGGCACACATACACCGAAAGTGACCAGACCAGGGCCTCTGGCATTTGGTCTCAAGCCTTCTATGCTATCATTTTCTGTGGGATCAGACCTGCATACACAAATGTCAGATAATAGCATTCTACTGTGAGATGGATTGCAAATGGTAGATATATCAAAGTGAAATAAGTACCATAGAAGGTCCATTAGGATTATAGATCCAGCATCCATTGTTATGGGCCTTTCAAGCTTCTCTATCTGCTCCACTGAATGAATAGATCTCCCGATGCCACCATGCATACAGATTATTTTCTTCTCAATGAATGCCGCCAGCGGAAGATAGTTGAAAAGTTGATTGAAACGCGTCCATGCCCATATCCCATCATTCTCTCCCTGCAAATTCATGTATTATCCACACATTCAATTTTTCAAAAGACAAAGGATAAAGAAGGCATAGCTAGTTTATGCAAACCATTCTCTCAATGCATTCAAGACGAAAACCAAAGAGTGCATTTATGTCAGCAGCTTCATGGTTTCCGCGTATCAGGTGAATATTCTCAGGATACTCAATCTGCAAGATCCATAATAATAGAAATAAGGTCAAACATGAGTTCAGTCAAGAGACCCAGTTGTCAAAGATCAGTTTAGTCAAAGCAAAAGTTCAACCTTAAGAGCAAGAAGTAGAGTTATAGTCTCCAAGCTGTGCTGTCCTCTATCCACATAATCCCCTAAAAACAAATAGTCAATATACCTGCAGCATAATTATGAACACCCTGTTTAAACTACAATTTTGGAGACCCATTCCAAGATTAGGTTTACAGTTAACAATATACAATGTGACGGGGCAGCGAGTGGTAACTTTTTCAATTCAATTTCTATGTAAGAAGTGGTGTATGCAAACTTAGCTATCAAGGAAGCTGATATATAGTAATGACTATCTAGGCAAGCACTTTTTGTCTTTTAGGAAAAGTAAACTTCAACTTGGACTCAATTAAAGGGCTGCAAGAAAATTCATCATGAGGACATAGTAGCAAAAGGGGAACAGAGATTGAACTTGTGTACAGACATTTCTTAGATAGGCCATTTACAAGGATGCACATTTTTTTGTTATACCTCTCCAATGTTTAGACATGCATAAAATGAGAAGTCACATTATTCACTTCTCTGCATTACCCAGCTGCATTCCCACTAGTATATCTATGAGATACAACATGGTACTTACGTGATGTCTCCTGCTGTCGAAGGAAAGCCGTATTCATCAAACAGACGCATCAAGTCACCAAATTGTCCATGAAGATCACCAAAGACTTTCATTGGAGCCTTCAATTGAAGCACTGTTGGCTCATGCATAAAGATCTGTTCGGCAGCATAACAAAGTTCACCTACTTCATAAGAATTCAGAAAAAACCTCCTATCGGCAGGTGCTTTCCAGTTCCGAGGCCTAAGCAAAGTAGAAATAATCTGCAAGGAAAGATTATGTATATGAGCCCATTAGATAACACAGATTTACAAAATCATTGTAACTTACCTTTTTATGCAAGCCCTGTGGAGATTTTTGCCTTACGAACTTTTTGGCAGAGTATGGCATCTCATTATTTGCTGGAACCATTCGTCTGCTCTCATTTTCGAATTGATCCAATGACAGCTGCCTCACCATTCCACCCAGGTAACCAACAGCCTCTTTTGCAACCACAACCTGCAAATACCAAAGCAAGAAGGTAATCCAGCTATACAATAGAAGCAATGCCTACACATACCCCACAGATGAACAGGACATACAGCTCTAGTATGAAGACGAACATCAGCCTTCATCTCACCACCAACTGAATTAGTGCCGGCAGTTTGTGAGTTGTCATCAGTTACAGATGTCTCTTCTAAAGAATTGGCTGATGATGGCTGAGCAGCTTGCCAAGCAGCACTAGCTGCCTCTGCTTCAGCAGCAGAATTTGCCATTAGTTTCTCCATTGAACTTTTGTCCATGCTGCTAAATAACAATTGCAGCAATGAAATTAGACAGAGCTGGACCATAACAATCATAGTCACACAACCCCCTCCTTCCTCCCCCCCAACCCCTGCACAAGCCCCTCACTGTAACAGGCAATCGGACAAATTTCACTGACAAATCCCTCATGCAATCACACATCCATATGAGAGAGAGAGAGAGATGGCTAAACCTGATACCAACAGGTGAAGATATTTCTAGTCCACCATTTGGATTTGCAACATATGAATTCAAAGGACTATTTATTCTGGCACTTTTTCTAGGTGATGTTAATGTAGGAGAACTCATGTCTGATTGGAATGGTGAATTTTCTGCAACTAGAAGGTCATCTAGTAACACATCTGCAAAGAATAGAATAAACAGTTGTGAAATATCATATACTCTTCCCATTTGCATGAAACTAGACCTCAATATTGAATCTTAATGCCATGAAGGGCAAAACATTAGAGTTTGTGGAAGAAGGGAACGAATATAAAAGAGAATAACCTAACCAAACAGGAAATTGGTTATCATACTCCACACACTTGGTTAATAATTTAACTATTAGCTAGAAAATCAATTTCATGTGCTAGAAGAAACTTTTGGCACCCTAACAGCCCAAGGTTAAGATCAAGTACCAACTAGCATTAGGCAACTATTCATACACATACAGCACAGTACGTGTTGCATACATTATGTTCAATTGAAAAGGAAGAAGTTGTGTTTAACATTTTTGTGGACAATCTAAAGCCAATGAAAAGGTAGAAACAGTGACACAGGACAGCAGATTAGTTCCACATCTTACAAATACTCATCGTGCAAATAAAGAGACGAAAGAAACTCTTTCCTTAAGAAGGCTGCCAAGGAATTGTAAAACCAGAATGTGTTCTAGCTTATTAAAAAAACTAATGCTTCCACCACCAATGTGCTATTGTCACTTTTTTTTTTTGGGATAATTGAAGTTTTTTGAATTGTATGAGTAGCTGCATGTATATCCCTTGTGTAAAACAATAGTCCTTTATTCAATGCCTTCCATCCTATCACATGTCTATTCTCAACATTTTGGAAGTTTTTTGTCTTCTCAATTTAAATCTAAAATCTTTACCTCCTCTTAGGCCACCATAAACATAGATGTGAGCCCCAACAGATGCAGATGCATGACGACAACGACACATTAACTCCAGAGAAGGATCATGCTCAATATGTCCTTTGCCATTTTTTGACGAGGTGACAAGCCCATTTCGATCCAACCAAACACCAGCAGCAGTGTCCAACACTATCAAATATAAACATTGTTGATATCAAACAAGATTTATCTTCAAGGTGACAATTAGAAAGAAACCCAAACCATTACCTGCAACAGCTGCTTCCCAATTGACAGCACGTCCCCCCTTTAAGGCACCTCCTGTAACATGCAAACGTGCACCAACAAAAACCTGATCACAGAAAATTCCAAAGTTAATCACAGAGATGGTATGTATAATAAAGTGGGATGTTTTGTACCAAACAGTCAATCCCAATCTTCTAGCTAATCTGAATAAACAAGAATGTCCCATCAAGAATTTTAATTTTTGAGGTCAGTAATATATTTGACAAATATTTTGATAATTCAATGACCCATAACCTCATTGTACAATATTCCATTTCTTTTGATCACTTACAGCTGCATGTTCATATCTTGGTGAAGGAGACACTCCGGGTGCAAGAGTCCATTCCCACTGACCATTTCTATGCATTAGGAGTCCACATGCATCTCCAAGTGGCTGCCCATCCACAAACATGTAATCCAGGAATGAAAATACAGAACAAGTCTTTTTTTCCCATAACTAACAGTAAATCCAGGAAATACATCCATCTATGTCGTTGTGAGAGACTTCATAAATTTTAAAACATGTGTCATTGCTTAATGAAAAAAGCACCAATTTTTCTTAAATATAGATAGATAAGTATTTCAGCACTAAAGGGAAATGGGGGAAAAGAATGAACTTGGTTGTTCAATTGGTGTGTACGTTGTTTCCCACCTAAATTTGTAGTACTCCATTTTACAAAAGCATTCTAATCGAGTTCGGCATTATCTTGCAATTTTCTATCATTCTCCCATGCCTTTTTCTGAGATCATTGATAACTCCAATATGCTATCCTACTTCAAGCATCCCAGCATTAATATTAATAGAAAGAACAGCACTTCCAAGTTTCAAATCTCTTAAACCAAACTGTTGTCCAGATGAAAACTCCATCCATTTTAGATAGACCAATGAATGATCTAGTTGATATGGTCTCACAGCACCAAAAAATTAGGCATTCATGATTATATGTTTAAAAAGCAAAATGATTTGGCAAAAATCAAACAGTAAGCCAATACACTAAAAAATATGTGATGCGGCAGACCACCAATGTTTAAATACATAAAACTACAAAATAACTAGGTTACACATGGATTACTTCACTAGACCCTATAACATTCAACCATACCACTCCAGACGAGTCTCTTCCACCACAAAGCAAGAACATACCATCTGAACGGGCACTACCTGTTGCATACCTTCAAACCCAATTGCATGACATGTCAGATACAGAAAATGGATAACAGGAAACACAAATAATTAAAAAAAAAAAAAAAAAAACTTCTGCAACTGCGACATACAGAATAAACTTACATTCTAGCAGAAGGGTTATCACCTTCAGGATTTAGCCTCTGCCATGCATATGGTTTCTGGGCAGTATCCAAAGCCCAGGCATCAGATAGAACTCTTTTTCCTGTATGTCCATCACAAAGACCATTAAACGGTCCTCGATGTATGGTAGAGGTGAACTAGATAATTATCAGGAAAAGTGAATATTTTTCTTTCAGTACATTGTGTATGAAAATACATTATGCACATTAACAGTGAGGGCTCATTCCCATTTGATGTAACTTCCAAGAGAGAACACATACAACCAAGGACCTTTTAAATCATTCAGGGAAAAGCTAAAAAGAAAAGACATGAAAGCAGAAAGAAAAGAAGAGTAAGAAGTATATTAGACCAACGAATTCACTTACAACCTTGAGCCATGACTCTTAAAGTTCATTTCAGTCCACAAATCACTCATCTTAGCATGATTACTGTAGTAGAAAACTGGGTGAAGCCAGGTAGAGGTTTTACAATTCCAAGTGTCAAACACCTGCTTCCATCATAATTATCCTCTCCCATGTGATTTTGAAGAACTTAACAATTCAAGGTGTCACACACCAGAATGAGCGTGTATGCCCTACTAATGTCTCTTAATGCAATCAGGGGCCAACAATCAAACCAAAGATCATCAATAGAAACAAATTTATGGACTGATATGCTAACTTTTTTCCACTCCAGTCTTTATTTAAAAAGAACATTATTTTTGCATCTGGGATATAGGTTCCAGAACTATTAGAGGAACAGCAAAGGACAGAGATGAAAACCAAAGAGCAAATGTTGTTACCATCATTGCCACTAACAGTAACGAGGAATCTTTGGGCAACCAAGTCCATTACATGCCCATAGCGAGGGCCAGGACCCTGTCCTTGTACAACCACTCTGCACACCAATCAAGCATAAAAACAAACTAATTACTACAAACAATTCAAAGAATTCCATTATTCATAAAAAATGCTAGCTAAAATGAAATGAAACAGTTGACTAAGAGAGACCAACCGGTGCCACTTAAGTTTGTCATCTGTCAAGTCAAGAACATAGAGATCGTCAGTAGAATGCCCAGCCGGACCTATGCCACCCTAACCAAAGATCATCAATCCACATGAGAAAATAGATAGCAATCCTGCATGTGAGAAACATGGTAATAACATAAAACCTAAAGATTCAATCTGGCTCGAAAATTGTTCATTCAATCACCTGAAAAACAACCATTGTTCCCACTGCAGCTGCTGCGTGAGCAGCCCTTGGAGACGGAGGATCTCCAGCAGGCCGTAATCTGATTGGACCACAGGTCAAGTTCAACTTCTTTCCAAATAAAGAAACATAGTGAAATTTTAGTATAAAAAAAAAAAAAAAGGCCGCTACCTAGTCCATTTCCTTGTGAGAATGTCATAAGAATGAATTGAATTGGTGACGCCAGCCAATCCTACATCAGATCCACCGCAAGAAGCATGTAGCTCAGTAAGCATCATTCAATAACACATAACAAAAGTAGAGAGAGAGAGAGAGAGAGAGGAAGAGAAGTTGAAATCGCAACTGATGCCGGGAATGGAGGAGGAGGCGCCGCCCTCGATGGCAGTGGCGCCGCCGAAAAGAATGAGTCGAGGGCCATGGGACTTGGTGGCGGCAACGGCGGTTAGAGTGTGGCCGCATCGGGGACCGGGAGCATCCTCGTCGGTGTCCCAGTACGAGTCCAAGATCCGATAGGTCGGAGCCGGTTGCAGCCACGGCTTCGAGGCCATGGGTTGACGGAGGCCCAGCCAAGTTCACAGAATTTCCGTGCCGTTATTAATTTCAACGAATAACAACATTAATCAACGACCGAAAAATAAAAAATAAAAAATAAATAAAATAAAACCAAACCCTAAAAGGCTCCGAACCATCTGCCTTGGTACGACGAAAAAGATTACTGTTAATTTTC
Organism: Bruguiera gymnorhiza; assembly: GCA_020883675.1. Classification (NCBI taxonomy): domain Eukaryota; kingdom Viridiplantae; phylum Streptophyta; class Magnoliopsida; order Malpighiales; family Rhizophoraceae; genus Bruguiera; species Bruguiera gymnorhiza. Next base: position 474,912 of record JAIRCJ010001053.1, read on the forward strand.
AACGTTAATGACGCGCTCGAAACGAAATGTGCTCTCTGTCTCGGTGGGGTTTAGCATAATTTAATGTAACCACTTGCCCGATGGGAAGGAGGAGGAGACAACTGGAAACAAGTCGGAGAATGGCGAGAAGGACAGGGTCCACCACGAGCGAGTCTACTAGAAGCTGGTTTAGTCTTTGTGCAGTCTCCAACTCGGTTTCGTTCTCAAGTAACTCACGCATGTCAATTGTCAAACTCACATTGGACACGCGTAACCAATCTGTCGATTTTGGCATATGCTTGGACAATTCTGTAAAACATAATTCAAATCCTTAATTACCATCATTTATTTAAATTTTAAAATTAACAATCATAATGTCATGTAATATATGAATACATGTAAATATAATATTTCAATGCAAATGATCCGTTATACTTGTCACTAATACTCTATTTGAATTTTAAGTAATGTGGGAAAGGATATATATTTTTATTTTTATTTTTATTTTTTTGTGTATAAGGATACATTAAAAATGAAAGGAAAAGAAAATTAGTTTATTTATTCAGATATTGAGAGAAAGTAGAGAGAAAAAAATTTTATTTGTAAACTGACTCCTAATATGCAAACTAATGTACAATTTAATAATTTTTTTACATCAAAATGGGATTTGGTATAATGAATTTAAAATTTAAATGTAATATTTTAAGATAAATCTCTTTTTATTAAAAAATAAATAATAAAAAAAATTCAGATCAGACTTTTCCGGAAGTTCCGATCTCTGTCGTACGAATGTTTACTACAAAATAGCATAAATAGCCTTGGTTAGCGGGTTGGGCCCCAACCAGAAAGGAAAAGTTTGCTCAAACTGGATCCATTTCAACCCGCCCATTGAATTGATTTATGATCTATGAAGACGGATAATGCTTGGTGATTAATGGACCCCAAGAAAAAGAAAAAAAAAAAAGGTCTGTGATTAATTGCTTTGCAACCGACTACAACTAATACAGAAATAATGAATTTGTAAACATAAAAATAGTATTATTTTTGTCATAAAATTAAAATTGCCTGATTAAGTGGTTTTGTATTTAAACTATATTGCTCTTATATTTAATTATAAATTTTTATATGTATAATAAGTCTATTTCTTACTTATATTTTTAATTTAATCAACTTTTATGTAAAAATAATATATTAAAATTTAATTTATAATTTATTTAATGACTTAAATTTTTAAGTTAAATAATTTTTTGAAAAATAAAATTAGTAAAGCGGCCAAAAATAAGGAAGACTTTGCAAAAAAAAAAAGAAGGGGTTTAAAAATTAGAGTAATCCTTTTTTGTTCAACGAAGTCGGAGCTTCTTTAATACAAAATTCCACATTTACACGTCTTTTCAAGTCATTAAGTCATCGTCTAATGAAATAATCATCTTCTATATTTCCATAAATCTACATAATATAACATAAATTAAAAAGAAATTTTTGGTCGCATTGAAAAACTTGTAGACCTTTTAATCAATAATGTATTATATTGTTATCATACTATTATTAAATTTACAATACTGTTTTTATTTTTTTAAAAAAATTCTCTACCGAGTCCGATGAAAATTAACCTTCTTTTTTTTTTTTTTTTTGCTATTTTTTCACTTGCAGTCGAGTTCAGGAATTCTTTTCGCCCTCTTGGTCCTGTGGGCTCTAGTCTCTCCTTTTATTAGTTCAAAAAATAGTACCCGAAGACTTTTTTTTTTTATATATATATTTTTCCCAATAAACCAAGGCGATGGTTAATTGTAGCACATAGATTTATCCCGAGACCCCTCCCAACCAACTATTGGTGGACTTGAACAGAAGCAAGGCCTGGCCACGACTTTTGCAATATAATAAAAATAATTTTTTAAATTTTTATAAAATTTAAATTTAAAATTTAAAATTTAAAAATAAAAAATTAAAATTTTAATTATTAAATTATCTTTCAAGGACAAAACCATTGAGATTATACAACATTTCATAAATACAACAGCGAGAAGTAACATTCCGATATTGTCCGGACAATTCAGGCTGCCCTATTCTGCGCCGGATTTAGAATCAGGGGTACACGGAGGTTCTCCAGTTAAAAAATAAAAAAAGCACATGGAGGTTCATGCGCTCATTTGTTTCCTTAATAGGTTTAGGATATATAATTTAAATTTTTTGAGGCTGTAATTTAAAATAATTAAAATAAATATAAATAATTTTTTTAACTAAAAAAACCTAAGAGAGCCTGGGAAAAAAGAAAACAAGGTTATAGAAAAAGAGAAGCGAGTAAGGTCACTGAAAAGAGAAAGAAAAAAAAAGTATTTTTTGATCTTATATTTATAAAGGGTTATAGATATTTAATTCTTATTTTTAAATAATAAAAATTATATTTTAAGTATAATAAATTTTATTTTTTAAATTTTTATTAGTCTGTATTTTAAGTGATTTTTTATATACAATTTTAATTAATTATATAATTAAAAGATTATTTATAATTTGATTAAATTAATTTTTAATTAGTAGTTAAAAATACATATATCTTTTTTTTGTAAATAATTGAATTAATTTTTTTATAAATTGTAAGAACATATTTTTCATTAGAATCAAAATTTTTTAATTTTGGTAACTTTATACTCTCTTATTTATAATAGAATTAGTAGATCTATGGATAAACATTGACCCATAATTTAACTGAACAAAATTTTGGATAACTGATATGAGATATCTGAGAATTTATTTTAAATAATTGAATTATTACTTTAAAATCTACTTATTGAATTATAATGACAATACGTGATTAACTTATCTTATTCAATTCATTAGTTTATCGTTTAATTCAAATTAAATTTTATTTAATTTATTTGATATAATTAAAATTATATATTTTTATTATATTTATTTAATTATAATGGAGTTAATTTCTAATTCAAAATATTTCGTAATTTTTTTTAATTTAGATAAGTGTTTTTATGTAAAAATTAGTATACTTTTATATAATTTATTTATATTATTATTTATATTATTTAATTATTTTCTTATAATTTCAATTAAAGTGAAGCGGAGAAATTTTTTGAAATATTTATATTACGCTGACCCGTCTCCCGTCAGTTTAGAGACCAGATAACTGGCAGGCTGGTGATTTCAAGACCTATCTGCCAAATTCATTCGACTAATGGTAACCATTTGGCCAAATTAGCAGAAGCATCAACTTAAGCTACCCATTTCATCCGGGAAGGCAGTATCCTTATACTGAAGGCAGCACAAATTGCATTATCGAAGCTAATCGCGATTCTGCGTTTCATGCTTAAGCAAAAATTGATCCTCAAAAAAGTATACGCAAGACTATGTACCTAAAAAAATGAAAGTGAAAAAAAAAAAAAAAGGTATACGCAAGAATAAAATGGGCTCTGCTTGAGCCGAATTTACTATTTGGTTTGGAAAGCAGAACCCAGCACGCTGTCTTTTCTGCTGAGCTTGCAGCTAATCACCTAGTACTAACAGTAGAAAAGCCAAAAATACACAGTACATACGAATTGGAGCAAACAAGGAAACAAGAACCAAAAAAAAGAAAAAAAAAAGAACTCATTTCTGTTCAAATTTAGTCCTTTCCTTGACACAAAGGTTTAACAAGAGAAGGGTGACTCTTGAAACACTCCAGAGTGGAGGGCACAACACCTTTGAGACCCTTCAAATTTTCTCTAGTAGCCCCAGCGGCAATCAACAACAGAGCAACCTGCGCATGCCCTGCTTCAACTGCACAATGAAGCGGCGTGTACCCAGCATCATCAGTGACATCGACTTGAGCACCGTGATTAAGCAAGACCTTAACACTCTCAAACCGCCCTTTAAAAGCAGCTCTGTGCAAAGGTGTCCACCCATTTTGGTCTCTCTGGTTCACATCCGCCCCTTCTGAAAGGCTGCTTCTGATCCCATTAACATCATCCGCTCTAGCTGCTCTCTGCAACGCATCTCCGTAATGCAACATATCGTACAATTTTGAATGTCCTTGATCAACCGCTATGGCCGAAGCAGTCTTTCCCTCTTCGTTTACCGCATATTTAGTGTAACACGAACAATCCAGTAAATGTTTGACAGCCTCTAGGTGCCCTTTCTCTGCTGCCAAATGAAGTGGACTCCATCCTTTGCGATCCAAAATATCTGTGTTTCCCCCAACTGTGACGAAGAACCGAATTGCCTCAACATGGCCGCAGCTAGCAGCAACATGAATTGGAGTTCTGCCCTGTGAATCTACTGAATTTACATCTAGTTTTTTGAAAGTACTCAATAAAATCTCCGTCAAGTCCACTCTGTTTTTCTCTGCTGCAAAGTGCAGAACTTTGTCCTTTGAGACGTCGATTGAACAACCAGAACCAATCAAGACATTAACGACATCGAAGCTCCCTGCTTTTACAGCCAGAGAGATTAGCGAACTTCCGTCTGAATCCTTACAGTACACATCTCCACCTACATCAATCAATCTATTGACCATGTCTGCATTACCAGATGACACAGCAGACCTTAGCAGTGTCGCGAGTTGGGACCCAGAACACCCAGAAATGGCCTTGTTAAAATGGGAGGAGACATCTGGGATCTGGGCGTGATTGGAAATGAGATATTCAGCGACGGAATTACCCACAAGGGAGATGGGTATGATGGCGTCTCTGAAAATATGGGATCCGGGCCTCGAAAACAGGCGGCTGAGATCATCCAGATGGGCCTTGCCGGTTGGAAGAATGGAAGACTTAACGGTGATGGCTTCAGGATGGGCAGAAAAAGGGGGTTGATCGGGCAATTGAGAGAGCACAAGCGAGTAAGACGCAGAGGAGAGAGGTGGGATTATAGAAAAAGGCTGAGTGAGAGAATAAACTGTTGGGTTTGAAGTGGTCAAAGACACTGCCACAGCCATGGTGTGCATAAGATTGCTTAGCCTGAAAGTGGCCGTGCATTTTTTGCCTTTCTTGAAAGTTACCTCCAGTTCTTTCGCGTCCGGCTTCACCAATCTGTCCATGGTGATCTAAAGACTCTTTCGTTTTCTCAGAGATAGAGCTTTGCAGGACTTCTTTAATTTGGTGAATGAAAGATAATGAAGGTGGTCAGAAGCTTCAGGACGTTCCTCTAGCCCTTTAGTTGTCGCACATTTTATGCTTCTTGATTGAGCTTAATTATTCCTGTGTGCATTAAACAACGGGTGATTTCTTGCCAAGTTGATTGATTGGTGGATTAATTTAAAATACTCTTTTAGTTATTGGATTAGTTTAGGAGTGTGAAGGGAATGGTGGGGACTTTGACAATGAGAGGATGCAGAAGAAGTCGTGGTTGGAAGTTTGAAAATGGAGTAATACGGGAAAATGTGGTACGACAGTTCTTGGTTGCTTCTTAGATGAAAGATCCAACTACTCCCAACTTTTTGACCACTTTGGCTCTTTATGTAAGCTCACGGTGGACTGTTTTAATAAAAATTCCCAGGTCACCTTATTGTGCTTCAGCATATCCTTAAGTACGACTATTAGGTATTGGACTAACGAGATTTCATATTGACAAATGATCCCTTGCTCCTCTTGCAAAGAAAACAAATCGCGGCAATCTGCGGTCCGGAGGCAATCTTATGGTCGTTTAAATTGTTATAAAATCAAACCTCGCCTCCCAGTCATTGGACATTTGAGTCTTGTACCAAAGGAGTTTCCTGCAAGACATATCTTATGACATAGCTAGTATAATGAAACCAGACACAGGGGATCATTTCACGCTGCAATTCAGCCTTTGGGCGGCAAAATATATAAAATTTTGTTTGTGAGTCTACTGATTAGTCACGTTAGGTTGAGATTCTGTAGAGTAAAAAGTGTTTGTTTGTCTTTTTGCATGAAATCTTTAATTGATTACTGTCGTTTATGAAGTTTGAATGATAAAATTGATATCTTAATCACGTCATGAGGTTAGCTTATTCTAAAACTGGTCTTAGTTTGCACCTCCAGGCGGAGGATGACAACAGATGGTTTAATTAACTTGATATATTATGACATATATGGTGATGTTAGTTGAAGGGTCGTAGGCTGTAGATGGATTCCAGGGCTCTGCTAAAAAAGTTCTTGTTTGTCTGTTAGCTCTCATATTTTCCTGCTAAGTTTCTGATGACGTAACAATTAACATCAATTTGGAGCAGATTATACATATATTTTGATTCCCTTGGCCTAGGATTGCGGAAAGCAAAAAATTCAGAAGATTAACTGATTGGAAAACAGGTCCTTATTTTCCAACGGAGGAAGACAACAGGTGACGGGTTCATTGTGATTATTTATTATCTGGCATAGTGTTGCTATTACTTGAAACCTTGAAGGCGTCATGGCTGAGATGGATTCCGGGTCTTTGACCAAAAAGTTGTGTTTTGTCTGCTAGCATCTCAAAGTGTAGAAATTACGGAGAAGAGAGAAGGGGAATATAAAATTACTCTATTACTCTATTACTCTATGTGTGAAGATCATTTATTGAATGCTCTTTTTTAGTGTTAAAAGTAAAATGTCTCGACAGATGATGAATAAGATTTGGTTGGTGTGGGTGGTTGTTGGTTGTTATGGTAAAACGTCTTAACCAGCATAGACTAATTGTTGATTCAAGACGAGCCCCATGATTCCCGTCACCACGGCATGTAGTTTTTCTGTTCAGGAATTAGGTGTTTCCTTTCCCTGGTTGGAGAGTTGCATTGGATAATTGAACTTTATTATAGATGTTAGTTGAAGGGTCATAGTCTCGGGGCATTTGATTACTGAGTTATTTCCTTTACAAAAGTCATTTACGTAAGAAAGTATAGAAATAGGCGTTTCCGGATCAGCAGAAAGGCACGTCCAACAGTTTTTCGCCACTGCAATTTGGCATAAGGCTTATTGAAGAGAAATCTCCTGCTCTCCTGGGGGAATGAATACACATGGCCGGACAAATAGTTCAAATGGCTTATTTTAAGTCAGGATGGAACTCGTTCCTTGGCCTAAAACGCCAAAGATATCTTATGCAAGAGTATATTTCTTATCTTCGCTTTGTAGCCATCAGAACAACATTAGGTAGGAACATTTTGAGAGGAGAAAAACGGCTCGCTGGATTTTGTTTCCCTTTCAACGTTTTGCATATGTAGGTTAAGGAAGCTGATGAATATTGGGTTTGGTTCTTGCTTACCCCTCCCTCGCAACTTCCCGCACATCCAATGTTTATGCTGAAGAGAACTCGGAGATATTAAGACGGTTCATATGCAATACATTGAAGTAAATTTAATCATTATTTTATATGAAATAGATTTCATCTGTTAAATTAAGTTGATTTATTATTTTTTTTTCTGATCCATTATGAGTTATATTAAACTGTAAATTATATAAATTATTTGACAATTTCAATTTTAAAATGACTGCTTCCCTCCTATTTCCACGGTCATTCCTTTCTTCCAACTGGGCCAACGTTCTCATGCTGCCAGCAACTTCCAGTTCGCATCGGATAAGAGACTTGTTATTCATCGCGCAGCCGACTTGGGTGTGCGCTAAAGATACGGGTTGCTGGGTTTGGGCTTCGGCCTTTCAAATTATTAACAGAAACAAAAAAAAAAAAAGAAAAAAACGACCTAAAAGGGCTGTGGAGCTGGCTTGCTGCCCTCTGGTTCCACTTCTCCTTGTCCAATTCGATTATCCCAAATGATTCTAAAATTAGAGTTTTTTAATTTGAATTTCAGTTATAATTAATTATTTAATTAAAAAATTATTACTATTTCTCATTAGGGATCTCAATAATTAAGAATTTAGATTTTTATTTTTGAAAGTTTAAATTATTTAGTTTACAATATAATAAACCCTTTCATGCAAACAAAACAAAAAAAAAAGTCATTATTGTGGTTGGAAAAAAAAATCCTAATAAAATTGTGACAACTGACTAAACAGTTTATTACCCGATTGTTTTGGTTTAATTTGATTTGGTTACAGTTGAAACTGATATACATATATATATATATATATATATATATATATATATATATATATATACACACACATTTTGATGGAAAGCTTTTTTTTTTTTTAATTGTAAATAATAACCCAACCGAATAAAGTATCTTTTAACCGATTCCTTTAATCATTTTGGAAAAAAAAAAAATCGATTAAATTAACCACATTTTTAGTTTCAATTCTTTCAATTTGATTTATTTTCCCTTTCTTTTTTCTTTTTTTTTTTTTCAAATTTTTTGTCCACTCCCTAGTTCTCAACCACGGTTACCTATAGGCTTCCAACTTTCATTTCTAACATCTGCAATATCCAAGCTCAATGAGTCGGATCCAGCAGCTGTGATACACGATATATTGTTGAATATAGTTTTCGGATTAAGTTATGGACGCCAATGACTGCCGACTGACCAAAACAAGTTTTGACTTTATAACATTAAGTTTAAAAAGGTGGACTTTTTTTTTTTTGTTAAAAAATTCATTAAACTGTAAATCAATTCTTTTTATTCTCATCTTTAAAAAAAAAATTAAATCTAAAATTTTTAAATAAAAATTTAAATTTGTGGTTATTAAAATATTTTCTAAGAGACACTACCAAATAGAAATTGTTACTAATAGCAAAAGTTTAGTATAGCTTTAGACATTGCTTTATAATAAACAAAGCTGTGAGCCATTAGAATCCTGCAAATTAAGTCCCACAGATCAACAGTTTAGAGTTGAGACCCTAATCTTTTCACAAGATTGTCATTGACTACCTCGAGTAACGTTAATTAATCCATAGAAAAATTATTATTTCTGCTTGCGAGAGAAAAGAAAATCTGAAAATAGAAAAGGGTGCTTAGACGTTTGAGATTGACATGATTCACATGAAGCAAACATCACGAAGAATATGAACTAATCATGCACGTAGTCTCCTTCAAAATTCTATCATTTGAGTTGTTATCATTTTTTGTTTCTTTTTTATGGGGCGGATTTACCACGTTGCCGTTTATCTGCATATCATTTATATAACATATATTGGTATATTGAAAGCATAGCACCAAAACGATGAACAATAGGCACAGCCAAAATAGGTTACAAACTGGTGGTTTCATATGTAAAGGAAAGTCTCTTTTCTCACCTAACCATTTGGAGCTATCATTGATCGAAACCTTCGTCAACTCGAGTCTTTCAAATATATATATATATATATATATTTCATACAACTAATGCCGACTGCTGCATCAAGTACCTAAAATTTATTGAATAAATATAAAACAAATATTTATATATTATAATCATCAGTTATGTTATGAAAAAAATATATTAATTATAATGGATAGTCATTATGAATCATTATTTATTTTTGTATTTATTTTACATAATTTTTTTTAACTTTTATTGTTATTATTATTATTGTTACTTGAAAAAGAAAGAAAAAAAAAAAAAAAAAAGAGAAAGATTCCAAAAGTGGTCGCGTTTTACCTAACGGTTAAGTCCGATAAGGATGGTTCTTATGCGCCGAACGTGAAAGAAAGAGAAAAATTCGTATAGGTAGACATAATAATGTTGAAGGTGATGATACTTCGAATTAGTCAAATAAAGAACCTAATCACTAGGGACATCACATTCATTGTACTTAAGGTTCCGTGATATATGTTCAGAATAATGATTCTAAACTTAGTATGAGACAATATGGATGAATCCCAAGGTTGTAGCGCAACCGTGGTACATTCCTTTAATTTTCCTTTCTATATCAAAAATTAAATATCAAAAAATATCGAATTTAAATAAATTTCCTCAATAGTCTCTCTTACTAATTCCAAACTTAACATGAGACAATAATAAGTTCCATCTAATAAATATTTACTACTCAAAACTTTACTTTAGTCAATAAAACTATATTATGCTATTTTTATTGTATAGGTCTTTTTTTTTTTTTACAATAAAATTGCAAATAATTGATATTTCTTACATATGATTCTTTTCATTTCGTTTTATTTGAGAAAAAAATAGACAGAGGTTTTTTTTTATTACAATTGTAGAACAACAACACCTACGTTCTTGATAATTCTAAAAATAATAGGGTTAATTTCCCTTTTCCTTATGGCAATTCGTGGACATGTAGTTAGTGCTAAAGCGAAATGTGAAATTTAGCTGATGAACGAGGTTGATTGATGAAATTGACAGTGTGCAAGAATGAAGGCAGGTCCCCGCGATGGAAAGCAATACACAACGGTTTATTTGGTGTTCGGCGTCCGGTCTGAATGTGATTACGTGAATTGATTAAAAAGAAGAAAATAAAAAATCACACTCCTGTAACTCTTTCTGCTCGGTGGAATTGACCCAATCGGCAGAAGAAGCCAAACGCTGCTCCTAGTTGTTGACCTAATGCACAATGAGTACAGAAACCCCATTGTGGGCTGCACGTTAAATACTATAGAACCACTTGTCGATTTGCGACGGCTACGCTATTTCATTTCCGAATGTGATCGACAAAGTAGAAAACAGAGAGAATTGTAAGTAAACACGGCAATAGCAGACGTGTTTGGTATGGAGTGTTTGTGCGTGGCACATGCACGGCCAACCATCTTCGTGTAGGACAACACATGCTCCCAAAACCCAAAGAGCAAGACACAGCGTGACATTTTTTTATTATTTTACTCTTATAAAGTTTTACAGCTTAGCTAGTGGGTATCGCGAAATACTCTCTATTATTTTAACTTTTCTGATGAATATTTATAATACAATAATGAGAAGTGACTAAATCGTGACGGGTGATGTGAGGAGATTCCTAATGAATATTTTGAAAACCTTTAGTTTAAAAGATTTAAAATAATTACATTTTACGGCCAACTTCAATTTAGAATAAAATAATGGGACGACAAATAATTTATGTAACCCGTGACAATAATCTTTGTTTTTACGATTGTTGTTGAATATTTATGATTAAATTATCTTTTTAAGATGACCTCGAGAAATAAATGTAATCGGTTCATGGCCTAGCATTTTAAAGGATTTACACAAAATAAATTAACGAGAGGGTCCAAAGCAGCGTAGTAAAATTGGAATTTTCCTTGGATTCATAGTAATGTGGTTCGAGCCATTTGTGAATATATTATTTTGCTAACTTTCACGAGGGCTTACAAACATATATTATGGTAAAGCGGTAACGTAGGTTCTGTATGTTTTTTTATTTTTAAATTTTTAAAAAAATATAAGATGAATAACAAAATAAGATAAATATACTATAAAAACACTAAAATGTGGAAACAATTATAAAATAGTTCTTAGATATATATTGTATATTACTTATAGCACATAATTATTAATTTATTATACATTGTACGTTTTTAATATTAAAAAAAAAAATCAAAAGATGTGCTTGGCCACACAGATGCCATGCCTGCCCCGTCACCTATGGCGGGATCCTCTTCATGAATCTCGTTCTAGTAACCACGTCCTTTACATAATGTAATTGTCTGGTCATTTTGTAGCATTTTGTTTTTTTTGTTTTTTTCCTTTTTGGTCAGAATTTTGTAGCATTGCCTTATTAGCGCCATGAACAAGTCAAGAATATATATTATCCTGCCCAGTTGTCACGCTACCGTAATTTTCTAAATAATTTTTGAAAAATTGATAAAAATCGAGTGGATATCCTCCGAGAATAAATCCCTTAAGATAATAGAAAAAATGACGAACAAAAATATGATTAATTTGATTTGTTATATGTTGATCTATAGGGATAGTATTATTTGACTTCGTTTGTAGAAGAGTCAAGTTAAATAAATACCAAATGAAAGTAAAAAAATTTAGGTAAGAATTAGTTAAAATAAATTATTAGAACTTAATCCTATAAAATATAAAATTAAGTATTTGTCACACTCATAAAAAAATACATCAAAAACGTTATTTGCTACGTATTATATCCATTTAGAACATTTCGAATTTAGTTTTCTGGATGCTGCAAATAACAAAATTAATGATTTCGGGGGCAACTCGAGGAAGTCTAGGTACGCAGGCCACACGTCTCATTTTGTAATGAGTCCAAGGGCAAGCCCCAAGAAAAAGTAAAAAGCAGCGGCCATGACGCTTGATCAGTAGTAGAGAGGTATTGACCACATTTTTTTTTGTTTTTTTGTTTTTTGTTTTAATGGTACATAAAGCAGTATTGACCAATTGAATGACGAAATATTCTCGTATAATTTAATGATTAACAGATAGTGGTGACTTTTGGACCACGGAATCAAATCTAATGGTCCCGATTAAGTTTTACAAATTAGCATATAATCTCTTTCTTCTTCTTTTTTTCTTTTTTCCTTTTTATCAGTTGATTAAGAAAGCCGTCAGAGTACGAATTATGCAATAAAAATAAATTTTTTATTTTTATAAATTTGTTCACAAAACATTAAAGACAAAGATCAAAATTTTTAACGAATAAATTCTGGAGGCCTTGTTGTTGTTTCTTTCTGTCAACTTTTCAAGCATGTTTCCAGCAATCAAAACCCGGGGGAGGGGGGCCCGGGGTCCACCGTCCGGTCCCACATGATATGTGTCCCAGCGTAAAATCCATCAATCACTGGCAGAAAAGCAAGGTCGATAAAAAAGCGTGGCAAATTCAGAGAGCCCGTGGTTCGCCCGGACAGAGTCCCACACGGTCGAGGGCTTTCGATCATGGAATAAACATGCTTGGAACAAGACCCATCGAAATGGCGTAAGCACTCCGAGCTTCCCATGTGTCCCGACGCAACGCTGGCATCAGACTGTACAGAGCTCCGCAGAATACGACAAAATCCAAAGCCCACGTTGGATGACCCTACAGGCCAGAAAGAAAGAAAAGGGGGCACAAAAAGAAAGCATCAAAAGAAAAGAGGGGAAAAAGGAAAGGGACGCCCTCAACCTCGAGGGTCAAGGCTCAAGGCTCAAGCCCTGACAAAAGACAGGCCAACGCGTGTCACCTTCTTTGGGAAAGGTCGGGGGTAGTTTGGGGAATTCAGTATTTTGAGGGGTCAGCACAGCATTTAATATTCCATTAAAGCTATTTCTACTCAAACTAACTAATTGAATTGAGTTTTTTTTTTTTCTTAAAAAAAAAAAAAAGAAAAGAAATTTATATTATATGCCAAGGCTAGATTTCATGTCTCTATAAAAAGCATCAAATCTACATTTAGCATATTTTGCACTAATTTTTCTTGTAAAATGGTTAAAGTTCTTCACTCCAATAAATTAAAGAAAGTATTCAGAAATCAAAGAAGAAAAAAAAGTTTCAATGCCTTGAACAAGGATGAAAATGTGGCCCAAGTGTAACTTATTGTCCAAGCAAAGCAGAATAGCAAACTAGCTAACAGCCAAGCAGAAGCGTGCAAGAGGGCCTCCCAGCTCAAGTCTTCCCTTTCACGCACGTCACACAACTTTTGTCATGAAAATGAATCGGGGAGGTGGCAAATGGCCAGATAGGGACGACCGAAACATATGGTATCAGAAACGATAAATCAAATCGCAAAAACAAACAAACAATATCGTAAGTTCACAAATAGACAGTATTTTTGTAGATCGAGACATAAAGGTAAGGTAGAAGGAGAGGAAGAGAGAGAATTTTCTTTTTCTTTTTCTTTTATATATAAAAAATTTTATCTGACTCGTAAGTTACGTAATAAATTTCACTTTTTTTTTATAAAATTAAAATGTAAATATTTTAAAATAACGATTTTAAGTGCTTAAACGGATGTTTCCCGGGAGGGAGAGAGAGAGAGAGAGCGAGAGAGAGAGAGAGAGAGAGAGGAGGGTGCTGGGAAGGAGTAGGACCGCATGAATACTTTTATTCGGCCGCGAGGCTATGTCGTCTCTACCTTCTTTGTCCACCTCCCTCCCTCCCTCCCTCCGTGGCTTTGACTCTCTATCTCTCTTTCGTACCCCTCATTTCTTTTTGATTGACTCTGTTGCTCAGAAGATATGGCTGTCTTTCATTTCTCTCACTATCCGCTTTTAATTCCGAAATAAAGGGTTCTTCTTTTCTTGTTCAGAAATCTTAAACGAGGAATCAGTTTTTACAAGTACAAAAAACACATCGCATACACAAGGACATATAGTTCTGCTTCTACAGGCTATAATAGCACGCAGAGAGAGAGAGAGAGAGAGAGAGAGAGAGAGAGAGAGCCTTGTTCTTTTTTCTTCTTCTTTTTGTTTTGTTTTTTTTTTTGAAGTGATTTTGGGTTCTTTTATCTCCTTGTCCTGTTCTGTAATGAAGGAAACTTATGAATGGAACCGTTTGACTTTGAAAACGATGATTCTTTTAAATATCAATCTCGCTGCCTCCTGGGTTGTCTATTACATTGATCGTTAAGCGTTTTTTTCGTTTTTTTCTTTGCTCTTGGGTTTTCTGTATCTCGTCGTCGAGAGCCTCTCTTCATGGCTGGCAGTAATGAGGTCAACCTCAATGAATCTAAGGTACCCTCCTCCTTCTTGTACCTTCTCTTCTTTTCTCATGTAGTTTTATTTGGCTTTCCTTTACAGAAACGGGCATTCCAGCTTCCGTATTTGCTTTCACTTGGAAGGGGCTGTTCCTATGTTTTTTTGTGTCTAGTTTTTGAGCTACTAGAAACCTTTGCAATTATGCTTGTCTGCCCTTGTTCTTTTGCTTGACAGGGTTGATTTTCCTTTCTCCCCTTAAGCTGTTTTGTAGCTTTTCTTACGGTTTCCGTAGTTTCTTTCCACTGTCGCTGTCTTGGATGCATACCGTCAATCCAGATTTCAATTACAAGCCAAAAATGTTTTTTGTGGACTGTTACATTTTAGAAGGAAAAACATCTAATTATTATTCTGTTCTTGCAGAGGGTTGTTCCACTTAACACATGGGTCCTCATATCTAACTTTAAGCTAGCATATAATCTGCTTCGCCGACCTGATGGGACCTTCAACCGGGATTTAGCAGAATTTCTTGACCGTAAAGTCCCTGCCAACACAATCCCTGTTGATGGGGTTTTCTGCTTTGATCATATTGATCGAGCTACTGGTCTTCTTAACCGTGTTTACCTCACTGCCCCAGAAAACAAGCCTCGATGGGGCATTGTAGATCTTGAAAAGCCCTTGAGCACCACCGAGACTGTTCCTGTTATAATCTTCTTTCACGGTGGAAGCTTTACCCATTCCTCTGCTAATAGTGCTATCTATGACACCTTCTGTCGCCGCCTTGTAAGCATTTGTAAGGCTGTTGTGGTGTCTGTTAATTATCGTCGATCACCCGAGTATCGGTATCCGTGTGCGTATGATGATGGTTGGGAAGCTCTTGAGTGGGTTAAATCCAGAATTTGGCTTCAGAGTGGAAAGGATTCCAAAGTTCATGTCTATTTGGCTGGTGACAGTTCAGGCGGTAATATCGCTCACCACGTTGCAGTGAGGGCAGCAGAAGCAGAAGTGGAGATCTTGGGTAACATCCTGCTTCACCCAATGTTCGGGGGGCAACAGAGAACAGAATCAGAGATTAATCTAGATGGCAAGTATTTTGTGTCCATCGAAGTTCGAGATTGGTACTGGAGGGCATTTCTACCTGAAGGGGAAGATAGGGATCATCCTGCGTGCAATGTCTTCGGCCCCAGAGGCATAAGCCTTCGAGGGCTCGAGTTTCCAAAGAGTCTAGTTGTTGTGGCTGGTTTAGATCTCATTCAGGATTGGCAATTAGCTTATGTTGAAGGGCTCCAAAAAGCTGGTCAGGAAGTAAAGCTTCTGTATCTAAAGCAGGCGACTATAGGATTCTACTTCTTGCCAAATAACGATCACTTCTATTGCCTTATGGAGGAGATTCGGAACTTTGTGAATTCTAACTGTTTATAGACTACTACTTAACCTTATTTCCAGGCAGCCATACGTAACATTAGATTGACATTTCACTTGGGTTCGCTCTGTGTCTCTCTCCCTTTTTTTTTTCTCTCTGCCCCCTTTTGGAAGTGTTGGCGTGTAGTTATGAGATTGTGTGGTATTTTATGTTTTACTTCTTATCCCATTACCACTCGTGGTGTTGACATGAGTTCTGTATCTTTGGAAATTACTTACTTGTTCTTGGACGGGTCGGAGGATCGGAACTTGCTCACGGAGATTGGCTGAACCGTCCGATGTAAGGCTTACCTCGGCTACCTTCTGGCCACAAATAATGGGAAAGATAAGCGTGGGCTAAACGTTCGATGGTTAATCAATTGCTTTTAGTTAGTTAGTTAGCATTTGGTATTTTATAAGCACCAACTTCGGTACATAGCCGTGAACTGTATGTTATACTTGCGTTCTGAAACTTATATAAAGATTTTACAAGGAGATCGCCTGTATGTGTATATATTATATAGTGTGCTAGTGTTAATTTGTTTTCAATCCGAAAAGCAACTTCGTTTTTGAGTTCTTCAGAAAGACGAGCAGATTTTAATTGCCATCCTAAGATGATTCCCTTCCTCGGAGTTGTTCTGTAGCGGAAGAAATGGGATGGTGTGCCGCTGATTGTTACTTGTATCCCGTCAAGGAATTGAACCTCAAATTTCCCGCAAGAAATGTCCAAACACATGTAATAGAAAAAACCTGCTTCCTTAATGGACACCGAACTTCAGCGGAAAATGTGCACAAGACTTCGGGTCGCATGGCGGACCGCGACTTAACAGCGGTTCCGAAAGAAAACCCTGTCCACCCAAATAAGCATCAAAATATTGAATAAAACAAAAGGATCCGACTAGATAAATTAAAAAATAATAAATTTTAATTAATATAATTAGTGTTTATATTATATATTTATTATTTTGAATCCAATTTTTTCTATGAAAAAAGTAAAAAAAACACATATATTGGTCATTACAAGAATCATTGGACGCAAGGTCCCAAATCATGGATATCGCCATCTTTCTACGTCGGAATTGATTAATTCTTCTGGTCCAATGAGAGAAAGCAAGGCAATCGATTGCTTCTTGTCAGCTTCTGGTTGCCTAGTGTCGTTGGGATTGATTGGAATTTGGGACAGGTAGGCAAATGCAGGAATTGGCCTTGTTTTTTTTATGTGGGGGATATCTATTCTACTCAGCTATTGGGCCATTAGTGGTTTGGTATTTTGGACGCATTATATTGGACCACTTTGAAGAAACAAACAAAAACACTGTCAAACAAAAAAAGCACTACCCTGTTTTTAAAAGTCCGCTGTTGGGAGTGCTTTTAACGTGCTCAATGGGCAGCAAGTGGTCGAAGAAACAACCAAGCTTTGGACTATGACAGGGAACCTCGTCTTTAATTGGCTTTTCTAGGCCTTGGTTATAATACATGCTGGCGTCGCATCTATCAATCCAACATCAAATATTCACTTCATTAGAACTTTGTTCTTGGCCTTTATTGTTCGGGATTGAGATTTGCCTTAGTGGTTCCCCTAAATCATCTTATTCTGAAATTGTCCTCAACAAATCAGTTGCTTGTGTTAGAAAATTCTTAAATATGATATGGCTAAGCCATCAAATTGCTTGATCAGAGAGTACTGCTCTTGTTTTCTTAGAAACGGTTGCTTGATAGACATATTACGCAACTGTAAGAAAAAGTTCTTAATAGACACATTCAAACGGTTTTGTAAGCATGGCTTTCACTAGAGTACTGCTGCTCCTGGAATTATCCTCCATCTTCCCATGATTCTGTTAAATTGAAACCGACATTCCAGAGTCTACTGTGGCCTGTGCTCTACCCCATGTTCTTTCACAGGCCACATTTATACATATTGCCTTTTTTCTTATATCGGCAGCTGGGTCTCGCTATTTTGGCCTATATATCTGCTGCCATTATGTTCTGGGTATACTCGAATTACATTTTATATTCTATTGTAATTTGAGACATAGCCTCAACCTCTTCCAGGAGCTTTGTAGACAGTCGAAAATATTTATCATCTTTCGGAGAGTTGGGGGAGAGCGAATCATGGCCTAAATTGTTTTGATACAGAGCTATGTACAATCCAAATTTATGTACAATATATCACGAAGGCATTTCGCTTAAAAGATGTTAGACCATTCTAGTCTAATCAAATTTTCTTGCATTTGAATCGGAACCAAAACAATGGGTTACAAGCGTCTGGGATGCTCAACACACAAGGCTGGAAAAAATCTTCAACCAAATAATGATGATAATAATAACAATAACAACAACATAGCCATAACAACAACATAGCCATTATTGTAAACTTGCAACTTTCAAAAAGTTTTTTTTAACTTTTCTGCATCACCTTCAGCCCTGCAAGCAAGGATTTGGCTCCAGAGAAATGATGAGCAATGGCAAATGGCAAAAGCTATTGCTCTGTTAGCTAGGATCATTATCATTTCCATAATCTGAGTCTAAGCATCACTTGTTTCGTACATTTTAACAAAAATTAGTCAATATTGCCGGGATAAGGGTGGTGGCCATGACATTTTTTTATTAGGAAAGAGTAGGCTCCCATGCCTTGGTGACTCCTTCTGAACTGCTGCAAGCACTCCGCTTCATAGCTGGTCCATTCAGAAATTTACCATGCTTTCTGCATTAGAATGAATACTTGGTTGATCAATCACATATTCAAACAAGACTACAATAAAGGATTGATCTTGTGCTAAAGTTTCAAATGAGAAATCACCTGCTCGGTGGTTTGAAATTAATATAAACATAGAGAATGTTACTTGGTTGATCAGTTGCATATTCAAAAAATAGCTAAAAGGAACTGACAAGTATTAAATAAGATCCGGAATGGAAAATCCTGCACCTATGAATTACTTGGAACTGCAATGGCTTCTGGCAGCTAGAGATGGAACATTCGCAGAATCAGCCAAGCCTGGTATGAAATGATATGCAATTGTGTTAAAAGATTCCTTATGTAGGAGATGGATCGTAAGGATTCCAATATCCGTGCTTGTACATCAATCCCATTACTTGGTTCGCCTTATGTCTGCAACCACATCTTGTGTATGCCTCATACAATATGTATAATGTTGTCTTCGAGCGCTCCAAGTTGATATTCTCCATCTCACTAAGGGAGATCTCCATTTCATTCAACCGATTTTGTGATGCATACATGATCATCTTGCAATGATACAAAGACCGGCAGAGTATCCAACCAGCACATTCAGCACGTTTTATGAATTCTGCTAGCCTGTCCACAGCTTTGCATCTTAAATAACTCGAACCAATGGCCTCCATAATGCCAACAGTTGTCACACTTGTTCTATGCTCAAATGCCTCATTTATTGACCTCTCCATCCGCTCCAACCAATCCTCTTGAGCATATACCCGAATCAACAACACATTCAGCCAAGGCCTATAGTCCTCCTCTGGAATAAACCTCATTAGTGCATCAATCTTCTGAATTCTATTTGCGACATATCTCCTGCAATATGCGCATATCATGGCCCTGATCAATGGAATATGCTTTGTATTAACATCATGTTTCACCAAGTCATACGTCTCTTCCATCCGTTCCAAATTCCCAGAGATTGCATAGCCTCGAAGCATTAGCAAGTAGGTGTTAAGATCAGGCTTAACTTGGCCTGCCTTCATAGTTTGAAAAGTTCTTTCCATGCTGTCCCACATCCAAGCTGTCACATAACCAGCAATCAAAGTATTGTATGTCCTTATGCTTGGCGAGATATTTGAATCCTTCATCTTCTTGTGCGTGGCCTCCATTTGATCTATGAGCGTCAAGCGACCGAAGAGGGATATAAGAATGTTGTATGTTGCAACTGAAGGGGCGCAATCGGCTTGCTTTTCCTCCAACTCATGAAACAACGAACGACATCTATCGGGGAGGCCATTATACAAAAAAGCACCCATCAATGCATTATAAGTAGAGGTGTTCTTCACACGCTTGTAACTAGCCTCAGTAAACAGATCGACTGCAAGATCGACGCTCTTGACTCTACCAGCAATCGTGATACACTTGGCATATTCCTCTGATGTCATTGGAATGCCACTCTCTGCTTGTTTCCTTCTCCAATTCACAAACTGTAGATCACGTACTGATCAAAGAGCAAGACATGAAATCAAAATAATAAAGCAAATAATAATATAAAGGCAGCGAAAAAAAAAAAACCTCGAGGGCTAAGTTAGGCCAAGAACCCAACTGCTTCAAGAGCTCAATGAAAGCGGAGCCATCGCTATACCTCCTAAACAAGGGCTTGCCCTTCCCTTCTAAGACCCTGAAAACCTTATCAAGATTCGCGACCTTCAGGACCACTTCTTCCGCCAAATCCGACACCGTACGGCGCAGGTCCTCCCTGGTTTTCGGTTGGGCAGGACAGAATCCGTCCGAGAAAAGAGCCATGATGCCAGAGAAGATCCTGGCCGGCTGGAAAGCGTTGTCGGTCTGGGCAGCGGGTTCGGGGGCACATGTATAATTAGCGGACGTTGAGAGGGTGGAGGCGAAGGAGTTTGGGGTTTTGGGTTTGGAATGGGATCTGTGGAAGCAGAGCACCTCCGCTTGGGCTGCTTCTGAGATTTTGAATGCTCGCTTCATCGTCCGGCTCCACCTCCATCCATCATATTTAACATTTCGTTTGCAGAGTTTTGGGAAACACACAAGAAAACGACAGAGCCCACAACGAAGAAAAAGGATTGAGCTTTAGGGAAAGAGAGAGTGAGACAGTGCGTGTGGGAGGGTATGGGTGTGGGTGTGGGTGTGGGTGTGAGAGAGAGAGAGGGCTGTTATCTCGTGGGTGGATGGAGACGACGATCAGGCTTCGGCTGCTTTGCTTTTGGGCATCGAGCGCTTGAAGAGATATATGGGTTTGGATTTGGGCTTTCAGAGAATCCCGCTTCCGCTTTGGGATGTCCTGTCAAAACAAGAAGAAACTGGATGGGTCTTAACATTTATCTTAGTGGCTCTGGTCTGGACAACGAATCAAAACACACATCAAAACACACACACACACACACAAATCGTATTTAATTCAAGATTTTAAAAATCGATGCGGTCATGAAATTAAAAATTTTAAAAATTAAGTAATATAATTAAAATTAAATTAACAAAATAAATATTTAATATTAAACAAAATAAATAATTTAATATTTATATATGAAAATATTTATGTGTAAAAATTAAAATATAATAAAAATAATTTTTAATATTAATAAAAATGTCTAAAAATATATATTATAATTAAAATATAAATATTTTATAAAAATTATATATTTTACAATTTTAAAATAATACAAAATAACGTTATTTTAAAAAAAAATTATAATTTATTTTTATTATTTTATTCTAAAATATTGGGTCTAATTTACTAATTTTTATTTTTTTCAATTGCATCAATCAATTTGATCTAGTTTTGAAAATACAGATATAATTATATAGTTATTATTTTTTTATATATCTCTTTAAGATGTAAATATATATCTAAGATATTAGTTGAAAACGTGAACCTCAAAATTAAAAAACGAGAAAAAAAGGCGTGTGTAAGGATAATTCCTACTTGCACATAATCTCTCAGGAACTTTTTAAATAAAGCATAATTTCAAATTGAGGTTTGTTATTTTGGAAATTACAAAAAAGACTGAGGACTGTGACCTTTTGTGTGTCACTTTTAGTGGTGTTTTTATTAATAATATAATTAACTTTAATTAACAGTGATTTAACCGCGTACCTGTTTTTATTTATTTATTTATTTGGTTAACTACACAAATATTTGAAGTTATTTTTCATTCATTTGAAAGGTGTAAGTCTAAATCTGTAATTACACTTTATTTATCTAACGGTGCTAAATACTTTATTTACTCCATCGATCGAGAAATCCGAAGCGGAGGCCGGATGCCTAGATGAGCGCCACGGCACCACGGCGTCGAAGAGAGGCATAGCGCCACACGCTCTCTGCGCTTCGTCAGACTCGGATTCATCCAAAAAAAAAAAAAAAAAAAGGAAAATTTTAAATGAATACAAATTTAATTGATTCGACCCGAAAAAATTTTATATTATAATAATTTATAATGATATAATATAAATTGTGAAAATATAGAATAAAGATATTTTTGTGTTCGATTAGTCGTTTCCTCCAAATAAATATCCACTGTGGTATGGCTTACCGTCAAACGAAGCTTCGAACCAGACACAAAGAGGTAGTAAGAGTCGATTCCGGCTGTCTGAATTCTGTTTGTGTACTTCTTGTCTCGATGATTGTTTGATGTTTCTTTAGTTTCTTGATTGCCTTATGTGCACGTTCGTATGCTCTGTTCGCCAACGGTCTAGGCGTTTAAACTTCTAGTTTCTGTGAATCTACACACAAGTCTCTTAGGCATATACGAGTGATTGGATTTTCACTGCGGAGCTACTGAGCTAGAAATTGCTTTCATTCTGAGTTCATTAGGACGGATCGTTGCCCCCAAGAAAAGCTTGTATTTTATGCCCCTTTTGATCATTTGATAATCAGATTTAGTGGGAAATTGAGGAATTCTGATTAAAAATTGGAAAAGCGTTGACTTTTAAGCTTTAATTGATTCATGGAAATGTTTGTGAGTGTGGAGATCTACCATGAGAAATGTTTGAGAGGTGTGTGATACTATATGGTTCAGAAAAACGTTGCTATTTAGAAGTCGCGTCGAATACTAATGGCTAATATAGCTGAACGGAGATGCTTGTTTGTGTATGCTTTTATATATTGTGGGGGATTAAGAGCCTGCTGAAATTTGTTGATTTGGGGAAATCTTTCTTCGTGCAGGTGAGAGATGGAAAAGAAGACCCAAAAACTAGTGGAATATGAAGGCTGGGTGATATTGGAATGCTTTTGTTGTTTAAAAGCATTTGGGTTTTGAAGTAGAATGTAATTTCTTGCCCGGGGACCTTCTATAGACGAGATGGGCTATGCAATGAGCAGATTGGAAATAGAATCTGAACCATGCGATGGTGGGAAGACCATAAATGAAGTTGCTACTAGCCAGAAATCTGAAAACACATTCTGTAATTTAGATGATGAAATTATGCAGCTAACAAAACTCAGATCAGGGCCCCATAAACATCTGAGCCAGGGCATACCTGGGAAACGGGAATTGCCTGTTTCTACAGTGAGGATGCTGATGGGTCGAGAAGCTAATTATTCTGGAAGAGGGAGATTCTCAGCAGCTGATCGTTGCCACATGCTTAGCAGATATTTGCCTGTCAATGGTCCTTGGCTTGTTGACCAAATGACTAGCCGAGCCTATGTCTCGCAGTTTTCTGCTGATGGTTCTCTTTTTGTTGCTGGGTTTCAGGTGTTATATATATTGCTTTTTGTTGTTTTAGTCCTCAAAAATTGATGAACTGCAAATGTAGCAAAGGGTTATTGTCACATTTGCAATTAATTTTATTCATCTTGGGAAAATCCTACTTTCAGGGAAGCCACATTAGAATATACAATGTGGAGAGAGGGTGGAAAGTTCAGAAGAACATTCTTGCCAAAAGTGTGCGTTGGACGGTTACTGATACATCTCTCTCTCCAGACCAACGTAATCTTGTAAGTTTGCATATCTTGGTAACTAAATGTACATCTTGCAGGTGTCCTTTTATGTGCACACTTCTGGACACTACATCTGGGGTGAACACACAAGAAAGGCTGAACATTTCTAAAATTTGGCATAAAAGATTCCAACTATTAAGAAATATCTGATAATCCATTTAATCCTTTGATATAAATTCTCGTTGTTTGAGGTAATTTAAGCTTTAAGGGGCCTGGTGATGTGGTTCCATTGTTCAATAAGTACTCTGATGTCCGACTATGTCGATGTTGTTTCTTTCATGTCTAGCATTTCCATTCCTCCCTATGAACTTCTCAAAATTAGTGAACACTTTGTTAAACAGCTGCATAACATAGCTAGGTTACAGACATAATCTCTTGCTTATTTACTAACTGGTGCAAATCTGTAAGTTCAGACTTAAAACTATGTATGCATGTATGCTTGTGTACAATTAGGTGCATGTCTTCATATAGTTTTATGTCTTATTTTAATACTTATAATATTGCTGACATCCTCAAATATTAAATTATGAACATGTTCTCTTGTGCATAGCCAGACTATGGTTTATGTTATTTGCTATAGTGAAGATGAGACATTCACTTTAAAGGGAGAGATGCATGGCATTACTTGGAGTTGGGCCTGAAGAACGTTAGCTGCTAGTCAAACCATCTCATTTAAAAGTTGAAGAACTTTGATTGCATTGGTCAAGGCTGATGTCATGCATTGAAACTTCATGAGTTCATGCCTTTTGCACCATCTATCTATATATATATATATATATATATATATATATATATATATATCTTTTTCTTTTTTTTTTTGAGAAAATGTAATTTAAGTGTTCCTTTTGATCTGTTATAGTTTAATGTCATCCTTCATGAATTTTGCCTACTTTGGTTTGTACTTAACAACTTGAAGTGTATCTTTTGATCATCTGAAGCTGAACGTCTACATTCTTGTGTACTCACTAATTTCACATTGTTATTTCAGGTATATGCCAGCAGGTCACCTATTGTGCATATTGTTGATGTTGGGTCCACATCAACAGAATCACTTGCTAATGTTACAGTATGTAGTAATCCTCACTATTTATATTGGATAGAAAAAGCTATTAGTTTAGAAAATTGGCAGTCATTATAGAATATCCCACAGAATTGTGATTCCTATCCGATATAAACCTGTTGTCTTTGGTTGGATTGTAGTGTAATTGTCACCTTTGGTTTGCTATTCTGGTGATAGCTCCAGACTTTGTGAAATTTATTGCTGATTTACAGGAATTTGTGGTGTAATCTTTACTTCCTACTGTTGTCACTTACTACATAAGATTATTTCCAAAAGGGATGGTAGTGTATGCAGCATGGGTTTCCTCACTGTCTAACTTGCTTTGTTGACATGTATTTTAAGGATTTTGTGTTTCTGATTTGTCTAAATTGTTTATTATTATATCTTTAATTAAATTGATGTGCATTTGAGTCCATTTGTTTTGCAGGAGATTCACGATGGGCTGGACTTTTCCTCCAATGATGATGAATGCTACTCGTTTGGAATCTTTTCAGTAAAATTTTCTCCTGATGGGCGAGAAATCATTGCCGGAAGCAGCGATGACTCAATATATGTCTATGATCTTGAAGCAAATAAGCTTGCCCTTCGAATCTGGGCACATGCTGTATGTCCCCTGCTTGTGATAAATACGTTCTGCATGTCATTCTTAATTTACTTGCCTGACACCTGGGTTGACTGTTTATTCCTTGTGCATTTCCAACTTACATCATTAGATTTTCTATTTGTGAGTACCATATACTGCATTGAGAATTCGTTGTATACTGATTTTATTTGTCCTTTGTCTCTATCTTGGGCAATAAAGAGTATCTTGTTAACATAAGCCTTCTATTACACCTCTACAGAAGAAAACATATAGTGCTTTGATGAGGAAAAAATGATGTCATCTTTGAGATAGCTTTTGAAATTCCCATGCAAACTTCTCATTGTGTTTATCACTTTGACCTGGCCATTGTCTAGTATTGTAGAATATAGCTGGAATTTGTTTGGAGAGGAAGATTAAGTAACACAGTCTAGAAGGACTATAGTTTGGCATCTTATGTTGGAGACAAAAATTAAGTTTCTGGATAGATAACTAAATAATGTTATCATTTTGTGGATACATTATTCCCTGCATGTGTGAGGAGGATGCTTTTGAACTATGATGACTAGTTTTTGAGGGGATTCATGGATTTGCTGGGTTCTAAGGTTTTTGTTTGTGCTTCATCTTGCAGTCTGATGTTAACACTTTGTGTTTTGCTGATGAAAGTGGCCATCTTATCTACTCTGGTAGTGATGACAATCTTTGTAAGGTTGGTAAGGTTAAGTTCCTGTATTGTAGGTTCTAACTCTTGTGCGAGTTACATTGATGCATAGTTTTACTCTACAATCTTGTTTGGATGCAACTAGCATATCCATGATATTGCTGTTTTTTATTTTTTGAGAAGTCATGATGTTGCATTTTGTAAAACTGTCTAAGAAGCAAGTCCCTTGATCACTGGAATATTTATTGATACAAAGTAGAGACAAATTGAGTTAATGAAGTATGGGAATGATTATGTGACTTGATCATCAAAGCTCTTGATATATGAGCACATAATGTATTTCTAGTTATAGAAAAACAAAAAACGAACATTTTGTCTGGCTGTGCTATGTGCACCATAGATCCAATTCTTCTGCTGGTAGAAGCAAATCACCTAGGTCATGTTTCGATTGAATAACATGTTAAGAGTTTTATATGTGATTCATTATGGGGACTCACTCAACAGTTGAAGCTTTTGGATTAAATAGTATTTTGACATGATATTAGAGCCTTTATGACTAAGAGGGTATGAGTTTAGGCCAAGCTGCTTTCATTCTTCTAATTAATTGTGAATTCTGCACAAAGATAAAGAGGGCCTGTGCTCTGTCCACTCATACAGTCAAATAGGCTTGCATGTGGGCATTTTAAAGTTTAATATGTAATTCAATTTTGGGCCTCACCTAACAGCTTCTGCTTTTGGGTTGAATAGTTTCTTGGCAATTACATCAGCTATGGTTAAAAATGATCCTTCAAAATGCCAGCATTGAGAACACATGAATCTAGTTCAAGATGCTGACATCGAAAACACATGATACTAGTGTGTAGAACTGTGCCTTGGGCTGGCTTTAGCAATGTGGAATGCAAATGGATGTCCACCTTAGCTTTATAATGACTTTGTAGTAGAGCCTCCTGATTGTGAATTTATTTGTCTGATTGCATGAAGAAGGCCACTAGTGCCTACTGTAATTAAAACAACTTGCAGCCTGTTTTAAGGATATAAGAGCAATAGACAGAGGTGATGGGGTGTCAAAAGCCATTTCTGGGTTCAAAGTTTTGATGATGATGGCTTTACTGCAGCCCATGGTCATACTAATCATAAATTGATATTGTGCCCTGATCTCCTGAAATCCATCTTTTAAGACAATGCTGGATAACATTTAATCTTGTTTAGGTGTGGGATAGACGTTGCTTTATGGCAAAAGAAAAGCCTGCTGGAGTTCTAACAGGACACATAGAAGGCATTACATTTCTGGACAGCCGCGGAGATGGTCGTTATTTTATCTCTAATGCTAAAGATCAGACTATCAAACTCTGGGATATCCGGAAAATGGCTGCCAATGCTTTTTGGTGGGTTTTTAACTCTTATTTGTGTTGCTTCAGTTTTTTTTTTCTTTTCTTTTTTTTTCTGGATATCTGCATCGAATGGGAACTGTAAGTTATGCCAACCATCTGCAAGCATGATTATGAACTAGCTCAGTTCTAATTATACCGTTTCTTTCAAATAGCACTACAGGTCCTAGGAATTATGATTGGGACTATAGATGTATGGAGTACCCACCCCAGGCTAGAGAAATGAAACATCCCTGCGATCTATCAGTGGCTACATATAAAGGACATTCAGTCTTGCAGACTCTGATACGCTGCTACTTTTCTCCCTCATATAGGTGACTATTAATGTTTTCCTAGTTCTTTTTTTGAGATTGTTAGTTCAGAAGTTATCTGATGCTAGTCCAAGAACTCAGTGACAAAACCCACTTCTTGACTTGCTATTGACTGAACTTATAACAGCATTGGCAGGCTTGATCTATGTTTCTTGCTTTCTTAACCTGGCCAGATTTCTACTCTTTGGCCTGTCTGAAATACTTACACTAAGTTTTAAAGTTGGAATTGACATCATTTTATTTCTTGTGCCACTGTTTTCAGCACTGGTCAGAAGTACATATATACTGGATCTCATGATGCTTGTGTTTACATTTATGACTTGGTAAGTACCAAATGCCTTTTTCTGATTTTTATTTATCTACAAGCTTTTCACCCCTTTATCTAATAGCCAATTGGAAATGTTGCATGGTGATTTTAATGTCCAGAATTAATATTCCAAAGCCTTTGTTTCATATAAATAGTTAAATTAAGAAGTCTTTGATGGATGATCGGAGTGATGCATAGCGTGCATCCTTTTGAGCTATTTTGTACCTTCTGTGTAAATATGCTAAAAAATTCACCAGTTCTTGGGACTTGCAAAAGGTCCTTGTAAGATATCAATGCAGTTCCGATCAGAATTAAGTGTTGGATATTACATTCCCTTGCCATGTCGGAAGAAAGCATTTCAAATGATTGATTTCTTTTGGATGAAAATGCAACGTGGACGTGATTTTTTTGGGCCAATGCCCTGGGAGTCATCTCCAAGTTCTCTAGTTTGTTCACTGTTGAATGTCAATCCTTCGTAGATTACTGGAGCTCAGGTTGCTAAGCTGGAGCACTATAGATCACCTGTAAGGGATTGCAGTTGGCACCCGTATTACCCCATGTTTGTTAGCTCTTCGTGGGATGGTGATGTCGTTAAATGGGAGTTTCCTGGGAGCGGAGAAACTCCAACCCCTACGACCAAGAAAAGAATCCGGGTCAGACACTTCTACTGAAAGCCTTATCGTGAAATCTGCAATCTGTCACTGTTCCTGTGTGGTAAGTATAAATATATGTTGAACAGCAATTCATGTTGTTCCTCTGTTCAAATGAAGATGTAAGTAGCATGTAACATGAATTATATATTTCATTAAGGAGCTGAGAAATGTACATAAATAAGATACAATGTGGAGATTCAAATATTGCTGCATTTGGGTTTCTAAGGTTTGCTGATTTTTAAATGCCTCAGATTGCAATTACCAAATTCTTTTTCTTTTTATTAATAAAAGGGGCAAATCGCTAGCTGATTTTTGAGATCATTCGTTGTTATCTTAATTTAATTTTCTTTATATGAAAATTAAGTATGTGAACAATGATAATTCTTCGTTGGAGCTCTTGGGTCTGAGCGTTTGTGCACCTGACCTGACAACAACCATCACTAGATTCTCATCAATGTTTTGTCTGCAAGAGAAATTAAGAGTTTCCCGATCTACTAAAATAAAAAAAGAAAAAAAAATTGTTTGTGAAAAACGAATAAAAGAAGTACAAGCGCAATTAAATGAATTTAGAACGTTCGTTGTCGGGTCACAGACACGGACAAAGAGAACAAGATCCGGAACATATGAACAGAACGTTAATTTTGGCATTTTGCACGACAAAAAAAAAAAAAAAAAGAAAAAGAAAATTCCTCGGTAGATCCATCAATTAGAGGGTCCCCTCCTCTGAGAGACGAGGCCTTTTGTTTTTCTTTTTTAACCCTGTGTATTACTTTCCTTCTTTTTTCTTTTTTTTTTCCCCGAACATCGTATTACTTTGGTTCGGAAATAATGAAGATGAGAGAGCCGCCATGGAATAATTACTCAATCAACAAAGTAATTCACTCGTGAAATCTTAAATGCATAGTAATTAGGGAGCCACAGGAGAAGTAACCGATTCCATAAATCTATTTGAGTTCAAAAAAGTTGAAACAGGAAAAGGAAAATTATTTAAGAACAATTAGGGACCCATCAAATAGAAAATGGAACCTAGTCATCTAAGATATGATGAACCATATCTATATGGCTGAGGAATGTATCCCCGAGCGAGCAACACCCTTCTTCCATAGCCACAAGTCTCCAGATGGGAGTTGTGCTAACAGTGCGGAGTTCATCTAAAAACATAAAAAATATCTTGTCATAACAAAAAAAAAAAAAAATGATGTATGTGTATGATGGCCATGACAACGGATATGTGGGTAGCCGAACGAACTATAAGTAAGTTAAAACGTAGGTTAGAGCTATTAAGCGTCCCTATAGTTTTGTGGGTCATTGTCCCATTCGGCGTTTGATTAGCTAGCTGTATTATAACCCCTCCCCGGCTAAAGGAATCCCAAGAGCTGAGGAACAGGGAAGAGACACAAGGAACAAGCTCGCGAGAAAAGAACAAAAGGATCAAAAGAGTGGAATAAATGAGGAAGCAAAAAGAAACGAAAGGCAAGCAAACGTTTTCTTTTCCCTGGCTGGCCCATGCAAAGTCCCATAAACTAAGGATTGGCATTTGCTCTTCTCCACAAAATGTGATATGTGCACCCTGCCCCACAAGCTTTATGTTAATCCAGCCCCCACACACTCTTTTTTTTTTTTTTTTGGCCCCACATTTCCATAAGGTGCTTAAGTCTAGAGATTATATATCTGATCTGAAGTCTAGAGATTATATATCTGATCTGAACTCTTTCTTGCCTGGTGAATGGTATTCAAGCCAACATCATTCGATTGTTATAATGCCTACTCTTTTGATGGGTTGATTGTAGTTTTTTTTTTTTCCCTTTTAATTTTTTTTTGGCTTTTTAGGATGTAGATGAGCATTCATTTCTTACCTGAAAAGCCTCAAAAAAGGCTTTGTAGTAGATCTCCAAGTGCGTGATGAATGTTAGTTCGCACATCTAGCTGTCCCCAAAGACGAAGTCATGGTTTCACAATTCAGGCCCGTGCATTTCAAAAAGCTTAAAAAAGCTTTAGTCCCTCACATGTCACTTGATTTCAGCCTCCTTCCCATCCCCCCATCTCCACTTCCAGTTAACAACAGAAGGCCAAAAAACAAGCATATATATATATCTATATATATATATATCTATATATATTGAAGACAAGAAGGAACAAAGAAAGGGTGGTCCGGTCGATATGCTACAAGGGGAAAAACCAAAGTTACCTAGCGTAAGGCATGCTGAATACTACGCGTCACAGTCTGAAGAATTATCAATTGTGCTTGCCAAACCATTCTCGCAGCAAGTGCAGAGAAAACCATTTTCTATATTCTGGGCTACAGAAGTTGTATAGTCTAAACATGACTCTACAATGTCGTTTATTTAATCAACGGCAAGAGCGAATTTAATCAACGGCACCTTGTATTCTAACGTTCCAATGTCGTTTATTTATCTAATATTAATCCTTGAATCAATTCTGCAAGGGAAAGTGGCGACTTGACAAGGAACTTCAAATTTAATATTGAAAGCTGGCAGCATTAATGCTAATTCTATCAGTTAAAAAAACAAAACAAAAGAAAAATAACAACATCAACACCTTAAATATCAAACATTTGTTCCTACTTGCATTAATAGACTCTCAATTTGGATTGAGTTTTCTCGGAAGCTCGTTGTCACATTTATGAAAATGACAAATTAACTAGCCGTTTTCCAACTGGCCTCTTTTTTTTTTTTTTTTATTATTGGTTGTCATGTTATCTTAATTGCCCCTTCTGTCTTAGCTAACACCATCATCATCATCTACAGAAATGATAGTAACACGTCGTTGCTTTATTTCCGACATAGTTCAAAAAAAAAAAAAAAAAAAAAAAAACAAAACAAAACAAAAAACTAGAATAATAGGAGGGACTACTATACTGTACTTCGGTTGATGATCACTTTATTTTAATCAAGAAAAAAAGATAGTAATTCTAACTTCATTTCCATTAGAAATATCATAGCTACAATTTAGAAAGTATTCACAATCTCCTTATTCATAATTCTTTCTCGGATTCCCAAAAATTAATTTAAATTATCGAATCAAAAAGCACGAACTCACGCTGTGGGTTGAACATTTGATAAAGCAAATCAAAATAGGATCGGTATGCGTATATGATCGAGTGTGAAATTCCAAATTTACCCCTTCCACTCGCTACACTGGGCGGTAGGCCTGGTCTGCTGGTTCCCAGCCTTCAACGGGCACGGCGTCTGTACGGGCGGGACCATACAATTATACTGCAAACACAATGAGCTGCTCAGAGGAATCTCGGCCGTCGGATTAATCTCAATGCCCGTCAGATAATTGTGCTGCAGGTACAATATCTGTATGCTGGCGGCTAATAGACGGTCCACAAAGCTACCCGGAACTTGACCCGTGAACCGGTTGTTGTTCAGGTACAAATTCTGCACCGTCGAGAACATGGACGATATTTGACCCGACAATCTGTTGAAGCTGAGATCAACCGATGTGATTGTCACCTGATCTGCCGGTTGAACCGGACCGGAGAATAAGTTTCTCTGCAATTGAAGGTTGGTTAGTGGGAATGCGAAGAGGCGAACGGGAATGCCGCCGGAGAACTGGTTCATGCTCAGGTCCAGAAAGTTCAG
Source organism: Bruguiera gymnorhiza (assembly GCA_020883675.1). Lineage (NCBI taxonomy): Eukaryota > Viridiplantae > Streptophyta > Magnoliopsida > Malpighiales > Rhizophoraceae > Bruguiera > Bruguiera gymnorhiza. The sequence goes on from JAIRCJ010001053.1 coordinate 506,872, forward strand.
CTGATCGAGCCGTTCCAAGAACCGGTCCACGGGACCGCTGAGCCGGTTCCAAGACAGCGAGAGGTATTGCAAGGAAGAGGGGAGAGAAGATGGAGGAAGCCAACCGGAGAGATTGTTGTGTTTCAAATCCAGCCGGGTTAGAGACTGGGAGACAAAGGAAGGAACGGAGCCGGAGAGGCGGTTGTGGCTTAGAATGACGTTGGATAGCTCCGGTATGGTTCCGATTGAGGGAGGAATCTCTCCGGTGAGGATGTTGTAGCTGAGATCGAGGGTTCTGAGATTGCGATGCTGGCCGAGACCGGCCGGAATCTCGCCTGAGAGGAAGTTCCGGCTGATGGCTAGGAACCTGAGGTCTTTCAGCAGGGAGAGAGACTGGGGCAAAGAACCGAAGATGCGGCCAGGAACAATGGATAACTCGGCCAAAGCAGAGAGCTTTCCGATGGAAGGATCAAGCCGGCCAGTTAGGCCGGGAGAGCCGGCCCTGGGGTCACCCAGATTGAGGGCGATCACCTTGTCGGAATCACAGTAAACTCCGGCGAAATTACAAGGATCGGAGGTGAAGTCCCAGGAAGCGAAGAAGTTGGAGCCCGGCATGTCTTCCAAAGACTTCCTAATCGATTGCAGAGCCAAGAAATCAAGGGGGTCCAAAATTGCATGGACCACATAACCCACTTTGCATTGAACGAGAAAGACGGCGACCAAAAGGGATAGCAGGGTAGCTCTTATCTTCTTCCCCATTTGATGCAGAACCGAAAGCCGACGCAGTGAAGCAGAGACGATGTAAAGAAAGAAGGACTACTTAATATTTATAGGAAAGGTTGAGTCTTTGCACACACTGAGACTTGGAAAGCTTTTCCGTGAGAAATGGCGTGAAAGCCTCGATGGCCAAGACTATCAGCATCAAAAGATTACAAAGATTTGGGGGAAAAGAAAGAGAGAGTGGCTTCGAAGACAAGCAACACACGGGCCTTTGAATCTTGTTCTTGAATCTTTCTTCTGACCGCCCGTGCTTCTTCTTCTTCTAAAGGCTTTCTTCTTGTCTTTTCATTAACGAGGCTTGTGAGAGAAGATGCAATTGCAATCACTGTCTTCACTACTTACTCTACTGCTTCTCTTGACTTGCGAATTACCCGATCGGTTGATGATATATATTTTTTTAGTGTTTTTTTGTTTATCCTACTTATTTGGGAATAGGTTCGGGGGCAAACGGTTGTCCGAGCCTACGTGGGCTGAAGAAGTCTGCAGGTTCGGATGGGGGTCACGTGACCGAGAGGTTGATATGTCCCAGAAAAACAGGCAAATCACGGAAGACCGAGTCAAGCAAAGCAGCTCTCTCTCTCTCTCTCTCTCTGTTTCTCTCTCTCTCTCTCTCTCTCTCTCTGTCTCTCTGGATTAGTGGGTTAAATAAACAGCTGTAGTGCCGTCTTAATATCACTGATGCAGAGGAGCTGACACGTAAGAGAAAAGCGAAAGGTTGATGGGAGTCAGTTGGAGGAAAGTGAAGCAAAACGAAGCGAAACCACAATGTCTTGTGGGGCCGTGGTTGCCAGCTGTCGGCCGCATGGTCTTTCCTTCCCTCCTCTCTTTCGTCTGTCAAAGACCCAAAGCTCACCGAATACTCGTGCCATTCGACACCCAACACCAAATTTCTCTCTTCACTCTAACAAATAACAACTCAACAGTAAAATTTGTTAAGAAGTATAAAAATTTTATGTTTCTAAAAAATCAAAAAAAATTTTCATAATTTATAAATTTTAAAATAAATATTATATTTTAAAAAAATTATTTAACATAATATTAAATTTTAGTTTATCCCTCTGGTTGCACTCACTGCATAACAATCGAAAAGGAACATTTTACGTTACCGTTGTAATGTTTTATTTTTATTGTCATGTGAAAGAGAATTGCAATTATTAAGGAAATCTTGTTATCCTTAAAATGGACTTCCGAGATGACACCGTGGAGGGAAGGAATCCATCAATTATTAGAATGGATTAAATGTATTTGAGTCCCTGAGATTTTCTCTCTCTCTCTCTCTCTTTTTCTTTTTTTACATTTTGCTTCTATATAATTTTAATTTCTACTATAAGACTATTATAGTTTCTTAGAATCTTTTAAAAAAAATTATTAATTTTAAAATTCCTCTTAAATTGTAAATTTTTTTATAAAATTTAAGTATTATAAAATTTATTGTTTTTGGGTTATCTTGATTATTTTCTTTTTTTGAAAAAACTTTCTAAATTCATAATTTTTTTTTAAAATTTTAATGGATTTAGTTTCGTAACTCTAAAAAAATTAAAAATTTTCAAAAAAGGAAAAAAAATCATGATGATTCAAAAATATTGAATATCATAGTGTCTATATTTTCTAATTTTTTAAAATTAAATGAAAGTTTTAAAATTAATGGAGTCATAACGAAATATCTCAATTATTAAAATTAAAAATTATAAAAATATCATAATATAAATTAAAATTTTAAAAAATAAAATAATCTGTTATAAGTTTTTTTTATTAGGTGCATTTAATTCTATTAGAATCTTATACAGAAAAGGACGAGCCCCTTTATTTACCTCTACTTCCCTGGATCACAACATTTTTCTTATCTCACAAAAAAAAAAACTAAGTTTCATCTGAATCTCGTCCATATGGCCTGTCAATGGAAGGTAGTTATTAGAGGACAATCGTAGGGAGTGGGGGCGGTGGCTTTGGCTCAGGCTCCCCAACTCTGCTTCTTAATGAGGATTTTTCATGGGGCCAAAGGAAGAATCTCCCATCCAACAAATTGTTCCACACAAAACCTCTTAGCAAAATGTTGCGAAAATTACAGTCAAACCAGCGGGTGACATTTCCTTTTCGAGGTCAAGATGGTTGTTTTCATATATAGATTTCACGTTCATGGGCGCCAACTCTTTTCTTGTATCCGTCAGAGGAAAGTGCTGATCAACAGTTTATGCTTATGCAGTTAATTAAGGTGGTTTAGGGTGACATTTTAAAAGATGTTGTAAACCACAGTTGTCTATCGATGAAACAAAAATTGGAATTTATCCATATTTAATCATAGAATAAAATTTACCCTTTTTCTTGAAAAAAAAAAAAACTTGTAATCTTATTATAAGACAAAAGAAAGTTACTTTTGTCATAAAACGAAGTTAATACACACACACACAGAGAGAAAATGACTGAAATTATTCCAAGAACTTGATAATAAGATCACCCTTAAGTATGGACTACAAAAGTTTTATGGTTTTGTAAGCGCAAATGAATATCTGTCTAATATGGAGTTCACGTTCAGGTTCCAAAAACAGCCCAAGCACACAGACACAAAGCCATTAATTTTCATCAGCTTAAAGCCTGGAAAAAATATGCATATTATATACTTGGCAAACGGCAAGCATATGTATACATACGGGCCACTATCCGCCGAAGACAGTTGAGCTTCACCTTTATCTGGGTCCACCTGCGATAAATTTGCCTGGATGAGTGTGTGGTGGATGGCACCAAACCCAACAACCTCAAATGACGCCCCCCTCCCCCCAAGCTCAAATCCCACCATCACGTGTGTGCTGTGGATGCATGGCCATTACGTAGAGAGCCAGGGATATTGCTTCTACAACCAGTATTCAAATGTCCGTGTGTCATCTCCCATCATCCAGCTGCCCCCAGTACTCATATCAAAGAGAAATGACTTCTCTTTAGTTTTCTTTTTGTCTTTGGTGGTTGGATGGTACATATTGCTTCTTGAATTCATTACGGTGAAAGATGAATGAAGGGCAAGTGCATGAAGATTACTTAGAATCATGATCACGTGTTCAAGAGATCAATAAAAGGTATCTTGTTAACGGGGACTAATATTTAATTTCGTACCCATACTCAAACGTATATTATTAAACCTCAGTGGTAGCATTAATGACTCCTGGACCTTTTAAACAATCTTTCAGCTTCTCTTTAATTGGCCGGCTGCTCCTCAGGCAAGAATAAACTCCAATAGAGAAGTCGTCCGAACATTTGGGCACGTGCGATCTATGCATCTTGTGCTACATGCAATACAGTGGCTCAATTTTTAATAATAACCTTTGGTTTTGTTGCACACGCTGAGAGGCAATTAAGCTCAAGAAGTTGGCATTCCCAATGAACCAAGACCACGGAGAGGAAATTAAGGAGAAGTGATCATTTTTATCACGTGCATTTTGCGTAGCGTAGAGGAGATTATAGAGTTGATTGCCTTGGGCCACATTAAGTAAATTCTTCGTATTAATTACTATTTCACTTAACCTGACGCATTGAGTACTACGTTATACGTGCGACTGGCTTTACAACCCCAGCACCCATGTGAATTACAGGACGGGTGGGTCAAAGGGCTGGCTCGTGCCGGATTGCCTTCGGCTATCTAATTAATTGCTCTGTTGGTTCTAGCACATCATTGTCAACTTATCATAGGACTGGACCATCGTAAAGCTAGTCTGTCGCAATGGAATATTAATTATTTTGGGAACAGCCCACGAAATTGTCGCACTCATTAAATCGTTTTAAATAGCCCACAACACAAGTAAAGTTAGCCAGCCACCATCTTCGAATGATTCCGCACAACCAACGATCTGCTTCATGTACCCAAAACAGGACCCTGTTTCCAGTACTGAATAAGTATCCGCCAGACCCACAAGTTACAAAAAGCAAGTTGGGACCACCTTCCCTCAATGCCAAACCGCCGAGTTTTCCTTAACTCTCTAGGCTGCAGTTACTTCGAAGTCAATCCCGGGACCATCATCTTGAGAAATTATTTGCTTCAAGCGGATTTCTGTTGGCTAACCGTAATGACTCCCAACTACAAATGGATGGGAGAGGACATCCAAGATGAGCAGAGCCCTATTCCCTTTCATGCAACCCTAAATTCTAATAAGTCCTTTAATAAACAAAAAAGTATGTGCAGGGTCTGTTACTAGTCACTATGATGAGAGATTAGTCTTATCCAATACTATTTTATTGTGTCTCACATGTCAAACACGTCCTCGATGACGAACCATAAACTCTAGTCTAGAGAAGTTGCGGGGTGGGAATATCCAAAATCCATCTCAGATATAGTACAAATAGAATTCGACCCTCTTTCATTTCGATGTATTTTCTTTCATATTCTAACTGTTTCAAAAGTATAGCATGTCTTATCTCGCACTGAGACCTAATCACTCAACCCATGAATTGGTGGTTGGTCTCCAAATTGTACTCCTCTCCTCTGTGCTAGAACAACTTACCAATACCGGCAAACCAGTGGCAACAGATGGATAATTATACACCGAAGCAAAAAATTATTTCTAAAACAGATTATCAGTGGCGTTAACACATAAAATTCAGGCGCACTACCTTCTGTATATCAGTTTCACAATGGAAATGCGGTTCATTGCCCGAATCCAGTAACAATGATGTCCCTGAGTTTCACATTGCAAGATTCTGAAACACTGATGTGCCCAGAGGCAATAAGAAATAGAGAACCTTGGCATTCTAGTCACATACAGGCAAATGCAGACACCGGACGGCAACCAAAAGACATGCTTTGAGGCAGCTAATATGAGAGAGTTTATTCAGTTACTCCCCATTTGTACAGGCGTTTAGGGAGTCAAAGCAGAGAGAACTAAAACTACAAAGTTCGCTGAAAGAGTATTGTCTCTATTGTCAAACTCTTTGATGCTTTTTTTTTTTTTTTTTTGTATCAATGAAGGGTACCATCATTACTTATTGGCTTATCGCAGTGCAGGAATCAACCCACCAGCTGTGACAAGCTGTTGCTCCAGCTGCAATGGGCCAAACAAAGAGAAACAAAAAGGAATTGAATAACATAATGAGAAACAGAAAATGAAAGAAAAGATAATGAGTAATATAATAGGAGACAGGAAATTATATACAATGCTCAAATAGAACCAAAGACTGAATAGGTAGATGTTCCGGGAGTTTTTTGAATACCAAATGGGATTTCTTCTGAAAATTTCCCACGTTTTAATGTCCAGATCAAAGGAGAAGATAAAAATGGTTGTAACAGAAATATAAATTATCGACACAGTGATCTGTTTCATGGTAGGTTGAGCAATATTCCTGTTCTCCTCTACAGAGTATGAGAAAGAATTTTTAAAGGATGAATTCTTAGACGGTCAAATCATTCCCGAGAAACTAGCATCCACCTTTGCCTCCAATTAATCAAACTTACCCTGAATAAAGTTTGAAGTTTGTTCCTCAGGAGAGCACATTCATTATTCACTTGTTGCAGACATCTCAGACACCTGCACTAACATGCTTGAGTGAATCAAAATTCCTGTACAACTTTTCATATACTTGAAATGAAACAGCAAGACTAGTATTATTGACATGAAGCAAGATCAAAATGATATGACTTCCTCCCAATCACACATCAGGGAATGAAAATCCTGCAATGACATGCTCAGAAACTAACACTAACCTAATCTTCTAACTTCACTCAGAAGAAAGATGTTTACAATAGTTTGTCCTGCTTTTAGGATTCACATCTGAAACACGAACAGGCTCTCTTATAAAAAATTATAAGTCGATTGCTTAGTCAATCGTTTCCAAAATAAGTTGAAACTTTACCTCCAGAGTCTAACGATTAGGGGACTACACAAAAGGCAACTGAGTTGTCATGATTGAAAAGACGAAATTTGTCCTGCCTTTACAATTCACACCCAAAATGTGAACAGGCTCTCATGAAAAGTCCCCAAGACAATTGCTCAGCCCATAGTTTCCAAAATAAGTTGAAACTTTTACCACCAACTGAGTCTAACAATTAGAAGATTAGACGAAAAATAACTAAGTTGACATGATTGAAAAGAAAAAGTCAAAGTCAAAGTTTATGTCAACAGGTTTCCCCCGACGTTTAAAATTCAGAATAGTAGGCAAAAGGCAACTCACTCCACAAGGTCGCAAAGGCATGGTCCATGTTGGAAGAATTATTCGACTTTCATTGAAGACTAGGGAATGAAATAGTTGATACCCAATCAATCCAAGCAGTTTATTGCACTTTATAGGCTTTTCTTTCATGGTTAACAGATCATGCATTAACGGCAAACTGGATCATATTTTACGGCTAATACATGCACTAAGGAAAAAAAAAAGAATGAAAATTGTAACATGGAAGTGAAGCAAAGCTCACCCTTCACGGTTTTGGGCCTCATAATATGTTCTGAATGTAATGCAAACATTCTTAATTCTTGCTGCACCAACACTGTCAACCATAGAAAGCAATGTTCTAATCAAGCCTATGGAAAATAACCAGCAGGCAAAAGAATAACAAGCATCAAACTGTTATATAAATGCAGTAATTATAAACCCATAAACATGTGTAAACTTCATTCCAGGGATTAAACCATAAATTAAGGGTATAAAAAACCAAGTAAACCAACAATGAGGACTGAATACCAATACCTGGAACTACTACCCTTCAGTTGATGAACATAAGAATCTACTTGCTTGAAATCCACCAGCTGAGGTTCTCTCAACAAATCAGAAATATGCCCATCAAGCAATTCCCCCCCCCCCCCCAAAAAAAAGGGGGACAATTCATTTCATCTTATGAAACCATCCCGGGGGGGGGGGAATCCAAGAAATTGATTGAAAACAAAACACGCTTACAGAGCCCTGGCCATGTTGTTAACGAGCTTCTCACAATCTTCAAAGAACAAAGATACAACCTCCGTCGCAAAATCAGGAGTGCTCTCATCTCGCAGCTTCTGCAGCTGAGTGAACTGATCGTCCACGACTCCCTTCTCGAAACCAACAAAAACCCATCATTTAAATCCCTCTAAAAACCCAACAAAAAAAACAAAAACAAATAAATCAAACGGGATTGTTTCCATCGACACCAATTACCTACCTACTAAGACATATGCTTTACCCTATTTATACAAAGCTATGATTATGAAAAAAAATAAAATCCCAGAAATATATATATATATATATATAAAGGGACACGAAAAAGACAAAGCCAGCATATGTATCTGTAATGGAAGTGACCTCTCGAGAAAGCGAAGCACTCGAATCAAATATCTGTCTACGCAACTGGCTGAGAGCATCCATGGGGGTTTCCTGCGACACTACTCTGTGCGTGTTTGTGCGCGCGCGTCCGTTGAGAGGATGGGGTTGTCTGGTAAGAGACTCGTCTCCCTAGAAGTGGACTTGAGAGGAAGGAAGTCTGTGCCAATGGGAGGGACAGTTTTTTTCTTTTTTATTTTTATTTTCTCGACCCGTCGGAAAAAATGGACAGTTATTGCAATGGCAAACGTTGTACCTTGCGAAAGGGAAATGACTTAAAACCAAAATTGTGCCAAAGATCGAATGTGTTTCCTCGTTCAAGACTTCCATCACTCCACCTGAGACTATTTACATGAAATGGGAAAACCATAAAAATGGGCGAATAAATAATCATTAGTCTCTCCTCCTCCAATTGCTTCTCGTTGAGAACAAAGCCCAAGATGCCACTAACAATAAGATAGTTTTCAAGAGTATATTTTAATATTTAAATTCTAAAATTCATTTTTAATTTTTAAATTGGGTAACTATTTAGACTTACTTAGTAATTGGCTTTTTCTTTCATTTGCTGATCCGTAATGCTTATTTATATTGTAATTGGAAAAAAAATAATCTCTTTCCTTGATTTTTATTAGAATCAAGACTTTTATTTCTTTCCAATCACTGTTGAAAATACGAGGGTGAGGCACGGCTGTAAAGACCCGAGAGATCGACGAAAGGCGATGGACAAGGCCTGGGACTGGGTCTGGGTCTGGCCACCGTCTCTTGTTGATGGATTGCAAGATCCGTCGATTCAAACAACCCGGTTTCTAGCTTTGTAATGCTGACGAATTGGACGCGGCTGAACTCATGTCGACCATTTCATCGTTTTAAAATATCTAATGCATTGTATTTAAGTAAGAAAAACACAAAAACATCTAATCGATTGGCTAGATAAAAATCTAATATCAGGTTCTCTCTTTTGATCCGTAAAAAGTGAGGTTTAAAACTTCAAAACTCCTAATTTTAAGTCTCAGCTTCAGCTATCAGGCGGAACAGAAAGAGGCATTCTGGGATCTTATCTTCTTCCCAAACATCCAGAATCTGGGTCATAAATAATTGTCGAGTTACCATTCTCGGCTAACTCCATCTGCTTCTCCCTCATCGTCGTCACCATCACCATCTCTCTAACACCAAGAACTATTCTCGTAACTTGATGTTGTCCTTGTCACAGCGCAATTGTCCCAATGTTACAACCGATGTCCCTAAAGCGTTAATTTTTCCGTCACTGCAGCATACTTGATTCAATGTCGCAAACAATATGCCCGAGCAACCAGCGACCCAATAGGATTAATCATTCCATCGAATGCCGCGTACCTATTCGATGCTGAGAGCAAAAAGCTGAATTCTGAGCAAAAAGCCGAATTCTAGCATTTACTAGGGAAAAAGCTTCATATTAAGTACGCTGAATACCATTGGCCTCCAGGAATAGGCCCTTGAACACGGACTATGACACAACATTGGATAGAGCGACACAGGTTCACCTTCACCAACGGCACCAGCAGTTGACAGAAGAGAAGAAGGCAATTATGAACACAATATAAATTCATTTCCTTTTTCATTCATTTTCTTTCTTTCTTTCTTTTTTCTTTTTCAAAGACAAAAAACAAAACGATGTTATACAAACCAGAAAGAACCAGTTGCGCCACTTCATCTGTACAAACAAGATTAGAGGAAGGTTTGAGGGCATGGAATACAAACCAATTGTGATATTTTAAACTTCACCGATTGCCCCAAAGCTAGTACCTTCCATAGATTTCCAAATATCCATCTACAAAATGTACATGGGAGAGGAAGAGGTGGGGAGAGGAAAAGAGAGACGATAACATAACAGGCAAAGCCATACTTCACCACAAAATGGACATCCCTGCTACACCGTCTAATGCAATTCAATCATCAAATGATAATGATGCTTGAAGCTCCCAACGCTCATATTTGTACATTGATGATGATGATGACGACTTTCGAATGCCAACAATCTACTGCTTTTCCATTTTAAATAAGTCGAAATTCAACCTACCAAAAAGTGAAGCATGCTGCATTTATTCTATTGAAAGACAGAATTCAAAACTACTGTATAGGAGAAAAAAACATATCTAAGCAGATAGATTTCAGATTTCTACCTTCTTCAGAAAAGGCAAATATGCCACCAAGAAATTCATCATTTTCTCCTTCCTCTTGAGGCTTTTCCTTCTCACAGTGGCTGCTGCCGTCGACGTCATCAGTTATGACCTCAGCTGACCTGCAGCGTTTAACAGGATCCAATGCTTTACAGTGGCCCTCCTGAAAAGAGATCCTAAAACCTAGTGGATTCAATTTTTCAGGAAAAGTAGGTCCCCCCACATTTATGTTTCCTTGTGAATCACAGTTATTAGCAGTTAACACTGAGATATCACTGGTCTTATCATTGTTCGAGGTTGGAGATGCTATAGTGGAACTTTTTCCTAGAGGAGGCAAGCAAGTCACTGATGTGAGCAAACCATTTTCGGTACAATTATCAACATCAGCCTCTACATCCTTCAGGTGCATGAGGGGAGAAGACGAAATAACTAAGGAATTGGGATTCAGAGTGGTTGACTCTAAAATTGCAACCCCTTTTCTTTCCCCGTAGAAGTCATTCAAAGTCTGGCAAGTTGATATATACAATTTCTCACAATTCATTTGGTCCAGATCGAGCAAATGCTCGATACGTCTTGATGAACCTGAAGAAAATGAGCAGAAATTATTGATTTTCACAAAGATCAATATCCAAAGAAATGATCTCAACCGGAGAGCAAGATAGGGAGAGAGGGATCTATTAAGATCATTAAAGAACTTATCCAAGAAAAGGGAGAGTTTTGTGAGGTGGAGGGCTTCCGCCATCACATCATATAGCCAAAGAACAGGGTACAGGGTGAGGCTTCAAATGCATGCAATCTCATCTGCACAAGAGAGCATATTTGCCAACAACTGATGGATCGATAGGATTATACAGCAAGGTTCGCTTGGTCATCTTGTTCACCAAATATCCAGCAGAAAACTGGTTGATTTCAACTAAACAGGGGAAATATCTCACCACATTCCGAACTTTCTGTCGAGCTAAGTGATGCTGGCTTTGAGTGACAAATAACAGTCTCCTGTGTGATCTTGCCTTCAGCACGATGAGGCTCCGACATTAATGAGAGGGCAGTTCTTACCCCACCAATGCCTCTAAATGGAGAACCAAGCACATAGTCAAAAAGTAGTAAAGTTAATCACAAAGAAATGAAGTGAAGACAGTTCTGCCTAGATTAAAAAAAAAAGAATTCACCAAACACACACGTCTTTGTACAGTACATTCTCTTCTAGGTTATATAAAGACCAAAAAAATGGTCAGATGTATGCGACCTTATCTCACAAAGAGGCTATTTCCACGACCTGAACTTGTGACCTCCATGTCACAATGGAATAACTTCACCAAGCAAAACAACAACAATTCTTACCCTATAAAACATTCATTGAGTGTTCAACAATGAGCTTTGACCATCCATACTCAAGACAGGAGTATTCTGCTACCTTTAGGGAACTTTTCTATAGGCTTAAGAAAAAATGTGCCCAAAAAGAAAAAAAATAATAATAACTCAACCAGCAACAATATGAAATTGGTAGAATGAAGTAACAGATAGAATGGACACAAAACCAATCCCAAATGTACCTAAGCTTAATGGCAACCATAAAATATTGATCAAAGTAACAAACACAGGATAGATAGCAGGAAGTCTGCCTGCTTCAAGTTAATTATCTTAGCTAACAAAACTTTTGCAGAATGCTGGTGCCAACAACTTCTGACAAAAACGAATTATGCAAATTGGATGCAAGGATTAAAAAAATCAATATTTAGTAATAGATACTATGGTCATCACCTGTCCTGCCATCCTGTTTTGATGCAATGAAAGTAATCAAATGCTGGCAATAGTTCCTTCTGCTTTATTTCAATTTCATGGGCTGGAATGTTTTCAATTTCGAACTCTCCATCACCAAAACCACCAACCCTTGGCAAATCCATCACATAGAAACAAATCTAGAATGACAGGAATAAATCACAATCAACATATATCACAAACATAACATGCATGATAAATTTGGCACAAGAAATACCTTAGATTTTTGCCATATTGGCATCCTCCCAGAGTTTACTTGGAGCTCTGCATTAGATAGATACCAGTGGGATTTCTCATGAGACTTTGCAGAATAAGCTTTCCCCGTCTTCTTTGCACAGTTACCATCACTAACATCCAAGAAATCCATGCCAAAATTATCCTCACAACCTGAACTGTTTAAAACTATTTCAGCATCATCTTGTCCACTCACATTACCAAAAATGCATTCCTCTCTTTCCGGCCAATCTTTTCTTCTACAGACATCCCACCATTGAACAGGTTCAACTTTAACCTTCAAGTCATCCTCTTGTATGTGCACAAATGAAGCAGACTCAGTGCTTGAACCACCCTCACTGGGTTCTGGCCTAATCGATGGAAGAAGCTCATGCTGAACAACATGGCCAGAGGGAGTATAAATTAATAAATGCTCTAAGGAATTGGCCCTCGATTTGACATGCTGACCATTTTGAGACACAGAATTATGAAAAACAGCAGCCACTGCACCAGATGGAACAAAAACCTTTCCTGCTGCAGAGCCAGCAGCATTTCCAACAGTATTAAGCCATCCAAAACTACTATATTTTATCCTGCTCACCACTGAAAGAGAAACAGGAGGTGGAGGTGGAGAAGGATGCTGACTAGTTATGCAAGATGAAGTAGACCACCAGGGAAGTGACATAACCGGAAACAGGGATGGCTCGTCACCGATAGAATTAAGTGACTGAAACCCAGCATCACCACCAAAGGGCGATAAAACAAAAACATGGCAGGTCCCTTTGGATGAAACAATCCCAATCCACTGACTATAATGACTAAAGCATATATCCTGGATCACCTGTCAGATAAAAAAATGCACCCATGTATAACATTGAACATAAATCAAACAAGGGAAGCAAAAGGAGTGTGTAAAACAAGGATATAAATTGTGTACTAACAGCTGATGTTATTCCACGATGCAGTCTATAAAGATGCACATGGGAGGCACTCCAATCATAGTTTTGAACACCCAATCCATTCTCTGAGCAAGATGGCATGATGCGGAAGATATTTATGTTGTTCCCATATACTGATGCAGTGACAAGAAGGGTCCCACTGGGATCAAAACATAGGGCAGATATAGGACTAGTGTGAGCTTTAAATTGTGATATGACAGCTCGGGACACAAAATCCTTAATAACAACCTGGAATCAAACATATTCACAAAGAAATAAAGGATCACACTTCAGATAAATACATGAGTAACACGGTAGAAGAAAGCAATAATGAAGATATAATGATGGAAGGTTGCTTGAGATGATCTGGCCAGATAAGATGTAGACTTTTAGAAGTGTTATGTGACAGAAGAGAGCAAGACCTAATATGACACACCAGAATAAACGGGATCTAGTAGCATTCAGTCTTACGGATTATTCCACTTAAAGCCAATCTTGTAGAGGAAAATGAGATCCATGTAGCCATCATTTTACTCTGAGACTGAGCCTTAGATGAATTCAGTCAATGTTTACATAGAGTATGTCTCAACCAACTTTAATATTAAACCGTATGAATGAGAAGACGTGTAGTTCTTAGGATTATCCAACATCAAATCTTATTTCTTCCTTCTTAGGCTTCTTTCTTCAATAACAAATTAAAACTAAGGCCATTTTGTACAGTTGGAACAACAAAACAGGAAGGCACACTAACACATTGGTTTTGGATACAAAAGTCATAGCTATCATGCTGATCAGATATAGAGATGTCAAAGCAGACTTAGATATGGCATTAGCCTTACTATAGCACAGAGGAAAATAATTGGGTAATTCAACCTGATCTCTGCAAATTAGTAAGAAACAGAGAGAGAAGGGGGGGGTAATGGTGAACGTAATTCCCAATAGTTGATACTAAACTCTGTTGGTTTCTCTCATCAACTACGTCTTGGGTGCCAGCACTATAGGATCCCAGCATTAAAATAAGCTTGTGGATTATCATCGATACCATCAACATTATTGTACTTCCGTCATGTACAGTGGGTTGTGAACTTTTGACAGGATGCATTTACCAAATAAGTGGGTTAATATGGAAGACAGCACAATATACCATTACCAAGTAAGTGGGTTTTCTAAGTCATAGTCAATTAAATTTACATGGTAATTATCTTTTCTGAATGGAGAAGAAAACCCACCATCCCTGCATTGTCCATTTCTGTTCCGGCAAGCCTACCCACCTTCCAGCCAGAGCTTGAGGACACTGGAGAATTAGAACCATCAGGAAGCAATTCATGACAGTATTTTGTCAAAGTTTTGTACCCCATGTCCCCCAGGTTAATTATTCCAACAGCCAGCTGCTTACTAGACTCCATTGCATAGCGAGCAACCAAACTGCTACCACCTGGTGATGTTGATGGACTAACACCTGAAGAAGGAGAAAGATTTTGGGGACTCAAGCGGCTGGCACTTGACACCAGTGGATTGTTTGAAGCATAAGCTAGCCACCTAGTACTCACAGCCATTGGACCATAACCTATATTAACTCCAATTGCTCCTTGTCCAGCCAATTGAGGGACAGGGTAGGTTAGAACACTGAATTTGTTTTCAAGTGTGACAGCATCAATGCAATATATCTGCCACCAAATGTCAAGAATATGAATATATTAGTAGATCACAACATCTTCAAGGTAATAGACACTAAAACCTTTATTTGATACATGTCATGTCTCAGCATCAGATCAAAAGAATAGAAACATACCTTTCCAAGTCCTATGAAACTAGATCCCTTTGAAATATTTGAAAAGTAAGACTTTGAGAGTAAGAAAGAGAGCAGAAAAGTCAATATGAAAATGAAGAACTTATAACTAGTATGAGTGACAAGTTTTCAAACTATGTATGCAAGTCAATAATTCCAATATGCATATTTATGTGTTTCACTTTATGCAGAACTAAATGACAAAATCACAATTCCAAAATTTTGTGCTTAATGCATCCCAAAATAAGCCACTTGGTAGGCAGCACTCACTTGAGCTGCAAGACCCACAGCTACAATTCGAGGACTGCATCTAACCAAATGCACGGCAGAACGAAATCTTAGAACATGCACATAACCATGCGAGCGAAGGGAGTAGAACCGAACAGATGTTGGAGAATTGACATTGCTTCCCAGCTTAGGCTCAATGTTACGCTCTCTTCCCATACCTAGATGACTATGATTTTGACTGAGGTTTGAACCATTGGCGTCATCCCCTGCAACAACCAGTAGCAGAGGATGTGATGAAATGAATCCTTCTTCACCATTAGACTTGGTGGGCAATGGCTGCATCTGCAGAAATGAAACCGGACCATCACGCTTGGAAACCAGTTCACTAACATTTGTGGCATCCTCCATGTCAAGAACTTGAAAACCATTCTGATAACCAAGTAAGAGAACATGCTTGAAGACGGAAGGGCTTAACTCCAGCCTGTCAAAGCCAGCGCAGGTTACCTGCTCACCAACAAAAATCCAAAAGTACACACAGATAAACACAATTTACCCGGGGGGGGGACTGCATGCACAATAAGATTCTAGCAGCCCAAAATCCCAGCCGCAGAAACATAAAGTTTAATAGAATTAGAATAACAAAATGAAAAATTTACTGCCGTGCATCAAGCTAACATCACGTGTACAAGAACGGACCAAAGTTATTGTTTTTTAGTAACCAATAATCTACTGGCAAAAGAATAAGAAAAGAACTTCTCAAGTTTAAATTCCCCTGGAGAATGAAGTGAATGTCTTGATCGAAACCAGGGGACTAAAAGAATCATTGAGTGATATATAAGCACATGCTCATAATCTCTTTCTTTTCATTGTAGTGCATGCGCAAGTCAGAATGAGCAGCAATAAAGAAACCAACAATCTATGTCTTAAAACAAAACCAAACTGGCGAAAGATAACCATGCAGCAGTCAAAAGCCCATTCAAAATCAGGATGAAATGACGTGTACAGAAACTAAGAAGATTACATTAAGTAAATAGAAATTTAAAGAAGGACCTGATCTTTGTGATCCTCGGCAGACGCGGAAACTGAAGCGGCAACGGTGGCGCCGGCAGAGCGAACGGTGGAAGCCACGGTGCTAGCATTGGTTGACACGGTTTTCAGGCAAGAAGAGATGATCCTGAGCGAATTCGGCAACAGGCCGCTATTTTTGCCCTTTCCTTTCTTCATCCTCCACCTTCCAGACTCGTCTCAACTACCACCACCGACTCACTGAAGGAAGCAGCCTCTCTCCTCCTCGGCCACCACCGCGAGCTTTCACCGCCAACGCCACCGACGATCGGATATACCATCCGAATCCCAATCGCAAGTCTACCAAACACCGAAACTCAAGAGGCACCACTGTAGAAGAATTCGAGTCAACTCCTCTCCCTTTCCGCTCTACTGACTTTGACTTAACTGAGCCTTCGAAGCGAGCTTCTTCCAAGCTGCCTTTTCCTCCTCTTTACTCGCTTTATTCGTTTCTATTTTTCTCTAGTCTCAGATCAGTGTGCTCGTTTCCGCGGGCTCCTTGTTTCCTCTGTCTTTCGCTTTCCATCTCTACTTTCTTTCACTATCCATCTCTCTCTCTCGTATCTCCTTCCCTGAGATAACTTGTTTCAATTTTATTTACTGGTAATTTTCTTTTCTTTTCTTTTCCTTTCCTTTCTTTTCTTTTCTTTTCTGTTCCTTTCGATTGGGGCGCGGAGATTAAGGAAACAGTCGGTTAATTTCGCGGTGCGTGTGGATTACAGTACACGAAGAAGACTGGTGGCGTGTGCGTGAGATAAAGATTGACCTTGATGATAATCATCCTGATGAGACACCGATGGCGACATGTTTTATTTAACGGTTGATCCGACGGATTAAGATGAAGGGTTTTAATTTTTCTCATTAATTGCGTTCTTAGCTGCTCGGCGAGGGGGTTGCCTTTTGCTTAGGCTTTGGTGGTGGGGATTTTTAATTGCTAAATTTATGGTAAACCTTTAAAATCTTTGTTGGATGGGTAGATAACGATGGGTAATAGTCATGTTGGATAAGCAAGTAAAGGCTATCACTGACCCGGTACTGTGATGGTACTTCTGATGATATTTTAGACTCTTTTTTTTTTTTTTAAATATTGATTTAAATTTAAATTTTTTATTAACATTTAATTTTTATAAATAGATATTAATAATTTATAATTTAAAATTTATTAATATTAAAATTAAATATTAAAAAAATATTACACTTAATTTTGACTTATAAATATATTATCCCTTTTTTAATATATATATATATATAAAATAATTACTCTATTTAAAATAGATGCATTTTTATCTTTTATATGGAAAGAAAGAGTAACAACAAATTAAAAAGAAAAATGAAATAGTGTTGGTGACCATGGGCCTTGTTTAGTTGGGCTGATCGTTGACAAAAATTTCATGATTACTGCAGCGGCCATGGGCTCAATTATGCGACTTGTGAAATATTTATTTTATGAGTTTCTTTTTTGTCTGAAGTTTTTTTTTTTTTTATGTTTGTATTTGATTTATAATTGTTTCTTTTTTCTCATCTTAAATGTTGAGATAAGACTCAAAGCCTTGATTTCTTTTTTCTTTTACACTTGACCAGGGCTGTCAGTGCACTGATATAATATTAGACTATAAACCAATGAATATCCTATCTATTTTCCCATACTGACAAAAAAAAAAAAAAAAGAAAAATACTAAACTAATAAATTAAAGCTCAAAGGGCCCAATATCTACAATTTTCTTCAAAAAGTTTGGCAGGCAACCACGGATGGGATCATGGCTCTCAAAGTCCAGATTTCCTCTGCATTGAAAAGTTCCTTCACGGAAAGCTTTTCAGAGAAATAATACGCGGGATTTTTTTAGGAACCTCAAGGAGCTGAGATCACCTTTCAGAATCTGAACAACCTGCCAAAATGCAAATCAACCAACTATATTTATTGAAATCTCAGTCAAGAAAATGTCAATATGGAGGATAGCTTATGCCATAAATGGACTTGAAGCCACCAATCTGACACATATGGGATATGGCATCAACCAAAGGCTAAAGCTCACAAAAGGCAACGACTTTTGAGCCCATACGGTTAAGTTATTCTTATGCACAGAGCAACAATTCAACAGTCCGTTGACCACCAAAAAAACAATCCCAGAAAAGAGAGAAAGAGAGAGAGAGAGAGAGAGAGAAGGAGAAATAAAACATCAACAACCCATCAATTTTCCTCATAAAATACGACGAAAACTTGACTAAATATGCAAGATGTCAGACAGGGAATGAAAAAATGCGGTAGGGACTCAGTATCAAATTTGGCTCTCGAGGGACAGCACATACCTGAGCCATTTTAGGCCGTCGGATTGAAAACTGTTGTATGCACAGAGCAGCAGCCAAAAGCACAAATTTCAGTTGTCTTGCATCATGATCATTAACAATTACAGGATCAACAAGCTCTCTAATCTCGGTCTTCTTGAGCAAGGGTCTTGCCTAAAGAGTAGGAAAAATTTTTAGTTCACAACCTGACCCACTGGGGACATTAATATAGATGTTTCTACTAAGAGCTTGCCTGTGAACAAACAAGAAGGCACAGGAAATCATACCCACAGGACGAGGCTTTGCTGTGAGTAGTCCAAAGCTCGACGGCCGGTGACTATTTCCAAAAGCAGTACACCAAAGGCAAAGACATCAGTTTTCTCGTTGACTACTCCATGCATCAAGTACTCAGGAGCCACATAACTGTTACAATAAGAAATGAGCGATAAATCAAATGTTGGCAGCTTGGCATCTTTGATGTCAAAACAAACAGAAAATTGGAAATGACTGGTATTTACACACCCAAATGTTCCTTCAAATTTGGGTACGATGTGGTGAGTCCAGTGCTCTGGCAGCCACTTTGCCATCCCAAAGTCACAAACCTGGAGTAAATTATTACTGCTACTAAAGTGCAAACCAAAAAGACCTTAAAAAACTATCCTGACTATTTCAGAGATCCATAAGAAGATGAACAAAACTGTTTGTGCAGTTTTGTGCTTAATATATAGATGTTACCATAGGCTCAAACTCTTCCGTGAGCAAGATGTTGGCGGCCTTGATGTCTCTGTGTATGATTCTTCGTTGGCAACCCACATGAAGATATAGCAAACCCCGGGCTGCTCCTAATGCAATCTTATACCTCGTGTTCCACTTTAATTTCTCTTTTGAACCTACAAAGGTTCGACAATTATCCACAAAAACAAACTTGCTATTGACTAAAACTAAGCCGTGAAATCTAAAAACTGGAGAAGCTACAAGTGATTAAGCTAACCGTAAAGGAAAGAAGCTAAGCTCCCTCGCGGAGAATATTCAAGTACAAGGTGCATTCCTCCTTCAACCCCATAGCCAATCAACTTAGTAACATTAGGATGGTTCACATGGGCCACAATCCCCAACTCAGATAGAAAGTCCCCCACGAGGTCATCCATAGTTCCCCGGATCAGCCGCTTGATTGCTACAATTCTCCCATCCTGCAAACATCCCTTGTAAACTTCACCGTGACCTCCCTTTCCAATCAGATTTTCTGCACAAAAACCAAGTTTAATTTCTTCACCAGCTCATCAAGCCATCATCAAACAAATGCAAAGTTTCCCAAACTAGTCAATTTTACACATCAAGGTTCATCATTACAGAGAAATCTTAAAAGCAGGACAAAAGAGACGAACCTCGAGTGAAGTTGTTGGTCGCGGTTTGGAGCGCAGAGAGGGTAAAGTTCATCCTCGAAGAATCCAAATTGTCGATACTTTTACATGAAAAAAGTTTTGGTATCATGCAAATGCTCTCTCTCACCGTATGGCTTCTTCTCGTTGAGCGATTCAGGAGAAGATGCAATTTGCCTAGATGTTTCCTTGATCCACATCCATGTAATTGGACAAATCCATGCCAACCCCGAACGGGTTTTGAAGCTATGTCAGATTCGACATCCAATGTGGCTTCTTTTGAAGAAAAACTTTCGGACTCTTCACTTCTGACGTAATCTTCAAGAACTCCGACTGGAGAGCTCATCTCGTCCTTCTTCTTCATATCTTCAATGTCAAAAAGACCAGCTCAAAACGTTTGAAGATCAGGAATTTTACCTTCGAAAGGAACAGAGACGGAAAACAGAGTACTTGAACTGTTTGTCCAACGGCAGTAGTTGATTCACCAAGTTTCTTCCGGAAAAGAAATTTGAAAAGAAAATTCACAAAAGGGTAATAGGCGAAACGATGAAAAGATAGGGTGTGGCCATATAAATGAAATGAAATCGCCACAGAGAAGCATACAATCAGAGGTAAAAACCAGAGCTTGGCGTGAAGTGGCACAGGAATCCAACTAGTAGTGAACGTCACAGACGAGATTGGCACATTACAAGGGGCAAATAAAAGCCAGGACAAAGTACAACAAAGGCAGACAAAAGAAGACCTCAGAACAAAAAAGGACACAGAGACAGAGTTACAAGGAAGAAGCCGATGTCAGAAGATCGCTTTCTTCTGACAGAAACTCACGGGGAGAAGACAAGAACGGATATTACCAAATTTTCTTTTTCCGAATTTTTTTAATTAATGCTTCTGAATTTAATGCATTTTATTAGGCAAGCAACGTGAATCAGAATATTAATTAAAAAAAAAAACTTAAAATAAAGCGCAAAATGAAAATGTAGATTTTACAGGCTACTGGGAGGTGGTCCCATTTAAGGAACGAGAGAAGAAAAACTCAAATTTCGGGTATGATTTGCCGAGAGAGTCGATAAACCTAACCACAATAAGACCAAGAAGCTAGGAGTCCTCGGCTAATGCTACCGATCTTGTCTCCTTGCCCTGATTCGAATTCTATTATATGTTTACGCAACCATTTGACTCGGAAAAAAAATGAAACATGATTTTATAGTTTTTTAATTCGGATACATTAATTTAATTATAGTTACACTTTTTATTTTATTAAGATAATTTTTATTTCACAGTTACAACAGTTGAATATATGTTTACCCTGTCAGATGCATATTACAACATGGTAAATTGAAGTCCAAACAAATGATTTGAACATGAATTATTTAGTCTCTCTGTAGCTTGTTCGCTGTTGTGGTTTGAGATAGAATCAAATTCTTCGAGTCAAGAGTCCGCACATCTGATTAGAACAAAATGTATCCTGAAATATTATATTATCAGCACTCCTGATGTCAGGATTTAGAGCTTTTGATGTAGATTTCTATTTCCTTTTTTGCGACTAAGTTAAGGTTTTACTTGCAGGCTAAACCCCGCGTTATTTACAAGTTAAACCCCCGCCGTCCAAACCCAAAAAAAAAAGAAAAAGAAAAGCTTTGTCCTGATCAGTCCATCTGTCATGAAGAGTTAAAATATTAATTATTTATTAAATATAATTATAATTTAATATTAAAAAATAAAATTATTATCAAAATAATTTTTAATTCTTTTTGAGTTGTCATAATTCATCAACACCGTTGGGTTGTTGCAATCCATCACTGAGTTGTTACAAATTATAATTGTCCGAGCGTCCGAGCGTCTGGTCTTTTAAGAGAAGAGAGAGAAAGTAATAATCCTAATATGTTAGAGTGTCTAACTAACTAACTAAAAAAATATTTATAAAAATTTTAATTTTTAAATTTTATTCTAAAAATTTGTAATAATTTATATTTTAAAAGATCATATATTTAAATTTATAAAATTTTCAAATTTATTAATTAAATTAAATTTAATGTTTATTTTATATTTACTCATATATTCATAATTCATTAAATAAATTTTATTTTTAAAATTTATTAATAACCATATTATTATATAAATAAAATTAAAAATAAGAAATATTTTTCATTGATTAATTATATAAATAAAAAATTGAATATACATTTATAATAATAATAATAACTATCTGTCAAAGGCATACATTAACATCATCTCGGTTTCTCGGGCAATCTTGGACGTTGGCATATTGCCCTCGGCAAACTGAAGACCATGATCTTCGCTTTTGGTACTGTTTTCTGTGGCGTCCAATTGGAAAGCTGTGTCGTTCGCAATAAACTTGTCAACTGGTAATAGCGGCAGCAAAGATGCCAAGACCTGTAGCCAAGTTTCACACTCGACCGCAGTTATCTGGGACTGTCGGCAGGGGGCTTCGAGCTTCACAATTATTGAAACTGTGATGAAATTCATGCTAAATAAACCTTGTGAACATGACTGCTTATGCAAAATTGTTGAGTTGTTGTGTCTACCGATTAATAGATCATCACACCCTATAATAAAATAAAATAAAAAATAAAAATGCTACCACTGCTAATATTCAAATATCTGTCTTTGCATACATTAACTTCCAAACAATTCTGACAACCCCAAAAAAAAAAAAAATCCGAATAATTGTCCCTGTTGCAACTACAGTTATCTCACGATTCTGCCTGCCTCTTCTTTTAACTTGTATATTCCTTATTTATTTGGAAAAAAAAAATTTGATAACGCCACCGTTGCAAATCCTTTTCTTTTCTCTTGTCTTCTATTTCTTCGTTTAAGGATAAGATTGAGACAGACCAGACCATTGTACCCATTCTTTCATTCTTTTTTTTTTACTTTACTTTAATGTCCCCATTTAAGGAAAAAAAAAAACACTTTTATATCCCTTATTTATAAGAGAAGGATTCAAACTTCACCGTTGCTTTTTTTTTTGTTGATAAATCTTTTTTAAACTGTTTTTTTTTTTTGGTCTTCTATTCCTTCTTCTGAGTAAGGATAATAATGAATAACGTTATTAAATTTTCATCCAATTTCAATATTTTATTTCTGACAGAATAAAAATAGAATTGAACAAAACTCTCATTTTATTTTCTTTTTATATAGACTCTTAAAACCCCAATGTTTCCTTGCAAATGTTCTCATTCTGTTTTCACTGACTCCCTCGTTGTCGGGGGAAATTTTATAACTTTAAACATTAGTCTGTTTCTACTGTTGTAATTATACTAGATACCCTTTTCTTGTTTGTTAAATTCCTTATATTATTAAAAGGAATTTTTAATTTAAATTAAATAAATTTATGAGATGTAAAATTAAGTACATATTATGTTTATAAAAAATAAGTATCTTGTATTAGATAATAGTTCATTTTTTTTAGTACAGCCAAAAATATTCCAGAAGCCTTTGATTAAACCTAATCATAATCCTAAAATACGCCTTTTTTTTGTATCAATCTATATTTCATTTATTTAGAAGTATTCGAGAACCCCACGTAATGACCTACCGAAATAAATCCTATTAACTAATTATATTGATTTTTTATACAATTCAGAGGTTCCCAGCAAGTCAGCAACTTCCGTGTCAATAGTGAGAGCACTTCAAAACCATTATACTTGCACACTTACTTGACAATCATCTCAAGGTAAGTGTAGGATGATTATCGTAGGCAAATCAAAACCCTTGTGCAAGAAATTTAGATTATAGAAATGATTACGGACATTCTTCTAAGGCAAATCAAGAGATTGTTACCACTAATCATACAAGACAAATAAAAGTTTGATATTTTTGTCCCATTTACAGTGTCCCTTTTGCTCTCTCTTAATTAAGTTACTGCCGCTTCTCTTTTAAGCTTTGTTTTGAAAAAAACAAACAAAGAAAGAAAAGAACAAGCAAGCTGTATAATGAATCTTAAAGTAAATTTAAAGGATTCAGAGGCAAGCGGTGCCAACCTTGACTTGTTTCTGGTTGGGGACTTGTAGCCATCTTATTACGTAAAGGATGACTTGTTAAGATTCCTTTGCTATATAAACTCATTGACCTCAAGTTCCAGGGAGACACCAAGTTAAAAAGTCAGACTTTTAGCCCTAAGCCAACATGTTAAAGAGATCATTTATACTAAAATATTATAATTTTTTAATATAAAAACTTTGGTATTATATCAAAAAATTAATTACTTAAACACTTAAATTTTTAATAGAAGTACAAAAATGAGTTGTATATAAATTTTAAAAGTACCAAAGGTTTTTAGGTAATTTACTTATAGGTCTGCTCTACCTTCTTTCTCTTTTTGTTTTTTGTTTTTGTTTTACTTGGGAAAAATCTTAGCCCCGGGTTGGTGCAACAGCGTCCACCTAAATCCAGGGTATTCGGTTAATCTACTTTTCGATGTGCGTCACGCATGGAAGTTTTCTTCAATCCTGGCCCAACTTGTGACCCATCGTTGCCGTTTTAGAAAATAAAACGGATGACCCGGATTTGCCCTTCTCCCAACTTTGTTATAAACTTTATGGAATCAGCACTGATCATGGTTATGAATTTCAAACTTGAGTACCCATTACGTTTACCAGTAAATTATAGGTCGGCTGGGGTCAACTGATGTCAAGTTAATATTAAATAACAGAATGAGAACAACCTTATTAATTAAGTGATCCCGGACCCAGCCGGAACACAAAAATATAGCTTGGGGAGTCATCTGATTACAAGGGACAAACAAAATAAAAAAACTCTAGACCAAGGAACGAAAATAAACAAATTGCATTGAATCAAGCACGCTTTTTTTTTTTTAAATTTTTTTTTTTTAACGTTCCCCATGTTCGTTTCTTGGCCGGAGAAGCCCTGCACCTATAGTTCAAGAGAGAAGGTAAAGAGAGAGAGAGAGAGAATAAGTCCAAGGGGTGAATGATAGAAAAGAAAAAATCTCTGCTACAGTACTTCAGAGAGGGCAAAATGAGGTTATTTCAGTTTCAGTTAGCTAACCAGGGCCAGAAAGCACAACCTTCCGGGAATCTTCTTGGTGCCTCTTTCCTGGAAAAGCACTGGCCGTGCTTTCCTGCCTCTTTCCCTTGTTTACTTTCTTCAACTTCCGTACTGCCTGCCGCTGATAATGCCCAATGGAGCAGGTGGCCACTCAACTCTCCAGGTCAAATTACGTGCACTCTCATCTTGTACGCTGTACCATAGAAAACCAAAAAAACGTAATAACAGAGAAAACAAAATAGGAAGTTTCATTTTGATCTCTCTAACAACCGCAGCCAACTCAAGCCCAACTATCTCTTTGGTCTCTTTCGCGAAACCCCAAAACATTAGCGGTAGCAACTATAACCAATGTGCCTTTTCCGATCTATACTCCTTGTAACATTCCTAGTTCTGTCTTCCGCCCCAAAACCTTCCACACACGCTCAAAACGTCACCGTTCCATGCCCACTCGACTTCACCGTCCTTCGCGACCTCGTCGCCGGTTCCAGTTCCGGCAGCCAAAGCGTGGACACGGCCCAGGCTTGCCAGTACACGCGGCAAGGTCTGCGACTCGTCGAATCCCACTATCTCCAAACCACCGGTTACTTCCTTCCGCCGCTCAACTCCTCTGAGTCTTGCTGGCTTTCTTACCAGAAGCTCATCAACGATCTTCGTCCCGATTTCCGCGATATTCGCTCCTCTTGCGGGTTCCAATCCAGCTGGATCTCCCAGGGCTGCATGAACATCTCCACGAGGGCTCAATTCGAGTCTTTGATCCCAAACTCTACTCTTAACGACGTCGTCTCCAGCTGCAACCAGTCTCTTGAAAACAATTCTCCCTGTGCCACTTGTACTGTCAGCCTGTCCAAGCTACAAGCGTCTTACCTGACCGGACCCTCCGTCGGAAACCTCACAGATTGCCAGGCATATCCCTTGATCTATGCGGCCGCCTTTGCCAATCTGTACGGTCCCACCGATAAAGGAACTGCTATGTGTTTGTTTTCGCTTAATTTTATTTCAAAGGGTTCCAAGAAGAGGAAAGTTTCAATCTTGGTTGTTCCGATAGTGTGTGGTGTTGGATTGTTGATATTCATTGGTGGGTGTTGGTTTTTTAGGAGGAGATTTAAGGTTATGAAGAGGAAAATGAGAAGGGACAATTTTGGGCGGGCGGAGATTGGGTTGGATTCTGGGTTGGAATCGATTAGCCAGAGTACCACTATAGTTAAATTCGCATTCGAGGAAATTAAGAAGGCAACTAGGAATTTCTCTAGGGACAACATTATTGGTAGTGGAGGATACGGAAATGTGTATAAAGGTGAGTTGGCAGATGGGTCTGAAGTTGCTTTAAAGAGGTTCAAGAATTGTTCTGTTGCTGGTGATGCCAATTTTGCACATGAAGTTGAGGTTATTGCGAGTGTGAGGCATGTCAATTTGGTTACCTTGAGAGGGTATTGCATTGCTACTACTACATTCGAGGGTCACCAGAGGATAATTGTGTGTGATTTGATGAAGAATGGAAGTTTATACGACCATCTGTTTGGGTCTATAAAGGAAAAGCTTAGCTGGCCTATTCGGCAAAATATTGCTCTAGGGACTGCCAGGGGATTGGCTTATTTGCATCATGGGGCGCAACCAGCAATAATTCATAGGGATATCAAAGCCAGTAACATCCTTTTGGATGAGACATTTGAGGCCAAGGTGGCTGATTTTGGACTGGCAAAGTTCACGCCAGAGGGGATGACACATTTGAGCACTAGGGTAGCTGGGACTATGGGATATGTTGCTCCTGAGTACGCTTTATACGGGCAACTGACTGAGAGAAGTGATGTCTATAGCTTTGGTGTTGTGTTTCTTGAGCTTTTGAGTGGAAAGAAAGCACTCACAATGACCAATGACAGCCAACCGTCTCTTCTGGCTGATTGGGCTTGGTCATTAGTGAGGGATGGAAGGACTTTAGATGTTATAGAAGATGGTATGCTGGAGTTGGGTGCACGAGATGTTTTGGAGAAGTATGTCTTGGTTGCAATTCTTTGTTCTCATCCGCAGTTATATGCAAGGCCAACAATGGACCAGGTTGTGAAAATGCTGGAAACAGACCTGTCAATTCCCTCTATTCCAGAAAGGCCAATCCCCTTTGTGTCCAAGAGGGATGACATTGAGAAATCAGTGAGCAGTAGTGGCTCAGGCCTGCTCTCTGGTCCATCTGGCTACCAGCCATATGCATTTGAAAGTGATCGCCCTTCTAGTCGTAAGGAAGAAGGGTCGAGTTCAGACTCTAGAATATTGAATTTACTTTAATCATATGTTTTGTCCAGAATGGGTCATTTATACTTTTACTTTCCCAAATGGTACTTCCTATGATTGGTTGGAACGCACCGTTGTAAATGGAAATAGTTGTAGAACAAAAGAATTTCTGTTCTCGTGTAAAGTGTACAATGAGAAAGCTTCGTTCAAATTTCCTTTTTGGTTATCCAAATCTTCTCTGTGCATCAATTATAAAAAAAAAAGGCTATAGTCTAACCCAAAAAAACAAGGGATAAAACAAAACAAGAACAGGGGCTTACTTTTGAACTGCTTGCAGGAATTATCCCCTGTGCAATTCTTCTCTTTGGCCTGCCCGTCATCCCAGAGTCTCCTAGATGACCGGTAATAAACGGAGATGTGCTACCAGCAATGTTGAGAATATATGTCAGTTATCTATCAATTGTTTGTCTTACGAATGCAGGCAAAAACCGGGCGTCGGAAAGAGTTTGAAACTGCGCTACAAAAACTTCAGGACAAGACGTCGATATATCCCCTACCCAGCTGAAATTTGTCCTCTGTACTTCAATGCTGATTGATATTACTATGATAAGTATCATGCATTGTCTAACAGGACTATAAAGAAACTCTGGAATGGCTCCCAAAAACCAGACTCCTTGATTTGTTTCAAAGAATTACCTGCTCTCAGTCGCCCGTAATTTTCCTCCCTCAGAACTTTCAAAATCATATTTTTCTTAGTTTTCCTATTTTGCCAACCCGAGCAGAATCTTTATCCATAATCCCCTAAATTCAATTACATTTGATTTTTAAGTTTTCATATTTTATCATGTAGTAGTTGGATTAATGGTTTTTCAACAATTGGGAGGAACCAATGGAATCTGCTTCCATGTCAGAAATATCTTCGAGTCAGCAGTTTAAAAAGGCCCTTAGAGAGTTCATGGTACCATTCCTCGCATCAACGAGGGGCATCGAGCATCGTATTTGGATCTGATTAAACAGAACAAAGATATCCTCAAGCATACACTCATTCTTTTTATTTTAACTACTCCACCATCGTCGCTTCTCAAAAAAGGTAAAACGACTAAAGTTTGTATTTACATCCTGAAATGGTCAATTAGAGGACATGACATTATACTTTTTTCAATTGAAGAACACAGGATTTTCCTCCAGTGTTGGAACCATAACCTACGCCATACCCCAAGTTTTTAACTCTGACTAGCTTTGCCAGCTCCAGGGAACTTGTATGCTAGGTTTCTACATCAGGATCGGTCCTTGTCTCCTTAATAACCGCACTTTCGTTCTATATGAAGGTCACAGTCATACTATTATACCAAACACTTCCTTATTTCCTAGACTTGTTTATTAATAGGCCAAAATTTCAATGAAAATCGTCCGTGAATTGGCACTCATGTCATTCCTTAGATTTGCTGTAAATGGCATTCTGGTAATGTACGAACTTCAATAGAATATGCTGTAGCCCGGATTAACTTCTAGGAAAGGTAACTTTTCACTATCTCCAACAATTATTCACACCTTTGAGTTTAGCTAGTAGGATCATGCTCAGCAGAAATGGGCACGGTTCGTGGGCTGTAATGTCAGAGGTCATTTAACTTGTAAGATGGACAATTCTTATCTCACCTATGCATTAATCACTCCAACTATCGGAAATTTCCTTTGGCTGCAGATATTTCCTATAAATATCAAAGGAGTAGCTGGAAGCCTAGCAACACTTATGAGCTAGTTTGGCCCATATGCAGTTTCTCACACTTAAACAACTTTTCTCATCTCCTGAAGCTCTTATGGAAACACTCAACTACAAGCATTATACTAAGAGCTATCGATGCTCAGTCGCAAAACCTCGACCAATCTGAATGTGGTCTTTTAGGTACCTTCATTATCTGTGCTTCTGTCAACGCACTGGCTATACAGATGGGAACAAAAGGGGGAACCTTGGAACAGATTCAAGCAGCCGTCAATGCATAGAGAAGCAGAATATTAAATAATGATTATTTTCTCATGCAAATAAGAGCCACTAGCAGCCATGATCCCACCGACATTGAGTTTTTGGCATGAAACCCCTTCGATCGCCCTACCATAATTTATTGAAGAATTCTTTGCAGAAATTAGCGATTGGAATGCTTTCGTGGAAGGGACAATTTCTTTTTTTTTTTTTTTGACTTTTTCCTTTGCTTTGCCAAGTTACTTAGTTCAATTTTTACTATTTAAACACGCACATTAAAAAAAAAAAAAATCATCTTTACCATTACTCTGCAAATATAAGCGGAAGCAGCCATAGCCTCGAATACAGCAATGTAAGTTGCACGCCACTGCGACTATTATTTCAATTCAAGTTGCCGTTTTTCTTTCTCTCCGCTTTTTTCGCTTCTTCAAAAATTGAAAAAGTTTCAGTTATCCAAAGCTAAGAAGAAAAAAAAAAAAACAAAGAAAAAGGAAAAATATATATATAAAGGAAAAGGACTCTCGATGGACTCCGATTCTCCTTCCTCCGGCTCCGGCGAGCCTGAGTCCACTCCTCGCAAAGCTGGCGTGACCAATGTCAATGTGCCTCGCACCCGCGGTAGCACTACTGCTCCTACAAACAAAATGATCAACTACGACTTGTTGACGGAGGGCCTAGGGTTGGAGAGCTTGGCGACGGATGATTCCGAAGATCTTGCGGCTGATCCGCCGTCGTCGACGGAGTCGAGATCACCAAGAAAGCGTACCGGTGGATCAGTTAGGGACGTGAGAACGGAACTGAGTGGTTTCCCGCCACGTTTGACTGCGCTGAGCGAGAGCGGACGGCCAAGATTCAAACTGATCAAGGAGAGGACCGACGGACGGCTGAAGATCACTAGCGTTATGAACGACGATCCTGTGGTTGTACGGGTCAATCCCATAAGAGACCGTGGAATGAGAACGGAGATGGTTCTTGAATGCGGGCAAGAATGCAAGAACGAGAGCGATGATCAAGACGGCCAAGAAGACATCACTGATGATGAAGGCGTGAAACAGGCCAAGAAGAGAGCGAAGACCGTCACGTCGGCAAAAGGAGAGAGCGAAGATCGCCAAGTCGGCCAAGAAAGCAAAGATAATTAGGTTCTTGGAGATAGCAGACTATATAGAATGAGAAAAACTTACATTGACAATGATGTATACATAGTTGTAGGTTACAAAGGAAAAGATTTTGGTCGATTCTTTGAACGACTCTTGTGCCTAGTAATACTTCACGATTGGAGAGTCGGAGTGCGCGCGCACAAACCACCAATTCAATTCCAGGCTCAAGAAATGGGATCTCGAAGTTGATGAAGGTCAACAGTTAGATTGCACCATATCGCGATCATTGCTTCATTTTGAGCACAGGTTACAAAAATTATTGGCTTGGCATGATCAGTATGACTATAAGTTGTATGTTTGTACGTTTATTCTTTTGCGATGACTTTTGCATGCAAATGCAAATGCAAATGCGAATGCGAATTTCCTTCACGTACGCCTGTTTCAATTCGGCGTTTTGGATCAACTCTGAAGCTTACATTATTTTGCTTTGCAGGTAGATAGGTCATGGATATCTATGTGCGTGGGCTAGGGTTTAAGGATGCATTTAATTTCGTTCGAAAAATGGTGGCCATGCCCATGGAGAGTTTTAAACCTCGGTGATAGCATACCATAGTCAGGCTCATGGAAACAGCATTCGGATGAAGAGCTGCAGATTGACTACATTACGGGTAGCATTGTGGCAACTGAGATGAGCCATACATGTGTGCAGTTATTATTATTATTATTAGAAGAGTGAAAAATAGATTGGCCAGGGAAATTATTATCAATATAGAGGAACAAAAATGAAGATGTACCGTTTAAGATGGGTTGAATCAGGTCAACCCCTGCTTGGACGTACGGGCAAAGGCGGTGGACTGACCGGTGAATCAAAGCACGGATGTGATAAACGAGTAATTAATTAGGTCTTGGTGGGCATAACATAACATACATGGCAGGAAATTTTGTTAAATGGCTGTGACTTGAAGGTTTTTGTCGTAGATACATCATCTTTGAGATTTGTTTCTTAAATCAATTGGTTTGGTTCGGGAGAATTATTAATAACTTCAGTTTTTATTAAACTAAGAACCAAAAAGAGATATTTTCCGCCTTGGCCCACTAACATGTGTAGGGTCTGGTCTGTTAAGTCATATGTCCCATTTGTACCGAAAATGGGCTGGGCTCCTTCCTCAGCAAGGAGCCTTAAGTGGCTGGCCCCCCCTAGTCAGAGGGGTCACTGATTTGAATAATGGACAGAGAAAGAAAGTGAAGCCAGCCTCATGGCTGTGGGGCGTTAGCTGATTATTTTCCCCTTTGGTCAGTATGCATTAATTAACGTGAAAAGTTAAATAACAATATTTAAAAAAAATAACACAATAATAATATAAAATAATTATATTTAATTTAATTTTATAAATAAGTGAAATTAAATATAATAAAATTATTGTATGACTCTTTTATTATTTTTATATTACTTTATAAATATTATAACGCCAATAATCCTCTTAATTAATTAATCAATTCTTTCATCCATCTACAAAATAATTGTAGAAAGTAAAAAGATACATAAATGGAATGAGATGGATGCAAGAAAAACGAGACTGACGTGACGTGACCTGCATAGATGCTTTTTTTTTTTTTTTTTGAAAAATATAATATACATGCAATCAAGTAAAATATACATACAACTAACAAAAATATGTTGTTTGCACATTATTATTATTATTATTATCTGTATGTATGCATTGTCTGTACGTTTACTTCATATGTTTGCATATCACATATTTTCCAAAAATGAAAAAAGTAAACAGTATATGAAACTCATGCAGGCCCCATCTTTTCTACCCCCGTCTCCGCCCCCCTCCATGTATCAGGGTCCTCGTAGGAAATGAGAACGAGGGGCGCGACACCTAGCAGATGTCAACACTGCAAGGCACAGAGTTGTGCCCATTGGCTAGTACAAGGATACAAATATGCAATGCCTCAAAAGAACTTGAGCCCATCATATTTTCATAGTTAAATGTCATGATATCAATCTCGTAAGCAGCAAGAAGCACTTGATTTCCTTGTGAGTTTGCACCCACAGTAACATAAGGAATCTTATCAAAGATGGGTTCTACTCTCTGCGGGTTATCTCATCTGAAATTAAAGGTTAAGCTCTAACAACATGACATGTAGTTAAGTGCCTTGAGAGCTCTAGAATAGGCATGCTTGCCACTAGAAAAATGTAGTGTTAAAGCATATCTAAATAAATGAAGTTCATACAATTTCACCAATATCATTAAACTATCGCCACCAGAAAGCACAAAGAGTTTTTTTTTTTTTTTTTAGTCTTTTTTCTTTTCCTCTTCTTGTTCTTTCCTTTCTGTTTTCTTTTTCCGGCTATCACATGAGATTAAGAACCAAAATGCAAACAAAAAGAACCTATGAAGGTGATGGGTTTTGATGGATTTCGCATGATTCGTCTCAAAAGTTCATTGAAAAGTTACTCTTGGACCCCTTAGCTAGAGAAAAGGTCACCAGGCTTATTGAGCAGCTAAGCGGGTAGGAATCCGCGGTTGGATGGAAGTCCTACAATAAGGGCATTCCTTCATCCCTTGTTTCTCATGGAGCTCATTGCATTTTGTGCAGAGAACTTGATGTGCACGTGGGAGGAAAATATGCTGATGAGCACATAATGCACTCCCTCTCCCGTCTCAAGGCTCCCATTTCAAAACTTCCCTTAAAATATGCTGCATTGTTGGAGTCCTCGCTTCATCCATCTCCAGTTTAGCATCATCACTGTCTGTTGTGCCATGGTCTCTTCTTGATGCATCTGACTTCAGTTTCAATTCAGAAATGCCATTCTCAAGATTTTTGATATCTTCCATAGTCTTCTCCAAATCATTTTCTGCTTTTTGTCTGACTATATCTTCCTCTACCTTTGCTGAAGCTTCAAGCTGTTTCCGTTCCTTCCTTATGGATGTAGCCTGTGCCAACAACTTTTCCTTTTCCATCCTCTCCTGTTCCCTTCTGGCCTGCAAAGATTTTGGGAGATACAATCAACAAGTCCTTAATATTAAAAAAATAAAAAAATCTCATATGTTACACAAGGATAGGAATTTTTGATATTTTCAGAACTGCACAATCCTTTGGTTGGATTCCCTCCACATCTGAGTGAGAGAGAAAATACGCAGTTGGTTCTGCATGTTTCTTGCTTTTCTCTCGCTGCAGTTCACTGCATAAGCTGGTGCCACACTAGAAATATTTTGAGGTTGATAGAAATTCCATTTGCCATAAACAACAATAGCATTGATATAAGTGCATCATGATCATTTATTTGATTGTCATTTGTTATTCATCCTCTAAAGCATACCTCAATTTGGTTTCACACTTGTTTTGCCCTCTCTAGCTTTTGTTGCAGCTCAACCACTTTCTCCTTTTCAGACTTGAGTTTCTCTTTCAGCATGCCCTTCTTACCCTCCCATGATTGAGCATCTTTTAAAGCCTTCTGCTCCCTATCCAATGCTCCTTGACAGCCAGAAGCTGATTCTGCAGCTTGACATTTAGCGGCCTCCATATCATTTCTTAGCATTAGTTGTTCCATCTCAAGTTTGCAAATAGTGGCCTTATACTTCTCAACCTGGGCAACAGCATTATTCAAGGCAAACTCCATCTCTAATAGCCTCTTTGCACTGTTCTCCTCCAATATTTTTCTCTCCTCAAACTGTCCCACGTCTTCCTTCTCCTTTCTTAATGCTCTAAGCTCAGCCGTGTCTTTGACAAGTCTACGGGTAGCCTCCATGACCTTCTGATCGGCCCACTGTGTGCAACTTTGCAGCTCATTATGTAGGTGCTGCATCCAAGGAACCAACTTGAGAATCAGTTGATCCTTCTCATCTCGCGGCACATACTTGCCCAGGGATTTGTCATAGGGAATTCCGGCTAAGTATTCCGATATATTAGGATACAGAGAGGAGCAGTTTTCAGGCTTTGAAAGAACTTTCCTTTCTCCAGAAGTTGAAGCCTCAGTATTTCTCGCGGGTGATGCAGATGGAGCATTGGAAGAAAAAGGATGGCTTTCATCTACTAGGACTTCTGTTTTAGCCTTGGCACTTGAAGCAGAACCTTTAACGGGCAAAGTGAGCAATTCAGATTAGGGCTTCCTTCTCTTGTCCAAACCATAACCACCAATGGTAGCAATGTTACCTGATTTGAAAGTTGGTTTACCGTAATGCTTGCGAGACCTCTCCATATGTAAGGACTTCTGCCAAGGTGCAATCTCTTCTTGTTGTTTACCTTTTTACAACACCTTAGTTTTCCTTCAGATACAAATTCAGATACTCGGGACGTGCTTGGAGAGATTGCATGTTAGAACCCAAAGATTTTCCCAAACTACTTGTTATGGCAACACCCTCTTTTTCTAATGCCAAACCTTGAAGAGAAGGATTCTTGGGGATAGACAAAGTTGGTAAACTGCCAACCTTGAGTTTTTCAGGTAGACAGCTTTGAGCACTTTGGGAAGAAAATTTTGCGGTGTTTACTTTAGTGGGCTTTCAAGGCTAACT
Organism: Bruguiera gymnorhiza; assembly: GCA_020883675.1. Classification (NCBI taxonomy): domain Eukaryota; kingdom Viridiplantae; phylum Streptophyta; class Magnoliopsida; order Malpighiales; family Rhizophoraceae; genus Bruguiera; species Bruguiera gymnorhiza. The sequence goes on from JAIRCJ010001053.1 coordinate 541,582, forward strand.
TCAGAGCCCTGGGCCTCCAACTTCAAGGAGGAAGGAGTGGTAACAGAAGAACCCTCTCCTGGGACTTAATTCACTCTATAAATCTCTCTCCATTGCACAGGCTTGTGCAATGTTCATGTCACATAGCAATAACCACCACATTGCTTCTCCCGTGTATAATGTGGATTGACCTCCTCAAGCACATTAACCATTTCCAATATTGTGTACTCTGTCATCTGCTGCAAATTATCACAGTATCTCTTGAAACATTTATGCCGTTTCTTCAAGAGGACTAGAGCATCCTCTACAATGTTTGACACAAGGTCTTTACCTCAACGGAAAAGGCTGAGCCTTGAAATAGCCTTTTGAGCAATATCCTTGCTGTACCCACGCTCAACAATCTGATTAATTGCATTCTGAAAACTTGTATGCAAATTGGATAACAACAGTCCTTTCAACTGGATTGCAATTGGGTCAGGCCAATCATCAGGTTCAGATCTTTTGCTGTCAGTTTAGACTGACTGGCCCCAACCTCTAAAGGCCCTATATTTATCCGAAGATTTTGAGATTTCTCTAAAGATGGCTTATACGGAGGGAATTCAGTCAACAATGAAGGTGGGTTAACTGGATTCAATGGGAGAGGATCAACTAAATTTCTCTTTTTCTTTTTTCTTCAGATGAAGCTCCTGTCTTGTTACTACTGCCTTGAACATCAGCCATTTTATCCTTCTTGGGTGGATTACAAGATATCTCCCAAATTCACCAGTTGCTTCCAATGAGGCCAACGTCGAGTCTAATGATTCACAAAATTCTTATACAATCTAATAAAACTGAAAAGCAAAGAAAATCACGTCACTCTATACTAATCAATCATGATAAACAAGAAGATAGAAACATAATGTACTGAGAAATTAGGAAAAAGAAAACCATGCCACACCTGCAAAAGAGGCCAAGTGATAGAGTAGCTTTATCCTGCAGGGAAAAAAATGATCAGGATTGATCACCGGGAAACCTATTGAAACACTAAACACAAAAACACCAACCATTAAAACATTACTCAACACAAGAAATGAGCAAACCAACACACATTGCATTCAATACAAATAGATAAACCCATGAAATTTATTTTCCAAACAAGTCCCAGAACCACTGGTCCCACATATTATTCAGAAAACCACTCAAGCATAAACTATAGAGCACCAAATGCAATTAGAAGAGCAATAGGGCACAAAAAAAAAAAAAAACATATAGGATGAAACAAGAAAGGAAACATTAAGAATCTACATAACCACCCTCCTATTGCCCTGACGGCAATGCACTGATCGATGCTTGCTGAGCTAGAGTGTTCCAAGACTGGCATGGTTGCATTACCAACAATAGTAACTATTATACAGTAATACAATAATTTTTATTTTATTAATAATAAAATATTATACACTAATAAAATAAATATTATATCTTTATATATATTAAGAAATACTTAAATTTATATAAACAATAAAATTCACTTTTACTATAATTTTAATAATCTCTTAATTTGTATTAATATTAACACTAACAACAATAACAACAACAACAACAACAATAACAAAGAAAATATGGAAGAAGAAACAAACCCAAAGAACCCATTTAAGGTGTGTGAAACAGAAGCACACAAAAAGTGAAAAATTTTACCCAGTTAAAGTCGATAAAAGCAAGAACTTATATTCAATGTACGAGGAAGAAGAGCGGAGAGTAATTGAGAATGATACTGATACCCCATTGAGCAATTTCTGCATACGAGAAAATTAAATATACATTTAGATATATACAACCTTAAAAATAACTAAATTTCTAATTTTCAAAGATTTAACTCACAAATCAGTCTATTATTTAATATAATGACAGAAATTTCTATAACAAAAAGGTAGGATATAACCCAGGCTTTTTTGTTTTTTTTTTTTGCAACAAGAAAATGTCACATACTGACATCTCCCGAATTTTTTTATGACAAGGATATTCTATATTTAGGTTCGCATACGAGAAATTAAATTATGGTATAATTGTTAAGGTATAATATATATATATATATATATATATATATATATATTATAAAATGTACGAACATATAATTGAAGGTAACATAGTGTAAAAGAAAAATTAAATTTTTTTTGAAAAGAAATTATATAGAGCTTACAAATAAACCAATATGGATAAATTCAATAGATCCAATGGAACAGGCATAACATTTGTTTTTGTTTTATTATTATTATTATTATTTATAATAAAAAAAACCCTTTTTCTCATTATTGGCGTAAGTACAAATGAAAGGATTTGAGAGGCCTCCAAGAAAATGAATTTCATTGATTATAGGTATTCAAATTTTTAATTAAGCATAATATGATGTAAATCGGCTAGCCCCATTGCTTGGAATTGACTAACGTGACGTCACTAGCTCCGACCGTTACACAGTCTTCCGGTTCCGTTTCTCTTTGTTTTTTTTTTTTTTTCTTTTTCGTTTAACCCACGCGTTAGACTCATGCACGACTCCAGCTGGATGGGTGCAATTTGGAAAGGCCACGTGTAAACATACCGACAGACTGTCATCTAAATACAATCTCTAGCCTGTAGATTTAGTATCACTCATACCTACCTTAAGCAGCCTAACAGCCCGTTTATTGCTTTTTGTTGTCCGAGAGAGCGTTCAAAATTACGCTTAAGAGACGGGGCCGAGGAGATAGAGAGAGAGAGAGAGAGAGAGAGAGAGAGAGAGAGAGGGAAAGAGGAAGAAAAAGAAACGATATGAAAGACGAGAAGCAGGAAATCTCTAAAACGCCGTCGAAGGTACGATTTATTTTTTTTTTTTTCCTTCAAGTTTCCAATTATTTTCTTCATCTTCTTATTATTATTTTATTTTTATAGTTGTTGTGAAGCCAAAGTAGATTAGCAATCTGAGTCTGTTTGGTTGCTGAGATGATGTTGAGTGTAAGAGGCGCAATGGTTGTGGGTGTATTGTAGCGAATTTCTGTTTTTTTTTTTGGTTTTTCGGTGTATTATACTTGTGATAAGAGTGTCTCAACGGGGAATAGCGATTGCTTCCTTCTTTGATCGGTGCGTACTGGGCAGGTGCCGGTTTTAGGGATTGTGGGTGTCGGTGAATTTGTTGAATTTCGCTGTGGATTTATTGGATCCGTTAGATGCCCATTATTATTGATTGATTTAGGGTTTGGATGAAATTCGTGTTATTTTGTTGCTTTTTATGGGGAACTAATTGGTATATTTTGTAGTTGGGAAAAAGTGGTTCTTTTGGTGGTGTGATATATATATTGTGTCAAGTTTACAACTTTACCATGTTTTAGTGGAACAACTGCTTCTAAATTTCTAATTAACTTGTGGGGCAGTTTCAAAGTTGTTTCTGCTTCCCAGTGTTTTATTTTTTTCCACATGGAATATTGTGAGAGTCAACAAACAATTTGGAACTTTCTTACCTTGTTTTTGTTTTTTGGGATCAATTTTAGTGTACAAGAATTCGTTGTTTTACGATAGGCCGATTTGCATTTTTTTTGTTCCTAGGGTGCCTAATGGTCTAATTGATGAAACCTAGTTTCATTTGATCCATGACTATTCTTTTTTCCTTTATTAGGCTGATTTAGCCTAGCCCGATCTGTGTCTTTGTATGATTGTTGCAAACCGGTACCCTCTTATCTTGTTGCTCACATGGATGGGGAGACAGAAATTCATTGTTGTGATTTTGATGACAGAATCCAAGGGCATCATTGCGATTAATTGACACATATGCTGCACAGTGCAACAAATGCTACAAATGGAGGGTGATTCCTACGCAGGAAGAGTATGAGGAAATCAGAAGTAAACTCCCAGAGAATCCTTTTTTTTGTGACAGGAAACCTGGCGTTTCTTGTGATGATCCAGTAGAAATTGAATATGATTCTACTCGCACCTGGGTTATTGACAGGCCTGGTATCCCAAAGACACCAGATGGTTTTAAAAGGAGCTTGGTGCTTAGGCGAGACTTCTCCAAAATGGATGCTTACTATATTACTCCTACGGGAAAGAAACTGAGAACACGGAATGAAATAGCAGCATTTTTAGAGGCACATCCAAAATACAAAGATGTACCCCTGTCGGATTTCAATTTTACATCTCCAAAGGTAATGGAAGACACTGTACCGGAAGATGCTGTGAGAAAGCTTTCTGCGAGTGGTAATAGCAATAAAAAGATTAAAGTATCGAAAGATTCAGCTTGAGCTGGGATATGTTGGCTACTGTTTAATATGCTATCGGTGGTTCTTGTGTTCTATGACTTGGTCTAGTGAAGATTTTCTGCAATTTGGCTTTATGTAACTATTGTGTTCTTTGTTCCCTTTGATATCAGGCAGAATCTGGGAACTGTGTCGCTTTCATTAACTGTGACATCAAGTATATCAATCAAGATCGCAATTAAGAGCTGCTGTCCTTCGGATCAGTTTAGCATGTACCTTTACTGTTAATCTCCCTCATAGGCAACCGAAAATTTATGAAGGAAACAAATGCGACGAAAAATAATTTTATATTATATAAAAAATATTCTATATTAATAATATTTGATATAATACAAACAATTTCTATATTCTTATATTATTTTGTTACAAACCTCAAATATATTGTAGAAATTATTATTTGTATAATATGAAATATTTTATATATAACATAGAGTTTTATATTCATAAAATTTGTGTTTTTCAAGAACTTTTTAAATTTACAAAAATTAAGAGGAAAGTCTGGGGACCGGGGAACCAAGTACAATGCACTTATCATTCTTTCCGTCTTCCCAGTAATAATGCATTTACAGTGGCATTAAAAATAAAGCTGCCTTGAGTGGCCTTCTTTCTTTTGATTCCCGCAATCATGTTGGAAAATGAATTATATGTACATACAAAAAATGGATTGTCCTCTATTTGGATCACTATGACCCTCAATTTTAAGCCATGATACCTACACTAAAAGTCAGGAGAAATTCTCAAGTCAGGAAGACCCTGCACTGGAATCACCCAAAAACAAAGAGCAGATTCTGCATTCAGGATCTGTCAACATTGAGGTAGGTAGCATAACCGCTGCAGAAAGAACGCGACAACTCTGGAGTCTGAAAGATCCATGAAGAGAATCGAGCTGGACTCCACATTTTACACATTGAATTGGTGTCCGTCTTTAGCAATGTGAACTTTGTGCAACTGATGATGGTATTTAGCTGAACAAACTAGTCCGGTTTGGTGTACTCAAGAAGCATGTGTGGAGACCGGTAAATCTTTATCAGTGTCCAGTAAAGAACTTCTTCGACTCCAAGTTCAGCCTCTGCTCTGGCAGCATATATGTGCTCACAGATGGCTATCAACCTACATTAGAAGGATTTTAGTTAATCAGCAAATGCAAATGGGTGACATTTATCAGAAATTCAAACTATTTAGAACTGCAGGACTCAGATGGCATACTAGAACAATTTAGTGACATAGCAGCAAGACAAGATATGGAAATAAGTATTCCTTTTCCTGTTTTTAATCAGCCAGACTCGGATTCAAAGACGCACCAAAAGATTCTGCCAGGGATAACTGACTCCATCCGGCATGTTCAAAAAAATTGAAAAATTTCCAATTTAGTGCAAACACATAAGAACCATGAAATTTTTTGACATGTGGAAGGCCCCATTTTTCTTTTCCGCCGCCCCAACCCAAAAATAAATAAATAAATAAATAAAAATCCTAATTACAGGGGGCTTAAGTTGCAGTTCTCCATGGCATACAGGCTATTATAACTTATAATAATGAATCCTTATCACTTATCAGAAAGCAAATGGATGGACAGATACCCAGACTGCAGTCACAGTACCTGTCACAAGAAGGTAGATTCTCATAAGGAATCCTCATTCTCAGGTCTGAGCACTGGAGCCTGATGAACCGGCCCACAGCAAGTACAAATGTTATGTAGAGACCCCAGATGCTGAACTTGCTGATAGTGTCACCAAGGATACCTTCTGCAACAGTAGTTTTGGCAATATATGACACCTTATAGCAAAATATTCACACAATCAAAAAATTATTTTAAGCTTACGTGGGGGGGTTTCTTCTGATACTATGATGGCCATAGGTCCTGTCATTCCTCTACAGCCACTTACATCTGATGAATTGGTGTCATGAAATGACCACCAGTGGAAATCTGCATGATTCATAATCAGATCCACGCTAACTGCATTTACCTGCAAGATATTGAGTCCAGTTTCAACAAATATGTGTTCTGAGGTTGAAACAGGTTTCATTTTTTTAGCGCACACTATTGTGGCTAGACCACCTTTCTGTGCACAAGTCCGTGTCTGCTGTTAATCCTAGAAAAAGAAAGAGGGCTTTCATATAGCTATAGATGAAGAAAGTACCAAGATGAGCAGTAGAGTACCTCTTGTTCAAAAGGCCTGACCTCACCAGAGCCAGTAACACGAAAGTACCTTGGATATAGATTATATATCCTAAAGCTGTTCATAGAGCCATTAAGAACCTTCTGGACATCTGATTGTTTTGGAAGATCTAGAGGATCAACAGGATTTTCATATTTCACAACTTCCTTGCCTTTTGGCCTATCCCTGGTCAGTACCCATATAAAATAAATATCCATATCCATATCCCTATCAAGGGACTGGACAAATCTTGTCTGAACCACATGGGGTACAAGCCACAACATATTTGCATCTGCTTGGCAGCAAATCAGCTGGACATCATTCTTATTATATGAGTTTAGATAACCATAGCGGTCTAGATCAACATCAGAATCAATCTCATCCCACTGCAGCTTTTCACAAAGAGTGGTCTGGTACAATGTCAATCTTCCACTCATTGTCTTGATATCAAGCTGGACACTTGCATCTTTTATAGGGTTTGCAACATTTGTCGGGTTACCACTGCTGTAGATCTGTTAGGAGTAAAAAGAAATAAATGGACAATTAAGATGCAACAGTGGAAATTACGTTGCCTTGTACAGAACATAACGGAAGCATCGAGTATACAAGCAGTCATGCACACACCTCAATGTGCACAATCTTATAGTCCTGATATTTTCAAACAGGAACGTTAAGATGCCTTAGCCATCTAAACAATGATCATCGTAATTACTCATCTGCTATATTATAATTATTCACATATAATTTTCCATTTGATCACATTTGCAAGAACAGTTAACATAGATATACTACAACAGAAATAGTCAATCTCCTGCACTTTCTTACCAGCATAGGTGCCCAAATAACACAGAGTAATATGAAGAATAGGCATATCCCATTGCAACATTTAGTCCATTTTGTTTGCTTATCCCCTTGTTTGTGGTTGGCTCTATTCAAGACTGCATCACATTTGACAAGGAATAGACTTGCATATATATCCTCCAGCTAAGGAAAAAAGCTATGTATCAGTTCCAGAAATAAGGTCAAAATCATCCAAACAAAGAACAAACATAGAGCAATAGTGCTCCAAACAACTAAACAATACCACAAGCAGGTGATTACTTGACCTGTGTTAATAAAAACAAAAAGAATTTAAACTTTCAAAATTATACAAAAGAATGCTAGATAATGGAACTTCCTATCCAGAGGACAAAGAACTCCATAACAACTTTTATAATGCAAGAGAAACGCAATAGTTCAGCATCATATTGCATACTCTCACAGCAAGCTTTTAAGTGTAGCACAACAATTTCATGTGAGAAAGAGAACATAGCATGACTCAACTTCAGGTGAGTCAGGAAGAGTTCAAGTGATCAAGCTTTGTGATATATCTACTTGCTGGGGAGGGGGGAGAACTAAAATAAAAATAGCAAAGAAAGTACAACAAAGAGAACAATAATAACTTAATGAACACAATCATAATGATTGGATGGTGATGGTGACTGCTCAATTAAAATTCCAAGCTATAAAAGAAAAGAAAAACAAACAAAAAGAACTGTAATTACTTACCTTCAACCAGTCATACATGGTCAAAGAAGTGGTTGTACATGACCAGTCCAGCACACATCTCAATTCATAGAGGAAAGGCAGGGCTCGGTAAAGTCTATAGCCTAGATAATTAATTCGTGAAACTTCGCTGGTCAAGAACTGCCTATACAAGGTGCTTTTATGAGGAATTCCATGGTGGATTTGTATGGCCTGCAGAGCCAAAGAAACTGCTTTTGCAAGAAATATAGCACGGAGAGCTAACCCTGCAACATGTTCTTGGGAAGTCTCCAAGTTCCAAGCATACTCTGTAACTGCGTACGTAAAGAGGATGAGGTTGAAGATATAGAAGATCACCTTTCCGATGGCAAATGAGCAGAGGTATATCATGCGGTCAAGAACAATCAAGAAAAAGATAGCCTGAACAAGAGAACAGTTAAAGAAGTCAGAGACCTGCATAAAACAGCAGATAATGGCTACGAAGTTCATATAATGAAAGTAGTATTCTGTGCATTCCCCTAACTTGGAGTCAGTGACCAGGAATGGGGTTTAAGTTCATATGAAATGCTGGTTAAGTACTAATCATACTGTACTGTCATGTATTTGAGAAGACACTGCCCTTGTGCACCATGGCATGGACAATAAGATAATCATTTTAGTCTCAAGTTCAAAACATGTGCAACAGGATTAACAAAGCAAGAACCTTTGAAACCTACAATTTATTGACCTACAACATTGGCTCAAATCCAAGCAGAAATTAGTTGATCCTTAAAATTTAGTTTCGGCTCTATCTCTAGTATCTTCCATAATCCATCTTGATATTGCACATCATTTCTGCTTTTATGAGTGAATGTACAGTGATGTCAAGAATAAAAGAATGATGAGGAGGCACGATGAGAACTTGGAAGAGGCATAATTGCAAAGAAAAAAGGGCACTCACCATCAAGATAAACACAAACTCCTTTGGAAACTGATCTTCAAGCTGATAAACATCAAGAAATTCATTTTTATTTTTAATGACAGATTGGTAAAAAATCGCAACTAAGAAGAACACGGTCAAGTCTGCAGCAAATATGTAGGCGTATAGGTCAACTTCTCTTTTCCCTCCCCCTATCACAGAAATAATTGGATATTTAAATCCAATTTCTTCAAAAATCCCAGCATCCTGTGCTTTGAGAATTTCCTTTGCTACATCAGCAGCAGGAGTAAGTGACCTATACCATTCTGCTTCTGTACAATTTCTCAAAGGGGAGGCATACACAACTTCCAAAACAACTAGAGCCACATTTGGGTTTTCCTGACTCCTTTCAATGCTCTGGACATGGACCCTACTCACAAAAGGGCAAACATGTGCATTCCTTTCCTGGCATCTCTCTTCATGAACAACTCTAAGCAATCGGTTTATACCAGACTCAATGCTCTCTGGCTGGATGCCATCCTCTGGCCACAAGTGGACATCCATAGACATTTGGACAAAATACGGTGTAGACTCTGCTCCTTGGGTCAGTGACTTCCAGTACCTCAACAAGCTTCTCAATATCCATTCTGCTGTATTTTTCACTTGATGTAGAAGCTGCTTTGTCCTCTCACTCCAGCTATAACTTGCAATAACCTCTTTTTCATACAGAGAATTTCTCCTGTGGAATCTAAAGTTTGTATAAGGCACCCATTCGCCATCTTTGGCAGTTATAGAGCTCTGCAGAAGGGTAAATAAGTAGACAAGAAAGAGAGGCCAGGAACTGATGACAAAAGATGACAGTATTTTATGTGCAGGAAATCCAAAATCGCGAAGCAAATCTGAATCAATACTCAACCCACAGTGCTGAATGATGATTTGGTAGAGATACAGAAGCAAAATGTAAACTTCAGTGTAAACTAGCATAATAATCCAGAAGATGTAACTTGGGCCAGTATTTATGCATAGTGCATATAAGAAGAGAGCCACAAGATACACCATAGAAAGCAAGCTGAAATTCCATAAGAAGACAAGAACAAAACAACAATAACAAACAACATCATTGTTGGACCGCATTTGAGACCACATGTGATGGAAAATCCTTCCTATCTGCAGACTTGTGGCATCAGAGCACACATCAGACTGCACAGAAGATGAACGGTCAAAACTCACATGCTTAGTTTTCAAGCTCTCCTTCTCATCATATGCTTCATTTTCAACAGCGACATGCTCATTTAGGTCTGAATCTTCTGGTTCTATATTCAAAAAGCTTGCAAGGTTTTTAACTGCCTGATTGCTGATTGACTGCACCTGGGAAACACCATCACCTATCAACTGTACTGCAGATTTCAAAGGGTTTTCCTTTGACTGCTCCTCTTTTCGGCAGGGTTCAAAAAGTAGGCTATCAGTTGACTCTTGTCTGATCTCAGAGATCTCACAAGGAGGAGATTCATTCACTTCGAATGGAAGTGTCATGTCCTGTCTAACAATCTTTTCTTGTTTCCTGAAGGCTCCTTCACCTTTCTCAGGGCTCCTAGAATCCCTGCTTAAGTTAACAGATGTGCTCCTTCTCTTTCTAAGGCCTTCACCATCAGGTGAAGTACTGCCACAGTTGGTAGCTGAGTTCATGCTGTGAAGCTGAATTTGCAAGTTCAGCATCTCAGATTTCATCATTTCCACTTGCAAGTTACGCTGATGTTTCTTCTCCTCAGATTCACGAATATATTTCAGTTCTGCAGTTTTCCATGCAGCCTTCCTCTCTTTCTCATGCACAATAGCACCAATTTGCTCTGCTTCAAGATATCGAAAAACATAACTAAACTCACTGGAGGAGAACATATATGACTGAAGTGATACCAACACAAATATGATAATCTCCACTATTGCAGATCTTGCTGTGATCTGAAACCCATAGTCATACTTATAAAATCCAATCATCTCAAATATATAATTTGGTGTTCCACTTTTCTGAGAACTGAAAACTCCAACAAAAGGAGATTGATAGGCAAGAGAAAGAATGATAACGGCAAAATTGTATATGCGCAAGAAGTTGAATATCTTGTTCTTCTTCTTCAGGATTACAAGTCTCATCCGAAAGAATACCAGAGCAGATGTGAGATAGCCAAGGTGCAGTATGTCATATTCGAGGGTTCCAGTAATTAAAATCAGGCAGAGCACAAGATCCAATAGGTGGCAATAGCAGTAAAGTCTCAGGTAGTCAAGAAAAGTCCACATGCTTTTAGTTTCAAAAGAGAGATCCTTCCAAACAAATATATTTTTGCGCTGAGACATCATCTGATGATAAGTTGATCCTGAGAAACTAGATACGTGATCAGCACGAAGTTTGAAACAAGCAAACATGAAGACCACAAAATAGCTGATGAGTATACGCGGATCATCCACAAGAAGTCCTACACAAAAAGTGGCACTTGTAAATTGACAATGATAAAATAAAAATCTTTGAAGGGGTGAGGAGGGGATCATGGAAGATTGTAAAATAATCAAATACAGAAAACTTCAATGGTGGGGAAGCTGAAGTTACATGTGAATAGCATTACCAGCATTTCTCCAAGTATGGGGGCATGATAGAAGCAAACAATCAAATGGAATTTTTTTAAACTGCTGACTTACACATAAGTACAAAGAAATAACACATCTATGGAGTATGCATTTATGGTTTGTTAAGAAATGGAAGTGTTGTTGACAAGAGTAATACCCAACCAACAGCTCTTGCAGTATTGGAGGAAATGAGCAGAGGCTCTCCAGCAGTCATGGCAATGTACATTGGTCTCACTCGGGATGGCCTGATTCAAAGAAAACACACTCTTCCAGATAGCAAAGTACTCCAGGATGAGAATGGATGCGAACAAGAAGACAAACATGGGCCACAATTTTCTTATAAGACACCGGCTAAGCAGAATACAAGCAGCAAGCAATGCAACATACAGTAAGGAGATGGCATTCAACAAAGCAAAACTAGTGAGGAGCAGGGCAATCATGTTTATCTCAAGACCAAAGAGATTAAACAAATTCTCAACCCAGAATTTCAAATATATTTTCAAGAGACTCTTCTGCATCTCAAATCTTTCTTGTCTCAGAGCAAGAATTCTCTTCTGATTCCATTTATGGCTCTCTTTGCTGCTTCCCCAGATATATTGAAAGGTAAATTTTCTAGGGCCACCACCCTCTGAGCTTCCAGCCCTATTGGTAGGTGCTTGAGTAAGACCAGCACTGAATGACCACCCTGACTTGTTTGTCACTCCCTCTCTTTTAGCAGACTGTGCACCATAATCTGATGCTGGCCCATTGCCAATGTTGGCAAAGGATCCATTGATGAACGCATCTTTATCTGAGACAAACAATGGACAAAGCTCTTCCCATTTTCCTTTGTCTGTATCATTATCTGGCATCTTCTCCAACCAACGGAAAACATTGTATTGAAGGGTGCAGGCAGCAATAACCAGCACTTTCCCCCTCAAACCTGATTCTATGCCCCAAAAACCTGGCTCATATGCACGCAATCCCAAGAAAAGTGATAAGTCAGAGTGCTTTTGTCCAGGAAACATTCCTGCTTGTTTGCCCCACATCTGAAACAGGTACTCTGTTGTCACTAGGACTCCCGTATACAACAAAAAAGATTTAGATGGTATCTGAGAAGCTTTAGGCAAAGTTGAACTGATGATGAGCCCCAGTAGATAGATGAAACCCAAAGCATTGATTGAAGATAAAGAAGCATAGAACAAAGCAATGAATAAGACCTTCTCACTGTGCCAAATCACAAATCGTTTAATGAAGCCAAGTATTCCAGAATCCAATGGGTCAGGATCATACAACCTGTTGTACTTGCTTTGTCTCCTCTCATAGCTATAAAGTTGCATCACTACCAAAACTGCCAGAGACTCCCAAACATTTTCCAACAATGAAGCTTTTGGATTGTAGCCAAAATAAAAATACAGGTCTATGAACCTGGACACCCATGTCTCAAAATTAGGGAAACTGCTCAAGCTATAGAGGAACAGGAACACTGTAATCGCATATGCCTTTAAAGGAAACCATAAACGCCTTTTTGTCCTCTCAACTAACTGTCTTCCAATTATCCAAACAAGGAGAAGGAAGATATACCCAAATGATAAGTAATTGGGTTTTACCAAGTATGCCGTAAGAAGAATAGTCAGAAAAGCAATGTAGGTTCCAAATGAGCGGTACATGGATAAAAATTTCTGCCCAATTGCACCGAGGAATGATGCTATCCTATTTTCTGGAAGCAGAGAAGCCAAGTAAGCCAATCATCTTCAAAATATGATACTACAACGGTAGCACAGTATCAATAGCATCCATACCAACCACACTACCAAATTTAAAATGGGGTTTATACCCCACCATCATTTAGGACTTTTCTCAGAAAAGTGTGATTGATTGTCAGCACCAACGGAGAATTATTATTGACAAGAACTGGTTGAAAAAATAAAAAAATAAAAATGAAAACTATAATGGATTGATTTGATACATTGAAGAGTCATGTCAATGCATACAAGATCACATATTGCATATCATTTATCATGGAAGAACCATTAGAAAACAGTGGCTACCACTCCTGATATGTGAGAGTTTTTCGAATACAAATCAGCTCTGGCCCCAGGGCAACCCAGTCAATCCACATGCACAAAAATGTGCCAAATGAGGAAAAGGGCTCTACTGGAAAATTCCAACATGTCATTTTCTTAGAGATTGGTCAGGCAGTCCAGTATACAGAAGAAAAGAATGGAGCCACAAGAATATGTAAGTAGAGTAACCAAGTTGCAAGCTCATTCAGAATACATTAGGTGATGCATGAATTCATACCATAAGAAGAACTATCATGGTTGTATCTTGTAGATCGGGAGGCATATACTGACAAGAGGACTGACTTGTTCAGACCAGCTTTCAAGATGCCAAATCCAACGGGAGGACTAGGTGTGTGCTGTAAAATTGCTGAGAATGAGAATAACATCTCAAACCCATGGTTGTGAATGGTACAAAAGCAAGCAAGCAAAGCTATTTCCCAAAAATCCCAAGCACTATCTTGTTTGAGAAGACCTGCACCAATTCATAAAAGATGGTTTCTTTTAATGCACATTTTAATTGAAATAATATATGAAAACCCAGAATAAAAACTATTCAGAAAAAGTGAAATACATATATCAAGAAGATAAGAAATTAAAAACAACACCAACCTAATTGTACCAAAATTTTCATACTCAAGGAACCATTTTGCTCCAAAGCATTGGCGATAAAATCAATCTCGAGAATGTACAACAGTGCAAAGTGAACTTCACAAAGAAGTATCAGGAACTGGCGTATCTTTCTGCTGATGGTGTGGCTCAAGAGATATATCAAGAAAAATATCACTGAAGAACAGGTCAAAATAAAACAACAATTAGTAAACTGGGAAGACCTCATCCCCATGCCAAATTCCAGTATTCACCAACATGCCAAATTGGCAATTAAACAGATTGACTACGTTGTACAAGACATACTATATACAGCATGGATGAAACCAGGTTTCATGGCGATGAGGAATATCAATGACAGCATAATAGCTCGAGAGCATTTCCGGAGTCCCCATGCAATTGTGGCCACTATCAATACCTTGGTATCTTCCTCCACTGTAAGTAAAGAAGATAGTTTAGACTTGATCAGTTAATATCTCAAATCCTATCAAAGAGAAAAATCCTATTTAAGTATCAAAAACAGATTGAAAATACAAAGGAGAGAATCTTGGAGTGGATGTTACAGAATAATGGATTTTAAAAGGGCATCCTATTTCATGAGGCTCCCACAATTGTGGGGTTTGGGGAAGGGTCAGATGTACATAGCCTTCCCTATGTTTTTGCAAAGAGGGTTTTTCTAGGACTTGGTCACAATGAAGTAAACTTTCTGTTACACCAAGGCTCTTCCTTCATAATAATGAATTCTAGAACAAGCAAAATCGTAAGAGCCAGAAAACTTACAATGCTGGGAGACTATCATATATCAGAAGAAAATTCAGAAAGATAACTTAAATGGCAAGCGCCTTGAGACCACAATTTACTTCAAAATGGATTAGCACCATTAATATATGAATGACAGGTTCAATTAATAGCTTGACATATGAAGCTTGACTTTGAATCCAGAATTTTTACTTATAGCTACCTAAAACACAGGGAATAGATGCAACAAATACATAACACTTTAAAAGTAAAAGATGCTGAAGTTTTAGTTTCCCAAAATTGATAGTTTTGAAAGATCATAGAGCAAGAACATTTTGCCTATTGTGCTACAAAATGAGAAACTGTAACAGTCTATACATTGTTTATCAACTGTAAACAGTATCTTCAATATAACCACATGTTCGATCAAGCACTGCATTCATCCTATCAACTCGTCCACTACAGACCCCCACGTGCCATTAGCTTGCCATCAATCTTTTCCACTACAGTTATAAACTTTTATTGTATGCCAGCATACATGTTGAATGTTGGCTGTTAGTGTAAACATGATATTTTCTCCGTAGAGTGACAAATAAGTACTCATATACTACTCCTTGATATGCTTGTTTCGTTGTCACCATACTCAATTTCCATTTACTACAGAAATAATAGCATCAATCAAATAAGGATGCACAGGACTTGCAGACTAGTAAGCACCATCAGTTTGGAAGTTGGAAGTTGGCATGGGCTAAACCAATTCGCAACATATGAATCATAGGTACAGAATAACAATACTAAAACACTTATGGGCACATATTAGAGAGATAGTCAAATCAATATGAGGGCACAAACTCCTATATTGGACAATAGATTAGAATATACACTCATGAGTGGAATCTTAGGAATGGGCTAACTCATGAACAAAATGTAATCAGACATGCAAATTTTGATCTCTGGCAAAATTAGTATAAAAAAAATAATACAGAGTTGATAGCAGCAAAGGGTTCATATGACAAGCAAGACAGTTAAAATTCAAGACACAACATGCAGAGTGGAGAAACAATAAGTAATATGTGAGGTATAGAAGACATTATGGCTAGTCCATTGTTAAATTTAACACAAAAAAAGCAGGTCAGCAAAAATATGCACCTTTTGTCCTCATTAAGTGTGCTATCATGTAAGAATGACACTAAAAAGGGGGACAAACTATGTTCTAGTGTAATTAATTACCTTCTATGGTGGAGTTGTGACTTGAAGATTGATCAACCTCATCAGACAAGTAAAGGAAAACAGAGTTATTCACAAGGTTACCCAATGCAACCAAAATGCCGAGACAAAATTGTGCAAGCAGAAAGAATCCAGGAATGGGATAATGCCAAAGACCAACCATCTCCCATATTTTCATATCCTGCACACAAATTCGAGATATTTATATTTCTATCAATCACATTGTAGTTAATTACAATAAAGAGAAAGAAGTTCATTGCTGAAAAATAAAGAACTACCTTCCCAATTTTCCAGTTCAAGAATGGAAAAGCTATATTGAAAATATATGTGCTAACAGCCCAAAAGAGAATGAAGATGAGAAGCAGTCCATTCAAGTGGTGTAACCGGAAAACAGAAGGAAAGGCATATACAATGTAGCCAACGTATGCAAGCAACCCAAGTGCACAAATACTGGCAAAATGGAAACTCCAGTAGGAAAGCGCAAACAGGGAGACCTGTCATAACCAACACTGCATGTCAGATAATCAAACAACAACAGCTTCAAATAAGAATAAAATGCACGTCTTTGACAATCAAACAAGATTATCTACAAAAGAAGAAACAAGTGTGAAAAAGAAATGAATAATTAGACAAGCTTTATATTATCGAGTTATGTGGCAACAAGCCAATTCAAGTAGATTTTGCTCCAACAGTTGCCAATAAATAAACCCCCAGCAAACCATTGATAAATCTACAACATCTTTCAAGTATTGGGGTACAAAAAAACATTGAGGTTGAGGTAGATAGTTGCCAAATGCTGACCCAATTGGTTTCAGATGGACACTTCTCAAAGGGCATTCTAGTGTAAACTTTTGGGTAAAGTACAAGATAAAGCATTTCACAAGTAGAATCTCATATCTGGACATGGGGCACAACACACAGTCACTTAGGCTTCCTTGCAACTCACTACTGATATTGATGAAACTCAAGTCTTACTTTCAAGTTTACCATAAAATTTCTTCCGTCCAGTGATAATTCCATGAATAATGAGAAAACAGTTTATAACTAAAAACAGCTGACAGAAAGTAGACTATGGATATGTACCGGGAAACCATACGTGAAAAAGTTGATGCTAAAGGTCCGGAAAACTGCTCCCCTCAATAAAACATTGGTATGTCTGACACCAGATCTGGATTTAGTGGAAAGTTCAGTAACATTGCAAGCAACAAACAAAGAAAGTCTTTTCTATATGGTTAAAAACACCACCAATTAGGGTGAGCTAGCCATTTTCATTTAGATTTTTGATAAAGTACACTACCAATAAGAGGGAAAATGGTGCACAGCCTTACTCCCTCTGGCACCAGAGAGATATATTCCTTATTCAGCCATACTAGAGAAGGCACAAACAAGAAATCTCTATCTAAGCTCTCATGAAGATAATATGACGCTGTGCAAACATAATAAGTCCATGGAATAAAACTAATCCTGCAAGCTACAGGCTCAAACTGAATTTTGATTGTTTACTTCAAAGACAAAAGGTGCAAAGCACTTCAAGGAGTATCAAGTCGGCATCTCCTATCCAGAATAAAATTCCATCATCTGGCTTAAAACACACATGTACCATCTCCTCCTTGGACTCTCATCACTTGTCAATCCAAGGGTAAAAATACATTCTTTGGATCATATGCTTAGTACAGGGCAAAACAACTTATAGATTTGTTGAATCATCTACTTGATGAATGCATTTTGATCTACGAACTTCACTTTGAAGTGAATAAAAACTATAATAGACTATAAGTAAACTACACCAACACAACAATAATATACACAAGCTTAATGACTTAGTTATGTGGGAATCTGAGCATAATTACTAAATTATCTGGGAAGCTATTAGGTGAGTTTTGAAAGACAAACTCACCTATTGCATGTAATCTCATTGGAGCATAACTATTTTCCCCTAATTTGGTAGCAAAAAATCTACGAAAAGAAACAATCCTTTGGTATTTATGAATACTTTGCAATCTTAAAATAGCTGAGGGCAGGCCGAGACTATCAAAATGTCTTCCAACCAAAGCTCCAAGAGCAATCTAAAAAGAGAGCACTAGAACCTATACCTTGCTACATTTTTTTTGGAATGTTACAATGAGAATAAAAAGAAAGAAGAAAAAAAAAAGGGAAAGTGTGAAGAATAGGCCCAAAGCTGTACAAGAGGGGACAACATTCATACTTTAGAATGCATCTTAGATACTAAACCTTGAACTTAAGCACCAAATGCCACACTCCAGGAGATACATGATTCACATAGGATGGGATCAACTGGACTTGTGCTTTGACAAGCATAAATAAGGTTTTCTTTTTCCCCGTAACCAAAAACAAAAAAAACAAAAAGAAAAAAAATTGTAATGATTATCACGAAGAATATAAAAACACACGACAAAACATGTTCTAAGTTTTACCTCAGCTCACGAATGAAAAATGAATGCCTTAAGGGTAGAAGTTGCTCTGTCAAATTACTTTCCCTCATAGACATTATGAAATCCATTTCCTCCAAGTCACGCTTAACAAAGGATAGCTGGATTATGGGGCAGAAAAAAACTTATAATGAGTGCAACATAGACAACACACCAAAACAAACAAAAAAAATGAAGGATCAGAAGCATTCTTCTCACAATTTATAATCCAATGTTCCTATTATAAAAAGGTATGTCTGCTAAAGGTTTTTATAGGATGCTAAGGTTAATTAACAGATGAACATTTTCTTTTTGAACAGTTAAGTAGCACCATTTGTAGATATTCACCAACACATCCACCTTCAAACCAATAAGTGAACCAACCAAATTTTTTACATTCCCATACACCAAGAAAGGATGGCCAAGAGGGTGCCATCCTCTATTATTTGAAAGCTTCTTTGATGCAGCATTCATTCATATTTAAAAGAACAAAGATACTTTGAGGGACCTCTCATTTAATATTTGGCAACCACTTATTAGATCAGGACTGAAATGCACTATACAACAATAGACATATAGAGAATACGACTTGACAATATTTGAGGACCCTTTCCCTCTATCCACAAATCTGTTCAAAAAAGGTTAAATAGGTAAAAAAATTCAATTAGTTTAGTGTCATATACAATTGCTTCATCTCATATGAGCCAATTTATTTTCACAATTTAATGAATATAACAAAGCTCCTACTTGATTCTATGTAACAATACTAAAAGTAACGCATGACATAAATGCAATTGCCTTTTTATGGGGCTTTCAAAACATTCAAGACCTTACTGGTCATTTTCCCTTTCATACTCTAGCCATGTATATTGTTGCTCAACATTTAGCCCACCTAGATCACAATCATGTATCAATAATGAAAAAATTTTTGATCCATAAGAATGATACCAAAATTTGTTGACAACTACAAGTAGATAGAACTTGATTCATAGTACAAGGGGTAATGTTTAGATCCACAACATTTCAACTATAGAGAAGTGGAACAACATCACAAATCAAATGGAGCTGAATTTCTGATTGCATAAATAGAAACATACCATGATGTAAAAGAGTACAAGAAAAAGACCAGAACAGATTATAGGCCCCTCTGAATTTTCAGATACTCTGAACAGACCAATAAAATCTGCTATCCAATGAAACATACTAGGATACTCTATGGGAAGCTGATAGACATAAAGCAGGATAATCTTAAAGCTTGCATACAGCTGAAGAGGCCTCCACCACCTTCAAAATCACAGCAATAAATGTAAGCCTCTCAAGAATAATAGTAATAACACACGCAGAGTGCATGGAGCTTGCTTTCACTTCCACCCCCCCCAACACTCATGCACACCCAAGAGTGTGAGGGGGGGTGGGAGTGTGTGTGTGTGTGTGTGAGAGAGAGAGAGAGAGAGAGAGAGAGAGAAGAATTCTGTGAGAAATCACCTGAAAAGTCCTAGAAAGTTGCTTGTCAGAGACCAATCCACAAGACCAACACAGCTACAAATGAAAAAGGGTAGAGAAAGCCAAGATGGATGGCTTATCCCCACACCCAACTGGATGGCAGGCAACAGCAAACAGGAAGCAACTCTAAGATGAGATCCTTTCACATAGCCAAAAAAGAGAACAGTCCCAAATCAATACCTCTATACTTTTTACTCATACCAATAAATTTCACTCAAACAGGAAACGAAGAGCTTCCAGTTTAGACAGAAAACTACAATTGCAGAAAGAGAAACTGCAAAAGGAACCCAAATAGGGGAAGAATGGATTATGAAACTGAGGTACATAAATAAATTTTCTTTTTTTAAAAAGAAATGATGTTATAAACCAATAGTCAAAAGCCACTATGCAATTTTAACCCCCATGAGTGAAGCACCAGAGGTTTAGTCCAAGATTGGAAATTCTTAATGTTTATAGAACAATTAACAGGCAGAAAATTGCTGTATTTCTTATAGTTGGTTGTAAACCCATAAGGTCCAAATGTCCTGATAAGGCAATGAGGACTAAAAGCCTATGTGGACCAAGATAAAAGACATTAACAGGAGTGCAAAAAAAATTCATCCATGTACAAGCAAACAGGCTGATCTTGCACATCCAATTGCATACCATTAACAGGTGAGTTTGGTTACTAAAAGCTCCTAAGAACAAATCTGAAAGTACTATATAATTCTAACATCTTCTTGATCTTCAGATGTACATATTAAAGGTAAATCTAATTTCCACACAGCATGCATGCAAGCATGCACATGTAAAGGATGAAGAAGAAAAATAATGGAATTAAAACTTATGGTTGCTGTGAACTACTTGCAAACCTAAATGTTCAAGGATTCTTAGGAGTCGAACCCAGCAGGAATCTTCCCTTAGAACCATACTGCATCTGTTCCTGCCTATGCCAAGTGAAGCAACAATAACAGCCAACACTTGTACAAGCAAGAAATATATTACACGTGGTGATTTCCAAGACTGAACTCTGCAAAACCATACCACAAGAAAGTATGTATGTGTCATACATTATACATGCAATGAAGTGGTGAAAGGATGGATATAAAGGAAATCAATTCTTACGTCATAAAACCAATTAGATGTGCCCACCAAGCATTTTTTCCACTCCATTTGTCTCCCTCAATTGCCCAAATGACAAGATATACTGTTTGAGAAAGAATTACAAGTATAGAAATGATAATAATGGGCCACAATGAGAGATGCTGCCTTCGGAAATGACACCCTATCAAGAAATAATGCAACATTAGTAGAAAAAAGAATGAGATAACTTTGGCATAGCACAATCACCAGCTCTGTGAAAGGAGAAAAGGAATTTTGAGACTGTTCTAAAAGTTTCAATTTGTAACATCTTAAGAACCATCCTAAATATCCTTTCTCATAAAACAGATGGAACATACACTTGTTCATAACTAAGAGTGGTGACTAGAAAGCTAATTGTGAAACTAAACGTAGCACTTTACAATCAATAACATATCACCAATAAGATATTTTTTGAATAAAGTGGCACATAACTAGTGGTTAGGCCACATACAAGGATTCTCCATGTGTAGCTACCTGCCTTACTATCACCCTTTTTCTAGATCTGCAATCCATATAGAAATGGCAGACTCATTCAGAACCACACTACATCATTTACACCAGAGATGAGGTGGTCAATGGCGGAGTCTCATCATAGAAGGCAGTCAACTGAGAGTATAAACATTATCAACTGATTGCAACCATTTAATGATTATGACCTCTCCACCCTCAATTAGAACTCCTGGAGCCCTTCTAAAAGATAGAAGTATTAGGCACACCCTTCCCAAAGAAAGCCTCCCACCCCCAATTCTACCAGATGAGATACTATTAATCACCAAGTATCCCATATTTATTTATTTATTTATTGATTTTGGTTAACTAGCTCCAACTAGGTCTCAAACTTGACAGCTTTAACTCTGGAGACAACCCCAGTACCAGTGTGCTAGAGCTCATTGGTTCCCCTGTTTATATCTGATGTAGTGTACTTGCTGCACAGAATCAATAATAAAAGCAATAAACTGATGATCACTATTTTTCGAATTAGTTCCTACCAGTGCTGACAATGTTCTTCAAGCACAAACAAAATAACACCCTTCTTTGTATATATAATTTAAAGGGATCAAAATAATGGTGTCCAAAGAAGAATCTTGCAGAAATAACTCAGATACAAAATTACCAGAAAGCAGAATAAAATGGTCTAGAAGGTGATAAGTTTACATGAACAACTCACCTATTTCAGGTGCAGCATATTGAATAACAAGGAAAGCTACTAAATCAACAAGTGAAACCAAACTCCAATTGATCAGAGAAGCTGCAGGAAAGAAAGAAAACAAGTAAAAAACTAATTTATTTAAGTGGTTATTTTGCTGCAGACACCCACAAGTAGCAACTCCACAATCAATAGCTATATAACCAAGTTACTTAGATTTTCCTGTATCATTGTGCTGAGAGCTTGACTAAACTAAGTTGGAATTCGTTGGAACCAACAAACCCAAAGTAAGCCAATGACTAAGGTAGTCTGGTACAGTTATGTGGTCTTCCAACCTTCCTAAGGCTAAAAGGAAGCAAATTGATTAGAGACATTGACATATGAAATTATCAAGAAGCGAAAGCAACAATAACTTATTCTCTAATCGAGCTAAATAATTACAATTAACTAGTGAACTCAAACTTAAGTTGCCCATCCACAGTGAACTTCACAGAATTACTGCTCCCAACCCTAAGCAAATTGATTATTAGCGAATAAGAAAACCTCTCCAATGAAATTAGAAGATTAATCTTGAGAGAGGAAGGCTAAAAAAAAAAAAAAAAGGGAAACCCAATAAATGTAAACCACAAAAGATTGAGAATAATGAATGGCAGCAATACATGTAACGAAGAAACAAAATTGCGCTGGGGAAAAGAAGGTTTACCCGTTAAGAGCAGCAATGGCAACAAGAATCCAAGAAGGAAGTTACCCATGACAGATGGGACAAGACCCAAAAAGAAAACAAAAAGACAAAAACCCCTTTGTCAAACAGCGAAATCAACCTGGTCCGATTGCAATATTGCCAAGATTCCAAGATTCCATTCCATCAATTCGACGGGCCAAAACGGGGGTTTGCGTTTGCAACTCCAAACTTACGTCAAAAAGAATCGCAAGAAACCCATTTCCCCGCAAAATCGCCCCTCCCCGCCCACCAAGATTCCTTCGGGATACATAGGTTCTTCGTGTCCAAACCCGCGAGACCTCAAGACAATTATTATCCTCCGATACGCACCCAATCTTTATTCTTGAGGGAACAGTAAAAAAAAATAAAAATAATAAAAAAACGAGACAAAAAGCAAATCTTGTTTTTCAAGTAATATCGATGTCCGAAGCAAGGTTTTTATTTTTGCTTTCAGAAAAAAAAAAAAAAAAAAAAACTTTTGACATCGCATGTATTATTCTCAACAAAAATCAAAAAAACATTGAATGTTTGCATTTCGTCGGTTTCTTTTTTATAGGGAACAAGAAAGAGATAAATAAATAATTCTTTTTTATTCCCCCATTAGATGGACGGTCAAGATTGCATTATTGGTCCGTAACAACGAACAGGTGACTGACGGTCAAATACACATACCGACGTACAAGCACGTAAAACCCCCGACAGTGGGCCTTCTTTGCGAGCATCCGATTACTAAAATTTTGATAAATATAAATGAACGCAAAATAAATTTTTTATTATATATAAAAATATATTATATTAATAATATTTTATACAAAAAAATATAAAAAAAAATTACAAGTTATTCATCTGCAATTTTTGATCCGCAAAAGGGAACCGAAAATCTTCAAATTAATCTCGGAGACTTCAAAACTGAGGCGTCAAATTGAAAGGAGCAAACCACTTCTGTAGGATGGACTTCCTTTCAATTTTTGGAAATGGAGGCTGAGCTTTTGAAAGATGAGGACGTCGGCGGAGAGAGAATGAAAATGGACTTTTAAAAATCACTTTTTTATTGTGTTAAAATGGAGCTTATTAAAAAAGAAAAAAGAAAAAAGAAACCATTCATGACAAAAAAAAAAAAAACAAATGAATCTATTTTTTTAAATGAATTCAGTAATTAAATCTTAAATTTCAAAATTTTATAAAATTAATAATTTAAAAAAAAAAACACGCCGGCAAAAAAATGCTAATATCTCAATAACGGAAAAGTTAGAGTGGAGAATCAATTTCAAAAAGAAATTAAAAAAGTTATAAAAGAAAAAAACCTCCAATCTGAAAATAATGAAACATGAAAAGCAATGTTTGATTTAAGTGAAAAAAGTTGGGGCAAAAATGAAAAATAAAAAAAGGGAAGCGATTCAAGGTAAATTGAAAAGAAAAAAAAAAGAAACATACGAAGGTGCAAAGGGAACTTTCGTAATTTTAAAACTTTGGGGGTGCCACATGTGAACCTCAATCACTAATTGATTTTTTTTTTTTTACACAATATAGAAATTCTGGTGCTTTCCCTTCTTTTTTTTTTATTTATTCTTTTTCTCTTTTCTTTTTTTTTAAATTTAAAATTCCATGAGGTAAATATGCTTTTCAATTTTTGAGAAATTATAGCGATCCGGCAAGACCGTCAGGTGGCTGTCGGCAATTTGGAGTAAAAGAAGCGGCTCGAAAATGGGAAGGCGGCCTTTAATTTCAGGCTTCCTGTTAAGCTTTGTGGTGTTTTCTGCGACCACTATGGCCTCCCATTGCTCAATCAAGAGTAAGTCGTTTCTCCAAATTACAGTGTATTTCTGCTTCATTCTTTTCTCCTTTTTGTTCTGTAGGTTTACTTCTAGAATTTAAACTGATTTTAGTTGAATTTTAGTACTTCAGATGAATCTGATGTAATTATAATCTTGATCTCTGTATTCTCTATACCTTTTGGGCGTGTAATTGGAATACAGGTTGGCCCCTTGTGAGGAATATTAGTGAGCTTCCCCAGGATAACTATGGAAGAGAAGGGTTCTCGCACATAACTGTTGCTGGTTCTGTCCTCCATGGGCTCAAAGAGGTTTGTGATCCATGCTGGAACCTGGGTTTCGCGTGATATTTTCATTCTTGGCCTGTTTACTTCAATGTGAAAGCAAATGGGTATATTAAGATTTTTCTGATGGCAATATGTTAGGTTGTAAAATTAAGTCACTACTGAATTATTAATATAGTTGGATCCAAGAACAAGCTAGAGATGAAAAATGTCTGCTTTTAAGAACTTTAGTGGATGGTTTCTGAATTTTGTAGGTGGAAGTATGGCTTCAGACGTTTTCTCCTGGCTCGCGTACGCCTATCCATAGGCATTCCTGTGAAGAGGTTTTTATTGTCCTTAAGGGAAGTGGCACTCTCCTCCTTGCGTTAAGTTCACCCGAGAAGTACCCTGGAAAGCCACAAGAATATTTTGTCTTCTCAAATAGCACATTTCATGTTCCTGTCAATGATGCTCACCAGGTAAACCTTTCCACTGTAATTGCTTTTGGATGGGATGCTGTTTATGTTTTCTTACGTAGAGATGATTATGTAAAATTTTCTATTCTATTGTTTGTTAACTATCTTGTCGGTGGGATCTATGGCTTGAATAGATACCAGAATATGTCAGATGTCAACACTAGGCTCAATTAACATCTTCTTTATAAGAAGCTCATGCTTCCACTTCAAATCTACATACCAGTTAATATTTCCCTTCTAGTTTAATAGTTCTGACATCCTTTTTGGCCTTTCCTCTTGTGATTGTTTTTGTATCTTATTTTAGGTCTGGAATACGAATGAAGATGAGGATCTGCAATTGCTTGTTATAATATCTCGTCCACCAGTGAAAGTGTATGTATATATTTGGCAGTGTATGTATATATTTGGCCTCTCTAGAACCATTACATAACTCCGAGTTTTTCAATGTCCAAGAGTTCAGCATGTGTCCAATGACTCTGAACAGGTCTTGTAGTTGTTCTATGTAAATGCTGGTTAGTGCAGCAATTTTAAACCTGAAACCCTGGGGTCACACATTCTAGAATTTACTTCCAAGTTTATCAGAGGGAAGTAATCCAGCCTGATCTGTCGTTCCATTGGTTTCCTTCTGCTGAAAGAACCATCCTCTTAGAAAGTATCAAGGAATAAATCAAGATGGGAGCTCATGTGATAAGCCAAAACTCAACTGCCACCTAAGTTCCTTTTGCTTTCTTCTTGTTTGTGGGAAGGAAATGCAATGACATTGCCTTTTGCATCATAAAATCCAATAGATTGGTCAGGGGTCATAGGCAAAAAGAAAATCCTATGTTCTTTGTCATTAAGTTCCTGGTACTAACGCATGTTGTCATTCATGGTACATGTTAACTGATTTCGTATGTGTTTGCAATTGGTGTCAGTTTTCATTCTTGCTTTGCACGATATGTTCCACCATGCATGTTCTAGGCCCACCAGGTCAATGAAATCTTTCAATTAGGCATCTTTAACATTTTTCTTCATTATTTATTTCGTCCTTTCATCACTGCAATAAGTAAGCACTTCTGGGTGTTTTTAATTCTTCTTGATCTTCTGTGATGTTTATGCACTTATCGGTTTCTTTTTATTCACTGTTGCCAGGTTCATATACAATGACTGGTTCATGCCCCATACTGCAGCAAGAATGAAGTTCCCCTATTATTGGGATGAACAATGCCTTCAAGCAACTGTCAAAGATGAACTTTGATTTGAAGCCAAGCCTGTACAAATTGCTAACACATGATTTCCGTTGTGCATCAGTACATTTATGTAGAAGTTTTCTCACCAAGCGAAGGATAGATGGGATTTACTTAAAGATGTAAATCAATTTAAGCTGTGAAATGAAAACTTGCTTCTTATCAAAAATACGTGCTTGATGCGTCAAACATTTTTGGCAATTAGTTCTCATTTTCGATATTGTGCAGGAAACTTTCCGAGGTTACGTATCTCTTGAGCAACTCCCAGATCAGATACATATCAGTTCGCTACGAACGGACTGAATAAGCCTTACTGCAACATTGACAGAAACAGATAGCTGATTGATTCAAATTTGGACATGAATTGAAAGATACGCTGAGATGTGGCAACATAAAAAGTTCAAGCCAACAACATTTATAGGGAAGTAAAGGCTTTTCACGAAAGAAAGGAGTGGTTAATGCGACAATACCTTCATCGAGTTCATTCCAAACCACATTAATTGGTTTCAAATGCGAGCCAGAACAAAAGGCAACAACGTAGTCCTAACAGCCTGATGGGAGATTTTTTGGTACATTATAACTTGGGATCTTTCTTGAGCCCGTATTGATGATTTTGCAATCCAAATGACCAAGGAAAACCAACTGCCCCATTTTACGTCAGATTACATAAGGCACCATGGTCTTGGCCACCTAATTTGTTGATTCCATGCATGCGTATCCTTTTCACTTAGTCAGCAAACTGATCCTAATTTTGTGCATGAAGAAGACCGAGCACCTTGAAATCTTGACCCATAAATGATTCTGGTCATCATCACTTCCTTTTAGTCAATGAAGTGCGCCGTTCTGCCTCTGCCTCTGCTACCGAGACATGGAACTCAGACCCGAGCATCTCATATATACCAAGATTCAGCTTGATGCTCAAGTTAACAGTCTCCAATATCGTTTCTAAAGTTAACCTGAAGCCTAAATTTGACAGCACACGGACAGAGTTGGCTATCTGACAGATGTTTTGCCTTGTCTCTATTGGTGTGTCTTCTGACATTCTGCTGGATTTGGAATTTTGTTGTTCAGTATTGTTTATTTGATCCTCTACCATATTGTCTCTGGCCTCAACATGTTCACCAACCCAGATAAACCCATTACATCCAAGTATCAAGTCAACCCCATACTGTTCCAGATGATGGAAATGTTGTTTCTGTCTTTTCACTAGGTAAGGGGATATTTTAAGCAATTGGCCCTTCTCAAGCTGTAATGCAGATTAACAAAACTTAAGTAACAAGATCAATAGCATATGCAACATCGAAGGCTTCATACATTAAGGCATAGCATAGGATTAAGAAAGTCTTGTGTGAAGCAAACCTTTCCATACTTTTGACTTCTTGCTTGCAGTTGTAAGCTACCATCATTCTGGAAGTTACGAACTTCAGCCTGGAATGAAGGAAAATAAAATGTTACTATGTGAACCAGAATTATATATATATTTTTTCATCTTCTCACTACCAGAGTTGAATGTCATCTATAATGGTATTACCAGCAATGAAGCATGAATGAGGCAGTCTGAACTTACACAAACAAGATCATTCTCCCCAAAAAAGCTACGCATGTTAAGTTCATCAACAGCAGTCCGCCTCCTCTAGCAATTACAAAATCAGGAAGGTCAAGCAAATTTAGCCAATCAAGCAGCAAAGCAACATTATAGCTCTTACATATGAATGATAAGTCTTGGTTATGGTACATGAAAACACTAGAGTCTCAGACAGGTTTCAGACCTAAAATTCAGTCACTTCATATAAAAATTAGCCCACATGGACAAAAGGATTCTTTCACTCAGCTCAACACAACAGCTAAAGATTTGTAAAGCATTGAGCCAGAAAATATAAATGATGCTCCCGTAAAATTTAAGTTCCATGCAACAACTCTCTTGTTTTTGGTTTCAATCATTAGATCAGTGACTATAGTCCTTTTTTATGATACGACTCTCAGCAGATTATGCAAGCAATCATTAGCTGCAAACATTAGCTGCAAACATTAGAATACAGAACCAGAACAAACCCCAGCAAGACTGAAGAACTAAGAAGCTAAGGCATTGATACCTGAATGCCATCAGGCAAGTTCATTGAGGAAAGCATCAAGACAGCGTCTTGGCTGAAGTTTATTTCCAATTTCCAGCGCTTTTGAGCAACCTGGAAAATAATACATTACTGATGGAGAAATCATGACAGATAAAATATATACACATATGAAATTTACTAAAAACCTTCCTTCATACCTCAACAACCCGTCCAACGACAATATCTCCAATCTCTGGCTTGTACCTAAAAATCAACTAGTGATAAAGCAAAAAATACCTTACTAGCAACCAGAACATACTTCACAAATAATAATTATTTTCTCCCCCCCCCAACAAAAAAAGGAGTACCTGGCGCGTAGGGCGCGTACGTAGATAAGCTTATTGACACGCTCCACCACTCCACACAGCGTGGCGACCACTTCACCGTCGCGCTCGGAGGTGCCATGCCCCCTTCAATTTTGATCAGAAACAAAGCGCTTTAGCACACACTAAAATATCCTCCACCAAAAAGGTAAATTTAAGTGATCGACTAACTAGAAATTGAGGGTCGGAAACATGAATAGGGAACGGAAGGTAAGTACTTGAGAATGCTGTCCTCGTGGTTAATGGGGATGGTGTCGGCGACGGTGACGGCAGCATCTGAATTGAGTTTAGAATACAGAGATTCCAGCTGTTTCAGAGCTCTGTCTAGTCTTATTTTCTGTGTTTGATTCAACGAGAGCGCCATCCCTCTCATCTCTCTCTCCATTCCCAAGATCCTGCCCAATCCACCAAAAACCCTAAATCCTTAAACCGCAGAAGCTCCATTTATTTTGTTTATAATTATTATTATTAAATTTTTTTTTAACCCCCTAACCATGGGCCGCTATTGGGCCTAATTTTGCTTAAGTCAAAAGAAGAAAATTGCGGTCTATAAGGTGGCCACCCCATCACGAAGGGTTCGGCCCATCCTTCTTAATTTTCATTTTTTGTCCGAATAATTTTTCCTATTTTATTCCTTTTTTCGTGCAAACTGCAGTCCAATGAAACTCAATGAATTAATAATAATAATAATAATAATAATAATAATAAATACGCTTATTTTAGCGTATTGTGGGTACTATCATAACGTGGACGGTAATCGGAGTCCAGCCTCTTTCTCCCACACCCCATTTAAAAAATGACGTTAATTTCCCTGTACGGATAAGGACAACTTTTTTTTTTCACTTTAACTCATTTAAAAATTATTATTATTATTATTATTATTATTAACAAAAAGGGAAAAAGAGAGCACTGGATACTATTGTGGAAGATGAAGCAATGTATACCCTTCATGAAATAACACCCTGGAATATAACGCTGAACTATTAGTCGTCGGGTGGTGCAAGACAACGCAAGTCGAGGGGAGGAATCTGGGTCTCACAAGTCAGTGCGGTTGACTTTGAATTCAGCGCCCTTTTGTTTTTGCTTATGGACCAAAGCCAATTAATACTGAACTCGATGCACCCCCACCCACCCTACACGCACGCACACACAAAGCACACAAAGTTCAAACATTCTACTGCCCAGTCGCCACATACAAACATATGTGGAAAATATATTCCAGAGCCAGAGGAGGTGTTTACCAATCGAGTAGGTTAATTATCACGTTTTAGGAAGCGCTGTCTGTTGACCAAATTGATCGGAATGCTATTGAAAACCCCATCCTATATATAGAAGCAAATCGTTGTTCCTTGTTACTGAAAGAGGAAAATAATATATTAAAAAAGAGAATATTATACTTCTCTGATGTTGTAACACACACTAGGAGGAGCGAGAGATATTTGGGAAAAAAAAAAAAAGATTCTTATTTATTTATTTTTTTTGCAGCCTTTTTTTCACCTATCGTTACTACAACAGGAGAAAAGGGTGTAACAATCTCTCTCTCTCTTTCCTCCGACTCCGAGGAATCTTCTCTTCCTCACGATCCCACCAACCTTCCTCCTTCCCCAATATTCTCTTCTCAATCATTGGTTTTTATTGTTCTCCGCCTCCTCCCACACCTTCTCCTAACCAGCCCAACAATGGCCGCTGTCCTTCCTCTCTAATCACTCCCTACCCCCTTTTTAACTCTCCATAACCATTATTGAGGACAGGATGGCCACTTTCCCCCTCCTCCATGGCCTCCTGTCTCTCACCGTCTTCATCCTCCCCGTTATTTTCTCCTCCGCCACAGCAGCCGCCACCGCATCTTCCAACGGGGGAATCCGCCTTGGCATTATCAGAAAACCGTCCCCAGATGTCCCCATCTTCAGGGAAGCCCCTGCTTTTCGAAACGCAGACTCCTGTGGCCCACACAGAATCCATGTAGCCATGACCCTTGACGCCAATTACCTCAGAGGCACAATGGCTGCGGTTTTATCCATCCTTCAGCATTCCACGTGCCCTGAAAACATTGAGTTCCACTTCCTCTGGTCACGTTTCGAGCCAGAGGTGTTCTCCTGCATTAAATCCACCTTCCCTTACCTGAACTTCAATATTTACCGGTTCGACTCCAACCGTGTTCGCGGCAAGATCTCAAAATCTATCCGTCAGGCCTTAGACCAACCTTTGAACTACGCAAGAATTTACCTTGCAGACATTATCCCCCCAAATGTGAAACGGATCATTTACTTAGACTCTGATCTTGTTGTTGTTGACGACATTGCAAAACTGTGGGAGGTTGATTTAGGTGACAAGGTTCTGGCTGCTCCAGAATATTGTCACGCGAATTTCACCCAGTATTTCACGGAACTGTTCTGGTTCGACCATGTTTTGTCAAAGACTTTTGACGGAAGAAGGCCTTGTTATTTTAACACAGGGGTCATGGTTGTGGATGTCGAGAAATGGAGGGGAGGAGAATACACACAGAAAGTTGAGGAATGGATGGGAGTTCAAAAACAGAAGAGGATATACCACCTGGGCTCATTGCCGCCTTTTCTGCTTGTTTTGGGCGGCAATATAAAAGCAGTGGATCATAGGTGGAACCAACACGGTTTAGGGGGTGATAACATTGAAGGCAAGTGTAGGAGTTTGCATCCTGGGCCTATTAGTTTGCTTCATTGGAGTGGGAAAGGGAAGCCATGGTTAAGGCTTGATTCAAGGAAGCCGTGCGTCGTGGATCATCTTTGGGCTCCGTATGATCTCTACCACTCTGCAGCGCATTCCTTGGAAGAATGATGGTTGAGAAGAAGAAAACAGAGTAGACATGGGTGAGAGATGAGAAGGGAAAGGAATTGTTGTTTATTAGGAACCGGAGAAGGTGGCAATGGGCAAGAAACCTCGGGGAGAAAAAAAGAAAAAAAAAAAAAAACTCATTATTTCCTTTCCATTCTTCGACGCTAAAAATTGTTTGCTGAAATTCTAAAAAAAATAATAAAATAAAAAAATGAAGAAATCCTTTTCTTTTTGGCAGGAAGAAGTTACAAAGGCAAGCCCTTACTCATTGTGTTCTAAGGAGGGGGAAAGAGAGGGTCTTTTAGTGTTGTTTATTCTTGTTACAGAGGGAATGGAGTCTCGTCTAACTGATTTGTAAACTATATCACTATTGCATAGAGCAGGGAGAAGATGTTGAGTTTTGACGGCATTTATTCAAAATCACACGGTCGTTCTAGTTCACAATGATGATTGTGCCTTTATCAACTATTGTCAGCCGATCGATCGCCAGCAGATGATCCTCTCTCGGGTATTTCTATGTCCTTCTGAACAACATCTCTATCTATTATTAATTCGGAATCCAGTATCGTGAGTTTATCTTTCTCCTAGCTTGTTTAAATTTTTTTCATTTGTATTAGAAGTGTTTTGGGGATCCCCAACCCCTCATTTGTTAGCAGTTCAGGATACCCTCTGCTGCCACAAAAATTAAATCACAGACCAAAGCTTCATTACTTGCAAAACATTTGACTGCCTCTTCGTGCCACTAGGCCTGGTTATCACTTATCGTAGCTTTGGGGGTTTGAAGAAGTGCAAGTGACGTTCATGAGTGTCAATATGGCTTCCACACAATGGCAATGGTATCTATTTTCCTAGTGTTTGATGGGTTTTGATTCAGTCCACCTGCAGAACAATATAGTTTCTAATTCTGCGTCATCTATCTTTCTTTTTTTCATTTTTCTGTCTTTGAGAAGCGCATCCTATATCTTTCACTTATTTACATTTATAATTCGAGAGCCTGGTGTTCGTTCTAATGCTGAGTTGTGAATTGGTTAACAAGAGCAATTCAATATCGTTAGATTGGTAGCGATAGTGTCTTGCTGGTCCAAGTTTGGAGTCACAGAAACAAAATAAAAGCAATAGCAACCAATTGCAGGGTAACCTAAAACCAGAAATTGAAAACGTAAAGTTATTATTACTAGGAAAAAAATGCTTAGAAAAGGACTTTCAATTGGAACTATTATTCACTAAAGTAGAGATTAACGTAGATAACGCGTTCACCGAGTTAGCAGAAAATGGCCTGTCAATTAACTTGGTGACGGCTCTACCAGTCCGCCATGACATTTAAGACCTTTTTGGTTCCGAGCTAAAGTTTTTTCCCGTGGCTTCTTTCCTACTCTTGATGAACTCGTCCGATTTTCCATGAATATTTGAAACCGCACTGACAGCCTTTTTGAGCTTCTTCCTCGGACCAATTTTGTCAAATGGAGCTCCATCGTTCATGGAGCTGCTCGTTCCTGTGGTCATTTTACCTTGAACTGTTGCATCACCTTTCATCTGAACTGGGGCAAGCTCCCCATTGCGGGGCAGCTTCATGACTCCTGCTTCTCTTCTTCAACTGGGGCTGGTCCTCCCCATTCTGTGCCTAATTGGACTGAAGAAACAGGTTTGTCCATAGAAGTCCAATGCTCCAATTCTTCATCATCTTGCTCGAAATGAACCAGAATTTCATACCCGCAACCATCCTCCGACCTTCCCCTTCCCTCTCGATGCCACTCTGCTTTGCAATGCTCATAAATTGTTGCTCACCAATGGAATCCACCCTCTTCATTGCTAACAAATGAACAATGGGTTGCTTCGGCTGCTACATGGCCTAACGTTTTGCGGTTCATAAAGAAGTTGGAGGCCCACTCTTTGTATCCTTCGTCATCCTTCCGAGCAATGGGGCTCGGCCCAATTTATGCCACTGGTTCTAGAACATACAACTGACCGAATGCAAAGGTGACAAAGCCCAGTAATCCAAGCTGAGCTATTGAAGTTTAGCCGTCCAACCGAAATCTTCTGTAAAAGTATTTTTTATTCCCCGTTCCTCCTCCTATGGGAGCTAGTGTGGTGGGACTAGTGATTCATATAAATTGATAGACACCACCTAAATTAGGAATTTAGTGATGAATTTGAAGTATTTTATTTTATTTTATTTTAATCTGTATTTAAATTTTTTTCATCACACTTCTAATAATTTAAAAACAAATAAATTTGAAATTTAATATATTATAATTAAGTAAAAAGTTATATTTAAAATTAATAACACGATTATAATAATTTTTTTATAAAAATTAAATTAAAAAATAATAACTGACTCTCAATTTAATTTATAAAATTCATAACTAATATTTTTTTCAAAATATTTTTTTTTAATTTTTTTAAAAAAGAATATATATATATATATATATATATATACATATATATATATATAGGTGATAAATATGATAATTAGTTCGCCGCCTCTGGCTTAAAATTAATCTGTTTTGTATTATATTGTGTGTATATATTAGAATTACGAACATTTAAAAATAAAAATTAATAAAATATTTATATAGCGATATTAATTTTTATCTTAGGAAATGTCTGCAAGCATCGTGTCTAATACCATTTAATTCATTGATTGAAGGAAATTGACCGGTACGGTCTCAGGTTCAGCCGGTTCACACAGCCCCCCGCTCTGGTTCGGTGCACGCTCGTGACGCGCCCTGCGAATCAGAGCACCCGACAGCCAACTACGTATATCCCTTAACGACGAGGGAAACATTTTTCTTCTTCGTCAACAATTTCCAATCTAGCTGACTGTGATCGGGTTTTTCCATGGATTTTTTCAAATCAGTATTTGCAGAAGAACCCGATTCCCAAGGACCCGAATCCGATTCCCAATCCCCACCAAATAGGCAGCATTCTGACCCAGATCCCAGCTCCAGCTCCTCGCCAAAACCGCAAAATCCAAACCCCGACCCTTCCCCGAGCGTTGGTAGCGGCGGCGGTGGTTGGAGCTTGGGAGGTCTAATCAAAACCCTAACGACAAAATCGGAATCGGTAATCGAAACCTACCGTCGAGATCTGAAAGAATTCGGGTCCGGACTGAGGAAGGAGATCGAGGTAGCCCAGGGCTCGCTAGAGAACGTTGGGCACGCCATTGATGAGATTGGTAGCTCCGTGTTGGAAAACACGGCCCAGATCATCTCCCACGGCAAGGACGCAATCCTGTCCCTCGATCACGAATCCGATTCGTCTGACAACAATAACGAGCGAAACGTTACTTACCGACAGAGCTTGAATTCGAAGCGGTACAGTCGGTTTGATGCTCAGGTGCGTGCGATTCAAGGCGATGCGAGTACGTACTGCGAGGAACCAGAGGATTTGGATGATTATAAGAAGTGGAAGTCGGTGTTTGCTTTGGAGGAGAAGAGAGGGGAGACCGAGAGCCTGCTGGAAGAGAATGGTGCTGTGGCAAAAATGTACAAAAGGGTTGTGCCAGTTAGTGTTGATGAGGAGACCTTCTGGTGTAGGTATTACTATAAGGTTAATAAGCTCCAGCAGGCTGAGGAGCTGAGAGCTAAGCTTGTGAAACTTGCGATTTCCAGGGATGAAGAAGAGGAGGACTTGAGCTGGGATGTTGAGGATGATGACGGTAAGGAGGAGGAAGAGGAAGTTAATAATGAAATTGGGAGAATGAGAAACAAGAAGTTGGGCGGCCAGGAGGATTTGACCAGAGATAGGAAAAATGATGTGGAGGAGAGTAGCGAAGTTCAGAAGATGGATAATGAAGAATCTGAGCACAATGGAAAGAGTTTTGATAACAAGATGGCCATTGAAGAGTCCGAGCGAACTGTGATCATGAACGAGGAAATGGGATCAAAGGAAGAGAAGACAACTGGTGAAGGGCACAATGAAGTTACTGAGAAAGTAGTTTCGGAGAAAAGTAAAGGAGAGACTGTTTTGACATCTGATGAGAAAGCAGGTTCAGAATGGAAGGGTGACAGTGGAGAATCATGTAAAGATAGTGAATTCTCGGTAGTTTCAAGCCATCCCTCCATGCCAGAGGAGGAAGACCTCGGATGGGATGAGATCGAGGACCTGAGCAGCATTGATGACAAGAAAATGTATCACAGTGGAAGTGCAAACAAGGCTGATTTGCGGAAGCGGCTGAGTGCTGCAGAGGAAGAGGAAGATTTGAGTTGGGATATTGAAGATGATGATGAGCCGGCTAAAGCTTGAAGATATACGCCAAATGTTTTACTATTGTATACCATTTAAAATTCATTGCACTGCTTATTCTCTTCCTCGGTGTCGTAAAGGTTGAGAGTAGGCTCTTTCATCAGAACCTTTAAAATGCACATATCAATTGTCTATGTGTGTCTTTTTAAGTTGAAGCAACTGTGTTTATAATCATAATAGCAAGCCTCTTGAGTCATTTACTTGATTGTTTCTTCTTAATGGTGAAAAAACTGGTGCATTGTATGCTCACAAATTCATTGGCTGCTTTACTTGTCTGAGTGCAAAGTTTCTGCTATAGGCTACTGTTCTGTATTTGCATTCAGAAACTAGCATAACAGCCACGGTGGTGGGAATAAGTTGTTATAGTAGGAGATTAATTGGTACATACCTTGCTTTTTCACAGTTCTGTTTTTCAGGGCCGACTTCATGATCTAGATATTCTACACCGAAGGCGCGAGAACTAGTGTAGAGTCAAGATGGAAGAACATTACTTGGCTTAATGCCCACTTCCAGAGGGTATTCCTTCTGCAAATTAAATTCAGTTTCAGCAAATGGATAACACTGATTGGATGATTATGCTGGTCAACCGGCCTTCTCTGAGTTTTCCTATTGATCATATATAAGCGAAACTAAAATATTGCTGAAAGGAAATATCCGAATGATAACGACCAATTTTCTGAATCAAAGAAGATAGGCGATGACTGCTAGCCATTGTGAATGGGAGACATCAATGACTGCTAGCCATTGTGAACGAGGGATGGTATTGTGTGCGGACGTATAAGAACGTTGTATAAGAATGTTGGAGGTGGTGAAGATAAAAATTGTAGGCCCTTCTAAGGTAAACAGATGTCAGCTTCCAGCCGGTTATGCAAGACATCATAAACATAAGAAAATTTATCAAAAGGAGTGTAAACAAGCAAAAGTTTGTCACGATGATAACTATTATTATGGTTGGAACTTGGCATCTCATTCCTAGTGATTCACATATTCTTGAATGGAAATAGTAAGCTAAAAAGCATCCAAAATATGCAAACTTCTATTTGTAAACTGATAAAATAGAAATTTAACTTTTAGTTAATACAAAATTCTGCCCTTTGCTTAGAGCTATTTCACACCGCTCGAACTTGAAGTTGAAGCTCAATTACCCCTAGAGACCTACCTGATTGACATCAAAGAAATGCGGGCTAACTACCGCAGTTTGGGCCTTTTTTTTACAACAGGGCATCTTTCTGCAGTCAACCGAATGTTCCATTGATTCGGATTGTGGTGGCCCAAAGGCTACAGCAAACTTCATTTTCCTTCTAGAATGATATCTGTCTACGAAACAGAATCCGCAACTGGAGAAGGCAATGCAAGAAGGCGTCCCTTTTGGGCACGAGGTGGAAGATGTTTAGCAGGTTTTCTTGATCGTATAGTCCAAGGCAAGAAAACTCCTGTACCACCGCGAGGCATTCTTTTGGGACTCAACATAGGATGCACCGGGGCAGCAAGCATGACCACTGGCGCACGGAGGACTCCCCATTTGGTCATTGTGTCCATTGTTTCGTAGCCACTAAGAGCTCCATTTGGCATTGCATATGGGCTTCCACTACCTGGTTGCCAGAGAGTCATGGCACCAGCCGTTGGACTGGTTGGTGGTGACATGCCTTGATTGGATTCAGGGCGTACTCTGAAGAATGTGATGCTGGCCCTTTTGTTTGGAGATGGACATATGACATGTCTTGCCATGTCAGCACTGTTTCCCCTCATTACCAACATAGACCTGCAAGATTTCCAGAATCATGTCATAATTCATCTTCTCTAGATATTTGCACAAGAAACACATGCTGCAAGCAATTGACCAAACGTTTCAAAGGGAAAAATTTTAAAGCAAGATCTATTACAGGAAATACAACTACCCTAACTCGAATGAAGCAAGATACAACTACTCTGTTCACTAAACTGTCATCACAAAAGGAATGTTATGGTAAAGACAGATCCCAATGGCCTCACTGTATGTTTTGATATTTGAGAACAGTCCAGTGTTTTTTTTTATGCATCATGCCAAAATTGCACTTTCTGAAGAAATTTGGAGAACAATTTGATTGTCAACATAGCTTCTAGTTTTTGCTCTAGCATCATGAATTGGTGGTCCTATAACTGAGAATGGGTAAATATGAGTCATAGAAGTTATGCATGTGTACCCTTCTTTCAGAGACAGCATGAGTGGACCTCTATAATTCCCATCGCTATCACTGACAAGAACACGTCCAAAAGCCATTGTTGATTCAGAGAGCAGAAGAGTAGAGACTGGTTGATCCAAATGGGGTGGCTTTAGAAAAGGTTGAGAGTATTCCTTCTGCATCCAAGGGCATATAAGTATTAAATAATTAAAAAAAAAAAAGTCAAGTATAAATTAAATAAGGACACAAAATCGAGGTTCATAATGCAAATCAGAAGCTATGATTTGCTCTTCAACGCATAGTCCATCTTGACAGTATAACAAAATGTCCAGCAAAATAAGTAATTACCTCATCAAAGAAGTGGATGATGCAACCATTTGGTTTTTTATATTCTGGTATTAGTTGCCACTGAACCAAGTGATCAATGGCATCTTGAAGAAGAGCTGGAATTGGTTCTATATTACCTACCAAAATTGAAAACACAATAAAAAACTTCCCTTGACATCTGTATTAGGCTATGCAAAGTCGTATATTTAAGCAGCTCATGTGAAAACTAAAGATATAGAATGAAGAAAAGAAAAGAGAGGGGTGGAAGAGAGTATTTCAGGTTAAATATCAGAAATTTGAGTTAGTAGACAAATCTCTTTGCAAGACAAGGACATATCTTACTTGTTTGCTTGTTACTTGCATCTTCCCCATTTATCCGTCCGAAAATTGGAATGCCAAACTGAATCAGCTCTCTCTTGTTTCCCTTCATCTGCTTGTTGAATAAAATAAAAGTGTCACCTATATTCAACATTTAAGAAGATTCACTTAGTTGTTGTAGATAAGTACTTCAACTTGACATATATTTTTCCAGTAAAGACAAACTCTTCCATTTTCAGATTGCAAGTAAAAGAACCAACATCTTAAGAACAACATAGCTTGAAGGAGCAGGTGATGATGAATAAAATAGTACGATATGCAAATGCAATGCCAGAAACACTACATCAGTACAACAACCTTCAGATTTCTTACTTCAAAAACAAACATAAAAATAAAAAAACATACAAACACACACGCACACACACATAAGAATATGAGATGTGTTCAACCATCAAACATAAAACAGACAGAAATGTCACCAGAGAGTTCCCCATTCTGGCCAGCAACCCGGAGTTCATTAACGAAATCAGTCAACTTAGATAGCTCTGAGTCAGTGAATACATCCTCGTACAACTTTAAACCTTTGACAACATTCACCTGCCAGTCATAAACAATCTCAATTAGCCACAGTTGGCCGTTGTTTCATTTTCTTTAATAGCATATACTGTAGAGAATCTAATCTTTTAAATTTTAAAGGAGGAGCTCACCGAATGCCCCTTCACTTGCTCCTTGGCCACGAATCCTTTTGTCAACTTGACTTGAGCAGCACGCGTACTGCAGTCTTCATGGTTGAAACATATGTTGGCATTGTTCTCGCTGGGCAGCACTTCTTGGGATCCTGCATCAACCAAGGTATGAAATGTAGCTAGAACGATGACCCCAGAAAAAATGCTGAAGGAAAGGAATCTACCACGATAGTAAATTAGATGCTATCACAAAAAAAAAAAAAAAAAACTAAATCGTTTCTAGATGCATTGCATTATTGGAATATTCTGTTATTATGATCATACCAATCAATGGCCAATGGTTTGCAAAGCCAAGCCACTAAGAATTTCAAACTTTAGTTCCTCAACTTGCACTACCAAGCAGCACCTCAATATCGTCTCAATTTAACCACCCTCATATTGCCTTGATGGCAATGCATTGATCATGCTTGCTAAGGTCAGGAGGTGGAGGGTTGGCAGCGGCAACAACAACAATTAACAAAAACCAGGATAAGAATCTCAAAAACAATCAAGCAGATATAAATCCAAGCTTAATTACTCGTGTTTCATTCACATTGTTGTCTTCCTGGTCAACAGCCAACCCTTTTTTGGCTGGACAAAATAATTGTAGCATAATGTTACCAATTATGCGGGGTCAGGTCAATAATAATTAATAAAAGCCTCAAGAAATCAAGAGCGGGACAGCACTACCCAGGACCCCAACCTTGAATTCGGTTTT
The DNA here is from genome assembly GCA_020883675.1 of Bruguiera gymnorhiza. Classification (NCBI taxonomy): domain Eukaryota; kingdom Viridiplantae; phylum Streptophyta; class Magnoliopsida; order Malpighiales; family Rhizophoraceae; genus Bruguiera; species Bruguiera gymnorhiza. The sequence continues at coordinate 582,032 of JAIRCJ010001053.1, forward strand.
CCTGCTTCCCAAACACAAAAAATTTTGTCCACCTTCACCGGTTCGTCCGTCCATCTTAACGGACTTGACCCGGCACCTCTGCGCTGGTCAAAGTGTCCGTCAACATGAACAGCGTTGCGATTGGCTAAAGGAAATGCGAAAATTTGTCAAAAGCCCCACAGCCCAACACCCGTCACCAGAGAACCAAACAGATCGCACGGAGGACGTCAACTTAAGATCAGATCGGACGGATGACACCACGCGCCGCCTGCAGTAAAATCACTGCACACATCTCCACGCCTCTACGGGTGTTCGCTACGCCCGAAACTAACTGTAACACCGGATGCAGACAAGCCAATCTCACCTCGTAAACTCAAACCCCCACCGAAGCCTCGAGAAATAAAATTATCAACCACGTCATTTTCTTCTATTTTCTTTTATCTTTTTTCCTTTTTCACTTAACGAGTGAAAAAAAATAATATATTATTTAAAGACTAAATAATATATTTATATATATCAAAAACAATGGAGGGTAGTATAAAATTTTGTGGTGGGATTTATAAAAAAAAAAACATTTTGATTTATGGGAAATTGGAAAAAACAGGTTTTCAAAATCTGAAAAATCAGAAAAACAGAAAGATTTAGAGGACGGCATCTATCATTTTGTCTGACTGGACTGGACGGGGTTGATTTCAAAAAAATAGAGAAAATTTCAACAGTTGTTTGAATCTCGGATCTGATGATGGTGAAAAACATGTTTCTGTTTGCTTCCTGGGAAAACGGACAAAAAATTAGTTCTTTTGCACTTCAAAAATGAATTAGAAAATTTCTCAAAAAAATAAAACAAGGTTAATTCAACCCTCCCAAAGGGAAAAAAAAAAAGATGCCGTGTGCATAAAAAAGGAAGCAACTTTGTGTGGCAACGAACCGTAAGATTCAAACAATTCAGCTTATAAATCCAAAAAGCTCAGGAGAACCCAGAACAGGAAGAGTCGTAAGACAGGAACCAAGCTAGAATTCCGAGTTTGCTCTGCAAATTTACCGGATTTTAACTTTGTAGGCTAATTCTCGGTCGCGATTTTCATGAACTAGCACAGAACGGTCAAAAAAGACTGTTTCTTTAGCGGTCACCAATCAAAATAAGCGCAGCGGAGAAACTTTTTGGCAATGGTCAAACACAACGAAGAAGAAAGCTGCGTCTACCTGAACCAGTAATCTCGCTATCGGGTGAATACTCCTCTTCAGCAAACTCCTCGCCGACATTGCCGACGGTGTCATTCTCCAGCCATTCCGTCGCTTTCTCGCTGTCTTTTCCTTTTTCATCCGATGGAACCTCCACCGGCACCACATCGTTGCTGTTCCTCTCGCTGCTGCATTTGATCGTCTCCTCCATTTTCCTCTCCGTCACGCGTCTCAGCTCCACCGCCACGTCGGCTATAGAATGGTATCTCTGCATCTGGAGCACCGGGATCCAGTTCAGTCTCCTACTGTGTATGGCGGCGAACACCGACTCGTACTCCGACACCGTGCCTCCGCCGAGCTGAGCGATGTGGCCGCAGAGAGCATCGATTATTGCGTTGGCCGCGGCGAATTCCCCGCGAAACCAGGCTAGGATCGCGTCCTTCGCGAACGCATCCGCCACCACCATCGGAGGAGCTTGCATGGGGACCACTGAGGGCCCCACCGGAGGAGCTCGTTCCTTCGGCGACGCTGGCCCAGCCGCCGTCTGCATCACTGAGAGATTTCCACTAATTCTATACGCTAAGCGTTGCTCACGTCGATTTTGGGTGTTTCGAATCTCCGAAATATCGGGTTCGTCTTGTTACCAGCCAGCCGAGATATCGGTAAGAATATCGGGGCAGTGTGGATTAAGAGAGAGAGAGAGAGAGAGAGAGAGCGAGGGTTAGGTGCAACGCCCGGGGAGGCTATGTGGAAACCGGGCTTGGGGGTTCCATGTATATTGGGAGGACTCGTGGGGCCCATTGATGACATGTCAAATTTCGAGACGCCTGACGTGGCAGGAACGAAAACGAGGGTTGGTGTGGTCAGCCGTGGCCAACGGGCAAAAATGGAAATGTCGAAGGGTTGGAGTGGGAGGTACAAAAACTGTTAATAAAATGGGGGGTTGTCGGCAAAGTCACAATTGAATTTCTATTAGCCATCACCTACCGTTTATGGAGGCCGCCAGCGAACGAAATTTAGTAGGCAACTAAGAGAATGTTTGTCTTTGCTCTAACAACATTCAGTTTAGAAAAATTAAAAATAGGGTATTAAGGCTTTGCTAACATCTTTTAAAATTTATTTATTTTTTGTGTTAATTTTCTTTTTTAAAAAATAATTTTGGATTATTTTATAAATTTAATAGTAATTCATACATATTATTTGATCTAAATATTTTTAATAGTAATATTTTAATTATTTTTATTTCATAATAAATAGAAGTATTAATTAGTCGTTTTAATAAATAAGTAATATTAATTGATAATAATAAATGTTATTAATTTAATTAAATACTATTTTTTTAATTTATTTATCAACAGCAATAATTAATATCAACAATCAACAATCAATAATAATACCAATTACCATCAGCTAAGTCATATTTCTTGTGCAAATATGGATATTTTAAGAGATTTTTTTCTTGCATTTTTAAGATATATATTTTTTTCTATTCGATATAATTTCATTGACCAATATATCAAGCATTTGACTATTAACTTTATTAACAATTATGCAGAAACAGAAACAGATGAAATACATGATTGCATATATGCAATATGGAGTTTAAAAAGTGAGATTGAATGGGAATGAAACGTTGAATACTTAATAAGTTGTCAAAAAAGTTTTAAGACCAAAATAGAAGTTGAGTTGAATTCCTATACTAAGTTATGATTTTACTTAAAATAATTATAATTTTGTGATACTGTTTTGATTAATATGGTTAATATATGTAAATAATTTTATCACATTAATACTGTTGTAATTTATTAACTTCATAAATAAACTATATTTATTGTATATAATATAGCAACGAAAATTTAAGAAAAAAAATTAATAAAATATTTATATGATAACATTTACTTAATTTTAAGATTTAGTAATTAATTTTTACAATTTATAATATTTTACTATTAATTTAATAACTTATTTATAATTTTTATTAATATCATAATACAATTAAAATTGTAATATGTATTTTAATATAATTAAAAATTTTAATATACGGGTCTATTTTATTTTTTTATTAAAAAATAAAATATAACAAAGAAAAATATTTTTTAATAAATATAATAAATGTACACAATATATAAATTTTATACTAACAAATTCTAATTTCAAAGTACTAAACCAAATGATAAGGATAGGCATTGGGGGAAGCGGCCAGGGCGATGTTTTAGGAGGCCGAGGTGGGCACAAGTAGCCTGACAGCATGCCAACAAGTTGAATGGATGTATAGTTGTTTCCCTTTTTCCTGATTTCTAGTTTTTGTGCTTCGCCTTTCCTTTCAGGGCATAAACCGCTAAAATATGTCAAAACGATGAAACAAGGCGATGACACTATGGAAAATATACTTAGCAATTTAATAATTCCAAAGGAATGTACGGCGAAAGTGATCTGCATTGATTTTTTTTTTATGCTGTAGAACAAAAATCATAGCAGAATTCACCGCCGGTCCCGTGTTGGTAATGGCCACAAGCCGTCGACCCGAAGAACTGGAAAAGTCGAGAGGGAAATTTAATTAATGGGCTTGCGTTGGAATCGTAAACGAACTTCCCAAGGCAATTTGAGTGGGAACACCATCGCCCGTTTCGTCGGCATCAATCAGACCGTTTTGTTGATTGTAAGTAACAATCAATTGTGCTCGTGCGCAATAGACATAGCTCGTGAGCGCAAGCAGCGTGGCGAGGGTGGGGGGGGGGGCGCGCAGGGAGGGCTAAAGGCATCTCGAAATGATAAAATGGGAGATCCCATTGAATGTGGGCCCCGTTTCCCGTCATCCGATGAGGTTGATTTACGTGGAGGGGGCCCCCCGCAAGGGAAGCCTCTATATTGTGGGCCCCACGGCAGATCTCTTTCTCGAGGATACATTTTTGTCATCGAACGTCGCCGGTTTGTTTTGTAGCCACCGAAGCGCATTGCGCACGTGCGGGCGACCGCGCCTTGCAACTACCACGGGGCCCTTTGGGACTGTAAGCCCAGCGGGAGCGACCGGAATTTTGGCACGATCATGCTCCATCTAATTTTATAAACAAATATATAAATATTCCAACTATGATATCTTTTAATTAATAAGCTTAGTTTAACCAAGAATACCCCATTTAATAAAAGTTCGCTTCCAAAACGAGTCTTAAATAACTCATTTTTTATTAAATAGAAATATCTATATATATATATATATACACTTGAAAAATGAGTTTAACATTATTATTAATGAGCTTATTATCAACTTTTTTTTTTAAGATTATTTACAGTTGACTTGTTTAATAAATGAGGTTTTTTTTTTTTAAAAGGTAAACTAAGATATTACTTATTTATGTAATTAAACGTGCTCTTGCCTAGCCGAGGTGTTGAACCCTTAATGGATGTATCAATTTGTTTACACTCTTACCCGCAACGAAGCACAGCCGGGCCAATTAAGCCACCCCGTCGATTTTGCCTCTCGCCACACGTTAAAACTTGCAAACAAACGGTAAGCTTTATATTTAACCCGAGCTGGGGGCTTCCAGCCATTCTCCGCTTCTCTTGAAACGAGGGGGGGGGTTTCGAAATATGCTTCTTGTCCTGTTGCTTTGTTATGGAAAAAGAAATGAAAGGCATCCCAATTCCCATTTTTAAGTGGAATGTAACACCAATTGGATGGTCGGATTATCTTTTAACTTTATTAGGTTCACCTTAGGTGACAAGCAGAGTTGGAAATAAAGAGAGAGACAGCAATCATGTTACGAGATCGTTGGCTAGACGTGCGCTTTTCTTGACGCAAAATAGACGTAAGTTGATCTTGCACGACCATAATTACTTGTTGTCTATTTATGGTTCGATCAATTATTGTATTCATGTGTCTCATGACTACGTATGTATAACTGAGGATGATGTGACTTAACATTTTAATTTGTGAACCTGTACATGTCTTATGTCAAAAACCCGAATCCTGTGACATCTCGGAATAGGCACTGAACTAACTAGGGGGACCGACCACGGAAAGACCTCATTCCACGATCCATTTTAGCCAGGAAAAAGTCGTGGTGCGCATGAGAGGCCCCATTGCAAAAGTGTGGAGACCATCCCATGACCCTCACCCACATACCACGAGAAATAGCCACGGAGGAAGTCGATGGCATTTGAAACACTTCTTTTACTCATTCTTGCCAATTAGAACTCTACATGTATCCGCATCAGTTTCCATGTTGATTATTGTTTCCTTAACGAGAAAAATTAGGCCACATTTGAGATGGAGGGGAAAAAGAAAAAACCCATTTCCTCGCATCAGTTTCCATGATTATGAGATCAATCACCCCCTGCCTTATCAAGCCACAAGCTTTATACATCTTCTGCTGCTTTTGGTGAGAACCCATTTTTCTTCGTTATTTCAATTCAACGTCGGGGGACAAGGCTTTAATTGGATACGACGAACCGGAACAAAAATAGACATGCGTGAGGTGATGCAACGGTTATTGGGACTTTGTGGATGTAATGGTGGTTTTTATCACAATCATATGAAATTTTTATTTCAGCTGATTGCGTGAAAGTTAGGTTTTTGAGGATAGAAAAGGCGAATAAAGTCATGGCCTCGCCGTGGGATGTTTGGCTTAATGAAATGACTCGCTTTTTGGATGCCTTTTACCGTCTGATGATGTGAAGCATGGAGGGTGACAAATGGTCTATTTATCAAATCACGGTTATGAAAATCGAAGGTCACGGCCTCTTTGGGCAAAAATATGAATTACGTGAAATGGGGTTTTTTTTTTTTTTTTGGTTGGATGATTTGAATGTCACTCACTCATGTGGAGAAAAAAATGAAAATTTATCAAACTAATATCTGAACTCTCAGGAAGAGATGACGAAGACAAATGAAAGACAAGAAGGGGCAAAAAAACACAAAAAGAAAAAGGGTGATGGTTGTGGTTGTCTTTAATTTGGGGTTCATTTCCATGGAAAATGGTCGTGATCAGATGCTCCAATTTGATGCTGGTAGAGAGAGATTTTTGATTGGACTGTGAATTACATGATATAATGTTTTTTATTTTTTATTTTTTCATATCTCATAAACTTCTTCGCTTAGGAGATTCAAACATAATATATCAGTTTTAAAAAACATAATATAAAGTTCTAATTATCGGGATATACTCTCGAGATAAATTAGCTTATGGGTTTCCAATTCAACATTGAACAATTTTGTTTTTTTTTTTTTAACGATCCAATTGTATAAACTGCACAAGTCAGAATCCAGAGAAATAGAACAATCTTTCTTTTCATGCATACTCGCCGATACAATAGAATAGCTAAAGGGCAAAAAAAGCTTAAAAAACACATAGGGACCATTATTTCTTTTTCTTTTTTTTATTTTTAAAGCAGTTGGCAAGTTGTGCGCCTGAAGAATGGCGTCAATGAGTTGAGATTTAGAAGAAGACAGAATGTCATTGCATTAACATTTACAGTTTCTGGCCGCAGCTCTTCATCACCAAGATATCTGAGCGTACGTGCATTTTGCCTTACAAAACTGCTTTACACAATTCGAAGACAAAACTGACCACATGCCATCGAGAAACATAAATAATTCATCATGATGTGCCATTTTGAATAATCATAGATAATGCAATTTTCTTCGCAGTAAGGTCAGCAAGGTACAACATGCCAGTTTATGATCGTTAGTCCTCAGCTAGGGGTTTGACCTTTGCGTATTGTATATGGAAAAAAACCACAGAAAGAAAAATGGAAGGACAATATTATCTTGGCGTGAAGATTCAACTCTCTAGAAGTTCATGTGAATTTTACTTTCAATTGAAAAGACCGACCGATGTATTAATGTAACAAGATCATCACAGGCTGCTTAGGTTGAATGGGGTCCAATCTTGCACATACGTTGGGAATTCGGAACTAATTTTCAATTCCTTGTGGTATTAGTTTCTTCATTAAAATACAGCGAAGGACAGGAACTAATGTTATATTATTTATGAATGAAATGGACACTAGTACCAAAGTATCAATATCGTTGTCATTAACTCTTTATTATTTTTCTTCTAACCATATGGGTTCAAACTTCAAAGTCTATTACTTGCAATGAAGTTAATTTAAAAGGTCAAAGACATATGATGAATTGAAAGGTCAAATATTTGCCATTGGCCCATTGCAAGGATTACGGTTCGAATATAGGAGCTGAAATGAAGAACCCGGACAGCTCTCATGTTGGACCAGTTAGCATTTTGCTCAATGTCACTTTAATTGTGATGTGAAAACTGATGGGGTGTTGTTCGTTGTTACAGACCAAATTACCCAACTTGTAAGAAGAAGAGTAGAAGACGCTCCTAGCTGTTAATTGCTGTATACTGCAAAGCACCTAAAAAGGCAGATTGTTCGCGGACAAATCAACTTTTCGATGGCAATTGACCCAGAACTGGAAACAAAAAGGGGGACAATTCGGCATTTAGCTAAAAGGTTTGCACATGATGTAAATAACCCAATTAGAGAAATTCTAAATATGGGTCCAGCGATGACAGAGGCAATGGCAAGCTTTTTTTTTTTTTTTTTCCTTTAATAGTAAGTACTATGTTCTGTTGTACAACGAGGCCACTTAGGATCAGGCAGCGATGCTTAAAGATGAACTTTTTTAACGGGATCCTTTTGGGCTTCCTGCAAGGCCTCAATAACTGGTCCACGTTCATGGGCTTACTGTATCTGGAACGTCGGTGTCCTTTTCTAGAAGCCTTCTGGGCTTATTAGCTTTCCCACAACCTCAGTCCCATTTTCCTTGCGACTTACGAGTAAAACTACCATGGAAATTACCTTCGGCATGGACATAAATAAGTATAGAATAGAAAAGTGCATTGACACCTAATGTACTTTCATTTTGGAGTAAGCTGCCCTATGCAAATATAACAGATATTTATGTGTTTGAGGTAAGGCCAATCCCTTTTTCTTTTGTCAATTTACTCGAGTTCGGACACAAAACTGGAGTCCCTCAATCCTAGAAATCATCCCAGTGCCTGAGTCAAGCTCATTGTGGTGAGTAAAGCTATTTAGCATACAAATACCAATAATGTCTTTATACCAATCCGTAACAAGTAGATTACATCATTATTTCATCAATAAGAAAGAAAAACCACACGCATACTCGAGCACATGTAGTCATTCACAAACAAAGAAGATGCACCACTCACAACAATCCAAGACAACAAAACCAATATTATTCATCAAATTATTGTATTGTAATGCAAAGTTGACGCCGCCCAGTTTTGTTCATCGGGGTCTCTTGCTCTTCACTGGGAGGAGTTGTACTTTCTAGCACCAATACTTGAGGTACTCCTGATCTTAATCTTGGCACGGTTTATGTACTCTGTAAACGTATCTTTCACAGAGGCATTGTCAGTGTGTCCTTTCCCTGAGGCTTTCTTATCATCTTTTCCTGATCCATTCCCTTTATGGTCACCAAGGTGAGACATTGTCCTAAGCTTGATTTTAGCACGATTGATATAGTCGGTGAAACTATCTTCCTTGTACACTCCAGATTTCTTGCCTTCTTCTTTGTTGACATGAGGTGTCTCTAATTTGGAGCTGTCCTTTTTCCCTCGGCGAGAATTCTGCTCAGAAACTTTGGCAACTCTGACGGTTGGAGGCTGCTGGCTTGAACGATCAAGGATGATGGGAACCGCTTCAGCTGCTTCCTCATTTTTCCGTTTGTTATGGCTATGGAGTCGGCCACCTTCCATTGATTTATGATGCTTTGTTGCTAGAGGAGGTGGTGCTGAAGAGCTTGGAGTAGGACTAGCAGGACTAGCCCCTTGTACTCTATGTGACACGCGACGGATCGCTTGGAAAGCAGGACAGTCACACATTTTTTCACAAGCAGGGTTGAGGCGGCTATTCCTATTTCCTTTCTAGTCCATGAAGTGAAGTGATGTTATGCCAATAGCAGCTTAGGACAGCCTAAGGAGTTTAGGCTTTATATTGCTCAGATTGGAATATGGAGGAGAAAGTGGGCTAGAATTGAAAGCAGCTTCCCAGTATCACCAATATTATATACCACTGCGCCTAGTGAAGCCCGTCCTTATGCTTCTCGTGTGAATATGGGTTGGCAATTGCCAGATAATCTCATCGGGCATTTGGGCCTAGATTCCTGATAGTTTTTCTTGAAAGAATAAAGTTCACGAGAACTTTTCTAAGTTTTTCAAAGCGATATGATGCTTTTGGGATTGTATGCTGCAACGCACTTTTTTGCCCATCCTTGTCTTCAGAAAGCTAGTTTGAAATGTATGTAAGGCGCATAATTCAAGTAGAGAGACCTTGAGACCATCTGGCTGCTCAGAATAGGCTAGAAATCAAAATTATGCAGTTTTACGACTTTATTGGATGGTGCCAAGTCTCCCCGATTGGGGCAGAATGCGAGGCCAATTTGGGTCCCTCGTATGCATAGGTGAATACTTGGTAGTGGCATGCAACACATAAGCACTGACAAGGAATCGGATTCTGCACGAAAGAAAGGCCAAAAGATGGCACCTGTTGAACTCGTCTCAATGAGAATATACTTCTGAAGCTATCCCAATTACCGAGCTTGCAAGTCAAGAGAAGCCGTAGAAATCTATGCTATAATGTTGCCTGAATCACTCAATATCACAGCATTACTATTCAGCTCAGCTGGAAAGGTCTTGCCTTCAATCCAGTGCTATTCACAAGCTACTTGCATTTCCTCTGACGATACTGCATGACCTTTCATACAAGAACAAGGAGCAGTATCACCCAAAGTTGAATAGCAAACACAACAGTCCATTCTTCTGCCCACATAGTATCAGATCTGTGATCAATGGCAACAGAGGCATGGAGCATCCCTAATTGCAGAATACTAGGAATTTTGGCATACTAATATCTAAGACTAAACCATTCCAATTTGTCAGCATGCATACAAGACATTGAAATTAAAGCCCAAAGCACTCATTTGCTGTGGCAGAAAATCAGATTAAGCACAATATTTAAGATCTCAAAGCAATAATGAAACAGGTTCTAAAGCTAACAAAACATTCAAGTTTTGCTCATGCGAGACATCAAACTCCTTTACTAACCACACATGTTAGGCGAAATCCACACAGCAGGAGGATCATTGCCGCCATCTATAGGACCAAATGGATGATAAAACTTCAAATTGTTTTCTTCTAAGTTGAAGATGCCCATATCATGATAGCTGGTTCGTTCATCATCGGGATAAAGTTCAAGATTTTGTCCATCATCCGCAAAGTAAATTGAAATTTCCATCAACCCTGGGAAGTCTCTGGTAGAAAGAGAAAACAGGTTAGTTTGGCCCACAAATAAAGCACGATTCTGCAAGTTGTCTGCATGAGTCCAATTTGTGGGTATTGTAAGATCAAACTTGTAGACATCAAATCTAACTGCTTGATAGCTTTCTTGTTTGGTGTGAGAAATAATGCATCCGTCTTTAAAATAATGCCTAATGACTAGCAACAAATCTGCAGATGACTCCAACAAATAAAACTTCTTGTCACTTTCCATCCTCAATGCTGCTTCAAGTCCCTTATAGTTGGGCATGGGGTAATCCATATACCTGTCAACTGAAATTCTTTTTATAGAAGATGGGTCGCGAACATCCCAAGCTTCTATCATTCCATATGAACTAATGGCATAAAATGGTTGGTCTTTGCTGAAATAGGTGACACAAACATTGTCAGGATATGGTGCTGCCAAGCCAGTCCGTGTTGTATCTCCAAGCTTACAGATAGCAAGGTCAGCGTTTGCACCTTGTATAGCCATTAATGTGCAATCACCATTGCTTGAAGTTAATGCTGATAATGGGAGCAATAAAAAAGCAAGCTGTCTTACAGAGCACTGATAGTAGTTTCCTGGTGTCATATCCCTGAAACAGAAAGATTCTGATGGCTGGCCTCGTATTTTGAACTTTTCCACTGAGCCATCCACTGTTCGAGTCACACCAACTACACAAGGAAGTGACTTGATGGATGGGAATTTGATGACATCATTAGATAAATCTGAGGAGGAAGAGAATGGAGGAGCCCACCATTGTAGGATTCAACAAAGGCCAGCAAACCATGGGAGAACCAGAAGTAGCAAACAGCACTTAGTAGTACACTGCTTGTTTTCTTCTTAATGTCAATAACTTGTTCATTTATGGGATTAAAGAAACGATGCACAAGGTTGACGGAGGCTTCATGCTTAACACCCCGAAGAACGAGATGTGGAACTTAATCAGTGATGTGATCAACGAGTAGTGGCAACCTTAGTGTTGACTGAGTGTCCTCATAAAAAGGCCTACTTGTCATATAACTAAATGATGAATGGAATTGGAGACCTGATACAGCGGCACCAAAAAGCCTGGGAATTCTACCTGTAACATACTGCATAAGAAACATACAGGCAGCGACCATAATAATTAATAAAAGAACAAGAAATATCCAAAAAGGGAAGACAAATTTGATTTTCCGTTAACCTAAGATAATTTAGTCACACTTTTGAAACCAAAACAGTCAATAATTTAATCTTCCATAGAGCAGCTAACAATCAAGCTCAGCTCCTAATTAACAAGCAAGCTCGAAAGAAGACAGTGTCAACTAAGACATCTAAATTCTAATGTATGCACTGTCCTCTAAACAACCCTATATGGAAATTCGTTAATTCAAAAAGACAAAAAATAAAAAATAAAAAAGGGTTCTGTGATTAGATACAAAGAGAAGGGAAATAAGGGAAACTAAACTGGGCCAAGTTGTCAAACAGAGGAACAAAAACATGACCTGCAGTGTTTGCCTACATTAATAGTTCACCGTCCAAAATGGATCAATAAGATGTTCAACAAAGACACTGGTGTGAAAGCCAATTGGTAAAAGCACCTACATGGAATTTCTCCCAGCAGAGCCAAACAGACAAGCCTAAATCAATAAAATCTTAGTGCATCTCCTCCCAAGGTGCCACCAGATCCACTCAAAGCTAAAGCATACTTTTAGTAACCAAATTGCAGAAAGAAGTGGAAGATGATACAGACCCTAAAGACAACGGTGGATCGATCAATGAATAAAATGTTGAATATATATTAGAGACAATTTTGGGTTAGAACAAAACAGTAACAGCTGAACATCAACAGAAATTTGATTTCCAGCTAGGCTAAGATAATATAGTCATGATTATGAAACCAAAACAGTCAAAAACCTCTTCCTTCCATTTTTCAGCTAAGAAGCGAGCTTGGCTTCTAATTAACACGTATAAGATGAACACATTGAATGCTCCAACAAGTCAATAAAGAAGGCATTATTAAAACAGGGAGATCAAAAAAAAGGCCCCAAAGAACTAATTATAGTCCAGCAGGTTATATGTATACAACATTGTGGACAACAGTTAACAAGGATTAATAATGTCTAATGTTAAAACAAAAGCAAGGATGATCTTTCAGCATTTAGAGCTGGGTATTCATAACCTTTGCTGACGGTCTAATATGGTGATAAAAATCAGGTTGAATGATAATTTTTTTTGAAAAAAAAAAAAAAACTGAAAAGAATTTCTTCTCAGAGTCGAATAAAATCCATAGCAATTGGAGATACAGCAATAATAATAACAATAATACCTCCAGTAGCTTCAGAGCCCTCATTGGAAGTTTCATATTTGGAGAGAGTAGCAGAGAGGAGAGGGGAGACGGAAGCAGAAGAGAAGCACCCATTGTCCCCTTAGATTCCTACTAGTCTACTCCACATGACAGGAGAGTTTGAAAGACCGAAAAAATAAAGAGGGCCAGTTAGGGTTTAAGGAAGATGGATTAAAGACAAAGTCTATTTAAAGGGTTTTAGACTAATTAAGTAAATAATCTATAATTAGTACACGTCTACACAATAATCCTGACGATCATATTATTGTAATCAAGTTATAAAAAGGAATAACGATAATATCACAATAATAATATTCTTGGAGAACCCGTCTGTCAAAAAAAAAATAAAATTAAAAATAAATATAAATAAAAGGATAATAATTTCTCTCTCTCTCTCTCTCTCTCTCTTTTTTTCCGTTCCTTTTTCTTTTTTCTTCCTCTGCGTTTGCTTTGGCTTTTATTATTATTATTCCCATCGCCGCCGCCGGCGGATGTGCTCATGCTGTCGTTTGCAGCAACGCTACGCAAAGAGAGCCGAGGTCCTTTTTTTTTTTCATTTTTAATACAAGAATTTTTAACACACTCAAAATATTTATGGTATCGTGAGTGATCGCGGATACCCAACAAACTCTTCACTACCAGGAGAGTGGAGGAACTGCTTGGAAGGCCTTGGACTCTCCTTCGTTCGATTGCGCCCAAGTCATAGCATCGTCTGAGAATGATAAACTGTATTTTGCCCTGGAGAGATTGAAGCTTGGGATCTCAGTGAACCGCTCTAACATAAAACAAACTCTAGTCGCCTAAGTTCATCGCTTGTTTTCGTTTGATGATGATCTTTACGCAGAGGAGGAAATAGACTTGAATGGTCACACCTACCATAAGAAAGAGATCGATTATATTGTCGAATCATCTGGGGATCTCTTGTTACTGACCGGCTACATCCATGATACTAATGGGCTTTATAAAACAATTGGATTTAGGTGTTTTTTTTACATGGCAGATTACAAAATTGTTCCTTACTATCATCTTGCTCGCTATCAGACGCCCACTAGTTGTAGTAGGTCTGCTACACCACCACCTTTTTGGGTTGCTCCCCTATCTCCCTTGCCTTCTTCCAATTGAAAGCGGTTGAGTAGTGGCGATGATTTCTGCAGTGCTGGTGAAGGATGACATCTCCTTTTCCGTTGAAGGGTACTCTTTCGATGACTGCTTATTTTTATCACCATTTATCATTAAGAGACTAGTTGTAGATTATTCTGTTAGCTTGTTTTAGCTGTCAATGTTTTAATTAGATTGTTTAGTGAACGTGAACTTAGTTTCGGTTTTTAGATCTCTCACCTTAAGTTGATACAGGAAAAAGTTACGACCTTTGGTGGAAATTTTGATATTCGGGACAATGCTGAACCTTCTTGTAAAAGGGTTAATGTCTCGAAGCCTTGACATTTTTGCTCAAGAAAGCAAGAAGTAAGGTCACTTCACCTTTGCTCTTGCCCTGCCTATACTTTCAAGCTAAGCCAGTGTCTCTGAACTTACCAAACTTCATTTTGGGGCATTGGCATTAATAAGCCCACCAAACATCAACTTTAGTATTACATTCAACACACTTGGCATTCAATCCCTTAGAACTTGGACTCAGCTATAAATGGAACATGGACGGAGAATATTGAGTAGGAGTAATTGCCGGACAGTATTTTTTCTGCAATGTTTCGATTTGCAGTTTCAGTATAATGATTCCCATCCCAATTTATGTATTCAGCGGTATTGTTGCAAGGACTTGCAGCCACCATGCTCCCGTTCAATATCTTGGTCTCGCCACAAGCAATCCTATTGTCAAAATTTAATGGCGACCCACCATATCCACAGCAAGCTGCCAAAGGCTGCTTGAAACCTGAAATCCACGTTACACTAAAATTGGTAGGAATAGAAAATTGAATATAACAGAGTCTGGGAATTAGTGGATATTAAAGGACGACCATTATCTTAATAGCATACCATACTGAGAAAAATTCGAAATGAGGTCCAACTTTATTGAAAACATGTCCACATAGGTGATATCAGCATCGGGAAATTGTCCCCTGAGCTTTGTGCAAAGATCATGCAGTTGTGTGTTGAAAATATTAGCAGCATGATTGTGTGAGCTAACACAACCGAGCAGATCAAGCTTGGATGTGTTTTTCCCAAACGTTGAGATGATTCTGGGCAGGCAGCCAAGTGGTCCTGTGTTATGAATCCAGAAATTCCTTGCGCCCATATCATATAATCTCTGGAAATAGAAGAATCATCAGCGTGATATTATAAAGCCATGTACCTGGCAGAGCATAATCTTGAAACATCTCGCAACAACCTTAATTCCAGTCTCAAATTCAGACAGAATTGTTGGAATAAAAGTCAGTACTTGGTCTTCTGATTTCGAATAGAATAAACCATCGAGATCATTCTGACCCGTGTCGAACATGTAAAGGCCTTGCTTGAAGTCATCCTCCGAAGGGAGATACTTTGAAAGTTTCTGATCTAAAAGAAATCCCAGAGTCAGTAATTTCTTCACAATACCCATATCAACATATTATCCTTTTAGCTGACACCCTAATGCTTTTAAGTACATATTAGTCTAATACCTTTGGCAAGTAATTCATGAACTCGAGCCTTGAACCTGACAAATTGAGCCACCTGAATTCCAAATGAAAACGGACATCTTGAAGCTGCATTTGCTGAAATTATAGTAGACCCTCCAGCTGCAAAATTACACCCATTTTGGAAATTTGGGGCACCAACGGAGTCCAAATATGGATTCAGAAACGGTAGGTGCATTGCGTCCACTACAACAGACCCGAATCGAATACATAATTTAGTTCAACGCTCACCAAGTTTTGATAGCGCTTTTCTTCGAGGAACACAAAAGCAACAACTCATATTACAGTATAGAAAAGAGTAGAGATATATGTGAAATGCGGGGATACTTTACTCAAAAAATCGATGATTAACCGGCCATCACAGAACCGACCAGATGGCCTGAGGAAGTAAGTCTGTCCATTGGGAGGTCCGACCGGAAAAGCAACACCTGCAACCATGTTGCCTGTGTCTGAGTTGGAATCGCCGAAGTTGAAAACTGCAGCAGGGTAGCTGAAGTTCAAGGGATTAACAACGGGAACAAAGGCGAAAATTACAGTGAACGAGACAATCATGGCAGAGACCGCAATAAGAGCCATGATGAGTGAAAGAAGCTGGACAGGCCAGAATCAGCAAGAGGAAGTTATGTAGTGAAACACGAGTCCGGGAAGAAGTAGCTGTAAAGCAAAGACAAAACTATTTGAAACTTGAAAGAAAGAAAAGATTCCTTAATTCCTCAACTGGCGTGTTGCCACCACTTGTTTGAGTCGCGAAGAGAGCACAAAAACTGACCCTAGTGCTGAATCCAGAGAAAGAGAAAGGCAGAACAGTATATGGAAGGACAAATAGAAAGCTACAAGAAACAAAAGGTAAGACATCAGTATCAGGACGCTACGACATCTTTCCCAATGCAAACAGTTCGGTCCTGACCCCAGAACCTAGCATGACCGCACCTGCATGCATGCTAACAACCCTGCCGATCGATCGTAGGATGGGAATTGGATGGCTTTGCCATTTGAAGGAAATGCTGAAACTGAAGAAGACTGGGAACAGTCGATCTTGTGTTCCTCTGCTTGTCCTTCTGGGTTCTGCCTCAGACCGGAGAGACGTTAGCAAAAATTCAATTTAATAAATAAAACTTTGGCTCAACAACCGACCTGTCGGGGGAAACGGGATATCTCAGCGAACCGACCTGTCGGTTGCAGACGAGATATCTCGCCCGCCCGACTCGGCCGCAAATGACGCGCACGCAGCCCACTTGTGGCTGGCTTGGCATGCCGGCGAAATACTGAGCCGGCGGTTGTAATGGCGTTCGCTCCGCAAATTGAGGACCAAGCGAGCGATTGGACTCTTTTTGAGAGAAAGAGATAGCGAGCCGGTTTTGAGCCTCCTAAAGGAAAGAGACGGACCAGAGCATATACCACCAGTTATGATGGGCCTCAACCCTAATGTTAGGCTTTTCTTCGTTCTGACTTGTATGGGCCTCCTTTTCTTTCTTGTTGTGGCTAGTCCTCGGATCACCGATAGAGACTACAGATCGAATTTTAAACTTAAAACTAAGAGTTGTACCGGCTTCCGAGTGTTGTTCTTCAATTTTTGCTTTTGTTTTTGTTTTTTTTTTTTTTCGAGGCCTCCTGCCTTCCTATTGATAAAAAATGACAAAAAAAAAAAAAAAGAACGAAAGAAAAATAGCTGTCAGAGGATTTTCGACTTTTATGTTTTGACCTGTAAGAAGCAATGATGTGCATGGAATTCTAGCAAAATAGAAAGAAAAACACATATACATCAGGATCCATCGATTTCATGTTACTCACACCCATCCAAATCATGCGCTACAAGAAGAGTAAACGTAGACATCCCCGTCTGTGAAACTACTGGCTCCTCTAATTCCTTCTGCCATGGTGAATTACTGATGGAGCAAGTATTTGGAACTTGTCGGACGTAAATTTAAGTGGCCTCCATATCAGTCCAGGGTCGAGCAATTGGCAGGAATTATTTTAAATACCAAGGAAAAACCAGGTAGAGGGTAATCAAGCCATGGGATGAATTTTACAATGTGTGAAGAGGATTGAAGACAACCATCTTTCGCAAATTAACTCATTTTCAGGTTACTACCAATATCCATTCAGTACCTTTGAATCAAATGGCAAACAAAAATCTTGTTCTTGCCCCTTTCTTTTAGCTATCAAGCTAACAAAGGCCATAGAGGATCCAACTTCGTGAGAAGTCAGCTAATTGCTTTAGAGACTACACCTGCTCCCACTGTTCTCCCTCCTTCCCTCAAGGCAAATCTTTGGCCTGTATGCAAAAACAAGAAGTAGATAAAATCCAGAGCAATAGAGTTCCATCATTGCTTACCTTGAAACAATATTGGATATTTGTGACTTAAAGACTCTACCAAATGAATAAACACAGGTACAGAAGTTGCAAAAGTAGCAAGTATGCAAACCAGCAGGCACACAAGCTATTCAAGCAGTGAAAAAGGGCTAAAACAGAGGCATGTTCCACAATCGAAAGATTCACGACAAGATACAAAATAAACCCTTTTAAAGGGTAAGGATACAATTAAAGCTTCAAAAGTATCTGAATTCATATTATCAAGCACCAATAAAAATCCAACACAATGTGTTGGACTTCACTAGATCATCTTAAAACAACATCTAAATCTGCAAAGCAGAAATCACATCCTATAATCACATCCTATTGTGCCTACATGCTTTAAAAGAAGACATTCAGTTGTTTTACCTGCTTCTAGGGGAACCGGATATATCAGCTCAAAAATAGCGGTCACATTGTCACCAGGCATAACCATCTTAACATTTTCTGGCAACTCCACTTTCCCAGTGATATCTGCAGTCCTCATGTAAAACTGAGGCCTGTAGTTTGAGAAGAAGGCAGTATGACGGCCACCTTCCTCGTGTGTGAGGACATATATCTCTGCCTCAAACTTCTTGTAGGTTTTCAAACTTCCAGGTTTGGCAATGACCTAACAATAAGAAGACCAAAACAACAAAGCACGTCTTTACAAAATCACTCTTTAATTTGGGCCAACTTGTGATTCGTACATTCTGCAACATTTAAGAAACTCTGCTAAAAGAAGACAATACTACTACCTCTTGCTAATAATTCAAAGAATTAAATAAAGTAACCCAGAATACTGGACAACTAATACATAAATAGTAAGTCAGACACACACCAACTAAAGAAATTAGAAATATCTACAACAGGTTTGTTGCAACTTACCATTCCTCGTTGAATATCATCACGTTTCAAGCCACGAAGAAGGAGACCCACATTGTCACCAGCCTAGTAAAATGCACAAAGCCATTGACTCATCAGTAGATGTAATAAAGTGGCCCTAAGAAGTACTTAAACTATTAACTTACTTGTCCTTGGTCCAAGATTTTTTTGAACATCTCCACACCAGTTACTGTAGTTTTCAAAGGAGTACCCTGCAGAAGAAATCACAACATTATGAACACAAATATATTATTATATTTATCAATCATCAATGCCAATCAAAGTTGATGCATCACAACTGCTGGACCAAAAGGCTGAAATCAGAATCACAGGGTGAATAATCAGCTCAAAAAACCTCACAGAAGTTGACAAAGAAGCAATTAGAAGTCCCCAACCCAGTTGTTAAGAAGCTAGAGGGGTTGTGGGAATTATGGGAAAGGAAATCAACTCTTGTTGTGTAGCCCATAGCCCACTAGGCCTACTGATGGACCAAAATAAGAAAAAGTTAGAACTAAAAAAAGGGCAAAAAGGAAAAGGAAAAAGAAAAAAGAACAGCATTAGAAACTACCGTCATTAGCCCTAAAACTTCAACTTCTTCACCAACTTTTATAGTTCCTTGTTCAACACGGCCAGTTGCAACAGTTCCACGCCCCTTCAACAAATAAAATCTTAAGTAAATCAGAGCTTGATGGAATGTTGACTCCTGAGAACTAACCTTCTTCTTGTGTATATTCAGAAGAAGCTCTTACAGAAACACAAAGTGAAGCAAATAAGTTACTGCATGCCTGCCTGAGCAGAATAAACGCATGACTATTCCATGTCAAAGCATCTAGAAATTATAGAACCGTGATAAGAGCTTTTGCACAGGCAATAGAAAGGAATTCAAGACAATAGCTATATCATGATAGTTATTTTGTCACCTGTTCTAGATGATGCATGGTTTTTCTGTGCAAACTTTAGTTTTGTAACCCTAATACAGAATAGGAAGGGAGAGAGAGAGAGAGAGAGAGAGAGAGAGAGAGAGAGCTTACTTCCCCGAGGCACAATGCTAGAATATTCTACACAAGAAAATTCCGAATAAGTGTCCCCTTTACCTGAATTGAGAAGACATCTTCTATTGGCATGAGGAAAGGCTTGTCAAGTTGGCGTATGGGGTTAGGAATGTATTCATCAACAGCTTCCATCAATTTTAAAATTGACTTTTTGCCAATTTCCTCATTTGTTCCCTCTAAAGCTGACAGTGCTGACCCCCGAACAATAGGGATTTCATCCCCAGGAAACTTGTAGAAATTAAGAAGATCTGCCAGAAATTACGGAGTGAAGGGTTTGAAGCAAACATAATTGGTCCCAAATAAGAATAGCTGTCACTAAATACAATGATCTTGAAATATTGCCTACCACGGAGCTCCATTTCCACAAGCTCCAATAACTCTGGGTCATTAAATACATCAACTTTATTTAGGAAACAAACAAGTGATGGCACACCAACCTGTGAGATCAAACTAAAAACACACATGAGATGAAGCATAGACAGGCAAGGGTAGGCATAAGCCAAACTCTCATGCACTTCACAAGCTTTAATAGTAAGGTGCCTACCTGGCGAGCAAGCAGAATATGTTCCTTTGTCTGTGGCATAGGCCCATCAGGAGCTGATACAACCAGAATCCCACCATCCATCTGGGCAGCTCCAGTAATCATGTTCTGCATATCAATGAGTCAGTAACTGCCAAGTCCACAAAACTTCAAAGAGACGATTCATGACTTTTTTTAACTCCTGTGGTCAATAAAACAGCAATGATCTATTCCAAGACTTTTATGATGCTTCTTCAATGAAAGATCTAATTTTTGAATCTGGAAACAATTCAAAAGCTCTATGATTTAAATTTATATCCGATTTTACCCACAGAAAAAATTCCAACAATTAAGCTACAGAAACTATGAACAGAAATATCATTTCTAAGAAGGGATTATGTTGTTCTACTGGTCAAAGTTTCAAAATTCCTAGTGGCTACCATATGTTTTATTTTCCTAGTGTGCCATGCACAATGAATCCAGAAAGTAATATACCTCCTTGACAGCATAGGAGAAAATGAAAAACTTACTTTGACATAGTCAGCGTGTCCAGGGCAGTCAACATGGGCATAGTGGCGTTTAGCTGTTTCATACTCCACATGGGCCTAAGCATCAATTAAAAAAGCAAAGATAGTTGAGAAAAAATGAAAGATGTAGGGTGCATTAGTGTGTGTAGGGGGGGGGCACGCAAATGCATGCACAAAGAAAAGGAAGCAATAATACCGTTGCAATCGTAATTCCTCTCTTTTTCTCTTCAGGGGCCTTGTCAATTTCATCAAAGGCAACGATCTTAGCTTTACCTTCTTCTGCTAGTACCTACAAAAAAGTTAAGGTCTTCCAAGTAGGTGACTTGGTGCAGTGCAGAACTACAGTTAAGAGAATGAAAGTATGGGTACAGATATCTGTGTCAAGGTACATATACTGGTGTATAAAGTATAAACAATCAAATGCTTAAGGTCAAACCTTTGTAATTGCTGCAGTCAAGGTTGTCTTCCCATGATCAACATGACCAATTGTTCCCACATTCACATGAGGTTTACTGCAATGAAGAGTAGAAATGCCATACAAATAAGAATATTGTCTGCATTACCAACTGAAAAAAACTATCTTTATTTTTCCCTCATTCCACACTACGCCACCCCAACCTGCTAATCAAGTTCTGTCCTTAATTTTACCATAACCATCATCAGAAAGTGAATTAAATTTTAGCTGCCAAAATGACGGTCCCTCTGCACCCAGAATTCGGAAGTGAGGAAGTTGACGCATTTCTTAATAAAAATTTTTGGAAATAGCCATTAGACCAAGCGCGGTGCCGATCACAAAATGTGGAAACGTTGCTAAACTCATACGCTGGTTGGCGATTGATGGCTTATAAGCTTAGAGAGAGAGAGAAGTGCAAATCTCGATAAACCCACGGACCTTAACTCCATTTCCGCAACCACGGATTTCAAAAGAAGCTAATTTGACACATAAGTTTCTCAAACACTCCCCGAATTATTACACAGAATTGTAGGGACAACAGATTAATAGAGACTTGTACAAGGACATGGAGTTACGAACAAACCTAAACGTGCAAGAAGTAAACAAGAAAAAGAAAGCCAACAAAAATCTTACGTTCGAGTGAAGGTAGCCATGGATCTCCACCAAGGTCCACCGGAAACGGCGGGACTGTCATTCTCGGAGACGGAGAAATGATTCGAGGACGATCCCCGACAGCACCACGAGATTCGGGAAGATAAAGTAGTGTAAAGGCGCTTGGAATTAGGGTTTCTGAGCGCAACTGAAGCCATTGACTTCGAAAAACGAACTGCAAAACACGAAGGAAACGAAGAAGAGAGGCGGCGATGCGTGCTGCTGCGTGTTTTCAGAGGCTCCTGGGGGTTTTAGCTTATCTCCTCTCGTCTCGAGGGTTTTGGCGAGCATCTCGGGCGATTAAACGTAACCCGTATTATTTGCAAATTTACGGACCGGGTTAATGGGCTGTGGGCCGGATTTTAACTCCGCCATGTGATGTGAGAGTTTCGGCCGATAGGGCAATACAATGGCCGTAGGCTTCCGACATTCGAGAAATCAAACTGATTTTTTATTAACCTAAAAAAGAAAAAAAGGGGATCTTTTAGTTACGCACTTCTAATTAATTCTTACGCGCAAACAAGAGTAAAATATTAAAAAAAAAAAAAACCCATTTGCTGTGTTTGAAGTATTGGGTCTTTAGTTCATCATGGACTATTGAGTTTCTATGTCCGAATTTTTTGTTTTTTTTTTTTTTTTGGAGAACATTCTACGTCTTAATAGTTTAATGTCACAGAAATTTGACAAACTTCCTTTTGTTTTCCAATAAGGCCGCACGATAGGGATGTGGTTTAATCAATTTTTGGAGGTTTTTGGAACAAGAAGCAGCAGAATGTCCGTCACTACGTTTATGATGATCAAATAAGCATATAATTACACTCAAACATCAGACAAATTAACAGAGGATTTCAGCCAGAGTAAAGAACTGAGGCGTCAGCATTTGAGTTTTGCTTGCCTTACCAACTTAAATTTGCTTGGCATTGTTGAGGACCAATGCAACCGGACCTCCGCATGGATCAATAAACCCAGCAGAGGTGCAAATTTTATGTTTGCCAATGCCTTCATGGTTCTTAAAAATATAGCTCGCTCTTGTTTCACAAAATTGTTTGCATGTATTCACAGCATAGAATTGTGATCAATTTACACAAACTCTATGAGCTACTGATCTAGAAGACAGCTGACTGATTATGGAATGTAACGCAAGCTTACAGAAGCTTAGGGTCGCATTAGAATTTAGAAGACAAATATGTCATGTACATCACATTCTCTCGCACATCCCGTCAAGATCCAGGCAAGATGTCTCTCAAGAACCAGATAAAACTTCATCCTTACTTCACCCTACACATTTAAGACATCCATGCAAATGCAATTGGTTTTTGTCTGTTGGCCTTTGCAGTTAGTCACTATTCATATCTGTTCATGTTAATCCCACAACTACCATATTGTTCAACTCTCATGCAAACCTCAGAAGTCCGACTGCCATCACCGTTAAAGCTCTGAAGTAGATATCTTTCAACCTGTTATCCACAGTTGTCATAATTTCCTTGTCCTTTAAACTCATTTTGGTTGTCTTCCTGGTAATATCAACAATTGCACTCCTTAGCCTATACACCGCCCCAGAAAGCCAAACCAGACCAAACCCAAATCCAGTGCTGAATAGTCTAGATGCACAGAAGGGCATCCTCCAATAAGCCAATCCTGAACCAATTGTGGTCATAAGAACAGCAAGTCCAGTCCCAGCAATGCCAACAGTGAACTGGGTCAGCAGCTCAGGAAGTTCAGGGCTAGATTTCTTTAGTGACAGCATTGCTGTTTTCCTACTCTGCTTGTTCAGCATCAGAGATAAAAGACACTCATACGCATGGAACTGATTCCTTTTATAGAAATCTGATTCACTGTTTCCTTTCCCACTATTCTTCTTCTTTGAGGATGACTTTAGCTTGGTCTTTTCAGGACTGCCCAGAATAAATGATAGGACATAAAATATGCAAGCAAGAATGAGTCAAAGTAGGCAAAAAAATAAATTTAGGCAACATTAAGAACACATTTGCATAAGTCTAAAAGCATGCTATCTCTCGGGTGACAGATGCACAGTCAAAAATAGGAAATGCCCAGGTTACTTTGCAAACAACCTATGCTTCCCCAAATGCTGAACTCTTTATCTTTGTAGTTATTATGCTTGAGCACAGCTTGACTTATATTAAAGGCTTTGTACTTTTAACCCCAATTTCTTTGCAGTCTACAGTTCCATCTTGCCTTGATTAAATTCCTGTGATTTTGCTGGTTTAGGTAATTTGGAGAAACAGGTTCCCCGAACAACTTATTGTGCTTGAACACAATCTTAGCTTATATTAAATAATATGTACTTTTAAATTCCCTTGTTTGCAGGCTAGAGTCCTATCTTGCACCGAAGAGATTCCATTGACTATGCTGGTTTAAATAAGTCTCGATAAACAGGCTGGCTGTAAACCTCCAGTGTCATAATTAACTTCTGCTACCCATAGCACGTTAGTACTAAAAAAGCCACCATCAAGTTATCAAGCTTGCCTACTTACACAGGCACTTAAGAGCAATTCAGGAACAATTGTGTGGTGATGCTAATTTTAGATATTTGAGTTGCTGCAGTTCTCCCTACAAAGTAAATGGCGAAGATGCCACTCAATTGTTTGAAAAGTAACTCAAATGTCATCAATTTTGTCCATCACAATATTCAAATAAAGAAGCAAATCATATCTTATGTCTTGATCCACCCTTACCATGTCCTCAATAATGTTCTTAGACTTGAGCATATTCAATTAAGCTCCCTCAAGTAACCATATAATATACATCCACTGTGAAATGCATAATCTATCACTTTAACCATCTATACACACACAAGCTTTTTTGTAAATAACTACAATATTGTTGTGTCTATTTCTTTTCTTCTTCTAAGCCCCTGACTTAGTTTGAATGCTTCCCCTTTTTGTTTACAATCTCTCTCTTTCTCTCTCTCTCTCTCTCTCATGTGAGGAGAACCAAATTTTATCTCATGAAGTTTGCTTTCTAATCTTGGCCACATTTTCTCCTCAAAGCATTAGCATCTTTGTCTTTTAAATCTAGCATTCACACCCTCTAAGTCTTAGGCTAATTGGTTTTCTAGGCCACATACTTGAGATTGAAAGAAGAAGAAAAAAATCTAGTTGGCAAGACTTACAGAAATTTCCATCTGCATAAGAAAATGTTACAATACAAAACTGGTAAGTAGAAAATTGAACAAAATGAAGTACTTCTGCAGCATAGGAGTTCAGGTACCTTGTTAACGTTGCAGCCATGAAGTATTTTCCCTTCAAATACTCCCTAGGATTATCAGCCTGTCCATTTCTATCATGCCTGGCCAATGTAAATACTACAAGATGAGAT
Organism: Bruguiera gymnorhiza; assembly: GCA_020883675.1. NCBI lineage: Eukaryota > Viridiplantae > Streptophyta > Magnoliopsida > Malpighiales > Rhizophoraceae > Bruguiera > Bruguiera gymnorhiza. The sequence goes on from JAIRCJ010001053.1 coordinate 607,212, forward strand.
CTTTAACGATTGCCTAGACAATAATGAAGAATTGAATAAAAATCTATAGAATGCCGCAGGAGACAATGGTGAATCTCAATGCTGAGATTATTGCAAATAGGAAGTACTAAACAGCAATTTTATCTCAAATGGAGAGCCAAAGGCATGCAAATAAAAATTCTGGTCACATAATTATTCCACTCAAAATACTGTTAAGTGACATTTCTATGACTTGAACTGGGAGACAGATACAGGGGCTTTTTCCTACTTATGTAAAGTGACATTTCTATGACTTGAACTGGGAGACAGATACAGGGGCTTTTTCCTACTTATGTAAAGTGACATTTCTATGACTTGAAATCATGACCCCCATGCCAAAATGAAACTCACCTTTACACCGAGGCTCACCTCACCTAACTCAAGTAGGATGGGTAATCCAGCAGTTCAATTAAATTGGTTTGATTTTTTTCAAAACCTGAATTAACCAAACCAGAAAATGTTTCTAGCCAAACCAAACCAAATTGACATAAGAACTGAACCAAACCATTTGGTTTAGTTAATTCAGTTACTTAAAAATAAAAATATCTTATTTATAAATAAGACATACTATAATACTTTACATTTCAGTATATAAAATTTTTTTAAAAAAAATACCTTCCCAGGTCAATTTAGTTTCAAAATTCTGAAATCAAACAGAAAAAATCTGATATTTAAAAATGTTAATGATAATTAAATTGAGCGGATTTTTTTAATTAACCAAACCATATTAAATGAATCAGGCCAATTTGGTCCAGTTGTGAATTAACCAAACCAAATGACCACCCCAACTGCAGAGATATTAGAGAGACAATTTTCTAATGAGTTAAATAAAATGGGTCTTAGTATCTGCACCAGGTAAAGTGGGGAACAAGCATTGACTGCTTTTGCCACTGAGTTGTTGGGATCTTGACTGACTGAAACTCGGCCACAATAGAGAGAATGTTGCTCATTTGCGTCCAGTGTCCTATGAATAAGTCTCCACCATTAGGGTGAATGGTCATATTTGAGCTAGAGGCCATATTCCCCACAAAGTTCGGTTCAGGCTTCCGAGCATCTAATTCAACACTTGTATTAGGAGTATGGGTCTGCTGATGCACAATATATGTCAATCCTTGAGGCCCCATCAAATCCGAGAGCAAGGACAAATCAAATCCATCTCTTTCTACTTCACTTGATCCAGACATAAGAAACTGCAAGATTTCATCATGCCTTGTGCATTGTTCAGCAATCCCAAAGCTAAACAAGACTGAGTCAGGGTGAGTTTCTGCCACAAAAAAGGGAAGATAAGAAGACCACTTAAGCATCTATAACAGATGTGCTTATCCAAAACACACAAACAAGAAGCTGACTGCACAAATTGTTATGGCAGATCATCCTAGCATACGTCACATAAGACACTCATGGATATCACCCAACAATTGCCTGTCCTAGATGACTGACCTATCAATGATTTCCATTCAATCGACTATAGCTTTCTTTCTTTAATCATTTTCTGATGCATATCATCATCTTATCTACACAAGTAACATTTGGTACTCAATAGTCTACTGCAGGCATTGTTGTCACAATTTTTCAAAGAACTCTAAAATGTTATCCAAACTAGCCAATCCTGCAAAATTCCAATAAGCTCTGAACCTTGGACATCAATCAGCACATGTCTTTTAGTGGCTAAGTCGACATTGGGAAACTGGTCTGACTCGCATAATCCACTCCTGGGCTTCCATGGCCCCTTACACTGATATGAGATCAGATTAAGGGAGTTCAACCTTGTCACAGTTTGAGTTAATTCCCAACTTGGCAGATGCGGCTGGCAATCCTGCATCAACCACTCATTAAATTTATATACCAATGAGATGAGCAAAACTTAAAATGAGATGCGATTAAGACAGATCTATAATTACCAACCAAAAAATAAAAAAGGGCTGAACAAGAAATTGAAATAACACAACCTTTCATACGAGTGTAACTTTACGGACAACATAACGCAAAGCTGCATGAATTTATGATAACCAGAGGTATTTTCAATTGCAGTTGGGCGGAACAGAAACAGATCGTTGGTAAATAAGAATTTTAAAGGAAACTCCTCTTTTAACATTATCTTCAAATTCCTATAGCTCCTCTCTGATCGTGAACGTGCAATATCTTGGTTGTACGCCCAACTCTCTCTTCAATGCACTCATAATAATACCAGTGAACCCTTAAAATAAAGGGATAAAACCATCTACAATTGGATGGATGAAGAATACATTAAAAAAAAAAAAACAACAACAATAACAAAGAAAGGGTTATTACAAACATAAATCGACAAAGTATGACACGATTGATAACTCATACCCAAGAGCTATATCGGGGAATTCCTACACTCCGTAGAAAAAATATATAAATATGTATAGTTTCCAGATGCAAGAACATACATAGCTTACAAAAAGCATTAAACCAAAAAAAAAATAATAATAATAATAAACGGACAGAACGAATCATGAAAACGTCGTAAACCATTATTAACCTTAACAAGCCTGTTGTGTTCTTGAAGAAAGACGTGGCCATGAGCAGGAAGGTGACCATGAGAAGCCATCAGACATAGCTTAGACATCATGCCTATAAACCAACAACCAACGCAATGTTTCTAATACCTCCTCCTTGCGCGCCTTTTGTGTGGCGCAGAAATAGAAAAAAGCCTTATCCCGCTGTAGCTGTCGCAATCCCAGGCCTTTTGATTTTCTTTTTCAAGTGGCGCCTAAAATTAATCGAAAATCAACAAGGTTGGATTCACGTGACCCGATCGAGGATCCAGAATTTTCTGGGTTACCCGTCGTTTTTTAATGTTTTTGGTCTTTTGCGCCGGGGGGGGGGTGTGGTTGGGTTTGTTTCCCGTGTATCCTTGCTCAGTCGTTTTTTCTTTTGACCCACAACACAGTTGGCCTTTGTCAAGATTTACTGGAATTTTGAAGTCTGAGCATTGGAGTACCGTTTCTCCTTTTCTTCTTTTTTATTTTTAATTTTCGTGCCACCGTTCCTTTCCACTGGGTGCAAAATGAAGAACATCCAACCAAAAGAGAAAAGAAAACCCCTAGTGATTATTGGCAAGATTAAGTACACAACTCTGTTGCGGTAAGCAGAGAGATCCGCTTCCCCTGATTTCAGAGCATATAATTTCATACGCGTAATTTTCTTTTTCTGTATGCAATTAAAAATATTTGTCCAATTTTCTTTTTTTTTTTTGGGTGCCATTGAAATATTTGTCCCTCACTTTCTAGTGTAGACGCCATCAATGTTGATACAAAACAAGAGTATTTAGCGGTTTTAGGAACCATCGAGGATTTTGAGGTAGGAACATTTAAAACAATTATATTTCTTCGTTAGTGCCTAGTATTGAAATTTAATATATCATCTCAAAGCATTAAAATTTAAGAAAATTTTCAATTAATTTAAATTTAAATGTGAGAATAAATTAAAATTTTAAGTAAAAATCATTTAAAATAAAAAGTAATAAATTTGTATGATTTAAAATGAAAATCACATTATAAAAAAAAGTTATATTAAAATATAATTCATTTTTTATTTTTTAGTATCAATCAATAATTTAAATTAAATATTTTTTACAATAATTTAAATTAAATAGTTTTTTACAAGAGAATCCATGAATATATAGATATATTTCCCAAAACAAAAACTTACACTAGATATGGTAACCTTTTCCTTTATTAACTTAGGATGAAAGATCCAAAAGCCCAACATTAAACACATGTTCACTAACAAAAACTTCTAATCGATAGAAAGAATCAAACTGAAACATTGATAGCTAAAACAAGCTAACCCAGTAATCTACCACTAATCTCCTTAATGATAAACATTGAAGAGAATACGTAGTCAAAAAGAATAGTGTCTCGTGGAAAAGGGACTTCATCTGTCGAATCACTTCCTTCGGTATTTCGTGTGACTTGAGATATGGATGGCATGGCGGAGAAGTTCAGAACACGAGGACGTGGATCAATTTGGTTTCGTCTTCTATGATGTTAGAGCAGAAGACTATCGTTGTCTTGTAAAACAGCTTTGCTTTCTCATCTCTACCGTCGTCAGCATCAACTTCAAGCAGCAGTGGTTGCACAGTCATGGCTGTACAAGGGGGATGCGCTTACCTTGCTTTTTGTAAGCTCGGAGATGCAACATGGACTGACTTGCCAGCACCACATCATGGCTATGATTCCGGTGCATATTGCAGCAAAGACCAACTCTTTTATGCCGTTAGTGATGAAGGAGCGATAGAAGCTTGGGATGTCCACGACCCATCTTCGATAAAAAGAATTTCGGTTGACAGGCATATGGATGGCCCCATGCCGCCCAAGTACAAGGGACTTGAAGCAAGATTGAGGATGAAAAGTAACAAGAAGCATTATTTGATGGAGTCATCCGGAGATTTGCTTCTGGTTGTCAGGCATTATTACAGGGAATGGAACATGATTTCTCACAAGAATAAAGACAACTATCAAACGGTTAGATTTGACGTCTACAAGTTTAATCTTGCATCGCCCACAAGTTGGACTCGTGTAGAAAATTTGCAGGATCGTGCTTTATTTGTGGGTCTAGCGACCCGTTCTCTCTTTCTCCTGGAGACTTTCCAGGGTCGATGGGAAATTCAATTTACTTCGCTGATGATGAACAAACTCTTGAAGTCTGTCCCGATCTTGAGCAAGCCAGCAGCCATGATGTGGGCATCTTCAACTTGGAAGGAAACATTTTGAAGTTCTATCATCCATTTGGTTCTATAGACAGTAGGGATGATCCTCTTGTGTGGATTGCGCCTAACGTATGTGGTTAGCAAGGGAGGATGATCTCGTTTTGTATGTTTCTTTGCTTTAGAACTTGTTTCGTTTTTGTTTTGAGCTCTTAAACTATCGTGCACCCTTATCCCTTATGTCAGTGTTGCTCGAAAGCTTCTCATCAGCTTGTCAACTTCGTTTATCTTACTTCGTTGAGAATGTGAGCATACATACATCTAATAATATATATATATATACACATATATACATATATACACACTACTATACTACTGCTAAAGTTGAGAAGAAAACCTGAGTTGATTTCTATGCGGTTGAACTTGAAATAAAAAAGAATCATAAAAAAAAAAAAAGACTTTTATATACTTAAAAAAGTATGGTGCCGTTGAAAAAGATCCATTTATTCCCATCCTCCTCTACTTGAGTTTAATCACTAACGGTAATATCCATATGTCCACAGAACGACGCCGTTCTGTGGAAGGGCATTTTGTAAGCCTGGGTACATTTATTTCTCACAGCAAACGGGACAGCTATCAAGCACAAAATTTTTTAATTAGTAGATTAACCGAATCTTCTTTATAAAAAGGGTTAAATTAAAAAATAACGATTAATCTCAATGCACATTTATGGCGTTAAATTAAAATTTAATTGCATTTTTTTTTTTTTTATAATCTCCACCTGCACGGTAGTGAGTCAAATGGCACACGCGTCGCCCTCGAGAGAAGTATATGATATAAATATTAATATCGGCCTCTACATTATATTTAAAAACTTAAATATTTTTTTTTTAAGAAACGAAATTCTTGTTTTATTTTTTTAATTATTTCGGAGTTAAAGCCTCCACGGTCCACAAACAGAGAGACGGAGGACGACAAATGGAGGTGTCCGTGGAACCGAGTGTGTGGGACTCTGTTTCCGAACTCACCAAGTCGGCGCGGGACCAGAACGTTGACCCGCTTCAATGGGCGGTTAAGGTCAGCTCCGCTCTGAACTCGGCCGCCGTGGAACTGCCGTCGACGGAGCTAGCGCAACTCTTGGTGTCTCACACCTGCTTCGGCAATCACGTGCCGATCATGTGGAAGTTCCTCGAGAAGGCCCTGACCGTTAATATCGCTCCTCCCATGCTCGTCCTCGCTCTCCTTTCCGTCAGGTACCTCCCTTTCCTCAGCCATCTCTCCTTATTCTTCTTCTTCTTCTTCTTCTTCTTATTATTATTAGAAAACGGCCGTCTTTGGAATTCACTATGTTGTTACTGGATCATAGGTCTTGTTTTTTTATTTTTTTTTAAAATATAATGTTATGCGGCAGGGTCATTCCGAATCGGCAGCTCCTCCCAGCGGCCTACAGGCTTTACATGGAACTCATTAAGAGGCATGGCTTCTCATTTGCATCTCAATTCCGAAGTCCAAATTGTCAAAAGTAAGTTCAATTTTCTTTTCTCCTCTTCTAATATTCCGTAAGCATTACAGTACTTTCTTGGTGGCCTTTTTCTCCGTTCCCGGTTTGTTTGATGAGATTCCAAAGCCTTCGATTGACTAGTTTATTGGTTGAACATAAAAATAAAAGGAAATGTGTTCTGGGAAGGGTGTCTTAACCTTGCTAATTTGATGGTTGTTTCCTTTTCACATTTCTATTGTCATAATTTTGCTTATCTTCACCAGCTTTGTGCATGTTGCAAATACAGGATCATGAAATCAATAGATGATGCCCTTCATCTTTCCGCTGTATTTGGCCTTCAGCCGAGTGAACCTGGGATTCTTTTAGTTGAATTGATCTTTTCCATTGTCTCCCAGTTACTCAATGTGTCATTGGATGATGAGGGGTTGCTCAAACTTACCCTAGAAAAGAAGTCTATGTGGCTGACCGGACCAGAAGATATGGAAATAGATGCCCATGACAGCTTTGTCGAGAAGAGAAGTGAGCACTGTGGGGGGCTGCACGAAGTAAATACCACAATGGCCATTGAGCTTATTGGGGAGTTTCTGCAAAACAAAGTAACTTCAAGGATTCTTTACCTAGCATGTCAAAATATGTAAGAACTTGTCTTTGTGCTAAAGTAGTTTTTCCCTCTGTGCTGTTGGTTTGATTTTGCTTTGTTTGAAAAATTTAGTTTGTTGAGTGGCCCTTGATGTTGAAAGTAAACAGTGCCGAACTTCAAGGCATCTTGTTATTTACTGAACTTTGGAGTGTTCCCTATAAGAAAATGGGTACTTTTTTTTTTTGTGTATTTAACTGAAACAAAATTTTGTCATTGTTAGGCCCTCACACTGGGAAGTCTTCATTCACCGGTTGCAACTACTTATAACAAATTCAGCTATATTGAAGAATTCAAAGCAAATAATTTCAGAGAGCCTTTTGAAGTTGACATCTGATGCCAACAGGCTTCTGTCTTGGCAGGCTAAATCAATGCCAAAGCAGGAGTTCCATGCGGTCATCTTTTCAGGGTCTCTGATATTTCCCGCTGATCACTCTGCACTCTGGCTTCCTATTGATTTGTTGTTAGAAGATGCTATGGATGGGTCCCGTGTGACTGCAAGCAGTGCTGTAACCAATCTCACTGGTTGGAGTCAACTCTTAGCTTTTGATGCTTATATTGCTGTCTCTACCTGTAAATGACTGAATTCTGGCTCTTGGAATAATTATTATTCCTGAGACTCAATTTTGCAGGTTTGGTAAAGGCTTTGCAGGCAGTTAATGAGGTCACATGGCATGAAACTTTTCTAGGTCTATGGATGGCAGCTCTACGGCTTGTCCACAGGGTAGGCATTCATACCAAGTTGATAAAGAATTTTTTTTTTTTTTTTCTGTACCACTTACCATTTCCCATCGATAATGATAACTGTAGAAATGCTTCCACTATATTTCTTCTGAAACTCTTTGGAAGAGATCTTGGTGAGCTATCTGTGCGTACATGTGCATGCATGCATTCATGTGTTATAAAATGGTAACATTTGTCTTGTAGTTGGTTTCTCTGTGTTTTGGAAATTTCACTTTGTTTCAGTTTATGTAAGCCTTATATGTTGGACAATTGGAGGCTGGATAGAATAATTAGGTTTAGTAAAGTAAGGTATGTAGATGGCTGGTTTTTTAATCTTTCTGACTAAATTGAAGCAGCTGCCTGTTAAAGTAAACTATGAAACATAGGCAACTAATATTAAGGATGCATTAATGGTTTTTCATGTTCTTTGGCAAATTCCCATTTGTCTGATTTAGTTTATTGATTGAAAGTTTGGTCTAAGTACTTCCTGAATTGTGGTCTTTTAGGAAAGGGATTTCTATGATGGTCCTGTTCCTCGCATTGACACCTGCTTGTCCATGCTGTTGTCTATCACAACAGTTGCAGTGGCTAATATTGTTGAGGAAGAAGAAGGTGAGCTGCTTGAGAAAACCGAATCTAGCCTGACCAGTCAAACAATAGAGAAACAAGATCAAGGAAAATGTCGCCCGGCTTTAGTTACTGCCTTACAGCTTTTGGGAGATTATGAAGGCTTGTTGACTCCACCTCAGTCTGTTAGTTCACTAGCCAATCAAGCTGCTGCAAAAGCAACCATGATTGTCTCAGGCATAGTTGCTAGTAATGGCTATAATGAAAGCATGAGCATGAATGATGTGCCAATAAACTGCAGTGAGTGATTATTTATCTGAGCATGTCAACTTCATTCTTCAAAAGGTTATGCAAAAGGGCAGATTTTCTTTTTTCTTCTGACATTTTTATCACATGGGTTAGCTCTCTATGTATTGTTTAGTAAAAATCAGATGGAAAGAATTAAATTTTTTGACCATTTCTATCATATTGATTTTACAAGTGGTCTATCTTTCATTTAATGTTTCATCATCCTCTCAGCTTTTCTCTCTCTTCCTTCCCATCCCCTATCCCCTTGCCAACTATTTCAAAGGTTGCTTGCTTTCCCTCTAAGTCACTTTAGGAGGCTAAATCTAGCCCTTTTTATTCATCAATCCCTTGATTACCTCCTTCCCTCGTGGGGGCATATGAAAAAAAAAGAAAAAAAAAAAAAGAAATTTGGATCTTGAGTGTTAATATTTGTTATTTGTCAGTTTTCACATATTGTTCTCTATTTTTTGGTATCTTGCAGGTGGAAACATGAGGCATCTGATTGTTGAGGCTTGCATTGCAAGAAACCTGTTGGACACATCAGCATATCTATGGCCAGGCTATGTGAATGTACGGTTCAATCAAGTTCCTCTTGCTGTTGCCAACTTAGCACCTGGTTGGTCATCATTGATGAATGGCTTGCCTCTGACTCACTCAATGATAAGCACTTTGGTTGCAACTCCAGCTTCCTGGTAGGTTGCTAGTTTTATATTTCATCAACCTTCCTATTTGTCATGTTCATTTTCTGACCAATAAATTGGAGTACTTCCATGATCAGTGAGGCAGCTAAAGGTTCTGAACCTCATGCAGTCCACTCTACCTGTCCCTTGAGAGGAATATTGTAAGAAAGTTGAGGGAAGAAGACCTTTCTGTGTGTCTAGTGACAGATAGGATTTGTCTGCAGTATCCTTAGGGTCAATTCACATACCTTTGTTCTTCTATCTTCTGCTTATGCTGAAACTATTGCTAGTAAAAATTGATAATTAATATTTAGAGGTTGAATCTCACAGTTGCATCATTGGAAGATGGGACTGATATGCACCTTCAGTTGATGTATCTCCCATAGGATGCATCCATGGTGAATGATACTGTGGGATGTATCTTGAAGGATATGGCTTCTTGCTAAAATTTATATATGAAACAATACTGTGGGATGTATCTTAAAGCAGAGCTAGCTCAGGGCATGCTTTTGTGTTTTGAGTGATAGTTGTCTATGAGGCAGTGCAGCTTCTGTACCTAGTAGCCTAAGCTTTTAATTAAAATGTTTTTGTATGTTAATTAAGCATGGCCTGGTCTTCAGCCACACCATTCTTTTTCCTGAAGCCAGGTATATCAGATGCTCTTTTTTTGTAAATTTACACAGTGGCATGCAACTGAAATTAATCTCATTGATGGAAGCTTACCTGAGATCGAGAAAATATATGAGGTTGCCGTGAATGGTTCTGTTGATGAGAAGATATTTGCTGCTACCATTCTTTGTGGGGCATCTCTTGTTCGTGGTTGGAATATACAGGTAATGTCTTAGAGACCTGTCTGCTACACTTGTAAATCTCTCTCTGAACTAAAAATATTCTTATCCAAAGGTTCATTTTCAATTTATACTGGAGTTTTTCTTATGTCTGTTGTTTGCAGGAACATACAATTCTTTTCATTATAGGATTGTTGTTGCCTCCAGTTCCTGCAGATTATTCAGGGAGGGAGAGCCACTTGGTCAACCAAGCCCCACTTATAAATGTTCTTCTCACTGGGATTTCATCTGTGGATTGTGTACAGATTATATCTTTGCATGGTCTGGTGAGTTGGATCTTATTGATATATATCTTTGACTGACGTGTGTATGTACATACATGTGATTTAGAAGATGCTTATCAGGGGAAAGAATGGTAAAGTAATGGAGCGGGTTACTTGAAAAGTCATTTAATAAGACTTTATGATCTTGGAGTCTATAGATTTCCATCTCTATTTAAAGAAACAGGAAAAATAAAAAAAATTTAAAAAAAAACCTCTATTCAACCAGGTCAACTAATGAAGCATTCCTGCATGCAAGAATTCTTATATCAGAAGGAAAACCAAGCAAAAGTTTGTGGAACTGAACAAGGTGTTACAGGACTCTGAAACTAACAAGCTCTAAGCCTATATTTTGTCATGAACTGACTTTTGTCATTTATTACCAGGTTCCACTACTTGCAGCTGCATTGTTGCCCATCTGTGAGGTCTTTGGGTCAAGCATCCCCAAGGTATCCTGGACTCTTCCAACAGGAGAGGAAGTGTCTTGCCATGCTGTGTTTTCAAATGCATTTACCCTTCTACTCAGGTTATGGAGATTTGATCATCCGCCTGTGGAATATTTGATGGTAGATGTGCCACCTGTTGGCTCCCAATTTACCCCTGAATACCTCTTATTGGTGCGGAATTCCCAATTAGCATCTTTTGGAACTTCACCTGGGGATCGACTCAAAATCAAGAGGTTCTCAAAAATTTTGAAACTATCTTTAGAACCCATTTTCCTGGATTCTTTTCCAAAATTGAAAAGCTGGTACCAGCAGCATCAGGAATGCATTGTTTCCACCTTTTCTGGTCTTGCGCATGGGACCACTATTCACCAGATTGTTGACGCACTCCTCAATATGATGTTCAGAAGGATAAATAGAGGCATCCCTACAACTTCTGGGAGTAGTAATTCATCCAGTGCTGGATGTGAGGATGCTTATGCTGGACTGAAAGTACCTGCATGGGATATCCTTGAAGCAACTCCATTTGCACTTAATAATGCTCTGACAGCCTGTGGCAATGGAAGACTCTCACCCCGTGAACTAGCTACAGGTTTGTCCAATCAACTGGACTGAATAAAGGAAGAATACATACTTGTATCATTTACGTGATGGCAGGAAAAGTGAACCAAAAGTGGAGCAAGTTCCATGAACGCTGACTGTTTCATACTTATTCTGATCTGTTCATTCTTATACTATTTGTTGCAGGTCTTAAAGATCTGGCTGATTTTCTACCTGCTTCTTTGGCCACCATTGTAAGCTACTTCTCAGCTGAAGTTACACGTGGCATATGGAAACCAGCGGTTATGAATGGGACTGATTGGCCAAGTCCTGCTGCGAATTTATCTTCTGTTGAGCAACATATAAAGAAAATATTGGCCGCCACAGGTGTGGATGTTCCAAGCCTCACTGTAGGTAATATATTGATGTGCCAACAATTGCATCTTGGATGGCCAAAAAAAATAATTGTATCTTTTAAGAGTTTTGTTTTTTTTTGGGGCCCCCGGGGAGGGGGGGCTCGGTGGGTTGGAGTTCTGATTTCTGCCCAGACCGATTCCTTATGCATGACTCTTGTGAAGAAAAAATGTGTACATGTGTTTTTCTTCTAAATTTTAATGCATCTGGGAGAATGAATCACTGTGATCCCTATGTATATAGGCTTTTAAAAGAAAAGGATGAGGAGTCCATCAGCATGAGGCTGACAGCTGGTTTTTTGTAGGTGGGAGTTCTCCAGCTATGCTTCCTTTGCCATTAGCCGCCCTAATAAGCCTCACCATAACTTACAAACTTGACAAAGTTTCGGGACGGTCCCTCACCCTTATTGGACCAGCATTGAGTTCCCTTGCTGTCAGTTGCCCTTGGCCATGCATGCCTGTCTTAGCCTCCCTGTGGGCCCAGAAGGTAAAGGGTTGGAATGATTTTCTTGTCTTTTCTGCTTCCCAAACTGTCTTCCACCACAACAGTGACGCCGTAGTTCAGCTACTGAGGAGCTGCTTCATGTCTGCTCTCGGTCGTGTCCCCCATATTTCGAGTACCGGTGGGGTTGGTGCCCTGCTAGGCCACGGGTTTGGATCCCACTTTTCTGGTGGAATCTCCCCTGTTGCCCCTGGAATTCTATATTTAAGAGTTTATCGATCTGTGAGAGATGTGATGTTCATGACAGAAGAAATTCTCTCTCTTCTAATGAGTTCTGTTAGGGATATTGCAAGTAGTGAGTTTCCTAGAGAGACAGTTGAGAGATTGAAGAAAACCAAGCATGGGATGAGATATGGGCAAGTTTCTCTCGCGGCAGCAATGACACGTGTTAAGCTTGCAGCTTCGCTCGGGGCTTCTTTAGTTTGGATATCTGGTGGGATAAGTTCAATCGAACATTTGATCAAATTGACTTTGCCCTCTTGGTTTATATCAGTACATGGGTCCGAAGAGAAAGGTACGGGATCTGAAGGTAAGGTCGGCATGTTGCGGGGTTACGCACTTGCATACTTTGCAGTGCTTTGTGGGGCGTTTGCTTGGGGTGTGGACTCATCATCAGTGGCATCGAAACGGCGACCAATGGTTCTCGGAACCCATTTAGAATTTCTTGCGAGTGCTCTGGATGGAAAAATATCGCTAGGTTGCGGTTGGGCCACTGCGCGGGCATATGTGAAGGGGTTTATTAGCTTGATGGTGGCATCCACGCCAGCGTGGGTGTCAGATGTTGACGTGGGTGTATTGAAAAGGCTTAGCAAGGGACTGAGGCAATTGAACGAGGAAGTGCTGGCGCTGGCCTTGTTGGGACACGGTGGAGTTAATGCCATGGGCTCTGCTGCTGAGCTAATTCTCGAAACTGAGTTTCAATTCTCTAGCTAAAACCCCATAAGCTTTGATTTCTTTTGAACTTAATATCGTTAAGAAAAGGAAATGAATCTTTGCATAGAGTTGATAGGCCTGTAAATATTTGTGCCCATGATATTTGAATCGATGCAGTTAAGGCCATTTTAGGACCTAATGAAGATTATTAAATAAAAATAAATAAAAAAGAGCAAACCCCAATGGTCAGAATTTTAAATTTGGTTGTCAACGTAAAATTTAAGATAGGCTACACACTGCCTGCAAGCTCGTGCTGTAGCTTGTCAGTTCGAACTGAAAAAGAAAAAGAGAGAGAGAGAGAGAAAAACTGAAAATGCAATTTGGTCGTATTTAAGCAAGGATTTCAATTGTGCAATTAATCAGAAACTTGGGGAAAAAAGTGAAAAATATGAAAATATATCAGTGCTATTATCGTCAAACCTCCAGAGTCTTATTAATTTCTTTCTTCTGTCCTTTCTCTCTGCGTCTCGTCTTCTCCGTCTTCGCTGCTACTCGGTGGCTGGCCAGCCAACTCGAATTTTTGGTGTTTTTTATTTTTATTTTTTTTATTTTGAAATATATTTGTAATGGTAAAGAAATGAAGGCAAGCGTGTTCCCGCTAACGTGCACACTCTCCCTGCCATCGACTCTCTTAGGAGCTAAGGTTCGCTCGTTCCAGTTGAAGTTCAGACACCAAAACGGCGCCGGTCAGTCTAAGCCTCTACCCACGCACCGCCCAACCCAACTCCTTCTCCTAATTAAGGAAGGATTGCTCGGCGCACGCTCCGAATTTAATTAATTTTTTGTTTTTTTTTTAATTTAATTTTTTTTTGGTCTGGTTTGGTTTTCTTTTTGTGGGTTTCTTTGAAACAGTAAATCTGAGGAGGGGCAAAGGCGTGGAAGATGAACCGCTGCTAGAAGGAATGCCGAAGGAGTATTACGACGACGTATTGACATCTCCCGAAGATTCGTCTTTCTTGCTCTCTGCTGCACATACCTTTTTGGCATGGTGGATGGATTTTAGAGCCGGCATTGACTTGAAAATCTGCTGGTGTAGGAATGGCAAGCCCAACAGCGAGAAAAGAATAAGGAGTTGCAACGGCTACGTCGATTGGAAGACGAAGAAGAAGAAAGAAAGATTGAAGAGTATCGTGAAATCGGGATGCGGTTGAAGGGGTATCCCGAAGAAGATGTCATCAAAGCAAGAAAATTGGTTTCAAGCTTCATCACAGCTGCTGAAGAAGTTGAGGAGGTAATCGGGATTTATTTATTTATTTAACATATGAAATGAGCATTATACAACAAGGTTGATAACTAAGTCCTTGTTCTTGAAGGTTTCTGGCTTGAAATAAGAGACAATGTGGGAATTTTAACTCTTGGTGCTGCCATATGTGTCATTAGAATTTTGTATCTAAGCTAAGCATTAGAGATTCGAGACTACTAGGTTCGAGAGGCGAGAGAAAATTTTTGGAGGGTGGACATGATGAAAGAAAAAATGAATGGTTGCTGGGGAGAATTGTAAGTTATTTCGGCAGCAGCTTTGCTGTAAAGATTACTACTGGTGGCCCTGATTTATTAGCATTCTTGGTTTTTTGCATGGATAACTGAATATGTCTTTCGTAAACATCACCATGATGGTTGTTATCCTTTTTGATGAAGGTTTACGCCCTTGTAATGAATCGCAACCTATTTTCTTTTCCTTCAATTTCAGTGTACCTCAAACAGATTGAATGGAATCACGCTAGTGGTAAATGTTTTTACTCGACATTTGCAGAGAATTGAAGAAGCTGCTGAGAAAGGGGAACTTACTGAACTCGTTCTGATGGTCATATGGAATCGCCTTGATCTTGCCCGTCGTGATGTACGTGAATTCTAACATTATTGTCTTTACTATTTTGTTGGTTATTGTCATCTTTCTCTTCTTTCTTTCCACAATGATTTTTTCACTAATGTTTCCAACTGTGGCTAAATCTCAGACTCTGGCATGGCATGTGCCTTTTTGACGCACTACACTTGATGTGTATGTGCATACATATACATCATATCAAATATGTATCTGCACATTTGTGTGTGCGTGTGTGAGATTGTGTATGTATCACAATATTAATGCAGTTACTTGATCCAATATTTTCTAGGATGAAAAGGATGCTGTTAGAAGTCTTGACCTCTTGTACAGAAGAGTTGAGGTATGTATTGGTTGTACTACAAGCACCATTTAGAAAGCATGTGTGTCTGATTTTAAATCATAGCATCAGTTTTTTGAAATGTGGTTTTTCTTTATAACTCCATTAGACATAATTCAATTTTAACTCATAGAAATACTTGAGTCAAAACCAAAATTTTTAAATACTCTGAATTTCTATTCCTTGCAGAATGCCTCCCACATCTGTCCTTTCTGTTGTAAATGAGTTAACAACCAAGGAACTTAGAGCTCCCCTTCTAAGTTATCCAATTCCCATACACTCAGGTGATGGGAAAGACGCAATGAGAAGTAAGAATGATTATGCAAATATTCAGATCCAACCAATCTGTTTGACCTCTGCCTTTAACTGCAGATAGCCATGTCCATACACCTGTCTTTATCTGGGACCTCTAACATTCATGCTTTCCTTGTTGCTTTGGAATTTATGGGTTTCTTGTTTCACTTCAAAAGGGAAGAAAATAAAAAGGTGTTTTAAGATTTGTATTTTACTTGCATTTTAGACAGAGATTTTAAAAAGGGAGGCCACCCCTGCCATGAGACTGCTCAATGATCTTTTGAATATGTATGATGGGTTCAATGATGATGGGTGGCTGAAGAAATGCAAAAAATGCATGATTGATACTTTCCCCCGAGAGGATCCATTTAGCATTCTTGTTCCACCGGGGTTTGACATTGATAAGGTAAGCTATGAACCAGGGAAGTTTATTGCTTCAGATTTTAGTTCTAGTTTATTGTGTGTGTGCGTGCGCGTGTAATTGTTTGTGCTTTTTTTTTCTTGCAATTCATGGTTCAAGAGTTTGAGAAATGCTCGAGTTTATGTTGTAAACTGAACGACATAACTATGACGGAATAATTACAACCATAACTGTGCTTGTTCTCATACGGAATAATTACAACCATAACTGTGCTTGTTCTCATCAGCATCAAGGGCCACTGAGGCCACCATTGGAAGTTGATGACCCCCTTCTAAGGGTTGATTTTGTCAGAGAGGTTGATGCATTGCTCCAAGAAGTTCGGCATGAACAAAGTGAAGCACAGAATGCAGAAGGGCTTGATCCCGAGTCTGTTGCAATCAAGCTTAAGCAACAAGAGAAGCAACGAACAATTCGCCAAGTAGAAGCTTTGCTAGACCTAGCCATTAATTTGACCTGGTAGTCTGTATATATGGGTTCCCTTTTTCTTATTGTAATTGGAGAGTGGTCACCGGCTGGATATTTGGAACTTCTTAACCAGTTTTGTTTTCTGTGGTTTAAGAGTTGTATTTTACGGATACAAGGACTGGCAGCAGAAGTCGCATGCGTATCACTTATAGATGTATCTCTTGGGTGAGGGAGTTGTATTTATTACACAAATGAAAACTATTTTAAAAGATATTTAGACGTGAGTCATGTGGTTTTCAATTGGTGGTCGATTTCACTCTCTCGTTTTGTCTCTTCTGTTAATGATTGTTAGGGTCATGTGAATTCATTGTGTGTCTTTGATCAGCTTATTTCTGGCTAACAGGAATCGGTATGCATGATGGGATTCGACTGAACTGACCATCTAGTAGAAGACGTTTTCAGGGATCGAAGACAGTAAGTCATTATTCCTTAGAATGAAGTACGATGCGCAAGCACCTTGAACTCCCCTCTGATGAACTCGCAGATTTCCAAAACGGCAGTTGTAACCAATCAATGAATGAACGTCCTATTTTTATGAACTAGTAAACAAATAAAAAAATTAGGGACATGCGTCCTTGTTTCCCGCGTTTGATCTCTTCTACTGGCATTATCATCCTATCGTAAAGGGATTCAAGTCCTATAATTACGAAGTTCCAATTCAACTATCATGGTCGCTTGTAGAGAGCCTTGGGATAAAACAGCTGAATGACTACCAGCATTTGCTACAGCTGAATGACTACCAGCATTTGCTGCATTTATGTCCAATAAGGCAAATTTTCACATCCCTAACCTAAATGGTATCCTTATTTCCGATCTAATCAGTTAATCGCTCCTAAACAGTGGATGCTGATCATAGGTCCTTAGTGTTACCGCGTTTACCACACTAGCTTAATTTCATCCGAAGGCCGTCTCAAAGATTATTCTGCGCCCTTTCCCAGTAGCAGAGGGCCAGAGGGAGCATAGGGTAGTTGAAACTGTTTGCTGCCGTTTTCTTAAACTACTCATACCTTAAAGCAAATCCTGTAAAAGGGTTGAGTTTTCAGTTTCAGAATGTTATTATATACACAAAATTTAAGCTCTAAAATTTTTCATTGTTTTGTTTTATCGTATACGCAAAAAACGGAAAAAAGAAAAAAAAAAGTGACGGGTGAAATGAAATGACTATTATACTGGTCTTCCTATTCTCACAAGCCATCTTCAGAACTGGCTTCAGAAGCTAATTTACTGGTGCCTCTATTTGATTTTCTTTTTGTTGCCACAAGTGGGTTATTCTCTTCCTCATCAATGGCCGGGGGTCTCTCCAATTCGCCACCCTTGAAAACTGGGTGTACATAAGCATCCTGAAGATATGTCTTTAAGTTTAGTTTTGGTTCCGTTGCCCGCTCCAGTGTATCCCTCACCATTGCATCCTGTGATAAAAATTAAAGACAAAAGGTGATTGTGATAAATGAAAAATATGCATATCTATGTGCATAAAGAAAACAATTGTATTCTGTAAGGTTTTACCCTTCCAAAAAAACGTTTTACTCAAACACTGCCAAACAATTACAGTGATAGAAATCGTTTGTCTGAATCCTCAAAAATTCCGGCATGTTTTATAATCTTTGGCATTCTCCCTGTAGAAATCAATGAAAAGCTAATGAATTTAATAACTCCGTACTGACCTGTAATGGTAATTTTACAAATGCAGATTCGAAGCGCCCTTTGCAGAACTTGTGGAACCAAATTGTCAGAACAGGTAGCGCAATGAGACATGGTGTTAATTGCTCAGCACCCTTTGTACTTAATAATCCCAACAAAAGGAGCTGAGCTATTATTAAGCCAATTATCAAACGTAGATGCACATCTGGCCAGAATGCAGCTCCACTCTCGTACTCTTGGTTATAAACATTAATAATCTTGCAACAGTAAGTAAAAAAGCATAAGCAGCTGAATAATTAGATCTCATGGTTGCTTCAACTAACTGCACATTATAACTGTGAATGTAAGTCAACAGATGGGCCTGTCCTGAGATGATTAGCAAACAAGTGGGTCTATCAATTGGTATTGAGAGAACACTTTTGTGCATTGTTGGAATGGGAGGGAGGGGGACACAGTCAGGTTGCAAGATCGAGAAATCAATGTTTCTCCATAGGCAATAAGTCCTTAACCTAACCATGACCTTCATTGCCCCAATCCGCTCTAATATGCTAATTATGTTTTCCCTCTTAAGCACAACCTTTGCCCCTAACTGCATTTATTAGACTTGCTAGAATTTGAGAGACAGTTCCATAAGCTATATGGTACCTGATGCCGAAACACCATGTATGAAAAAGCAAAGAAGACGATGATGAAAGGAAGCAGTAAGGGTGTCACAGCAGCATAAACAAGCCCCAGCAAGAAATATAATTGTATGCGAGGTTCAGATGTTGGAAATCCCCAACAACCAGGATCCATTGCTAGATCCCTATCGTGCTCTGTCTTGACTAGAAATGTATTCTTCAGGTGAAAGATGACTAACGGCACCAATCTGAGGATTTCTGCAGCTATGCCCGCCCAGCCATCAACCATTATGTAAGTAATGAAAAAAGTGGCTTTCATCGGTATGGATACTCCAACAGTTTTTGGAATCCTGATGAGCAGAATAACGAAATGAGTTGGACAATATTGTTGTGAAAGACCTGTTCCCTAAGAACAATTAAATGTTATATCTTTATCACTTTACACAAGGTGCACTGCCGTTAGCAAATTACGAACGAACATTTGGTGTTGAGAAAAATTATATAATCCAGTAATCTTTCTTCTTCGTGTCCTTTGTTCGTATTTATGCTGCACGTGACATGTATATTACAGGAGAGAATAGAAAGACTCCGTTTCTGAAGGAATGAGTGCATAGCAACATACTCTGTTGCTGATTGATGCATAAAGGACTTAAGCTGCTCCAGTGCTGTTCCTGTAACAATGCTGCCAAGAAACACATTCACCAATATAAACAGATAATACTTTGCAGCGGCGCGTCTATCCAAAGATGAGAGTGATGCATATCCTTCCACTTTAGACATAAACATGAGAATTGTTGGAAGTAGAATAAGAAATATCTTCAGTGCGATGCCCGGGAGAAACCCTTGGATTACAGACTTGACAGATTTCCTGCAACAGGATTCCCAATTTGTGAAAATTTGAATAGCACAAATCATAAAAAGGCATTAATACCCTTCTCAAAGTTGAAAGACAGAGTACTAGTTAATATGCTATATTCTGTCATTGATGTGCTTCAGAAAACACATGCAGACATACTTACATACATACTACAAGCATGCATATGCTTGGATGAGTAAGAAGGAAGTAATTATAGAGTATGTCCGAGTGAGAAGCTAAAACACTGTAAGCACTGTTGTCAATATCTGACAATTCCTGAAGGGTCTTTACATATCCAAGTGAGAAAGCAAAAAACTATAAGCATGCAAAAGGAGAGCTTGACAAATGAAATGAAGAAAGAACTTACATTTCTATCAAAGGTTCCAAGAACGGAAGAACCTTTTCAATCCCCTCGATGTTAGCTAAAGATTGAACAAATGCTATAGGAATCATGAAGAAGAAAGTCAGAAAAAATAGACCTACTGCCACAACCAGTCTTCTAATTGTCAGTTCAAAATATGGGATTGCAAGATTATCCCAATAAACATCGCATGGCTCGGGAGCCCTTTCAGTCAACCAAATCGTTGGGTTACTACACTGCTGAGCTTGGGCACAGACGGCTGCTCCCCACCTGGTTTTGAATGAAACAAATGCAGCGGGAATCACAGCATGAGCATCCTTTAAAATTTTTTCTCTTTCTTCATCTTCCTGCATTAAAATGCACGCTTTTATACATAAGAAGAACAATAAGAAACAAACTTTTGGGTTGGCCTTTTCCACAATTTATGGTGATCAAGGAAAAAACTCACCTCTTTGCTCAACTTCTCAATTTCATCCACATAATAGTCAATCGCATCCACTTTAGTTCCCCAAAGGCCAAAAAAACATGTCTATGTATATTGACAGGTAGAGATTGATGATGAGAAAAAGATAATACACAGTTTAGAACGTAGATTGATTGGACCCAACAAAAAAGAAGCTCACAGCGCATAGATGGTAAAACTGAAGATGGTAGTATACAAACAAAGATACCTTTGTCGTTGGCTTTTTTGAAGGATTTCTCTCATATTTGTTCTGGTAGTAGGTCAACCAATTTTGCAAGCTCTTCTTCTTTGCAACCAATTTTGCAAGCTTATTTGCATTGTATACAACCTAAAATATTATTATGCAACAGCATAGATTATAAAAACATGAGTTCTTAATGTTAAAAGCAATATATATCCTTCCAGAAAACTTACTCAAATTCTAAAGAAACTTTCACTAAGTAATAACTACCCTGCCTCAGAACCGAGGTCCCCCTTTCCTGCACTCCTTTTCTGCAGTTTATGCTACTTGATTTGCCAGTCAAGGGCCAAAAAACTAGATTACTTGTTAAAAGTGCATACCTGATGAGTAAGATAGTGATCAGGATGATTTACGCAAAAGAAATGTTCAACATGCTCTGTAACTGATTCATCAGGATCTGGAGGAACATTCCTGACGAGAACCTATGGAAAAGGTTGCATTTGGTGCCATCAAGACAAAGCTACAATTATCAGTTATCAAAACAATAATGAGAGCCACGAATGATCTTGCAGACAGGAGATGCGTACACGCAGATTCACATATGGGTACAAGAGATGTAATTTAGTTGGCCAAACTGCATTGGCATTGAATGAAGAATGTAGCGAGGAGTGAAGCAGTATGTTTACTGGGAAAAAAAAAAATCCTGCAAACTAGAGCTTAAAACTGTAGAGAAAAGTAATGACTAGTGACTAATAGAAGGGCAAAATTTTGATAAGGAAGGCCTTCCCAATGCAACGACCGAGTAGTGAACAAGTACCTACTAAGACCTGGAGAGAGAATTTTTCTTTTTCATTATTATGTTTATGGAAAATTGTTGTATTTTATTCATGTGTAAATACAAAGTCATGGTCAATCACTGAGTTTGAATTCAATACTGTTGCAAAATTTTCTTCATGGCACATCTCTTCTAGCTTCGTTTCTGTGTTTTAAGCCAAAAATATATAGCAAGTTACCATGCAAAACAATGCTCATATGTGACTCGCAAATCAAATTGATGTGTGAAATCCACTATCTGCCAGATCAAATGCATATTGGCATCATCAAATGAATAGAATCTAAATTTGGCTTCATTGCAAAAGAAGCTGGTTCTTGGAGGAATGTGATTCTTATAAGGCTTTGAAGCTTTTCTGATAGATTCTAAAATAAAGTTTCCAAAAAAAAAAAAAAATCATAGATAAAAAGGAATACCAAATTATGAAATATCACCCCTTGATAGATAGTCAACAGTTTCGAGTAATCAACCATGCCTAAATACTTCAAACCAAAGTTTCAATGTAATGCAAATGGTATAAAAGGCTTGAAGGAAAGTCCAAGCCCTAACAGAGAAAATTTTGAATAACTCACTGTAAATTGATCAGGACGACGACTTTCTGATGCTAAAAATCGCAGGCGCATGGCAGCTATTGTCTTGTACTCCATGTAAACAACAAAAAATGTCCAAAATGTGAAGACATATGACATCACAACGTGTGCCCAATACCTTAAAAGAAATGATATATAAAAACCCGTAAGTAGGCATAACAGAACCAGCATTCATAAACAAAACCAATACAAAACCAGCATTAACAGACGAACAGTACTTATTGTAACCAATCAAATGAGACGAAGCGGAACTTATGCAATCTGAGCAATCACGGGATGCCTATTGCTTTAATAACTCCGTTATCTGTTTGATGATAACAATAGCTCTCCCAGAAACTTTGCAATCTATTCTAGGAACAGACAAGTCTACAGTTGCAGAAGTGACATGCCCATACCGCAAGCAACGTCAATCTAAAGTAGTAGTCTAGAGTACGCTAACTAAGTTTGCAAGAAAAATGGAAACTCTACATTCCTAACATTATAGCAGTTCACAGATTGGAAGCATGACAATTTAAAAAAAGGAACAGTATGCTGCTTTTGATAACAGCAATTCTCCACTGACATTCCCATTGTTAACATAATTTCAACTTTATGAATATGCAAGGAATACTTGGATATCTCTACCAAATGTCATTCATCAGAAAAGATGATGCGAGAGAATGACTAATGACAAATCCTTTTTTCACCTTTCTGATCCAAATGGAATGTTTGATATTGAGAGCTTGTCAATGTCGCTGAATGTCAAATCCTTTATCTGATCCAATGTGCCTCCGGTCCAATTGACGGGCACCAAAACAGCAAAAGCAAGTATAGTTATGGGGACAAATATTTTCAAGCTGCATGTTATGTATCATCGCATTAGATTCGGCCTAAGATAAACCCAAAAAGGGAGAAATAAAATATGGACGTCGTATAAAGCAGGTCCACAAGTCTCTGTGACATTCCAGTGCAATTCTGATTGATGTTACAATCAACCCTAGACAGATAAACAACAAATTTTCAGGAAAGCTAAGGAACAATTTGGGCAGTTTAAGATAAATCCCCGAACATTGGGGTCTAACTATATTTTCTCTCTTAACGAAAAATTAATCCATCAATCTAAGACCTAAACCGGGTATAAGCCTAGTGCATATAGTCTACAAGATAGAATCCTAAAAAGAGAATTGCAACCCATAAGACATCCCCACGCAGATAGATATAGATAAAGATGCATTTTCTAAAAACGGGGGCACTCATACAGATTCAAAGAAGCAGGGAAGAGAGAATACCCGAGAAGGTAAATTCGGATATAGACAACAGAATCAAGCCCTGCATGCTCAATAAGCTCAGGTTCTGGCATTTTAAGAGCTGTAGGCATCCAATTCAAGAATTTCAAGTATGTTTTGCAGTCCAAATTAATGAATTTGCTGACGAAAGCTCTAGAGTGCGTGGGGCTTGCTCTTATCCCTTTCAGATACCATTTCGGGAAGTAAACTCTATCATTAATGGGCTGAAGCCTTAACATTGCAAAGGCCACGAGAAAAGCAATTGCAGATAGAAGATTAATTGCTGCCGCCATGCCAATATCCCGAAGGGTCGCCATGATGCTCCTCGTAGATCAGTGATTACCCGCTGTCCCGTCAATGCCGAAAGATTTTCAAATCGGTGTGTAGTGATATATCTCTGCTCTAGCCGACCGCGACAAACAACGTTGTCAATGGGACAATTCACTTCCCCAAAATCTGCCAAGAATTATTACATCAGACGATGAAAATCCAAACAGAACACGCTCTTTATTTGACCTGCGTCCGAAGCAAAGCAGGTTCAACTCAAGATTCTGTGCAGGATTGCCGATAACCTGTCTATGTTTTCAAATTTAATTTCCATTTTGATTTGAAACATAGGAGAATTCGAAAAAAAAAAAAAAACAAAACAAAGCCGAAAAGTCAGCCAGAACATGGGTGTCGTTTTCGCATCCCATGCATCGTCCATTCCTCGTTTCTTTCTCCATCGCGAAACAAGAAATAAACCCTCCAAAAAGCTTGATTGCTCCCATTGTTCTCGAATTTCTCGATAGCCAAACACGCATAGAACATTCTCCGAAAGAGCACAACAAACATTATCTGAAATATATATATATATATATATATATAAATAATAAATTTAAAAAAAAAAAAAAAAGAAACCAAGTACCTGAGAATGCGGGGCTTCTTGGACTAAATCGAAAATAGGAAACTAAAATAACGATTAACGATCGTTTGGGTGCACGAGCCCGAAGAATTTGATTTCAGTTTTCACCAGACAGAGATGTTTCTTTATGGGAACAGAGAAGAGAGAACGCCGAACAGAGCCACAGGGAATGTGGCGGCAAGAAGCTCGGGGCCAGTTTATGGTCTATGATGCCGTTGTAAGTCACGCGGCCGGCACATAAAAACGAACCATTAGCATTGCTGCCTGCTGCCAAACGCACTTTTAAATTTTTATTTTCACTTATTACCAATTCTGCCCTCTGGCTCATTATTTAATTTCTTTGCTGTCACAAGCTTGCTTTTTTTTTTTTTTAATATTTAAAATTACATTAACGGTTCAAGAGATAGTATATACTGACAAGGGACCATTAAATTCATATATTTTTTATTTTTTATTTTTTTTAAGATGAGTCCAATTAAGTTAATGTTATATATAAAAAAAATAAAAATTTTAAATAAAATTCAACTGAAATAAATAAATAAATATATATATATTCAAAATTTTCCTAAAATAAATTCTCTTGGTTGTTTGGATTTCAGAGCGTATGTTTCTTGCCTACTACGATTCAATTTGGTGTGTTTTTGGCATAACCGACGCAACTTTAGTCAATTTACTCAAACTCTTAAAGCTTACTAAGACAAACTTGATGCGTCGTACATCATATATTTTATATTTTATATTTTAATTGCGTAGAGGTTTTTTCAAGATTGGCTTGACCCCTTGCTTGTCACTTCCATGAAGTTGAACAAGATCGAAAAGAGAAGAAAAAGACGAGGAAGGGGATGCGAACACATTTACAAGAATAAAAAAAAAAAAAAAAAAACAGCAAAAGACCATCAGCTTCGCAAGCGCGCGCCAGAAATCGTCGTACCGAGAATTGGGCTGGCCGTTCGTGAATGCAGATAATAGCATGCGCGGTGCACGATGAACGCAGAGCTCTCGCCACAGCAGCCGGCTTTGCCGGGGCGCAGAGCTTGCGGTTCACGGGAGGCCGTTATGCAGAGCGTGCGCATGTCCCATTTCAGGGACGGGAAGACTAATGGGAGTACGCGCTCGTGCGTATGTCCCATGTGACCTAATTAGCACCGTGCCGAAGAACATAATAAATATATAATTTATGTGCATGCACCAACAAGCACTTTAATTATTCTAGACGTACGATAGTTTGTAACTAGGAACGTACGTACGAGGAGTTTTTAAGGAAACTAACGGTCATTTTGGTACTCTCTGGGGGGTATATTAATAAATAGTTGTGAAATCCTCGCAAATTTATGATACATTTTCAGTCAACTCTTCCAAGAGTTTTTGTTGTGGTTTCATTAAACATAAAATTGATGTTTTACGGTTGTTGTATTAAAATATTATATATATATATAGAATGTTAAAGAACCTTCAATAAAAAATAAATATATATAAAAATATTATATAGACCTGCGGTCAGTGACATAAGTCTATATAAATAGGGAAAAAAGGTTGGTGGGGAGGGGAAAAAAATTAAAATTAGAGTAAATTGGTACTAGATTTTATAAAATAAAAAATATTTGTTTTTTGTTTGGATAAAAAGCTTAAAAATAAAAAAGATATATTTTTAATATATAAAACTCATATATCAACTCATTTTCTTTTTTTTTTCTATCCACAAAATCACACTCGTAAATATATAATTATATTATAATTTTTTGTATTTTTATGTATAATAAATTAATAATTATAATTATATAAATAAATTTATTTCTAAAATACATTTATTTTTTATTTACATAAAATAATTAAAAAAATATCCACAGTTCTAGAACTCATGATCAAATATTTACTTAAAATTTTCAGCAACAAAAATATAAATAAAAAATAATGCAACAAATAACATAATTTTATATTTTAGCCTAAAAATGATTCTATTATCATATTAACATATTAAGGATAATTTAATTTCTTTAAAATATTTATAATATTATTTTTATAATATTATTTTAATTTTGTAATAAATATTTAATAAAATATATTAATTATTACAAAACTCAATATTAATTATATTACATGGCCCGACAACAGAGCCAGGCCCAATATTCCGATATTCGAGCCCAGCATTTTGAAAACCGACGCGGAAGCAAGCGAGTGCTTTTAAACCCAAATCCAAACTGTAGCTCATTACATTATTAGCGGTGTGGGTCACGTGTTGTTGCAACGCAAAAAGGCCGCTCTGTGTCTGGTCTGCCACCGCCTCAATTTTCGCAACCAGCGCACATTAGCCTGCGCCCCCGAACAAATTGTAAACCTGCGCGTCTCAAACGCGCACTTTAGGCTCCGCCTCGCCAAAGAAACCAGACGCGACGCCTCATTCGTCTTTACCTTCCCGTCTCTAGCTCTCTCCACACAAGACTCCCAATTAGACCCAACCCGTCTCTTTCTTTCTCTCTCTCGGGGCAAAATTAGGGTTTCTAAAGAACCAGCACTCGCGTCTCTGCGTGGGATTCGTGCATTTCAATGCCTGCTAATTGCGGCGTCGAATCTTGCCTCCGTAGGAACCCTAGAAAGTGCCGGAGCGCTCCGTTTTGCGGGCGATTTTGGCGGACTTGTGAATTGACGTATCTGCTTCAGTTCGAAGCGCGACTTCTTATTTGATAGAAGAAGCGGCGACGGCGGCGGCGATTCGGAGATGGCGCCCAGTCGCAGAAGAGGTGCCGGCAAGGCTGCTGCGGCAGCCGCTGCCCGCCGCCAATGGAAGGTGGGCGATCTCGTTCTCGCCAAACTCAAGGGCTTCCCTGCTTGGCCTGCCACGGTATGCTCTGAACTTTTATTTTTTATTTTTTCAAATTATCTGGGCGTATGAATTGATAAAGCAGGAGTCTATCGAAAAAGTTTTGGAAACGTTTCTTAATGGAGTTTCACGTATCTTAGGGTTTGTGCCCATGATAGTGCGTTTTGTGGTTTTCTGGGGATTAGGGCTTCTTAGTTTGATTTAGACTAGGAAATTATCTGCTATACGGTCTGTTATGTTGCCTCATTTAGAGTTTTGGGGCCTTTTTCTATTATATTGATTCCGAGTTTGGTTATTATGCTTATGCAGACGTCATTGTGATTACCTTTGGCAATTGACCTTTAGATATGAGGATACTTTTGGCTTTCTTAGGTGTTGTTGCCCACAATCCCCATGCATATTCATTTAGAAGATGAGATTTGTTGTGAAATTTATTTCTAATCACAATTGAAACTTCTTTGCAAACCAAACCAGGTGCTATTAAGGTCTCTGTTGTCCTCCTCATTCAAACTATGTTTCTAGTATTATTTCTATATGTTTTTGTATCCAAGTTTCCCATGAGGCTTATACTGCTGGTTTTCTTGTGCTAGGTAAGCGAGCCGGAGAAATGGGGCTATCCACCTGATCTGAAGAAAGTACTTGTCTACTTCTTTGGAACCCAGCAAATGTAAGTCTTTGTGGCTGTGTTTTTATTGGCGTTCCCTTCATTCAGTTCAGTATTGTGGGTACCTATTAAGTGTCTACTTCATGCTGCAACCCTCTCTTTATTCTGCTGCTTCAGGGAATTGTAACTGGTTAATGGTTATTACATCTGGGGGTGGTTATGAAATTCTTTTGGCTGGTTAGTAGTTGATTTCCGTTCAAGGTATTGATCGATAGAAGGCAAGTTCTGAATTTGGTATGGAGTTAAAAAATTTTCTTTACTCAATCATCCACCTCTAAAATCTCTCATGGTTTCAGTAAAATATCATATTAATAAGATGGAGTGCTAGAGCGAGCTTTTTAATTTTTCCTAGGACCTTCAGATGGACAATTTTGTCTTATGATGTAGGATGGGAATCAAACCAAATAGCAAGCATGAAAAAGAACTCTTATTCTATATTCTCCATCACCTTGGTGGGCACTTATTAGAATTTGCATGAAAACTAGTTTCGGAAAACTCTTCATGTTCATATCATGGTGCTTATGGAAGGAGAATTAAAAAAGTATGCTGGTGCTTCTGTTAACTTCTATTTTTGGAGATTTGGCAGAGTGCTTTCACCATCTTTAGCTGAAAGAATCTTGTTGTATTCATGCTTGAGCCGAACATTGTAATTTGAAATTCAGCCTGAACTCAGGTTGAATCACAAGTAGCTAGAAAGTCAAGTTAGGCCTAGCTCACATTCATACGATGTGCATTTAGGTGTTATGTTAAGATCCAGCCACATTTTTTGTCTTGTGTTTAAAGTTTATCCCACCATCTTCTGGAGTTGAAACATCGATTTTTATGATTGCAAGAAGTAGCCTATTGGTGTTGAAATGTGTTCAAGCCATACCCATCTATTTAGACATGTATAGTCTCTGTCAGTCCATCCCCTAATTTAACTTATTTACTTAATGTTGCCATTTGTTAATGTGCCTTTTGTCCTCTATCATTTTAGTGCAATATGTGTATTCACAGTGCAATTATCCTCTTTTATATCCAGCATGGGAACTGAAATACCCTGGTCATTATGAAGTCCTTCCAAACAGTGTCGTCAAAAGAAAAAAACTTCCTTGTTTAGGTTCTTAGGTGATGCACTAAGTGTCCTCAATGCTTCTTCATGCCTGAGGTGAGTGCCTTCAAAGAGGCAATTGTTTGGCATGTAGTTGGCACTTTGCTGTACAAATGAGGTGCTAAAAGAAAGAACCTCACCAAACTGACCTGTTTTTCATTTCTTTTTTTCAAATACCAGTAGATAAAACTACAATCCTTTTGTCTACTTGTAAATTTTCAGTCTCTTTATTAGTTGAGGTCAATATGAACATTTGAAGAAAAAGTATCTTCTTTGACTAGTTTCTCTGTATGCAATGAAGTAGTAAAGCTGGATGATAGGACGTTGGTGCAGGCATTGCTTTTTGTACTTCATTTGTATGTAATCCTAGGACATTTATTTCTTTCGTTGGTTAACTTCTCTGGCATAGCTAAGAACCATTTCATTTGAGTATTTTCAGCACCATCTTTGTTGTGTACCACCTGTTGTTGTATAGTGTCATATTAGAGTCATGAATTTCATGGAAAGACTTTCTTTTCTACATGACTAGATTTATAATCATGCATTTATCTTTGAGTTTGTATCTGCATTTGTATGCTACACTTATTGGGGATTGTCCACTTGATGTCCATTGTTTTTTGGCTGATTCTGATTAATTTAGATGATTGTTTCCCTCTAAGTGCTGTGCTTTAAGATTGCGATCTGCCTGCAGTTAATACTAAGTTGCTTTGTATTGACGGTATATTGTTGTGCAGAGCCTTCTGCAATCCTGCTGATGTTGAAGCATTTACAGAGGAGAAGAAGCAATCTCTTCTTGTCAAACGTCATGGAAAGGGTGCAGATTTCATCCGAGCAGTGCAGGAGATCATGGATAGTTATGAGAAGGCAAAGAAACAAAACCAAATTGATGATTTCAACCCAGATGATGAGGTTACTCATGCTAATGGTGGGAACTCAGGGGAATTGCTATCTCATCATGAATTGAAGAGCGGGAGAGAAGCTAGTGAAGCAACTACTGCAGATAGAAATAATCCTAGTCGTCTGATGGACAAGTCTGTGGATGTGTCCCATATCAGTTCTTTGCATGATAAAGAACCAGTAATGGAGCAAGCTATTGATAATGTGGTGGCCACAGGAAAACCCACCATGACTACATATACTTCAAGAAAACGGTCTGGAGGTTTACGATCTAGGAAACGTGTCATGGAGAAAAAGGCACCGGTTTCTGAAAGGTCTAGAAGCTCATCATTGTTGGGCTCCTGTAGATTCCAAAATTTTATAATGCCATCTAATGACACTAATAAGCATGCTGGAGATGCATCTACCAATTTAATCCAGGGATCTTTACGAAGCAACAAGCGAATAGGGAAATCACCTGATGCATCTGAGTGTGATGATGTAGATTCATCCACTTTTGTTTTGAGTGATAGCATAGAAGAGAATGGTTCTGAAATTGTTACCATTGATTCAGATTCTTTTAGTTTGAACGAAGGTAGCACTATAGACAGTAGTTGTAAAGAACACTCTGAATCTGCTGTTGAGTGTTTGGAAGGAGAGGATGAGTTGAGCAAAGTTCTTGACTTCCAAATAAAGGCTGTTGTTGTAAAGAAGAAAAGAAAATCAATCAGAAAGCGAGTGACTAATGAAGCAGCTGAGCCAACTACCAGATTGAAAAGGGTGGCAGATTTGGAGGTTGAAGTGCATAATAATTGCCAAACTTCACAAAACACCTTTGAAAATTTGAATGAAAGGCATAATAAAGAGGAAGGGGATGAGCACTTGCCTTTAGTGAAACGTGCCAGAGTTAGACTGGGCAAGCCTTTACCTTTGCAGAAGGAAAATAATAGGCTTTCCCAGGGCCAGGGCAGAGGAAAAACCTCCGTTGAAGTTCCAGTCAAGCAGTTTGAGGAGCACAATAGGTTTTGTCAAGCTGAAGTTTGTGATGAAGTGGCACCTTATTGTTTGGAGCAGATTAGCCCTTCAAGAAATTCTAATGATGAATGTCCTGCTGGTAGTGACTCGTTGATTCTGAAGGGAGATCCAGAAAAACTGTCACCCTCAAAGGATTGCACTGAACTTCTAGGAAGTGGTCCCCAGGCTCTCAAAGTTAGGGAAAACCAGTCTTTTGGCTGTTCAGCTGATGGTGAAGCTGCTTTACCTCCATCCAAGCGTCTCCATCGTGCACTAGAAGCCATGTCAGCTAATGCTATTGAAGAAGTTCAATCATGTGCAGAAACATCAAAAACAAGGATGTTGAACAATGGCAGTTCCATATCTGAGGGGAGGAGCTCCCTTACAACTGTTGCAAGTGAAGAGATAAATGGTTCAGGAGAGAGGAGTTCTGGATGTTGTTCTGTTGCTTTCTTAGAAGAATCTATTAGATCATCATCAGTTGCAGACATTTGCAATCAAGCAATTGAAATCTCTAAGAGAGGAGAACTTTGTGAAGGTTTCTTTGTTGGAGAACCTTGCAAAGATTTCTTTTCAGGAGCAATGGATCATGATCAAAGGAAAGATCTTCTTCGACCATGTTCTGGAACACACACTGCTGGCATGACTGTTCCAGCTGAAGGTCCAAAACACCTGACACCTAATATTGACACACGACAGGATATTCTGCAATCCAGTGGAGGCTCTCCAGAACAGTTGGTACTTGCTAATGACGAAGAAAACTCCGAAGATGTTGAGTTAAGAGATTTTGGAGGTAAAATTTCTGGCAAAAAACTTGAGACAACAGTACATTCTGGGATGAGACCACATCTTCTTTCACAGGCGGCTGAAGCTGCAACACCCAATGCTGCAAATGGTCTTCAACAAATTGCAGAGGGTACAACTTCTGAGTTCTTCAGGTCCCAAACTGATGGTTACACCGAATCTAATGGCCTGTAAGTGTTGTTTTGCTTTCGGTTAGGGCATCTAATCTTTTAGGCCAGTGACATGATTATTGTTCTAGCTAAGAACTGGTATAGTTTCTAGTTCCTGATCCATAAAAGTTCTTCTGGGTTTAGGAAGATTGTTATGCTTCCTTGTCATCTGTTGCCATAGTTATGGAAATAGTTGCCTTCTCTCATTAAATTCAATTCAGAGAGTACTGCAATGAGAAAAATACCTAAAATAGGTGATTTATAAATGAAGAAATTGCAAGGAGTTCTATCTGAACCTGTCTTTAATTCATCACTGTTTTTGGAAACTATCTTTAGTCTACTAAATTTGGTCTCAGGTGCGATGGGGCAAAAGATGTCAAACATGATCAAATCCAGGAGGCTGGTTATGCTTTTGGTTCTATTGATCAATTGGGCGAGAATGATGTCTCACATGTCCAGTCAAGTCTATTGCCAGCTGATGGATTAGAATCTCCTGCTCAAACCTCTCTTCCCACCACATCATTTCATGAAGTCTCTACTTCAGAAAGTGCTTTCATTCAAAATAATGGCTATTCCAGTCCCAATGTATATTTGCACCAGAAGAAGACTCTGTGCGCTTCAGTTGCTGATGAAGAAAAAACTGAAGCGGCAGTGTCTCAAAGACCTAAATCTGTTGGCAAATGGAGTGATTGTGCAGAAGTACGTTCTGCATTGTCATCCTTTGAGGTAGTGCTTGGGTCACTAACACGGACAAAGGAGAGCATTGGTCGAGCAACACGAATGGCTATTGATTGTGCAAAGTTTGGCGCCTCTTCGAAGGTATTATTGGGGTGCTTATAATTAGTTTACTTCTTCTGCATTAGATGGTTGTGAAAGAAAGTGTGCTATGCAGAAGATTGTTACTTAGGGAGTTTGCATCTGGATATGTTATTCCACTGGTAGACTGAGACATCTGCTGAACCTTTATCTTTTTTATTGTTCCCACTGAATTTAACTGCAGATCAGTATTGTTTATGTTTTTTTTTTGGGGGGGGGGGTTAGGGAGGAGGATGGGGATCGTTTTGGGGTGGGAATGTACACTGGACTTTGTTTGAGCTCCTAAAGTTTCGTTGTTTTCAAGCATCCTTCATTTAGCTTGTGTGCAATTATGTAATGTATAGCGAGCAAGAATCATCACTGCATGTGGCCGAATTGGTTGATTGGGGTTACAATCATGAGATGGACAAGTCCATGTGGCCCAGCCCAGCAAACCCCTATCTCTATAGCTTTTATGTACTGTATAGCGACTTTTTTCTGTGTTCAGTATTCTGAACCTTCTTCTAGTTGTATCAGATAATGTGATACTTCATAAACTTGCATGTCTGTGTTACCCTCTGTCATGGTAAATCTGTATTCCGTAGTTAATTTTTTATAGTTAATTTTCCCCCTTCAGTCCAGGATGAGTTCAACTGAGAATCTTAATACATTTGTGCTGACTTAGGAGACAAGGTTGTTATGAATGTATATTACTAACTACATTGAATACCTAATTGCATGGGAAGTATAGATGCTCTTGATTTTCATATTCTTTTAACAAATTATTCTCTTCAAAACTAAGGTGGTGGAGATTCTGGCTCGTAATTTGGAAAGTGAATCAAGTTTGCATAAAAGGGTGGATCTATTCTTCCTTGTGGATTCTATTACCCAGTGCTCTCGAGGCTTGAAAGGTAAGTGTTTTTTGTCTTTTTTATTTAAAATTTTATGATGCATAGGGCCAGCAGCAGTAATGTTTAGTTTGAATTTGCAGGTGATTTTGGTGGTATATACCCTTCAGCTATACAAGCAGTGTTGCCACGCCTACTTTCAGCTGCTGCACCTCGTGGAAGTTATGCACAAGAAAATCGGAGGCAATGTTTGAAGGTAACTGTTGAACTTCTTGATACAGTTTGCTTTTTTTACTGTCTTTCTGTGTTGGCTTATGCCTGCCACCTTTTCATTCTTCCATAGGTTTTGAGACTTTGGCTGGAACGAAGGATTCTTCCAGAATCTGTTATTCGCCACCATATGCGGGAACTTGATTCACTGGGCGGTTCTTCCTCTGCTGGTGCCTATTCACGCCGTTCAGCGAGAACAGAAAGGTCTTTAGATGATCCTGTTAGAGACATGGAGGGTATGCTCGTGGACGAATATGGAAGGTTTGAGTTTGTTAAAAAGGTTACTTTCCTTTTAGTTGAAAGGATTCTTGAAACATTTTTCATTGGGACTTCTTGATTTCTGTTGCTTCAGCAATTCAAGTTTTCAGCTTCTGGGTTTTTGCATGCCCCGCATGCTCAAAGATGAAGATGAAGGAAGTGAATCTGATGGCGAGGGCTTTGAGGCTGTCACTCCTGAACATGGGTCTGAAACTCCTGAGGATCAGGATATTAACCAGCCCACAGTGGAAAAGCATACACATATCTTAGAAGATGTGGATGGTGAGCTCGAGATGGAAGACGTGGCTCCCTCTTGTGATAATGATGCACGGAATTTGTGTGATCCACATGAACAGCACCTTCCAAGGACTGTTGCTCCTCTACCAGAGGGTGTGCCACCTTCATCACCACCACTGCCATCATCCTCGCCTCCTCCACCGCCACCACCTCCTCCTGCTCTTACAACGCGCCCTTCTTGTGTAAGTACTGATCTCTCTGCACTTTCTCATCCACTTGCAACTGCATCCCCATTGCTTGATTTATTTTCTTTTTTCTCACCCCATACCTTGAGTATATAAAGCTAGAATAATTTAGTACATCTTTTGCTCCTTTTCATAATTTAAACCCCATTTTCAGAATATGCAAGATGATTTGAGACATCAGCAGTCAGATGCAACAAGGATCAACCCATCAGCGTCCAATGCAGTGCATTATCATGCTTCTCAAGGCAGAGATCAGATGTGGCAGCATGTTTGTGATTCAACTGGCTCTTGCAGTGGTTATCTTGTACGACCATTTAATGATGTTGAACACACAGATTGTCATGGCTTTCATCACAAGCAGTATCCTCCAAGGCCACCACACCGTCCACCATCGAATCAGTTCTCTTATGTGCACCCAAGAAATTATATGAGGTCACGAAGAGAGACCCCACCCCCTTCCTACTCCCACAGGTTCCACTCTTCACATAATGCTGATGCAGGAAACTTCTATAATAACCATGAGAGAATGCGACCTTCCCTGTATGAGCAAAGTGAGAAATGGAGATATCTCCCACCCTCCTTTCATGGTAAGGTTATATTACTTCAACTTTGCATGAGTTACAGGCAATCATGTTATTTACTGATGTAGAAAATTCTTCATTTCATTGCTCTAGGTCCACGGTACCCTGAGAAAGCCAAAGCATCTTATGGATCTGGTCCACATGGTGGCCCTCTGCAGGAGCCAAGCAGATTGCATCAGGGGTGGGATTTTCCTAGTGGAATGCACAACAGGAATTTTGTTCCCTTCAGACCGCCTTTTGACAGTGCAGTTCCAGTGGCAAATAGAGGTGTGATCCTTGTCTGTCAGATCTTATAATGTTTAACCATGCAATTTTGTGCATGTCCATCCATATGTTTCGAGACGTTTGAACTGTTTTTGGCCAACCAAATTTGCATGGCTGCTTGATGTCGTTGTCATGTATATTCTATATGACCCTGCTCTCTTCAGAGTTTACCTATAATTCCCAAGATTTCAGGCTCACACCCCTCTTGTATTTCAGCTCCAGGCATGTGGCGGCCAAGATGAGATGATCAATCTGCTGTTTGGACCGGTGGGTCTCATTGTTTTCTGCCTTCTTTGGAACTTCTCAAATGTTTTGAAATGATCTTTGTTACCGATTCACCTGGTGGTTGCTATATGTTAGGACGATCACTTTTTCCACTGGTTTCCGTGGCTTGTGCAGAAGAGTGAGAGTTTGGTCTCGATGTTCATCTGCTCAGCTTCTTCAGACATAACTTGGAGTAGAAGATTTGCCCGATGACATGGTGGATCGGGTTGTACATAGGCATTTTATCAACTGTAGAGGACGGCCAGACGTTCATCACTGGGATTGGTAGGGCTGCAGCCTAACTAGGCTGTCATGTATTTATTTCCCTTTTCTGGTTAGTAAAATTTTCTCTCGGAAGGTCTCACAGGAAAATTTTCACTGGGCCATTTGTTGAAACATTGTCTTCCCCGTAATTGATCTCCTCTTTCTCTGTAAAGTTGTTCAATCTAGACAAAGGGGAAGAATTTCTTTGGTCCAGTTGGTTATAATTTTGGATGAGAATTATTAAATTTAACTATGTTTTTGGCCGATATTCTCTTCATGTAAGCGGCCATCTGCAAGAGGTTTACATGTAAATTAATCTTTCTAAAATTAATCATAGCAAACAAGTGACGTGGTAGACTTGTAGACAGCATCCGACGTTGTGCCGCCGTTCACAAAATCTGGTCCAAGGGCCAATGAGACATGGAAAGTCTTTAGTTTTTTAATTGATAGAAAAACATAAAAAAGCGACACGGAAGGCTGAAAACAGTAGAGATCATTACGAGAATCATTCAACGCCAATGGAATGAAATGAATCAAACGCAATGGCGATAATTAAGGGGGAAGTCCCTGTAAACAGTGAAAATGTGAATTTTGAAGCGAAGAGTGAGAGAACACGCAGAACAAAAAGGAAGAAGAGAATAAAAACAAAGTGTTATGTGTGACGAAGAATGGGGGCTTCTGCTTCAATCCTAGAGGATTCTATCCATCAATTCACTGTAAGGACATTATGTTGCGTCTCAATTGGATTTGGAGGTGATTTCAGTATGAGATCTCTGCTTCTCTACCTTTTTTCCTTCATATATGTGTCATTTTTTATTGGGGTGGTTAGGATAGCAGGGGTCAGGACGTGGACCTGAACAAGTACAAGGGGAAGGTTCTTCTCGTGGTCAATGCCGCCTCCAAATGGTTTGGTTTCTCAACTGAGTTATTATTAGCTCCGATCTTTTTTATGTGTTTCTTCCGATTCCAAAATGCTCGCTTATTAGCTTAAAATTGTAATTTTTTATCCCTTGGAACAGTGGATTCACGGATTCAAATTACACCCAGTTGACCTATGTCTATAACAAATACAGGGACAAAGGTTTGTTTGTTTACTGCATTAACGCTTATTCTTGCCTAATAAAAGTGTTTTGTCAAGACATCCATCTTGTTCTTTCCACCGGAGTTTATGGACGGATCTACCCCTTTATCGTCGTGATCGACACTCTAGTAGAATTTTAAATTTCATTTTCCCCGGCCGCTTCATGTCTTACATGGATGTCTTGGTTTTGTTAGAGCATAATGAATAAATGGATGTTACTAGTTACTGGTTACATGTAATTAGGCTATGGGCAGGAATCCATGATCATAAACCTTGGATTAGTCATTAGTAACTAGCACAATGTCATGAATTGCTTGTACAAGTTAAATGCCAAACCTCCTCTTGTGTTTGCTGGTGCGTGCTGTCGTAGCATGCCTTTGTGCTCACAGGCACGTTTGTCATCTGATCATGTTCGCCATGTGCATGTGATGTATATATATACGACCCACTCACAATCTGCTCGTGCATGTATGAGGTATATATTATTATGTATCCAAGAGTCCACCCGTCTCTTTGTTTGAACCGTTGCCATTTTTCATTGTGAACAAAATTTCTGCAACTTGATTCAGATAATGGGAAAAACAGAAAAATGCTTTTTCCTCGTATGGTTGCGTATCTTTTTGAACATAATGTAAACTGGGTGATACGTATATTACTCGGTGATACCAGGTTTGGAAGTCTTGGCATTTCCATGCAACCAATTTCTGCATCAAGAGCCTGGGACGAGCGAGGAGGCACAGGAGTTTGCCTGCACAAAATACAAGGCCGAATATCCAATATTTCAAAAGGTAATGGAGTTTGTTTCTTGTCAGACGGGGCTTTAAGTAGTTTCAATTTTGGGACGCTTGATGTTTCTTGCTAATTTACTTGAGCATCATCACTTGACCAATATTTATTTATTTCTTTTATTTGTATGATACACTCATTAAGAACTTTGTTTGCTTCTGATTTGTTTATTTCATAAATCTCTATCTCCCATTTGTCACTCTGATGTGAAGAATTATATGTTGCCACTACCATATCCCGATAGTCTTGGTGATTTTCTATTCTCTCCATATCATTTACGCTACCGTTTGCATCCTGCATTTTGTGTTTACTTCTGCTAATTTCAGAAGGATGTAGCTGATCCATTTGTATTGCTAGTTTCACAGAAAATTGTTTCTTACCAGAAAGCAAAGCTGAGAGAAGAAAAATAAAAGGGCATGGTCTCCGCTCTTGTTTGGGCAATTAAAGTTTGCAAGATGTGAATTGCTATGATTCTGGTTAAATAGTACAGGCTTGGTCCTGGTATTATTCAATGTAGACTTACTGTCTTGCAGAACATATGTTGCCTGTGATGCCGCAGTTGCTTTGATGGTCTTATCAAAATACTTGCCAATCGGAATGATTATACCACTATTGCAGAGGGCCATGTCTTTGTTTTTAACAAACGTTGTTGGGAAGTGATTTTTCATTAGCCCAAGTCACCAGGCTTAGCATATTAAAAATTCAGCAACACAATTATATTGTCCTGTAGATTTTTCTTGTGAGACCTTGTATTTGGATCATCAAGTGATCATGCATGATGTTGAAATTTGGCCCCAAATTTTCATATGGTTTGATGCTGATGGCTATGTGGTTTCAAATCATTCGCTGGTTAGTGCTTCCTGTTGAATCAGTCTTACCTGCGCTCCCCCCTTGGGAAGAGGTTTGTACCAACCTTTCGAAGCTTTCGGAGAAGAATGGTTCTGTTTTTGATTGGTGAACTCTCGGGTTGGATTCATCTCTTAGACATCGGCACGGTTGTGTCATGAAACCTACTTGACAAGTAGAAATTATTCAGTCTACAACACTGACGCAATTTCTTGCCAACAATTGCACTTGCATCTGTGTGTTATTGTTTTTCACGTGTCCATAATGCACTCTGCTTCCCACTCAAGGGCTCCTCAACTGGAGTAGCCATTGCGCTTTGTTTGCTGCTGATATTACATATGTCCCGAACTCTGTGAAGGTACGTGTCAATGGACCAGAGGCAGCACCCATTTACAGGTTCCTCAAAGCGAGTAAATCTGGATTCCTTGGGTGGTCTAGGACAAAGTGGAATTTCACCAAGTTCATAGTCTACAAGGAAGGGCACGTTGTTGGTCGCAATGGGCCAACAGTTTCTCGGATGGCGATT
The DNA here is from genome assembly GCA_020883675.1 of Bruguiera gymnorhiza. Lineage (NCBI taxonomy): Eukaryota > Viridiplantae > Streptophyta > Magnoliopsida > Malpighiales > Rhizophoraceae > Bruguiera > Bruguiera gymnorhiza. The sequence continues at coordinate 645,975 of JAIRCJ010001053.1, forward strand.
GAGGTTCTCCTCTTCTCCCTTTTCCTCCTTCAAGTCGCTTTGCATGGCTAAATATTTATGCATAAGCATTATATTGATCCTTGGCTTCTTATTTACTGTTCTGCTTTACTTTTTGGCACGGGCTGATATCAAGAAGGCATTGGGAGAGATGTGAGAAGATAGTCATATTGAAAACAATTAAGGACATAAAGCCTGCGGGATGATGAAATCTATTGTTTTTTTGTCAAGTCATTTGTTAGTTATATATTGTATAGGATGTTGACAATATACTAGTTAAATTTGATGTGATATATATATAGCCTGCTTACTTTTACCAATCCCTTTTTGCTTTCGTTTGATAGCTATATATAAACATGAATGCCTCTCTCTCTCTCTCTATTCATGATTGACGTCGTAGGGGTGATCAATGCCAACCATCTTGTTGGTAGCAACAGCAAAACGTTCTTGTTTGTCTCCCCACCTGTACAATACCACAATTGTCTCGCCTCTACAGCGTACATCCCACGCTATGGTGGGGTCAAGGCGCATATCTATAAAGCGTCATTTTCTTTTAAGAGAAATAATTGAAACGTGAACTAAACAATATCGTTGCAGGTTGAAAGTTCGATATCGGGTTAGAACAAAACGAAATAACAGCTTGCAGTAAGTCAAAATGATCCACCCCGCAACTTGGGTTACCTACCTCGAGTGGAACCTAATAACTTGTTAAGCCCAGTTTTAATCGACACTCCTAGTAAAATCCACAATAAGGTCCAGTCCTATTAATGCTAAAGATTTAATATAACATCAGAGCTAAAAATGACTTGACCGTCAATAAAAGATCTGACATAGAGATGTGTGCAAAGTTGCGATAGTATAGTCAGCTGTACCAAGTATAGAAATGAGGATTGTACCAAGAGTTTGGCCAAGTGACAGTCTAAAAGCTGTCTGTTGCACCTGAAGAGGAGTATGGGGGACAAATCCCATATCAGTAGAAAGGAAAAAAAGAGAGAGAGAGAGAGAGAGAGAGAGAGAGAGATAAGTTATAAGTAAAGGATTCATTTTTCTGTAATTCCACACCCTGTCCTTTTCTCTTTCTTGGGAAGACTTCTAAATTCTATAGCTAGTCTCACTTCTTTTTATTATTATTATTATTATTTTTTATATAAATCTTAAACCCTATTCTTTTTCGAAAAAATTTTAAATTTTTTTTGAATTATATGTCTAGATTTAATTCTATTCATGTTTTCATAAATTCTGCATTTTTGTTTTTATGATGAATTCAAAAACTCCTAAACTACTAAATATCTAGACTCTTAACCATTAAAACATATCTTATACAAATTTTATGCATACTGTTTTGCTAGTAAGACTTAATTATTTACTCTCTCTGCCCAATTATATGATAGCCATATAATAAGATGGGATTGGTAGCAGAGGGATGCAGCCCCTCGTCGCATTCCAGACTTGAGATAAGGTTGCTTAGCAACCAGTGCCAGTCCCCCTCTTCGCCAAACTTTAATGCTGGACACGGGGTTTTAGGATAAGTTAGCACGTGGGCCTGGCCCATGCATCGTCCCTTGCCACGTCCCCATCTGTCACATGCTGCACCCACTAATTCCAAATAGGAAGGCCCATGTGTGCCCTGTGCATGCAGCCTCTTTTTATAAATTATATATTTTCATTATATATATATATATATATATATATATATAGAAAAAGGAAATAAATGACGGGATAATGTATCCTTGTTGCTTGAAAACGAGGTATCGCGGCTTTGGCCCCCATAAAGACACGGCAAAAAGCAATATAGGAAGAGCGGAAAGGATACAATTACTTTTTAAGTGGCTTGGTCTTCAATGATAAAATTGTGGTGTGCATGTCTTGCTTCGGTTGAGAGTATCTGCATGGCGTTTTATCATATCCTTCCTTGACATGGAAGTTGAGTTGCGATATCTTTCTAAATCATGCAGTGACAGAAAATATGATAGGCAAGAATGTGAAAATATGAAAAAAAATAAAAATAAAAAGAGGTGTACAGTGGACTTCAAGAACTAATAACAACGACTACCCATCTCAGTCCACATCTTGATTGATTAATTAGGATACCGGCCTAACATTAGGTTAGCCTGCCGGCTATTTATCTTTGCAACTCACCAGTTTTGGCATCAAAGTCATCGAGATTTGTAACTCCAATGATTTTTAACGTGTTTTGTGAATGCGCATGAATGAAGGGTATATGTCCATGTGAGACAGGGATGACCCTTAATAGTGGAGAATTGGATGATCAGTCTTTATCAAATTGGTTTGGCAACGGGAACAAGCTAATTAGTTCTGCTTGCTTTGTTATCTTTAATTGACAATCCGAACCCTGGCCCATTGTCCCAACCATGGGGCCAACGTTGGTCACTCACCACACATTACTTCTCACATATCTTCAAACTTCCACTGCTCTCTGAGCCTCCTCCTCCTATATAAGGAGCCTCAAGCCACAACTCGACATCCCCAGGTACTCAGCTTTTACGTTACACCCCAAATTAGAGACACACATTATTGTACACAATCTAGGCACTGATAGCAGGATGGGAGCAAATGGGTTCTCAATGAGGAACATGAATAAGCAGAGGAGGTCGTGGCAACGGTGTTCAAAGCAAATCCGAGAGCATCGGACTCGACTTTACATCATATGGAGATGTACTGTCATACTTCTCTGTTGGCATGACTAGATGGACCAATCGAGCAAGCATCTAGGAAGGGACGCATGCTTTAGTCGGTGTGAAGTAATGGGATTCTCCAAATCCTTGGTGACACAGCTAACTTTAGGACAACGGAAGCTTAGATGCTGGAAGAAAGCTGGTGAGGCCTTAGTGTATAGACTAGTAACGGATCGAGTCACTTTGCCAGTTAAGCTGGAAAGCTAGGGTTGTCCTGTTGATTATGTCAAACACATGTAGCCGAAGAAACGCAACTGATATATATATATATATATATATATATTGTTTTGTTTTGTTTTTTCTGCTTTCACTTCAACTTTGCAAGTCATGGAAGCAGTACCCATTGGGTTCTGATGCTTTAAGTTGTTAATTACGCACCTCCAAACGAGTTTGACAAGTCCTCTGTTGCTTTGTTCAAAAGCCCACCAGACTCGAGTTAGCACTACTAGTCACTGTGTTTAATAAGGTGGGCCGCGGGCCCGAAATAGTAAATACAATGGGGGCATCTCTTGAACTGGCTTATGATCAAATGGTCGGCAGCCCTCACGATTAGAAACGGCAAACCGCAATATAGATAATCACGAAATGATGTCTTCTCATTTAGTTAAAAATTTAAATTTTTATTTTTAAAATTTACAATTTTAATTTAAAAGAATAATATAAAATCTATAAAAATAAAGAAAAATTATTTTATTATATAATCCGTGCTCGATAGACTAAAAAACAAAAATCACAAGAATAATACGCATTGGTGTCTTGGTTTGGTTAATGTTCATTCTCACGTGAGAAATAGATACCGGGGATCGAGGAGACTTTAGAACATTCCTCAATTCCCAGCGACAGAACATGTAATGATCGAGGCACATAGGCCGTGTTTTCAAACAACATGTTTCAACTTCGGTTTTTATTATGAACAAAATGGGCTGAAAAACAAAATCCAGTAAAAAAGAATCTTATCATAAACTCTATGCCCCACGAAAAAAAACAGGTTATCCAGTGCAAGGAGCTGAAGAAAGCTGGTAATCTGAGTGCTAAAATCAAAGTATGAATAAAACCTGCATTAACACTACAATAAGCTATTCTGTTCTGTAAGCCCATTTACCGAGCTCAGCTTTTATATATCTATTTCATTTTCGAACAATTCCCACCCTTCATCCATAAAATCTTTGCCATCTGCCACATTGGTTTTCTCCTCAAGTTTGCTCCTCGGTGATTGGCCATCTACAGAGGAATGGGGACTTGTTTCTTTCGGGCTGTTAGATGTCTCGCCTGCCTGAGGAACCAAAAACATATTGGATGCCATGCTTCGAAAGGATGAGCCAGAAGAGGCTAAGATGCAACTTGTCTGGCTCGAGATGATAGACTTGCTCAATGGAACACGTTCATCAAATTTCTCCTTCAGCAATCTCACATCCTGACAAATAACAGATATTTCTCCTCTGCAAACACATATGAAATCGTACATCATTTTAACAGATATTACCAGAAAAATGTATGCACATGCAAAACAGCTCAAATGTAGACTAGGAAAGTCAAAAACACGTTATGCAATACAATTTCGTTATATAAGATACAACATAAAGGCATGAAAAAGAGATCGCATGTATGCTAGAGCATGATGGAGTTCTATTCTAAGATGTGGTATACATCCAAATGGTGACTGTAGGCTGCAAAACAAATGATTATCCACCAGAATCTCTTGAAGAACATGTGACCCTTGAGTTTAAGGATAAATAATAGAAGCAGTTAGATTCCACCCACCCAAAGAAAGAGGAGACTTAGGCTCATCATAAATCATAAATAAGGGAAAGAACTAGAAAATACACACAGCAGAAAAAATTAATAAAGAAAATCTGGAGGAAATGAAGGCTTACTGCAATGCATCAACAGCACGACCACGGTCCATGAGAAAATCACGTAACTGCAGTAGGTAAATTAGAAAAATTAGTAAGAAATCATCATCACCATAACAATGAAATCATCTAATAGCAACCTTCGAATTCTCCTCTGCCTCCTGCTGTAGGATCTTTGACTCTTGAACTACCTTCTCCATAATGGCTTCTTGTTCAGCAAGACCAATTTGTGCAGATTCTTCCTTTTCCAGCTTCTCCTTCTCAGCTGCTTGTCTTAGCTCCTCTGCTGCAGCTAATCGTGCTTCTAGAGTTTGATGCATCTGCAAGTATGTGACATTCCCCATATGTTAATTACATTGAAAAATGCACTCATTGCTCAATGAAGTAGCTGCACAAATGACAAAAGCTGGGATTGCCTTCTTAGGTAGAGACAACAGACAAAAAAAAAAAAAATACAGTCCAATAATATCTCAACAAATAGATACAAGTGGGAAAAATAGCATTAGCATGTAAAACCAATTTGGAGGAGGAAATTAACAACTTGATTAATAGGGATACCTCATCAAGAATTTTTAGAGCTTTATCTCTTTCATCTGTCAATATCTGAAGGCGACCCTGCAATTCCTTCATCTCAGTAGCCAGAATTGCCTTCTCTCCATAGACTTCTCCTGCATGCTGCAAAGTCAATCACATGGGCTCAATGACTTTTATTGCTATGTGGCAAATAATCAACAAACTAACAATTCCATATCCAGGACCCAGAAACCAGTGGTTGAAAGAAGAACAGATACAATACCATGTCATTTGCCTCCTTCGCATGTGCAAGCATGAGTTTAAGTTCATCTGCCTTAACTAGAATGTCAAAACCTCCCCTAGCAGCTTCCAGTTTGGCTTGTTCTGCAGCTTTCTCTTGAAGTTCAACTCGGCTCATCATATTCATAACTGACTCCATGGCCAAAAACAATGTTTTCTGGATCATGCCAGATAAATAGACAAATATTAGAATTAATTAGAAAAATTAGTATCCCTCCTTAGTACTACATGTTAGAGAAATTTTTTAAGTGATATGAAATTTAAGGTAAATGATTTAACTCTAAAATTTACTAGAATATATCATAAAAATTCTCATAAGCATCGACAATTATTCCAAGATACAAAAGCAAAGAATATTAAGACCTTGTTATTTTTAGCAGCTTCTACAATCTCTTTGAGTAGTTTAATTTTGATATCTTCATTTGACTTTAGATTCTCATCTTCAGAAGGAGAGTTGCTGCAAACTTCCACATAAAGATCACCCACTTCAGCAGCAGGATTCTGTTTATTGACACAATTTTCCAACGCCAATGTTGTGACATCTAAACATGATTCAGATTGAGGGTTTCTTCTACCACATCCATCATCCATATGACCATCAAAGCTCATATACACCCCATCATCAGTCAAGCTGCCAGTGCAATCACCATTTTCCCTTATCAAATTCTCTGACATGACTTGGGAAATCTGCCCAAACTTGCCTTCACTGTTTGTGTCTTGGGCTTCACCCAATGAAGCTGGCCCATCAGTTTCTGCATTGGCAAATATTTGACTAGGAGCAGCATCATTCTCACGCACCGAAACATTAAGCACAACTTTGGGCATCTGACTTAAGCTGGACTTCACATTCTCTTCATGACATATAGGTTTTGATAATGAAATTAACTCATCACTCTCTTCATTTCGTTGAACCAGATTAGTATCAATGTTTGCATCTCTGAACAAAACTGTAGGTGGATTCTGTTCCTTGGATTGACAATTCGAATGAGAATGAGGGACTTCATTTGCAGGATCAGTTCTAATGTTGTCTTCTTTGGATGTGGATGTCTCTCCGGCAGAGAGAGAATTTTTCAAACTAATCTGCTGATGCGACAGCATGGCAGCCTCATGCACTGGAACACTCTTTTTAGCCTGATGATGCATCGATGCATTGGTTCTATCCCCATCTTCAGCTGCATATTGCAAACAGCAGTATAATCAATCACAAACAAGTTAAATCAATCGTAAAATTATAAGACTTTGAAATGCACATGATACGGACCCTATTATAATACTCATAGAATCTTATATTAACAAGAAAATTTTGAATAAAAAACAGAAACAAATTAAGTCAAACACCCAAAAGAGACCAAAAAAAAAAAAAGTTGGGGGGGGGTGGGGACGCAGAAAGCTCAAGTTTTACCTTCCCCACCCACAGAACTGGGGGTACCACGGTCCTCCGAAACAATGGAATGTTTGGAAAGATGAGGAAGGACCTCTGAAAGAACAATTTCTACAGCTGTGTGAGGATCTTTGGAATGTTCAATAGCAACAGCCCTCAGAAGGCGCGAATCAACCTGCACGACAAGATGGGGTCATGTTATACCAAAAAGGACCTTCCCCCACAAATGATAAACTGGAAATTCAGAGAGATTCAACAACACGAGACGCCTTCATCAATCAACAACACCACTTCATATTCCCATTCCTTCTGGAACAAAGGCGCCTTTCAACTGCGGGGATGAATAAGAAAAATAATACCCACCTGAGGAAACACATCCACCAAGCACCGATACACTGAATTAAATCCCATATTGGAACTGCACAGCCTCTAATCTAACTTAATCTGCATCGAAAACGAAAAGCAATTACTATCTGCAGTTTTCCTCGCCGACCAAAAAGACAAAAAAAAATTACCGTCAGATAATAATTAATTAAGCTTTTCGCAAAAACCTGCAATTTTATTGGCAACTATTAACGATTCGAGAAAATCAGCACCGAAACGGTACGCCCAAAAAAGACGCAACTAAAATCAAGAAAAAATGACGGGAAAAAAAAAAAGAGAGAGAGAGGAAGAAAAGACCTCGCTGGCTTGCTTCGGCGATAAGTAAATAACGCGCTCGTGGAATGGAACTTAAGCAAAGAACTGAGATTGTGGCGACCGGGGCAATTAATTAATTTATTATTTTATTTTTTCAGTTTAGACCGACGTTTGGTTTGGGTTCGAGGGGGGGCCGGGCGCGATCCGGTCCGACGCCGGAGAGACTATAAAACCTAAGCAGCAGCTGAGGGATCCTGGAGCGTCGGCTGAAGATTGAAAGGGCTCCACGAGGGTATTTTCGACTTTTCAATGTTGGGGAAAAAATCCAATCCAATCGCATTCACATCATTCGTCACCGTCATTGGTTCTGTGGTCGCAGCAGGGACGAGGGAAATTTCCTGGTCGTACCGCCTTTTTTTTTTTTAATCCTTAAAAAATTAAAAAAAAATCGTAAAAATATTAATTTATCATTCTTGTCACTTACGCAGAAGGTTATTTATTATTGTGTCAATTTATTTTTTTATAAAAAAAATCTACCATAATCAATATATTAATTATAAAAATACTCTTAAAAATATTTAAATTCAAATTAATTAAATTATGCAATTAATTATAGTACAAATTTCATTCCGTTACGAACAAATTGAAGGCAATAAAGCAGGCAGACCTCGTCAATAAACAAATTCCCACAGAGCCGGCTTTCGGTTCATTCGAGGTTGATTTGTAATTGAAAAATTAAAAAAAATAAAATAAAATTACTGACATCACAGACACCCTCTCTTTTCTCTAGAAAAATCGTAAAACCCCCAGAATTTGATACTTAAAACTATAATGGCACAGACAATCTGCCCATACATGTAGACAGAAGATAATTAACTTGTGACTTCAACTTGATCAAAAGTCGGAATTAATTAGGTCAACTTTAAGAAATGAGATTGACCAGAGGAGAGGAGGGCTTACTCATGTTTTAAGGAAACAACGACTTTTGTGCAGTAGAACAAACCAACAGATCTGAACTTTTAGGCCACAAACCATTCTCCCCTCAGCCGTTGGCATACTCGATTTACCCTTTATTTATTTATTTTTACAAAATCTTCCGTTCTAGGAAGCTACACAACATTGGTACAAAATATATATATATATATATATATATTCTATGATTTGTATTGACTAGAATTTCTGTTCATGCCAAGTGAGACTTCTTGAGATTTCCGAACCGATGATCCTGCGGGTAAATCTGAGTCACTTCTAGCTACCAAGAAAAGGTTTTACTTGATTTCCCTGGAATGCTTTATTTGACAGCAAATCATCCTGCAGATTTCTTTGGGATCTGGCCTTGCTTCTCTTGACCTCCCTGAAGAATATGTAATTAGCCCATTTGTACACAATTCTATTATAAGTTCAAGCAACGACAATGAAATGCACGCGTGTCAGTTGGCAGGTAGCTTTGCGGCGGAAAAAGAGAGAAAAAAACAAAAGAAAAGAAAACCAAATTCGTATGCCTGGCTGTCTGCCGTACGTCTCTTCAAAATTCTAGCCCACTAAAGGAAAGAAAGAGAACAGAATGAACCAAAGGTGTAAATTGGCACATTTCTTCTGAATATCTTGATTCGAAATTGAAAGTTTCATAATTAGCTGTGGCAATTATGTTTTGAGACATGTTACTAGTTCACAGCATAAGAATCGGCTAATCCAAATTCAAATTAAGGAGCCACCGACAGAAGCAAACGACATTAAATTAAAACGGTAAACAAGTTTTACTTACTGCAGGCCTTTTTGAACAGGCAGTCTCCGATTCAATGGAGCTCGTGCCCCCGGAAAAACAGCAGTAGCAGCAGCCACACGTATTCTGAAAACGTAAAGCCAGATTCCACATTCATTTCTTCTTACCAGGGAAAATATCTCACAGGTTAAAACCTAAGAAACACGGATCCATGATACCTGTTATGTACATCGACATAAACATCTGTCTCGTCCACAATTTCCTTCTGCATTGATGCAAGGGATTAGCAATAACACGTGAAGCAATATATGTGGTAAAGCACATGTTGCGAAGATGATTCATACAATCCTAAACACGAGATATTTGTTGAACAATAAAATGGTAAGTAGAAGTCGAAGACCCCAGTCACATATTTTCTGGGATTTGATTCAGGCAAATCAGCACATGATCATGGAAAGTGCACTTACTTGCAGCAGTTCTTCAAAAACATCCTCAAGGGTGATGATACCAATTATCTGCCCATCTTCGATCTCATCTGAGAAAGGTGGAGAGCTGTCTATTGCATCACCATTTTGTTCGGGTGCTTGCTTTGTAGTGATGGGCTTTGAAGCATTCTCAACATCAATGACAATGCTTTCTGCTTTATCATTATTTTTCGATAGCAGTGGAGTACTCAAGTCAGAATTTCCATCAGCAAAATTATTTTTGTACAATTTCTCTCCATCAACCTCAGGCTGAAAATGCTTGCCTTTTCTTTTGACCTTAACTACAGCTGCCATATGGCTGCTTCCCTTCTGAAACTCATTAAGGATATCATACAAAGGCATGTCTGAAGGAATCCTGGGATGTTCGTGCATGAGAAATCACCCCTTTGCATAAAACGGAGAAAAATGGAGATTAAAAGAAAAACAGGGGTAAACCTTGGGATTTTTCTGATGGAAACTGAGCTAACTGGAGTCTCGGTTTCTGCACGTACTGTGAGAAGACTTTTCACCTGCAATCCGGCCAAAGAACTATTGTTAAAATAAATAGCTGGGCATTGTTATCCAATGAAGCAACTAACTTTTGAATCAGTTAGCCACTATGATCATTTAAAAACAAATGAAATTGAGCTACGGTCCACCAACCAGTAGTAGCCCGATAATGTTCTGTGGATTTCCGGAATAGACAGGGAGACGGCTATGACCGTGGGCAAGAATTTTCCCCATGGCTTCCCTACATTGGAGCGGTGAAACCAACCTGCTTAGAACTAGTTTCTGATCTCTAAGTAGACTAAATATAGACTATCAAGATGAAACCATACTCTGATGGCAGGGAATTCCCTTCCAGTCGATTGAGAGTGGAAGAGAATCCCATAAAAATTCATGTACTGCAATGCTGGCTCAAGCGAGCAGTTGACATAACAAATACCAGCATTCAGAAGCAGCTACCCACCTTTTGATGGGGTCTTTGGAACTAAAGCTCAATACACCAATCTCTGGACAAATACATTATTTTTCATGTGCATTGTCCTTACTGACTCTGATTGTGAAATTCTCTCTTATTTCAACATCCAAATTGATCGCCAAGAAACAAAAACTGGTAGACAAAACTCGAGTAGCAAGCTTGACTATGAATTTATCCTAATAACTTTTTAATATATCCTCAACAATAGCCATAATAAATCCCCATTTCTAGCAAGAGAATTGCCATGCAGATGTTGGGAAAAATGACAATAACGGCTTTGGTCACCGAAATTTTAGTTTTATATGGTAGTAGCTGAGAAACAAGAGTACTCTGAACAGGAAGTCCATTGTCAATGCAAACCCACCAGTCCAGTTTTGAATTAACATCTAGAGAAAATGTTGACTCAATAGGCGTCATTGCCTCCTCTGCCGTCTGCACGTCACAACAGTGTGAACACACACTCATATTAGAGGACATTTATATCTTCCCTATTGATAGACAACACATAATATTCAACTCTTGCAAAACAAGATGGCATAAAATACAAGAAGTTTACCATGGCTATGACTTGCCATATCTAAAGCCTCTGAAGTGCTTGTTATAGAAGCAATAATTACCTTTTCAGTCAGATCTAGGGCACCGCTTATAATTGTTGTCTCATCATGGGTGAGTTCCCCGCCCCTGCCAGCCTAAATTAGATAGAAACCCATCAGAGCAACACAATCATGAGTACCATAGTTTTAACAATTTAAACAACACTGCTTCGTGAATTTACACACAAACTCATGAGATGGTGTATCACATTGTCAACGGTTCTCGTTATTAGCAAAAAACAAGGAGATCAACAACACAATTCTTTACTAGTGTATTTTGAAAAGCATTGTAAATGGATTTAAGCCAAGTGGGTTACCTCTTGGCTGTGGATGGAGACCAGGGCTTTAAGCTGAGCTCGCCTAAACAAAGGATGGTCATGCCCAAGTACAACATCCAGAAGCTGAAACCATGTTAACAGTGATACTTCAAATAAACTGATTTGTCCTATGAATCAAATTCTTGGAAACCAGCTTTCATTTCCATGATCAAACAGAAAGAACCGGATTACACCCAAATAACAAAAGAACTGAAAATGACAGAAATAGCCATCAGCCTGCAAAGTTAATGCAATGAACCGTCACCCAGGGCTTGCTACTTTGATTTCAGAGCATTTTTCATAAGGATTTTGCAGGATCTGCACGGAAAGGATGGTCAATTGCCTATCTTAAAACAGAGCCTCCTTTCATAGGCCAGTAGAGTGGGATTAACCTGATAACCACCAAAAAGGTGTGTATTGGTCGCTTGCTTGTCAAGGAGCAGTGCTATTCGACGCAATAGTTTTGAATTGAATAATTATAACAATTTTGTTTTTAAACATTCTCTCACAAGTCTGCCAGCCAGTTTGAGAATTCATATTCACCGGCCGGTGAAGTTGCATGCTACTTTTTATATTTGCTGCTCGAGTATTAATTATGCAAATAATAGATACTACCGTGACAATAAACTAATTACTAGGAAGTACCTTTCCAATCGGATAGGCGATGGGATAACATAATATCATCAGAATACGCACCAACCACACAAAATTTGCACCAACATGAAGTCCATATCTCGAACATATGGCTTGTGGTATAATCTGTTACCGTGATTAGAAACAAATTAGTGCCATTTAGGGATAAAATAAATTGTAGATGAAGCATGGAAAACTTAAACTTGAAGCACATTGTACCTCTCCAAAAGCTAAGACAAAGGTGACAGACAGCACAACAGCGGCAAAGGGATGAAAAATTTTGTCGAGATATATAGGAAGTGCCTGCCAAAAAATAATAATAATAAAAAAAAAAAGAAAAACAGAGCATGGATCAGCGAAACATTAGCATCTACATTTTCATTATTTTAATTTTTGCAATGACATCTTAATTTGATAATCAGTAGCATCACGATTTTATGTACCTCCATGGCACAAGCATTGCAAAGAAGCAGAGTTACAAGAAGTTGGTGTTGCTTCTGTACCACTGGAAGGATAGCAGCTGCATGCAAAGAACCAAGAGAACTTTTATCACACGAGCTCAAGCACTGAACTTCAAACATGGTACCAGGAAAGATGACGCAAGTGCCTGTAACTACGCTTCGAAAAACATTCAAAACAGCCAAAATCAAGAAGCAGAAGAGGGTGAAAGAATTGTACGGACCAGCTTGTTTCTTCTCGGTGACGGTGCCACTTCTCTGCAGGATTTCGAGGTCAACGAGGCCAAGTGACATCAACCCCAAAGTAAGACCCGACATGATACCGGCGAAGAGCACCAGCAGGCACGAAACGCCGGCGTACACAAACCACAAGACCTTCCCGAATTCTACGTCGTCGGCCTCGAAAACGATGCCGTTTAACGACGCGGAACTCATGGTCCCGGCGGGTGTTAGAAAGTTAAACGGCATCATCGTATTTGTGTCCGTTGTCTGCGCGTATTTGTACTGTTGCAGGCGACTGGCCAGGGCAAAATGAGGCTCTACTGTTCTACTATGTCGCTGTGCTTTGACTGCTGGGACCTCCAAACGAGAGAGAAGGTGGGAAAATAATCTACAATAACAATAATAATAGATATAAAATGCAGGCATTTTGTTTTGTTTTTGTATTTTGTAAAACAGGACACATAGTCATTACTAAAGTAACATAAATATCGGTATCATCATATACATAAGTCAATGAAAATAAAAATTAAATAAATAAATAAATTAGACCATTTTATTAATTATATATAATTGTAAACATCATTACATAATAACATCTATAAAAAATATATATATTACAATAATTAATTTATTTTGTTTTATTAAATTTTTAATTGTATTCAATATTAAACAGGAGAGCATCCGTGAGGAGATCCGCTCTTCGTGACCTTTGACAAGTGTCCATTAAAATCCACAGAGGCCTTAAGGCCACGGCCAGGGTCATATTTTTTAATTTTTAATTTTCGCATAATAAATCACGTTTTTCTTTTTTTCTTTTTTTGTTTCTTCTTTGAAAAAAAGCTCTGTGAAGGATTTGGGTGGTGCAGATAAAGGAGGACCGTTGGATGGTCCAGCGCAAATCAGAAGGTTAAATAATTTGCATTTTGCGATTTTCCGAGGCGGCTTTGGGGTTTTCTGTTAAGGCGTCAAGCCCTGCTCCTCGCAATCGTACCAGTACGATCGGGCTCGGTGGCTTGTTAATCTTGATCTCTAAGGTATGTTCGTCAAAACCCACTCCATTTTTACGCTTCCGCATCGGCTCAAGACTCTCATTTCCAACTCTGGTAAGCGGGACGTCCAAAGCAGACCCATTTCAAGCCTCAAAGTTGTGTGGCGAAAAGACCCAAAGCTAGACCTTGCCATAGAGAAACATAAGCAGTACAAGCTCTGCGCAAGAGTGGTCAAAGAGGTTTTGAATGAACCGGGTCAAGTCATCCCCCTCACTTACCTCGAAAAGAGGCGGGAGAGGTTACGACTCAAAATCAAAGTCCGAACTTTTCTTAATAGGAACCCTGGTCTCTTTGATGTTTATTACGATCGAATCAAGCCCAAATCACAACCCGTCCAGTTTTTGCGTCCCAGTGATCGGCTTAGGAATTTTCTCGAAGAAGAGAAAAGGCTGAATTTTGGATATGAGGGGTTGACTGTGTCCAAGTTGTGCAAATTATTGATGATGGCAAAAAACAACGTAGTTAGTGCTGATAAATTGGTTCATGTGAAGAGGGAATTCGGTTTCCCGAACGATTTTTTGGTCAATTTGGTGCCTAGATATCCAAATTATTTTAGGCTAGTTGGTTGTCCTGGAGAGGGAAATTCATTTTTGGAGTTGGTTGAGTGGAACCCTGATTTTGCTAAATCAGTTGTTGAGCAAAGAGCCGAAGAGGAGTCCCAGTTGACGGGCATTCGGGTCAGGCCTAATTTCAACTATAAGCTTCCTCCGGGTTTTTTCTTGAGGAAGGAAATGAGGGAATGGGTTAGGGATTGGTTGGAACTCGATTATATATCACCGTATGCAGATGTGTCACACTTGGATCAAGCATCAGTTGAATTAGAGAAGCGGACCGTTGGGGTTTTGCATGAATTGCTATCACTTTCCCTGTATAAGAGGATACCAGTGCCAATACTTGGGAAGTTCAGCGAAGAGTATAGGTTTTCTAATGCATTTTCAAATGTGTTCACCAGGCATTCAGGGATATTTTACTTGTCACTGAAAGGGGGGATTAAGACTGCAATGCTCAGGGAAGCTTACAAGGATAGTGAGTTGATTGACAGAGATCCACTGCTTGCAATACAGGATAGGTTTTCTGAGCTATTAGAGGAGGGATGGCAAGAGGGAGTGGAGCAGTTGAAGCTGCAGAGAGAAAGAGCAGAGCTGTCAAGGTTGCAAAGGGAAGATGATGACCACAATAAGATAACATTGATGGCAATGTCCATTGATGACTCCAATGGGCAAGGTATAAGCAGGAGATCTGATGGGCAACAGAGAAGCAAGGAATCAGATGGAAACAGCACAGATTGGGATGCACAAGAGAGCTATGCTGAATCAGATGGTGGAGATATCTTTGATTTTTGATTTCTAAAGGCAATCGAGGCAAAAAGTTGGCGACTAATTATGTAAAGCATTTAAAATCTAGAGCTGGATTTTGATTATAGAGAACGAATGTAGTATGTATTGTCTCGGGATATCTTTAAGCACTAGTACCTTTGTCATGGGAAATTAAATAGAATTCCCATAGGACCTGTATGTCACCTAAACTGCATCACACAAAATGGGTGTTACATAGACAATTCAGGGCCTGTACTTAGCCTTTTTCAATTAACAAAACAGCCTCATTCTCCGTGTTACTCCTCTTTTACTCTCTTCATTGCCTGTAAATAAATCTAACGGAGGAAGCAAGTTGTTCATGAGAGGACTAGTATAAAAAGAAGTATTAGAGTAGAGCAAGATTCCTAAAACCATTCATTTCCCCTGCATTGTCGAGGGCTTCCTGCAAGAAGGGAGAGATAACAGGTATGGTGAGAACTGGAATACTTGCATTATTGGTCTCTGCAGCACTCTCAGTGCTCCAGCCAAAGACAGGCGCCGATCCTGATCCATCTCAACACCCACTATGCGCTGCGCAGTTTTCACTGGTGAACCATGCATGTGTAGCGCTGCCATACATTCCACTGCCACCTCCTCCCCCTCCACCTGCCCCGCCTGCCTCACCCTCTCATCAGCACCGACATGGGCATGGGCATAGGCATGGCCATCGGCATGGGGGTCTCCATTACCATGAATCCCCGATGGAGGAGAATTGTTGTCGATGGCTGAAAGAACTGGATGACAAGTGTGTCTGTGACTTGCTAATCCATCTGCCTCCCTTCCTCTCGAGGCCTACACATGAGTACTCTGTCTTGGTTGATGGGTCGTGCAACGTTACGTTCTCCTGTGGAGGGCGATTGATTCCATAATTGTGGTTCCTTTGCTTGACTATTCCGGGACAATATAGTTATCTATCTTTAATCGCTAGTTTAATCTGAACCTTTCTCTTTTCATTTCTATTGGTCTGGGGAGACAATATAAACACGTCTTGAAAGGCTGTAGCGCACAATGCTCACGATTTTTACTTTGCAATAGCTTAATGGAGCCCGTGTATCTAGCTATTCCATCAGAGGTTGCTCAGGTCTCTGCGTTCCCCTGACCAAATATCCTTAAAAAAAAAAAAATCATTTTATTCAATCTATGATCATGAGTGAAGTGTTATACTAATGTCATTTAATATGAGAAAATAAAATGTGGATCATCCCAGATTACAATAAATTATAAACTGCAGTTGTTCGCGTGATTTTGAGTGATCAAAATTTTTATTTTGTCTCTTGGCTTAGTGAGATCAGGTAACACCAGTTTTTGTGGGGGCATTTACAAATTCTCTTCTCTCATGCAATCATCTGGTTTTCTGGATGTTCTAAGAATTGCAGAGGCCAGTTTTCAGGCAAAGATGTGAAAAAACAGAAAAAAAGAACCACTCTGAATTGACTTAATAAATGAATTCCAGTTTCAAGCATATGTCTGAAAGGCGAAATTAAATGAAGTCCTCTGGCTAATTGACAGGGGAAGAAGCATTATTCATTTTTCTATGTTCCATTTGAAACAATCACGAGGCTTCCCGGTTACTAATTTGTCCCATTTTGTGGGCCCATCCCTCTCCCATCAAGTTGGAATTCCGAATTAAAAAAACTGCCAAAGCTCTTTGCTTTTCTGAAAATTGCAAACAAAATTTAATTTGTATTGAGTGGAGCATTATGCTTGGAAAAGCCAACGACTCATTCCAAGGAGGTTTTCTATGAAGTTATCAAAGCTCTTTAGTCAGTCGAGTAATGGCATCAGGCATGTTTGGATGGAAATCAATGTTTGGCTATCCATATTCAAACCAGGATCATGGTGATCCAGGACGAAACTGCTTGCCTTCTTGAGATCCTTAACCATGAAAATTTGATTAATGTCGCTTCCGTTTCAGTTCAAGGTTTGGTTGCAGCTGCTCCTTCCTTGTTCTTACCAAACGAGGCTCCACAAGACAGGTGAAAAGTATGATCAAAATTCAAAGATGGCCTTGGCACTGGTAGATGTTATCTAGTTAGCTACATGGAGGCTTTGAGCAAAATGCAAAGAAAAAGACCGCAGGGAAAGGGACAAAAAAGAACGCCGGTCTGTTTAGTTGGTTTAGTTGAGAACAAGAGCTAATCTTTTAAAGGGAAATTCCTATAAAATGTGGCTTTAATTCTGATTTAGCGGGAAAAAAAAAGGACCTTTACATAAATGTGTGTTTTATAGAGCAAGATGAAGATGTTGGTTTTGGAATATGGTCCTGCACTGGCAAGGATGACCAGCAATGAGAATTAAGGAGAACCTGCCGCTTGACTAGTCCAGCATCCCTGTTAGTCTTAAGCTTCATCATCCTCGGGACTTGAAGCATCATTTCTTAATGACTTAATGATTTCTTGCAATAATTCTGCAGGTTTATTTAGGGCTCAATGAATCCTATATTATTGCAGCCAAATGGACTTTTAAACACAAGAAAAACCAATGTCCAGGCCAGGACTGGCGTAGACAAAAATCGTAAACCGTGAAGGGCGGAGGGTTTGGGGGGTGGTTGGTGTTCATAAGTACATCACCAGCAAGTTTGTTTTTCCCATTTTTAATGCATTTCAGCCAATTTGTTTTTCTCATTTTGTCTCCAATTTATGTTTCAGTGCGGCCACGAACACTTTATATAATTTTACGGCCTACAAGCAACTCCCATCAAGATGGAGAGAATATCTTTTTGGAAGTCCATTAAACAAGGCAAGAAAAAGCCCCATGCATACATATATAATCTTAAGAAACTTTGAGATAGTGACTGATTGACATAAGTTTATATTCCGAGTCATCTTCAAATCTTGTATAATATACCTTGCATTTCTGCTTCTTGTCTACTTCGGAACTTCCCCGATTGAAACTAAACCGCACACAACAACATCCTAGTACATGTCAAAACCTCCTTTTTTTTGTTTTGGTGTTTGCGGAGTGGCAGAATCTATCTACATATCCATATTGGCAATGCCTTTTTCTTCTTGTCCCCAAAATTCGTAAAGATAGAAAGATTCTGTACCGAAAGAGGCTCCCCTTGAACTTTTCTGAACTTGAAGTAGCCAATGATAGTGCCCCTGTTTTTTCCTACCTTGATTTCTTCTTTTCTCTCTGTTTTTTTTTTTTTTTTTGTGTGGCTTTTCAAGTAGCTTCTAATTCCTAAAGCATTTCATTCCATGCCGTTTACGCGTATGGAGATATCATTCCATTTCGAGTGGCACGAAAATGACAATGATTCCTGATGAGAAACCACCAGCAAAAAAAGCTGTCCGTACACTTACTTTCTGTCTCTTCACTCTTGTCATAATGCATCCCCAAAAGCTCATGGTTCTCGGGCAGCGCACTCCAACGCACACCTATTAATCTATTGTACATATAAATCAATGATGAAAAAGTCCCTTGAACCATAATATCAAAACAAAATAGGCGAATGAGAGTCGATTAAATGAATATTTAAGTTATTCCATCAATTCTCTCCCGTTGTCAATGCAAGATGCCAGGAATCATATAGCTCGATTGGATAATAGCCTCATACTAAATTTATGCGAATGTTACTATACATAGTCATCTAGTCAGGTGAATAATAGTTGGTTTTTGTAAACCACAAAATGAAAAGATCCTTACCATTAAATTTGCCTGATTTTTTTTCATTGGAGTTTTGGAGTGATATAACCCCGTAGATTGTATTTGTGTGAAACCCAAATAATTCATTCGAAACCCGACCGACCTAACTTACACGAACTAAAACAATAATAAATTTAATTAATTTAAAATTCTGATTATATATATAAAATATTATATATATAAATTTCTGTAATTGTTCGCTATTATTTGTTTAATTTAAGTTTTATTTTAAAAATATATATAATATATAAATAAATAAGGTAAATTATATAATATATAATTATTTATCAAATTTCATATTTTACTATATATTGTATGATATTTATTAATATATTTTATATTAATTATTTATAAATCATATATTTTTTTGGCAAAAAAAAAAAAGAAATTTAAGTTTTTCTTGAAAAATGAAAAACGTAGGCCTCACTGCTACGTCAGCTCCATCCCTCTTCTGCTTCTTTCTCCGTCCATGTATTTGGGGACTTCAACAAATTAATTCTCTTTTCTCCAGCAGCACAGCGCACAACCACACCTTGACTAACCTGATATAGTTTTTTTTTTTTCGTTTCTTTTTTTGAATTCCGCATGGTCTTGTTTCGATCCATAGCTTTCTTTGTTTACTCGGATACATAATTCCGGTGAGGAGATGTTACTCGATTTCATTACTAGAAAGAGGGTCATGATTAAAATTTCGTGGGGAAACGTTGTCCTGAGCAAAAATGTCACCAGCCAAAAAATTAACGTGCTTTCCTTGACTGCTCTGCTTCAATCAGCACACTTGGTTTTGGTTGTTGGGAGTACAAAGTTTATTACAGAATTTTTGTTGGGTAATTTTACCAAAGAATGAATGTTATTGCAAACAAAATGAAGGGGGTTTTATTGACTGCTAGTATGACAAACGGCCCAAAATAGATGACAACAGTTGGATAATAGAACTCATGCAGCTTGGGTTGTAACTTGTGTTTATGCTAGGCATTGAGCAATGCAATTTTTGGGTGTTCCCACAGTGGCTGCGGGGACCTTAGCAATGAGATTACTGTAAAGGAACTGCCCCACGATGGCAGTGCTTGGTCGGACCACAAGCTTGTCCCATGCCTCGTCTGATTCCTTGCCACGCTTACAGAAAGCTTCGGTGGCATCAATCCGATGGATGTTCCATCCTTTCATGGTTCTCAGCCGACGAATTTTCTCCAATTGGCGACAAATTAACTTGCAAGTGTTGTCTTTGATATCACGTACTGATTCCTGAAGTAGTCTGGCACAATTTTCTTCGTCCAATTCTGATTCCTCTCTGAAGTACCTGTCCAGCTCCTGGACCCCAATCGACCTCCTGATCCCCCTGGAATAATCTGCATTTGGATCAAAAAAATTCCTGACTTCATTAACCATTCCTTTGCTAACCATTTGATCGACTCGTTTTGATACAAACCCGTGCAGAACGGGCATTGAAACATCCACCCAAAGGAAGCAACAGTCATACTTCGATCGAAATCTAAAATCTTCGTCGTCCACCAAGGCCTCAGTGTACGAATTAGAACCTCCAGCGATAACTGGAAGCAACCCTCGAGTCGAAATCGATTCAACAGCTAGGGAAGCTAGATCACGAAAATTTGTAGCTGTAAAATCTGCATTTGGATTTACTACTCCCAGCAAATGGTGGGGGACTGCAGACTTCTCTTCATCAGTAATCTTGTTGGTGACTATGTCAAGTCCCTTGTAAACTTGCATTTTGTCGGAGTTTATGATTTCTGCTGGGAATCGAGTTGCAATGTCGACGGAGAGACGAGACTTGCCCGTTCCAGTTGCTCCCATTACGACCAAGACCTTCTCTTTTTGCCACTTCCGGCTTAGTATATCCATTTTGAGCCCGCCCCCATTTGCAGGACTACTGAGCACATGCGATTGCTGACACATGGACATGGACAATTTCATGATCAACCTGTTTATATCCCTACAATCAAGCAAAATGATAGAATTCGGTTAACATACACGATAGTCTCCATCGACAAAAAATTTCCATTTTTCTGTTTTAATTTCTTCACGAGACTCATAAAGTTAACACAAAAGGAAAATAGTGTACCCGTACAATTTAGTTGTAAACCAACCAATCTTCTCCTTAGTACGTACAGGGATGTGGGATCTAAAAGAGATTGGCAAGTTGGTGTCTAAAAAAACCTTGTCCCTATCTCTTGCGCGTCATCGCTAAGATAAAATGTATTTTCCTGTGAGGGATCAAAAAGAAAACTGGAGATGATAGTTAAAACTTTTCAAATAGGCATCGCTTAATTTGCTTCAGAGTTAAATCTATTTCACAGGTCGGGGGGACTACGGGTATATATAGGCTTGTAGAACTTGATCAGTTGGCTCACTTTATCTATAGTTGGAATCAATTGTAGTCAACTTGGAAATAGGCTCAACAATATTCCCTTAGAAGAACTTGATTTGTTCCATTTTCAATTTTTGTTTACTTCTATTCTGAGTGGGTTTCTGCTCCGGGGAGAAAATGATTGGACCATTCACCCGTGTGGAGGGGCGAGCACTAAGGCGAAAAAAAAGATTCTTCTCTCATTAGTGCTTCGGTAGTACTATTCACGATGAGGATGAGTATTTTGCCTTTGGTTGATAGAATTTATTGGTTTCTTTTATTTTTATTTTTATTTTTATTTTTTATTTTAAGATCTAAGTCGCTTTCCACGCAGGCCATTGAGCTAGACAGGATTAAAAATTCTCCGCAAAAAAATTAGGATTATGCTCCCACTCTGGGAGATGAGCATAAATCACACTTTGAATGTTGATACCTTAAAAGATAGTTAAAAACCTGTTTACCCCTCGGTTGATTTCCTGGAGTCTAAAAATCTCAATTTCGTCATTAGCTTTTAAATAACCACGGTTAGTAATAGTAAAAGGATGGTGCCGTGTGCTTTGCGATGTTGAAAGGGTGAAGGGCATACTTCAGCTTGTAGTAACTGAGCTCCTCATAAAGGAGCACGGGCACGGCACACTTCAGATTCTCATGGACCTTGATGATCTTTCGAAAAAAAACATTCTCACTGTCGTGTCCGCTACGTGCCTGCCTAATTTGGCAATGCCAACTTACCAAAAAAAAAAAAAAATCTTCACTAGCGTCAATTTCCAAAGTTGAAGTTCGAATTCTTGATTAAGAATTAAGATAGCCCGATAAAAGGTACTTTCTACTTGCCGCACTACACAAATTCCAATGCCATGATGATAATTTTGTAAAAATCCAAGACAACAATAACATGCTTTATCTTTTAGGTTCATGAACATGCGATGAACCAAGAATATGGAAGAGTTCCTCAATGGTTGGGGTATATCTTCAATATCTGCTAATAAAAGTAGTTTTATTAATCAAATGCACGCATGTAATTACCGACTAATGGAATTAATTCTGCCTGGTTGAAATTTCCTCGAGAAAGTAACTAATAAAATACCAAAATATTTTCATCAAAGTGTATTCAGTTCCACTTTTATTCGATATTGATGACGACGGGGACTTCCATTTTCCCCGTGGATCTATTCCAGCCACCAAGTTGCTGTTTTGGTTCTATTATGGCTAGAAAGCAAAGCAACAACGCCCTATTGCTTCACCAAGTTAGTCTTCGTCTACTTATGTTGTGTAGACGGTAAAGAGAAAAAAATGAAGAGCGGATAGCAGGTCGGCCACCTTTTGGTTGGCTCTGTGTGTCAAAAGGAGAGAAGACCCAATAAAATAAAGCTTGAGTGTATACGAGCAAAACTTCCTTTCATTATTTCTTTCTCCTTCTTTTTCCCTGTTTTCTTCGCAATCGTGGTAGTCTACACGAAGGCAGATTTGCTCAATGAGGATTTAGAAACTTGAGCACCCGTTAACCTTTCGGCCCTATCTTGGCACTAGAAGTCAAGATATACTGATTGAATCTCTTAATATAGATGACGCATAGCTATAGGATGACACGCATTCCTCTATAACATGCAAAAAAAAAAATTTTTTTTTCTTTCAACGAGATGCGATATGTCAATTTATTGGTTGTTATGTACACTGATGCAACTGTGAAATTTTGCATTAGGCTTACTTACTATTACCAAAAGGTGAAATCTCTACTCTCTATAAATTGTAGAGGTTGACATGTCGTGTGTTGTTGTGTAAGCCACTACTAGCTAGTAGCTACGCATGTTTGTTGATGAGGAGTGAGCAGTAAAGGCCACTCCAAGGCTGACTTATCGCCACATATTCGGGATTTGCGTGTTGTTGCTTAATGCCTTAGCCTCGCTAGGACCATATAACAACCGGTGGCCTATAGCCAATTGTCGCATGGCAGGTTGCTCTCGCCAGATTCTTTCGTCGGAGCTTGGCTGCTTTGCCTTGGAAGGGACTGCCTTTTTCGTCGGCTACTAGCACAATTCAACGAATGTTTGAAATTAGCGTAGAATTTTGAATCGGGGATAGAGGTGAGCTAGTGAGAAAATAAATTAAATAAGAGTTATGGTAGAGATATTTAAAATTTTATACAAAATTTTTTATTTAACGATAAAACATACAACGTTTAAATAATTAATTTTTAATTTTGTATACAAATTTTATTCATAACAATAAAATTATATTGTGACAAGTGTTGAATATAAAATATGACAAATTATTACTATTATGTATAATTTTTTATTAGTCTTATTTATAAGTTTTTATCTTGTAATGAGTATACAATCGACCTGATGAAAGCATGAAATAATGTGTAAAAAAGAAAGTAAAAAAATAAAAAAATAAAACAGAGAGAGAGAGAGAGAGAGAGAGAGAGAGAGAGAACAGAGACTGGTTCAAGGCTTGGGGGATACAACGCTGTTATTCGTACGACAATTAATCAGTCCGGGCGTAAGGCCCAATGTTGAGTTTGAAGTAGTACTTCAAGGCCCATATTTTGTAGCCCAGACAAACCGACAGGTTTGTCCGAACGGTGACAGCTTATGTAGCCAAAAGTCAAGTCGGACGTCTTTAGTCGCAAAAGTCAAAGTTATCCTGGCCGTCCCAATCCAAGCAGCGCAGGACATCATCAAGAATCCCTAAAGGCCACGTCAACTGCAAAAGGGCATTATCGTCAGCAAAAACGCAGCGAGGAGAGAGAGCATAGGACTTCGAGGGAGAGACGTGCAAAGAACAATGAAAACCCAACCCGGGGGATTGGAATTTTATCAGCAGGAATATTCCTCTAAGTCTCGTACTCGATTGCAATTGTCCCTCTCCTAAGATTGGTGATACGGCGCTGTGTCGGTTGGCCGTGCACTCCTCCTCCTCCTCCTCCTCTTGATTTCCTCCTCGGATCCAACGAAAAGGCACTCAGGGTCTAAAATCAGCGATTTTCTAACGGAGCCAATCGTCAATCAAATGGCCACTCCTGACGTGCTGCAGATGATTGAAGAAGGTCTTCTTTCGTCTCCTCTCCTTGATCCTCACAAAGGTAAAACTACCCCCCACCTTCCAAAAAACAAGTCAGAGAGAGAGAGAGAGAGAGAGAGATTTGCTTTCACTTTTTTTCTTCTGCTACGTAGGATTTGTGAGACTTTTATGCAATTCAGAGTTTTTTTTTCTTTTCTCAAAATCTGGTTTCTTTGGGCAGCTGGCGATGCAAAGTCCCGCGGGATGTCAATTGAGAAGAAGATCGAGTTCCTCGAGAGCTTGACTGGCAGAGTATCTTTCTACATTCAGTCCTTTCCCCCGTTTTTTTTTTTTTTCCCTTTTTGATGTTTACAGAGAACTGATGCGTAAACTGGCCTCACTGTGTGGTCTTATGGTTTAGTTTCGATGTTTTCTATCAGACATTCAATTGGGTCGAATTGGTTGTTGGTGTGGCACAAATTCAGGGCTCTTTTTTTTTTTTTGTGGCATTTTAGACAGCAATGCCTTAACTTTCATTTCACGGTTTTCCCATTTCCAAGTACAGTATGTGGTTTATATGTGAAAGTGAAGAATGTTTTATTAATTTGATATTATTAATTTCTTTATCATGTTTCAAGCATCATCACTTCAATTAGTTGGGAATATGCTAATTCTATTAAAGGAATCAAAATTTGTTTCTATGTTGATGTCACAAATTCACAAGCCCTAGTTGCATTCATGGTTAGTCCTTGCTGTGGTTGAGCGTGAAGTATCTAATAACTTTTACTGGCAAAGAGACTTTGAGCGTGAAGTATCTAATAACTTTTACTGGCAAAGAGACTTTCTTCTTAGGTCTTTTGGATATACTAGTTGCACCACCAGCTCAGTATAGCTTCAATATGATTGACCAACACAGTGTATTGGTAATGATCTATTTGGTATTATATTCTTGTGTTTCATGCTGTAAAGAGCATTTGGAGGATATTATTATAAACTGGTACTGTCATTCCAATCATTAGAAGACAGCACTATAATGTTAGCTAAAGAGGGTAACATTTTTGGCACTTTTAATGTCTCTTCTAGGACTTTCCAGTTGAAGTTCTTTCTGTTATATCAGAGGATTAATTTATGTTTTGGGTCTGATGCGCAATTGTTTCCATGTCTGGCCCAGAAGTGGAACTTTCCACCTCAAGATTGGATCCGAAGTTTCGTGATGTAGCTGATTTTTTATTTGTTTCAGGTTAGCAACAGACGTTCTCGAAGATGGTTGAATGATCGTTTGTTGATGGAACTTGTTCCTCGCTTGAATGCTGAAGAAATTAAAGGGTTATTTGCCCCACCACCTTGGGGTAATAACGTGTTTAAATGGGTTTTTCCCTTTGACTAATCTGTTATCTATACTTTCATAAGTATGCCTCTACACCCAGATGCTTGTATCAATATTACTGTGCATTTAGGGTATGGAGGGATTTTTCAGAATTATTCAGAAAATGGCATAACAGTCTAGATTTTGAAATTCTACAGATGATAGAGGTTTTTATTTTTATTTTTAGTTTTTTCTCTTTTTTGGTGTAACTCTGTACACTAAAGTTTATATAAGTTACATATGCAAAATTGGAATCAGTGGAGGCTGCTGCCACCCTTCAACACTAGGTGGCTACCCCAACTAATTCATATATGTATCATAGAACTATGCTGTCTTATCTGGAATTTACTGTTTTGGGTGAAGGAGCTAATATTTAATTTCAATAAGCAGAACATAACTACTATACTAGAGAGTGGGGAAACTGCTGTATAGGCAATGCTACTTAAAAGGCAACTACTTATGTGCTGTTGTTTCCTTGTGTTCTCTTGATGTCTTAACTGGTGATTTTGCCTTAATTTGATATTTCAGTTCCTTCTTTCAGTGGTTTCCTTGAATCAGTAGTCTAATCATAAACCCTATCCATCCTGATTTTGGATTCCTTTACAGGTGATAATGTTCCACCATCACCGTTTTCCATGACTAATGTGGGGGAGTGGGAGAAATTTAGGAGTATAGACATGGACAAGCAGGTCTCTTGCTTCTCTTGTTGATCAGACATGTTTCAATCTTTTGACATTTCTGTTGCTGATTCTGATTGTAACCGGTGACTCATGTGAACTAATTTAATTACTTAAAGGCACTTGTTTTGCAGAAATAGTGGTTTGCTGTTCACTCTCACCTCTCTTTTTAAACTTGTTCTTTCATTTGTTGCCAATAGGCAAATATAATTGATGCCCTGAATAGCCAATCAGCAAAGAAAAGAGGTTGTGTTGATACTGATAAAATGGCTGCATTAAATGCATGGCGTAGAATTAATTGCCGAACAAGAGAGGCACTTCGTCGCAGCTTTCTGACAGAACTTATTGAGAATTACGAGGTATGTTCTATTTGTCTTATGCTTGTTTGAATGACTGGCTTAAATGCCTGGAAAATTTTTTTGTCATTGGTTTTTCTTTTTACGCCTGTTGGTAGGGGGCTTTAGGGTATTTGGGTCCAGTCCAAAAAGCTAAAAGTGGTCCCAACAATGAATCTAACGCTCAGAGGAGTTTCTGTTTGAAAGAATTTTGCAACTGGGATGTTGTGTGATAATCATTCGTCATTTGGTTTGATTGATCAGTGGCACAATTGCTCACCGATTTCTAGGATTTTTATTGTTATGGATTACAGTGCCTAGAAGGGAATCAATTATATGAAGCTAGTTTCTTTCACTCTTGAAGCGCTGTGAATATAGGTGGCAGGTTTAGATTATTAAATCTTGATTATTGTTTAAAAGCCATTGAACTTCCTTTTTTTCCAGGTGTGTATACGAGCCTTCATTCAGGAGGGTGAACCAGCTCTTACACTGCGGGTCCAAGACCCCTTTCATAGATTGCTGCTGCATGGTGTCTGCGAGGTAGTCTCTGGAGTCCAACATGGAAAAGCAAAGCACTTCACCCTTCACCCTTCACCCTTTATGTCTGATTTTAATGATTATTAAGGGGTGTAATTCCTGGAATTTCTCCGCAGTTCTACAATCTGGTCTCGGTGACAGTGACGGAGACAAACGGTAAAGAGTCGGTGAAAATGACGAGGGTAAGGAAGAAAGCGGGTGCGGTTGAGCTCCCGAATATAACCCTGGCCCATTTTCTGAAGATGTCCAAGGCAGGCATTTGGTAGTTCTAAGGGCCTGGGCTCCAATTCTTGTGCATAAATAAAGGAAGCCCATTGATCCTGGATCAAACACCGGCCTGCAAATACAATTCTTTATCTAGATGTAACTTTTACTTATCATTGTACCATTTGTTTATTGGGCCGTAGCCTTAACAAGCAGCAGGGTCTTCATGTGTGCATTATCTTCCAGTCAACGGAAGTGATTGGTTACATCCAGTCTTTTTAAGAATTGAATTGAACTGATTAATTTAATTTTAAAAAAATAAGAATTAATTAAATTTAAAATTTGAAAAATTTTTAATTTAATGACTGATTTAATTTTTAAGACTCTAGTTACAGCTGAATTTTCAGCTTCACAGTATTAGTCTTGTCTGAAATTCCTGTGCTTTTTAATTACTGGTGTACGCCAGCTCGGTGTTTGTAAGATTGATCCACAATAGGAGAAGGCAGCCTAGATACTACGCCAGCTTTGGGACTAGAATGCCCTTCCTTAAGACTGAAATTGGGTGATAAGGCTTAGCATTAGTCCCAGGTGATATGAACAGGTGATATGAACAAAGTAGCTACAATTGACAATGTTTGCAAAGAAATGGGACCGGGTTAGCCTGGTGAGAGAGGTGGAAATGACAGGAAGGAAACGCAATGGAAGCTCGAGTTACGCAAGCTCTAATTTTATAATATTGTTTTATTAGAGAAAAGCAGCACGGTTAAAATTTGGCGGCTTCTACATGGAATATGGACCTTACTTGCAAAGACCTCTGGCTATTCTACTCATCTTCTGCACACTCTCTGTTTCTCACCCTGCCTTGGACTATGGATAGAAAACCAGCCAACTACTTTGTGGTACTTTCTCTCGCTCTTTTGTCTGAAAGATTAATAAAGAAAACAAACGCATCTCTCTGTTACTTGGATCTTTTGAATTTTAGCTTTTGGCTTTTGACTTTTGAGTGTTTGACCAGGTGGACGCGTTCACAGACTCTGCCTTCAAGGGGAATCCGGCGGCGGTGTGCTTGTTAGAGGAAGAGAGGGACGAGAAATGGTTGCAGGCATTGGCGGCCGAGTTCAATGTTTCCGCAACATGCTATTTGACTCCCATCTCTCTCTCCGACGACCACCAATCTTCCATGCCTAGGTTCCGTCTCAGATGGTTCACTCCTGTGCACGAGGTACTTTCTTGATTACTAACTATCAAGGTTGTGATTACGCCTCGATTTGGTTGTTAATTTGCTATCGAACGAGAATGCAAGAAAGGCATAATAATTGATCTACTTGGTGCCTTAATAAGAACAATTCGGCTTTGAGTGTGACTCTTTTCCATAGCTCATTGGACTGATTGATGCACCATGATTGTATCTCATCTAATTGACACTTCGATCTTTTAATTGGCCTCTTTGCGTGGGAGGGGATCAACTGAGTGTTACGTTCATTCGTATGTGCTGCTGCCCTGCTTAATAAAGGGAAATTCTTTCTGCAAACATCCCTGTCGCAGGTTAACCTTTGTGGTCATGCAACATTAGCGGCTTCACACACTCTATTTACTAGGGGTTTGGTGGGTTCCAGCATCATTGAGTTTGATACACTATCCGGGATTCTAACAGCTAAGAAGATACCTGAGATCGAGAAAGCCCATGTCTCAAGCAATCACAATGGTGAAGCAAAGGAGTCCTTCCTCATTGAACTGGATTTTCCCGTTGTCCCAACAACAGAATGTAACCCCGTTGATGTTGCACCAATTTCTGAAGCTCTGAATGGTGCTTCCATAATTGACATCAAGAGTACTACTACTGCAGATGACCTCTTTGTAATAACTCCAATCCCTTTTCTCTTTGATTTTTCTCCTCTCTGTCTGTGAGTTTCCAAGTTCACCATCTCTTTGATCTTGCTATTTCTAAGTGAAGTAGTGTAAGCATTAGATCACTCGCGAGAGAGTCCTTCTTTGCCTTTCTGTAGCGTTTGGATAACTTGTATGTGCTGCTGTGCTTTTGGTCCAAATCAGTGCGAGAAAGGCAATATAATCGGGGCTTACATTGTGAGTTTTGTCTTTGTGCTAAATTGTGGGCTTGTCTTGGATACTGTAGGTCGTACTGCCATCTGGTGAAGCTGTTAAAGAAATACGGCCACAGTTTGACGAGATACTGAAATGTCCTGGAAGGGGGATAATTGCTTCTGGGGCTGCTCCACCAGATTCAGGGTTTGACTTTTATAGTCGTTTCTTCTGCCCTAAATTTGGGGTCAATGAGGTAAATATTTCATTGATGAGAAATGTCTTGTTAAAATTCAATGAGATGTATTCCTAGTAAGTTAATTTAGAAATGTTCTTGGCATTCACTGTTGAGAATGTAACCAAATTCATACCAGTGTGAGAACCTGTACCTAGAATCCACAATAATTTAGCCAAAATTGGAACAGATGAGAAAAGTTTTTGAACCCCAAGTCCCTCAGCAAACAAGATGTGACCGACATAAAAATGCTTCTCCATCCGGGGCTACTGGACCAGTATCTGGTTATTATGTTAACTTGAAGTAGGTTCTAGCTTAAACTGCTTATGGCTACCTTTCATTGCCAGTTTTACTCGTCGGTTGTTTGTATTGTTCAGGATCCTGTTTGCGGGAGTGCACATTGTGCTTTGGCACCTTATTGGGCCAAAAAGCTGGGGAAGACTGACTTTTTGGCCTATGCGGTAGTTCTCGATCGATCGTCCCCTCTATTTTTACAAACAAACGTAGACAGATAATAGTTTTCAGGGTTACATCGTTGTCACTTTTACGCTTTTTGTTTTTTTTATTCGGGGCAGGCATCGCCTAGAAGTGGAGTACTGAATGTTCGTTTAGATGAGCAGAACAAAAGGGTGCTGCTGCGTGGGAAAGCTGTTACGGTGATGGAAGGCTCAATTTCAGTTTAATGATACAATGGAGGCTATGTTTCTGCACCATCAACGAAGAGAATAAAAGTTCCTCGGAGAATAAGGAAATATGAAAAAACTTCAGCCACTATATATATGTGGGGGGGTGTGTGTGTGTGTGTGTGTGTGTGAAGTGTACTGTGCAACTACCAAATATGAATACGAAGAGCCCACTCTTCAGTATTTGAAATGTGAACCAAAATCGAAGCTGGAACATGCGGTGTCTTTGAGCAATATGGAGGAAGTAAACCCAAATTTCTTTGTTTCCAGATCAAATTGTAGTAAATTATCCTCCATCTGGCGTCCACCAATGACTACTGATGTTCTCGCCTTGTCGCCACCGTCCATAAACCCCAAGCACCACACATCCACACCGTCCTTCTCCATCCCCACCATCGAGTTCGATCCGAAAATCCTCCAAAACACATCCTCGCTGTGCATAACGAGATCGACGGTCGGGACTGCCGGTCCCACTCGCGTAGTAAAAACGTCGCTTGCTGGATAGCACACATTGAATGGCTCCACCGCAACCTTTACCGTGAGGTTCAAGCCAGCGGATTCATTTACAAATGCCTCCACAAAAGCGTTGTATATGGAGCTCTCCAGCGTGGTGTACTGATTGACGGTGCTGATCTTGGTTCCTCCAATCCCATTCGCATCAATGGTGAGGAGGGACTGGGAGTTATTGAAATCCACAACTTTTCCGTTGACTTTTATGGCAGTCACGTTGATGTAATACTCATCCGACGGTTGCTGATCGTAGGTTATTATAGTGCCGCCGACAGGATTCAATATCAGCGGAGTGTAGACAATCGATTTTGATAGGTCAACGTCAGGCGAAAGGTCGTAGGGCCCACTCGTTCCAAAAAAGGCGACACCTGGTTTCGAAGTAGAACTCGGCAGACAAAGCGCAAAACAGCGTGGAGATGAGAGGGCATCACTAACCTGCGCGGGGAGCGAATGGTTGGACCTTCCGAGCGCAGCCAGTCCAGTGGCATTCTCAGCGAGTCCCTTGAGAAGGGAAGTCCTAGAACACGAGAAGACAAAGTCCGGTAGGAGGCCCAATTGACTCGTAGCTGACCCGCCGGCGGTGGTGGGCAGGGCGAGCAAGTCAATGAGAGCATTGGCGACGGTAACCTGGCGGCTGATGGGGTTCTCGGGGTAGAGAGCACAGGTGTTGTTGGCGCAGGCAGGGCCCGGTGGGTCGTAGCAGTTGCTGCAAGCGAGGGAGTGGAAGGAATCGCAGAGAGGAGTACCGCAGGGGACGTGGCGGTAAGCGGTGGAGCTGTAATTGTTGTAGCAGTCCACCCATGTGAAGGAGGCGCCCAGGTCGAGATTTAATGTTGTGGGTTGGAGTGGGTTCTTCAGGTAAACGGAGAGGGTGTAGAGGAGGGTGGCCTGGTCTTTTTGGATCGGAGCTACGACTGCGTTTTGAGATAGAGCCGGACAGAGAATAATAAAGGAGAAAGAAAAACAGAGGAATAATGGCAAGTACATTTCTAGCGTCTGTTCTCTCTCGGCCTCCGATGAGAGGGTGTATTATTTTAGCCTCTTTACAGTGACAGTAGTTTCCAAATTTATAATGATATGATGAAACGGGAAGCAAGCCAAGAGAGAAGAGAAAGAATCATTTGTGTGGGTCTCCGACGCCAATTAGTGGAGCAAAAGGACGAAATGAACAGGGTGGAAATAATGCATTGTAATCAAAGAAGGGAGAGAATGGGCACCATCCGGTTGTTGAGACAGGAACTTGAAGGTGACATAGAAGGACAGTAAATGCTCCCTTTCTGGCATGGTAGAAGTCTGGCAATTTTGGAGGAAACGAACCCAAAAAAAAAAAACAAGTGTGTCTGCGTGGCCCATGAGCGTGCGCCACCGTGCATGGAAGAACTCTGTTGCACGGACGTGTTTGGATAGCAATGCCCATATAAGAACACTATGGTAATCCGACTTTACAGATTGTACTGATCAAATCAACCCAAAACATTACTTCTCTTAAGTTACTACGTTATCTTTCCAAATGTCCGCATTCTTCCTGCGGTAGGACTTCAGAAATGTGGACACTGCCAATAATATTTAAAATGGAAAAGCTTTTTCTTGCATTTGAATGACAATCTTCTTATATATCGCTTGGCATGAAAGCAAACTCCTTCAGCGTGCCAATCTATCGCTTGGCATGGACACGGACGCGACGTCCATATCTACCGCCGCGCTCGTGATGAATAATCTTCGCTTGAAGATACTTTTGGCCAAAAGGTTTGCCAAAGAAATCAAGATCAAGGTTTGAATTAAAAAATAATAAAACTATACAAATGTAAAATAAAATTGTTATGTATTTTTATGTGCCTCTTTCAAAACAACTATGATTATCTTAACGTA
The DNA here is from genome assembly GCA_020883675.1 of Bruguiera gymnorhiza. NCBI lineage: Eukaryota > Viridiplantae > Streptophyta > Magnoliopsida > Malpighiales > Rhizophoraceae > Bruguiera > Bruguiera gymnorhiza. The sequence goes on from JAIRCJ010001053.1 coordinate 678,622, forward strand.
ATGAAATCCTTATTTTCCTTTTAATTTGATAAAAAAAAATATATCTACTAGAATTTTTAGTTAAAAATAACACACGTACAAAAATATATATATATTTTTTATTTTTTATTTATGTAAGTTTGTAATTTTTTAATTCAATCAATTTATTTATTTGATAATTAAATCACATTCCATCAACTCTATTAAAATAAGACAAAAATTTTTAAAATTAAAATAAATTATTCAAAATTTTTAGAATTACATTAAAAAATTAAAAACTAAAAATATGAATATCCCACTTGTATGCAAACATGTTCAATATTGACCCGTTTAAACGAGCCCAAAAATGAAATTTGGTGTCGGTGTACCCTGTCTTCTATTTTTCATATGTCGTCACCCAAATTAAGCAAATAATGTTACCTTTTTAACTAGAGTTAATCACGCATTTAAACAAAATTTATTTAGTATTTAAATAATTAATATATCCTAAAACTTGCAAGGTATGGGCACATATAAAAGACACAATAATAAATAAATAAATAAATAATATATATTAATTAGAATTGAATAGTAAGGTCAATCCATCAAATCAAACATTGTTGTTTAAAACTTTTTTCTATTTTGTAGTATTCGGTGGTATATTTCGTTAACAGATGGTCAAAGTCAACAGAGAAACCATATTCCAGACTGGCGAGTTGCCTTACTTGAAGCTGCATCGTTTGACATTGCGCATTCGCGGCGACTGGTCTTAAGGCTGCATCCGTCAAGTTAGGCATGCCAGCAGGCCATAATCCACATTGCACACCACTGCATAAACCCCATGGTACGCCTCTGTCTCTTCACGCCAACCTCAAAGCACAATCTTGATTTCTAAGTCGGAACAATGGCTTCCACAGTTCGTTACTTTCTCTTCTCTTCTATCCTCCTTTTCTTTTTCTCCACAACTATTGCTCAACAATCTTTCCGCCCCAAGGCATTAGTCCTCCCTGTTTCCAAAGATGCTGCCACTCTCCAATACGTTACCCAGTTCAAACAAAGGACACCTCAAGTCCCCATAAAGGCTGTTGTTGAATTTGGTGGCCGATACCTATGGGTTGATTGCAACAGAAATTTTGCGTCATCTACATACCGTCCAGCGCCTTGTGGCTCCGCACTGTGCACATTAGCCAATGCCAATGGCTGTGGTTACTGCAGCACCCCAGCTGGCTGCAACATTTCCACTTGTGGTGTCGGTCCCGACAATCCCGTGACTCGAATTGGCACGAGTGGTGAAATCGGCACGGATGTACTGGCTCTCAATTCGACCAATGGGTTTAACTCTGGCCAGGAAGTGACGGTGCCACGGTTTCTGTTTGCTTGTGGAACAACCTCTTTACTGGAGGGTCTTGCTAGTGGTGTTGTGGGCATTGCTGGATTTGGCAGGACCAGAATCTCATTACCATCACAATTTGCCTCCGCCTTTAGTTTCCAAAGAAAGTTCGCTATCTGCTTGACACCCGCAAACTCCATAGACGGAGTCGTATTGTTCGGCAATGGTCCCTATAACTTCCTTCCTAATGTTCAATACACATCTGAATCACTGACCTACACACCCCTCTTCTCAAATCCTATAAGCACAGCTGTATCTTATCCCCTGGGCGAGCCCTCAGCTGAGTATTTCATCGGTGTGACAGCCATCAAGGTTGACGAAAAGTCAGTCCCATTGAATTCCACATTGTTGTCCATTGACAGCGAAGGCATCGGTGGCACAAAAATTAGCACAATCGATCCTTACACTGTCATGGAGTCTTCCATTTACAATGCTTTCACGGAAGCATTGATCAGGGCGGCTGCGGCTAGGAACATCACCAGAGCAGCTTCCGTGGCACCATTTGATGCGTGCTTTAGCTCAAGAAACGTGCCAGTCACACGTTTGGGGTACGCTGTACCAACTATCCAGCTAGTCTTGCAGAACCAAAACGTGGTTTGGAGCATGTTCGGTGCCAATTCAATGGTGCAGGTTCGCGACGGTTTGTTCTGTCTTGGGTTTGTTAATGGCGGTCCGAATCCCAGGACGTCCATTGTCATTGGAGGACAACAGTTGGAGAACAATCTGTTACAGTTCGATCTTGCCGCATCGAGACTTGGGTTTAGCTCTCTTCTCTTTGGCCGCCAGACCACGTGCGCCAACTTCAACTTCACTTCCAGTGCCTAAGTAGATCGCCTGTCGTTTGGTATTTTCTTGGAGTAGTGATTCAGAATCCGTCTACGTGAATAGGTGGCCACAGGTCATCCACTGAAGTCGGCCCCAAAGTATTTTTATATGATATGCTTGTTTTCAATTCATATGGTTAAGTTTGCTGCAATAAAATCATGACGCTTGCAATGTAATTCTTTCAGATCACGCCCATACAACATTCACAATTCTTTGCCGTACGTACTGATAGTCATCCCAAAAAATGGCATAGCAGTCTTCATGTTTGCTTAATATGATCTTGATGGCCAATTGAGAACTCTCGGTTACTTGGGTGTGCTATCTTTCGTGTTATTTCCTCACAGCTGTACTTGGAATTGTCCATGTATTCTCCTATTGTCATCACATGACCAGTTACGAAATGATTTGCAAATTAATAATGACCACAGTAAGTCATACGTCAAGCATATTTTGGACTTGGATAATGACCCCAGTACATAATGGAATAAAGCTGGATTATTATAGCGGGAATGCTTGACCAAGTTCGTTTTTCATTCAATCCGAGTGATTTGTGAGAAAGATAGCATACGCAACTAGCTTTACGAATATCATTGGTCAGCACTGTGGTGCGGTGCATGCCATCCCAAACATAATATATTTAGCTTTACTGTAGTGTGCAATTGACAAATGATAATGACTATTAATTTTTATGATTCTAAAATATTTAGAAGACGTCGTATTAAAAATTTAATTCTTAAATAAACAATAGAACAAACTTAAGATTTAGTGGCACTTATATATATTGGATTGTGGGGTAGTGTTCTTAAAAGTAATTACAATTAACAAGAAGAAGAAGAAGAAGATAATGATACTATAAATCTTGTTAATTGAAAATACGTATACAAATGTTTTTAAATTATTATTCTAGTATTGCTACATTCCTTAACAACAAGAAAAAAAAAAAAAACATCTAGAGATCTCGTTACTTGATATTTTGAATAACAAAGAATATATCAACAGTATCCACCGAGTGCCAGAGATCCCCATTTGTTGCAGGGACAAGTAGGTAAATAATTCGATTTGTTGTGTTTGCGAGGTTCAAATAAGAATTCATTCAAACTATGTCAATAGCTACAAGATGTATTCCTAAAGTTATATAAAATTTTAATTTCAGACGTAGGATTAGTTTAAAAATAAATAGAAATTTGTTCTTATTGGACCTAATTTATAAGAGTGGAAGAAGTTGAGCTCCGTTCATAAAAGCTGGGAAGGGAAGCGAAATTTTGAAAATTAAACTAACGCACGGTTCCAGATATTAAACGGCGTCACTCTGTCAAACGAAAATCCAAAAAAAAAAAAAAACGGAGAAGAAAGTATAGCATATGGCGGTCCGGTCCATACACGCACCGAGCCGCGAGACGCCGTTTAAATAAGTAAAGCAGGTTACGTCATTACTCCAGAGGTAGTAGACCGAGCCCTAGGAGCAGTACAGAGACCGCTTCGTCCAAAGAAGTCTGCAATATCTTTCCTATCCTTCTCGTTTCTTTAAGGCTGCAATGAAGCTCGTGAGGTCAATCTCTCTCTCTCTCTCTCTCTATCCTGGTCGGTTTTCTTAGTTTTTTTGTTTTTTTTTTTTTAATTTTTTTGGGCCCTAATTGAATGATCAATCTGTTATCTGTCCACTCGTGTTTTTGTTACAGTCTAACTTTAATTGGGAATCTTGTGCTCTTCTCTCTCAGGTTTTTGATGAAGTTGAACAATGAGACCGTCTCGATTGAGCTCAAGAACGGAACTGTTGTTCACGGCACCATTACAGGTTCCTTTCTTTTCTTCTTCTTCCTTTTTTTCTCTCTTACGAGAATTTGGGTGAACATTTTTATACCCCGTAATAAGGTTCCCTTTTGTCTCTCCTTCCACCTTCCCCCCCTTTTTTTTTCTTTTTTTTTCTCTGTGTTTTCGTTCATGCTATGCGGAAAGGACGAGTACTGAGTCGAAAATGTGATTGGATTCTGCAAATTTTAAGTTTGTTTTACTGTACCCTTCCTTTTTTTTTTCACAAAATTAAAACTGAGGACCATGATGGAGATTCCTACGAGTTCAGAACGAGTGAAGTTTGGATGTATATTTCTGCTGCAAATCTTATTTTGGTCGCAAAGATTGTTTTCTCTGAAGATAATAGAAGATGGGCATTGCAGAATGTGTGTTGGAATTGGGGGTTTTGATTTTTTATGTAAACTGTGTGCACACTGCAATTATATACACATCGACATATTTATTGCTAGGATACTGTCTATCGTAACCTCTCCAACTTTCTTTGTACTTCAGTTCTGTTGATTATTTAGATATGAAGCTTAGACTGTCATATAATGCCAGATCTGTTGTCTTAGAGACGGCTCAAGTTGCTAGACATTAAATCATCTTTGTTAACATGATGTTGTGAATATTTGTTTGTCTTAGTCAGGATGCAGCCAATTTGGAGGAGATTTCCATGTTAGCCTGATATCCTAGTTCGTGTTGCTTTACTAATATGTATCATCTTTGTTAAAAAAAAATGTTCTGCCTTCATCCTTGTCTTAGTTCTGGTCTGAATAAAGTGAATACCCTTGAAATTGTGTTCCTGTCAGTGGCGTGGAGAGACCAGCCTTCATAATACTTGTATCTTCTCACTATGAACTAATCAACTAGTTCTATTTTTTTTTTTTATGCTGCAGCTATTTGCTCCATTTCAGCTTATTAGTTACATTGATGTTAACATACAGGATGTGATTTGTTGCAACACTGAATTATGGTTTCACTTCTTTCTACCTGCCCATTAGCAGAAGGTGGTGTTTGCTTTTTGCATTCTGTTGACAAGTACTAACTGTAGGCCCACTGCTTGCCAAGTAGTGAACTTGGATCAACAAATTTATCCGGTGCATTGGGCTTATTCATAGCACCATGCTTTGATCCTCCAGATTCAATATTTTAGTGAAAGGCTTGAAAGGAATAGCTCACAGGCTTGTTCGAAAATCCTCAATGATGGTAATTAAAGGTCTAGCACCAATGAGTTCAACTGCTTATGTCTGTTGGGCCTTAGTGCATGAACCCAAAATCTTTGAATGAGATTGTAAGATACTCCATGTTGCTAACATGCTACCACTTTTGTACTTCCTTTAGCTTGCCCTTTTTTGGGGGGTAAAAAGAAACTATCTTAGCCTGCAGGTTCATTATATGAATACAGTGGGAAAGATAAAATGGAGGAATTTGTTCAAGACACTTAATTTTTCCTGCTATTGAAAGCTGAAATTATTATTTCTTCTGCTGGATGTCTGTGCAGGTGTGGATATCAGTATGAATACTCATCTGAAGACAGTGAAACTAACATTGAAAGGTAAAAATCCAGTGACTTTGGATCATCTCAGTGTGAGGGGTAACAACATCCGCTATTATATCCTTCCTGACAGCTTGAATCTCGAGACATTGCTGGTTGAAGAAACACCCAGGGTCAAACCCAAGAAGCCAACTGCCGGTATGGCTATTCGCTCCTTTCCTTCAGACTGATTCTATCGTTAGCTTATGTATTGTATATGTTTTCTCCATATACTGTAGATGTTGATTGTTCCAATGTTTTGTGACTTTCAGGGAGGCCTGTGGGTCGGGGTCGGGGCCGTGGACGTGGGAGGGGGCGTGGTCGAGGTCGTTAATTATGCTGCAATGGCTCTAATTTTTGTAGCACCTATTTATGTAAACACCAGTATTGTAGGGAAAATTTGTTGTTTAAGTTTGGAACATGAAGACAACCTATTATCTCTATTTTCATGTCGCTGTTTTGTCCCAACTCCTTACGGATATCAGGCTTCAAATTCTAGTATTTTCCCTTCCGTTGAGTTCATTGTCACCAAGTGCTACAGATAGTTGCAAATGAGGAGCCTTCAAATTCTAGTATTTTCCCTTCCGTTGAGTTCATTGTCACCAAGTGCTACAGATAGTTGCAAATGAGGAGCCTCTGATTTAATTCATCGGTATTCTTTCCTTTTCTACTCCATTCGTAATCATTGATCCGGTCTTAGTCCAGAATTTTTCTCGATCCCACCATTTTGAGCTCTCTTTTAACCATGCCCTGATGCATCCAATACTTTCTAGCTGCCTGGATTGTTGCAATCTGAAGTAACTTCCGATCTGAGCTTCTCTTGATCGTAGTTGTACGTTGGCCACTGAATTGGTGAAGAGTAATACTGGTGGCTGCCTAACTAGACTAACATGGCTTTTGTCCATTTCGCAATCACATTCCGAGTGTTATCTGTGTACGTCACTGTAGTTGAGTTAACCAGAAGCAATAGTTTACCAATCTAACGGGGACCTTTTCAATTTTTTCTTTTTTGAAAATTTTATAACGTTAGGATTGGGTTGCTATTTGAATTTCGTTCAAGTCGGATCAACAAGGATGCTGAACTCCAACCAAATCTTGACCGCCAAAACAATCGACCAAGAAAAGGAACCCACTTGTTCGGTGCTACGCTCATTTAGATTTAGCTCTCACACGCCCCCAAGAGACCCAGCCTCTGGAATCCCTCTTGTCTCTGTAGCTTTTTACTCCCGTATCAAAAGCTATAGAAGGAAGCACAAACGGTGAGATTGAGCGGCCCAAGAGGAGAGACCAAGCGATGGGGATGAAGCAGCTGAAACAAGTGACGCTGGTGTTTGGGGCTCTAGCGTTTGGTTGGCTGGCCATTGAGATGGCTTTCAAGCCCTTTCTCGACAAGGCTCGCGCCGCAATGGACAAGTCTGACCCCGATCGTGACTCCGATGATGATGCGAACCCAACCCCTTCTCAGCAGGAGTTGGCTTCCGGCGCTGGCGCCATCCCCGAAGAGAAGCTGGCCACTCTCTGAGTCTGTCCGCGAAGGATGATGGGAGTACACGGAAGATTCCATTTCGGTTAGTAGATCAGGGGAAGTTAGAATTTAGAAACCCGGGGGGTTTTTTCTTTTATGATAGATATGGGTACAAATTCTTGAACAGAAGCAGTTGTTTGATCATGAAGTGCTGTCTGAACTTTATAATTTGCTCTTGTAATCCTCAAATTAAATATGACCATCATTTTTCCCTTCTGTTTGTTTTTTTCTTTTTCTTTTTTATAACTTTTGGAATGCTTGATTATACAGCAAGTTTACAGTTCTGCAGCCTGTTGTTAGATCTACTGATTTGAATGCCAACGCAAGTTTACAGCAACGCTGTTGTTAGATCTCTGTCACTCTCTCAGTTTCCGTGTTTTAAACAGATTCGGGAATCTAAATCCCCGTAAATAAATGTAAATGAAATTATCATTAATGTGTAGAAGAGACATTGAGGGTCGGTCGACATTGGGATGCATTATGGACTGTTTCGGCCGATACGGCCATTGCTAATAGGCCTACTGGGGCTAATTCTTTTACAAGACTACTTTCGGCCTCTATCGCTTTCGGAATGAACCATAGAGTGGTTTGGGTATACACATGAATTTTACCCTCTAACAATAAAGTTTAATAATTTTTTTCAGGAATCATTGTGAGATTATTAGCAAAAGATTTAGAAAATCGAGTGCAAACAAAATCTACTAACTTAAAAGATTTATCGTAATCTCGTAAAAAAAAAAAAAAAAGACTAATTCACGAGCTACAAAAAATAAAAAAAGAGAGAGGCAAGTCTTACCCTTAGCAATGCAAAATAAAAAACGCTCCTTGAGCAGAGTTTTCTGGCTTGGGCCAGGTTGGACCGTTGGACTTTGACACAAGCCGTGGTGCCCGCGAAATGGACCACGTTATGATAAATGGGTCACCTCGGTCCGTAACAACAGACGGTTCTACAATCGTAGTTTTAGTTTGGTTATAACTTAGATTCTGATTCCAGTCCAATAGATGTGATCTAGTTTAGTTTTTTTTATTCAAATTTGTTGGAAGCCTCGATTTCTACCAGCGGTTCTTGGATTCAATTTTGTATAGGCTCCTCAAAAATCCTGATTCTTAACTAGATTACACCCTTTCTCGATTATAGTTCCAATTGGAACCAAAAGGTCGGTCCGATTCTCGAACCAGATCACCCCTAGTTGCGACGTATTGCGCTAGCCTGATCACCTGTCTTTGGAGCCAGTTTCGTTTAGGCTGATAAAAGAAAGAAGAAAAAAAAAAGTGCATAGAAAACTAAAACTCACTTTAAATGAAGCGCCTTATACTTCCCAATTAGAGCTCGGTCCTCATACAGCGTGTTCTGTTAATTTGGGCTACGTTTTTTATTCATTCACATAATTGTTTCCTTTTTTTATTCAAAAATAAATTTTTTAAAAAAAATGGCCTAACTACAGGGGAGATGCGGATAGCCCGGCATCCTCAAATCCTAAAATATGTAGTTTGGTGTTACAAAATTATTATTTTTTTTTCAAAAATTAACTTATTAAATTGTATATTATTTACACTTATATGAGCTATTCGATTTATATTTAATTTATTCGTTATTACTGTCCGTGATATTTTTTTTACCAAATTCATCAATATTCTCATTGAATATCGAGCTCCCCTACCTACTCTTTGTGTGTGAAGTATTTAGTAAAAAATACTGAAATAAGGGTTGAGTTGACTCTAATATTATTTATTATGAAATTATTATTATTTTTTTAAAATAATTTATTAAAATATATAATACTTATATTTATATAAATTAATATTCTTTTTTTCCTATTTAACTCATTTGTGAAATAAAAAACCAATTAATGACATGAACCGGAGCCCGTCGTAGCAGAAAAACGCGTTCAATTTCGGTGTTATGTATGTGGGGTCGTACCATTACAACTTGTTTGTATTATAAATGGAATCGATCATTTTAATGTCACTTCGCCTAATGAAGTTTTGGACCCTGCTGGGGTGGATATGTGCTGGATAGATATGTGTCGAGTCTCTTTCTCCAGTTAGTTGCTTGGTCGATTTCTAATTCATTCCAACAAAAAGGGGCATCAGACCTGAGAGAATAAGAAGATAAAATCATTCATAGCAATCTGTGCTTTTCTATTTTTATTTTTGGATTTTCTTTTTTGTGAAATAAAAAGTCAAGTTACCAATCCGTAACCATTAGATGTGGCGCAAGTACGAAGGCATATGCATATGAAAAATAAAATTGTGAAAAAAAAAAATGGCATAGTCAAATTCAGGAATCTATAATTTTGATTATTGGAAGAATAATAAAATAAAAAAAAAAACGTTGAAATAATTTGAATGGTAATTACCTTGACTACGTCAACTTGATTAACACCATAATATCCAACTACATCGCCTTGACCTCATTATCTCTAACAACAAAAAGAAAAATATGCCATAATAACTAATTAAAAAATCTCCAAAAAAAAAAACAAAAACTCCACCCGATCTTTAATAACAAAAGAGCAAACTATGTCATAATCTCTAATGTCAAGGGGTGTCCGTGAAATGAAATGTCATTTTAGGAGGTGTTTGCCTAATTGGGTCATAATTGAACGTACCACTGCCCAAGTGCATCAAGTCACAGGGCCACTTTTCTCACCATTGGAATGGTAGATTCAAAATTGATTGAATACCTAACTCTTTTTAGTTTCATTTATTATATTAGGTTAAAATATAAGCCACGGAGAGCTTATCAATTTGGTTTGGTGAGGATGACTTATCATCTGAACGAGACTTAATAAAGAGAGTACTATGCCCCTAAGCAAAAATCATTTTGTTCTTCTTTAACTACATTTATTTAATTTGGTTTTTATTTTCATTTTTCTCTCTGTCTTTTCTTTTTCGGAACATACATTTTATCCTTTCAGTTTAAAGTACATCATGAGTCCAACCACGAGGGCATGGCGATAGAAAGGAGAGGGAAGCGGCGGGGCAACGTATGGGATGACGTGGCAGGACCCGCCTGGCTTATAGAAACTCGCCAAAAACACACAGACAGACCGCAACAGGAACCGAAGCTGATAGCCCCCTGAAATCTCAGTCTCAAATTGGCCCGCTATTCGGACCGGTGTTTCCGAGCTACGACGTTTTGAAGAGACAGACATGACCGTTCCCGAGCATACCATTCTTCTCCTACACAACAACAACCAATAACATACTTCTGTCTAAATACAATCGAACATTCTGCTGTCTCGTTCCATTCGATTTGCGAGTCTTCAAGGTCTGTTAGCTTATCACTCTCTTGCTGGTTTTGATTTCTCTCTACTTTCGTTTTCGAAAAGAACGAAGAAAAAATGAAGATAGTGTTTTGACTGGGTGGAACTGTGATCTCTGTGCTGAAAAATTAGATGTTGCTGCGAAGGATTAGTAGGGTTTATAGCTATGGATCGGGCTCTTTTGTGGTGCTTTTCAGTTGATCCATTCCTTGACTCATCGGGTTCACCTTATAATTTTGTTCTGGGGTTTCCCTGGATAATCATCTGTTTATGTACTTTACTTTGTGGATCCTATACGCGTTATTTGTCGTTGCCTTGAATGAAGTCAATTCTTACTAGCTGGGAAGTGTCTTTGCGTTGCAGTTTTATGTTATATTGTTTGTTCTGACTGCCAATTCATGATCTTATAGATTTTTTTTTTATTTTTTGGTCTGAACCTGGACAAGGTTGTTTTGCTTTTCTCGTGTGTAAGAATGGGAGTGGATCATCTGGGGTTGAGCATTTGGGATTAATGCTGTTTATTGTTTCAATTAAGTAGAGATTTAGGGCCCAATTATCAGCAACTTGCTGTTATTCTTTTCCTGGCTTTCTTTGTCTGTCTTCCCACTGCTGTTACTCTTTTTGAATATTTATCTTTTATGTGCTTTTACTGACATCTTATTTCTCATGTGGCGGGTCTACAGGCATGTCAATTGAGAGTATGGCATCCTTAAGCAGTGACCTATTTTATGACATATTAAGGCGCCTTGATGGCCCAACATTGGCCAGTGCTGCTTGTACCTGTACTGCATTCTGTTCTATTTCAAGAGAAGAGAAATTATGGGAAAATGTTTGTTCTTCTATGTGGCCTTCAACCAAGAGAGAAGATGTCAAAGGTTTAATATCAGAAATTGGTGGATTCCGAAAGTATTATGCGGACTGTTTCCCCCTCATTCTTAACAAGGAATTCACAGAGTATCAAAGGAACGAGTATCTAGATTACCCTGCAGAATGGACTGAGGCTGAATATTATGGTGACGTGGACGAATTTGGAGGTGTTGCACCATCAGATTTTGTTTCTATTGTTGATATAAGGTACAGAGACAAAACAATCTGCTCGAAAGTTCTGTGGGGCATTCCTAATGCCAATGGATTCAATGGCTGGTTTTACAACTGCCCATTTCGCATTGATCTTCTTACATATGCGGCTAGGGACGAAGAAGATGAAGGTGAAGTTTTACTTTCAGTTTCCGATGGTCTGCCACCAGTTTTATCCATGGAGAAAGAGAGAAAAGATGGAAAGCTATGGAGAGAACTTCGCGATGGACTTCGGCTCAGTTGGATAATTGTAAACAAAAAGCTTAAGCAAGCTGCTAATCTTGCTAGCTGGAGCCCTCTTGGTGGGCAAAGGCATTGGCCAACAGACAAGGATTTTGTGATACGCTTTGGATCTGTTCTTTCTGCAAAAGACATTCTTCCATGCCACGTAGTAGAATGTGTCATTGTAATGAAGTTCAGAGTCATTCATGCTGAAGAGGGATGTTTTCAGACAACAATTAAATTAACAGAGCTGAGCATGCAGTTGGAAGACATGGAAGGTGCTCATGTTAACGGAAGAAACAGTTTGCATATCCTCAAAGAAGCATTGAGCTGCCCTAGAAGCAAGAACTATAGTGAAGTTCTCGAGTCTTGTCATTTGTATTCTAAATTCCAGAGTGAGTTAAAAGAGGAGAAGATGAGGAATGAAAACAGAATAGACAGGCTTTGCATCATAAGTGGCATTGCTGCCTTCCTCTCATTCTGGTACTACATTCTGTGAGATGGTATACTTCTTTTTTGTTTTAACAATCTCAGTCGAAAGTAGGCAACTAAGTTTCTAAGCCCATGCCTATCTGATGCATAGTTCAATTTTGCCTCGGCTAATAAAAATCCTCCCAACTGATCTGAGAACAGAATTTTATCTGCAGAAATTGATGAACTTAATGCACAGCTTATGTCACATAGTTCATTCTCTTTCTTAGATGTACGGGATTACTTAATTTCCATTTGTAACTTGATGGATATTGTCATCTTGCCTGTCACGAGGGCCCTGCGAACTAATTGCCTTTTGACTAACTGTTAGCCATGCCTAATTAATGCTTCTTGTTGGAGAGTGAAACAGAACGGAGGAGAAAACTAGACACGAGTAATTAGCCCTTCCTAGATACAGAAGCAAAGTTATGCACATTACACTTTCTCGAGAATCTATGGTATGAGAGTCTTTGTGTGTTGTGCATTGAAAGTTGAAACACCATTTTTTTTATCCCTTATATTTTTGTCATGATCAAAAAAATTCCAAATAACTAAACCGAGATTGTTTTGTAATTTTTTCTGTATTAATTCTTGGAAAGGGTTGTCTATTTTCTGTGTGCTCGTCCAAAGACTAGCACTTACCCTCTTTTTGTCGATGAAATTGATTCAATTTTTCTTTAAAAAATGTTTTAGTGGGTTAATGCACACGTAGAGATCCATTAGCTTATCCTAAATCTTTAGCTACCGAGCATTAACATTAAAATAAGACGTCCATGGTTGCGGGTCGCTCAAGCTACCCTTTACCCCTCTGTCGACGTAACAACTGATCGAGTATTTATAAGCTTTAGCTCTATTTAACAAACAAATATGATTGGAGAGAAATTTGACTCTTCCTTTTTTCTTTTCTTGTGGGGTTCATTTGATAACGAAGAGACAACTGTCGTACTATTTTATTCGATTGCTGCACAAACTTTGGATTCACCTGAGTACCGAGTGGTGTACAATTTCCCTAAACTCTAATCAGCAATTCTACAGCAACCATACCAGGGGCCATAAACAAGCGACAGGCTTGTTTGTTTTCTTGGCTCTTTAAATATATATATAATTATTATAAGGAATTGGGCTCTTTTCGGGGTGTAAGGAAACCAAGACCCGACCCACATTAGTCACAATCTAGCCCAATATATGCATCCAAACCTTGTTAATGTTCAGCTCGGCCCATGTATTACTAACGCCTCCAAGGCACCAACCGCGTCCAGGCAAAAGGAGGTCAATGACAAGGTTAGGGTTCGGTGACCCAGGTCCATATCAAGGATCATGAACCATCGGCACACCACCTCGTAGCTCCTATGTGTCACTAAACGGAGGCCCATCTTTCTAATCCCGCACATTGCAAAAACTTTTTTATAAAGCCTACCTCACATATAAAGGAAATCGGAATGGGTGATATTAGTTGCATTAATTTTCGTTGGAAGGCCAATGCTAGATGGAGTTTTAAATAAAAGCAGTAAGAGTCATGTATTGCATCGACGGAAACTAATTTTGCCAGGCTTTTTCTGTCAGCCATTCTGATCACATATTGATTAGAGCTTCTTGCTTCGAGTTAACAATATAGCTATTGGATCCCAAGTCTATGTTCAATCACAATCGCTTTTTTATGTCAATAATAAAAATGGGACCCGGAGCAAGATTCTCTTTGTGTTCAACGGCGAATTTTTATCTTGACATGGGGCTACAAAAAAAAAGTGCAACCACAATTATTGAGTTGTATATTTAAAATTTAATTATTTTATTTTATTTTCTTTTGCAATTGACGATTTTAATTATACTCTTTTTTGAATACTCGCCACTCATATGTTAGGACTTGAGTTCATATGCTAGAGCATTGTGAGAACACAACAACAATTGAGAACATCTAATAATGATGATGGGAACAATAAACGAAGATGAGGGTGGAGACACGAGTTGTGCTCGAATCGCTATTAAAGCAGGAATACTCACTCATTCGGTAAATGGATATTGCTCGTACCTGATCTTACAATCCCGGAGTATCTCGCGTGCCCCTATCCGGCTTCGACAGAAGTCTAACACGTATGACTTGGCTGAACCAAGACATGTTTCGCAATCCGAACCAGTGAGATTTCGGTTGCAAGCGGCATGACCATACGCGAAAGCGTTGGGATAAGGAGAGATGTTGCAGTAGTCGTAATTCTTGCTAGTGGGTGTGCCCGTTTTCAAATCATCAAGGACGTAGCTGAGACTTATGGCAAATGGATCGCCGTGCGTGTACACGTTGCCGTTGCAGAGGGCGCTGATCACGGTCGTATTGGGAACACTTTTGACCAGGCTGCACGGAATCAAGAATCCCATCAACAAGATTGCAAATTTTGGAGGAAACCCCATCTCTCTGCGTCTGTGTCTTCCAATCCTGTTTTTCCATTCGGTATTCCTTTTAAAATTGCCGTATTCTGTCTTTTCCTCCCTGGAACGGCCGATTCCTTCCACCCGATAGAGTCTTCTTGTTGGTTCTGACATCTTGAAACGAACGCGTGGCATTTGTCCCTTTCTTTTAACGATATCTGCCCTCTTGGAACGTTTTGGGTGTCAGACAACGCTCGCCCCTTTGACTTTGACATCTATGACCCGTGCAGAGCAGCCAGCTGCCGGCCACTGTCTCTCCCTCCCACAATTCCACCCTTCCCCCTTGGATTATTCCCACCCAATTTTCGTTATATGCATTTGAATTGTTCTGTTTTTGGCCATCTGATTTTAATTATTTTCGCAAATATATATGAATGAAAGATCATAATCACGAACCAATTCCTTGTACGCTGTGAAAACATAATCCTTTATAATGATACTGTGGGTGTCATTCTTGTTCTTTTTTTAAAATTTTTGAAAAAGAAAAATGATTGTGTGCAAAGGGTCTTACACATTCTCAAACCTTTAAATCAAATTGTGGTAGTGTACCCTCACAATTCAAGTAACTAAGCGGATTGGTCCAATAACATTCTAAAGATGGTAGTCGCCAAGGAGATGTTGTTGTGTTGTATATTATGACCTAAATCCTAATATACAGCAAACTTCAAAAGGTTTCCGCAAACTATTTAAAAAAAAAAACCAAAACAAAACAAAACATAAAAAGGGGAAAGAAAACAGGCCGCTCGAATTGTTTTTGGGCTGGATATTTAAGAACTCTTTGCTCTACCTTTGCGATGGACATTGGGGTGGACACGTCGGCATTCAATGTTTCGAAACTAGCAGGCTAGCAGCTCATATCTGTGCTTGCCACATACAGAGGCCACACACATTTCGGCTTTTGGGTCATGGGCATTTGTCAGTTTGGATCCTGGTCCAGCCCTGACGATTATGGCCCTTAAGCTTTAAGCGCGTAAAAGTAAATTCCATTGTGAAGTTGTTCTCACCAGAAGTCTTTCATGGATGATTTGTAAATTGCAATAGGAACGCAAGACCAAGCTTGGAGTCGCCTTTAGATTCGCTAAGAGCTACTCATGGAGGACTAGCAAGACAAATTTCTATGACTAACGAACAAACTAGTAATATGGACATCGAGACAGCTAGATGCAGAGGACAATGTTAAAGTGTTAAGGCACCGCCATCTGGTTTGGCAGATTGGCATTTTTAAAAAAGAAAATACTGAGTAAATAGATCAGCATTTTGTACCTTTCCTGGGCACCGAAGGCAACATTTAAGAGAGGATATTTACAAACATTTCTCTAAGAACGTCTTTAATTTTGTAGTAGTGCTTATAAGGGCAGCCCAACAGTGCCATGGTTCGCATCTTGCAAAATTCATCCGGCATTTGAAACTCCCGGATGCAATTCTTATCTTGAATTGAAAATGTAAAGCACATGATAACAAATGGAAAATTCAATATCTAATAATTTATTCTGATTTTTTTGTTTTTCCAATTATAACTTACTTCAGATGAATCTTATAAGAAATAACTAGATATATAACCATATCTATTATTACTATTATAAACAGGAGTAAAATAATGAAATATAGTACCAAAAATTCATCTTTTAACTTAGATCAAAAGGCCTTTTTTGGAATCTTGAAATTGGCAAATGGTTGGGCGCCAACAACAAGTTTAAAAATTATAACTAAATAGTTTAAAACTATGATATTTTAAAATAAACAATAATAATAATTTCATTTATTAGTTAGACGTGTGAAAAGGAAAAACTTGCCAATAAATCCATATTGTTGAACAATATGTGTTAATTTTTACAAAAATATTAATTTTAATCATACAATTCAATGATCAAATTGTCGATTTGAAATAGACAATCAATAGAAAAAGAACATTTTGCTTCTTATAAGAATGGTCTTGCCAACTTATACATACCCTACTTCCTTCTTATACCACTTAAATTCTACTTTTTTTAAAAAAAATATATATATTTTTTCTAACTACATCTAAATGGTACGGTATTGCAAAATACTAGATGTGGACTACAGTAGTACCGATCCCTAACAAAATACAGTTAATGGCAGAGACTCTCCCTCTCTCGCCCTCATAATAATTTGAGATTGGGTGGCTTTTGGTTTAACTAGTTCTGCACCTAATTACTCCTGTATAGACACTGTCTACCAGACAATCATGAATTATAACTGTATCTAATATATATATATATATATATATTCGTTTGATTTGATTTAGAGTTTAACAAAATACAGCCAAATTAAACACAAAATATCATACTATCACTTGCATTTGTTGACTTTCCTAACTTATTTCTTTTATATCTGAATTATATCTTCCCTTGTCTTCTTCTCACTTGTCTTTTTATTTTACTTATTTGTAATATCTATAATTAAGAGTAAATAGAAGTAACGTATTTATTGAGATGAAAAAATTATAATTAATTTTTTACATTTACATATAAATTAATCTTTAAAATCTATTTACTTTAATGATATGTGATAATAATTATTGTTTTTAGAATCACAACATAATTTATAAAATCAAACAGTTAAAAATTTTAATAAAATCATGCTGTTACTTATACCAACAAGATACAAAACACTGATAAGTGGCCCAATTCAAAATTTTTCAAAATTGGAACTAGCAAGAACGATAACTAACCTTAGCAAATACTGACATAATTTGACGGAGTACTGATTGTCTGTCCAAAAGAGCCTGCATTGAATTATTATACCATTATATATAAGTGTTAATCTTAATTTTTTTTCTATTACTCTGTATTTTTGTCAATAAAAATAAGTTTTATGTTATAATTGATACAAACGGTAATTTAACTTCATCTTTTAAAAAAAAAAATTTCTAATTATTATTTATTTTTCTGATTGCAAACAACACATGATTTTAGTTGAAAGAAATAAGTAATACATTATTTGTAGTCATTGTAGTTGATAATCATGGGCCTGTTAAATATATCAGTGTGGTGTTAGTGCGATTAAGGTGAGGGTAACACCTGTCAAGGGATTGCCACATGTAAAAATAAGAAGGGCGATGAGTTACAGCGCTGCCATGTGTCATGCATAAAAAGGTGAATGGTTCTGCCGACGTGGGTCGAAATGGAACAACACATGGGGCTACTCGTGCATTGTGGAAAATGTTGTGACAGCATAGCACTTGAGCAGGACCAATGGTAATACGAAAAGGCACATGTCGATGAAGGCTGATGAAATGTCTGTCAAAATTATTACACCACATGTCACGTGCCAAATGTTGCTATGTGGCAAGAGAAGGATATTGATAAGTGTCTCTAGTATCTTTATTGACTATGATAGCATGTTGTGACTAATTTTAAATCTATTTATTTAAAGTCCTTTAAATCTCAATTTAGTAGTTGTATAAATTGACTTATAATATTATGTGTAAAATACATTTTATCTTTATTTTCATAACTAAGCATGATTCCAATTTAATTTAGTTTTAGTTCCCGTTCTAAAATTAGTATTTTTAATTTTTAAAAAATTGAACTAAATCTATAATCAGTTTTTTTTTATAAATAATTATGTTAAAGAAAAATCTCAAATAAAGGATTTTAATTAAATTAAAGTGTAAACATTTTTATGAGCAATGAAATTTTAGGCAAATACTTATAATTAAATTTTAAAAAAATATTTGCAATTAATGAAAAGTTTTTTTTTTTTTTTTTATAATTCTCTTGTGACTGTGATGGTTGTTGTGGCAATGGGGTTAGGGTGCCAGAGGAGAGAAGTCACAGACGGGGAGAGACGGGATCAAGGAAGCTGTCGGAAACCTACGCGAAATACTTTTTCCTCTAAATGATGCGACGTCGTTCGAGATAAACTTGAATAAATCGGAGGAATTCTAGACGGAACTTACGTCTGAAACGACGCCGTTCGCGCCACATCATTCGTACGTCCGTGAAAATTATTCTCGAAGGTCTTGTGTTCGTACCGACGGCCCCTCGCATCACACGACACGTGGCAGCATCGTAACATGGTTGCTAAAAGGGCATCATCCTCCTCTGGGCCCCTGATCGTTCCGTTCCCGCCCAAAATTCAAATCAAATAAAATTTCAATCCTCTTTGCTTGGCACTTTGATCGGAGACGACGGCGGACTGGAGATGGAAGGACGAGGGAGCTCAGAGATGGAGTACACAGAGATCGAGGCAAACGCCGAGTCTCTGGACGCCGCGGCGATCTTCCACGTCATCAAAAACGTCGTAGGCTTCGTTCTCTACATGCACCGGCAGATTCCCTCGTCAGTTCCTCTCTCTTCTCCTCCGTCTCCTTCTTCTTATTCTTCTTCTTGCTTTTATTCTCTCTTCTTTTGTCTTCTTCCTTTTTTTTTTTTCTCTTTACATATTTGTTAATTTTCGATCAATTTGATAAATTTCCGTTCCGTTTGTAACGTGCAGCACTCTGCAGGATCTTAGTCTTGAATTCGATACCCTGCAGGCGGAGTATAAAGAGCTGGTATTTTATCTTCCTAATTTTTATTTTTCCTTTCAAAAAAGTTAATTAAAACCCTAAGCAGAGAGAATTATTGGCCTGCAGGAGGCGGCGGCCATTGCAGAAACTGAAGCTAAGGCATCTTTTCGTAGAAAGCAGATGAGCAGAAAGAGAGAGGTCAAACGTAGTATTATGAGACTGGAGAAGTTCATGAACGCAGTCAATGGTGTTGAGAGTGCGCTGCAGCTGATGATTGGCGAAGTCTCTCGCATTGAAGGGGTCGTCTTGGTCCTTGGAGCTAGCCCGGTGCGGCCGCAGTTTGTGTACGATTTGTGCTTTTCACACGGAAACGCTGTGCCGCAAGGGGCGGCTGATTTCTCCATAAACAGACCAGCAGAAGGACTTTCCAGGAAGGTTCGTCCTAAACGTAAATGCTGCGTTTTAAATTCTCTCTCTCTCTCTCTCTCTGCATTTTTTGTTTTTTTGTTTTTTCTCTTCTGAATTGGGATTTACATATTAATTTTCAACAGGCTATTCGAGCACTGATTTCCAAGGATGCTGGGTCTGGTTCCTATCCGGGTAGCCGAGTGCAAACATATTCAGTAATGTTATATTTATCTTTTTATTTTTTCATCTTGGATTTATTTTGTTGGTTTTCGTTTTAGGTCCTACTAAACTGTTTCTGTTGGTGAAAGCTCCATCTTCTATCAATCTGCCTCTGCATTTTCTTCCAAAACGTGAATTCAGATACAGCAAAAAGGTAACGAATCTTAGAGCTATAACAAGAGCAAGCTTTGACTGGTGCTCTTTTGAATTCATAGGAACTCCGCATCCTGCGTTGATTTTTAACAGATTTCCATTCTTACAGTACGCTGGGCTGATGTGACATCCAATTTGCCTCTTTTTTACTTTTTTTTTTTTTTTAAATTGGAATTTCTTGGTTTCGATGCTTTATGATGATAGTCATGGCGATGAATCCAATCCTTTGGTACCATGATATTAGCTTGGGTGGCTGGTTTTATTTTTGGCTTGTGCCATTTGACTCTCCCAGCAATTGAGCACATCCTCACATTTGAACTGCTAGTCTACGGTAACCTTATTAGAGCGCCTTGGCCCACTTTGTTTTTATTCTTTTTTTTTTATTATTTTTTATTGAAGGCTTCCATGGAGATGTCGGGACCACATCAGATTTATATATCTCCTTTGACTATACTCTTCTAGTATTTCTCTGATGATTATCTAAATACATCTAAGTTCACGTAATGAGTGCCTACTTGCCCTTTTTTTGGGGGGGGGGGACTTCCTTATAATAGGAGTTTCATGTGCATGTCCATGGTTTGATACTCTTCATAAGAAATGGTTGTCTTTAAAGACAATTCCATTTTTCCTGTAATTTTTATTTTTGGATTAGATTGTACCTTTCAGGTTGCGACTTAAGTGCAGAGGCCATGATATCAAAATTGATGCTCCTGATTGTAGTTCTCTTGTTAGCAGCTCTCTCGGCTTGAGAGATTCTACTTCAAATGATTTAATCTGGTATGAGATGCTTAATTTTTCTTATATTTATCTCTCATTTCTAGTTTCCTTGTGTCCGTGGAGGTGAGTGAGAGTATTCCGAAGATCTCCATATTGTCTTCTCATAAAATTTTGAGCAATCCATTGGACATCATGAGACTAATTCATGCAAATGATGCATTCAAAAACAGAATATTGCCAATGACACAAGATGATTGTTTTATGTAAAACACTAGGTGGAGGGAATGCCTTTTCATGGCAGCTTAAGCCATGTGATAGAATAAGCAATTCAGTAAGATGATGTTAGACACATTTTCTCAACAAGAGACTTAGTTGAAATAATATGACATGTATTCTACCTCCCTTGCATAATCCAGGCTTTTCCTGTTTTTCTCTGTCACTATTTCATCAAGTTTTAGGAAGATTTCACATCGATAAAAGAAGCATATGACTGCGAGAATATGCACAGCTTCTCAAACTTATTGCCATGCATAGAAGATTAGTAAATGTTAACCATCTAGGTGTTCCAAAGCTTTCCAAAGTAATTTTTTTTTTTTTAAAAAAAGGAACTTTCATTCATAACTATGGACAATGCACCTTCCGTAATCTTGAATCTGGTAAAGGTAATGTGTCTTTGATTAAAGTTTTCTTGAAGTAATACATCTTAAATCATATAGTTGTATTGTTAGATTCCACTGTTGTAAAGTAGTATGTTTTAAATCTCTGGCAGGTTTCAGTGTCGCCGTGTAATTAAGGGCCTCGAATTCAAGAGCTCCCCAGAAGAATGAAAAAGCTGATCTCTTCGTTGCTTTGATGAGTATTCCTTCATCTCTACTCCTTTCTTTTGGTTTGTTATATTTTAGGTTTAAGACATTCCAAGTTACACTGAAACGAAGTAGCTTTCATGTATATAGTGAAATACATTTACTAAGCGCCGTTGTTTTTCTTCCCTTGGATGGTAGCTCATAGACTGGTTTCTACCTAGAGATTTTTTGAGACAATGTTGAGTCCTATACATAACTGTTTAGTATGGTGAATTAGTCATTCGCATGTCTCTTGACACAAATCCAATTTCCACAAGTTTTTTCTTAAATAGTAGAAAGTGATTTTTACAGGAACTTGAAATTGTGAGATAAGATCTTGCTGACAGTTAAAAGATTGGCTTCATTCCTTCACCCAAGTGACCAGCTTCTGAACATATTGTGATGCGTACCCTGTTATAGAACAATGTATGCATAACTTGAGATAATATGGCCAATTCCAACATTGAGAAAATTAGGTGATCTTGTGCTGCCATTATTCATATTACGTTACAATAGACGTTAAACAACACAACATAGTAGGAGCTATTGCTTTTATGGGTTTCCACTTTCCAATATGCAGCTGCATTGGTACCTAGTAAGTCCATTCCTTGGGAAGAAATATCTCTGGTGAAGAATCTTCATTCTGTGGGAAAACACAGCGTTGTGTTGCTACATCTTTGGCACGCTTATGTTTGACTGAGTTGCAATATTCTCCTTTTGAGTTGCTTCTGGTATCTGCATATAACAGTTGATGTTATGATCAACAAAACAATATGCGGAAGAAGACAAGACAACAATGTTATTAAGTTTCACCTTGTTGGCGTGATATATGCAAGCCTAGTTTGTTAACATTGAGGTTCAGAGCTTGAACAACACGTGCAGGAAGGATAACAGGAGAGCAAGCTGTCCAAAATGCCAGATTTTAACATCAAGATGAATGATGTTATATCCAGATGTGATCTAAATGATTTTAGATGGTGCTTAACCATCTTATAGTCTCCGTTGCTTTCCTTCAAGATTACCAATATTCTGTTATGCCAATTAATATTACAGAGGGCTGAAACACAGTGGAAAGAGCAAGGTGCCATGCATATACATCCAGATTTAGGACTACACCTGGCTTCTTGTTATACTGCAATTCCGTGCCTCCCCTTCGTGGAAGAAAAACTCCAGTTCCGCACGATTTTTTACCAGATTCTAGAAAAAATGCTTGCATTCCTGGTCCTCCTGAAGCCCAAATAGTCGATCTTCTTCTGTAATGAGTTATTGGGCTAGAATTTGAGGGCTGCTGGACACGGGAAAATGGGTTCCGTAAGTATACGAGAACCAAGAAGGGAGGGGGCCGATTGAAAGGGGCCCTCCTTTTTCTTCACAAGAACTGAGCCCATGACCCCAAACAATTATTTTTCGTAGAAATGGTCTTTTTAAAAGCTTTGGTTGTCGGCAAAATTTAAACATAAATAAGTGAAAACCTAAAGGAAACAATTGACCGAAACAGAAAATCCTTGTAAATTGTAACCTCCAGGCTATCTAATGAAGGGACAGAACAATCTGATTTAGGCTGTTCGATGGATTCGGGTTAAAGGTCATTAACCGTCTGAAGTAATTTGCATATGTACATGTACAATGAAAAAGTCCAGTTGCAAATACTTTCTGAAACGGCGTTGGGTTGAGAATTAGCCACACAAAAGGAATTGATCCAGATCCATTTGATGCCTATAAAAAAAAACAGAAAAGCCTTGCGGGTTCCCCGTTTCTCCACTTCGCTAAAATATCCATTCTACGAACAAAAGCTCAGAAAGCAACATCGCATGTAACATCAAATCCTAGAAGCATTCCCTCCACGTCGATGTCCCTTTGAGCAACAACTCGCAGCCAGCTTTCCATACACACATTTAATGTTTTTCTTTTTTAGTTGACTAGGGAGACTGATGGCAAGACGCTGAAATTTTAGCCTTTACCCAGCATGATTTTATGTACGGAACGTTAGCCTCCTTTCAGGTTACCGTTAATTACATTTTCAGAATTCCAAAGCTATTTTGCATGCGTATATGAGATATAGAAATAATTAGCTTTTCTGTATTAATGTCAATTATATTCCATGTACCCATCGAGCCATCTCATGCAAAAGGATGCCGCAAAGGCCACCTCACTTACCCAAAAGAAAAGCAAGAAAAAGGAGAGAAAGTTCACCTCGTTTAACAATAGGGCCTAATGTAAACTCAACTCTGGAATATCAATATAGATGACAAAAACTCATAGTAAAAGGATTCGAAGAACTGTATAATTAAAGAAAAGAAAAAAAAAAAAAGAAACACAAGAAATAAGAGAGAAGAAAGAAACTAAAAAAGTGTACCAGTTGCGGCTGCATCACTAGTGGCAACTTGGGAAGATTAAGGTACTCAGGGCGCTGCTGGTGCTTGACATAAACCTGGAATATTATAGAAAGTGCATATATATATGATTTTTAGAAAGAAAAGCAAAGCAAATTATATATATTGTCATATCAATTATTGAAACATGGCGAACCTTGGCTTCCCAAATTACCTCGTCTAGAACAAGAGAGGATAGCCGTGATATTCCTTCTTCAAATCCAGCTTCTCCGTCTTGATCTCTACCTGAAGCCATTGATTTAAGACAAACTCTTCTTGTCTTGGAGTAGGGAGATGGAGGCTTTTTAAGCTCCAACTTCTGACCTGCAACGTAACTACGTGTGTTCTCGGAAGAAAGAGAGAAGAAAAAAAAAGAAAATTGATGATGGGTGGTGGAGCCTTTAATGAGATATATGATGACTGAAGTTGACAATTGTGCATAAATCGGAGCAACATTTTCATTGCAATGAATTGACTGCAATTTTTCTGTATTCCCTATTTACCAAATTGACCTTTCGTGAAGACTTCGACTCTCTCTCTCTCTCTCATTAAAAATCTCACATGAATAATCGACTTTGACATCAAATTCGTTCTTACATCTTTTCATATAACCGATTTTCTGATCTAACGGATGCAATTGCGTCTACATAATGTGTACTTACGTTACGTGTTTACTATGTTTACTTATATTTTTGTGTATATAATTTATTCATAATTTTATATTATATAAATTTATTTTATTATTTTTTATTTTATGTATACTTCACTTATATTTATTTAAAAAAAATTAAAATAAAAATCTCCTATGTGCTTATAATATACGCTGAACGGCTCCCATAATTATAGGTCATAAACGTAATTTTATTTCAAGTTATGTAGCTATGTTGAAAAGATTTGATTCGAATTCAAAAGTCAAAAACCTTCTTATCTGCTTTTTTGATGATTATTTGGTAACTGATTAATCAACTCTTGTCAAATGCTTACTTTAAAATGCAGACTGTAACCAATGTTGGAGTCACTAAAATCACCAATACCTATCCAGAACCATAAAAAAAATTCATAATTTTGCGTTATCGGAGAATATTCCAAAAATATAAAAATAATGGCTTTGACAAGGCATTATTTTACCACCCTCCAGGCCCCAAAAGAACGTGAAGATTGGTTGGGTTGGGTTGGTAAACCCCTCTTTCATCTTGGGTTGTTGCAGTTGTGCTTCGCGTAACGCTCACCACTCCAAAACCATAGCAACTTTTTGTTGGCATATAGATTCAATTCTTACATTTACAAATAGCTATATACACCGAGTGATCAGTTGAGCAGGTTACAGTTACAGCCGATGATTCTCGGGTGACCTTTTTATCGCTTTTGCTATTATTTATATTGATATATATGTACGTATGCAGCTGCCAGTGCATGTAATTCTTAACAACCATACCAACCCCCCCCCAAAAAAAAAACAAAAAATCAAACATGAGATGTTTGCTTTTGGTTTAATGAAGTGGGTCCTGCAGACGATATGTCATGCATGCGTCAAAAACGTCGTTTGATAATGTTTGCACTTTTATATGCGATGCCCACCTCGTACCCTTTTGGCAAGGAATTTCCAAATTTTTTCTATGATCCAAGGATTAGGAATACAACTTAATAGCTAAGTTAGATATATATACTATATGTGACAGACTAGAATCAGAGATTGACAAGTTAAATCTAATCCCTCTACGACACTCAACATATGATGGGCGAAGCAATACTCGGCAATATAACGCTGACACAAGTCTCTGCTACGATAAAGTCATAAAACATCACTCGTGAACTTCGGAGGACTGTTAATCTCGTGCATAATCTGGGGCATATTTCCTTAATCCATGCCAATTAGTAATTGTCTCGGTCCATATAATAATGCGGTTGGTACAGTTTAGTTATATAATTTCTCATTTAGGCCAATCTGGTCTACTCTTTCTTCCATGTTTGGAAATGGCAATAGTCATCCAGTCCAAGAATGTAGTGATGTTGAGGAAATGGCAATAGTCATCCAGTCCAAGAATGTAGTGATGTTGAGGAAATGGCAATAGTCATCCAGTCCAAGAATGTAGTGATGTTGAGGAACTAACTCCTTTGTAATTTCTCCACACATTGTTTGGACGGTGTCGTTTGGACAACCCGCTAATCCACAAGAATTGGATGATTAAGGAAACGATTATACAATAAGACCTCGTATTATTGAGAAAAGATGATGGTTTCACCCAAAAAAAGAAAGAAAGAAAGAAAAAAAAACACATCAGGACCTAGTCTTGAATCACAAACACCAATATATATCATCACCAAGAAGGTGAATTGCAGCAAACTCATCAAGTGGGTGGGATTAAAATGAGTAGAAAATATCAAGAAAAAGGAAATATTGGTAGTAATGTCCCCTTTTGTGGTTAGAACAGAAAATGGAGCTGAAACAGCCACTCAAGCGTTTTGGTGAATGAACCCAAAGACGTGTGCCCTGGCTGCTGTCCCCTTCTCTCAAGCGTTCTCTCTCTCTCTCTCTCTCTCTCTCTTTTTTTCTTGTGTTTTCCTCTTCCTTACCCATCGCCCCCAAAGAGAGCCATTTTCGATCTTTGAAATCTTGACCATTAAAAGGCTCCATCACCTGTTAACATTCTTTTCTTCTTCATTAAGAACAAGTGGGCCAAGGCTTATTGCATGGACATGGGCTTGACCCAAAAGATTCATTCGAGTTGGGATGCGGCGATTCGCTACGAAGAACTGGAGTTCTTATTAATTCGAATCTCAACAGCCTAGATGTAGCATCCCATTGCTAATATTTCCGGCCCGAGTTACATACATCTTTTGAAGAAGCAGAGTGAATAGTTGAAGATCAAACCTTCAATTGAACCTGCCCTTTTTGTGGGCCTGCAAGAACAATGTCTGTCGAACCTTTTAGCCCAATTAGATCTGGACCAATAGTAAACAGTAAATAGTAATTTACTATATAGGCAATTAATGGACCAAAAAATATAGTAATTAATTGATCATTACCCATACAGCAGTATATTTCAGATTTTCAGTCAAACCGGTCAAGCCTCTAGCCGCGATAGGTTTCGTTTTACTATCTTCCATAATAATCCTCTCTCTCTCTCTCTCTCTCTCTCTTCTTTTTTTTTAGTAAGTATCCTATGTTTTTTAAGAATAATATTAAATGTTCTATTCTCTTTTATGCTTTTTATCTTTATTTTATTAAAATTATATATGGATGAGCTATTTATTATAATTTTATCATTTGTTACTCACTTATTACTTTGTTATTATTTATTTATCTCATTATTTAGAATATAATTAAAAAATTATAATAGAACTGTTTATTATTATTATTCGATTATAACATTACAAATTTTAGAAAAGTCAAGCGTACGTTGTTACTAATAAACTAAGAAGAGATATTTAATCTATTTTTCAAAAGTAAATCCCTCCCTGCTACTAAACGGGGACCAAGAATTCATGATATTGCTTCGGGCTGAACCTCGGCTCGATCAAGATTCAAATCTCCTTTAAACTTTGAAAGTGATCAATCTCTTCGGCTTGTATGCTCAATATGACATTTGCCTCTTTTTTTAATCTCAATATTAAGCATTAAAAAGGTTCACAAAAGTCATTTTTAATAAGACACAAGATTTAGTATTAAAATTATTCAAATTCTTAATTTAAAATTTAAAATTTTAATTTTAATTTTTATAAATAATAATAATAAAAAAAAAAACCTCCAGTAGAATAAGTAGGATTTAGGCTCCATTAACAAATTTTCGCTTTGCATCTAGTCTAATTGACTTGTGCTATGAACACATCGTTATGGAAACAAAGATTTCAAGTGGCAATATTAATTCAAACTTGTTGCACAAAACCAACACCAGACAATCGCGTTGAGAAGGAGATGAGCATTGAAAAACCTCCGGTAGCCAAGATTCAATGCTGCCATCACCTTTGTCTCCCTCCACGGCTTGTGGTCGAATCATTTTTCTTTTCTCTTCATCCGATTCGCTTCTAATTAATAGTTATCGCGTACTAGTCAATATCAAACAATTAAGAAACTGTCGCGATTCTGTAAATTGAATCCACAATAGAAGCGTGCGAATAATTCAGAAGTTCATTGATAATTATTCCGTGGAATAGATATTTGAAAATTTCTTAATGGATCAAAGAAAGAGAAATTGGATTAGGTTGGTGACATGGATGTCCAACTACCATAAAGCATTACGTATACTACTGCCATGAAAAAGGAAGTTCCTCTAGGATGGATATATGGAGAGCAACGTAGTTTTACAAGTGGGAAAGTGGGCAACATGATTCCAACAGCACACAAAATATGGTGGGGGAGGGGGACACAACTTGGCGTTGGCGCAATGAGGCGACCACCAGCCATGTTTCCAGTGCAAGAAATTATACGTTCAGACATGTATGCGGGGGGCCTCTTTAATGTACATATTGTGTCTTATGTGGCCCAATTTTCAGGTTATAATGGCATGCCATCTGCGGATGGGACCAGGGCAACTTGACCTTAGCCATCATACGGAGAAACGGATAGGTAGTGAAGAAAGAGGCTGATAACAGCAAGTGGCTCAGAGCTAAATGCATCAGAGAACACCATATATGTCTTCTTCCTGGGCTTTGTGGTTTGATTAATTTGTGTCTGAGGTTGGGTGGACATAGTTGTGGACCGGTTTGCCGTCTGTTATAACTTAAAAGGCCTTTTTTCTGATGGAAGGCATTGGTAATAAGAACATTATAGCTAGCTTTCTCATTTTCCTTTTTCCACTTGCTCATCAAATCATTTATACGTGCACTGCACTACCATTTATCGCCATCGGCCACCTTCCTAAATTTTTGGCAGAATCTCTGCGTCTCTGCCTCTCTTTCATATCTCTTTGAATTCGGAAGGCCAGCATTTCCCAGATATGTGATGTTGAAACCAGTCCCATCCCCGGGTCTGGTATGCACAATTGTGAAATTCAATTGGCGCCACGTCAGGGTCGGGGTGATGATAAAGTCTCACAGCAACTGCAACATAGAGTTCATTTTAAAGTCCTACATTTTCCCGTCGCCAGAATAAATGGCACAAACAGAAGGGCAAGCTTTTTTCAAGAACTATGTATGAGAATCATCTTCTAGAATGTCATCAAATATTTAGAACATTAAATTTAAATATCTTTCATTCTCTCCTAAAATTTTTTAAGTTAAAGACCAAGTTGATAATCAAATTTTAAGATTTTTAAATTCCATATATAATTAAGTATATCCACGTGAACAAAAGAAGAATTGATTCCTTCATGTGACATGAAAGTTAAAGTTGGGCTGATTTGGCAGGAAATTTTTGGTCTTTCGTGACTGTGACGTGGTAAGAGAATATGCACATTTATAGCTTGTTTATGGCTGCTTGCTTATGGCCACCAATCTTTATTGTTACTGGAACACAGTATGATGCATGTGCAGTAGGTTGACTAAACTTCAGTCCCCAATCCACCGAGGTTCCTTAGCGTATGGATAAGCAAACTCCACGGTTGGACACTACCCTCCTTTTTTAAGGAATGTTGCCCACTCTCTCTCTCTCTCTCCCACCTGGACCATTTGGCCAACCAATCATTTCCAAGTGGGGTTTGCGGAAGACTATCGAAATTGACCAATTTCACCTTATTGCGTGTTACGAATTATAAATGAAATCCTCGGAAATGAGAAAAAGGATAGGATAGCCTTGCATAAAATTGGTGGGTTTTAGTTCATCATTGCGTTAGAATACGAGGAAAAGCAAAAGAGGGGGGGGGGGACATGGCTGATCATGTGTGTTTAGGTCAGTTGCATGTTGCTCTCCGTCGCTGCTTTGCTGCAGCACTTAGGAGGCAGTCGCATTACTTCGTACACCGCCTTACAATCGGTTCTGCCGTTGCAGAAATGATTTTACTAGACGCTACCCCGCGACCTCAACTCCACGAACATGCTATTTATCTCGCCAATTGATAGTTAGTGTGCGTGAAGGCAAAGGGTACTCCCCTTACAAGGCATCGGTCCGTCCAAACTTGTTCCAGTCAAAATTGACGTTATTGGAACCTTCAGTGGACGGTTTTTTTATTTTTATTTTTATTTATTTATAATATGTCGAAGCCATCAGTTGATGCTTAAGTTAGTTGGATAACGATGCTGGGTGCCGAGTCATTCTTAACGTTTGATTGTCGGTAGGGCACCTTTATGTTTGTTACTTGCGAGCTTTCTTTCAAGGATAATTTTCTTTTTGATGAATTAAAATTCAATTATATATATATATATATATATTCAATCAAAGTATCTTTCTAAAAAATCCCTTCGAAATATCGCTGTTACCAAACACATAAAGAAGAGCCATCCACACAAAGAAAGAGATTGGACATAAAAGAAAGGGATGGATCGAACCAAATGACCGACCCCAATAACGATAATAACTACCATTTAACACACTTTACTAAATCCAGCGTACGGGAATCTAAAATCTCATAATCACTTTGATAAAATAGAGAGAGACAGAGAGGGGGGAAGACAGAGATCAGAAGTAAGCCAGAGTTTGCGGAATGAGAAGCAAGGGCCTTTTCAAGTAGCCACACAAAACGGCTTCCAATCAAGCAAGTCTTTGTTGCCATTGCCACTCCCACTCCCACCTTCCTTGCACCTGCTTGGCCTGGCCAACTTTCCCATCATTTCCCCTCCATCAATTCCACTATTCCCATGCAAATCCTCTCCCTCAACATCATAATCTTCATCAGCATCTTCTTCAGCTTTCCTTTCAAGTGCTGCATCTTCTTCTTCTTTATTGTCGGAGTCGTAAGGAGAGTTATCTTTAACCAAATGAAGCCTCAGTCGGCCGTTGATGCGCTCCGCGAGGAAATTACCATGGCTTGGAGACACAGCAACTGCTTCCAAAACCAGACGTCCTTCATTTCTGTGAGGCCTTAAGTGAACTTTTGTGGGACCGCTGAACGAGGTCAAAGGAGGCGGGAAGCTAACGCTTCGATTCAGATTCAACCCTCTTGTTTCTCGCAATTTCAATTTCTCCCGAGTCCCACGATTCCCATTCTCTACGGAAACTAAAGCCACATGATCACCGACGCTTTCACTCACTTCACTACCAGTTTCGTTTCCTAAGCTCTCTGTGCACATTTCAAGGCTCTTTTCGCTCAGAGTAAAAGAACGCTTAAAGCTTGGGGGGACGTAGAGTTTGTCTTTCTCTGTGGTGTCATTGGCAGCGGTTTGAGAGGTTTTGTTGGCCAGACACTGGAGGAAACTCCAGCCACCAATGTTATCAACACTGTTGTTGCCTTGGGTGTCATAATTGGAGTCGGAGACAGAAGAAGGTTTGTGGAGTGTTGAAGAACGGGCAACGTTAGACTTGGGTGGAGCCAATTTGAGCCTCAAAACAAGCGGTTCGACGGGGTGGGCCGGCTCCAGGCACGACTTAATGCCCTGACAGTAACTTGAGGACGACATTTCGCTATTGAGACAAGAAATTCAGAAGTAATATAGTAAACTCGGGTAATGAATAGGAAACCGGGGGGGCAGGAGCAGGGGACACGCAAGGGAAACCTCTGTGTTCTGAATAAAAAACTATCACGACAGAATTTGAAATCTTGGTTAAATAGGGGTCCCTGGAGGTTTGGTTTTGGTTTGTGCTACATGGGTTGAGGGCCTTGTGGGAGAGAGACGCTGAGAAAGCACCGAAGGGAAGGGGGGAACCTGAAAGAAAAGTGAGGAGGGGTGGGTATTTATAGTTGACAACCCTATGGGCAAGAGTCTATAGCCCGTTCACAGCAACGAGAGGGAGGGGAAATTCTTATGCCACTAAAATTGTAAGGCAAGAAAGAAAATATGAAAAAGTGGACCAAAATATGAAGGAAGTGAACTTGATAGTGGGCTTAAAGCAATTTTTGATTTTTTTTTTTTAATCGCCATTAACTTCAGAAAAACCAAATAAAAGAGTATTTTGAGTATAACCAATCCCCCAGTCAGTTAACCCGTGCACGTACATATATGATTATACATCACAGAAAATATTAAAACTATAAATATCTGTTAAACTTGTATACGTGTGTTCATGTTCGTAATATTACTGTTAAAAATTTAAATATTCATTTTCTCAGAAAATTTTGCTATTTAGTTAAACCAATAAAGGTGACGGAAAAAAAAAACAGAGAGAGAGAGAGAGAGAGAGAGAGAGAGAGGAAGATTTTCTTTCAGAGATTCCATCGACATTGATTGGCTGGGGCTGCCTTTTTTCCCGCCTTTCTTTGCTACTGTGTACTGGGTTACCCTTTCACATTTGCCGCGGGCCGGCACATCAAAACCTTGAATGAGACTGCAACAACCGCAAAATTGAACTACAGTAGTTGCCTGAGATCCCAGAGAAACCATACCGTCAATGCCCTTGCCATCAGAAGGAAGAAAAGAGTTGCTTTCACTTTTCAAATATGGGAATTCATCTTCTGGGTTCGGTTCCATTTTTTATTTTTTTGAACATATTCAGCCAACAAATTACCACATCCAACACCTACAAGGCTACAAGAGAAAAGGGAAGTGAAACGAAATTAAGAGATCAGGTTATCAAAAGAATCTGATTTCAATACCAACACAAAATACTTTATGCGGCCAACCTCATTTGATTCACAGAAAACTTGGTCAAATGATGATCACAAGCTCCTACTACAAATTTGATAAGATAAAAGACGGAGACACTTGGAGGACCAATGAAGCATTCGCCTGTGATTAGCTGAATTTAATTAAGTATTCTGATACAACCGATCAAACGAGAAGAACCCATTGGTTGATTGCATAATTATAAAATAGAACTACTTTTAATGTTCTAGAAGGCAAGAGTTCTCTCAACTTTATGGTTTAGAAAAGATACTTTTCCCTTAAAGAAAGAAACATGTCCTTGCTTTTTGGCCCCCTGTACATGACTTAGCCACATTCCAGTCTATTGCTGCTAGTCTGGGGAAGTTAAAAAACATACCGTTGGTTTCCCATAGAAAGAAAAACCTTCGTTCCTCTTCTTGCTCGAGATAAGGAACTGTCCAATGTTAAGTAAGCAGGGATGAGTATGCACTATGCGGCACGAATAGATTATTGTGTTGATGTTAATCCATGTTGCATCATCATAAGCAATCCATATTGCCTTTGCTACATTGTATTGGTGTTAATCCATCTCTAGCAAGGGGTGGGTTGTGGCTTACTGGAAACTTACATATCAAAGAAAAGCTCCAAGGCCAGTCACAACATTCCCTGTTTGTCATTAATGGGAGGTGAATATCATCATCGAATTATTAATGCATCGTCTCAATTTACCAACACACAAACACGTGCTATTGTCATTCTTTGTCAAAGCGCCCATTAAGAGAAGTGGAGAAGTCAAAGTCGTTGACTTGAGGTGTTTGTGTGACTCCATTAACATCTGCATTCTCGGCCTCTTCTAGTGGCGATGGTGAAGAAAAATCTAAGCAAATTTCACGAAAAACCTCAATGCGGAGAGATTGTGAGAGGTGAATCGGCGGTATTCTACAAGTTGGTGACGGCATTGGTTTTTTCCCTCATTTGGTTTGCATTCTCATTTGCTAACCTGGATTTCTCAGCCAGTAGTGCCTCCATTTGAAGCCTCATCTGCCCAGACATAAGCCAAACCCAGAGCTCGCAGGCTTTGGTAGTGAAGGATCCTCAAAACTTAAAAAGGAGGGAAAAGCAAAGGGAGAGGAGCCTTATCAGGTCATCTTCTTCTGGTCTAATGCCTTTGGAAAATCCGTCTCAGAGTCTTCTGTTCTCCTCTTCAAGCACAGCACACCTCTCTTGCGCAAAACATAAATCAAATTTGATTGACTTCAGTTCGCTGGCAAGCGAAGCTGCTTTTGGTGACATGGAACAGGCGAGCTGCAAAAAACCAATGAACCATTGCCAATTTTATGAGCACAGAAACTTGACATGCCTAACAACAGATCAAGTATTTAGATAGTAGAAAGTGAGAACCAACATTCTTAACTTTCTTTAGCTTCTCATCCTTTAGGCCTTGTTCACCGTTTTCTTGATCCGACGAGGTGTCACTCGGATCAAACCTCCTCTTTACAACTTTTTTTTGAAATTCCCTTCTTGCTATTCATGGTTTCTTTGCGTTTTCTGGACCCTCCTGTTTGATCTCCGAGCTCTTGAGATTGCAGTGTAATATTTCACTCAATGTGGGACACGTCCAGCCAGATCTCTAGCTCCCTGAAAACACGGGTACCTGAGCCAGAGTAAGTTTCATGATATCTCACTTATTTTCAAGAAAAATTCAGCAGTAGTTGGACCTAGCTAAAGATTAGAAAGACAAGCTTGGATCTTCTTGCTATCCCTGAAGAGCGTTGTCCAGATTGTTATAGAGGTTAGAGGGAGAGAGAGAGAGGGGGGGAGAGAGGGAAATGGAGTCAAAACCTCTCAGCAGAAGCAGAGAGTCCTCCTTCATTCTCTTAGCTCGATCTAATTCTCCTGGGCTCTAAGATTAGACAAACAAAGAACCAATTATTTAAATAAGATTGGTGAGTCAAGCAAACCTGGTGATCATCTTGGGTTCTTCCTGCTGCTGCTGCTGCCTGTTCTCAAGCAGCGTGTCAATGAGGCTCCGGAGTGCGCTCCAGAAACGCTTGTCCCGAGCTGGGCTGAACAGAGGAGAAGAAGCCACCATGCCTGTGGCTCTTGTGTCCTCTCCCCATGCGACCTATCTTTACAAACAATATTTCCGTATCCGGGAAAGAGGCAACGGCTAGTTTTGGCCGACGTTATAAATCCAAAAGTGACGTGGAGTACTATAATAATATATTGTCCTCTGCGCTTCACGTGGGTTTGTTGCCGATCCGACGGCTGTTATTTCTCAAACAAGATCGAGGAGTAGGAGGCGGCATAAGATTTCGTGCCTTTCTTTCCTACGCGCCACGTGCGCGTTGTTTGTAGATCCAACGGTTATTATTCTCACGCAAGATCCAGGATCTGATGCGAATCTTTACTTCATCTATAGTGGCATTTGACTTTATGTTCTCCTTTTCCTTAGGAAAGATTAGAAATTTCTTTTTGTTTTTTTTTTTTTCAGTTTTTCGTTCTAATGTTACTGGAGTAGCAGAACCGTCAACTTACCGACCACTGAGAACACGTTGCTCGAAGAATCCATCATCTTTATTTCTACATCGGAAAATTCATTACTTATTTTTTAACCCGATAATTTATATTATGTATATCAACTCCAAATTTTATAAATTTATTTATATACAGAAAAAGAAATTATTACCATCACCGAATAGATAGTCAAATTGTGATTCTTTTAATATATAAAAAGAGAGAGTTAATATTATAAAAGAGATTAAATATTTGTGTAATTTTAATAATTTGTAAATATTGATTGGAATATACTAATTAACTACATCAGACATTAGGCTTTTACACTAACAATAGATACTACATAATTCTAATAAATTAAATGAAACAAAACTAACATAAACTCAATCACTTCCATGCATAGATTCAGATAGCACTAAGCACATTCATCGATTAATTATAGATGAACCCAGAAATTTCTCTTGAACTTTTTTTTTTTTTTTTGCTTTTTCCCTTGAAAGACACCAAACATATTGGATTCAGATGTCAAATATGTTACTGAACGAAGACGACTACCAACTCTCAGGGACAGAAAAGCCAAGAAAATAAGGACAACATACTGCCAGAAGAAATTACCAGATTGCTACAACAATCCTAAACTAGATCCAGCTGCCAATCATGTGAATACTATTATCAAGACTAAACTTGGTAAGACTGATTTCTAAGAGAAAAGTTTTCTCAGACCTAGCCTAAAGCATAAAAACCTATCAGACATGGTTAATGAAACTGGATTAGCTCACACAGAAATGAGCTCGTAAATCCAAGGGATCAGAAGCCTTATGGATAAAGGATCAGATTAAAAAATGCAGAGACAGAAAACCACCAACACTAGAATTCCGAATCATCCCGCTTGATCTCAAGCCCCTTGAGTTTTGATTCCAACTCATCTTCATGATCAACTTCCTCCTCTTTGTCCTCCTCGTCAAAATCTTCACCCTCTGGATCATTCTCGTCCAAAGGTCCAAGCAAATCAGGCAAATTCTTAAACATATCCTTCAACTCATCAATCCCTTCATCAGATATGAAATTATCATTGACATTTAGCAACTTAAACCCTGGCTTATGCAGAATAGCCTGTGCCAAAAGCCTTGCCCCCGCCCTTCTGATGGCATTAGCACTCAAGTCAACTTCGTTCAACTGGCCATGGCCCACCTCTATTGCCTTGGCAATCAAAAAAGCACCTTCATCCTTCAGCTCATTCTCAGCGAGGTTTAACTTGGTAAGAAATTGTTTGACTGCAATACAGGCTGCCAAAGAAGAAGCACCTTTGGCTGTAATTTCATTCCCAGCCATTTCCAGAATTTCAAGTGAAGGTGCTGACTCCTTCAGAGCATTAGCTACTGCTTCTGCACCCTCATCCTCCAGGTTAAGATAACTGAGGTAAGCCTCAGTAAGATCGGAAAATGAAAAGAGTGCTTTACTCAGAGCAACTCCAGCTTCTACACCAAACATATTATCACGAAGATCAAGCTTCCTTAGTTTTGTACATGTTCCGAGTGCTTCAGCAAGCACAACGCCACCTTCCAAACCTACCCTTGTTGAAGAACATTGGAAATCCTCTAACAGGATAGACTGCTTCACAATCTCAGCAACAGCAATTGCACCTTCATCTCCAGTCATGTTATTATGAAAATGAAGAATCTTAAGCTTATCAGTAGAAGGAATTAGCTCACAAACGGCACGTGTAGCTTCCTCTGAGATTCCATCATTTATCAAATAAAGCTCCTCCAAATTATGCTGTGATTTGAGCAATGCCCCAAAAGCTCTAACACCCTTCTCCCCCAGGGCATTATTTGAAAGATTAAGACACCTCAAGTTGCTACCTTCCAGGGCTGATGAGAATATGTTCATGACTTGAAGAGCTTCTGACTCAGGTCTTCCTGCAACGACATCTGATAAGTCTACTTCAGTCAATTGATCTTTTATAGACAGCAAGATAGGCTCTGCAACAGCAGCTGCATCCAAGCCAAAACTTCTGTTGCTAAAGCATATCTTATTATAGATTTTTCCTGTCTCTTTCAGTGGTTCTAGAAGGTCTGCAGCCTCCTCAGCACTGATAAATGCTCGTCGTCCGCCAGATATATCAAATACATTTGCTGGTATGGCGCCAGCTTTTTCAGTTTTTATTGCCTTTCCTTCCTCCTTATCTCTAGGGCCCCTTTTGAGAACTTCTAGCATAAGTTTACTGGATTCTTTGGCATATATCTGCACTGCAGAACTTCCATCACCATCTGGCTCTTTCTCAAAGTGTTGGTTTGCAACAGCAAAAGCTACCTCTTCTATTTTCTTGGCATCCTCCTCAGCCTCCTCTTTGCCCAACAGGCCATACTTTCTGGAGATAATGGAAGGAGTACTAAGATTCTTGGTCATCCGCTCTACAAGCATTACCCTAGTACTCCGACTAGGGGGCCATAATTTGACAGAAAACGGCCGGTGTTGGAAAGCTTGCCCCTTAGAATCCATGTCAAGACGACCTGGAAACATAAGCCACAACTGGATCACAGATGAATAACCAAAGAAAGAACAGCAGTATTGTATGATTGTATCTGATGCTAAAATACTAGGTTCTAAAGCACTGAATCCCTTTAATGATTGAATCACGAAAACAAGGGAAAATTTGAGGAAAACAATATCCCCCCTCATTCCCCCCACAGGACAATCAGCATTGCTACAAAGTGACACCAACAAGCAAGGACTAGTGACAGTAGCACAAAAAAGTAAGCCTTCCATCAGTCAATTAACAGTGAAAAGAACAGTTTAACAGGTCACAGTATAGAAAAAGAAAGATGTCAAAAACTTTTATCACCCACCTTTTATTAACTCCTGACAGCCAAAACCTAATGGACCTCAAACAACTTTTGCTATCAATGACACAAACCAATCAACTATGGTTCACTGAAGGAACTCTTCTAATTTTGACATAAATGCTCAGAAAATCCTTTCCTGCATTGCTGCAGTGGAATCACTGATTCTAATAGTTCAATCAATGATTTCAGAGCATTGCTATGAAGATAGCGATGGACAATGCTGGTGGATTTGTTATCATGATATTAACCATAGAGTCAATGGAAATGCAAATGGAAATGTCATACCAATAGTGGAAGAGATGAGAAACCAGCATCGGCAAAGTGAATGATGTTTACTACGTTGCACAAAATAACAGTCAAAGAAGGTGAGTGTCATCTTGGTGGCTGCAGCAACATAGATAGTGACAATAGGATGTTGGTGGGAAAGAACATGCAAGTTCAATCCTAGGAGATTCAAGGTTACCTAAGGTTCGCACTGCCCGTAGACATTATATGTTTACAAACATCGATATTCAAGAAAACAAGTGGGTCTCACGACAGAATCCTTAGGCAACCCAAAGAGAAATTTCAGACAAAATGAAAATTAAAGGGTCTAACCATCCAATAAATGATAGCAAAAGACGCCGCGATAAAACAGACCAAACTAGGACGAACAAAATGGAGGGAACTTACTGTGTACAAAAAGGTTCGACATTCATACAAATATTATAAATGCAACAATGTCCCAGCGAATCCAATTAACAAACCAAGTTCCCCTATTCCTAACCTAAGATTTCTCACAATCGACCACAGAAACAGGAATTCAAAATTAATCAGACATTGAATGTAACTGACAGTAGCACAACTGTTGAAAAGGAAGGGAGAAATGAAATGCGCAGATCCAGAAAAGAAAGTAACAATAACCATAACAATACTGGTAATAAAGCGCAGGAAAGAAGAATCCATTCGCGTTTGGTTACCGAGAAAGTGCGGGAAAATGACAAAAAAGGGAGCAAATCTTACGACAAATGGGAGTAGTGCGGGAGCCTCGAAACCCTAGATTCTTCGCCGGAACTGAAACGAAAAAGATTTTTCACCAAAAATTAAAAAAAAAAAAAAAAAAACAAAAAACTCACAGAAAACGTTTTCTTTTTCTGATTAGACTCGCGATGGTGGCGGCGGCGGTGTCACCATTAGAATGCGAGACAAGGACTTGAAACAGTATTAATGTGGTCTGTTCATAATAAAATAAAATGAAATGACTAGAAAATTTTTATTTAACCGAAGTTTTATTAAATATCAAAAATCTTTTCTTTTTTTCTTTTGGTTGTTGTTGTTGTTGTTAAATAGTACCATAAGATTACAGACTAGGAGATTAAAAAATTAAAAAAAAAAAATCAAAAAGCTGCGTTGGAGGGAAAAATTACGTTTTTAGCATATTGTATGGAGTTTAGTTGTTGGAGGGAAAAATTAAAAAACAAAAAACAAAAAGTGCGTAGGCTTTCCGCTCCTGTTTTTACGCCGGAATGGCGATTTTGCCCCGCTGATGTTGTGCTTCTGTTCACAGAAATCAGTGGGCCGAGGGCCTGCACCCTTATAAAATTTTAACTCTATTAATTAGAGTACTTAATTTATAAATTTTATATTATAAAAATAATAATTAAAATTTTATTATATATATATATATATATGACTGTTCATTCAGATAAAAAAATAAATAAAAAAATAAGAACAATATTTCACCAAACAATCGACAGTAAACAAGGAGTTTTCCTTTATGGGCAATTTATTTTATTTTGTTTATGTGATTTCATAAAGAAAATATTACGTTTTACATTATCTTGCAAAAAATTCGTAACTTGGGATATTTTTATACACCTAAACGTAACCAAATTCACTAAGCTTATTGCTCCAAAAAAAATAAAAAATCACTGATCTTTTTTCATGACTTCGAGCGAATTGCCCGTTTCATTTACATTAAAATTTTCAAAATTAATCGATAACAAGCCGAATCTAGAAATTATAACCTGAGTCACCGATTCAAGCTGAACGCGTCCAAAAAAAAAAAAAAGATTAAAATATTGTATTTCCAATTTGAATCGAGGAATAGCATTTACCACGTTAACTATTAAGATTATTATTTAAATTTTTTTCCATTATTACTTATTCTTTTTTTATGTCTGCATATTATATACACAGGTATACACACATTATACATTCTCACTATTTCGTTTTTGTGTATATATATATATATATCATTTATTTTATATACCTTTTATTCTTTTATATTTATAATGTTTCATAATTATATATATGTATATTACATAGACGAATATATTTATACACACATATTTATATATGAAATAAACATATTAATATGTAGAATATAAACATCTAGTTAGTCTTATAAATGATACACTTATCTACTTTTGATACAAATTAATATATAAAATTAAATAAATAATATATTTTTACATCTTAATATATAATTAAAAATATTATATCTTATAAAAGAGTTTGTAACTAACATATTTACAATATATTTTTTAAAATATTAAAAAAGTATTGGGTTACTATTTAAATTGGTGATATTTAATATTTTTACAATATTTATTTATAAATTCTTTATTTTACATAATAAATATAATTTTATGAAATATACAAAATATTTTCCTTATAGTTATTAGATATTTTGATAAGTTATTTTTTCAGTGATAAGAAAAAAAAAATATAAATATTGTTGTTTGTTTGATATATCTCAATATTAAAACTGGTTGACTCTAAAGATAAGAAATAATAAGTTTTATCTCTTCTCTTGACCAAAAAAAAAAAACAAATTATAAACCAATAACGTCAATCTTCTCGTTACAATTTTCTCTGCGGGGCATTATTACAGAGACAAAGTCCAATAAACAAGGCCACTAACACGGTTGATGTGGCGGGATATGCATATAGTTAAATAATTTGTACAAATAGATATTAATAATAAATATTTTATACTTTTTGTTAGTCATATATATATATATATATATATAATTCTTTTTGCACATTATATATTTTTTTATAAACAACGTACGTAGAACTCACATTGTTACCCTTGATCTAGCATGATGTCATAAATTAGATTCGATCGACTTACATAAAATATATATATATATATATATAAGGGGTGAAATTAAAAATAGTAAAATACAAAATCAGAGGCCCAAATTGAACAATTTTCGAGACAATATAGAGTTATCGATGTGTAGGGTAGAGGACTGGTTTCATTCGTAAAACAGAACTTTATTTCTTGGGCCTTGTTCTGTATGTGGGTGTGGGCCTCCCGATAGACCCATAAAAATGGAAAAATAAAACTCGACCATGTAAAAGAAGATTAGGTTATCGATCAGCCAACACCCTATTATAGTCCGTTGACCATTCGTTCGTCTGGCCATCCAAAAGTACCACTGCGTTGATTCTGGTTTAAAAAATTCCCAAATTAAACTATAAATCTTTTTTCTTTTTTTGTTTTGTTTTATGGTTTCACTAATGTTAATTATTTTATGCTTGTCACAGTTCAGATTAAGTTTTCATTTATAAATCAAGGCAAACGGAGCCTTATAATAAAAAATAAAAAATATTGATGAGCTTATTAGTACACCTAGCTTTACTCAATTAAATTCCTCATTAATATTAGCTGTGGTATAGAATCTTCGGATTACTTAATTTGTGTCTAACGACGATTTTTTTTTCCCCCACCCTTTGGCCTGATATATTCCGTTTGTTCAATATATTTTAACTCCCTATTGTAATAAATTAAAGTTTTTGGAATAAATTTTTTATTTAATTTACTTTTAGTCATTTAATTCAATTCAATTAATTTAATAATGAAAATACAAGTTTAATATAAATTTTTTAATGAATGAAGTAAATTGAATTATTTTTAAAAAAAATTTAACAAATATAATTAATTATATCACACTTAAGTAAGAATTATTAATTACCTAATAATAGTATAATTTTTGAAATATAACAATTCAATTGGATTATTTTATGTTGAAAATTGTTATGCTAATTCAAGAAATTGGTTCAATTCAATTCCACGAATTTCTGTCCTTCAAGATAAGCAATAGAGGAGCATCTAAAATGAAATTTCAAGGACTTAATATATATAGAGGATGGGACTCTCATTTTTGGTCAACATGTTCATCTTCCATTAACAAAATGGGACTCCAAGATCGAGACACTTTATGTCCTCACTCGTTCTTGTCGGAGCCGACACTTTGCCAGCTGTAAGCTAACAGATCCAGGTCCTCAATCTCGGATAATCAAAATTGGGTTTCATGAGACATTGGCAGGTGTGGCTGACAGAGACATGCCAACAACATATTCTATCTTTATTCTTCGTAATTCCATTAACCAGCAATTCCCTACATGACGGTGATGCAATCAAGTTCCAAGGATCGGAGCAAGCCAGTCTGATCACCGTTAAAAATGGGTCGGATAAACTTTTTTGGACTTCCATTGATATTTGGACGACATGATTCGCACCTTTGAAAAAAAAAAAACAACATAAAAACCATTAAAGAACACATTCTTACTGGCAATCATTGCGATAACAGGGGAAACCGACCCACTTTCAATGCCCTCTCTTGCGTCACGGTCTAATAAAAATCGAATTCTATAATAATTATTCTAATTAAACATCATACCCCACAACCACAATAGACCCTCAAATAATGTTCACGAGTGCACGGAATGAAAATTAGGTAAGATGTTACTGCTTCTAACACAATTAATTAAAATATTTTTTTCTGAAATTTGTTAGTTTTATTTTTGAATTTAGTGATTATGTTATGTTTTTTTTTTTTAGCCGATTTTCGACCACTCTTGTGACAAGTAACCAAGAAGGCAAAAAATGCAAGAGAGAAACGTCCACACTTATTGCTAAACAGTGGAGGGTGACTCTGCTGCACTGCCTGCCTTCCACTTGAAGACTACGGGATCTCGATTTACTGCCTTCCTCCTCTACGTGTAAAGAAAGAGAGAGAAAGAGAGTCACTTTTTGGAATACAATGTATAAACTGTAACCCATGAAAGAAAAGAAAATAAATCTCTCCTTCTCTCTCGTCAAGGGTGTACAAAAGAGAATCAACATGGCAGAGGGAAGAGGGTACGGCAGAAAAACTCCATGAAAGAAGACTTAGAATATCTTTCTTTTTGTGTACAGTGTATCTACTTCGTGCCTGACGCTTTTTTGTGAGGGTCAGAACAAAACTGTCATTTCTCAAGAATTTCCGGGACTTTCAGGTGCTTGTTTTGTTCTCCTCTTCTTTTTCCTTTCTTCTCTTTCTTGTTATTGCAAAATTGGATTTTATCTTCTGTTCATTAAGATTGGATATCGTTAATGCTGCGCCTCTTTCAGTTTGCTGGGTCAATTTGATTTGACCAGGTTTGCTTAGTTTCCTAAAATTTGCCTGTTTGCTCATATGGGTCATTCTGATCAAGATTTCATACTCAATCGACTCCATTCAGTTAAAAGTTCTCAACTTTACCGCCAAAAATTTGATTATCTTCCAGGCTTTGAAGCCCTTCTTCCGTAAATCAAGGCCTTAATGAAACTGGTTCTATACTTCTACCTTTTAGCACACAACAAATTGCCACATGTTTTTGCCTCGTGTATTTTAATAGGAGCGCCTGATGGTTCACACTCTTCTCAGTTGGATTGAAGTAGAATAAACGTGTTCTTGCTGGAGTCTGCGTTGATTGAAGTGTCTAAAGATGTGCATCTTGTTCCTAGATTTCGAGAATATCATCTTTATTTCAGCTACCAGTCTGGCCCCCAAGCTTTATGGATTCTTAAGTATACTACAATGGGTTCACTGTGATTTTTGATATATGCAATTTCGTTGCTTAGATCCGCTAATCAATGATTGCTACTTTCTCTTGATCGGCTGTTACTTTCTCTTGGTTGGTTGCTGCTTTCTTTTGGTTTGTTGCTACTTTCTCTTCGTATGCTTGACCAAATGACAGAAGCATTATCAATACTCCTAATTTTATTTTGCTGTCATTCATTACCTTTTCATGTCTTCTATATCAGCTTCTGTTGAGAACAAATCACTGCGTTAGGCTTCTGAGGAAAGGTTAGAGACAGTTTGGAAGGGATCTATTTCCTCGGTCCAACTCCGCTGATATCCTCAATGTCAGCATAGGATTCTATCTCAAGCCTGTTGGTACCTGTCGAAGAGTAAGGTTCTTATTTTAATTATGCAGTCATCCAAGCATTTTTTTTTTTTTCCTCACTGTGAATACAATCCATTGCTCGGGCTTTTTATGTTTACTCTCCTCCATTTTCCACCAAGTACGATACCTTTGCTGATTTCTAATGATGATGAGCTTCGGGTTGGTATTTGGATTCAGTAAAGGCCAGATATGGGAACTCTGGCACTCGCTACTGAGTGTGTGGATCCAGAACTGTATCAAGTTTTGGGACTAAAGGAGTTAAAGAAAGGAGATCTGGGAGCTCCACGTGTTTTAATGCTTCTTTCCTCTCTTCTTGAGAGATCTGTTCAGAAAAATGAGATGCAATCTGAGACAACCCAGATTAAGGATGTCGTTACAGTGTTTCAAGGTTTAACAGTGCCCTCTGTGAGTATTCAGCAGTACATTGATCGCATCTTCAGGTACTCTGGCTGCAGCCCCTCCTGCTTTGTCATTGCACAAATATACATGGATAGATTTCTTCATCAAACCGATGTTCATCTGACTTCCCTAAATGTTCATCGGCTTCTAATAACAAGCATAATGTTAGCAGCAAAGTTCAATGATGATGCGTAAGTACCTATTCCTACATATTTTTCATATAGCTTACAAGGCCTGAATCCAAACCTCTAGAATAAAATAAGAAACAAAGATGATGTCCACTCAACTGTTGCTTTAAGAAACTTCATGTTCTTGTGCGAACACATGAAGATTTTGATGTGAATTCCCATTGAACCACATATTAATTAAAAAAGAAAAAAGCAACACTGCTATGAAATATCCACAAAAGTTCTTGTGTGGTCCCGAGGAAAATATTTTGGTTAGAGTGAAGCGTGAAACTTACGAAATTAATAATCATTGTGGCAGATTCTTCAACAACGCATACTATGCCAAGGTTGGGGGCATAAGCACAGCTGAGTTGAACAGGTTGGAGATGAACTTTTTGTTTAGCATAGATTTCAGACTTCATGTTAAAGCCAACACATTTGGGAACTATTGTTATCAAT
The DNA here is from genome assembly GCA_020883675.1 of Bruguiera gymnorhiza. NCBI lineage: Eukaryota > Viridiplantae > Streptophyta > Magnoliopsida > Malpighiales > Rhizophoraceae > Bruguiera > Bruguiera gymnorhiza. The sequence continues at coordinate 723,498 of JAIRCJ010001053.1, forward strand.
TGGAAAAAGAAGTCACTGAGGGGCTTCAGATTGAACGACCAGTACAGGCATGTAGAGTTAAAGAAAGCTGGTCAAGCAATGATGATTCAACTCCATGTGCTCCAACAATTGCGAGATGAAGATGAAAAACCAGTGAAAGTTTTCATGGCAATCCTCCATTTTTTATCAATGCAGTAAAGATAGAAATTCTTGTATTCAATTCAGGGATGCTGTTATCGTGTTCATTAAATATTTGAGAGACAGCAGCTTGCTAGCTTACATTTTCAAACATGCCATTACTGAGTATATGTTGTATTTGGACCTTCAATTTCCTTTCGTGGCCGTGCTGCTTACAGTTTGCAAATTTTCCCTCAGAAAAAGTCTTGTTCGTACAGACTAGTCAACTTCATAGTTGTGAAGATTGTTTGAATTCACGTGCTTCAACTTTCTGGCAACTGCTAGACCTGTCCGAGCCTTAATGCATTATCGAGTCTGGTTTGTGATTATTGGACTTCTTCAAATTTTGGTAGTATTCTTGAGAAAGAGTTCATTCTAGCAAAGTACATAAAAACAGGTGACAAAAAATGCAAATGCTACCATTGATGGAAAATTCTCCTTCTGGATTATTTTCTAAGAAGACCAGACTCGATATTGCATTAAGGCTCGGAAAATTGATACTTTCCATGAATAATTTGAAACATCTACGTTATAAAATCTGTGGACAGCACTGAACAAAATTTGTTCTCTGCAAACAAAAAAGACAGCAAACATTTTCCCTCCTAGTTTCCACAAATAAAAATTTGTGCATTTTGAGTGTGTCAACTGGGACGCTTAAGCCTTACCGAATTAAAAACATGAAATTCTGTATGGTTAGGCAAAGTTCATTTCAGTTCTGCCGTACTGCAATGGCAAGCCCGACCATGCTGCTAACGTTATAAGAAGCGGATCCTCTTAGAACCCTTCTACCACGTGTGGTTCAACCTAAACCACCGTCACATCAAAAGACAAACAGGTTGCCGAGAAAGAGTGGCAGACTAATATGGGATTTTATTGATCAATGCTTGCGCAAAGAGTATCAGCCAAGTTTACACCACACTAGCTCCCCAAACTCCATGTCTGTTCATTCCTTGCCTTCCATCTCCGAAGCAGTTAAAAGATCAGAACCCAAGCCCAAGTATTTACAGTTGCCTTAATTTAGCTTGCATGGACTTGATGAGCTCTCCGGTGAAGTATGTGCATGTCTCGGGCACGATGCGACCAATCAAACAAGAATGCCTACAAAATCTGGTGACCAAAAAGAACTGCACATTGATAACCCAGTTTAGTTCAAGTATATAAAGTAGAATGAACAAAGCAACATATCATGGTACGGCACTCAGTTTCTCATATTGCTCCAATACAAACAGTATGCGAGCTTCCCTTAATGGGGCGGTGACCTTGCAGGAAAAATCACTAGTCAAGAAGTGGGGCACTTCAGTGACTAGAGTTCGTTTTATGTTAGAAAGGTCACGGAGATCCCAAGCTTCAATTTCCCCACGTACGACAACTGAGGGCAAAAAAATAATTTATCCTTCCTGTGCGATGCAATGAGTCGTGCACAATCGGACACTGGGAGTCCAATCAATGCTTTCCATGATGTGCCTCCAATCTCAGAGTAGTGAAGACCAATAGGCGATCCATGGTAATCCATGGCGATGCAATGATTACAGTCATCTGGTGGATGATATTTATTATTGTAACGTGATTACAATAAAACGATCTTCTTCGTTATCATGTAATCGTGTATTAATTATAGATTATTTCTTTAATTAGTCTAAAACCCTTTAAGTTTAGATAGATTTTGTCTTTTATTCATATCCCTTAAACCCTAACCGGCCCTTTTTTTTCTACTCTCCTGTCCCGTGGACTAGACTCTAGACTAGTGGGAATCGAAGGATGCAATCGATGCTTCCGTTTTTCCTCTCCTCTCTGTCTAGTTTCTCCAAACACGAGACTTTCAAACGAGGGCTCTTCTCTCAAGAGCAGTGGGCATTTCCGCACAGGTTGAATCTTCGGGCTGCTGAGTAGCTGTTTGTTTAGGCCTTGGTGGACCATTGCCCCCAACAACGTATCTGGGTTGGCTGCCGTCATTTCAAATTCAGTTGTGGCGAAGGCAAGCTCGGCCCAACAACATAAGCCTGCAACATCCCTCATCGAAATGGCCCAAAAGTGGTTTACAAATCCACTTCGAAGATCTAAACAGATGTTGTGAGCCAATCGTACGAAGTTGCTCTAGTCCCAATCTCTGAGTTTACAACTCACTCGAAAATGGACTGAAGAAGCTTCCCACGGGGTTTCCGGTGGACAAGGCATCAGATGCCCCCCACCAGCGCACTTGCAGCCATTTTTAACCGCTCAAGGGTGTTGTCTTCTTCTTTACACAGTCCTAGTCCTTTCAGTCTTTTACTGCCTTTCCTCCCTCTTTCTCTATATGCGACAAAAAAAGACAATCGAGCTGCTGTCGCCAGGTGTTCGTCTTGAAACAATAAATTATACACAATATAAAAAATAGGTATCTCCAGCCCATACCAAAACCTTCGCGAGCCCTTCCTCCTTGCTGCCATGCGCGCAGTGTGTGTATATATATATATATATATATATATATATATATATAATGATACTTTCTTACATTTATTTATTTAATTTTTAAATATGACAAACTTATTATTTTAAATTATATTTTAGTCAAATTTTTATTTTTTCATATATAGCATTAAATTAAGTTAATTTACTTTTTAAAATAACCAAATTAAAAATCGCCATAAATTATATACCATATGACTTCGCAAGTAGCCACGTGACCTTTGGACTGTACAACGGCTGCTACTGGTCAACTACAGTACAGTGTCATATAGTAATCTTAGGCATGTGCCTGGAAGAAGCCTGTGTGTTTCTCACAGCCAATAAAATGCATTCCATTGTGTTTGAGCTGGCTATCGTCGTTCATTAGAAATGGATGTAGATACCCTAGATGAGAAAACTGGGGAGCTTAGAACAGACCTAGTGTTAATAAAAGTAAAGCAGCATTGTTAGTTGTTCTGATTCTACGGTGCCTTGCAGCTGGGTAGCCCGTACCAGCTTTTGCTATAATACACTGGAGATTCTCTTGCTCAAATTTTCCAAAACACCCAGGAAATTTTAAATTTAAAGAAAAAAAAAATCTTAATAAGAAAGGAGATTACAGATTCAGACTGATCAAAAAATTGGCCGACTCTATTCTGTACATTATGACATTGTTACTGTAATTAGTATTTTACAGTAAGAGTATTCTCGGACCAATTTTCAATCAGCTAGGACTACGTACTCCCCCGATAATTTTAAGGGCCACTCGCTCACGTTGGTTGGTTGCAGGATTAGACTATTCTAATAAAGAAATTGGCAGGATTAAATTATTTTAGAAAAGGACATTGGTCAACTTTTGTAACTTTAGTCAGGAAAAAAAAAGATACGATGATTTATGGTAATCGAGGGGGAAGACGCATCCCATGATCTGGCTCGTGAGAAATTGAGAATCATCAGACCACGATCTGCGGCGCCGCATGTGTGCCGAGTGAAGCTTTGGATACTGGATAGAACACCTAAGCAGTTGTAGTCAATGCCAAAGTAGCCCTTCTCGTCTTATAATTGAGATTCCAATTAACCCACCAACAATCTCCCTCTCAATGTCCCACGAACAGAATAACATGCATACGTAATTATTGTCCTTTTCCCCGAGACCAGGGACATGATCATTTGTTGGTTTCGCGACCCTAGTCGTTTTCTTCCATTCTTTGCTACAAGAAAGTATTCCATCTTAATTGCAGCTATTTCGATCGAATATCGTCGTATGGCTACGGTTGCTGCTGCTTCTGTTGTTCTTGTTGTCGTTGTGTGTGTTTGTGTGCATTTTCTCTTATTCATATTCTCCAACGATTAGGAGTGACATCCATTGGTAAATGTCACGTTACTATACATGTCTTTCTTTTGTCTTTTGTGCTAGCATTTTTGGGATCTGATTAGCCAACAATGGTCGCATCGTTTGGCATTTCCTTTAGTTCTGGTTCACTGAAGGCAAAGATTCTTGCAATGCAGTCTGGAAGCATGCTACATGGGCCGGAATGGATAAGGTTTGAGACAAACTTAGTGGCACGTAGAAACAATTGATGAAGTAGAGATGGCCTAGTATGCCTATCACCCTAAAAATGCCAAATTCTAGCTCAAAGTGGCTACATCAAGCACCAGTAATGTCGATTCGGATCCCATGCGATAAAGTCGGCAAGGAGAAAATCAGCTGGTTGTTGGTACTTCTTCATCTGCGGATAATTCCTAGTTCGATGGATGCCATTGATTGCAATCGTTTTGATTTCACATGTGAAATAAATTACATGTCGTGGGCATTAACTCGTGCAACAGTGGGAGACCATGAGGTAATTGTAGAGAGATGTGTAGGTGGAAAAAGAGAAGGTGGGGGTGAGATGAAAGAGCTTATAATAAAACAAGTGGGATCTGTGTAGGTTCTCAATAGACGGAGAGAGAACAAGTAAGTGGGATCTGTGTAGGTTCTTTCTTTGTAAATAATAACAATGTACATATAGATAATAACAATGTGTAAATAATATAATTTTGTTAATTATATGTATATTTTCATCGATTTTTTTTTTTGCACATTTTGTTAGGGTTATAAGAATATTATATTTTGAAAAAAATTTTAAAAAAGTAGAAACCTGAGCAACAACCATTTCGCCACCTCAACCCGTCAGCCCTGTCCCCTACCCCTTAGACTAACTTTTTTCCTGAAATAAAATCAGGCAAAACCAAGGAGACAAGATCTTATCAAAAATCGCATAGTAAAGAGAGAAAACCACACGTGTGTACGAGATGGGATAAAAAAGGCAGAATGAGTGGTGTGAATTGGAATTCAATCGTTGGCGTTTCAGGGCATAAACTCAAAATCCTGTTGAAGATTTTCATTTTCTTGATTCCTATAATGTTGCCCCACTGTAAGGCCTCAGTCTGTAAGCGTCGAGTAACAGCCCGTGACTTTGTTTGGAGTCTGCATGCATAACGGACAGGAAAAGGCCAAAAGAAATGGAGAATATGCAATAAACAATTGAAGAGATCATGCCAACAATGTCCCTGTATCGGCCATGACGCTGAAGATGTTGCACTTTCACCCAAAAAGCAAAACACGGAACCTCTTTGTTTTTTAGCTGTATAAATAATTATTGACCATTTTGATTCATAAAAAAAATCATTGATTATTCTGCGGCTTTTTTTTTTCTTTGGTATTTAAATTATATCGTGTAGGTAACGATGTGCTTGGATTTGAGCAAGAGTGTGAAAGAAAACAATAAGAAAGAAAATTGTGAAAAATAAAAGAAAAAGAAAGAAAATAATTTTCAATGAGTTGTTGGGATATATTAGAAAAGGGTGAGAAAGACAATGAATGAAAAGTATAATTTTTTTTTTTAATATGGTCAAATAATAAAAGAAAAGAAAATTAATGTGTATAAAAAGCTTGATTTGAGAAGGAAATAAGAAGCAGCAGAGGATGGCACGTGAAGATGGCGTTGGTAAGGTAAAGTAAATAAGAATAATAGCTATTGGGTAGGTAGGTTGGTATCTGACAAAAGAAAAAAAAAAATTAAGGGTAATATGATATTTTCCAAATTAAAATCTATAACATATGTTGAGACGAAGCAATTGTTGGGACTCGTTACCAATCTTCCTGCAACTTTCCAGTTGCTTTCTTTTCTCGCGGCTTAAACATGAGAATATTCCCTTCTCAACTTATTTATTTTCTAATTGGTTTCTTTCTCACGTGTTTCTCGTTAATCAAACAGAGTGAAAGATTAATGCAGTTATATCCCGTTGTGGCAGGCAAGGTGAATGGGGGGAGGGGATGTTCAACTTTAATTATGCTGTCCACTAGAAATGAATGTTCGTAATCGATAAATTAATGAACAAATCAATTAACCTCATTGGCCATTGTGTTATATTTCATTTCTACACATTATATTGAACACGTTTTTTCCCCCATTTTGGTGAACCGAAAACGGTGTCTTCAAGTTACATGCCATCTTTTTGCAACACCTAAAGAACGATTCGACACCATGATCGAAAAAAAAAACAAAGGGACTGTCATGATCAATTGAATGCAATGGATCGCATTAGTGCCTACCCCTCTAAGGCCGACATTAATCTAAACTTAATGAGTCCCACCTTGACCATATTTGCTTTGTGTGTCAGTTAATTGGGAAGAGTGGGTGAAGATGAAGTATTACGCAGTCACGGCTACTGCGTATCCAAGCGTTCAACTGACTGTTGTTTAACAAGACCACGATTACACGGGCCAAAAGCAGAAACCATTACTACTGTGCAGCAACGTACGGTACCAGCAGAAGGGTAGTTCAATCTTTTATTACGGTTCCGTATTGCTCAGGTGTTTAGGCCTAGAAAAACCACCTGTTAATAACTTTTAATTTTTACGCAAAAAAAAATAAATATTTATCATGTTTAAATATTTTTTAAATATTTTTAATTTATATTAAAAAATTTATTAATATTATCACGAAATAATCACGTACACATAACATAATAAATAAAATTTTATATTATCATTATATTATTAAAATTATTAATTTAATATTAATTTTATTATTTTAAGACTAAAAAATTTAAAATTTAAAATATTATAATTATTTTTCTTGAATATTTAAAAAACCATTTCTTTTTAATATAATGACTTTTTCTAGATATTATTTACTATAATAAAAATAAGAAATTAAAATACAAATAAAAAATATCTTTTAAATTTTATTACAAAATATTATATAATTCATCAAAATAATATTTTAAAAAATTATAATTAGAATATTTTAAAATTCTTTTATTTTTTATTTTGTTAATATTTTAAAAAATTAAAATTAATATAATATTAATCATTTTAATGACGTGAAAATAATATATAATTATATTTATAATATAATATTTGTAATTATTATACGATCATATTTAATAGAATATTTTTAATATTTATTGTATTTAATTAATAAAATAAATATATTAAGTAAATTTAAATAAAATTAAATAAATAAAATTAAAAAATTTTCAAATATCACGAAGAAATCAGTCTTTTTGTTACCTTTTTAGCCAAGATTGTATTTGTAGCCTTCATTCGGGTGGATCCCCTTTTACCCTGAATGATACATATCCTGACAGGTGGTACAGTGGAGGGACAATCCAACCTATATGTAGATTATGGCAATGAAGTGGGGAGTATCAATATCCAATATCCGTAAGGTTGTTTGTGAGAATGCAGCAAGGGCCGAATAAGGCACCCTTATTGTGTACCGAACATCGATGAATTCATTTATGACCACGAACTATCCGTGGACCCGAGTACAAATCAATAGTTTCCTATGCCTTTGTGTCCTCTCCGCCCCAAATGCCAAAACTTGCGGACTTCTTTAAGCGTGTTGGGTAATTATTGGATGACAATATGTTATTCTTGGCTGGACTAGGCCGGCTAGAAGCTATATGTTAAGTCGGGTCAATTGATCACGATTGTTCTGGCGGAAACATAATTATAAGCCTGACTCATAATCATCTCCACTTGGAATGATAACTAATATCCAATGAATTGGATTAGCACATGGAAAGAGTTAGTTCTTCTTTTGATAAGCATTTAAGGAGTTATACCATACACACACACACACACACCATTTTCACTAAGAAATGCAGTAACAAAAGGGGTCCGTGAAAATTTAAAAGCAGTATAATGAATCGGCTCTTATTCCTCGATTAATTCAGTCCTTCTAGCGTCCGTGCGTTTTCATGTCTGCATCCACGTGTAGTAGATCGTGTAGGGATGTGAGGTTGCCCAAAATAGCGACTGAATTGGGGGTTCTAGCTCTCTCTCTTTTAACTTGCTTAATTAACTAGAATTTATCAATGGCAGAGTCGCTTCTTCCGCAGACGATGGGCTATGACACAAGCAAAGCCTGGAGGCATGGTCATCAAAGAAATGGAGTGGGTCCCTAGTTATGCACGCGCGCTGATGAATATTGGCGATTCCTGGTCACCACACACGAGTCATATTTACTTAGTCGGTTCAACCAGAATCACCATTATTTAAAATGTAAGTGTCGCTCTTTCATTTATTTTATATCCGCAAAGACTGATGGAATCGCGCATAATTAAGTTACTTTGCGTATGTAAGTGGGAGGATTGTTCTATTTGTATAAAAATGATTAAAAGTTAAATGCGGAAGCTCAATGCTTGGTTTGGTAGGAATGGCGATGAGTATAACTTGGTTCTTAATCCTGATGGGTTCTTAATTGCCCCACCAGTACATCACTTGAAACTTACACCAAATTAAACCACCGATTTTCTCACGCTGACAGCATTTGTCTTAATTAAAAATAAAACCGAGATTCCAAAAAGATAACGTGGTCATTATCACAGTAACAGGACCGCCCACTTCCCTAGCTTGGAATTTTTCTAGTCATCATGCGTTTATGTTAATGTGGCTGTCAATCAAATTGGCCAAAGGCGTCTTGATTGCGCTTGACAGGACTAAAATGTGAATGACACTTGATAAGGGTTTGTGAAATTGGGACCAACGGCGCACTCTAACTCCTCTTTTCTCTCTCCCGAAAGACATTAATTTCATTCCCTGATGGTGCAACCCCCGTGCAAGGCCACGGAATCTGCTTTAGTAAAAGGATGAGCGACACTCCTGGGCAATTAAAAGAAACGAACGAGGGGGGAGAGCCTAGCAAGACCCAAGATCCTGCTGCCAGAAGCTTGTCAGCCATTATTAAACAAATAACATGTGAAAATTAGCATATAGCAAATACGTAGAAGCTTCCAACTTGTTTAACTTAGAATCTAACATTTATTAATCATGCCCGCACATGCTTAGTCTGTTATTTTAAATATTATGTACTTATTTCTTTAATTTGCTATTCATTTATATTTTTAAATTTTAACTCGATAAAAATTCCATATCTTTATTTAATAAATTGGCGTATCTATATGGTGACACAATTTCAGAAACAAATCACGACGGGCCGAGAGAGAGAGAGAGAGAGAGAGATAGATGTGGCTAGCAAGAAGTGAGTACAGTGTTAACTCGTTTACTGATAATATGGGAGATTTATTTCATTTCATAGCAGCTAGCAAACGAAAAGAATGAAGTTAAGAAAAACTTATAGCGTGGAATTGGAAAGGGTGCTCCTAAAAATGTACATAAACGTGGAACTTTGCAGATGTAATTGCGTGATTAAGATTCTAAGCTTGAAGGCTGAAAACAAAAGAGGGTCAGATTGGTTTTGTATATTTATGTTTACCTTATAAGAAGGGGTCCTGAGAAATCATAAAATATAAAGTGCAGACACCGTAATCAGCGGCCGTCATTGGAGAGAGGAAAGCATTTCATATTAGAGTCTTGGTAATGTACAAGTAGAGCACCCCGCGTCGTTACAAAATGGATCTGATGACCTGACCGAGGCTTCTTGCAATAAAACGAAAAGCATTAAGCCACGTACGGTACGGATTCTTCAAGAAGTGTGGACACAGAGAACAAAAATAAGGCCACCAGCTGATTAAATAAAAGGAAATTTTTATTTATTATTAATTAGAGTCGGTCAAGAGGCACCACCGACCCGCTGCCCTGTCGGATTCAGGAGGCTCCTATCCTTCCGAATCAGTTCTACAATTGCAAAAGTGCTCGTGGAGGAGCCGCTCATCCCAGCCGCCTTGGAGCTGCAAAGCTTGCTTCTGTTGTTTATTTATTTTGTTGGTACTTTTTCTTTTTTAATCTGTATTGCCTTCTCTATGTCAACGCGCGAGATATACACCCGATTGAATTTACGAAAATGTTCATACCCTCTAAACACGGTTTGCATAGGTTTGAATGACCCACAGCCAGTTTTATGAATGTTCTTCCACCGAGGGTGGCGGAGGATTTTGGTAGGATTTCTGAACCAGAAACGAAGTAAATCAGAGAATATATTTTCGAGTAATGTTAGTTATACTAGTCGTTTTTTTTTTTTTCTTTTTTCCCCTTTTTCACATATATACTATCAAAAAATATATGCTGCAAACAAAGTCAATAAAAAAGTTTCTATCTTTGATTTTGGGATAACACAAAAGAAATTATAATATGATGTCACATCGTTGTAGGAGTAATCCGTACCGAATGATTTGGTGTTATTTAAGGCCGATTATTTAAGACAACGAAATAAAGAAACAGAGTTGCGGGAAAGGCAGGGCATATTTATGTATGGGTCATGAAAACACCCTTTCCATCAATCGAGCGGGAAGGAGACGTTTCGTTCTTTATTATCTTATGTTCTACGCGATGCTTTCACCATTAATTTTACACCATTTTCGTGAGACTTTTAATCTTGGCTAACAAATGGCTCACGGCATTCTCGCTAATTTTAATTTCTGACATTTAATAGAAATAATTAATGTGTTAATGCCAGCAGTTAATTACTAAAGTCAATACCATTATAAATAATAGTATAGTTTGAATTTGAGTTTTGTCGTTGTTCCCTTCTCAAATAATAAATATGAGATTTATGACGAAGTATATTATTGAGTTTTAAATTTATTTATATTAAAATCGAATATAAGAGAAATTTATTTAAACTTAATAATATTAAAATAATATTCTTTTTTTGAGAGAAAAAAAAAAAAAAAAACTGCAGCCGATGGCTTTTATGCGTTGCCCAAGTGCGCTACCAACACAGGAAGTGTTTTAATAATTGTAACGTTGCACTCTTGCACGCGAACATGAAAAGTCATAAAAATATCTTCAATAAATTAGACGTACAAACGCCACTGTATCGCGGAAAAAGGATAATTTTAGGAATAAAAGCAACCCAACAATTGCATAGTAATGGAACGGCGTCGCTTGCTAATCTTAGTTGTTCTTTTTAGGGTCGCAAATATGCTTGCAGACGAAGCTAAACCAAGCAAGAAATTGGGTAGAATGATCGAGGGCCCCTCGCCCCTCGCCCCTCTCTGAATTTTTCGTGCCCAAGGGAATCTATTTCCACATAAAACAGTTGCTAAAATTGGACTTGAGGTCCCCCTCCAATTTCATACCCGCCACTCCATTTCCCCATGGAAATTAACCAAACCTGGTGGAGAGCAGTGAAAAAGGCCACGTAATGCGATTTTGTTATCGTATGCCAGGACCGTGTGTCGGCATCAGCCAGGTTGGCCGAGCCATTTATTGGACCGTTTTCAGCAATTGAAAGCAACGTTTTGTTAAAGCCGCAAATCCTGTCTTACAAAAAGTCGTCGTTAAACAAGGAGTGGGGAGGAGGAGAGAGAGAGAGAGAGAGAGAGAGAGAGAGCATATTCTACCTAACATATAGAGTATTCGACTTATACGTCGGAAAATTTTGATAAAGGCTGTAAAAAGAAAGATAGAGACAAAAATAAAAAATTAAAAAAAAATAATAATACAAAACCAGGGACCATTTTAATACTAACCCATCAAAAGGGGCCGAAAGGAAGCATAACAGAGCAGGCAAAAAAAATTGAAACGCGAATTTAAGAGTAATGAAATGAGTATGTAGAGGTTGAACTTATTTTTAATTTTCTATTTTTCACCCTCATTTTTTGACCTCCATTTGTTATAACGTGGTCTCCAGCCAACACCCAGTAACGGAATTTGATTCCGTTTCCTTGTTCGTGCTGAAATGTGTACCATCAAATGTAAGTTTTGCAAATGAAATGGGATGGGTTATTCTGAATTTAATGTTTTCCGATTCAGCGTGGCTTGGGGTGATTTGGCCATTACCAATTTATTACTGCTGGATTTTACAGTAAAAGTGAGGAGTCCCACTTTTTTTAATTTCTTATTTTTGAAGATAATGACAAACATGGACTGATGAAGGTGATGATCTCATTTGCACGACCACTTCTATTATCTGTTTCGACTTCCGACACGAGTCTCTGCGCCGGCGAATTCATCGGTAGGTGGCCGTACCATCGCATGCCATAAAAATCTAACCGGTATGTTCAAATGAAAATGAACAGACCGAAATGACAACAAGAAAAAAAAGAAAAAAAGAAGAGGGAAAACAAGGCTAAGGAACCACCAGTCTGTTCGACAGAATATCCATTTGTTCTGTGGAACTGAATTTCTTGTAATAGGCATGTAATTGACACTTCTATCGCATTGATTTACTCCACTTCCCACAACGTAAAAACGCAATTTTCCGCGACCATCTTGTTTGGCGTTTTCAATTATGAATGGTGTTTTCATATCTTCGCATAACTTAGCTTTAAGACCCACATACTTAATGATGAACGTTTCCGGAAATGACAAAACGTCAGAAGAAACGATCATTTTTTGAAGTGCTGGGAAGTCCCAATTGCAACACTGGATGAACAATTTCCTTCCATTGCGGGCGGTGATAGTTTACACAGAAAAGGACGAGTGCATTCATTAACCATCGATTTAAACAAGACGTGAGTTAATGATGGTGAATCATATAATAATTTTGTCAGTTGTAGTTAATACACCATCAGTCAAGGAAACTTAAAATAAATTCAATCACGGATTGAGGGACAGAGAGAGATCGGCTAAGCTGTTTAACCCACCCTAAACATAGACAAGTCAAGTAACCCGAGATCTGGCTAAAAAGGGTTTAAAGGAACAGGGGATAATAAGAAAAAACAAAACAAAAAAGAAGAAAAAGTGAGAGCAAAGCGGAAAACAGAGGGGAAATGTCAAACTAGCTAACGGCCGTCAGCAAACGGCGGAATCCTTGCAGGGACTGGGTGGCAAGCTACTCTTCCCAGAAGCAACAAGGCGTTGGACAAAGCTCTGGATTCTTTCTCCGTTTGTCTCCGTCAATACCCGCTTCCCGCCAAACGGCAACGACTCCACCCCTCTTTCCTTCAACACCTCGTCCTCCATTCCCGGGCCCACCACTGCTTCCCTTGTCAATCCGTTTGCCTGCAACACACAATTCGCGCCGTCAAGTGCTACTCCCAGCACAGCTCAAAAAGTTTCGCCAGTCAGCCATAACCGACGATACTATTAACACACATTCTTAATTGTCAAAATTTTAATTATACGAATCCGGATTGCTTAATGTTGTTTGTTTGTTTCTTCAGCTTAATTTTCTAACCAGCCAAACAAACAGAAGCTTATAATTGGGGCAAAATTGCAAATACCTGGATTCTGACGTAGTCTTGACGGTTCCAACAGAATGCATTTCCCAACATCTGGTCTACAGTCTCCGATACTCCATCAAATACAATGTCGACAACCGTCGACGTGGAGCAATTGCCGTTTCGACGGAGCTTCCTCCGGCTCAGCGATCCACCCGACGGACCGTTACCTAATGACAGGACAAGTAGATCCTCGACGCTGTTAACTGATGGGAAGTCTCGCTTGTTGTGGAGGACGTGCGTAACTGCCGCCGCCGTCGGATTGTTCATCACCAGACCACCGTCAATTGCGGTGCAAGACGTCTTTCCGTCGACGGACGTCAAGTTAAACGGCTTGGAGAGGCTAGGCGTCGCTGACGTGGCGCGGCAGACTTTCCAGAGCTCGAAGTTGAAACTTGGAGACTCACAAGCGTCGGCGCGAGAGAAAACAAAGGGAGCAGAGCTCTTAAGGTCAAAGCAGGGGACGAGCAGAGGCTTACACGTGTCTTTCAAGGTCAAGATGGTCCTGTACTCTCTCGTGAACGCTTCCTTCAACGCCTTATCCATGCTCTTGCCGGAGAATCTCCCGCGCCGACGGAGGAATCCGAACAACTTTGCCTTGAAGAGTTCGGAGTTCTTGTCAGCGACGAATGCCACAGCATCTCTGGCATTAAAGAGGGGGCGACCTGACCCGTCGTCGGCCACGAGCATGGCGGCCAGGATAGCACCGATACCAGTACCGGCGACAATGTCAAAGAAATCCGCGATTCGAGCATTAGGATCGCCAACAATGAGACGGATCTTGTCCTCAAGGTGGATAAGGGCGGCGCCGGCGACAATGGCAGTGGTTCCGCCGCCGTCAATGCTGAGCACTCGCGTTTTCTTGGCCGTTTCGCAGTGCGAGAGCCATTTCTGCTCAAGTTTTGAGAAGATCTCTAGCGTTACCTTACTCAGTTCCATTTCACTCTCTTTCTACGCAATTGGTGAAACGAATGCGAGAGGAAATGTCTGTGTGTGCACAGAAATTTCTAGGGGGTGTATTTCGGGAAATAGTTTGATATGAGGGCTCTTTAAGATCGAATAATACGTGAAAAAGCGAAGCGTCGGTCACGCTTTGCCTCTGAAAGGCATTAATGGCAACTCTCTCTCTCTCGCTTTCTCTCTTTCCGAGTGTTCGTGTGTCCTTCGTTGATCCTTCGACTCTCTCTATGGGCTCTGAGTTGTCCAGAGTTGAAGACCGGGAGTGAAGTGGCTACTCCGGAGGAGGTGGGTTATATGCTGCCACACTAAGCACCAACTCGTCTTTCTTTTATTTTAATTAATTAATTATTTATGAATATTTTATGAATTTTGTGTATTTACATTTTTTTTTTCTCCAAAAGTCTTAAGTGTATGGACTGTCCTTGCACGTGCAACTAATCAACTTACACGTGTTCTTATCGGGTTACGGACTTACGGAACGAGAAGCCCTAACCTCGGCTTTTCAGCCGGCTCGATTCTCGCTTCACTTCCTAATTTTTATTTTATAAATATAATATATAAATTTTATAATTATATTTAAAATTAATTTAATTTAATTCAAATGTGAAATTAATAAACTTAATTTTTTTATATTACTCCTTGTCATGAATCACCAAGTCCACTCACATCCACTGGCCGACGCTTTGGTTTTTTGGTTTCTCAACTTTTTTTTTTTTTTTTTGTAATCGATATCCTGCTTTATCTATATATTATTTGTTGCTTAAATTTTTCTTTCAGTATCTATATATTATCTGGAAAAGCATGCTAAGTAACTCACCGTGTTGTTTAGGTAATCATAATGTGAGGGCGGTGAGTTTATTTCTTTATTTAAAATGTTAAAACTTGAGTTATAGAATATATATATATATACGCGTGTACGTGAATAAAAATTTATATTTATTATTTAATATTTTTTTTACAAGTGTAAATTTCTGCACAATATATGCACTAATCTAACTATTTAATTGGACTTAGCTTTTCTAATAGTTGCATTTCTTTTTTTTTTTAAAACTAATTTCACCAATCCTTTAAATCATTTAAATTTTATAAATTTAATTTTTTAAGTGTTTAATTTTTGAACACATACAAATGAGCCATACAAAATTAAATATTAGAAATAATAACAATAACAACAAATTCTTCAATTATTTCACATCCTTTATTTTTGTTATAGCGTTTGATTTGAGGAGTTATTTTTAAAATTTTTTTACTAAATTTCAAGTCAACATAAGTTATTTTTTTAATTTTCTTTTTATCGTATAGTTGATATAAATCAATAATTATTATTATTTAAATCAAAAAATATTTGTATACTATTAAATTCATAAATATATTTCTGAATATATCGGGCATGTAAAAATTGGAAGTGTTAGTCCTGAAAAAAGTGATATTTTAGTTGATGACTATGTTCTACGTGTATTGTGATGAATTTGTTTCGTGTGGAGACTCTCATGGTTGCAACCTCCAAAGATTCAGTGAGAACGAGGTGTGGCCGGACGGGATTGATTGATTAAATGGTCCAAGTTAAGATCTGCTCGTAAATGACTGTAAATTAGGCAAATTTATGTCCCTCCGATTGCTGCTGTCACGGGTGACTGAGTTACAACTGTTGCAGATCCATGATAATTTGCAACAGCTCGACGCGACAGAGCAAAATGGTCGATGGGCCTATAGTTTCGAGGGCCACCACCCACCCCATGCCGCGTCTCAGTACTTCAAACGCCGGCTCAAGTTCACCCGAGCCGATTTCGAATTGCGTTGGTGTGGGTTCTATTTACCTTTTCTGGGTTTCCAAGTTTGAGCCCAAACAGTGCTTCCTGAAATGAAAAGCTGGTGGACTGTGGGGAAGGGGAAGAAGGTCCTTATCCACAATGGAATGCCGCAACAGTGACACTCCCTCTTTCTCTCAGTCTCGGCTTTGTTTTGTTTGAGTAGGTCGAGCTGAAGACGCCGCTTCCAAGTATTCTCTTTACCTCAAAATCTTAGTCTGGAGTTGAGGGTTTCCATTCTATGGCAACTTCGCTCTCTTCAACGTCATCGCTTCGGTCTGTCTTCCAACCCAACCCAAAGCCTCCCAAAGCCCTCGTATCTCTCTCTGGTACTCTAATCCTCTCTTTTGGCGCTCTCGTTCATTTGTGCCATTCTGAAGAAAATGTTGGGGCATTTCATAGAACCCTTTTTTCTATTCTCTCTCTCTCTGTCTCTCTGTTTTTTTTTTTTTTTTTGTGTTATGAAGCATTGCATTTCTACCGCGTATAAAAAGTGTTTTTAGCGTAATGCAAAGTCGTTTTATAGGTTCATTTCGCGTAGGACCGCAGCGCGTCAGGGTGTGTTCCAGCAGCGGCGGCGTGCGCTTGCGTTTATGGAGCTCTGCCGCTAACTACTCAAGCTTCCGGAGCTGCGTCACCAAACTTCCGGGCAGCTCTGCTGTTGGGAAACAATTGCCGCAAAGGAGGTAAGTAGCCTTGTATCCAAGTCCTTGATTCGTTGCTGCGGTGTTAATCTGCTTGTTGTGGATTTCGTTTGTGAATGGATAGCGTGGAGATCTGATCGAATATTTTTGTCTGTCATCAATTTCGGCAGAGGTGTGGTGAGGTTTGCAACTATTGAAGAAATTGAAGCGGAGAAGTCGTCTATTGAAAAAGATGCTGTAAGTGACTTTGATAATTTGTTCTGCGTGACCTAGTTTGTGAATAGGTAGGCAAGATTTTTTTTTTTCTGTTAATTTCTGTTTGGCTGTATGCATTTTCCTGGTGAAATATAGTAACTGTTCATAATGTTGGTCATTATCAGAAAGCAAGGATGGATAAAACTATTGAAACTGTTCGAATGAATTTTAATTCTGTGAGAACAGGCAGAGCAAACCCAGTTATGCTGGACAAGGTTGAGGTATGAATTTGTTTGCATATTTTTGTAAATACATGTGACGTTGTTCTTGTACGAATGGATGTGTTGGGTATTGGCACGGTTGAACATGATATGATTCTTGCTAGCTTTCTGCTCAAATATTCTTGGGGTTATAGATTTGTGCCAATGTTAATATTCAATTGCTACCCCAAGAGATTCTAATGTGTAACTACCAAATCTGATAACATTGCTATCACTGTGAAGATGTTTGACCTCAATTCTCTTCCAAACTCTATTATAATAGAACTATTATGCTTTTATGATACAGTTCCTTGCGATGCAAAGAAACAAATGCACTTGTAAACGCTAAAACAATCCCCATGCATCTCCCCCTCCCACACTTCCCCCCCCCCAATCAAAAAAAATGGCAATATCCAGTTAAAATATTATTGGAGCCATTTATCCCTTGCAATTACAGTCATCTATTGAAAAAAACTGCTACTGGTTGCCAGTTTACTGTTTATTAAGGTTTTGTACTTTTCCTTGGAAAAGATAGAGATAAATTCCTTTGCAGGTGGAATATTATGGAAGTCCAGTCAGCTTGAAGAGCATAGCTCAAATCAGTACTCCTGATGCAAGTTCTCTTTTGGTCCAGCCATATGATAAATCCAGGTATTTCAAGAACTTGAAGATGCCAAACAAACTATGAATACTTGAGGACCAGCAGAACATACTGATTTTCACATCTTTTATGGATAGACTTCTAGTAGGTGGCATTCCTGCTGTAAACTAAGTGCAAGGCATCCTGAACTTGAAAAAATAAATAAGGAAATGTGTGTTTTTCAACAAGCATAGAATATGTTCTTAAATCAATTGCTGACCATTTTGGTTCATTTCCTTACAATTTAACCATGCAAAAGAGAAAAGGTTTCCACCTGTTTTGACCCATATGGAATGGATTCAAGATATGCAGAAGATGTCAAAATCATTTATGGATGTATGCATGCTTCTGTTGTCTTGTTCTGCTTGTTGATACACCTTGTTTGTCAGCTTAAAGGCCATAGAAAAAGCCATTGTCCGCTCTGATCTTGGTTTGACTCCGAATAATGATGGAGAACGGATACGGTTGTCCGTTCCACAGTTGACATCCGAAAGAAGAAAGGTAGTTGCACTTCCATTGGGTTCTTTTCCTGTTTCATGTGCAATATATAACTTTATTTCTACTCAAAATTCATGGGGATCATATAACATGCATGATTCTATATAGTTCTTGCATGAGATGATATATGAGAATCTGTGATTTTGTTATCCAATTAAAAGTCATTTTTAAGCAGAAATGCTGCGGTCGCCTTTTAGGTACCCATAGCCTTTCTCTATGCTGACTGCAGAGGCAATTTTACTCATCATTGTTCAAAGAGTAGCTTGCATCTAGGAGCCTGTAATCTTCAATTTCTCATGCATTTCTTTTTCATTTTGCTTTTAATTTGTAGGAGATGTCAAAAGTGGTGGCTAAACAGGCTGAAGAAGGGAAGGTACTATTTGTTTTCAGATACTGGGATTAACTTGTCAAACCCTCCCAATTGTTTTCAATGAGATCATTAATATTTAAGTGTCTTGACATTCTCATGGTCTTTATATGGCTAATAAGCTGAGTTTGTACATACCCTTGAAAATGGGCATCTTGCCATTGTCAGTGTCTTGAGGTGTCGTTAGGACTAGGGCTGTAGTCTGGCAATGGCATCCAGCAGCAATTTAAGTAGATCCATTCCAAACAATAATGATTAGTAGCTTAAATTCATCAATTTTTTCCTCTTAACATCTTTGCTTACCCACATTCTATAGGTTGCTCTAAGAAATATCAGACGAGATGCACTGAAAGCATATGAGAAACTTGAGAAGGTTTGCATCAAGAAGCGTTATACTTTACTTTTCTTGTCATCTTCCTTCATGGTTTTATCTTCATTCACTTTTTCTTGATTACGCATTTCTTAACCAATCTTGGCCTTTTTCCTTCAGGAGAAAAAGCTTTCTGAAGACAATGTGAAGGACTTGTCAAGTGATTTGCAGGTAAGTTGCCTCTCAGCCTTCTCTGGTTTGTTATCTATGGTGATTAGACTTGGCACTAATGGTGGCTTCTTTTGGTGGCTATGACTGTATTTACAATTTGTTTAAGGTTAGCAATATACATGCATTGTGTATTGCTATTCAGTTGTTGTAAGTTTTGTGGAGAATAATACCTAGAAATATTATTTCAAGCTGCAATTATTCTGAAGTATTCTTAAAATGAGGTTCTTACTGCTAATGTTATTTTTCACCTGCTATCCTTTTATTTAAGCTTTGAACTGGTGTCTTGGATATTTGCATACTGCATAAACCTCATTTTTTCTTTGGTGAAGCCAAATAGTTTACATCAATGTGGCTCATTGCAATTGTTAAATGCAAGAAAATACTTTTGTGGAAGTTTAATATGTGAGCTGAGTAGCCTAATTTTTGGATGCCTTGGACATACATAATATTGGGTCTTTGTTTTTCTCCATATATGTTTTTATTTGGGGTATTGATTGGTTCCATATGTTCTTTAGTCTTTACAGCTTCGCTTTTCATCAATCAGTAGCGTGCTGGAGTTACATGTTTCTGCTTTTGTGTGAGTACTCGAGTTTTTATTTTGCAGAAGCTAACAGACAATTATATGAAGAAGATTGATGCCATTTACAAGCAAAAAGAAGAGGTATCTTGATTTTGATAAAATTGAATGAACAAATATTATATGGTCTTTAATTGGAATTATACTTAAATCACTGCCCACACTTGTCCTTGCATTGAGTAGCAGTTGAAAAAATGCATAGGGCGCCAGACTTCCTGCTAGAATCTTGTGACTGAATAGAAGTTTGTTTGCCCACACACTTCCAATAGTCATTGCTTTCTTCCAATTTCATGGAATTGTTTGGCTTGAGGTTTGGGGTAGATGAACTGGTGTACTAGTTTGTTTAGCTTGTAAGCTGAACTAGAAGCAAACCACTTGTGGCTTACTGTAGAAGGACAAAACTGAAACTAACGAGTTAAAATGGCACAAATTGAAAGTTTGAAAGACCCTGAGGGCAAATTTAACCTTATGAATCAAGGCTTGGCTCTAGTAGCACGGGCTTCAAAGATAAAATGCAAGTAGCTAATGTTGAAATATGTGATTTTTGTGAAATGCGAGAAGCAGTACTGTTGTAAAATAATGAACATTGGAACTTTTATGCCTGTCAAATGGATGATTATTGCATTCACACCAGAATAATATACCACTTTTATTCACTTTGGGCCTGCAAACTCATTCAAGGGTGCTGTATAGTTGCTGTCTGAATTGACTCTTCAATTTTTGTCAATGCACATTATTCTTTGTTGATAGCTTCCAATTGCATTTTAATGTGGTTTTGCCATGTTCTAATGGTTGCTGACCTTGGGCCCCTCTGCTTTTGTTCCTATTGCCTGCAGGAGTTGCTGAAAGTTTAGTGACTCTTTGCATACAGATATGATTGGGTGAGCTTCTCTTCTTTTTCTCATGTGCCTTGGATGCAAATCTTCCATGCTATACCGTTGCTGTTGAAATTAGTGGGATATTAAGGGATTTTGTGTTTCAAAACGAAACATAACTGAAACTCTATATGAGCTTTTTGTATGTAATTTGTATAGTTCACATCAAACTCTTACTTGAATATTTGTTCCAAAGATGTGAGTCTGTCATTATTTGGAAGCTACGGTAGTACATTTAAGCGAAACGTACTCCTGTGAAAGTCTCTCCACAGCTGTGAATTTTAAATCGTCTTGAGGATCAGTCACTGAGATTGTAAAAGCATTAACGGTTGTCTTTTCGCAAGGGGAGGGGTCGAGAACGGGCCATGGGATTTGCTTCGTAGCTGGTCATTCGGCACGATATGACGAGCCTTTGTATTCTGAAAGAACGTTATGCGTGGCCTTATAGTCGATTTCTTCCAAAACAGTGCCAACAATTGGACTAATCATACTAGGACGTCAGGCTTCGCCTTCCTATGACTACTCGTGATAGGTACCTCAATGGAGGATGGGTGTGGGCACCATTACGATACTTCTGCGCTTCCAATGGAAAGGCGAGGTGGATATTATACTAATAATATGAAAAGAAAACCAGGGGCCGAATAGCACGGATTCCTGTAAGGATACGTGGGGCTTACCATCTAGCAAAGGATTGGGCAAGAACCACCGGCTCTCGCACATGTATGATTCTAATTGCGAATCATAGAACTTGAGTCCTTGGTCGGACGTTTGAGATTCTAATGTTTTATGCAAGCATTTAACCCTTCTATTTCAATAGCTAACTTTTGGTCTTTGGTTCTCTTTCAAGATTCATATTCACGGAACTTATAAAGTGGCGCTTTACCCTTCTAGATCAACTTAGCTATTACGGATAATATGTGGACCAGATGAGGGACGGTTGATAGATGCAAGAGGAGCTGCTTTTGCTTAAACTAAAAGGTAGAATATGATAAGCTCCTTCCTTAATGAGCCGAAAAGACCCGAGAATTACCAATACCATCAAACTTACCTTACAGTTTCTTTATGGCGATTTTAAGTGGCATGATGTTAACAGTGTCTGTGGGATTTCAAATAAAAAGACAAAAAAAAGGGCAATATCTGTAGGGGCCAAGTTCAGATAGTGCTGAAACGGCTTCCCATCCCAAAAGGAAAACGGCTACAAATTAACAGAAATTGCTTGGGTCTCCTGCGGGAAACTTTATGTTGATGTTGAAATTGTTTTAGTGTCCGCGACCTCGACCACCCATTTTATCAGTTCTCAATAAATTTTCGACATCAGGTAATGCTACCGCTTGTAATATTAATAAACAGTAAAATTATAGAGAGCTGTTAAAAGGGAAAGGGAGAAGTGGTGTTGGGCCACCACAACCCAGTTGTCGAGAACAATTCAAAAGCATGCTAGACCGCTGGACCAGCAAGAAGCCTAGTCTGCTGGTCCAACAATTGTCGCTTTCACATCGGACTGTCATGAATTTTGTTTTGTTAAAACTTAGTAGGAACTAAGGGGTACAAAACGGTACTAAACCCAACAAAGCATTAGCCCAGATTCTTCAAATATTCTACAGTTCCCGCAAACAACCACAAAAAAAAATTAAAAAAAAAAAAAACGGCTCATCATCGCTTGGCAATGCAACTGAGAAGTCCCGAGAAACTGATAATAAATATTTAAAAGTAAAAAGAAACAACATGGATATTCTATTGTCAACCTGGGCAAGTTGCGTGGTTATGGTGATAGCCACCACAAGCAACAAGACAACCTCAGTCTCGCCGGCATGCCCTGCAGCAATTCCCTTAAATTTTCTGACCAGCTGTCGCTGCATTGACAAATTCGTCTAGACAAAAATAAGGATTCAATTGTTCGTCCATCGAACCAACTTGGATCTAATGATTTTGCTGTTAAATTGAGCTCAGATAAAGTGGCACAGGTTATGGTTGTTTAAACCCACTATCATATTATATATCTTTTAGCCGTGTATGTCCGTAAAATATAGCAGATAATCAATAACAAGGAGGTTATCCATACAAGAATAAAAAATATGTAAGCAGATTGTGCCCACAACCCGATATTTAAATGTGATGAGGATTTGATCAATTTGTTTACTAGCGCGTTGTATATAATTTATTTTCTTCCGTGGCAAGTGAGATGTTGATGGAAGCCATAGAGGCTTGCTTTCATCACTTTCTTATTTGATGAAAGAATCCTACAGATATGAAAAAAAATCTGATTGTAATAATAAGAGGATCATAATAATCAATCAGTATTATTACAATATAGTTATTGTAAATGTAAGACAATATCTACTATAAATATGAGTAGTCCTATATAACTTGCAAAGTACAATTCAATCAATAAAAAAAAAAAAATTATAACTCCAGTGTGTTTTTATCTCTAGATATATAGCATTAGGATGAAACTACATATCTCTTTTGTGAATTTTTTTTTCTTTCTTATTTATTCTCAAATAATACTTATTCTATATGTGTGGCCTATATGCCAGCTTATTTTTTTCACCTTTTTTTTTTTTAAAAAATCCACAAAACCGCGCGCTAATGACTATTAGTCTATAACATCTAACAAATAATTTTGTAGTGTTATTTTCTGGTGAAGGGGTCATGCCTATGTAGACATTGATAAGAGAATGATTCCAATTTAAAGCAAACATTCATTACTTTATTGAGAGAATATCTGATGAAGTGTATATTTCTGGGTTTATAATGCATGCACATGGTAGTTACTAGGAGTGTAATACCCAACTTTCAAATTGTGATTTGGTAAGAAAAACAAAAAACTTTCCAATTGTGAAAAGGGGGCAATTTAATGGGCAAAAAAAGAAATTAGAGGAGAGTAAGAAATAAGTTGACATGTGAATCACACGTAATAAAAAAAATATATATTTTTTTTAATTTTAAATTTTTATGCCAAAAAACATAATTTTTTTTTAAAAAATAATTTTTTATTTTATGAAACTTATGTACCAATTTACTATGATTTTCTTCTTCTTCTTTTTTCCCCACCAACTCTTTTCTGTAGCATTAAACTATTTAAATAAGAAGTAACCGAACACAGATTGTACAAGATTTCCTTTGCACACCATAAATGGTTTGCTTTTTTTTATTTTTATTTTTATAGTGATTGGGTATAGTTTATTATTTTATCTTATTTTTTAAAAATTTTTTACTCGAAGTCCGAATGCTCAGTTTGTATTTATTATAATTTTGCAATAATTGTAAAAAATAAAATGAAGGTTAATAACAATTAATGTTTAATGATAATCCCTTGCAACGATCCCAAAAAAGGTGAAAAGGTTGTGCTTTTCAGTTCCTTCTTGGAATGAAAACAAATGTACGAGAGTATTTCTCCTCGAACGAGGCAGAGAGTAAGGCCTCCATAACAGCCGAGTCAGCAAAGTGGCAACAGGGTGTGGGCCCAAGTGCTCGGGCCCCATCAATTCTCGCAACGCCTGTGATGGCGACTCACCCATCTCCGCTGCTAAAGAATGGAGGACCGTCCGATCTCACTCGCTCTAACGGCGAGAGATCGCCTTCGTTCGGAAGGGGACGCCAGGTCATATGCAGTTATGCACTGTTCCTGACTGTTCGTCAAAATAAAGGATTCACATCCTACGGCGAAGGCTCTTTCCCTGAAACAAACAATCTAGCCCGTCAGTTGACGCTGTGGGTCCCGCAACAAGACAAGTTTTGAGTTCTGATACCAAAGATGGGACCCGCTGGCTGCATTGTCATTAAAATACCTTCGGGACTCGGGTCCCCCGTGACCGCTCGGCCTAAGAAGATATTTGCGATTCATGTTGGACGAATAGCTGATTGACAAGTGTACTCTCGTGGGTGGATTCCATTTAACAGGTGTAAGGCAACCACGTGTCTGAAAGCAGATTAGGAGCGCTGATAATAATAATAAAAATAAACCGGTAGATATAATGTATAACAAAGTGACACGTGGCAATAATGATGCAGAAGGCTAGTGAGTTATTGTGGCGATCTTCCACCCGCACTAGCACGGTCTAAACCAATAAAAGACTAGGCTGTTGAACTGAAACGAATTATCATTTATGATGATTAGCGGGTATTGTCATGTTGCATGTAGGGGTGTAGATTGTGTCCAGGCGCTGCCCTTGTACAACGCTTCTTTCTGCCCATCTCAGGTGTTACATCCCTTCCGGGTCCAGCAGCAACAGCGTCACCCCCAGCTCCATATCCAAGCAGTTCCTCTAAACACAAGCACGTCAAACGTTTCATCCTCATCCCACAAGCAACCGCAAAATCAACAGTCTCGAGGGGCACAAGTTGGTAGCCAAAACTTACATCACCTCTGGAGGTGTGCATTCACAGCAACAATTGAAGCTTCATTTGCCCTCCCAAGAGGTCACAGAAGCTTGAAAATAATGAGTGGGATGAGTATCCCAAGAATTGCTTGTACCCGACTATTTGACTCACAAGACAGGGTTCATGGTCAGAGCTTCGTCGTTCCCCTTCAGCCAAACTTTGCATTAATGCGTTCCACAAGATTTGGTGGTGATGGCAACCACAGTGAGAGGAAGCAACAACAACAACAGTCACTGGAGAAGGCTTTTAAAGAGTGGAGTGGAGCTTATCCGTTCTCCAGCTTACACTGCCTCACATGTCCCTTTAGGTGGGAACAACACCACTTCAAACCTCTACTTCTCACCAATGGGACAAAATCTTTCAATCTTCCTAGGCATCTCAGACAGGACAGGGAAGGAATTGCTAGCTTTTTCTGCAACTCAGGCCACCCAAAAGAACAATCACCAACTATCCGAGGGAAAGACTGGATGCAGTTCAACCAATACAGATGATGGGGATAAAGCCCCACAGGGGAAATCATCAGGTACTGCAGTGACACTTGTTTTTAATAATTCTGCTAGGACTCTTTAACTTTGTGTCATCTCCCTTGATTGGAAATTGGCCTTCTCTGACTGTGAACTCGATAGCTAATACCCCAGTTGATGATAATTCTCCAAATTCCCAGAAGCAACAGCTTCCTCGACTTCTACAGCAGCATCAGCCATAGCATCCTATTGATAAAGCAGCAAGTAATAACTTGTCACCATCTTGCATTGTGTCTAAATTTTCACACAATGCTTTTTAACTTTTCACAACCTCTTGCCCAAAGCAATACCTCTTCTCATAATTTGCAATGGAAGAACTCATCAAGGGTGCTGATCCCTCAAGCTGCCGCTTCATTCATGGCATCAAACACCTCAACACTTAATAGTGTTTCCCAGCCACAAGGAAAAGTTCCACAAGGCCTTAGACAGATATCTTTTGGGGATATTCGAAGTCCACTCTGGCATCACAAGGGCAGCAATTAACCCTAAGCAACCAGTCTTCGTCTGTTTTGGTTGTTGACGCTCAGCCTACTGGAGGCAACTTGAGAACAACTTCATTGGGCACTAAGGCTAATTTTTCAGTACTTGCTTGCATTACAGTTGCAACCCAGTGACAACTCTGGGAACGCTCCGAAGTCTTCTTCACTTTGGGGTAGGACTGTGCCTTCAATCTTGAGCACGTGCCCTAGCCACCATTCTGAACTGAAGTACTAGAATGTAGTTGAACTGGAAACACCCTGAATTCCTGCCTCCATTGGGAATAACCCTTGAGTTACACTTGCTTGGAATGATATTCCTACGTCTAGTGGATATTTTGCTCGAGGAGCCTGGGTTTACCGTCTGCCTCTCAAACTCTGGTACTGAAAATGGTGGTGTGTAGTCATTACTAAAGCTGGTGTTGATACCTGAACCTGGGTTTATCATTTCTCATACCCAACCGCGGCAGCCACGGCAGCATAACATAGAGATGGTGCATTGATTTCCTGAAAATTTTTGGCGGATTTGGAGGGCTTGCATCATGTAGAGGGTGAAATGACAGCTTAGATGTTCACCGGCTGTTCGTGGAACGATTGTTTCTTGTTGCTGGAGTACAACGTTCGGGCAAGTAAATTTTCTGACTAGGTAACAACTGGACCTCGCGACCTACCGTGTAACGCAGTAAGTATTGGTTGGTTGGCCTACTTTAACGCCATTGGTTCCTGCTGCAATCTAATATAATTTCATTGGACTTGTGCCAGTCTGATGTACAGTGTTCATATGATATTGTTTAAGCAGAGAAAGAGATGCCCCTAATTCCATTCTGCACTCTTTTATTGGTGCCAAATCATTTCATTTAATGCAATCGTTTTCTACGTTGTTTGACTGGAAGGGATTGATAGACGGCCTGCGTTCGGGTCTCTGATTCCTCTTAAGAGGCCCTTGGTACATATGGTGGGAAAGAAGAGTGCACAAGAATTTCGTCAGGCCATACGTTGGACCGGGCTCCTTGAGGAAGTGCCGCGGATTTATCATCCTCATCGTCTGCAACCGATAAAAAATGGATGCTTCTATCCTTAATTGTTGCTTCCTACGCTCAAGCTAGAGACGATGCGCAAGTGCAATACCACCACCGAACCCGACAGGATTCCGAAAAGATGTCCAGATCGGTTTTCGGCTAGTTTCGGACACATTTTTTATTTCTTTTATTTATTAAGAGACCCATCTCATACTTTTTTTTTTTAAATAAATTAAAACTCGAGATTTTGGATGTTATCTTTATGTTTGATGATAGTGTAAAAAGCTAAAACTATTGGAAAAATTCGTGTGGGAGTTATGTCCGAGTTTTCAACGACCTCTTGCCGCGAGTGTTTGTGGATACTGGCACAAGCGAATAACAGCCCGCATTTATACAAGTTAAAACAAATCGCTCGTATTTATTATCGTAAAGTACCGAATCCAGATCGTAAGTGAGAAATATAATTGATGCCAGACACATTTCACATTTGATCGCTAATCTTCTTCTGAAGGAGTGATGCAAGCTTGTTTTCAATGTCTTCTTTGGCCCCTCTGTCGAATGGATCATCGCCGATATATAAATCTAAGATCGATCGACAGAGGAGTTTGCTCTGGATACTTCCCACCTCTTTCCCGTCAACTGTATAAATAACAAAACGCAGATCACATTAGGTAAGTTAAACAAAGTTGGTAACAATTATAACAAAATAAGCCGTTTCAAATAATTTTAAGCTCTTACTGAATATCCAAACACAGAAGCATACATGGGTTAGTGGCAACTTCACAGAACTTGGCATTTTGACAACATAAACACTAGATAGATCATGCTCATAACTATATGTTAGGTAATCATAATTTCCAGAGTGGCAACTGTGTAGCAAGACAAATTCTGCATAAGAAAAGTGAATTCCAATCTTTGTCAATCGATTTTCCATTATTATTTTGTTACCTAATTTGAATTGAACGTGTGATCTCATAGTCCCCAAATGGTTTATACCGTTAGCCTCAAATTCTTGCTCAAAATCTAACTGTTCTACAACATCTGTCATGTCCATCACCCAAATCTAAAGGCTTCAATCACGGAATTGATGCATCCAGTCCAGTTTTAAGAAAATCAACAAGCACTTGGTGCTGAAACCTTAATGACTAACTACAGAAGATCAAAATATTTAATGCTCAAAATACTAGAGAGATGAAATAGATGTAGGATAAATTTAAAACTTCCTTCAAAGCAGTTTCTCAAGGTATGGAAGTCTTACTAGTTGTGCAAAGTATATGGCCCTGCTCCCTTGACAGATGAATCACAGATCCACGCGGTATTTTGTATTCATCCTTAAACTGAGAAGTGAACCTGAATACATTGACATAGAAATATAATTCTCTTTGAACTTGTTGGAAAAAGATTAAAAAAAAAAAAAAAACAGAATGCAAAATGGGTTTTAAAGGAACAATTAATCCATAAATCCACATGATCAGGCTTCTTAAACTCTTAGGTAAGAAATATTAGTGCACAGTTATGCTCGGGATACAAACAGGTAGACAAGCATAAGATATGTACAATAAATATATTGTTTGAGTGCATTCATGACAATTGTCAGTCAGGTTAACATACAACCTGCAGTAAGTCTCAATAAAGAAAGAAGCAGTGACTTTATACTCATTAATGTCTTAGAGCATACGATCAAATAATAACTAGCAAAATGATTCACCTTTGAAGCAAATCCTTGCTATCTTGTCCCCCAAACTTTTGCAGTCTACTTCCCACAGACTCTTCGAAAGCACTTCGCATAGAGCGAATGCTTAGCTTTCCATAGATTATCTGAAGCCTAACAGTCATTTGGAAATCAGCTTCCATGAGGTCTTCTTTGAACTCCTTGCTCTCCTTAAGTTCAGAAACTGATAATTTT
Source organism: Bruguiera gymnorhiza (assembly GCA_020883675.1). Taxonomy (NCBI): domain Eukaryota; kingdom Viridiplantae; phylum Streptophyta; class Magnoliopsida; order Malpighiales; family Rhizophoraceae; genus Bruguiera; species Bruguiera gymnorhiza. The sequence continues at coordinate 752,371 of JAIRCJ010001053.1, forward strand.
CCATATTTCTCACCTAGAAGTTTCTTCAACTCATCATTGTCAGCATAAACACCTGTGGGGATACACATGATGATATTTCAAAAAGGAGAATAAACCAAAATTTTACACTAAACAAATGCGGCTATCTATAGTTTACCATCCACACCATACCATCACGTTTTCTAAATGACGGAATATAATGGCAGCTTTGACAAAATCTTTTTAACCAGCATCCTAATAGTTTGGCAGAAAGACAGAGAATATCAGAGTGTGTGCCTAGTGTCCTAAATAATGCTGGTTACGGCAGAGGGTACTAAATAATGCTGGTTATGGCAGAGGGTCTTTGGGAGATGTAATAAACTATGAAATATTGTCATAGTTAACTTCCAGTGAAGAAAAGATTGTCAAAACCCCTTCCAAGTGAATTTAGTTTTCATCTCAAGTTATCTTCAATTCCAACTGCATTGAGTAAACCACGTGCTAAGATTGGTATACAAGTAAATTAATGAGCAGAGCGAGGGAATACAAATTAAGTAACACCAGTCTACAAAGGTATTTTGATAAGTGGAAGCTGGTCATACATTCCACGCCTATTCACTAATTCTCATTGTTGGCTTTTGGCTACATCTTAATGGGCCACAGTTTTGCCGTTTTATCCAACAAGTATATCTCGCGAGAAGCATGAACCCGCAACAACCAATTGGCATAATTTCTGTAAATGTACCAATACAATCTTAAAAAGCTAACTCTGGAAACCATCTGGCCTCATAGATCGCCAAGATAAAAATAGTTCTTAGTTTTTAAGCCATAAAGAATTTCTTTTTTTTTTTAAAAAAAGGATTTTCAATGAATTGATTTGAAGAATTACCCAGCAAAGAAAATTGTGGCGTGAACCAATTATTCAAGAATAAAATGCGCAATGTCCCATGAACAGGACATAAATTATATGGAAAATTTAGTCTTTGGAAGCCAAAAGAATGAGAAAGAAACATAAAAAGAAAAAAAATAAGGTGAAGAAATTGAGTTACCAAATGCGTAGACATCAATGTTCTTCAAGCCCAAGATGCTCTTTTTCCTCAACCCAATTCCCAAAAGCCTCCGAGACTCAAAAATAACCGAAGGAAACGACACGCCAGTCTTCGGTTCTACAATAGAAGGTGAACTATCAGCCAGAGAGAGCGAGCCCCAGGGGACTGGCAGTGAGGAGCAACTGGGACAGAGCAAATTCAGTGCATCTTGGAGAGATGGGTGTTTCCATACATTGGGATTCCGGGTTAGTGCTATGCCAGAAAATGCGGCTGCACAGGCAGCGACGGCACAGGCCACGGCGGTGGGGGCGGAGAAAGAGCGGGAGGTGGTGGCGACGGCATTGGAAATAACGTTTGGGTGGGCTTTGGGCGGAGAAAACCAGAAGGGGAAACGCAAAGAGCCCATTTTTGTTCTGTTCCGTCTGTTCTCCTTTTTCTAGCAAAAGTAATGGGAAGTCATCACTAGTTACCGCTTATTGGCACGTGACTCACGTACGGAATGCAAGATCATTTTGTCGGACGGTGTAATTACTAATGTCATTTAATACAAGGACCTCCTTGCATATACAAATGATTGATTTTTTTAGAAAATACATCCAAATGAATTTCACAATTTAATAAATATTAATATATAAAAAGAGATATAAAGATGATATTGTAAAATTATTATTATTATTTTAAAAATATGGTTTCTTTAAAATTTAAATATTAAATATATTATGATATTAATTATTTAATAATTATATTTTTTAAATGAATGGTTCAAATAAAAAATTTATATATTTTTATTATCTCTTTTTTTCGGGACTCAAGGAATCATCCTAAAAGGGTGGATCATAGCTTCCAACACGTTGATTCTCATTTTTCAAACTGAAATTTTGCAGCACACATGGTTGTGGGTTAGTGGTTAGGACGGAACTGTAACTGATAATTTGATTTGAGATCATAGAATGAAAGGTATGTAAAGGCATCCAATGTTTTATTGGTGATCGATTAGTTGTGCCCCGCCGTAGTTTGGATGCAAAGAAAAGACAAGAACTCGTCAAGCTGCTTCTCGGAACTCTAAACGATATCTCCATGGACGCATTGGTGGCTCGTGGTGGAGACATTAGCCACAGTTTCTATCATGCTGTGAGCTACGGAATCAACATTCTTTTCCTTTCTTTTCTTTTTTAAATCAAATTTGTATGAATATAAGTAATTTTGACACATCACAAGTACAATTCGCCTATTATATTATTATTTATTATTATATATTTTTAATTTTTCCATATGCGATGGATGAGACCATAAATATACAATGATACTTGAGTGCGAACAAATTTTCAGCGTGTGATGGAGCTCTTCATTTTTATACACGAAATTTCACTCGCACCCACGCCACACGGAGAAGCATTGCTGGGTCAGTAATACCCTTATAACTAATTCATTGGCGAGGCATCGTTTTCCAAATGTTTATAAAACTAAGCTATGAAATTTGGGAAAGAGACAAAATTGTCTGTTTCGTTTTCTACTTCGGACAAAGTAATGTTTTTAAAAATCCAACTGTTCAAGGCACCGGTAGCATTGGCTTCAATGTTCTAATTAGCCTTTGTTTTTTCTTTCGCCCCTTTTTGCACAAAATGTAGTGGGGACGGTGGCTGCTGAAATGGGAAGGGGCGGGAGACAGGCACCAAGGAGAAGCAGAACTACTGGTGCAAACAATTAATCTAGCGGCTGGCCGTTGGGTCTCTGAGGGGCACTCGACCCATCATCCTCTGTACCAACAAGTCGCCCACCTCACCAATGGAATATGCCATCGGCCTGGTCATTACCGAAAGCCCAGGGTTAGTGACATACAAGCAACAAATGCTTACTCTCTGGCCTGTTATTTTTGTTGCACGCGCTTTCACGCTCTACTTGGTGCCATTTGGTTTTCAATTGTCTCGTCCCTTATGTTCACCATGTTTCTTGGCAATACTTGTATGTCTTTCTAGTAATTAACTAGTATTCTAGACTCCCTACAGGTAATCTTTTACATTGTAGACTTATTCTAGTTTATTAAAATGAAGGGATTTTTTAGTTTGATCAAGTTAACTTAATATTAAATAATAAAAAGCAAAAAAATTGAATAAAATTTAATTAAAAAAATAAGTAAAACTCAATTATAGGATATATAAAATTAGATATTATGTTAAAAGGAAAAAAGAAAAAGAGTAAATATAAATGAAAAAAATCTTACTCAATGGTCTCTATTAAGGCCCCTAAAATTTAATGGGTATGCTTAAACTGATTACTCAATACACTTTGTCTCTGATATGCTTGTCAATTTGTATCTCTTTGTTATATTTATCATTAGAGTGGATTCTCGTCTTCAGAAATTATCAGGACAATGGCAGCCAGGGCAGTCACAGTGACAACACCCCAACTCCACCAATAGAGTCTGACAGGCAAAAGTCTAAGTATTGGCTTAGGGGCACTAATTAAATGACTAACCAGCATCGTCATATAATTTAATTAGCGATAACCCGGGACAGAAAGGGACGGATGGCTAGGAGTACTGTAGAAAAGAATCAAAAGCCGTGGGATTCCGAGCAAGAAACAAATACTAAGCCTACTGTTGGTAACCGCCCCATCATTGCTGAGGTTTTTCTCTCATTGGTTTATCAGCTAGGTGTCCCAATCAAAGCTTAATTAAGACTCTACATTGAGTACACGTAATGTGTCACTTTCTAATTAACGGGAGATCATGCCGTTAATTACTCATTGTTAATGGTGGCTGGATAAACAGTTCTTTATCTTTGTGAGCAACGGCCGTTTTAATTGGGAAACCAATAATTTTGATCATTTTGAAGGTTGGTGTCATGGTATCATTATTATTTTTTTTTTTCAAAAAATAGATAATATTATTATTTAAAATTTTTTTCTTTTTATTTGAAATTAGATCAAGTTATATTTAATTTATTTATAATATAATTTATTATCATATATAATATAACTCATATATAATATTTTCTCCTATCAAATGAATCAACATTTTCATCAAAAATTCGGACTCCCCTGTTTACTTATTGCATGCAAAGTGTTTGACGAGAAATATTAGATTTAGAGTAGAATCGAATTTATTTAATACTACTTGTGACGAATCTCATTTGCCGTTGTGAGTGGTGAGTGACAAGGTCATCAACTAAATATTGTCCAAAGCCGTCGAGTGGTATTTTTATCATTTTCGTCTATATATAAGTGCCTCAAAGATTCCAAGTAGCTATCAGTTGGAGTGCCTCAAAAAAATTCAGAGTCCATCTTACTCTCATTTCTTTCACTCGTGTATTTTATTAACTAAGCAACAGTTTTTCCGTTCTTATTTATCAGAAAAAGGTAAAGAAAGAAAAGAACAAATTCTTAATAAACATCCCAAAAGATGAAACGAGCAACCCCAAATCTCCGTATTACCAAGGCATATCTTGTAGAAATGGACCAAATGATTGTAAATTTCAACGCAAACGGGTCATAGCAACTTAGTAGTATGCCAAATCTTCGCGTCTTGTTTTGAACGTGGTCCATTACAGTGAGTTCTGCTTTTAATTCCACAATTTTAATCAATGTATAATTTTCAACTACAGTCAATATAAGTTCTGATCCATTTTAGAACGTAGACTGAAACATATTCTATGAGAAAAAAAAAAAAACTGTTTTACACGCTCATTTGTGAAACTGGGCATCTCTAGAGACAGTATTCAATTCTCCTTCTGCAAACACGAGGCTTTTGTTGGAAAGGGATAGAAAATTATTTTTTGTTAGGAAGTTTGTTTTTTTTCAACATTTTATTTGTCTTACCGAAAAAAAAAAAAAAAAAAAAAAAAGCACACCGTCCGCCACACAACACGCAAAGTGGCGGTTGAGTAGAACATGCGTATGGTTTCGGTTGTTTTCCTTAATATTTTTCCAAGTCATTGCCAAAGGGATGAATTAGGACATTGTGTCCATGGGATGAATTGGGCACATTTTTTTCTAAAAAAATTGGCATTTATGAAATGTTAATGAACTCAAAAGTTAGTTTATTTACATATAAACATAATAATCTTAATTTTAAGAATACATGTAATACATATCAATTTAATCATGCAATAACAAAATAGGGTCCTAATTTAAGGGATTCATCTGTAAGATTTAGTTATGGGTATAATTATTGTTGCATGTCAAGTTATTATTCCAATTCCAAAGTCGAAATTGCCGTTTCCCTTTTGAGCATTTGGTGGAAATGACAGAAGCCTCTTTTGAGCATTTAGTGAAACTATCGAGTTGAAGTTTTAATTAAAGCAAATTACTAAAAAAAAAAAAAACTAATTCCATTGCTATCCCAATCGCGCACTGTTATGGCGAGCCTGTCATCTCCTTCTGTTTTTTTTTTTTTTTTTTATTTTTGGCCTATTGTGTGACAAAGCCTCTAAGCTTGGAAGTTGGCATACGTTAGCCCCCTAATTCCCTCAATAGAGAAATGTCAGTATTGGCAATACTTTATACCAGTACTTGACATGGAGTCGACATAAAACGGACACATAAAAGGAAATAAGGCAACGGTGGTACATTAATGCGCAAGGCAACAAAGTCGAGAGAGGCCAGATGCGGGTTTTGGCATTGACATCAAGAAAGGATGCATGTGTTGCGGCCAAAGAGCAGCAGGTTAGGGCATTGACATAGAGGAAAGGGTGGCTAACAGGGACCCGCACAACAACACAACAGGCTGGCGCATAGGCAGGAGTCCAAGTCAGCAACATAGAAGGTCGGTGCACGGACAAGGGGTCCGAGCCAGCAAGGCATGAGACTAGTGCACAGGCAAGAGTCCGGACCAACAATGAATAAGGTTGAAGCACGGGCAGGAGTTTGGACCAGCAACAAGCAAGATTGGCACATGGGCAGGGGTCCAGGCTAGCACCCGAGCTGGGCAGCAGAAGGACAGATGACAGCGTAGACGAGGCTCTCAGCCATGCACCATGAAAAGAGGAGTTCATGGGGGACATGGGGGAGAACCCACTAAATTTCTGTAACCCTAACTGTAGAGAACATGGGAGAAGTATAACTGCATGGGTTTGATGTGTTGGCAGTCTTTCCTTGAGGCAAAGAACACATGACAGTTAGCAGGTGTAAGTTGAACTAGTTTAAGTGAGGTGGCAGGCTCTTCTTGATTGTAGACTTATGTTTTATCTAACTTGTAGGAAGTAGTGAGAAATGTCCCACTAAGTATGATTGACTTGACAGTCAAGTCATGAGCCTATATATAAGTGTGTAAGGTGTCTGCCAAGAGATATCAAGAATACTTGCATATATCCAAACACAAGAGAGAAAGAGTAGAGTGAAAAACACTTATAACTCTTAATAATTCTTTGTACTTTGTATTAAGTAGTAAAAGTTGGGAAAGTTTCTCGTAAGAGTATCGTTGTTTCTCTGCGTGTGAGTATGTATGAGTTTGGCTGAGACTAAATAGACTGCTTAGTGCCATGTCAAGGTTAAAAATTTATACGTAACAGTTGGCCTGTGACAGCAGACGTAGCGGCAAGTCTCGCAGACCAAACTATAATTGTTCGCGGCGCCAGTAGAGCCCACCTCGAGAAGTCGAGGAAAGCAAAACATTTCACCTCCGCGCAGAAGTGCAGTGCGCGATTTCATAATTATTGATTAACAAAGTATAAAAAAGACGTATACAATCATTAAACCAAAAAATGATAAATGTTGCCCATAGGTAGATTTGAAATATATAAAAAAAATTAACTTTAAACTCATATAAATTTTTATAATTAAATTTTAAATATTTTTATATTTTTATTTAAATTTTATATTTTAAATTTACAAAGGGAGAGGAGGGGAGGAAAAAGGACAGGAGTGACCTCTAAAGTCCATGAGTATGATTATGGTTTTGGACTATCCCATGCAGCCAGCAGCAGGAATCTCTTGGGAAGTCGATTCGATCTCCTTGCTCCAGTCCCTCTCTCCCCGTATAAAAATCCCACCCTCTCCCTGCCTCTCGAGTACAAATGGCCTTGGGCGGTTGGGCTACCTTTCTCTTCAGCGGCAAAGCCAAAAGCCCGAAAACATAAAAACACCCAAAAAAACAAAACGAAAAGAAAGAAGAAAGTCGTGATGTCTTGTCTTTCCAGCTTCCACCTCTTGTCCACTGCCCCAGGCAGCACGCCACGATCTTCTTTCTCTCCCTCCTGCCCCTCGCTTCCCTTCCTTTTTCCTACTGGTGAGTATACTTCTTTCCTTTTTTTTTTTCTTTTCTATTTTCGGGGCTTTTTGCCATTTCTTCTTCTTCTGGCCGGCCGCCGCCGTACAACCTTTTTTTGTATCTATACTCCATAGATATTGGCTCCTCCCTCAACTCTCTCCGCTTACTATAGCCAGAAGGCCTTTCCCATAAAGCTCGATGGAAGAGTTCATTGGCACAGACTTTTACTGTTAGCTTGACACTACCAATTCTTTATTTATTTTTAAATTTTTTTTCTCGCTATTTTGAAGACGATAGACTGTCAGATATTGTTTTCTGCTGTGAGCTTGATTTTTGAATGGTCCTGAGAGATGTTTTCTTTCTCACTCTTTGCCTTTCCTCCTTAACGAAAGGGCAATAGACGTTTAGAATCAAAAGAGCGTTTGCAATTTGCTCGAAAGAAATCGATGGGATGACCACCTCGTAAATTTGTCCGCTGATGAGGCCATGTTATTAGAACAACCGCGTTTTGGTTTTAGTAATCACAAGAGGTCAAATAGTTTAATGAAAAGGAACACGCGTCCATCATTAATTACGACCGCGGAATGTTCATAATAATCCTGAGGTTATCAAACAGTATGTTCTTACAAGCAATCATACTGTTGTCGCTCTTCTTGCAGGTGTTTTGTCGTACAGGGCTAACGACAAAGGACTTAACTTTGGTTTCCGTCAAAGATGCTGGGCTATATCCAAGCCTCGCACTCAAGGTAAAGCTTCAAATGGCACTCTATTCTATATTTAATATCTATATTTAAAGAACAAACCCAATATAGTTGCAACTCCTAAGGTGAATTTTCAATACAGATATACAATAAAATATTGAATTCTCATATCGTAATTCTCTCTGTTTTTTATTTTTTAAGCAGAATATGCAGAAGTTTCGCAACGACAAAATGATCATTCGGCGACAAAGTGGCGTGAGATTGTGGAGGATGCACGGGGGGAAGCTTTCAAGGTGACTTGGGAGTTCTATACTTTTTGTCCTGTCCTCTCTCTCTCTCTCTCTCTCTTCTTTTTTTTGTTTATGCTTTTCGCTGTCCCCCGAAATAAGATGTACAAAATTGAAATTAAAGTGCTATTGCTTCTTCTTCTTCTTCTTCTTTTTTGTGTGTTTGTGTGTGTGAGAGACAGGTTTCTGTGTGGAATGAGATTAAGAGACGTGTTGAGACAATTAAATCCATGTTGAGTTCAATGGAGGATGGAGAGATAAGCATCTCGGCTTATGATACCGCGTGGGTTGCTATTGTAGAGGATCTTAATGGGAGTGGTACTCCTCAGTTCCCATCAGCCCTTCAGTGGATTGGGGACAACCAGCTCCCAGATGGTTCATGGGGTGATGAAGAGATATTTGAAGCCCACGACAGGCTAATCAATACATTGGGTTGCGTTATTGCATTGAAATCATGGAATATCCAACCTGACAAATCTGCAAAAGGTACAACAGGGTAATTAAGTAGTGGTCATTATAACGACAATTGCTCGGCGAAGTTAATTACCATGACCTTTGTTGTCAAATCGTCAGGACTGGCCTTTTTTAAACAAAACTTGTGCAAGCTGGAAGATGAGGATCCTGAGCACATGCCCATTGGATTTGAAGTCGCTTTCCCTTCCCTACTCGTGATAGCTCGTAGTCTAGGAATCGAAATTCCTGATGATTCTCGAGTCCTGAAAGAGATTTATGATCGGAGAAATATCAAGCTTTCAAGGTAGTTTCCAAGACCAAACATGGGCCATTATTATGTTGTCTCCTTTTCTCTATTTTTGCCATAGCCAGAAGGCCCTGTCTGTCTTTACGTGTTATGTGATGTAATTATTGCGTGTGTGAGATAGGATACCAAAGAACATATTGCACGAAGTTCCCACAACCCTGCTCCATAGCTTGGAAGGAATTGAAGGCCTGGACTGGGAAAAACTCCTAAAATTGCAATGTGAAGATGGGTCATTCTTGTTCTCTCCAGCCTCCACTGCCTTTGCACTCATGCAAACCAAAGATGAAAAATGCCTGGCATATTTAAATAAGACCGTCCAAAGATTCAGAGGGGGAGGTAGGAATTTTTGGCCATCTTTTTAATATAAGCAACCAAATGCTTGATTTCTAATTTTTATGAATTTGCATTTGGTCAGTTCCAAATGTCTACCCTGTCGATTTGTTCGAGCACATCTGGGCCATAGACCGCTTGCAGCGACTAGGAATCTCGAGATACTTCAAGCCGGAGATTAAAGAATGTGTTGAGTATATTCATAGGTATATATGCTGGTCAATACAGCACTTACAGCTAAGCATTCACTAATTAAGAGACCTACATACAAAAAGAAGATATTTTCCAATTGGCCAATGAAGCACCTGGATTTCTTCAGGTACTGGACGGGAGAGGCCATCTGCTGGGCCAGAAATTCCCAGGTTCATGATATTGATGACACAGCCATGGGATTCAGGATACTTAGATTACACGGCTACGAGGTTTCCCCCGGTAAATTTATGGCATAATTACAGACCCCTTTAAACTGCAACTAAAGATCTAGTCAAATAGGGGCCATAGCATTGTTGTAATGTGATAATGTCCAATTCCTTTACCGTATTCTTCCGTAATTGGCAGATGTGTTCAAGTTCTTTGAGAAAGACGGCGAGTTTTGCTGCTTTTCCGGCCAGTCATCGCAGGCTGTCACCGGCATGTTCAATCTGTACAGGGCCTCCCAAGTCCTGTTTCCCGGAGAGAAGATCCTTGAGGACGGCAGGAAATATTCGTCCCAATTTCTGAGACAAAAACGTTTTGTCAATAAACTCCACGACAAATGGATTATAACCAAGGATTTGGCGGGAGAGGTACCATCCGTCTTATTGCTTGTTGATACATCTGATTTTGATTTGATAGAACAATTTTTTGGAATGTCGCTCCTATTACTCAATCTAAACTACACGACAATTTGGGATTTTAAATTGGAGACCGGAATTTGACTTACACCATTGAACAAATGCATATTTTCTTTTAACTCTCATGCATTTATTTAACCAATGATTACATAGTTTACATCTCATAATTTTCACCTCATTGCTTGATATTTATAAAATCACCGGTAATTACATTAAGACCATTAATTATATATTTATAATCCTTAAACACATAATTATTACTGTTGAAGGCATATTGGTACTCACGGCAAAACTAACTGAAAACAATTGGGACAGGTGAAATACGCACTGGACATTCCATGGTACGCGAGTTTGCCGAGGCTGGAGTCCAGATTCTTTATTGAACAGTATGGTGGGGAAGATGATGTATGGATTGGCAAGACTCTTTACAGGCATCTTCTTCTTCTCAATTCCTCTTTTATTATTCTTTTTCTTTCTATTTCTTTGGTCAGAAATGTTGTTCTTTGTTCAACTGTCGTATTTAACTTAATTTTCTTTTCTCTCGTCATTGGTTGACCTTAGCGTTATTCCCAATCCTTCGAGATAATGAAAGCATACAACATTTAGCTGTGCAACCTTCACTCTCAGACGTTTTTGAACTTTCAAGACCAGAAAGTCGACTTGGTTTGGACATTCCCATGGCCGATTTCGCTATGGCTATGCTAAAATAATTAGTGCCCACCAAAGCTTAATTATTGAATTCTCACGATTAGATTGTAATAAAGAGAACAAAAAGGACAAAAGTAGTCGGAAAGGGGCCCCGTAGTTGGGACAAATCATTAGGAAAATCAGTTCACCATTTCACTGCAAAGCAAACCAAATCGTTAATGGAATTTTTAAATCTGATATTTCCGTATTCAATTTTTCATTTTTGTTTTTCATTTGATAGGTTATATCCTGAGGTAGGGTATAAGTCAATCTATTAATACTAATGAAATGTAGTACGCGAACACAAAATATGGATGCAATTAAAAGTACACAAATGAAAATTATAGAAGTAAAATTAAACTATTAAGTCTCACGCATCAAAATATTAAAATAAGTGTTAATTCGATTATGTCTAAAATTTTATTTATTCTTGTATTCATAAACGTGTCTCATTCCTATTTATTCTTATATTCATGCAGGATGCCGTATGTGAACAACAACGAGTATTTGCAGCTCGCCAAGCAAGACTATAATAATTGCCAAGCGACGCACCGAGTTGAATTGGACAATTTCCGAAGGTAATAATAACCTGAACAAACCTCAAAAGCTTGACGAACATATGAGGGTGTGAGTGAATATAATATTTTTACAGTTATAAATAAATACATACATACACGTATCATCCTCTTATTTGGCACGCGCTACACGTGACACACAGGTGGTGCGAAGAATGTAATCTGGGAGATTTTGGTCTTGGCAAAGGAAGCCTGCTGTTAGCTTATTTCCTGGCAGCAGCCAGCATATACGAACCAGAAAGGTCCGGGGAGCGGCTCGCGTGGGCTAGGACTAGGGTCTTGGTCGATACCATCGAGTCTTACTTCAATCAAGGTTACAACTCTATGGAGCAGAGGGGAGCTTTTGTCCATGAATTCAAGAATGCTTCTAGCATGCCAGCAGGCCACGCAAATGGAAGGTAATTACTAATGTCATTTAATACCACGACCATCTTTGCGCATACAAATGATTTTTTTCCTTTTTCTTTTTCTTTTTTTTTTTTTGTTTGTTGAGTTAATACATTCAAATGAATTTTATAACTTAATAAATATTTAACATATAAAAAAAGATATAATAACATTGTAGTATTATTTTTATTTTAAAAATAAAATATTTTTTGAATTAAAATTTATAATTTTTAAATTAAATATGACATGGTTCTAATTGTTTAATAATTATATTCTTCAAATGTACAATCCAAGTAAAAAAGTCTCATATCCTTTCATTATCTCTTTTTTAATCACGACTAATGGAATCATCCTAGAAGGGTAGATCATAGCTTCCAAAATGTTGATTCTCATTCTTAAACTGAAATTTTGCAGCATACATAATCGTGGGTTAGTGGTTAGGACGGAACTATAAGTGATAATTTGATTTGAGATCATAGAATGAAAGATATATAAAGACATCCAATGTATACGAGGGATTGATTAGTTGTGTCCGGCAGGAATTTGGATGCTAAGAAAAGACGGGAACTCGTCAAGCTGCTTCTTAGAACTCTAAATGATATCTCCATGGACGCATTGGTGGCTCATGGTCGAGACATTAGCCACAGTCTACGTCATGCTGTGAGTGACCGAATCAACATTCATTTTTTTGGTCAAATTTATACGAATATAAATAATTTCGACGCATGATAAGTACAGATTTATCTATTATATTATCGTTACTTATTATTATATAGTTCTAATTTTTTGATATATAATCAACGAGACCATAAATGTACAATGATACTTGAGTGTGAACAAATTTTCAACATGTGATGGAGCCCTTCATTTTTATGCACGAAATTCCACTCGCACCCACGCCACATGCAGGAGCATTGCTGGGTCAGTAATACCCTTATAACTAATTCGTTGGCGAGGCATCGTTTTCCAAATGTTTATAAAACTAAGCTATGAAATTTGGGAAAGAGACAAAATTGTCTGTTTCATTTCTACTTCGGACAAAGTAATGTTTTTAAAAATCCAACTGTTCAAGGCACCAGCAGCATTGGCTTCAATGTGCTAATTGGCCTTTGTTTTCTCTTTCGCCCCTTTTTAATCATAATGTAGTGGGGACAGTGGCTGCTGAAATGGGAAGGGGCGGGAGACAGGCACCAAGGAGAAGCAGAACTATTGGTGCAAACAATTAATCTAGCGGCTGGCCGTTGGGTCCCTGAGGAGCACTCGACCCATCATCCTCTGTACCAACAACTCGCCCACCTGACCAATGGCCTATGCCATCGGCTTGGTCATTACCGAAAGCCCAGGGTGAGTGACATACAAGGCAACAAATGTGTCGGCACTGTTATTTTTGTTGCATGCACTTTTCACGCTCTACTTGGTGCCATTTCGTTCTCAATTGTGTCGGCACTTACAGTGACTATGTTTCTTAATAATACTTGTATATCTTTCTAGTAATTAACTAGTGTTCTAGGCTTCCTACGGATAATGTTTTACATTTTAGACTTATCTTAGTTGATTAAAATGAAAGGATTTTCTATTTTGATCAAATTAATTTAATATTAAATAATAGGAAATAAAAAATTTGAGTGAAACTTAATTTAAAAAAATAAGTGAAATTCTATTATATTAAATACGAGATTGTATGTTATATTTAAAAAAACAAAAGAAAACAAAACAAAAGGAGTAAATATAGAAGAAAAAATCTCCACTTAATGGTCCCTATTAAGGCCCCCAGAATTTAATGAGGCATGCTTAAACTGATTGCGCGTCAATTAAAGAAGGATAGGGCTTGGTGGAGTCTTCACTTTGACTCGGATATGCTTGTCAATTTGTATCTCTTTGTTATATTTATCATTAGAGTGCATTCTCATCTTTTGAGACATCAGGACGATGGCGGCCAGGGCAGTCACAGTGACAACACTACAACTCCACAAATAGAGTCTGACATGCAAAAGCTTGTGCAATTAGTTTTCCAAAACACCTCCATGGGGAAGGACCACGACCTGAAGGAGACGTATTTCTCCGTGGCCAGGATTTTTTACTACAGTGCCATCTGCGATCCTTCTACCGTTGACAATCACGTTGCCAGGGTACTCTTCGAGAGAGTGTACTGATATCTGATGATTTCATTCGTTATGGACATTCTCGTAAATATATTAATAATTGTCGTCAATGAAGAAATCGAAAGTAAATGAAGCATGGTTCTTTCAATTCGCAGTGCACATTTTCAGGTGGTTAACAGAAGATGATTCGGAGCATTATATCTAGCACGCTATAAGCCATCGTTTTGGCCTTGTGTTTTACAGAATGTTCAACACCAAAAGTGTCACCTCGGGTGCTCTTGAATGGCTACAAAGTTGAAATTAAATTGATTGACCGAAATGATTTAACCCCATGATCATCCGATTCGCAAAATGGCTAGTACTTTCAGATTTCCTGAATTCAATTTAGTCTACTCCAGAGGTCTTTGCAAGACAAATGTTCCATCGTGACATTTGAAAAGTTAAACTCGACACGTAGAAAGGCCCACGCGTGTGTTAGTGTTCTTAGAACATCCAAAGTAGGAACGTGGATTAGATGCAAGTGGACATAAATGGAAGACCACATGAAGTTGTTCTGGAAAGCGTCTCCACCCCTTTTGATGTTGTTGGAATAATGGCTTCCCCGTAAATGCAATGTGCGCCGAACAACTAAATGGAATTCAAGATGTCGCGGAAGAAGATGGTTTATGGAGTTATGGTGTTGTCTTCAACATCATGTGAAAATTGGTCATATCCCCCATCTAGAAATTTGGGTGTCCCGTCGATGAAATCAGCAAAGCAAATACTCTCGATATTTTCTCCACTTCAATTACCCGATCATCATTTCTTTACACAGCACAACACCAACTGATAATTATGAGTCGACTAGCATGCTTACTTGATTTAGCATGTCTGCTGACTGACCCTTCAAGTGAACATGAACTTTCAATGCTAAGGTGTATGGGGAACATGCTGCTAGTCTTCCGTGGCAACCACAAAAAGGCTAGTGGAGGATTTCTGTCCTTGCGATGATACTTTAACAGGAGGCTTTGAGACAGCTTACTATTCTTAAGATATTCGTACTCTACAACTGAATAATTAAATGCTGCTTTTAATATTTCAACCAAAAGTCTAATCAAACAACTCAGATACTTAAAATTTGATTTCAATTCCAATTATGATCTATAGTAAAATTGCTTGCCACTGATAGTCGGGTGCTCAAAATCATGGCTAATTTGAACCCCTGAAAGAAGGAAACTACTCAAGGTGAGAATTGTTCCGATTTTAGAGCCAAGGCCATATCTTGTAAGGTGATTTTTAGTTTGACTTTTTATATTTTTTTTAAATATAATTTTTTTATAATATTAATAGATAAAACTTTTTTATAAATAATAAAATAATAAAATAAATTTATATAATGTGTTATAAAAATAAATAAAATATAACATGCATTAATTTGTAAACATTAACATGACGTAATTTTCAGACCCGGAGATATGCCTGGCCCAGACAAACACGCAGGGTGGGACTGGGGCACGGTAGAGAGAGAGAGAGAGAGAGAGGCAGGGGCCCCAGTACTTGCGGGGGATCATTGGACTCTGCGTGGTTTGATATAGACACGAGTAGCAAAAAGTACATAGCATGAACAACAAAAGGAGGATCTGAATTATGGCTTCATGGCTATGGCCTAACATAGACCATGAGATGTTAGGATAGGGAACAGAGACAAGTAGAAAACAAATGGAAAGGCCAGGAGCCCAGGACACGAGAGTATCGGATTTAAAGTAAAACGAACTTTATGTTTTTGGATGGAAACCCATTATGGCAAGCCCCCCTTTTGATCTCCATCACTGCTTTTGTTGCATTATGTTTCTGGATCAGAACAAACAAGCGCACGTGGGCTCCGCTTATTTTGTTGACATTCTGCTTCTCTCGCTTGTTTCTTTACTTTGAAAACGGCAGGCGCGCAGGAGGGCACGGGACCCTATCTGTTCAACTGAGAATCGCCAAGGAATCAATTTGGGCCGGTGGGTTTGATTTTGATGTCTCGATAGTGGCTAGAGAGTGGGGACCTGGAACTAATATGGTGGGGAATAGTTATCTCCAAGAAACGATTTTCGTCAAACACCAAATGGAACTGAAATCCGTGCCTTTAAGGCTGCTGTACGTTACAGTCACAGATACTGTCCCCAAGCAAGATGGACCTGAAACTTCGTGAAAACTGGAAGAGACTGTTCCTTAACAGCGGGTAGGCGACCCCTTGCAATCCACTTTTCCCATAACTGCACTCGCCGTCCCCAGTCATGCGAAACAATTATTTTCTCAGAAATTAGACCAAATGATTGATGATAATTTCTTTTTCTTTCTTTAAATTTTTTTTTTAAAATAAAAGTAAGAGAGTCAGAGAGGTGAGAAAAGGAACAACCCACCTGCCACTTGTTAGCCACTTGCACTAATGTTTATCGAAGCCTTCATTTGTCCGGAATTTTATTCATTACTTGCTCCGTACTATACTACGAGTTTTTGGCTTCTTTGTTCTTTTCCGTCTTTGTTTTTAATGACACGAATTCATACTCTCGTATTTGATAAATAATGGATCAATGATGGCCGACCTAGCTTGCCCTATTGAACAAACGCTAATGGTTCGAAATGAAGGAAGCAGATATGAAGACAATCCTATTTTGACCAGTCAATCCAGAAATCGTTGACGAAGTTATAGGCGCATTGATTACAGAGTGATTGTCCGCCCCAGTTGAAGTTGGAGCCCCAGCACTGCTATCATTCCACCGTTGAGTCTGGTCTTCTGTATCCAGTTCTATGACTGCATGTAGACCTTGTACAGAGTTTGGAACTTGGTAGCGCACACACGCCCAGGGAAGAGAGAGAGCGAGATTGATTCGGGCCAGAATTATGACAAATGGTTAATTAACAAACAAGGGGAAGACAACTTGATCCCGAAGGCTTTTACAATCATCCAAGCCCCACAATGGAAGCCAACTCCATTAAACAACCTGCAATTATTTGTGGCTGCAGGAAATTGATCATAGTATCGATTCAAGTGTAGAAAATGACCATTGTCCTCGAGTTATTAATCAGCCATTTAAGTCCACTTGCTCTTAGCAAACAACTCCTTCCTAACATCGCAGAGGCATAAGTAAGAGACAGAAGAAGAGTTGCATATCCTTTGGATGACAATGGTTTCACAAATTTAACAAGCACTTTGAAAACTAGAAGAAAACAGAGAAGTTAAAAAAGAGCATGTGGATACTAGGACAGATCAATAAATTCACGAGATAAGATATCCCTTGCAAGAAAGTAGTCAAGCCAATCACAATGCCTGGACACAAGTGCTTTGTGTAGCTTGGTAGAGATACGGCACCTTTCCTGCAAATGTACGTCAGCTTCCCTGACAGTGCTAACTTAATAGAAGAAAACTCCCAATACAGTGTCTTGAAAAAAATGCAACTAACTGAGAGAGAGAGAGAGAGAGAGAGAGAGGTACCAATCCATTGGCTGCAGCTAATTCTCAACCTCGCCAAACTGGGTCGTTCATCTAGACAACCAAAAATTCAACCTCGTCTGCACTTTCCTCATGGACTGCATAACCGGAATCTTGACCCTCATTGCCACTACTCTGGCCACTACTGTAGCTACTCTCAGATGTAATAAAGAATGAATCATCTGATGATGCTGATGATGAATGAATGTTTAGTGGCGGATGCAAGCCAACGTCACTGCCTAGGTCACTATCAATCATTTGCTCAATCTCAACAAAACTGCAAAACCAATAATTCCAACCATGGAAATTTAATTCAAGAATCCCATCAACATTCAATAATTCATTCACTTCAGTCTTTCCTTCAGTACACATTGCTTTAACAAGGATAATGAAACAGAGTTTGTAATTTGCTGCTTTCAAGTACAACTTAAATCAACTCACCTTCCCTCTGATGGGAACTCAGCCAGCAAGCACATATCAGGCCTTGCTTCTAGTACTTGCTTTGTAGGAATGATACTGCACGAAAAGTACAAAATCTTCCCAATAAACATTGACCCAAAAAGGAATGTAGTTCAAAGATGATGAATCCAGAAGGAGAGGTACTACCTCGAATTGTAACATCTATGATACCAATCACCTTCAAAAGCTAGACCTTCCCTATTTGATATATCCTAGTGCGCAACGATCACCAGAGTTAGAAGAAATCTTATCATGGAGCTGAAATTACAGAATCAGATTAGCAGTAAGCAAGACAACAACTTTATCAATCTACCCACAAGATGTCGAAGAAACTTGTAGTCTCCCGCAAGAACAGATGTTAAGAGCCGAGCAACTTCCATCTTCACATCACAGTTGAACAATAAATTCAGAAGGCCACAAAAGAGTGATAGATGGAAGGAGGGTGAAGGAGAGAAGAAATTGTATACCTCTTTGAGATGCATGCAATCTCGTAAAATCAAGACCTCCAGAAGATTCCCACCTGCAGCACCTCCAAGGTTCCTATTTAAATTTAAGGAAAAAAAATCAAAAACCTAACAGAGTTGAAATACAAAAAGGGTACCAAAAAGGGTAAGAACTGCCACTGTAGTCCATGTCTGCTACACACCTCAAAAAGTTTCCTGTGATTGAATATGATGTTGAGAAATCAACATATTTTAGTTTTTGAAATCCCTGCACAGTAGTCAGAAAGGTAACTTGCCAGAATTCAATTACCAGACCCAGAGTCAATGTTTAGCATTTTATTCACTACATTCAAACAAATTAAGCAGTAAATGCATCTGTTCTAAGTAAAACAAACTAAATACCAAATGCTAAAATTGAAAAGGAAAATAAATGTGTGTGTGTGTGTCAATTTGTTGCATTATGCCCCACTCACTATTTGCCAAGACCCAACTTCATCAATGTGGGAAACAATTGCTAAACCATGGTTGTTGAAATGTATAATATTCAGCTGATCAAGAACATCCAAACTGCATTTTGACCAAAAAAAGAACATACAGACTGCATATTTAATATAGAAGTCAGAGAAGAATGAATTTTACCAAAAACATTTATGTGAGTTGGGCTTAATTATGCAAATTCCCGTTTTCCCATTTTGAACATAGAATTTAAGTTTCCAAAAGTTGATGTGATCTTAGCCACACTGGGAGAAATAAATATGGGTTCTCAAAGCAATACGCTCAAAGGGACCAGCAAAGAAAGCTTGTTTACATCACCGAGTAACAAAAGCACATATATTTGACAAACACAAGTTGACAATGGACAAAGTGATACAATTTCGAGAGAATTCTTGTAGATATCCATATTCTCTAGAACTCCAGTATCAATTCCTAGAGTTAAAAATATTAATCCAACAAAGCCTCTGCCTCCATCCAGCAGGTTTAGGTATTAATTCTTGTCACATTCACCTTGTTGCATATAAACAGCAATCAAACAGTTCATGCAACAGATTAAAGCAGTAATTAAGCATTGCTTGGAAAGGAAACAAAAGCACACATTAGTTGTATCTGCATTTAAAATTTGCCTGGAAACAAGAGATTTGCAGTTTTTAAAGGAGCCTTGACTGGACTAGCCATGAACATACCTTAACAAGTATGCGAACTTTACAATCCTGCAGCTTAAAACCTCTAAGAGCCAGAGAAGTTAATTTCGGACAAAAATTTACTAGATCCACACAGGTTGATGATTTCAAACTGTCATCCCTTCCTGATTCAGGACATGCTCATGGTTAGCAAAAACTCTTAAAAGCATGGATACCATGAATCCCCCATAGTTAGCTCACCTGCTTTTGAAGATTCAAAAAACAAACGCTCTATCAAGGGACAATTCATGCTCACGGACACTAGTGTCTGCCTCAATTCAACATGTCTGCTCCACCAAAAAAAAGAGGATGGAATAAAGTCACCTACTAATAACAGCATCTTCTGAATATGGAATTATTAAAAGACAGAAGAGAAGAAACGAAAATACTTTATGTGCTGTCATAACTCACAACCTGATTAAGATTGTCAAAAAAGAAAAAAAAAAAAAATCCATGAGAGGACCCAAAATTAATGGTCCAGAGGACAGAGACTACAAAAGATATACTGATAATATTTATTGCTTCTCCAAATTGAAGAGTCAGGAGGTGGAAACAGCATGCAAAGGATCACTGCCATTACTCTTTGTCAACACTTACTTTCCTTAATTAACTCAACAGCTTATGCATCCTCACATAATCTCTAGTGACTACTGTCTAGTGCAGAATTTTGTTTAAAATTCACAAACGGATGAGCACAGGTAGATCAGCTTTTAGAATCACAAAAGTAGGGCAAATTACATTTTACACCATAAATTTAGAGGGTAATTACCATCCATATTCTGTATTTTTGGA
This sequence comes from Bruguiera gymnorhiza, assembly GCA_020883675.1. Classification (NCBI taxonomy): domain Eukaryota; kingdom Viridiplantae; phylum Streptophyta; class Magnoliopsida; order Malpighiales; family Rhizophoraceae; genus Bruguiera; species Bruguiera gymnorhiza. Next base: position 772,574 of record JAIRCJ010001053.1, read on the forward strand.
AATTACCAAAAATATACCATGACTAACGGAGGTTAGTAAGAATGAACGGAATTCATAAAAAGATTATATTGTCCTCATATATAAACTAAATACTTAAGACCAAAACACAATCTGTTGAAGTGTATAATATTTATATTTATATAACTTAAAATCTACTTATATGATTTAAGATTCATTTATTTCTATTCGATATGGGAGTCAGGTCGTACCTAATCCATTCATGATATAACTCATCTATGACATAACCCGTTCATAATATTCTCTCTCATTGAATCTATCGACGTTCTCGTCAGAAATCGGGACTCTCTCTGCCTACTTCTTGGCAGGAGATATCGGAGTTGGGCTCGGCTCGGCTCGGCTCGAATACCATTTGTAATGAGATCATTATTTTCTCCCCAAAAAACAGTTTGTTGAGGTGTACAGTACACATACTTATATAATTCAAGATTTCTCTCTTCCTATCTAATATGGGAGTTGAGTCGTACTTAACCTATTCATGATATAACCCATCACTATTCGTAACATAACCCGTCACCGTCCGTGACACTAATCTCTGCTTCTCTCATCTCTCACACTGTCTATCATCCCTCACGACTCCCCTCTCTCTCTCTCCCCCTCTCTCTCTCTTAGAATTTCAATTCTTTCTTTCTCTCGTGAGAAATTGTAAGTATTTATTTTCTCCCATACCACTTTGATGAATTGTTTTCTTTGTTTGGGAACCATTTATTTTAGGGTTTTATTTTTATTCTTTTATTAGGTTTGTTAAAAAAGACATTCTTTCATTAGGATTTGTAATAAATTTTTTAGATTTTTTTTCAACTAATTAATCTAAGCTTCCTAATCCTGTTAGGTTTTTAAAATACAGTTGGGTCTTTTCAATGGATTTGATTTGGTTTTGCTTTGGATTCCAACAGTTTTCAACCCAAAAGTGGTGGTGTTGGGGACAATCACACCTAGATAGGTATGCTCTAAGTTTGATTTCCCATGGAAGAAACAATGTGTGCCAGAAAGATAAGGTTCTGCCCCATTTACTTGCTGTTTTGTTTCTTTTTCTGGCAGTTTGAGGGTGTTATATTCATTTTTTTTTGTTTCTTTTTCTGGCAGTTTGAGGGTGTTATATTCGTTTTGTTTTTGTGTTTTGTGCTGGGTTTCATTTGAGAAGATGAAGAGACTGTGTTCCTTACTTTTCTTATGTTTGAAGGGAAATTTTTGTTGCTTGCTTTTTGCTCACTGAGGGAAAATAAGAAATCTTATTTGTTTGCACCATATATCTTACCCCTATCTTCACTCTTTTGCTGTTCTTTGCAATATTAGGTTTTAATTGTGTGCTATGAGTCTTGGCAGCTTGCTCAATTGTGTATATGAGATAGAATTTGCCAAAACCTGGACATTTGGGTACAGGGCTGTGAGTATGGTTGGGTCTTTGCATAAAAATATGGCCTCAGATGGACAATATGAAGGTATGAAATGTAGTGTGATGATATAGGAGCAAGGTCCCTCTTTATTCGGTGGAGAGCTGCTGGTACTTTTTTTGCAGATTGAATAGTCTTCAAGGGCTTTGCAACCTTCAGCTATATAAATGCACATTCTGTACTGTATCTTTGTTATTATGATCCTGTCTTCAGCTATATATATGTCTAGGAGTTTGTTTTTTTTTTGGGTCTTGGGGGTGGTATCTTGGCAGATTGGTGTGGCTGGACAGAAGTAATGCATATTTTTCTTCAACAGTAAAGAGGGTATTTTCATCACTTTGCGGAATTTTTTCTGGCATTTTTCTAGTTAATTCTAACTTTTACTAATGGCAGATGGACGGAAGATGTTTTTTGTTACTGCATTTAAACTATAGTATGTCTTTGTAATTTCAAAAAATGCAGGCATGAATGGTAATTACCCTTAATTTTAGGGTGTAAAATGCAATTTACACCCTCAAAAGTAGGTACATAAGGTACAGTGATCTTTAAACAAAACACATTTGGATACGCTTCCAAAGGGCATCACACAGACTCAAATTCAAGTACCTATATGTCCACCTCTTTACATCTGTGCTTACGTTCCATCTCATACATAACAACAAAGTTCAATTTCACAAGACACATCTATGTAATCTACTTACTAATCAAAATTATGTATGTGCATGTGCATGAGGATGAAAGATTTACTTGCAATGCAGAGGTTGAGTGGCTGGTTCGCGGAGAATAATATGCCCCAAGGGGTTTAGCGTAGAGCCATGCTAAATTTATTAAATATCTTAAAGTTGGCATAAGTAATCCTGCATCTGTCTACCATGCCATCTGCCTAGTGCAATATCTGAAACCACCAGCAAGGAGCAGAATTCCAACTCAAGGAAACTTACAGGCCAACGATTTCCAGATCAAGTAGAGATGGACATGCTGAAAGTGCCCCACAGAGTGATGTGTTATCTAGTCTTTCAATATTGTATAGGTGCAACCTTCTCAAGAGAGTCCTAAGATTAAGAAAAAGTAAATAATTATTAAGGAAAACACGGAAAAAATATTAATCAACAAGGCTTTAAGATCAAATATTGAAAGCTACCCAGCAGCACTGCTTTCCCCACTCAAAGGATTTAAGCAGGATCTAGTAAGGATGGATGATTCCTTCCCTTGTCTGGTCTTTTTATCATTCCATGAAAAGTTAGAGAAATCTACAGAATTCCTGATGCTATAAACCAATGGCTGACAAGACCCAGGAGATGAAATTGGGCCTGGAACAATGCCCAGCTTGAGAGACCTAAGCAACCATTCAAGACAGAGTTAAACGGGAAATTCTGAAGGATAATGACTTTATGCACGTGAAACACATTAACATTCATATAGAACAAGATCAGCAAATAAAACATCACAGCTACATTATGCAACACCACAAAAGTCTTGTGGGCATTCAGAAAATCTTATTTTACCCCAAACAGATATCTACTGAAGACCTTCAAGCCATAGAGATGCAATGCTTTTCTTTACCGGGTTTAAGCAGATGCAAAACTTAATTCATCAGCATGGAATGGTTTGCACCCACTAGATCATCTCTGGATAATACAAAATAGAAGATGCTAAAAGCTGTATTAGCAGCAGGTTCAAATATGAATTTCAACTTCTGGATATCAAACTATTTCCTTTTTTTTTTTAACCAATAATATAGAAAATATGAACTTACTTCAAATATAAATGCTAGGCACACAACTTCCAGACGGACTACGGGAGTAACACAGAATAAGGAAATGTATACGGGAATTTCTTACTGAAGGGACTTTCCAGCACGCTGGATCATTGTAGAAACGACGGCATTATTGACTTTTGGGACAACAGTCGTCAAGTCAATATTGGCATAGCACAGGGGATCCATGGCACATTTTTGAAACATTGAACAACTTGCTGCAGCGTAGCACAGGCTTTGGGTATCCAGCAAAGAAAATACCTGCGCACAAGAAACGGAAAAGGCATGAATATAGGCATTTAAATCATCAGACCTTCAAAAATGATCGATACGAGAAATCGATCAAAACCTTGATGGTCAGATCGGAAGGGAGTGGCCAAGTGAGAGAGTTATGCTTGGAGGAGCGCTTTCTGGCGGAACGCTTGGCGGCTTCGATGAGAACGGTGCCGAATTTTAGGGCACGATCGGTGAGGAACGATTGATCTGCGTCGCAAGGGAAGGATTCGAGAATGCGCTCGAAGGAGAGTTCGAGGGAGAGCGAAGGAGAGTCCGCCAGGCATAGAAAGGTCTGGAGGAGAGAGTCCAACTCGCGGTTCATGTTTGGAAGCAGGGCAGCGTTTGCGGTGATCGTAGTGGAAGTTACGGCGCAGGAGGATACGAGACAGGGGCGTTTGGCCATGGAGGCTGCAGGGGGGAGTAGAGTACGGTAGCGGTGGTGTTCGGTGGACCATGTGATCAGGAAGAGGAAGAGGAACGGTGGAGTTTCGAGGGAGATTGAGTACGGTCGAGTGAATTTGTGACACCTGTCCGTATGCGGGAAGGACTGTTCGGGCTCTCTAGTTTGGGCTGCTGGCCCGCAACTGTACTGCTGGTCCGCTGCGGGTGGTTCATTTCCTCATCCTGTTCAGGAGTATCGCTTAAAAGTTAAAACGGAACCTTTCAGAACGTAACGCAGCGCAAGTGGCACCATCATTTCTCATAAACTTAAAAACGGGCTAAACTTCAACTTAAATTAAACTATAAGCCTATAATTTGTTTTTGTTTTTGCTTTTTTAACTTAAAAATCGAATCTTTAATTTAAAATTAAAAATTCATATAACTCTAACATTAAACTTTATGATTAATAATAACTTATAATTATTTTGATTGAGCTTGAATACAACTCAATTTATGTCCCATCGATTTTTCTTTTCTTTTTTTTTTTTTTGGGTTTTTGTATCTCATCTCAAATTATACAGAGAAATAACACATTCTACAAATACTAAAAATTTTGTACTAAGTAATATGACGTTAATAACTTTTGATTTTATACACGAATTTTGACTGTCTAAATCAATGTATAGGTTTGACATAGCACAGTCAATTAATCGATCCGTCCTGATCTTCCATACAGTTTTATCTACCTAAATTTATGCATTAGATTTTGACACAACATCTGTTAAAATGCGGAGCAAGGGATTTATTTTTTTCCTTTTGAGGACCATGGTTCAGAGGCGGGTATTTCCTTTTTCTTTCTTTTTTTTTTTTTTTACCTTAAAATAATCCAAAAGAATGTAACATGTTTTTAAAACAAGACTCCCTCCGTGGCACAGATACATAAAAATAAAACTAGCAGATTGATTATCTGTTAGAATCCAATACAACTCCCCGTTTAATTACAAATAGGCTCATAGTGGTCTTCTTCTGCATGCTAAATGCTCATAGTTTCCATATCCGATGCCAAGTCCCCTGGGACAAAATCTTCGTAGACTCTACACAGAACCCAATCATCTAGCTGACAAAATGAACAAATCCCGTATCAGTTCCATAAGCTGAAAATAACTGCTCTTGTATGTAACGTTAGTTTAACTTTGGGCCACAAACATTGCCATTTTATGTTGATGTAAAAGGACATTACAGTTAGTTGAGTATCTCAAAGGCAATACATATTCATCTGAAACTTGTATAAGCAATAATTTTTGCTAAAGCTGAAACGAGAGGAAAAGAGAGGCTAAAATTTTTACCCTTCCTTCCAAATGGTTACACGTAACTAGGCAATAATGGTGTAGTAATCTGTATTCGATCATGTACCAGTTTGTTTTGCAACTATTTTTCATGTCCCCTTCATAAAAACGTAGTTTTTGCTTGGTCCCTACCACCCCAAAATTGCCAAAGAGTTTCCCATCTGGATATTCAAATCCTTCCCAATAGCCATTCTTCCCTTGGTAAATGGGGAGCCATCTAGGTCCATCAAGGCAATGTCTTGGAGTCAAGACGTAGCATTCCTTCACCCTACATGCATCTGCTGTGTCTGCGCAAGCAAATAGAACACTTTCAGATACCCAAGAAAAAAAAAAGCAGAAGAGATCCACAAGGGTAACTGAGAAAGAAACCAATTGTTGCACGAGGTCCATATGTGCAATCCTCCATATATAAAAGCAACATATTTCTCAAACCAGCATCTTGCAAATGCAGGTCTGAATCCAACGACAGTCCCCATATTCATATTGCGACATGGGAATAATGCTGCGTTATCTGTTACCGGCATTCTTATATACTTCATCAGTTGTCCAGTTAACTACATTATGCAAGGGAAACAACGAAGAGAAAAAAAAAAAAAAATCATGAAAAGCAAACAACACGGATAACAACTTCTAAAGGACAACAACCTGAGAAGAGATCTTGGGGATGGAAGTCTCGGATATCTGCTACGATTAGGTTGTCTATAAGAACCGGCTGACATGTAAATTTGTTGTTGAGTTGATTGATCATATACTGGTCAACGTCCATTACGCCAATGGCCTAAAAAAGTCGGATCAAATATTAGGCTGCAACAATCCGTGGGTCAAGTTGTTCGGAGGATCAAAAACAAACAACAGCAATAACAACACAAAAGCAGACAAATGTTGCTTATTGCTGTAGGAAAATGGAGGTTGAAGCTGTCTGTTTGGTGCTAAGAAAAATGATCACAAAGGACTAATTACAAGGCAAATGCCCCCAATATAAGCAGTGCTACTAAAATTCTATCGCAAATTAAGATAAAACCATCGCCACGCAACTTTAGCTCAAATCACAAATGCCGGGAAAATGGGTATCCCCGAACGACGCCTTCCCTTGCCCACCAAATTCTTTACTTTCTTCAAGACTCAGAAGTGGGCAATTTCTCAGAAAAGAAAAAAACGAAAACCCGTTTCAGTTAATCTAAATTTCAACTTATCCTCATTTTTCTCATGCATCTCGTGCTTGGATAATCTGGTAAACTACGAGTTATTTCGCTTGGGCAGTTAATCGAACAGATACTGGGCAATATTGAAGACCCTATTAATCTCAACCGTCATTGTTATCCCTTACAAAATAATTACAGAGTATAGACAAAGAGAACGTTTAATTCTAACACGTAATTGCTTACTTCGCAGTTCGCACGCCCAGAGGAGTCGGGATTCAGAGGATGACGGGCTCCGCTTAGACTTGAACTACGGTACCGATTACTCGCCGAGTATAAATCACTGGCTACGGTTAAATTGCCACCAAATTTAAAATTTAAACTTAAATCTCAAACATCAAATATAATTAAAAGTTGCTTACCAATTAATTAAATTGAGAAAACAAAAAAACAAAGAGTCATAATATATATCAACTTAATTTCTCGACTTTTTTAAGACGATCTTATTAGTGTAAGAAACACTTACGTAAACAGGAATTTTAGAAAGTACATAGACCATACAGATTGAGACAGGCATTGGTTTTGAGTTTATATTGTGGGTTATTATTCAAAAATGAAAAAGAAAAAATAAAACTTAAAAAAAAAAGAAGCTGAAAATGTCCCAAAAAGCTGAAAATCTCCATGGACGTAATCAAGAAGGACAGGACTGGCCACGGTACCCAAAATTTAATCTGGATGCTTGTCCGACCCGATTTTCGTGCTCTACTGCTCGAAGCTAACGGAGCCCATCAAAACGCTGCCGGCTGCAGAAAATAAATACCTGGACACGAGCATTATTACACGAATGCCAAAACGACGCTAATTCTATTCCTTGGAAAATAGAACCATCACAGACCAGTAGGAATTTACAGCGTGTTGAAATTAGATTGATTAAAACCCAAGGTCTAATTCCACCGTGTTGAGTTTTAGGGGGAAACACCCACAAAAATCCGTGCTAACTAGGTACAGATTTGCGTATATATATTGACATTTGCGTATATATATATATATATTTACCAATTTGAATTAGATATTGAACTAAGGGGGGCAGCCTTCAAGCTAAAGTTCCTTTAGTTTAACTTGTACGACTATTTTCCCCACCCGAAAAGGTTGAAATAAGCGAAGAAAATAACAAAACTTGTGGCCATTGATTGACTTTTCAGGGGAAGCTGCACAGTGGATGACTTGACGCACGGGCTGGGACGGGCTGAGCAAAGAAGAAATCCCCCGACTCGGGGTGGGGGGGGGGAGGCCGAGACTGGGTGATTGGAAATGAACCTTTTGGCTCGAGAAACAGTTGAACCTCGAAAAAAAGAGGGTTTAGGATAATCAAATGTGAAAACATTAATGCGAAGTAGATTGTTATGGAAGTTTTGTTTCACCTTTGGGTTTAGCTCCCTCAACAAGTGATAGTAAAGTGAGGGTGACATGGACAGGACACCAAGAGGACATGTCTTCTTACATGATTGTCCTGAAAGGTAATGGTAATGGACGCAGAGGAACAATAATGTTTTAGGTGACCTCTGCCCAAGCAAAACATTAAAGTATTAACCCCCGTCTCTTATTTCCTTCCAACCTTTCCTCGCCCCACTTGTTCGGAATGAGTTGGCTCTATTCTCTCGTCTCTCCATTGAAGAAGATTTGGAGTCGTCTACACTCTAGCCACAGAAAGGGTAACTTCGTACTATCTTTTTGTCTCTGTGCTCTCGCATACTACCAATCGTGCATCTTGCCTTCTTTCTTTTGCGCTCCTCGTTTTTTTTTTTTTTTTTTCTGTTAATCTATGATGCCTTTTGTCGTCACCCCGAAACTCGAATTTCGTTTTTAGTTTTTTTTTTTTTTTTGTTCTTTTGGTGAAATCCCACTCTCTGTCAGCAGATGCAGCTTCCCACTCTCCGATTCCAATATGAAATTAACGTCGTGTTAACAGAACATTTAATTTAACCTTTGCAGGCAAAGGGATCTACATTCTCTACAAGGACGTAAAATCATGCCCGTGTGAAGACGTGCAAGTCCTCTGGTCAATACTGGTTGAGTCGCATCCGCCTTCTTTGGCATCAAATTGATGAAGTCCTGTTTGTCAGAATGATCACGGTTTTTTTTTCTCTTCGTTGTACAAAGATCAACATTTTGCACCGTCCACGTAGCCCAGTTTGGCTAGATGGGAGTGGGAACAATAATGAGAAGAAAGCGATGATCTATGGCCGCGATTTTAGTACCCGGATAATGGCAGTATGGGCTGGCAATTAATGCTTCCTAATTAAGAGTTTTTACGGCTGGATTGCTGTTTAATATGTAAATGAAATCACGAACCTTGTTTGATGACAAAATAATTACATCCTTTGTGAGGATACATGTGCATTCGCTGCGTCATGCATACCTACAATGTTTTAGTCTTTTTTGTACAAATCAATAAATTTCGTTGTCCTTGCTTACTGTCGTATTGTCTATCGTATGGAGAGTACACAGCGTCACTTGCAGCTGTGATTCACATTCCTGGTTCTTGGCTAGATTGCGTACGAGTTAGGATATCGTCTTTAACGAAGATGTTTGGCGATATTGGGATCTTGGGGTTTGCGTAAAACCATGAAGTAATTTACCGGACTTGGTAATCCCCAATTCCCCATTTTGATACTTGCCATCGCTCCGCAGAACAGGAGCACAAATGTGGGGCCGCGACGAATCAACCGAGCGGCGGATGGCCTGATTCTCCGTCATTCGACTGTGTGCCCATGATTGAAGAACTCTCCACAAAGCCTCATCTAGACAAAGGAGGAGGATAACCCCACGTAAAGGAAAAATCTCACGGCTAGGAAAATTAAAATACACATCCGCGCCATTAAACTTTGTCTTTTCCTTCTTCTTCTTCTTCCTTTTTTCACCACGGCTAACCAACGAAAATGTAACGTTTTATAAGCACCAATTTTATTGGAACAAAAATCAGGTCACCCTAATTAAGCGATTGATGACTTACATAATCCATGGAATGAACTTTTTTTTTTTTTTTTTTTTTTTACATATGGATTAAGATTAAGATTTCTAACTTATACAGTAAATAAGAGTTAAAACAGTTTTGTTACTAGATCGCGTGACTATAGATGAAACTAATACTTTAATTCGTTCAATCCATTCCCAAAAAATGAAAACGACCTCGATCTGGTTACCGCTAGCAGGGCTTAGGCGGTGGGCAAAGCTGGCAATTCATTTGTAGAGTGCAGCTACATGCTGTGAGGGAACACGACATTAGTACTTCGTTGGAGTAACTTCGAGTCTTCGGAGGATACTGTTGGTGGAACATTTCCAATCTGTTTGAGTTCTCTGTACGGTTTTGCGCTCTTGCCACCTAAAACATGACATGTGAACCAATTGCCTTGGACCCTAACCGAAATTTTTAATTAAATGAAGAAAAAATTTAAAGATTGTTTTTGTTTTTGTTTTTAATTTGGAGCCATGGAGGGAAAGGGCAGTACGAAAAGACAATCCCACCCTACTCTACCATGCGCAATCTATTTTGCGCTGTACAAAAGAGCCAAGAAGCAACGGGATAAAACCGTAAATAACGTTAAACCCAAGCCTCCCCTGAAAACCTTAAAAAAACGCACAAAAGAAAAACAAAGAAAAAGAAAACCTTAAAAATACCCAATCCAGTTCTTCTTCTACCTTGTCTCTGTCTAAATCGGTCTATTCGGCTGCCAAACCTGCGAGAAGCCCAAGACCGTGCAGGTGAGGGCGGAGCTTTGGATAAGCTCCTGTGACGGCGCGTGATCGTATTCTGAGGACATTGTTCTGTCTGCTGCACTCGTAAGCTTCTTTTTGTTTTTGTCCTTTTTTTTTTTTTGGGATAGATTAGTAAAACTTACTATGTTTCCTTCTATTCCTCTGTGCCTATACGATTCCTTCGCACAGCTAATGATTAAATTTTTGTTACTCGCTTTATGTATTTAATTACTTATTTATCGCTTGTTTGTTTTAATTTGAAATCTTGTCAGATCGAGCTCAACTCTATCACTGATCGATATTTTTTCTTTGGCGGAGTTGTAATAAAAATGGAAACCGAAGACTGAACCATTCATTTGTTTTCCTCGGAATGAGGTAGTTAGCACGGGTTTTGCTAGGATGAGGGAGGGCTTGCGATCCAGTAGCAAATTGTTGGCGAGAAGTGAGGAAGTTGAGGCTGCTGTCGGCTACGCCAAAGCTAATAAAGAAGTAGATGGTGTGAAACAAACCATCCATGATCTTGCTGGCAAGGAAAGCCCGAGAGATGAGGCATTAGTCTCTGCATTCAAAGATGCGCCAATGGAAATGAGCCAGAGAGATGATGCAAAGTATGAAAAACACAGTGGAAAAATTGATATTGGTGATGGTGAGGTCCCTAATGGTGCTAGTAAAACAAGGAAAAGGAGTTGGATAGATGGCATGAGAGACAGTAAAGATGGTGGGGTTGAAAAGAAGAAGAAGGATGAGGAGGTTGTTAATGGTAAAATGCAGATTGTTTCTAGGGTCCTCCGGTCAAGGACTGTGACGAAAGTTGTGGATAAGATGAACAAAAATGGGGTACAGAGTAAAGGTGCTAGTGTTGGGAAAAGGACCAAAGGAAACTATGAATCTGAGGAGAAATTGGTTGAGATGAAAAGGGAAGAGAGTAACCATTCTGATAGGAAAGACAGTGATCGGACAGACAATGACATGATGGAAAAATTAAAGGATGAGCCCAGGAGTCCCCTCAAAGATCAGGAGAGCAATGGGTGTGAGCAAAAAAGGTTTGAGATGCAAAAGCAAGAGAGTGATCAATCTGCTCATGAAGAGGCTGCTCAGTCAGAAGACAAGGCAGGTGAAAAATCAGTGGGTGAGCCAGTGCAACCCCCTGAGGCTCCAGAGAGTGGTGAGCATCAGCAGGCAATGGTTGAGGTGAAAAAAGAAAAGAGCAATGAGTCTGCTGATGGGGGGAGTGACGAGTCAAATGATAAAGTGAGTGGAAAGCCAAAACGCAAGCGCGGTAGACCTCCAAAGGCTCTGAAGAGTGGTGGGTCCAAGGAAAAAAGAATTATGTTGGAAAAGAAAGAGAATGATCAAATTACCAAAGAGACTGGTGAATCTTATGGAAAATTGAAGAAGCCTAACCGTGGAAGACCACCTAATGTGAACACTGTTAAGAAGGTTCAAGGCTTGGGGCAAAACAAGAGGAGAACAAGTGCACAGCATAATGTGAATGGCGGTCTAGGAAATGTCAGTTCAGAAAAGAGTCTTGTTTGGAGAAAATCTAAATTGACCAATAAGACAACCAACTGCAACAATGAAGAAAAAGAGGGATCAAGAACAAAACAGAAAGCTGGCGAAATGGGACACTGCAAATCCGAGAAGCAGGCAGTGAGGGATAAGATTGTGGAACTGCTTTTGGGAGCTGGCTGGACAATTGAATATCGGCCGAGGAATGGTAGAGACTATAGTGATGCAGTGTATGTTAATCCTGAAGGAAGAACCCACTGGTCAGTCACGTTGGCTTACAGAGTGCTTAAGGAGCATTATGAAGAAGGTGGTTGTGATTTGGAGACTTGTAAGGATGGTTTCAAATTTACTCCACTTCCAGAGAAGGAACTCAGTATCCTAACAAGAGCTGTCGGTAAGGAAAGATGTGATAAAAATAAAAAGAAAAAGAAATGGATGCCAGAAGAGAATGGTCATAAAACAGCTGAAAGAGTTTTTAAGAAGAAAAAGTGGAAGCAAAAAGTGCAGAAAAGTCAGTCGGATACTGTGGTTTGTCCTGGCACAAAGTTTAAGAAAGGGAGAACAAAACCTAAATCTCCACCTTGTGAATATGGTGATGCAACTGTTGTATCAGACAAGAGAACAACAGTTGCAATTGGGGTTTGTAGGCAACTTGAAACGCATGAAAGAAGGAAATTTGCTCTGATGGTTCGCAACCATAAGGATAGTTCTGAATCTGACAGTGATGGCTATGTTCTGTATGATGGGAAGCGGACTGCGCTTACTTGGATGATTGGCTTGGGTACCATTCCACCAGATAGCAAGGTCCAGTATATGACGTGCCTGGAGACACAGGCAGAATTCAAGGGTAGAGTTACAATGGATGGCATAAAGTGTGACTGCTGCAATGAAACTTTTATGATTCCGGAAATTGAGACCCATGCAGGCATCAAATCCTATCAGCCACTGGAAAACCTATATTTGGAGACTGGACCTTCACTCTTGCAGTGCCTGCTAGAGACATGGCATAAGCAAGATTGTCAAGGGTTCTATTTTGTTGATACCGATGGCGGGGATCCAAATGATGATACATGTGGGATCTGTGGAGAAGGTGGGGACCTAATTTGTTGCGATGGTTGCCCATCAACATTTCATCAAGGCTGCTTACAGATTGAAGTATGTAATTAATGTTGCAGTCCTTTCATTTTGCCTTTTCATTTTCTACTTGGTAATTCTGTGTGCTTTTTTTTTGGGGGGGGGGGGTGTGGGGGGTGGGGGGAGGGGGGTAAGGGGATAGAGACCAGAAGAGTGCCTCTTTAAGATCTCTTATCGGTGAAAGGAGGTGGAGGGTGTAAACACAGGCCATTACTTAGTTGGTTTGTCCAATCTTCTATTCTTGTCAATAAAATCTCTGCAATGATGCATTTTCTAAACTGGGTTGGTTTGTCCAACTTCAAATCCAATCTTTTTTCACCCCCAGGCCAGTGCTTTTGTTTCTCATTATGGCTCTTTGTTCCTAAACTGGGTTGTTGAGCGTAACTACTGGAAACCTATTATGCTGGGTTGTTGCTGCTTCTCTTGTTTAAAATTCATTTATTTCTATTGTAATCCAATTATAAGTGTAATCTATTCTTTCGCCTCATGACAGACTTTCCCCTCAGGCATCTGGCACTGCATATATTGTTCATGCAAATTTTGTAGGATTGTGAGTGGAAATACCAGTCAAAGAGACGGTGACAGTGCTGCTGATGTATCTCCCTTACTTACGTGTAATTTGTGTGAGGAGAAATGTACTGATGCTTATCTTTGTTGTGCCCTTTCTTTTAACTGTAGTCATGTTTCCCTTTCTTCAAATATTAAACTTACCCTAAATGGTGTTAACAGGCTGATCAACATTAATAAATTTCTTTTTCTGTAGATCACCAACACTGCATCCAGTCAATGTATGTTATAAACAATGACCCTAATGGTCCATCCTTCTGTGGGAAGAGATGCCGAGAGGTATTGTTTCATTGATTATTATTATGTTCCTCCTTTTTGGCTGCAATCACTTCTTATATATGTATTTCTTTCTTTATTGCCTTTGTAAATTTCCATTTATGAAATTTGGATCTGTTTGTGTCTTATATGCACATGCATCATTGGATATGCCTAAAATATTTTTTGGTCAGATATATGACAGACTACAGATGCTTCTTGGGGTGAAACATGAACTGGAAGAAGGATTTTCATGGTCTCTTGTCCGTCGATTTGATATTGGCTCAGATATTTCTCTTAGTGAAATGTCTCAGAAGGTTGAGTGCAATTCTAAGGTAGCCGTTGCATCATATATCATGGATGAGTGCTTTTTGCCGATGGTCCACTATAAAAGTGGGGTCAATCTGATTCATAATATTGTCTATAATCTTGGGTAAGCATCCTTGAATTACTTGATCCTCTCTCTGAAATCTCTGTCTGTGTAGATTCGTGGGTGTCTCTGCATATTTAGCTGCTTTTCATTAAAATATATTAAGCTGCAACATTTATGCCAGTCACCGTGTGATGTGTATCCCTTCACCACCCAACCAACTTCTGTTTGTGGCCCAGCCTTCAGATGTATCAGTTTGACTTTGATGTTGGCACATGAGAGAAGGTTTTGGATTTGAAGTTGGTGTCAGGATCATATGCATATACAAAGAAGAAGGTTGACTTCCCGGCAATCAGCCCTCTGTTTGATCATGTCTGCTACATGCATTTTACCATACATATAGATTTTGCAATTGCTTACATCTTAGTGCATCACAAGGAAAGGAAGATAGAAGGAAAATTTTAATTAAAATATCTTGTAATAAACTGTTACTTTCATTTTTCAGGTCAAACTTTAATCGACTGAATTATGGTGGATTTTTAACTGCAATTCTGGAAAGGGGGGATGAACTGATCTCTGCTGCATCCATTCGGTATGTTGTTGTACCATTTTGCTTTATTTGCTTTATTGCTTTATTATCTCAAGGAATCAATGCTTAATTAATCTCCCATCTATATGTGCACAAATAATTTTAAGAAAATGCATAAAGACCTGTAATCTTTCCTAAAGGGCATAGTCTTTCTGGGATTCAACAAGAAGTTTTGTTTTATTTACTCTTCCTTCTCAAAAGCATTAGGCAAATTATTGCTGTTGAAATTTAAGGCATTATAGTGCCATCATGAGATTTTATTTTCAACAACTGATTAGCTTTTAATTAGGTTTTGTTCATAGAGTTGCCATTGTTTATGAGAACAAATTAGTAAAATTGAAGCCTGTAATTCAGTTTCTCAATGAAATTACAGCAAAACAAGTGCTTGAGAATTTTGAAAATGCATAACAAAATTCACATTTCATTCTCACTTACCATTTTGCTTTTGAAAATTGAGTATTCAGCTTCTAGGTGACACTATTTGGATCTTATAGTCTTGCTTGTAGCAGCCTGTTTACTTAGTTTTGACCTGGATTATGGCACTATTTCTTGTGTCATGCATGCATGTCTTTTTTTTTTTTTTTCTAAAATCAAAATATTGTTTTATGAGATAGTGACTAAATGTTGTCCTAAATAGGATCCATGGGAACCATCTAGCAGAGATGCCATTCATTGCGACTCGCCATGTGTATAGGCGTCAAGGAATGTGTCGTCGACTTCTCAGTGCAATTGAAAAGGTATGTTATGTCTTTTCCTTATTTTGTCCCGACATGTGTGTGATGTGATGTGCTGGGAAAATCTTGCTATTTATCTGATACAAGGTTTATTGCCTATGCACTGGTGCCATCTAAGTGAAATTTGGTTGGGAATAGAAGGGAGCTTTGGTGACAGAGTAAAGAAAGGCTGTGAAGATTGTTCACTTGATGGTTTAAGTATGGCCAATGTCTTCACTATTAATGGGATTGCCTTTCCTTGAAATTGTTGTTGGAACCTTGTAATTTTGCCAAGTCATGCCTAACCATATCTCTGACTGTTTTTGGAGACAACAACCCTTCTTGAGTATAAATGTGTACGCTTTTGAGAATTGAGCTTAGTGAACTTGTAAGTAATCATGCTTCTCTGTGTAATACCATGTTGTCATCTGTGGTTTTTATTGAGTTTTACTGTTTCAGTTGAACACATTTTTTGTGTCCTTGGGCTCACTAATTCCAGCTTTGAAAAATTCTCTGTTTCTGGAACTATCACCAGGCTCTCTGCTCACTAAGTATTGAGAAGTTGGTCATACCTGCGATTTCTGAGTTGAGGGAAACATGGACCTCTGTTTTTGGTTTCAAACCCGTAGAAGGATTGAACAAGCAAAAAATCAGGAACATGAACATGGTAGTATTCCCTGGTGTTGATATGCTGCAGAAACCATTGGTGGAGGACCAGTCTGATGAAGAAAGTATCATTGAAGCAGAAGGTAATTAAGATACACTTATGCAACAGTCACACTTATGCAACAGTCAAGTGTTTAATTTTCATGTTGCTCAAATGTATTTCTGCTATTTGTGTCCTTCTAGGTCTGAAGACTACTGAACCTAAAGATGATCACACTACGGATGGGATGACAAATAATTTCAATGACAGATGCTTGACTGGAACTGATCTTAAAGTTTCCATTGTCATTAGGTCACCTGAGGCTGGCAAGACAAATAGTGAATCTGTTGCTGTTGAATCTGGTTCACTCCCTCCTCATAGCTGCCCGGATGAACCATCAAAAACTACAATTGAGATTGCTCATTTGACTGCATGTCATACTGATACAAGATTTCATGATCAATTGGGTTTGGGTCCTAATAATATGGATGGCAGAAACTTAAACACCATGAATTCTACTGATTCTCTGTTTCACAGCAATGTGCAAACTGAGCAGGTTACTAAACATCAAAGTGCTGTTTCTGGTTCCACTAATCCAACTGATGACACGATACAACAATCAGTTGTGCAATTGAATTGGCACACCTTGTCTGAGGTAGAAAGCAAATCTCCTGCAGTATATCATACAGGGTCGAGCTCAGCTTCAGGCATCATCCTTCACTGTGCCTCAGGTGGTGGTAGTTCGAGCAGTGCTCCCGAGGTGATTGTTTTGTCAAACCAGGCTGGTTGATTTCTATCAATCCTTGTGAGGCAATGGAAAGCTGGTACATTTGTGGGTAGGAATAGGTGGTACACTGGAGTGGCATTGCTCCAAAAGTGGAGCTTGGCTTCGCTATCTTGTTGCTGATTAGGAACTGTGGTACAGCAAGACGTTACTGACTTTTTGCTTGGCGAAAGCTACAGCAAGCTTTCTATGGTAGCGTGTCATTTTAATAGCGATCGTCTTGCTGAGTTCTGAAATTTTCTTTTGGCTGCAAGTACAGGTTTATAAGGCAGCTTTAGTTATATTGCATCCGCAACTCGCAAAGCGTAACCCCCTTTGGTCAGTAGAGACATGGTAACAATTGAGGCTTTGAATTTTAGACTTCCTCACAATCATGCCTTGGGGACCTTCTTTGTGCTCTGTACAGCTTTGTGCATTTGTGAATGAAACAATTCACCGCGTAATTATGATAGTTATTTCTTTTTCTGGGAAATCGCCTTACAGTTGCACACTCAAACAAAATTGGAAAGCAAAATATAACGTTACAATGATTTTCTTTACTAGTGCCGTATAAATAACTTTTAGTTACTGCTCCTTTTTGGTGGAATTAGTTGGTATTCATTCTATTCCGTCTGGTATGCAAACATTTATAGAATGCAAATTAAAGAATTCCCGACAAATTTGAGTACAAAAACTACAATTAATAGTTTAAAATTCAGTTTCCCATGTGCACTTAATATATCAAGAACTTCCATTTCTATTCAGTTTCTCATTAAGCACTTTAGTAATTAAAAACTCAGATTTTATTATTAAAATTTTAGATTTTAATCCTATAAAAAAATTTACGAGTATATAGGTCTCAATGTACATCTTAATAAACTTAAAAATAGTTTAAAATTGACAAAAAAAAAATTATTATTGAGTAACTTTGGATTGACAATATTCAAAATTTATACTATTCATTTACCAAATTTTTGTAAATATGTTGATAGCTTGTCATTTCTCTTAAATATTTCACTTGTCTAATTCTTAGCGCATAGAAAATAAAAGGAAATTAAAAGAAAAAGTTTTACGCAAAAAAAAAAAAAAAAACTGCTTTAATAATATATAGGCGGATAATAATAAATAGAGCTTTAATTATAGTAGATGAACAGACGAAAAATAATATGACTAAAATATGAAATATAAAAATATAAGGGGGCGTAAATGCAATTATCGATTCTCACAAAGGCGTCTACATAAGAAACACTTGCACCCTCAGAGCCCTCCATCTAGGGTTCTGCGGCTCTGCCACTGCATAGCTCTGCACACTTGAAATCAGGCGCCGCACCGCGAAACAGCTGCTCCACATCTCAAACCCTAG
The DNA here is from genome assembly GCA_020883675.1 of Bruguiera gymnorhiza. Classification (NCBI taxonomy): domain Eukaryota; kingdom Viridiplantae; phylum Streptophyta; class Magnoliopsida; order Malpighiales; family Rhizophoraceae; genus Bruguiera; species Bruguiera gymnorhiza. Next base: position 790,549 of record JAIRCJ010001053.1, read on the forward strand.
CCATGGTGAGAAAACGAAACGTCCTTCTATCTCTGTGTGTTTTGTGTGTGAGTGTGCGTGTGCGTGTGTGTTATGTTAAATTATACAAAGCAATGTGGAAACAGTACAATGGATTAATGGTTATTGTTGATTTGATTGGGCAGTCGTTGGTTGCAAATGAAGATTTTCAACACATTCTTCGTGTGCTGAACACGAACGTTGACGGTAAACAGAAGATAATGTTTGCCCTCACCTCCATCAAAGGTATCGGTCGCCGTTTTGCCAACATCGTCTGCAAGAAGGCCGATGTCGACATGAACAAGAGGTCATTTTTGGCCCATGTCTATCTTTCGTGTTAACTCTCTCTCGATCTCACTTTCATCAATTTGTAGTTGTGGATTTCATTTTATGTTCTATCGCATTTCGCTGACTTTTTTTCTTTGTTTGTTTGCGCTTGCTGCATATATGTGCACTTTTTTTCTTTCTCATTTTGTTGCTGGTAAGTAGCTAGGAATTTTAGGTGGAGCTTTTGGAATTCGAGTTTGCTTGATTTTTATGTTTAATTTGCGTTTTGAACGGCTGTGGATTTTTAGATTTTTCCTATCCAACAGAGCATAACATAAATCATTTAATCCTGATACAAAAAAGTCAATTGTGAGTGGGGAAAGTCTAGTTGAAGATAGAGGATATCGATTTTTTATACTTGTCATTTGTGAGCCTGCTACATTCTTGGATTAACAGGACATGAATACTGATTCCAGTACTTGAATCCTGAAATTTCCTTCTTCCCCGATAAGTTATAACTTTCAGGTTGGGGAATTAGAGTCAGGATTAGTCTGTCTTATGATTGTTGTGCTAATTGGAAATCTCCTTTCTTCTTTTGGGGGCGTGTTTAAATTTTTCTCAAATGGCGTGCTAATTGGAAATCCTTGTAACTACAGCTCTTTCGAATCTCCTTTTTCATAATGTGTCCCGCAATTTCAGTTAGCTGTTTATGTAACTAAAGCTCATTGAATGGACAACAGGCTTTTTAATTAAGGAATATATTTTGACTTTGGAATTTAATTGTAGAGCTGGTGAGCTATCGGCTGAAGAGCTAGACAAGCTTATGGTGATTGTTGCTAATCCTCGCCAATTCAAGATTCCAGACTGGTTCCTCAACAGGCAGAAGGATTATAAGGATGGCAAATACTCTCAGGTTGTTTCCAATGCATTGGACATGAAGCTGAGAGATGACCTTGAACGCTTGAAGAAGATCAGGTTTTCTTCTGCAGTAATTATATGTGATTTCTTACGTTTTCACTTGTTTATATTTGAGCCTTTTCTTACTTTGCTTTGCAGAAATCATCGTGGTCTCCGTCATTACTGGGGTGTTCGAGTGCGTGGGCAGCACACCAAGACTACTGGTCGTAGGGGAAAGACCGTTGGTGTGTCCAAGAAGCGCTAATCTGGGTCCCCTAGTGCTTTTTCTGATCTGTTGCGTGTTCTCTCTCTATTGTTTACAAACTCTGTCTTAGAAGGTCTCCATGATGGCAGTTACTCGTTTAAATTTGGATTTTATTTCTTGCATGTTACTGAGTTGTGGTGACTGTTTATCTTCTTTCAAAGATATCATTTTTTAGTTTATAGCGGATTGTGTGCAAAATCACTAGTATTCTCAGTTTTCTACTGGTAAATGATGGTTTTTGAAATGGAATTATGTGAAGCATGTACCGCTAGAAATTAATGCTTTAGCCCAACACGGCGCTTGTTGATTGACACTTAATTTTGTGGAAGCCAATTGCATTCCAAATGTTATCTACTTCTTGGATGTAGTAACCTCTGCATTATTTAGCTAAAATGGGGCTTTAAGTGTTTGTGCTATTTAACATTGGCTCCAAATTTATTCAGCTGCTGTAATCAGGAATATCTGGGCGATCTGGTGATCTCATTCCCACCGAAAATTGATTAATAAATAGAATAAGAATTCTACTGATGATAGAACTAAAGTTTTTGTGATCAACAAGCGTCGAAAAGCACTGATGTTGTGAATTATTGCTTCAATCCTCGCGATATCCTCGGTGGCCTGTAGCTGCTGTTCATTCGATCCGCATTAATGCTTCTTCCTAACGTTGTAATTATAATGCACATCGCGCTTCTCCCACGTAGTAGCATCCTTAATCAGAAGTAGTTGGGTCCTGGTGGTGTTCAGGCTCTTTTAGGCCGATTCACGCAAAGCCACTTTTTAGCCCTGCTGGCATAGACAGATTATCGAGGCTAGCTAGGCCCAACAAGTATGTGGTATTTCGCTCTCTCTCTCTCTCTTTTTTTCACCAAGTGGTATTTCTCTTTGTTCTTCGCTTTTGATGAAAAGGAATGTGATCTATTACGAATACAGGGATAGCACATTAATATATCGAATAGCCTTCAGCAAAACCAACATACAACTATTATTCAAAACGTTATTCTCTTCTAATTCCTTCATGTCTGAAGAAAGCCTACATTGCTGCATGCCTAAATAATGAAAAGCGTGAAAATGGGTAAAAAGGCCATATACTATCCATATTCAGTGAATCATAGTTTCTTTTCGATACATTAGGCGTTGAAAGCCCGTGTAGTGGGGTTGTCACTCCGGCTTCCGGGACCTGGATTAGGATTTTCAAGTTCTAAGTTCCAATTCGCCTACGAGATCCATGGATTCAACTTGTTTAAGATAATTATTTGAACATGGCGAATTGTCTTCATGTTGCACCATAATTTCTGCACCAGGGTGGCGGACTGGATGGCGAATTATAGCTTCTTCTTGCCAAGGGGATTGCATACCTTTGCTGCTTCTCCTCCTGGGGTGAAACAGCTGCCAATCCAGGATCAAGTAGGGGTTAAGCTACCCCTTACGGTTGGTTACTAGAGCTCCCTTCAATTACAAGGCTTTTAGCCTCCCAGTTCGAACAAAACAAAAAAATAAAATAAAATAATAAATTTCTGCACCAGAAACGAAAAAAGAAAAAAAGGACATGCCACGTGCAGTAGATATTTCAGCGCACGCAACTGTTACACGCACAGTTTTTATGAACCATAACATTAATATAAACAGGTTAGCACACGTTGAACTGTTGTCGCCAAAATGATTGTTGATTGGAGAAAAAAAAAAAAAGGCTTAAAATCAAGATTCTCATGGTCCTGTCTATGTTAAAACAGTAATTTAATATTTGATTGAATTTGGCCGCTTGTTAGCCCGTTTGTTGTCTTCACGATAACATTCTTCCCAATAAAATAAAAAAAACCTCGTCCTGTGCATGTAAATTTATTCCCTCAATTTGGCCTCGTCTTCATGTAACAGACAAGCAATTCTCCCCCAGGATTATTAAGATATGTCGTACTTTAACAACCCTCTCGTGATAATGATCAACAAATAGGTCAACACGGCACTTCTGCATCGGCTATGGCACTCGTTTGACGTATCTTAGACATGTATCAAATATTTTTAATTAATATGTCATATACATATCTACTATATAAAACTAATTTCATAATTCTTAAATTTAATAGAAATAATGATTTTTTATGATAAAAAATAATAATCAATAAAAATGTTTTATTCTAACAATTATATTAAATATTTTAATTTATAATGTTTATATATCGTGTCTACTTTATTCCAATTATTTAAGAATTTGTGTGTCCTCATGTTCTCGTGTATACATAGTAATAAGTCAGTGATCACAGCTATTTTTATGTGGCACGCATGTTGAAGCGTAAATGAAATTTAGGGATGTACTAGAACAATAATCCCTCGAAATAGTGAGCGGAGGTAATTAAATTTGAATGTAGTAGAACAAAAAAAAAACAAAAGAAAAAGAAAAAGAAAAAAAAGTGGGTGGTGTCTCTATTGAAAGTAAGCCTGATATTAATTGAAAACGAGTCATCCAAATTAATTCTCTAACTACTTCATTTTTTATGGCTTTAGGAAGGACGATAATCCGGTAGGGAGACGAGGGAGAGGTGATTTGAACTTCGTCTCCCTCTTGATACAAAGTCAGTTGATTAGCTGCTTTATGCTGCCGGTATTATTTTTAACTACTATTATATAGTAACCCGACACAATTCTCCACCATGCGACATGTTGCTGAATTCCAGGGGAAATAAAAGCAAAATTTTCGGATTGTTTTGCAGTCAAACCCCCTAGAAAGGGACTTAGAAATTGAAGATCCAAATGGAAAACAAGAGGGTGGGCTTGGGGTGGGGGTAATGTAACAATTAAGATTGGATAGTCATAACATCCGAGAGACCATCCCAGACATTATTACATCGCTACCGTGACATCTCAGAACCACTTTCCCGATGACCAGCATTCTCCGGCTCCGATGACAAGAGACCGACGAGAAGGTCTGCAAAGGCCCTAATGATGAACTTGTGTGTGCTCTTGGGGTTGAGTGCAAGATAACACAGTAGGAGCTCGTGCAGGCAGTCCCAATTGGCCGCGACGTCTACCAAGTCACGTGCCTCCGCCATCTCTTGCATGGATCGCCTGAAGTCCACGTACGGATCCAGCGAGTAAACAGGGACCGCTAGCGTACTATTGTCTTTGACCATCTGATAAGAGTTCTGTGATTCTGGGAATTGTGGCTCACAACTTTCGACTACGGAAGACCGGTTCGTTAAGGAAGTAGTGCTACTTTCAGAGCGTGGCGCGACCGCGTTATCGTTGATGCTCATCACCGGCGAGTCCGACAACTTTGATGAAGTGGCGGTGGAAGCGGGTGTGGACTCAATGATGGAGTTGGAACGGCCTGGAGAGGAGAAGAAAAACCGATGGGAGGCGAAGACGGTGGCGAATTCAGGTTCATCGCCGTCGGAGGAAGTGGGGGAGGAGGAGGAGAAGGCAGACATGGAAGAGGAAGATCGAGGGAGGGATTTGGAGGCAGAGTCAAAGTGGGCAGAATCTGATCCGTGTTCTTCCGGACGTTTGATCTTTGTGGTGAAGCAAAGATGAAGTTATTTTTCCTATCGTGTTTGGCATTATCTCCTTCCTTTTTCTTGGTCCGAGAGAGAGAGAGAGAGAGAGAGAGGAGAAAAAGAAAGAAAGAAATGAGAGATGATTGAAGGTCGTTGCAGTATTTATCTGTGCATTCTAGTTCATTGACGACCAGACTAGCCGTAAAAATACTCTGCAACCGCGAGACAAGAGTGGTCCATTATTTCTACTCCGGAGATTTGTTTATCTCAAGTGCCGATCCAATGGTTCTGACTTCTGAACGCCGTCCATCGACAATGACAAGATGCTGACTCCCCCGCCGACAACAAAGAAAACAATATTTTGCGTTGTAAGAAAGCTGCACATGCTTGGAACCATTAAAAAAATAAAAATAAAACCAAAAAAAAAAAAGAAACTGCACATGCAGACTGATGTGGAAGTCTCCACAGAGACTTTGATTTTTTTTTTCTTTTTCTTTCTTCTTTTTTCTTTTGGATTTTGTGCACTGCAACAATTCAAGTATTTTATAATGGTACCGTCTTTTTCTTCCTTTAAGGAAAAAAAAAAAAATCCTTCTGACTTAATATACTGGGGAGATGTTCTGATTATGATCATAATTATTGTTGTTATTATTTTATCAATGATCACTCCACAAGGTCTGGCAATTAGGCTTCGTCTGGCATTAACATGTATTGTTACTATAACTTGATATGGCCCGATCCATCGAATTCCCATCGGACGTTGATTATCCAGAATAGAAGAGGTGCTCCGCGGAGTAGCAACTTTGGGTCCTTAATTGCAATCCCTCAATGTTCATATACCAATCATGTATTGCCCATTCAACTCAAAATCCTTATGGCACTTGCATTGCCGACAGCTTCGTTTGATTCGCCACGTGCGTGTGCCCTTACCCATATGATCAACTTAGATGCCAATTTCCTTAATCCTTAATCTCTAAACAATCCTTGCGACTTCAGTTGCATAATACTAATGTTTTTTTTTGTTTGTTTTTTGTATTTTTTTTTCCTTCTTTCGTTGAAGTTTCGTTGGACTGCGTGCGCACGGCTTTAAATGACAATGGTCAGATGGCCCACTCGCTAACAGGGATGGACCAACCATCCATGAAACGGCGATGTCAGAGCACGTGGTGGGGAGCTGCAACAGGCAAGCCGTCCCACTAACATTTTGCTTGTATTTCCTGCTCCAAAGTCTTTTTTTTTTTTTTTTTTTATAACAAACGATTTGGAAACTGCTATGTGTCAAATGCATGCAGCTAGAAATCTATCTTCAATTTTACCATTTATTCCTAATTTAAGTGAATAGAGTGGGGACCTCAAACTTATTTTGTCCTGTCTCCTCTGTTTCACTATGCTCAATTCCAGTTATAGCCGATCATCCTTAAGTTATTGCAGCAAGAAACCCGTCCGAGAATTCACCAATGAAATTTCCGCGTATGGGTATGAATAAATATTGACGAGTACAGTTGTTTTGGCGAAGCAATAATAGAGAAAATCACAACAAATATTCGATCTTCCTTCGGAGATGTTGCTGCGGTGCAGTAAAAGGTTTGTTGCTTTGTCTTTGGGAGGACATAATAATCTGTACCCATTGCAGAAAACATTGTTCATGAAATATCAACATCACCAACATGCACATATTTTGCTAATTATCCTCGCAAAAATTTTCTTCTTCATAGTCACCCACACGACACGAACTTCAAAATCTGTGGTCCAATAAGCCTGCTAAGTATTAATCTTCGTAACAATCATTTTCAACATTTTTGCAGCTACCCTGCCTGCCTATCTAATCATCATCGATTTTGGGACCATTTAGTCCATATTTTACTCCAACAAGCTTATCCGATGAACTTTAACGGCATCTGCAAGTTCGATGAATTATTTACTCTAACCTGTCCAAGGAATTGCACAATTAATAGCTCGAGGTTGGGACTTCCAACTAGCAAGAGTGCTGTGAAATCTGAACTGACCTTATTGAACAGGAAAGTTCCCATTCCGCGTGTATCATTTGAGAATCAGTCACAGTGGTAGAAGATGAACTACATTAATGCCAACTTTCTAATCACCCACACAGAGCCGGGAAGAAATAGGTGATCCAGAAAATTATTGTTATTATTCGCAATTCAAACTCACGTCGTATAGAAATTTGAGGGATTTGAAATTTAAACTCAACTTCTCCAAAATCTTTGTTCTTGTGGCTAAGTAAGTTAAGCCTAGTTGGTTAGGCCACGGTTACAACAAATAGACTCTTACGAGCAATCCCGCCACCAATTGAAGTTATAATATCAAAATTTACGCGATACTTATCTTTCTTCTCGCTCGCTCTCTCTCTCTCTCTCTCTCTCTCTCCGTGTTTTTTTTTTTTTTTAATGTGTTTATCGAGACCTTACATGAAGAGGATTTATTCTTATAGGCTTAGTGCTTCTATGTTTTGATTTTTTTTTTAAAACGATTAATAATTATCTTGCAAAAGGACAGTTAAGTACTACAGAACTATGCAGGACAAGAAGCTGTAAATTATGCCACTTACCCTTTCTGTGTAAGTGAAAGTTATCAATTAATGAAATAAAAGAAACAGGAAGTAAGCACAAGAAAATCACATGGCGCACTGCCAATTTACATTATCTTCAGCGCCAGGTCCTACAGCTGAGCTGCCCCATTTATCTTTGATGGATCGTAAGCCAGCCAAATCCTTCCACTAGTCACTGAAACTTCCTTTCTGGCCATGTTGCTGTGCAATCATTCAAGCAGTGCTGGATTATTGAAGGGACAATTATCCATATAAATGATTACTATGGTATAGTGCTGATTATGATTTTTTTTTTCTGCAATCCAAGAAAAAAGACAAAAAAATACCAAACATAGAAGCAGCCGCGTAGGTTGGGTATAGCAGTATCGTAATTTACGACTTTCTAATAAGGAAGATTCCGTGTAGAACAAGGTTTGAACTTAAATGCCGCGGCCATGCGTGGTAGAAAGAAGAAAAACAATTAAAATTTAAAAGTACGACACCCACAATAGAGGAGAGGACAAGAGAGATGTCGATGCAACGTGTGCGTGGTTCTTGCAATAAGTTACAATACAAGGATTGGCCGGCCAAGAGTTCGAAGCTTTTCTGCGCCGCTCCTTGCGAACCGAATCGTCGGCCTTCCCAAGAGAGAAAAAGAAGAAAAAAAAAAGAGTTGTCAGAGATATCTCGGCCAACTGACTTTGTCAGACGAATGAGATACGTCCACCCAAAAACCCTGCAATCTCCGCTTGTCAGCCAAAATGAACAGAGCAATAAGAGAAGAAATTAACAATTTGATCAAAAAAACATTATAGATACCCAAAAAAAAAAAAAAAGCACAACAATAAAATTTAGAGAATACCACTATTCCAAAATCCAAAAGAGAACGGAAAATGAACTGCGTTAATATCCAATTCCATCCCGTTTGTTTTGGTTTGTTGCTCAACGTCCATCAATATTAGTTTTTCGCCATTCTTGAGGAGACCCCATCAGCCCAAACCCCAAAGTCATCTTTTTAGTACGTGCCATCTTTTTTTTCTTTAGAAAAAGAAAAACAAACAAACAGACAAGAAAAAGAAGACGGAAGCCAAAGCATCAGCTGCAGTAGAATCCAATGGCCCAAAAAGAACCAGTTGGACCATATCATCCAAATGGTATAGGTCCCCTCGGTGCGATGAACAAATGTCAGGTCCTCGGGCACGATCACACAAATTTGATATTGAGAAGATAAAATACAAACATTTTGGCAATAAAATCTAATTGTTGTTTCGCATGTACATCGGCAATCAGATTTGCAATCTTGAAGCAAGTTGACTCCACTAAAAAGGTGGATATGGACACCGTTTTTTTTTTTTTTTTGTGGCAAAATGGTTTATTTTCTGTAATTTAAATAGCAGATTGGAATGGCATATCAACGGGTCGGGGTGGCTTACTTTCGCTTGTAAAACAAGTTATAATCTCTGGAGTATTCAATTCGGTGGGCTAATAGCAAATCCCAACAAATTTCTTTGGGGAGCCTGTTTCATTCCCAACAAACATACAAACGTCATTACGATTGAAATTTACTTGTCAACCCAATTCTCCTCAACTTGAGGGTCGTGTTTGAGAAGTCTTGAAGAGATATTCTCGGCCATAAAAAAGGATAATATGATGACAGCCAGGCGGCAAGCGTTGTGTTACAGTGTCAGCTTCCACAAAATTTGTCATTTAGCTTTCTCCTGGGTTGAAGGCTCTTTGCCGCAATGACAATCACTTCTCAACGATTCTGATTCTTGTTATGCACAGCTAGTTGTCGCACGATGGGCTATGAGACTATATGGTCAACGTCAGTCATAATACCAATGTGAGTCGTCGATAAAATCCTTATTCTGATATCAATTGATAACGTAAAATGAGAGAATCTACCCAACAAAACACACGCAGACACACGCGAGAAAGGAAAAATTTGAGGGGATTGTGAAACTGCAGTCTCTCTAGAGTGTAAAAGTTATCGCCATCGTGGCCAGAGAGCCTTCCAATGCATTGTGCATGAAGCTGCGGACTTCCATCGTAGGATCAACCAACCCCAAAGAAAATTGTCACAAATACTCAGTGCAGACTTGCTATATAGGGTTTAAATTACTACGGATGGAGATTTCTAATAAGGTCTACTTGTCAGAAGATATCATCAAATATCCGTGGAAGCTTTAGTCTTATTATAATTTATCATCCAATCCCCCCCCACAAAAAAAGGAAAAAAGTTCATAGAGAAACTTCCATCACTGTGGATTCAAACATGTCAGAGGACCTTGCAAACTCTGCAATTGTTTGATTCGGATAATGGCTAATGAAAATAATGTGTTGAAAATCGGAGCAACTCAGAGCATCAACTGCGTATTAATTAAAAGGGAAAAAAAAACCTTGAACATAATTCTTTGGCACTGCCTGCATTAATTAAAAGTAACCTATTCCCATTCCCATAGACAAACCATGTTTTGACTCTTGATCTTTAACTAGTTTGTGCCTCAAAATTTAACCCAGCATTGATGCTGGGCTCATCTTCCGAGACATCACAGCCAAGGTCGTCCCTTCTTCTTATCACGACCTTTGACAACCCCGGGAACGTTTCAATCACTTGGGTCCCGATGAAATGATCGGTTGTTCCTGTATCCGCAAGGTTGGCAACGAAACGGAAAGCGTCTGACGCTTCTTGAACGATGACGTCGGCGTCCGAGTCCAAGGGAAGCTCCAGGGCTTTGGCAAATTCATGGGGGAGTCTTCTGAGCTCCTTGAGGCGTGGCTTGGGTGAGAGAAAGGGAGGTGTTTTGCTTCTTCAGCTGTAAATCGAAGTGGGCCTTGAAACCATATTATATTATGATCACGATGGAGCATGGAAGCGGGAGAAATTCTTATGTGCACTTGCTCTGATATGAGATTGGGCATCGAATTAATAACAGCTTGACACGTTAGAAAAAAAAAAAAAACAAAATTACCTTGAGTTCCATATCGTTCATATTAACTTTTACAGAGCATGATGCAATTTTATAAGTTGGATTTAAGTAAAAGATTTTCCTTGTCATAATCTTGGCTTGTGTAGAAGAGGCACCCCTTTTGTTTTTTTTTTCTACATTTTCTTGGACAAAGGTGGGAAAAGGTGTTTTATATTAAGCTTAAAAAATGGCTTACTATTGGCTGCACGAGCTTTACATTACGTTAGACGCATACGTATTAGAACATGCAACAAGACAGACGAATGGTTTGGTAGATGACCTAGAAAAGTTTAATTGATACACTCCTTTGTTTGCTTCGATCAGAGAATCAAAATTATTCAAACGCAAGGAATATGGGCCCAATAAAGATGGAAAAACCGGAAAAGATTCCCCTCTTTCCCCTGGTATCATGACAACATGGGCATAACAATTGTATAAGAGGTACGTCACCTTGCATTTGTCTTTTGAACGACGAAATGGGTAGGCAAAAATTAATTAAAAAGCTGCACCAAAATAGCTTATTTTTATTTTTTTTGTCTCACTGATTGAGAAATATGAAGTTAAGCTTAAATGGTTTCAAACTGTGGAAAAATATTTGAAGTTAATCGTAACGTGTACTTTTTCCTTCCAAAAAAAAAAAAAACTCATTATGTACTTTATCCTAACAATAATTTTAATGAATTATTCTAGATATTTATTTGTTAATTAGAACCGTGAGCACGTCTGCCATTTATGGGGCCGATACAAGTCGACACTTCTTTATAAAATGGCATTATGACACTTGGGATATATATATAAAAAAAAAAGGTTTCTTTTTCCCAGTTTTCATTTACTAGTTGGATTTTCTCCGACTCATAAAATTTTTTTATTCGATAAAATAGAAAAATAAAAGTGATACTCATAATTTCATTTAAAAAAATTGTGCTGATACTCGCTATAAAATATAAATAAATTTAAATTTATAATCTCGTGATAAAAATATATGTGTCAAATTACTGGACCATGACCATAACAATAGATAGTGCACAGTCATAAGTTCTATTGGATTGCAGTTAGTGTAAATTTCGGGGCTCCGCGATTAGGAATTTAGGATCGTCTAGGACTTGCTTAAGTGAAAGGCATCTTTTTCTTCAATTTTTGTTTACAATAACAATATTTATCTTAACTCAATTTTTTTGAAATTTATCGATTATGTTGTATGAAAAATTACAAGTTCATCTCTATCTTAATTTCTAGAGTTCATTTATACTAAAATTACTCTCCATGCAAAATAATTGAAAATTTTAGATATTAGAATAAATACTAATTTAATACTAAATTTTTTTAAAATTTTGTATATAAATTTAAATATTTTATTATTTTTCATTTAAATTTTGTAATTTAAAATTTCATTTTGATTCAGCATTTTTTTGACCCAAAAAATGAATACACATTAAATATATAACATGATGCGTTAACAATTTCTATTTTCTCATCAAAAACTTAATGAAATATGATGAAATTGTAAGTTATATAATTTAAATAAAAATGACAAAAAATTTAGGATCAAATAAATGTTTATCCCATATATGCTTAGCCCCTAAATTCTCTCCAACGGTTTCATCTTAAAATAGGAAGTTTTTGGCATCTCTCTTGATCTTTCAGAAGCAGAAAGACTCAGTTCTTTGCCAGCTCTTTCTCCCTCTCCAAATCCACCCAGTACGCAAGGAACCATGGGAATTTTTCCCACACAAAGAAAAAGGTAAAGTAATAAAGGCTTGATGCCCCTCGCCGGCTTTTTGAAATCAACCGGTTACCGGCAAAATAATGGCTGAAAGCTTCTATCCTCCCCCCTTCCAAACGGACACGTGTAGGTGCACCGAGATCATTGAGCCCGAATGCGCATCTTTTGTCCAGACGCGGTGCTAGTGCGTGGCTTCTGTGGGTGTAACACGTGCGATCTTTAACTTTATTTTTGTCCATACGCGTTCTTCAACTTTAAGCCCAGAGAGAGACCCGCTTTTCGTCGGACAAGTGAAATTACTAACTTGTCCTATTAACCGTGGAGTTGTCCGGTACCGTGTTTTTTCATCCCGTCTGCCAATGATTCATCGGGTACTTTTCAATTTTTTGGGTCGGTGGTGAAGCAAAAAATGAAAGATTAATTCATCACTGAAATATCATTAAGAAAGAAGGGGAATGTACATTCTTCTTTAGCCATATTTGCATCGATTCATTACTGAGGATAAAATCAAAGAGTAAGAGTTTCGACATTTATTGAGACATTTATTTTAAAAAGTTCGGTCCACATATTATGAAACCTATTAAATTTATGACGACAACAAAAAAAAAAAAAAAACAAAAAACAATCTAGTAAAAAAAAAAAAAAAGTGGCTCAGACCAGGTGAAGGGCAAGATAGTGACGGGAGTGAGTGAATAAGACAGTCAAAGTCAACGATGGCAAACGAGGAAGCCGGGGGACATTTTGGTAAATGAAGTGGCTAAAACAGTAGTCGCGGACAGCTTGTTGCGTGAGGCACAGGAGCGTGCCCCATATACGATACTTAAATACGACAGAGAGCCATTTGAGATCCGCGGATTCTGCGATCAGTTCAAGTGTTCAACGGATGACCCCGGCGTTCCGAACCTAAACGGTAAATACTCACAACGAGCTTCAGGTCTTCATCATATCACACTTCACTCACTTTGCGGTAACTACCTTTTCATTTAGTCGTTTTTGGTTGATTCGTTAATTAATTTGTTTTTCTTCGATTTCGGATTTTTCGCGCCTGCTTGCGATGCATGCGTAGTGGCATTCTGATTTCAGATTTTGTTGCGTTTTTCATTTCTCTTTTTTATATGTTTGCAGTCTAAGGAAGTGGATTTTTGCGATCTGTGTTTCTTGTGGTGAGATCTGGCCAGATTCGTTGAAACTGTTGAGTTTTATGAGGGGTGGTTCTTTTGGTTTTTTTTTTTTTTTTCTTTTGATCTTGTAAGCTGGCTTTGAACTCAAGGGGAGTTTTGTTTGTTTGGTTTATGCTCGATTTGGATCTATCATGGAGGAGAAGAATTGGAAGTTAGAGGAGGTTTTTGGTGGAAATTACCTGTAGAGTTGTCAATATTTAGTGATTGTAGCGTTGTTTTCTTTAGGAAGGCATAACTTTGAAGGAGTTAGAATAGTTGAATTGGTTGTTATTGCATTATGGATATGCCTGTTGTCGTTGCTCAGCATAGGAATCAGTACTACAGTGGGATTAAGTCAAATGGGCCTGCTCAATTCGTGTCTTCCCCATCTAGACAGTTCAGAGAGATCAATTGCCGGACGTTCCAGTCTGGGGCAGGAATACTCCCAACTCCTTTTAAGGATTCCCCTACCCCTCTGACCAAATGCACTTCTTCATCGCCCAAAACACCATCATCAGCAAGCAGGCCTAACTCAAGCCCTTTTTCTGTTGGCAGTCCATGCCATAAGGCTGCTTTAAAAAGCTCTTCAATCCCAATTAATATCAAATTTCTGAAAAAGGAGGCACATTTTAATAAAGAGCTATGTATCTCGGATGAGAATTTTTCATTCTCTGAGCGTTGGGCTGGGCCAGCCTATTCAAATTCACCTCCACCCAGTTCTTTGCCAATTCCCAAGTTTTCCATGGGGGCTAAACGGACCACATCGCTTGAATTACCTGTTTCTGACTCTGGCATCAAAGTGCATCCAGTTGCCAAGTCTGCACCTGCTTCCCCCACAAGGGATTATAACCCACCTCCAAGAGAGTTGTTTCTTAGTGCTGACTCTGCAACCCAGACTTTGCGTCGCATTCTCAACCTTGATGTTGCAGATGAATGAACTTCAAGGGGCATTTGGCTCCTGTAAATATTGGTGTTTGGTGTTCTGTTGTGTATAGAATGAATAAGTTGGTTATTAGTGGAAGGCTTGTTGAGTTAGCTTTTGGCAGTGGTAGTGTTGGTGGTACAAGAAACAGTCATGGCTTTGGCAGGTCTGACTTAGCAGTAGGAAATGTCCATTTCCTAGCAAGGCAGGCATCACACATGTAGTTAAGAATGCACAGGTACTTGTTGGATTGAATATGCAACATGGATAGGTGAGGACAACAATACCTTCATCAAGCAGAAGGGTGATTTTGAGGCATAATTTCTTCAATTCAAGGGATTTCATCTTGTCTCTTTGGCAGTTGGATGGAACAACTTACTACCACTTGAAATGATACTGCACCCTGGTTGACTTTCAACTTTATGGTGTCAAGTCCTTGGAATTACCTTCTTTCTCAATGGATTGTTCATTCTGTTTAGTTCTCTAGTAATTTTAGTCTTATGGTATCAGGTAGTGTATATACATGGGATCTAGACCAGATTAGTTTCACACAAAATTCATAGGTTTTTGTTCTACTTTTCCTCATCATGTTCGCCTTCTCGACTTTACTTTGTACAGTCCTATTGCTAACATTAATTAGTCTCTTAGCTTTCTATTCTGGTGTTGCCTCGATTGGCAGCCTAGATTATCTTTCACTCCTCTGGTCCATCGTTGCCAGAATTGACTTGTCAACAATCAACATCTCCTCTTGCATATACTCAGTATTTCTTTCTTTTTCAGTAGGTGACCTTTTAGAGACACTCTGCATGGGTGTGCCCCTTCAACCATCTTTCTGGTTTTAAAGAGGGAAAAGTGGTTAGGGAAAGTGAAACTATTGCTAGTCTCTTCTGCTCCTTGAGTTTGCAAGGTCAATCCAGTCCTTGTTGCTCTGCATCTTCAAAACCCTATTAGTTTGTTGTCCGTATGTCTTGCTCTTTCAAAATAAAGAGGTGTCTTCTTGTGGTCCTGACAAGGTTTATCTTTCTTTGAGAGTATTGATTTCACCCAGCTTTAAACAAGGTAGTTCTCTCTCTTCAGCACCAGTTAGTAGTTTTGGTATGGAGTAATTGTTTTTCACTCATATTCACTTAACTATGTGATCCAGGGAGCTGCTGGGGAAGATTTCAGGAAGCTACTTTTTTCTTGGTGTCTGCTCCTTTTAGATGTCTTAAAAGTATGTCTTCTCAGAACGTGATGGAACGCTGTACCTTTTTATTCTTGTCTACAAAATGCATGTACATAACGTGGCTGTTTTTGTCTTTTGCGCCAGTGCTTCTGTTGGTGCGCGCACTGTGTGACCAGAAGTGTGCTCTGAAGTGTCTTAATGTGTTTTCACTGCAATCTTAGTTGATTGATTCTGTTGTTTTATTTTTTCATTTTCCTTGCATTCTTCCTTGCGGATGAATCATCATCTTCTAGAGGGCCTGTAAACTATAAAAGTTGAATGATGTAGTTTCTGCTACCCTGTGTACTAACATCAGTTGCAAAATCTTGCAAATAGTGCGCTTAGGGATTCGAATTAAATGTGTAATTTTTTGGTTACATTGTAGGGCTTTAAACCCAATATTAAGCTACTATTTGAGGTGCCGTGTGCATACCATTTTCCCTCCTGCTGCAGTATGCATCCTGTATTCCCTTTATTTTGCCATTCTTGGTCTGTGTTTGGGAGCAATGCCACGAGAATGAAGTTCTCTAATCCTGGAAAGATTTTAATTGAATAGGGATGTTCAGACTCTGTGGTTCTTTAATTCTGTTTTCCTAGTCGTGGTATGTGGTTAAAGGGGAACTCTCGGCCTTAGGCCAAGGTTCTTAAGTTCTCCGTTCATAGTTGGGGTATGTACTTAATGTGAATGTTTTGCATCTTCAACACAGGCTAGTCTGCACTGAACGATGAAAAACATATCGTTTTTCTCTCTTTCTTTATGCACAAGAATACAAGGAAGAAGCCTTGTTTTCCCACAAATTTCATGCTCACCCCCAAGGATTTAGTTCTCAGATTTTCTAGATGTTGTCCCTATGAGGACTTAAGTTAATGTAACCTTTATTTTTTTCTATTCTTCGGTTTATTTCTCTAGCTCCGCATTTCTGCTGGCTTCTCTTATCGCTGAAATTCGTTAAGCCTAATGCGAACTTCATTTTCCTCTTCTCCACGTCGTCCTGCTTACGCGGCCATGGTGCTGTCCCCTTGGGGAGTGCCTTAAATGTTGAATTTAAAGGGCATCAGCTTCGTGCGGTCCAACTTTTTGGTTGGTAGAATATGAATGCTTGGGTGGGTGTGTTCTCCTTGTTACTGTTGCTCTCAATATTCCACCTTAAATATAAAATCCGGTCGTATTTATAGAAGACATGTCTCCAAATGACTATGGTCGTGCAATTGCTTCGGCTCTTGGTATGTTAAACCGTGGAACGGTATGAGGTAGGATGGATCGGATAAGAGTGTCGTGACTAATGAAAGATGAAATCGTACACACTCGAATCTGCTCGGCCAGAAAGAGTTAGACCTTGAGTTTTAACGAGTAAATCAAAAGCCCCCAAGTGAGCAGGGCTGTCTAACGACTTTGTGTGCTGATTGGATTTGATCCATTTCTAGATTTACAGTAAAGCTAGTTATATGAAAAGTTTTCCTCAGAAGGATTTTTTTTTTTCCTTTCTTTTCCATATGGGGCCAGGTTTGAAAACAAACAAATTATTGGAAGCCTGATGTCTATAAAAAGAACAATTCTAAGGAGATTGAAGCTTAATTTGGACTCATATATTACGCCCTAAGTGTCCAAGTCCTCAACCACTCTCAAGTCTCAATAACAATAATAAAAGGACTTGAGTTTGGATCTACTTGCTTATAAAAGCAAGTACATTAGACAAATTGCCAGAAATGAAATGTCATGTGCTTGCAGAGGTTTACTTGACCGCAAGATTAGATAAAAATGAGTACGCAGATAAGCAATAAGATCATAACAAACAGCTCGAGAATCTTCATTAGCGATGTGAATGGTCAACTTTTATGATTGGCAGGCAGCGATGAAAACATTCATTTAATTAGATCACACGGCAAGTTCCAGAGAAAAATAGTAATAGAAAAATAAAACCAAGAAACAATCTTGATTAGAGTCCAGCTCGAACAAAATCCTGGCTTATGGCTCCCTGCCGATGAGAGTGCTAAACTAGAAGCGAGCAAAGTAATAATTACAGGGCACCCTTATTTTCAAGAATCGAGAGGCAAAAGTTTTAACAATGGTATGGCAACTTGGCAAATTGAACTTCCTAGCGTTCAGAACCCCGAGGCAGAACACCGTTCAAGATCTTAATCACCGCCAAATTCTTGATTCTCTACTCCGTCCAACAGCATTTCTTGGCAACGGCACTCGCGACTGCAAAAAGCTTTTTCACCCCTGCGTTCCAAGTTAAATGACAACAATTAGGCCAACACAAACTCTCTCTGCCAAGATTTCGTCGATGTAAACTATCCTGGTAATGAACTAAAAAACATGGACAAGTTGGGCAAAACCTGTATATGTAGATGTCGTTTTTCTGCTCAAGCTTCTTTTTGCATGTCTGACAGAAGCTAAGGAAGTCCTCTCGTGAGGAGTTGGATTTATCAGAGACCAAACAACATTTGTCCACGATGCAGTTACCGAATATATGAGTGGTTGTGGGATTAGGTCCATGAGATATCACACATGTGTAGTCCTCAGAAAGCTCCATCTCACTTATAGATAGGAATCCTGCGAAAATTTGTGGAGAATCGTTCATTTGGTTGCCTGAATTTGAGGACCCAGTTGATAACTGTGGATTCAATATAGGTGATCCGACTGGAGAAAGTGTACAATTAGGTAGAGGAGGGATTTGGACTCTGAGTTTGGCCCCAGACAATACCACTCTGTTGCTTGATTTAGAAATAGAGGTGCTGCTGTTCTCTTCAGAGGTTTCATCACTAGCTGTATCGTCAATAAGAGCAACCCCAATGCCTTTTGAATCTAGTTTTTCCCATGAGGGCTTGTTCTCCGCAGGGAAGCCTCTTGGGGATTTAAGTGGGGCTGCTTCGCACCAAATGGGGTTTTTGAAAGGAGAGAAAGGCTTGGAATGGTCAAGAATTGAAGTTGGACTCATCACAGGCTCAGCTTCAGCCGGGAGACCCTGGAAAGTGAAAGCTTTGAACCTTGGAGAAACAAGGAAAGATGTCATCGGTTTTGTGTGGCTTTGCGCAGCGGGAGTGGGAGGTGGTGATTGGGAGTCGTTCTCAGCACGCATTAAAGCCTGCTTGCTGGTTGCTCTTCTAGATCTATTCCTCAACATAACTAACATTATTTATCTGATGATTTTCAGCAAACCACACGGGATATCATCTGCAATAGAGGAAAATCTAAAGTTAGCAGACGGAAAATGGAGAGAATATAGCAAGAGAACAACGATAATTGGGATGTTAACTCACCTGGGGGAGTGTTCAAGATACCCTCGTGTGCCGAAGCAAAAGATCTAAGAGGTTTTAAATTACAAGACAAGAAAACTATATTTCTCAACAAGACTTGTTATAAACTACCAATCTAGACGCAGGGAGAGAGAAAGAAGGGAATAAAAAAAGATTAAGTTACATCCGCTCAAAAACACAGGTTATCTGCAGAATTGCAAAGCCTTCTAGATTTCTGTAGCCTCCATGGCAGCAGGATACTAAAAAGAGTAAGAAAAACTGCGGCACTTGCTCAATTTCTGGTCCTTTGCCTGAAGTCTTTCCTCAGTTTTGTTCCTCTAACTGGAGAAAGAATCAAGTCCCATCATAATTATAACCCGCATGCAAGCCTCATGATCGACTGCGGATGTGAAGAGGAGCAGCAATTCCCTGCCGTTTTCAGCAAAAGAACGTAAACTGTTTATACACACTCCTGTGATATTTCAGGCAGAAATTGCTTGACTTCTTTTCTCAATCCCCATAAGAAACAAAAGAGCCATCATCGTCATCATGATGAAGTAAGAAACCCATAATCAACTCTCTCACTCTCAACTCTCACTTCTTGTTGGTGATCTCATTCTTGTCATCAGCTTCACTCTACCACACTTTCTGAATTTTTGATATGGAAAGAGACGAAGGACAAGTGTTATGAACGAGAGGCGTGTTTGGTGCGTTTTTTAAAGGGAGTGTTAAGTGTAATGAAGACTGAGAGAGTGAAGAGGCCTGTGCATGAAGAGAAATTATTGAGAATGCCACGCCTAAAATGCCGTCCTTATCCTTACTATAAAATAATTTTTATAATAATTTATGTATTTATTTATAAATATAACAAATTTATTATTTAAAATTACACAATCTTTTTAATTTCACTTCAGTTTTATTTAAAATATTTATATTTTTACCTGTAATATTAAGTCAACACACGCGAATATATATGGATACGCGCTTGAAGGGAACGTACGCTGTATGGGTGTCGCTCTTTTATCTTTCTCTTTTTATATTCGCTCTCGCACGCCGGACCAACCCCACCACCCCAACCTGCTTTGCTAGTAGGATAACCCACGGAAGGCCCCAAATTCGGAAGCCACCGTCGTCTGTCGCGGGGATGGTTTGTGTCATTCTCGCAGAGGAAGGAACGGTGGAGGATGGTGGGGGCCCAGTGAAAGTACACAGAGATGAGCGTACACCGCTGGCTAACACAGGACAAACCCAAAAAAGTCCTGGCTCAGAAATACATGAGTTCTGGGACCCAGCATCAGGTTGAATGGCGAGGCCGAGAGTGGTGAGGGCCAGCGTCGCTCTCACTTTATTAACGGAACACTGGGGGCGGTGTGGTGACTGAGCACAAATGGATATGGAGAGCGAAGACGTTTCGGGGGGCCCATTTCTTTGAATTGCTTTCATATTCTCGCCGTAAACAATTTTTGGTGCTGTATAATTCGTATGAATTGGGTTTTGTTCCTTTGATTTTGTTTTCATTAACTCTCGTATAAGAAATTGTTTGGAGACGCTTTTCAAAGGATTTGAGGCCCATTAGTGATTATTGTGACGATAAGCATTAGGTCCCACATTGTGTGTTGTCGTCTCGTTGCTTTCTATTTGCAGGACTTTCTTTCTTGTCATCTCTTTGTTCCTCTATTGTGATGTCGCGTGAGGTGGAGTTGAGATAACTTGTAAAAATGGTTGAATGGCAGTTCCCGTCTTTGCTGCCCAATCTGGAAAGCGCAGAAGTTGTAACACCTTGCTTTCATACCAGTACTCGTTATGCAATTGGAAGCATAAAAACGTAAAGTTGAGATATGGTCTATATTAAAGTGGTGCAATTGTCATTTAATTCTCTTAACCCAGTATCAGTATCCATAAAGATACAGCCAGCAGATTTACCATACTCATGGGCGATGGCCTTCACTGATGTATTCTCCGCGAAGCTCATATCTATGGGTTAATGGGGGCGTCTATCCAATTGTACGTCCTAAAAATGGAGTTCTTTGTCCTTTTAAAGCATAAGTTCTGTTTCTAATCCTTGCTAAGATGCTCGGTTGAGTGGATAGACATTATCATCCCTTTTTACACATTGACATGGCTCAAAAAAGTCACATAAGAATTGATGACTTTTTGCCATACGAACTCATTGAAGTGTCTGTTTTTCTCTCTCATTCGCTCATTTCTTCATTGACATTGACTAATGAGCTTCACCCCTTTCAAGTTTCAACCAAAACCCGTCACCTACGCAAATAGATGGCTTGTAATTTTTCGCCATGACACGACGCCCAAACGGGAGCTGAGTAATTGAGGCCCAATTCAATTTTGTTTTCTTCACTAGGGTTTCAATGCCAAACGATCCCACCACACCATCCCTATAAACCAAATTGGAGGTCTCTTTCATTGCGTCTTCATTGTCAAATGGTCTGGAATTTGGATAATTCGACCAGTAAGAGGTGTCGGACTAATAATTTCAAATTTCCAGCAACTTAAAGCGTACAATAATTGGTTCATTGACTGAAGCACATAGCCAGAGGCCTCGCTCTAAAGGTTACATTCTTTCAGATGGGATGGGATGGGATGGGATGTGATGAAGAGAATTGTGTTGGCACAAAGCAGGATCCATTGATTATGAATCGACCCCTTCTAGCTTTTAAGATGAACTGGACTGCCGTTTCTCTTGGAAAAATTGGAGATCTCATCGGTTTCCTGCTATTTTTGCCGTACTAATCACTTGCCGAATCCAGATAATCCGAGCACAAAACCCAAAATTGCTGCTGGAAGCATGCCATGGAGGACCATGCTATTAAGTAAATTGGGAAACTGAAATCAGAACAGCTTATATTTTGGGGTTGGACAGAAGGACAGGTAATAACGCCTTCCGCATGCTTGACCCATATGAGCAAATGCTGTGCTCAAACTAGATTATAAGAATTCCATACCTGGCCAGCCAAATTGATGAAAAACATTTTAAATAAAAATAGGCAATCGCCCGGGTTATTTTGTTTGCTTATGGAGGCCTTTTTTTTTTTTATTTCTTTATTTTTTAACATGTAGGGTTATAATTTTTTTTTTAAATATAAAAAAAATATCATAAATATATTAATTATTATATTGACATATTAAAACCAAGAGTCATTGTACTTGTAGTGGCGTACTTGGGCGTTAGACTGCCCAACGTTTAGAGCGAGAAACGTGAGTCCTGGAAAAATTTTAAGCTAACGATCGATATCAGACTCGTGTCATTTTCAACATGCGCGTTTATAGCTCAAATTCGGAACCGCACATCCATAATGACATCTGGAAAACATCTCCATGAAAAAAATGGAAGAAGTAGCTGGAACAGAGGCGATTATATTGGTTTTTCTCAATTTATCTTGAAACATAATCCTTTGATGGTGGGGTATGGTCTCAAAAATTACGAGATTGAAGGTTAAAACAGTAGGAACCAGTCGAGCACTGGCTTGCCATGAGTAACTTGGGCCATAATGGGCCTCATCTTAAGCCCACTTTTTCTTTCGTCAGGGCGTTTGGAAACCCATTGATTGTGAATGGGCAGAACGGTCTGCTCCTAACCTCGAAAATTAATTCGAATGTTGAATAATAAATAGGGTGGACGGAGTCTATTTAAAATGCGTGAGAAAAAATGTACGAAGTGTATCAACCTATTTGATGCAAAATTTACTTATGAGCATCACTAAGAGTAATATAAAAATAATTATAATATAATATAATATATATATTTTTTGTATATTTGTGAGACTAAATAATATATAATTAATCTATATGTTTTTGTTATTATAATAACATTTTTTATATATTACTGCTTAATTTTTCCTATTACTTTAATTTTAATGAATTAGTAGCAGCCAGTACCAGTACTTGGCGAAGAGATTTTCAAAGCCATAGTGGCTGTGTGGTGCTTCTGGAGAGGTTCCAAGAGCATCTCCATTACGCCTCTACTGGTTAACGAGCAAAGAACTATCTGTTTCCTCATCCCATTCGGTCACAAAATAAACTTCATTACTACTGCGTCACAAATTTTGAGATTAAAACTTTGCCTATGGTAGTAAAAGTTATTTGAGATGATCTTGATTGTCGCCCTCTATCTGGGGTTGCATCAGAAACTCCTACAATCAACTGGAAACATTGGCAAAAAAATGTGGCTCACAAACAAACAGGGCAGCCAGCGAGGGGCATCACATTCCTGGCCTCCAATGAGGAGATAAATTCCTTAAATAAGAGCATTAACTTTCACAACAAAGTAACAACTAGTATAGGGACCTAAATTCTCAGTTGTGTACACCCAAGAATTGTTCCGCGGCACCGTGTCATTGGAGCTGCCTGGCGCCACGTTGGTCTCTCACCTCCAACCGTCAAGATATCAACATCGGACATTGGCTTAATATCCCAGTTCCATCTATCGGGACCGATTACACCTCCGATTATATATATCTCATCTCCCAGTGCAGTCATGGCAAATCCAATCCTCCTCCAGAACTCAGATGCTGAAACCACCACCTTCCTCATTTTCCCTTCTTGCTTGAAGATTATTCCATGGCTCATCACGTAGATGGCAACTTGACTAACTGCCATTGGACCCTGAAGCCAGCCATGATCAACAACCGTCCACCCAGATCCTACACTGTCCAAAACTTGCACTGTGGACAAACCCTTGTGTAGGACATGCACCTTTCCCCCAATTACTAGTCCGGAGCATGCTGAATTATGAGTACGGTGCAGGTCAGGCATTGGGATCCAGACATCCTTCTCTGGATCATACATTTCTGCCTGTGAGATTGATTTTCGACAACTGGTAAAACCACCGGCAACAACAATTTTTCCATTCAAAACGCAGCATGCAAACATTGCACGGGGCACCAACATGGATGCCCGAGTAGCCCATTGTCGCATTATAAGGTCATATGACCAGACCTCACTAGTTGCAAAGTTCCCATCTTGGTCACCTGTTAACGGGTCAACGGCATCACTACCACCACCAAGCACAAATAGCTTCCCAGCAGTGGAGACAACACCAAAATGGGCAAGGTGCCTGATTTTTGAAGGGAGAAGAGGAAGAGTGATCCAGAGATCTCGGCGAGGGTCATAAAGCTGCCATAAATTCTCAGGATCAAAAGCATTCACGCATAGTAGATTTTCTGCTGAACCAAGCTCCTGTCTGGCTTTAAACAACTCAGGGCTATGTATAGCAGCCCGCCATGAACGCGAAACAAGCTCCAACTTGGGATGGAGGTAGAAGGGTACACATGCAATGCACCTGATGGCAACAGCATCAGGAAGGCCATCAATGAGTTCAGACATATGTATCACTGTTTCATCCGTCTCCAGTGAAAATGACAAGTGCTACCTGATACCATAAATGTATGCAAATCATTATAAGGAAATAAATTCAAAGCTCAACGATTTAATTATTAGAGATTTCTTTCTTTCAAGGAAACAGAGCCAAGCAATTCTAGCACCAATTCAGTGCCTCGCAAACTAGAAGTCTCATGTTTTTTCATATGTAAAGGAGATCAACTATTTAGAACGATTAATCATTTCATGTTTGCCACGTATGTTGAAATTTCTCTATTCATACTCAACGTGACAATCAAACTCAGAATGGCCAAGCTTCCAATCAACGAAAATGTGAATCACAAAAGCTACAAGCTCGGCAACATTAACAAGAGAAACAACTGGACAATGGAACTCTTCTTCAACATTTTCTTTTCTTCCAAGTGTTGTTTTTCCAAATGTTCATACTGGTAACACAAAATACAATTTGTCCACACATTTTCATAACAATCAGATGTGCAATCTTCACATTAATCAGTGTCAGATAGCATGTGGCCACAACAACCACATTTAATTTACCAGTTGAAAACATAAGCAGCATTTTTCAGAAAAGTAACATTTTCTGAAAAAGGAAAAGGAGAAGACAGAGAACCATGTACATGGAAGAAAGGGGACAAAGTGAAAGCACACTCAACCAAAGTGACAAAGCATGAGGTTGCACAAGTGTAGCCCTGGGGATTCAGAAGACACATAAACATTGGCCCTGACACTTCTTTTAGAATAATTCCAAACTTAATTCTAATCATTCTATCACCTTGAAATAAGCAATTACTTAGTAACCAAGACACACAACTTGCATGATATTATCTTTGAATTTCAAAGTAATGTTGTGAAACATTCATTCTTCTCCGTAGTAAATCCCATTTAATTGTACGTTTGCTATCTGCCCAAAGTTCAACAAATGGTTCATCTACCTCCTTGTATAAAGTATTCTGGAATCTAGATCAGAGACACTATTAACTCTAAATACTCAAGCAGATTCAATGACAAACACACATGAGTGAAAGAAAGATTATGGGAAGCCCCTAGAAAAGCTAACACAAATAACAACTGAAGCAGTTGACATAACAACTTTGGTTTGAGGGGAAAATCAACCAGTCAACACCATTTGTCTCATTTTTCACACGCAAAGAACTGAGTTTACAATGTAATGACAAATTATTTCTCAATCCCTCAAAGCATTAACACATAAATTTCACCTAAAAAGAGCAACCAAAATCCTGGCAGCAAAACGGCTAAAACGTGTGAATTATTATCAGAGATCTTTGCATTTCATATAAATCTAAATGCGTTGCCCAATGGTCAACACGAAAGGCTAACGTATCTTACCATTCCAACTTAATTCAATCGAGCAACAATTACGGGTCACATCACAAACACACGCACATTATTAAACTCATATACAATTCTATGATTCAATCGCATCCATGCAACCGGAAAATCACACCAGAAACGAAAAATCAAAAGACCAATCACTCCAAAATGAAACGGGAATGCGCGAAATTCAGCACCAAAGCAAGCACAGTAACGCAAAAGCAAACCAAACTGCACTTTTTTTTCTTCCAACGCAAAACCCACTTCGAAATAACCATAAAGAATAATGGGTTTTCAGAAAATCGAAAACAAAATCCAAAATTTAAACAATTACCGGTCAAAATCCGTAATACCACAAGCCAAATGAACGCAATTTCATAATTTATGGCTTGCACGGGCAAGGGGCAGACAATTAAAGCTTTACCTGAAATCCAACAAGATTTGGGTCTGTCTGCCGTCCGGATTTCCAGAGAGATAGAGAGAATTAGCGTAAGATTGCCTCAGAGAGAGACAGAAAGACAGAGAGAGAGAGAGAGAGAGATTCACAGCGTAAGAAAACGCTAAAGTTGCAAAAACAACGTTGATGTGCATCTGTGTGCTACTGTTTTTATGATCTTTTAGAGTTAAAAAGGACAAACAAAAACCAAAAAAAAAAAAAAACACTTTTTTATAATCCGGAGTTTGAATTTTTCTTACATAGAGTAGGCGTAGCCGCACAGGGATATTCCTTTTTTTTATTCTTTCTCTTTCATTTTATTCGCGATGGCAATTTCGTTAATAATACACGAAATCACCTAGCGTTGGTTAGCACGCCCCTGTCACGTGTGTTGAATTCGGATGGAAAAAGGAATGCTGAAAGTTAATGGGCATAAAAGAATAATATTAATAATAATTAGAAAAGACCATAAAAAAAAGAATGATAATAAACAAGATCATAAAAACATTTTATAAGTAAAGTTTTGAAGACAAGCCGAGTGAAGAATGTATTAATCCTTAAAATCATTCGGAAAGAAACTAAATCTCAATCAATAAAAAAAATAAAATAAAATAAAGAAAGTGATTGTTAGAATCTATTATTTACCAAGATTTGCAATATAAAAAAATGTATTACATGGAGGGTTTAAGGAATGTTTAATTATTCTGAGTTTAAAATTATTCGTAGAGTATTTATATCTAAACTTACACACACACAAAAAAATATTTTAAGTAAATAAAAAGAAAAAATAAATTATATGAAAATGAAAGTGTTTATTTTTATTTTTATTTTGTTGTTTTAATTTATACTATATTAAGTCCGTATCTAATCAAAGATTATTTTATGCCGATTACGTGATTAATGACCAATTAACTTTTGGGGATATGACTCCAAGAATCAAACTTTAATCAATAAACTGAGAAGCACACTTAGTTTACCAAGAGAAGCAACCTTAGAATTAAGTAGAATTTCTCTTTTTTTTTTTTTTTTTGTTCCCCACTTTCTGAAAATGTTTTATAAAATAAATTTTCTGATTCATATCCGTTTTACCGAGCAATTTTAAGGGTGCACTTTTTGAAATCGATCCCAACTAAAATTTGGGTGAGGAGGGACGGTAAATCTGTCTCTGCCAACTTTACCAGGGCTTGCTCCGACAGGATATTACACCATCGGGGTTCGTTTGGGGTCGAGGTGGCGTTTCAGAAACCCACGTTAGAGACAAAACCCACTTAAAGTAGTTGATTCTTTTTCCTGACAATCATGAACAAGAAGACTGGAGAATATGGGTTCTCGATTTTTCTGATTATTTCTCACTCGTAAATCCTTTTCTGGTCATGGCTTTTTTTTCTCTTTTTTTGATTGTTGTGCTTCTCTCATTTTTTTCCTTTGAATCATTTGATTTAATTGCATAAACCCATTGCTGCTCTCCAAGCGTCGGTGCATAGAACAGAGTATCTGGGATGTGGGTAGGGACAAATTCATCTCAATCTTGAAATTTTTGGTGATGAGTTTTTAAGAATTCTGGAGTATATGATCTATTGAACAGTGTTTTGGCTTGGGTGGACGTTCGTCTGTGCGAGTGCTTTCCTTTTGCTGGGTGCGATAATTTTTAGGCTATTGGGTCATGGGTGTTGGAGATAATATTTCAGAGGAAAAGAAACTCGGTTTAGTAATAATATGAATGTTTTAGAGACCAGGAAAAAATTAATAACGAAAATTGTGTGGGCACATAACAGGCAACATTGTCGTCCATGTGAAATCCCTGTAGCAAGAGAGTGAAAGGGGCCAATCACTCTCTAGAGGCAACTCCAAATGACATATCCAAAATTAACAAGGTAAGTGTGATTCGATGCTATTGGTGCAAGTGGGTTGCCTGATAGTGGACTTCTGTTTGTTCTTGTAATTTCTATCTTCTGTCTTATTGTTGACTGGTTGTTGCCATTGGATGCTACAATTTTGGGTACCTTCTTTAAAACTGAGGACAGTATAGGGATGCCTTACATTGGGTTTGAGAGATTCTTTTGTACATCGGAGGGCTCATTGTACTATCATATTCACTTCAAAAAACAAGAAGAATTCATGCTGTGTCCTGACCCTTTTTTTCTTAAAAAAATTGTAAATTATGTTTTCATTTATCACAAATTTCTTAAACTTGTTAACAATAAATTTCTAAAACATCAGTTTATCAACTACAATAACTCACTTTAACAGTAATTTCAAACTTACGCTTCATAAAGTAAATTGCCGAAATGATTTTATTTTCCTATAACTAATTGATGGGATTTGTTGCGCAATAAAAGTAAAAGTGGAGAAATAGAAGTCGTTAAGAATTTCAAACTTTTTTGTAATGGCATTTTTCACTAAATTTTTGGGAAGACTCGTTGTCACGTTTCCATTTACGCGTCTAGCACCAATTTATTTGTTATAATTGTCAAACCATGTTTGGATTTGTAAAATTGCAGTCCACTTTCTCGGGAAAACTTAACGGATTGGTTCATTCAATCTATCATCTGCCAAATCTTATACCCTTTTATCGCAAATATGATGTAATGGGTAAGTAAGGAAGTGTGTGTATATATATTACTCGAGATAGTTGCTTGGTAATAAACTTGTGTACAGTGGAATGGTAACTCAGGATTTTAATCTCTACGTAGTAACATTCCTACTCTATATATATATATATATATATATATATTATTTTATTTTATTATTATTATTTTTTAATAGTAAAGAAAAGGTGTATATATTGCATTTTGCGATTTAGAAGGAAGAGACAAAGAGACCCAAGCAAGCCTGGGTCGTCATTTTTCGTTCTCTGTCGGTGATGCTGTCTTAGATCCAACTACTGCACCGACAGAGCAACAGAGGATTCTGGGGCTGCTGTCTTCCTTAAATGAAGTACAGTGGTGTCTAAATAATAAGCATTTTCTTTGTTTGTAATCAACGATGGTAGTTAGTAACTAGCTTCTGCCAAAAAAAAAAAAAAGAGTATAGTAATTAGCTGGGCTTCCTTAAGAAATTCCTGGCAGCAGTGTTACAGAGAGGTGAACGCAGAATCATGGGCTGTGGTTTAAATATTATGGAGAAAAAGAGTGGCAGGTGGCAACTATGGTGAGCAACTCATTTTGGGAGCAACTCATTTTGGGAACTATAAAAGTATAGTCAATGCTTATGGTCTCTTACGCGCAAAAAAAAAGAAAAAAAAACTTCTGTGCGCGTCTCTTTCTGGTTGCTCCATGAAAAAGTTTTGCAACACGTAGAGGTAAAAGTGCTGAGATGTCCTAAAAAGACGTGGACTAGACTTTTATGCACTTTTCGTTTTTCTACTAGATAACAAAGATCAATTATTCTACTGCTGTCGATGCAAATAACATGGATTGCATACCGCTGTCTAACATCATAATTAGTCGATGCAGTTAGTTGCAATGACCCCAGAAAAAAATTAAAAAAATCAATTCTACTACCAGTTGAATTAAGAGTCTAACTTGGGGGAGAAAAAAGTTGTTTCCTGTTTGTTACCTTATCACTTTCAGGTGGTCCAGAAGGAGATTGAGTCATGAATTGGTGAAAGTTGTTAGACCTACTGATGCTCAATCACGGAAATATTTTAATCAGCGAGTGAAATCATGTGTCATGTAGGCTGCAGAGATGGTAATGGGAAAACTGTTTTCTTCAATTTCGCGTCTATACACAGAATTTCACAAATTTTCCCACAATCTCAGTTTGATGGGACTATGGATGGCCTTAACTCAAGTCGATATATGGTTTAGATATGCCAATCAAGCAATAGCAGCTAGACCATATTCATTTGGAGATGATTTTCCTGTCAGTTTCAGTGAATCAATGATCAATTGAGATGATTCTTTTAAAGTTTATGACTTCCCTAGAAAAATCTATAATTTTAAGATTTGATTAGAAAAATGCTGCCTTTTCTATTTGTTTTCTCCAATTGTGATTTCTTGAAAATGACCATATTCGGCAGTAGGTTCCTGAATATTCCTTTTCTAAAGGTAGCTTTCTTCGATCCTTCTACTTTCCGTAAGCTAGCAATAGATGTTCACTTTGCTTGTTTTACTGAAACGTGATGGAAATAGCTTCTCATTCTCCGAGAATCACCAAATTAACGCAAGCACAACAATATCACGATACAATCACCAAATAATACAATGAAAATAACACATGATCATCGAATAAACACAATCAAAGCAATGCACACTCCACGTAAATAAATGTGAACGGAACCCCAGATCTTCACAAGCAGCTCAGAATCTGATAACACCGGAGACGCATGAGGCAACGGAAATTAGGAATACGGTGAGATACATTTGCATTCTGCCGATGCTTGCATCTGATGTGCCAGTTCCAGTTGGGACTGCCTTGGATCCACTTCCTTCACTCATCAAAAGGCCAATTGTTAGGGAAACAACATTATAGACTGATATTGGTACTGATTTTTCTCTCCAAGATTTACGTATATTTTAATCAGGAAACATGACTGATCAATCATATTTGCGATTTTGTGCAGGAAAATTTAAATTGTTGATTTCTTACCTGTTGAAGAGTCTGCTGGAGGACCAACTGAAGAACTTGTTGGGGAAGCTGCTGGAGCAGCATCTGACAGAAACAAATTAAGTCAAATGACAATCCTGTAACTTAATCAATCTTCTCGTTAAAGGCGAAGAAATGCAACCGAGTATAAGGATAGCATACCATTGCACCGGCTAACTGGTGGTGTTTGAACATTACAGGCTTTAGGAAGTGACAGTGCCAGGGTTTGATTAATGTTAACACCTAGCGATGATCCCCCACCATTGACCAGAGTGCAAAGGCACCGCGGCTGTGATTGAACAACAGAAGCAAGCTGTGAGCAGCATGAAGAGGATGGAGTTGAGGTATTTCCTGTAACGTAGTTGAGGCATGGTGCTAAGTTGACGAGGACAGAGTTGCAGCCAGATTGAGCTGCGGCTTCATTAATAGTCATCACGGCAAAGACCAAGAATAGAGCACACTGAATGCCTTTGGAAGCCATTGTGTGTCGTTGATCTTTACTGCTGCAAGACTAGAAATGGTGGGAGAATGAGAACTCTTCACAACAGGTACTTTGTTCTGTGCCTTTGGAGTTGAGTACTAAGTGAAGCTCAGGAATGGGATTTATAGTTGAAGCTATTGTGGAATAGCATCTATTAGTTACATTTGGATGGCCAACTTGTAGTCAATTGAGGTTATTTGGTAGAACTGCTGCAAGAACCTCAACAATTCATACTTTTTTAATGGTAAATTCCGAACACCAGGGCATAAAAATATCCGTGTCTGTTCGCTTGAACAACAATTAATTTAATTGCAACAGAGGTGTTGATAAATAATTTAATTGGGCAACCAACTATATAGTAGCTTTTTTAGTACCATCTCCTTAAACCTGGATAAATGACCATAGAGCTGCTAAATTACTAGTTTTTTTGGTCTTAATTAGCTAGCACATTTAGCATTTGTCTGAGGAATGTAATACAAGTATGAGGCATCTAGCTGATACGCGTTGCTCTCTTTGTGCTATAGACATGAAAATAGGAAAGAGCCACAAACAGATCGAACATAAAACAAGCATGCATAACCGAAATATTACCAAAGCTTAAAATAAAACTCATGGTAAACGGGTTCAGTTATATCTGCAGCCTTGGTCAATGTTCACCTGAAAAGATTATAAAACAGTCCTAATCATGGTGGCCTGGTATGAATAATTCAACTTGTAATTGTCATAGTGGCCTGGTGTGAATAATTCAACTTGTAGTTGTCTTAGGAAGCGGGCAAGTTTACCTAATTGTAGTTTTTTTCTTTTTTTAATAATGAATGTGGTCCCAAGTCCATGTTTGATTCGGCACTTGAGGAGTCAATGTATCTGGTTCAGAATTGAAGGGAATAGCTTGGTTAACGTCCATGGTGTGGTTTGTAACGTGTCGTTTGGCATTTTCGACACAGAAGCTACCTGTTTCTAGTTCAATGGCGTGACATCAGTATCTTCAACTTGTGGAGGCAAAACAGGTAAAACTTTGGATTTTGGAGTGTATTGTGTTTCTCTTCTCAATCCAAATCTTGTCCAAGGGGGGGTGCCAACTAGCTTAGTTAGTAAAAGTCCCGAGGCATTTTTTTTTTCCTGGGACTTGGGATCAAATCTTGTCTGCACTAGGGACGGGACGTATTACATGGAAGGGAGGACCACTCTCTGTTATGCAGTCGATGGCCGGATCTTCGAGGGCCAAAAAAAATTATGTCTGGCCATGCTTTTCAGAGAAAGTATATCACTCTGCATTTTGGTATTTGAAGGACCACACGGAGTAGATTTCTGCAACCGTTGGCAAGTTCAAACTGTTTAACAACTCTAAAATATTTTTATGGAATTCATGGTACTTCTGCAGCAAGCTTACAATTACTTTCCTTCAAATTCCTTCATTCCACTGGCATCCAAGAAAGTGAGACAACCAGCATCAGTGGCGCGAAACCATTTATAGGATTTTTTCTAAATCTCATCTGAAATTGTTGCTTTATAAGTAACATGGGGCAAATCCTCTAGATTTACCGAAAAAGCGAATGGTCTTGTACCCTTCCGTCTAGTGGAAACTGAACATGTCAAATCGCAATTTCTTTCACTTTATTCATACATCTTCCTGACATCTTTTTTTTTTTTTTTTCCCTTCTCTAAAGAAGGAAAAGTGGTTGATGGGTTGGAAATTGATTTTTGCCGCAAAGGGATTAATAAGGGACCGTGACTACTTTATTCATTTTCCAATGAGCAAACCAAACAAAGATTACAATTGCGTTCCTACACAAACAGAATAAAAGAATCATAACCAATCCTGCAACAAGCCACAAGGAGCTCTGGAAGATTTGGACTCAGAATTTGTTGGCAGTTGAACTACACCACGCAACGAAGAGGAGGAAGAGGATGAAATGAATGGGTGCTTCGAGGACATTTCCATCTGATGTTCCATTTGTTGATGGAACTGATTTAGATCCACTTCCTGCATATATCAAATAATTGAGCTAAAAAATCCATCCTTAATGAAACTGAACTCATCCATTTGTAAATTGTTAAATTATCATTTAGATATTACAATAATCAAGTATGCACTTTAATTAAAATTTTGAAACGGACATAAAGCTAAGTACACGTCATTTCATTCATGGTATAATACAAGTTCAAAATGTTATGAATATTTTGCAGAAATCTGGTACTTCCTGCCTTTTTGCTTAGTCTGTATTCCCATGTCGTTGCAGGAGGAAGAAATTGAAGTGCATTGAAATCTAATGAATGTGAGAAAAATATCCACACACACATACAAAAAAAAAAAATCTAACTACCTGAAGCAGAAGGAACTACTGATACGGGTGGAGTGACCCTAGGTTCGAGTGATGGAGAGCTTGTAGGCGAATTTACGGGCGGAGCTGCTGAAGTCGTGGGGGCAATGGCAGCTGTTTTAGCATACAGCAAAGTTCATGTCAACATGAATGTATATAGCGTCCCCTTAAATTTTGAGTGTAACAAGAGCGAGCTAAAAATTTGGCCTACCTTTACACTGGCTAACAGGTGGAGTTTGGACATTACAAGCGAGAGGAAGTGACTGAGCTAGAGTTTGGTTAATGGGGATGCTCTGTGTGAAGCCAACACCATTGAGCACTGAACAAAGGCATTGTGGTGATGCTTGGACAACATTCGCTAGCTGCGAGCAGCATGAAGATAATGGGTTCATTGAGTTTCCTGTTATATAGTTTAAGCAAGGGGCCAAGCTCGTGAGCACGTTAATGCAGCCTGATTGAGCCACGGCTCTTGCACATAACATGGCCACAAGGGCTAGGATTAGCCCCGTGCAGATTCTATTTGAAGCCATTGACTGTTGCTAGAAGTTCCGGCTGCATTCAAGAACTGAGGAAAGAAATTCTTGTGAGCAATTTTCGATGTTGGACAATGTTTTGTTTGGTTGTACTTTGGGATTTGGAGTCCTAGTGAAAGAGAAGAGAAGGGAAGGGTATCGGTTTATACAGAAAAGCTTGTGAGATGAGGACAAGAATATTGTTGGTAATCGGATCACCTAATCTAAATAAACAGCAGCTTTTCAATAACTAATCAACATTACGCATGCTGGAAAAAAAATTCTCAATTTATTTTTGCAGAATGTTTAATTTTGACTTTTACTGAACAATCAACTTGGGATAAGATGATCCTTTATAGCAACTTTAGATATCATAGTGTCTTTTTTTTTTTTTCTTCTTTTTCTAGAGTGTGAGTTATTGAATAAAAAAGCTACAAATCTTGACCGAGTTGCATTTGATAGAAACCAAAGACTCATTTATAGATTTGTAGGGATCCAAAGATTTGAAGGGGAATAAAAAATGGATTTGTAAGGATTCTGAGGTTCAACTGCTATAACCGAATTTCCCAAGGAATGGTTGTTATTCTCCATTTCCGGAGCCTTTCCATTTCAACGCCCAGCAGTTGAAGGTAGGTATGTTAGGCCTGCCAGTCATGGATGTTAGCTGTGAGATAGATTATACTAATACTACCTCAACGACTAGCACGTACTGTCTTTGTTTTAACTTTGTTTAGGACGGCCTACCTAGCGATTGAGCTTATGGAGACAACGACTATCCACAGCTGAAAATAGGAGGTAATTGCAACACTATGCACTCTCCTATTTTCCGTACATGGGCAAATTAACATACCATGCACAGCTGAAATGATCAGCAGCTTCCCCCCTTGCACAAATTACATAACTGGAAGTAGCAGTAATGACACGTCTCCTACAGTCTCCTGTTGCAATACGTTGAAGTCCCCGATGAGCACTAGTATGCATTGTATTCGTCTGTTACTAATTGCCAATGTCCCTCTTCAAATCCCAATTAACCGCACGCTGGCTCTCTCTCTCCCCCGAGCTTGTCACATGGGTCGCGTGCCGTCGCAATTGCAAGGTGCAGATTCATCTCTAGTTGAGCTTTGATGCCAATAACTTTTCATTTTCTATGACATCCATTCAGTCATTAAAAAAAAAAAAAAAAAGAAATCTAATGATAGTTGCATTACCTTCTGCTCCCTCTGGCAGTCCACTACCAGCACCAGGTAAAGACAAAACAGCTGAAAGATTTATAAATACAACAATTCTGTACACTGGCATAAAGCAGAATGCAAAAATTCCAATGACAATGTGTATGAAACTTAGAGCCAGTGCAGCTCCAAGTCTACGATCTGCTTGAACTTAGGGCCAAAGTGGACTTGCTTTGAGCCGTGGCAAAGACTTTATTAGCTAGGCACTAAATCTGGTTCGGACCAGATAATCGCTCGTGAAAATTCGGACCAACCGTGAAACGGAATCAACAATCCATCACAGATCAATTTCCCAAGTCATATGAATCTCGAATAGGAGTTTATGAAGATGAAAAAAGTTAGGCTCGTTTTATAATTTACGTTCAATTGACTTTTGAATGAGAAAAGCGCACGGCTATCTATCGATCTTCACTTCATTGGACCTATTCTACTTACGGGCTGGGCTCGTAATTCACCCAAATAAAAAACTAAAAATAAAAAAAGAAGAAAAAATTTATTGTGGCAAAAGAGGAGCGCAAGCATCGCTCCTCCTTTCACTTTTTCACGGTTAAGAAAAGATGGCGAATATTAAGTTTTAACCACAGGTTCGGCAGACCTTCTTGGTTTTCGATTGACCAACGTCTATAAATACCGACAGGCCGGATGCCCGACTCCGTTTATCCAACAAAGTCATCGAAGCAGACAGTGAAAAGCGAAACAAATCAATAATTATTAAGAGGAAAAATGGCCAAGAAGCTCGTAGTAGTGTTTGTCGTGTGCATTTTCGTTGCCGCAGCAATGCAGGTGTCTGAAGCCGATGACTATAGGGATGCTTACAAATCATGCTTTGAGAAATGCGAGCAGGATTGCAAAGGCGAGGGCAACGGCAACACCTTCTGCGAGATGAAGTGCGACTCTGACTGTCTCGCTAAGGAGGCTGAAGGTCAAGTCCCTCCTGCCTATTAATTATATATTTCGCAGGATTGCAAATTAATAATTATATACTTTTCATTGTACACATATAAATAATTACGTGCATTTTCGTTTTTCTGCAGCCAAATTGCACATAAATGCGAATTAATTGATCCTCCCCGCACCCTCAGCGAGAGAGAGAGAGAGAGAGAGAGACAGAGGAAGACGAAATTGCAATAAAATCAAACTCGGGACAGCGTAGCGTGGAGTCTTGTTACCCTTCCGCGCGCTCCTCTCCTGAGGTATTGTATTGTTTACGTTTAGAGAAAAAGAAAAACAGTAACAATTAAACCAACTCTGTTTGCTACAAAAGAGTTTGATGCTTTTTTTTTTTTTTTTTGCAACAATTGATGTCTACCTGGATTCGTTTGTTAACCTCTCTTTCTTGATTCCCTAACAATGACTTCTCTTGGCTGTGGTGAATCTTAACTTGAATGCAAATCCTACAGGACCGCATGTTAGTGGGCATTCGGGTGCATGATCATAACATTTTTGTTTATATATATATATATATATATATATATAAACAAAAAATCAAAAGTACATTCTATTTCCAAGAAAACGCACGCTACTTTATTAAAAATATGTTACATTCTGCGAAGTTACACATTTCGCATCGGTTTTACCTAGTTCATGGACATAACCCGAAAGATTATTCTTTGTTATTGCACACGAGAAACTAGGGGGAGCCAATCAATTACAGTAATTCGGATGGCAGCCCAAGGTGATCGTGTTGAGAACCCATTTTGGGCCGGCCCCACTTGACGTTCTCCATTTTCAATTTACCCCGCGGAATTTTCAGTGACCTGTGAGGGGACTCAAACAAGAATTTATCTTCCCCGCCACCATCCTCTACAATTCCTTTAGTTCTTTCCACAAATTGTTTTTGAATTTAAGATCAAGCGTGGTATCTGTTCGTATAATCCTCCTTTTAGGGTTTTTTTTTTTCTTTTTTTGAATAGAAAATCTTTATGCAACTATGTGTTCCATTTTTTAAAAAACAAATTGATAAAGGGCTCTAGCGGCAAGTAAGTCTATCTTCAGTTAAGCCTGGACTACAGAGGCTTTTTAAGATTTACCAAAGCCCAATATACTGCTTCTTTTTTTTCCTTTTAATGATTTCGGTTGATCGCCTCCCGCATCGCCCCGCGCCACATGATAGAAAGCGAAAATACTGCGTGCTGCGGGGTTCTGTTTGTTAAATCCTACTTGCTTAAAGCCAATCCCATGAGCCTCTATGCCTTTTTATTTACGGATATTCAACCCAATTATAAAAAGCGACAGCCGAAACGAAAATTCGGAATTTAGGCCATCGTACTCACCCATAACATTATTTGTCCCGCATTCCTTTGTCCTTGTTCTCAAATTCAATTCGCGGTCTAGGTTGTGTTGTTCAATGACGGAACATGTGTACAATTGACAAACATCAAACACTTCACTTTTCCAGCTCATAATCAAAGTAGCTAGTAGTGATCATGAATTTTTTTTTTTTTCTTTTGGTTAATTGACAAACCTCCAATTTTTGAGACGACTTTAATATTAATATGATCATGAAATTTTATTAACTTGCTCTTGTCCTAAAGTACCGAGGAAAAAGCCACTCATCATAATGTAGCTGAACACCTCTAGCCGTTTGTACGGCTGTTGACGTGGACTTGGGTTGAGCCCAAATGAGGAGCCACCTTGGGGCACCCAACAAGTTCTAATCACCTTATCAAACTACAAAAGCAGAACCCATAGAGCCCGAACTGTCCGCAGAGGATAAAATCAAACGGCGGGCATCACCTTTGGATCCACACGCGCCCTTCCTCTTGTGATTTTCGCAATTGTCGTATGCTCTGGCACTTGTTGAGCTTGTCCGGTCCGGACACCGGTTGTTGGGTCGACTTAAGAACACTCTACATTCAATTTTCTGTGGAAGAGCCCACAGAAGAAGAGTGATAAATGCACACGTTGATGACACCCTATACGGCAGACGTGATATCACAAACGTGGTCAGTCTGTGAGTTAATAAACACAGAGCGTTTTGCCTTGTTGACTCAAACTCTCAGTATCACAGCCAGCAAGGCCAGAACCCCATGCGTGCGCGCCTCTGCTGCCCCTGCACTACCAAAATCTCAGTACTACTGACTGACACGTTTTGTTTTTAACAAGCAACCATAAAAAATTGAGCCATTAGAGAAAAAGAGCGAATGTGAACGTGACATCACCTGTAGAAGCCGAATGCTTAATTTGTCAAGGCTGATCGCGTAGTTATTGCAAAGACTACGTCTTGCCTTTACCCACCCAATGTTACCTGTCCACCTTCCTGGGTTTGCAATTTTTTTTTAATCTTTGCAGTGAGCATTTTGTAGTGGGAGGACAAAACGCAGAGCCAGTTTTATGCCTAGCGGGTTATTCATGGCGTGCGGCAATGATGTTGTTTTCAGGTGAAATTAACTGAAAGGCTACGACTTTTCATCTCACGAGTTCTCTGAAACTCAACTCTTTCAAGCGTGATATTTTTGTCAGAATTGAGAACTAAAGCGTATTTGCTCAGAAAAAGAGAGAGAGAGAGAGAGAGAGAGCGAGCCAATGCGTAATTCCATCCCTTTATCGGTGGTCCTATGTGCAATTGGGTGGCCCATCCAGCACCACCCAACGATTTGAAATCCGACTTTCCCGTTCCGTCTTCAAAAAACACAAGAAAAATGTATTTTCCTAATTGAGGCAGTTAACACACGAGACATCAACATAGAGTTCCTGATCTAGGCCCATTATTCTGCGCCAAGGGCTCCAGGACACATCTTCCCATGAACTAAGCCCGTCCACATGAAAACCCAATTCAATAATCCTTTTTTTTTTCACTTAATTTTTAAGTATTGTGCAGTTAAATATTGAAATGCTCTCAAGTCCCCCAATGAGTCCGCATTAACTAATTGGATGCCTTTGCGTGACGTCACGTGACTATCATGTGACAGGGGAAATACCCCGTGGCAGGTCACGTGTCAGAGCGTGCGTGAGCAACAGGTACGGGGGGCTGCTCAGAGTTTGCGCTCTGCACCCTTCGCTTTGGGGGTCCTCCGAGGCCGACCGCGTTTGAATGCTACGCTCCCTTCGCCATTAATTGTTTGACACGTGGTGATCCAGCAGTCACCTGGCTGGCGTCGCCAATTTCGAGCACTTTGATAGATAATTTATTTATCGGGGGTATTTTTTATGAAGAAAAAAACAAAAAGCAACGTATTTTGCTAAATTAACTATTTTCGGAAGGGATTTAGAAATCCTCCGAAAACTAGCATCGCATCACGGCACAATTCATATCCTAATCACCAGATATTGAAACTGGTTGGTCTTTAGCCAATATAACGTTTGACGAGGACGAGTTCTTATCTTTACCGCATTAACCCGATCTAAGATCCAATTTATGTGTTTTCAGGAAGAAGTTTGAGACACACTGACACTTCTTGATTGAAGAATTAAAGAAAGTGTTAAAAAGAAATAAATTGATAATTGATTCGATGTTTTAACATCATAATTTAACTCTATATGACGGAGGTTCGTGCATCGGTGCATGCATGGAATTAATCACGTAATGAATATAAATTTTCTAAGACTAGACTAGTGATGCAGGGAGAAAGAAATCGGAATTCGGTATGGTCGGTGCCAAAAGGGAAGATTCGGGTCGGTGCATATGTTGAATACGATCCTTCCAAAACTTGATCTAGAAAATGGTAAATACTAAATAGTTAACCGATTAAACATGTAAAACAAAAACCCAAAAGTACAGGGAACACGTTCCCTTTTCGTAAATAAAACAAAAAAAAAGAAAAAAAGAGTATATAAGAAATCAGTATCGGCCAAAAAAAAAAAAAAGGAAGAAGCAGGAGAGGAATTTTAGCACGGGAATCTCCGGATCGCCATGCAACAAAGAGCTTGCAAATGTCACGTACGTCTGTCTCCGGTTTCAACTTTCCTGGCTTTACGGTTGATTCTTGGAACCTGTAAATGTACCGAACGCGCGTCGTTCAAATATTCCATTGCCAGTTCCTGACCTTTGTATTGCTTTATAGCTATTTCTACATTTTGGATGTGCGTGCAAACAAAATCAAAAGCTTGCATGTTGGTATGTTACTTATATTCAGCCGTAGCTTAAGCTAGCTAGATTTTTCTTTTCTTTTCTTTTTTTAATTTATAAAGGCTAGTAATCAAATTTTAAATTTAGATAGTTTTATTATTGCATCTTGTGATTACCCACAATTGAAATTATAATTTGCTGATGGACCCCTCAAATTCATGCGGACAAGCAGAAGCTTTTCACCTGTTTTTGTTCAAGCCAGCCGCAGAGGCCTCCATGCTCTTCTTTCCCACGCGAGCATGTCTCTCCCTAGTTCCTATACTGTTTTGCTCAGCTCTTTTGAGAAGCAGGCCCCACCATGCCCCAACCGAAACCACAAAAAAAATGCAAAAAAAACCATTTCGTCCCATAACCAACCTGCAACACTGTAATTACTACTTTATCTTGTCAGTTTATAGTTCAAGTTGAAAGCATGTAAAGAATTGAAAATTATAGATTAATTTAACGAAAATTATATTTTTAATAATATTAATAAACGATTCTCAATAATTAAAAAAAAATTTAAATAATGTTTTAGCCAATTGGCAAAATATGTCGGTCTAAAAAGCACTGTCCCTCCGAGGGCAGTTCCCTGACCCTGACGTGTTGCCACGTGTCCAACAGATACGAAAGTAAAATTCAGCTTCAGGCAACGCACTCTGCCGTCGCTAAAAGTAAAGAAGACACGCATGCGGGCACGGAAAAAGAAGCAAACCAAGAGGCGACCCTTAAAAACCCCGACGGCAGTTTGCTTGGTGCTGTTGAAAGGCAACTTGCCATCAACTCACAATAATACAATAATTGGATTGTGATTATTGTTTGATTACGTGCAATTCGGATCGTTGCTGAATTGTTCTAAATAATACAAATAACCTCTTGATTTTTGCTGAAACGAATAGAGAATTAATTAAAATGAACATCGTGACTTTATTTAACATTGGAATTATTATTCCACCTTCACACTTTCTGTACAAATTTTCTGAAAAGCAGGGGGGCAGGTCGGGCAACAAGTTTAGACACAACAAGCCGTGCAAAGACAAGTTACCGACAGGCGGCCAAATGTGAATTTTCTTTTTTTTTTTTTTGGTCTTCCTTTTGGGTACAGCAAATGTCAGCTACAAGAGCAGCAGAGTTGAGCTACTCGAAGTAACCTCCAGTTTGGGTAGAAGGAAGCAATTGTCTGCATCTCTACATAATGTCCGAAAGCACAGCCCCAAAAGAATACATGCGTCTAGCTGAGCTGACAGTGGAAACCGTGTTGATCCATAAAAACTCTGACAAAAAGATTTAATTTGAATTGAAAAGTAAAAACATATATGACATACGAGATATTGATCTGATATTCCTATAGTAAAGCACGGGCATTGTATGCCTCACTAAGTTACACCAGAAATTTTCACATTCTCTGTTTGTAAATAGTCCACTGAGTATTATCCATCACGTCAAAAAATCTCAAGGTTATTTGCTCATCTTCTTCTGGGGTCACAGATGTTTCTCTCCATTCACATTTATTTGGCCTCTTGAAAATTGAACCTGTATGTGGATTAGATTTCTGAACAGTTGAGCACGGCAAATTCATCCTGCGAAACAGAAATTAAAATTCAGCTGTGGAGCAATCAATGCTCTACACAAATCAAATACTGTAAGTTGGAAAAAGCAACCACCATCCAGATTAGTTTGTTTTCCCCTTATTGCTGAGATCCAATGTTTATGTACCAAAGCAGCCGTGCTTGTAATTTGTCCATCTGGGGTTGGTGATGAACAATTTTGTGGACGCAACAGTTATTGACAAAATTTACAGATTATATGCCTGTTGTGTCGAGAAAAAATAAAGTACTGAAGAGCGAAAACTCCATGTGGGCTGTAAGCAACATAATGCCTGTATGGTGATCAAGGCAGAGTCTCTCAGCAGAAGTGCCTGCCTGCAAGATAGAGGACCATACAACAGATTAGAATAACAAGGTAGAGATAATTTTTGACCAAAAAATGTTTAATGTGAACGCGAAGATGGTTCACAATAATACCTTCTCTAATTTCATTCAGTTGATTTCAGCCACTCAGCATTTTCTTCTGTAAAAAGTCAATATCTAGATCCTGAAGATGCTACAGAGTGTAGTTCAAAAGCTACAATTAGCTAGATAGCACATATTATGCTGATCAACAAAGCTTGCATAATTAAGTTAATCCCATAGCCCGAATTCACTTATAGTGTAAGATTAACCAGAGATATGCTATCAATCAGAAGTGAACAAAACACGCTAATAGAATGTGGAAGGTTACCTCGGATAATTTGCAGATAATCCAATTTCAGCAATCCTGAGTGTAAATTGGAAAGACTAAGAAATGCCATTCCTCAAAAGAAACTGAGGTCAGTGTATCCATGTAAATACGGCAGCAGCTCCTCTACCTCAATTCTGGAAGAACAATTCATGCTTTTCTTGATTCTACCGCAATTTATAGACTCAACCTCAGCTAAGAATATGCTGTAAACTGGTCTGTGATCTGAGAACTTCGACTCTCCACGTACATATGATAATTGATGGAGACCCCTTCCATGCCACAGTATACGGTCACACCTAAAAATGTATACATAGAATCATTATTTGTTTTCTCTTATAAAAAACAATGGTGTTTTCCATATCACATATGCGCCAGTTTCATTTCTCCCATATTTTCAATGGTAAGAAGACATTCATGCTTTGAAGGAGAGAGTGATGAGATTGATTACCAAGCAGGAGTTCTGCGCTTCTCCTTTGGGTGCCTATCTTCGCCTGCATATCTGTCTGAATTGTTGGAATACTTGTACGTGGGGGCAAAATATATCTTCCCTTCATTCCATCGCTCAAAGACTCGTCCCTGTCTCTGCTCAATCCGAAGCTGAAAGTAAAAACATCAAATCAGCAGTTCTCCATAAAGAGATGACAAAAGGTGCTTCAACAATTTAGAATGAAAACCAATTGCAAATGCATAGGCACCAGCAGAGAGTGTAAGATAATTTGCAATATACCTGGTCGTTCTCCAACAATGCCCTCCAGTTTTGCATCTCCACAAGAGCTTT
The DNA here is from genome assembly GCA_020883675.1 of Bruguiera gymnorhiza. Taxonomy (NCBI): domain Eukaryota; kingdom Viridiplantae; phylum Streptophyta; class Magnoliopsida; order Malpighiales; family Rhizophoraceae; genus Bruguiera; species Bruguiera gymnorhiza. The sequence continues at coordinate 833,587 of JAIRCJ010001053.1, forward strand.
TACAGATCGGTAAGACAAAGCAATCCGATAATTCAAATCTCCAAGCCAAATAATACGACTGCAACAACATAATCATGGTTTAAGAAAATCAAGTCCTAAGAACATTGCAGGAAGAATTTAAAATGTGCAAAAATAGATGGCTCACTCATGCTCCAGAATTGTTTGTGGGGAGTTCTCATCTCCCACACCTTGAACCCTGGGAAACCTGGTCTTCCTAAGAATCTCCATAACATCAGAGTTCCGTCGCAGCTCATCTCCCTCCTTCTGTCCAGATGTTAAATGACTACAGATGAAGCAAAAGCTCGTTTGGTGCAATGACATGCTAATAGAAATCGAACCCTGAAAAATCAAGACAATAAGATTGCTGCTGTTTTCATTTTTGCTCTCAAATTCAAAGATTTCTCTACTTAGCAAAATGTTACCTTGTTTCCGAGATAGCCCATCAATCCTCTGCCAACACAAGAGACCTTCATGTTGCAAACATCATCCCTCAAATTGCTTTTTACCCATACTGCTAAAAATATTCCAACCATTTGCTTACTGGCAACCAAACAGTACCTTGATTGCTCTGTCGGTCTGTCTTCCATTGAAAAGGATCCATTGTCATTGATTGGTGAGTAGTAAGTCTTGCCTGGTGAATCCCCAGACCCAATCTCATCATCAGAGGAATCCCATTTGAAACTCAGGTCAAAATCACTCTGTCTATGCCCAAATATAACCCTATCACAGACACTGAAACGTCGATCAAGTCTAGGCTGTGACATTGTCATATCACCATCCATTCTCATGCTACGGCTCAAGGATTGAAAGGAACGGCGATGGAAGAAAGATGAGGTCTTCTGCCTAGTTGATCCCTCAAAGTCTGCATCTGATTCTGCTATCGGATCAGGGATAGGCGATGGAGCATGGTCCCCACCACTGTTGCCAGGAAGACTATTTAAAGTCCTCCCAACGAGAGCGAGCCATTTTCTAGCTGGGCCATTGTCTTCTGTGCCCAAAACATTACCAGCATTCAGAGGCACAATTTCTTGAAACCTGACACAAATTACACTAAAGAGTTTAATATTGGTGCAAAAAACTGAGTCATTACAAAATTTTCCACGTTAATTGGGCATACCCAAGAACATAAATGTCAGCAGGGGGTGAGGTACGAAGCCAATCTTCAAGACTCAAGTAACTTGGGGGAGACTTTCCAGCAACATTCCATGTAGCTACAAAAATCCTGCCCCACATGATAATTCGAAAGTGCACCTTTTAGCAAGTTGGAAGAATACATGCAGCAATGATCATGCACTAAACATACCTATAACTGTGCACATCTGTAACTAGCGCAACATCAAGGTCAATCTTGCCTCGCAGGGCTCTATCGGAGTGTCTTCTGTTCACTCTTGCTGCACACCAAAATGGGGGCTTGGATTGATTTTCTAAGAGTCATGGTGTGATGGGTAATATGTATGACAAAAGTATAACATGCATCATTATTAGTATCCTTTTGATCGAAAATTTTGAAACTAAAGCGTAGCGTGGTCCAAGGCAATCCTGTGTTCTGTGATACGGAACCTGTTTTGCTTTTCTTGATGGTGCATGCCTCTTTCTCAGAGAAATTGCTCCTCCAATCTTCTTCACCACCTGAAAAATGGTACACAATAAAGGGGTTAAAGATATGCTTTTTCTACTGCCAATGCATCAATCCAACATATTCAAACACCACAAAAAAACAAATTAAGTTCATTAGAAAAAACAAATGATATAGATAAATTCAAATGAGGAAGGAACGAATCAGCAGATCTTGGGCAGTAATTGGAAGCAGCAGGATGCCCCCTCCCCCAATCAGGATTAAATCGAACAACATCTTAATGCCCCAACAAAGAAGTTCTTGAGAAATGGAATAATAGAAAGTGTTCAAGGTCCACAGTCATTGAACAAGTTTCAGGGAAAACTCCAATTTCCATTCTTGTGGGCTGTCTATAGCTAAGAGTACGAGAACAATAATCACCTCCGTCGCAGACATCGTCTGCTTGAAATTCTTCAGCTTTGCTTTTGATATTGAACCATTTCTTGACCAGCATCTTGGGCCATGAAAGCTTCGACAACAAGACCGCACACAGAGCCAACAATCTTAGAACACAAACAATCTTTAGAACACAAATGCATATAAAATCAGAATTGCATTTCATAAACCTTGGTTTTCTTCGAGTTCCCATCTCTCATTGTTTCAAAACATGTAGCTTTTTAAAATTAATGCGGCCAACGGTAAGTATCAATTCCTCTTTCTTAGAATGCCACTTCGACTTTCACCCGATAATTTTTTTTTTTTTCGATTTTGCTCACAATAGAACGTGAACTTGTACAAAAGAACCAAGAGCCTAGAACGAATTGAAGCTCTGGTTTTATGCTAGAGCCAACGAGAAAAGGGCTCGCGGATAGGAACAAGGGAGAAAACAAGAGGAGAAACAAATGGGTTAATGCTCTGTTTCTTAGGCAGTGATGATTACACGATTGATGGAACGAAGAGGGACACAGTTACTGGGGGCATTCTATAACAGACAAGAACAAGCCCGCAAACAACCTATTTGCCCAGTTAGGCCATTTCTCCTTCGCTGCTTCTGCAGTGTCCAGTCAAGAGAAATAAGAGAAAATGAGGGAAAGGAAAAGAAACAGAAAGAGAGGCAATTTAAAACGGAAAGAGAGAGAGAGAGAGAGAGAGAGAGAGAGAGAGGTGATGCGTGGAAGTAAGAATATGAGATTCTGAGAGTAGAACAAGCCAATACAAGGATGAGGGGAAGAGAGTTTCTGTCGGTGTTACCAAAAAGTATCGAATTTGAAGAGAGAATAAAGTGTAAGGTGAAGCTCTGACACTCTCTCGCTCTTGGAGGGTTTTAATTGTCTGCCCACCAAAATTCAATTGTGAGACCAACTGAAGCTGAAGCTTGTTAATGTTTTTGCTCGGGAACGCCGGCATAGATGCCCAACTCTTGCCGTGTCACCCACTTCACACCGAAGTAGTTCCTTAGGAGAAGGCTTCTCTGTTGCTTTTTAGCAGTCCATGTGCCGGTCTGCTGTGCAATATTGGACTCTATTTTTGTTTTACTCAATCTAGACTTGTGCTGTCTACGGGAAACAAGACAATTGTGCCATTTTGAGGCTGTCAACTCGGGATTTTTTTTTTTTTTTGCCCTTAAAAGTTTAAGCTCGTTTTCGTGCATGGACCAAAGCAAAATTTTTTGTGCTTTGGGAGCCCCCTCGTGGGCGAGGATTTAATTTGTTTACATTTAACATGTTTGTAGATCTTGTTAGGCCAAGTGGAGGGGGACCAGCCGTAGCTCAACTCAAGCAACGGCCCACCCGATCTCCTTTGTTTTGTGCAGCTACTGTTAAAGCATATTCAATGCCTAGTTAAAACAAAAGAGATTTCTTGGTTTAAGCTCTCTAAGCTTGATTTTCCTAATATACTAATCTTAATGCACATGCCACGTGTGGGAGACTGTGTCTCTGGGACTCTGGGTTTCTTTAGTTTAGTGTGGATTTTCATATTTCCAGGGCTCTTGGCGACTACTGCTTTCACTCCACTTTCCGCTGGTGAAGCTTCCACTAAGCCGTTGATTCTGATAAAAGGCTGTCGAAACTAGTAGTTGGCCGGCAATACGCGCGCTCTGAGGTCAACGCGACAACCCATTTTCCATTTTATTCAATATGATCGCCACGCATAGATTTCCAATAAGGCTGTCAATAAATTAACGAGTTTTTTTTTTTGGGCCATAAGATAACAAGTTGTTCTTGTTTGCTTCTCCTGTTAAGATGTTCAGATAACATAAAACAGCCCCCTGACTATGGAAAAAGAAAAGATTTCCCCCCTTGGGAGAATCCCTCTGTTGCCCTCTTTGATAAGCATTTAAGGTCAGGCTTGCCACAAAAATTTTAAAAAGAAAAAGAGCCCACATTTTACATACAATTGGGGTAGCAGATAAAAGGCACACAGAAGTAAAATCAGAGGCCAATGGGACCCTGACCTTGAATGCTTATCAAAGAGGGCAATAGAGGGATTCTCCCCCCGGGGGGAAATCTTTTCTTTTTCCATCGTAGGGGGCCGTTTTGTGTTACACAATTTTAATGAAAATGGCATCTAAGAGGAAACCACCTAAATAACACGATACTCTTCGGATTCAATAAAGATAGATATGAATATGATGAATTTAAGACCCTCAACACCCTTTATCTTATCCTGTCGCCAGTTGCTGCGTGGGGTGTGAAACTCCACCTCTCAGATCACTGGCCAGATGTACATCTGACCCTTATGGCAGAATCATCTCTGATATATATATATATATATATTATAGATTATTCTTCACGTGTCGTGAATTGGGTATGCCCTCATTCGGTTTGCTACAATAATTAATTTATGGCTCATGGCCCATGAGTTCTGCGGCCTTTTGTTGCATCTATAAGCTTACACGAGAAGTCGACAATGATCTTTTTGATTCTCTTGCATGAGATAGATGGGCATTTATTTCTTCTTTTGGGTCAAATTTTGATGGGACATTACAAAACTCCCGATTTGTTCCTTTCTTGGTTGCCGGTACATGTCGTTGCTAAATTCGAATTAAAAATAAAAAATAAAAAAAAAACAAAGAAAGAAAAATGATAAGAGTAACGAAGCAGTCAAAGCACGATCTTTAATTTACACTTTGGGCAAAGTATCTCTCCCATTGGAGGGATTTGATTTTGCTTTCTGTTTCTTTTTGCTTTTTCAGCTTTCAGAGAGCCGACCTCTGCTTTCTCCTCACGAAAGATTTCATTAACCCTTTTAAATGTGGGTGTCAATTTTAGGCTTTTATTCTTCTTTGGGATGGAATGGGCTTTTCCCAAGATTGTCATTTTCTTTGCCACTTAGCCGGAAAAGATGGTATTTCTGAAGCATTGTATTTGTATGGCTCTTCTTGTGATGTGTGTACTTGATGATGTAGAATCCGTCTGTCGATTCTCCGACACGTATTCGTCCGTGGTATGTTTCAAATGCATGCGGTTGATCACGAAGAAATGGACAAACAGCTGAACATAAAGTTTGGGCCTCTTTGAGGGCGGAATGAGAGAAACATCAAGCCCAGAAAATTATATGTTCGGATATGGCAAGTTAATCAAAAGCACCCCCCCCCCAAAAAAAAAAAAGAGTGCGCTTCCTCGGTTCTTCTTAGTTGATTAGATGTCTGCAAATGGTCCATTTATTTTCAAATTAAAGTCTCATGAAACGCAGAAGATTGTGTGGTTCTTGTACGCTGAGGCTTTGGGAATTCAAAGAGGGGAAATCAAAGGGGATTGACTTCGTTCATGGGGATGTGAAGGCTTTCACTTTACAGGGTAGGAAATGAGGAGGAGGCTTCAACTTTCCCCCCGAGCAAAAGCAGTATGTGTGTGATTCACTGGCTGAATAAACGCCCTCACAATTCATTGACCTGTGATAAGATGAAGGCGAGTGAGTTGGGGTCAAAGATCTTGTCACCGTCCCTTTCCTTTCCTTCCCTGTTCACCCTCCCCCCCCCCCCGGCTCTCTCATTCATGGTGTCCATCACTTCATGACATCTTCAATTTGCTACTTTTCTTCTTCTAAATTTTCCCAGCCATTTACGTCAGTTAGCCTTGTTCCATCTGACCTCTCACAGTCATTGTTCAGTCCAGTCCATGTAGCCTTTATTGGGTCCTGATTAATATGACGTATTACGGTTTGGACAACCGGCATGGCTTCATACAAGCATGCACCATCTTCGCAACCTCCAAGGTCCCTATGTACACAATGCAATAGTTGAAATATTTGAAGGGATTTCCCATGATGCTCACCCAACCTTCTCTACTCAAAAGCCCCCCACTTGGATAAGGAGACAAAACCCTGATCAGAACACAAGCTTACAGTGAAAAGTCTTTTCTAGCTAGGCTGTGTTAATTGCAAGTTACTAGAATTCCCATCTTGTCAACTTTTATATATGGCCAATGCAGGCGAGACAAACCCGGAAACAAGAAAAAAAAAAAAAACGAGAAATGCGAATCTTTCTTTGAAAAAGGGGGAGTGGGGGTTGAAGAGATTGGAATTTGATAGAAATTGTCAGAGAACAGAGTTTTATAGGAAAAATTATTAATAACTTCAATTTTATTAAGTAGAAGACTATGAAATTAGTCTTTTAATTTACATGACCAATAAATATGTTTTTGAAATTATTTGCTATAAACTTTAAATTGTTATACTTTCAATCATATTCTCAACATTCATTATCCTATAATAATGATTAGTATTATTATTGACATTGTTATACTTTCTAACATTAATTTAATACATTCGGAACCGTATTTCGTATAATCATATACAATTTTAATGAATCGATTTATATTTTAAATATTATCCTATAATGATTAATATTTCATTAATTTAATAATAAAGCTGAACTGATTCGTAATTTTCATTTTTAAACATCATTGCCGAGAGCGTACCCCCCCCCCAAAAAGGCATTGCATAATGATCTGACATACAAAAAAACGATATTGACTCAATCAAATTAATAGGCAAAGTAAATTTACAATTTCCAAATTTATTTTTTATTTATCAGACATTCATAAGAATTACCGCGCTACATCAACATCCTCTGGGTTAACGTACTGGTTCCCTGACGTTACGACGTCGTATCGCGTGCGCGCCAGGCTGACGCAATCCAGCCAGTGCAGGATCTCCGCATTTGGGTCCCGCTCAATCACAACATCAGACACCGTAATCTGGACCGCGCCCCTATAGCCCGTGATCCTGCCGCGCACTCTTGGGACGACACCGATCTGGATATCCGACGACCAGCGCTTGGCCACGTCGGCAAATAGTCGAACATCAACCGGGCTGCGGCGGGAGAAGTACCGGGAGGTCAGGTGGTTGAGCCAGAGGACGCAGCTGATGCAGCCAGTTCCATCGTCGACGGTGAATTTCAGAAACTTGTTCGGCTTGAGCTCGCGGGAGGTGACGACGCCGAGGATTTCGGCGCGTGAGACGGATGCGCCTTTGCGGGAGAAGGAGATTGGGTCAGAGGAGAAGGAAGTGGGTTTTTGGGTGAGACAGTGGAGATCAAATGCGAGCAGTTTCACGCGTGTGTTCTTCAGTTTCCGATGATCCATGAAGAAGATTAAACAGTTGTTTCTGAGACTGTTAGATGATTTCTTGAGATAAAGAAACGGGATCACCGGTGGCCTGTTATTTACGATGAAGATTGGGGGTTTTGGCGGGAGTAAGCCCTAGATCGCGATATGGGCCTAAAACGGAACAATCTTGGGCCACAGGCCCAGAACTACATCTTGGGCCACAATTAATTGCCTCTCATTTTCTTGTTAATATGGTTAATTAAATGATCTGAATAATTTTCTGGAGTTGATGTGGATAACTCGCTCAAGCATTCTTATCCCGGGACGTAGTGTATGTCGTAACGTCAAAGAGAAGGTCAAACCCAAAGCCAGCCATCCCCGAATGGATGTCTACAAAAGAAAGAGGAAGCACGAAGGAATTAGGAACCCATAGGCATTAATGCATACAACAACGAACCTTGATTCTAATAATGCAACCACGTTTCAATAATCATTTGAGTTGGATGCCTCAATTCTTTCAATATCAAGAACGAACTTAATCCAGCCAAAAACACTAGCGGAAACTTCTTAAAAATGGTTTGGTGAATCACAGCTTGAGGGCACGTGCACATAGATCCGGCTAAAGAAAAAGTCTTTATGAATTTTGTCACAACATTAACCAGGTCAATAGGCATCTCTCTCCTGCGTAGCTTAAAAGAGTTTATCCAACCATGGTGCGCTTTCGACCCCTTTGTCGAACTGTAATAGATTGTAAAGCAATAAGCAAACATCATCAGGATAATACTAGCAAAATACAAACCAATGTAGAAGTTGAGCAATGGAAGAAATGATTGCACCTTGAGCTAGCTTGTTCAACGTTGATGACCACTGCTTTGAGGATTTCTTATAGGAAGCAAGTATGCGATCCATCTATACAAAAAATGCAGCAATCAGCAGCAGGAGAAAAAAAAAAGAAGAAGAAGAAAAAACTGTTTTGGAAGGTTCTATCCACTTTCAGATGGAAAAACTACCAGAGAAAAGAAATGGTAAGCACGTCTGAAATCTACCATTCCCAACCCAGGAAACAATTCTAGAGAATTCACCGGATCAATTCTTTATTTTCTCTTTTCAAAATAGTATAGCCATCACTCCAATGCTTACTTTCCCAACAGCTTAACCATTTCAATCCAACATGTTGTTTTTTTTTTCCATTTTATCTCCAGTCCAGAAGAAGATCAATGAAGATGATCTGATGATGACCAAATATATTATAGACTTACCACATTTCCACATGAAGAATGCATTGAAAGCAAAGCTCTCTCGAGCACGTATAAGTCCACGGCTTTGTCTTCAGGGATAGTTGATGTGAAGCTCAGGCCAAAATCAATAAGGACCTAAGAGAATACATTACACATATATAATACTGAACTAAGAGGATAATGACTCCTTCCCCCTCATTCATAGACAAGACAACTCACCAATTGATTGGTGCCATTCTGAATTAGCATGTTTGATGTGGTCAAGTCACCATGGATAAGGCCACCATCATGTAACTTTCCGATAGCATCACCAATCTGCTTTGCTATGTCATCCAATCGTTCTTCCATGACACCATGTAAACCAAGTTCAAGGAAGACATCTTTTACTGAAGGACCCTCCACGTAGTCGAATGTTAGAGTGTTCAGCAATGGATCCACAGAGTATAATACAGGAGTAGAAACACCAAGTCGCCTTGCCTTTGTCATGCACCTGGCCTCCTGCTCCATTGTTTAATTTATTGAAAAGGTCAGGTGACAACAAACAAGGCTTGCCTTATCGATTTGTTAAGCAAAGCAAGGACAAGCAGCAACGCATAATTAACTTAACCTACCGCATTTAAGCGTTTAAGAGTAAGCTTAGAGTCCAGAGTTGGATGCCGATACTTCTTTGAGAAACGTTCCTTAACAACAGACCTCCTCCCCACAAAGGTAGATTCAAAAACCCTCTGTGAGCACAAGAAATTAAGTTTCACATTTCCAAATGTCATTCTACCTAGACAACTTATATAAAAACTGAAGAAACAAGGCAAGCTAAAGAATCTCCGCCACTTGCAGGGATAGTCATGAAATGAAGCTCACCGCTTCAGCTCCTTGCTTGAGCAGAATAAGAGAACCATCTTTGACCTCTTCCTTGATCTCCATAAAAATAGTAGTACTGTGGCACCAGAACTCTCCACGTAGAAGATAGGCAACAATTGTTTGGTGGAACCAACAAATCAAGGAAAGGTATCAACTGGAACAAAACATTTGAAATGCACAATTACTTTGAAGATATAATATACCAAGCCAATTTAACAGAGTTCAATCTTTTCAGTACCTTTTTCCATTTCAATTTGCAGATACTATATATATATAGTATTCTCTGAAGCTTAAGAACCGACCCAATCATGTGGGGTTGGTTTAAATCATTCAATTAGGTAGCTAAGCACAGCAAAGTTGAATACGACAGAAGATTAATGGCTAATTCAGTTCAACACTGGGGATCAACGTAGATTGCCTTGTTCAACTAGTTAATCCTTTTAAAAAAATAGTATGGCCGACTTATCAAGAATCGCAGACGACATTCGCGAATTAGATAACAATAAAATTAAGAAAGAAAAGCGAAGAACTGGAGAAAGAAAGAGCAGTCCAATACCAAGAAGAAAAATGAAGACCAGGAAGCTATTTGCACCGGACCGGATCGCGGGATGGAACAGACACGCCCGATAGGAAGTGTGGCTTTTATTATTTTTATTTTTATTTTTTAAAATATAATGAAGGGATTTGTAACCCTAGTAACTGAAGAATCTATTCTGATATAATGTAAACACAAAAAAAAAAAAAAACTCTTAAATGCTAATTTTGGGTTTTATTTTAGGGAGAGAATTATCAGGTTTTAAATTTTTGTGTGTCTTAATTAGTTAAAGATTTAAAATAATTTCGATTGGTTAAGTTGAATATTGAATAAAAATAATTGCTAAATTGCTGTCCACATGAATTTTGAGTGTGGAAGAGACCCCATTAGCATTGGGCAAAACGACGCCACAGGGTTTGCATTTTCTTCTGGTGGGCCCATCGACCAATTGCGGAAGCATAACTTTTCCAAAGCATCCGTGCCTTGAGTGTACTTGGCACCCACAATGCAAAGTAAAAAGAAACATAAAAATAAATAAAAATTCAATCATTTACTATTCTGAGCCAGTTGACTCTACTTCCGAACGGCCCAGACCGAAACTGTCGGGTATGAAACATGGGTTCTAACCGACAGATAAATAAAATCGAAATTGGACCAAATCGAAACCGCGAACAGTTTAATTGAGCGTTAGCCGTGCAGAAGATGCGGTAATAGCTTGAGGAAACGTTGCTATATATATATATATGCTAAATAACTGTTCGGAGGAAACTAACAAGCCAGATCAGACCCCCAAAAAAAAAGTTATGAGAGCAAATATTACAAGGTCAAAGTGACGTTTTATCCAACTTGGAAAATATCTTAGAATAGTACAGTAACAAAGGTGACAATCCCTGATCCTCATCTAGCCAGCACATTGTTGGATCCAATACAAGAGATACCTCACATTTAGTCATGTACTGTTCTCCCCAATGTCACAACCACGGCAAGAAGGCGGTCCCAAACTCTAGACATGCCTGCTCTCTCAGCATCCTTGGTAGATGTCGAATCACACCACCATCTCCATGTGAAGTCACGGCAACTACCTCGTGCTAGAAGGATAAAACAAGAGATCTACGGTTGAAAAGTAGAACTACTGGAAAGAGTCCTGTATATGGCTCTGACAGTATTAGGAGTAGTTCTACAACAACCTCCAACAAGGGATGCCCCAACCTCGCACCATTTCTTTACATGTGAGACAAAACTTTCATCCGAAACACCAGTATTTTCCTGCAACAGAAGCCATTTGGGAAGAACACTCAGTTAACCTGTTAAAGAGTCGAAAGCAGTGAAGTTTTGGGAATCCATTTGAATTGTGCAAAAATATCAGGCACAACTGATGGGAATTTGATACGCGTAGAAAATCAGCATTCCCTTCCCTTTCCCCAGTTGCTTTAAAGATGAAATTAGAATGTTATGAGAAAGTAATATAATTCCCTCGGAATCTATGCCTACAAGTGGAAAGTGATGTCAATTTTTCCCCCAAACCAGTCACCAAACTGAACTTACCACCCACTCCTTGATAACAGGATCATAACTCTCTCCGCTGTTTGGATATATCAGTATTGGCTTGGTACTCACCTGAAGAAGTGATTATGAAAATTAGAAATTTCCTGTTAGCATTAAGCCAATTTCTTGCTAAATCTAGGGAAAATAAACCAAAATGTTAATTTCCATCAAAATGGCAACAGAAACATGAAAGTGATACCTTCTTGATAGACAATATCAGTCCCTGAATAAACCTAGGAGGTGTGCAGTTGATTCCTACAGCAATTACTCTCTTGCATGATTCAGCAATCGAGGCACATTCAAGCAAAGAATCACCACTAACAACATTGATACCATCTTTAGAGTTAAAGGAGAACCATGCAGGAATTCTTATGTCTTCATCCTCTAAAAGCTCAGCATAAGCCTGCAGAAAGGCAAATGAAACAAGCACCAAATTTAAGCACAGCAAAATTATAGGCAGAGAATCAATTTTTTTGTCACATTATCTTGGTTTCCTATGTCCTAGCTTCAACCCAGAGCAGGCGCCTGATTCATTAATCCACTAAATTTCTGCCCATCTGTGGGGCAGCAAATTTTTCAACTATGATCAAATTCAAGCATCACTTGAACATCATCTTACCTTGGAACAAGCAACAAAATAAAATAGTATAAAGCAAAAATAATACGGATGATATTGGACAGAGATCTCAGTACTACCTGAGCTTCCACCTTATTTGGAATGGTTTCAAAAGCTATAAGGTCAGCACCAGATTGTGCCAGGATCTGAACCCTTCGGCGATGAAAATCCTTTAAACTTTTCAAGGTCACTGCATCACCATAGTTCCCACTGTAGGGAGTTGGGGTGAGAGAGAGAGACATTATAACAAAATTCATTTGATATAAGGATTATCTTTGGATTAAGAGATTTAAACCAGAGTCTGAACCCTCGAGCTTAATTTGGGTGTTATGCTTGAGCCACAATAAATGGGCCAGTAATGAAAGCAGATGGGAAAATATACAGAGCAACAAATTGTTCACCCATGATCTGCCATACATGCATGTGATTGTAGGGATTTTGAACCAGCACGATGCATATTCTACATATTGTTCAAAATAAGCTGATCATATTTTTATATAGCAAAACAAAATCCTTATAAACTTGATAAAAGCAGTGATTGTCGATTGTTACTTGATATAAAGGTAAAGCAGAACAATCCATCCAATGCCCTGACATCAGCAAAGGCACTCACCTGTACTCAGATCCATCAGCCAAATAAGCTCCATAGCTCCCAACCGAAGCGGCAACTAAAATGGGCCGGCGCTTGAGAACCCTACCACTGTTATTGCCATCGTAAGCACCTTCTTGGCATCGGTCATAGTAAATATCCCGAGCCTCACAGGCAATTTCCACACTTTTCTTAAGCAAAGATTCACTTTCTTCAGTCGAGAAGCCTTTGGACTCAAAACCTTGAACGGTGGCCTATCCACATTCAATTGGAGTGTCAATACGTCAGAAAGATGGAGAGAGAGAGAGAGAGAGAGAGAGAGAGAGAGAGAGAGAGAGCATTGCACATACCTGATAAGATGCTGTGATAATGATATCTGCACCAGCTTCGAGGTAGTCAAGGTGTACCTGTTCAGTGAAGAGCAAACGGTGAAAAGTTAATGCCATTAGCATCACATGTGATTGCCTGCCATTTCTGACACTCTTTCGGGAATGATTGCTTAAAGGTAAAAGATGATGTCACTTCCTAAGATGGGATCTATTCAACTGTATCAATTTTGGGAATAAATCTAGATGGTACATATAATTTTTGGTCTCATGCACTAATACTTTCTCAAATGAAAGTATGCATTTAGAAAGCCAGATGCATTTTCCAATCAGTGCACTGCTTCTAAACAACTTAACTAGCTTCTTTGAGTTTCTGTTCCTGATAGATATTCATTACCCAAGGAAGGGGGAGGCGGGAGATTAAGTTACACGCTAGTATGCCTTTTCCACGTACAACTTTCCAACAATACTTAAATGACACAAGTAGTCATATGGATCAAGGTGAAATTCAATGAAGTTCCTCTAAATAGTGTGTCCCAACTCAGCAACCAACCTTCTTCCCTCCTTTTCCGTTGACATATCATATTACAAGTTATCGTCACCCCAAACACTTGTCTAAATAATTTAGGAACTTCCAAAAGATAAAGTCTAGCAGTGTTCTATGGAGATGACATGAATCCCCAAAGCAAGGAATTTATAGAGTTCCCACTAGTTGCTAGGCATGCAGAAATTAACTCAGGAACTTCCCAATAAGAACTTAAATGAGATGACACTAATAAAAACTGCATTTTTGTTCAAGGTCCAATCCTCCGTGCTAAATTCGTGTTTCTTTGTAAGGCAATGTACAATTGCACACTGAAATACATGGATGAATCTAAGTTCAACGCCCTGTCCACAGCTTTCATTAGTGAATCAACCGGAACAGGATTGGAGCTTAGAAGAAACAATGGTCATCCACAGCATCCCATCCCCAAACAACTCAACCACCAAAAATAGAGGAAGAAAAGAGGCAAAAAAATAAAAATAAAAATTAGAGAGATAAAAAACTTTTATATTAAAAATAAATAATATATAAATAAAAAATTTATAAACTCAATATTCTAATTCTGTAAATAAATAAGAGAGCGGGCCTCCACATCTTAAAAATTTCGTGAAAAAAAACAATAAAAAACGTTTAAATCTTTTATTTCGTTCCCTCTAAATTAATTATAAAATAGAATTTTGGTCTTCTTGCCCACTTTTTCCCCTAGAAAACTAAAGAACAATGAAAAGGCTTCAGTTGTTTTAAATTTTGGAGCAAAAAGTACTCATAAATCGAAGCAGAGGTCCAATAAATGAAGACGTTAATGAAAACTCAGGTGCAGATGCGAGAGAGAGAGAGAGAGAGAGAGAGTACCGCACGGATAAGGTGGGGAGAAGTAAGGAGGCACTTGGCGCTCCAGAGAGGGTCGCTGAGGTCGGCGCCGTGTCTTTCGAGCTCCGTAGCCAGGCCGCCGTCAATAACGGCGACGCCGCCGGACTGGCGGAGGAAATCAGTCATCAATGAAGACCGCTCGGCGCTGGATTGTCCCATCGGCGAGTCGTCCCCCGGCTGTCCGAGGCTGAGTGATTTGCTTCAGTGTATGGTGCTCGTAATGAGGCTGGACAAATGCTTTCAAGTGTGTGTTAGACACCGAAGGGCCCATTATCTCGACAACTGACACTAACTTCCACTAGGGTTTTAAAGGAAATCATTTTGCATATTTATTTTTCAAAATTCAGTATTTTATTTAGTTTCAAAAAATGCAATATGGTTTGTTTTAAATTCAACCTACTTTTAAAGCTAACAAATGTTTTCTTATCTAGAAAGAAACAGATTTATTTGCCCTTTCTAGACCCGAGCCACGATCAGTTCGATTTCTTGTGTTACCAAAGAATTTTTTTTTTTTTAAGAATATTAAAGAAACACCATCGAGAGTAAAAAATTTTCAATAATTTTCATTCGTTACTTGAAGAAAAATAGAAATAAAAATAAATCTTGATTGGTTAAGCCTAATAATTACCATATGTTCAAGATTCCTCTTTGAATTGAAATTAAGTCTAATAGTTTTTTTCTTTTTGAAAGAGAGAACCACTACGTGGGTAGGTTAGAAAACTACGAGAGAAAATAAGAGGTTTTTAACAATTTTGATGAGCTATTATGAAAAATAATAAAATAAAAAACTTTAATTAATTATTTCATATTTACAATTCCAAATAATTTGTTCTCTTAAAGAAACGTTTAAGGTTACAGTAGTCGAACAGCAGTCGCATCAATGCCACACATTTACCATCACGCCACGTATAACCACGCGAGGGAAAAGATGCGCAAGAAGAAGAAGAAAAAAAAACTAAAATGAAAATACGCAGCACCAGTCATACTTCCACTGAACCAAACGAAACACCCAAGTGGGGGGCGACACGCAGCACAATCCGCCATTGCAGCTTGGTTGGAAGACAGCTTCTAGAAACCTAAGTAACCTTATCAATTAAGATTTACATATATGAGCCGGGAGAATCTGCTACGAAAAAATAAAATTATATGACAAAAATTATAAGAGAAAAGTAATGAAAGAATACTTTTTATGTTGCGTTGAATTTGTAAAAAAATTATACTTATTTATATAAAAAAAAATCTAAAATAAAAAATATTAAAAATAATATGAGATATTTATTAAATTATATTTAAAATATATCTATATAATAAATTTAAACTATATATATATATATATATATATAAACAACGCCAATTGCATCTGCTGAACGATCAGATTAGCCTAATTTTGATTGGGACAACATAGCAATTTCCATTCACAGAGCAATTACCGTATGAATTCGATTCAACCGCACAAACAATTTTCACTGAATTTTCATCTATAGACTCCTGACTTACCACTTTTCTTTTCTGCACGCCAACCTCCAAATTCATTGGAGATACGTACCCTTTCAATCACAATCATCTCAAATATTGTCGCATATAATCACAATCATCTCCAATGTTTCCAAATTTCTGATAGCCCCACAACAACAAAAATATTCAGCTTCCAGTAACTAAAACATGCAAGAACTCTCTCAGAAGCACGGATATATTCTCTATGAGATCAGCTGCAGTCAATCAACAACTGCACCGGTGCCCCTGGCCAGTGCTCATGGCAAAGGAATGAAAAGAGAATCATGGACCCCGAGCAAAGTTGAAGCAAAAGCACCCAGAAGATTGGCCTTCAGGTATCATGCCACCTCCTTTGCTTGTATCTATTGCTTCTAGCAACCTTACTACCTCATCCATCTCAGGACGTTTCTCTGGATTTGAGTCCCAACATTTTCGCATGATGCTTGACAATGAACTTGGGCAACATCTTGGGATTTCTGGGCGCAAATTCTGAAAAAAAAAAAAAATGTACGAATATCATAAATTAACATTCATGCATCAAAGTTTGAAATGCTGGTCAGATTCTAACACAACCAAATAAAAGAAACAACCAGAAATTTACCTCAACTATTTTTGAATAAGTAAAGCTTATCCTGGTGAAATGGTCCAACAATTTGAAAAACTAGGGATAATGTTACCAATAATTACAATGCTAGACCCATAGGTAGAAAGGACGGAGAAGAAAGCAGACCGGTAAAGGAACCAGTTCAGAAAAAGCATCACACTGTCCTAACAAAGCTACTTTCCAGTTATCTCAACTTCTCATCTCCAAGTTATATGCAGAAACTTAGTATGGACATTGGCACCCCATGGAGCATCCTAAGAAACACTCGTTCCAAGTTATTGAACACTGCAGTTCAAGCTTAGGCCCCATCTAAGGCATATAGAGATCATAAGACAAAAACAATGGGAACATAAGAAAAACCTGTCGAACAACAGCAGATGATACATCAGCAAAACTGAGATTTGGATAAGGCATGTCGCAGCAATAAATCTCCCACAAGCATATGCCAAAGCTGTAAACATCGCATTTCCTATTGTAAGCCTTGCCATCAAGGACCTAAACAAGATATTTGGTTAGGATTTTTATCAGCTCCCAGCTGAAGGAAAGAAATGGGAAGGAGTCAGTACCTCTGGGGCCATGTACCCAAGGGTACCAGTTTCCCCCGTCATGTCCCTCGGGTTCAGCGCTTCAACTCGAGCAACACCAAAATCAGCAATTTTCAGAATTCTTTGAGAATCAAGTAACATATTTTCGGTCTTAACATCCCGATGTACAATCCTTTTAGAATGCAGATAACATAAGCTGAAAAAGCAAATCAATAAAAACAGGGCTTTTAATCAATCTTGAATAATCATCCGTGCTAATTAAGATTCTGTACGTACCCCCTAGAGAGGTCCAAAGCAAGTTGAATCACAACGTTAAAGGGAAGTTTCTTTCTCCTATTTCTGATTAAGTATTTCTTTAGCGTCCCACCTGGAAGGTACTCAACGACAACACAACATGCCCTGGAAGGAGGAGAATTACAACTACTATCCCCAGGGCTCTTGGAAGGGATCTTTATATTGGACGTTCCCATTGAAGCTCCAGCAAACTGCAATAGAAAATTCTTGTGATAATATGTATATTAATGGAATGGGAATGAGTCAAAAAAGATTCTGACCAAAATCTAAGAACCAGAAAAAACTGCAAAAATTTAGACAATGAAATGATCTGATTCATTTATCATCAATACAGTTCACTGCTTATGCTTGGCCATAGGCTGACGGGTTTTTGAAAGGATACGGCTAAACCAAAATAATAGAATGAATATGCATGAGAGATGGAGCAAGATAGGTAGCAGCCTTTACCTTTGTAACATTTGGATGATTAAGTTTATGCCAAACAGCAACTTCTTGACGGAATGAAGCTCGAAGAGCAGCAGTTTCCGCAACAGTGGCATAGCCATCCTCACCCCAGTCCAATATCTTAACTGTAGTGTTCAAGCAATAGTACTGATAGGCACGGGATCCGATTGTATCATAAATAAAACTTAATGACAAGTTACAGTAGACGTTGAAGTAAACTAGAAGGATACGACTAAGTCTTGACCTTTTCTTAATTTTTCAACATCCACTAATCACTAGAAAGATAGCTAAATTAGAGGAAGGTGCACCCCTAATATACAAATATCCCAAATCTCATCCTTAAGAGAAACAATTGAAATTTTCGTCAAAGTCAAGTGCTTCATTAGAGCAATACAAACAAAACAACAGGGGCAATATCAAAACAAATGGAAAAAGGGTAATAAGTGGGATGAAACGCATTACCAGCAACATCTTGGCCGTCATAATTGCCTCTATACACAGTACCATAAGTTCCATGAGCTACAACATATCTTATATCTAATTTGCTCAAATCAATCTCCCATTCTTCCTTCCTGCCCTGCACTTCCCTGTCCCTGGACCAAGCCCTGCTCAGATGTTTCTCTAACTGGATATCCCACTTCTTGAAATCTATCTTGTCTGCTCTGAAGCACATTTCTCTGTTGGTAAGATTGCCCACATCCTTCACCTTTGAACTCAAGCTGTTTGCTTGAGCAATGGTGGCAGTGTTTGCTTCATGGGCAATGGCTTTCTCAGTTATTTGTATACCACCCGCTTCAACATCCTTCCCATTATTAGGTTCCATTTTCTTCTTGTTTAACTTCTTCTTTTAAAAAGAACGAAGGAGAAAGAAGAAAATTTTGGCTTTCTGAAACTATAAGAATGAAACAGAAAAGGAAGACAAAAGATTCAATGGCATCATAGGAATATACGCAAAAATATTGAATTTGTCAATATGGATTTTACGGTACTGGAATTGGAAAAAATAAAAAAAATTAAAAAAAAAAAAGCAAATCTTTCTTTGAAAATAAAATTAGCAGAAAGAATGTTGGAAAAATTGGAAACTGAAACGGACCCAGGAAGCCGAATCGAACCGAAATTTGAGAACCGCACAAAAATAAATAAAATAAAGATAAAAAGGGCCACAGAAAGAAGAGGTGCACAGAGAAAACGGAATCAGAGAAGGACGCTCCTGGGGAAAGGATAATTTTTAAGAAGAGAGAGGAGCGGAGCCAATCAGAATTAAAAAAAAAAAAAAAAAAGTAACAAATTAGAAAGACAGACAGAGATTGAAGGGGCGGCTGGGATTGTGGCTCAAAATAGCTGCGTGACTGTTTCAAATTCATAGCCAATCATATTCAATTATTTTATTTTATTTATTTTTCTTTTTTTTTTTTGGGTTGGCGTCGTTCGCCTTATTACCCTTCCCGTTTAACGGACTTACCGGTCTTTTGACATTTCACAGGTCATAAACATGAGATTTAATACTTTATTTTACAAATATTAAAATTAATTAATTTATGCATATATATTATTTTATGAACATATAAAACAAAATTTTTATTATTAATATGAGATGAAAATTTTTTAAAATATCTCTATTTTCGACGTAATTTAATTCGAATCAACACTTATTGTGTTTTCCTAAAATGCTTTCGTTAGCATGGCATCCATTGATAATATACTCTAGAAAGTCCAGGACCCCATTGCTCAGCATCGAGGATCTTCACACAAGTATGGAGGACATTCCCTGCAAGAATATGGAGCCATTGGTGGCCAGTCCCGTCCCTCGTTCCTTTACTGTTGGATTAGAGCGGCCTTGATCAATCGCTTGATCCAGTGATCGATATCTGATTAGACTTTCCGAAAGAAGAAAGAGAATAACAGGAGGGTTTCAAAGCGCAACTCGGAATCAGACGTCCAGGATCAAGGATGGAAAAGTGACACAATTGAAACCAAGAAGTTCCTTACAATGCGTAATTACAAGACATCCATTTCTGTCCACCGGGGCAGCACTTTCCTCATTCCGATATTTGTCACACTCAACCAGAAATTTTTGACCTATTACTGGAATTCTTGATTAGGAGGTGGGAGCCTAGGCTACAATGCCCTGCTTATGAATATATTTGACGGGCGGCTCAGTACGATCCAGATCGGCCAGTCTTTTTCAGAGGAATCAACGTAACGTAGAGACAAAGTCCCTGCCAGCGAAAACCATGTCCTCGTTCCTCTATCTTGATCCGAAGCAACCAAGATCTTTTCTTCAAGGGTGCTTTTGGAAAGTCAACTTTGTCGTCCTTGGGCCTGGTGAGAACAAATTTAAAAAGCCAGATGCCGATATGGACGGCATGTGGGCTATACGGACAGTAAGCGTGATCGCGCATCCAGGCCCAATCACAGATTTTCAAGAAGCCTATTTCCAAGCAACTTTGTATGCTGACAGGCTTTTAAGAATTCCTTAAAAAAGAGGCGTAAAGAACTCCAGGCGTGCATTTATTAATCTCCGTCGGGTTGCTCTCCACCGGCAACTACCCATTCGACAACCATGACCCATGCACGAGACGTCAAATAAATTTGTTCACTTAACGACAGATACACACACCTGTCTTTTCGTCCTCGATTTGCATAATTATAATATCTAATGTAGATTCTTGTGTAGAGCCATGGTTTATGGCTTAAAAGCGAACGTCTGGTGAGAAATGATGGTTGGAGGTAATTTGAGCTAACTTTTTCAGCAAGCACATGTGGCTCTCATAATAAGAAACCAAGTACGAAATTGGTTTGTGTCAGTGTTTTCATCAAGACCGGCACTTGGGGTAGGGACCTCCCCACAGACAGGCCTTGGGTTGGGCGCCACCAGGTTCTCCTACTGTTCTTCACGCTTGCTTTCACCCTGCCTAACAAAAATCAAAGTTTTGAAAATCGGATTAGACCCGCCGATTTGATGGAAAAAAACTGAAAATCCATCTGTGGTCCGATCTAGTTATGTTTGAAAATCAGAGAGTACGAATGGGTATGAGATTCACAGAAAAAAATTGAACAGAAAATAGAAAGTCACACTGAAAGTTAAACTCAGGTGACATGTATAACCTAATAGTCCTCTCGTCACTGCATCACAAAGTCTTTGTTTTGTTTTATGTATTTCGATTTATTATATATGGTTAGATCAAAGGTAATTATTTATTTATTTTTCAAATTTATTAATAAAAAAAATTATTTCATGTACTTATTTATATTTTTAAAAAATATAAAATATATTAATTTCTTATTTTAATATATAATATTTAATTTATTAATGTTTTTATTTTTAAAAAATAAAAATACACAAATTACTTTAGAATAAAAATAAATAAATAATAACTTTTTATATATAATTTATTTAAATAAAATTACTTATATCTATCAATATATTACGTTGATCAATTTTAACATATATTAAATTAATTTATCTTTAATTACTTATATTTATATAATAAATTAATTATTTTTTAAATATTATTATATATTAAATTATAAATTACATATAATTAAATCTATCATATATATATATATATATATATTCGTGACATGTTATATTGGAATTTGGAAGAGATCCCAAAGTAATTGGTTCGCCGGATGAAAAGTGCCGCTGTAGAATTTTCCTGTTTACAAAAGTCCAGAATCGTTAGTCTGAGACTCCAAGGAAGAGAGAAGAGCGCCGTGCATAGAAGGGTCCCGGGTCCCTACGAATAATAACTGTGTCAGTCAACTTGCCCACCTAACCCTCCCGCGGCACTCCTCCTCTCTTCAAGTCCAGTGATTCGTGTTGTCCCCGTTCCATGACCCCGTACCATGGCCCTTTTTGAGGCAAAGCCGAAGCCATCTTCCCAAGTCACCCCCGGCGAGGACCCAAAAAAAACAAAAACAGAAGATAGTTTATATATATATATATATATATATTTTTTTTAATTTTTTTTTTAGGCACCAAAGCTATAGGCCTGTTTGGTTTTGTTGTTACGTGTTCTATTTGACTGAGAATTCCATGTGACTAATTTATTTAACGAACTAGCTGCGCAAACCCGTAGCCTTTCATTTTAAGGTTTGCCATTGAAAATCAAAACCTTAGTCAAACCACCGTTTTCTATTGTGTTCAACCAAACGACGAAAAATTCCAAGGCTCTTACCCTCACTCAACGATACAATTAGACTTTTCCTCTCCATGCATCGAAAAAAAAAAAACAAGTGTCTGTCATTTTTTCCCTATTGAAATTTGAAATTAGATTGGTCAATCAGCTTGGCTCTACGTGAGTCGTATAAATTATAGTCTTCTTTCTTTTTTCTTGGAAAAAAAAAAGAAGAAGAAGTAGAGATGCATCAGAAAAATACTAAACAGCTCAAGACTAAAGAAAAATTTAAGAATATCAAAGTAAACAATATATTTATGTATACAATACTATATTTTATTTTAAATTTTTAAATTTTAAATATTTCTAATATATATTCACATATTCATGTATTTATATTTAAAATCTTGATAATTTTTTTTTTGAATTATAAAGAGTCTAAAATTAAGAAAAAATGTAGTCTAAATAAATATAATATTTATAAATAATTTTTACTTATATATTATTTATTTATTTACATATCTTATATCGAATATAAAACTTCTAATAAATATTCAAGTTTAAAATTTTAATATAAATATATTAATATTATATTTATAAATTAAAATTAATAATTATTGATAATATTTTTATTTAGTTTTTGTAACAAAATTTATTACTAAAATACTGAATATTGAATAAATTTGTATATTAAATTTTAATAATAAATTTAAAATTTAATATTATATTTTAATGTAAAATATAAAAAAATTAAATTAAAATTAATACAAAAATATATTAAATTATTAATTAAACTAATTAGAGCAGCGGTAAAAAGAAGCAGCTTGTAAGCCGGAGCATATGTTTTGTAGATTAAAATACTAGATTGTCATGACACACGCGTGGATCTATGCGTCCAGCAGGAAGTTTTAACTAGTCCCAAGGGCCGCGACGAAGTCGTGATCGGACATCGCCTAAGACGGCGAGCTTTTTTTTTTTTAATTAAAAGCGTCACGCCGTGTCACCGCGCCACCGAGGATTCTCACCGTGTGATTACAATAATGTCCCCAGAAGAGAGACAGAGGAGAGAGAGGCCTCGTAACAGTGGCTGGTGGGGCCATGAATAATGATATTATTTATCACCGTTCAAATTTTCTAACTTCTGTTGATCATGTCATGTCAAAACTTAAAAAGTTACATAAAATTTATCTTTATATTAAAATTACTTTTTATGAAACATGATTGCAAAAAATTAAATAATTAAATCATAATATCTATCATTATTCATAAAGACATTACTGAACATTAACTTGGTGGATCCATACAGTTGATGGGAAGATTATAAATTAATTAAGTAAGCACTTAATGTATATTGCATCACAACGAGGATATGAGTCTCAATGTTTGTTTTCTATTTCCATTTCGATTCATTTTGTTGATAAACAAATGAGTTTCTATTTTGAGAAAATTAAAAAAAAAAAATTGCAGCAAGTCCTTTACTTTCTCTCGTAATTACTATTCCTTAAACTTGGCTTTGCAGTGGGGGTTTATTTATTTATTTATTTATTTCGATCCTCCCTGATGTCCAATTGTCCATATCCTCAGAAGTCAAACTTACCCTGCTTTCTGTCTTTTTCCCCTGCAATATTAGGTTGTTGCAAAATAACGTAAATTTCTTTGCAATTTCTAACCAGACTAAAAATTTTATGATCCTTAAAAAAAAAAAGCCAACCTAATCTTTAGTACAAAATATTATATATATAATATATCAATTATTTATATTTATTTAAAATTATTAATTTTATATTTACATAATTAAACTTAAATAAAATAATTTAGATGTAATAAATCATCCGACGAGACAGCATAACTAATTTCTCGTTACAAGGACAGCCAAGTCAATTCACCCAGCCGTGATGAATCTCATCCATTTCATTTCCTTGATTAAAAACAACAAAATCTCAACAATTTTCAACAAATTAGAGACATAGAAGTATATCATAGTTGTCAGTCTAGAAACAGGTTAGTTAGTACCAAAGAACTCAGACTTTTTTTTTTTTTTTTGAAGTTTAAAATTTTAATTTGAAGATATATATAAAATTTGCAAAAGTAAAGAAATTATTGTCTTTGTGTAGTTGCCGGTCCGAACCCGCCAGTGGACTAAGAATTATGAGAGCTCACGAGTGGTGTGAGAGAGTATTTTACATGTTTTTTTTTTTTTTTTTTTTTGTAGTTTTATGAGACTCTTCGATCCTTTGCCAACATATTTTTGCCGTTTTCTTCACTGCCGAAGACTTCTTTTCAACAGTACCAAACGAGCAAACAGCTTAAAAGGTAAGCAAAACAACAACAGAGAAGAAAAATGCAAAAGCTGCCAGAGCTGATCTTGTAATAGCTCTTAATCAAGAGGGAGACAAAGAATTTATAAGTGAAATCCTTCCGAGTGTTTTTGTTTCTTCCGGTGAGATTTTTGATCTTTGTACTGTCTTTTTTGTCTTTCGTTGACAAGCGAACCGTTTGTTATTACAAGTTTAGTTTGGTCGAAAATCGGTGCTAGTTAACGTCCGTTGTCTGTATAAGCGCGTTCTTTTTCTGCTGGTTATTACAATTTTAGGTTTGGACGAATTTTATTGTCTTTTTTGTTTTACTTCGAAGCTTTTTATTGCTGCTCGTTTGAAGACAATGTTTCAACTCGGGAAATTGTATGCTTTGATCTGAAGCATATCGATGTTATTTTAATCGTTAAATTTTCACCTTCTGAACTATGTTTTCTCTGTTTTTGTTTTTTTCTTTTTGTTCTCCTGAATCTCGGTACTTCTGTGATCAGGTTTCTTTTACAGGCACTGTAGAGAGAAGGTAGTACTATGTACACAGTAATTGGGCAGTATCTCTACTGATCAGGTAGCTCAATGATCTGATAATCTTATTTAGTTACCAGCTCCGGTTCGTCTGGAAACTAAACCCATATGGCTTCATGGTATTTTCGTTAGCTAAGTACAAGGCGTCGGAAACAAAGCATTGTATTGGCTATCAGTAGTACCTTCAGTTGAGCTATGGAGAGCCGGTCACGAATTCGTTTTGAACGCAAGTACTCGTGGTGGTGGAACAGCCACATCAGCCCAAAAAACTCGAAGTGGCTGCAGGAGAATCTCACTGGTATCGTTCTGCTTCTTAAGGGAACTTTGTTCGCATTTGTGTCAAGATACTAGGCACCTGATTAGATCTCCTGAATATTGGCTTCATGAATATGTGACGCAACTTTAATATGGTCTTACTGCGATTTCATGGTAGTTGGGAAAATAGCACTTGACCTTCAAATTTTGAGTGCTGGCAGTATGCAAGCAGAGAAGGAAAGCATGTCTATTGTTGTTAAGCGTTGGCCCTTGATTAGCATGAAATTTAACAGTCAACTTGCTTTTACCATGATGTGTGAACTGGAATTTCCATATCTTGGTGTTCACGTTGTTGGGTGATGAATTAAGGCAATGTGTGGTAACTACAACTTTCATATATTGAGTTATCTTATGCCTTGAATCAAATGGTCTCAAGTATGCCTGTAAGGCCGATGTTCTGTACTTTCCATTGAATAGCTTTCGGTGGCAATGGTCACTCATTCTATGTCATTATGAAGTCAAAACTACACCAGAAAACCTATATAACGGCCAGTACACTTTGTGACATATTGAATCTCTCTCTCTCTCTCTCTCTCTCTCTCTGCCAGTTTAGTGTCCTCTAACAATTTGCTTCTATCAAACAGATATGGATGCCAAAGTCAAGCAAATGATCAAACTTATTGAAGAAGATGCAGATTCATTTGCAAGGAGGGCAGAAATGTATTATAAGAAACGTCCAGAGCTTATGAAATTGGTTGAAGAGTTCTACAGAGCATATCGTGCTTTGGCTGAACGATATGATCATGCAACTGTGGTGCTCCGGCAAGTGCATCAAACAATGGCAGAAGCATTTCCTAGCCAAGTTCCCTCTGCTCTTGTTGATGATTTACCTGCAGTTTCTGTGCCTGATGGTGAACCTTACACACCTGACGTGCCATTAATACGTGCACTTGTTGACCCCAATGATTTGCAAGATGATGCTTTGGGATTCTCATCATCAGAGTCCAAACTTTTCAATAGAATTGACACTTCTACTGAAGAGTTTGAGACTGGTACTGAGAGGAAGGGTTTGAAACAGCTCAATGATATTTTTGGAAACCAAGCAAAGTTTGTTGAAGGAAGGACAAGAAAAGGCCTCAATTTTTTTGATGCAGAGGAGAAAGAGTGCAGTTTCCAAGACAGTGGTAGCCATGATATCAAGGTCCGAGTCCCGTCTGAGTCTGAGCGTGTGAGTAAAGCTGAGCTAGAAATTGTAACTTTGAGGAATGCTCTTACTACATTAGAAGCTGAAAAGGAAGCTGGCCTGCTCCAATATCAGCATAGTTTGGAAAGACTTTCTAATCTGGAGTCAGAAGTTTCTCGTGCAAAAGAGGATTCTGTTGGGCTTAATAAACGGGCCAGCAAAGCTGAATCTGAAGTTCAAAATTTGAAGGATGTCCTTACCAAAATAGAGACAGAAAGGGATGCTGGTTTTCTTCAGTACCAGCAGTGTTTGGACAAAATATCTAATCTCGAGAACTGCATCTTCCTTGTGCAAAAGGATGCAGGTGAGCTAAGCAATCGAGCCAGTAAAGCTGAAACTGAAGTCCATTCACTAAAGGAAGACCTGGCTAGATTAGAAGCTGAAAAGGAATCATTTCTTGTTCAGCACAAACAGGGCTTGGAGAAGACATCTGATCTGGAGGCAAAATTACAACTTGCCGAGGAAGATGCCGAGAGATTTTATAAGCGTGCCAAAGAAGTTGACGAGGAAGTTGAAAACCTAAGGCAAATACTTACTAAGCTAACTGATGAGAAGGAGGTGGCTACTGTTCAGTACCAGCAGTGCTTGGAGAGAATTTCAATTCTGGAGCATGAACTTGCTTGCGCTGAGGAGGTCCAAAGACTCAACTCCAATATAGATGATGGGATTACAAAGTTCAAGGATGCTGAAGGAAGGTGTCTATTATTGGAGAGATCCAATCAGACGATGCACTCTGAGTTGGAGTCTTTGTCACAGAAAATGGCAGCTCAAAGTGAAGAACTTACGGAGAAGCAGAAGGAGTTGGGGAGACTCTGGACCTGTATACAAGAAGAGCGCTTGCGGTTCATGGAGGCTGAAACTGCTTTTCAAACTCTGCAGCATTTGCACTCTCAGTCTCAGGAAGAATTGAGGTCTATGGCTGCAGAATTTCGGGCTAGGACTCAAATGCTAGAGAGGCTGGAATTATTTAATCAGAAGTTACAAAATGATGTTGAGCAGGTCAAGGTGGAGAACAAAGGCCTGAATGAAGTCAATTTAACTTCAGCTCTGACAATACAGAATTTGCAAGATGAGATTTCAAGGCTAAGGGAAACAATAGAAAAACTTGAAGCAGAAGTTGAACTTCGAGTGGACCAGAGAAATGCTCTTCAGCAAGAAATATACTGTCTGAAGGAGGAGATAAATGACCTCAACAAGAAAAACCAGGCTATTGTGGATCAGGTGGAATCAGTTGGTTTTAGTCAAGAGAGCTTTGGGTCCTCTGTGAGGGACTTGCAGGAGGAGAAATTAACGTTAAAGGAGGGTTGCGAGAGAGTGAAATGTGAAAAAGTAGCTCTTCTGGAAAAGTTGGGGACCATGGAGAAACTTATTGAGAAGAATGCACTTCTAGAGAATTCCTTATCAGATCTGAATGTTGAGCTTGAAGAAGTTGGAGAGAAGGTGAAGGGTTTAGAAGAATTCTGCGAATCTCTCATGGCAGACAAATCCACTCTTGTTTCTGAGAAGATGACATTGACCTCTCACTTGCAGATTGCAACTGATAATTTGGTGAAACTCACAGAAAATAACAACTTTCTGGAGACTTCCCTTCTTGCTGCAAATGCTGAACTTGAAGGGCTGAGGTTGAAATTAAAGAGTTTAGAAGATTCATATTTGTCACTTGAGAATGAGAAGTCTGACCTGGTCACTGCAAAGGGAAGTCTGATTTCTGCGCTGGACGTCACTCAGAAAAGACTGGTAGATTTAGAGAAAAACTTAACGGAGTTAGAAGAGAACTACTTTAGTCTGGAGAAAGAGAAAGAATCTATACTTACTGAAGCAAGAGAGTTGCAGGTTTCTTTAGATGGTCAAAAACTGGAATACGCTACTCTTGCCCAGTTGAGCAATTCCCAATTGGCTGTAAGGGAATCAAAAATCTGTTTTCTAGAAAAAGAAGTTCACTGTAGAAAGAAAGAGTATGAGGAGGAACTGCACAGAACTGTGAATGATCAGATGGAGATCTTTGTCCTGCAGAGGTGTGTACATGACCTAGAAGAAAACAATCTTTCCCTCTTGCATCAGTATCAGAAAGTCCTTGAGGTATCTAAACTCTCGGAGAAACTTATCTCTGAACTGGAATCTGAAAAACTTGAACAAAAAATGGAGGCAAAATCTTTGTTCGACCAGATCAAAGTATTGAGAATGGGCCTTTACCGCATGCTGAAGACTCATGATCCTGATACTTGTGAGTGGTATGAAGAAAAGTCTGAGCAAGACCAGAGTCTTCTGAAATATGTACATTACAAACTTCAAGAAACTGAAAATTTTCTTGTTAAGAATCAGCAGTTGGTCATTGAAAATTCAGTTCTTGCTACACTTCTTCAGCAAATGCAAGTAGAAATGGAAAATCTTGTGGCAGCTAAAAACATTGTTGATCATGATTTGAGAACCAAGACTGAGCAGTTCTTGGTTTCACAGAGTGAGAGCCAAAAACTAGTAGAGATGAATGAAGATTTGAGATTGAAAGTAATGGAGGGAGACTGCAAAGGGGAAGTTTTGAAGGTTGAGCTAAAGAATCTGCAGGGACAGCTGTTGGACTTACAAGGGGCATGTAGGAACTTACAGGAAGAGAATTACAGATTGCTAGATGAGCAGAGATCCTTGATGAAGTCAGTCTCAGACTTGGGGGAGGAGAAATGTAGACTCGAAGAAGAAAACTGTGTGGCTTTTGTGGAAATAGTATCTCAAGGTACCCTTTCTTTAATTTTGAAGGACATCGTCCTTGATATGTCTCTGGAAATAAAAGAGCTCACTGAAAATCTGGATAAAATTGGTGATGCCAATGATAGCCTCAAGGAGAAAGTGAAGATGATGGAGGTTGAGTTAGATAAGCTTCATGCTATAGAGGTTGAGAAAACAGAGTTGCATAAAATGGTGGAGGATCTGAAGTGGAAGTATAGTGAGGTTGAGCTTTTACGAGCAGACCAAGAAAAAAGAATCTTGAAGTTATCTGGAGATTACAATTGGCAGAGGAAGCAGTTGGAATGCATCCATGATGAAAAGCAGAAGTTGGAGACTGAGCTGTGCAAGTTGCATGGAGAATACGTGCAAACTAAAGGCAGCAAGGAATGTTTGAATCATGAACTCCAAAAGGAAAGAAATGAAATAGAAGTATGGGAGTCTCAGGCTATTGCATTGTTTGATGAACTGCAGTTATCTACCATCAGGGAAGCAATGTTTGAAGTGAAGGTTCATGAGCTTGGTGAAGCATGTGAGGACCTTCAGGATAAATTTTGCGAAAAAGCTGTTGAGGTTGACCAGCTGAAAGAAAGGGCATGTGCCTTGCAAAGCGAAAATGGAGAATTAGAAGAGCAGATGACTGCATATGTCAAGGGTTTAAATTCTTTGAAGGATTGTTTAACTTCATTGGAGAACCATACTCTTCCACCTGCAGCCCGCAATGAAGTTGAGGAAGCTAAGGTAATTTCAACTTCACATGATTATGAGTTTGCTTTCCTGTTAGAATGTTGTAGTTTGCCTAAATCTATGAGTGAGAACTCTGAATTTTTCCTTGATATGCTTTACAGTTTGGTGGAATTAGCAGCATATTTTATTGTATCCCTTTCAATCTCTGATAGTTCCATTCAAGCCCTAAATTGATTCTTGTAACATGGTGTTATCAATAAATTTTGTATTCTTCTGTGGATTACTTTGTGAGTGCAACATGTTTACTTGCTTTCCTCTTTCCTCTTTTTGCCTATTTAAGCCAAAGCTTTTCTGTCACTTTATCACATGCTTCTATGAAAATATGTTGTAGTGCATACCTAAATCTCATCTTTAAACTAAAATGGTCCTTTTTGGGTACCATTGGATTGGGTTTATTGGGGGCTGCCTTCCGATCTAAAGACTAAGTTTCCAATTGTCTGTATTTGCATTATGACATCTAGTGTTGGATATTTTCTAAATTATTGCCACTAGTTGCAGGATGGTGTGTCTTTGCCATATGCTGAGCGCCATCAACACATGAGTAAAGAACAAAAGGACATGCTTCCAGGTGGATTGGCAGACTTGCAGGAATTGCAAATGACGATTACAGCCATTGAAAAGGCAGTGATGGAAAAGGAGAGACTTGCTGTGCTAGAAAAATCAACTATGAACTCCAAACTTGAGGATGTGATGAGACAGATGGAAAAGTTGAAGTCCAGGAGCAGCTTCAGTGGAGACAGAGTCGAGATGGGCAAGCAGAGGCGAACACATGAAATCACAGAAGAGGGGAATGAAGATGTGATGACCAAAGACATAATACTTGATCAGATATCTGAGTGTTCCTCTTATGGAATCAGTGGAAGAGAAACTTTAGAACTGGGTGATCAGATGCTTCAAATGTGGGAAACAGATGCCCAGGATGGCAGCATCGACATGACTGTTGGGAAGGCTCAGAAGGTGACCGCTGCGCCAACCAAAAAGAAGCACAACAGGGAGCATCCCTCTTCCGAATCACTGGTCGAGAAGGAGGTTGGTGTGGACAAATTGGAGATTTCAAAACGATTCTCTGGATCTCTTCAAGAAGGAAACGAGAAGAAAATTCTAGAAAGACTCAACTCTGATGCTCAGAAGTTAACAAACCTTCAAATAACTGTTCAAGACTTGAAGAGAAAGGTGGAGGTTACTGAGAAGTGCAAAAAGGGGAAAGTTATAGAATCTGGTAATGTGAAGGAGCAGCTGGAAGAGTATGAGGAAGTCATGATGAAGTTGGTCGATGTGAACCACAAACTACTGAGCAGTGTTGAAGATCATTCAAAGTTCTTTGAAGAAAAATCAGCATTAGCAACAGATGAGAGCAGAACCATTGGGAGGAGAAAGATTTCAGAACAGGCAGAAAGGGTGTCGGAAGAAATAGGGAGATTGCAGTTGGAGGTGCAAAAGTTGCAGTTCCTTCTGCTGAAACTTGATGATGAGAACAAAGGCAGAGCGAAAACCAGAATGACGGGGAGCAAAACCAGAGTTCTTCTGGGGGACTATTTGTGTGGTAAAACAAGAACAGGCCCAAAGCCAAGGAAGAGACATTTTTGTGCATGCATGCAACCGACTACTAAGGGAGATTGAGGATATCGTGTATCATCAACAATCATGCAGTTTAAAGAAAACTTGAGACATTAGTACTTTTGTGCACAATCTCGAGATATTAGATATTTTTCCCTTGCTGTAAAGGCGATCCAGCCTAACTTTTAGAGGTCCTGCAGTACATTTCAGGTCACCTTTAATTTCAAGAAACTGCTCTATTAGGGCATTGTACATCTGTTCCCTTTTTCTTTGATTTTCTGCATTACATTTTGACGCGTTCAGAAACAGTTAGTTTCCTATGGACACAAGCAAAGAGCATAGTACGGTACATCTAGCTGGGACACCATCGCTTGCGTTGAATTATCCTTACTGCACCGCTATCTGCTTGATATTCAGTGAAAAGTAAGCAATATAATGGGGTCCAGAGCCAAGAGAAGTTTGCTACTGATGGACTTTAAGATTTAAGAGGAGGAAAATTCCCCAACTGGAATTTCGAGGGTGCATCATTGAATCCTTTCTTCTTTAAGACAGGAACTTGGAAAAGCTAAACAAAAAGACCTCGGATCTCTTGGAAGGGGAAAAGTTTGATTTAGCATATTCATGCGCGCGGTCTCTGCAATGAGGCTGAAATCATCATTATTATTATTACTATTATTATTATTATTATTATTATTTTGGGAAGGAGCCAATAACAAGTATGACATCTTCAAATTGCTAAAGCATATAGAGCAACAAATCCGCGGATGTTGGATACTTCAACATTCTTTGTGCAGAATTAAATACAAGATTGTGTTGTACAACCTTCTTCTACATTACATGAGATACGAGACCTGATTAAAGAGGCAAAGTAATAGCAGCGAGCTCTGGAATAAAGATGATATATCCCCTACTTTGATAGAGATTTCTCTTTGCTACGCTCCAAATACATTGATAGGTTCTCTCTCGTGTTTCTTCCCAATGGATCAACTTGCTTGCAGCACTGTTCTCCGTAACCAGAATCATGATGACCAGACAAAGCAACGTCAGGTTGCAATTTGTCTCTATTGTCAATCATAATATTCTGGAGCAAACAACATACCAAGATTATACTTGGTAGTTTCCGCTTATCAGGTCTCCACATAACCTTGTTAAGAATCCTCCAATTGCCCTTTAACTGTGAAAATGACCTCACTGCTAGTAACCTTGCAGCCTCATGCACCACATTGAAATTAGACACAGAATCTGAGGGTCTGTCACTTGTATCAGGAGTTATGAGCCATGGGAGAAGAGGATAGCCAACCCCACCAACAATATATTCTCGGATCTCCACTCCTTCTGATAAGGTTTTTGAATTTCCATTTAGACGCCTTCCATTCTCGCAGAGTTTATAAAATCCTGAAAACTTCAGCAGTCTAGACACTGTCATGGCCCCAGGCCAACCAGTCACAATATCAAGAAATCTCATCTCATGGTCAACAATCCCCTGCAAGAACATGCTATAATTTTTCTCTTGGTCACACCAATCGTCTGAGGTTTCAACAGCCGGAAGAGTCATGGTGATGTGGGTGGCATCAATGGCTCCACAGCAATTTGGCAACCCAAATGATGCTTTAAATTTGGACTTAACTTCCTCCATTCTTCTGGCATCAGGCCACTTGAGGTGGTGCTTTGCTCGTTCTTCTAGTGATTCAATGAATCTCCAAGTCACTTGAGAGACTGTGGACTGGCCAACCCCAAAGGCAGCCCCAACCGAGACTTGAGACTCGCCAGATGCCAACCTTCTCAGAGCAATTGCAACCTGCTTCTCAACACTAAGAAGCCTCCCCTCAATATTGATGAGCCCGGAAGGTGGCCTCGATATCAGATCTTCTCTTACAAGAGAACAAATGTACTCAAATGTCTTCTTCGAAACCCGCAAGAAATACTTGAATCCTTCTTCCTCATCAGACGGTACTGAAACCATTAACAGGTCAAATCAACTGGCATTGCCACAGCCCAACAAGAAAATTCATTCTCTCTCTCTCTCTCTCTCTCTCTCTTAAATACTCAGATAATTCATTGTATTAGTTGCCAAATTTTGACATCGTTTATAAAGATCTTTCCAGCCTTGAGCCATTCAACAACCTCAGCAAATCCTTAAAGCGCTGCATTTAAAGATTTCAACACCAGGGAAGAGAGAGAACCCACTGATACTTACAAGCCCCTAGGTCAAAATCACAGACCACTTGGAAACCTATTCCCATATTTTAATTTCATTGATTGATTGAAATACCAACTCAGTTTCACGAAAAATTATGGGGAAGGAGTGGACCAATTGAGAGAGAGAGAGAGAGAGAGAGAGAGAGAGAGAGAGAGAGAGAGAGAGAGAGGGAACCTGGGGATGAAGAATTCTTTCGCCAGAAACAGTCCCACCAATCGGAATCAGTGGCTTTGTGCTCTACATTGGGAACAAGGACGCTGCTGCTTTTGCCACTGTTGTTACTGTGTTTCTTCTTCTTGTTCACCTTCTTGGAAACTCTTTTGCTTTTCTTCGATTTCTTGGCAGGTGCCATTATACACGATGCGCCCGTTCACCGGGACGGACAAATGTTACGCCAAAATTGTAGTCGGGAAAGTAGGAGGATCGACCTCCTGCTTTGCTGCCATTACCTAGCAGTAGCGGAAAGTGAGTCAAGAACTCCCAAGCTTTCCGATACGACACAAACGTTGTCGTTTTCATCCGTGCTCAAGTTGCGGCAACATTGGTTAGAGTTGAATCTTTTGTAGCCCACTAATTATTAGTCTTTGATAGGCCGCGATTTCGGACCAAGCCCATTTAGTGAACCAAACTGGACCTGGAGGCCGATGATTTTTACAAGGAGCGAAAGAAAAACTTCAGATGTCTCTTACGGACACTCCAGTTTGCTTGTATGGGCGTCCTAATGAAAAAAAATATTTAGGATGCGTAGCTTTTCCTTTTCAACCACTGAGGAAGCGGCCTGGTAGTTGATGGAGGCAGTGTGCTTCCACTGAAAAGTGGGTTCCAACTCTCCTTTAAGATGACTTGTTATTTTCTCTACGGACTTGGAAAAAAAAAAAAAAGAAAAAGAAAAAAACAGAACATCGACGTCGTTTTTACCCGGTGACATTTCGTGGTAGCATCATTATCACGGACCGGCTCACTCACGAACAAAGAATCGCGGCCAACAGACGCGTCGTTCCGACGAGTTGGTTGACCCACCAAGATTGATGTTACAATTTTTCAAGTGAGAACTGAAAACGCAATCTGTTAGAATTTTTGTGGTGTCCCAGCGGATAAGCCACCGCCGTGGCAGTGGTGGACGAGCAGCAGGTTGCTTCCTGTCTGGCAATGACGCTTCTTAATATATCGCTGTTAATTCAAGGGCTTAACCTTCAATTTCGGGCTTGGATTAATGCTTCCCACTTTTCTTCTTATGTTCGTTGCTGTAATTAATGAAAATGCGGTCCATTCTATTGCCAAATGCTGGATTTGGTAAGGGCAATTGGGCCGGCCTAATCAGTACATGCTATGACCATTTATTTTCAACCAACCAACAAAGATCCGCAAAAGCAAATGTTGTAATTGAGGAGGAATAATCAAATCTAAGTAGGTGGCGAGAGAGAAGGGAGAAGAAGATTCATGTTCATTCGAAATCTCCAGTTAAAAGAAGTTTTTAAAACAACTAATTTCACCCTAAACTTAGTTTATGATAGAGTAAATACTAATTAAATTTATGATTAAAATTTTGTTATTATTGTTATAGGACTAAATTACACTGCAGTGGTTTGATCTTCGCTTCATAGGAAATTTTAGGATTGACATTTCATCTTTCAGCAAAAGGAAAGAATCATATGCCTGGTCTTTTTCACAGCTTGGTCTTATTCTTAATTAGATTTAGAGCACCAAAAAGCCTATTCGTTCATGATTCCATGTATAAGGATACATATTAATACAACATATATATATTACTTAGAAGTAAGGAAAAATGGAAAAAGACAAGTAACTAAAGCATCAAGCTCAAACTCTGCTTCATCTCCGGTCGACTAGATACATACTAATTCCTGATTGTACGCTTCACCGAGTAAATATGCAGCTGGCATATATGAAGATTAATTCCGTGATTGTTGCCCTTCCCGAGTAAATCTTATTAAACTTTTTCATATGGCTGATCAAATTCAGCCTTGGAGGTGTCTGGTTTGAATGTGTGAAGCATGGAGTTGCACGCGCCAGCGGCTTCTCCTACTGTTAAAAATATCCATTCCTGGCCTATCTTCTCAATAAACCTGGATTCACTAAGCTTCTTCATCACCTCTGCTCCTGGGTTGGCCAGCACCAGCTGCATATATTCTTCTTTTAGCCAATAGGAATGTATATAATCTTGTACAGCGAATCCAAATCCAGTTTTGGACAAAAAGCGGGGGAAAAAAGATGATGAGAAAAGCATGTACCTTGAGCCCCCTTCTATCTATGGTGTTCTTAACTTCCTCGAGCATGCTTATCCCACTTGTGTCAATGTTACCAACAGCTGCCAGCCAATAACAAAATGAAGGTCATTTGTGTTTCTAAAGCTTCTCATTGCAGGATTTTCGCAGGAGCATTCATTTCCATGATCTCTTACCTCCCATGTCAAGTATAACGTACTGTAGGCTGCTTTCACCTGAAGACTTTAATATGTCTTCCTCGTCATCTATCCATCTTGAGATCCTGATCAGAAATTCCGATAGAATAAGCACATGGGAAGATCTTGTGTTAAATGAAGCAAATTTAACATATACGTTTGATTCTCATAATAGCTTCACGTCTGCATGTTGTTCACGCATGTAATATTACCTTTCTCTTAAGTAGTTTGTGTTGGCAAAGTAAATGGGAGCATCAATCTCAAGTATGAGAACTCCTGGAACACTGCTGGCGTTTGTATATTGCTCGACATTTCTATAGATCATGGAATTTGGGATGTTCCCAAGAGTGAAGGTTCTTGGTCTTGCAACAAACAAAAGTAGCCTTAGCAAAGAAATTGCCACCTACATTATATTCGAACTAACGAATCAATGCCGAAAGAAAATCAACTTCGTAATTGGAACAGACGATAGAGTTTCAACCAAATGCTCTTTTATGAGACCTGATTAATACTAATTAATAGTAGTGCATACCGCTACAACAAGACCAATCTCAACGCTGCCAAAAACCACACCGGCGTAGGCACCAATGCACACTACGAAATCAAACTTATCGACCTTCCAGAGATGGAACGCCGCACCATAATCTATGAGGCCCAGCATGGCAGATATGATAATGGAGGAAAGCACGACCAACGGAGTGTAATGGAACAACGGAGTCAGGAATAACAACGTGACCATGACTGCCATTGCCATCACGATGTTTGATACCGCAGTCTTGCATCCTGCGTTGAAGTTCACTGCCGATCGGGAAAATGGCCCTGAAATTTCATTATCATTCACAAAATTAATATGTTGTCAGCAACTACTTTCATGCGCGCGGAGGCATTGAATCCAAAATATAATCTCATCTACTTGCAATGAGTCACACCTGTAGTGAGGTAACATGAGGTGCAAGAGCCAACAATGTTCATGGTCCCAATAGCAATCATCTCTTTGTTGCCATCTATGTGGTAATTCTTGAACATGGCCAAACTTCTCCCAACAGCTATTCCTTCCTGTGCGGTCAATTGATAAAACATATTATTCCAGTGCACATTATTTGACTCTCCACGCCCTTGTTTTTGAAATACTATAAATGAGTAGGATGATAACATTCCTGTGCATAAATTTCACTAATGAATAATAAAAATTTCATGATTTAAATCATGACATATTAAGGGTAACTCACAGCGAGAGCAATGACCCCCGTAATGATTCCAGCCTTGATAGCCGTCGTCAGATGAGGGCCCACGAACACCAGATCGCCGAAGGAAGGTGGATTTAATCCCTTTTTCAAGCGTCCTATCTGAATCAATATACACCAACCAAGTTGCCGCATTATCGTCGGAACGCAAGAAAACAGACATTTGGACCCAAAAAAAAAAAAAGAATATGGGAAAGAAAAATCTGGTCCGCCAATCAGGATGGCCCAATAAAGGATTGGACGAATCGAACGTGATGCATGGAGGGGCCTACAGAACAATCATTTTGGATTGGTCCCCGAGCAAACGAGGACGACCCAACAGGCCGGTATCCCGCAAGTCGATGTGGGTGTTCCGAATCTATTATTTAATTTATTTACTGACGATCTCTTTGTTGTGGGTGGCATCTTGTGAGCGGCAACAAGATCAAGGTTCGTTGGTGTGTAGTGTGTACGTACGGTGGGCCGGACCTTTCACCTTCTTCCCGTCTATTTTTTTCGCTTTTTTGTTTTTTTAATTTGAACAGAAAGTTCATCGAACATCAAATTCGGATTTTAAAGCCATGAATTAATTTTTATTTATAAGGCTGATACTACTCCAGTTCATGGAACGTAAACTTGTACATCCAAAATACTTCAGATCATCGGGTACGTAAGCAATCAGATGCATATAATTATTAATATATACTATTTTGATAATTTCTCTCTGTTTTTTTTTTTAAAATTTTTTTGGTTAATGCACGTTCATGAAATTTATGACTATTTTTGGCAAGCATGCTTGTCGGGTACTCAATTAATCATCGACCAATTTTCTTATATTTATTGTATCCGGAAAAAATTTTGTGAATAAACGGGAGGAGAGGATTGATGTGGGGATACTTACCACTTGAACACCGTGTTTCTCAGCGTCAGTGAGATAAACGAGAAGGCTTCCCAATATAACAGACGTCAGAGGTGCCATTGCTGATATCCAGAAGAACTTTGGTCTTCTCTTGCTCTGTACGTACACAATCATCCAACAATACTAATTAATTAGGCGTCTTTCTTCGACAAGCAAAAATAATT
This sequence comes from Bruguiera gymnorhiza, assembly GCA_020883675.1. NCBI lineage: Eukaryota > Viridiplantae > Streptophyta > Magnoliopsida > Malpighiales > Rhizophoraceae > Bruguiera > Bruguiera gymnorhiza. Next base: position 871,599 of record JAIRCJ010001053.1, read on the forward strand.
TTGTTTTTCGTCATCGTATTAAGCAGTTTACGATTACATGGAACTGAGTTTTGAAATTACTTACGAAGTATCTGGTGATAAGGAGGAAGAAAAGGAAGCAAAATCCTAAAACGGCACTTTCCCATCTCCACTGCAATTAAGCATGGAATATCTATTATATGAGAGGGCCAAAAAAAAAAAAACAAAAAAAACAAAAAAGAGAGAGAGAGAGAGAGAAAGAGGGAGCAATAATAAATGAATAAAGAATTTGTATCTTTACTACATGTGTATATATATGGGTAGTATAGGCATATATGTGTATAGAGGATCGCTAAATGTATATACGTGTATTTATCTAAATCTACAAGTGTACACATGTTAAGACAAGAAGCGAACCTCGTGTGTTTGGCTGAAGACAGAACGCATGACGGAGACAAGATCAGTGGCATGGGTAAAATGTTCAAGTCCAAGAATCCCTTTTAACTGTTGTAGGCACACCACTGTTGCTGCTCCTGCCATGAAACCTACTATAGTTGCATGTGATAGAAAATCCACGATGAACCCAAGCCTGCAGTTATTAATAGAAATTAATCAATTTGCTCTTTTTTTTTTTTTTTTTTGAAGGAAAGAAAGCATGCACCTTGATCTGAAAAAATGAAGGTCCGTCATAAGATATCTATGCAAAGTAAAAGAGATTTTTATTTTGAATTTTTGTATAATTATAATTTATTCATAGTTTTATATTACATACTATTAAATTTATTTACAATAAAAAATAAAAAATAAATTTCTATAATATAAAATTGTAAATAAATTACTTATAAAAAAATAAATAAACACGATGTATAAATATCTTTTTATTTAATAACAAGTACATACCAACGTGAGAGTTGGTGAAATAGCAAAGACGTGGGTGAGGTGATGAGTTCAAATACTCACAACTTCACCATTTGAATTAACCTTGGGACCACGCCAGCCAAAGGATTGGCTTTACCCAGTACAAATGGATAGTTTCTAATAGTATCGAAAGCTTTGGAACGAATGCGATAATGAGTCTTCATTTCGTAGGTTCCTATCGATTTTCTAGCAGTATATCTTCTAATAATGAGAGGAAGAAGGAGAAGAAAGTTATTCTTGAGAAATTCTGGAAATCTTTCTACCAAGCTTTTTTGTTCAGAATTTCGATCTCCGAGTAGGAAATTTAAGACGGAGTGACATGTAAGACAAGCATTCTTGTCAGATAGAGAAAGAAATAAGTTCAATGTGAAATGTTCCCATAATGCTTTCTGCTAATGGTTCAATTGAGGACTATTTGACCGAAAGGTACATGACTTTCTCGTTTCTAACCTGTTATGTTATGTAATGAATCCTATGCACTCACTGTGGCCCTGAAGAAGAAATTGTAGTGGAAAAGCAAACATTTATTTATACTGTATGATAAACTGACAAGACCTTAATAAGCCAAGGGAAGCTTGGAAAACTCCGGCGAAGAATGTGGCGGTGAAAGCAAGGTGAAGGTAAAGCTTGGGATTCTCATTTGCATTAACCTCATTTCCCAGCATTGTAGCTATGAGGAGCGAAGCAACAGCAACAGTCCCCACTGCCAAGTCTCTTGAACTTCCCATCATTGCATAAACTAGTGGAGGAACAAAGCTCGAATCTGCAGTTTATTTAGACAGAAACCAAAATATTCATTAATGAAATCACACTTGTATATGCATATACGTAGTGTCAGAAAAGTTAAAAAAAAAAAGAACCACGCTGCATTTTCCCGAATTCCAGCACTTACATAAGCCAAGAATCGGTGGCAAGTTGGCCAGTTTTGCATAACTTATCCCCTGAGGGATAGCAAGACTAGCAATAGTTATTCCAGAGATAAGGTCAGATTTTAAGAACTGGAAAGTGTAGCCAGGAGCCCATTGAAGAATTGGCAAGAAGTATTGGAGGCCCAATACGAATCTCCGTGATGGAGGCTGGTTCTTGAACTGCCTAAGCGGATCATCCGGAAAGAAGGTCTCTTTAAGATTATATTTCAGCGACTTAACAAAGGGTTGCGGTGGTGGAATCGCCACTCGATTCCCACACTCTTCGCCGGTGGACGGATAATCATAGTTTGCATTGCCCATATTGCTCTCTATTGATGCTTAGTTTGTACAAAATCCAGATGTTTTGGCCTCAAAGGCTTGTAAGTCAAAAGGACGGCTTTGCTCAACTTTGGAGCTGCCGTCAGGCAGGTGGTGCCTGGTGGTGGTTATCAGATGAGAAAGGAAGAAGAGGTGGTGCAATGTGACCCAAAGGGTAGGGCTGGCCATGGCTTTATAGAGGGTTGCCAATTGTACATGGATGGATACATGCCTAGTGAGCCTGCTGGGGCTCTTTAATTTCCAGTTTTAGTGCGTTAAGGGGCCCGCAATGCATATACTCTAGATGATAAACCTGACACGTTTGCCTTTTGGCTTTTAATTTCCAAAGTATTTGCCTTTTCTTTCTTTCTCTTGTTTTTTTTTTTTTTCTCGCTAGCATTGCTGCTCACCTTGTGCCACTATTTTGGTGCTTGATGTTTTCAATTAAAGTTCTCCCTGCTCTCTCCTTCCTAACTAGAGGAAATGCAAAACCCTGGAAGCTCAATCATATTTTGCTTTCGGAGTATTATGATCAGGATATAGTTTATAAACATATACACACTTCACTCTAATTCACAAGACTCTTTACATTTTTTTGTTCTGAGGATGGGTGCCACACGCTCGAGATTGATTTAATTAAACAATAGGTTACGATAATCAAACTTTTAAATTCTTTCCAACAGAGCTTCTGAACGGACTTTAGTTCCAACTTCCTAATGGTCATTATTAATATATTATAATAAATTCGTTCGTGGTTGTGACTCTTTATTACAACCCAGGTGGCTCTCCAAATGCCAACACGGCTAGCCAATACGTGGTTCACTGCCATTGGGAAAAACCTTAGAGTGAGATGGCAACTCGGCACGTGTCCTTCGATGGTTGGTACTTGTAATTTGACCGTCAATTACGTGCTAAACAGATCTTTTGATTAAGTTGACACATGTTTGCCGCTCTTCTCGTGCGCCGCATTTGCAAACGCAACGGTACTTACCTTTGTTGATATTTCTTGACTGATAAATTAAGGTGGGGGGGGGGGAATGCCTAAAACGAATTTTTTGTTTTCGGTTAATTAAGAGATTTATTAGATTACAAGTTATACAATAGAGTATATTTTTTAAATTAAGATTTGAAATTTTAAAGATAAAAATTTAAATTTATAGTTACGTAGAAATTTTTTAGAAAATTGCCTAGAATGGACTTTTGGAAGTATAGTGTGCACCTTTTCAAATTAATCACTTCTTTTGCGCGTTGGTTATTACGAGTAATTTTGTATTCGCGGCTTCAGAAAGACCAGGCTAAGCAGACAATCTTCGGCTTAACTCTGATATGGACATTTTGCTCTAAACCTCTAACTTTATTAAACGTTGTGGGGGCATTATGTGTTCATTGTAAGAGTTTGCTATTATTATTATTACCAACTAATGCTTAATGCTTGAAGATAGTTTCCAGCATCCACCATTTTCGCCAACAATAAGGGAAAAGCCTTCAATTGGTGGTGAAAGTGGATTTTGCCCTCTCATGCAATATATAAAAAAAACCAAGATTTTTTCACAGTTCAATGTACACTCGTGAAAATCGTTGACGCCTACATGGCTACATTAAAATAAACAATCGTTGGGGTTGAAAGCAGTCTCAATCTCGGTGTTTTGGGACATACCGGAGGATTTATGATTTTTTCAACACATGATGATGGTTCCAATTACAGGGACATGAGATAAGTAAACAAGATAGATGGAATTAAATTTAAACTATCAGGTTTAGATATCAAAATCAAGAAATCAGATGATCAACTATCTCGTGTCCTCTAAATCTTTTTGTTCGATAACGTATGTGTTAACGCTGGATTGGAGAGGGATCTCAAATTTCAAATATGTGGAGTTGCTCCCCAACCACTTGGACCAAGCAAGTGGTTACTGGAGGATTCGCGGGTATGTTTGTTCAGAAATCATTCACTTACTTAGAGGCAACGTTGTAAAAATATAAATAAATTAAAATTTTATAATTAATTTATAATGAAATATAAAAAGAATATAATTTGAATTCATAATTACTTAATTACAAAAATTATGACATCATATTAAAAAAATTCTTCTATTTAAAAATTTCAAATTTTAAATAAAATTTAAAATATAAATTATATATTATATTCTTATATTATTAATGTCATATCTGTATATTCTATAAACTAAAAACAAGATTGGTCATATGTTATGATCAACAGCGGGTTGCTATCAGCATGAGGCACAAAATTTCGTGGCGACTCCCTCAATATCAACAGTCCGTTGCACAAAGGGGGCATTCATCTTCGATGTCACTTCAACTGAATGTTACGAGACAGCCTTGTTCTTTGTCTCTACTCCAGTTCATTAAGTACACACACGTATCTATATGGTCGAGAAAAATAAAACGACTATCATCGTCTCTTTATCTGCATTATTTGCTGACATTTTCACAAATTTCGGAAGAATTGATTATTATCCAAGTCAAAAGTCACTTGAGAGCACAAGAATTTTGGGGGTTAGTGGCTACAGAGAATGTATTGGCATTGACCAATGATCTGCTTGGGACTCTCTACTAATGCTAAAATTATTGTTCCTGAATTATTGCTGTAAGTTCTGTTGCTGTTGGGACATCTACCCCTACTTTTTAAGAATCCATTATCTCTATAATTGACTAATCTCTCAGCATGGACCCAGGACCCATTAAAATGTGCGACTCTTGTTATTAGAACCTGAATTTCATTAACGAACCGGGAAATTTTCCTTTTAGAGAAATTACAAAAACGAGGCATTGTCAGCGTGTCTTGTTATTTGCCAGGATTGTTGGAATAAAAAGCAAGAGACCCACAGAAAGGATGACCGTTAAAATGAAACCAGAAACGGAGCCATGACAATGACGGGAATGGCACCCGCACCGACCATCCTCTCGATTACAAGAAGTTGGATACCGAAAGGTGAGAAAGAATGTATGGTGCTAATGGCCCTCGAAATAAATGCGACCAGCGCGTGCAGGGTGACCGACGGTTTTGGGCCTTATGGCTTAATGGGTTGACAAGGAAAATACGAACTCCAAACGTTAAATCTATGTGAAGGGGACTTGTGGGAGGTCAAACGTTTGATGATGCACCATAAGAGCGAATGGCATACAAGAGCCGGACGACGTTACTATAGTTTAATATATTATCTGCCCTTATACTTTATTTATTTAATAATTTAAAATTTTAAGTTGAACAATATTTTAACATAATATCGATTATTCACGAATTTAAAATATACCGCCCTTACAAATGATTAATGACTTATGAGTTCAAATTACTTGACAAACTGCTATCCATCCCGTTCCCTCCCTTCCTCTTGGCGGAAAACGCAATTCCCAGCTTCCTTTTTCACTTGGGATCTTTAATTTCCTAAAATCAATCACTAGCTATATTTGGGTGCCTTTCTAGTTTCAACATTTTATCTCTCTGTCGCATTCCGGGTGCTCCACGACCCCCCCCCCCCGAAAAAACCATGTGCGGGCGAATATAAAGCATTGAAGCAAGGATATACGCCGCGAGAAAAGTCAATGGAACAGTGATGTGCATTTCATGGTGGTCCAGAAATGAACAAATTGCTAGTGGGTCTTCCAAACAGGGATCGATTCCTTTCTAACCCACGCCAACTGTGGCGGCACTACGTATCATCAATTGAATCAAGTTGACCCATTCTTCCAAGATATGATTTTCACTTGTCCTAGACCATTGTGGGCAGATGTGTACCTAGGTCCCAATCCGATCTTATGTCTTTTTTTATACGTTCAGAACGAAAATAACATCTTTTGTAATTTTTTTTTTTAAAAAGAAATTATAATTACAAGCGAATCTAGCTACTAACTAGTCTCTAAAAAGGGTACCAGATAATTTTTGTTAAAAGGGGGGGGGTTATAATATTGTAGGTCAATTGGAATCTGCTAATTAGTCTTTAGTGTTACTTGATGTGTAGGGGCATACTTCTGAGATTTTAACTTTTCATAAGTGGGAGTGAATTAACAAGAAGGCACTAGGAAGGAATACAGAAATACGTAATTGTTAAACAGAATATTTAAAATTTAATCTGACGGGCAAGAATATTGTTAAAGCAAAGGATTCCAATTTTGAAGAACTAAATATTACCGGGAAATAAAGAAAGTAATAAAAGGCAGAAATATCAGATTTGCATCCCTAGAGATGGACGGGTCTTTTGATGGGCCAGCTAGTTAGTCCAGTTGCGTGGTTGAAAGAGAGTGTGGGCCAGAACGAAATTTGAATAAACAAACCTGTACCCAGTTTATGTGATGTATTGCCGGCCCATATTAGCGCCGAGTCCCTGAGCGTAACTGGGCCTTCAAATTGGGCCCGGGCATTGGGAAGGAATTAAGAAAGGGAAAATGCGACGTCGTTTCTTTGATAGCACCGCACCACAACGCGCAGCCCGTAAAATTAGACATTTGTGTTGAGCGGTAGCCATTTTGCCGAAGCCTTACCTTCCCGGTTCCATCGCGGTCGGTGCGCGGGCTATCACCATCAATGAAAGTGAAAGGAATCAGAATCACCAATAAAAAATAAATAAATCATAAATGATAAATTAATAAATAAAGAAGTGATAGCGCCATCTGAACTCATTCAATTTGAATTTTCGTTTTGATGGACCCCTCATTTTGAATTTAAAATCCTATATTTCCTTCCATCTCTCTATCTCTCTCTCCCTTGCTCTCTCGCTCGCACTGCTGTTTAGTAGTAGCCTAGTAGGTAAAGCTCTTCTGTCATCCACCTTATAATTCCTGTTCTTGCCTCGCAATGTCAGCCACCGCTGATTCCTCTCCGCAAATATCGACTTGTTAGGTTCCTTCGGTTCGGAGTGCCGTGAATTGGGTTCGGATTTGGCACAGCTTTCGTATGGAGCAGTATGAAATTCTGGAGCAGATTGGAAAAGGTTCCTTCGGTTCGGCTCTTCTGGTGAGGCACAAACATGAAAACAAGAAGTGAGTTGCGTTCCAGCTCTCATGTTTAATTCCCTTTGTGAGTTTCTAACGGCCTGTCTAAAGAAATTGGTCGTATAATTTTATAATTAAATTTTAATTTTTTTAAATTTTTTTAACTCATATATTTTATTTGGTACGAAAGGTATTTAAATATTTAATAATTTTTGTTTATTTAAAATAAGATTTTTAATAATTTGAACCATATTTTCTTGTTTCTTCCTAATTCCTACGTTCGGGTGTTACGGAGTGGGTAATGAGATGTTCGATTATTCAATAATTCATGTCGGTGTATGGCAATTTTTAACTTTTCTTTGTTTGTTTGTTTTTTTTTTTTTTTGAACTTTCTTTTTAAATCTTCCTCCTTTAGGTATGTCCTAAAAAAAATCCGTCTTGCTCGTCAAACTGATCGAGCCCGCAGGTCTGCCCACCAGGAGGTCAGTCAGCGTGGTTTGGCTTATCTATAGTTTGAAGGAAAAAAGGAAAGAAAAAAAAAAAAAAGAAGTGAAAAGGGTGAAACATGGAATATAATGAATATCTGTCAGACCACAATTTGTACGAGTTTTATATATATTGACTGTTTTTGTATTATTTTAGAGTTGACTGCCCAGAGTATGCATTTCTAGTCATTCCCTTTTCTTTTTCTTCTTTCTTGTTTCCACTGGGCAATAATTTTCATGTGTTGCAGAGCTTATTTTAGATGCTGTTTTGGTTCTCTGTGCTGCAGATGGAGCTTACCTCCAAAGTAAGAAATCCCTTTATTGTAGAGTATAAAGATTCTTGGGTAGAAAAGGTAGGCAGATGTTTATCATCTGAAGCCAATAGTGGTGATTTTACATTTGCCTTTTCCTTTCCCATGTCTTGTGGGCTTTTCTGATAATTAAAATTCAGTCAATGCTTAACAGACTATCGTTTTGCTACCAGAAACTTTCTGTCTTAGGCAGTGTGATGTTTTTGCGTTTACCTGATTCTCCTTTGCTTGCGTTATGGAACTTTTATGGCCTGCTGTTTTGTTTTCCCATTCATGGTTTGGTGCTTTAATTTCAGGGTTGCTATGTTTGTCTCGTTATAGGATACTGTGATGGCGGAGATATGTAAGTCTCTTAGCTACATCTACGGTTATTGAGAGATTTCTGGCTCTCTGCTGTGACATGACTTATTGCATTCCTTTTGCTCATCTCTTCTTATACAGGGCAGAAGCTATTAAAAAGGCAAATGGTATTCACTTTTCTGAAGAGGTAGTTACTAACCGGTTCTTAAGGCCAAATTTTTTATTTTTTTGGTCTTCCTTGTAGTTTCTGCAGTACTGAAACCACTATGATACTTGAGCTCAATTGCATTTGACACTTGGCTATAATTAATTTTGCAGAGAGTTTGCAAGTGGCTTGTTCAACTTCTAATGGCGCTTGACTACTTGCATGCCAACCACATTCTGCATCGCGATGTCAAAGTTAGTACAGCATGTGTAATATTAAAAAGTAGTTGTTGACTGATAAATGATTTTGCATTGATGGAATCCTCCATTTGCCTCAGTGTTCGAATGTATTTTTGACCAAAGAGCAAGACACACGTTTAGGTAATTAATTCTTGCACTATTGGTTGGTTAAGCTTTTTACCCATTTATTGCAAATGCTTCCATTTCTAGTGGAGTGGTAGTTATCATGGTAAATACAAAACTGCATACATATGCATATTGGTTGCAGGTGATTTTGGTCTTGCCAAAATGTTGACTTCCGATGATCTTGCTTCTTCGGTCAGTATTGTGTCTATTCAGTGCCTTTTGCAATGCTTTCTCATCTACTTAGCTTAATCATCTTGTAATTACGCTGCTAATTCAGGTAGTGGGAACCCCCAGTTATATGTGCCCTGAGCTTCTTGCAGATATACCATATGGTTCAAAATCCGATATTTGGTCTTTAGGTACCTACTTCTTCAAAGTTAGAAAACCCTCTTAGGTGAATGATCATTTGTTTCTTGGTCTTTTAGCTTCTAATGTCATGTTCCTTTCAGGATGCTGCATTTATGAAATCGCTGCTCATAAGCCACCATTCAAAGCTTTTGTGAGTTTATCAATGCTACTTCAAACTAAATGACCAGAAGTATTGTCTGTTTTAGAAAATATAGCTAGCTCTAACCATGGAAATATCTTTTGTCTGTTTTTTTTCTCCGGGCAGGATATGCAAGCCCTGATTAACAGAATAAATAAGTCTATTGTGGCTCCTCTTCCTACTTTGTATTCTGGTGCATTGTGAGTTTACTTATCAGTTTGAAATATTGGAAAGGGATATTGGTTGAATTTTATTTTTCAACTTATGTACAGCAATAGAAAGCATTGAAAGGCCTCATTACCCCTTAAACTCACTTATGATCATCAGTAATTTGGCACAATGGACTTTCTCACCTATTTTCCTTTTCTATGCTTTGCAGCCGAGGGCTTGTTAAAAGCATGTTGCGGAAAAATCCTGAATTTAGACCAAGTGTATGTTCTCTTCTCCTTCCCCTGGATAATTTTTGCTCTCACTGAAATTAACCATACATGAAGAGGATGTGTGTGACAAATAGCACTTGTAAGCATTCATCGGTAAATGATCAGCTAATGGTCCTCCTTTAGGGCTTTGTTGGATTTTAGAAGTTAAATTTATTTTTGCATGAACTATGCCCCGAGGGGTTTGCTTCTGGCAGTTTTAGCTAGCATCAGATATTGTGTGAATTCTAGAAGTTTTTATGACATTTACCTTCGCCTTTTTTCTGCATGAGGGGGTTGGGTACGAATTTCGCTGATGCAGTGGTTACCTGCACATATGCCTTCCATGCATCTCAAATTATGATCTAAGTCCATAAGTCTGTCACCATATGAGAATTTTCTCTGTTGTGCTAGGCCACGGAGCTGCTCAATCACCCACATCTTCAACCTTGGGTTCTCAAGATTCATCAGAAGTTGAATAGCCCCAGACAACATACTCTCCCTATTCGATGGTCTGATTCAAACTTCATAAAGAAAACTAGATTCATGGAGCCAGAGGCCATTGCCATCTTTACTGACCGAGAGAAAAGAAGAACATTCAGCAATGACAGATCCCAAAATTCTAGCATATCTGATACTGCACAAGACTCTTCCTGTTCTTCTCAAAAAGGATGTGAATTGCCAAGTTATTCGAACACTAAACTCAAAGAATTCTCTGTTGGTATTGGGAATGAAGAAATTGGTAAAAACAGAGTTGCTTCAAAGGCTATAGCTCTTTTGAAATCTCCCAGATTGGTGCCAGCAAAAGTTTCTGCCACTCCTGGGAGACAGAGAACAGCATCAAATATAACTCATACTAGTTCAAAACGTGTTTCAGTACGTATGAATTTCAGGTTTTCCAGTTTCATTGGGTAACATTCTCTTTGGACTATGAATTTGACATATGGAAATTTTTGGGCCTGTTGTCTTGCATAGGATTATATAGCTCCAGGGGAGATCATTAGGCATCCTGCACCCCATTTCTGGTTATGCTTGTTAGGACAAACCACTTATTCACTAATTTCTAGAACTTTATCACGGTTCTTTTGTTTGGTTGAATTAACTGTATGTACACATTTGCAGCTTCCTGCTCATACTCCAGCAAGCAGATATTTCCAGTCTAATCGTAGAGCATCACTTCCATTCTACAATCAAGTTGCAAGCCCAGAAACCTCTTATCAAGCCAATGCAGGTTTTTTTGACTCTCCGGACGTGTCTGTCAATGCTCCGCATATTGACAGGATTGCTGAGTTCCCTTTGGCTTCTTCCGAGGACCCCTTCATTCCTGTTCGTGAAACATCAACTTCAGCACAGTGCTCTCCTTGCTCTGGAGACGGCACTGACAACTTAATCACGAAGGACAAGTGTACCATCCAGGTTGTGGACAGAACAACTACCAAAACTCATGCAACTGAGATCAATAAGCAGTTCGTTACACGAAATGCAAGTGAATGCTCAGAGAATCATCCAACAAGTGGCATTTTAAGTAGATCGCCCGCTGAATCACAACACCGCCAGTTTGACACTTCATCATACCAACAACGTGCGGAGGCATTAGAAGGTTTGCTTGAGTTCAGTGCAAGGCTCCTGCAAGAGCAACGGTTTGCTGAGCTTGGGGTTTTGTTAAAACCATTTGGGCCTGAGAAAGTTTCTCCAAGGGAAACTGCTATTTGGTTGGCTAAGAGCTTCAAAGGGACTACAGTCTAGAATAGATGGAAACCCTCAAATACAATTTCATTGTTCCCACTTGTCCATTCAACATTTTTTCCCGGAAGAAATTTAGGGAGAGAGTCACCAAGTCTTTCATACTCCAAGGCGATTGACTCTTAATGTCGATTGGAGTATTGATCCAACGACGAGTTGGCATTCGAATTTGGACCAATGAAAATGGAGAGTTGTACTAGTTGCCTTATTTATTGTTATGGCAGCCATGTTTTGGGCTCTAAGTTCATCTGATAAACTAATAAATGGAAACTACAAATTCAAGAGTGCAATCCAACAGTTATAACAGTGTAACGTGTGGAATTACGGCATCAGATTCGGCCTTCCATATGGTTATGTGCTGGAGGGAGGGAGTGAGTCAGTCGAATTTGTTCGACTCTGTGTTATATGTTTTGTTATAAACGACTTGCCGAATTCCAACGCTAACTAAAAAGCCGCAGACACGTAGATATCTTGCGACATGTCGTTTCGAATGCCCGCGCCTCCGAGCTTTTCCCCTATCCCATCGAAAGTCGAGATCCATCCTGGTTCGCATGGGTTCTCGACTGCGAGCCAAGACGGCCATGGAAGGAGAACCTGAAGTATTAGAGCTGTACGATCTCCGTTACTCGGACTTAACGCTATTGTCATCCACTCCGAGCGGCGACGAATCGACGGATTGTCATGTCGGACTATCTTCAGCGGAAGAAGAAGAAAGACTGGAAGCAATAAGGAGAACATTAATGGAAGCCCTAGGCCCAGCAGGCCCAGGTCTTCTCTCCATCACCGGTGTCCCTAACGCCTCTCTTCTCCGCCAAAAGCTCCTCCCTTTAGCTCGCAAGCTCGCTCTTCTCGACCACGAAGGTCGCAAACGCCTTCTCAAGGTTAGTATAATGACGTTATCGAGCTAGTGACAGTGATTTGGATCTTCTGGAATCTTCTTTCAACTTCGCCTATAAACTTAATTCATATTCTTCGTGTTGCCTCGCAATCTTATTTTATTAATTGATTTCAGGAGCATAATTTGGGAAGTGATGTTCCTTTGAAGAATCCCGATAGAAATGTGTCCTCTTTTGCAATGCAACTTAAATATAAGCAAGCTCTGCAATCCTCTCACTGTAAATCCTGTATTGAATTCCATCCCCAATTGAGTTCGGAACCAACGCGTCTGGATCGTAGTATCGGGGAAAATGATAGGGATGATGGATTTGAGAATCTCGCCAATGCCTTCATGGAGTTAGGATATTGCATGATGGAGTTAGGGCTTCGACTTGCACAAATATGTGACAAGGCCATTGGTGGCCAGGAGTTGGAACGGAGCTTATTGGAATCAGGCACAGCAAAAGGGCGGCTGATACATTATCATTCAACTTTAGATAGCATTATTATAAAAGAAAATGGTAAAAAGAAGGGATCTGCCAGTAAGAAGGCTAATTGCAGAAAGGAACAAGAGCATTCCGTAAGAAGTGAACAAAGGAAGTTGGAAGATTTTTACTTGTTTGCAAATGGAAATGAAGTTGGGTCGTGTGGAAATGGTGCCAGTCAATGGCAGCAATGGCATTATGATTACGGTATCTTCACTGTTTTGACTGCACCCATGTTTCTTTTGCCTTGTTGCTTACCAGAAACCTTCATAGCAGACCAACTTCCAATATCTTGTGATCAAGAATGCCCTTATCCGACTGGGCATTCATGCTTGCAAATTTTTGATCCAAAGAAAAGTAGAGTTCTCACGGTGAAGACATATCCAGAAAGTTTCATCATCCAGGTTGGGGAGTCGGCTGATATCTTATCAAAAGGGAAGCTTCACTCAGCGCTTCACTGTGTCTGCAAACCAAGAAACTTGGAAAATTTAAGCAGGGAAACTTTTGTTGTATTTTTGCAACCTGCATGGAGCAAAACTTTTTCACTCTCAGATTATACTATCAAGTACTGCACGCTAGGCGATGAAAAAGGCGCATTGAGTGAGGAAAATGACCAGCATGACTCGAATGGCTTTGCTCAAGAAATTCTTAAAATTGTTCCTCCACTTTCATCACGGCTGAAAGATGGGATGACATTTGCAGAATTCTCACGCGCAACCACCAAGCGGTACTATGGTGGTAGTGGCTTACAGTCTAACAGATAGCTTCTTAGTCTGACGTATGTTACATGTGCAATTTTGGGTAAGGCTTATAATATGTGTTGCGCATCATAGTTGGGCGTCTAAATTTAGGATTTTGGCTTAGTTGAGTTGGGTCATATTTTGGTGTCTCAAGTTTCTCAAAGACTACATATATCTCATAGCTGCCTGTTAACAAGTCTTTTTCCGCTTTATTTCCCACAATTACATTTGCGAAAAGTTTGTTTTAATTTGTAGTTCTTCAAAGGGGAAAGAAAAGATGAGGCTTCATTGCGCTGCAGAAATGTTTTGAACCGATTGCTGATTTCTTCTCCTAGTTTGGGTTGTTTGGTTGCCTTGATAATTAACATTTAGTAGGAAACTAGCTTCTGTTAAGCGTAGGGTAGCGCGCATTTCCAGCTGGCCTTGAACTGGACAAATAAAGTACAGAAAAAACTGTCTTACTTCTTTTGATGATAGAATCACACGTAATATTAGTCAGAATCACGATCAAAGTTAACACGGAAAAGCAAATGGTACTTGATATTGCGAACTATTTTCTTTTTCGCGCATCCTTCGTTGCTGACATTTGATTGTTTGACCTGCAGGTTGCATTTTGATGACCTTTGTCTTTATGGCACCTTCGCACTTGGTCTAAGCTGATATTTGTGCTACTGTCGGTGCTCGCGGTTTGGTCAGGCGGGGCCCGCACATCTGTTTGCCTATTCTACTTGTGTCCCGTTAGCCTATAGTCATAGTGCCATAAAAAACCAACAATAATTGTTGGCCAGGTTTAAACACACCCCTGGAACTACTAGATCTTTTTCAAGACGGAAATGCTAAACAAGCAGTGGAGCTTCAAAACCAACCAGCAACAGAGTAAGCAGACTCTTTGCAATCATCAGGTGAATGTATGTAAAGGAGGATTAAGCAGACTCTTTGCAATCATCAGGTGAATGTATGTAAAGGAGTATTAAATGTTTGAATAAAGGAAACACTGAAATTGGCTGGGAATGGCTTTTAGAGCGCCTTCGCATTCACCAAGCGAACGTGGTCAAGGAATAAAGGGCCGACTCTTTAGTCAGTGGTCACAAAGCTAAGTAACAGAATGACTACTTGCCCTTGATTCGGGCTTCTGACGAGAAACACCAGAAAAGAGGGAAAAAGAGGACAGGGATGCATTTTTTGTAAGTAGGGAAAGCTGGAAGATGAGATCAAAAGGAGTGACGATGACGCCATTGGGCACGCGTATTTTAGCATACTCTGTCAATGCTCGGCAGCTTTGTCTAAAAATGTAGGGGCAAAATAGTTAAGCTAAATTTGTTTGTACGCCTCAACATGTCGGTCTGGGATGTTGCCAAGTCCTGAGACTGATGGCGAACGTAATCACCATGGTCGCCCCCAAAGGCTGTTGTGTTCAGTATTAACCCACTAGTCATTACCAGAATCAGAACTGTGATGAAGGGGTGACCCCAATTTCAGAATTTGAAGTTGACATTTAATTTGATTAACAAGTGGTGATCCCATTTTCTTCTAAATTTCAATTTATTATTATTTTTTTTACTTTCTTAATTACTTTTGTTTATGGAGCTTCTCGATAGGAAGAGGCCTATAACCACAGGTTGAAAGAATAGCTCTATCGACTATGCTACGTGGCCCTGACCAATTTTACGTAATATAGACCGCCTAGCCCATACCATAGGTGCCCAAAAAGTAGCCGAATGGCCCTCCCTTTACTTTATAGCATAGTGTAGTTTATAAAGCGAGCCTAAACCCCCTTCTAGTCCTTTGCTCTAAATTTCAAAAAACCCAAAGCAAGCGCTTCTCTTTGCTTGAGTGTTAGTTGTTCAACTTGAACATGGACGATACCGTTACCGCCCCTCTAATAAACACTCGCAATCCAGGCCTCAGTCCCACCTGCGACATTCAGCTACCAGAAAGCCCCAGAGTGCCGATGGAGTTCCTTTCGAGGTCGTGGAGCGTCTCGGCTCTTGAAGTATCCAAGGCTCTCTCTTGCCCGGCTGCCTCCAACCACAAGTCTTCCGCCAGCATCTCCACTTGCACCACCACTTCCATTCCCGAAGATGTCATCGCCTGCGACACTGAGGATGCACACCCCAACGGCAGCATCAATACTGTTTCTGCCAACCAGTTCTCTTTCGCTTCTTCTGCTACTTCCCAGCTTGTCCTCGAACGTATCATGTCTCAATCGGTGAGTGCATGAAATTAGACCTCGTACTTTTGTCTTTGCTTTTTGATTAATGCATGAAAAAGGTTCCATTTACAAGAACTTTTGACTCGTAAATGTTGGTTTTGTGCGTTGCAGGAAGTGTCGCCGTTGACATCAGGAAGGCTTTCTCACAGTAGCGGGCCTCTGAACTTAACAGAATCGGACAGCCCACCAATTTCACCCTCTGACGACGTCGAAGACCTAGTTAAGGTATTTGCCTAATTTGTCACTATAATTTTAATTTTATTTTAACCCAACTCTCAATTAATTAATTAATGACCCCCCCCCCTTTTTTTCCTTTGGCTTAACGCTTTAGCCAAAATAAGTTAGTTGTCGTTTAAAATTACAAGCCAGATAAAGTAGTCCAATATCACAGCTCTTGCTCGTGCTTCTTTACGACACCCACGCCAGCTGTGTCTGTTTGTAGTTGATCTGTGCACAAAGCTTGAGAGTATTCGAAGGGATGCTTTTGTCTTTCTTGCAGTTACCAAAACCTTTTTATCGATCTTTTGATGTGTCTTAATCGACTAAGGTTGATAGTTTTCGCACTTTAAGCCAAAAAGAATCCCAAAGAAAGCCAAAAAAATAAATAAAAGGCTGCCACTTCGGCTGAGCTGTGACTCAATAGCAGCCGCAGACAATTATTCTCCTGCTTAGATGATCACACTACATAATTTAAATATTGATGATTCTTGGGTCATTTACTTCATAAGATTCCTTTTCTTTTCTTTTTTTCAACGTAAGTTTAGAAGTTTGAACTTGACGAGATATCCAGAGAAGCAAATTTCTAATGTAATTTCTATTGATCAAGCAGTATTCCCGGTCACATAACACCCTTTATCCTCTTTTCACCGGAGGCCGCGCCAACGCCGGTGCTGGCATCGGCACCCCTGCTGGAGGGGCCAAGAGAGTTGGGAGGTGGTTGAAGGACAGGAAAGAGAAGAAAAAAGAGGAAACCAGGACTCACAATGCGCAGCTCCATGCTGCAGTTTCGGTGGCTGCGGTGGCTGCTGCTGTGGCAGCTGTTGCAGCAGCCACGGCTTCCTCTTCCGCATCAGGAAGAAACGATCAATTAGCCAAGACGGACGCGGCCATGGCATCCGCGGCCACATTGGTGGCTGCACAGTGCGTGGAGGCTGCAGAGGCTATGGGCGCTGAGCGTGACCATCTTGCGTCGGTGGTCAGCTCTGCCGTGAATGTCCGTTCACACGATGATATCACCACTCTTACAGCCGCTGCTGCCACAGGTAATGATTTCCCTTCTCGCTACTCAAACAAATTATTGAAAACAAAACCTGTTGTCACATTATTTTGGATTGTTAATTAGATGGTCGAAACCAATTTCTTATTGTGCAGCTCTGCGTGGGGCTGCAACCTTGAAGGCAAGAGCCCTGAAAGATGTCTTAAACGTTGCAGCAGTAATACCGGTGGACAAAGGTTTCGGAATCTGTGGTACAAGGAATGCAGCTCATCCTAACCGAAACTACAGCGGGGAGCTTGTCCCTGGACAGGATTTTTTGGGTTCTTGTAGTGTAGAGTTTCTTGCCAGGGGCGGTGAGCTTCTCAAACGCACCCGTAAAGGCACGACTTCTCAACTGTCTCAGCTTCCATTTCGCATCCTTTGCTTGATACATTATATCATACAAACACTTAGCATGAGCATGTTGTCTTTTGTGCAGGTGACCTACACTGGAAAATTGTCTCTGTTTACATTCACCGGACGGGCCAGGTGGGTATTCCCAACAATTTTCTTGGCAAGCTTTAGTAGTACTACTATCTATCTTATCTCAACTGGGACAACCTCTTTTTTCTTTTTTTCTTTTTTTTTTTTCTTTTTTGTAATTTATCAACAAAATTTCATTTTCTTTAGGTTATGCTAAAGATGAAGAGCAGACATGTCGCAGGGACCATCACCAAAAAGAAAAAGAGTAAGTTGTTCAGCTTTCTTAGATTCTGCCTCTTCCTCAATGCAGAGAGATGGTGCCTTTATTTTACATTTGAGGAAATCCCAGGAAACAAAGGAACCCCCAACCCCGAGAGAGAAAGGTTTTACATTGCACTTATTTATTAATCATCTTTTGCTGTTTGAGATGCAGATGTGGTGTTGGAGGTTTACAGGAACATGCCAGCATGGCCGGGGAGACACCTGTTTGATGGTGGCGACCAGCGACGATACTTTGGACTGAAAACAGCCACAAGAGGGATGGTAGAGTTCGAATGCAAGAACCAGAGAGAACATGATATCTGGACTGAGGGTGTTTCTAAGCTTCTCTCTATTCTGGCCCAAAGAAAGAACTGAGGAGAAGTTGCCAGGAGAATTAATTAGTAAGGTCCACTAGTCCGGCTCCTGAATAGCATTCGTATAATTGGGAGGGCTGTTATTTTCTGTAAGGGACTTCAACCATGGATCATCAGTTTCCTGAAGCTGCTAGGCCTGACTATTTCATTGTTTTCTCTGTAGTTTACGCTCGAGTTGTTGAGAAAGTATCACGCGTGATGTAAAATACTTAATTGGCCTTGGGACCTTTTTTTTTCTTTTTTTTTTATTTTCATGTATGAAGCATAAATTGAAGATTTCAACAATAACGACATCAAATAACAATCAAATAGAAATGGGAAGCTCATTAATTGTATACCAGCCTCCTCTTAGCCATCTTTTGTACTGCAAGAGATGGCAGAGAGAGGAACAGAGGGATATATCCGCATCTTTTGTAAGTCCCAAGTGAATTCATCATGACTAAAGCGCCAATAAAATACGACAAAGGTAGACTAATCCCATGCACGGGGAAAACAAAGTATTGCTCATTAATACGGTGGAGGAACACCACGGCAACAGGGATTTTTTTAACCATGAGTGAGATAGTAACAGAGTTGCATTTGTTTGAAGGTTCCATTCTTCTATTGCCCCAGGAGCAATGTCATGCGCAAGAAAAAAGAGTTGGAATTTAGCATGTTTTTTCCATTATTAGGCCATGCCCAACGGCGAAACTTTGAGCTCGTACGAAGTTTTAACATATGATTTATTGGGTCCAATAGTTTAAACCTTTAGATTGTTATGGAATTTCATATTAAGAAAAAAAAAGAGAGAAAAACATCAATTAGTGATCTTCAGCTGTTTTGAATATAATTATTCCATTAAAGATTGCTTAAATTACCTTGCTCGGGTCTCTTAATATCAAGATTGCATACAATCATCTTGAAGCTGCCTTTTTCCTTGAATCATGGCAAACGCACAGTTAAATTGTTGGATATTGTATAGATTTGCTGGCTTTAACCCAAATGAGACATTAAGGAGATTGGAAGAGAGCTGAAGCAACTACTTCACTATAAACTTTCATTCATGATGCGGATACCCCATAGGAATATCAAGCAGCAAATATAAAGAGCCCCCATAGGAACAAAGCATTCTGAATCCTTCCAATTCCTGTATCTCAGAAAATAAAGCAAAGCATTAATATGTAATGCTATAAAGCTTTGTGCAGGGTTGGCGACGGGAGATAATATACAGCACATTGGAATATTCCAGCACATCTGAAACTCGCGGCAAATTGAACAATATTATGACCAACAAACATAAAATGCAAACGAGCATTCGGTTGTATTCTGGCTGGCTCTTCCTAACCGTGTCTTGCAGAGAGGCGTCAGAGGAATGCCCTCTACAAAAGATACTAATTTTTTGAGTCTTTGATCACGCAAATTGAAGGATTGAAACGAGATGAATATAAAAGATCGATCAAGCCAAAGCTCACAGTGTAAGCACGTAAATAAAAGCAATTCAAAACCCTAAAAGGCTCTAAGGAGAAGAAGACTGGAAACTTACAGAACTCCAACTCGAGGAACACCGGCGGGGGAGAGAGTCCTGGATCTAAAATTTTATAAATTTTTTTAACTGGATTTTAATTTTTTTATATTTTTATTTAAATTTTATATTTTTCAAACTTATTTAGCATTAATCATTTTCAAACAAAAAACAATTAAAATTATTAAAAATTGCATATTAATTAAATAAAAAAAATTATTAATATTTTGATTTTTTTATTTAAAATAAATCTAAATAATATAAAAAATCAAATAAAAATACAAAAAAATGAAAAATTCAATCCTAAAAATTTATAAAAATTTGAGATCATTGTTTTACATATCTAGAATAGAAACTTTCAGAACTCCGACTCAAGGAACACCGGCGGGCCCTTTGTTCCCGTCCATTACTATTTTGTAATGGGGGCAACCGAACCACTGGGTGTCTAAAAATTAAATTAAAAAAAAAAAAAAACAACTCAAACTAATCAAGCAGCCGACACGAGGCCATTCAACACGATCCAATTAATTAAAGGAAAAGGAAATTAAATATACATACATAGAAGCGAGGGACTACTAGAGCTTATCTTCTTCTGTATATATTCTTTCAAGGTTAGGTAACTCGAGTAAATTATTTGTTCAAAACTCTCTGCCATGGCGCAGGTGGGGTTCAGAAACAGGAAATTGTTTGTCATCTTGGAAACATATTCACGTGCTTTTTACGAAATTTGTCTATTGAAGAGTCCAGAAGACGCTAGAAAATTGTAGAAGGTTCCTTGTAATCCATAGCTAAAATAACACGATTCATTTTGGAGAAATTAAATGGATTTATTTGTCCATGTAGTGGGTCGTCTGTGCTCTCCAAGAACGGGGACTTGACCTACTGCCCGTCTTTGCGTGTATGCAAACTACAAAGGTACGGGCAACTTTACTTTTTAACTGAAAAAAAAAAAAAATTTGAGTATAGGCAACTTTGCGGACATTAACGTTCAAACTACAAGTTTTATATTACACGATGTAGTATTATTATATTACGGGATCGAGCATTTGCTTTATTAGGTGATTTATATAAAAATCTTAGTAAAATTGAAATACCCTAGCATCAGTCAATGTCATATCATGCACATAGATATTGTACGTAATTTACAGTTCAAAAGGTGCAAAGAGAGGCGCCGCGGACATTAATATCTGGAAGTTGGAGCTGAAGTCCCTTTCTCAATTGTCTCGAAATATTTTCTGGCATTTTGTGCTCGCCAATCCAAAAGTGTATACGCACACTACCTGTTTATCTCGAATAATAACCAACATAATTTTGACACGCAGCTAATGTGCACAATATCTGTGCCCTTGATTTGCTTTCATGTTATAGATAACATTTATTTCATGTAAGTCTCGGATATGTATTGGACATATTAAATGTGTTAACCTGAGAATAAAAATAAAATTAAAAAAAAAAATAGACGGGTATATATATTAAATGTTGCTAACTAAAGTTCTATATACATAATGGCATATGAACATAAATAGGAGTTGGTAAAAATTCTGTTTATGATAATGAATAGATTTTACTTCAGAATTTCTACTGAAAAAAACAATTTTGATTAGTAATTTATTAAATATGTTATATCAGCACAGAGGACATCCTCATAGTCTTGCCAAGAAAATATTGATCATAAAAATAAAATAAAATAAATGTTTCTATAGTTGCGTACGTTCAGTGAAAGAGTAAATTAATATTCTGCACGTATAGATATAGTTGATTTATACATATATATATATATAATGCGTAGTTAAATATATCTTTATCGTGCCGATGTTCTATGGGTGGCCGTAATGTTGCATAAATACGTTTTATACCATCGTGCATGCATCATATTGGCTACATTTTCTATTGCAAGTTGCATAAAATAATAGAATAGAATATGTAGATGAAACTGGCGGGGTCACCGCGAGCGGAAATGTTCCCTACGATTCCACGCTTTCTAGCTCCGTCGGCATGAAGATGTGCATCGTCGGAGCCAGTCAGTCATGTCGATGATCCTGTCGTGTAGAGCTCTCCGTATAATTATTAACCCGAGATAATTTGGGTGGCAAGGATGTCGAAGAGGCTGCCCCACCGGGAAGATAAGGGTTGGAATCCCGATCCCATCTTCTTCAAAGACTCTCAAAAGCCAGATTCCCATGCCCATCCTCTTGATATTTGAAAAAAAAAAGAGAGAAAAAGAAGAAAAAAAAACTATGATATTTGATTAATCCATGTTATCAATAACCACAATATTAGATTTAAAAAAAAAAGTATTTTAACTGTTTTTTTTTTGTTTTTGTTTGCTGTGTATTTTTGAAAAAAAAAAATTCATAGTTGCTCTCGTTATTAAAGTATTGGTTTTCTTTTTATGTTGTTTTTTTTTTTTGGGTACTCACTAGTTTTGAGATGCAACTAATCAGAGCCCTATATTTGATCTACGCATATATTAAAAAATTTATTGCGATTAATTTTCTCCTGTATATGGCTTAAAAGAATTTTGATAAACCAATAATAAGGAAGGATTAAAAAACCCACATTGTTTAAGAACCTTAAATTATCCATCCGGGTGTAACTCCACGGAATGCGCTACATTCCAGAAGAATGTAGAACCCCTACGGCTAAATATTATTATATTTTTGTTTATCTATATATATATATATATATATATGGTCCCTTTCCATTGGAACTCGTGAAACCATGGGAACAATTAATTCATTAATTTTGAAAGGGATGAATGGACTTAAAATTTTTAAAAAGCAACTTGCTGGGAAGAGGATTCAAAAGAAAAAAAAAGGCATTTGGTTCCAGATTACAGTGCTAAATAATAGGGTCGGATCAACGAAGGGAAATTAGCCACGTCTCCTCCTTGTCCAATCCCTCTCTCGTCATTAATTGCCTTACTGTGTCGACATGTCCTTGGTTATATATATATACATTTTTTTTTCTTTCTATCATTATTCTTGATAATTTCTCTTTCGTAACCCCGTCATCTGACAGAAATCTCCTACTTGCTTTTCAATAAAATATCATGGACAATTCGATATTCCTTGTTAAGTTGGCAAACACTATGTGCATTGGCTGCTAAATTTCTGAGTCGCAGTAGCTTGCCATCCCCCCCCCCACCACAGGCCATGCAAAAAAGCTATTGGGGGGGGGGGGGTTTAAATAGTTTCCAGCAATTAGACAAAGAAAAAAAAATATTAATAGTAATTGCTGTGAATCTGATCAATTTAGCAGTTGCTCTCCATGTCCATGACTTTACCAAATTATTATAAGTGGGCTGAGCGAGTCTCCTCAATCCGCCAATCAGGTTGCTCAAATCCTTTTGTCGCGTGATATTTGATGACATCCTTACCCCTGAAATTCCAGAAGTTTCCTCCAAAGCGCCGTTCTCACATTTCCCTTTTCTATGACGAACACCCCCAGAATACTCGCCAAAAGAGGTAAGGTGATAAAAAAAAAATTAATTAAAAAAATGTGTAGTATTATTAAAAATTAATAAAAAAATTGAACGACTTAGAAGATACACGACCCAAAGATTCTCGAAACTTCTAACACAACTTTATAATAAAATCTGTGAGCTTCGTTTCAGAGTCTTAAAAATCCTTTCGGTATCTTCCTGTTCGACTAGCCTCAATTTCTTAACGGCATAAACGACCTACCAGAGAGAACAAGACAGCGAGGATTAAACTGTGTGTCTCTGTTTCTAAAAATATCTGAAATGCAACTTTATCCTCTCTTCTTGATTAGAGTCCTCTCATCCTTTTTCGATTCTCTCTATGTTGTATGTATATATAAACTGATGCTGTCCAAGAATTAGCTTTAAACTTTCACCAACTTTCCTTGTATTTAGCTTCTTTTTTTCTTTGTTTTTTTTTTTCTTTTTTGGTTTCAGTTACAGTGATCAATGCCTACTGCAATTCCTTTTCTCCGTTCTTGATTTTAGCGTAACTTTTCTTTTCTCTTGATGTCTTTTATCTTGTTGGTCCTTCCAGCACCGACCCATTATAGCTTCCAAATTCCAAGTCCTGATTTAAGCACTTGTCTTGACTTCTGTTGATCTGTTATTTGATAGTTTGCAAATTCCAAAATCCAATTCTTTGAGTTTCTGATTCATTTCACTCTGCACTTGGGAGCATCAAGAGGCAGGCTAGCCACTGGTCCATCAATATTGAATTGACATTAGCTGAGCAAGATTGGCCTTATTAACTGCGAATTGGAGATGAATCCCTTTTTAATCGAGAAGGAAGAGCAGGAGGGATCAAGCTCAACGCAGTCCACTGATGGCTCGGCAATGAAGCCAACGCCACAGCCGAGGGAGGGTCTTCATGACGCAGGGCCACCGCCTTTCTTAACCAAGACTTTTGACATGGTGGATGACCCATCCAACAATCAGATACTTTCTTGGAGCAGAGGAGGCACCAGCTTTGTTGTGTGGGATCCTCATTCTTTCTCCACTAACCTCTTGCCCAGGCACTTCAAGCACAATAACTTTTCAAGCTTTGTCAGGCAGCTCAATACTTACGTGAGTAACTTGTTATCTTTTCTTGTTCATCAGGTGTATTTTTAATAAACCCTTTTTTTTTTCTTTTGTCCGATAGTTTTCTTTTTGACAATGTTGCATTAGTTCTATCTAGTTTAAGTCGGCAATTGCCATAAAAATCTTATTCTAATCTAACTAGATAGGGATCAGAAGGGTGTTCTCAATTCAAATTCACGAAATAATCTTTTATTTCGATTTCACAGGTCTTCTCAGTTCCGCTTCCGCATCAGTTTATTTTGTTAATTCGTATTTCTTTACCGAAGAAAAAGGGGAAATCATTGTTCCATATTGGCCTCAAGATTGTCAAATGCTCCAGCTCAAACACGCTAAAGGAGCAGTGGCAATGTCCCATTGGTTGGATATTTCTTTTATTGCTTACCATAAGAGTCCCATTACTGAGACAATCTGGAATTTCACATGTTTGAAATGTTCACTGAAACTCACGAGACACGTTGTCTCTCTTCCCATCGAGACGTGGCTGCTTTAATTTTCTATTCCCATGGATCCTTCTGGATGCAAGGCTTTATATATATATATATATATATATACTAACTAGGGTGATGAAACGCCAGAAAAAGAATTATTCAGCGAAGGCAGTGCTCTCTTCATCAAGGGGAAGGATTCTTAATATAGCTCGTTAACATCACCAATGCAGATGCAATAAATAATCAATCAACCCGAGACTAATAATGGGTTATTGTATCCATGTAAAACATATCAAATTGAGTGTTTTTTTGTTTTCTTCTTTTTTGAATTCCTGACATCGGATGTCAGTTTGGCAAATCCATTGGTTTGAGGCGCTTGGTGGCTTATATTAAATGTGGAATTTAATTTCTGCAGGGTTTTAGAAAGATTGATCCGGATAGATGGGAATTTGCGAATGAAGGATTTCTAAGGGGCCGGAAGCATCTTCTAAGGAACATCAAGAGAAGGAAGGCACCTTCTCAGCCTTTCTCTCAACAGCGAGCTCTTGATGATTGTGTTGAAGTTGGCCGGTTTGGACTAGATCAAGAAGTTGATCGCTTGAGACGTGACAAGCACGTTTTAATGATGGAACTAGTGAAGCTTAGACAGCAACAGCAGAGTACCAGGGCCTATATTCAATCCATGGAGCAAAGGCTGCAGGGGACAGAAATAAAGCAGCGGCAAATGATGCAATTCTTAGCTAGAGCGATGCAAAATCCGGCCTTTATACAGCAACTAGTTCAACAGAAGGAAAAGAGAAAGGAACTAGAAGAGGCAATGACAAAAAAGAGAAGAAGGCCTATTGATCAAGGACCTAGTCGTGTTGCTGAAGAAGAATCAACCCATCATGGTCAAAGGTCAAACCCCATCAAGGCTGAACCTTTAGAATTTGGAGATTATGGATTTGAAATATCAGAGCTTGAAGCACTTGCATTGGAAATGCAAGGGTATGGCAGGGCAAGGAGCGAGCAAAAAAGAGGACATGAAGGTCTAGAGCCACCAGATGGTGGAGATAGAGAAATTGATGAAGGATTTTGGGAAGAATTGTTAAATGAAAGTACTGTCGGAGCTGAAGATGAAGATGTGAATACACTGGCTGAGCGCTTGGGGTGTCTAGGCCCCAGTCCTAAGTAGACAAAGTGGACCTTTATTGCCAAGTTCACTGCCTCAACGAACGATCATGTCGTTTGGTGGGAGGCCTTCCAGGGTCGCGCTGCTCGGTACTCTCGTCCAATTGGGTCATTGCAAACTGCCTCTTAGGCCACGAAAATATATTTCTTGCAGTTGGCAGGAGAGAATCACCCGGCAATCTTACCATTGAAAATATCTTGTTCTTGGCGTTCTAACCCTTGGTTGTGTTATATTCTAGTTTTCAATTGATCCCTTGTGTCCATCACTTAATTCTTCTCTGTCTTGGTTTAGGTTGCAGCTGCGCGTAAACAAGAACCTGATAGTCTCTGTTTCGTGATTCGTCTCAAAAGGTTTTTGTTTTTTCATCTATTTTTTTGAAGCTCACTGTTTTCTGACCTATGGATTCAATTCACTGCTTTACCGTCTCTCGTGGTTTGTTTGGGCCCCAAATTAATGTAGATTGTTCAGAAGCTGTTGATGAAATGGACAAGATATAGGCTGCAAGTTGCTGAGAACTGTCGCTTTTGGATTCGAAGTACTAAATATTGGTAGTTAGCAATGTCGGTTTCATTTGTCTTATTCCTTATATATAACGTCCTCCCCTGCACTTCCTACTCGTTCTTGGACTATGTTGGGAGAGTGGGTCGGTGATGAATTTGCTAATGTTACATCTGCAATCGCACAGATTTCTTTTTTATGTGCTTGGCAAGCCTGTTCGCACTCGCGTCATTTTCAGCAGTCATACTCCTGGACTTTTGGGTTATCATTGATGGGTCTACATGTCGCAGTGGAAATTTCCGTCATTGGTATAACCTGAATTGCACTCGAGAGACCATCTCATGTTTTTAGGTTTGAAATGATTTATTTATTAGCTATGTAAGGCCATGTTCATGCTGAATGCGCTTTGTACTAGAAAAATTGATGCTGGCTTGTGAAGAATTACTTTAGTCGTGCATAGTTTTCACCCGTGTCTAATATCTTGTCACTCTGCGTGTATGCCTGTGCGCACGAGTGAGTGAGTGTGCACTCGCGTTTAGAGTATATGCGCAGCCAAAAACCTGACCTCCTATTTACATGCCTCTAGAATTCAAAGACCCCACTCTAAACAGGGGCTCAATTAGCATTATGTTGGCACATCATAAAAAGTGCGGAGATGGCAAGGCCCGGAAGATTGTGTCTGGGTGAAATGAACGATATTTCGGTGCTTTCAGGTGGTCTTTTAGGAAGCAACATTTATATAGGTTCTGCTGTTTATTCTGGAGGACACATTGAAATTGAAGAGCTCAATTATTGTCCTCAGGGATGTAATTAAAGAAATAAAAAGTGTCTTGCCGAAGAGTTTATGTTATGTCTAGTTTCTATTACATCTCTCACCGATACAAATTCTGCACATATAGGTAGGTACATATATAGATGCAGAGATTTATATACAAACAGTTACGCCAAGCGGCATTCTTGGGGCTAAAGTTCGGAAATGATTGTTGGTTACTTCCTTTGATTTTGCCATTCCAGCTATCGTGATCTTTTATATTTCCAGAATTGAAGATCGATTCCATGACCCCCTCCAAGCTGGGACAGAAGAGATTGAAATTGTTGACGAGCCAAAGGTTGTGTAAAGCCATGTGCAAGTTGACATAATTTGGAACAAATCGAGTAATAAGGGCCACTATAGCAATCTAATCTCGAACAAAATGATAGTCCAATTGAAGGTGTTTTGTTGTGACACGAAATATTGGACTGATGAACATATGCAGGTCACTATTATTCTCCCAAAACAAGTGAGGAGATGAGAAACAATGATGTGACGAAATATAATCAATAAAATTATAAAATATCGTAATAAAAATAAATTAATAAAAAATATTATATTTAAAAAGATATGTGATATTATTTTTAAAAATAATTTTTATCATGATAAATAAATTGTTATAATATAATTAATTATAATAATCATATACTAAATATTTTTATTAATATACATATTTAAAAGTAAAATAATAAAAATAATTTAATTAAAAAGATTGTAAAAATAATATATTTTATTTAAAATAATCATTTATTCGTCAAATAAAATAATAATAATAATAATAATAAATAATTATTTATTTATTTAATAAACAAATTATATTTTTTAAAATATATTAATTTCCAACGTGATGCCAGTATCTAAATCCATACCAATTCAGCAATAGTGGATGCTAAAGGGTAAACAAGTCACCCAGGGCAAGGCGGTGACGGGGAGGAGAGAGGACTGATGTTGCGGTTAAGAGTGTCGTTGACGCGCTGCAGGATGCGCTTGTGATTTCTCATACGTCAGAAAAAAAGTCCCAATTTAGTTGGGTCCCGTGTGGCGGAAGGGAGAGGAGCGGGTGCCCAGGGTGGGCTCACCTCCACGTCCTGAACACTCGTGAGTCCTGATTGCCATTGGTGCGGGGCCCGAATTTTGTCCTCTACGCTTCCCTGGTCCCCTTAAAATGGGCCCAACAAGGAGTGTTGGGTCCGGAAAATATTCATTGAGTTTCAAAAATTAGGAGCTTTAATAAAATAATTTTTTTTTGATTAACTGAAAAAATAAAATTGAACCCAATAGTCTAAAAAAACTGACATAGGGCCCATACTAAGTGACAAGAAATTTAGGATTGGGCCCAATGCATAAGCCCACTAAGTGCTTCAACAGGGCATTCGAGAGGGAGTTCAACATTACTAAAGTTACTTACCACTCATTACTGTGGATGCGGACAGTAATGATCCGAATCATGGATTATGCCCTTTGTGCTCCGGGCTTAATTATAGGAACCATTTTCATGAAAGTAAAAGGCATCAGTCCTGTTGAGTCCCCATATCAATATGCAATTGTACATACGCCGAGAGGACAATTTTGCATGCGTGGTGGGTGGCTTAATTTGTTTTATAAGATGCCAACAGTGGTTCTAGAATGGAATGTGTTGAATTATAGAAGAAACTATGTGAAAAATAAATAGAACGAAAAGATAAAAAAAAAAAACTAATAATAATAATAATAATAATATAAAGAATTACGTGGTTTTAATCGTAAGGTCTAAACACCGTCAAAAATTACATCCTTTTTAATGACTTGTATATATCACATAGTACACAAATTCCGATATGAGAAAACTTAGATTGTAGCATTTAGAGAATAATTTGTTAGTAATAAAAAATACAAATAAATTATATTTCACTTGATTTTATAAATAAATAAAATTGATATTAAAAAATTACTATATTACTCTTTTATTACTCTCGTATTATATTTTATGTATTATTATATAATTGTGCTCTTCCAATATATATAGTGAAGATTGTCTTACATATATAATAATTATATTGCAATAATACTATGATCTAGATTAATATTGATTAATTACTTGAATCTTAATTTGATTACATTCAAATGTCCAAATTTTTATAATTGATTGATTGCTAAAATTTTGATATGATTACATCCAAATTTCCATAATCGTAGGATTTTCTGAAAATGAATGAAAAGACATTTGAAATAGTGAAGGGAAGTCGTTTGTGTTGGTAAACAGTAGAGTCGTATAGGTTTCAAGTCTCAGTCCTCAAAGCATAATGGCAGCTAGTGAATGGCTACTTGGTGCTTATTTTGACTCGTAGGTACACTAGGAGTGATGCACTGTAATTAATTCCGAATGTCCCCAAGCCCCCCCCCCTTTTTTTAACCCTTTTACAGCATTTTCCTCCTTTTGCTTTCACTGATTTCCATTCTATTGGATGTGATTTGATGGCGTACATACATTTTTATGAGCTAAATTTGCTTGATTTTGGTTGAACTCTTGTAATGTTAGAGCCAAAACTGTCCCTGCACTCGAGAGGTAGAAGGCAGAGATGCTAAACTCGCCTCGGTTTCCATCCAACTAAATGAATCAACTGTAGTAGGGTACATGGTCCAGACAACAAAGGACAAGGAGGAAAACGATAATAAGGTCTTTTAGGAGCACACAACTGCAATTATGTCTTTTATTGTGCCCTTGGGAAGCAAAAGAATCAGAAGTGCCAAAATTGCAAAAGAGAATCCCGCAATATTAACACCCGTGAAGAGGAAAATTGGCCCACAAAAAGACCTATTCTTGCCCACCCATCAATGTGCCTCTGCGTGCCGGATAAGGACTTCACTACTAGTAGAATGGCAAGTAGCTTGGACAATAACGAAGTTAAAGAGGGCTACACGCTAGGTGGGTATCATAACTTGATATAAATTACTCACATTGCTTCAAAAATCAAAAGGTCATTATTTCATGCAATATCAACGCAGAAGATGTTCAACTTAATAATATATATATTTCTATAGCTAGGCATAAATTTCCAGGTAAAATTAACATTCTGTTTCAAAGTTAACATCTATGCTGGGTACTCCATTATTTGCTCCGTAGGTGAATAGTAAACCAAGAATGTGCAAGTTTAGTGTGCATTAGGAGAAGAACATTAAGATAAATACAAACATTAGTCCCAAGAATTATCACTAAAAAAATAAATAAATACAAACTTACTTATGAGACTACGATTTTAAGAAAAAAAAAAGGTTAAATAATATTAAGATAAACATGATGTTAGATGTTGATATGAAGTTAGAAATTCTTGAAGAAACTATGCATTTCACGAGACCAATAAACAACTATGGAGTAGTATTGGTAGTAAACAAGTGTACCATTTAAGTCAAGTATAATAAGCTGAGAGGCAAAATCAAAATACCTGCTGGAGCACAACGGATAAGAATTCTACTGTTGATTAATTCAGGTTACGAATCTAGGCAGCGGAATAATTTTTTTCCGTGCTTTGGAGAAAGCCTATCTCTCTATCTTCATGTCTCTCTCCCTTTCCATTACTCTCCAAGTTAAGCTTCTCATTCTTCTATAAGCCTTATGCTAAACAGTCCCTCCTTTCGATATCATTCCATTCACATGAAGGTCCTTTTAGGGTTGTGGTGTTTTACAACAAGAACAAAAGGAAAAGACAGAAAGTGCTGACGTCAGATTTCAAAACAAAAAGGATTACATCTAATACTCTTAAGAGAAAAAAAAAATGTCGATGATGGATCAAGTGGGTTGAGATTCTTCTTAGTTTTCGCTCTCTCCTTTCCTTGCAGGATTACTATCCTTTTACTTGTTGGGTTCGCTAGCTTTTATATATACACATAATTAGTAGTTAGGTTCTCTTTTCTTGTTTTCCTTCTCGTCTGCCATCGTAATCATCACCTCCTGTATTCCATTATCTACAAGACCCTCCGCTGATACTCTCTCTCTCTCTATTTGTGCCTGTATGCATATATAGGCAGAAAGAAGATGGTGATTGGGTAGTCAAGAGGTTTTGAAGAAAAACTATCTTATCGTCTAGAGTATAACTATGTCTGATTATATGGTGACTAAGGTTGGTAAGTAGAGAGAGAGAGAGAGAGAGAGAGAGAGAGAGGAAAAGAGATATATCTGAATGGTGTTTCAGAGATGCTCAGACGAGCAATACATGGCTGGATAGCGACTTTGGAGAATAACATATCATCATCACCATCTCACGAGATTTTGCTTTTGCTACACAGTGAATGACCCCTTTCTGTGTCTCTATTTCACTACCAACCGTGTCATCAGCAAAGCTGTGTTTAGTTGTGTCCAAAACCGGGATTCTCTCTTTCTGGGCTGCCCTTACTTAGTCTATATTTTGTTATATCTTCATAGGTGCAAAGAAGCAACCTGAACAAGGGTTAAATTTGTGGTTGAAAGATATCAAATAAACGAAGAGATTTTTTTCTTTCTCCTTGTTTTTTCTCTGTTGGAGTTTTCTTCTACATAGGCATGTTCCCTACAGTTGTAGCCATGTCCAATTCGACTTCTTTGCCTGAGGAAGCCACTGGTTCTTCTGGCACCAGAGTTCAGGATTTTTGCGGTTTAAATCCCGCTGCTTCAACCACTTCTCCTCATCAGCAACAACAAAAGATCAAGAAGAAGAGAAGCCTACCTGGCAATCCAGGTAATTAGGCTATGATTCTCATCTCTAATCTCGTATTTGATTAGATTCATATGATTTAATTCGTTATTTATTTATCGTTTTTGTTGTTATAGACCCAGATGCTGAGGTGATAGCATTGTCTCCAAAGACCTTACTGGCTACCAATAGATTTGTCTGTGAGATCTGCAACAAAGGGTTTCAGAGAGATCAGAATCTTCAACTTCACAGGAGAGGCCACAACCTTCCTTGGAAGCTGAAGCAAAGAAACAGCAAAGAAATCAGAAAGAAAGCCTATGTTTGCCCTGAGCCAACGTGTGTCCATCACCATCCATCTAGGGCTCTGGGTGACCTAACAGGTATCAAGAAACACTATTGCAGAAAACATGGAGAGAAGAAGTGGAAATGTGGAAAATGTTCGAAGATCTATGCTGTTCAATCCGATTGGAAGGCTCACTCTAAAACCTGTGGAACAAGAGAGTACAGATGTGACTGTGGGACACTTTTCTCCAGGCAATATTTCTGTCTTCTCTTTTCTTGATCTTTTTTGAGTTTCCTTTTCTTTCCTCGAATCGCTTAGTAATGCTCTTATTGGTCTTTTTATCTGTCTCCAAAAGTCCCATCGCTCTCTTGTTCGTTAGATTTGACGTTTCATCGTTGTTCATCATTCTGGGTCTAAGTAAATAGCAAATATTAGTAAGTTGGAAGTTTAATGTCATTTGGTTGATCTTCGTATCTTGTTTCAGTCCGTTGGTTTTGTTTTGTGGGGATTTTTAGACAAGATTGGCAAAAACTCTGCATGTGCATGGAATGTCTCTGCACCTCAAATAATGTATTATTGGCAGGTTGCATAGAAGTGGCCGCCATTAATAGAAGTCTGTGTTATACCTCTCTGGATTCTTTCTGAACCTGCCAAGTTCACATTTGAAAAGAACAACAGCATCGGGAAATATAAGTCAGAACAATTAACACACTGTTAATCTTTATTTATCTTTTGTATATTGTCCCTTATCATTCCGCGTTTAAATCAAGAGCAAGCAAATTTTGTCTTCTGTCGGTGCATTGAATGCACGAGTGGGACAAGATTGTCTCGCCGACGGATTGACTGTTGCGAAGAGATGCTAATTCTGTGACCTACTTAATATCCATTAGTTTTTTTATTTTTATTTTTATTTTTGTTGAACAAAATCCGATGCCATTTGTAAACATTGCTAGCTTTTCTCAATGGTTTTACATATTTAAGTATTTTAGTAATGCTTTGACTGCAAAAAGAAGGATATAGTCACACAAGTATCTGCTTGCGTCCAAGAAAAAAGGTAATTGCTATAGGCTTTTTTTCATGATTGGGAACCCGTGACAATTTTTTTTGATGAAGAGTGCCATAATTTACTCGAAGATTACACTGAATCTCTGACCTCCTCCATCATGAAAGACAGATAAAATCTGCAAAAATATCTGATATGCCGATCTGCTTTGATTTTCTTCCATCAGTGCACCACTGCCAGGTTTTTTTTTTTACCCGGGGGGGGGGGTGTGGGAGTTTTCAATTGCGTATCTTTGTTACACGCATGACCCCAAAATTTAAAGTTGGGACTCTACATCCGTACCTATTTACATGCATCAATCGCTAACTCTCTCTCACCCTCCCCCTTTAGCTTTGACCAAAGAAGATACATAATTTTACAATTGTTGTACTTTCTAGCTTTACGAATGGAAATCATGCGTATCCTCATCTCCGCATGCATGATCTTAGTCTCTAACCTTTTCCTTTGTTTTAGCCATGAAAAATAAAAAGAATTCACCGTCATTAAATTAAGTTGTGGGATATTTGAAACTTTTGCTAACAGATGTTTTTTTTTTTTTTTTTTTTATCAAAACATAGCTATGCAAGTAGAAGAATTCGAGTACACAAGTAAATGTCTACTAAAGGTTGCTAGTACCCAAGCGTCAGAAAAAAAAAAAGGTTATTATTAGTTCCCTCACATTAGTCAGTTACTTTGCTTGTACAATAATTTCAATGTTTGTTTGTTTTTTTTTTTTTTTTTTTTGCAAATATAGAAATGACCTCTGTCAAATTGCTAATTAGTTTGTCCAAATATTGGTTATTATGAATAGGGAGCAATTAGGGGACTCCCTTTGCTCCGCTCTCTCTCTCTCTCTCTCTCTCTCTCTCTCTCTCTCTCTCTCTCTCTCTCTCTCGCTCTCTTCTTTTTGTTTTTGGCCTTTTTTTCTTTTTTTCGGCTTTTGGGGCCAATTGTTGGGGGCTCTAGCCCCCTCTCTGGAAGGGGGCCTCTGTCCCACGACAATTTCCGTTATGTTATTCGCTCCTTTGCCAAATATGGTTATTTGCGCACTTTTTTTGTTTTTTTTTTTTTTCCTTTTGTATATAAAATTTATAATTTGCTTCTAAAGGCTCTAGCTAATATCTAAAATTCTTATGTTCATTCATTCTGAGACTGCAGGAAGGATAGCTTCGTAACTCACAGGGCATTCTGCGATGCATTAGCTGAAGAAAGTGCGAGACACTCAACTCACCAATTGGTCTCCACAAATCCAACTGCCCAATCTCTCCTTCTTCAGAACCCACGAAGCCATCCTTTTCTTTTCCCTGTTCGGAACCACCAGGTCTCCCAGTTCTCTCCCTACTGGGACCCATGTCCCCAAAACCCTAGTGATCTCCTTCAAAACCCAGTTCAAGCAGTCAAGCCTGAAACCCACCATTTCCGCATCCCACCGCCAGTGCTTTTCCAGAAGCCACCGCCATTGGCCGCCCAGAACGTTCTGGTCACCTCTGCCGCGTCATCCGCATCCCACCACCTGTCAGCCACTGCACTCCAAAAGGCTGCAACAGTGGAAGCAACACAAAGGGTGGGTCATAGTAGCCGCATGACCCATCCGAACACGGGCGAGTTGGGCCCCAGTTACCTAGGGACCCACCTGGCTACGTGGCAGAATGATGACGGCTTGACGAGGGACTTTCTGGGCCTCACCGGTGACGGCCACGGTACCATTAACAATGACAATGGGAACGGTGCAACTGGGAGGAGCGTTAACGTTAGCATGAGTGTCAGGAAAATGCCAACGTGCACGGGAGGACTAAGGTTCCAGCATTACAATGGGAGAGACCACTCACTCCTGAAGCCCCATGGCTTTGGACACGCTCAGCCTTCTGCCTCCGAAACGTGGGGTGACTGCTAGAACCTAGAAACCTTAATTGGAGAAAGGGTTCAGTAGTAATTTACTTCCCCGTATAAAGACAAAGTTGCCCCCCATCTTCTTGAAATTAAAGTGGGGGAAAAAACAAATAGATGAAAGGGTTTCAACGAGAACCTTATGTTGCTGTCGCCCGATCGAGTCATCTTTTCATTTGCCTCAACACCTTTTCTTTTATTTTTATATTTCCGGTTTTGCCTCTTGAAATTTCCAAATGGTTAGCTGTATAATTCGCAAAGAAAGTTGCAGCCTTTCATGTCCGTCTACTTGTAATGCCAGATTTTGATTGTAAGGGGTACTCACTATGATTATTTTCCGTGTATCTTTACTCAATATAAATATTTTCTTTTAATTTGCCTCCGGTGATTATGGAGAAGAGGAATTACGTGCGCGGCAGCCTCTTAATTTTGGTATAAGTTCTATTACGAAGATACAAATTATAGATACAAAATTATATTCAGACTTATTATGACTATTAGTTCATATATAACAATTAATTTTACTTAATAATTATAATAAATTTGTATTTAATTTTATATTATGTAACTTTTTTTGTTTTGATATTTTATGTGTGGCGCGCGTATGACTTCGATCAATGAATCTCGTTCCTCTGTTGCCCGATCTTTAATCTCGACAACTATGGATCACAAGACTATGTCGCCACTAGAACGATATGGGAAGAACAATTTTGAGCTAATAACAAAGTCTACTCTTTTTCGGTTTCTGGCTCATCGTCATCGTCATGATCTTTTTGTCTTTTATGAAAGGATATGTACAAATGGTCATAGAAAGACATCTGTGACTGACTATGATTATCACATGATGAACAGAAGTAATGACTTTTCCTTTTTTTTTTTTGTCAATCTCTCTCTCTCTCTCTCTCTCTCTCTCTCTCTCTCTCTTTTTCGTTTGCTTCGAAGTCTTTCTTGCAAAATATATGTACTTTATGATAATTAGCTTTAATGGTCTAGTTTGTAGTGTGAACATACAGCAACTCTAGATAATATGTAGAGGATGAAGAGCTCTTTCTTGATAAGGGAGTCAGATTCAATTGTGACAAGTGGAGTTTTGCACTAAATTTAAAATTTGCAATTTGTTCCATACTTAAAATAGGAATCCAACAAGGGCGGGGATTATCGCCTCGCACAATTAATAATAACCCGTCAAGCTTTACTCAATTTTATTTTTTATTGAAAAAAGGAAACAGCATTTAGAGGGGAATAATGTTGCGAGCCGATATATGTGTGATTTTAATTTTCACGATATATCAAATAGATAGATAATATATATATATATATATGCATCGCAAAAGAAATAAGTAAATAAATGTGATTATCCTTTTTTTTTTTTTTTGGATGATGAGAAATACGAACGTTTCTGGCAAAACCTAGACCTCTAGCAGGTCCCCACCACTGTAGCTTCCACTTGCTTTACGCAATACATCGAAGGAGGAATCAAGCTTGAAACCATGCACCTATCTTATGCGGCCCTGTTGTTTTTTTTCTTTTACCACAGACTAACTATGGGTAGTTAGAATAACTATGGATTATTAGACGAAAAGGCCAATCCACTTGCTCAGTAATCTAATAAATTCAATTCAACTTGTCGGCAGGACAGAACTGTTAAGCTTTTAATTGCAAAAATTGGTGTTCAAATCTAATACGTACCCATGAACTAGACCAAGTTGTGCAACAAAGTTGTCTTGATTCGGGTCGATGAAAATTCCATTGCATACATCATTTGTCTTTGCCGATATGTACGACATTTACGCGCTGCACATAATTTTCCTGCCTCCAATTTGGCATGTGAATGTTGACAATGCTATTGTGTATGGATTCTGGGGAATAAAATATACATAGGAAATGGAAGATATTCTACAATGCAAGATATGATTCTCTCCATCATTGTAGCCCTACACGTATGATGGAATGCAACATCTGCGCATGCAGGAGACTTGCGATACTACCCTCGGTCTATACGGAATTGACCACCGAAAGGCATCACAAGATTTGAGCATGAGAGAAGAGTATATCCCAGCATCGAATGCTTCTTTTTTGAGCACATTAACATGAAATACTTAACAATGGTAATTTGGAACCCGACCCAAAGAAGAAGGAAAAAGACCATGTCGGTGGGGCCCGTACTTTGAACGCATGAACTACAAGTATGGAATTTTTTTTTTTTTTGGCCACAAAAAAAGTAATTATAGTACACAGTGTGAATCCAATATCAACTCACATCTTTCATGTAACATTTTAGGATTTGAAATGAGACCACCGCAGTCACTTGGCAAATATCTAGGTACGTCCATTCTTTTTATGCAATCCCTGCCGAAGACTAGAATAAACATACCCAGTTCCAAGAATTTCTTTTCCTCAATCACTTTACGGTGCTAACTACTAGGAAAAGAAGACGATAAATTAGAAAGAAATACAGCCTTGTCTTAAGACATGGGGGTATAGATGGCTGTAAAACCTGTAGAACTATAAGCGCGAGTAAAAAGGCGACTAGGTTGATGCTGTATGTATATGTGTGCCAGTGAGGTGGTGGTCCGGGACATAGTGGGTACTAAACCCAAAGGAAAAAGAAGAGAAAAGAAGGAAAAAAAGAAGAGAAAATGAAAGAGAAAAGTATAAGAAATTGTCAACGGTTATGAAATTGATACTCAATGCAACTTTGAAAGTTTGAATTACATCTCGGTCTTCATATCCCTATTGATGACGCCTTTATCAATTTACGTGCACGTCTCCACATCACACGTCCCATGCCTTGCAGCTTAACCTACCTTAACATTCAAGTAAAATTCTTCTCTACTTGTACTTCATCATTATTGACCCGTATGATCACAGGGCCTGGACTAAAATGCATGGTAAAGACTGATGTCCTATGAAAAAATAGGGAAGTTTTGCAGGCCAATTACTTGGCAAGTATTGCTGGAAGAATATCATATGGGGTTCAAACCTCATTAATCTGACGAGATGTTCAATCACTGGTTTCTTATTCTGGTGTGATATGATGGGGCCAATAGGACGACGATTTAATGTTAAAAAATAACAAAAAAGTTTAATGACGTACATTGAGAAATACAGAGAAAAGTGCTTTAATAATAGCGAGTGAATTGGAAGGCAGTTTCTTCATCAATCCTGGAGAATTATTAGAGGTTAGAAGTCATAAAAGAACAATCTCCACATGCTAATCCCTCGGCAACATGAAGAGGAAGGGGCAAATCCTTGCCCAAAATGGGTAATATTCACCTCCACTACACCAAAGAAGGGTTGGCCTTGGGATTAATGAAAGGAGGGGTTGGGCCTTGTAGTACATCCAAGCTTTTGAAAAGTATGCCTGGGTGAGTTGCAGGGTTAAGGTACAATACATGCCATTTGCCTTCTAAAAAAGACTGCGTCTTTTTATCTCCGTCTGCTGCACGTCCAGACAAACAAAAAGTTCCTATTTCACTGCCTCTCTCTCTCTCGACATGCTTGCTTATGTCATCTTCCATAGGGAATCTCGCAGACATTACTTTTCCTTATTTTTCTTCCTTGCAGTGCTAATGATTTCGAAAGCATTCTATTCTATGCTTTTTTATTTTTTTGTCTTTTTTTTTTCTGTTACAAAATCCTCATGCTAGATACTCTTTTTGCAAACATTCTTGAGTACCACAAACGTAATTTACAATTTGCAAACGGGTGCATCTTCTTGTTCTCTACAACATTGATTGCATCTTCTTTGGTATCCATTGAAAAAGTTTTCATCTTCAGAAAATTTAGATAAAGAAGAAGGCGATGGGTTAGCAGCCACACTTAAAACATATGACCAAGGAGATTAGTCTCCTAAAGTTCCGTAACAAAAACTTTTGGGTGAACAAGGTTCAACCGTTTGTACCTGTCAACAATGATTTCTAATACACTAGTCAGGTAAGCATCGTGTGA
Source organism: Bruguiera gymnorhiza (assembly GCA_020883675.1). NCBI lineage: Eukaryota > Viridiplantae > Streptophyta > Magnoliopsida > Malpighiales > Rhizophoraceae > Bruguiera > Bruguiera gymnorhiza. The sequence goes on from JAIRCJ010001053.1 coordinate 910,311, forward strand.
TGGGCTATATCACCCCTAGCTCAGCTTATCAGCTGCCAGTTTTAAGTTCATTGTTACTAGGACTACTATTTGTGCAAGCTCCTCCTATCTGCCACTTCCGGACATGCTTGCCAGTTCGACTGCGTGCATCCGAATTATTTATTATTTTCTCGATAATGCTCCCTCCAGATTATTTTGAATCTGAACAGGTGAGACGAGTTCTTGATGAACTCACATGCCCAAAATCCAAAGTTCTCCGAATATGCTATCATAGCTGATGCAGTCTTAATTTAGGATTTTGGATGGTAAGTTGGGGACCAGAAACACAAGTTTCATTATCCTAAGCAGAAAACTCCTAAGTTCCACTTGGTTACCGTCAGAAGCCAAAAGACCTGTGGATGGCATGTCATGTTAACCACTGAGATAAACAAAACTATCAAGGTTAGCAATGACTCGATATGTAATGCGAAAGACAGAAGGCTTTTCCAATGGAACACGGACTGATCTTTCGAGATCAAGAGTCAGAACAAATCTTTCATGAAGTTGCATCCCTATACTCCTTATCTGGGTGATGGTTTTAGCACATCAGAATTTACTCCCAAGTATTTGTCCAAAACATCCTTGAATGCCTGGAAAGAGAAAAAGAGTTACAAATCTACATTCTGCTGCAATGGTTCATCAAAGTTGCTCAAAGTATACCTCATCTTCAATCATAGTTCTATTTAGCTGGAATGAAACTTTTAGAATGTAGTAAGCTACCTATGAGCACGCTTGATCTTTATGGTCCTGCATCTAGCTAAAGGTAAAGATGCATATGCTGATAACTAACCCAAAAAAAAAGTCCCTCCATATGAAGATTCTTAGGGTACTCAAATAACATAAAGAACCAAAAGGAGAACAAAGGCCACAAGTAACTTTAAAAAGACTGCTAATTTGGGGAAATTCGATGCAGGCAAGTGAAAAGCAGCAGAAAGCCACCATGTCAGTAGCAGTGGTATTGAATTGGATTCACATGAGGTAACATTGAATTCAAGCAATGGTAATAAATCATTTTGGGAAAAATCAATGTAGTCAAGTGAAAAGCAGCAGAGAATGACAGCATCAGTTGTGCTGGAATTGAATTGTATTTGCATGAGATAGCTTGGATTTAAAGGAACAATGATAAATCAAAAAAATTTCTAATGCTAGAAAATCTCAAAAAACAAGAAATAAAAATATTAGAATCATCCATAGCAATATTTGTGTTAAAAAATTAAGATGATGTGCAAGATTCTAAGCTCAAGTGCCATCAAAACCTAGCAGAAGGTTTGTGTTGCCAACCAGCAACTCATCCATACAGTTGAGTAATAATCACAAGTTAAGCAAACAGAAAATCATCTGACCCAACTCATAAAGTCTGAGTCTTTGAGCTGCCATTATTACGTTTCATTGTTTATCTAGCTGTATGCCATTGTTGTTGAAAAACACATCCTTCTTATTGTTTCTACAGGGTTTACGGGTGAGAAAGGATGCTTAGTAGTCCTAAGTCAACAAGATACAAAGTTAACTATTGCTATAAAAACCCTAGAAGGCCTCCCCATTCATTTCTATCATACCCAGCTACCTTTCTTTCCTCATTCACATTAAATAATTACAGAGATTTCACCTGCAATTATGAATACCTACATGCCTACAATTTAAATCATTTTTGCATCTTGACAACAAATTGAGTGAGCATCATCAGACAACTTCCAACATGAACAAAGAATTACCTGCAAGGCAAATGATTCTTTCCCGTTTAGAATTGCATCCATTGCAGCAAATTGGTCATCAAATGCACTGTAAAATACTTGGTAGAACTTGTTCCTGAAATCACAATTGACAAATCCAAAAATATCAAAAAAAGAAGTCTGTTCTGTACTTCTCTAGACTTGAGTAGTCTTTATGAGTTTAGGCGAGTACCTTGATTCTTCAGAGGTCAGTTGATCCATCTCATCAAATTTTCGTGTGAGTACTTCTGCCCCTACTGGTGAAAGCAAATGCAGTATCAGTGCCTCCAAGGTTCTTCGAAAATTGTGCTGGAAAGACAAAAGAGTGATAAACTCATACACTATCAGAAAATCTTTAATAGATGGTGTTATGCAACCAAGCACAATCCATGTATGATGGAAGAACAGCATAAGGAGTATTAATGGAGCTAATTTCGGGATAAATGAGTAACCACCAAATTGTCAAAACAACATTTTCATCCATTCTAGAAAGTGCAAGCTATTTAATAAAATGAAACTAACCGCCATGGCAAGAAGGACATTTTGCAGGGTACTCGCATTAAGGGTCCAAAGAATTTTAGCAATTGGATCACTGTTCAAGAGATATAAATTGCTTTTGGCAATTTCAAAACAGGCATCCTTCATACAAACTGCATGATCATTGGTTGAAGTTGATAGTACAGCTGGATCCTGGTCATTGATCTTTACATGGTTGTGGACTAAAGAAACAAGTTCATGAAGAGCCTGGAGAGCAGGTGGTTCCAATTCATGCAGCTTAAGACTTCCACATTGGTCAGTTCCCAATAAATCTTTTCTTTCACATGCACTGTGTGCATGACCTAGTAATAACAACATCGGTACAAGTCACCAGAAGTGCAGGCATAAAACAAGCTGGAAAGTTCTCTAAATAAATTGAGAACAGAGAGGAATTGGTAAGCTGACCTGTTTCTCCACAACTAGGTAGCTCAGATACAAGCCTCTTCTGTCTCTCCATAGGAGAAAAAGTAGCCTTAGGGAGTACCTGGTTCTGTCCTAGTTCCCAATAATGCATAAGTAACATTTATTAACAGCAAATTAAACAAGACACAATAAGGAAAATTGAGATACAAATAAATATTTGATACTTGTAATCAGAGATTGGACTAAATTCAAGAAATCTAAGTGGCACATTGTTAACGTGTGAGGCCTGTAATGATCCTTCTCCAGGCATGTTCACTTAACTGCTGGAGACTTTGGCAGAGTTCAAAAGCCTTTTGTCTAACACAGCAAACTCTAGGCAGATGTTTGTCACAATTATTATATCTGCTAGTAACTCTGAAACTTTTTCAAAGAACCATTCTAAAATATTTACCCACTAGAAATACAACAAATAAACAACAAGACAGACTCAAAAGGCATGATCTGAATAAAAATATAATTGAAAAAGATATTGATGTGAAAATGACCCAAAGAAGCCAATAGACCACAAGTTTTGCAGTGTCGAAGGAATGATATAAAAGATCAGTTATCTAAACCAGGTGCTTACAACAGTAGCAGTAATAACCAAAACCTCAAGCCAATAGACATACCATTTCGTTGTCCACCAATCTTGAGTTGCCAGCAACAATTTGATGAGCAGGTAGAGTTCATTGACAAAATAAAATTACAGAATCAGACTAGCTTACCATAGAAATAATTCTAAATTGCAATCATCTGACAAAAAAGGCAGCAAATGGACACAGCAAAAATGGAGGATATGATGTTTAAACAATTGAAGGGACAAGGAACCCAGAATACCTTGTTAATATTCGGCGAAGATAATAAGAATCCATGTGCTCAAGCATGTTAGACATTATGTTGGACCGCCACCAAAAGTTGACAGCGATGGTCAAATCATCACTATCTACCTGGTGGAACCTGAAACAATTATAAAGAATAATATTTAAATTAAATATATTCTACTGACAACAATCAGCCATTTAGATGTAAAAAATCCTAAGCTATTTCCATAAGTTCTGGCTATGAAGTTTGCAGCTTCAGGCAAGATTATCATCCACTTTTTATCATCTTAGTCGGCAAGAAAGCATTGTACCAAAACCCTAGTGGCAATTGCCAAGGCCTCTTGCTTCTTAGGTTACCTATGAATCTGAATTCCTTATCTTCCAGAGCATTAAGCCTAAACATATAACATGTTAATTAATCAGGACTTGGAAAAAGTAAAGATCACATACCAGATATCTGTTATATCAACCTTTTCTCATTAAGAAAAAATTTTAAATAGAAAACTTAAAATAGAGGAAAGCAAGATATAACGAGCCTCATAAATATGACATCATGTTACACAAGGGAGAAAGGCACCTAATAAAGGCAATTAACTCATAAGCGTTATTACTTGAACCTTACCAGCCTTCAGGAATGAAAAGAGCATCACCTGCATGGAGAATAACCTTCTGAGAGTAGTCAATGGAACATTTTGCTCTCGGATACAAAGAAAAATCAGGATTCTCTAACGCAACAGCACTACCAACCAAAAGGAAAATAAATAAGAAAGTAATATTTTCAGACAAGCTATAGATAAAGATGCCACAGAACAAGGCCATCCCAGCTGATAAACAAGGATTTAAAAGTAAGAAACCTGTAATTGATTTACAGCGCCTTACAAGAAGAAACATACCTGTGGTTTGAGGCCTCCCCATACACGGGCATTGGATATAAGAAAGGACTTGCAGAAGGAGGCCATAACATAACTGCAACTCAAAAATATTAGCAGATTGCACATAAAGGGAAAAAAAAAGGCTTGTTCTGGCATACAAGCACATGCCTAAAGCTAAAAACCATATGATGGAGGTCAAATCCACTGAAATCAGCAGGCACAAAGGGTAGCCGGGAACAGATTCTTAAATTGTTTCTTTTGCTTTTGTCATTTTGTTGAATAATAAATAAGCTCTAACAACAGCACACAAAAGAGAAATAGTTCCACGAATGGCAATTCTCAACTTCTAAACATTGCCAAAGAGAAGGGAAATGTTTGAAACAACTCAACCACGAAGCTTGAACTAAAATTGTAAGATGAATCAAACTAATTGGCAAACATTTCTTTCAGAAAAGGAAATACAATGACAGTAATTATAAGTGTCACATAAATCTATAAATTTCAATTAAATGAAAAAACTTCTTGTAGAATTGACAAAAAAGAACCAGAGAAAATAAAAGAACCTTGTTTGCGGCCAGCAACAATGCACAAAAAGTTATGGTGAGGATCATAGTGAGTACTCGTTCTAGATTGGATGTTGTTCATCCACAAATTGACTGACGATATTTCTTTTGCCTCCAAAGTTGTGGGCTGGAAAAAATATCAACCAACAGTAACAACTGGTTCTTTCTAGAAAGCTGTAAGCTAAATGAAAAGAATCCATAGAAAGCAGTGTAAACCGTTTCAATGTCTTCCACAAGAGCTTCCAAATGGACCCTCTCTTGATCTTCGGCATTCATAATTGGAACCTGAATAGCAAAAATCTTAATTTCAGAGCAACAATGACTCGCCCCCCTCGCCCCCACCCCCCCCCCGGGCGGGGCGGTGGGAAAAACAACACTCTGGAGACATGCAACCTTACACATCCAAAAATACATGATGGCAGGAACCATGTAAATGACATTGGCAAGAAGAAAAACCATAAGGTTGGAACCTGTGCTAAATAAATTTGTTCGGGATAAGTGCCAGAGAGCAAAGCATCTGGCTCTGAACCAGTGTCCGTAAGCTCATGCCTCTCTGAATCAAAAGAAGCGCGACTATTATAATCCGAGCATTGCAGGCGTTGCCCTTGCTTACAAAAATCAATAAAGGTGGAAAATAGTAATGGAACCTACAACAGCAAAGCAACTTAACATTTAGTGTTGCATATCATAAACTTCAAGCACCTAAATGCTTCATATAAAGAATAAGCATACAGTAACCAGGAGAAGCGTTACCCTCTCGTGGCGTCTGATATCACCGTAAAAAACAGGCGCAGTTCTAGACATCATAGCCTCCACGATGGATGATCCCACCCTTTTCTAAATATACATCAAAGAATTATAGTAGCAACAACGAACTTCTATATTGAAAGAAACTAAAAGATTGATGAGTCATCAAAAGGAAGGAAAGACCTGCAAATAATCGAGACCGCCATTAGCCGGATTCCACTCGGTGAACGCTTTCCAATGCTTAATGCATCCGCTGAACACCTTTCAAGTTCCAGAAATTAAAAAAAAAAAAAGAAGGAAAAAATAGAGCGGAAAATTGGCAGTATGTCCAAACAGAGAGGAGAAAGATACAGTAATAATGATGCTTGAGAAGGAAATTGAATTCATAATTACAGCGGGCACGTTTCCGGATTCAATTTGAGAAGCAAAGGCTGTGGGCGAGGGAAGCTCTTCGAATTTCTGGACTCGTAGTTGCAGAGAATCCTCCATGCTTTTTATTTCCTGTTTACTCTTCAGAATTAGAGGTACTGAACTGCGTTTCGTCGTTTTGCTCGCGCGAGAAGAAGAGAGTGGCCGAGAGCTGTTCATTAATATATATATATATATATATATATATATAAAGAAAAATTGAAGGAAAAAAAAAAAAGAGACAGTGAGGCTGCTAGCGCGTCAGCGACAACGAAAGAGGGCAGAAGTGCAACGGTGACGGAGAAGAGCAAGACCGAGAGCTCACACAGACCCGAATCCGGATTGCCGATTGACTATACATGGAATGCTCAAAAACTTATTTGGTAATATGGACTAATGGGCTTGAAAGGAGCCCAAAACCAAATTATCCAGAGTCTTGTGGGCAAATGACGTCCTAGTTAACGTTCGTATCCACTCTGCAGTAAAACCTGGAGGGAGAAAAAAACAGAAAAATTTTTCACGACGTTAGAAAATTCCAAAGGCAAAATTTGAAAATAAAAAACTGAAAATTAAACCTGAATAACTGTTTAAAGTTTTAAACCTTTTTTCCCTCTTAAAGTGCTTCTCATTATGTAATGTCTTTTTTGAAATTTAATAGGTTTGGTTTCCAATACCTATATCATTCATTCATGAATAATTCTATTTAAAAAACTGGAAAATCAAAAGATTAGAAGACGGAAAAAGAACAAATCGAGAATATATTTTGCCAGACCATCAAAGTCCGAAGAAAAAACTGATAATATAATCTATTTTGCTTGCTTGGTAGATAAGTTTTATCAGTGTAATCTATTAGTGCAATTTCTCATACGTACAGGAGCAAATTTAGCAACCTACCATTCTAACCTTCCAATCTTAAGTTAGCGTCAAATAACATTCTTTCATAAACATACAAAATAAGCTGTAGAGCGAGAACTTAGAGACACGGGCAAGGATAAAAAATATACTGGCCCGCGAGTTTATATACATCGACAGAAGGCTCCTAAGAGTTTAATCCGGTAGAGAGATGTGAATTCTCTTCACAGGATTTCGGATTCCACGGCAAACTAAATAACAGAGTTAAGAAAGTGTTGTCTGTCCTCTGCATTCAACACATGTTTGACACCAACTTCCCTCTAAGTTCTTGTCATGGCAAATTCTTTCTCGTCACCACGAGACAACTTTGAGCCCCGTGGGGATTTAACAACAAAACTGTAACAAATTAGAAGGAAAATTATTAAATTCAGAGCAAAATTGCGATGGAACCTGTGCTAAATAAATATGTTGAGGAGCATTGGCAGAGAGCAAGGCATCTGGCTCTTCACCAGAGTTTGTAAGCTCATGCCTTTCTGAATCAAAAGAAGCACCGCCACGATCATCTAACCATTGCAGGCGTTGTTTACAAAAATCAATAAACGTGAAAATTAGTAATGGAACCTAAACCACCAAAGCCAATTAACAATTAGAGTTGCATATCATCAAGCACCTAAATGCTTCGGATAAGGAATATGTAGAGTAAAATGGATGATTTTTGGTGGTGGGACTCAAGAGTATAAGTAAAAAATTGACTACACTTGTAAAGCACACTAGTAAGATTATTACGCAATACACTCACACTTTTATTTTTCTCTTCACACACACACAGCAGCCCACTCACCACACTCACCGTCTCTTATTAATTCTCACAATCACACACTGACACGGCACTATTTTTTTTTTTTTTCTTCTTTTCCTTTCTCACTCGCTGCACGGCACACACCGTCACCTTTTCTTTTATGTATTTACCCCTCACGCTCTGCTACACGGCACACACACCGCACAACATCTCAAAGCTATTCATAACCTTAAGGCCACAATTTCTGTCGGACATTTAGAAAAGACGATGTTTGCTAACAAAAAGGGGGAAAACGAGAAATAAACAAGCACATAGTTCAGTGTGACCTTAACATCAGGCTGCTTCGCTGACGTGGCCCCAGGATTATTCCTCTGCGACATCACAAAATAAAATGAAGGCAAAAAGAGACCGAGACAAAAATAATTCGTAATTGAAAGGATTTAATCAGAAATTCAGAAAAGACGATGAACACAATAATAAATTTTCAAGAAAATGAAAAAAGAAGGTTTGATTTGGTGAGACGGGAGAGAATAATATAATTGCAGCAAATTTTCTGGTTATTCTAACAGGACCCAAGGGACGAAATTCTGGCTTCTGGCACTGGGTGTGAGTCCTGTTCTTGGAACAAACAGACGCCTGAAAACACATTTTTAAATGGTCAAAAAACTATCAAGATTAAATTATCATAAATTTCCGTCAAGAAGACCGTGATAAGAAAAAGGGACCGAGCACCGAACGGAAAAAGAATTTAACACAAGATCCTCCTCAGAAGAATTAAAGCAATAGAAAGATCTTGACAATTTGGCGGGTCTTGTTCACATCAAACCCTTCAATTCAGGTTTTTTAAAGAAAGGGAAAGAGAAAAAAAAAACTAGATGGCGTTTCTGGAAATTGTTCAAAAAGGATGTGAAACACTGTTCTATCGGACCGGAAAGCGTATCTTCCGGAAGAGGAGGAAGAAGAGGGAGATGGAAATAGAGAAGCGGGAAAGTGTAGATTCGGACTTCAGAAATATATAATAGAAAAAAAAAAAAATAAGTGTTGAGGGGGTGGGGCCTGGTAAGATTAACCGACTCAGATACAAACATTCTTTTAAATTCCATCTGCTAATTAAATGGGCTGGACGTAGATGTTTTAGTGGTCTGCTTGTATTTAAAGCAGAGTATGAAAAAAAAATAATAATAAGGAAAAGAAAGTTGTGACAAAAAAAAATTTCATTAGTTGTTTGAACAGGTTAAAAATAGATAAAAAAATAAAATTTTTTATTTAGATGTATAGAGAAAATGGAGAGATTTGAAAATTTTTTATAACCAGTTTCGCATTTTATCCTGCAATTGTCGCGCCATCTGTCGTTTCGAATAACCAAACGGTCGATGGCCCACCTTCACGCGGTTTTGTGCCACATCGCAAATATCTTTTCTTTTCCAATTTCCGTTTTGCTAAATGTCCTCTCTCTTCCATTTTGCTAAATCTTCTTTTAAATATTTATTTACTTCTCTTTAGATACCCCAAGAAAATAATAATAATAATAATAATAATCAGCTTCATAACATGAGATTATCAATTAATTTTTTTTTAAGTTCTCGGGCATTCATTGTGGTCGTTGTTATTCATTGTGCCAGAGAAATTAGGAGAGATATAGAGTTTTAATGACTTTTTCTTTCTATTTTACGAATTTTGTGAACTCTTTTTTTTTTTAACGTACTTAACCTTTAGTCAGTCTTATTTGTTCATGATTATAAATTTGTTTTATTATTGTGCTAATTTAAGAACAATTTTGATTTTTTTACTCTTCGCTAGAGACTTTTGTTTTTGTTAGATTATTGTTTAATGCATTTGATATTATGTGTTTAGATATATTTTTTAAAAATATAAACTCGCACACTCTAAGATATAGATATTATTTTTACTAAGGAAAGGAGGGAAAAATTGCATCTATGAGAAAGTATTCATTGGCTAATGGATCAAGTAACTTTGGACCGTTTATAGTCGGTCCACGCTGGAGACTGCGGCATGCCACGTGATCCACACTCAGTAAATGAGAAAATGGGCATCCGAAAAACTGCAATCTTATTTATGTTTGATTTACCGGGCTGTGGAAATTAGCAAACACCGAGTCTGCCTTTTGGTCTGTTCACTTTCCTTCACAGGCCGTCCAAGACGCAAAAGACCCATTCTTGATTTGTCATTCTTGTTCGCGGTTTGACATTGTTAATTGTTGCTGTTGTTGCCATCAGCCCTTGAACACCTGATCCTAACAAGCATTATCAATGCATTACCATCAAGGACGATGGGAGGGTGGTAAAGTCCCATACTTGATTCAATACAATGGCCTTGACATATATTTTATTGGAATTTTTTTACATGAATTCGTGGGTACGTGCTAGAAAGTTTATATTAGGAGTGATAGTGAAAAAAATAAATAATATATAAATAATAAGAATTATAAATATAATAATTTAAGATTTTGAATTAAGATTTAGTTATTTTATTCTTTAAGAATTTTTTGATAACTTAATTTTTGGGATTCATTCTTTTGTAATTTATTTGTATATAAAAACACTTTTAATGATTTTTCCTATCCGATCTGGTGGCCATTAAGAAAAGCAAGAAGCCGTGGTATAGATTGACTTCTGTCAACTTTTATGATTCTGAACTCTTTGTTTGGCCACAGAGGGCTAGGGCTATTGTGCGTCCCTAAATGCCACCTTAAATTAGTTCCCGCGTCGTTTTCCACTTCTCTCCGATTCACCTACTTCACCGCCAGCTTTTCATTGTGTGCTGTCGTTTCGGATGTTAACTTGACTGAGTAATTCCAGCGTCTGAATAAAATATCCAGAGGTCAACCCTCTTGTTCACAAATCACTGCCTTCTTTTTCGGACGCACCCAGCTTTTTCCTCTGCACAAGTTTTTGTACTTGTTTTCATCACACTCGATATCATAATGCAGACAAGAGAAGGATCTTGGATCTGCTGATACCTGGCGAAAGAACGATATACCCAAAAAAAAAAAAAAATGGTAGTTTCCTTCCTGAAAAGAAACGGTGCAGATCTGCCAAATCACAGATATAAATAAGATTATCACAGATGCACAAATAAAGAAAATCACGGATGCATGAGCATTTTAACTATAGCCGCATCATGTATTCAAATCCTCTAGCTTTCGTAAGTTCAATCAAAGCAAATTTAATGCCTAATGGTTCTTTAATGTCGAGTTAAATAATTGGCAGTTTTTCTTTTTTGTCCAGATAATTGGTAGATTATTTAGTACCAAAATAAGAGAAAATGATTCCCAAGTTGTATTGTTTCCGAACAAAATTTGTGGTCAAATATGAAACCCTTTTTTTCATGGAGAAAATCACACAAAGTATATAAGCTTTGAGCAAAGAAAAAAAGAGAAGGAAAGCACTTTGACGAAGGGTTACATCACGTGCCTTCGCCGCGAAGAAAATGTAGGAGTCCGTTTCGTGCAGACCAAATAAAGACCAAAAAGAAGCAATCGCGTATCGGCCGATTTATCTCCAGACGCCACGTGGAAGCCCTACGTCGCGGATCCCACTCTGATGTGGCGGACGGAAAGGGGCATCTTGTTGGACATATGTCAAACACGTTATTATCATCATTACAATATAAAGATAGAGGAAAGCGGGAGAGTGAGAGAAAGAGCGAGAAACAAGGCGCGGAGTGGCCGTCCAAATAAAAAAAAAAAATAAAAGAGGCAGCAGCAGCAGCAGCAGCAGCAGCCGAGAAAGAAATCAGTGGTTTTTCTCTTCTTCATCATGATCGTCATTCATTTCCCTTTTCTTTCCCTTAACCGACGTCGCATTTGTCTTCCTTCCCCTTTCTTGTACAGTAATACTCTGGTCTAGTCTCGCCTCCTCTCGTCCCATCTTTTTAGGGCTCCAAGAAAATCCAGCCCCCACAATTTCAAATAAGCGCAACGGCAAAAAAAAACCCCAAAAAAAGAAAAAGAACAGATCAAAGGAAAAAAAAAAAAGAAAGAAAGGAATTGAATCCCTGGATCTTGCGGCATTCCGACTTAAACACCGATCTTTCCTGGCTCCTACATTACATTTTCGACAGCTCAATCAATCCTGGATTTTCTCTGTACGAGTGACCTTTTCTTTTATTGCTAATTGCAATTGCTTTTTTTTTTTTCTCTTAGCGCGATTTTATTAAAAGAAAAAGAAAAGAAAAGAAATCAAGAAGGATTGGATCTGGTGTATAGGGGAGCAGGGGAAGAGGGTTCGGTAATTGGCGGATGAACGAGAAAGAGAGACGGCGAAATCAAGAATCAAGAGAGAAGAAAAACGATGAAATGGGTAACATTGCTTAAGGACATTAAAGAGAAGTTCGGTTTAACTCAATCCCCACCTACTGCTTCTTCCACTGCTGCCGCCACTATCTCTACTTCTTCTTCTTCTTTTTTACCCAATCGCGATAGCAATGCTTCTTCTTCTTCTTCTTCTTCTTCCTTTTCTTCCACTCTCCAAGATGCCATCTCCTCTCCTTCCAGGTTGGTCCTCTCTTTTTATTTTATTAGATAATTCTACTTTTTAAAAAAAAAAAATGATTGACTCGGTAATTATTTTGCACCGCACTTGGTTCTGTTTAATGCTTATACTTTTGATGATATAGCAATATAAGCTGAGTTGACTGTGTTTGACATTGATCTGGAATGGTAGACATTGAGCTCTTATCTCTACTCTGATCCGAACTTGCTCTGTTGTTTTTGTGAAGTGATAATGTTGATCTCCGTAGCGTCTTTTTTACTTTGGCAGACTAATTTTTTGGACATTTCTTTGAGGGCAGTATTAATAATTGGTTACAAGTTGGAGATGCTTCAGAATATATCCAGAAAAGTTAGCAGCTTTTGTGCCTTTGGAAGTAATAAAAGGCAGGAATGTACTAGGATAGGGCTTGGGTTTGAGTTCTGGCCACTTAGTAGAGTGATTGCTTTGATGGTTTCTAGGTTTTATTAAAAATTAAAAAAAAAAAAATTATTTTGTTTTATTTTTGTCTAATATGCAATTAAAATTTTCTTCTAGTTTTTTTTGGGTTAACTGTACCTTTCCTCCCTCAGCAAATTGCTTCTAGTAATCCATTGAAATTAGGAGTGTTGGATGGAAAATCTTTTTAAGTATCTAGTGCTATGTGTTCTGACATTTTTGATCAGTAACCATTTTCAGCTATTCCATTTCATGTTCTTATGAGGTTTTGTCTTCTTTAAACTGCTGTTTCTCTGATTCTTTTTCTCGTGGGAGCAGAAGCAGACATGAATTGGAATTGGACTTCAAAAGATTTTGGGAGGAGTTTCGTTCATACAGCTCAGAAAAGGTACTCTACCCTTTTTCTTTATAATTTTTTCCAGGTATTTGTTTCCATTGCATCTTCATCACCATCTTATGTTTTGGTTAAAACTTTTTGTTAGTTGTGAATAAATTATCAGTGCTAACAGCTCTTTTGTTTTCTGTGCAGGAGAAAGAAATTGCCCTGAATTCGACTGTAGATGTTTTTTGTAGATTAGCAAAGCAGCATGCAAATGTAGCTCAATTAGTTACCATGTAGGATAATGCTCCTCATTCGCTGGATGAATATATCTTCCTTTGTGACATAACATAGTTGTTTCTTTTTACAAGATTGCTAATGATTTAGTCTAAAACAGAAGTATAGAGGTTATCATTTATGGATGATTCTTACTAAGATTTAGCTAGACTATGCAAGCATTGTCAAACTGCTTGACCCGATTGCAGTTATGTGAGCCATTTCCTTCAAGAATTTTAATGACTTTTGACATGGATAATTTTACAGATTTTGGTCTCACTTCTATACAAATTTCAGTCATGGTACTTGTTTTGGAGTGAAAGTCTGCATCAATTTTATCTTTCATAATTTCCATATTTTTCATTGTTCTTCAAAAAAGACATGATTTTTTTTCCTCACTTCTATTAGATTACTGTTTTTTCTTATTATATGAAATGTAGCTTTTACTGCTGTTATTGCATGTCAACAGCAGGACTGGTAGGTTGTTTTCATGTTCTGGGTAAGAATTTTGCTTTTGTTGCTTTTTATAGATTTGCATATTTGCTGAATATATTTGGAATTTTGGATGTTTCACAGGTTAGTTGAAACACACATATTCTCCTTTGTTGTGGGAAGAGCATTTGTATCTGATATTGAAAAGTTAAAAATCAGCAGCAAAACAAGATCTTTGGATGTAGATAAAGTGTTGAAATTTTTTTCAGATGTCACAAAGGTTTCCCCCCATCATTTTGTTTTGCCTTTTGTTTTCATTTTTCATTTGGTGAATAGGTGTTTAAAGGTACTTTTTGTATGCTCTTCTGCAGGATGGCATCAGTCCTGGTTCAAATATGTTGACTGCTTTAGAACTCCTTGTATCTGGGGTATTCTCTTTTTATCACCAAATTTTTTTAGTTTGAGCTGTATTTATTGTTTGTTGCATTGTCTTATCTCTCTTGCTTTTGTACATTATTGAGAGTTCATATTGTTCTTTGTTATAATGGAGTTTAAGCGTTCAGTAAGCACCTTCTCTAAGTCGAAGGATAGGTAACCAATATGAATCGAGTTGACCAATAGAAGGATTTTGAGTGATTGTGATACTGTATTGTTTGCTGTTATGTGTGACAAATAGGGTTCTCTGTTAGAATAAACTGATGTATAAAGTTCTGGAGATGAATGTGGGTGTGATTATTATTTCTATACCTAGTTTGTAAATTTGTTGTTTCATGTATCAAAGTCCTGTAACTGGGTGTTTTTATTTTTATTTTTAATTTTTTGAATCTTTTCTTTTTGCAGCCTAGTGACAAACAATCTATCCTCGATTCTGGGATATTGTGCTGTCTCATTCATATTCTAAAAGCCTTTGTGTGTCCGGAATCCGATCAAAAGCAAAAGATTATTAATTCCAAAGTACCAGTGCTTGCTGAAAAAGATCATGAAAATACTGCCAGACAAGTTCGTCAGCTTGAGGTAGCATTCTTGATATAACTATGTCCTCTTCTGGTTGCCATTATTGACCAGACATTGATCTGTCTTGTTTTTTCTCTTCTTCTTCTTCTTCTTCTTCTTCTTCTTTTTCTTCTGTGTGTTTGAGAGAGAGAGAGAGAGAGAGAGAGAGAGAGAGAGAGAGAGAGCACATATAATTTTGGAGGAAACTTGAATGTTAGCAGAAAAACAAATTGTTATTAGTTTGCAGGTCATTCAAAAACACTTTGAGGATTTAGATGCACCTTGTTTGCGAAAACATATCAGCTCTTTCTTGGGTTGGGCATCCTGACAAAATGTCATTCCTACATTTTTATCTGAAAGCCATCTTAGTTCAAGTTAAAGTTGGTTTCTTAATCTTTCAATACCTTTTCCAATTCAGGAAATCTCCATTGTGACTACTTCACTCAAATATCTCTCTTAGTTTACTACTTGGGTTAAAGTTGTTCTGTCATCTGGTCATTGGTTTTTACTTCTTTGACCAACTGCCCGCCCTCTCAGTCCAGTCCATGTCTTTCTGAATGACAGGCATCTAGTATCCTGTGTAACATTCCATTTTATGCTTTTGAAATATTCATGCAGGTTGAGGGAACTGTAGTGCATGTAATGAAAGCTTTAGCAAGCCATCCTTCAGCAGCGCAGAGTTTGGTGGAGGATGATTCACTTCAGTTGCTATTTCAGATGGTTGCCAATGGGTCTTCGACAGTCTTTTCTCAATATAAAGAAGGCCTTGTTCCACTGCACAGCATACAACTTCACAGGCATGCAATGCAGGTAAATGTGCAATCCTTCCTGATTTGTTGTGAAACAATAGAGATGCATATAGATTCCTGTAAATTATGGTCTTTTTATGAAGTTTTGGCATGTTTTTTGGTTTGACAGCTGAAGCTTGTCTTTTGCCTTTGCTTCTCTTTTCCCAGATACTTAGTCTTCTTTTGGTCAATGACAATGGAAGCACTGCCAGATATATACGGAAACATCATCTGGTATTGCCACCATGTATATATGAAGTATTTGAAAAGCATGTGATAGCATGGGAACTTGTGATTAACATTGCATCCCCTTATTCCATTTCCTATATCACAGGGTCTCGGGTGACAAACTCACACACCATGCATCTTTTTTTGATGCATATGCTTAGGCTGACAAGTCATAGAATGCAGGCATTTTTTTCTCGTGGCAGCTTGTTTGAATTTTTTTGAAAATCTCTTTCATTCTTCATTTTTGTTTCCTATTATTGGCATGTTCCATAGTCTTTGTTTTTGGGATCTTAGCAGTATGGTTCCATTTCACATGCAGATAAGGGTTCTTTTAATGGCCGTCAAGGATTTTAATCCAGATTGTGGTGATTCTGCCTACACTATGGGCATAGTGGACTTGTTACTTGAATGTGTTGAGCTGTCATATAGACCTGGTAATTGACACATACATTTTCTGTTTTGAATTGAATAAAAGTAGCTAACACAACTTCTGCTGATATCTTTATTTCTCTGGTCTTGGCTCCAAAAATATAGAATAGAAATGGTGGCTAAGTAATAGCTCTGGCATTTATATTCAGCTTCTTGGTTGTTTTATGGGTTTTCTGCTAATTCCATGCAATCTTGAATTTTAGAGGCCAGTGGTGTCAGGCTGAGGGAGGATATACATAATGCCCATGGTTATCAGTTTCTTGTTCAATTTTCACTGGTTCTGTCCTCCATGCCAGAAAATGAGGCCTCTCTCTCTATATACTCCATGGCTTCTCCTAAACAAGATTGTACTTCAGATGGTTCTCAGTTGAGATATGATGTTGGGAGACGAGATATTAGTGGGAACGAGAACCCCTCTGTTCAGCCTTTATCACCTGCATTGTCTAGGCTGCTTGATGTCCTTGTTAATCTAGCCCAAACTGGCCCAATTGAATGTACAGGATCTTCTAGAGGCAAAGGTTCCAAATCTTCTCATGCCAAGGTTGGTGGCCACAGCAGAAGCCGTACAGCATCTTTAGATTGGTTTGCTGATGAGAATTGGGAGAAGGACCATAATAAAGTTAAGGACCTTGAAGCTGTTCAAATGTTGCAGGACATTTTTCTCAAGGCAGACAACAGGGAGCTGCAGGTAGAAGTATTAAATAGGATATTTAAGATTTTCTCAAGTCATCTTGAAAATTATAAATTGTGTCAGCAATTAAGGACAGTTCCACTTTTAATTTTAAATATGGCTGGTTTCCCTCCGTCTTTGCAAGAGAGAATCTTAAAAATTCTTGAATATGCTGTGACTGTTGTGAATTGTGTGCCCGAGCAAGAATTGCTGTCTCTTTGTTGCTTACTGCAGCAACCAATAACATCAGAACTAAAGCACACAATACTGTGTTTCTTTGTGAAACTTCTATCATTTGATCAACAATACAAGAAAGTACTTCGAGAAGTTGGCGTGCTGGAAGTTCTGTTAGATGATTTGAAGCAACACAAGTTTCTTTTAGGTCCAGAACAACAAAGTGTTAATCCTAGTCAGTCAGAGGGAAAATCTGGCTCAAGCAGTTTCAAAAAACACTTGGATAATAAAGATGCTATTCTTTCTTCACCCGAGCTAATGGAGTTTGGTTCAGGGGAGTCTCCTATTTTTGAGATTGAATGCACAATATCTGTTGCATGGGACTGTATGGTGTCTCTAGTGAAGAAAGCTGAAGCCAGTCAAGCTTCTTTCCGTTCAGCTAATGGCGTGACCATTGTTCTTCCTTTTCTGGTTTCTAATGTTCATCGGCCTGGGGTCCTCCGGATATTGTCATGTTTGATATCTGAAGATGTTACACAGGTCTGTTAAATTCATATTTTCAAATTTTTGTGTTTGTATACATCTAAGAGTTTAAGATCCTTCTTCCAATTTAATTTTCTATTTCTTTCAGCTTGTGCAATGGGTGGTATCTGTATTTTGTTTTAAAACCAGCTTACTGGGGAAACAGTTGTGCTTCATGTGTAAACAATTTTGAGCATTCATCTACTGCTTCCCAATATTAATTTGTAGTAATGATGGATTGATCACTGGATTTCCACTTTTGCAGGCTCATCCCGAAGAATTAGGTGTACTTGTTGAAGTTCTAAAAAGTGGAATGGTTATGAGTGGTATAGGACACCAGTATAAGCTTCAATGTGACGCTAAATGTGACATGATGAGTGCCTTGTGGCGTATACTGGGGGTAAACAATTCAGCTCAAAGAGTCTTCAGTGAAGCCACCGGATTTTCTCTTTTGCTGACAACTCTCCACAGTTTTCAAGGTGATGGAGGACAGACAGAAGAATCTTCTTTAACGGTTTGCATTAAGGTTTTTACATATTTGATGCGCCTCATGACGGCTGCAGTGTGTGATAATGCTATTAATAGGACAAAATTGCATGCTATCATTCTGTCACAGACTTTTTATGATCTTCTATTGGAGTCCGGCTTGCTTTGTGTAGAATGTGAAAAACAACTGATACAGTTGTTGCTGGAACTTGCTCTTGAGATTGTTCTGCCACCCTTCTTGTCATCAGACAGAGTAACACCAACTGATATCAATGAATCTGAGCCAGCTACTTTTTGCCTAACTACCCTGTCGGGGCTATTCAATCCAGATAAGGAACATGTGTACAATCCTGGTGCTGTTAGATTTCTCATTCGTTCATTATTACGTTTCACACCCAAGGTTCAGTTAGAAGTGCTGAACCTTATTCATAGGCTTGCTTGTTCTGGGCCCTTGAATCAGGAAAACCTCTCCTCTGTAGGTTTGTTCCTTCTGTCTCACCCCTCTAAATTCTTGTCACCTATTTACTAGGTTCTATACTAAGTTGTGCACCTTGTCCATTTGTCTAGGTTGCGTAGAGCTTATATTGGAGATGATTCACCCTTTCCTTTTAGGCTCATCTCCGTTGCTTTTGCATGCACTGAAGATTGTGGAACTCCTTGGGGCATATAGGTAGATGTTTTGACTGTTTTTTAAAGATAATTACACTGTTGAATTAATTTGAATTGTAATAATACAAGGTTATTAATTCTGTCTTAGGTTATCTCCATCAGAACTTCGGCTGCTTATTAGATACATTCTGCAAATGAGGCTGATGAACTCTGGCCATAATCTTGTTGATATGATGGAGAGGCTAATTCTCATGCAAGACATGGCCTTGGAAAATGTTTCTCTTGCACCATTTGTTGTAATGGACATGGGCAAGATAGGCCATGCTTCTGTTCAGGTGTCCTTGGGAGAAAGATCCTGGCCTCCTGCTGCCGGCTATTCATTTGTATGTTGGTTTCAGTTAAAAAATTTCTTGAAATCCCAAACAAAGGAAGTAGAACCTTACAGAGCTGGACCTAAGAGACAGAGTGGCTCAAATATGCAGCATAACGAACCTAATATTCTCCAGATATTTTCTGTTGGCACTGCAAGTGATGAAAATACATTATATGCAGAACTTTATGTTAGGGAGGATGGGGTTCTAACCCTTGCTACTGGCAACTCCTGCTCCCTGTCCGTTTCTGGAGCAGAATTGGTAGAAGGCAGATGGCATCACCTTGCTATCGTGCATAGCAAGCCAAATGCTCTTGCTGGGCTATTCCAAGCTAGTGTTGCAAATGTTTATCTTAATGGGAAGCTAAGACACACGGGGAAGCTAGGATACTCTCCATCTCCTGCAGGAAAACCCTTGCAGGTGACCATTGGGACACCACTGAGCTGTGCAAAAGTTAGTGACATGACATGGAAACTCCGTTCTTGTTATCTTTTCGAGGAGGCACTCACAGCAAGTTGCATATGTTTCATGTACATTCTTGGAAGTGGTTATAGGGGGCTCTTCCAAGACTCAGATCTTCTGCGTTTTGTCCCTAATCAGGCTTGTGGTGGTGGTAGCATGGCCATTTTGGATTCATTAGATGCTGACTTGCCTTTAGCAACACAGAAGCCTGAAAGTGCAGGAAAGCAAGCTGAAACTAAGGCAGATGGCAGTGGGCTTGTTTGGGATTTGGAAAGGCTAGGAAACCTGTCATTGCAGCTTTCAGGGAAGAAACTTATATTTGCATTTGATGGAACATGCACTGAAGCTATCCGGGCATTTGGGACATTCTCCCTGCTGAATCTGGTTGATCCTACATCAGCTTCTGCTTCTCCTATTGGGGGTAATTTCCTAAATTCTGGAATCTTTCTTTGATGTTTTAAGCAAGTGGGCTTTATAATTTTACATTGCTTAAAAAACTACTCACTGATTGCTTTTTCTTTCTTTCTAATTTTTGCCAGGTATACCACGATTTGGACGTCTTCATGGGGATATTTACATCTGTAGGCAGTGTGTAATTGGTAATACAATCTGCCCCATTGGTGGGATGGCCATTGTGCTGGCTCTTGTTGAAATTGCTGAAACAAGGGGTATGCTTCACATGGCTTTGACGTTACTTGCCTGTGCCCTTCATCAGAGTCCCCAAAATGTGAAAGATATGCAAACATGCAGGGGATACCATTTGCTAGCTCTATTTCTGCGTCATAGAATGTTGCTGTTTGACATGCAGTCTCTTGAAATTTTTTTTCAAATTGCTGCATGTGAGGCTTCATTTGCTGAACCAAAGAAGCTACAAAATACACAAACTACCATGGCACTTGCTGAAACTACTGAAGCCGGCTTGGATGTCCTTAGTTTACCAAGATTTCATGATGAAACTCCTTCAGTTGGATCTCATGGGGATATGGATGATTTTTCTGTGCCAAAAGATTCATTCAGTCATATTTCTGAGCTGGAAAACTCTGATATGCCAGTTAAAACATCAAATTGCATTGTCTTGTCAAATGCAGATATGGTTGAGCATGTCCTGTTGGACTGGACTTTGTGGGTTAAGGCTCCTGTTTCAATCCAAATCGCCCTTCTAGGTTTCTTTGAGCATTTAGTATCTATGCACTGGTATAGGAGTCATAACCTTACTGTTTTGCGTCGAATCAACCTTGTTCAACATTTACTTGTGACTTTACAGCGGGGTGATGTTGAAGTTTTTGTCTTGGAGAAACTGGTTGTCTTGCTTGGGGTAATCTTGGAAGATGGGTTTCTAGCATCTGAACTTGAAAATGTTGTTAGGTTTGTGATTATGACATTTGATCCACCTGAATTGATGCCACAGGATCAAATAATGCGAGAACCAATGGGTAAGGATGTAATTGTGAGGAATATGCTGCTAGAGAAGCTTATTGATGTACAAGTAACCATAAAATCAGAAGAGTTGCTTGAGCAGTGGTATAAGATTGTTTCATCCAAATTGATAACATATTTCCTTGATGAAGCTGTTCATCCTACGAGCATGAGGTGGATCATGACTCTTCTTGGTGTGTGTCTTGCTTCTTCTCCCACATTTGCCCTTAAGTTTCGAACTAGTGGTGGTTACCAGGGTTTGATGCGAGTTCTTCCAAGTTTTTATGATTCTCCAGACATATATTATATTCTATTTTGCCTGATATTCGGAAAGCCTGTTTATCCAAGGCTTCCAGAAGTCCGCATGCTAGATTTTCATGCCCTTATGCCGAGTGATGGATCTTATCTGGAGTTGAAATTTGTGGAATTATTGGATTCTGTGATTGCAATGGTGACATTTACATTCGATAGGTTGAGCACACAGTCTATGCTTGCTCATCAAACTGGTAATCTTTCCCAGGTTAGAGTGAGCCTTGTGGCAGAGCTTGTCGAGGGAGACACGGACATGGCAGGAGAGCTTCAGGGTGAAGCTCTGATGCACAAGACATATGCAGCACGTCTAATGGGTGGCGAGGCATCTGCTCCTGCTGTTGCAACTTCAGTCCTGAGATTTATGGTTGATCTTGCAAAGATGTGCCCTCAATTTTCAGCCATTTGTAGAAGGCCAGAATTTCTTGAAAGTTGCACTGACCTCTATTTTTTATGTGTTAGGTGTGTTCATAAATGTTTTTATTTGGTGTTTTTATATATACCTTTTCCTGGATGCTACTGTAGACCATGAATCTAGATTAGTTTGATTATGTTATATGCTTTACTCAATTCAAGCAATGATAAAGCTTGACCAACTATTGTCTTTTTGTTTTTGTTTCCTTTTTCTGGCTGGCTGTCGGGAGCTGTCTTACAGGGCAACTTATGCAGTGAAGATGGTGAAAACACTCTCCGAAAAGACAGAAGAAAAGAACTTGGTTGATTTTGATGACACCAGTAGTTCTCAAAATACATTCTCCAGTTTGCCTCATGAACATGAACAATCTGGCAAGACATCCATTACTATTGGGAGCTTTCCTCACAATCATGCAAGTACAAGTTCTGAAGATGTGCCTGTGCCTGAAAATTATGTGGCTGTCAACAAAGCAGAGATGAAGGCTACTAGTTCCAATGAGGATTTGAAACAACCAACACATGAAGACATCCCAACTGTTCACAATTTGGATGGTCCCAATGTTGACCAGGCATCTGCAACCTCAAGCTCACGTGAATTTACTCTTCGTAATGGAGGCAGTGGTATGGATCCCATTCAACCATCTGATACCCAGAGTTCTGCATCCCTTGCCATACCGGATTCTCCTGCCATATCTGAGAAGTCAATTTCACGAGTTCCTTTTACATCCTTTTCATCTCCAGTTGTTGCATTAACATCTTGGCTTGGAAGTGTGCACAACAATGAATCCAAAGCCTTCTTAAATGCCAATCCTTCCATGAGTAGTTCTGTTTCTGCTAATGAATTTGATCCATCTTCAGAGTTGAAATCTGGTTCTCAAGTGACATCCTCTGCAAACACATTTTTTGCTGTTAGTGCAAAGCTGCTGCTTGAAATTGATGATTCCGGCTATGGTGGTGGTCCTTGTTCTGCAGGAGCAACTGCTGTGCTTGATTTTGTGGCAGAAGTTCTCTCTGATTTCATAACTGAGCAGATGAAAGCAGTACCAGTTATAGAGGGTATCTTGGAAATGGTACCGCTATATTTGGATTCAGAATCTGTTTTAGTTTTCCAGGGCTTGTGCCTTAGTAGACTGATGAACTTTGTAGAAAGACGTCTTCTGCGTGATGACGAGGAAGATGAGAAAAAGCTGGATAAAAGCCGGTGGTCTTCAAATTTAGATGCATTGTGCTGGATGATAGTGGATCGCATTTATATGGGTGCTTTTCCTCAACCTGCTGCTGTCCTGAAAACTTTGGAGTTCTTGCTATCAATGTTGCAATTGGCAAACAAAGATGGCCAAATTGAAGAAATGGTTCCTGCAGGAAAGGGTCTTCTATCTATTACAAGAGGTGTCAGGCAACTTGATGCTTATGTATATTCTCTCCTCAAGAATACAAATCGTATGTTATTATATTGCTTTCTGCCATCATTTTTGGTTACAATTGGAGAGGATGATCTGCTTTCAAGCTTAGGTTTGCTCGTTGAACCCAAGAAGAGATTATCCTTGAACGATTCAGGAATTAATATCTGCTCAGTTTTACAGTTATTAGTTGCTCACAGGCGAATTATATTTTGTCCCAGTAATGTGGACACTGATCTAAATTGTTGTCTTTGCGTAAATCTAGCATCTCTTCTCCATGACGAAAGGAGAAATGTTCAGAACACAGCAGTTGATGTGCTTAAGTATCTGCTGGTGCACCGAAGGGCTGCATTGGAAGACCTGTTTGTATCTAAACCAAATCAAGGACAGCACATGGATGTACTGCATGGTGGTTTTGATAGATTATTAACTGGAAGTCTATCTGCCTTTTTAGAGTGGTTTCATAGTTCTGAACAGATGGTCAACAAAGTATTGGAGCAGTGTGCAGCCATTATGTGGTTCCAGTACATTGGTGGGTCAGCAAAATTCCCAACGGTGAGAATAAAAGGCCTTGAGGGATGTCGTAAGAAGGAAATGGGTAGAAGATCACGAGAAATTTCAAAGTTAGACTTAAAACACTGGGAGCAGGTAAATGAACGAAGATACGCATTGGAAATGCTTCGTGATGCAATGTCTACTGAGTTGAGAGTTATACACCAAGATAAGTATGGATGGGTTCTCCATGCCAAAAGCAAGTGGCAAACCCTTCTCCAACAACTTGTGCATGAGCGGGGGATATTCCCAATGCGTAGATCCTCTACTACTGAAGATCCTGAGTGGCAGCTTTGTCCCATTGAGGGTCCATATAGGATGCGTAAAAAGCTTGAGTGCTGTAAATTAAAGATTGATACCATTCAAGATGTTCTGGATGGGCAATTTGAACTAGGTGAATTAGAGCTATCCAAAGGAAAATTTGAAGATGTCCTTGATGTTTCTGATGGTGACTCTGAATCACTGCTCCATCTTTTGAATGACCATGCCAAACAGAATGAGTTTGATGGTGAGATCTATAGTGATTTTTTTAAAGAACCGGGCAGCATCAAAGGTGTAGGACCAGCTAAGAATGGATGGAATGATGATAGGGCAAGCAGTCTGAATGAAGCAAGTCTTCACTCAGCACTTGAGTCTGGTGTCAAATCTAGTACAGTATCTGCCCCAGTGTCAGAAAGCTTGAAAGAAAAGTCTGACCTAGGATCTCCAAGGTACTCATCTTCTAATAAACTGGATGAAGTCAAAGGCACAGGGGATAAATCAGAAAAGGAACTTAATGATAATGGGGAATATTTGATCAGACCGTATCTGGAGCCTCTTGAAAAGATTCGATTCAAATATAACTGTGAGCGAGTAATGGGTCTTGACAAACATGACGGAATATTTCTGATAGGGGAACTTTCTTTGTATGTAATTGAGAACTTTTACATTGATGATTCTGGGTGCATTTGTGAAAAGGAATGTGAAGATGAACTCTCTGTTATTGATCAGGCTTTGGGTGTAAAGAAGGATTTAAGCAGCAGTATTGATTTCCAGTCCAAGTCAACTTCATCATGGAGCACAATGGTGAAGACATACATTGGAGCGAGGGCATGGGGCAAGGAGAAAGTTGGTACTAATAGTAATCTGCCTCACCCTTGGCATATGTGGAAGCTTAACAGTGTTAATGAAATGTTGAAACGCGATTTTCAGCTTCGTCCTGTTGCTATTGAGATATTTAGCATGGATGGATGTAACGATCTTTTGGTGTTCCACAAAAAGGAAAGAGAAGAAGTCTTCAAAAATCTGGTTTCCAAGAATCTTCCGAGGAATAGCATGTATGAATCCTACATCTCATGGCCTCTCTCTCACTCTCTATCTCTCTCAATTTCTTTCTATTTTCAATCATGATAGTTTTACATTTTGTGCATGCTTTGTGATCAACATCCTTAATTCTTTGCCTTTGTCTTTTTCTATATAGCTACTATGTTAATATATAATATCAATGTAGAATGTTGGCTGCTCTGGCAAATCTGTAACTAGCTAACCTTGGACATAGGAAGGGGTGTGGCGTTGGATTTGTTTGAGTGTCTTGGATTGCCCATATCTATAGGTTGGTTTTATAAGGGGGATTTCTTATGTCTGCCAGTGCATCTTTGAAGTTTAAATAAGGCAAGAAAGTTGGTACCAACTTTCTGTAGTACTCGCCTTTTAGCATGATATTTTTGACTTGAGGTTGTTTAGCTTTTTTCCAACTTTGGATATCTTGTGTACCTGTACATGAAATTACAGTGGCACAGTTTTTCTGGAGATTTGTCAAGGACTTCATTTTGGTTGATCTAGTAAGGATCAGTTGGGATCTCTGACTGACTAAAAGTGGACAACATCATTTATTTTTGTCAAGAAACCATTCAATCCAAAAGCTTATTCTGCTGGATTAGGCCCAAAAATGGATCATATATTAAACTCTAACAATGTTATTCTTACTAGTTGAGAATTCCTTCTGGGTCATTTGGGCAATTAGATGTGAACTGCACCTGCTGAGAGAAGGGCTGGGTTGGAGGATGTTATCTTTAGTTCCACCAGAAAAGGGGATATTTGATTTAGGATGCACGAAAATATTACTCAAAGTTATGCTACTGTAAGCTGAAATTACAAAGTTTAATTTTACTTTGAAATTTGACTTGAAACAGGCAAGTGAGGTAAATTAACTCGCGTGTTTGTTTGACTTGGATATGAATTATTGATACAGATTCCATAACAGTACTGGCAGAATTGATGAAGGCAGAACTTAATGAAGTTACAGTGGGTTCATATTTAGAACTCTGCATGACTTTTGAATGATATGTTTGTAAATATATCTACAAAGATTAGTAGGGTATGTTGAATCACTTTCTTGCTGAGACAATTTTTTCTCTCAGCATCTATGTTCCTATGAATTTGGTTATTTGCTTCATATAATTGAGATCCAAGTTTTACTCTGACGCTATGTCATATTGCCAGTTACTGCTTTCTTTTCTAAAATATATATGCCCAGTATTTGCACTTCATTATTTCTTCCTTGCTTTAGGCTGGATACTACAATTTCTGGATCAACAAAGCAAGAAAGTAGTGAGGGCAGTCGTCTATTCAAGACAATGGCTAAATCCTTTTCAAAAAGGTGGCAAAATGGAGAAATAAGCAATTTCCAATACATCATGCATCTCAACACCTTGGCTGGTCGTGGATACAATGATCTCACCCAATATCCAGTTTTTCCTTGGGTTCTTGCAAATTATGAGAGTGAAAATCTTGATTTGTCTGATCCAAAAACTTTCCGTAAGCTTGAGAAACCAATGGGCTGTCAGACAGCCGAGGGAGAAGAGGAATTTAAGAAAAGGTTAGTCTTCGTGGGAATATTGTGTGGTCCTTAATGTTGGTTTATTTATTTATTTTTAATTTTCTTCTCTCTCTATTCAGATATGAGAGCTGGGATGATCCTGAAGTTCCCAAATTTCATTATGGTTCTCATTATTCTAGTGCTGGAATTGTCCTCTTCTATCTTCTGCGCCTGCCACCATTTAGTGCAGAGAATAAGAAGCTGCAGGGTGGCCAGTTTGATCATGCTGACCGTCTTTTCAATAGTGTTAGAGATACTTGGCTGAGTGCAGCTGGGAAAGGCAACACTTCTGATGTTAAGGAATTGATTCCAGAATTCTTCTACATGCCAGAGTTCCTGGAAAATAGGTTCAATCTTGACTTGGGAGAGAAACAGTCAGGAGAGAAGGTTGGCTTAGCATCTGCATGTGCAAAGATTATTCTTTCAATTGATCTCTTTGTTATGAGTTGCTGATACAAAATAATGGGCCATGCCTTTTTTTTTTTTAAGCATAAAAATGTTAACGTCTTACTTATCCCCCCCCCAAAAAAAAACCCGTTGATATCTGAGGTTTTACCCTTTTTTGTGACCCAGGTTGGTGACCTAATCTTACCTCCATGGGCCAAAGGCAGCACTAGAGAGTTCATTAGAAAGCATAGGGAAGCACTGGAATGTGATTATGTCTCAGAAAATCTGCATCACTGGATAGATCTCATATTCGGATATAAACAGAGGGGGAAGGTGTGTTGAGATTCTTAACTATGTTGCTAAGCATCAGCAAATTCGTTTTCTTTTTGAGGTTGATCTGATTTTATCCTTGTGGACTTAAAAAATATAGCAGATTTATTGTTTGTGCTTTGACCAAATATTTTCGTTGTGTTTTGCACAATGGTGCACAATATTTCAGTTTTCTACACCAATTCAAATTCTTTTAAATATAAGTTGCTTTTCATTGTTTTGTTGGAGCGGATTTTTGGTTCCTGCCTACTTCTCTTCTACTTGCAAGTGCATTCACCTGTGCTTACAAATCTCTTATGGTCATTGCTGCTACTCTTCACTGTTATCAAGCATAGAACTACATTGCTGGTGATTTACAAGAAAAAGAGATCTTTGCTTAAATTTCAGAATATGCATCTTTTCCCCAGTTTATTGTTGATTTATGGTCCAATTCTGTGCTTGCATTATTTATAATGGACCGAAAATTGTGGAGCTATCAATCTAGTGTTGCATTTGGAATTGGTTATTTGGTTGTTTCTTGATGAAATTTCCATTTAGTAACCTTTTACTGACTTGTGAATTACATCAACCTTGATTTGCTTCCATTATAAGCTTGTTGCTGTCATCTTTGTGCAACTGCTATTATATCTTTCTTCTGTGGTTTCTGCTAGATGAATGTCTTCGGTTCCATTTGCTGGTTTCAGTATAAAAAATGAAAAAAGAAAATGTTTGAAACTTCTATAAAATGCACTGGTACATATCATTACTTCATGATCGCATGGCTATAACTCCTATTTTCCTGGCTAAGTACTAGTATTTGCATTATTGACAGGCAGCGGAAGAAGCTGTGAATGTTTTCTATCACTACACATATGAGGGGAGTGTGGATATAGACTCAGTTACAGATCTTGCAATGAAAGCCTCCATTTTGGCACAAATCAATCACTTTGGCCAAACTCCCAAGCAACTTTTCCTCAAACCTCATGTGGAAAGGCGGTCAGATAGAAGGCTGCCTTCTCATCCTCTCAAGTACTCCTCTCATCTTGTTCCACATGAAGTACGCAAGAACTCATCTGCTGTAACTCAAATTGTGTCCATCAATGAGAAAATTCTTGTGGCAGGGATGAACAATCTGCTTAAACCTAGAACATATACCGAATACGTTGCATGGGGATTCCCAGATCGTAGCTTGAGATTTATGAGCTATGATCAAGATAGACTCATTTCAACGCATGAGAATCTTCATGAGGGTAATCAGATTCAGTGTACTGGTGTCAGTCATGATGGTCAAATTTTGGTCACAGGAGGTGATGACGGGTTGCTTTGTGTTTGGAGAATCAGCGATGATGGCTCTCGTGTTTTACGGCGCTTGCAGTTGGAGAAGGCACTTTGTGGTCACACAACTAAAATCACTTGCATTCATGTTAGTCAGCCATACATGCTGGTTGTGAGTGGATCTGATGACTGCACTGTTATCATGTGGGACCTCAGCTCCTTGTCTTTCGTTAGGCAGCTACCAGAGTTTCCAGTGCCAGTTTCAGCAATTTATGTGAATGATTTGACTGGGGAGATTCTGACGGCTGCTGGTATTCTGCTTGCTATATGGAGCATCAACGGGGACTGCCTTGCAGTGATCAACGCATCTCAACTGCCATCCGATTCCATTCTTTCAGTGACAAGTTGTACATCATCAGATTGGCTGGACACAAATTGGTACGTGACAGGTCACCAGAGTGGAGCCGTTAAGGTGTGGCACATGGTCCACCAGTCCAATCAAGAGAGTGGTCTGAGTAAAGCAACCCCCAATTTGACCGGCGGGCTAAATTTAGGTGATAGGGTACCAGAGTACAGGTTGGTTCTCCACAAGGTATTGAAGTTTCACAAGCATCCCATTACTGCCCTTCATCTCGGCAGTGATCTGAAGCAGTTACTGACGGGGGATTCTGGTGGGCGTCTTATCTCATGGACACTACCAGATGAGAGCTTGAGGTCGTCCTTTAATCAGGGGTGAGGATGGGATATATATGTTATGTGTGTTAGTTATTCTTCTTCAAAATCCATTTGACAGTTTTTTCAGTCTGTCTATGGCAAAGAAAGCGCGCACTGCAAGTTCACTGTAAGAGTGCTAGAGGAACCAAGGCAACAAACGGAACCCAAACCAGGGCACGGGGCGAGCCTGGGATTGAAAAGGAGAAACAAGAAGAAGGAAGACGAAAATCTTTTGCAATCCGGTGAATATTGAATGCTTAGTAAAGCGCGAATATGAGACGAGCACGAGTTGATCAACATGCTACACGGTTTATTTGCTCGGTAGCCTGAGGTTGTGGTTCGTGAAGGCAGAGAGACCGGAAGGCTATGTTTCTTGTTGTATTCCGGGTGCTTGACGGAGGAAATTTTGAGTTCGCATGAGCGTCAACCGGTTTTATTGCCGTGTACATAGATTCAATAACTAACAGTGTGTAATGGAGATGTATGGAAAATGAATGTGCCAGGAAAGGGGTATTGCACGGAAGCCATCCGGCTATAGGAGTAGGGGCGATTAAATGACTGTCTATTCATTGTGGCTAAAATTCATTTTGCATAGTGCAAAGGGGCACACGGTGCCCATTTCTTGTCTTGCTGACCCTCCTCTCTCTTACTCCCCCCCCCCTTGTCTCTCTCTCTCTCTCGCTAATCAAAATATGTGTAATTATTGGGTAGCAACTAGCAAGCGATTCCGAGCATATTGATGCCATTTCGACTGCCTATACTCGATACTTTTCCTTGGCAAAGAAGAAAGTATTAGATGCTGGATGGCCAGTTTGACAAAAAAAAAAAAAGCTAAAAAAGCCTATGCACTCGGATAACAAAGTAGAGGAGAGGAATCCATTGTACTCCTGCATTCCACTACTCCAGCGCCACTCCACCTACCGTCTTCAGAGACCCACCTCCTGTCAAAGCCCATCAAAATCATGCCCACATAATTGAAAACAACGCGGGACTTGTTCCGTGCTTTTGAGCCTGTTTTTACGAATGGGAAATGTGGGTCCACTTGGGCTGCAGAGGCACTGTTTGGTGAAATGCGCGCGCGAACTATTTTTTATTGGAATTCTACAATGGATGCGTGCATACGCACCGCGCTCTTTGAAATGTATGGGGAGATGCGTATTTTGGGCATTCCTCTCGATTCTCGCACCTTTTTTAAACCTTGCCGTGCAGTTCAGCGTGGGTTGCTAATTCTCGGTCTGGCTATAAAATTTGGATAGATGCCAGAACATTGCAGTGCAGGAGCTCTTAGGGTTGGATCTAGAGAATCCAGGGAATCGTGCGTTTGAATCAAATATTTTTGTTCTGCCAGTGGTAGGTGGAGAGTATAGGAGGAGTAAAATTGAAAATGGAGGGTTTGAAGAAAAGTCCTGGTTGTAGTTGGACTGAAGGGGCCTTTTATTCATTTTTTTTTTTTTGCCAAAAATATTAAAAAAGAGAAAATAAAGATGTTGTCATGTTGGGCTGGAAAAGGGCTGTTGAAAATAGGACAGAGTAACTGAGTTGGTAAGAAGACGACGAAAGTCAGGCAAAGTCTAAAACATCCAGAAGGAAAAAAGTTCATGGTCGCTGGGCCATCCAAAACATTAATAAAGAGGTCCTATCGCCAGCAAGCCGAGGGTAGAGAAGAGGTTTCTTTCTGTAATCTCTCTAACGAATGCCACTGTACAGTCGGCACTAAAGAGAGGAGGATCGCTACGCTCCCAGTAAATGCACCGTAACAAATTATAGTTTTTTAAAAATTCAACTGGACTCTGACCAAAAAAAAAAAAAACAAAAAAGAATTTAGTAGATTATCAATCCGATTGTTGATTTGATAGTTGGATTAATGGGTCGATTATTCTTTAAAAGATAATTAATATTTTTTATTATATAAAAATACATACAATATTTTAAATATCCTGTTTAGGATATATATAATTGACTTTTATATTATATTAATTATATATATTTAAATTTATCCAATCCTTCTAGCTGGTCAAAGAAATCGAATATAGGGTTAGGAGACCAAACGACGCGCGAGGCGCACTGAGGTTCCTTTTCCCATCGTTTTCGTTTTTCTTGGTAATGTAGGTTGTCCACATGTGTACAGACCTACCAGTCTATGAGATCTGGGGGGAATCCGTTGGGACGTAATGGTAGCGTACTAGCTTGTCCTTTGCAGGCCTCCAAAAATGAATTGTCAAAAAACATGCTAAGCATTGCAGTAAGTCAAAATAATTTATTATTTATATTCATCAGTCAACAAAGAACCTGATATCAACTCAAAAAATGACTTCTCCTCTCTCTCTCTCTCTCTCTCTCTCTATCTCTCTCTCTCCCCCCGGCCCCCCCAAGGTGGTCATACGCCAATTTGTTGATCTTTTTTCAGAATGAGATGAATGAGATAAATTTTCTAGGTTTTACATTTGATGGGTTGTTTTTATTTAGTTAGTTAAATGTGACGCACACAATATCTTTTGATATTACATTATTGTAATAAAAATGGGAAGACAAGATTATGCAAAATTCATTTATATGTAAATATTTGCATAAAAAAGTAATAGCTATGTGACTAGGCTTCTCTTGTCACGATGAAGAAAGGGTCTGTTGTTATGGACACCAGAACTTAACGATCACATGACAGGGCCCTGGGGACTATCCATTGCAGATAAAGCAGCAAAAAAAGAGGAAAGATTGGTTAGGCTTGTCTCGATGGATGGGAAGCAGCATTAAAATCTCCTGAATATGAAATTGACAACTGAATATGAACAAACAAAAGGAGGAAAAAAAATGCAACAAGAGAGAGAGAGAGAGAGAGAGAGAGAGAGAGAGAGAGACCCAACTCGCAACTCACCACTGTCAAGTGAACTTGTTTGCTAGGCGCATGCCAGGCAACCAGGGGCAAGTAATCCCAAAAAACGATAACAATAATATTTGCATTGAAATACTAAACTACAAATATTGAATTCAATAATTGTCCCAGTCCCAGCATCTACTTCTGCGCCTGCGGGCATGACACCTGTGGATGATCTTTAAAAATAACTGTGTAGTCCACAGTTTAAAAATAACTGTGATGTGTGGTGGTGCTCTCATCAGGTCAAGCCACCCGTCCCTGCCATATGCCGCCCTATATTTCTACCATCTGTGATCCCTACTACTCCTTCTCACTGTCATACACTATAGTCTTTCCAGCTATTCTGCTGCTATCCACTCTCTCTCTCTGCCACCCCCTCTTAGCTGGCTCCGTCTTACTTCTTTAATTTCACTGTTTCCGCAAAGGCGGGTCTCTCGTCTCTTAATGGTACTCCATGCCTAACAACTTAACGTCTGCCTCAAAGGCCCTCTATATATTTATCTAATTCCTGGCTTCTGTAACTCTAGGGTTTCCTTCCTTTTATCTTCTTCACCGATTTTGTGTTCCCCTCGATTTGAAAATTGTTTTCTTTTCCTTCTCCTTATCTGCATTTTTTATGGTTCTGCATTTCATTTCTTTCCTGTGTCTAAGTAATCCTAAGTCTTATTTCTGAAACTGAGTGGCCTACCTGTAAAATCCTAAAATGTCATTCCGTTCTTCTCTTTATTTCCATTTCTTGATTCAGAACAATTTGCATCTTCTATCAAATTCTCTCATTTTTTGGAGGCTACATATTTTTACGAATAATTAAAAGAATTTTACATGGTTCACGTTCCAGCCTTTTGTCTTCGCATTCCTATTATTTTCCCCTTTCTTCTTTAAGGTTGTGCATCGTGTTCTCTTCCTTTCATCGGTTTCAATCCATGGTAATCATTGGCCTTCTTTTTCTTTTATTTAATTTTTCAAAGCTGAACAAGCTCGTCTATCACAGAATATGAAAACCCCTTATAGTCTATTATATTCTTAATAGCAACGGCCAAGTAGTTGACCCTAGTTGGAAAAGTTCGCAAGGGAAAAAGTGAAGCTGCCAGCGTGATCTAGCTTCGGCTAGAGAGATAAAAAGGGCTAACCTTGGTTAGGTCATGCTGTGGCAGCCTCACTTCTTCCTGTTTGGGGACCCCAAGGATCCTTCATCTTTCACATCCCAATGGAACAGGGAAAAACACACTTTCAAAAAAAAAAAAAGAGAGAGAAATGTCGAATCACTGTAAGTATGCAGTCCTCCCCATAGTTTCTTTGCTTATCTAGCATGCGTTTACTAGCAACGTTTTCTTTTACATTGTGTTTTCCTTGTCCTTTTGCTTCTGCTTTTGCATCCTCCACCATGGTGTTTTGACGCAAGGGAAAGGAGAAGTTAAAATTTTATTTGCTATTTATATTGTTTTTTAATCCATGTACTAATGCAGTGACATCCAATATTTAGATTCTGTAAGCATCTTAGGTGGGTTTGCTGAAATAAAAGGCTACTAAGAGAATGAGTCCAAGGGTTGCATCTGCCGGAAACTTTAGTTGCACAGGGAAGTTCATTTGTTAAGCACGAGATACTCTACTTGTGCAAGGCTTACCAGGGAAATATAGGAAATTCTTGCAACCTGCAAATGAATTTCTGTGAAACAAAAGATTGTGACATATTTTCCCCCCAAGTGTTTATAATATGTAAAGAGTGAGATTGAATTTTAGGTCTCTCCGGTTTCGAAGTTTATGTTCTTTATTCTGCTTGAAGATTAATACCGTGGAGAAAGTTCTGCTTGAGAGGATGTGCTATAACATTTCTCAAGGACATCTAATAACTAGTAGTTTAAATTTTTATTTTTAAAATTTTAAATTTTAATCTGAAAATAGTATAAGTTTCATGAAAATAGGAAGATCGTTCTCACTCAATGTCCTCCTTATAAGCCTTCCTAACGAATAATAACAACAATAATAATAACTACACGACAGTTGTATGATTCTCTCTTCTCCAAGCAGGAATAAAATTTCCTTGTATGTAGACCGAAATATGGCCCCTTTCAAAACCTACGAGGCAGCAAAATGAGAAGCAAGCGATGGCACAGTTCGATAAAATTACCAATAAAATCCATAATCTTCCAGCGAATTATAAAATATCTTTAATTTGATTTATTTGAAATATAAATTAATTTAATCTAATATGAAATATAAAAAATAAGTAAGAAGTTAATTTTGAAAAAAGTAATTTAATTTATATAATAAAAAATTACGTATTATATTACATTATATTAAAAAATATAAATAAAAACAATGGGCAATAAGGTAGCTTGCCTCCGTAATTGGGGTGAATGATCGAAAATAGACACGGGTGTATTCAAATCCCAGAAAAAAAAATGTTTATATATTAATTAATGTAAGTCCAGATGCTCTATGTCGGCCACCAACGGTTCCAATGGTTCGTAATTTTCGAAGGGTAAGAGGAAGGCCTTTTATAACAAACTACATATTCATACGCGTCATTGTCCCTGTGGGACCAAAAAAGAAACGATGAGAAAAAGCATAAGAACGAAAGTGACTCTGGATATTAGGGCTTCGTCTGTAGTAATGAATCTGGTCGGCCTTCTCTGTAATACGGTGAGGTGAGGTCATGAGCCGCCTTTCTATAACAAATTATCTCACAACTGGACCGACCTCTCCGCAACCGAATGGCATGGTGTTCATATGCACGGGCAATATACACACAGAGAGACATATCCCCTCCTCACCGAAACAATGTAAAGATACGAGGAATGAAAGGGTATCTAGGCAAAAAGCCCTAGGTTTTACCAATATGAGAAAGAAAGAGAGAGACGCGATTTTGTCATTTCCACCCTCTTGTATCTAACTGTTTTAAGCAAAGGCACATTAAAGGTGTAAAGATTTTTCAACAACTGTTAGTAACTTTTATCAAACAGCACTATTGAAATTGTACAAGAAAAAAGATTTTTTTTCTCTGCTTGAAAAATAAAAAAGAAACAAACAAAGATATATTTAAGTAACCCTCCACTCCAAATTTGCCTGACAGCTATAAGCGCTCGTTGCATCTCCCTGTAAAACCGACTGAAAGACTCGTTTGGTTTGGGTAAACACATGATAACACAACCCATAGTTCAAATTCATACTAAAATTAGACGAAAAAAAAAAAAAAAAAGAAGGATGGCTCTATATTGACCTTTGCTTTCTTTCTTCTCTCTCTCTCTCTTTTTTTTCCTTCTAATGATACATTAATTTTGGCGTGAGTATGATGGTGGATTCTTACAAAAATAGCAAGATATCCCTGTTAGCGATTAAGAAGCAGAGTTTCTCCTGCCTAAAGTGCAGATGTGGCAGTGAACTCTATATATTTTTTATTTTTTGAAATTTAAAAACTTTTTTTCTATATATATATATAATGTGTAAGCATGTTCAAACAAATATATAAAATGCTGTTTTTAATAACTTGCCTGTAAATTATACTATACTCATTTACAAATTTATTTTACTTATTTGCATATTATCACTGAAAATTTTAACTTTCAAAAAAGACATTTTTTTTTTTAAAGAAAGGGAGCCCACTTGACCATTCTTTTTATTGCCTCTAAATCGTAGTCTGATACGGTAGGAAGTCCTTGGTTTTGATGAAGGCTTTTTTTAAATCTACCGTATCTAACTAAATAGTATGAAACTAGCAGAACAATAAAAAAAAAAAGGAAAAGGGAATTAAAGCGCTTCAAAATTAAAATTGACTATTAATTACATTACGTTGGAGATGATAACAGGAAACCCATTAGTTATTAACAATTAAATTTGAGATACTAATAGGCTTTTAGGCAATTTGTAAACTACCTGGCTCCATTAATGACCCTTTTTTTGTTTTTATTTGAGATTAGTTGAAATAGGGAGTGAGAACTTAACTGTGAGTAAAATTTAAAATTTCATCCTAAATTTTTAAATTTAATGATCATTAAATTATATTAATAGTTTAGATGACCATTTATTTTTATCAAATTACAACCCGACCCGCACCAAGCACAAAAACAATCTAGATTCGGAATGGCCCAATTGCAACCTTCAGCCCAAAAAGAAAAAGAAAAACCTTATAATCTGTTGGAGTCGAGTCTTGGAGAGGAGTGGTCGCGATCTCGCTCTCTCACTTCTATTTTCAACCCGTTTCTAACGTTGGGACAAGATTCATTTTTCTCGATTCGGTATCTTCAGCATTTGATTTCCGCGCGAGCTCCGTTCGGGGGAGAAGGTACTCTTGACTGTTGACGGTACGGAGATGTATATACGACGCCATGTTAGTTACGCCAGTACCCGTTTGGTCTGCGAACAAACTTGCTGTGCAAGATAGTCATGCCACAGGAAGCATAAATTTGCTGCTTCCACTTGAGGAGGTTGGTTGGTTCTATCCCCACTTGAGTCTATTTTGCTTCGTCTTCCCATTTATTTATGCAGTTGCTAATCAAAGCATTGGAAAATTGGATGGTAAAATAAAATTGAATGCAATTTGGCAAATTCTTTAATCCGTGCACATCTTTATTTCGGTTTTCGACAAACCAACACAGAGCTGATGATTCGCTTGCTGAGTTGATGGTTCAAGTCTAACATGATAGAACTTCCTCACAAGAATTTAACTCACTTAAGAACTTCAGCTTCTTCCGCGGGGGAGTCTTGGGGCAATGGTGATATTGTCTTCTTCGTGAATGGAAGATCACGGGTTCGAAGCATGGAGTTTTTGCCTCTTCGCAAAAACAAGAAAGGCCGGCCCAGGAGAAAACACAGTGCATTGAGGAATGCCCCTTTAAGTCACTTCCGTTGGAGAATGGAAGCAGAACGCATGGCCATTTTGAGAAGGGATAATAGCCTGTTGACGAAAAGGAGGAATGATTCTCCGGAAACAGGTATAAGTTTGAAAACAAACCCGATTGGCCATGATACGGATGCAATGGCAATACAAAGCAACCATTGCCACCAATTCAGCCTCTCGGTATTCGCAAAATTCTCTAGGAACTCCACCATCACGACCTGAAGAACAATAGTTATGCCCACAATTCCAAGGAACAAATGGTTCTTGTGAATGCCTTCGAACACATTTTGCTTTTCCAGTTTCCTTGCGTTGAATTCATTGAAAACTTGGCAGAGCACGAAAGTATTAAAAATTAGTGTATCGTTTACCTCTGCACTCACTTCAAAGATAGACTCGCCTCTAAATTGTAAGATCAGGAGGACTGCTATCTGGTAAAAAGCTTGAGCAAGAAGATTTCTCCACATAATCCTTGTTATGAGGGGCTCAGTTCGTCCCACAGGCTGCCTTTGCATAAGCTCATCAGTGGGCCTCTCTGTCGCTAGTGCCAGAGCTCCCAGTGAATCCATAATAAGGTTGACCCACAACAACTGTACTGCCGTTAGGGGAACCTCGCCAGCAGAAACCGCTGCAATGAAGTTGATCACAAGTGCTGCAACATTCACTGTCAGCTGAAATTGGATAAATTTTTGGATATTATTGTAGACGCATCGTCCCCACCTTAAAACTGTAACGACAGAAGTGAAATTATCATCCAAAATAACGATATCTGAGCACCCTTTAGCAACCTCCGTGCCTTGGATGCCCATGGACAGTCCTAAATCTGCTTCTTTCAATGCAGGCGCGTCATTCGTTCCATCCCCTGTGACTGCAACAACGTGACCTTTCTCTTTCAAACATTGTACCATCAGAAGTTTATCAAGGGGCGAGGACCTTGCCATCACGCAGATTTCATCAACCCTCTTCATTCTCTGTTCATGTGTGTAGTTTCGAAATTCATGGCCTTCAACTACTTGTCCACTATCTTTGTTACTGTCCAGCTTTAGTATTCCACATTCTGTAGCTATAGCTTTTGCGGTGAATACATTGTCTCCTGTAATCATTTTAATCCCCACTCCCGCAGATTTACAGACTTCCACAGCTTCCCTGGCCCGGGGTCGACATGGATCCTTGAGACCAACTATCCCTAGCAAACTCAAACCATCTTCTTGAAGACTTTGTTCTGTGTTGTCTTCAGGGCGGGCCTCCATTTCTTCCTCGCCAATGTTTTTGTGCGCAAAGGCAATGCATCGGAGGCTACTAGCTGCCATACCTTCGACTGTTTTTCCAATTTTGCTTCTTGCATCTTCATTTAAGGACTTCTTCATTCCATTGCTTTCATAATAACTTGAACACTTGGCTAGTATCATCTCAGCAGCTCCTTTCCAATGTATATGAGTACTGTTGTCAGCCATTTTCTTTATTGAAACTCCACTTCGTTTTTTCTCTGAATTGAAGGTTTCGACACGAAGAATAGTATGTTTTTGCTTCAATTCTCCTATGTCCATATCCATTTCAGACACAGCCCATGACAAAATTGCTTTTTCCGTCGGACTGCCTGAAATCTCGGGTGAAGATTCTGATGCAGATTTGTAGATGCTACCTGCAGTGTTTAACCCAACTCCTTGGTGAAACAAATCAAGGACAGTTGGATCTATTTCTTTGTAAGATTTTCCTTCAATAGATTCTTGACCAAGCCAGAACTTGACCACTTTCATTTGATTCAGTGTCAGCGTGCCTGTTTTGTCAGTACAAATAACCGTGGCTGACCCCATGGTTTCGCAAGCGGAGAGTTTTCTGACCATAGCTTGATCAGCCATCATTCTCTTCATAGAGAAAGCTAGCGTTAGCGTGACTGCCAATGGCAAACCTTCAGGAATTGCGACGACGACAATAGTGACTGCAGCAGCAACAATGCGTACTACTGCATTTAAAACATCTCCTGTATTTGTTCTGCCACGCTTGTACTCCGTCCGTCCAAAATCATCTTTTGTATTTCCAGTGAAATAACGAATTAACATGACAACAAGGACTAGTACAGCAACTGAAAGCCCTATCTTCCCAATAGAGGAAGTTAGCTTGTCTAGCCGAGCCTGTAATGGCGTCCGCTCCCCGGACTCCCGAGATATGCAGCTCATCATTTTGCCCCATGCAGTACTCATTCCAACAGCTGTCACGAGCATTCGAGCATAACCATCTGCTACCTTGGAGCCAGACAACAAGAAAGGGTCTTTAGCAGAATCCACTCCCACATGCTCGCTCTCTCCGGTCATGCATGACTCATCCACTAGCAAGGAATGTCCATCCACGAACAAGCCATCAGCAGGAATTTGGTCGCCAATGTTCAAGAAGACAATATCTCCAACAACGATGTTGAATATCGAGATTTGTTGTCGTCGTCCATCTCTTAAAACATCAATACTGATATTGTCACTTATTTTGGAGAGCTTGTCAAATTGCATCTCCTGCCTAAAATTGCTAAAAGCAGAGACCACGACGACCAGAAAGACAGCCATGATAATGCTCCCACCTTCGTACCAGCCTTCCTGGGAGCCATGTTCATTGATGCCAAAACCAAGCGCGAGAGCAGCACAAACCAGCAGGATAAGAATGGTGGTGTCTTTGAAAGCATCCAGCACGAAAAATAGAAACCTCTTCGGAGGCGGCTTATGGTAAGTGTTTGGACCGAACACCTGACGTCGTTTAACGATCTCCTGATCGGCGTCATTGATTCCGGTCTCTATGTTTGCCCCAAGAGCGGTGGCAACACCTTGAACCCCGCCAAGCCGTTCAAGAGCTGTCAAGTTTTTGTCCCTCGCCAATTCAGTAAGTGTCTTTCGATCAACAACAGGGACTTCGGAAATTAAAACAGGATCTTTATTACGATAGTCTGAACTGACTGGTTCTATATCAAGCGCAGTGTAAGGAATGGAATGCAAGATACTGGAGGGATGGTAAATAATTTCCCCGGATACCATTTTCCTGACAAGTGAAAGCATTGTCCTGGCAGAACAGATCGTCAAATATGCAATGCGCCATCTCTTTTGGGCCTTGACGGCGGATGCCAGCAGTGCCCTGCTGTCGACCTGTGACTGCTTGCTGCTTGTCATGGTTTCTTGGGGGTTTTTTGTTTGTATAATTTGCGAGGAAGTGGGAGAGAGAGGGGTTTTTGAACTCAAAAGAGTTGATAAGGGATATGTCGGGGGTAGAGAATACTGGTCTAGAACCTCATTTGCTTGAAGGACATTACCCTGGAGCTGCTTTTATAGACGATTCAGTGGACCAAAGTACACATATTGTCATTATTTTATCTATAGGAGCTAGAAAAGTATTGCTATTGCTTTAAGAATATTTATTACTATTGATATCAAGACTTAAAACCTGTTTTTTGGTTGGGGGGGGGGAGAATAACACACATTTTAGTGGCTATAAAACAACTGTGCCTTTCTATTTGGCACTTGACTGATGATTCAAGTAATGTTGCAAGAGGGTAACAAGCAAACGGGGGCACGGATCAAAAGTATATTCAAACACCATCTAACGCTAGCCAAAAGGCAACCTACCAGTTGTCCAAACTAGACGTTCACATTGAACTGCTCATCGTCCGTCCAGTAGGATGAAAAAGGATACTTGGGCACGAACTATCTTGGAGAAGGCGTTTCCAGCCTACTTTCTATGACTAGTATAAAAGCACCGTTTTATGCGTGGCACATGCCATGCCATTTGTTGCTCAACGCTCCTTGGTGGAGATTCATCCGTTTTGATTTGGAAAGATGGAGATAACAAGAGATTCACGTGAAACTCACTCAGTAATTTAAGAAAAAGTTATAGCGTTATGGTATGGCTGCTGCCCTCCATTGCACTAAAAAGCCTTAAAACTAGTTAGATTCACTTGGGAATACATAATAAGCACACAAAGATGGACTAATTTTATTTCTTTTGTTGTTATAAATTAATAAAATTAACAATAAAAAATTATTTAAATATTTTTTGTAGTTACCATGTCTTTAGTATTTTAATGTTATCATCTTAGAATTCAAACGTCCATCCAAAAAAGAAAGACTTAAATAACCGCAAACACGTGTAGTTTGGATTGGAATAGAATTCAACTATACAGTCCAAAGACCCAAAGAGAAAGGAATCGTGCTATGCAAATCCCTGGCTTTTTCCTGCCCACTCCTGACAGGCTTCATGCCACACGAGGTACGAAATTATTTACAATGACTTGCAAGAACTCTAAAGAAAAAGAGTTAACAGCATAAAGAGACCAAAAAAATAAAAAACACACCAAGCCAATAAATTAGTAGAGTAAAGTTGATTTTTCCATGCATTTTAAATTGTTAGTGCAAAGAATGACCGTGGAATTCAGACGGCTGACTGGAGAATTCACTAGTATTTTCAGCGGATTGGGGCGCTTGTTGATCCAGTCCAGACCAGACCAAACTCTTCTACGCATGTTACAAATTTTCATATGTAAAGTCTAATTAACTTTCGCTTCAATTCCTTAGTTGAACATCGCTGTCCAAAAGTATATGATTTGAGACGACTTTGGAATGTGAGGCACAGTTTCCAAAAGATCGCCGCCCAATTTAAAGGCGCGACTTTCGCACCCGTACAGCGGGAGGAAGTTGCCTGGTAATTTCCGGTGAAAGTTGCTTTGTTAAAGAAGCCAAGAATTTCATACTTTTTGTCAGTTGGGTATGGCTGCTAGGAAAGCAAAACTTCATTTCATAGAGCCGGACGAGACAAGTGGACCATACCAATCTGACCAGAGCTCATTAAGTAATTAAGGAACTCTGTTGAAGAAACAACGAATTAATTATCCCAACAACCGTTGAATGAGGAAATTTACCTGTTAATTTCATGCAGGGGGTCCGGGCTGCACAAGCAGATGTTAACAAAAGAAAATTGCTTTTTCTTTAAAAAAGAAAGAAAGAAAGAAAGAAAGAAAGAAAAGGGCAGAAAAAAATCCAAGCGAACTTGCCTGATAATTGAACCAGCCAACTTGTGAGATCATGTCCAACATTTCAAATTCAAATTGCACACTTCCCGGAATGAACATTTAATAGCCATCAGGGCAACTTCCGAGCGCGTTCCATGTCCATAACCTTCTCTTGTGAGAATTGACTCTAAATTTTGTTTTTTTGGCTTCTTTTGACCACCAGAACTGACTCAAGATGGATGGTTGCTAATTCTAAAGCGTCCTTTTCACGAGGAAACTTACAACGAATTTCCTTGGCGTGATAAACGATGTCTGAGTCTACACGCAAACATTAACAGGTACATCGACAACAATAAGCGTGCAGAACATGATTTCTAATTTACCGCGTGGGGAAGTTAAGTCAGATTGAGCGTGAATCGTACGTGGACGATAGTAAGTTTTTTATTTTTTATTTTTTATTTTTTCTCTCCGCTCGGGCCAATCTTCCACCCACTCGGCTTCCTGTATTTAAAGTTATTTGTGTAGTAGCTACTCCACCAATGATACTATTGTTCCGTATCATCAAAGGGTAAGGGAGAAAAATCCGGAGAGAATACACAAGGGCCACACTCAAGCTACACCAGCTCCTCTCTAGCCTCCTTCTCGTCCTGACTCGAGTTTCCCGATTGCCACTTGGACGTCGGATAGACAAGGTTACCTGGAATCCG
This sequence comes from Bruguiera gymnorhiza, assembly GCA_020883675.1. NCBI lineage: Eukaryota > Viridiplantae > Streptophyta > Magnoliopsida > Malpighiales > Rhizophoraceae > Bruguiera > Bruguiera gymnorhiza. The sequence goes on from JAIRCJ010001053.1 coordinate 952,774, forward strand.
TTCTAGCTGAATCCATTGCAGCCCAATTATTTAGGCCACGGTGGAAATGAAACGAGTTCAGGTCGGGTCAGGCCCAACAAAACGACAAGATGGGTTGACCTTGCGCTTAACGGCCAGCCTGCAGGTATATAAAAATCCATCCGCTCTGCCTTTTTCTCCATTATTGATACGGCCCAATGAAATAACAAGAGTTGGTGTTGACTAGGTACCATGGCGGGATAAGTTTAATTGTTAAATCAGTAATTTTTTAACATTTTAAATTTCAATCGATAAATTCAAAAATGTCCGATGGACGTCTTTCCTTGCACCTTGCCGCTTCCTCTGATAGTTTCAGTTAAACGGATAAGGATAATTACTTCTGCCATCTCATTTTCTTTTTGTTTTTCCGTTACTAAGAGGTAAGTAAATTCACCAAGAAGTGTTAATTTGCAAATCAGAATTCCTTGACACAATTCGACAAACACCTGATGCGCAAACGACATCCTCTCAGAGTCTCGAACCCGAAAACAACTAACTTCAGGCAAAAACTGGTTGCACTTTTATCGCATTCAGAAATGAATATGAACACGTTTTGGAAACAACCAACTTCAAGCAAGCTCATCCGTGCAACTCCCTATAAAGACATATTTATTAACATTTTCTGAAGAGCTTCACAGGCCAAGATCAGTCTTTTGTTAACAGCCTCAAGCACTAAAGAACTGATTCCAGCCCCCACGCGCATCTGAAAGCAAGCATTTTTTACGAGTGGATCATCGGAGTTTCCGATGAGAAGGCATGCGAGCAGCTTCAACCGCCGCCGTTGTAATTACCTGCTAGACCCCATTTGACTGAACCATCGTCCTCGTCCTCCGTCTCCCCACCTAGGCTTACAGGTGCCGATGAGAATCCTGGTGGCACTTTAAACTCGTTCGTCTACACACAAAATCATAAAATGATATCTATGTGACAATTTTAATTTTTGACTCAAAAGACAAATTGGATTAACATATTCCTGTTCCTCTGCAGTTGGCAAAATCCATTCAACTCAAAAGAGTCATTTAGAAACTGCTGATGACCCAGTTGGATTGATTTACCGAGAGGTCATCCCATCCTATCCGGGCAACATGCTTTATTTACTGAAGATTAGCTGCTGATTTACAGATACCAAAGATCCTCTCAACCAACCCTTTGTACTGGACCAAAAGTAAAGTGGTAATGAAATTTAAAAAAATTATTTTAACTTATATATTTAATATTATTTATAAAAAAATATTTTTATAATAATATTATTAAATTATAATAATTTTTAATAAAATAAAATATTTTTAATTATAATTTACATCACAAAATTAACTCATATTAAATTTTTTTCTTAATGTATTGACTAAAATTTAAGAAATAATTTTTAATCTAAAATTAAACTTATTCTAATATTATGATCCATGAATGAGTATTTAATTTATTATATATAAATTATTTATTTTTATTTTTATTTTAATATAATTATTTTGTTAACTTATGACATTCAAAGTTATAAAATTTATTTTTTGAAAAATATATTTTTATACAATTAAATATATTATATTTATCTTTATTCAATTAATATATTTATATACAAAAATTATTTACATTATATATTATAGTAGTAATAATAATAATTTGAAAAAATAACAAAAACTTTTTTCTATTTTTAAAATTTTTAAAATTTAATATTTTAGATAGTTAAATGTTTATTAATAGTTGAGTGAATTTATAATTCTCATATTTTTTAAAATTGTCTTCAATTTCATTACATAAAATAATTTGAAATGATTTAAATAAATAATTTTAATATATAAATATGTTAATTAAATAAAAGTAAATATAATAAATTTAATTACCTAAAAATATTTTTAACTAACAAATTTTATAATTTTTAATCTAATAGATTGAAAAAATAATTATATCAAAAAAATTTTAAATTAAGTAATTTAATTGTAATAAATTAAAATTAAATAATAAAAATAAAAAAAATTGATAAGTTAAGAGATAAATTATGTAATTTACTCAATGATGTGTCGTAGCAAAATGATAGGACATGAGAGATGGCTAAACCGGTCCTCCATCACTCTTCTTTTGCCCCAAAGCGCTAAAAGCCTAGTTTTTTCATGTTTTAACTTTATTATTTTGAGTGGTGTGATCTTCTGCACTCTTGAATTCACGGGTATAATGTCTTCTCTCCAGCGCTGCCTTTTAGCCCCTTACTAACACACGTTCATTTGTTTTTCTCGGTAGTTTACGTGCGAGTCTTGGCAAATCGCGAGGCACCCAGATATTGCTAATGGTTAAGGCTAATTGTTCTTTGTGGGCCAAACCTTAGTTCTCATATTGTATCTGCACCCAGATATACACAATAACGTTAGAGGAGCCTGAATAAAACTCTTGGACTTATTCCTCCATTTTGCAATGCGGAATATAGTCTAAACCAAAGCCTTCCGTCTTTTTTGGTTGTTAAAACTACCATATGTCGATATTGACATATTGCCTCCTGCATTACGCACAACTAGAGCAGCCTCCTCTAGCTGGGCTAAAACAAAGGAAATGTTGTGTGCAAGTAGTTTTCCTTCCCAGGTTCTGCAGAGAATCAGTGGGTCGTCGTCATCCTCGCAAATTCTTCGTAGCTAACAAGACCATCACCGTCCAAATCAGCCTCTCTTATCATTTGTTCCGCTTCCTCTTCTGTTAATCTCTGTCCCAGAATCATCATCACTGGTCTTAGCTGCAGTGCAACAATGTCCGTGTCAAAATCATACCATGTCAGAGCCACACTATTCCTGGAAAACTCGGTACAAAATAAGAGAACATATTGCATTGCTGTCCTCCATCAACACGCCTAAAGTATTTCAACAACACCAATTAAATTCAAAATTCACCTTACTGGCTGACATACATCCATCTTGGTTCTTGTCAAATACTCTGAAAGCTTCTTTTAACTCCTTCGCAAAATTTTTCTACAAGTACAAGAATTATATATGCTTCAATCATGACTTGAAAGAAACTACATTGTAGACGAATTTTTCGCAGTAGCTGAATGAACTTATAATATAATTGTTTTATTTTTTTTTTTCTATCAAAGGCTCTGGAGTTAGAACTCGGGTTCCTCGGTGTTGGAGAGGACTCCAGTATCCTCCCGTTGTTACTTTCACCTTCCTTCCCCTTATGTCTAAGAACTCTTCGAAGTCTATCGTCCCATTCTCATCAACGGCAATTTCACTCATCATTTCTCGAATTTCTTCTTTTGCAGGATGTCCATCCAATGAATGGATTACCGTCGCCAATTCTTCCCTTGTAATAAGGCCTACATGTGATTTGAATTCCAAAAGCTTTATATCTGAAATCCAAAGGAAATAATATACTCTAAAAGATTTATCCCATCGTACCTCGGGCCCTGTTTTCTACACTACTGCATGCCTGTAATTTTGTGCGGGTGTTCTTACCAACTCAGGAAACTGATGGGCACTATGAGGTTCAATTGCAAAGCATTGTCTAGTCATAACATCATTGAAGCAAATTACATGTTGAAACATTTTTAGAGTGGAAATTAAACATGTTTTTTGATTATTTAATAATTATAAAAAAAATATTTTTTTTGAAAATATACATTACAAAAGTTATATTTATTAGTATTACAAAATATTTTTAATTAAATAAATTTTAAAGTATATGATAATTCTCTTTAATAAAAAAGTTGAGAATAAATAGAAAAATATTAATTTTTAGTAAAATAATTTTAAATAATATATAAAGTTATCATAAATTTAATTTTAATAATAAAAATTACAATTAAATGTAATTTATTTTATTTTATGGAATAATTTATTATAATTTGATTATACTATTGTGAAAATCAATTTTATTTTAAAAAAATGACATTAGATATATGATTTAAACTAATTTTTTATTTTTAGTATAACTCAAATTTTTATTTTAAAAATTTTAAAATAAAATTTTCATGACTAAGACATTAAAAAAATTGATTTTCAATTTCATGAAAAAAAAATCAAATGTTAACGTGATTAAATTATATTTTTATTCTTAATAACATGAAAAACTTTAAGTTTAAGAATCATAATATAAAGATTTTATATCTAATTATTCATGCACGAATATTATTAAGTTATAGACATAGTATAAGGGTATAATTAAAGAACTATAATTTCCTGTATACGTGAAAAATATTTTATAAAAAAAAAAAAAAATTAGAGATGACGAGGGACCCACGGGTTGCAAAGGAAACGAGGTCCTTAAATTCTGCGGTACAGCATGGGTCATGTCAGAGGAGCAGTTGCACAATTCCACGAGCGTAATCTGGTATCGCCGTGTGTCAGATTTTAGAAGACAGTGAGTCGTGTCTTTTTATGGATTTATGCGTGGGCTGGTCGCACTCATTTCTTCTGTAGAGAAAGGACGAGAAGACGAGGCCGCATAATGTGGCCACGTAACGTTAACAATAACTGATAAATAATATTGTGTCCATTGGATTCCTTCGTGACGAAAGGGCGTCATACTTGACCAAGTAAGAAAGAAGGGTCACCGACGTTTTAGATATATATATTCATTACGATTTGAAGTCACGATCTTTAAACTTAAAGGGCATTTATCAGGGGCCTTCGAATCGTCAGAGCAGTTAAGCTTAACGGTTAATACAAGAAGTTTATAAAGGACACTTAGTTATAGGAACAACAAAGGGGGTGATGTTTGTCTAACATCGGTTGTCCTTTTAGAAAAAGGGAATTATAAATTCCTTGACCGAGAGGCGAGATGCCGGCCGAAGGAACCTTGATTCCTTGTACGACTTCTTACGTGCGAAAGAGAAAATAGTTAAAGCATAAAGAGAGGCGTGATGGGTCACGAAGAAATTTAGACCTTAGTCCACTGTAGATAACACAATCTTGGAGTCAGTGAGTAGTGCGTTACATTGGCCATTCCAAGATATTTGTGTTCTATTTTAAAATTGGTTCTTAATTAATTACATAATGTTGATAATGCACGTAGAGGTTGATTTCCATGTTATATAGTATGCCGTGCTGCGTGTCTTGATGGGCTGTAGAGCTTAATTTCCATTTTGTTCCATCTCGACGAGCTTTAAATACAATGCAGGATGACCAATTGTAACTTGTCCTCAGTTATTATATTGTTCAAGCGGTGGAAAGCTTCCCCGCATGGATACGTTTGCAGAATAATAAATGGAAGATGACATCCCCGTAATAAAATCATTACTACTTTCTTATGAATTGACGTGAAACAGGCGACACCGAGCCCACGTTCGTGCGGCAAGTGCAAGAACAATGTGGTGACGGGGCTGAGGGGATTTATTGCAAATATACAAAATTTCATCTTTCGCGGCAGTTTTGGTCAAGGGCAGTGCATGATCAGCGTAAAAACTAAGCCGAGCAGCAAAGCCCCTAGTTTGTTTCAACCACCGTCGGGGACTCTTCTATCTTTTCGTCCATCACAAAATTAAAGAAGGAAACGCGAACAATTAAAACAATCTTCGACTAAATCAGCCTCCAAAACACCTCACCGGGATAGAATTACACAATGCTAGCAAGAATCACAGACCACGAACCAAAACAAATGAAAAAACGAAAAAAAATCTAGAATCGGAAATCAATTATTCCATTTCATTTAAAGGGCACCAATCGGTTAAGCGTTTAAAAACCAAAGCAATCGGTTTTCCTCGATAACACGATGTTGTGCAAACCAAATTGACTCAAATTCCGTTATGTTTTGAAATTTAAGTTTAAATGAGTTGCACAGCCTACTGCATTTTCTTCCAGATGAGAGTTTCCGTTGATATTAAACAAAATTATAAAGAAGGCATGCCAGAAACAGTTTGCTTCAAATCGGAAGCTTCTGTTTGTGGGCACGCGGTCAGGGAAGAGACTTTTCTTGCTGGGAAAATAAGGAGCAAATTTAACAGGAATTTGCAGGAACTAACCCTTTGGCAGTAGCAATAAGGTTAGCTAACGTCTAGATCAAAAGCACGGCTACATCATCCAATTATTACATAATGGAATGTCTGTAAGTTGAAAAAAGAAACAGAACCATCTATCAGATTGGCCTACCTTCCGGTACAATTTGATCCTTGAGCCACATGTAGATAGGAACCAACACATAATATGTCGCTGCCATGGCACCCAAAAGGAAGCGCACAAGGAACACAAATGGGTTCACAGGCTTTGACACATCTTCTTCCTTCGAGCCAAGCTGTAGTTTTTTATTATTAGGAAATAGGCATAATAATAAGAAGTCAGAAATAAGATACATGAAGAAGCTTGCAATAGATGAATAAAAGAGGAAATATGCTTGCGCCAATCAAGAACATTTACATTGAATAGTTTGAATATAAGATGCCAAGGCAGAGCAGAGTATCACTCCATCACTCCCTCAAATTCCCATCGTCAAAATTTTCCACAAGCTTCAAGTTCAAGTGGTCACAATCAACTACAACCATTCTATTTCAACTACATTATGCAGCTAAGAAGATTTATATTCTACTAGATTAAACTAAAACCTGCAACACCAAGAGCAGGATCTGAAATGCTTGTCAATTTCGAGCCGTAACCAAATTGTGCTGACGTGACATTCCACAGGCGGCGTGGTGTTATATAAACTGAATATCGTGGGAGCCTAAAGAAACAAATCAGATCTGTGACTGAGGCTGTCTAGTGTCTAATATGCACCTATTGTCCATGGTTGGAGTTCTGATTTGGATTGGTAACAGTAATGCCAATGAGCAAAACACCTAAAGATACATAAGCATAAAGCATGAGGCCAAAGGATATATTAAATTTATATCCTTCTACAAGACATAATTGAATCACTTCAAATAAACCCAGTCGAGCCAATGAGCAAAAGACTAACTATACAATGAGCGAGTCAAGAATTATCACCTGCAAAGGCGAGTCTCCAGGTGCAGGTTTCACACCTGTCACAGAACATCCCATAATCAGCCCATGCCGGCGAACACCACGGTACCATTTTGGGCCAATCCTCTTCAGTTGAACATCCCTGAACCCAGCCTTTTGGAACCATTCTATGTATTCTTCCTCCTTTGGAAACAGCATCCAAACATCCGCAAAGAAGCGGGACAACCAAAAGGTTGGGTACACTGGACCAATTAAGCAGGCTTTTCCTCCTTGTTTCAAGACCCTGTATGCTTCCTTGATGCCACGCTGTGGATCAGGCCAATACTCAATGCTGAGAAGGTGCAGTCACATATCACCCATAAGAGAACTGATGGGAAAACTAAACTACTTGTAAACCTTACACTAAGAGACTGCGCACTGACACATCCATGTGCACATAACAGATTGAAATATCAATTATACCGAATCCAAGAACAGCTTGCTCATGGAGACCAATCAATGCAACGGAAGAGTTTTTTTCTTTTTTAAATCTCTGAGGGTCAAGGAGTTTTCAACACAAGTGAATGAAGAAGCACATAAGAAACATACCTTCCAGCTGATACATATCGATCAGCGTAATCAGTGGGGAAACGTAGATCTTCTGCATCACCCTCAACAATCATACATTCCTTCAGGGGCTCCTTCTGCTTGGCCTTTGCAAGCTGATGCGGGGATTGATCCAGGATGGTAACATTCTTGGCATCCACATGCTTGACTATGCCCAGAGTTGTGAAACCAGTGCCACCGCCAACATCTACCACTATCATATTCCTGTCAGTAAGATCAGCGGGCTCCAGTGCCTCATCTCTCATGTCCTCAGTCCAATGGCCAGGGTTTATTATGTGGTCATACACAATTGAAAGAAATCTGTAGAACCAAAATGCCTCTTTCTTGTGTTGTATGAACCTTGGCTGCGAAGCTGGCCTGGAGGCTGATAAACTGCATTTGGGCGTCATAGGTCTTGCCTGGGAGTGCTTGGTGCTAGATATTAAATTCAATCGCGAAAATTGATTCCCGTTAAAATTTGACCTCAAAAACCCTAACCCATTTGGGCGTATGCATCTAGCAAGCGTGAGGCTTTCAGCTCCATTGAGCAAAGAGGACGCCATAATAGGTCTGAAAAAGGAAAACCGACGAAGGAAAATAAGCGAACTGTGAAATAATGCGACGAAGAATACCCACCAGCGAACTTTCACTGTTTCACAGCTGGGTTTTTTGTTTTTTTGTTATTGTGTTAGTACTTAGATGATGCTGACGTGCCGATGACTGAGGGGTACAGATGCAGATGTAAACTAACGTAATTGCTTGTGAATTAGGACAGAGGTGTATTTAAATTTAACTGACAATAAATTTTTTTTATAAAAAATTTAAATAAATAATTTATTTTAATTTATAAATATAATAATTAAAATAGACATGTTCATAAATAAAAAACTTCCTTTGGATTGAACCAAACTTTGCTTTCTGCCGAGTAACAGACAGAGGCTTAGCAACTGGCCCTGCAATGGAATTGGAGTACTCTGCCCAATGTATTACAAAAATTATACATATATATCTATGGACAAGAAAATTATATTTTGGGTGATACTGATTCATTATTCATATGTTCTATGCTCCACACTTTGCATATGCAGGTTTAATTTCAACAATTGGAAATATTCAATATTTACCATAATTGCAAAATTGTCTTTTATGGCTAGGAAGGAGGATACACATTTAGGTATATTCGTTTGATGAAAAATAGTTTATTTATAAAAAATATTTAATTATAGAAAATTTTTATAAAAAATATATTATTTTTATTATTTAGCTACATTATTAAAAAATATTTTTAATCTTAATGTAGTGTAAAATTAGAATAAATAATTTTGATATAAATCAATTACTATTATAAATAAAAAATAGACAACTAACTACTCACAAGATAAAATATATTTTGATACTAAATAATAAAAAATTACTATAATAATAATAAACTTAACATGTGATTTATTATATATAATCAATAAATATAATAATAAAATTAATTAATAATTAAAAAATCAAATAATAATTTAAAAAATATATTTTTTTTTATTTTTTAACTCGCACTCTCTTTTTCACTTGAGTGTGTCATTTTTTGGTAAAAAAATCTGTTATTTTTTTGTTGACTATATTTTTTTAATTTATTAAATACAAAAATATATTTAAAAAATTAAAGAAAACAAACATACCCTTAATTATACTTAAATAAGTTAAATATAAAGGCCCACATATTTTTATTTCTTTATCATCTACGTTGATACAAAACGACATCGATGATCTTCATCATGCATCAACGTCTCTAAATTACTATTGTGAAATCCAGTCAAACAAGGACAATTTCTTGGTACAAAATAAGGGCAGTTTATGTAGGAAAAATATCACAAGACAAACACATTGGCATACTGCCAAAGAGCAGTCCTTCTAATTTAATTTTCCCATGTTAAAAAAAAAAAGAAAAGAGTCTAGTAACTTCTCCCACTATTATACTAAAGCTAATTATACCACATTGGCATACTCCAGTGACCTTCCACTGGGTTCATTCAATCTTTTTGAAATGGTGGGGTTGGTTCTCATTTGGGCTTTTAGCTCTCTATTATTACCGGAAAAAAACTAAGAAAAAAAAGAAGAATTTTGAGTTAAATGATCTATCACTTCTTCTGCTATTTTGCCTGTCTCATTGTAAAAGACATTTATGCGCCAAAAGATAAAAAATTAAAAAAGCATATCGATGTGGGGGAAATTGTTTGATTTCACAGAAAATTGAAAACTATATATATTTCCCAAAAAAAAAAACAAAAAGAATAAACATGAGAAAGAGACTGGGAGGAGATCGATATTTCATTTCACTTGTTCCTTCAAGAATATTTCTTATCACGGTGGCTACGAAGTGGCCATAAAACATTCTAATGGTGTGCAGTCTCTAATTCCTTCGAACACATCCATATGATCTGATTCGCACAATGAAGCCCAGCGTTATTTTCAGTGCTAAAAACGTTTTAGTTAGCGATGGGATTCCTCGCTGACGACGAAAAATGACAACACACATCCTGGGGTTTTATGTTTCTGTTTTTAGATAATGAGTTTGGAACGGCACTTAATTTCTTAATCATAAACACGACGAGTTCTTCCAAACAATCGTAAGCCTAGGGAAGATGGCGTGTGAGGTGACGTGTGCTTGCGGGTTCTATACATTTAAAAAATATATATTTTTCATTGAAATATTAAACTTTTTTTTTAAAAATTATAATATGTGAGATTAGCCATAAAAAATAAAAGAAAATACAACGAATTTTACAAAGTGCATTTTATATCTCGTTGCACTTAATATGTTGCACATTTCATTGTTCTTATTGTACATCCCTTGTAGTAAAAAACTTGAAATTTCAAAAAGAAAAAAAAGAAAAAAAAAACGTGACTATAAGACATTTGTCTCTCCTCTATCCCCTTCTCTCTGTAACTCTTCCATAAAATGTGCAACAAAGAGGACTGATTAAAAGCCACTCCGCCAACAACCTTTATCCTATATGTAAATGCTAGCGAGTAGCAATCCTTCGTGCATATATACATAAGATAATTCTTGTCAGATTGAGAATCAATATCACTCCATCGGAGTCAAGAAGCAGAAAAAGACGTTACGGCCCTCCCAATGAACTTAGAAACTGATGAGGCAAGTCCAGATTGTCTAAACAAAGGAGACAACGCGTGGCAGTTCACGGCCGTCACCTTAGTTGGTCTGCAGAGCGTGCGGGGCTTAGTGATTCTCTGCGGGAGCATAATAAAGAAGAAATGGGCTGTGAACTCGGCGTTCATGGCCCTTTACGCCTTCGCGGCTGTGCTGGTTTGCTGGGTGGGCTGGGGCTACCACGTCATTTGGGATGACATTGGTGCCTTTCCTTGGCAGACCCGATGTCTCCCTGGACGAGAAGTTCCTCCTGCACAGGGCCTTTCTTGGGTACTTCCCCAATGCGACAATGGTTTATTTCCAGGGCATATTTGCTGCGATCGACTTGATTCTGGTAGCTGGAAGGCTGTTGGTGAGGATGGATTTTCATGCTTGGATGCTCTTTGTGCCTCTTTGGCTTACCTTCTCTTATACTATTATTGCTTTCAGTATATTGTGTTAAATTAATTAACATGAGTGACCCTTGTTATTTAAAGTGTGACCCAATATAAAAGGTCCAATATGATGGTCGGTTGGACATAATGACAATTTGGGTCACTGGGTTTAAAATCCCTCCACTCTCCCTATTTAAAGATAATTGTTACAGGAAAAGGATAACGATTACGGGTAGTATAATTGTTATCGAAAAAGAGGGATAATTTCTTAGTTAATAAATAAACGTTACGGAAGGAAAATGTAATGTTTTAATTAGGATATTAATTCCCTAATTAATGTTTTAATTAGGATATTAATTTTTTAATTAATGATAACGATTTAATTAGGATATTAATTTCTAATTAACGATAACAATTATGGAAAGGGAAATAAATGTAATCGTTAAGCTTTCCCTGGAGTCTCTCAACCATCAGAGAATCAGAAAAGGAAAGGGAAGAGTCGGAGAAAACTGAGAGAGACGGAAAAGGCAGGAAGACACGAAAGGAAGAAAGACACGAAAGGAAAGAATCAAGAAAGGAAAGGCGAAATTTTCTCAGACACAGATCGGTAAAGAGATCTTCACCTCCGCGAAGGAACCGACATGGACAACGGTACGTCGATTCCTTACAGTTCATTTGCTAGTATTCGCTTAAAATAAAATCCTGTATTGTGGAAATAGAATTTTCGTTAAAGGAAAATTCTAGAAAAGTTCTAACAATTGGTATCAGAGCCAGGTCTTGCGAATACTGCAATTTGTTTTACTTTTGTTTGTTTACGCCGAACTGTCTTCCTTTTATGTTTTTCTGCCAAGAGGAAAACGACTGTGCAATTAGTTTTCTCTAATTTGTTATTTGTTGTGTTTAACGGATAACGAAACGGCCGGCGTTGAAAGGGGAAACGCCGGCCATGGAAGGTCCGCATCGCCGAAATGGTCGACGTCGAAAGGAAAAGGGAAAGCTGGCACGAGGACTGTACGCCGCCGGACCCGAACGGATCTGGGTATAGCGGCGCAACCCGACGAGGCCGAAAGGGCCACCGGCGAAGCACGGCCGAAAGGACCACCGGCGAAGCGCGGCCGAAAGGGCCACCGGCGAGTCGCGACCCGACCGAGGCCGAAAGGGCCACCGGCGAGCGCGACCCGACCGGGGCCGAAAGGGTCATCGGCGAGCGCGATCCGACCGAGGCCGAAAGGGCCACCGCGAGCGCGATCCGACCGGGGCCGAAAGGGCCACCGGCGAACGAGACCCGATCGAGGCCGAGGGTCCACCGGCGAGCGCGATCCGACCGGGGCCGAAAGGGCCACCGGCGAGCGAGACCCGATCGAGGCCGAGGGTCCACCGGCAAGCGCGATCCGACCGAGGCCGAAAGGGCCACCGACGAACGCGAGGCGACCGGGGCCGAAGGGGTCACCGGCGAGCGCGATCCGACCGGGGCTGAAGGGGCCACCGGCAAGCGCGATCCGACCGGGGCCGAAAGGGCCACCGGAGAAGCGCGACCCGACCGGGGCCGAGGGGCCACCGGCGAGCGCACGTGGTCGGGACCCGATCGGCCTGCTGGGCACGGCAGAGGCTCGGCTGAGCTGGATCCGGGCGGTGCCGGCAGGGTTGGCCGGCGTGGAAGGAGCTCCGGCCGGAATCCTGCACTGCCGGAAACTGTTGGCTGGAATAGTGCGCCGGCCACTGGACCCCGTGTCGCTTGTAATTGTCGTTTGTATCGCGAGTGTTTATCGGCGTAAGGCATAAGCCGACTACGGGGAAAAGTGCGCTGCCAGTGTATTGGCCTGTGTCAACTCCCACAGAATGGAAAATTAAAATTTTGAAAACTTGTTAGTCACCAAAGTGGCCTGATTTGAAAAATTTGAATGACCGTAAATTTCAAATTGTTCATTTTGATGCTAATAAAGGGTTGTACATGAACAATTGTAGTTATTAATTATAAAGTTAGGAGATCATCCAAAGATGGATCATTGCCTATAATTAATAACACTAAAGGGGATTGATTGATATACTGAGTAAACATGATTGTATATCCAAAGATAACATTCATGTTTCACTCTAGTATGATTGATTGATCTATTAAAGTATATCTAATTAGCATCATTATTGATTAAAGTCATGTATTTGAGGATCACCCAAAGGTGGACTTAAATACATAGTCAAAGTTTGTAATGTATGTATCTGAATCCATCAAAGTTTGCTCAAAGTATTAATGTGTAAATTTGGATCATGTTTGCAGCCTTCAACAACGTTTTCGCCCTAGGCAATGCAATGATCAAATTCAATGGGCTGAACTATGCAGAATGGTCTGAGCATATTCAGTTTCATTTAGGCGTTTTGGGCTTAGACCTAGCGGTCATCACGGATAAAAGGCCTGCAGCCATTACAGAGACCAGTACAGAATCCGATAAGTCTTTTCATGAGGCTTGGGTACGGTCCAATAGGCTGAGTCTGAATTTGATGCGAATGACGATGGCTGAAAATGTCAAACCATCGATGCCTAAGACCGAAAATGCAAGGGAATTTATGGTGAGAATTAAAGAATATTCTCAGTCAGACATAGCTGATAAATCCATCGTAAGAACCCTAATGAGTGAGCTGACGACCAAGAAATTTGATTGGTCACAGCCCATTCATGATCATGTGACTAGTGTGGCTAACCTAGCAGCAAAATTAAGAACGATGGGAATGGATGTGAGTGAATCCTTTTTGGTTCAATTCATCATCAACTCACTGTCTCCTGAATTTGGCCAGTTCCAAGTGAATTATAACACTATTAAAGAGAAATGGAACTTTCAAGAAATTAAGGCCATGCTGGTTCAGGAAGAAGGGAGATTAAAGAAGATGAGGGATCACTCCATTCATCTCACTGTTCGCAATGAGGCTAGCAGTAGTAAGTCTAAACCATACCGAAAGGGTAAGAAGAAGGACAAGGCCTCTATAAAAGTCACTGGAGGTCAGATCCAAAAGGATCAGAAATGCTTCTTCTGTAAAAGGATGGGTCACTTCAAGAAGGATTGCCCAAAAAGGAAAGCTTGGTTCGAAAAGAAAGGTATGTACTGTATATCAGTATGTTTTGAATCAAACGTAATTGAAGTACCCAACAATACTTGGTGGTTAGACTCTGGAGCTACTACTCATGTGTCATATATTATGCAGGGATTCCTTTCAATCCAGCCCATAACAGGAACTGAGAAGTTCCTTTACATGAGAAACAGAATGAAGGCTAGAATAGCAGGAATTGGGACGTACAGATTGATCTTGGACACTAAGTGTCACTTGGATCTAGAAAAGTGTCTCTATGTTCTTGAATGTGCTAGAAATTTGATTTCTGTTGCAAAGTTGGATGAAGAAGGATTTAATTTCAAGATTGGAAATGGTGCATTTTCATTGTATAGATATTCGTACTATTATGGATCTGGTACTTTGGTTGATGATTTGTATCGTCTTAATCTTGATGCTATGTATGCTGATTCTCTATTTCTTGTTGAGCATAGTATAGGTAACAAACGTAATATGCATAATGATAGTTCTGCTTTCTTATGACATCAAAGATTGGGTCATATATCCAAAGAAAGGATATTGAGGTTGGTGAAAAGTGATATCCTACCTCAATTGGATTTTGCTGATTGGGAAGTGTGTGTTGATTGTATAAAAGGAAAACAAACAAGACACACATCAAAGAACCCAGCCATGAGAAGTAGTGAGCCTTTAGAATTAATACACACTGATATATGTGGCCCTTTCGATATTCCCACGTGGGGTGGTGAGAAATATTTCATCACATTTATAGATGACTACTCACGGTACTGTTACTTATATCTACTGCATGAAAAGTCCCAGTCAGTAAACACCCTGGAGGTGTTTATTAACGAAGTGGAAAGGTAGTTAGATAGAAAAGTAAAAGTGATTAAGTCAGACAGGGGTGGTGAATATTATGGAAAATTCAATGAAAGTGGACAATGTCCTGGTCCATTTGCAAAATTTCTTGAAAGTCGAGGCATATGTGCACAGTACACAATGCCTGGTACACCACAACAGAATGGTGTAGCGGAAAGGCGGAATCGCACACTTATGGATATGGTTAGGAGTATGTTGAGTTACAGTACTGTACCTCTATCCTTGTGGATGCATGCATTAAGGACCGCTGCATATCTGCTGAACAGGGTTCCTAGTAAGGCTGTCCCTAAGACTCCCTACGAGTTATGGACAGGTAGGAAACCCAGTTTAAGACACCTTCACGTTTGGGGTTGTTCAGCAGAAGTAAGGATATATAATCCACGTGAAGGAAAGCTTGATGCAAGAACCATTAGTGGTCACTTCATTGGCTATCCTGAAAAGTCTAAAGGGTACAGGTTCTACTGCCCTAACCATAGCACTAGAATAGTTGAGTCTGGTAATGCTCGGTTCATTGAAAATGGTCAGTTCAGTGGGAGTGGGGAATCACGAAAAATGGATATTACAGAATTGCAAAATGAAAGATCCACAATGAGTATCCCTACTCAAGTTGGTATCCCCACACCCAGTGTTTCTACTCAAGTTGTTGTTCCCTTTGTTGCATCACAGTCACGTGACATGCAAGGACAACAAATTGATACACGAAACACGCAAAGTGAGCACATAAGAGATGAACCAAGTGACAATGTACAAATTTCAAATGAACAAGCGATGCCACAAGATATGGCATTACGGAGGTCTACAAGACAGAAAAGGCCAGCTGTATCGAATGATTATGTGGTTTACTTACTTGAGCATGAATCGGAATTAAGCATTGATAAAGATCCAGTCTCATTTAAACAAGCCATGGATTGTAATGATTCTGAAAGGTGGTTGAATGCCATGGAGGAAGAGATGAAATCGATGGATGTAAATCAAGTCTGGGAACTAGTAGAGTTGCCTGAAGGATCAAAACGAGTTGGCTGTAAGTGGGTCTTCAAGACCAAGCGAAACTCAAAAGGCAACATCGAAAGGTACAAAGCCAGACTTGTTGCCAAAGGTTACACTTAAAAGGATGACATTGACTATAAGGAGACTTTCTCTCCAGTGTCTAAGAAAGACCCCTTGAGAATCATTATGGCTTTGGTGGCTCAATATGACCTGGAGCTCCACCAAATGGATGTAAAGACCGCCTTTCTGAATGGAGACTTAAAAGAGGAAGTGTATATGGACCAACCTGAAGGTTTCATAACCACAGGGCAGGAAAGTTTGGTGTGTAAATTAAAGAAATTGATATATGGACTGAAACAAGCTTCCCGACAATGGTATATTAAGTTTAATGATACCATTACGTCATATGGTTTTGTAGAGAACACCGTTGATCGGTGTATCTATATGAAGGTCAGTGGGAGCAAGTTCATTATATTAGTCCTATATGTCGATGACATTCTATTGGCTGCTAATGACATGAGTTTGTTACATGACGTTAAGAAATTTCTCTCTGAAACTTTTGAAATGAAAGATATGAATGAGGCATCCTATGTGATTGGAATAGAGATATTTCGTGATAGATCACAAGGATTGTTGGGATTATCTCAGAAAGGCTATATCAATAAAGTATTAGAGAGATTTAGAATGGAAAATTGCTCTACAGGAATAGTTCCAATTCAGAAAGGGGACAAGTTCAGCGAACTGCAATGTCCAAAGAATGATTTGGAACGAAAATCAATGGAATCCATTCCCTATGCATCATTGGTTGGAAGTTTGATGTATGCTCAAACATGCACTCGGCCAGACATTAGTTTCGCTGTTGGAATGCTGGGCCGATATCAAAGTAATCCTGGAATAGATCATTGGAAAGCTGGAAAGAAAGTACTTAGGTACTTACAAGGCACCAAGAATCATATACTTACTTATAAAAGATCAAGTCATCTTGAGATAGTAGGCTACTCGGATTCAGATTATGCTGGATGTGTAGACTCGAGGAAATCCACATTTGGTTACGTGTTCCTCCTGGCTGGAGGAGCAGTTTCCTGGAAAAGTGGGAAGCAGTCTGTCATTGCTACTTCCACTATGGAAGCTAAATTTGTAGCATGCTTTGAGGCTACTGTTCATGCATTATGGTTGCGGAATTTTATCTTAAGGCTTGGTTTGGTCGACAGTATAGAAAAGCCGTTAAGAATTTATTGTGACAATTCCGCAGCTGTCTTCTTCTCTAAGAATGATAGGTATTCTAAAGGTGCGAAACATATGGATTTGAAATATCTATCTGTTAAGGAAGAAGTGCAAAACTGTAGAGTGTCTATTGAGCACATTGGTACTGAATTGATGATAGCGGACCCATTAACTAAAGGTTTGCCACCGAAAACATTTACTGGACATGTTGAAGGGATGGGCATTTTGGATAGGTCCGCATTCTCATGAAAGCCAATATTATGTATTGCTCATATTATTGTAACACTCGTGAATTCAATTAAAGTAATGGTTTTGTTTACGCTCTGTTATCTCCATTTGGTTGTATACAATTACAGTTGTGAGATAACTAGTGGCATGTTCAGAAATGACAATTAAAGTTTCAACGTTCCTCAGTTAGGTTATTATGAATTATAATGATCATGTGATACATGGAAGGAATCATGTCGCCAAAGGACATGTGACCGCCATGATCCAATCATTTTGATTCAATCAAGTATTGTGGTTTGATGATCCTTAAGGATTGTGCGCACTTATTTATTGTTGATTCATCAAATCATAACAAGAGCCAAGTGGGAGATTGTTAAATTAATTAACATGAGTGACCCTTGTTATTTAAAGTGTGACCCAATATAAAAGGTCCAATATGATGGTCGGTTGGACATAATGGCAATTTGGGTCACTGGGTTTAAAATCCCTCCACTCTCCCTATTTAAAGATAATTGTTACAGGAAAAGGATAACGATTACGGGTAGCATAATTGTTATTGGAAAAGAGGGATAATTTCCTAGTTGATAAATAAACGTTACGGAAGGAAAAGGTAACGTTTTAATTAGGATATTAATTCCCTAATTAATGTTTTAATTAGAATATTAATTCCCTAATTAATGATAACGATTTAATTAGGATATTAATTTCTAATTAACGATAACAATTATGAAAAGGGAAATAAACGTAATCGTTAAACTTTCCCTGGAGTCTCTCAACCATCAGAGAATCAGAAAAGGAAAGGGAAGAGTCGGAGAAAACTGAGAGAGACGGAAAAGGCAGGAAGACACGAAAGGAAGGAAGACACGAAATGAAAGAATCAGGAAAGGAAAGGCGAAATCTTCTCAGACACAAATCGGTAAAGAGATCTTCACCTCCGCGAAGGAACCGACATGGACAATAGTACGTCGATTCCTTACAGTTCATTTGCTAGTATTCGCTTAAAGTAAGATTCTATATTGTAGAAATAGAATTTTTGTTAAAGGAAAATTCTAGAAAAGTTCTAACATATTGTGCCCCCAGGGTTGATTATTTAAGAAAGGCATTATTGATTACTCTGGAGGCTATGTCATTCGCCTCTCTGCTGGTGCTGCTGGATTCACCGCAGCTTTTTGGGTAACTAATACGTTCTATGTCACAATTTGAGCCATACCCATACATAAATGTTCGGCCCCTTACTTTTTTAAAATTCAGTCGAATCTGGAGACGATCTTATAAACCAGAGATATAAGCAATTATGCAAGAAGAGCATAATATAAACGGAGGTGACTTGTAGTGACTCTAATAATCACCTCCTCATTGTGATTATAATGATTTATAATGGAATTATTGGCACAGATGTGACCAAGGGCAAGCAAAAGATTACCACCGAGCAACATTCTTCTGATTTTAGCTGGTGCCCGGCTGCTTTGGGTGGGCTGGTCTGGATTCAACTGTGGAGATCTTACTCCGCCAGCACTGATGCATCTCTGGCCGTTCTCAAAACCCACGTGTGCACTGCTACCAGCTTGTTCATGTGGCTTCTTCTTGACATCGTTTTCTTTGGAAAGCCCTTCGTAATTGGAGCCACACAAGGCATGATCACCGGTCTAGTTTGCATCATCCCTGCTGCAGGTAATCATATATTATATTTCCAATGTGTGGAATGACTGATGACCGCAATGGAAAAAGGCTTTGGATTTGCAACAACCAAAAAAGGTGCTACGGATCCTAAAATTTATCAGTTCATTGAAAAAATGAAAGAAAGAAAATCAAATTGGGAATGACTTGCCTACAATTATTAATGTTTCAAAAACCTTTGAACAGGAGTCGTGCAAGGTTGGGCAGCAATCATAACGGGAATGATTTCTGGCCGAGGGTTCTCCCCAAGAAAGTATGGCTACTCAGGCAAGTTGATGACACCATAGCAGTTTTACACACCCACGCTGTTACAGGAGCTTTAGGAGGCATTCTCACTGGCTTGTTCGCAGAGCTGAAGATCAATCGCCTCTTCTATTTGGTACCTGATTGGGAGCACTATACAGGACTTGCCTATGGCCTGGAAAGTGGCAAAGTTTGGTGCAGGTTTCAAGCAAATGGGCATTCAATTGCTAGGGCTTGTTTTCGTGGTCGTAGTCAATATAATCAGCACAAGTATCATTTGTACTTTGATTAAGCTTGTAGTTCCACTGAAACTGCTTGATAACGAGCTGCAAACTGGTAATCACGCTATTCATGGAAAAGAGGCTTGTGCATTGTGGGGAGATGGGGAAATGTACGCGTCCAGGATTAACTCCTTGCACGGTGCTGAAGAGTTCTCTCAAGTGGCGGGAAAGGTTCACATTGAAATGTCAATGGTCTAATCATCTGTTTCGTGCTTATTTACGGGGGAAGATATTAGGTACGATTAAAGTGGTAAATTGACAAGAACAGTTTGGCACTTACAACTTTGGACAAATTTCCTGTAGCTGTTCTAAAACTTACTCGTTTTTCTATTTTCTCCATTTTTCATTCTTTTGGTTTTGATGTCAAGCAGTTTTGACGGGACAAACCCCGTGTACTAGCATGTTTACGCCCCGGTGGCTTACACTTGTTTCATATAATGAACCGAAGGAAATTCCAATATAAAATAGTGCGCCTAATTCACATTTATCCATATTTATTGGGGTCATGTACGTTCACCTTTCCAATCTGCGATTTGACTGCAGTATGCGAGGAAATTAGTAATTAATCTGGAACAAGCCATTTGGTCAGGTGAAGTCAAGGTAATCTCACAAGGTTCAAACTTACGTAAAAAAAAAAATCGCCCTCTCCTCCCCCCCCCAGCAGTATCTTTCTTTCTTTTCTGAGCTTCAGGGAACGTCGTCTTTGTCAACTTGTCTAATACAACAATCCCACATGTATGATACAACGAGAGGAATATTCTGTTAATTTTTTTCTTTTTTTTTTTTTCATTTTGACTTCATGTTACAAGATATTGACTCTGAACATCACCGTTCAGAAGAAAAAAAAAAAACTCGGAACATATATTATACCAAAAAAACTTACCTAATTCAACAACAAGAATAAAGATATCTTGTCACCATCTTTTTCGTTATTAAGTTCAAATGCCCTGATTATAACATTAAACATTCAAATTATATTCCTAAATTTTGTTTGCACTCAGAAGAGCAAAGATCCGCACGATATACAGACTGGTCAAAGTCAGTCAAAATTTGTCGCTTTCTTTCAAGGTCGGTCACCTGGAAAGGAGCGTATTACGCGAAGCATGTACGGTTGAGATTTATCCATGAGCTACGCTTGTGTTAGCATTCACGTAAAGCGGAGGGACGAGATAGTCAATTTGCCATTAAAATGGGCTGGATTCGACCCGAGCCGTCTGATCTAGTTGAACTAACCCTTTCACCGATTTTCGGAGCCGGTAAAAATTCTAAGCAGCAGATAGTCTGTCAGACTCTCTCTTGCATTGGCCGGTGAGGTATAAAAAGCAAAACAGCCTTCCAAGAACTGAGGCGCGAGAAAAACAGAAAAGGAAAGTCTATGCATTTTCTCCGTAGTTTTTTTCTTTTCTTTTTTTGTTTGTTTGTATGTTTGATGATTCCTCATTTTCTCTAGTTTAGCGAATGGATGTAATGCAAAATTCTTGGGGGCAATAAAGGTCAATTTCGTTTTGGGGATGGTTGGTGCCGTGGAGCTGTAGTTCATTTCAATTCTTGGAGCAATGGAGTTTGAAACGGCGTCGTCGGTGGGAGAACATTGCGTTGGACTTGGTGGTGCTTCTTCCGCTACGCCTGGAGCTAATGCGAGAGGGAAGCATCGGATTCTTGCTGAAGTAAAGCGCGTGGAGCAAGGAACCAAGTTCTTGGAGGTGAGTTGCGTCTTCACAATCCACCAAGTACGATACTTCTGTTGTTTGCCAATTGCTGAAGTAAAGCGCGGATTGTAGGCTGTAGGGCCTGATTTTGGCCTAGCTTTGAGGCGAAGATCAATACTTCTGTTGTGTCGCCTGAACTATATGGCAGCAGGGTGGAGCACACCTCGACTTAAAAGCTGACTTGCTCGTCCTTGTCACTTTGGTAAAAGCACGACTTGAGAGGATGCAGTGTGTAATCTTATAACTATTGACTTTGTTGGGTGATATAATGTCACCAGCAGACCTTCTGCCTGCTAGTACGTGACTCCTTTAACTTGTCGAGGACTAGACCCCATTTCTTTCATTTGCTACGGCAAGATGATAGGAGGGAGAACTTTAAATCCATGCTTCCTAGACGCATCTTCACAGTGTAGTGTCTATTTTATCTGCATTAGGCAAGGCCCATCCGCAATAATTCTTACACAAGAACGTAACACGGCTGCTCTGAACTATCTAACTATCTTTTGAATCTTGGGTTGCATTGTTATAAGATATCTTTTGTGTTATAGTTTCTACTGTTTTATGGTTAATTAGGACTATTGACAATGAAATGTACACTAATTGATCAAAATGTAAACTTTTTCTTTTTTTTCCTTTCCTGCTTAGGCATGTGGCACATATTAACACCATCACCTTTTCCTCATCTTCTTCATTTATGTGCCAAAAAGAAGTTGATGTCTTGCTCACTCCATTGCAATTGAGAGCATACTCTGCAGTTTCATTTTTTTTTTTACCTCGTCTTTAATTTTGTGCAGGAGGAGTTGGAAGAGATCAGAAAACAGAAAATTTGGCAACCTTATATGCAGAGTAACTGTAACATTTTCTTCTGCTTAATAACAGATCTTCACCACTAGGAAAAAAAGAAAAGAAAATATTCTCCCGGGGGGAGGAGAAATGAGAACAGCACTCACCTAGCCATAGGCGTTGAGAACGTAATCAAATAGTGAAATGCCTCTAACTCGTATTTGTCACCTAGCTGTCATTGTTGAGTATTTTAACTTTAAAATCTGTTTGATTCCTGTTCCTCAGGCTGCTGCATTATGTTGGAGCCACACCTGATCCACTAACTTTCAGTGTAAGTTACTTCAACATTATAGATGCTTCCTATTGCTGATTTATGACGTTCCTCTATATATAACGCTCAGTTGTTGTTGAATTTCTTTTTGGCGCAATTAAAGAACAAATGGTCCTTCAAACCTATTGTGGGATAGATGGTTTGAAGGGCCCAGGATACTCAAGGCTGCCGATGCTGGGTACTCTAATTTGAAGAAATCTAACATCTGTTTCATTTGTTGCTTAAGGCTTCACAACGCAATGAACACACGAACAGACTTGGCATGTTTCTGCATGGTCATGTCGTGGCACAAATGGTCAATGAATTCTTTACTGTGTCCCGTGCGAGTTTTAAGGTAACCCAGGGTGATGTAAATTTCATGGTTTGTTCAAGGTAAAGTTGTAAATGAAGCATGCATACGAAAGAGAAACAGGGGCATCATTTCTGCTCACCCGCTCAAAAAGTTACATTACTCGGATTTTTGTACTAATTTTTCGTAGATAAATTCCACATTAGCATTTTTGGGGTACATTTGAAGACTTGTGGAGACATTTCATGAAGAGAGCCAGACGGCTCATGCAGTTGTATTCTCGAAAATGCTTATGGTTAGAGGAAAGTCCATTAGTTTTCGGAATATATTCAACTAGCAAGAACACTGCAGAACAGAGCTTGCAGAGAGAGATCCCTCTTTATTAAAGGACCTGAGGCATATTATGTCCGCACAATTGTCTTATAAGCATGAAAATCTGGTTTATGGGCATGGCCTCGTAGCTTTCTTTCGTAATAAGGAGTTGGAGGCTTGTTGAAAGACGAGGAAGGGAATGATGACTCCGCATCTGAGTCACCGAAAACACTTGGATGACTTGAAGCGATTATGACTGGAGGGTCAGCCAAATCATTAAACCTGAGCACAAAACCTGTCAGTAGTTGCTTTGGCTCGATTAGTTTCCCTCTCAACATTTATTAGTACAAGGTGGAACAGAACCAAACATTCTTCCCATCCTCCCTAAACCGAGAATCAAATCTACTAGTGCTGAATTGAGACAACAAACATAGTTTGAGTCCTCGTTGATATTCAATTCATTATGCATAACAGGTTGCAGATCGAGAAATGCTACAATCCTTAGCCTCTAATGTGTAACAAATGCGTGAAACTGCAAGGTTCCCACACGGTTTGGACTATCATTAGGTTTAAACTAGCCCGTCTACGACGGCCGACAGAACCATAAACCAAAGAGGTAGTTCGATCTGAACGTCTTGCCCAAAGAGGAAGACTTCAACGACGTAAGTTGTACGCATCTTCTTATTAAAGAAACTACAAAATGAGGTCGATTCAACCAAAGGTTTCTGACATAAACAGTGTACATCAAACCAGTTCTCTCGATGTTGTCAACCGCATGCTTAGAGGCCGCACAAAATTCTTTTTACCAATCTTTACAGGCTCCTCCATTAAAAAAATTCAGCATTTATATTTCACCAAATCAGGGAAAAATAAATAAATATATATATATATATAAAGAGGGGAAAAGGCCGCCTACCCAAAATTTAAAATCGACAAAATCATGCACCGGATTGTTAACCGTAATACAAACGAAAGCAGGTCACGGAAAAATAACTGTTCAAGAAACGGAAATGATTAAATTAATAAATAAATAAATTGTGGAAGTTTGGAGCCTCACGGTATGGGCTTCTTGAAATAATAAGCCACAGCAACCGCCAGCGTTGGGTTCCAGGAAGATGTGTGGCCAGGCCTAATTCCGGCACGATGTCCAAACTCGGCACAAAATAAACCGAAGAACATGAAATTAATGACACACAGCTAATTTACCCATTATTTCGGCGCTTTTTATTCCCGTTGTGGCTTCATAGAATTTCACGATTTAATTCAAGGCAACAATGTTGCGGCAAAACTTTCAGGGAAGCAACTGAGCATTAAAGGGAGCAAGAATTCAACTTTCGACTAGTGGATTCGGCAATTTGCTTTGTTCGTAATTTGTTCCTCGTGAACGTCCACGCCTCATCCACTGGTTAAAATATAAACCTGCATATTGGAACAATCAAAACCTTAACTTTTTACCTGTAATGGCGTCTGTCCGTAAAGCATTTACCATGTTAAGAAAGAACCCAATGCTCCAATTTAATAAATTACTACCTACCAACTAAAGCATTGCGTCACCCATACCACTATCAATATGATTGAATTGCATCGATCTATGGACTTACATTGGATAACTCTCATTGAAAGAATCAAACATTGCTCTCTCTATATATATACATGGCATTATTGTCTTGGTTATTATCTTATCAAGTTAAATATTGAGGTGAGTCCATTTTATTCGCTTCCTTCAATGAAGCCATTTTCACATGTTCAGAGAAAGAGAGAGAGTGAGTGTGGCTGTGTGAGAGTGAGGGGGGGGGGCTCATGTGAAGAGAGCATGCATCGATGATAAAGCTCACTACTTTTTGCAGTTTGGCTACGTTTCCCAAGCAAAGTGGAACCACTACCCGTTTATACATAATCACCATATATATAGTATTTTGATAAAACATGCTAACCCATTAGACCGTTAACCAAAGGCCACTGCTATATTCTACAAGGTCGCTTTCGCTTTGTCGTCTTCAGGCATTTTACTTTGACTGTAAATCGTCTACGAGACTATTAACAGAGGCAGGAAAAGGAAAATCCTTGTCTAAGACCTATGGACAGAATGTGAGCTAAAGTTTGATACTAATCTACTTACAGGAGAATATTAACAAAAGTATTATACCCTACAATGTCCAAGAAGAATGAAGCATGCTAGTTAGTAATGTATTTTATTTGGCAAATAGCTAGTAATAATGTACACACGCAGAATACGTATCCAGTTAGCTAATCTAAGGTCTAGGAAGAATAAGAACCAGATTAATCACGCTTAACACTAGGGTCTATGAAAACCTACCATCTTAGGAACGTAAAAGAGAAAATAATTAAAATCTTAACCTAGGAAAAATGATCTTATCCCTAATGGGTGTCATGGGGGCCGAAGAAGAATTAAGTGCCCAAATCTATATATATAATGTGATCTATAATTTCGTGCCCAACCCAACATCCTCCTAATCTAGAGTATAGTATAAGACCCGAATTTGTGAACCCGGAAGCAGAAAGATTATTGGCCTATGATCTGCTTGGAAACGAGGAAACGAGGCACGTGTCCCTACCGTCAATCCTCTGTATTTAATTCTCGCTGTGTAAGTCATAACAATCTATATTAAACCATGAAGTTGATGCGTATCAAATTTAGCGTTTCAACCTATCCCAAAAAAAAAAAAAAGAACTGAGGTTCAACATTTTCATGTGTAATCATACAATTTCTTAGCGATGCGGGTGAGATAAGAGGCAAGAACTAGCAGGAATATCATTCGTCATGTGCATGCTTGAATTTTCGGGTCGTTTGAATGGAAAAGAAAAACGAACAAGGAACGAAAAGATGAATGCGACATGTGCATATGCTAGGAGAATTAAGCTCTCACTTAAAAAAAAAGGAAGAGTGTTGAAGTTCTGACACTTCTTTTGTACCGGACAACTATATTCCATCTATCTAAACTGACATGAGAGGGTCGAAGAAAGCTGTCGTTAGATTCTTTATTGTACCAAAGGGAAAAATGTGTTACCTAATTCCCTAGCTACTACGTGACAAAGGTGCCAGGCCATTCCTCTCAAGGACCTTTTCCGTCCCTGAACTTTTAAAAGGAGCTGATCATTGCCCTTCTTTTTCTAATTCATTTAATCTAATAATGATCCTATCGAGGAAAGCTTTTTTTTTTTTCAAAAACTGTTTTTTTTAATAAAGTAATAAATAAGTGATTATTATAATAGTAGAGTTGACGGAGCAGGAGAGAGCGTGCATCCTTGTGGTGCAATATAAAACTTTGATTTCACAAAAGATAATGATAAGTTTATGTCATTTTCACGCACTTTTATTATTAGAGGATTACACATAAAGCAACAGTTAGATACTTATTTGCACAATATACGACCATTTATGTGTTATTTTCACTCTCACGAAAACCATGGTTTGCTGACTATAGGTCAAGAAATTAAAAAGAAGGCCCCAGAAAATATAGGCCAAAACGTATAGACATTGTTTTACACGGTTCTAATTCTAATTATTTATTTATAGAAAAATGTTGGGTGAGATATAAAAATTTCAGTATTTATTATGCTTGTTTATTTTTTTTATGAATATAAAAATTTATTATCTTGAATTATATATATATATATATATATATATGATTTTTAATTAGATTTTACTTAAAATTTTTATTTTATTTCATATATAGTATTAAATTTGCTTGACTTATTTTTTAGGTGAAGCAAATTAAAAATTTATAAAAAATTTTACCTTTTTTATTTTTTACTAATTTGTGTGTCTCATCTCGCAATATTCCAATCATACTAGCCTTCATTATAACTTTAAGTCGAAATATATTACAAAGAAAATGAAAAATATTAATTAGGCACATTATGCACGTCAACTAGTTAAAAAATTTTGTACATATCACAATGTAGTTTGTATGATAATTTTTTTTCTTTTTTTATGAAAAAAAAACAAAAAAGGCAATGGCTGACCCAGTTAACTTTCTGTGTGAAATTCACGTGTAGAGACGCAACTAATATATCAATACAATGTTTCAACAAAATTTGCTGTCCTAATTAGTTTCCTTCTTCCGAGTCACATATGAAGTAAAAGAAACAAAGGATAGATGATGAATATCGCTTTCCAACTGGAAAGTGTGATGGTGGAGATAAAGATTTCGAGGAGGCAGGTTCAAATTGATCTTTTCCATAAAGCATGCAGAGGGAAGAAAAGCAAGGACTGAAACTCAAGCGACGAGACCTTGAAGTGGAAATGGCCATGTCATAGCAAAAATATAAGAGAAGTCCACGTGATTTGAGGATATAGCCAGTAGCCTTCAAGATGGTCCAACTACCAAACCCGAGAGAAGAATCAGAATCCCATCTCTTCACGATCAACTAATTAGGAACATGTAGCCAGGGCATGGGAACTCGCGGAGAGTTGGAGGCTTGATAGTGGACCCCACTTCTTTTTTTTTTAAATTTATAAATTAAAAGAATTGCTTGTTGTACTGATGAGCTACTGAGTTTTTATTTTACAGTTGGTGGTCAGATCAAACGGGGATGATGCGTGCATCTATGAAAAGCTTGCGAAGACGAGAGATGGCCTGTAGATCTGGAACGCGTGTGGGTTAAAGGAAAAGGGAGACATGGAGGGTAAAAGTAAAGGACGTGCTGCCCCTTTTCCATGATGTACAATAATTATTGGACAAGACACATGAAAGTGATGTATTGGGGCATTAAGCCTCTAAGATGTGAATTATGTGCGGAGCAGAGGGGGAGAGAGTGAGTCACATGGAGGAATCCAGGAAGGAGCCGTGGTTATTTGTCCCAAGGGCAATCCACATGGGGTGGCAGCCTGACCCTCTGATGTCGAGGATTAATTGAAGCCCCACCAAATGTCATTATTTCCGAGGTAATTACAACGTGAATTATAGGCAGAGACTGCATCATTTATTTTGGAGGTAATACTAATTAATTGGAGCCCCTCTCCGCTGCAAATTTCGATTGAACCCTAACAGACAGCTGAAGAAAAGGATTGGCTAGCCGTCGCAGGTTGCACATGTGATTGACTACTTAAGAACGTGCCATTGAGGGTAATAGGCCCGTCCCGTCCTCCCCCCCCCCCAAAAAAAAAGAAAAAAAATCATATGGTTTGTCTCATTTTCTTCCAGAAAACAAAAATCTGGCGTATCATATCCGGATCTTTAGCCTTTCTTCCGAATATACTTTTGACCGGGATACGAAAGATTAAATAAACCCGAAATTTAAAAATAGAAATAAAAATGAAAAAGAATAATTGGAAGAAATAGAGTGCAGACTATTGAGAACGATATATTGTTTGCTCCTATGCATTCTAATATTCACGGATGGGATTAAGTGCACATGATGAGAAAAAGAGAGCCCGAACAATGATGATTAATATATCAGCCTTTACTTAAGGAAGTTAGTTTACCGTTACTCGGAAATATAAAAACAATATTTGCGTAATCAACAGGAGATATAAAGGAAAAATAAAGGCACAAGGCCCCGAGAAGACTTGTCACGCGGTGAGGAGCGCAAGTTTCTTTTCTTTTTCCTCCCTGGCTCGCACTTGGAAGTGTAGTGTATTGTATTCGTGAGATTGGGATTCTGCTTCTAACCGAATAGAGCTCGTCTATCCTTCTCGTGGTATCGTATCCAAATGCAGAGGAGAGGCTGCGCGTGAGTTTGAGCCGCCCTTTTCCCCCCCCCCCCCATCCAGCTTCGATAAAGAGTATTGGCCCGCCCGGCCCCCAGGGAATGGCGGTTTGGTCTGGGCTAGCTGTAACTACAACAAGGTGCCACGTGGCAAGGGGGATGAATTGGTCTTCTAGCGAAATGCCCTGCAGGCCAGTCGGGGGGGGGGGTTGCAGCCGGCAGGTGATATTGACTTGGGCGAACATTAAAATGTTCCGTCTCGGTCTCGGAGGACCGATGAGACGAGAGGCTGTTTGCGTTTTGCCGCGGGGTGCTTGATGTCTTGGTTCACGCCGTTCCAGATCTTTGGAAGTTTGAAAGGTTGCCTTTCGATCCAATGCTCACGGGCTGCCTTTGCTCCATTGCATCGCTACCCTCAATAGCCATATTGCACCTTAGATCTTGGTTAAAGATCCCCACTCCTGCTTAACAAGATCCCCCGTTCCCTCGTGATTCGCTATAATTGTTACGAGACGAAAGAACACGAAAGGGCGAAAAATCATAAAGTCGGGCACAAAATAAGAACAGAGAAGCTTCACTGTTAAGCAAATTAAATCACTCGAATATAGGCGCACAGTGACGGACGTTAACGGGAGCTATTGCACCAAAGAATTTTAACAAAAAAAAAAAAGAAATCTACAAAAGGAGCTATGGATGGCCTATATACTCCACCTATATGTCTACTCGAGAGTTCCAAAATTGGTCTGCCCAGACCTCGGGATGCAACTGTCACAACCGCTTTAAGTCACCGTGGAACTATGATTGCAAGCGTCGAGCAGCGGTTCGTCCAAACCGAGTGTCAACCAATTGAATCTTTCCCGTTGTTTGACTGTCAAATTGCCTTTTTGAGAAGCCGTGCTGCTAGAGACCGTCTTGCCATGTTAGATGGTATGTAATCACTGATCAATAATCAACCTTTACCTTGCTGCTATTATTGTACCCCTCAAAGTTTTGCGGTATGCATGGTACTTGGAATCGGTGTTCAATTTGTCCTTTTTTTTTTTTTTTTTTTTTTTGGCTCTTCCTAAAAAATGACGGACCGAGTAAATTAATTATGTATACAAAAAAAAAAAAAAAAGTTGAGAGTCAAAGCTGGTCAACATTCAAATTCACGAAAATCGAGGTCATCGAGCATTGCCTACGGTACTCTGATCCGCACTGCAAAAATGGTGCAGCTCTTCGGATGCTACAAAGTCATCAAAATATTTTCACAATCCCTATTTTCAAACCCCCCGCTGCCGATCACCGAGGACCCAAAAAATGGGGCCATTTTCCCTTAAGGAGCCCAAACTTCCCGGACTTACTCGGCATTTCTGGGAAGCCAGGGGCATTTCCAGTCATTTCGCCCAGCTCCTCTCCCTTCCCTTCCTTTCACTTCCCCCCCGAACTCCGCTTCTTAACCTTTAAAAGACCAGAAAAGCGGAAGCCGTTGACGTAGGCGGGGTCACAGAGGGACGCACTCACATTACTCACTCGGACAGAGAGAGAGAGAGAGAGAGAGAGAGAGAGAGAGAGAATAGGAAAAATGGAGTTCGGAGAGTGGTGATAAAAGGCAGAAAAGAGTTAGACGGGAAAGTGATCAAGATATTTATACTGGGGTACAAATCTTGTCTTGTATAGGGGGAGAGACATGACGAGGATAGTGCAAGAACAAAATATGGAGAAACGACAGATAGAGAAGCAAATGGGGTGCATGGCTGGCTTCCTTCAGTTTTTTGATCGTCCCCACGTTCTCTCCGGAAAACGTCTCTACGCCACCAAACGCCTTCCTCCATCTGTGGTGGGTTTTCCCCCCTCTCCCTTCTCTGTCCCTATCTCTGTTTTGTTTTTTCTTTTTCTTGGGTTTTTAATTTGCTTTGGAATTCAAGGAAAAGTTAAAGCTGAAGCATCATTATCACAACTTTCAGGTGATCGTGGATTCGAGTGCGGAGCCGGAGAAGAGTGTTGGATCTCCGGCGATGTCGAGGGAATCGGAGAAGCAGCATAACACTAGATCTATGCCTTCACCTGAACGGTTTAATCAGTCTCCGTTGAGCGATCTCCGATCTCCGGCGCCGGAGGTTGCAAGCCCGGTGGAGATTCAGTCCAAAATGCCTCTTCCTATTCCCACATTCGAATTGAAGGAAGGAGGCAAGTCCTCGCGGAAATTCTGCAAAGAAGCTCCGAGGCTCTCTCTCGACAGCAGAGCAACCTTTGATGCCGCGAAAGGAAGCCTGAAACCGAAGAAGATTCGAACAAATGCCGCAATTTTATCGGCGAATCGTTGTGAGAGTAACGGAGAAGAGAGTGACGCTAGCGAGAAGCAACGCCGATCGCCGAGCGTAATCGCTCGGCTGATGGGACTGGAGATATTGCCGGACTCTGATACCGAAGAGGCGCAGAAACCTCAACTTCGAAGATCTGCTTCGGAGTCCAGAGCATCCAGAGATCTGCCTCATTACCGATTCATTGACGACATCAATTTCCAGCTAAGGCAGCCGCAGCAGCAAAATACACAGAGCAACGTAATAAGAGATATTGCAGTTAAAGATCGGATCATAACAAATAGCAGAGCCGTCAATGTCGCGAGGAACGCGAGTGCTGAGGCCGCTAGAACAGCAAACTCCAGAGGTATAGTACATAGAAAGATCTTCTTCGATTCAGCTGATTTCTTTCCGGAGCCGAAACATGTTCGAGCTGTATCTGCCTACGGTGATATTGAGAGGAGGCTGAGAAATAAAGGAATAGAAGAGCCATCGAAGGATCTTGAGACTCTTAAGCAAATCCTTGAGGCTCTGCAACTCAAAGGCCTTCTGCATTCCGAGAAGCCTCCGTGTCAGTTCAGCCGCAGAAACTTCGTGTACAATAGGAACTTCTCGCTAGACGAATCCCCAATCGTCGTGATGAAGCCGGCAAGAACAGTGTCCCCTGTGAACAGGCCAGGAAGAACGGGCAATGACTCTCCGCCTCCAACTTTCAGGGCCAGGCCTGCAGCTCGCCGTGACTCAAATCTCTACAGCGAGGCATTGCCAGCGATGAGTCCCAAGCGCTACCGGCCGGAGGTCGAACATAATGTACGGAAGCAAAGAAGAGGTAGGAGTTCTTCCTCGCCGACAACGCCAAGTGAGTGCAGAGTGAATAGTCCCAATAGAAGGAGACCATTGAGTGTTGGAACAGAGAGACGAGCAAGTAACGATTGGGCGGAGCAGAGAAGGGTATCTCCGGTTCAATCTCCTAGGTTAAGTTCCAGGGGGGCTGGACCGGATCACCCCACGAACCGAACATCCAGAAACGGGAGACAGACGGTTGAGAAGGTGTTTGTTCCCGCGGAGGAGGAATCGTCCACAATTTCTGAGGGCAGTTTCAGTACCTCTTCTCAGACTGATGCAGAGGTAAAATCATAAACGGGCTTGTTTTCTGTTTTCCGCATGTTATTGTTTTAATTAAATTGTTTTTAATCTGTAATTGCATTGCGGTCGTGATTGCAGAGGCCGAAAGCGGAGGATTACAAAGAAGGTAGAAATCTACTAGAAAGGTGTGATAAGCTGCTCCACAGCATAGCGGAGATGACGGCGACGGAGCTGCAACCGAGTCCCGTATCGGTGCTTGACCCGTCGTTTTACAAGGAGGAATCTTCTCCTTCACCTGTCATGAAACGGAGCATAGATTTCCAAGGTAATGAGATTCTGCCACCCTGTTAATTTAGTCCAAATTTGCTCCATCGCGTTCCCCCATCGTAAAAATGAAAAAATCTCTTACAAGTCGATTTTTCTTTTTCCTTTTTTATTTTTGTGAAACCATCTGTGGAAGACTTGTTAGATTT
Organism: Bruguiera gymnorhiza; assembly: GCA_020883675.1. NCBI lineage: Eukaryota > Viridiplantae > Streptophyta > Magnoliopsida > Malpighiales > Rhizophoraceae > Bruguiera > Bruguiera gymnorhiza. The sequence goes on from JAIRCJ010001053.1 coordinate 985,297, forward strand.
CGATTATTTGCAAGAGGATTACGTTGTACGAATTTTGATTTAATCGGGGTAACTTAAATCGTCTAGTAGTTAAAAAAGACTCCGGGGCTGGATCATTTAAAAGGAGGAAAAAAGGGGACATTCACGTGGGATAGATAGGTTGTACCCTCTGAGGACTAATATTATGGAGTTGCATTGGTTACAACGACGGCGTTCACGGAGTCAATGCTTATTTATTATAGGTAATATAGGTAACAACTGTTATGGAAGACATGTCCGCGCTGGGCAATGGCAAATCGGAGTGCTTTTTATGTCTTGCTCCTGCCTTTTGCTCTTCTTTTTAGTGACCATCTGCGTTCAGAGTCGGCGAATCAAAGCCTTTGTTGCTGTCACGTTCCCTATTGTTAGCCACACTTTTGTGGCCTTGAATCAATAATGCGAGACTTGCCAGATATTTCAGCATTAATTGATGTCTCGTATTACCGTCAATATTTGTTTTTTTGGTCCTCTGTTTATGAATCGGATAAACATCTTTTATTGTCTTGTCGAAATTATCAGATCAATTTCCGGACTTTGAAGATGAAATTTGGAGCCCGGCAATCTCCCCTGTTCAGTTCGGATTGGAGGAGGATCGTGGGGAGGCCGATTTCACCTACATTTCTGACATTATCCGGGCCTTTAATTATCTACCTGGAGACACCGACGTATTCGTTTTACTAGAGAAGCAACAATGTCTCAAAGGGAGGAATACCTCTAAAGTATCGACACTCCAGAGAAAGCTTACGTTCGACACGATAACCGAGATCTTCAATCAGAAGAAACAATTGCCTCCTTGGAAGGCCATCAGTTGGGGTAATTCCACGGATGAGCACGTTTCGATGCAACAAGTTTGGTCAGAATTTCAGCGTATCCGAGAGAGAGATGCGGCCGGGGACTCTTTTGAGGTCATTTGTGGGGTGCTCAAGAAAGACCTCGCGGGGGATGCAACAAATGGTTGGGGGGATTGCCCGATTGAGATGTCTGAAGCGGTTTTGGACATAGAAAGGCTGATTTTTAAAGACTTGATCAGCGAAACCATCCGGGATCTGGCTGCTTTTTCCCCGAAATGCAATCGAGTTGCCGTGCAGCGGAGGAAGTTGGTTTTCTGAACTTGGGGAGCAAACAATAAGAGGCTGGGGCTTATTAACCCGTATGCTTCCCTTTTCGCGCGCTTTCTCTGTTTCTTTGCTTTCTGGTGTTATCTTTTCCTTTTTCTCTTTTTTTATTCAGTAATATAATCTCCGATTAGTCTTGGTTTAACAAAATGTTGGGAAGTGTCCAATTATAATTTACTAGGCAATCCTACCGTTCACTTTCGCAAAGCTGTGAAATGTTGGATCAATGGCACGGTTGAATATGTGGACTGTTGAGTGCGTGCATGTGTGATGTTTCTAGGGGACCCTAAGATCTCGGGTTTTATATAAAGTTGAAAGTGCTTGCTGAAAAGGGCAATTTCCATTTTCAGAGCCACGTTTAGGTAACGTGAGAAATCACCATCGCATAAAAGAGGAAACAAGACGCATGAGATTTGTCTTTAATAAGTTTAAATCATTATTCCAATGCTTCGCTCAGGCTACTAGGGTCAAAAGTGCTTCCAAATGACCTTGGCAGCGTGTGCCTGGAAGTATTGGTATTTATCATTTCGCTTCTATCGAGAACTCATTTTTCCAAGAAAAATAAATTGGGACCCTCTCCATTGCGGGTACTGAGAGTCGCACGGCAGCGAGCCATAGGCAAGGAATTGCGCAACAGCCGGATGATCATTTACCGTGCTGTGACCGAACTGCAGTAAATCGTGATGGGAGTGAGTGGCACGGTACAGCGTCCTTGATTTGCGATCGATTGAAAGCTTTTGATTATATCTGAAGAATTCAGCAAATCTTTCGCTACGGTTTTCCCTTTTCAACTAATAACAAGACTAGATCAGTGAGCGAATTTTTACTTCTTCCAGCATAATGTCTCTGCCATTCTACTGCAATGTAAATAAAATTCGGCTGCCTCAACTGTACAAAAGGTCATAGAATATTTGCTGTGCAACTGCAAACGCGAGATAGTGCTTTAAAAAGGGGCCACTTCGAATGCTACCAGTGGGTCCAGTACCCCTCTTGTTGTTTTAGGCACAGTTACAAGGACGCAACCAGTAACAATTAAGGATTTGGGGCCCATTGGGCCCGGACTTCGTTGATCTGCCACGGACTTATAAATTTGCCCCTCAAACACTATTATTAATATCATGTGCCAATTCAATTAAGGTCCTGGGACTAGTTATCATCCTTCCGCGGCAGTGGTGATGGTTGTTTTGGGCCACCTCACTTTGCCATGGGAAATTCCTGATTGGTGAATCACTTAAGGTCTTCCAGGACATCAATAATTTCTCCATTGAGCAACGGTGGCAAGATTGTTATGTGAAAATGGGTTGTGGCCCATTAATCATACAAGTCAAGCTCAACCATTCGGGACAACTGTTCTGGGCGGATCACGTTAATGTTCGCCAGTTGAAAGCATTCTTTTGCCAGTCATGCAGTAAGTAGAGATTCGCATCCAACCATAGCAAAAGTTCAGTTCTGTTGGGAATGTGTGAGGTGATAAGAGAAGTACCTCAGCAAACTGCTCTCTTTTTGATGTGGGACTTATGGTCAATTCCATTCAGTTCGCTTCTTCTATAATAAGCCTTGTGGCTCATATCCCAACTTGGTTGGCCCCTCGTCGCCATTAGACCAATCCAATTTCCCCCTACACTTGCCATTGTTGCATTTTTCTGCCATCCTTTGCTCATTCCATTTCTTCTTCCTAGGTAGAAATCTTTAAAAGCAAAAGAAGCCAAGCCCGCCAATTTGTAAAACAAATAAAATGATGGGGTCCTTGTCACGAGAAAAGGGCACAAACTTATCTTAGATATATATGGATGGTGCATATGCCGCTGCCATTGGACTGTACTCAAATTTTGAGCGGTATATTTTTTTACAAGGTGGTGATAAATTAATGTCCCATTTGCAGGGAAAAAAGAAAACCCTTTCTTTTTAAGTCCGGTCCCCATCTTTATCGCGGTTGGTGTCGTTGTCGTCCTCGTCCATGTCTCTTCCATTGGGACCTTTGGCAGACGATAATTTAACTAGGCGCCGAAACGGCTCATTATTTGCCAAGACTACAGAGAATTGTCCGACTTGAGGTTTCGATGCAGGGGATAAAAGCAAAGCCAGGGGATAAAAGAGTGGTCCTATACACAGTATGGGGTGAATGGCTATAAAAGCTTTCTTTCGGTCCTTCTTTCTTTCATTCTTCTCTGATGGATGTTTTAGATGATCTACTGTTTTTTCACCCTTGATTGGAACCAGTCGACTGCTAAAGTTTTGGATCTCTCTCTCTCTCTCTCTCTCTCTCTCTCTCTCTCTCTCTCTCAGTCTCATTTATTTATATTATAGACCGCAACATACATATCCATTATCCTGAGGGCACAATCATTACTGGAATGGTGAACAGTGACCTTAAAAAAAAAAAAAGAAAGTTGAGGAGCGGGGTGAAAGCTAAATATTGCAAAAGAAAAAAAAAAAAAGGCAACAAAAAAAGTCTTGATTCAACTGTCAGACCGCATAATTATATCAATAAATTCCCACAACACTCTATGAATTTGTTCTTAAAGAAATGAATCCATTTATTATTTACATTAATATAAGAATGAAAAATGTTATATGCACATCATTTTTTGACACTAATGAAATAATATGTATTCCAGAATTGCGATAATGATAATGTGTTCAATAACTCTAGGTACGCAACTAATTATTTAAAAAAAATTTATAATAATAATAAATTTGAGATACTTTCTAATATGGAAATAATCATATTTGAATTTTTAGAAAATTTGTAAACTCATGTAAAATTCACAAAAAGAAAAACAAGCAAAAAGCAAACAGTCTTATGAAAAAGTTTTAGTTTTTGAAAAATATTTAAATATTTAGATATTTATTGTGAAAATTTAAATTTTTAATTTTATAAAAAAATATAAAATTTATGATAATAAACAAAAATAAATCGACAATAAACCTTTTAATAAGGGAAAGAAAAAAGAAAAAAGCTTGATTGGGCCAGCAGGAGCCCCCCACCAGAAGCTTATTACGATGATAAAATGCATCGCAGCCCATGCTGCGTAACCATTTGGGCTCGTTCAGGAGCTTTGGGAGGGGAGTGGGTAAATGGGAAATTGCAAAATAGCACCACCTTCAATCTAATGAAAATAAAGATTTTCAGTCATCTGCGTTTCAATTTCCTCCATTTATGGCTTTCGCTAGCAATAATCGCCAACAGTGCCGTCGGCGTTCTATGGAAGCTACTACTACTACAGTTTAGATTCTTATCCATGATTCGTGCAGCTGCATTGTCGTGACGGTTGTTTATATGCAAGTTAATATCTGATTTAGGAGAGGGGGGGGATCTTTAGCATCCAATTTACATTGTGCATGGCATTATTGCATTTTTGCCATCCAGTTTTCTTCTAAAGCAACGATTCTTTGCTCCCAAGATCATTTACATTGAAATTTGAGCAATCCAAATACTATCTTTCTAGTCAATAAGATGAAATCTTATCAATAAAATTGTCGTGGTCCTCCCGACTGCTTGGTCCTTTGCAAATTGAAGGCCCTATTAGGATCCAAGCACGACCTCTGAAACAACTCTTGGTTTGTCCCTCCAGAGGCCTCATCCCTCTGCTGAGACTCACAGTTGAGTTGGACACCACAAAGGACACTCTGGTGAAAGTTATCCACTTTGATCTGTAAATTTTAATGGGTGAAAGTGGATGGGATCACTCACTCTCACAACAAGACAGAAAAGACAGCAAAAGAATCTTAGTTTGGTAAGTTGACAGCACACAAAAGGTGGGAGACAATTGTGGCCCACCCTGCTGCATTTCAACCCTACAATAAATCTTCAGTCAAAACGCTTTCACACTAGAAAGGCTAACTGGCTTTGATATGAACATGATTAATGGAGATGTATCTAGTCCTAGCCCCATCAAATATAGTGAAGAAAGCCGTGGGGTAATTAATTTTCTGCACTCAGAGCCCAACTAAATTGTTTCAGCTTTGGGACAAAAATAGGTTTTTGAATGCGTTCTGCTGTAAATACAACTTTAGTTCACATTGAACTCATTTTAATGCTGCTGGCATGATCAATCTCGCCTGATTGATTCCTTCAGTTGGAACCATTAACCTGTTTAGATCCTTGGATGTTGTAAGTTAACCTTAAGGTTGCCACGGAATAATGTAAATTGCTGGCACTGATGTCTACCAAACGCAGATTATTGGTCATGTGTTTACATTGGTACACATGGATAATGCATGAAAAATCTTTAGAGAAACAAGAAAAACATACACACAATTTTGGGTCCATACTCACCATACCTGTAAAACAAGAATCCTCATTTTTCTTATACAGAATTGACCACTTAACTCCAGACACATCAAATGGAATTTCATTTAGTTTCCGAATACAGATTTTATGGTTCATGCTCTGTCATATAAACAGTAAGAAACATCAGGCAAGTTGTCAGAATAGAAATTCACTTACTATTGCCTTCTTGCTTATCCCTGCTCTTTAACTGGAACATTTCGTTTTGTGCTTCTGTTTTGACTTGCCTACAAAGATATAAACACAAGGAGTGCACATCATAAACCGTATCCATTATGCTATTCACATTTGACTTTGTTGTCCACAATAGTTAGTTTTCCTTTTCTTTCATGGCCAAGGTTTTCCAATTTACTCATGGCCTATCTGCTGCCAAGTAAGTGATCTGATCTGTGAATGTTTATGCGTGAAGTGATGATATTTAGAGGATATGGTCGATGATGTGTAAGATTGTCCATCTGTGCATACATATGAAGGGATAAGTTGAAGTTTAATACATAGTTTGTGGCACGGTTGGTTGAATGCTGGATCTTCAGTTAAGGCTGGAGGATCTTGACCGAATATCATCTCACAACTCATATCTTCAAAATCTGCAAAGTCGGATAACAAAGATCTATAATTGAGGCTGCATTTGATGAAGCGATCCATTCAAGGTAGGCTAACATTGAATGAATTTGTGTTCTTATGCTCAATGAATAATTGGCACTTGGGAGTATTACTGACATTCAACTCGGTGTTAATTGTTTGTGGGGTATGTACACAATAGTGGTTAATTTCTGAGGATGTGAGAATTGGTATTGCTGAATTTGATGTCGTGGAATAGATGGCGTTATGATGGCACAATATAATATACAATTAAGAATTCAGGTGTCGTGTGTTATTCTGGATTTTTTTTTTAATTTTTTGGTAAACCACATTGCCCTGTATTATTCAATACATGTTAGTAACACTAATCTATATGCAGAAATTCTCATTCGAGATTGGACGGCGGTACTTGCAGTTTTGCACCCTAAGTGGTTATGTTTGGGCCCTCCATTTGCTTGATGAGCACAGGCTCCACACGCTAGTAAAGGTTCTAGTTCTCCTCAAAGTACGATCCCTTTGTTATCGTTGGTTTTCTATAACCATAAGATGCAATCCATGATGGTGTATCCTATGACTTTTTAGACTGGTTCTACTGTCGGTTCACATTGTAAATCTTTTACTTAATAAAAAAAAAGAGAGAGATTTGAGATTTGTGACAGATGATATGTCAAATGCAGTTTTCCTCGTTAGTTAGTTTTTTTTATCAAAGTTAAATCTCGATTTCAGAAATTTTAAGCTCATATTGAGTCACAATAAATCAAATAAACTATAGCCATTTTGATTCTCTTTTTTTTCTTTTTTTGGGGGGGGGGAGGGGGGAGTGTGGCAGCTTTTTTCTGTTTCCTTTTCTCTTTTTAGTTTGAATTTTGGGAGTGAGGGGTGACAGAAGGTGGGTTACGCTTGTGTTTGGAAATTCTGTATACTTGGCATTGCATATTGCAACTAACAGTTAGTCTTACAGAATAGAATCGAGGATACTTACTAGGAACCATATTGACTGGCATTCCCAGGGAGTCCTTGATAAAGGTTTGAGTTGGTGCCTTGCATAGATTGGTGCACATCCCTACGCAGTTGGTCTGCTCCAGAAACCTGCAAAATTTGTTTACCAAAAACCTTAGGTTTCACTGGCAAATGCTAAGAGCATTGGAGTATTTTAATGATGACATCATAATGATGTTGGTAATGGCTATACATTGATCATGATGATAATGCAGAAGAATCGGTTCGAGAAGCAACTCATTGGAGCAGTTTTTATCAATTAAAGTACCTTAGGTTGGCCCTATAGATTATTGGTATTGGACCTCTCTTTTGTTTTTTCTGAGTATTTCAGAAATAAAATGAATGGGTTTATAGGAGAAGTCAACTGTTACCTGCACTTTTCTACGTGGACTACATTCTTTTCCTTTCTTCCATTGAAGTCGGATTCCCGCACCTTGGTTTTGTGTCGGAAAATGTCACCCCCATTAGCATACAATTATGACTTCGTCAAGACATCACATCTCGCAAATTGCTTTTGTGCATGTGTGCGCGTCAGTTTCATGTATGAAAAAGTCGTGCTCAAGGAAAATTATTTTGCTAAAAAAAATTACAAGTAGGCCTGCGAGGGAATTGGCAGTAAGAGTTTTTCTTTTTTTTCTTTTTTTAAATTGTGCTTTTTTTTAATTTTATTTTAAACAACAACAACAACAACATAATACAATTTGAAGTCATAGATGACTACAGAGTCCAGAGATAGAAGGCAAAAGGTAAGACATCATTTATAGTCGAACTGGTTAGTAGTAGGCTATGTAACTAAGAGCTCATGCTTATCAATGGCAGTCTTCAGTTCATGCTGTGTATGCGACATAGATGATACTGTTGCTAACAAAAATGAAAAAGAATAATCTCTTTACGTGAGTGCATTTATTTACACGAGTGCTTTTCCTTAGAAAGTCCTAACGTCATAAAACCCAATTCGCGATTCCTGTTGCTAACCAAAATGAAAAGCCTCTAAAATGAAAATAGCCATTATAGGCGGCATGTATTTACAAGAGTGTTTTCCTTAGAAAGGCCTAACGTCATAAAACCCAATCCGCGATTCCTGAGCAGGAGAAGTACTCCAACCATCCAACAATCAAAATTTTACAAGTCCAAGCAACATTCCTTTTAACGTTTGAAAGCCTGAAGATTGTTAGAGTAAAATCACACGGCTAGGGCAAAAAATGTACCACCTCACCTCGCATGGTCCGACCAGCCAGACGAAAAACAAAGTTGTAAATGTGGCAAAATATTCTCTTGTAGATTTAGATTGGGGAAGCAACGTCTTTATCTGCCACCGATCATCACATCAGGACTATCGAATTACTTTTCATGAAAATAAAACAGGAAAAGCATTCCTTTTATAATAAGCAATCGAGGCCTGTCAGTTCAAGTTCAGATCCAGTGCCATTGCGTTTTTTCCTTTCAAAAAATGAACATTACTTCTTATGCTATTGTCTCGCAGTTCAGTTTTGCCATAAGAATGATGAAAGCATAAATTGATGATATTATGCAAGCAATATGGCGCTCCTAATCATTTTCAGCAAAGAATAACGCATTTTGATTCATGAACTTGCCAGGACGAGGATAAACTTTGGAATGGCTCCGTGAAGAGCTTCAATCACAAGCTCACGCTGTTGTGTCAAATTAAATTTCCGGGACGCATCTATAGCTGCCTGCACCAGGCTATCATAACCCCTCTTGTTGTTTCTTAATCCTGCATGAAAATACTCTTTTGTTGTCTGAATCTCTCTGAAATATAAAAATGAAAAAAAAAAAAAGTCAACGAAACAAAGGAAATGAAAGGAACCACTCTAACCAGTTGCAGCCTGAACGCTCCTCGATAAATGGTTCACAGCTAGTTGATCAAACCAGCTGTCATCAAAAACAGCTTTTGTTGTCAATCCTGTAAAGTTTTCTGCCCAACTTGAAGTGCTCTTTTTCGTTGCCCCACTTGTACCTGTATCACCCGGTGGCCTCATATGCACGGCAACAACTGGAGAACCATTTAGCTTATGTGGGTGGCGTGATGGAAGGAGGTTTCCGGTTTGACAAAAGAATTTTGCTTTCATATTGCACAGTCAAGGAGAGGGAGGACCAAGCTAGTCAGAGGCTATGTTATTTTTATGTGGGGCAATATAACCTAGTCGTAAACAGACCAGATGGTATCGATTCACGACAAAGAGAGCACGGGGAGCATTTTAAAGTCGCCCCTTATAAGAGATCCTGCAATTTTGGAGTAGTTTAATTTTCGGAATCTTGCTCCTGCTAGATATTCCTCGTTCGGGTTGAAGATGCTGGCTTGTTTGCTGCTGTTGCTTGCATACGAAATACTGAAAGCAACGTGCACAATTGGGCGTTTTGGGGTTTGTTATTTTTATTTATTTATTTTATTTTAAGTCGACTTTATTTAAAATATTTTTTTATTTATATTTGAAATTAAATTTATTTGACTCATATTGTAAATTAACCAAATAAATTTTTTTTTACTGAGATATTGATATAAGATGTAAATTAACAATTAATGATATGCTTAACATAAAATCAAGTTTTTTTTGTACATTTTTTGGTTAGATAGTTTTTTCCTACTTTTACATTTAGAATATAACTCGTACCAAAATGAGTGAAACATCTTGCTCATTAAGTAGTCTTCAATTCTTTTTTTTTTTTTTCTCCTCGTTTCCTTTTTCTTTAGAGAAATGAGTATTTTTTTTATATTGGTTCCCTTTTTTTTTGGGGGGGGTAACCTAGCTGTCATTTCTGCATCCTAGTCCCACGTTCTACTTCCTGTAGCGAGATTTCGAGATTATCGACCAGGGTAATTGTCGCTAAAAAAATACCCCCTTTTATTAAACACTACAAGATCTACAGGCTGATGAAAATAAAATGGACACATGAACTATAGGAATGTACACTACATGATAAAGCGTCAATTTTCTATCTCTTCTAATGTTTAAACTTTCTCAGTTCCGTACACATGTAGATAGAATTTGATTCAAGTTTCTTGGAACAACAAAAAAGACTAGTATTACTACCGAATGGAGTCTCCTCCAAGGTCCGATTTCGTCCGCAATTGGCGCCAGTTTCGAAGAGATGCCATAGACTTGTCCCACGGCAGAAAATCATTTGAACCAGATGATTAAAAAAAAAAAGAAAAAGTTATTTGAATTGTCTGTAACAGATGATGACAAGTAATTATCTTTCAGTTGAATCAACTCACGGCCATGTAAAGAAAAGTTTTCCATGCAAGCTTGATTGTGAGACTTGGTCTAGGCCGGCCGGCACAGCGCAAACTATCAACATTAAACGAAAATGATGTACAAGAGAGAAATTCGAAAAGCACTTGTCAAGTTTGAGATCCTCCAATAACAAAGAGGAAAAAAGTGAGAAGCCTATAAATGAAGGAAGAAGACTTGTCCATAGGCCTAAATAACTAATTGGACAAGTCACAGTTTGTCCAGTCTCTTAGGACTGACAGGGCTAGCCCGTTAAATGCATATTTTTAATCTGCAATCTGCATCTTGCAGTAACGGCTATTCTTACCACAGCTGACAATTACCATAAAAGGGCAAGCAAATTGCCAGGGAAAGTGAATTTGGAAGGCAGGAGATGCAAGGAACTTAAGACAAAAAAGAATCCAACAAAAAGCAGTTCTACTCTGAACATAGACAACTGTCCTAGTGAGAAACCCTACAAGTCAACAGTATGAACTAAACACGTGCTAGACAAAACATCAACATAGAACCCAGCAAGCCTACACTGCCCTAACCAAAATACAGTGAAACATCAAGCACATAACTAAGCATCTTAATCAGGTGCAACAAGTCAGTCCTTGGTTGTTTTGTTGATAAGAGACTTGTGAATGTGAGGGATCACACCACCGCCAGCAATGGTTCCCTTAATGAGTGTGTCAAGTTCTTCGTCACCTCTAATAGCCAGCTGCAAATGCCTGGGTGTGATTCTCTTCACTTTAAGATCCTTGCTTGCATTGCCAGCCAGCTCAAGAACTTCGGCAGTCAGATATTCTAGGATTGAAGCGAAGTAGACCGCAGCAGTGGCACCAACACGTCCATTTGCTCCCAAGATCCTTAACTTAAGGTGGCGATGAATCCGACCCACTGGGAACTGGATTCACTCGTACAGAATGAAAATGTGTCAGATGAGTAAAATGTACCACCACCAGCAAAAGAAGCATTAGGATTCTGGGTGTAATGCAAATTAAAGAAAAAAAAAAAAAGAACCATTATTTAAGCTCTAGAACCAGGCAAAGAAAAAGGAATAATTTGCAGGCGCGTCTACCTAAGAAAGCAAGCCATTATCTTCAGCAACACGCCCGAGTGTTTAAACACATGACAATCTAATGGCAAAATAAACTTCAGTTCAAAATTCATGTCCCTTTTGGAACTACCCCAACACTACTGTCCACTAAACTTAATCTTCCCCTTGTGGTTTAGATATGGATTTTCATTTCTCTCAGGAACTATTGACAAGCGGTGTATATGTCCGTCTTGCACACATCAAAGATTCTGTTTCGAAGCCTAGTGCACAATTCTTACAAAGCACGACAACTTCAGCGCCAGTCCCAACCGTTTCAGCTTTCTATCAAAATAGGTGTACACAAACCACGAAAAAGCACCGGATATTTCAATTCCAAATGCCTAAGGTAGTGTTCCCATATGTATATGGAAAACTAAAAGAGCATTAAAAACTACAAAAACGAGTGATTATAATATTCATAGCAAAAATAACCCATGTATATCCCCTGCCCTGAGGATATAATTAGCCATGCATATCCAACACATGCATTAAAAGGACCATCAAGAACCACCAGTTGCTGAGTAACTAGATTGAGAAGAACAAAACAAACTAAAACACAATTTCTTGTCCTCAAATGTCTCTCTAAGGCAGGCACATCAACCAGCTTAGAAAACATTAACCGACCAACCTTGAACCATCAAATTATATACAAATTTGTGGGGGACCCATGGAACAGTGGGGTTTACCTGGATACCAGCACGAGACGAGCGAGAGACGGGCCTCTTCTTGTCCTTGTCCTTGTTTGCCGCAGTCGTTTTGGCCGCCAGAAGTCCCTTCCCTCCCTTTCCGGCCATCTTTCAACCAACCTACTTGACCTTTTCACAACCCAGAAATCGCTAAAAACAAAACATGAGCCAAAAACACAAAAGACCCCTTTACAACGACACAAGCAAGATCGAATTATGTAAAATTAGACGAATTAGAGAAGAAGAAAAAAAAAACCAAAATAAAAAAATAGCTAATGGGTTTCCAAGAAAGACAGGTTATGTGTAACCCAGATCTCCGACGCCATAAACGGGTCTAGCCCCACAGATTTTGACTCTTCACCAAAAAAGATAACAGCATTAAAAGTCTCTGCGCCTACGGCAGAGAAAGAGAGAGATGGAGAGAGAGAGAGAGAGGGACGCATACCTGAGAAGCTTGAAAGCCGAAGCGAAGGAAGAGATGAGCTGCGGATAGTCGCAGAAGTCAGAGATTGGAAGTGGACTGAGAGTAGGGAGCTTTGCGGTTGTTTTTTTTTTTTGTCCTTTGATTTTGAAACAGAGCGGTCTTTTTCGGTGGCGGCGGCGGCGGGAAGCTCGCCCAAATTTATGATTTCGAAAGTTTCCCACTCTCCCAACTCCCCCAATTTTTACCAAACTTTCCCCTCCTAAAACTTACCGCGGTTACTTGGATGTACCGCGCAACACATTGTAGATCGCCAGCAAATCATACATTGACACGCCGAGATTTCGTTGACCGAGCGGCTCCCCTCGTCGTGCGGTCACCGCACCGGACCGGACCCGGTGCGTGCTTCCTGGGGTTCAATTCAACACGATTCGTTTCTGTAACGGAAGGGGTGTTTCGTTGCTTTGATTTAATCCGCAATAAAAAGCATCGCGTCGCGAGCTGTGTGCCATTCGGGACAATGTGGTCCGAAATCTCGCGCCGAATTGTAAAATAAAAATATGATTTTCTTTCGTGAAAATCTAAAAAAACAAAAAAAATATGATTTTCTTTCGTGAAAATTCTAAAAAGACTGAACCTGTGTTTGACAATACGAATGAATTTGAACGCGCTGGGTTGCTTTACACACGGCGCTCGACTGAACCTGAATGTAAATGCAAATTTGCCTTCGATATTCAGCTCAAGTCCAATGACGAGGTCAGCCAAAAAGCCCAACCCAACAACAGCGTATCTGACGGGAAATTATGAAAAGTAAATTCAAGTCTATATATATATGTGTGTGTGCGCATCAGTTATTATTTTTATAAATTTAAATTAATTATTATTTATTGATTTTTTAATTTAATTGTTTTAAGAATAATGCATTTTTGATTCACGAACTGGCCGAGTGGATGATAGTATTTTGAATCGATCCGAGTCTTGAATTACCGGTCTAACCGTCCGGTTATCCCGATACGGGTTTTATAGTTCGTGGACCACGTGCCACATAACTTGGAGACGGTCAAAATTCAACGAGTTCTAACATTCTCTCTTTATCTTTAAAGCTTTTTTTTTTTTTGTTTTTTGTTTTGGGGGGGGGGTCTTATTTCTTGTTAAAGCTTTTGAAAAGTCAGAACATTGCAAAAATTTATGGGCTGTAAGCCCGAACCGACCGTAGAAGATGATGTTAGAAACCGGTGAGTTACCAAAAAAAAAAAAGAAAAGTTACCAAAACAAACAAAAAAATCAACCAACCATAGGGGGACACGTAAACTAAAGATGGCCCGGGTAACAATCTTTCTTTACCAAAATGTCCCCACGCTGCTCCAGGAGAATCCACCCCAGCCCGTGTCATAATCGAGGGACTTCGAGGTAAATTCACAGACGAATTATAGCGTGGGACCAAAAATATTTATCGTCTTCGCTGATTTTCTTCTCCTCGAGGGCATGGATCACCTGCGTGACGCTGCAGAACTAGTCTGGCTGCACTCTCTCCCTTCTGTAGATGCGAAAACCACTTCAATGCTGACCCCCCCCCCAAAAAAAAAAGAGAGAGAGAGAGAGAAAAAACCACTTCAACGCTCAGTGCAGCAGCACCATTCTTAACATACACACCGCTTTTCTTTGGTCTCTCGAGATCCCATTCTCGTGGTGGCCCCATTTATTCAAGATAGAACCACTCGGGCTTCTCTTCTCTCCATCTTCTCATGCATTTAAGTGCTCTGTCCGTGCAGTTGCATGATATATTATTACAAGGCCTTGTGCGTTGCTGCATTGGGCGGACAGAACGATAACGATCTCTGGGCGTTTCCCAATTATGAAGATTTCTTATCGGTCTTTGATTTTCTTGCATCTTCTTTACTTTTCCGCATCTGGGTCTCTTTCAATTGACAATTTTCATCAAGCGTAAGTTGTAATGTAGCGATTCTTTCTTTCTCTCTTTCTTTCTTTCTTTCTTTCTTTTCTTTTTTCCTTTTTATTCCTATCCGTTGGATTGGTGCTTTTCTGTATAGACTTGCAATTTCTTGGTTCGACGATAAGTTCAGGGTCGGTCTTTAGAGTTTCTTGTTTTGTTATTGGACATATCCAGAAGCTCTTCTGCTTTTGTTTTTTTCTTTGAATTGAATTGAAAGGTATATTTTGTAATGCGTGTGCTGAGATCTTTGGTAATACAACATATATCTTCAGTTGTTGCCATTGCTAATTTTGTTTGATGCATAAAGTTATTGTTTTCTGAAGTTTTACAAATAAATTTGTGGGTATTTTCCGTATGGAGTAAAGTGTTAACTTGTGAAGTCAACTATATTTTGGTAACTTTCATCATATATATAGCGGTCTTTACAAGTAACTTTCACTGCCGAGCATATTGATGTCAAATGGATATGTATATTTAAAGATGGTCCATCTTGAAGACTGTGACCTTGGAGAATGAGAGTATACTAGGGTTTGTGGAAGTTGAGTTATAATTCTTCATATTTGTTCACTCGAGGGATTTTACTGATGTCTGTACCACAGCTGTAAGAGCTCTAGAAGATTATGGGTTTGACATTGGGAAAGTTGTCTGTGTCATTAGGCATAGACCAGTGAAACTCATGTTGCAAGCAATTCATCAATTTGTTTGAGATAGAGGTTATATGAGCTTCACATTTGTGTTTCCTTCTCAAGGATTTATTTATAGATTATATTTATCCTTGCTTGTCAACCTTTCGTCACTTCCTTGTCCTTAAGTTACATCAGTATGCTCGGCAGTGCCATTTTTCTTACCTTTCTGTCTCTTGTTTACCCTGAAATTTGGTAGCTTCCTGGTCATTTTAACCATTTGTCTTATGGGACATACTTAGATATTCTGAAGGAGCTATTGATTAACTTATGTCATTTAATCTTTTTGTCTCTGTTTCCATGGATACAGGTTTCCTATTGTTGAACCTGATCTGCGTCATACAAAGCTTCGCCTTGCAAGTGAAGGCTTGCAAGCCATCAGCCGAATAACAAACCCCATTGCTGCTGTTGCTGTATGCCCGGGATATTTCTTAAGATTCTGAGCTTTCTTCTTTTTAGTTTGGGTTATTCTCATTTTAACTACTGTTAGATAAGCATATGGCCCTTTTGTCCCTTGAGGGTCATTTCAATAAGGATGGGTTTCGTGATGGATTAATTATTTAAGCCTATGAAGGAACCGTGATTCTGTAGCTTGAAGATCTTGTGTACCTACCCTAGTTTTCATTTCTGACCATCTAGCACCTTTTTTCTTTTCTTATTAGATTCTTTTTTATGCAATGAATGGGTAATAGTCTAGGATGCTTAATTGCTAGTGGAAAGACTGATAATCATAAGATTTTGTATGGAAATCTAGATATGTCAGGGCAATATAATCCTATGAGTTGCAATGCAATGGCATCTTGCTGGACTTCAAAAAATTAATAGTCTAGTTTTCATTTCTGACCATCTAGCACCTTTTTTCTTTTCTTATTAGATTCTTTTTTATGCAATGAATGGGTAATAGTCTAGGATGCTTCATTGCTAGTGGAAAGACTGATAATCATAAGATTTTGTATGGAAATCTAGATATGTCAAGGCAATATAATCCTATGAGTTGCAATGCAATGGCATCTTGCTGGACTTCAAAAAATTTCTTGCAAAATTGGATGTGGACTATGTTTTTGATATCTCAAGATTTTCACAGAAAATCTATCTGATGGAATTCCAGTGACTTTTCTTTCTCTTGTTGAGATGACTGTCTGTATTCCTTTCTCTTACTAATATGAGTGTTGGTAATTATTCTTTGGGTGCTAAGTATGACCTGTTGCATAAATTGTTCATTTAGTAGACTGCATAGGTACTTATTTTATATTTATAATCTGTATAATCATGTGGACAAAAATTTTTCCAGGTTTTGAATGTTATATTCATGTTTGTATAACCAGGTCATCGGTCCATACCGCTCTGGAAAATCTTTTTTGCTTAATCAGCTCCTTTCACTTTCTTGTTACGAAGGTGCTGCCCGCATATTAACTGTTGTACTTGTACACTTTGTCTTGAAGCTTTTTGTGGTCAATGCTTGTTAAAGGAGCTGTGTACATTTCAGTAATCTTGATAAACTTTTCCCTCCAGGTTTTGGTGTTGGGCATATGCGTGACACAAAAACAAAAGGTATTGTGAGCTTGAGGTAGCGAAGAGTATAGCCATTTGCTTAGGTATCATCAGTAACTCCTTGTTTGCTACAGGGATCTGGGTATGGGGAGCCCCACTAGAATTGGATATCAATGGAGTAAAAACTTCAGTGCTTTACCTTGATACAGAGGGATTTGAAAGTGTTGGGAAGTCAAATGTCTATGATGACCGGTAAATTACAGTCATATGACATAGCATTCCTGGTATAGATCATTTATTTTATTTGTTTTCTCCTATTATGATATTTTTCTTTTTCAGGATATTTGCTTTGGCGACCATTCTGAGTTCTGTGCTTATTTATAATCTGCCTGAGACGGTTTGTTATTTTTCCTGTAACTTTTGTTTAAATTCTGCATTTTCTGGATCTAGGAATAAAATGATGTGAAAATCTGGCTTGTTTGACATGACATTATAGTATGGAAATATTGTTTGACATGTCATTATAGCATTCAAAGGCCCTGTCTTGTGGGGTATAATGCAGTCTTTTTTATGAGTTATCAAAGATGGAAATATTGTTTGACCAGTTTCTGTATAGCATATGAAATAACATTTTTGAGTGAAATGCCATGTCAATAATTATTGTCAAGAGAAATGTTGAATTCTGTGCATGCAACAAAAATTGACTAATACAAATTACCGTGGGATGATGAGCAATGGAATAAGTTATTGACAAAAAGAGTTTATCCAACGAGATAATTAATCAAATTAATAGGGGCTCTTTCATTTCTTGCCATGCCATGGGAGTGCCAACCATCTTGAAACATCATTCCAAGGAGATAAGTTTGTTATGTTTACCTGTATAGCATATTATGAGATCTTTGAACCACCTTAATTTATGTGAAAGGTACATTCTTATTACCCTTGTCCTGTCAACAAATGCTGGGGAATGTTACTTGAAATTAACATAGTTTATGTGCCTTTAACAAATTTAAGATCCTTGGATTCCTCCAGTGCTGGGAAAATAGAAATCAAAATGAATATTTATGCACCTTCAATAAGTTTGCAAGATCATCCCTGGATTCCTGTTAAGTTTTTGTGTGAACTATCTTAAGGAGAACTAGTCAAATGGCACAACTTGAAATGTTTAGGGAGAATCAAATGAGCTGTATAGCAAAATATGGAATACTAGATTATGCTGGACTGCTGCATGACTAACACTCCAAAAACTGAATGTTTACCATTTAGTGTCCGGGTAGTTATCATTTTCATCTTGGGTCCAGATTCGAGAAGCTGACATATCCCGTCTGTCATTTGCTATTGAACTTGCAGAAGAATTTTATGGAAGGTATGTATCTTCTGCCAGGCTATTGGAATTATGAAAGAAAGATGATTGGTTGCATTTGCTTCTTAGCATTATTTATATTGCTAACGTAAACTTGTTTATTGATTGTATGGTAATTGCTTGGCGAAGAGCAGAGTGAAGGTATTTTACAAGCTGTTGCATTTATATTTCTCCAGTATGTTTTCTTTAGATTAGATTTTGTTACCAACATGCATCAGAATGAATAAATTTCTGTTTTTAGGGCCAAGATGTTGCTTTTGAACCTGCAAAACTTCTGTGGCTCATTCAACGCGATTTTCTACGTAAGTTAATAAATGTCTGCCTTGGATACTGTTTCTTGATAATCGAATGGAATGACGAAAAAAGATTCATGTGGCTATCCGCAATTAAATTTGGGGTCAAGCTTTGTTCTTGTTTTACTAAACATTATTCACTATCCACAACCTGTCTCGTTACTTATGGCCCGCCTAATTTTTGTTGAGTGATTGTCAACAAAATGCGGTATCATGGATGGCTGTGAATTAGTTATACTTATTTGCTAGATATTGGACCTGGGCTGCATCCCTTGTTATGGCAACCTGCTCCATGTTGTGCAATTGATAAGCAACTGATTTTGTCTTTGGTCTCACACAGAAGGGAAATCAGTGCAAGAAATGGTGAATGAAGCCCTTCGACATGTCCCTAATAATGATGGTTAGTTTTCCCCCACTGGTTAGTGTAGAAGAGATGATTGTTATTCTCAGCGTGATAGCTGCATTTTTTAACAAAAGGCTTGATAGTTATCTCTCTTTTGCAGGCGACAAAAACATTGAACTGGTAATTTCTCTTTTTGATTTCAATTCCAATCTCATGAACATTGTATGAGTCTGAAGCTATGAGGTCATGCTTTTTGCATTTATTTTCAATTTTTATCAGGTTAACCAGATTCGAGACTCATTGGCCATTATGGGTGATAACAGTACAGCATTTAGCTTGCCACAAGTATGATATGCTCTATGTTTGTTCCTGTTTCTAAGTTTCTAAAACTGTATTGTGGCACCTATATAGTTACATCAACATGTGGTTCTTTAGTTTTGACCTATGCTCACACACATGGATAAGCCCATGCCATTTGTTATGCCAAGTAAAGAAAAGTAATGCATCAGCCTAAGAGTATGTGTATTTGTTTGTGCACACATGCATGTCTGTATATATTATCATTTGGTCACACGTTGGTGATCTAGACACCCATTTGAGAGAGAGAAAGAAAGAGATGCTTTGTTCGCATGTTAATATGCTAGAGATTCAAGTTATTGGTTTGTGAATGAAAATGCTTTCTCTTGTGCATCTTTGTCATGGTGATCTCATTACATTTTGATTTTCAACTGACAGCCTCATCTCCAGCGAACAAAACTTTGTGACATGAAGGATGGTGACCTTGATCCACTATATGTCGAGAAAAAGGAGCAATTGAAAAAACTTGTTGCTAGCATCATCCATCCAAAGATTGTACAAGGCAAACCTTTAAATGGGAAGGAGTTTGTAGCTTTCCTGGAACAGGTAGTTTAGATTAAGCTTCTGAAGATCATGTCTGTTGTCTGCGTGGAACTGTGATAAAACCTGATTGATGAGGTTTTTACATACAACTGAAGTTTATCTCAAATTTTGGTCAATTCCATGTGTCCTTCTACCAAATAGAATTAGCTTGTAACACATTCCCCTTTCTTTATTTGGGTTATACTACTTTTTACTTGGTGGACACCATTGCTGTGTGGGCAGCACTTTTTGTTTGTCATTTAACTCTTTGGTCTGCTATTCATAGTGCAATGATGGAAGCACAAATGTAAAAAGCCATGCTGCAAAAGATAGGAGTGAAAAGAAATGTGAATTAGGATGATGAGTATTGTGATGCTATTGAATTGCATAAATGCCCAGGAGTACAAGCAAATGTGACAGACTCTCAGCCCTGCCTGTCTACATTAGCTGCTTCAGGAAAGCTAAGGCCATATTGAATGATATCCTCTGGTAAAACAAAATGAAAGATATACTTGTGGGGGCTGTGAATGCCCCAGTCATACTCTCTGTTTGTCAGCAATAGTGTCAGAGTGTGTAAAGATAGGAAAAGGAAATGAGACAAATGAGAACATGTGAAACGTCAGCTCCTGTAATGTGCAATACACTCCCCAACCTTCATCTAACTGTTTTCAGATACTGGATGCCTTGAACAAAGGGGAGATCCCATCAACTGGCTCACTTGTAGAGGTTTTCAATAAAGGGATCCTTGAGCGGTGTCTGAAACTATATAGTGAGATGATGGCAAAATTTCATTTACCTCTCTCAGAGAAATCTCTGCAAGATGCCCATGAAATATCTAGAGTCAAATCAATGAGAGCTTTTGATGAACAACATTTTGGCCGTCATCATGCAAAGAAATCAGTCATGCAACTGGATGATGGAATACAGCAGGTATTGATTTGAGGCTTTACTAGCATTATCCTATAAATGGTCAATCTTAGCCCTTTTTTTGGCCAAAGGATATTCTTAGCTCCATTATGTTTCTTTTCTCCCCAGAATAATTTGCAGTATATCATTTGCTTAATTTACCTAATTTGAAAAATTTGTCTGTGGAGTGCAAATGTATTGATTTGTGGGATTTAAATAAATGAGCACAAGAAAGTTAACTGTGCACGTGCCTGCTATGCTGAATTCTTAGGAAGTTTAATGATGGAAAATTTGAACTCTGACGTTTGTTTTTTTGGGAAGAAATGGTAACTCCATAAATCTCCACATTCCACTGATGGGGAGAGTGGCACCATGGGTCTGCTTTTTGAATTTTTGCTTGACAGCTAGATGATTTAATAGCTATTGCTCTATGCTTTCTAAAAGTTCTTTGTTGTGAAGAACCAATGAAATGAGATGATTTCCATCTTATCTGCTGAAGCAAGCAGGTAGAATTTTTGTTGCTAATATCAAATCAGATGATCTCTTTGCTCATTCAACCACGAGTTGTTTTGGCACACATGGATATTTGGACTATATTGTGGGGCGGGAAAGGATTGTCATCGATGACAGAGATTCACTATCCTTTGTATCCCCCTTTCCATCACTGAACAAGCCAAGCATTGGAGTTTGGGTTTTCAGGAACAACATTAGATTACTAAATTTTTCACTGCCACCCACCTTGCAGGACTAAATTTACATGTCAATATTCTGTGGACCTTTGGACCAGTCTTTAATTTCAAGTTTTATGTAAACCTTCATGTGCAATCTTTTATCTAGGTTTATAAGAATGTCATACTGGCGAACAAATATCAGTCAGCAAAGCTTTGTGAGGCACTTTATACAAGATGTGAGGACAAGATGGATCAGCTTCAAGTTCTCAGACTTCCCTCACTGGCAAAATTCAATGCAGGCTTCTTGCAATGCAACCATAGTTTTGAGCAGGAGTGTGTTGGACCTTCAAAAGCAAACTATGAACATCGAATGATGAAGGTCAGGCTCAACCATATTGATTTGTCTTATCATTTGGCCTTCTTCTTGAGCTCCAGTGTTTTCAGAGGGAGTGCAAATCAAAATCCAATACGTTTTCATTGCCATGCACATTATAATGGTTAGCAAATATATAGTATTTTCCCACAATAATGATTAGGACTTGATTTTGTGATTTCCTCTGGCATAGCAGTGGAGCTGCCCTGTAAGCCTCTATTTATCTAGGTTTCTTCTTCTTCAACATGGTAATCATGATTTGTGCAACACTTCGCAATGGCTGTATCTTTTTCCTTTTTATCTTTTATTTATTTATTTATTTTTTTGTGACATCATATGTTGTCTGCATTATAAGCTGCTCTGAACTTGGACTTGTTAATGTATTATGTGAAATCTGCAGATGTTGGGAAAGTCAAAAACTCAATTTATAAACGAATACAATCACAGGCTCTTCAATTGGTTGGTGGCCTTCTCCCTTGTCATGGTAGTAGTTGGGCGGTTTATTATAAAGTTCATCTTGATAGAAATGGGAGCGTGGATACTTTTTATCTTCTTGGAGACATACACGAGAATGTTTTGGTCTGCCGAGTCTCTCTATTACAACCCCGTTTGGCACTTTATTGTTGCAACTTGGGAAACACTTGTTTACAGCCCTATCCTTGATTTGGACAGGTAAATCTACTCAAAGGCCATAGTGGCCTAATATGGTCTTCTGGGTTGCAAGGTTGTTTGTATCTTGTCTTTTTTGCATGCATGAAAGATCGGAATTTGGTGGTTTTGTTTTCTGCACAGCATTCTTTCCTAGATGGCAGGCAACCATGAATATGCTCTATTCTTCAAATGCATTCAGTGCTTGCTGTTCTCGTCTTGATTGATATAAGAAATTGGCAATAAAATTGAACAGAAGTAACAAGAGTTCACAGATAATTTGTGTGCATCGGTTCCTTTATTCCTCCTTTCTCTGTTCGTTTCCTTTTGTTTATTGGTTGGTCTGCCTCTTGTTGGACACAGATGGGCAATTCCAATCGGTTTTATAGCAGCTATTTTAGTTGTTTACTGGCGGTGTAACGGCAGAAGGAAGCACGACTCAGGTTTTCTGCTACCTCTCCATAACAATCATAAGGGAGGTCCTAACAGGCCGAGATCAGACTAAATGTGTAGTGTCCTGTGTCTCAAATATTTGCCAGGCTTTCGATTGATCATCCTGGGCAAGCTTCTATTTTTCACTATGCTAAGTCTACCATTCTCTCTCTGATATGCCTCTGCAGAAAACATTTGGTCCCAAAATGATGAGCTGGAGAATGAGGGGATGATTTGCCCTGCTTTTTTGTAAACCGGCATTTCCCATCTCATTTATATCTGTTGATTATTTCAAATGTTTATTGTCTCACAGGGTTAGATTCTTTTCTTTTCCTGTTATACGGATGTTGGAAATCACTGTCCTATTAACTCACAGATCGATTAAAAATAGACAGGAAGTAAAGCATTTTGACTGTATAGCCACCGTAATAGAGCCTTCTTTTTTTTTTTTTTTTTTTCAAATGGCAGAAAAGAAGCTGTTTCTTTGTCTTGATCTATCTGTTTGATGTGGTTGTAATGAAAGGGGTTGGTTTGGTAGTGCCCTGAGTTGAGAATTCAGAACTGGAAGTACATTTTCTTAGATCAGTAGCGTAAAAATCTATAAGGTGTGCCTCTTTAGAACTCCCGAGTAATTTCGAAATAAATACCTATCGAAATGAACTTCAGAAAATCTAAAAGGTGTGCCTTTTTAGAACTCGCGAGTAATTTCGAAATAAAAGTCAAAAAGTTCGCGTTGAAAGAGAGGCTTACAGTAGACATGATTCACCGTACCTTTTTTTTTTTTTTTTAATCTTATGAATTTCTTATATCTCATCTAGTGATTTAACTTTGAAATATTTGTTTATTTCAAAGAACCACTGAAACATCCCCTTGGAAGCCTGAACCAACGTTAAGGACATTAAATGTGAAATGTTGTCAAGATTTTGCATATTTAAAGCTTTATCATTAGTAGAAAATGCCCACATGAATCTTATTATTATTATTATTATTATTATTATTATTATTATTATTATTATTATGTATATGTATATATAGAGGAGGACCCTTTTGTCATTGTGTTATTATATATAGCTGTCATTCATTAACGAGCCTGAAAACAAAACCTAAGAAGGTTTAGCCACTGTATTTACAAACATTATGCCTTACCCATTTCACCAAACAGCACAATTTTGTGGCTGGCCTTTGCTTTAATTTTCTAATTGCTAGCTTCAGAACCTTGCTCGAGATTACCCCGGCCTTTTCAGCTTCTTATGTACTTTTTTTTTTTTTCTTTTTAACACTAAAAAATATATTTTATAAGTATGTCCATTATCCTATTTACAAATTAAATTTGAGAGTTATTTATTAATATTTTCGTTCAACTTATTTAGTAAAAAAGACATATTATTCAAGTATTATTAAATTTAAATTAACTCCTTTTAAATTTGATTTGATTATTCGTGAATTTAAAATTTAATATTGTGTAACGTGGATAATTTTTCTTTTATTTGAAGACGGATGATGGTGAAAAAAACTCGAACCTCTAAACTAATAGGAGGGAAAGTACACCGCATCGCCACCACCTTAGGTGGTAAAATCAACTCCTGATTTGAGTGAAGTGCTTATTTTTCTAATGAGATTTGTTCATCGTGTTACAGATGTGACAATGGAGAACTCATTTGAGGTTTTCAGCGAGAAGAGAGAAAGAGGTGATCAGATCTTATTCCGTCTATAGTGCATGCATGTTAATTATTCTTTTTCTCTGCTAAGATTGAATTTTGCAATTTTCAGATTTTTTTTTTTTTTTTTGTGTTCTAGGATTGCATGCATGTTGATCATTCAACAGAGCCAAATTGAATATTATAAGATGAGAAATTTGATCTCAAAATAAATTTTCTAGATCTATAAATTCATGAATTCTTTTTTTTTTTCTTTGGAACGAAGTTCATGAAAAACATATATCAGATTGATTCCTGCAACTATAAAATTGTTTAAAATACATCCTAGACCGAGAGAATCGTACGGAAATCTGTCCCATTTTTTCCACTGATCATCCATGCATGTACAGGAAGATTTCCCTTAAATTCGACAAGAAATATAGTATCATGTTGATAAGAAATATATAGTATCTATGGAAACTTTTTTTTTTTTTTTTTTTAAGAAAGAAGAAAAAAAGGAGAAAAATAGTTGGCTTAAAACGACTACTCTTGAAGATGACGAGCTTAAAAGTCGCTTTCCCGTATAAAGAAGAAAAGTTACCGAGAGAATCTGAATTCTATTGCAAAATTCCCTAACCTCTTTTTCTGACGGAAATAAATTTAATTACTTTACTATAGGAAACTCGAATATTTCAAGAGGTTTAACTAATTATAATTGATAATTAATTAATAGACTGAGTAGTCACTCAGCTTAGAGGAGAGCTTAGTTTCGTTTTACAATAATCTAATACCTATGGAAACCTTACCTGAACAGTTTTGATCATTGGATCAATTCTCAAATTTCTATTATTTTTGGGGCATTTTTATTTATAATTTCACTCTTTTTTCGAAGGACTGAAAAGGTTTGTTATGGATAATTTGAACATTTTCAAATGCTTGATGAATTAATTTTTATTACATATTGATAGACCGTAGTCAGTAGTTACCAAAGCCCTCCTTGTCGCTCGTTGTTTTAGCTCAAGGCTAAGGCCCTCAGATCAAGGGTTCAAGGACAGAGGGCCAGAGTAGAGAGCATAAAAATTGAACCAAAAACAAAAGATAATAATAATAATAATAATAATAACAGAGATTCTATAATTTAAATCCATAATAACGAAGTAAGTGGTTTTAGGGCACGGGTCTTTCTTTTAAAGGAATAATTTTAAAAAATTTATTGTAAAAAATTTGAATTTTCTCAAAAGACTCTGTTAATTATATTTTATAACACATAAATATAATATAGTTAGTGATTACTTAACTCAAAATAGAATTTATAATTTATTTCCACAATAATCAATTACAGACAAAAAGGTTCAGTACTAGAGAGTCGATAATTAATCATAGGAACATTTTAATTCTGTTGCACTGCTTAATAAAATTCAGTTAACTATAGTTTATAACATACTAATAGAATGTAGGCTCACTCAAAAGAAATTCTATAATTTAGTTCCATAAGGATCAGTGGACTAGTGCATTAATATCTAATCTTAGGATCATTTTAACTTCATTGCACAGTTCTGCTTTCTTCCGAAAAGAATTATTTAAAGAAATTTATTATTAAAAATTCAAATATTCCGGAAAGATTCAGCTAATTATAGTTAGTTTATAACGCATAAATATAATATAGTTACTAGTTAACTTTAAAGGATTTTTGTAATTTAGTTTCATAATAACCTCGTGGGTTCGGAGATTTCAAGACTAGTGTATTAATATTTAATCCTCGACTCATTTTGACCTTATTACACAGTTTTGCTTTCTTCTCGGAAGGAATAATTTAAAGAAATTCAGCAACTTTACACAACTACACGTCAACTTTATTATCAGACATTCTAATTAGAAAATGTCATATCCATAAGTGCCTTGCTATGTTAATTTTTTTTCTTCTATAATTGTCATTTTATATTTCACATAAATGAATTTCATTTAATTTTTTTAAATTAAATTTTGCTTAAATAATTTTTTTATCATCCGTATAATATTGAGTTAATTTAACTCTATTTTACTTTTAAAAAAAAAAAAAATCCGTATACACGCACATGACATAAATGGGCTTCATTACAGTTTGGTATGGCACCGACTATCGACCCCGGAATTTTTTTTTTTTTTAACTCTTAAAATTGCTGAATTTATAGAACAGAACCATCTGTGGAGTCGACCAACTCCTCAAATGAAGGATGGCGCTCTCCAGCAGAACGTGGGTATGTTACGACGCTCAACAGAGAGGACCGAAAGAACAGTGGAGTGCCTGGATTTGTTGAGGCAGTGCAGGCGGCGTCACAGGCTGTTCAAGATGTAACACACCGCCAATCATATTTAAGCTTTAGTTTTGTTAGCTTAATTTCACAGCCTAAGCCTAACGTTGCCTGTTTCCCTTCAGGAACGTAACAGGATTGCTCAGGCGCGAATCCTGCTTGGCACTGTGTTGAGGAAAACATGTGGTTCTCAAACTTTGATGGGACATGTCGTCTGGTACGACTTTCCCGATGACTGGTTCAAGGTTTGAATTCCTAATTTACTTGTGTATCCATTAAAATTAAAAAAAAAAAAAAATTCCATGGTGCGGAATGTTTGAATGTTTTATTTGTTTATTCTAATACGTGGATAAGCTGTTCGCCGAGTGATTTTTCATTGCATGGCTATGATGCAATCTGATTTGAATCCTTCATTTTGAGGATTGAGCTTTTCTGTTGCTTAGCCGATTAAGTATATAAATATTGTGAGTTTCTTTCTTTCTTTCTTTGGTTAATGATATTAAAGCCGACTGATCATCATAAAAAATTCCTTGAAAAATACGGTTTATTACGTAGTCTAAATAATTAATTGGGGTGTCATTTTTCATGCACGCAGGTTGGTCTTTGAAGATGGCGAGGCTGAGGCAGTGGATTGGGATGAACTAGGGGAAGTAATAGCCCCTCCTGCGCTTGTCGATTCGTATCTTGAGGAACACGGACGGCTAGGTAATTACTATCGACCTTACAATTTTTATTTTCTTATAAAAAAAACTTGCAATCAAATTAAGAACAAGCTTATTTTTTATAAGCAAAAAATTACTTTAGTTGATCACGTACGTCCACTGTTGGTTTACTGTTCAACATATTCAACCAGTTTTGCGTAATTGAAGAACTGACTGTATTGGGAAGAGAAATAAAATAATGACTATCATTTCAAAAGAAAGAGCAAAATGATAATGTTTTGAGAGATATATGTTGAGTACCATATTGTCATACATTCCATTACACCTACCATATTACGGAAATTAATGCTTATTTTAATTCTTTTGTCTTGTAATTGTCGGTTTATTTTACTTTATACTATGCAAATATGCTTCCCAATTACGATACTTTTGTTGATGCTCGTGCATTGAATTCCCTCTTAATTAATTGCTTTTCTTTTTTTAATCTCTTGAACAGACTTAATTAATTCCGATGTTAATGAATATATGCAGCTGAATAAGCTTAATTTCAGTCCCTCTTTCATGTTTATTATTACGGGATCATTCCTTGTTATCTACCGGTTTTCTTATTCAACATCTACATCGCAATAGGGAAGAGGAGGAGAATAAAAGGGCCAGGGAAGCAGCGGCAGTAGGGGGCAGCGTCAGCAGCTGCTCGCAGCGGAAGGGCCGAACCAGAGGCGAAGAAGACAAGGCCCAGACGAGCCAGGGAACCAAAAGTTGACCCAAAGAAAGAGAAAATATGGGCCTTTGGCGACTAGAGGGACAAAGAGGGACGCCTACTATGGTTCGACTAAGAGCAGCTCCGTGTTCAAGAGTCACGAGAGGCAAGGGAAAGAAGGGACTTTGGAACAACTCTGGACACCTTTTTACTTGTAAAGCTGGACAATGCTTAATAAATTAGACCCTTGTCTTTTCCTTTATCGTTCTCTTTCCGGAATCCGAACGAATAAAATCCCATGTCTCCTGCAGTGTTGCCTCTGTTCTTCCTTTTTCCGTTTGGTTAAGACTTACGAAAGTGCCAAAGGGCTCTTTATTTTGAGTGCCTATACATACGAGCGTTTGCATGGATCTATATATTCATGTTAACTTTCATGGATTTAGAGCTCTTTTTTATGCATGGATGATTTCCCAGAATGTTTTTTTGGGTCAAGAGAAAAATAAAAAAAAAATATTTCCTAAAATGTTTTTGTGGAATGACATTTGTGAATCTCTCGTCTTAATTTGTGTATGTTCGAGCACGCATGGACACACAGATATTGTTTTTTATGGGTTACATATTGTCAAAACACATTTATCAAGAATTATTTGCGGGTCTCTGAAATTAGAATTCATATTTTATAAAAATTTGAGATGGTGAGAGTTTCGATCCAAAAAATTTCGCACAATTTACGAAATTTTGACGAGATAAGTGATAGAATTGAATGATACTCGAGAACCAAAAATTCTTAGTGGGTCTAGGTCTATTTCCTTACCAAAATCATCTAGGTTAAGCCTGCAAATATAGATCTAAAGATAAAGAGACCTAGATTCAAGGTAGAAAAAGAACCAAGGCCAAGTCTTGGCGGCATAAGTAGAGACTCAGAAACTGAAATCTGGGTTTAGTTTGTTAGAGATGCTTAGGCCTACTAGATATGATCGAATATCAGACCCTCCATTCTGGGCATATATCGTTAAAATCTGCACTCGGTGTAATTTTTCCTGTATCCTTGTCCTGGTGCCTCTGATGCGGAACACTTTAAAAAGATAATGGGTTTGTCACTTCCGTCCATGTATACTGTAGGATATGTCTTCATTTTTTAAGCAATATACATTGGCAGAAATTCAACCCTCCACTCGTTATTTTTTCAGAATCTTGTAATTCTTCAGTGAATAGACGAATGCTCCTCTCGGCGGTTTATGTTTCTTGACAAACAAACAATAGTCCACATTATTTGCCATCCAATGCTTCAAGAAATGTCATCCACTTCAAGCGAATTAGCGGGCTCGGTCTGGAATGGAGTGACTGTCTTTTTCGCCAGGTAAATTGACTAGGCTCCCCGTGCGTCAATAATAATAACGGTAACTGGCTTCGACTGCCTTTCAAAGTACGCATCACTCGAACTCAGGAGTACTACCACCGAACTGAGTTCATTCCGTCGGGAGTGAAATCTTTATTCATCATAATCCACGTCGAGACACAGGAGCCCATCACAATTCTCACACTTACGTGTCTTGGAACTTGAAATTGGATCAACAAGACACACATGACCCAGTTGGCGAGCAATGGTGGACACGACCATATGACCGTCGGTGACCACATTGATGAGTTTCTTTCTAGTGTGTCATTAGACGATATCAGCTACATGTTCATATCGCTAAATCCACTACATAGAGACAAAAAGAGGCCTCATCTAAATATGGCCACATCTATAAATGAAAGCGGAAAATTATGATGCTTCACATAGAAAAATTCTGATGATCCAATTGCTACAAAGACTAGATAGTTGTTAATTAAAAACCAATCAAAAGTTTAAAATTCATATTTTTATTTATACAATAATTTACCGGGAAATAACTTTTCTGAGACCCATTTCAGAAACCAGAATAGGAGCGCATCTTCAATTCATTTCCCTTGTTTCTCATTTGTGACCAGACGAGGGAGTCCTGACTCACGTGAGGGTAAGGCCTCACCAGAACCAACATCAATCTCCTTTTGCACATGCTGCATGGAAGGCATGTTAGCCATACTTTTCCCACTAGATGTTAGCAGCGGAGAAGGCATTCCACCAATATTACCAGGCCCATTACCATTTGGCAAATTTGTGGCAAGGGGAATCATGGGGCTACTGGGGAAGACATTATTAAGTCCCGGGCAATGTGGCTGCTGAAAGAACTGATTGGAGTCTGGTTGCATCAATCCAGCAACGATTCCACTTGCATCTACTTGGCCGCCAATCTGGCCGCACATGGGAGTGTTGGACCTTCCTAGAAGCATTGGGTTCCAACCTGTCACTCGTTTAACTTGTTCTTCGGCCATCTTGACCTGGAAAGTTCACATAACACATCTACCTATTACAATGAATGTGATAACTGTATAAGTGCATCATCAGAACACCAGCGCATTTCACACATAGTAGTGCTTTTATTGCCACTGACAGCAGACAATAATATCAAAAACAGGAACCCCACTCTAGCAGGGTTTGAAATCAAAATTATTTTGACCTTGTATATTGCGAAAACTCAGACATTTTGGAAGGATATCAAAGCAAAAGCTTTCCCCAAAATGCAATGCCAGAAAACAAGATGGTTTTTCATGAGCTGACAGACTTATCTTTTGCAAATAGAATGATCACATAGTGCAAACCCAAAAGCAAGTAGCTCAAAAGTTTTGAATACCCTAACCAAGTGGAAATATGTGAACAAAGAATATGGCAGGTAGAACTTACCTTTGCTCTTAAGGTTTCAATATTAGCCCTCAAAATTCTATTACTAACAACAGCCTCATCACACTTCTTATTTATGTCTGTGCGGCGTGATAGCAGTGAATTCTGTTCATCCCTGAGCTGACCAACCTATTTAAATGTGAAAAATTCAATATTTTTAAATAGGAACATAAGCCAATAAAGTAGTTAAAATGGGGGAACTTGTGCTGTGGAAAACCTGTGTCTCAAGTTCATTAAGCTGTGCCTGTTTTCTTCTTCTGGAGCGTCTAGCAGACTCTCGATTTGACTGCATCCTGAATTATCAAAAAACATTTTCATGGCAATTCACATAAGCTAATTCTAGTTTCTATTATTAGGATATATGCTTCCATATGGTCAGGATTGGTCAATCCAGTATTAAACAACTCCATCCCCATCTTCCCTCCCCCAGTTGTTTCAGGCAGAAAAGAAAATGCTTTACCTCACATCAGTGTAGGCACTACTTACTATCACAAATGAGGAAGGACTAAGGCTCCCTCATCACAAAATGATGTTTGATCATTTCCAATTCCCAAGGCTTGGATAGTGATCCCGTAAATGACTATACTAGAAAAAGAAAAGAAACAAGGCATACACACAGAAAGGAATAGTAAGAAATTGCAGTCACCTTCTTGCACGTTTGACATCAGCAGGATCTGTATGTTCATTAGTTCCCGTGTCTCCTTCAAGATCGTCATCATCTGAATCATCTTTTGATGACCCACTGGTTGTTTGCCTAGCTTGAACCTCTTCTTTTTTCTGCAAAGCAGGTGCAGCTGGCGTGTTAGGCTTACCAACATCAGCCTCACCTTGCACTGATGGAATACCACTTCTCATACCTGTAATAATCCAAGTTTACACATGAAACTGCATCTGAAGTTGAAGACATAGATTCAATACATGACAGAGCGAAATTAGCAAATAAAAAGTTTGCAAAATCAATGTATAATTTAGCACTTAAAAAGCAGATCTTGCACTTTAGAGTTAATAGTACGTTAACATTTCCAATCGAGCAAAACTTTCATGAGAAGGTGAACTGTAGTTGCAACAAGCAAAGAGGAAGGGGAGAAAAAGAAAAAGAAAGAAAAATGGTATTACCACTTTGGTTAGATAGATTAACCAGTCATGCCTATCAGGATTTGAAATATGAACAAGTCCCCAATAACCGAAGGCTAGTGCATTGAAGCTAAAATTAGTCGTTTCTAGCCTTTCTAGGCACTAGCTTGCAATAACCGTTCAAAAGAACTGTTATGTATTTGAGTAGTACAGTTTCAAGTAGGTGCACAGGCAAGATGTGCATTTTATCTGTTGGACACCCAAATTCACATAGGTCCTAATTGCTTAGCCCTGCATCAGTTGTTCCGAAAGCAGCAAGTAATATGTCCAAGTTCTCAAGCAACAAATATTCAATTGACAGCTACAGTCCTTGAATACGCCCAGTTAAAGAAGGAATTGAGTCAACTACAAGCATCCAAATAGAATGGGTAATTGGCAAACCGAAGATGATAAAAGTAAGCAAAATTTCACCGGCAGAAGCAATTGATCCCAGCAGAAAATTATTGCCCGCCAGACTTTGATCCTGAGCAATTAAAGAAATATCTCCACCCTTTGCAACCGATTCCTGCATTGATAATCCATAAGATTCCCCCCAACGAACACGCATACGGAAAATTAACCACCAAATATCTGTGCAGGCCCATACCCGATAAATGGCCGCGGCGCGGCAGGCGAGATCGAGTTTGGACTTGAGAACAGCGTGGTACTCCTCCGAATCAATCAGAGCCGCAGGCAGAGTGCGATCCGATGGCTGATAATGAGTATGAGGCGGAGAAGAGAGATGAATTTGAGACTTTTGGATCTCCACCACCTCACCGTCCCCATCCTCCGGCCTAGACGATTGCGCTGCCACGTTATTGTCGCTAGCGGCGGAGGAAGCCGGGCCCGCAAACGCTTCCCAAAGTCTCTGCATCTCCCATTCCGATGTGGTCCGGTTGATCGCCGGGGACGACCAGAGGTCGCAAAGATCGTCGTCTGAGAAGACACTGTTCATTGTTCGTTCTCTGTTTACTCTCCCTTCCTTTCATTGATGATTTTTTGCTGGTTTTCGAGCTCGGGGTTTTTATTGGGGCGGCCTTTTATGTTAGAAGAGAGAGACAATACTCACGTGCTTTCTTTAACTCCGTGCCAATGTTTTTGCACGCGTAAAGTTAATTTGCCACGCATGCAAACAGAAACTTTACCGCAACGCGTCGCTTTCTGGGTGGTGCGGAAAATTACTCGAAATTCGGTATGTATGCCTCACAGAAAAGTTTCCCCTTTTTTTATCTTTTTTTTCTTTTTCGTTTGGAAAGCTAGCAGTATTAATTATTAAGATCAATTATATAAATAATAATATTTATCACGAAAAAAAAAAAATCTCTCAGTTTTTATCGAAGAGAGTTATACGGAGAGTTTCGGTGAAATTAACCATTAGATTTACTTTAAGCAGATTCTTCTTTTTGGTGGTAAAAATTGAGCAGAAAATAAGTTGGGCTATAAACTTTTTAATTTCTATTTACTTAATGACTGTCACTGACACATGATAGTAAACCGTGGTGGTGGTGGCGGCGGCGGCGGCGGTGGTGGTGGCAACATCGGACTTTTGAAGCTGGGATACCCTTTTAGGCAAAAGGGATGAAATAGTTGTCACTATTAACTTTGGTACAAATTTGACTTCTGAAAAGTATTTGGAATAGGAGGAGCCGTGGACGCTTGAATCCTAGGCCGGCCAATAAGTTCAAACGCAAACGACCTACAGTTTTGTATTAAAATTGGCTCTATGGGCGCATGCGTTGCTTCCGTTAGTTTCCACGATTGAGAAGTTTAAAGGCACTAATGGACTTGTTGAGGTTGCTGTAAAAATGAATCTCAATGGAATGATGATTAGCGGGGCTCAGCTAATGAATAAGAGACGACAGAGGGAGACGATGGTGGAGAAGCTACTCGATGATATTTTACTCTCGTCCTTTAGTTTCTATTACAAAATATGTTTATTATGATTGATGCCAGCATCTATCATCGTCGAAGATGGGAATAGGCTTTTGATCAGACGAGCAGCATTGCACTCAAGGGAGTGCTGATTTTAAGGTTTTGGCCAAAGTCTCCAGTTCCTTCAGCCCTTCATCTGGAGATTTTGCATCACACAAAACCTTCACCATGGCACTACCAACAATGACGCCGTCCGCACCCCATCCGGCTACCTGCGAGAAAAGTAGAAATTAAGCTAGACAGATTCATGGGC
This sequence comes from Bruguiera gymnorhiza, assembly GCA_020883675.1. Classification (NCBI taxonomy): domain Eukaryota; kingdom Viridiplantae; phylum Streptophyta; class Magnoliopsida; order Malpighiales; family Rhizophoraceae; genus Bruguiera; species Bruguiera gymnorhiza. The sequence continues at coordinate 1,019,132 of JAIRCJ010001053.1, forward strand.
ACGGCATCCAAAGGGGATCGAGTTATCTAGGTTAGAATATCAACCTGTTTCACGTGCTCGAGTTCCGATATACCAAAGCCAACTGTCACAGGCTTATTTGTTGCCTGTCATTGTACAAAAGATTCCATTAGGCATGTATATTAGAGTTCATTACTTTATGATATCCGGCACTTTGGTTGTCTGTGTCATTATCACCTATTGTGGAGCAAATCAGATTTATCCCACCCAATGCATCATTGCAGATAGAGGATTTCCATTATAATGCCGTGTTAATTCATATCCATTGAGGAACTAAGAAGAGACCATAAGAAATGCTTGAATGAAAGACCAATTCTCCCAAGAACTTGTCTCTTTACTTCTTACAGCATCCCCCATTTTCATTTCTAAAGGGTTTGGTTACGATGCTTGCACAAATTCTTTGTTAAAGACCATGTAGTTGACCCAACAGCAGTTTTAGGACATGAAATAAATTACAAGGACAGACCTCTTTGATCTCCTGCAGAAGGGCTTGAACTTGGTCGTTCAGAGACGTACGGGCACCAGTAACTCCAACCGAGCTTACCTATAACATCAGCAAAAATGGATGTGACACAACATGTGTGGAGTTTCATAATTAGTCCATCTTTCTGCTGTTAGAACAACTAGGACAATAGTCGCAACTCTAAAAAAGGCTCTTACAAGATACACAAATCCCTCTGATGCTTCAACAATAGTTTTCATTCTTTCTCTTGGAGTAGTAGGCGTTGTAAAAAGTACCTGAACCAGAGCATAGTGAGAATGTATGATTAGTAACAAGCACTTACAGTGCTAAGGTCAAAAGACATGGCTGACATCAAAGGGAAACTATTAACAAGATAAATTCTCTTTTGTCAGCCATGCCAAGCAGAAGCTTTTTGCAATTGCACATTAACTTCCAACAAAAACCAATTTGCAGTTTTGCACCGATAGGACAAAGCTCTTTTGGTTATCTATCTGAGAAAAAATGATTCGTGCTGACAGCAAACTATCCCATTTTCTTTGTCATCTTCTCATTTAGCAGAGTGGAGAAACATGCATCCTCAAATTAGCAACAATAGATACACAAATGGATCATGACTGAGACCAGAGCCAAAGATTGTATTCCAAATGAGATACCCAGGGAACAGTTGCACATGTCATTTACTTTACACCAGCTTATCATTGATTCACCATACACAATCATAACATTTCATATGCATACACACACATACCAGTATCACCAACTCTTGCCTTGGTCCTTGTCCTATTAATTTTTAGTTAGCGATGGCAGATTCACTTACAAACAAAAGCTATGCTACTGAAAACTGCTTGAGAAGAATCCACAGAGGGTATTGAGAGAAGACATACCAGCTCAATCTTATACTTGACAGCTTCCCTCCTCAATAGTTCAGTCTCCTCCAAAGGAACATCTGGGACCACAAGTCCTACAAACAAATTTGAAGATATGTACAATGTAGAATCAAACAAGACTAGGGATTCACATTTCACCAAGAATACATGAAAACCCAATCATTAAATTTAGTCAACACCACTAACTTCAAAAAAGTCAAGGAAAATAATAGCAGGTCCATTACCATGTATGCCAGCGCCTTTTGCAATAGACATGAAATTTTCAATTCCACGCTTCAGAATTGGGTTGTAATATGTGAATAAAGCAATTGGACAGGATAGTTGTGGTACCACCTGTAAAGTCAACAATGGAACCAGTACAGAGCCACTGAAACCGAAATTATATTGGGTAACACAGTTTGTGACAGGGATGCCAGATGATCATAATGTGGGCATCTACTTACTTTTGAATATATAATATCAGAATGGTGTGAAAAGGACTCAAAATAAGAAAGTAAGAAAATGGGAAAAATAGAAACAAAAGGCTATATTGAATCAGATTTCAAGCCAATGGTAATGGAAACAGAAATAAATTGCAATGAAGAAGAAATGCTAGTGTCAACAGCCTGATAGCCCACTGTGCAGGAAACAACACCCGCAATGGATTAAAATGTCCATACTCTAAACATGCCAAAATCAGGGGTCTTTCATAATAAGCAAATAAGAATTTCATCCAGGGAGCAATAATACTAATATAATGGAACAAAATTTTCACCGCCAGAACTAGAGAACTCTTACAAACTCTAACAGCAAGGACAGTGCATTCCAAGTCAGAGTAACCTGCTTTGACAATCTTGGCGAATAATAGAAAGATGAATGCAAGTGATGAAATGTCCACTATATTCATTATCCTGTATATGCCTTAGTAGTCATCAAAGTATGCCAACGAGGTACTCCACAATAATCTCACCTCCTTCAACATTGATATAATAGCATCAAAATTGGTCCCTCTTGCCAAGGAACGGGTAGCTGCTGCCTGTGATATAAGAGAAACTAGTAAGCAAATCAAAATGAAAAATCATCCAACATGTGACAACACTAATAACAGACCTGGATGACTGGACCATCAGCCAAAGGATCAGAGTAAGGAACACCCAGTTCAATAATGTCAGATCCGCAGGAGTCCAGCAGCTTCAATGCTTCTGCTGTGGTTGAAAGATCAGGCGCGCCAGCTGTGATGTAAGGGATGAATGCCACCTAAACACGCACAATCATTTACCAAATTGAGATTGTAAAATTATTTCCAGTTCCTATTTTCCCCTAACACTTCTGGCAAACCTAACTCTAACCCCACCTCCGACAGTCGATCCAACAATCAGCACATCCGCCGGTACATCATATATGGGTCTCTCAGATATTAAATTCAAATGGACCCAGCATCCCAGAAATCATTATATTCTCAAAAATGGGCAACAGGTGTAGAGACATATTCCTTCTTCTAAAGTTGCAAATTAATAGTAGGCCAATTGGGTTCCAGCAATTTTTTTCAGCTCTTAATGTATCTTCAACTGAACAGGTCATCCAATCAAATAGGTATTTCATCCTGTCAGTTCACCAATTGATATACATTGAGCTCATCGTTTGTTTCACAATCACAGTTTGTTTCGCACTAAATTGTATCGATTTTCCTCCTAAGCCGGAACTTAAACAAAAAGGGTTTGGCGCAATCCACCTCGGCATACAACCGAGCAAAGAAGAAAACCACTTAAATTACCATCAACTAGTGGGGGTAGGGGGCGGGGAAGACAGACAAAACAACAAAAAAGAAACAAAAGCTAAAAGATGCAGCCAGGACACCGAACGCTTACTTTGCCTTGTTTCTTCAGATTAGAGAAGGTCTCAGATAGACCTAGGCATGGAGCTGTGGTGAGAGAAGCCATTGGTGCAAATCTTCTGGTTGAAATCACGGCAGGCTTTTGAGAGGGAAATCGAATGAGAAAGGGGGTCTCCTTTTTCTTTGGGAGGACGAAGCTAGGTGTTAATCTCAGGGCTACAGCCATACTCAACAACAGCAATGTTCTAACCAGATTGAGAGAAGAAGCTTGATGGGGGCTTGTATCGCAATGTGACTAGCGATAGCTTAGGGGTTGCAGCGACCTTATCAACCTGCGTTTAAGAGAGAAGAAAACCACCAAAAAAGGAAAAAGAGAACAAAAAAAAAACACGACAATAAAATCTAAACAATGCAAAAAATTCATTATCTGGGATATGGTCAAAAGCAACAAATATGGAATGCCATTAACTTCAATGCGTGGAGGATAACTGAATCCTTCTTGAATATGTCATATTTCTGGGTTACTCTCTCTTTATTTTAATTTATTACCTGCTCGAAAGGGACAGAGAGTATACCCGAAAGACGGAATGCTCTTGAAATTGATTTATTGCAAGTTTAAGTGAGCTTGGAGGGCTTGAAATGCGAGCTCGAGGATTAAAGTTCATGTATAACAAAAGAAAACAGAAGAACCAGCTGAGGATAAACAGAATAACAGAGATTATCTCAAGAATTTGATCAAAATAAAAAATAGCCGTTTCAGAAGACATTTGTTCATAAAGAAAGAGAGAGAGAGGGAGAAAGGGGTGAGAGACAAATGGCTATGGCCTGTGGGTGGCTGCGCGGGTGTGGTTGTGCCTGATGGCCGCCGTTAGGTTTGAAGAAAGAAAATTTACACCGAAAGACGGACGGACAGATGGGTAAAACCTTGTCAAAATCGTTAAAATTAATTTGAATATAATTTATAATTTAAGTAATAGCAATTTAGTTACGATCTTCTGAATTTAAAAATTATTAAAATTAAATAAAATTGTCTTTTAATATTAAAGTTTAAAAAAACATTATATAAAAAAATAGAGTATACCCCCCCCCCAAAAATCTAACTACTCTTCACAATTTACAACTTTTTCACATCTAATTCACCGAATATAGGTATATTGTTTATATATTTTCTCCTTTTTTATGTTTTTAATTACTTATTTCTTATTCTTTCTAAAAAATTTGACTCTTCATACTTGAAAAGTTAATATTTAGACATCAAGTTAACAAAATAAAAGTGGTAAATAACATAATTTAGTTTAAATTGTCAAATTGATTAAACCAACTCATAATTGCAAATGACTATTTAATTAATTTCATTCTTATTTCATTTATTAAACTCTACCAACACTGTTTGTTTTAAATATAAAGAATTAAATTGTCCAAGCCAACTGAAACCCACAACAAACGACCTCGTTTTACTCCGGTATGTTTTGCCAGAACAGTGTTCATCAACGCAAACACAAGTTGTTTTTTTGTCGTCCAGTTAAGTAAACATACACTGCATCTACGCTGTACACCTAGACGAAAGGTCAAGCTCGTCATCTTATTACTAGTTCATGTTTAAATTGAATTGAGATGATTTATAAAATAGGGTAATTAGAAGAATATCTCAGACTTTTATACTAGATAATTTTCTGTCCTGCACTACCCTAATATTACTTAAATCAAAGTATTCCATGATTAAAATAATGAAAAAATAGCCGGTGCCTGCTTAAGTCTATCCCTGCGTTTTCATGAGTAAAATAATACTGAGGATGAAAATTTACGGACTAAAACGCTAATACAAAACAAAACATAAGAATTAAGGTATAATTTTAATTCGGTTTGAGAAATATTTTACACAATTTTTTAGTTTTAATATTTTTAATTGTCCATACACCATACATATATAAGGAAGCAAGATGAAAGATATCGAATTCAATTATATATATATATATATATATATATATTAATTATTATTATTATTATTATTTAAATACAATACCTATGACAAACTGGTTAGGTCTTTTAATTTTCTGAAATGGGCCAAGTCGACCATCAACCGAGGCCCACATTTGATGGTTTTAAAGGTTGCCGAGGGCGGCTCAGGCAGGGCCAGCCAGCCAGCCAGCCACCTTCCGCCAGGACTAGAGCGAGCCGAGCTCGCAACTTGAATCCCGAAGTAAGCCAGCAAAAGAATCAAGAACCGTGCAAAGGGCGCATCAGCATTGTATGATGGCTCAAACTCAAAGTGTCAATGAAACCAAAAAAAACAAAAAAAAAGCCTCCTCACGCGCTCGAGTAGAATAAAAGAAGGATAAGACAAGGCAAGGCGACTACAGCCTACGGCCCTCAACAATTGAGAATAGACATGAATAATAATAATAAAAAAAAAAGAATTATCTAAAATTACTCAATGGATGGCTATAAACGTAAATTACCTCAAATGCGAGACCCTTTTATGTAAAGTGGGACATTTCTAAGCAGGATAAAGGCGCAGCTTTTCGCATCCGCTTTGTCCTTGCGCTCTCGGTGCACCACTCAGCGGAAAGCAGAGCAAAGCAAAGAAGAGCAGACCCAGAGGCCCAAAAAGCTGCAACTTTGACAGCCGAAGTACTTTTTTGAAGGAAGAAAAAGGAAGATTTCACTACAAAGTCATCTCTCTGTGTCTCCATTATTGCATGTAGAGAGGCCTTTTTGGGGAGCCCCACATCTCTATCTCGACTCGGCCGAGTCCAACTCATGGCGAATAATCCCTCCGAGGCTCCGGCCGACGATTTCCTCCAGGAAATCTTCGGCCTCCCTAACTTCGGTTCGGCTGAGGCCGGCTTGGTGCCTCCCGATGCCGGCTTGGCCGCACAAGCCCCAATGATCCTGCAGCTCAGCTCCGGCGACAGCTCCGCAGGCCACATCGCCGCACTCGGCGGCGCTGAGGGTGCTGCTGGGTTTCACGGCTTTCCTTCAGGCCTGAGCCTGGAGAAGGGAAAGGGAACTTTCTTGAATCCCGAAGAGGCATCCGGGAGCGGGAAGCGGTTTGGCGATGGGGTGGCTGATGGTAGAGCTACTTCCGTGAAAAATGTAAGTTGGAATGCTTTTCACACTTCACTATCTGTTTCGTTGTAAAGCAAGTGGAAGAAAAGCAAAGGAGATGCTTTCTTATCTTAAAGAGTACTTTTTAATAATCTCTGTGCAGTTATTATAAGATAGGAAAAATAAAAATAAAAAAAGAAAAAATGTGGTCATGCGCCATAGGGAATTGGACTCCGGGTATGAAAATGCCAATTTAAATTCTTTGAACGTCCAATTTCAGCTTCTTGGAGATTAGAAAACATCTTGTGTCCCTTTCTTTTGTTAAGTTTATGAAGGTTTCGTGTTTGCACTTTGATGTTGTGCATTTCTTGATTCTATTTTCTCGATGTTCTATTTCCTTTGGCCGGAGCCCGGAGTCTATGGCTGAGAAAAAGAAAAAAACAATTAATTTTTAGGTAGCTGATGGCGAGGGATACAAGCATTTTGAAGAGATTTAAGTTAGGCTGGTTAGGGACTTTAGTTCACAAGATTCCAAGATTTGTGCTTGACAAGGTCATCTGTACAAGCAGATGACCAAAAGAAAAGGGAAAACAGAACTAGCAGTCTCTTGTCGGCTATTTCATTTGTTAGGACGGATTGGCGAGGTACCTATAATATGCAAAATGCTGACTGTATTTTATTGTTCTCTCTAAAGTCAACAGTTCATTTATGGTTATAACTTTATCTGCGTTGTTATATATTCTTTTCCTTTCATAGGTGTATCTTTGCAACTCAGTCAGCAGAAACACAATTTTTATTGAACTAAAGAAATCTGAAGCCCTTGGTGATGGTCTTTTGAACTTCTGATGAGGGGCTTAGCACCTGTCTCTTATGGTTATATATTTTATATTATTTTTCCATCTTCCAAGCAAAGTACTTTCCCTGTAGCAATTGCAAAATTTTTCTTGATTTTTCCCTTTGGGCACAGTTGCGCAGGGAACGGATTGCTGAAAGAATCAGGGCATTGCAAGAACTGGTTCCTAGCATCAATAAGGTTAAGTGCCTTCGTTCGTATCTTCACTCATCTAATGGCCTGGTCATGCTATGGGGTTTTCTCTTTTTTGTTGTGGGCAATGTCATCCTAAATTCAATATAACTGCAAGACACGCATATGAGCTACTCTGCTGAATATTTTCTTCTTATTCTCATTAATTCTTCTCAACCAATTCTTTGTCAGTACATAGTTGCACAGGCTGGCAACAAACTCCTATCTTTGGTCGTGATAAAATTGTCCTGAAAGTTCTCCTTCCATATCCCCCTTCCCCTTCTGTACTCTGCCTAGACCGCCCACCCTCCAAACCCTGGTGGGTAGATGTGCTGTGTAGCCTATTCAGTGACTGCTATAGTAAAAAATGAAAAAGCTTTGTGCTGGCTTCATATTCCATTGTAGAAGCATTGGTATGATTGAAACATTGCTTGCACATTGTTGGTGAAAGAGACTTCTCATATTTATGGATTCATGTGGAAAAATTTTGTTTGATCACACTTATGCAAGTTTATTAGTAATTCCCCTAAAGGAGAAATTATTCGTTCTGAGCTTTATCGAAAACAATATTCTCTTCTTTTGTCCTTAAGATTTGACGACACTTTGTTTATGGCAGACTGACAGAGCAGCCATGCTTGATGAAATTGTGGATTATGTCAAGTTTCTAAGGCTCCAAGCAAAGGTGCAACAATTCAATTTCAGCTGATCTAAACACATGATATGTATGGCAAATGTTCACGCACTCGTGTACATGCCCACATACACACAAGCATGCATATCAGTTGTATGGTAAACATTGTTTGGACATTCTCTCTTTTGCTGGACTCAACATTTATGAATACTTGATAGGTATTAAGTATCAGTAGAGTGGGTGCAGCTGGCGCCGTTGCACCCCTTGTAGCAGACATACCACCGTCATCAGTTAAGGTTAAGGTAAAGTTAAAAATCAATGTTTTTGGAGGATAACCCCTTTGTGCGGCCTTTCATGTTTAGGTTGCTTGCAATTTCTTCAGGATGAAACTGGTGAAGGTGGAAGAAACCAACCAGCCTGGGAGAAATGGTCAAATGATGGCACAGAGCAACAGGTAGCTAAGCTTATGGAAGAAAATGTTGGCGCGGCAATGCAGTATCTCCAGTCAAAGGATCTTTGCATCATGCCCATCTCATTGGCCATGGCAATTTACCACACACAACCGCCTGATACCTCTCCTGTTGTCAAACCAGAAACAAATCCCCCGCTGTAGGCTTTAGAAAAGAGCAAGAATCCCATGGTCCCCATTTAGAAGTTATCAAATGCTCTGGGTCCCACACATTACTTGTCCCATCCAACCCCACGCACCTAGCTGCTGTTGGCTCACTTTAAATTGCAATCAGAGTCAGATATGCCGTAATCCTGTCTTTTTCCTGCCTTTCTAGCTTTTTTTAAAGCAGGGTTTGATGTCAATGCCTTAAAAAAATACAGGCAGGCCCCTGGTGACTTGCCAAGATCAGGTCAAGGAGAAGGATTGTCAAAGCTCGCTTGATATGCTTTTCTTTTGGTATCGGTGATGGGGGATCAGTGGAAAATGATTGTTAGCACTTATTAGTGGGGCTCTAATTTTGAGTAGTGGGTTGTGGGACCTTGTAAAAGGGGTATAGACGGGTATATATATATTATTGTATGTTAGAGTGGGGAAAATTGGGATGCAAAGGTAGAATTGATATTGGTTGTTTCAATGTCTGTGCTAAAAGGAAATAATAGTGCCTCTGTATAGAGAATGCGCGTATGGTGTTTCCAAAAGTAATTTGTCTTCACCTCTTATAAATCATTGTTGGAGGTCAAACCATTCGAGAGAGAGAGAGAGAGAGAGAGAGGGGAAGAGAGGTGAATTCTTCTGGGGCTTGACTGTGTCGGGGGTTTGATCATTTTATGACTCACATATTTATTTGCACTTAACTGTGCCTTTGATCCTTCACTTGCTAGGAATGGGAACGAATACGAGAAATGGAAAAGAAAACAGGAGGATGATAAGTAAAGCCAAAAATTCTGCGGTGGGTAATACTGTACTTCTGTGGATTAAAATTGAGCTGGTCTGGATATAAGTAGCCAACAAGGGCAAAGATCAAAGAAATATTGATGGCTCGAGCCTGCATAATACCAATTTCGAAGAAAATAAATTATGTTTCTGTTTATATAAAGTATTTGACAATTGCTTGAGGCATATCGAATGAGAGGCGACGTTCAATACTGGTAATGCATGGATAAGTACGACAGTTGAATTTAGAAAGTGTCTCTGCTTTAGCTTTATAGATGATGGTTGAAGGGCCTAAAAAAACACTAAAATGCCTTTTGCAGGAAACTCACTACGTCGTGAATAGCCGTGAAATGTGCGGAACATATGTGAGACCCAATCTGTTGGTGCTGGGTCCAGTTACCAGTCTTCCCTGTCCTGGACCCCTAGTCCAAATCTAATCATGAAATTACTTGGTCAATTGCGACCAAACTAGCAAATCAACTTTCGCTGAACCCAACCCAACCATCTCCACCAATCCCCAAACATGTTGGTGTACATCGTTTCTCACCATCCGCATGTTTAGCCGATCCCACTATAAAATTAGTTACCAGCTGCCGCCACCCTCTTGTCAGCCAACGAGAAAAGTGTCACATAGTTAGCCGACCTATGCCACTAATAGCCTACATTTACCAAAAGAAAATCTTACGAAAAATCTCCACAATAAGTGACGCATCACCTCGGTCAACTCCCATGCCAAGGTAGGAAACAGCAATACAATCCCGATCGAACGAAAAGAAAAATAAAAAGAGGAAACCTAACAATGTCATCACGCAGCAAATGACAACGAAGCAGAAAAGTATAACTGACTTGACCTTAATCCAATTTGACAACTTGATTGATCCCATAGGTGATCCAAAAAAAATATATGCCTTAACTGAAGTATTTGATGTCGATCAGCTTAAAATGACCCGATTTCTTAAGTTGACTCTAACTCAAGTCACTCATGACCTAAAACGACCCACGTCGTAAAATGATCCGAAATTAAATAAACTGAGTTCATCCATCCCGACCCGTTTGTCATCTAGACAAATAGTTGAATGAGGCCAACGTATGAAAAACACATACTTTTCACTCTTCTCAGGAAAAAAAAAAAAAAAAAACCTGATGAAATCAGACTCAACTATTACCCCAGATATGCTTTGAGAGTAATACTTGTGGACCATGCCATTAGCCACGCTAAAAAGGAAGATTTGTTTCTCAATACCATCACACAAATTTATGGGAGCGCACATGCACATCAATGATCCGCTTCCTTTAAGTGAAAATAAAGAGTTGCACAGAAGGGATTATCCAACAGAAACTTCCTGGCACAAAATAAAACAAATAACCAAGATTAGGAAAAACAAGAACAACTCAAGGGAGTTGGTTATCGTGCATGCTCTGCATTATTGGAAGTAACATTTACCACAACTTTAGCAGGCATCGAGATCCCGGCATGGAGGGGGTTTTGGATCATTGAGCAGGGTGGTATCGCCTCCTTCTGGTCCACTCTTGATACGTTTGGGGTTTTGCGTGCCAGGCTAAGCTAAAAGAAGAATCAACAAAATGCAAGCTAATAGCATTAGTATCACCATCAAACAGTAAAAACCTTTGGAATGGAGAGAGAAGAAAGGAGAAGAATTCAACATCTTGTAGCCTAGTTGCCTTACCGGTAGCTTCTCTCCCCTTCTTAACATTTCAACTATCTCAACAACTTGTTTTGGAGCTACATCTTCCTGCAACCAAGAGAAGAGACTAACATGAGATCCTTCAGCCCGCCTAGAACTTGATAAGGAAAATCACAAGCACTTCTCAAAAAGTGAGTGATTCATGCAGACCCACAAGGTAATTGTAAGTATATCCTTCAGATCCATTGGAATAATCAGTGACAGTGATCATGGGAGCATTTACACGGCATCCCTGCAAAAACAAGAAAATGACAATACAGATATCAAACAGAGCCCCCAATCAATCTCAGGAGTAAGAATGGTCAGAGTACACCATGAGGCCTGAAACTTCTAGGCTTTACTTCAGTTATTTCTTGCCTATTGCCAACAGCCAGATTAGACTGGTTTAACTCCCATTCCCGAATCCTGAATCATGTATAAATGTGGGATTCCACCTAACTGCATAAATGCCTTGACATTTTCAATTAACAGTCTCAATACAGTGGTGAAATGACTGACGATCCAGGTTCTCATGCAGTTGCCATCTAGGCCAGGAAAAGCAACAATACACAAGACAATGATTCTTTGAAACCACATTACCCCTTTTCTCTCCAATCCTTACAAATTAGAATTTCTTGAAGGTTTCAGTCAGGGTTAAAAATTCACCATGCATTCCATCTCTCCAACAGAAAAAAAAAAACATCCTTTGTTACTTCTGCACGTTAAAATATTTATAAAAATTTTTAATTTCCTGAAAGGTGTTTCAAATACCAGAATCTGAACATTTTGTGTAACTTACCATTGTGTTTTGCTCCCAAATATTTAAGTAATGCATCTTCAATTTCTCGTGAACCACATATCATACATGGTGTTGTACAACAAACAAACCACTAGGTGGTACTTGCCCCCCTAAAAAACCAAAGAAGGAGGTTCATATTGGTAAGCTGCCAGTGGCATCATTACCAATTAGCATATAAAGGAGTGAAAACATAGAAAAGAAGATTTATTTCTCACTGGTTGTCTGTTGAACATCGAATAAAATGTTGCAACTATGTATACACGAATAGGAGAAACTTCAACAACCTTAGCCACCTGGAGCACCCACGAGATACTGAACTCAGAATCTATATAGATATCATTCTTCATTCCTGTTGGACAATAAAACTCTATATAGTATAAGATCTTCTGGACATTATAATATCACAGTAGATAGTTTTTGCACTGATAAACAATAAATCACAGAAAATATAATTTTTCAATTTGAAATCAGTAACATATTTTAAGGACAACAAATTTTCAGTGACACCAATTCCGAGTAACAATACAGGATGGCTTTTGTATCGTTTGCTGCTATTCTCTAGAAGTCAGAATTAAAGAAGAATGGCAAAGAGCATCCCACACCTGAAGCTTACACTGGTAGTAGGTAAAGCCTCGAGGAAATATAGCGAATGATTGATATGAAATATATGAAAACTAATGAAATCTCAGATATTACTATGGTCTATATGTATCTAATTGCTTCTTATAATTTGAGTTATCCATCAGCTTAAATTCAAAATTCCTGTCAGTACAATGATCCAGTAGATTAACAAATGATCCCACTGCAGATTTTTAAGATCTTTATTAGTTTACATGTGTTGAAAACTGTAAACTGAAAAGTCAAATCAAAATGTTACATGTTCAAAATATTTAAATTCAAGTCAGGAATTTTATCCATTCACATCCTTACAGCATTCATTGTGGAAACACGGAGCCAACCTCCATGCTGCTGCCGTGCAAGATCTAGCAGAGGAATAACTGCCGATTGCTTGTAGTTGGATGGATAGTGAGACAATATTTCTTCAACCTAACATTAGAAAAAATATATGTATATGATGAAATGCTGTGACAAAATTTGCCAAATTGAAATGATTAGTTCTTTGACTAAAAGAAGTTGAATGTAGCAGCAACATTGTCAATAAAAGGTCAAGAAAGAAACAAATGCTGTTGTTCAACCCATATGAAGAATGCAGGAATTTATCTTCAACAGAATTTCATGCGTAAGAATGCCCTGTTTTACTCTAACTCTCCTCATAGTAAGTTCAGCTACAATATGAGTGCTGTCAATTAGACAGAAATGGCTTCAGACAACAATTGTCTGCCCCACTACCAATCACATGGTGAAAACAATAAACTTGCACTTATTGAAATGCGGGTTATATACTTCTTTAAAGTCTCTTTTAATCAGGTTGTTTGCATACTCATAAATACATTCTTTCATTTCCTGCATTACCCATGGGCTTTCAGCAGGAAGATCCTTCGATGGAGCCACAGGTACAAATCCAAGGCTGTCCAGTGTTTACAAACAAAATAAGTAAACTTTTTTTCTTTTCTAGTTGAACTCCACAACAATAATCAGCATTAAAACCCACCACTCATACATCCTCCAGCCTCCACTTACTTAGATTCTCTCGAGCACAATTGAGCTTGCATTAAAACTTTCAGCACTGAAAACATAAGTATCCATTCGAAGGTGAAAGTAAGTTACTTTTAAACACATATTGAAATAGCCAATACTGGTTTGACTCCCGCCATTGCAGTGGACCAACGAGAACTTAGGGATAAATTTACTTAATGTTTCTTCCGAATAGATGAATTAGCATATCTCCCAAACGGAACGTGGGGGACAAAGTAAAGAACTTGTGATTTGCAAAAATCAATAGACAACTAACAGAGAATTAGAGAAGAAACAACATGATTATACCATCCAACATGTTTGATATTATTGTGGAAAAAAAAAAAGAAAAAGAAAGAAAAGAAAACTAAGAGCATCTCAACTTTACCTTCACCTTGTTTGCGCCAGGGAACTCCCACGAAAGGTGCAAAAACCTGAGGAACTTGACGGATCTCGAGGAGATGCGCGGCCACGAGTGGAGCAAGCATTTTCAAGGACGCTGGGCTCAACGAAGACGACGGGATGAGGGAGGGCCGTTTGGAGCTAGCAGGTACCGACCGGGAGATATCAGACGACTGAGAGTTGAATGAAGCCGGCGAGGCAGCAATCGACTCCCGAAGTTGGCGACGTTTACGGGGAGCGTCCAACGCGCTCGGAGTTTGGTAGTGGGCCTCATCGGGTCCTTCAAATCACCTCTCTTCCCGATGTAGGCCTATGGACTGAATGCTTACAGGCCTCTAGCCCACTTGGTGAGCTTCTCGAAAATTTCGCTTTTCGGCCTTTCGATCGTGGCACGCCTATCGAGACAAGAAAACCAGGAAGGCTTATTACTTATTTTAAGTAGTTAATTTATAAATTTTATATTAAAAAATATATATACTTTTTTTAATTTTATTTTCTTTATTATTATTATTTATATAGATATATCTACTCCCCCTTCGCACAGTGAAAAAACGTCATCATAAGTATATAAAAAGACTAAAATACCCTTACTTTTATAAGATCATTGAAAACATGTTTTGGATGGGATGTTAATTCGATCTTGAAGGAAGAAAAAAAATCCCTTTTTTTTGTTTCGATTTTTAGCCCGTAGAAATTACCCTCACATACATTTTGATGTTTAATTTGTAATTATAATTTTTTTTTTTATTCAAGCGCACTTTTAGTTTTAATAAAACAGAGTAAATGTGTTTTTATTATTTCTATTAGGTTTGACTAACATTTAGATATGCTTATTTCGAGTTTTTTTTTTTTTTTGTAGCATCAACAAAATAGAAGGTCTAAATCGTTACATGATGCAAAAAATAGGGTACCGAGATCAATTTAGCATATATCAAGATCAATTTTCCTGAGGTGAGGAGCTCCATCCATGCTCACTTTCACGTAGACTCGGACACCGCCAGCCTAGTCTTTTCCCGGTTGCAAGCAATTCTTCCTGTGGGCCCGTTTTATCCACGGGCAGGGGACAACTTACTCTGTTTTCCTTGGGACATGAATTTCAATGATAAAAGAACGTTCACCCCCACACGCTCCTCGACCCACCCGTCCTATCTCAATGACCCAATGAAAGGTGCGATTGCCTGTGGAATTCGAATCATTTGTGTTTTGCGACAGCAACGGGATACGGCTGCTCGTCACACGAGCAACACCATTCAGTTGGGTGCTCCACGTCGGGGGGACAAAGAAGAGACAAGCACAGCCGATGGTATCGAAGACGGTGGAACTGCCGAGAGGTGATCTTTAGTGAGAGACGAACTCGGAGACGTTGGATGGGGGACGCGACAACGCCTTCTAGCTAGTCCCTAACAAGAAGAAGTTGTGGTCCGACCGCTGATGTAGACCCTTCAGAAGGACACGGCCAGGAGAAAAGCATTCCCTGATGACCTACCAAAAATTAACCGGAGCGGGGCCAGAATTGGTTGGGAAACCAGCCTTTGAATCGAACCCGCTCATCTGTTAAGTTGCAACCAGTCAACAGGCAAGAGGGTCCACTCCACTGGCATCTTGCGGACCCGGGCCGCATCATGGCACTGGATTTCGTTCTTCTTCTGCACCAATTTCTCCTCTTCCTTGACTGCAATCTCATTCCTCTGCGCCTTGGCATCTTTGTTAAAACCTTTCCAATATACTGCAGTTCCGTTACCTTGCTCCAATTTCTAGACTATGGCTCCACTATTGAAGTGACGAGGCAACTGGTGCTTTAATTTTCAATATTTAGCTAGTTGCATCTCAAAATTATAAGTGCCAAGTAATGAATTTCTACCCAAAAAAAAAAAAATGTTGATATTGGTGGTTTACACTATTACTTTTGTTTTGTTCATGTGACATCGGAATCAATCTTTAGGTCGTTCTTTGTTCCTTGATATTATGTATCATCTCTGAATTTTAGTTCATGAAATCCATTTCCACGGACAATATAATTATCGTTGAGATTAAAAAAAAAAAAAAAACGATTGCTTCTTCAACTTGGTTGGCAACACATGGTCAGGTTTGGCCGTACACCACATGTCTGTCCTCCATGTTACCCATTGTCACCTTCTAACAGGGGGACAATCAATTAGGATTAGGACGGAATGACGGTTCCAGCCGGGGATATATAGTTCGAAGAGTTTCAATTTCGGCCAAAGAGGCTCTAATTAAAGGCTAAAATTAGGGTCTTAGGACCATCAAATTCCTGATTCAAATTCTACTTGTTCACAGTTGCATGCAAAAACATGAGCCTCACAATAATCATAATGGTTTTAATTTGAGCATCACAACAACAATAAAGTTGTAGTACAAAGTAATTATACGCATATTTTATTTTTGTAAAACTCCCTCGGGGACATATCCCAAAAGGCTCTATAATTGTCCTGTGAATGACTCCTTTCGTATCTAATCAATCAATTAAAATGTCGAGGTCTATCATTTACGCCAGGCTTGTCCTTCGACGTTCTTTTCAAGGACGCGTGAACACTGAGCTAGGAGCTCGTGTAATTTCTGGCCCCGTTTAGGAATTCTCCACCAATGGCGGAAAGTGGTCCCATCTTTATATGTCCGATTGAAGCCCAAACCTAACGCTGACGAGATTCAAATGTGATGTGTTTCGGCCCCTTCCCTTAGACTTAACCACGACGGGCCCACGTTGGCATGAAAAAGTGGGACAAGATATCCGGCAAAGCCAACCACAGGTAAGCCATCGCTGGTACTTTGGTGACCCAGCCACTGTGTCGACGTGACCCAATCAATGAACCAGTCACCATCACCAGCCAAAACACCCTGGATAAGTAGGATTGTTGGCCGCACGCGTGGCCACATGTTTTCAGCTTTCGTCCCAAATCTTTCTACCGCCACACGAGTGGTTATTGAACCAATCTATAATTTAGCTTTGAATACCTGGGGCACCCATCAGTAGAATTTCGTTGTTGATGACCCAAGCATACATCATTTGAACTTTGTTGCATTGGAGATTTAAACAGAATTTGTAATTTAGTTACACTACAAAGGCTGCGTTCCTATAGCCAGACAAATAACGAGTGATTTGATTGATGGAAAATAGGATATGTTGAATTAAATGTGGATTGATAGTGATTTGTTAATCAATGTTCTTGGTTATGATAACATTTGTAAAGTTCCTATTATCTTTTCAAATATGCAGCTTTTTTTTTTTTCCCTGTTGGAATGTGTGAATTGTGAATCATGTAGAATTGCAAAGTGAAGTCATTGGGGAATATGACGAGTTGCTTAAGTTTTTTTGTTTATATCTTTCTCTAATATCTCTTTTGGAGGCCTCCCAGGAAACAAACCACGTCAGGCTGCCTTTACCATGTGTTCAACACCCTCCATTGAAAAAAAAAGAACGGAAAGCACTCCACCCTTCCCTTGGACTCCACTAGAAATGCGAGTTGTTGGGATGGGAACTGGAAAAGTTATCACGAAAAAGAAGTAACTTTGCATGCCTAAGTGGAATGCTTTTTTTATATAAATTTTTTTGGACCGAAGTGGAATGCATTTTATGGATGCATGCGAAGGCATCATGATAATGGGAAAAAAAAAAAAATCATTTCCAAAGATACGTTTGCTCTAAAGAAGCGATACGTACCATGCTATGCAATCCATGTAGCACATTTATAATCCACCCTCGAAGTTGAGATTTAAGTGCAAGAGCGGTCGGCATGGAATTTCGACCACAGAAGGTTTAGAGCATCAAGATTAATCTGTCGTACGGAGAAGTAAATTGTCATTGATTTCTTTGGCACAGTTTCTTTAGTGAATTGGGTTATTCAATTCATTAATTAACGAATACCCCTTACAACTTACAGCACTTAGCCTCACTACTTTAATCTACCACACAGCTTCGTATCCAACCAAAAAAAACAAAACTACCATAACCGACAACATCTCTGATCCATTGATTCATTAATATTCTATCAAGAAAGAAAGACTGAGAAAAAGGGAAAACAACAGGGGCTGTAATGAACAAGCACCATTTGACGATCGCTATTCCTATTGTGATACATGCATATCGTACGTATGCTCCATATAGTTTGGGGGAAACAGAAGCCGAGATGATATAAACTGCACGTCTCACCGGCGTAGTTTAAAGCCAGTCCAAATTGATGTACAATAATGTAAACATTTCCATCTATTGCTTGGTGGGGTCAGATATATATTATAAGCACAATATTATTACAAATAGATCATAGTATAGTAGTAAATAAACAAAAGGAGGTGCCTGGTGTGTGTATATAAGTGGTGGGGGGGGGGGGATGCCCTGCAGCGGTGCACATGGGATAGGGTTTCACACTTGGGCGACAGAGCCCATGGAACATACACAACTTCACATGGCCCCCTCCCTCCATTGAATCTACTACGCACATGCCTTTCTCAAACTTCGGGTCCCACCCTTCTTCTCAACCACACCCACACTCCCCCGCCCCGCCCCCCGACCCTTCTGACCCTCTGTCATACTATTTTTCTTTCTCTTCTCTCTCAAATTTTATTTCTTTTTGCTATATATGAGCTCTAGACCATTTTGAAATTTTATGTTTAAAACAACTAGTTACGTGTAAAAAATTCAATATACCAAATTTTGGTTCTTTCTTTTTTTTTTTTTCCTTCTTTATTTAATAAAAATGTTACGTGAACCCGCACCCAGGTAATAAAACTCCTTATATTCCAGTAACGAGAACCATTACGGTAAACCTTATTTAAAACCCATTTTGGTACTTAAATATTGTTATTAATTACCCATAGCTGAGTTTGTTGAGAGTTTGGACACGAAACTCGAAAATAAATTAACTTGCTATTTCCTTTGACGTGTCGGGCGACGTCTAAGGTTCTGATCCTCTGATAGTCTTCTCCATTCCACCATATTTTGCAAGGTGAATTTCGGAAACGATGAACGGGGCCTGCGTGCGTGTGCCATGCAATTCTAGACCAAACATCAGGACTTGTGTTCATGCCCTCTCATTAGCTAATGTATCGACGACCGGAGATGATGATAGAGTGAGTGCCTGAGATATAGTCGTTACGTCTTTCAGATTTTTGTTTACTAAAATTCCGCTTGCTAGCAATCTGACGCGTATCGTGCTTAGTTTGCATGATTTTCCAAGAAACTATGTATATAATCGTCAGGAAACAAATGTAGGCAAACTTTAGGGCCAATGTCCAATTTTGAAGAGGAATGGACGATATGTATTATCGTTACAAAACTGTTTTATTATTTCTTCATTTAATCTAAATTGAAACTTTCGAGAGTTGAACGTGCATTAATTAATGGTATGATTCCATCTAGCCACTAAGAAATCTCCAATTAATGCAGCCATTGGGACCATGAGGACTTTCAAAAAGGCATCGTTATTATAAATTAATCTGAGTACGCTCCCATAAACTTTAACTGTCCTCCAAACCCCATTCGAAAATTTTTGAAGAAGGAAGTAGAAATGGAGGACAGGGAACAAAAATGGCTAGACAACTTACACACAAAACAAATGCTCTCTTTCCTTCGTGCCGAGAAGTCTCCGCTAGGAAAAAGTGAATTTCTTGAGTATTGGAAGTCACCTTATCCAAGGCAGATTTTGGGAATTTCCGAGCAGTTAGCTGCATGTCATTAATTTACTCTTTTTACAAAAGAAGATAGACGTGCTTTGTTTCGTCTATTTCTCTACGAAATTGGGCATCATAAACTTCTTATTACGTGAAGAAAATTCACCGTGAAGCTACGTCATAGCCCCCCCCTCCTCCTAAAGGGGAGGGGATGGGAGAGAAGGTTTATGGTGGGCTAACGAGGGACATATTTAAAGCTAGACGAGGCTCTTGAAAAAGGGTTGAACATATGGAAATGCAAAAATTAAACGCGAGCAACTAAGGGGTAATGTGTGGAGAGAATAAATAATGTAATTAATCATTTAATAAAAAAAATTAGCACGTCCAATTACACAATGGTTACTAGATCTCAGTTAAATTTTAGATTAATGATAATTTCGAATTAATGACCTAGGCACACAGATTATGACAGATCACTTCGACAGTTTTCCCTCACTGTACTAGACTTGAACTAGATGGCCAGTTATCCGAATATTTAAAGCACGTACATATGTATTTATAATATTATCATATTGACAACAAAATACTGCTTACTGTCTAAAAGTTTAAATTTATAGCCGGCAAATATAATATAATTAACTTCTTATTTTGTCAATGGTAATTTAAAAACAAAAAAAAGACACGAAGGCGTGGATTTATAGACGAAATATAACTGACGGTTCAGATCTCCCTTCATTTATCTCGTACACCAATTTTCTGTCAACTCGCACTGAAACCCATTTTGAAAGAGCAAGAGATGGGGTGGCCCACGGGAGCAAAGAGCAGGCAACAGCCACAAAGAATCAGAGGAAGATAACGTCACCGTGCCGTCACCTGCCCCAACAGAGGCTTAAAAATACAGCGCACATGGTCCTCCAGCCCATCAAGTTCAACCACACAACTCTTCCCCAACGTCCCAATATATATCATTACCCTCTCCCTCTCATCACAGTAGTTTTAAGACTTTTCACTACTTTCTTAAAACATTTGAAGCCCCGTCAACAAAAGTATCACAACATCCAAGCTACATAGAGAAAGGCCGGGTTGTACAGAGTCCAAAGCTCTCAAAACTAACTCATGGAAGTAGATAAGCTAAAGATGGGCTTTGAGGAGACAGAGCTTAGGCTAGGGTTACCGGGGAATGGCGGCGAAGGAGAGGTAGCCAGGAAGAGAGGTTTCTCTGAAACTGTGGATTTGAAGCTCAATCTCTCTTCAAAGGAGGAGGAGATTGATCCCATTGAGAATTCCAAGAGTCTGCACAGGACAGCTGGGAATAACCTTCTTGCCACTGATCCAGCAAAGCCTCCAGCTAAGTAAGTTGTATGCTCTTTTTCATCATTATTTGTCTTGTGATCAACCTTTTCATATTTTGATATTTTGATATTTCAAGATCATATGCATAATTGTAGTATAGAAAAAGTTAGATTGGTGCATATTAGTTAAACTAACCGACCTTTTTTTTTTTTTTTTTTTTTGCAAAAAATAGGAAATTTGTTGTGTTTTTACAAAAATATATTATGTTAAAGAAATTGTACTTTTTTTTTTTTAACTGCGTATGACACCGCAGGCCTCCGGACCTCTAAATATGCACCTAAGTAGCGATCCTCAAGTAAGGTATGACAGAATGAGGTATGGACTCGAGTTGAGCGCACTTCTTCTGTAGGGGGAGAGAGAGAGAGAGAGAGAGAGAGCGTGTAATACTTTGATAATTAACCCCACCCCGTGACGTTTTTTTTTTTTTTTCCCCTTTGTTCGTTTTAGGTATTGAATTTTTACTGCTAAACAAAATTATATTTTGTCGTAGAAACGAGAGAAAAATGCAAAATCAACATTCCCCGGGGAAAAGAATCTTGTCATTACGGTTCGGCTTAAAGCTTACAAAGAATTATAATGACGAATACTAGATATATTGTCGCCCTTGCATCTAATCTAAGCATGCGATCATCTAAATTCCCACTTATTTATTATTCATAAATAGGAAAAATATCGTAGAGAATGCACTAATTGCCTAAATCTAAATGTTTGTTGAGTTGTTTCTATAAGAATTGACTTATTTAAATATTGAGTTAAGTTAATTTAATGTTATATATATAAAAAATATAAATATAAATAAGATATAATTGAAATTAAAAAATATGTAGTTAAAAATTAATGAATTTGTTATATTTATATAAAAAAAGAATAAATATATACCTTTTAGTCTCTCTACGGGAAATTAATAGGATTAAAATAAAAAAAATATTTATTTATTTATTTATTTTATTACCAGTAAGGTCTAAGTCTTTATGGTTAGTGAATCCCAGGTTCCAGTCTTGCTCCTATCTTTATTTATGAAAATTGATTTTCTTTGCATTGATTAAGGTTACAAATATTCTAGAAGATAATCAAATTTTCTTCTTCTTTTTTTTCTTTTTCTTTTCCTTCCAATCGAAAATCTATCCAAAATCATCTAATATTGTCTCGAAATATTTGAATCCCGAGAAATAAGAATGTTGTAAGAAATTAAAATTAGGGAAAATTAAGATTAGAGAGAGAGAGAGAGAGAGAGAGAGAGAGAGAGAGAGAGAGAGAAGCAGAACCAATCTGTCTCGCATCAAATTATTGTTTCGGCAGGGCAAATATGTATCAGATTGTTTACCGCAATGATATAAAAATTAATTTCTGCTGCAGTTTTGGGGGGGGGGTTATTATACATACGATTTTATTGGTTTCATAGAATTCCTTAGTCTTTGGGGTCATGCATACTGTTTTCAACTACTCAATGCCCATTTAATTTGGCAAAGTGATACACCAAAAAATGAAAAGTTTAGGGCACAGGTCGTGGGTTGGCCTCCTGTCCGATCATTCAGGAAGAACATGTTAGCTGTCCAGAAGAGCAGCACTGATGGGGAAAGTGAGAAGCTTGGCACTAATAATGCACACTTGGTGAAGGTCAGCATGGACGGTGCACCTTATCTTCGTAAAGTCGACTTGAAGATGTACAACAGCTACCGAGAGCTCTCTGATGCCTTAGGCAAGATGTTCAGTTCCTTCACCATAGGTACATATATGGATATACATTTACATCAAAATCTCACCCATTTTCCGTACTTATCCACATGTTAAATAATGATTTTAATTAGATGAATCTTGGATTTTAATGAGTTAATATGGTTCTTCACACATTGAAGGCAATCTTGGGTCGCAAGGAATGAAAGATTTCATCGATGAGGGCAAGCTCATGGACCTGCCTAATGCCAATGATTATCTTCCGACTTATGAAGATAAGGATGGTGACTGGATGCTCGTTGGCGACGTCCCTTGGAAGTAAGTCCTTGGTTAATTAATTGATATATCTCCAAAGCCAAGATTTAGATTAAAGAAATAATACCAAAACAAACAAAATGCAGAAGCCAAAAATTTTTACAGTGGCAGTGAGTGAACTGAACTGAAGTTTGCGTTCGTTTCACACAGAATGTTTGTCGAATCATGCAAGCGGCTGCTTATAATTAAAGGAACAGAGACGACTGGATTTGGTTAGTATAACTTGTTTCATACGGACTTGTACTGTCAATTAGTTGCCTCTTTGAAGGAGTCAACCGACTGTATATAGAAAAAGTGAGGAAAAAAAAACTTTAAAATCGGTTGCCCTTATGCTTTTCATAAAAAAACGCAAACCCTTTCACCTTTGGTAATCTAATCGCCACGCTTGCTCTTTCTTAGAAGCTGCTCTCTTATATATATGCTTAATTAAATTATAAAATTATTCCCATTTAAGTTAATGTTTGATTATGTTCTTAATCCTCTCTGGAATCCTCTTCAAGCGCCGAGAGCCACGGGGAAATGCAAGAACAAAAGCTGAGTAGATATCAAAAACCTCCTGGAACCAAAACGCTGATGAAAGCCCCCAGGCTTTCAGCAAGGTTGTTAAAGGCCGTCCTTTCAAGGTCTTCCAGTAGTATTAAGTTGGATAAACACAATTGTGAGGTACTTCAATATTTATTGTGGAAATATAAGATCTCTTACGTTGTGTTACAAGACTTCGGATTATATATATAAATCTGGCTTGTTTAGAACTGAAGATTGTTTGCCTATCAACAACTGTAATAATGGAGACCTGTCTGTCGTGGTAACAGTGAGTTCTTAATTACTCAATTATTTATTTGTTTGTTTGTTTTAGATATCTGCAAATATATATATATATATGTTTGAATGTGAATGTAGATGTGTGAGGGTGGGGGTGGGGTGTCCAATGAATTAATAGAATTTCTCATGGTACGACTTGGCAGTGGAAATGTTCCGTGAATTTGGTGGAGCAAGGGAACAAGAACATGTGGGCATGCTCGTGGCCATTTAAATCATATTCCCATATTTATAGAGGTTTCGTGGTTTGTTATTTTTGTACTTCAGATGTATAGGGTGCCACTTACATATAATCTTTGACATTTTCTTTGGTAAAGAAAATAAAAATATACTTTCCCATGTACCCAAAAATAAAATAAAATAATAATAATGTGAAGATAAATATTAAAATTGGATGAGGCAAATGAAATGTTCTTCTAAAGATATACATATATATATATATATTCGAATTTAATATCTTAAATTCAATCAGTCTAACCGTCAAAATGCACACTTGATGTTATAAATTAGGGTATTCTTAAAAATTATTTTATTTTTATTTTTAAAAAATATTAATTTTTAATAATTTATTGTTTATTTCTGTATTAATTAAAATATTAAAATTTTTTAACTCAAATGTACGATTAAAATCTTTAAGATTTTTTTTTTCAGTTTAATTAATCCAAACCTTAATTTTTTTATTTTAGTTTTTCTGTTGATTGAAAAGGCGTATTAAGATTACCCTTAAATGTGCCTACGTGTCAGGTAACGTGTTAATTAATATTAATAAAAATTTAACATAAAAATATAAAAAATTTTCACAACTCTCTCTCTTTCTTTTTGCTTCCCCGAGAAAATGCAAGAAAATGTCATCAGAATGGGCGATTCAAGATTTTGGACGTTCTTTTTCCGTTTTCTCGACGACGAAATCAAGACTTGTTGAAGATTTCTTTCTCTCTTGAGCTTTTCTTGCAGCTCTGTTTGTTTTCTCGGGAAACGCAAAAAAAAAATGACCGACAGGTGGGAAATTACCAGAATACACTGTTAAAGAAGAATTTGGATGTTTGTATTATTTGTTTACCCAACTGTCAATTAAAGATTCGTTAAAGATTGCCCCCCCCCTCTCTCTCTCTCTCTCTCTCTCTCGCTCGCTCTCTCTCAGGTCTCGGTATCTGTCTTGCATCCTTTTTTCGGCTCCGGCATTCAAGATTGTAGATGTTTGTGAAATCAAGACTCGTAAAACGATAATGGAGAACCAACAAAAATAGGGAAAAAGAAGCGAAGAAAGGGAGGAAAAAAAAAAAAAAAGAAGGAAGTAAATCCTCCAAATCTAAAAAATGGGGGCTTTCTTAATTTTCTTTTTCTGAACTTTGAAGCTGCATTGAAGAAGAAGAAGATTGAATCAATCAAGTCGTTTTGGGCAGGTACAAAACGACATTGTTGTATTATTTTGTCTTCTAATTTTCTTTTTCTTTTTAAATTGTTGTGATACTTTAATTGGCTCGCTAGCTGATACGTGAACACACTTGTGTCACTCCATATACCCAACAGCCAATTTAATGGATATGATCAATACGTTAGAGACTCAATTAAACCGAAAAAAGCTTAAAGTGTTTAATTAATTCTTGGCCAAAATGTTATAGTGATGTTGGAGGGTGACAGAAATACAAAACGTGAAAGAAACGGATGGAGGAGCATTTTAAATTCCTCCCTGAATGTTTGCAATCAATAAATTTTGAAACCCAGCTTCACTCTCCACTTTTCAGGCGCAAAGGACAATACAATTCCTTCTTGTGTCGACGTCAACATCACAAAACGTTCGAGGACTAGGAACCTGATTGACATTCCCAATGTTCAACAACTCCACAAGCATGAATTAAATGCTTTTAAATGGGTTTGGTGCATTTTGATCTTTTTGCTGGTGGAACTCTACAAGAATGATTGATAGCTAATGCACAATAACTCCATTTACAAGCACATTACAAGGCCGATTGGCAATCCTCCTCCGCTTCTCATCATCGTCGCATGACCGTAAGGCGGAAACAGGAACATATGTAAGAGTTTCACACGAAGATTATCTTTTCTGTCGGGCTTTGGATATAGAAATCTTTTTTTTTTTTTTTTCAGGACGACATGGAAATCTAATTTTAAAATCAAAGAGTGGCGCTGTATTGTATTTCCAATGTATATCCTGTAAAATTAAAATGCCCTGGTGTGTTAATATTCAAAGACCTTTATTGTTGACTCCCAATGAAGTGGAGGATAATTCTTCGCTCACCTGTGGACTGAGGAAATTTGGAACCCGAACCCTCCTCGAGCCCTCTGATAGTCGTTTACTTGGGAAATTGTTTTCCATTCCACCGAAGTTGCTGCCGACCTGCAGGGATGTTCAACAATTGTTGAAGAGTGAGAACAACTAAATATTAAAAGTAGAAGCGAGTTATAAATCGACTCTACTTGAAGGTTAGAGATCACTTTCCTGGGAAAGAAAAAGGAAATGAACAGGGGCCCTATCATTGCTTTAAGAAAGCACGACGTCTCTTTGATACATTTCTTCACGTAAAACAAACTAGATGGTTCTATGTAAAAGTTGTGTTTAAGTGTCGTACATTCGGTAAAACTGAGTACTGACAAAAATGAAATTAAAAAAAAAAAAAAAGGTACTGATAAAAATAAGTTTCACTAAAGATAATATGAACGCAGCTGAGCCCATCTCCTGAAGCCGTTAGAGTAGGATATACACCTCAGATCTCTTTACTAGAATCACTTCATTACAGATATTCCAAAAAAAACTGTATACCAGAAATCATCTTTTGCTGGGGGTGGAATAAAATATACAAGTGGTGATGCATGGACTGTAAAATGTCTGTCAGTTACAAATCTGTCATTAAAAGTCTTCAGGATTATGATTAGAGTGTCCACACAAGTGATTTTCGAGTAAATAATTGCAAAGAAACTACCCCGTTACGATTTGAACGATAAAAGTTTAAAAAAGCTAACCATTCACCTGGCTTCAAATGGCCCCAATCAACAATTTGTTGCAACTTGATGCATGCACGCTTTCCAATCTGGGGAATGCAACAGGAATCTCTCTGGGAATAAACGGGGCAGCTAATTAATTTCACTGTTTTAACCTATAGTAAGAAGGCACCGTATAGGAGGCCGCCCAAATTCATGATATATACTGGAAGAGTATGTATGGTCATGGTCATACCTAGATCCAAGTTTCTACAAGAGTTCAGATTCAGATCATTGAGTTCTGGGCAGCTCAAATACAGAGCCTGCAATTCAAGTTCACAAATTAAGAACAATATAAGAATTTTAATAAGTCAAACAACGGTTTCTGAGAATAAAATCTCACATCTCAGCCAGAACAGCCCCATCGGCCGAGCTTCTTCAACCGGCCATGCTTGATAATGAGTTTCTAGCATATAACATGTAATCTGTTTTGAAATGTTGTCTGCCACTCAAATTCATGGCTTCCCTCAAAGGTTAAATCCTAGGAGCTCGGATCAGATATGGTCATTCCACAGACCATGAGCTCGAGAAGTGGCAACTGAGCTGTGGCAAACTGAATTCCACCTGAGAAAATCAGAAGAAAGTATTTTGTGACAAAGCTCTAGCAATCCACAACCAAGATTGCTATAGATCCAGAGCTTGGACGCAGAAATTTCTCGAAGTGATGCAAGGACAAAGAGCAAGTAGGAGTCTAGACATTGTTCCAGGGAATACATTGCAGATCATTCTGATACCGGTGTCACTGATGCTTGACCTGAAAACAAAGTTGAAGTATCCCATAAATAATCTAGAAAGTGAAATGGTGAAAGAACTTTTAAAAGATAATTTTTAGATTCAATTGAAGGATGGTCTGAAACATACCCACTGAGATCGAGCAACTCTGATTTTGAAAAACTTGATGCAATGGCAGCAACAGAAGCATCAGTGGTTTTAGTTCCAAGAACAAGAGAAAACATTCGCAAACCTCTAAAATCATGAGCAACCATGCCGTCCTTGTCACTCTTTAACGTTAGCTCCATATTTTCCTCTCTGCATATCCTAAAAATGATTTTTTTGGCTGAATACAAAGGGAGCACAAGAAACTATAGAAAGTGACTCTGGGCATAGAAGTCATAACTCAGGCAAAATAAAATTTCATGTTTATTCAAATACACCATAAACAATGAAAATTAAGCCAGATGCCAAAATTGTTCCACAGACCTCAAGTTTGCAGCTGTAAGAGCAAGCACAGCAGCATGAGAGAGCCAAATAGATGCAATAGGTATGTTTTGCAACTTAGGGCAACTCCTTCCCAAACCATCAACCATGACTACAATATCAGTGCTTTCATTTTCTTGCTGAGAAAAATCAAGGGATATCCCCTTCAAATTAGGGCAGTGAAAGACCTATAAAAAGGGGGGGTAAGGCTGTGTCTAATGAAGTGACTTAAAGCCATTATATTGCTTCTATGTTACAGAAAGCCAAAAGCCAGGAGTTTCCATCCATTCCAGAATCACAAACCTTCAGAGCAGGGAAAAATTATGCTGCACCAACTGGGCTACAAACAATACAGGGAAAATTACCATCTCGGAAAGAGAATAAGGATTCGATAGCCAAAGTGTAGCAATACTTAATGAACAGAGGACAAAACCCCTCCCAGATTAGAACCTCCGTCCATCTTAAGGCTTTTCAGGCAACGTTTATCAGCAACAAAACGACCCAATTCATGGCATCGTCTGATGTTGACAATAAGCTCTGTGAAAGGGTCATACGAACAAACCCAAGTTGAGCCCTGGGGGGAACCCTAAGCAGAATGGGGCAAACATGCGCAGTGGCAAATGCAATGCAAGCCAGTGATCCGATTGACTGCAGTATCAGAGGTAGAAATCTCCGTAAACTCCAGAGTAGGGCATGAGAACGCAATGCAAGCCAACATTGCCGCATCCACATCATTTTAACAGCCGAAAAAACAATTGACAGAAAAGGGTTAGGGGTTAGATTCAACCATTACAGCGGCGAATGCTCTATTTGCAATTTCTTCGATGGTACGACTACAAGAGCTTTCTTAGCCATAGAGCTGAACAAGATTCAAAATTTAATGTAGGCTTTACTCAGACAGCAATCCTCTCCAAGCTAAAAGGTGTCATTTGCCCCACTTCGGGTTACGGAGGGCTATGCCCACATTGATTTACCAGATAAATTCTCCGCAGGAATCTTACAACAAACAGTACTGTAAACAAAGCCGTACCATGACGTGTCTATCTCTTCAACTTGAATAAATCGAACATTACATCATTCACGGCATTTTTCCTTTTGAGAGTCCAAGAACGTTATTACTCTTAATTGAATCCTTTAGTCTTAGTTGGGATCTAGTTAATCCTAACATTCCGGTCACTATAATCTCGGTGTCCGCAGTGAGAAAACCGACTTCTGATAAAGCAAACAGTCGGGAAGAGTCTCTTCACGGGAAACCTTCACAAGAAACTCTTCAACTCTAAGAAGAGTCTCTTCACAAGCAACTTTTACGAGAAATCCTAACCTAAGGTTGAAACTCAATAATTTCGATATTACTAAAAAAAAAAAAAACAATTAGGTGATCAATTTTTATCTTATTAATTTGATAAAATATTATATATTAATCAAAAAAATATTTAAATTTATTTACATAATAAAATTTAAATAATGTTTAATTAAATTAATTTTTATTATAATTTTAATAATATCTAATTTAAATTAACGTCAACACCTTTTCGTTCTTAGATTCAATCTAGCACGCATGGGACACTTCTGCAACATGGATCCAACAAAGCCAGCTTGAGCCCCAGGCGTAAACCTAAGCCTGTGCTCCTTGGCCGTCCTCCACAGCCTCCTTGCTTTGTCCCTCCACTACTTCCACACCCTTACCGTCGACAACAGAGCAGCTGGCGGCAGCCTCTTCAGCACCTCCCATCTACGGCTTGCTGGCAACTTCCTCGAACCCAGACCAAATAGATCCGAATCCGATTTATCCGTGTTGGACTCCGTCAGATCACATCGGAGATCAATATCATCAAATGCGGGCGCACGACGGACGGAGGTGCGAATACTGTTGGTGCTCGGGCGACGGGAGGTGAGCTAAGGAAGTAGAGGCGGTAGAGGAGGGGTCGGTGGAAGTAAGAGTGGTGGAGGAGGGTCTTGAGATTAATTTAAAAATTAATCACATATTAAAAATTAATATTTAAATAAATCTTAAATAATTAAATTTTATTTATTATAATTTTTATTAAATTAAAAGATAAATATTATTATTATTTAATTTAAAAAAAGTAAAATATTTTAATTTCTTATTTAGTTTACAATTAAAATTTTATATTTATATTATGTATATATTTTTAATTATTAAATATGTAAAATAATTGACCGATAATAATATTAGAATGATCAAACTCTAAATGTGCTATCAGAGATAATACGATTTGAGAGTCACTAATAGAACTAAAAATTGTATAAAAACAAGTTGAAAATCACACCTATTATGGGAGAACTTTTCAAAAGCAATATCTCATGTGGGAATTATATCAAAAAATATATTTTGATCAGAAGTAGAACTAAGAGCCACGAGAGGCGTAAGAGTCATTGGACTGCCAATTTTCAATTTCCGTTGTCGAAACCACCACTCACCGTCACCGGAGAACTGCCACCGACCACCACGCGTCGCCGCACGTGCCAACAAATGTTGCAATTTGCCTTGCCTGAAGCTAGCCCCCCCCACCACTGAATGGCGATATGCCTATATTCAGCCTCTACGCGCCCAAAAAATCGTTGAAACGCAGCCCCCACAAGACCCACCTTTTTGGGTGACCGCCACACCACCGAACCACTGTCGTTCAACTCCCAAGAGGGTGAGAGGGCATTGTGGGGTGGAGGAGAGGAGGCCGCCAGGTAAGGGAGTTGAAGAGTGCGGCTTCTCCGGGCCCGCGCGAGCCGGAGATCTGCGATGTTTTCGCGCCTTTGATTTTCGAAGTTTTTTTAATCCTACAAAAAGGTGACCACCTGAGGAGCGCGTGGCTTGTTGCAGTCCGAAATGACGGTTTTAGCCCTCCCCCTCGCCCCCCCCCTTTTTTTTTTTTTCGTGCGGTGTGCTCTCCCGTTGAAATGACCGTTTTCGCCCTCTCGTTGGCTTGCTTCTTTCACCGTCGTACATCAAGTTCGTCCCCTACAACTTTACGACAAAAATGGAAAATTGGTTCGCCGTCGGAAAAAGGAAGGATTCTGGGTTAATGCGCCTTGTCTGTATGATTAAAAAATTATACAGTAGAGGGGGGGGGTCTCTCCATTAGAGTCATCACTTAAAAAATAAATTTTATAAGTATAGACGAGTTTGATGTGATTCACATGTTCAGGAAATAAAGTTACTCGGGATGACCATGTTACTTGATTGAAGTTTTTCGTCTACCTGCTTTTTTTTTTTTTTAATATTCTTTCTCTAACCGCTTTAACTATTAAAAAATTCACACGTCCACGACGAGGAATCGAAGTCATTAAGTGAATAATTTAATTAATAAGTCGACGATTGTAAGTTGATAATATTACATATTATTACAATTCTTTTTGAACGAAATATATTATTATAATTTTTAACATATACATACCTGCATATATATATATATATATATATATATATATATATAATGCATTTTTTATAGTCGAAATATATGTCTGTGAACTTTGAAACGGGATTATAAATTTTTCATGTAATTTAAAACATAAAATTTACTTGTGCATTTGTATTTTATTGGAATTTGATCAGACAATTGTATGATTTTGGGGGCCGGGGGACAAAAAAAGATATTGACGTCTTATTTTTATGATATTTTAATTACTAAAAATTAAATTTTTATTTTTAAAATTTTAAATCTTAATTATAAAAAATGTGAAATTTAGTTTCAAATTTTAATTTAAAAAAAATGTGTGTGACATTTATAATACGTGAGATTTATTGTAATTGTGGAACTTGTGTGGTCAGGCAACTTGCTAACTTTTGAACTGTCAACAGATATTATTTGCCACGGTTGCCATGGTTAAGGTCCGACTGCGAACCAAGCCACCATTAACCACGACCAATCCCTTTTTTTGATCTAGATGGGAGAGAAAGGGACAGCCAGCCATCCTGCACCAGATCACCCAAAAAGTAGCCTTTATCTCTCAACCCAAGACAAATCTATACAAAACTCAGAATTATTCTTCTTCGAATCAAATAATTTATAAAAAAGAAAAAAAAAGTACCGAAAAAGGGCTGTACATAGCTTGTGGATTCAGCTATAGTCGTTGAAAAGTCAAAATTCGACAGTAGGGGCAAAGTAACTATATTTTTTTTTAAAGGGGGGGGGGGAAGACAGGTCAGAAGCATGTGGACACACAAATAATTTTTTTGTACTCGCAACGAAGTAACTATATTAATTAAATTTGTATTAGATCCTTTTTTTTTTTTCGTATCAATACATGGAATTTTTTATTCATCGTAGCTGCCCGTTTCTCACATAACGACAAAAATATAGATATCAGGCGAGTCAGCCGCATCCCAATTAACAAAGACTTCTTTTTTTTTTCTAATAATAAAAAAAACAAATAAGGATGATATTTCATAATTATGTCAAATGAAATTGTGTTAAATACACTTTGTAAGGTAAGTTGAGTCATTATATTGAATCTCGATGGAGCAAATTTTCACTGATTATTTTTTAAGTTTTTATAAAATTAAACATATTCAAAAGTTTTAATAAAAAAATTAAATTTATAATGTTAAATGAAAAATAAAGTTTTTTCCTATTTAAACTGCCAGGCAATTTCAAGTCTAGCACGCCCAGCGAGACGAGGAGATAAGTGTCCCCCAGAACTTTGCCGAAGCAAATAAGAAAATAGGGACTGTGTCAATATAAATGTCTGTGTCACCCCCGCGTGAATCACACATTTATATTGACTCTGTTAATCAACTGTGTTTTCCATTTGACTTGATCTCATCTTCCCTTCTTCTGATGCTATTGATTTCACCGAGTGCAAGATGGTTGCGTCTGCATTGAACTTCTGATGGCTCTTTCTAACCTCTCCGGCTCTCTTCTTCCTCCGAAACACCACGTTTTTCTACCCGAAAAATGTTTCTCAACATCGCTTCGATGCCAAAGCTCAGGCCGCCCAGCATGGAACTTGGCTACCGAAAGACCTACCGTTCCTCGAGCTTTGTCCAAAGCAAGCGAGTCCTTGTCTTCCGTCGCCACCAGGCAGCCTGGGCGAAAAGTGGCCGACGTGTGGCGACAGGTGCACGGAGAAGACGACTGGACGGGCTTGCTCGACCCAATTGACCCAATTCTGCGATCAGAGCTAATCCGGTACGGCGAGATGGCCCAGGCTTGCTATGACGCTTTCGATTTCGACCCATTCTCCAAATACTGTGGAAGCTGCAGGTTCGTGCGTCGCAGGTTCTTCGAGTCACTGGAAATTACGCACCATGGCTACGACGTCACTAGATACCTCTACGCCACCGCGAATATCAAGCTCCCCAATTTCTTCAAGCAATCGCGGTGGCCAAAAATGTGGAGCAACCGGGCCAACTGGATCGGATACGTTGCCGTTTCCAACGACGAGACTTCAAAGATTTTAGGCCGTCGTGATATTGCCATCGCCTGGAGAGGCACGGTAACGCGCCTGGAATGGATCGCAGACTTGATGGACTTCCTTAAACCCATTAACGGAAACAAGATCCCATGCCCGGATCCGACAGTAAAGGTCGAATCCGGGTTCCTGGACCTCTACACCGACAAGGAAGAAACCTGCCGGTTCTGCAAGTTCTCGGCCAGAGAACAAATTTTGACCGAGGTCAAACGACTGATACAACTCTACCCTGACGAGGAATTAAGCATTACGATCACGGGTCACAGTCTGGGCAGCGCTTTGGCCATGCTAAGCGCGTACGATATAGTTGAAACCGGGTTACACGTGCTGCCGGATGGTCGGGCTCTACCGGTTTGCGTTTTCTCGTTTTCGGGTCCTCGGGTCGGGAATGTGAGATTCAAGGAGCGAATGGAATCGTTGGGCGTTAAGTTGCTGAGGGTCGTTAACGTGCACGACGTAGTGCCCAAATCGCCTGGGTTTTTATTTAATGAACAGGTGCCGCCGGTGATAATGAAGATGGCCGGAGGACTGCCCTGGTGCTACTCTCACGCCGGCGTGGAGCTGACCCTAGATCACAAGAATTCGCCGTTCTTGAAACCGACGGATGACCCGGCTTGTGCTCACAACTTGGAGGCTCTCCTGCATTTGCTTGATGGGTATGCCTCTCTAATTCAATTCTCGTTAATGATTGCTGGCACTCTAAACATTTTGTTATGAACTCGTTCAATTTTCATCCTTCTAAATCTTAATCCACGAAATAAATGAAATTCCATTCTTTTGTTTCAATCTATGCAACAATAAAGAATTTGGAAATGGTCTTTAATGAAATCAACGATTATTTGAGAGAGGAATGCTATTAGTCACAACAAATTTCAGTTGTTAAATAAGGCATATGAGTCGGGTGCATGATTAGATTCATGAATGGGTTTTCCAGGAAGCCACTAATCTTATGGTGTACTTGTGTTATGATCAATCTTTTTTAGTAAAGTTTAATTCCATACGAAAAAGAAAATTTCCACCTACAATTATGTGACGGTCGATTTTAAAGAAGGCATTTATTGATCATTAAAGCAACTTGAAAGGGACTGAATTGACAATTGGGGTTTCCTTGGCTTTTAGTAAATCTTTTAGGTAAGTTTAATTCCATACGAAAAGAATTTTTTCACGCACAATTATTTACAGTTTTAAAGAAGGCGTTTGTTACCTAGAAAAGGAACTTGAAAATGACCGAATGGAGTTATGACGTTATGTGACTACTTTGTATACATTTGTCAAAATCATGTTTCGGTCTTTATTAGTATGATGTATAATAAGTAATAAATTTATTAATTTAATTTTATATTTTTAATTTAAAATATTAAAATATTAAATTTATAAATTATTTTTATTTAGTATATAATTATTTAATTACACAATTCACTCTTATAATTTTAATAATAAATTATGTTAAACAATATAATTAGAATATCTGAGCAGGCCCTTAGTGATGGCTTTCCGCTGAGACACGAGGCCTTATGATCCCTTTTATTTTTGGGTAGTAGAAGGTAGGACTTATTGGAAATTATTAAAGCGAAAAACTAGGATGAGATAGTTTACCTCATTTCTTATTGGTTGTAGCCATGCCACGGGCATTAAATGTTTGCACGATTTCCCCATTTGTGGCAGTTAGGAATGACATAACCAATGTAATGTGATAAATTCCTTCACTACTACTGCTGTTTTGCAAAGTTGTAGAAGTGCTTTCGAGTAAGTATCTTCTATATATATACCTCTGTGCGCGCAAGCTATTGTAAACAAAAAATATCCTTGAAATCTATTTCAAATATATTTGAGGATAGTATATTTCACTTTCAATAAGTCACCTCTTGAATTCTTTCAACACTTTGAATCGAAGTCTTCCGAATATGTTTGAGGATATGATGCTTCACTTTCAATAACTCACCTCTTGAATTCTTTCTACACTTTGAATCGAGGTCTCAATTTAGAGATTACCATATTGCATGTGAACCTCTAAAGATCGTCCAGCGCAACTGATATTCGGCAATTTGTAATAAAATGAAATGTCACAGTGCCATGACAACATGTTGACAACTTAATTTAACTTGTTTTGTATGACATCCTTGAAAACTTAGTGCAACTTTCTTTTCTAGTTAAAAAACAAAGGTCATGGCAATCCAAGAGGGTTTCGCTTTCATCTTATTTATATCTGATTATATTGTGTACAGATACCACGGGAAAGGCCATAGATTTGTGCTAGCGAGTGGGAGGGACCTTGCATTGGTGAACAAGGCCTCTGATTTTCTCAAGGACCATTACTTGGTTCCACCGCACTGGAGGCAAGATGAGAACAAGGGCATGGTAAGAAATAGTGATGGCCGCTGGATGCAACCGGAAAGGCCTAAGCTCGATGATCACCCTCCAAATATGCACCACTATCTCAACCAGTTAGGCCTATCTTCCGAGAACCGCTAGTGATTGTATCTCTCCTCGACAATTAGGCAAAAGAGCCGATTCCTTGTAGATTGTAATTGTAATGCTGATGGGTAATTTACCAACGGAAACTTGTATTATTCTTCGAGTATCCATGGGAAATCTATTCTTGTCAAGCTCCCTCCATTTACCGTAAACACCGGTTATAAAAACTGAATTTCGCAATTTATCATGCAGTGTAAAAAAATCCTGGAAAAACATTTGAAGTTTGACCTTAAATGTGACGATATCAAGCCCTAAATGGAATTGGAGTTGGGAAAGGATGGATTAAAAAGATGGGCTACAGGCCTAAAATCTTGCTTAGGCCCTACACGAAACATTCGTATCCAGTAAGAAAAGAAATAATTTGTCTCACTCTAATTAATTTTCAAGCTAGACAGGCGGGTTGTTTGCCAAACTGGATGGTTGTAAGCAGGTTTAGTTTAACGCAAATAAGGCTTAAGTGGTTTGGGCAATATATAATGCGGGCCGTGAGGCTCTTTGGGCCCCGGTTTTTTTTTTTTTTTTTAAATTTCGGAAGCTAGAATGGCCCATTTAGAGGTTCTTAATAACCTTTGTCTTTTTTAGATGTAAGGGGAGGGCGATGACCCAGGCCAGCAACCCCACAAATGGTCCTCCAGGATAATCTTTAAAGCCCCTACTGGTTGTGTTCCAAGAAGCTACAACTCATCTTCTTGATTTACAGCAGATGTTGCAAGGAAGCCAGCAACTATGTTGGCCTCTCTCTACATATATACATGCAGCACTGTAACTTGCCACCTTCTGCTCAACAATTCACGGCAGCTTTCCAACAAATTTGCCTGAGGATGCGTGTCCAGTGCGGTTCCCCGGAGACACTCCAATGCTAACTTCAGGTTCTTAATAACTTTCGAACAATGGAAACTACTCTTGATTGATATTTAAAGCAACTAAAAGCATCATATAAGTTGATGCAAAGCGCACTCTCACAACGACCATAAACACGTGCACAACGACACCCACAACATGGTAATGCCACAATTTTTAATCACGTTTCCACACCTCAATCAACTTGTTAAGGGATCTGGTGGAAGAACCGTTATCTGACAGAGCAGCCAAAGCTTTTGGTCTCATCAGTGAACAGGTTTCTCTCAACTCCTTCCCCTTTTCGGAGTCCATCAACTCGTTGACTCGTGCCTCCAACTCAGCTCCGCTCACGAACCCATCTTCCTCATCTTTTTGCTCCACTGCAATAGCCATCTTCATGTCCTCCACCAATACATTTCTATTCATATGCTGCTCCGCATGGAGGGGCCACGCCACCATTGGCACCCCAGCAACAACTGCTTCTAGCACCGAGTTCCAACCGCAGTGGGTCACGAAGCCGCCCACCGAGCCATGACGGAGCACGGCAACTTGCGGGACCCATGATTTCGCCACCATAGCCCTGTCTTTAACTCTCTCCAGGAATCCCCCAGGCAAAATTGACTCCAAATCGAAATCACTAACATATTGGGTTTGCTTGCTGTTGTCTTCACTCGGTGGCTTCTTGACTACCCACAAAAACCTTTGTCCGCTTCCCTCTAAACCATTAGCTATTTCTCTTACTTGTTTTATAGAGAAAGATCCACGGCTGCCAAAACAGAGAAAAATCACTCCCTTACTCGGTTGCCGATCAAGCCATGAGAGGCAATTGTGCTGATCAACGTCTTCCCTGACAGCAATCAAAGGGCCGACGTTGTAAATTGGGGGAATCGAAATTGTGGTGTGGTGATTACAACCGGACAATACTCCTCCGGCGAGAATCCCGACGGCCTTTGGCTCAAGATCTTCAAAGGTGTTGACAATAATTCCATCAGCCTTCGGCAGATGCGAGCAGAAAAACAGAAAATCGTAATAAGAAGGATCGTCCCGATCCAGCGCCGGTTCAGGCGCGTGAATTGCTTTCAACGGAGGGATCCCGGGGAACTCAAGGACAGTTTCAGTAAGATCTTTGAAGCTCTCACGATAAGCATACTGTTCATGAATTCTGGGAAAATATATAAAACCAGCAAGACAAGCAGCCCCTGAAGTGAAGAAGTAGAAAGTGGGAATGTTTAGCCCTCTGCCAATAGAAAGCGCAGAACCGCAAAACAAGTCAATAACAAACGCTCTAACCCTAACACTGCTGCCGGTACAGCACATCTCTCGAAGATAATGGAGAACGTTGGGCTCATTGAGGCGAATGGACTCGAAAACCATGGCAGCCGCGCTGCGGGTGGGCGCGGGGTCGACGGAAATGGAGGGAAAACGGTGGAAGGAAATAAAAGGGTGGGTTCGGGAGATTTGGTCGACGTATGAATCCATGCTTGGGTTGTACAGGAGATCAGTGTCGGCGAGGAGGATGGTAAGGGAGAATTGGCGGCTGTAGTGGTGGAAAATGAGCTTCGCAAGCTCAACCATGGAGAATGCGTGGCCCATGCCTGGCGCCGCGTAAAGGACTATTGTGTCTCGCATCTTCTATTCTTGGTTGGAACAAGCGGCGGTGGCTTGGACTTGCTTCCGCGGAGCCGAGTTTAAATGCACCGCGCCTTTCTTAAGCCTTCCGCACTGCGCTTGGAGCTTATCTGCTTACTCGTTTTAATCTGCGCCGTTCCTCACCCCACCCCCCCACCCCCGGGTCTGTTTGGCTAAAAATAAAAATTGACTGCACATCACCATGTACTGGGACGTGACGGCTCCTGGAGTGACAAATGAACTGGAACCCAACCAGTGCAGTGCCTCTTCGAGAAGGAATAAATAAATAATAAATTAAGTATTAATATTTAAAATATAATATATAAATAATAATTAATATAGATTAATTATATTTTATTTGTATGTATTATTTTGTTTAATAAATATTATTACACAGTTATATTCTAAAAATATATAAACTAGTTACAACATAAACTAAGAAATTTATAAATTCTGAATTGTATATCTACTACATTGTAGATTTATGTGAGATTTTTAAGTTGAACAATATGAGAAAAGCTAGTATAAGGCTGTGGACTCAACTCATCAGTTTTTCAAGTTTTGGATCAAATTATAATTTCAGCTTGCTTCAGCATTTTGTTTCTTTTTTCTTTGTTTGCTATTTTGCAGAAAAACTACCGAAAAGAAACAAATACTAAACAGTAAACAACAAAAGAGAACGGATATTTAACTAAAGCGAGGTAATTTGAAATTTAAATTTTCAATACAGTAAAAGAGACAAAAAAAGAAAAATAGTGAAACTAGAGGTACTAAAAAGTTGTATCAATCTTTATTTATTTATTTATTTTATTTTATTTTACTAAAAAATGATGTGAAAGATATAAAATAAAAAAGATATCATATTTTAGCCAGTGAAACTCATATACAACATAAAAATAATTGGGCTCAAAGACCGGGCCTAAATCATTTAATTTACACAAAAACGAAAACTAAACCGCCCTCAAGCCGTATGTAAGACCCTAATCTCTATCCGCCTTCCTCGGCGGCCGACGGATGACCTAAAGGCCAAGCTCTCAATCAGTGTTTCATTTTACGTTTTTATTCCTTGTCCAAAGAACATGTGGATTACAAAACTTTGTTGTCGGATCCAACTTAAGGTCCCCCCAGTTGTGGTCGGATCCAACTCAAGGTCTCCCAGATTTGAAAACCCGACTCGAAGGTCATTCAGCCACCGATTGGCTGCCCCACCTTCAATCCAGCCCTTCCGACCGTATGCCATCCATACGCTGCGTTTAATTTCAGGCAAAATTCACAGGCTGAAAACCCAAAATAAAGTTTTGCCCAAAATAAATAAATCCACAACCATAAAACCTAACCAACCATCCACAGTGCCCGTACCCAACCGTCCATCTGCACCCACCGACTAGGTGCCGGCCTAGGACAGGCAACGGAAATTTGGAAGGAAAAAAAGAAAAATGAAAGAAAGAAACAGCCGGAATTTGGGGGAAAAAGGTGAAAAACAAGAAACAAGGAACGGCGGGAATTTAGAGGGGAAAAAGGAAACGATGTCGTTTGCCACAGACAGGAGAATTATACAATCTGGGATTAATTTCCTTGGCGAGATGCATAGAGGAGAGAATTTTCCCATTTGGGTAGAGTAGGCAGGCGTCTAATCTCTATATGAGGTATTCGCTTGATTGGCAATTAGTAGTGAATCTCTTGGCATTAGCTTTGCCATTAGTCCTCAGAGGAGGAGGAGGCATTTTGGTTATGATGTTAAAAGAGTATAAATGTAACATTTATTTTGGTTATGGCTTTAAGGCATGGTTTAACAGTAATTTGCCGGCGAGGAAAAACTGAACATTATTCTCCTCTAGAAAACTTTATTAACAGATATCAAATATACAAAACAAGGGAGAGGAGGACAATTAATTCTGTCCCCTCCTCCCAAACAATTTTCGGACCAAAAAAAAATAAGGGACAAAAGAAACTGTGTATGATACGGGATGCTCTTGTCTTGCAAAATTTCCCACCCAATCCTATCAACAGCCTATGCAACGGGGCCTGTCAACCCACACAACGGAGCGTGGACTGAACAGCAATATGCTTATAGCCCCAACGCATTCCATTTCTTTTACGCATGTTCGCCAACGGCCAAAGAAAATAAAACCGACGATTCAGCACAGGCAATGTCATGCCAAATTGCAAGTATTTCAACTATTCCGTGAAGTAGTTTTCTGGAGTGGCTACCTACTAAATTAATAGATAAAGGGCGTCGCCCACATTTATGGGGTTTGGGGAAGAATCAATGTCCGCAACCTTCCTTTTGTTTTTGGGAAGAGGCTGTTTCTAAAATTCGAACCTGCAACCACCAAGTCACAATGGAATAAATAGATGCAAAGGAAAAAAGAAAGAAGGAATATAAGCTCCCTAAAGTGGATTAAGTCGAAAATCTGAGAAAAAAGAACCCTTTACAGTGGAATACTGGAAGAAACCTCCAGTGGACCTTTAAACATACCTTTTACTTTTATATACCAACGACCAGCAAGTTGTGTAATGATTTGCAGTTACATTTACCTCATATCGTATGAATAAAAAATAACCAATAGAAAAGTGGTTAGTCATGAAAAATTATACCGACCTTAAAGTACGGATGCATGATGCTGCATGACCCAACACTAAACCCCTGCAGCAGCTTTAGCCTCATTATCTGTTGTTCCCTGAAAATAATAATAATAATAATAAAACGTTAACATGCACAAACAATATAATAGTAGCCTGGCTTTATAGGCAAACAGTTATTGGCCATCAGCAGTTAGATTTGACCAAGAAGTATGAAACACTTTCTTAGTATAATCAAGTGGAGAAAAAAATTCTGTCACGGCATTCCGAATTTATTAAGATGTTGAAAACTGTGGCTTAAGGTGGCACATTTACATTTTTGGTGCATTGCGATGCATGTCTCATAGCTTCATCGCTCCCATATGGGTAAGCTAATTGGCACAATCAAGATCGCACGCACACACACACATCATTAATATCAAAGATCTGGGTTTTTAACAAACCTCTGATGGAGGTCCCATTCGAATCTTACAAGTGGGAGTTCTCATTGTGACTAACTCCTCAGCAGAAACACACATCATTAATATCAAAGATATGGGCTTTTAACAAACCTCTGATGGAGGTCCCATTCGAATCTTACGAGTGGGAGTTCTCATTGTGACTAACTCCTCAGCAGACGTTGGATGAATACCCACAGTAGCATCAAAGTCTGCCTTGGTTAATCCAGCTTTGATAGCAACTGCAAATCCCTATAACATTACACATTGCAAAACCATATAAATCACATAACTTCACAAAAATGATCTGACACAAAGAATGCACTGATAGGAAGGTTCAGCATAGCTACCTGCACAATTTCTGGTGAATCTTCTCCACACATATGTAATCCCAGCACCTTGTTTGTTTTCACACAGACTATTAGTTTCTGGAAGACACGATCTGGAAGCCCTGATAAAGTAGCCTTCAAGGGCCTGAAGTTTGCCGTAAAGACATCAATGTCACCATACTCTTTTGCAGCCTGCAACAGTGCTCAGACTCTTAGCACGAGAAACCAATCTTGGCTATTGCAAAACCAGTATGTGTTACCTGCTCTTCAGTTAGACCAACAGTTCCAATTGGTGGCTGGGAAAAAACAGCAGATGGCACAGCCCTTCTCGGGAAGGAAATATGTACTCAGGTTAGATAGCCCATACATAACCAACTACATCAAATATAAATATCAAGGTAACAAACTTTTTGAATATGACAAACACCAAACCACTTTGATGCCAAATTTTCAGAGTCTCCAAAAAGAGTCATTTATGCGTAACCATATACGTTCAATTACCAAAAGGATGGTGTCTTTAACATTCTAGTATAAGCATTTTTTTCATTAGCTTACATTAGAAAAGGTATGAAAGATCTAACATTGATAGACTACCTATAATCAGGTTTTGTTGGCTGATTCTGAAATAGAGTTTTTGCCAATGCTCCCCCCTCCATCAAAGCAACTGGAGTCAAATTCAGCCTGTCTGTAACATCTCCAACTGCCCAAATGGAAGGAACTGATGTGCATGAATATTCATCAACCTGTGAGCAATTAAGACAACATTTTAAGAAGAATTGCAGAGAGGAAATTAAGCAAAACAAAAACTGAAGCATTGCAAAAACCACCTCTATTGCTCCACCATTGGTCATTCTCACCCCCACCTTTTGTAATCCCAAGTGCTGCAATGCAAAACAAACCAGAATTGTATTGGCGTATATTTTTTTTTTCATTTGAGGTACAGAAGTAACAACTGTTTCAGAGGAAGTTCAAACATATTTCCAGAAGCAAGTGGCTTCAAGTTTACTAGGTCATGATCACTGACATAGAACCATAAAGCACAAAATACAATGCAACACCATAAATCAAGGGCTCATGATAGTCTCTGAATGGTGGCCCAAGGTCCTAAGCATGGCCACAAGGCAGCCAAGCACAAAAGATAACTAAGTATGGATGCAAAGCAGCCAACAACAAAAGAGAAATTGCAAACCTTTGTATTGGGCCTACGTCCAGTGGCAAACATTACATGGGAGAAGCCTTCAACCGCCCCTTTGTTGGTCTTGAGTGACAGTGAACCATTTGCTGATTTATGAATAGCCTGTGGTGTTTCCTCTATGTGGAACTCAATACCTCTTAGAGACATTTGCTCTGCAACAAAGTCTCTAATCTACAGGAATAGAGGAACATTAGTCGTTAATAAACATTGAAATACCTATTAATTGAGCCCCTATGGTTATCTACTTATCATCACCTCTTCATCAAAGCCTCTTAGTACTTTTTTCTGCCGTATAAATACATGGACCTCGCTTTTCAAACCATTGAAAATACCAGCAAATTCCAATGCAATGTAACCTCCACCAATGATTGCAATTTTCTCTGGCTTCGAGGGCAAATCAAGCGCAGCATCTGAATCTATTGCATATTCACTTCCAGTAATTGGAGGAATAAAGGGTCGACCCCCAACCGAAACAAGTATGTGTCTTGCTGAATAAAGCTTTTGATCAACCTCAACTGTATGTGGATCCACAATCTGCAGATATTTGGCCAGCAAACATGCACAAATTACAAAAGCATCAGTACAGGATCGCACCATAGCAACCACTTCAAATAGTCTAAACTCAATTCAGATATCCCTAGATTCATGCATAAACCTGAAAATGCACTCAAAGGATCGTCATACCTTTCCATGGCCCTCGATTAGAGTCACATTAGCATTTGTTAAAATATTCTTATAGATACCAGTAAGGCGCTGCAACTCAGCATTTTTGTTCGCCATTAAGGTGTCCCAATCATGCTTTTGTTCTGCCTCATACTTCCACCCAAAACCCCCACTCTCATCAAACTCATGAGAATATTTTGATGCGTACACAAGCAGTTTCTTTGGTATGCATCCACGAAGAACACAGCTGTATTTAGAAATCTGAGGAGATATCACTCACAAGCTTTAAGAGTAAAACAAGAAACATTATCGTAAACAAAGTTTTAAAGTCCTATTATTGGTTTTCACAGAAATTTGGACACTAGGTCACAAGATACCAAGGTATTTCTCCTCGCAGGAATTTGAAAAGACAGAACACATTATTAACTAAAAACATTCACCCAGTTAGCTCCCCCTACAGCTTGACAGCTTATGCATAATATCCTACATGAAACCGAGCAAATAATCACCCGGAGAACATATTAAAGGGGAAAAAAAAAAAACCAGAGAGAGAGAGAGAGAGAGAGAGAGAAGGGATAGCCTTTAGCCCAATTAACATTGATCTGTTTGGCTTGCTACTACCATCACGGACTTAGA
Organism: Bruguiera gymnorhiza; assembly: GCA_020883675.1. Classification (NCBI taxonomy): domain Eukaryota; kingdom Viridiplantae; phylum Streptophyta; class Magnoliopsida; order Malpighiales; family Rhizophoraceae; genus Bruguiera; species Bruguiera gymnorhiza. The sequence goes on from JAIRCJ010001053.1 coordinate 1,063,118, forward strand.
CACGCAAAATCAAACATCAGAAGCTCATCTTTGAATATCATTTATAAGCACAAAAAGACGATCACCACTGCGTAACAACAAATAGGGAGTATGTTTTTCTCAAGAGACAGTTTTCATTAACCCAAATAGGTAGCAAAAAGAATTCAAACTATTGTATGAAGCCGTGAAAACGCAATACGAAGAATTCCTTCTAAAATTAGCGATCTTTTTCACTCATAACTCGCCTTTAAGTCTTATCAATACATCAGAACCAGAACTAATGTGCGAAATTGGCGTCCACAAGCACTCTTCCTCTGTAATAGCTACTTACGTGCCACCGACGCCTCCAGTGGTCTCGGAAGATATTGTGGCGAAAGGAAGCTCGCAGACAGCAACGCGCGCACCAAAATTGGCGGCGAAGCGGGAAGCACGGACACCGCCACTTCCGGCGCCAATCGTGAAAAGGTCGAAATCATAGTGGCGAGCTTGTTCGGCGCCATTGTCGGAGTCCGCGCGAGCGGTGAAACGGAAGCGGTGATGGCGGTGGCGCTGAAGAAGAGAACGGCGGCAAGGAGGGAGAGATATTAGGGTTCTGGGAAGAGACAGGCGATGGGAAGACAGAGGAGCTGATACCGGGAACTTCTTGTCTAGCGTCCGGAGAGCCGGGAAGGCTAGCTTTGGAGCGGCGAGAGGAGCGGCGGCCATTGGCCGCTTTGCTTCTAGAAGAGAAACAATTATACCTTAGCTGACACATTAACGAGGTTTTCAGACCGTTCGCTACGTTACAGTGGGTCCCTTGAGTGGTCATCAATGGCGGCGGTGACTCGATGAAATTGCGTTTTGCGTAGAGTTTCTTGTTTGACTTATGAATCCTCGAGATTTAGGATCGAAATGCATGGGGCTGACCGGATGGGCCATGCGCGCGGCCCAGTTTGATTAACCGACTCGGAAAGAACTAAGCTTTTTTTTTTTTTTATTTTAAATGCTATAACATTATTTTTTGCTGCAGATTATAATATAAAGTCTAATTGAGTGTCACCGGTAATTTCAAATTAAAAAGTATATATTAATTTTGAAATTAATTTAAATTATTAATCATTATTGATCACTAGATTTAGATGACGATGCGCGGGTTTTCTTCGGGTCCCGGAAAAATCAATTCTGTGTATGTAAAGGAGGTCCATGGTTAATTGGGCCTGAAGGCCCGTGTTAGGGCCTTGAACCCTTTGCATTGTGTGGCCGATGTATTTTTAACTTTGATTGCTCTCCCTATCAATATGAATTTCATGTTTTCTTTTTTCGCTTTCATAGAAGCTATATAACAAACCCCGGATCACGGTTAATTTTCGGATTTAAAGTAACCAGGTACACAAATAAGTTTTTTTTTATTATTATTTTTAATTTTTTGATAATAGGTACACAAATCAACACAGAGAGAGAAATGGTTTTAGCTACCAGCCAGAGTTTTTTGCATTTTCACATTCTTTTCAGCGAGGAAAATTAATCAACAACTCAAGGACGGAGCTTGGCTTTAGAGGGACAACCCTGATTCCTCATCCTCCTCAAGGGAGGAGGTGTAAACTATGTAGAGAGACCAAATGAGACCAAACACACCCAAAAGGATCCAACCAAGAAGGTTGTTGCTCAAACCAAAGGGAAGCCCTGTTCCTTCAGTGCTCATTCTTTCATCCACCAAAGCCATGGCTGGGCCTGAAATGGTTGCAGCACACACTGCTGCCATCAGTGATGCGCTCATGCCCTTGCTTGTCCCACTTTCCTCCACAAGCGGCTTACCTTCCATGGAACATCTCACTTTCCCCTTCTTTGCCATTGTTGGCAAACCTACAACCGCATGACAAAAGTTAAGAAACCAACACAACATATGAAGCGGCCAGTTAAGTGTCAAAACTGGTAAAAACCAATTCTAATCAGAGTTTAGTTTCTTTAAAATGTTTTATTTTGTGCTTTTACGAAAAAAGACCTTTTCTTGACAAGCTTGTGGATACTTACTCGACAAAAGTTTGACGACATGACATAAAGAGTACGGACAAGATCATCGAATTTCTTTCAAAGGGAGAAAGCTTACTGAGAACAGGCGACGATGAGAAACCCACTAATTGCTTGCTGACAAGGGCTGCGCGAGCGATTGATGAAGTTGGAGCGCTAGCAGTTATGGTGGCCATTTTTCTTGGGTGTGAGAGAAAATGGATTCGAGTAACTAAAATCCAACCCAGTTTCAACCTAGCCCAGAGCACCAGAGGAGTTTACTAACCAATATTATGTCTTCAACGCTTTTCCGCTGCACCACATAACATGAATAGAGAGGCAGCCCCTCATTTGATATCCGCTATCCACGAGCCCCAACCACATTCTTCCACGTGTCAAATTATCCACTTAAGAGGAAAGGCAGACTAACAGGAAACTGGGTCCAGTTTCCGAATTACAAGATCACGATCTTGGCGAAATTTGTAAAGCTACGTTCGTAGCCTCTCTCTTTCTCGTCTTCTTTCGGGCGAAAATACAGAACGCAGGGCAATAACGCGAATAGGATTTTATGGCATAATTATAAACACTCTTGAACGCAGCTACAATTTTGCTGAAAAAGACACCAAAAAAGCAAAACAAAGAAAAGGAAAAGGAAGAACCAGAAAACTAACCAAACAAAAAATCCTTTGGCAATCAGGAGATTATGCACTTATTTGTAGAAATCTATATAATAGAGAGACATGGGAACCACCAGTATTACGTACGTCATATGTAGGTGTGCTAAACTTCATTTCTTCAACGGAAAAACTTGGTAACAAAACGGTGAGTGCACCTTAATATAGTGTGATCGGGTAAACAAATCTATCTAATTCATATATATGTATATTAAAAAAAAAAAAAAAACATGCAAACCATTAATTGGGCTGCACTCTCTCACGTTATCACAAAATCAAACCCTTTCCTAAATCTTCGTTTCAGAACTAAATCTCTGAAATCTCAATTGGATCCTTAAATTTATGTACACGCTACTAGCAGCACAAGAATATGGCCCAGGGCCTCTTATTTCCTTTGAGGTTATTGCAACTAATCAACTCAGCTCCTAGAAGATTACGGCCGTGATATGGGAAAAAATACAAATTGAAGTTATACAGTAGAAACTGTTGAAGAGAATCAAGTGAGAAAACCGAGTTTCTGGAACGAGAAGAAGCAGGTCAATGTCGCCAATCTCAGCTCATTACTCGTGGATATTGCACTGTTGTAAATAGGGATGATCGTGGTTAACATGTTTGCTCCAGTGACGCTTATACTTCCCAATACCAATATCCAGCCATGGTTTCAGAACTCCATCATAGTGCAATACTGCTGCTCGCTGAATGTCAGCCTGTCCAATTTCAGACTCATAACCTAGCCCGAGTCTATGCCATTTCTTGTCCAAAAAGACTGTCCGGTTGTAGAAGGTTGCCCAACCTAGTGGCAAGCTTCCGGCCTTCCACAGTGGCCTCTTGTAACCCTGCAAACGACCATGGGGCAGTATAAGCACCAAGACATCCATCAAAAGACGGATTCATCTATGCATCACAAAGAGATTGTGGTAAGCATGTGTATAATACAAGACCGAAAGCAAAGGACACATTACCAATCCAAATGCCATCGGGTTGAGAAACAAAGTATCAGGAAGGAAAGTACAATATCAACGCAAATATGTCCAATCACGGAAGATTTTTTGGCGGTTTCAGATTTATACACAACAGGATCCTCCCATCTTTGTTGTCCTTACCACAAGGTCCACCACTGAGAAGAAGGACATCCTATTTATTTTAGAATATGCCTATATTTGCTTGAAATGTCCTATTTGCAAACTTACATGGAAAAGTAAAACCAAATGCCATATTAAGAGACATGGTTATGGAAACGAAGAAACAGTATAATCTGAAGAGGAAATTGGCATCCAAGTGAGAGCAAGTATGATGAAGATGTATACATACCATTTGCAAGTATTCATGGTAGAGGGCAGTTAAATTTTGTCTCCTCCACTCTTGGAGGTCAAACACATTCATTCCAAATGCCCATGTGCATGCCTTTGGGTCAAACCTCTTAGCCACATATGGATCTGAGAAATTTATGAACATATCCATTCGGTGAAATGAAGCTTCACTTTCCTGGCAAGTCTTCACTGCACCATTTACTTTTCCATTCATATCTATGCTCCAAAGTCCAGTTATATCCCCTTGGACTACCACATCATGGTCAAAAAGCACAATCTTATTCAAAAGGGGGAAGACGTCTGGGAGATAAAAACGAAGATAGTTTAGTTCAGAAGTATATCTCAGGTCATGAGAATTTTGTGTCTTTACTTCTGATATATACTTGGCAGAAAATACTTCAAGATTGTTTATGCTCTGGATCTGAATTGTGGCTTTTCCTGGAGGATTCAACAAGAACCACATCGAGATGGCTGGGAGGTTGAGATAATCCGTCACTACATGGAAAACAATTTTCTCTGACTCCTGCCAATGGTTAAAATCATAAGCCTTAGTTCATTTGAAAACCTTTTGCACAAGCAACTATACCAACAACTGATTTAAACAACTACATGATGTTGAAGAAGGAAATGCCGAGATGAGGACATTGTTCCAATCATTGGGCTCATATATATATGTAAGGCCAGGGAAAAATGAACAGATCAGTTTTTCTTCTTTTTTTTTTTTTTTCCTTCTCAGTCATCAGGTTGCTGTTTTCCCATAAGGTTCCTACTCACAAGAGCAATATGATGCTATGTCTTCTCTTTTCTCAGCATCATTTTCATTTGTCTTTGTTCTTTTTTTTTTTTCTGAAATTTCTAGAAGTCTGCTGTTTACAGAAATTTTCAATGGCGCCTCGCTTAATGAAAATAGTGTAGGTCAGATTTGCTATTTAGTTGTGACAAGGCTTCAGGAACAAAGACAAAAAAATGTTTGCACTCCGTAAACATCATGGTCAAGTATAGGCTTGTCCTTGAGGTTATCATGCCATTATTACAGACAGGATATACATACACTGCACTCAAGTCACACAGATGGGGAGAAGGTCAAGGTGGATCTAATACACCAACCTTCACATGTTGAGTTTTCCTTAGACAAAATGATTACATAAACCTCGTAAAATTTGATCTCTAAATGTTTTATTCTGCTTAAACCTTGTAATAAGAACCTCAACAGAAGCCAGTAGCAATGCCCATACGTAAGGAGAATTATTAATTCAAAAAGGGAAAATCTGGATGGACACAAAAATGGTGGACTCCAATGGACACAACTGATTTTTATGTTACATACAAGGCATTTTATACTAAATTGATATTTTGCATGTAGTATAAAATGTGTTGTATGTAGTATAAAAATTTTTTGTATCCACTAGAGTTCACCACTTACTTTTGTATGCACGTAGTCAGACTATTTTGAAAAATAGAGAGAGGAATAAAAGACAGAACAAGCTAATGCAGTTTACCTTGGCAGAGGAAACTGTGGAATTCACAACCACTGCACAGGCCAGAACATTGTCAGTGAAGACAGCATAGTGATATTTATATGGATCATGCACTCTTTGTTGGTTAGGGAACTGTCTTTCTTCTGGTGGCAATTTAAGAAATTGTGCGGTCAGCCCCATAGAAAGGCAATGAAGGCCTTTTGGTGTACTTCTAGCAGCAAGTTGAACTAGATAAGCTGCTTGATTCTGCTGTGCTTGAACCTGTTCTTCAGCATTGTGAGTCATAGCACGGAGCTTCTGGGCCATGGAGTGGCAGTCTGGGAAAATGCGGCTGGCTTTGTTCAATGAGACCTCCATAGATCTCATTTTCTGTAGTGCACTGCAAGGCTTACTTGTATTTAGATTTCAAACAAATTTGATTCTTTTTTCCTAAACCAGAGCTAGGCATGGTATTTCATTTCATAGACAACATTATAATCTTATTTTCTCCAAGTTATGCAATTTTAGTTGTCACATAGCATTTGCCAACAGAACCAAAAAAGAGTAGAAAAAGGATATCAGTGATGAAGTACCTCCTTGACAAATCTGAGTCCTTGTGAGCTTCACCCATAGTTCGTTCCAACTCTTTTATTCGCTGTCTCAACTCCTTGACTAAATGAGAATTACTGCCAGCTGGTGCAAAATTCAAGTATGCTTTAGCTCTAATGAGCAGATCTTTCATCTCCTTCACTTTCTCATCTCTAGCTTTCCTTGCTGGAGGCCGTACATTCTGATCACGCCGAACTACTGTTTGATGAACTTGCCCCCGCAACTGAAACCAAGAGACATATCATGTGAACCACAAGAGCATAGTAAACTCTTATCATCTGAATGTACAATAGATAATTGTGTTCACTGTGTTCATAACTTCGCACATCTGAATTATGTGCACAAATAAAGAAAGATAGAAAGAAAAAAGCATCAATCTATTCCACTGGATCATAAATCTCATTTTGAAATTCTGATGTGAATGGCACTTGGAGTGTATGCGTTGCTACATATAGAACTGAAGTTGTTTTCTATCTTACATTACTCTAGTGATACTCCCTTTTCTACACATTAAACATTCACAAAATTTGATCTTCCAAGTATTTATTTGCCTATATGATTCACCTTCCCTATCTTTGGAAGGTGAGTAAGAATAATTACCACCACACATTTCCTCAAAAATCAATAGGCATTTCACTAGTATGACTTAAAACTCCTGGTCTGCAGTTGCTTAGATCTTCCAGCCCCAATGCCTCAAAACACTGTGATTAGCAGAAAAGACCAGTCCATCCCACCCTCCAGCTAAAGCTGATTAGAAATACCAATATCTGTGTATAAGCTATTGGTCACAACCGAAGTTGAAAAGAACCTGCAATCGGTAGGTAACTAAAACAGTAACTGGGGCAAAGTCAAAAGTCTTCTCTTACTTCATGTGTTTGCTAAAAAGTATCAGCTGCTAGCACATTGTAGTCAGCTACCATTTATCATATCTTAAACCTTAATCTCGGCCTCTTCTTGGTGGTCCTTCCATATAACAATAGATAATCTCATTTGGCTTTCCACAACATCTATTCATGTTACATGCATAGATATAACCTACAACAAATTCCTTTGGAAAACTGGTTCATCCCCGACAACTGCCTCTAGCATTAACCTTATGAGCATATACATGATGTTCATCTATTTAATGCCCAACCTGTACTGCAAGCCTTTCTAAACAAACAAAAAATGTCTGTCAACCTTCAAGGCAAGCACCTAAAGTAAACTAAGCAATGAGTTGGCATGCCATCTAAAAAATTCCATTTTGCTGCGCAGCAAAACCTAATACCAGATAGAAAATTAGGTATTGCAGTTACATGCATATTAGTGTATGTTTATGAAGAAAATCTAAGTCCATGAAATAGTTTCACATCTTGCAGGGGATCAATCTATAAAACTACAAAAAGAAACTGGCTTTTCCTCATCTAAGTCTGAAAATATGTGAAAAATGTAGTCACACAATATTAACAGTGTGATGAGATGATCACAGAATATAAAAAAGCACAATACCTTTTCTACTGACTTAAATGATGCTGTTTCCTGTAGAATCTCTGGATTTTTTTCTTCTACTTCACCATTGGTTCCTGACACTGAAGTTGTTGTGAGTCACAGCAAGGTTTACAATCAATGAAGTATGAAAGAGTCAAAGCAAAAGGTAAACACTACTAACCATTGCTTTCCAGACCAGCAGCATACCTAGCATTTTCCCACTGCCTCATACCAAGATCTGTGTCCCCCATAGTTCTTGATTGCTTAGAATCATTTTTCCCATCAGAAGAACTGAGACTCACAACAGAACTGAAATCCTTCTCCTTGTAAATGACAAGTTTAGGCTCTTTCAAGCCTTCATCTGCTTCCTGAAACAAAAGCATCAATGTTGACAACATACATAGCTAAAAAATATCTAAAAACTAGAAGTAAGATTTTAGATGCAAAATTTTAGATCAAGAGAAGGCCACAATGCAGAGGGTACCTGTTCTAGCGCATTGAGTTTTATGGCATCGGCCCTGTATTTCTGCACCCAAAAAAAAATTAAAAAAAAAAAACAGAGTCAATGAAAAAATAACTTGAACCAAATGTATCAACTATTTCGGATTTCAGTATTAATGAAAATTGTCCAGGCAAGGGAGACCAATACAACAATTGGACATAGCCTCCCAATATTTCGGATTTCAGTATTAATGAAAATTGTCCGGGCAAGGGAGACCAATACAACAATTGGACATAGCCTCCCAAACTATCTTTTCAAAATTTCTCTGGCAATCGAACAGGGGGAAAAAAAAATCAGATTCGAGTAAATGCGATTTCTTACAATCCGGCCATCTTCGATAAACTCTTTTTGGCCTGTCAAAACAGATTCGCAAGTAGACAAGAAAAAGATCAATTAAAACTTCAAATAAATTCAAAACCATTACTAATCAATCCAAACTACTATCCCAAAGTAAAAGTCTTGCCAATGCCAAAATAAAAAAACTAAAAGGATCAGTGAAGATGATAGATATTTGATCACGAGTAAATCGTGATCAGATCATTACTGAAGCAACACTTCCATATCGTGAAAATAGCTTCCCGGACAGAGTCAATTCATTCCATTTATCACTGAACCTTATTTTCGTTGTCAGAATTTAGGGGGGGGGGGGGAAAGAGTGCACACAACATGAATCCAAAATCAACGCAATCAGAAGAGGAACTTTTACCGATTGTTCTGAAAATTTTGAGTCTATTTGAGACGAAAACGAGAGGAGCGAGCATAGTAAAACAAAGAAACGAGAGGATCAAAATCCTCTGCCATCTGTGGACTTTCTTCATCAATATCACACCCGTTTCTCTATCCCTGTTTCTCGATCAATCGTTTTCCAAAAAGCACATTTCACCTATTCAAAATCGCCCAAGATTCGACACTTCGATAACAAGATACGAAAGCTAGGGTTTCGTGCTCTTTCCTTTATTGTGCTTTTTGCGTGTTTAAGTGAAAAGAAGAGAGAGAAGCGAGTCAGAGAGCTTGTTCCATGCCTGGCTCTCTCGCCGAGAGAGGGTTTTTAATAAAATAAAATAAAATAAAATAATTTCTTAAAAGCTTTTTCTTTTTTTTTAGCGTCAACTTAATCGTTGCTCTAAAAGGATTCCCATTTGAATTTATATACACTTACCCTTGTGAGTGTCCTTCCAGATTTGAGACGCGAGAACGACGACGATTGAGGAGATACGATGGTGGGGCCCACACGTCCGACGCCTGAGGACGACTGCCATTGGCCGTCGGTTTCTACGTGTCAACCTATGTTTTTGAGCTCGCGTTCTCGCGTTGACGCGTGGCAGGGCAGCAAAAGATTCTGATTATTTATCACTCTCCCTTTTTCCGGGGAAAAAAAAAAGTGAATTTTTAATTTTTATTTTCAAAAAGCTGTAAAAGCGGAGGGTTTTTTTTTTTTTTTGGGTAATTTGGCATTTTTCTAATAAAGAGTTTTAGAATTTTAGCGATAATCTCAGTCATTAGATGTCAAAAACCTAAAAATTTCTCCCGTGACATCTCCAAAACCAATGATTGCACGATGAGGGTTAACGATCAATATTTTGAAGGAACACGTCTCTTGCCATGGCCAGACATGTGAGACTGACCTTTTATTTTATTTTATTTTTATTTTTTTTAGGGCATTTCACGAGCCTGGACTGTAAAGTACCCAGTAGATTATACTCGATGGTAGACATTTTTATTATTTTTTTCCGTATAATTTGAAAAACCCCCTCCAAAGTGTAATCACTGAGATGGCGTCCCCTATGTGCTTAATATTTTTAGGATGATCGATATGCTATTCCCACCAAAGTTGCAATGCTAGTAAACGTTGCAATCCGAGGTTAGTTGATGTTTGCGTCAAGGCCTTGACTTATGGTTAAGCTGCCATGATCAAGGGGCTCGACTCGAGTTGTCCGAAAGCACGAGGGGACGTCACGTTGGCAAAAAGCACACAGCAGGATCCTCTCATAGGCTTGGCGGTTGCCTTCTACGCCCCGCTTCCGTTTGGGCTCGTTCAAGTTTAATTAAGATGTCAGTTGAACACTTCTTAACATGGACTCTAGTTGGTGTTAATCCTTTTTATCTTTTTTTCTAAACGCGTAAAACATGTTTAAACCCTGTAAAGAGGCGGTTAGACGTTGGATTTTGCGCTTAGTTTCAATTGGGGTACTAATGACCAACTTATTTTGATAAATTAATAACTAATTTTTTTTATTTTACGGTATATTTAGTTGTTATTGGTCTCAATTTTGAGAAAGCGTGCGAAAAGCTGCGAAAGTTGCCGAAGAACTAGGCGGGTCTCCAGTTGTCCATCGTCATCGATACTTTTGTTATGGGGCAGCTTGAACTTCATTCCAACTTCTGGGCTATATGTTTGTTGGTATATTCTATGGCGGAAGCAATTCGTTTCCCTTTCTCTTTTTTATTGGATAATAAAATAAGGAAATTTTGGTTGATTTAATCTTAAAGAGACACGTGGAGCTAAATAAAAGTAAAATAATTAATCAAAAATTTTGTATTCTTTTGATTTTCTTTAAAGTAATCGATCAAAATTGTTAAAAAAAAGAGAGAGAGAGTTTTATTTCTACTCATGTTCTCCTTATCTACACCTGTACATTGATCCTCAATGCAATTATTTTTTAAGTGATACGTGGGGTGGAAGCCAGGTAACAATATTTTGTTACATTATTCTGTACGGTTGGCAGGTAGACTCAATTTATGACGAAAGATGCAGCCATCCCATACTCTGGGCAATCGACCGCAACCACCAGCATACTACTAGGTAGAGGAGTCGGTCAGATTTGTCCATTCTAGTGGGTGTTATCTTTAAGTTTATTAAATTTTAAATTTATCACGTATCAATTTATTTATGAAGCAAGATGCATACATTTCGTACTTAAAGTAATTAATCACAATTATTTATTGAACAGAAAAATTAACTAAATTTATTTAAATAGAACATTATCTCAAATTTATTAAATTTTAAATTTATCATATATCAATTCATTTGAATTTTAAATATTTTAAATTTTAAATTAGTCAAATATTAGATATATTAAATAAAAATTTTAAATCTTACATTCAAATTTTATACATTTAAATTTTAAATTAATTGAATTTACAAAATAATAATAATAATTTTAAATTATTTTATTTCGTGTGATTTGAGTTACAAAATTAATATAAATTAAGTCAAATCAAGACTGCGACAAATTAAATTGATTGTACGGGTCAGATTAAATTTTGTACCTCTTACTTCTTTACCTGGATTCCACGAGTCTGGTTTAGGCCGATGCTACGTGCCATTGAAAGTCGTATAGGAGCGGCGGCTACCAACAGCTCTCCATTAAGGGAGTAGCCTCCCCGCCACCCCCTCCTCCTCCTCCTCCTCCTCCTCATCTTTTTGTGGAGTCAGATTAAGGTAAGCCCGCTTTTTCTGCAAAACGTTTAATCGGAAAGAAACGATGGGGCTGAAGATAGTCTGCAGTTTCAATCTTGAACTGTTTTTTTGGTAATGTTTACGTTTCTATGTTTTGATGCTTTGTTTTTACTGCGAACGATCTAAATTCGGAAAAATTTATGCAACGGGTGAAAACGTAGGAGTCCAAGGTACAAACCCATTAAAAAAAAGCACCGAAGAAGAAAAAAAGCATTTTTATATTTTTAAATTTGTGATGAGCTTTGGAAGTCGAATCTCACGCGGATCCTGCGATGACGAGGAACTGTTATCTCTCGGTGGGGCTCCGAATCGCCCTGCTAAGTCAATTCTTTCGTGGCGTGGGCCCCAACTGTCCAGCATGCCAGTTGTTCGTTTGAAGTTATCAAGGCGAACGTCTCTCCACCAATTTACTCGCCGGGGCGTCCTGCTCCTTCGATTTGTTGCTTAAAACAACTATGTTCAAAAAAGTTTATATAATCTCGGTTTTTATTTTTTTTCTTTTAAAAAATAGTTCTTCATTTATTTTAAATTTCTAAAATTTTTTGACAGAAAATTTAATTGGAAATGAACTTTAAATCTCAAAAAAAAAAAAGCACAAGATTTCCCACTTGAAAAATCAAATCGACGTTTGACCAAAAAAAAAAGGACTAATAGAGAAAATTAGAAAAAATAAAGTATTCGTTAGACATCAATTTGATCTTCTTAGGAAATTTCTGTAAAAATGCTAAACCATAAAAGTATTCCTCCATCTCTCTATCTCCCGGAAAAATTATTACATCTCATCTAAATCATGTTCCAAGAACAATGTGCTTAAAATACACTTACATGACATGATTGGGATAAGCTGAAAATGAATAAAAAACTTGTATAGATTGTGTCGATGTAGTTTTTTTATTTTTTATTTTTTATTTGAGTTTTATTCTTTTTATATTTTATTCAATATTAGCCTATTTTTGGACGGAATTAAACAATCCATTTTTTTAAAAAAAAAAAGTATTTGATTGGAAGGAATATGCTCAAAACATTCAAATTTCATAAAAAAAAAAATGATTCAAATGAAACACAACATCAAAAATACGATTGAAATGAGAAAATAAAAAAATAATAAGACAACATTAAAAAAAATCATAAAAATTAAAAACTCAGATTTATTTCAAATTCAATTACAAAAGAGCATGGTAACATTTGTACTTGTATGCAATAAAATTGAAATACGTGAAGTCCTTTTATAACGAAGGCAACATGCAACTCATTGTTTACTGTTAACAAAAAATAATAATTAAAGCTCGCTCGATCTACCCCGAGAAATGCTTAATTGTATAAATTAAGTTTAGATTAATCTTTGTTATAAAAAGAGACAAAACACAACATCGATGAGACCCATCAATATTCACGCTGTATTCGCCAGTTATAATTTGTGTGTTAGCAGCATTTCTTTTTGTACAATTCGATATTAGCCAGATCCAAATATTTATTATAAGACAATAAGACAAGTCACGATTCCTTGTATATATATATATATATAATTTATTGTAGCTTTAATCGTGTTTGAGTTAATACGGTTACTTTTCGTTGCTACGTAATTATTTAACTCGAGGCGGTCTAATACTCTACCATGTGTTTTTTTCTTTGTTTTTCTTTTTGTTTTTTTTTGGTACCTTGTATCGAGATTCCAAGTTCTTAACCATTTGTTCGAAAATCCACTATGTATGATGTACTGGAGGATTGCAAACCATTACACGGGAGTTTATAACCAACCTTTATAAGTTTTGATAATTGCACAATTCTTCTTCTTTTTTTTTAACAATTAAATTATTTAAAATAAAAATACTCGACCTTTTAATGATATAATAATAACTTAATAAGTAAGAGTTACAATGTAATATTTTTATCGAAACCCTAATAGAGATTGAGTTATAAAACACGAGATAAATCTCCATTTTCATTTCCTTTCTTTATTTATAAACTTGTGCAACACTAAATGTAGATATTTAGTTTTAGGTATTTGAAAACAAAATCAAGAGACTATACCATTGAAACTGACGGATTTACTATCACCATGTAATTTAACTTAATATGTTTAAATTTCCGATAATTATGATCGCATATTGCATGACCCCGTTAACCAAAACCGGACAAAATATAAAAATAAAAAGAGAAATTTGTGTTTCTTTATCTGTTTAACTAATTAACACCTTCATTGACCATGTAATTCAACTCTTTTCTTTTTTGTCGTCGTCCACTACCACTTAACTTAAATTTTATAATCCGTAGATCATATATTACCGGACCGTATCACTCGAAACCCCCCCAAAGTCATACTAATTAAAAGTTGAACGTGTTTCTTTATCGTCCCTCTCCAATCTCCATCTCTTGCTGAGCTTGTCCTGTTTGGTTTTCCTTGATTTTCTTTTTGTCTAAAATTAAATAATCAATATATATAAATACCCTTGATATTAGAGAAGTCAAAGAAAAAAGCCCATAAAAAGGCAGGGGGAAACTCTTTGGTTCTTGCTCTTTATTATATATATATTTTTTAATAATTATTATTATTATTTTACTTTATTTTTTTCTATTCTGAGTAATAAGAACATACGCTTAACATTATTAAACACCTCAAGAGATTCAAATCCAACAATTTTGACCTAAAAAAACAGAACTCCCTCCCGAAAACCACAACGTTGGATGGACTTTTCTCTCCCGCACTCTCGATTTGGATCGTCCGTATAAAACCCCTCCCCTTGTACCGAAAAAAAAAAAACAGAAACAACTTCAATCTTACACGGAAATCGACATTACCCACTACAGTAACCCCCCCGGCAATCTCACAACTTCTTGTACTCCTCCCCCACAACAACAGCAACAACAACAACAACAACAACAACAACAACAACAAATCTCACAGGTTTGGACACATCTCTCTCTCTCTCTCTCTCTCTCTCTCTCTGTTATCTTTATATCTCTCTCTATGTACATCACTCACGCACGCATCTCCGCTCTTTCTCTCTCCTCTCTCGATATGAACATCCCTCTGCACATCTAAGTGAGTTTTATGGTTCTTGTTGGGCATATTACTATTGGGTTTAATGCAAAGGCTAAATACGGTGACATGGACGTGAATCTCGCGTCCTGCTTGTGACATGCAGCGTGTGGATAGATACTACGTGGGTGGTCGTTTGTGACGAAGCTGATAATTCAAGAAAAGCAGAGTTCTTGGAAGGAGGAGATGGCGAATCAGGTGGTGAGAGTGAGGAGAGAGTCGATTGCAGCATGCATGACTTGTCCTCTTTGCAACAGGCTGCTGCGGGATGCCACAACCATCTGTGAATGTCTCCATACGTGTCAGTCCGTCCCCCCCCTTCTTCAAAATTTCTATTCTGGTCTTGATTTCATCTTATTTTCCTTGCTAAAAATCATTTCTTTCTTCATTATTTTCGCATTTTTCCTGATCTGGAAAATGGGTTCTTTATCTGGATTTTGGGGTTGTTGCCCGTATTTTGACCCGGTCGATTCGTAATTGTACCATAAGAATGTGGCCATTTTATATTATATCGTGCTTTAGCTAAAGTCGCAGTTGGAATATTGCTAAAATTATCTAGTATGCACATCACGATGGAGAGGCGCTCGGTGAATTTGGGAGTCCAATGCTAGGCCAACGTTTAAGGTGTCTTGCTTTTGGAAAGTCAAGTCTCTATCCATTCACATGTCGTATGTTTTTATGGAGTTGCAGCTACTGGAAAGAGTTGCTTTCAATACACATGAGTCCAGAAATTAGCGTTGTAAATTACATGTTCTGTCTCCAGTATTGTTCTTGGGTTTCGTGTCTTGACTCTATGAAGAATTCATGTTTCTCTATTTACTTAAAATTTCGAATATTTGTAGGGAATCGAATTTCACTGAACTTCACGTATCTCTCTTAGGTGCTTCATTGGATTTTGTTTTTCTATGACCTTATCCAGTTTGCAGAAAGTGCATATATGGGAAGATAGCAGATGAGGGATTAGAGTGCTGTCCAGTTTGTGAAATTGATCTGGGTTGTGTTCCATTGGAGAAGCTAAGGTCAGATTTTGGTCCACGCCTTGCTTTCCCCCTAAAATTAACACTGCATATGGTTTCTATATGTATAATTCAGATTGGATCACTGTGCGATAGTTTTAGTTTCAATTTGGATATGCCTGTCACTTGCAAGTTCCTACTTATTTGGAGGGAACACAGTAGATGCAGGGGCTAGATGATTAAGAGCATTAAACATCCTCCAAAGAAAAAACTAATAGCTAGGTGATATATACATGCAAGCAGCAACCAAGCTATGTAATTGTTTTCTTATCTTATCTTGTTAATTTTATGCCACAAGTTATTCAGAAGTAGGGGGTAAGGTCCTTCTTTTAATTGGCATGTGTCATTAAAAGCTGGAATAATGAATAACTAGCACTGCTTATGTATGTATTTAGGTCAGTGATGTTCTATGTTAGCGAGTATTGGACTGTAAAGAAACGTCTTCTAAATTTGGAGAGAGAAGTCTTTGGGCAAAAGAGAGAGAATTTGGCAATTAAGCTCCAAACTCGACCCTGTATGAAAAGGAGAGAAGTTTTGTTCTGGGCAAAAGAGAGAAGTTTGCAATTAAGCTCCGGATGAATAAACATGCATCTTTTAAGAATTATGTCTTTTGAGACCGCATACAGATTTGATAAAGTTTGGATCATTTTGCAAAAGAAAATTTATCATGTTTCAGTTAAGAAGTTCTAAAAGATTTCACATTGCATCATTTGCCTGCATTTTATGGAGTATTGTCCTACTCCTCTTTGTTGTTTATAAGCTGTAAGCTGGCAGGGAGCAAATTGATTATTCATGGCAACAGTAATTTGCTGCTTTATGATCATGCATAGAAATGCATTATAGAGGTCTTAAGGTGCATGCTTTGGTAAAAATTAGGTTTTGTTTAGCAATTATTACCAATTGAACAGATAAATCAATGTATGATAATCAGGCCAGATCACAATTTTCAAGATGTGAGGGCTAAGATTTTTCCATTCAGAAGAAGAAAAATAGAGGCACCTGCAGTTTCACCTTCAGTTACATTACCAGTTAGAAGAAAGGAGAGATCACTTTCATCACTGGTAGTCAGCACTCCCAAAGTATCAGCACAGACCGCAACAACAGGAAAAAGAACTAAACCTTTTGCAAGAAAGGCTGCTGCATTACGAGGTCCCAGTTTTTCCATTGAGAAACCCATTAAAAATGAGGAAGATCTTGCAAGAGATCATCCTGATGGCTCAGGTTCACCTGAAACTCTAAAGAAGTTAAATCAGAACTCAGGGCAGGTAAAAGACGTAAACACAACATATTCTTTATGAATAAGCTGAACTTCTTCTTCTGGGAGCCAATACATTTAGTAATCTTGCTTCCTGATAGCATTAGAACCACTTGTGAGTAATTGTACTGTCTTGATTTCTTGATTCTTGCTTTATGTTACTAGTTTGTTGCTCACCTATTCCACAGAATTCTCTGCCTGCTGAACCTAGCCAACCTCCTTTAAGTGATAAAGTTGGGGATGGTCCTGACCCATGGGATGGCAAATCAGATCTGTGGCAACCTCTAAATTGCTTGGTGGAAGTTGCAAATAGGACCAAGTCTTTTAAGTCTAATTCACAACAATCTGATGCTAAATTACATTGTGCACATGTTCCTGATAGTGAACTTCAAGTACGCAAAACAAAATTTAAAGAAAACAAAGACAAATCAAAGGTAGAGGATGAGAAGACTGACCCTGATAGAGGTTCTTCAGATCCAACACAGCGCAAAAAGTTGCGCAGGATTTGCCAAAAGAGGGCATCTTCTTTTGGGGATTCAGGTGTATCTCAAGCTGTACTTGATGCTGTCAGTGGAAGACATGAAAGAAAAGTTGGTCCAATTTGGTTCTCACTAGTAGCTTCTGAAAATCAGTTAGAATCACCTCCCTTTTAACTTCAATTATTCAATATGATAGCATAGCGAAAATAGATTTCATTTTAGTCTTGCTTTTATCAATTGTTTCAGGGAAGGAGATGGACCCTTGCCACAGATTCCTGTGAGTTACCTGAAGATAAAGTGAGTTTCTTTTAGCTTCTTAGTATATTTACAGGCCTTATTCGTTGCATTTGCCGAATGCACTGTTCCTTTTAGCTTCATAATTTATTTGTGTGCCTTATTCATTGCATTTGCTGAATGCACCATCCTGTGAATTCTAATTCTAATTCTAACAATACTACTAGAAATTATGCCACACAGGATATTTTTCATCCTTTTTGGAAAGGGGACTAAATAGGTTAATATATTTTCTGCGCAAATTGTAACTATGCTGTATGTTTTGCAGTAAAATTTGCATTTACTTCAAGAAGTATTTTCAAAAGAGGAAAAGTATGTATTTTTTGGATAAGTAATTAACTCATTCAAGAGATGTTTTGTTTCCTTTGTTTCATTCTGTGGCAGGGATGGAAGTATACCAGTTTCTTTTATCCATAAGTACCTGATGAAGAAATTACATCTCAATAGTGAATCTGAGGTATGAGAAGGCACTGATGAAATCACTGCACGGACCATTTATGGTGAAGGAAAACGATAATCACATCATGTATCCCGCTGTTTTATTTTACAGTATCCAGTGCAAGTATTAGCCTTAACTTTGGTCTTCATGGCCCCCATGAGCCCTAAGCTATAAGCAAGAACAAATCAAGCATGAACAATTCTCATTAAGCCCTAATATTGTCATCTCAATGCACCCCTGGACTTTATCTCATTATTTCTCACACAAGCACCACTCTTGTTTGTTATGCTTGTGCATGCTATTAATCATTGTTCATCGTAGATATGTTGACTTGGTGATCAGTTCCCATAGTAACTTGTGCCAAATTGTGAATTCTGCAAATTGTTTATTTCTCAAGTAAAGCAATGTTTTTTATTTTTTTGGTTCTGAAATTAGTAAACAATAAATAAGACAACTGCTAAAATCAATTAGAGGTAGTTGCCACAGTTACGAACGTGTGCAGTGCAGTCCAGTATATTGATTTACGTCTGCATCTGTTAGTCTGCACCTCCAATTTTCATTTTTGTGACTCTTTTATTGTTTGGGCAGGTTGAGATCCGATGCATGGGGCAGCCAGTGGTCCCTACACTACGATTGTATAACTTGGTTGATTTGTGGTTACAAACAGCACCAACATCTGAGCGAGTGCCGGCATCTGTTGGTTCCTCGGCTAAAGATTTTGTAATGGTCCTGGCCTATGCTCGAAGGACCTCCCTTGGAGCTTGAATAAAGCTTGCTACACATTCTAACTTGAGCCTTTTCAATTATTCATATGCTTCCTTGAACCTCATGGTGGCAATGTGGAATTTTCCCTCCAGCATTTCGTATCATGAACACGAGTTCCGTCCCTTGGTTCCCCTGCAGCATCTGCACCAGTCACTCTGTGGACCATAACACTTCGCTGCAAGATAGCTTTGGATGGAACGGAAGAGTTTCTTATTGTCCTCTAGAGTTGCTGCGTACCTACATGGTGGAGGCAATGCTTGCAATATTGGCCTAGCCTTTTTGATCATAGAGATTCTAGTGCACAGAAATGTTCAGGTTCTTGCACAAGTTGATCGTATACCATTTTATTGCTAGACATTTGAATCAGGACATTTTCTCGCCCCTTTATCTTGTTATTTGCATGCTAAAATATGTAGTCTCGCAATTCCTAATAACAGCTAGGTCTCCTTGTTGATATCGGTTATATATAATACAACAGTCTTCCCTAGCTGACTCCTCAAAACTAAAGATAGACACTTGTCTCCATATGGGCTTTGAGATTCTTTGCCATTTTATGACACAATTTCATTGCGGCATTTCCAAGTTGTTCTCTGCCTTGTGAGTTTCAGCTACACAACCTCTCTTGGGGGCACAAGAAAGGTGGGAAAGAAACAGAGAGCAACGGACGAGGATTTCACCGTTCTAACATGATCCGTGAGCCCTCAATGCCTCGTGTTTCAGGCAACAACTCGTGAGTGTCACGAAAATGCTACATTTTGGCTCTGGGTGTCGTTAATGAATTTGTTACGTGGTCATTCTCGTTGACTGATCAGTTTATATACTTATTTCGCAGGCAATTAGCTAAAGCTTTCACAGGCAGCTAGCGAGATTTAAGTTTCGCTAAGTTGGTCATTTTGCCTCGAAGTTTATATTTTGCAAGACTAGAACACAGTTAGGCTGACCCTCTCCAAGGTGTTCAAAACGTCGAGAAACCCCCCTACACTCATATAATAAGCTTCGCCTAGTATGAGAAAACATTCAAGAAAACAGTAACATAAGCAGACATCGTGGCTGCTTATTGGTGAAGATCACGGTAGTTTCTCAAAGATTCCAGACTAAACGTCGACTACGGGTTAGTAAACCTCTCTAGCACTAATACTAAAATCATAAACAAGACGAACCAGGCGTCACAACTCCTCCCGATATATTTGGCAACAGGAAGGTCCATAGCATAAGGAAGCCAGCTTTTAAAGTTCCCAAACGTGGACAGCGACAAATGCAAGGCACTGAGGTTGCATGGGCAGCGACAGCAATGATTTTTTAACCTTTTTCTCTTCAACCCTTCACTGGGAAGACTTATTCACACAGAAGGGCAAAAGCACTACACTCACTTGAACAAAATCATCACCCTGAAACACAGTCCTCACAAGCAAATATTAGTGGCTGACATCGCATCTCAGCTTGAGACATTTCATGATTCTAAGTACATTACTCGATATTAGGTCTCACCCAGTTGTGCTAATAATGGGCAAACGGCAAGGCAAGTAGGCAATTTTACTGTCCAAACAGTTTTGCCGGTCCAGATTTTTGCAACGAGTGATTGTTCGAATTCAAATCACCGGTTGCGAGTCCAGGACTTTGGCTATAGCACTGGACCATTGCCCCGACACATCCTCTTTGGCCAATTGGGCAGCATTAACGGTATTCCAAATTCCACATTTTCTATACGCGAAGCAAACTTAGAAGAGGCACAAGAACTATCCAATCATCGTATTATCTACGAACCGCCTAGTTCTCAAGTCTAGAACAAGTAGATGCAGAAGAAACAAGCACTTGGAAGCTGCTGGAATATGACCAAAAAAAAAAAAAAAAGGAGAGAGAGAAAAAAGACAAGAGGAATCATTTACGACTTGGATACAATTCCCTTCACAGGAGCACTTGAACTAAGAAAACGCCGTGTAATAATCCACCTAAGTATTCACCCAGTTGTTCTATCTAATCTGGAACTCATAAATAGAGCACATTTAGAGGGATAATCAGATCAACACCCCCCCCCCAAAAAAAAGAAAAAAGAAAGAAAGAAAAAAAAAAGCCAAAAGCAAAAGGCAAAATATAATTAAGGAAGGTTCGTCTAACCATCGAAAATCACTGCTCTGCCTCTAGCCACCAACAGCTCGCAAATTGAGCCCCACTTCACAGCCAAGGCCAGAGAGAGAGAGAGAGAGAGAGCAATAAAACACATTAAATTCGAACGTGCCCAGCTCTCGTAGGGCTTCCCACAAACGAAGACAGCCCTCCGTCCCCCGCCTCTTGCTCGTCCAAATACAAATCGTCGATTCCCCTAAACGCTGCGTGCAAGACAACAATAGCAACCCCAATCAGAACCGAGACCAACACGTTCAACCAAACGCTAGTCAAAGCCAGGGCCACGAAAGTGACGACCGAAAGCACGACCAGCACCACTCGATCGTCGATCGTGCGGCCGAGAACCACCAGCGGCTCATCCCGAAAGAAGTAGAGGAAGAACCAGGCCACAGAGACTATCAAGAAGACGATCAAAGATAATGGATGCCAGAGGAGGCTCAAGAAGACGATGAAGAGGACCGCCATTGCGTAGTTCACCCGGAAGTAGAAGACGTTGCGCTTTATGCGGAGGGTGGCTTCGGCGAAGTTGTGAGGGCGCGACAGCGAGGAGAGACTGGCAAGTTGGCGCCATGGTCGGCGCGTGGGCATGAATGCCGCCGTGCTCGCCGTGGCGCGTGATATGAAGGTGGTGGTGGTGGTTGTTGAGTAAGGGGCCGGAGACGCGGAGGACATTAGGGATTTCGGGTTGGGTGATTTTTATTGGAGAAGAGCAACCGCAGCCTCGGAGAGGCAGTTGAGCGAGCTCAAAGAGAGAGAGAGCAACCGCAACCCTGTTGGAACACTGGCTAGATATACACACCACACCCCTGCTGGCTCGGGTTTTAAAATATAAAAAGAACCCAAGTGAACGACGCCGTTTGGAGAGCATCCAATCGTCAACACTCACCGTCGCCAGTTCTGGCATGGGTGTAGCCCCCATGAAAAGCTAAACAGGTGTCCTCACCTAAATGGCTCTGGACCCTTCCAAAGCTACCCTTCAATTCCCATTTGGACCTAAAAATAAAAAAAATAAAAGGAAAAGAGTTAGCATTGAAATTTACCCGCCGTTATTAATTATGAGGAAGAAGATCGTGCGTCTCCGCAGCAGCTTGCAAGCTGACATGGCTCAATTTGACCGTAAAATGGCAGCGTTTCAACGAGAGTGGCTCCCACCAGTTGTCTATGTTCTCGCCTGGCGAAGTGCAATTGGCCAAGATAAGCTGTACGTAATAATAGTACGCAGCTTAAAAACCCTGTGAGAGATGCGGCCGGGTGTCATCCGACTTGAATTTGCAAGGAAAAATGACTAATATTATATTTCTTTTCGTTAAAAATAATAAATAAATAAATCCCCGAAAGAAAACACAATCTCCGCCTGCGCTCGGCTTCCTCTTCCAGACGCTGGAAATCTTCAATTTCTCCGCCACTGGCAATATCTCGTTTAACTCCGCCGTGCGATGGTCTACGTAACTTCGTGGGACGAGTTCGTCGGTCGATCGGCTCAATTGTTTCACGCCGATCCCGATTCTGTATGTTCCTTTCTCTTTCCTGTGCACTCGGCGTTCTGTTTTTTTTTTTTTTTTTGTTTCTTTTGAGATTCTGTTCTTGTTTTTCATTACTGTGCAATCTGGTTTTTCCTTTCTACTTATAGCGGTTTCAAAATTGGGGATACAGACGCGCTATGTCATGAAGTATCGACACTGTGATGGCAAGTTGGTTCTCAAGGTCACTGACAACAAATAGGTATAGATTTTAGCCATATATTTTCTTCTTATATTGTTTCGATGGAACTTGATTGATGTTATACTTTGGTTATAGGATTTAGCTTCGGAGGTATGTGAACTACTTTTATGATTTTTCCTGAAAAATGCTATATATTTGGCATTGGTTCGCGAGTGCTTATATTTTGAATTGTAAGCTGTTGTGAATTGGGATCATGCTCTTGCAGAAAGAACACCACTACGTAACAACGAACGCTTAATGAGCAACATGGTAGGCACAAGAAGGTGGAAAAGATTTTTTTTCTACATTCAGTTTCACTTATTTGTGGAACTAAGTGAGATATAATTGATTTACGTATTTTGTTGTTGCTTTCTAAGTGTTGCTACTTAGCTTCTCTCTTGTAGAATAAAGGGAAAAAATTTAGTGCTTGTTTTAGTTAATAACAGAGTGAATTCTACGTTGTAAATCCGGGTCTTTACCCTTGTAAAATGGTCAAAAAGCATTTGTGATTTCATGCGTGTTTATTTTGCATTCTATCTTGGTCTTTGACATCACTCTTTGTGAATTTCTACAGCTTGGATATACGTTGTACAAAGACTTGAGTTAATTATAAGTTATGGAGACAGATTACTCGAGGATATGAAATCTAGCATCCGTGCCATACTGTGAATGTGTTGTGGTTAGAACCTGATGTCATTGACATCATGACATTTTTATGCACTGATCATGGGATCTGAAAGTGGGGGTTTGATTGAGAGGAACCATCATAGCATTGTTAGTTTAGTATGATTAGTTTACACAACATTCTTTTTACAAATGGCCTACCATCCCATCTCCCGCCCAGCTGCATGGGAAGGACAAGAAGCGGAGAGAAAATGAAAATGGACAGGAATGTTTGTCTGACTTCAATTCTCAATGCTTTTGCTTTTGAAGCCCAGGAAACTACTGAAGCTTGCTTTTGTAAATAACTCAAGCTCCAGTTAGTCAGCTTTGTATAGGGCATGTATTTTCCTAGATCCACATGTTTCTGGCCCGCTGGAAGATTAATCCAAAATGTTGGTTTTCCTTTTACCCCATTTATAGGCTTTTAAGTAAACAAGTTGATTGCATAGAATGTTTGGGTCTAAGCAATTCCTGATTTCAGTAGTACGTTCAATAACATGGTGAATTTTTGTGCTCTCTGCTAGTGTCTCAAATTCAAAACTGACCAGATGCAAGATGCTAAGAAGATGGAGAAACTGAACAACATATTCTTCACTTTGATGTCTTGAGGCCCTGATGGTACGATATCTCTCATTTGTCAAAATTGGGTTGTATTTATTCCATGAAGTTGAAAATTCAGCTCCTTCTGGGAAGATAATCAGGAGCAGAAGGTCTTGATGTGTTGAGGTTGTCCTAAACTATTCTGCTTTTTATCTTTGTAGTTTGTATGCAGCAGAAATGTCAGAAGCTACAGGGAAAGAACAGATGGAATTTCAACCAGGGAAGAAAGGAAGGGGAAGGAAACAATAATCGTTTTGGTTGCTAGAAAATTGGAATTTGGACATATCTTAGATAGAAATAAATTGAACTTAGTTTCTGGATTTCATTGCCCTTTTGTGGTACCTCGGTGGAAGTGGGAATTTGTTTTCTTTTAGACCCAATTTGCAGTGATTTTATTTTTAACAAAATTGGTCTATTGGCTGGGCGTATTATTTCTTTTTCATCTGTTGGCCTGGATTTAGTGGTGATGCTGCAGTCGTCTCTTTGAGAAAGGGATGCTCCACTTTGAAACGTTGATCTCTGTCGAAGGCAGGAATGACAAGGGTTTGGAGCGGATTTGTGTTTCCCTGCACTTGACCCATAATAAGAAAGATAAAAATAGAAAATTAGTTAAAACTTGACAACAATTTTAGTGTTGTCCAATAATGGCAAGCTAACATGCCCACGAAAACCGGACAACAATTTTAGGGTCGGGTTATTACCACGTGACAACTAGTGAATGAATCCACGTGGCACCAGGGCATGTTCATTTCACTCGATTTCGGGTTACGGGGCTGGGTTTTGTGGGTTAACGCTTCAGAAGGCAATGCTCTCAAAGATCCAAACTATTTGGGGGCCATTTTTCTTGAGAAGGGAATGCCTTCACGGGACTCTTCTCTCGGGCATAGATTGTCTTACTTCGGATAATTTTTCTAACAGCTTCGCGGTGGCTGGACCGTGCGCAAATCGGTAGTTATAGGAGGCTCATAACCGATTGTGGGCCTCTCTAGGCTAAATCTTTCGAATTCCTTAATTGGGTTTGCAAGAGGTCTATCGAGTCCCAACCAAATATGGATTGTTTTCTTGAATCCTTTTGATACCAAGCTAGAAGCCTATATCCTGTTTATGAGGATTCCATCATCTACCTACTCCATCAGGATTAAAACTCACTCAACATGAATCTCTCAACACATAAATAAAGGAGGCCATCGCTTGAAAAAGATAATGGCTCCAGACATTCTACTTATTTAAGAATTCTTTAGTTTTTTACTGGTTTAACCGTTTGAGTGTTAATATTAGAGTTTAACTTTGATTCTTAATCGTGTGTTCTTAGTCCAATTTCGGCTCTCCGACCTAGCTTGGACCCTATTCACTGAACTTACTACCAACCCGATCTCACAGGATTTTGCCATATCTCCTTGCTGTGCTTCTCACCAACTAGCTTTACACCATGATTGAATATCTGCACATAGAGTGCATTAGATCAATTGTTTTGAGAAGGCACATGTTTTGGTTACCCGAAAAGGGCCATAAGAATCAGAATTTCTTCGAGGTGGAAATTAGACAACAGAAAAGGAAGCCCGGAACTAATTTATGATTTAATGGCACCAATATTCAACTCGATGCAAGATAGAAGAGAGGTTCCAAATAAACTCATTAAAGTAAAGAGATGCGATGGTCCAATATGAGCTTTAAATCGGTCTGTGAGCTATATAAAAATTAATGAGAATAAATTTTTATATTCTTATAAATTTTATATACTTTTTTTTAAATTAAAAGCTCAAATTTAAAAAATAAAAATTTAAATTCTTAATTACTCAATCTCCTTAAAAAAAAAAAAAAAAAAAAGAGCTTTTATGGTCATGCACGGAGTTTCGACTTTAATGGGCCCTGTTCTGGGATTGCTTGGAGGGAGAGAGAGCCTTGTAGCAAACAATTTTAGTTCCATTGATTGCAAAAACTTTATAGCTTTAATGTCTCTCGTCCCTCAGATCCCAATGTCACCTTTACTTTCGCTTGCTTTAGCCACTGAAAAGGCAAAAGTGTTTAATCCATGCGCCATGAAAGCGTGTTAAGTGTAAAATTCTATCAAATCTCGACCAGTAGAAAAGAAAAGAAAATGAAAGACCCCAGAAAAACATTTTGCTTTTGAAAAGACACAGACAAAATGGCTTCGTGGGTTTGGAGCCCGACCTAACTGGGCCCTTTTGAGTCTGATTTAAAGAGAAGGGCAATTGCCGATTAAATAAACTCCGGCCGCATCTTAATCCTGCATGGAGTGATGCATTTTATTCCCACATTGCACTTTCCAATGAAGCATGTCATCTGGTACGAGCTAGTTGGTCTCGTTAATTCCATTCTATTCTCCGCAATGTTTCAAAAATGAGGAAACAGAGGAATAAAGGGGAATCCTAGAGAAGAATACAACGATAAATTGCTAGTGGTGTCCTGTACGCCATGACTATTTGTATCGCCTTTTCCTTCCAAAGCAGATTACCATTTTGGCTAATAGCGCTCTAAAGATCTTTGCTTTCACGACACTGCTTTTTAGGATAAAAGTTCGTCCCTTTCACAAATTACACGGCTTCCCAATTTGTTTTTTCTTTTTCTTTTTCTTTTTTGCACAGTTGTTGTAAAGTTAAAATTCTGCGTTGTTCTGCTATATTGCTTTAATTTACTTTTCGGTCGCCCTTATATGATTACGTATGCTTTGAATCATGTTCCATTTTTATACTCTTGTTCGCGTAGATGTTAATGTCATTGGCCCTGGGAAATACAGGGAAGAGACACGCATTTAGATTCTCGTTACTGGAAGAGACAATATCATTTTTTCGATGTAACTAAAGAAAGAAAGAAGACACGATACAATATGCATGCCAAAAAAAAATAAAAAAAGTTAAAAAATTCAGCCTTTGACGTGTACGAGGAAAAAAAATAATAATCGTAATGTACTTTAAAAATTTCCTAATGGACTGCAATAGATCTTTTCAGCATAAAAAAAAATGGTAGAAGGGTCAAATGGGCAAGCCGAATGATGAACCAATTCGGGACTTGAAAAATGCAAATATCCACTATTTTCCCCCGGTCATTGTTTTGTTTTTTTTTTTTTTATTTAGCGAAAAAGATGAATTATATTGATTACTATATTTATATTTATAAATTAAAATTAAGAATTATTTATTAATATTTTTACTTAATTTTTTATATAAAAACTCATCATTTAAATATTATTAAATTTAAATAAATTTTTTTTACTAAATTTTAATATTAACGAATTTAAAATTAAATATCATATTTTGATATAAATTTATATTTATTAAAAAAATAATAAAAAAATTAAATTCAAATCGATATTAAAAAAAAAAAAGAAACAAATCATCTATTAAGCTGTTACTTTCGACTGCCTCAATTACTGTTAAGCCATTGAAATTTTTGGTTAGAATAACCGGCGATGCCCGTCGTCACTCCTTTTAGTAGTTTATGTATATATTAACGGAACCAGAAAAATCAATTGCAGATAAATGTTAGAAACAGTTATTGTTCTGTGTTCGCGTAAATGGGAAAGAGAGCCAATTATTAAGGTCCCGTGCTAAACATCACTTTTGTTGTCACATCACCGTGCGTGATTGCCATTAATTAAGACAATTGATCGATTTCCTCCAGATTGACGGATGTGATATGTCACCGATTGTCCCCACCCGTACAGCAACTCCCCTTTGTCTCTCCAAGCCTTCCAACCTAGGATATTGCTTCTTTTTGAATGGTACGGTAATCTTTTAAGATTTTTTTTTTAATTTTTTTTTTTATGATTTATCATTGTGTTAAGGTTTAGGACGTAAAAACAACCGGCCAGGCATTATCGTCTTGTGTTGGATATTACAGTCGCTTGAGGGCAGTCTGCTGGTGCAAAGTAGAACAAGCCTGCACCTTTGTTTTCTAAGGAAAAAACAAAATAAATTAGTATTTAGCCTGCACAAAAAATTTATTAAGCTTCTTTTTTTTTTGTTTTTGGTGGAAGATATTGAAATCATTTCTTAGAATTTAGCACTTTAAATCTCATAATTTAAGTTTTTGTTAAAACATTTTAAACATGGAAATTTATAATTTGTTGACATTCTCAATCAAATGAATTTATGTGTAAAATGTACGTTAGAATTAAAATATAATTCATTGTTGAGTATTACTCAATTCTTTAAGTTTAATAAAAAAAATTTTATGAGAATATATTTTTCTTAAAATTAATAAATAATTTTAGAGAAAGAGAATTGACAAAAAAATAAAACTTTAATTTAAATTTATAAAGATAATAACTCGTATTTTATAATTTTTTAAAAAATTAATTATATAAATTTTAAAATAATAAATTTAAATAACTATATATATATATATATTTAAATTTATTATTTTTTTAATGTATCTATTTAAAAAAAAAAAAAAGTCTAATGGGATCGGATAATCAACGCAATGGAGGGGGAGGTGCTCGAGAGCCATTCGAAGTCAACCAGATGGGTCCCAGTGGGCTGGGCCCCACACCAGCATGCATTACAACCGGCGTAGGATAGCAGATGGTATATTGGAGAGGCAGACTGCCATAGCACATTGGGTACCTGCCAGCGCATGATAGTTACGCGTGGCACAATTCTACTGGCTCATCTTCCCAACGGCTAACGTAGGATGCTCCTCGGAAGGTGTGATAATGAGTGGTCCCCACTTTGACGCACATTTTTGACAGGCGGAGCGCGCCAAAGAAGTGAAGATACTATGCCAGGAGGACAACCGTTGGGCTCTTGTGGCCTTGGGCTGATAAAGTCAAGTCAGTTTCTTCTCTCCGAATTCAATTTTTTCTTTGCTTTTCTTTCTGATTGTCCTTTTTACCGGCATGCTTGTGAGCCTTGGGAGGTGTTGGGTCCAAGGGTTTTTTTTAATCACTCTTTGCCATTTCCAGTGGGTTTCCTCCTGTTTCCATATCCGCCTGGTAAGCAGGGACTCTCGGCATACATTTACCAGATTGGAAAGATATATACTTCAGCTCAACCTACTTTCTGAACAGTTTTAATATCTCTCTCTCGAGAAAAAAAAAAGAAAGAAAAAAAAAACCCTATTATCATGCATCTTCAAATAGTTAGCTCCCATGTTCAAGATTGCTTTTGAGAATGTAATTGTCAGGCTTTTTTTTAATTATTATTATAAATAATAATCTGGGTCTGTCTCGTTCCTGTGGACTTACATGTATACGGTCATAGCCTCTGCAATTAAAAACCATAAATTGTTGATGGCCCTTTGACTACGAAAAAGAAAAACTAACTACAGGGCATAGGCCTCAGGCTATTTTGTACATCTCTTTTGTTATCAATTTTAACTACCAAAAAATAAAGAGAAAAAACTGATGAATTATTCCAAAGTACAGGGGAGCTAGCGGAGAGTACACATAGAACAGGGCATGCAACAAAATGTCACAACAGCTTGGACTATAGACCTTACATTTCAGGCAAATGCAATAATATTATACTTGCAATTATAAAATCTTTGCATGGGGTTGGTTGGCAACAGTAGGCAGGACATTTATTGCAATTTGCACAACAAAGACCAATTCTTTGGTGAGAAAGACCACACGGACGAGAAAATTATAAAAAACAAAAAAAAACAAACAAAAGAACTGGCAGTCTGAGGAAGTAGTAGAAACTGAAGCTGAAATGGTAATGCCTTTCACTTTTTATAATAAAGAAAGGAGAGTTGAACAAAGGAAAAGCTCAAAAAACAAAAACAAAAGCAGCTGCATCGAGAGGAGAAAAAGGAACAACAAGTCTTTGAGCGGGACCCACCTTGAAATCTTTGCCAGAGACGGCTGTTTCATATCTCTGCTCATCCGACTTGCAATTTTCTCTTTTATTTAAATGCCTGCCTGCCTGCCTCTCTCTCTCTCTCTCTCCTGTCTGCTTGCAGGAAAAAATAGAAATAAAAACAAAAGCAATAACAACAGATTAGTAATCTAAAGATAGGAGCTTTGTGCGTTAGGGAGTCTGAAAGCAAAGGGAAAAACATAAGTCTTCCCCTTCACACTTTTTCAAATCGCAAAGGTCATGGGGGGAAGAACCTAGGGCTTCACACAGCTACAAAGTCCACCGAGGTCTGTTCCTTTTCCCACTCAAAGAATTTTTGGATCATTTTTCAATCTTTTTGGTTCTTAACTCGTGTGGGTTTCTATCATTCTGTATTAATTTTCTGTGACACACTGTTGATTCTGATCTCCAGAGACCAGTTTTTTTTTTTTTTTTTTAAATAAAGCTGGAATTTTGATCAAGAAATCCTCGTTGGTTTCTGTTTCACCTGAAAATACCAGTTGAGCATTTTAGTTTTATCATGGAGATCTATATCTAGACTAGATTCTTTTGATTTTTGGAGTTCTATGGTCTGGGTAAGTTGGGTTTGGGTGATTTGAGATTTTGGACGGTGTAGAATCAATATGGAGGAGGTTGAAGAAGCCAACAGGGCAGCTGTGGAGAGCTGCCATAAAGTTCTAAGTTTATTATCTCAACCCCAAGATCAGGTCCAGTACAAAAATTTGATGGTAGAGACTGGAGAGGCTGTATTTAGGTTCAGAAAGGTTGTTTCTCTTCTTAATAGGGGTTCAGGCCATGCTAGAGTTAGGAAATTTAAGAAGTTGCCAAACACTTTGTCCCAACCCATCCTCTTAGATAACCCACACCATAGAACAGACCACCCATCCAAGAATCTTCAGTTTCTTCAATATCGTGGTTACCTTGAAAGCCGCCTGACCCAAGAATTGGCTTCAAATTCTAAGAATTCGTTATGTTTGGCAACCCCATCTTCGGAGTTGAGCTCAAATGGGAAGAGCCATCTTCAGCTTGCCCAGCAAACACCACTGACACGCTATCACTTCCTTCAGCAGCAGCAGCAACAACAGTTACAACAAAGGTTGCAATTTCAACAGCAGCAGCAGCACCAGCAAATGAGGCAGCAAGCTGAGATGCTATTTAGAAAAAGCAACAGTGGGATTAGCCTGAACTTTGATAGCTCCAGCTGCACACCTACGATGTCATCCAATAGATCTTTCGTATCATCCTTGAGTATAGACGGCAGTGTGGCTAATTTGGATGGAAGCACATTCCATTTGATTGGTGGCCCTGGCTCCTCTGATCAGGGTTCACAGCAACACAAGGGGAAGTGTTCATTAAGGGGAGAGGATGGGAGTGTGAAATATGGAAGCAGTGTTAGATGCCATTGCTCAAAGAAGAGGTTGGATTTGTTCCCTTGCTCTATTTAGCCTCTAGTTTTGTCTCTTTCATTTTCAAGTCCGTTTTAATGCTTCTTGCTCTATTTGTTGTTTTCTTTGGCAGGAAAAATAGGGTGAAGAGGTCGATCAAGGTACCTGCTATTAGCAACAAGTTGGCAGATATACCACCTGATGATTACTCTTGGAGGAAGTATGGGCAGAAGCCCATCAAAGGTTCTCCTCACCCTCGGTATGTTTAATCTATGTTTATGTTGGTTCTCCACTGTTGATTCTCTTGCATTTCTTCACAGATTTGCCAGCCTAATTATACAATTTGATGTGCATATCATTTATTAATTGTGCAAAAAATAGACAACATGTTAATTTGACAATTGTCCTTGCATCTATTTGGGTTTGATTCCTTCCACCTCTTTCTTTCATTTTCTACAAAGTTCATGCTGAACAAAGGAACTCGATATTCATATGTGTCATTTATTTTACATGATAACTATAATGTACCAATGACACAATGAGTAGTTGTGTTTTCGCTTGTGTGCTTTTGGTTGTGGCCATGCTGGAAGCTACCCTGAGGGTAGAACTTGGTACAAGCATGACCAGTCAAGGGTGTGCATTCATCGATACTGGACTGATCCTGGATCCCAATATAAGTTGGCGACAATTATACCTCTTCTTGTCATTCTCTTTTCATATGAGGCTCTCTGTTAGCTGTTGCAATGCTTTATCATATTTGCATGTCTCATTTTGTATGCAATTCAAGGTAACATTCTGGAAGTTGTAGTCCCATGTCTCTGCCATATGCACACGTGCACTAATTGAGATACATATTTGCTTTCTTGGTTTTGAGATTTGTTACATCGGTGACAAATGATACTTGTACTTTCAGTTTGAAGGTCCATAACTTAAGAATTGCTTATAAGTGAATGCCACCTTTTTAAGTAAATTGTTCGAATTGTGAAATCCTTTGTCAATCTACACAGGGGATATTACAAGTGTAGCAGCATGAGAGGTTGTCCTGCAAGGAAGCATGTGGAGAGGTGCTTGGAAGACCCTTCCATGCTTATTGTTACCTATGAAGGCGAACATAACCACCCAAGTATACCGTCACAACCTGCAAACACATGACCCTTGAGCAAAATCATTTTGAGCTTCTCGCCACTAAGTTAATGAAGACGTCCTGTAAATATTTTGCATGGTTGAAGCCAGGGAAATGTTTGGAGCAGCTTTTGTGGGGTTTTGGGAGTTGCCTTTGCAAAGCCATTCGGCGGGCAGGTTTAAAGGCGTGTACTGACAATGAAAAGTCTAGAAATTGGGGCTTCAAATTGTATGAACTCTTCTTTCATTACAATCATTGCCTTGGGACAGTTTCTATGAGCCTATTATTTTCGCAATTTTGTTGTGAATATTCTTCTTATAACATTTAAAAGATTAGGCTGCAGAGTTGAGAGGAGACTCTCAAGAAGGGATGCAATACTTTCTTTGTGCGAACTCAGGCAATTGGCAAATACACTATGTTAAGCTGGCATGGTATCCATGAACTATGGTTTTCCATGATATGTCTTTTCGTGGTTTGTAAACAACCATTCAAAACGAGCTAAACATTTGATGCATCATTCCTGCATATGCCTACAGTGGATGCAATCGTGGCGGGCTACGATTCGGTTTTGGGGTGACCCGTTATTGTCTAAGCTAATTTGCCCCCCGCCACATTAGTCAAGTTAGCATGATTCCTATTTGACAAATTTTGTATTCTTTGCCGTGAGGCATACTCGGTGCGGTTAGCTCGGGCTAAAATGCCATGCTCGTTAAATGTCTACTTCGCCTCTCATTGACCGAGTCACGAGGGAACGTTTGGAGGATTCTCAAATGTAACTCGAGATAATGCCTATATGAGGTGATGTTATCCGAGATGCTCAAGCATCTACATTATCATGGTTTTACTTTTCACACTTCAAACAGAGAAATATAAGATCGCGGAAGAAAATTTCGAAAAATGTACTCCACTCCCAACGAGAAACGACCGACCCCTAAGAACAGACTAAAAATTTTTATTTTTCCCACTAAAATTGGGCACAATGCTAAACCGGTAAAAAGATGGGCAAGTTAACAAATTTTTTTATTAGAAAATTAAGTTTTTTTTTTTTTTGAATTTTATAGATCATATTATCGTGAGGTGTTGTATTCAATCTTCTTCGTGGTCCGTGAGTTTTAATTGTTGCGTCAATTTCAATCCATTTTAAAGCAAAAGAATGAGCCCATCAAACACTGCAAGTTCTTTGACGTTTAAATGGATTTAAGACCATATTTTCTTCAAGACGTCTGTCTTGGCATACTTGCGTGGATGGACGCCTTGTTTACGAGAATGCGCCTAGGTCATAGATAATTGTTCCCTCAGCTTGAACATCGACGGTTAGGATTTGTATCTAAGCTTCTCTTTCCCATCCATGTCCATAAATTCATAAAAATGAAAGAAGGAAAAATGAAAATAAATAAAAAAGGAAATTTCCCCTTATGATTGAATTATTCAAGGGAACACCAACCCTGAATTGTCTGGCAACAAGGCATGTGATTCTTAAGAGGACCAACATAGCGTTATTTTATTGGACTTCCGTTGGAATTTATTTTGTCGCCAGACAAAATCCCCGATCTTGGGCATGTGACATTACCAGAGCAAGACATTCTTTCTGACCACCCGTGCGCTTAGTTGGTACATAGCTATAACAACCACGTCAGCAACAGCAAACAACACCATGCATTAAAAAAAAAAAAAAAACAAAAAAGAAGAAGAAGAAGAAGAAGAAGAAGAGGATCAAAATTACCGTGGACCACTCATCTTCATTCCGGTTGCTACATTTTTGTATTTTTGTTCCTTCTCTTCTCGTCGTAAGAATCATGTCGGTAACCCAACAAATTAAAAGAATAATAATGTCACGGACTGATTACTTTCTTTTCAAAATGTAATTTGTTATGATGTATAGTATTTATATTTATATAATTAAAAAATTTTTTTTATTTGATATGTGATATAGAAGTCGAATTTTACTTAATCCGTCGGTGTTATAACTGGTCCGTGACAATAAGGCGGGGAGGTTTTGACAGCCCGACACCGGAGTGAAACCAAATGGGCTAAGCCCATCATTTTTATCGAGCACACGTTCCTGAGCCTATGGGACTCTATGATGCCTTGCATATCCAATGCCACAAGAAGCCATATGCGAACCTGCGGTCCAATCTCCAGGGAACACGATCATTTCCTACAACTTGCGTAATTGCCTGGCAAATGGTTAAGAAGAAGAACAAGGGGAAGCGGCCTAGCCGCAATTAATGGAGACAGTGTGCTTCGGCGCCCGCTCGGGGGGCGGTTTTCCTACGATGGCTTGTCATTTTCTCTGCAAACGAAAAAATAATTATTGGACAGAAACACTACACTGGCTCAAACAATCTGATTACGAAATTTCAGAAGAAGTAACCAGAAAAACGTCTAGGCGAAGTGGTTAAGTCGAGATTTGAATTTGGAATCTATTAAGTTTCTAACGGAATAACTTTTGGTAGAATCAGCAGTTAGTCTAGTGGGAATTACAAGTTCAAAATTGTTGTGTCAGTGTTTAATAATTTCGAAATTTGCTTCGGCAGATATGCTTGATCATTAATAATTAATTAATTGTAACTGATAAAATAAAATAAACGAAAAAGCGATTGTTGTCGTACAATCGCATCCGCAGCCGTCACGCGTGCCAGAGAGAAGAGCAGGAGAGCCGAGAGCAGAGGGGCGGCAAAGATCGTGGGGGGGGGGGAGGGGTGACGTGAGAAATTGGGGAAAGCCTCCAGAAAAGGGAGTCAAAAAGATGGCCGACGAGAGAGAAAGCAACGTAGTAGGGTAGAGAGCCATCGGTGGACTTGCAGTCAACGACAGCGAAAGCAGCAAACTAAAGAAAGACAGATTTGTCATTTTGTGCGGTGAGCTGCACAGCCCGGGGACTGGCTGTAAAGTGAGTGAAGTACCGCAGCATTGCACGCTGGTCTGTTGGCGTGCGTGTGCGCCGGACTCCTTATTAAAAACTTTGTTTATGGAAGTTAATGATGATAAAAAAAAAAAAAAGGCATGGTTGCGTAGGTTGAGTTGTTGATGTTATGTTTATGGTATCCACCGCGTTTGGGTCAATCTTTCAGTTTTTTTTTTTTTAATTAAAATTATTATTTCAAAATTATATCTTACATTATCTCTTTTAATTAAATGATCCCTTTTTAGATGAAAAATTACAAAAAAAACAGAAAAAAAAAAACTTGTACATTTTGTACAATGCATCTTTTTAATCCAGTTATGTGGATGAGGCGTAATAGTTAATCATGGTTTATAATTTCCCAACCGTTATTTAATTTTTAGGTTTTGCCCTTGTTGTTTACCACACACACACACACACACACACACACACACACACACACACACACACACACATATATATTGATATGGTTACACTCATGCTCTTTTTTTTTTTTTTTTGTCATGTCGCTAGAAAATAACGGTTAGATGCCTAATACAATATCCCGTTGGTTCCTATTAATAAAAGTCTCGGCTAGTTTCACTAAAATTTAAGACTGCATAATAAAATTAAAATTTAAGATTTGACTGCAGACTTGTGCGTCTCAACCTAACTTGTAGACCTCATTGGCTCTATGTTCTATTGTCTGTACACTCATTCATACTGGCACGCGTGGCAACAACCGAAGGAACTAATTCGCAGGGGCCCCCTTATGCCTAATTATGTTCGTTCGGCTTCTTTCAACGAGCAATTTAGCCATGCATTAAAGTCCAACTTCATTTGACAACTTTTCTGTTTTTCTTCTTCGGTGGGTAAACTTCATTTCACGAATGACATACTTCATTAAGAGGGTATGGTAGCGTGCTCTAGGAATCTAGGACCTTTCTTAAATTAAGAAGTTGCTGTTTGAAAAACATGATTCTCCGTTATATTTATTTTCCTTAGCGACTTTCCCACCTCTCCTTTCAACCTCAACTTATTGCCGCTGTAGGATAAAGCTTAAACTTTTTATGGTGCTTTTTGTGATGCAACATGATGACAGGCTCCGAGAATATGCCCCAACAGGCAAATACAAACTACCGTTATATTTTTGCGATTATTCATAAAAGTATTATCCTCTTGCATTCAAGTTATTAAAGATTACAAAATTTTATATTTTTAAAATATAATATTTGTACATTCTTCATCTATAAATTTAAAATTTTTAATTAAATGTAAAGTTGTAAAGTGTCCTTTTGACGAGAACACTTGCATAAGTCACAACAATAATTCATTATTCAGTTCCACATGTCTAAATGAGATTTCTTTTTGGCCCCCTCTCCCTAATAATTGAGGCGTGCGTACCCTTCACTCGCGCGTTCCACAAATTGTGCTTAGAAAAGTAAGCGTCGTCTTTGCAGCCTAACTTAATATTTCATGGAAACGATTTGGTTGATTTTGTGTCGACGCTACCATTCTGATCGTCCGATCAGCTGACCATCATGGTTTGACGATTGGTTTAGACTACATCAAAAGCTATTCATGTCTGGAAACCCGTTTCATGTAGACGGAAGCCGGCCGTTTATGAATATCCGTAGTTAAAATTACTTCCCTAGCCTTCAAACTGTACATCATCGGTGAAACCGTAGACTAACCGGCCACCAGTACGTAAAGATATAGACCGAGCCAAAGACATCTAGATAACGGCTGTCTCCGGCGAGACTCCGGCTAAAGGAGGCGTCACGGCGGCGACTCAAAAGAGAGGCGCGGGCAGGTTGAGGTCAAACAAAAACGGCTTCTTCTCTTCCCCCATTAGCTCCGCTTTGCGCTCTTCACTGAAATCCACGTCCGCACTCACATCCTCCAGCTTGCAGCTCTTGTATTCCGTTCTCGTCGGCATCTCCGAGGAAGGCATTCCAGCCATCAGCTCACCAGAAAAGTAAACCGAGGATCTCCATAAGTTGGTGCCTCCACCGTCCGCCACAACAAGTTGCAGATGCGGCGGCGGCGGAGGAGGAAGAGGAGGAGAGGAGAAGGGGACCCGCATGAAGTTGGTCTTGGCCTTGGGGCCGCGGAAGAAGCGGGCAGCCTCGTCGTAAGCCAGCGCGGCCTCCTCGGCCGTGTCAAAAGTGCCCAGCCACCTCCGCGTCTTCTTCCAGGGGTCCCGGATCTCGGCGGCAAACCGCCCCCACGGCCGCTTCCGCACGCCCCTAAAACGCGCCTTCTTCACTTCTTCTTCGACCCCAAAAAGTTGAGGATCCGCTTCCTTCAGAGCCGCAGGTCCGGCGAGGGTCAAGCTGAGAGAATCGTCCTTGCGGAGGCGCAGTGCGTCCACTGCCATGGTCTGGCGGTACGGACACTCTGTAAAACAATTGTCGTTGTTTGTACAGCCGGCAGATAGAGGGGGAGGACTCCTAGGGCTTGTTTGGGGGAGTATATATAATGGAGGGGACAGCCTTGGTTAACGCCGACAGATTGAGATTTGCTTTTGTGGTTTTGCTTTTCGTTTTATTTATTATTATTATTATTTTAATTTTTATAATTCCACTTTTTGGCTTCGTGGCTTGACAAATTAATGAGGGGCGTTATTCGACTGTTTAAAACCTGCATTCAATGCCAATACGAAGCGTGCGTGTAGGGAAATGAAGTATTTGTTCTTACACGTGATCATCACGCGACTCGGCCTTTTTCTGGCACAAGGGATTGATTTTTCCTGTTACGAGATCTCCCTTTTTAGGCTCAATTAGTAAACGTGCGTTCGAGACGTACCCTTGATCTAATTATATATATGCGTGTGTGTGTGTGTATAATTAAGTAAAATTTTCACCGGTTTCTTACTCTATTGTCACTGAGTTCTTCTTCTTCTTCTTTTTTCAATTCCTAAAAGAGACCTATTTGAGTTGTAAGTCATGATAAATCTCTCCAAATCTCATAAATTCTTTCTGTTGCATTCAGTGAATAATTTGAATATGGCTGATAGATAATTACACACAAAAAAGAAAATGTTACGAGTGAACTTTAATTTTTTTATATTTGTGGAGGAGCGTCAAGAGATGAGATCCTCAGGATAACAGCCAATTTAAGGTTAAATAAATGAGCATTATTATGCAATATCTCACTAATGCTATAATTATACTCTAAAATTGAATTAGTAAAATACAGGGAAACGGTTGATAGAAAATGGGATTTTAATAAGAAGCCTGTTGGGAATGCAACTTGTGGTCCCAAAGTCTTCTGAGTGTCCGTCGTCAGTCAAGCGGGGGGGGGGCGCAGGATAGGCTTGGCGTGTAAAGTATGGGGAATCGCAGCCAGTAGCCTGTCTATTCTTATTGCCTATGTATGGCCTCTGTGCCTGCGCGACCTGAATCGGAGAATAATGGAGAGAACCCTCTTTATTTCGTGTCGATGCACTGGCCAGAAATGAGTATGGCTAGGCGAAAAGTGTCGCTGCCTTCTCTCAAAATTTGCACGGTTTTCTCCATTTATGGTTCCACCAAAAGGTCACGTCAATAAAGTTTTGGAATAAAAAGCATTTCTTGTGGTCTCGCTACTTTATACTTAAGATGTCAGTGGCCAACCGTCGACAGATCGGGCGCGTTGAGACCCAAAAGGTGGCAAACGAACGGAATCACGGTAGAGCGTATTATACTTTTCCGTCAAGGAGTTTTTTTCCAAGTCGCCCTCGCGATTTTGAATTTGCGAGTTAGACGATTTTTTTTTTTTGTGCCGTGAGGGCCCGTTTTGATGCCGAAGCCCCCCTAGGCGGGGTATGAAATCATGAGAAAAAAAAAATTACTTTCCTGCGACATTAGTTACATATTTCCAATTATTTAATTTATGATCATAATTAATAATATAAATACAGATGTGCGATAAACTAGTATAATAATATCAACTTGTCCACATATCTTGTAATGAATGCATTTTTCATAAGTTATTTTTGGTCTCGGTTTAAAAAGAAGTTAGTTAATATGTTGGAGTTGTAGGTTCTTTTTCGGTACATGTGAATTTTGAAAGGTACATTTTCTCCAAACTTGTCTGAGCAAGGGAGGAACTAATTGCATTTTCAAATCTCAAACTCAGCTGTGACCACATTCCCATATGCTTTTGTGGGGCCACGACAATCCTGTAGTTTCCTTAGAATGGTACAACCTTCAACCTTGTTCACCCAACCAGAACAATGTTTCGGCCACCATCGAGGACCTGTTTATCCAATGCATGCTATTCTCCAACAAGACCAACGTAGATTTGATTACTCAGCTATCAGAGTCCAAACGACTTCCATAACTGTTATGCATCCAGGAGCCAGTAAAAGAAATGTTAAAAATCAACTTTAAAATGGTTTATAGTGTATGGTGTTCCTAATTTTAGATGACGCCCGAGTCGCTGGCAAAGGGTGGGAATCCTTTTTCTTTTTCCCTTCTCCCTTTTCCCTCTTTTAGCTATTTATCCAAAAAAAGAAAAAAAAAAAGAAAAGAAAAGAAACCATTTAGCTGCATCATGTGGAGCTTTAAATCGAGTGATTCTTTGGGCCTTGGAGCCCTTGTTCCAGTGTATTTGGGCCCAGGATTGTCGATCGATTCCGGATACAAGAAGTACTAAACAGATTCCCTTTCGAAGGTCTTAAACTCAATTGTGACTTGAACTACCAATTTCTGAGTGGAATCTCCCAAGAATGATGAAGTTATGTACCATGGTTTTACTTTATCTGAGTTCATGCACCTCGGAAAAACACCTACTCAACGAAGAGGCGCTTCTTCGACCTTGGTGCCCCCAGGGCTCATACCGTACGTTTAATTTTAGATTTATCTTTGAGACAAATGGCGTGTTTGGGAATGTAATTACAATTTAAAAGCATACTTTTTTGAATTATATGTAGTTTTTTTAAATATTTGATAACTTGTTTTTTTTTTTTTTGTGAGAGTAGGTTATAATTTAAATTTGTATTTTAAAAATATAACATTTTAATATAATAAAAAAGTGCAAGAAATACACTAAAATTTAATAATTTTTGTTAATATATATGGTATAAA
The DNA here is from genome assembly GCA_020883675.1 of Bruguiera gymnorhiza. Taxonomy (NCBI): domain Eukaryota; kingdom Viridiplantae; phylum Streptophyta; class Magnoliopsida; order Malpighiales; family Rhizophoraceae; genus Bruguiera; species Bruguiera gymnorhiza. The sequence continues at coordinate 1,103,221 of JAIRCJ010001053.1, forward strand.
AAAGTATTTTTGTGATTGTTTTCTATTTTATTATATATTTTAAAAAAATATTACAAATCATTACCTTACAATTAATTATATTTCACTAATTATAAATTTCACCGCCGGTAGTTTGTCAATAGCAGTACCAAATATACTCATACTATCAACAAATGTTTTTCTGATCGAGAACTCTGAAAGATATAAACAAATGAACACCAGAGTGGTCCTCGTATCGAGCAACTCCATGTAACTAGAACATGAATACAAAAATATAATAAAGTATGGAAACCATCTTCACTTCATGGAGAAAAACGTTCCATTGTAGCCATGTTCAAAGTTAAATAATTTAAGGGAGAAAGTCCAGTAATCGAACAAGATAGAAGTTTTGCAACTCTATAGCGATAGTTCTCACGATGATTTGTATCATAACGAACCTAATAATTGCTCGCCAAAACGTGACTGTCGCTATCCACAAATTAATGCCAATTGCTGCACAAGAGTCAGGTTTTCAACTAAACACCAACCTCAAAAGTAATTTGATCTGTTCGCGTCCCTTTCTTTTAGTTATGCTCCATCTAAAGTTAAGGTTTTCTACGAAAAGTAGTTTAGTCTCTTTTGTTGTATTTTCCTGATGCTAGCTCGCTAATTAGACTGTGCCACTGGCTGATTTAACTAATAAAATGGAGAATAAACTCGTAAATCATGTGGTACAAATGCAGCTTTCTATCATCTAATAGACATGCTCTGCTTCGTTTCCATAAGGGCGTGCCCTTGGCCTACCATGGGTTGGTACCTTTTGTTCGCAAATAAACTCGGATGGAATGGAAACCTATCAATCCCCTGGGTTACCAAGATAGGGCGTACAGCTTACAGCAAACATCAAGCAACTATTTCTAGACCCATAATAGTTGACTCCTCGGAAATGAATTGCAAAAGGGTTCAGCCCCTCCACGCGGTTGATGAAAAGACAGGTAGCCTCGTGACACCAATTTAGTCACTGCTTACCTATGTGCGTGTGCCTAATATATGAATGCGATTGTACTTCATGATCCCAAAATGTCGATCATCAATTTTGATGACAAGCTCTCACAAGCCACAGAAAAGTCATAGATGATGATACTTCACATGACAATTAGTATCCAAGAAACTTCATAGGACACGGAAAACATTAGTAGCTATGTAGCATCAATACACGTTGAATCCACTGTTGAGCTTGATTCACATCTTAAACTTGAATTTGGAACTCGAAATATTAGAAACGAATATCATAAAACATTGAGTTTGTAATGTTTTCTTTCTCAGACACATGACAATATATGTTGCAGGTTGCTGTGCTCGTAAGATGTGTTCAACTTCAATGCCACTTTGATCGATAATTCGACATCCAAATGGCATTGGATTTTCATGATTTTTGGATCAATGTGTTCCTTTGTTAGGCTACTATCAAATGAGATGAAAATTTCCGGAATTAAGGCCAGGCATTGTTCTAAAATCCCAATAAACCGCAATAACATCAGGGCAAACCCTATCTTTGACCATTATGGCTTCAAACTGGAATTTCTCCCAAATTACGGAGTTTCAGATCAAGCGCAAGCACTCATTAGAAAGCTTACACAACGACCTACACAATGCAAAAAATCTCATTAAAATCCATCGTGCGCGGCTCAAGATATGCCCAAATGAATTGAGCTTAAAAGCACACCTAAACAACAAAGTTCCGCACCACGCCTCCGAGCATCCCCATCCATATCTCCAACTCATATCCCATTCTCAACCGTAGATGACGCCAACATCCAAGGGCCAATATTCAAACTTCGAGAGGCTAGCGATCCGCGTGCAAGGCCTTTCCACCAATCAGCGTTCGGATTTCGGATCAGCATCGCTGGAGCACTCGAGTATTTAAATCCCATCATTCCCGTCTTTCTTCTCACAGAAACCGAAAAAGGAAAATTACCAGTAAGCCGCCCCATTTCCTACCCCATCCATCCTTCTTTGTTTCTCTTCGATTCTCTTCGGTGTAAATTTGCATTTTTCTAATTATAACCACAGCCCCAGCTCGTAGATCTCGCTCTGTCGTGGTGTCCCGGGATGGCTACGGAGGAAACAATTGTAGCGGTGGAGGCGAATCCTGAACCGGCGTCTGCGGAGCTGGAGGAGGGTAAGCTGGCTGCCAAGGTCGCCAAGGGCACGAAGACAAAGGAGCCTAAAGCCAAGAAAGAAGCCGCCCTCAAGAAACCTCGAAGCCGTGGCCCCTCTGCCCATCCTCCGTACGAAGAGGTCTATTTTCCCTTTATTTATTTATTTATTTATTTATTTATTGTCGGTCTGAGATTCATATCTTGATTCCTTTTGTTTTGTGTTTTTTTTTTTTTGGCTTTGTTTTATTTCGTCGGTCGGATGGGCCAATTTGATTTATGTTTTGGTCATACGTTCTTGTCTCTGGTTGGATCTGATGAAGTCGTTTCTGCGTGACCGCAGATGATTAAAGATGCAATTGTGACGTTGAAGGAGAAGACGGGTTCGAGTCAGTACGCGATTACAAAGGTTCTTGAAGAGAAACACAAGCAGCTGCCACCAAACTTCAAGAAGTTGTTGCTTTTTCATTTGAAGAAGCTTGTGGCTGCCGGCAAGATTGTTAAGGTTAAAGGCTCGTTCAAGCTCCCTCCCAAGTCGTCGGCGCCTAAGCCTGCTGAACCTGCTCAGGTTAAGAGGAAGCCAGCGCCTAAAGGCAAGCCTAAGGCTTCTACTGATGCTAAGGCTCCAGCCAAGTCGACCAAGACAATGGCCAAGGCCCCAGCCAAGACCAAGGCTGCTGCTAAGCCTAAACCGAAGCCGAAGGCTTCCACAAAGCCTAAACCTGCTCCCAAGCCCAAGGCAAAAGCTGCTCCTGCAAAGCCGAAGGCCGGAACAAAGACCAAGGCTGCTCCAGCTAGGTCGAAGGCTGAGGAGAGGCCAGCTAAGGCGGCGAGGACCTCTGCAAGAACGTCTCCCGGGAAGAAAGCGGCGGCGGCGGCTTCCAAGGCTGCCCCCAAGAAGGCAGCGGCTCCCAAGGCTGCTCCTAAGAGCGCGAAGAAGGCTCCGACAAAGAGTGTGAAGCCTAAGACCGTAAGAGCGCCGGCGAAGAAGGCCACAGCTAAGAGGGGGAAGAAGTGATCGACACGGGGACAGAAAGAGTGTAGCTTTTATAGGGGTAGTTCTGTAAATTTTGTTGTCTTGAACGGGCTTGTAGGTGCGTGTAAGCCCTTCGGCTTTGGATATATAGGACATCAGAATAGTCAGATCATATTTCTTTATTCTCTTTAAGTTTTAATTTATTTTTATTTTATTCGAATTTTCTTTGTTACGGATTCGACATAGTATTAAGACGTAATGTTCCTGTTGTTCGGTGAAACTGTGGTATGAATTTAAAGCTGTTGTTTATTGTCATCTTTCTGTTCTGAGTGTTGATTGTGGAATCGTCTGGTCGATTCTGCGATCGTCCTTGGAAGCAAGAGCCAAGAGCCGAGTCCGCGTTGCATTGATAGAATAGAAGATTGGTTCTAGGACGTTGCTCGTCGATGCTGAGAGCAATCAGCGTCTCTGAAGTGTGAGGAAAAGCTAGGGTTTCGAATTCTCTCCTTCCAAATTGAAAATTAGTGGCTGCAATTCAGCATGGCGGTACGTTACACCTATGTCCCTCTGATGAGGGGTGGCTGGTGCCTCTTGCTTTTTCCTGATTGAATGAAGAAAATACAATCCTGGGAGAAACTTGCATTTGCCTGGCCACCATGAACTTCATGGCTCGCAATTGCACAATTGACTATCATTCTGAGATTACAGTGTTCTACCCTCTGTGCTTTATTTTCCTCTTCAGAAGCTTTATACATCTACCAGATATTGCTAATTGTATTCTTCAAAATTTTAGTCTAAAACCCCTTTGAATTTGTTTATGAAAAGAATACTAAGACGAAATAAAGCCTTGGTGAGCATCTCATGTTTTTCCCGTTGCTTGGTTTTGTTCTACCAATTGGTTCCAATATTGAAAATGTAATAAACTCCAGCCTCTCAAAGCGTCCTTTTGTACAGAGTTTGTTAATAAAACTCTAAATAACTCGGGGAGAAGGATACACAGAGAGAAATTGTTACATATAACATCTTTCATACTCCACCACAACCTAGGTGAAATATTCCTTCAATGGACCTCCATCTTTTGGTACATCAATCTCACCAAGCTGGGAATTCATCTCGCTAGATTCTGAACTTGTCATTTCAATGTTTCTACTTTCTGGATGGAATACTTCAGCTCTTTTTGGATGTTCAGCCTTGATGGTGATAGTACAATGTCTTTCCAAATTGAACCAGCTGAGCAAGCTGGGTTTGGGAAACTGTAAAGTTCATAGATTGACTCTGCTTCCTCGTTCAGACTGCCCACCCTTTTTAGACAGTCTATTTCATCTGGATCAACCAGCAGATTCTTGTCTCTGTCTTTCCATCCTATCAGCTTCACAACCATTAAAGTGTTAGTATAAGACAAATTTTCAACCACAGCCAGATGAAACATTTTGATTACAGTTCTTAATCTGAAGAATTAGCTGTTTCTAGGATTGTCTTCTTATTGTGATTATATTTTCTTTTATGGTTGTTTCTATTAGATATAGGTAATACTGTGGCTTGAATATGCGGAGATGGAAGTAAACGTGAACAAGGCATGATAGTTGATAAATGTGGACTGCCTCAGCACTTTTTTACCCTGTATCTATTAGGGCACAGAAGCTGGAGGCTTCTGAGATTTGAACCATGCAACTATCAATGGAAAAAAAAAAAATTGAGCTGCACATTAACTTGGTTGGTTAAAGTCAACTTCACCCTAACTTTGACTGCACAATCCTTGTGCATTTGTGCATTATGTTCTACTTGAATTGTCTAGATTAAGGCTTAAAGAAGCCAGAAAAGATTGAAGTTAGAAAAGAGAGAATTTGTGTACCTTGGGGGGACCATCCAAAGCATTGGTGCTATACAGCCTGGCATTATCAACCAGTTGACAGTAGCTAAGAAATGCATTTGCAAATCTCTTGTGGGATTTCAATTGTGATTTCACCCTTACAGCTCTTCTACACATTATAGCTCTCCTGTTAAAATTGAAAATTCCCCATATCGTAGTCATTATCCAGGGAACCTATTGATGATGTTGACAACCAAAAGCATAAGAATGCTACATGATAGTAATCTGTTACATACCTTATTCCTCTTACAACAGCTAAGTAGGCCTCACAAACAACTCCAACCAGCTCTATCCTGTATGGTTTTCTCTTTTTGCTTCCTTCTTGTAGTGGCTGTTCTTCATCAATTTGCTCCCAGTAGGTCTCAGTTACGGATCCATCTTTAGCTACTCTGTAACCAGCTCCCATGCGATAACGTCGGCGGTGGACATTTCTGGCCATCGTTATCGTCTGCACAACAAATGGTGCCCAGGAGAGTGTGCCATCCATAATCACATCACGTCCTTCATTCAGTGCTGTCACCAATAGAGAAGATGCCGCATCTGTAGATGATTGGTGTACCTGTTTGAAAAATTTTTTGTGATCTTTGACTCTTAGGAGAAGTTGTAAACACTGGCATGATGGAAGAAGCATGTAAACTTTTCATAAAGTTGTTAATGCACCCTGGGCACATATGCACCGATGTCAACATAAATATACAGGCACCTATTGTGTGAATTATCAAAATATCTGATAATTGTGTTTTTTCACGAGAAAGGAAAATGTTGGTGGACACATTAAATAGAGTTTTTGAGGAGATGTTGGCTCCCAACAATACTGGGATGCAGGGGAGCAACATTTGAAGGACCATATTGAGCAGCAGATGGTTAAAAGATCCTGAAATCTATGAAAGCTTATGAAGCTCATATATAGAGAGATATTCAGTCTTACGGAAGAAAGAACAGTTCCTTCAGACTAAATGTCTGCATCCAATATTTTTGTCTTTCCAATTTATAATCAATTTCTAATGCAAATTTCACCTTTCTTGTTTTTTTTTTTTTTCCTCCAGGTTTTTTCTTCTCCAAATAAATGGAAATATGCTTGATTCACCAAATATTTTATTCTCATATGTCCCTGCTGGTTTTGGCCCTATTGACAGAAATATTCTGAACAAGGTGCTATGGCATCTGTGGAACCTTTGAAGGGGGCAGCAAACCTATCCAGCTTGACAAACCCTAAAGACATTCAGGACTCATTTTTGTTCTCAGGCTAGTTTGAACAGGGACAAAGATAAGAAATGAGCATTTAACTAGATAGAAGTCAAGCTTATTATGATATCTGTCGTGGTAAAATAATTATGTCAAGGCAAGTCAAATGGCGGCTGTAGTGTAAACGCAGGTTTAAGTGAAAGTTACAGCCCATGAATTGTGTCCGTGAATTTGGTGGACCCGTCTTGGTTGAATTTTATTGCGTATGAATTGCAAAGGAAATTATTGTTTATCTCAGCAATTTTTATGACTTAAGGATAGGAGAGTTCAAGTTCTGGAGAATTTCTAAAAGATCTACCTTGTGTGACTTTATAGTACTCTCTGCTCTCCACCTGCTGGGTCTGCTGACCTCAATTTATACATTTTAAGCTCATCCATTTCTTGTCCTGCTTATCATATTCTTCTCCTTCTATGTATGTTGGCATGTGTACCAACCCTGTCATTATTACCAGTTGGAGGGCGGGGGGAGGGGGGTAAGGGGGTAGGAGGAGGAGGGAGGATCTCATTATCTCACCAGTTCAGCTGTTTGGATCAAGTCAACATGTCCTCTGGAGCTAAGGGCTCTGTAGATGACATCTGATTCTTTGAAAGCATCTGCTTCAATAACCACTGCATTTCCTCCTGCTCCTGCCCAAAATGGGCTGTTTGCCATTCATTAGAAAGGGAAAAATGTTAGCCCATCTGTGCAAGTTAATGGGAAAGAAACGGAAGACTCGTTACTTTTTTTTATCTCCTTATGTATTTATTTCTTTTCCTGAATTAGCAAATAGGCTGCTTTGGAGATAAATATGCTGCAAACTGCCAACTTGATGCTTAAAGTTATTCAACTTTTCTTACTCTTTCATGATGTCCTTGAGCACAGTGCTTTTCCCAGCTCCAATCCCTCCACCCATGAAAAGAAGGACAGGACTTCTGTCGCTATGTGCCACTGGTGCCATCACCTCTGTACATTGTGAGTCATCATTTGCTGCAATTCCCATTGCTCTCATTTCTTCCACCAATGTGTTGAACACTCTAGCAACCTTCAGGTTTTTCGTCACTCTCTCGAATCTCTGTTCCCTAAATTGGAAAAGAAAAGAGGAAAAAAATGGCAACTCAGGTAGTTCTCTTCCATATGGTATAGCTGGTCTAAATAATGCCAAGCATAATCACTCAAATTGTGCTTATATCCTTTCTTTAAGCTTAACTTGGTAGCACAGATATACCATAAGAATGAATGCAATGAGCAGACAAGAGTTCATATTATGTTCTGTTCATGTTAATTCTCCAATTGCTTTGTCTTCTTGTGTTTGGCCATAAATAATTGCCATAGTCGTATTGGAATGGCTGCATTGTGTCATAATGATAATACTATGCACCTAGTTGCTGTCATGACAATGCGTTTGAACTTCCCCTTAGGCTCTGCGTCGGTGCTCAACACCTGAAATTAGATCGGGAAATACAAATCAAAACACAGTACATGAGACTTGCATGCCTAATTGTAAATTTTGGCATTTGTTAAACAAGTTCTCATTCCACACAGAAACAGAAATAAGATCTGCTTATTAACATGCAACTTGATTTTTTGATACCTCGGTAATCAGCAGATCAGCATGGCTCCAATGGAATGCAAAGTAACTAAGAATACACCTCTCAAACTCCTCCAGAAGCTTTACAAAGAGGGAGTCTGCGTCAGGTTCATCAGCGAAGTATGAGTAGATGTCTTCCTCAAACCCTTCACTTTTTCGAACATATTCAGCCGCTAACTTGCACAGCTGTGGACATTTTCTCTTGTCTGCAAAGCCCATTTGCCTTGCTGCATTCAAGAACGAGGAAGTGATTATAGATTGGAAGGATGGTAAATGCTCCCGCGACATAAATTTTTCTGGAATTGTTCGTTTGTAAATGTTTATTACTGTTCATTGAAGAAAAGGACAATTAAGAGGCAAAACAAATACAAAGGGAGACACCGGTTCCCGGCCAAATGGGGTGTGGAAGAATACATTACCTACATAGTGGGGGAACCTCTCGAGCTTTTCAGCACGGCCTGCCTTTGATGGTCTCAGTCGAGGGATGATCTTCCGATCCCTTACCTTCCGGAGATGGTAATGCGCGGCTGCTGCAATGAGCAAGCCAATCGAGGAGGCTACAAAGATCTGTTTGAAGGTTGGCTTGCTGCTATGATCTGAAGAAGTTTGAGAAGAAGAGAAGCGAAGCTTCAAGGAAAAATGGATCACTGCAGCCAAAAAGAAGGTCAACAAGAACAGGCCGATCAGCTTCGTCCCCTGATCCTTACCTTTCTGCATCTCTCAGAATTCCAGGAATGAGAATCCTCCGTTTGATTGTGGATATTGTGAGGATAGAAAGTCAAACTTTGCCTGCCCCTCATACTCGTTTTCGGGCGCCAACTACAGCCACAGACGGGTGCATGCCTTTACCATCTTACGACAGCTGAGGAATGACACGTAGAGGCTAATTGACCTCTGCTTGTCGCAGGGGGTACCGAAGCGCACCGATTGCACGTTGTTTTGCACATTTTCTAAAATTTCAGTCTCACAATTTGCTGTCTAGTTCTTGACGTTAGTCTTGCTCCCATTAGATCTAAAATTGTATTAGTTTTGTTGCAATAATTTTGTTTTTAGAAGATCGAAATTATGTGCTTCAAAAGTAATTATTGCACTACTTTGATTATCATCGTGCACACTACAGAATAGGAGCAATAGATGCAGCGGATCACAGGCCTTTTTAAACGTATGTATAATAAATTATAATTCTGGGATCCATGGCGTAAATCAAAATTTTGTGACCCAATGGGCCCTTGAAGGCCTTAGATAATGGCGACAACATCCCCAGAACTGAAGTAACCGGTTACGTACTTGGGTTCCCAGATCCCAATAGATGTCCTGGTCGTTAGGGCAACTTATTCGGGGCCCGTTATCGCCTCCTGAGTCCGGTCCAACAGAATGATCCGTGTTAATACCTATAATAGAATAGTAGTGTAGGAATTTGTGCTGCTGACTCCGCTATACTCAAAAAAGATCTTGTTACATTGTTGTCCAATGGAGCCTTGGAAAAGTCCTTGTTAAATGGTACGACGGGCGAACCGCCAATTCGACTCTTGGCATGACCGTATGATTTGGACAGAGGTGATTTTTAAGGAAAGCCGCTGCAAGAAAGATAGCATGGCAATTTCAATTTTCAGCCTGTGATGCATCCTGTACTTGGATATCTATCGCATGTCCGTCCCGGCCCCCATTAGCCTTTCAAACTTGCATTGCTCTGTCCAATTCAGTTGCACTTGATGGTAAAGGAAGAAAAAGTGGTCAAGAATAGCCACCATTAAAAAAAAAAAAAAAAACATAATGTTTCGGAATCTTACGCTAGAGGAAACTGCCGAATGTGTTTTCCAGGCTTCCCTGTTCGGTTGCAAAAATGCAAAAATGATGGGGTGGAAATGGAAAGTTGATGGTGAAATAAAGAATTGATTCCAAGTTCCAATTCAGAACGCCTTTTGTACTTCTTGATTGAATTTACCGACAAAAGGAGACGGACAAAGTCTTCAAGAGAATCTCTGCCTAACCTGCTTGGCTGGCCTAACGAAGACTCCATCCATTTTCCCACTTCTTTCTTTTTTTTTTTTTTTCTTTTTTCTCCAATGAATTTCGCATCCTAATCATTCATAGACTTTTCCTTTTCCTTATCAAGATTTAAAGGTATTCTCCATATGACCCAGAAAATGGCATGTAAAAATTATTCAGATACTCAACAATAATTCATAGGACCTACATTGCAGAGGAATTTGTCCCCTGCCTTTGTCCAATGTTGGGTTATCTATTTACATTCTTTAAAATAAAAAAAAAAATGTTGGGTTATCTATGTACCCCAAATCTCCCCCCCCCCTAAAAAAAAATGCTGGGGTTGATCTGCTGATTTAAATTTAGTAATTGATAATTTGAGATTTGGGCATTAGAAGATTTAGAGGCAGAAAGATCCGTGGTTGCTCGAGAATAAAATTTGAAATCCTGACAAGATGAGGAAAAGTATGAACAGAACCAATGTTTCAGTGCTCTGGAAGTTACGTCAGAGGGGGTGAGACCACATGACATTTGTCACTTTTCTCCATCAGTTATAGACAAAGTAATATTCTGTGAAAAAGCTCCAACCAAATCTGTATTTTCCAATGTTTTTAATTTTCATTTTTGTAGTATATAAAAAGAATTTCCACCTCCTCATTTGGCGCTCTCGGTGTCTTGTTTTAACAACCTTGGTCAAACAACAATAACATATTGATTATATTCAATGCTGGAAAGATGCGTGTTTTTGGCTCAATCTTCCTTCTGTCAACCCACACGAAACTGCTCGCTCATAAAGTATGCCTGAAAGTCTCAGGAAGTGCATGACAACCCGCTGGACACGTAATTGACGGTCGATTGGAGGAAAAAATAAATTAAAAAAAAAAAACACTTATCCAAGATGAGTAATAAATTTAATTTATTATAGGATATAAAGTTATAAGCAAGTTATATTAAACAAAAATAATTAAAATAAAAATCATAATATTAAAGTAAGAAGAATATCATTAATTTTTTTAAAAATTTTTGTTTAGTAGATTCGTGTAATTTAATCGGAAAAAAAATATTGGGAGAATAATAGTGTTACTTTTGGATGAATGAGGTACTTAGCGTCGAATTTCATGTTGGATTTTAACTGGTTGCGGAGCCAGATCTAGAATCTTAGAAGATTAGTCACGCACGCTATTTGCATGATTGTTGTTCTTTTGTAAACCGCGGTACGTTCTCTTTCCTATCAGTCTAATGATGATTGATTAAACTTTTAATCAAAACAAGTGGAAAAAGAAAAAGAAAAGAAAGCCAGATTCAAGCCATTGAATTAGCTGCGATGTTGTTGTTGACCCAAACATAAACTCTCTCTCTCTCTCTCTCTCTCTCTCGAATGGATTTTCTTTTCGCGTTCGTCATTTGTCGTTAATTCTAGTTTTAATTAAAAACCATGGTAATTAATTGAGTCAAAAAAAAAAGAAAAAAAGGTAAAAAGGTTGTAGAATTTCATGGTACGTCCCAATACCAATTTTCACTTTAAAAGTTAAGTGCAAGTTAGGTGCTTTGTGTCTTGACCTATATTGACTCGCATTAAAAATTTCCACGTTATAAACGATCATGATTGACTTATTGGTTCTTTGTAGTAAAATTAAAACAAAAAAAAAAAAGAAAAGAAAAAAACAGAGAGAGTGAGAGGTTAAGCATACGTTAATTAGCTTTGCCATCTATTAAGAAGGAAAATAAAAAAAAAAAACGCAACTATTCAACTTAATTACCAAACTAATTGTGATTAGTAGCAGTGCATGAAAGGAAAAAGGAGGAGGAGGATTTTTCTTGTTTGGCAACCCAGATTCCCAACCTCAGGTCCTCGGTCGCCACTTTCAACCTTCGATCTGTCTTCCCCGAAGGGCGTCCACGTTGGACTCCGATTTTAACAACTCTCGCTTCCAACGTGGGAGTCACAGAGAAGAATAGACACTCATATCATATCATGTCTGCCCGTTCATCGCTTATAACGCCCTGTTCACTTTAAGCTCCCCGTACTTTTTTTTTTTGTTTTTATTATTTTTTTTTCTGAGCATTTAGTGGTCCTAATCGTAAATATACAGCTAATTACTCCAGAAGAATTATACTGATAATAAATTCAAAATATTTATTAAAATATATAATTAATTATGATAATCATAAATACAAATACAAACATATCAAAGTATTTATTATATTTATTGTAAATAAATTTTATTTATTATAAAATATAAAATTAGGAATAAATTATAGTAAAAAATTAAAAAAATTATCATAAAATAAATAAATGTGTGTGTGTGTGCGCGCGCGCGCGCGAGAGAGAGAGAGAAAGAGAGAGGGCTGCTTACCTAATTCTTTGACTAGCCTGTAATGATAATCCACGCATAGAACCGCGAGGCGGGGAGCTAATGCAATTCACCAATGTACGAGCAACCTCCAGCAGATACGAGCCACCAGAAATTTATGAGCTGCACATGTAAATCTGATATATTTTATTATGGCTGCTATAGTTTTAGACCGACTTGAATTCATGTCTGGCCCCACCTCGTGAGCGTCGTTTGGCAATTGACAAAGCAGATGCTATAATGGTCCTCAAGAGAAGAGAGAACTGGGAAACTCAGTCAACTGGGATCATAATGTCTTGGAGCATAATCCAAACAGAAGACAAAAGAAGACTGAATATTACAGTTGTGATGCTCTCATTAACATAACTATTTCGGTGAAATAAATTGATTGTCAGAGAGAAACGGAGATGTGAGAGATTGAGAATGAAAATCATACATACTTACTTTCACTCCCTGTGTCGGCTACCTGCCCATGTCATGTATTATCAGAACTTCACCTGTTGCATGTATCCCTTTCTACTTCCGATCGCCGATCAATTTTCATAAGAAAATGGGTTTGAGAAGAGTTCAACAATATTCACCGAGACAATCCCTTTGAGATCTCTCGTCAAATAATAAAAGTTTACAGTACTAAAAAGAACCAACCTTCCTCGTGCCTCTAGGCCATGTGATGTGAGAATAATAATTGATCATGATCGAAGGAGAGTATTATTGGAGAACTTCCATCAACATTCATTGATGGCGCGTGATCAATACAATTATAAGATTTGATCATCACCATCGTCATGGGATTGAAATTCCCGAACTTCACCTGTAAACGCCGATCAATCGAAGCCTCAGAGGTTAGTTGGGGGGAATGAAGCCTGGTCCGAAATCATTCAGTAGATAATCTGTGATGTGCCTGACTTCATGAATGACATCGAACCAGACAACCTTCCCCTCAACTGTTGATAGTTTAATACACGATACACAGAGAGGCGAAAGAAAGAGTTAAAAGAGGGGGAGAGAAATCGAGAGGGAAGGAATACACCACCAGTACATGGATTTTTTTTTTTTTTTGGATTTAGCCCTGCGTTATTATTCTTCTTCTTCTTTAAAGGGGTCCTTAAATATATCCATAGGAACGAGAGAGAAAAATATTCTTGCTTTCGAATCACGTGACATATGAATCCACTTTCTACACTAACCCCTACCTCTGCTTTTCACACACGGCCTATTTCTCCCTGTAAAAAAATAAATAAATAAATAAATAAATAAAAGTTCCAATAGACATCCAGTGTCCTAAATTAATTAAATGTATTTCTGCGTTGAACGAGGATGCAACTTTTCTGGGATCTGATAATCAAATTAATCCGTTTATAAAATTACAAATGTGTCGTATGAAATTCTGCTACATTGATGGTGATCGAGGAGGTCTATCTAATAAATATAGAAGGGACGCATGCCTTCCCGTTTCAGACCGTAACTAAATATGGGACTTTATTTTTCCAGGTTTTTATCTGAGAGGAATAGATTGTTTTGAGCCCATTCTGTCAAGGAAAGGATATTTCTTTTGCTTGCCACTATGGTAAAGGCAATTTTGAAGGCGGAGAACCCTCATCAATGGTGGCATATACGATGCCAAGCTTAAATACCAAGCTTCAAAAAGATAATCAGCCTGCAGAACCAAAAGAGAAGTGGAAAAGTCATAGGCCGTGCTTAACGGCTTTACAAAAATCGCCCCGTTAAGTCCTATCTGAAATATTTAATTTATTTTATTGGCCGGGAGGATTATTTTTCCACTAAATTCTGCAGTCAATGTCAACAATTACAACCAAAAAAATTAAAAAAATTGTTGACGACTTTAAGAGAATCGTGCAGCCCCAAATATTTCAAACTAGTAAAGCTGCTTTTTATAAAGTGAGAAAAGGTCGCCTCGTTGTTTCAACCGACATCTTCCGCTTGTTGTATGTAAAGCAGAAAAAAGTAGTCTATTATTAACCAGGACAGAGTATTTTGAATTATCGAACCTTCCGACAATGGAAAAAATGCAGAACGAGAAATATTACGATCATTATTTAACATATATAATCTTAATAGAATAAAATAACAAGAAAAAATTCATATAACTGGCTCTACTTGTACATTTGGGATCAATGTTCTGTTTTTATTATTGTAGTTAGCATAGAAATCATAAGACGTTAACTTTTAATTGTGGTATTAACATTGACGCGGGCATCACACGGAGGGAGTTATTAATATCAGGATCATTTCACTGAACAATAGTTTTTGGTAAGCCTTTAGAAATTGGCACGTGTGCATTTTCTTCCTAGGTCCAAATACCCAGGATCCAAGAAAAAAGCATTATTCTCTCTGCTAATGGTGTAATTTCCACGAGTGTTTAGAAACATATAGAAGGGGACAGATGCCACTAGACATCATTTATGTCCAACTTCGGGACTTGGATTTAACATTGTGGATGATAGCAAAGCCAGACAAGTTACTAACAATTATGAGATCCAGCTAATGAACTCTGTATTATTGTCACGTTCTTTTGTACACTGCCCCTAGTTCCGCTGTAAAATTCAGCGTCACCAAAAGTTCAAAAGATACACAATAATTGTATTTGTTATTGAGATTTGAGACTCAATCCAGACAAGCGATTCCTGGCCCAGAAATCTATATGCCTATACAATCTGTAAAGACAACTTGCACAAGACGTAGACTTGTCAAAGAAAATGCGGAGTCAAAAAAGCCCTTTTGGGTCCCCTCTGTTTTGAAATCGACTCTCACCCGTCAATTAGACGAAAAAGCAAATAATCACTTGGCTCTGTGCAGATTGAATTTACACTATTTCTGCAACATAAAAGACAGCACCTTTTCCATTTACGTATCAGTTTCTACATTTCTACCGTACGTTGTGTCACCTCAAAGGATGATGCCATTATCGTTTTCATATAATTGAGGACAGACGTAGCCCTTGGAGTAGAGTAGGCACCGTCCCCTTTGAGTTTTGTGGGGTTTCTTACAGTTAGGCCAATAATTTACATCGGTGATAAAGTTTGGGAATTGTTAATTATAGGCAGGTTTTGATTACGTACATGTAAAAATCATTATCTTTGCTGCCTAACATAATGGTTGTTCGTGCATGGGGCAAAAATCTCCCCGTAGATATCAATTCCCGTTAAGTTTACACGAGTAGTGATAGTCTTAAGAGTCATGAGCCCATTTAAAATTAATTAGACTTCTACTAATTTTGATCATATAATCTCTTTTTTCTTTTTTCTTTTTTTTTTTAATTCATTGGAAAGAATCATATAGTTATCTCCTTTATATTATCATTTAAAAGCTTAATTTGACAGGATGCCTAACTTCAGTTTTAGCATTAGAATACCCATAATCCCTTTAGATTGGATTCTTCTGTGTTTGGTTTGTGTTTCACAACTGGAGACATCATCATCAAAGGAGCTTTTGTCAAATATTATAGGTAATGCGCTTTTCTAACAGAGGCGAAGTCTCACGTGGTTAGCTTTGAATCTAACTAGAAAATGTTGGGTATCCATTAAAAAATTGAAATAAAATATGCATAATCCAATATTTGCAGCTGCAAACAATGAAACAGCAGCAAGTTTCTGACTCGCACGTTCCTTTCCCACGTCGCAAGTTCGGTCAGGATTTCTATTTGTTTGGCCGGTGGGAGGTGGAAAATATTTGCAATTGTGCCTTTAATTCTCGCCTACGCACATTTTCCTTTTCACAGGTTAACGTTTTTTTTTTTTTTTTTAAATCTCATTTAATTCATTTTCAACCCCCAAACTGACCATCAGAGTCGGATGTATAATAGGATGAAACTTCCGCATATTTCTTTTTTCTTGGCCTTTGCACCGACGGTATAAAAACAATCACTAACGCTTCCATTTATTATTATTATTATTATTTTTTTTTTTTTTTGGTACTAAAATTGGGAATGTCAAAAGGACAATGGACGATGATCATCGTTAGTCGCCAAAGCAAACTGGCAAATACTTGCGCCAATCTCGAACGGCCTTTGTTTTGAACGTTTGAAGGACAAAAGGGTAAATATGAAAAACTACAACCGCCCTTACTTTCAATACTGAAGGACAGAACGGTAAAATAGAAAAACTTTCCCGGAACCGCATAGAATTTGAAGGACAAAAAGGTAAATATGAAAACCTCTGCCCTCGCTCCGCCTATAAATATGAACAACTAGCCGTTTCTTCTTCTCGTCAAGAATTGTCGCTTTCGCGGTAATTACGTCTTTGGGCCTTCAAAAATTCCGCCGTGGATGCCGCCCGCCTCCTGCTTGCCCGCCGCCGAATATTCCATCCAAAAATCGATCTCTGTACGCGCTAAATGGAAAAATTCAGTCAAGATTCTTTTCAATTTTCAATGTTACCTTCCATTTTTCCGGCTTGTTTTTGCATTTGCCCATTGTAGAAAACTGATTAAAAACTCGATCCACTCTGTTTCTTGAAATCTCCGACCACACTAGGGTTTCAATTTGTAGCCTCTGCGCATGCATCTGGACGTTCAAGAATGGCAATCGCTTCTATGCGTTGTTGGACATCCAAATTGCAACCACAATGCGGTTGAGTCGGTTTAACTGCAGATTGCTGGCTTCCTCTAATGTTGTGGGGATCGGGTGTGAGCGAGCGGATGTGCGTAAAGCAATTGAAACGATAGCAAACTATTTGTGTGTTGAAATTTAAATTGTAAGTATGAATGGTATAATTAAAAAATTTTATATTTAAATTTTTTTTAAAAAAAGTGACTAATATATATATATAATTATAAATATGATATTTTAAAAATTTAAATTAAAATATAATATTTAATATTTTTTTAAAGAATTTGATAAGCTGTCATGTCACATCACAGTTATAAATATAAAATGGACTGCAGCGGTTCAAGCCGATACTGGGGTCTAGGCAAGGGGCTTATGTCTTCAGTATTATTGCAGGCTTTTGATGAGTGGACGTATCATTCATTTTCAACTGTGAATGACTTAACTGGCCCACTCAGTATTAGCGTAGCGGCTAACAACCAGCACGATGCTTCAAATCAATTGCATGGCATGTTAACTCAAATTGGACACATCTCAGACCAAATTCCTTGTATCAGGCCCACCAACACAATTGCCCCATATGGTATCAGGTGCTGCATACATCGCAAAGCCGCAATCCCCTTCTATGGGTGCTGCTCTTGAACTCGACTCATCGAGTTGGAAACTTCAAGCCGCGTTATAATTAATTTCTTCTTCCCGCTTGCCCTTGTGAAGTTATAGCATGCAAAACTTATAGATGGATGAACTGTTGGTGATTTATTTGCTTGATGTCATGGTAATGGAATTAATAACTCTGTCCAAAAGACCCCCTTTTTTTTGTTTTTTTTGTTTTTGTATTAATGCATTGGTAAGTAGAAATTTTTGATGCCACATGCAAAAGCTGAATGCTCAATCAAATCAGAACGTGCCCCCAAAAAGAAAAACCAGAGAAAGTAACAAACAGGAATTTGAAAGTACAAAAAAGAAAAAGAAAAGGAACGAGACAGAAACATTCACTTTCTTTCTCTTGATGTGCTGCAGCTGTTTCTCAGCAACCGAAAACCTAAACGATATCACTTTTCCGCCAAAGAGAGATGGTAAAGGAAACAGAATCTCCACTCGAGCGATCAAGATTTAACGGAAACTGCAAAAATAGAGGCCGAAAGAGAACAGAACAACAAGACAGCAATCGAAAGGAACCTAGGTGAATAAACATTAGGGTTTTAGATCTTTAATATAGAGACGAAGAAAGCAAGAAAAAAGAGTTAAAAATTAAACGGATAAATAAAATCATGAGGCTCAAGCGTTGCACTCATGTCACTTCAACGGGCTTTTCTTTTGCCAAGTTTGCAGTGCAAGTTGATACTTGCAATTTCAAAAATTCCACATCGTGCAATCTTTTTTGTTCATGCATATTACAGACCTCGCATCATAATAACACAATGAAAATGCATTATACCCTACCTCCTCTAGATGTGTTCATGCTGCAGCAACGCAGAAAATAGAACACATTTACAAGAATCTTAAGAGGCTTTGCAAAAAATGGAAAGCTCTCCGGCCTGCTAAATCAGGCAAATCATCAATTGGTACTCAGTAAGAAAGACCAGGAAAAAAAAATAAAGGGCAACTTTTGTCTGAGGCAATCTTTTCCCATATAGTATCTCATCCTTATTCTGCAGAATCAAACTCGAGGTATGCCAAGTGTCCAAAACCAGGTCTCATTCATGGCAGTTGCATTGCACCACACCAAAGCCATGAAAAGCAAATTGTGCCTCTAAATTCAAGTTCTCTAATAACCTGTTTAAGATGTCTGTCTTGACACCACTTTTCCCTGGAACAGCACAGACTCCAGATGAGGCAGCAATTCAGAGACCACCTTCTTCACAGCAACATGATTCAGCCGACTATCATTTCTATTTATGCTCATTTGTGACAGGAATGTTATTTCCTGATTATCCAAATCTTTCATTAGCAGTTCATGCCAAAATTCATCGTCCTTGTTAATATTTGATGCTCTCAGTAGTTCTACCACTTGATCCAAGGTTGCTACATTACGACCAGCACCACAGCCCATAGCAGTTGCCGCACCCACTGCATTTGCAATTGCTAATGTATTCACCGAAGGCATGTTATGGATAAAACCAAATGCAACAGCAGCCACAAAACTATCTCCACAACCAACAGTGTCAATGACATTCACCTGATCATGTTTTAGGACAGAAATTGGAATCATATCAACTATCTCTCACAGTAGAGCAGTCAGACAGAGTTGAACAAACAGAAGAGTTCACCCATGAATATAACCAAGGAAAGGAGGTAACAAAAAAGAGAAAAAATGAAATGCAGGTACTAAATGTGATGCTCTAGAGTATGCCACACAGAGATAGATCTTGGTATCATCTGATGGTTCTCAGTAGATTGTTTTGCAGTAGCCATGCATTACACTTCTTCCCAGGGATTTTAAAGGATAATGTAAATCTTATATCCTTTTCTTGAGCTCTACATTTGCTTTTGTAAGAGTTCTGTGAGCAAAGGGCTTTGGCATTGTCAAGCAAGTGGCATTTGCAGTCATAATTCAGGTTATCATGGAGTGTGCCCAAATAGGAAATAGCCATCCTCATAAACAGACCGAGACCAAAAACTAAACCATCACATTGGTGAATAAAGAAGCAAAAATTTGGGAATGTTTAGCTTGATGCAGGTCTGAAAGGTTTAAAATGTATCATACCTTGAATGCAGGTGCACAAGATATACTTGTCATTGTGACCAGAATTGAACCACTTGAACCCATTTTGATGATAACCCATTTAGTGTGCACCCCATTCCTGAGCAACTTCTGCCCTGCTAATACTGGGTTCCCTATGCCAGTCAATGACTCAGCCTGGCAGATTGATACAGAAATCAGACAAGTGACAAGTAACTAACTTCCTGGGAGAAAAAGGTAACAAGAACAAATATGTAAAAATGTGCATATAAATTTCTACAAGCTAAGGTAAACCAAAGGCCACAAAAAAGCACTACTGCCTACAGACACAAAGACTCCAAAACTAGCCTACAAGAGAGACGACAAGAGTTAGTGATTTTAGAATTGACAGAGATAAAAGTTGCAACAAGAAATCCGAGGATACAGCCAGGGCAGTGGTATAGCAGCACATCCTTTGAACTTTTACCAAAACCTCAGTTCCTTACAAGGGAATAAAAAACTCTCTTAAGGGCACTAAATCACACAAATGCTGAACTTGTCTTCCAAACTTTAAAAACTTGTTTTATGAGGCGGTAAACTAAAATGAGAGCTGAAGAGAAAAAAAATTCATGATAAATTACAAGTCAAACCTCATCAGATGTCAGAAGAAGGACATCGCTCATCTTTAAGAAATGGCTTAGTGCTCCTTGTTCCTCACGTGTTCCCACAGAAAGACTCCTTCCACGTGGTCCAGGATCAAAGAAAACAGATGTCCCAACCTCCACAGCATAATCCAAAGCTGAAGTTAACAAAGCAGGGGAGAGCTCATCAAAGCCATAACCATTGCAGAACAGGATCCTTGACTGTTTAATAGCCATCTTTACTGGTACTGATAGTTCTCTCATCCAGCTAAATGCAGGTTCCTCACTAAAATCAGCTCGACTGAGACGTGAAATTTCACATAGAGATTGTCATCATTCTTTACAATTAAAAACAACATATACAATATAGAAAGAGGATTATCAAGTTAAGCAATTATACCTACAAAAGCCATGCCTTTGCCAAGGGTCTACAAGAACCCAACACAGAAGTGTCTCATACGCGGAACTAGAACCATCAACATCATCATCGCCTTCTTGCACCCCAACCATAGTAATCCCCTCATCGCGAAGCACGTCTAAAAGGAACTGCCCATACACTTCATTCCCCAAATGACCAATCGTGGCGCAACCAAGTCCCAGTCTTGCAGCCGCTATTGCCATATTGCAGTTTCCACCAGCCTCCCAATATCGCTAACCGTTGTTTGTCGATGCAATAATTTAACTACTCAACTCAGCGTATTAAAAATGCAAAAAAAAAAAGGCTTCTCTTTTGATGCAATTAAGAATGTTAAAAAATAAAAGTTCTCTTTTGATGCAATTTATGGTCAGGAAAAGCGATTAAAAACTGGTAACGTTGAGGTGCATGTAATAAAATGGGAGAGGGAGAGAGAGAAGACAACCTTGTCGGGAGGGGAAGCCGCCAAGCGTTCCATGTAAGAGCGGCGAGCGTCCGGGGAGCGGGGGGGCAGTTCGGGAACATTGAGAACAATATCGACGCAGAGGTTTCCGAGGGTGGCGACATCGAAGCTCTTCACTCCAAGGCTCCTCAATTTCCAGCCCTGAACATTCGGACCTGCGGGGCCGAGCGGGGACGCCGGGCAGTGTTTGGCAACGGAGAGTTGGTCTCCTCCGCAGCTGAAGACGGCACTTGGAGAAAGAATTGACAGGAAATTTGGGAGGACTAGCCGGCTAGGGTTTTGAGGAGGGATCGGGTGTGAGGAGGGTCCGTGGCAAGGGGATTTGAGGGTCATGGTGCGGTGATGCATCCAGAGAACCACAGATAAAAGAGAAAAAGAGAGGAGAATGTGAAAATGAATATACGGAAACAGAATACAACCACCGTTGTTATTTGAATTATTTCATTCTTATGAATTATTGAGAAAAACAACCAAATTTAATATTTTTCATTTTGTTGAAGATTCTTTTCCATTCCCCAGGCCTTCAAGTTGATCCACTGCAGCAAATACAAATGCACAGCTTGAAGGTTGGCGTCACTCTCTGGGATTCCGAGTATCCTTGAATCGACCTTCTTTTACCATTTCTCTCTCTCTCTCTCTCTCTCTCTTTTTTTTGTAATTTTTTTCTTTTCTTTTTTCTTTTTTTTGTTTTTTTTTCACATGGATAATACTTTTTTCATACCCTACATGCGTAAGGATTAATTTTTTTTTTGTGTTGAACGAGGTGGTGATTATCGTTCTCAGTAAAACTTCCAGATAAATTGGACATATTGGCTTTGTTTTCCTTGTAAAACAATTGCCTCGGCTACGAGCTTTACCGGGTGAACTTTCACCCAAAAAGACACACGGCGTAGTTGGACCAGCTTAATGCGGAACTCTAATCGGGGAATTTTAACTAAGTTTTGCACAAAAGTACATAATAATTGAAGGTTAGAGGTGAATTTTAATATTAGTGTTTTGATGATCCAATCGGTAAGAATATTAAAATTTTTAACTTTTTCTTTTTTAAAGAGTCCTTATTTTCTAAGAATGTAATTTAATTTATTTATATGTTATTAAATCGACTAAAATGAATAAAATTTAATAATAGTATACAAGAGATCTAAGTTTTTTTTTTTTTGTTTTTTTATTTAATACCCAATTCAGTAAATCTGAAGAGTAGTTCTTTAAAACTTCCGCATGCTCAAGCCCGTCGATAGGATCTATTAGACTCGTCAAGAATGACCTGTGCTCGGTTGTAGATATCCTTATCGAATGTTTATTGTTTAGGCATGTCTCTCGGTTCAAGAGGTTTTTTTTTTTTTAATTTGTCCGTAACATAAAAGTTTTAAAGGTATGAATATTTTATGGTAGAATAGTTTATGTTTACGACAAACAAAGAATTTTTCTCCAATGTTTCTGCTCCGAGTTTTTTCTTTCTATTTTTCTCATATTTTATAGTTTAAGTCCGAAGTCAGAATAATATGAGAAACTGCCGAAAAATAACAGATGATGTTATAGCCACTAACGATGCACATCCAATTAGATTCAGTTGTTTCTCCACAACTTCCAAGTTGCCTCAACTTGCTCGAACTTCCTCATAGAATATTTGCGATTAATACTTTTCGGAGGGGAAAAAAAAAACAAAAACAATTGCATTGGATTCTAGAAGCCATCCTTTTTTTTATATTTTTTTTATTCCTGCTAACACAGCAAAAACACGTCCAGTTTGAGGGTCTACCTTCAATATGCTTGATTCTTATGAAGTTTGGAACTTGCTAAGAATGTCGAATATATGCTCTTCATGCCGACTGCAGGACGCCCGAGTGGCAAAATCCGACAGAGAATGAACGGCATGCTATATCTATAGGGCAACAAACCCAGTATCTCAAACCAATGTCTCACAGGAACCACCTTGGATGAGAGCCTTCCGTGTTGAAGGAATACTGGAGTCTTGATTAATTGACCAAGGAGAAATTTGAGTAAAGGCAAAGGAGAAGGCAAGGTGACGGGACACAGACATTGAGAAGAAATGAGAGAAAGAAGACTGTTAGAGGGTCTCGATGATATTTCAAAAATAAAAAATAAATAAAAATAATAACGAATGGCTGGCCAGACAGTGCCGTTTTGGTTGAGGGGCAAAAATTTCTAAACAATGTACCAACCACAGTATCCCACTCTCCTCCTTTAATGTGGTTTTGTTGATTGTCTTCCAGGGAGAAGAGCCAGACACAGATATGATTCAGTATATAACATTCTAGAGAGGGAAAAATACATCCACAGTCAATCGTAAACAAAATAAACTTTCATCTTCAGAGAATGAAAATCTAATGGATTCAAATTGGCAAACACGACATGCTAGCAAGTGGCAACTTGAGATGTTAAATATAATGGGCCCCCAGGGGAGGGGTGTTGGGAGCACGGTAAAACCTGCCCATGTATTTCACAGATTTATCTCTGGATGAACAGATTGTTCTTTTGCCAATTCCTCGAGTCTTTTTACAACATTCTGCGCTGCATCACCGTAGGCTTTGGAGACCATGGAATCTGGAGCTGATATCACTATAGGAACACCTTCATCACAACCTTTCCTGATGTCCACTTCTAAAGGTATCTGAAACAAAAACACCACATTAATAGTCACAGTCAGTTACCAGTCTTTACAACTCAATTAGCGTCATCAGTTGCAAGTCAGCCAGAGTACATTAATGCAACAACAAAGTACCGGAGATGCACTAAGCAATAAAATAAAATTAAGACTGCCCTTTTCCTGCAAATGAATCTAATTCACAATTCTTTGAATACTTGTACTGAAGCTCCTCAGAACTGCAGGCATACCTCAGCAATAAAATTGTAACCCATTGAGGCCGCAGTCTTTCGGGTTCCTCCTTCCCCAAAAATAAAAGAACGTTCACCACAATGGGGACATTTGAAGCAGCTCATGTTCTCTATAAATCCCAATATCTGTTAGGATAACCAGAACATCAATTGACAGAATTGCTACAAGTAACTCTTCTTTCTTTTAAAAACATAAATTTTAAATTCTTTATGATTAGTCAGTCACGAGGACAACATTAAGATTGGGGAAGTGATGGTCCCCAGCAGCTTTTAGCAATCAACCAAAATAATGGACAATTCATCAACTATAAAGAGACTGCAGATAATATAGCTATGACCGTTCTTCTATGTTTGCTTTCATGATTAAGCATGCATCCATGGATGGATTAACTCAATGCCTTGAGAATTATGAGCACAAAATATTTTATTTTGTGATATATGGACCAAGAAAAAAGTCATAAAATAGTATTATTGCATGTAATCTATCATATTCCTGACAAACAAACTAAAGTTAATCGAGCATTTGTGTACAATCTCCAAAATGTAGACCAAGAAATCGAATGTTCTTGCAAGTTACTAAATTAAAAAAAGCCATCTTTAAGACTTCTGTAGAAGAGTTGTCATACAGGAACTTCAACTTTGGAGAACATTTTAACTCCTCTTCGAGCATCCATTAATGCAACATCTTGTGGAGTTGAAACTATCAATGCACCTGCTAGCAAGGCAGCAAAATTGCAAACATAAGATAAGATTTCAAACCAATGTTGCTCATCCCGAACGAAATTAGAAAGCCTTATTTTCAGATCCTGGAAGGGATGAAATGTTGTATGGCATAAGAAAAGAGGACCTAGCAAATTTAGGTAAGAAGAAATCTTCTGATCCTAACAATCAAACAGGTCATCGCGAGGGCAAATTTTTACTCTGCAACAAGGGTTGCAGAGTAAAAAGTGTGTCCATAAATATTAAAATAAGCAAGCCCCAAAGAGAAATTCAAAGCCCTTCAGCATCATTTCAGGTTCTGTGGTACAAACCTTTTTCTCTATAGTCCAAACACGTCAATAACTAAATATGCAAAATCATGGTGTAAGATGCAAGAAAATCATGCCGTATAATCAGGGCACCTAAAATACAGTACAAAGACAGTACCATTTCATGTAAAAAGCCAGCGAACATAATGACATACACTCATTTTGCTATTAATAACAAAGTTATAATCCATATATTTCAAAGCGAGGTTAGATCAAATAGGGGCAATCACATGTGAGTCCGACTAAATGTTTTGTTCATGCACCTGATAACTGCAGCCTTTGGGTTATAGTTAATTGAGCATCACCAGTGCCAGGGGGCATATCTACAACAAGGATGTCAAGATTTCCCCATTCCACTCCTCTTGACATTTTCTCAAGAGCACTCATCACCTGGAGAAAACAGTCAATTCAGTTTCCCGTATGAATCGACAAAAAAGTTACCCAACAAGGAAGCACTATAATTTTGCCAGCAGCAAAAAATAAAGAACAGCATATAGACATAAGATAGAAAACTAAACTTTTCGAACAAAAGCAAAGATAAAATAATAGGATATAAATTTTATTGTTGACATTGATTATAAGTGAAGATAAAATCATAGAATGATCTTGGTTTGAATATGGCCATGCTTTTTCTTCTTTGTTGGAGAAGCAAGGGGCACTAGTTTGGGGGAAATAATTGAGGCATTTTGCAAGTATTTCTAGGAAGGCCTCTAATAGGTTATATGTAAGAATAGCCTCCACACAGTTGCACCCCCACCTCTCAAGCCTGCTTTTGAATCAATCCTTGTATGAACATGATACCATTATCACAACAAAGAAAAGGAGAAATGTACCATGGGACCTCTCCATACAATGGGGGCATCCTTCTCTACAAGAAATCCCATTGACATACAATTAACACCATAGCTTTCAATTGGAATCATTTTTTTATCTGCAAGAACAATGTGGAAAAAGGGTAGGTTCAGCTCCAACTGTTATTTAGGAAGGTGGAAACAGAGTTTCCCTATGTGGGGATTGTGTACCACTCTAGTTCCCACAGGGCACTAAATTCAACAAGACATCAAATAACGAGGAATACAGCAGAAAGAAAAGAAAATGCAGAAGAGAAATTCTTCTCCAATGTCCAAGTTTGCCAGTGAAGAGACAGGAGGATAGAGGTAGAGCAGAATTTAATTAATTGGAGTTAAATGTGCTAGTCAGGTGTCTCAACTTAATTTACTGGTGTTAAATCTGCTAGTTTTGGATTACAAGGGTCAGGAATCAAGTTATAGATATTTTGTGGTTAAATAAGC
Organism: Bruguiera gymnorhiza; assembly: GCA_020883675.1. Taxonomy (NCBI): domain Eukaryota; kingdom Viridiplantae; phylum Streptophyta; class Magnoliopsida; order Malpighiales; family Rhizophoraceae; genus Bruguiera; species Bruguiera gymnorhiza. Next base: position 1,129,258 of record JAIRCJ010001053.1, read on the forward strand.
AAGAATCATCCCAATTTAGATGTAGCACAAGTAACATCTTCTTCCTACTGCAAACATGTTTCTGTGACATTTACTTCGATTAACAGATTACTAGTTATTTAGATGTAGAGCACTTCCCTTAATCATCAACGTTCATTCTATAGCCCCCAAAAGAAGTGAAGGATCTATTACCTTGAGTGATGTCTGGCTGTTTGCTGACATTTATCATCGTAGGAACAGATGGTCCATAAACATCAGCATCAAGCAAACCCACTTTCAATTGGCAATTGTTGGCAAGTGAAACAGCCAAATTAACTGCAGACAACAACCGATATGCAATTATTTCAACCCCAAAGAATGGTATCAGCAAAAAGCCACCTCAAATTCATGCTTTTCCAGGAATAAAGGAAGCAACAGCTGCAAAAATTAGGCCATGACTCGTCCCACTCGCTCTCTTGGCAAACAAGTTAACAAATAACGAACAAATTTCTGTTCAGAGGCCTCACAAAAACGCATAAAAAAAGGAAAAAAAAAAACAGAGAGAGAGAGAATAAAAGGAGAAAATACCAGCGGTGGTGGACTTGCCAACGCCGCCTTTACCGGAAGCAACAGCAATAACATCCTTAACCCCTTCAAGCCGCAGCTTTGATCTGTCAAACTGGCCTGCATAATGCCTCAAACCTCCAAGCCTCTACAATTGAGAAGCCAACCCAACCCCACCATCATCATCTCATCAAGTAAATAGAGCAGATAAGACAGCAAAACCAAAAGTACAAAAATGAAAGAGTTTTTTTTTTTTTTGTTAGGTACAAAAAAGAAAGAGTCTTTTACACTTAAAGGTCGCGAGAAGTGCTTCATGTAACCCTGCAGCTTCTCCAACCAAGAGAAACAACACCGTGAATTGGAATGTCTATATGTAGAGAGTACAGCAACTGAGGGGGTCGAAACCGAGACTCAAAACGTTGGGGATGGATGATCAATATTGAACGAGACGACAAGGTTGTCTCTTTGGCCCAATCTTTAAGAATTGGGTTTTCTGTTTTCTGCCCATAATTATAGCAAAAGCGAAAGAGAAGGCCCATAAGAGCAGGATCAGAGAAAGTGCCCTTAATGGATCGTGGGGTCTTTCGGGCTGATCCACTTGTAACAATAATAGATCAGAAATATCATCCTCCATCTCCTGGCCTCGGTATGTCTGAGGAATGTAGACCAAAACCAAACCTAAATATGAAAAAATTGTTGGTTGCTAGTTTTGGATTGGATCGTGGGCCTTCAAGTTTCCGGAGCTCACTGTTGAATGGGAAATCCGTGCCCATTTCTGTGGGTATGCTGTTGCGCTCGTGTTGCAACAGGCCTTCAAAACCAAAACAGAACGCCCCCAACGTCCTCTAGCTAAAATCTTGCAAGGAGAGGAATTATTATTAAGCCTAATCTTCTTCTTCCCGCTTTGTGTGAATAAGGAAGTCGTGAAGACCCTTCACGAGTTGATGTTTCTTGAATTCCAAAATCAGAAAACTAGGAACAAAGAAGCCATGCACGATTGTATAGTTGATTATTTTGATTCTCAATCCACGTGCGCAATGCAAATTCAAAGGTAGCGGCTGGTATTCAACTCTGCCATTTTGAAAGTCAAACAGAAAATGAATAAAAAAGATTAGAGCCTGCTTTCTTAAATGACAACCCCATGCAATTACTTCCTCTATAAATTTGCAGCCCCTTGTCTCTGCACCCAAACCACAAGATATAGAGAGAAGGCAGAGCCCATCACGACAACAAAAGAGATACAGCAAGGGGGACATGGCAGATTGCAATGGTAATTTAAGCATCGTCATCTTATTTTCAACTTGTGTTGTTCTTAGTTGGCATTTGCACTTGCAAGAATTAAAATTGTTTGTTTGTGCATGACCTGAATTAGATACTGGAAAGAGCTCGTGGCCGGAGCTGGTGGGAGCGAATGGGACAGTGGCAGAAGAAATCATAGTGAAAGAAAATCCCAAAGTTGTTGTTGTAATTGTGAAGGAAGGAATGATGGTGACCACAGAATACCGTTGCGACAGGGTCCGAGTTTGGGTCGACGAGCATGGAATTGTGAAAAAGACTCCTATTATCGGTTAAGCGCTGGGAGGCATAATTGCTGAAGGCCTTGTGACCAGGGAACCGTGGCCCCTATCTATTTTCAGCTAAATATGAATAAATAAGCTATAAGCATGCAAATGTACTTGGTCTTGTGTTTTTAAAATAAACGAATTCAATGGATTCGTCATTTATGTATGTAATCAACGATTTATTTATCAATCACTCTATTCTTTCTCATTTTGTGAGCAATTGAGTGAGTTGGGATTCAAAACCTTAATCTTCTCTCAAGAGTTCTGTTCTTGTAACCATTTAAATTAAACTTGGTTCGTTCATTTCTTTATTTTATATCCACTTACCATAGTTTATTAGCCGTAAACTCAATTTGTCCAAGATCTAGAGGGGTTATGCTAATCTTTTCCCAATGTAGACGCAAGAAATTTTACTTGGAGAAAAGATTTTTATTTTTCCAGAGAATTTTTCTGAAAAAAAGAAAATTAGAAAAGAGTAGAAAACATGTTTAAAGAGTGCAAAACATTTTTTTTTCTAGGAAATTGGATTTTCTAGTTTTCTAATTTTGCAAATTAATGACACCAAAAAAAAAAAAACTTTTTATTGTTTTCTGACTTTTCTTCTTTGGAACGGAAAATGGAAAGCTCTATCTTCTATTAAATAAACACTTTTTTTTTATAAAAAAAACAATTTTTACAGAGAAAAGGAAATTATAAATAGTTTTTAAAAGTTAACACGCTTGAATATAAACCCGCGACAGCTACGGTTGACTAGGATCTTATCTAAAATGAACTTGGCGAGATTACACAATGGCCATAATTCCTGCCAAGACACCTCTACTTTTTTTTTTTTTAATTACAAAATTTATAAAATTATAAATTACATAATATATGCATATTTTTTATTTTTATAAAATTTTATACTTTTATCAAAATCAAAATTTAAAATTTCAAAAATAAAAATGAAAAAAAATAATTATTAAAGTATTTTTCAAAGGACCAAACACCTCTTTTTTGATTAAAAGTTTCAGGTTTGCTTGAGACAAGCTAATGACATCGTCAATCCGAGTGCAGTGGGGCTTTTCTCTGTTAGTCTCCTACCATTGTTTAACAGAGTCCTGGTAAATTAGATAAGGGGATCATCACGTGCACGGGCACGGGCCTTTAGGTAGAGTTCCTGACGCGGTGGATGCGGCACGTAGATTTTGCTTGCATTTTTTGTTTTTATTTGGAAAATATATAATGTATACAAAATTAAAGTAAGATGTATCTAATACATTTTAATAATTTTATACATAAAATTGATATTTATTTACATATTCTATTTTAATTACTGCACGTTATATATAAAAAAATAAATAAATTTTATATAAAAATTATGTTGGTTATGTCAATTATATTTTTTATTATATTTAAAATTTTTATTCGTAGAACTCTTCTCGTATCATTACATAGAAATAGTCAGTATTTTAAAAAAATTGTAAAATAATAAAAACATATATTTATGATTAATAATCTAAAAGATGTGCAATATTGACAAATCTGTAGAAGGCAGAAGACAGCCATGAAAATTGCTCCTCTCCACCGTTTCCTAATGTAAACCCAAGAAATTAAATAAAACCCTCAACCACAGCCACCGATCTGCAACGATCCTTATCCAAAATGTCGTCGAAGGTCAATCAATGACTATAATGTTGGCACGGAGGCGTATAATGACATGTCTTGCCTAACGATAAGGACCTTACCCACCCGCATTGAAGCTAATCAAGGACCAGCTAATGACATGTTAAAATTAAAAAAAAAACAAAAAATAAAAATGCGGCGAATCAAAGAGCTTTCGACGGGAATGGAATCGTCACCCAAGTTGTAAGTCTCGAATTTGAATCTTAGACGAAGGAAATTGACAAAAAAAAAAAGAAGATCTGAAAATACAAGGAGATTTCAAGGTGTTCTCATGCTAGAAGAAAGGAAAAAGGTCAATGGACGTGTTGTTGGACTGGAAATAATCAGCACAAAGCAAACAGCAAGCATATAATTACACTCAATGTATGCCATGGGCGTGCGCATTGTCCCCTCCCCTTGACAGAGTTGTAAAAATTATGGTATATTCTGTGTCCCCATATCTATCTTGGACCTCTGCAACTTCTCATAGATGAATCCCAGAGACTGACTCCATTTTGTGGAGAGACGGATCTTTAGCCAGAGTGATCATTTTGTCAACATACTTTCTCATGGCACTAGTAGCCCGCTCTCGTGGTTTGAACCAGCCATGTAGAAGGAAGGAGCTGAGTACCAGAAGAGCCCGACCGACCGAGCTTGAGAACTCGTTTTGCCATGTTTCGTGGAAAATACTCGAGAACAGCTATCAATGCTCGGGAAACTGTATTCAAAACTCCTGTCGTCTGCAAGAAGGCAGATAGTGAAGCAAATAACAGTTTCTGACCAAATGAACCATTATAAGGACAGGATAAGGAAGGAGAGAAATAACTCAGAATTAGGCGGCAAGAACAGGTATTTTCGCACAAATTGTAGTGGAAGCTATCGAAAATTCAACATGGTGTGTACATCTATGATTTATAATCCATAATCTTCTATTTCCTTTAGGGAGAGAAATTTCAATCACAGGCAGCAAAAATGACTTGAAAGCTGGCAAATTCTGTCGGAAGAGAAGACTCTGACAATTGGCATCGAATATCATAAGCGCAGAATGGCTTTCATGGGATTCCCATCCTTTTGTTGAGAAGAGGCCCAATAAAGCCTCAAGGGCCTTGTGCATCAACAATAGCAGTGCCCTACAGGATCATTATACGGCTAATCCTTGGAGATCAAATTGTTCAACACCCATGATCAATTTCCCTGTAAAGCATCATCTTTTCTATCAAAGATGAGATTTACGACTTCAAAACCGCAAATCCGGCATCAAAAGGCCATCAGATGTCAAATCCAAAAACTCCTACAATCTTTGGTACCATTAAATAATAAAAAAAGAAATGACGTCTTCTTTTGCCAAAAGAATATGGGCCGGGCTGAGAAGGAGAGCTGGACTCACCATAACTTCGTTCGGTGGCCCTTTATATGGGCCTAGAGCATAGTGGACTTCCGGTTACGAGCTTTTCCTTTAATTTCATCGTCTTCCTTGACCGTGGAAGGGGAGAGCAACTCCGCTTTGTATGAAAAAATCTAATTAAATAGGTAATTGATTGTGTAACATAATTTGTATGGTGTTATAGGGACCGAAATACAACGGTCATATGGTGATAATAATTTTAGACTAAAAAAGAAGAACGCCAAGACACATTCTTGTGTTGGGCTCGAGGTTCAACAATACTATTGAGCTCCCTTGACAAATTCATTCAAAGGGATGCTAAACGTGGCGTCGTCGTTTTCTGTTTTTTTTTCTTTTTGTCAACCTTGAATCGATTACTGATAAATCAGCCCCATTTTCTGGTAAAGAAACGGTAAAACTTATTCTTGCCTTACAAGGGAGAATTAACTCTCTGAACTAAGGGCTTACGTTAGCCTGTCCATTTCTTAATGTCGCTAAAATTTTTACCGCTGAGATAACTAGCACCTTCTGATCACCACCGATAGCTTTGGTTTGACATGAAATTTAGTTTTCGCCGCCGAGATTATTACAACAGACATTTAACCTTGTTTTGACTGGGAATTTTTTCTTCTATATATATATATATATATATATATATATGACCCCCGGTAATGGACCAATAAAACATTAATCAATACAACACGTACGTTTAGGGCTTTTACACATGTATATGGATGGCTGTTTGGGGGGGTCTAAGCTACGTACCGTGTGTTGATCAATTCCGCCCTCCGGTTCAACCTTCAAAACAGAAGCCTCAGTCAAACCCATAAATATATGGCACCGGTCAAACCGCATGTACCCAACTTACCAATGTCTCATTTTCCCTCTCTGCAGCTCTATATATGTGGCTACGCACGTATTATAGCTCCATCTTCATTTCAAGCCACATCGAAACTGATTAGCCATTTCCCTCTAAATCTTCCGCCTCAAAAACAGTTTCGGGTGCAGGAGAATAACCAACAGAAATTAGAAGTCAAATAAGACTCTTACAACATTCTGGGCCTGGAAGTTAAATCATCCGTGATCAATTAGTAAAAGAGATGGCTCTCATTCAAAGAAGAAATATCTTCAGGATCCTGTTTATTCTGTCAATCATCTTTGCATCTTTGCAACTACTCGCGGCAATGAGGCCATTGCCGGGAGACAAGCAAAGAGGGAAGCAAGAAGGGCTAGTGCTCCAGTCTCTCCCGAAAGGTTCGGGGACACCATCTGGTCCAAATCCATGCAGTTATATTCCTGGACGGGGCTCGGGCACCTGCAGACTGAATGAAATTAACATAGCCGGCAATGTTGTCTCCCGCTCACCTCCTGCTTCTCCAAACCTTGTCGCGGATGTTGCTGTAGCTTCCATTGCTACAGAGAGCCATGACAAACACCAGACTTCTTGAGTTCCTTCTCAAGTGTGTTGGGCTGTTGGCTCATTATCATCAGTGCGAAACTACAAGCTAACAATATGGATCCCAGGTTCAAGACCAAAGAAGGGATTTTACGTGGCACAGTCCAATTGTTTCTCTATACAAAGATTACACGGTCTGTAAATTAGAGTCCTTTTGTTTTGTGTTTTTTTGGGTTGGTCCCTATGAGGAAAACCATTAGAATTTATGAGGGTCTATTCGGCGGATCTCGCTACAAGATGGGCACTATTGACAGAATCAAGCAGGTAGAGGGAGCCGCCATGGGTGAGGCCCACCCATTTAGAATTTTTTTTTCCCCCATGAAATAGGGAGTTGAGGAAAGGGTAAACTATATATATATATATATTATATATATATTTTAATTACTGGGTGGGGTGCACCCGTTATGGATGCGTTCCAGGCAACTTTGTTACATATTTGGATGTCAATTGTATACGTGACTGATTAGTTGTATGACTCCAGAAATAATAAAATCGTTTATTCATTAATAAGGTTTCTTTGGCAGGCAAAATATGTTACTGTTATATATATATATATATATATATATTCTATACGTTTACTACATACAAAAATGAGAGTCTCAAGTGGAGATACGCTCCAAACGTGTATTCCAACTATGGCTGCGGATGTCGCGTGTGCTAGACTGTGCAATTGTTTTGTTTTTTTTCGAACAAACTGGGTAAAAGATGACTGAATTTGGAAAGCCATGTCATGTGAAGGGTAAGTTAATTTTAAAATCCTTGAGCTAAAATGATAAGACTCACAGAAAAGACTGAGGTTTGTTAAACACGAAATGGTTCATTTCTTCAATCTTCCCACGAGGTGGACTTTTTTCTTTTCTTTTTTTTCCCCCCTTTTTCTATTTCTTTTTCAGTTTTTTTTTCATCAATTGCATGATCGGGAGGGTTGCGCTGTCTCTCCTTCCCGTCCCCACTCTCCACGAATCTGTTAAACGACGCAACGGCCTTTTAAACCGAGTGGGCCAAGATGTGGTCCCTACCCGAAGGCTTAATTGAATGGCCGTAAATGAGGGGTCTGCATAGATTTTGTTTGGTCCATTGTATGCATTAAAGGACTATGGCCCATATCGATAGACCGTGAGATGCACAATATAAAATAGTCCTCTTGTGCGGTTAGAGAGACGCTTGAGGAAGCTAGTCGGCCGCGAGGTACGCTCGAAAATAAGTAGAGGTATCTTGCAAACTTCACGGATCATAACATTCTTTTGACCACATTCATTGTTCATCTTCATCACTCGGCCGTAAGAAGTTGGCCCACGGGCACTGCAATGCATGACCACGAATTACGAGATTGGACTAGTCGATTTATGGTCTAAGGTCCAAGTCCTAGAGAGTCTTTTCCCTCGCCCAACGGAAAACCTACTCCACCAATGAGTTTCAGCTTACAGGGAATGAGTGAAAATAATTCTACCATCCAGTTTTTTTTTTTTCTTACGTTTTTTCGTAAAGGTAGAGTTAACGGGCTCTTTTTTTCTTCAGTGCTCTTTTTACTTTTGCCTTCGGAACGGTTCGAAGGATGTGGACTATTATTTGGTCGGTCAATGGGAGGCATGACCACATCGAGGCCGCCGTATGCCAAAACTGGTTCCCATTCCTGAGAATCCATTCGAACCCTCGACTTAGCATGTCTCAAGGATAGTGACGTAATATTATCAGAATGCAAACACCTCTAGCACTCCCCTGAACCAGGGGAACTGATGCAATGCGGGAATAATGTAACGGGATCAGATGCAAATACTGCAGCAAATAACCCAAATAATACAACCCCTTTGCAAGTTCAAAACAATCATGATTCTATTAATTTACTTTTCTAATGGAGTGACAACAAGTACTATACATTTTACTTTCAATATAAGTGGAGTACAATGATGTACATGTAACAAGCAGGGACCCGTATTGTATCTGTACATTAGAATGCGTCGTGTGCCCAAGTCAAAGGGCAAGGCGCCAAGTATTACACGATTGACACAAACTGGGTAAGTATCTAAGAACCAATAGCTGCAGCACTTTATAATCACAAAGTGCAGATATCTATAATCGAATGGTGCACATAACTGCAGAGTTGAAATCCAACGGGCAACTGCGTGGTGGCTTTGTAATGAGTGATCTCCATTTCTTTTTTGTGGGACTGTAGATTTGGATGAAAAGAGATCCTGCCCTCTTCTGCTGTCGTGACCTTCGAGCTTCTGTTGGATCAACTCCTTTCAGAAGAGACATTACATACAGCTCCCCATCCAATGCAACAAAACCAAATGAGGTGTTGAAAGGAGATTTTCTTGGCACAGTGGCCTCAGCATGCCAAGAGTTTGAATCCATGTTATATCTGCAGTGCAGAAGGCAAGTGAGTGCACACCATACGGGTGGTCTAAGTAGTATCTTCATAGGCAAAATGAAAACTGAAACTAGAGTTGGATGTGTTGGAAAAATAATTAGCCAGTCCTCTGGCTGCAGCATGCTGAACGAGTTCCTTACATCGTGATCCAGCTTATTGGTAGTTATATATCGTCAGAGCATATGCACAGACAAGTAGTAGGACGGCACAAACTTCTGTATGATGGCGTATATAGATCTCAACAATATATATGCCATTATAAACGGCATCTGACCTAATGATGGCATATCATAAACCATAATGAATGAGAATTTACCACAAGATGATGTGTAGTCCCATTAATCCGTGCCCCACTCACCATTAAATTTGTCACTATGCCAGGTATGCCAGATGCGATAACATATTGTATTGCTAAATCAGCCACTAATCATACCAAACGACAATACCTGCTTCTGGGTTTCAAGTCATTATTGTAAAAAAAGAGGGTTCTTTTTTCTTTTGCATTAGTGCTTGAATAGCATACCAGTTGTCTAGAGACTATGCATACCCCTTTATTACAGTTTTCAATTTGGGTTGCTTTAAAAAGGAAAGTCAAAGATATCAACTACCAAATTCTCCATATTAGAATATAATATGAAATTTCACAAGTCATAAAAGCAAAAGTGCTATTCAGAGTAAGAACTTGACATTTCAACAGTGTTAGTCTCCCAGTTCAGAACTAGTAAATTCCCACAACTGACAAAACCATTAGAGTTATAACAAACCACCAGTCAATATTAATCCAAACTCCCAAATCCCCTGCTCATTTTATTATGCTTCTATTAATCCATGTAGGTTATTTAACTTCTTAAATACTGCTAGTGTCCATTCTTCTTTTCTAGAATCTGTTATTCAATGCAGGTGTTCAGGCTTTTGCAATATTTTCGACATGGTTTCTGTTGCTACCAAAGTCCCCAGGTTATCAGTTCATATTTTATCAATGCACGATTCTTTCTATCCATCAGTTGGTTGGCAAACCTGCAAACCTTATGATTTCAAAGCTAGAGTGTCCATGCCTTATTTGTAAAACTAAAACACTCAAAACAATATGCAAGAATCTTACAAGATCCCCTGCTAAAACATAGCCAGGCAAGCATTTTGTTCATAACCCACATATATCTAACTAATTCCAGGACAATATTCCTCGAGATGACATTTAGAGGAGATATAAAAGACAGTAACTTCTAGCCAACTCATCTCAACCTGATTGCTGAATGCCTTGCGATAATAGCAAAGGAAACTAGGAAAAGAAGAAAGCAAATATAAGGAAAAAGCCGAAGACAGGAGTCATAGGACTACAGATGATTCTTAAGCATCATACAAAATGTAACCCCAAAATACTAAACATGTCCCCCGTAAATGATGGGAACAACAACATACTGCACTGCCTTTTTCACTTGAAAAGCAGTGGTTTTTACGTGACCCAGAAATCAAACATGTAGATCAAACAACGCCTAGGGAAGGGCAGAAAACACCAATGAAAGAAACCAATCACTAAGAGTTAGTTATTTTAATAAAAGAAATGTAGCATAAACATTAACAGTAGAAAAATTGGATTCACTCACCTGAAAATGTCATTGTTATCGAGCATGAAAACACCAGGCTGGCCCCAAACCTCGTCCTCAACAACAACAATCTTCCCAAGCCTGGCTCTCTCTCCTTCGCGCCACATAACCCCAATTTCCCTCCACTCATGTCTATTCACGTCCATCACCACGGCATCCTTATAATACTCGTCTACGGGAAACACACCGGAGATCGTCCTAGACTCTCCGTATCCTCCCATCACCCAAAACTCCATATCCTCCGCATTGCCCGCCAAGAAGCCAACGCAGCCTGCCCTGTACCTCGGAAGCCCACCCATGGGCAGCCACTCATTTCTCTCCACGTCATACCTCTCCACGGAACTCATCCTGCTCCCCGCCGCGCCGAACAAAGTGTGCCTCGAACCACCGCCGGCAACGATTATTTGCCCCTCACTGGGAATTGCAGCGCACGCGAAGGAGCCGCGTGGGGAGAGCATAGGCGAGAGCTGGTCCCACGAGAAAGTGACGAAATTGAAACGGAAGGCTGACGAGGAAGGCGACGGGCGATCCATAGGGAAAGAGCGGGTATCGAAGAGGGACCCACCGAGGACGTAGAGGTGGGGCCCAAGGGAGATGGCGGTGAAGTTGCAGAGGCCGTACACGTGGGGGTTACAAGGCATGTGGGGGAGTGGGCGCCACGCAAGGTTGTGAGGATCGAAGAGGTAAGGGGAGGAGACAGACGGATCCTGGGGGAAGACGCAGAGGAGGTGGCTGAGACGGCGGCGGTGGTGGCGGAGTGAAATTAGGTTTTTGGAGGAGAGGAAGAGGCACCACGACTTGCAAGTGGGCTTGATGCGGGAGTGGTGCGAGTAAGGGACCATGGAGAGGATTTGCTCTCCGACGTCGTTTGGGAGGCCCGGGATCAGTGTCAGTGCTTCGTCCGCCCCCAGAGTCGTCGGCGGCGGCAGCGGCGTCGCCGATATGGATGACGGGAGTGGAGGCATTTCAGGCTATTAAATTCATTCAATCCAAGAGCATATGGATCAGAAATAGGGCTAATTCGAACGTGAAGAACTAATACTTGTGGCTCGGCATGGGGCGGTCCCGGTCCTTGTGGTGTGGGGGCTTGACTTATTGCGCAAGATTGCATTTGCTGATACAAACGAAAACGGAAACGCCTTTTTGAATTTACAGTTTTCTGACGCGTGTGCCGTTGTCTGCGACAGGGAAAGCAGAAACCGTTGTCCGACTTGTTGGTCCTTTCGTGGGCTTCAAAGCGCTTTGGGCCTCTTGGCTTTGCCCGTATGTATAATGGTGATCCCTGGCCAATATATCTGACCCATTTTACATCCGTTTAATTTGGCTTGCCTGAGAATTATAATTTGGCTTAAATATTGATTATTTTATTTATTTATTTATATATAGTATGCATTAATACGACTTTAAAAGGCACACCAATTGGGAAGAAACATCGGCCGCACTAAAGCTACGCTACCCATTGGCCAATGTCCTTAATTTCTATGCTATAGGTTTAAAGAAAACAAGAGAGCGAATTAAAGAACGATCACGTCATCTAAAAACAATCTAAAATATGTTCTATCCATTAGTGATTTGAAAGTGTAATAACTTCATACATTAAATCCAATTGGAACGTAAACAACACCCATAGGGTTGTGCATGGTATGATACACAACAGGGTTTAATAGACAATGCGCAGGAACTATCCCGGGCTGCGGCAGCGCAGATTTGTTTTGCCTTCTGCGGATCTTGGCACTGATCCCATACAGAAATCCTTCATACACTCTAGGCTCCGGCCTAAACATCATTATGATCATCGCAAACACTCGAGCAGTCAACAGACTATCAGATCCAGCGTGATGCGCGCCGCCCAATCGCTCAATTCCCAGAATGTTTGCAAGCTTTTGGAGCCCCAGTTTGCCACCTCGAAGCCCCCTACAAAGGCCTGCCATAAATTTCACGTCAATGACGGTGCCAAAGACACGTTCGGCGAGTTCAGCAAAAAGCGACGCCGTATCCGGCAGGGGGCCCTCAACCAGCACGTGCATGACGTAAGCCAGATCATACAAACCATGGAAAGTGACCCAGACAGCGTCTTTGTGCTGGTCCAAGATTCTAGCAAACATGTTGCGAAATTCGGACATATCAATGCCGTGGGTTTTCAGTCTCTCGAAGTCAATATCGTTCTTCTTCAAGAACTCAATCGAATCACCGTCATGTCTCTCCTTTTCAAGATCGAACGCAAAATTGAACTCCCATGTCTTGAAGACAAGACCTTGCACGTCCGACAACGTTAATCCCAGTTGAATCATGTTGGTATTCTCCACATTGAATTTCAAAGCAGAGTACTGCTTACTCTCATCCGCGTCTCTCTCGGATTTCAAGATTGAACCTGGAAACTCAGTGTCAACGGAAATTACTGGATAGCTATACAGGGATGCATGCAAGGGAACCAGTTCTTCCTCCAGATTATGCCTCCAAACTCGCCTTATAGCCATATTTGCTCCTTCTTTCTTTCTTTTTCGCTCAGCTTGTGAACAAAACATCCTTCTCTCTCTCTCTCTCTCTCTCTGCTTTTTTTTTTTTTTGTCTCCTTGGTTGATCAGATTGCAGAACAATAAGAAGCGGTTCTGGAGTCTCTAACTTATAGGGTTTTTTTGGACACCCTTTAGGTGTAGGAAAGCCCCCAATTTTACTTCCGTAACAAGAGTGAGACAGGCAGTCTCCTAATTTCAGAAGGACTGCTGGTGTAGTTCTCGCTTAAGCATGAAAACGACGCCGTTCTCGCTTCTTCTTCTTTTTTTTAAAATTTTTTTTTTTCCAACTCTTTTCCTGTTTTATTGGCGACCAACCAACCCATATGTGTACACCGTATGTATGTTTGAGCGAGAACATATGCATGTGTTTGATTATTAGGTTTTTGTTCCTCCGCTAAAACCGATTCGAGAGACAGACCACAGGAAGGTGGTTTACAGTTGCTGAAGCAAACCTCAGACTCCGCAAATCAACGGAAAGGAACACAAATCCACCGGCGGAGAACCTGGTACAATAAAACCAGTCGCATTTCACTTCACCGGCACAATCTTTTTTTTTTTTAATGTTTTTTTTTTGTTTTTTCTCCTTTCCGGGCCCTTACTTCCGAGTTTTTGTCGGGAATTATTACATTCTTCGGGCTTCAAAATCGGACAGTTTCGTGATCGCGGCTTCCTTGTTCTTGGGATGGCAATGTGATCTTCGATCTTGTCTACGTTCTTTTCTTGAAAATCTTTATTTTGCTTTAACTTATAGCTTGGCTCTCAAGCTACGAGGTTTATGATCCTGAAATTAGAACGGTGATACTTTCTTGATTTTATTTTAGTTTTATATATATGCTTGGTTTGAATTCCTTGTGCACAGAAAGATCAAGATTCGTTGTTAATTGACATACATGCATACTGATGTAAAGGAAAGCATCATAAATACATATAACTGGTGTGGAGCTCTGTGTCTTTTGTTGCCTCTGGTTATGTGTTTCTGGTGTACCCTTTTTCTTTATCAAGCTAGTACCATAAGTTTCACCCGGCGCAGGGGATTCCACTGAACCTTGATGTTGGTCTCCATGTCTGGGGCCAAGATCCGGAATTATCTTGGATCGATGGCATTGTTTTTAACATAAAGGAAGAGCAAGCTGAGAGTCAATCCAGCAATGGCAAGATGGTAACTGACACTACTTTGACGTCAAATTAACTTTTCCTATGTTGTGCACTCCCAACTCCTTGGTCCTCTGTTTATTTTTTCTTCAGTCCAGTGTTATTTGTCCTTCTCACTATATCAATGGGTTGTCACTTGTCTAAGTTTCCATCCAAAGGATGTGGAAGCACCCTGCACTATTTCCATGAGACTGCAGCCCTGCACAACCTGGCGACCAGATATGAGGGCAATGAAATTTATGTAAGAGATCCCGCAGCTTCAGTTTTGAGTTAGGTCGCCTTTGCCATTGTGAGAAAGCAATTCATTAACTAAGTGGCAACTTTGTTGTAATTATTTTTGACAGACAACTCACATTGCTGTCAATCCATTTCAAGAACTTCTGCATCTATATGATCCTTATACGATGAAGCAACACAGTGAAGCACCATTGGGAGAACTGAGCCCTCATGTTTTTGCAATTGCTGATGTTGTGAACAGGTGAACATCTAATTTTTGTAACCTTAAAATTGGTTTTTGTGCAGATTTTGTGTATAGAAAACTCAATTGCTGACAAAACAACTTAATTCTGGTTAGCAGTGAAAGTCGAGCTAGTAAGACTGAAACAGCTTAAAGGCTTATGCGGTGCCTTGCTTATTTGGGTGGTCATAGTGCTGAAGGACATGCTGTTGAACAGTGAGTTCTAGAAGTAAGTTGGATGATATTACTCAAGTTCTATGTTAAGAATAGTAGAAGACACTTAGCAACCAGAATGAGTCTTGAGAATAGCAACCTGGAATAAATATTTGGAACTATGCCAGTCTTTGTGTTCCGTCTGAACGCAGGCACAAATTACCAACCAGAATGAGTATTGAGAATAGCAACCTGGAATAAATATTTGGAACTATGCCAGTCTTTGTGTTCCATCTGAATGCAGGCACAAATAGCCACTAGGTGGGGATATTTTACAGATTTAATGTAATAAGATTGAGCAATGCACTGTTGGATCACTCAAATCCTTTTATGCTTAAGCTCTAAGAACGCATGTGGCCAAGGCTTCCAGATTTTGATTGGATGTTGACTTTCTGTCAACGACCTAAAAAGAAGCAGTGGGATATGATTTGTTCTGCATATTTCATTTTCCTATTACCATTAGATCTAAGCTCCATATACTTTTCTAGCAAAATGAAGGTCAAATGGACTCGAAATTCCTCTCTTTTTATGCTGGATATATTCTTTGGATCTTTAACTGGCACAGATTTGATACTCTTGTATTGATGGGTTCTTTGCAATCAAATCCTGTTCTTGAAGCATTTGGAAATGCAAAGACTGCTAGAAACAACATCTCCAGGTAAGGACAATCATGTAGGACAGCCATGTTTGGCTTTGCTTACCACTTGCTTGCTACTGTGCAAAGAACTTTTTTTCTGCTTGAGACTAATTTGAAGCTCAATTTCCATGTAATTGGTTCTGGATACTTCCAGACAGTGAAGTGTTTTATAATGTCATTTCTCTCGCTTTACTAATGTTGTTTTATTTTCTCACTTTCAAGGGGAACAAATGTTTGTGATCATCTCTGCTATTCTCTTGATTATGATGGTACAGCCGCTTTGAAAACTTTGTTGAAATACAACTTGACATGCATGGAAGAATATCAGGAGCAGCAATCAGAACTTATCTTCAGATCCTGACCACAACTCTCACTGTCTCTGTGCTGCACCACAAGAGGTGACATTCCACTTCTTTATTTCATGTTCATTTATCATGTTGCCACTTCTGATGATTGGCTTATTGTTTTGTGAGTCTTACTAGAGATGGAGAAGTTTAAGCTGGGAAATGCCAAGTCTTTTCACTAACTTAATCAATCCAGTTGCTATGAATTGGTTGGAGCTACTGACAGCCATGGTTACCTTGCCAGCAGGGAGCTGTGGATTTTGTTGGAATAAGTGAGACACAGCTGGTTTGGTCTTTGCTGCAAATTGTTTTTGCTGTTCAATTTTCAGACTTTCTTTGCAGAAAATGTTGATTTGGGTTTGTGATATCAGTGCATGGAAATAGCTTGTGCATCGCTTCTTTGTCTCTGTGGGCTTGCTTGATGGAATTCTTTAAAAAGAAAAGAAACTGGGTGTAATCTCTCTCTCTCTCTCTCTGTGTCTGTGTCTGTGTCTGTGTTTGCATGATGCTATTTTCAGAGTTGTGGCTTGCCATTCTTCATCTTGGTAACATTGATTTTGCAAAGGATGAGGATGTTGATTCCTTAGTTGTGAAAGAGGAGGAAACCTAGCTAATTTCATCTTCAGATGACAGTAGATCTTCTCATGTGTGGCTGGAACATTGACTTTCTCCACACATATGCACACAAACTACCAAACAAGCAAAACCAGATATGCGTTCTCACATACTTATGCACACATGTAAATGTGTGTTGTGCTACGAATAATGTTCATTTTGTTATTGTTTTAGGTGTGATTGCCATTTGTTAGAAGATGCTTCATGCAAGCGCATAATGATAACCCCAAAGAAGTTATCAAGAGAAGTCTTGATCCCCTGGGCGCAATGGTTAGCAGAGATGGTTTGGACAAGACTGTATATTCTCCTTTGATTGGAAAGAACCTGGCCTCTGGATCATTGTTTCAGGTTTTTTGGCTTATACTATATGCCAATCTTTTATCATTTTCCTTTCAATAATGTATCTATCTTTATTGTGTTTAGGTTAGTGTATAAAATTAATGTTTCCATCGGGCAAGATCCTTCCTCAAAGTTTCTGTTAATGTGTTAATATGCATTTTGTTTCTCTTCAGGCAGCAGAAAGCACTGATACACACCAAGAACCAAATCATGAACTTGAAAAAGAGGTGCAGGATCTCAGATGCTCTCTGCAGTCTGAGAAACAATTAAGAGTAAGAAATAAATGCCAAATAATTGGCATTTTTGTTATGCCATATGTCCTATAGTCACTGATGTCATGAATTCTGCCCAGAATGCTGAGAAGGTTGAGTCCCTCAGTTCCACAGTTGAATATTTGAAGATGATGGTGGTATGAACCAATTCTATTGTCTCAAAATAACTAATGATGAATCAAATTGTTTGTGTGCTTTTTTCATTTTTTTTAAGGGTTACTCAGGAATTAATGAACACAGTACATGGGTCTGTAGACTCATTTTCTTCAAAATGAGGTGTCATGTGAGTAGTCCACGGTGATATTAAGAACCCGTGTATTTTAATTTTCTCATCATATTTTTAATCAAGAACCTACTTAAATGTCTCATATGAGTTTATGTTATGCCTTGTTTTTCTACTACACAGGCTGTACTGTGGGCAGAAAAGCAAATAGCTGATGGTTCTGAAAGGAAATACGCTGAATCACAGTAATTAAGTGAAAAAGGCATGCAAAATTACACGAAACTGGAAGCAGAGTTAATCAAATTCAAGCCTCTTTGAACAGGTAGTAATGGCATGAAAAACTTGAGCATCAAAAAATTCACTGAATTCCTAATCTTGGATTTTAACGTCAAATGTCAATTATGGATTTCAACTTGCTGCATTCTTATCTCAAGATTTTAATTTTGGATGTCAATAATAGAATTAAACGTGCTGCATTCTTAACATACCATGTACCTAAATGAGAATGAAATTAGATAATTGTAGAGGCTTGGATTTTCTTGGTATGAGACTTTCCATGTTTTGTCCAGAAATCTCTTGTAACTCATCTTTTTTGTTGCTCTCGCCTTGACAGATTGTAAATATAATCTTGTGTGCGACTAATGCTAGATCTGAACTAGTGTGTCACTATGCCCCAGGATGTAATACTCCATGTCATACCAATTTGCAGAGCTGGAAATGATCTTGCATATGGCTTCATGTTCAACTTCAACTTCTGGACTGCTACAGATTTCCAAGTTGATGCTGCTTCTGATAATTCTGATCTTTCATCTATCAACTCTGATTTTACTTTTCGTGCTCCATCTCTGGCCTTTATTAGATTCCTTCCCACAATCCTAATCCTTTCCAACTGATGTTTCAGGATCTTTCAACAACGTAAATTTCGAGTTAGCTTGATTCTTTGAATCCAAACCATTCTTCTGATACTAAATATGCCCAACTCAGCTTGTTAGCTGCTAGGTTCAATGGAAATAAGAAAGCTTTGTCATTGAACTTTTTGAAATTTTATAAAACAAATTTGCTTGAATTAATATCTTTTTCCCTGTTACATCATGTTTTTCCCGCTCCCAAGAGAAGGTAATTCTTCCAAGCCGAGTCAGTTTGTTTTAACATAATGTACTGACCACTTTGTTCCTTTTTTTTTTTATCTCCTCTTTCTCGGATTTCCGACAATCAATCGGGTACTGCTAAAAACATACATCCGGTGTAGTTAACCAACTTGGATATAGGAAGACATTGTACATTTCTCTAGCGAGAGCTGAGAGTGGAAATCCATGTAGTATGGAAGTCCTTTCACTTGGTCATACTTCTTAGCGTATTCGAGTAGTGCAGGCGGCCAAAACCGCCGAAGAGAAGCACAGAATAACAGGACCGTATTCAGCATGTTGTGGAAGAGAGCATCAAGCTCGCTGACGAATTGCCCGATCTGCCGGTCTTCCTCCTGCTGTACGGAAATGTGTAATCTAAAACACAGGCCATTATTTTGAAGTCTGAAATACCAAGAGTGTACCCCTGGATGGTGAGATCGTGCCCTCCATTTTTCGAAATGCATGGCCTCGTTGACCCATCGTCTTTTTTTTTTTCTCTAAAAGCCCGAGGCACTGTAAGTGTTTTAGCGGGCACCGATATAATTGACTGAATACAATTTCGAATATAAATCAACGTTATACTATTATAACAGTTAATATTAGGAACGATTATGTATTGAAAGATTAAAATATATAACAAAGAGTATAATGACTGAATTTGTATATGTAATTCATTAAAATGAACACTTTTATGTAATTTTATCATTTTTTTTTAATGACTTGTGTGACTCTTGGCCATCCTAATTGGGCAAATTTACTTTCACGTTAACATGATACTTGCTCGTTCGTTTATGGAGGGGAAGTGACGAATTAATATTGTTTTACAACCAAACTCCTTGTGTACTGTTCTACCTTGTGATCGATAGTTTTTTTTTTTTTTCTAGAAAAAACATTTTTGAAGTCAGTTTCTTCTCAATTAACTATAACATGTTTATTCTGATAAAAATAAACCATAACAATATATTATATATACTTAATTTACTTTCTACCAATCCGGGATTTATTTATCTTCATTGCTGAAAGCATGTTTTCAGATCCAACCTCGAAGCTTACAATGGCTTTCATAGTTATTAATTGTCCTATCTCTCGATATTGTTATTATTGCCGAGTGTTAGGAGGTGGACCCCTGAACCGTTGTGCTGGATTAATTTGTTTCCTCGGCTAATACGTTTTAGGGTCCTTTTTGTGGCGTTGTTACTACATAATCAAATAAAATGGTGGCCTGACTCTTTCAAATTTGTACTATTTGCTGTTTTTTTTATTTATTTATTTATGATAATTGCTGTCTTTTCATTTATTTCTTCTCTCATTTTCCTTTATTGTTTTCTGTTTTCGAGTCGGTGTTTGCTGGTGGACAATTTAATTCTTTTCACTGCCAAGGAATTGGATCCTGCCAGCAACAATACGTTTTTCTCCTAATTGTGTACCTTGACAACCCCATAAAAAATAAAAAATAAAAAGACTCTATTGACGTATGGTAGAACTGTCTCACCCAAAAATTACTCCTTATTAACTTCCTTTTATTTGCCTTGCAATAAAATTATTAAACATGTAAAACATTAAATGGTTTAAAGGAACATCACTAGCTCTCCCCCTCATTTGGCAAAAGGGAATAACACTGGCACACTAAGTTTCGAGATAACATAGAATAAGAAATCTCCATATATAGCAGCAGACAATTGCAGCTGATGCACTCCCTGACATTTTCAGTTTCTGGTAACATTTCGTGGGTTCAACTTCATATGAAGTGACCTTTGGCAGATCAGTGATCTTTCTCTCTCTTCTTCCCTCTATACTAGGTATAGAGATTCTTCTTGTTCTGATAAATAAATAGTTTCAGCAGATACATAGCTTTTGGTGCGGAGGCTGGACCGAAGCAGAATTAGCATGAAGAGAAACTCGCTAAGCAGTACTGGCAGGGTTATGGATGAATGGGAGTGTGAAAACTTGATCTTTGGAGGGGACCAGTCGAGTGCTTTTCCGTGGCCTCAAAGGAACTACATATGTAGCTATTGCAAGAGGGTTTTCAACTCTGCTCAAGCCCTTGGGGGTCATATGAACGTGCATAGGAGAGATAGAGCCAGGCTGAGACAGCTATCTTCATGGGGTTTTGAATCTCCGAAACCTAACCCTAATGTTTCTTCTCCAATGTCTTCCACGCTTCTTTCAACTAAGTTCTCGCCATGCCATTGCGCTGATAAGGTCTCATTGCTCTCTCCATCTGCATTCTGCTCAACATCTTACCGGGAGAAGAAAGTGGTATCTGAATTTCCTCATTTTGGATGCGGCTCTTCTAGTTCTGAAAGTGCAGATTTAAGCAAGGAAAAAAGCATGAAGGCTGTTGTTAATGAGGCCTCTGGAGGGTTGAAGAGTGAAGGACAAAACCATGGGCTTGAAGTCTTGAAGAAAGATGAGGTCATGAGCTTGGACTTGGAGATGTGGTGTAAAGACTCAAGGGAAGTTTTGGATTTGGAGCTTCGTCTTGGCTACAATATGAATTAGTTTTCCTGATTTTTCAGACGCTTACCTCTAAATTTATGCGCACAAGTTGTTTTTTGGATTCGAGTTTTTGCACCAGTTCGGTGGAGGCAGACTCAAGAGTTCATCAGGTCCTGACCAGGAGATCCTCTGATGGTTGATTTCATGGGGTGTTAGAGGATGAATATTGAAGATCATAAGATTGCACAGATGAAGATTTCTCTCTTCAAAATGCACTTAATAGGCTGAGTTTTGGCCTTATAATGTGACTCTTCTATTATTGTAATTACGTTCTCTATCATGTGTAATCCTGCTTAAGAATGGTTTTAATCATCATTTTATTGGTGAATCCTCAGTTTGTGATTCTTAATTGTTGTTAATCACTTGTTTTGGGTGTTGTGGCCCCTTTAGATTAGGTTAACCGTAACATAGTTAAGGATGAAGTTGTTGAGACATCATAATTCATGTTTACATAGTTCCTAAGAAAGATGATTAATTATCTAGGTTTTGAGATGAAAGTTTCCTAATCCAGAAAATTAATCTTAGCTATTTTACGCGGTTTCTCTTATGTCTTCATTCATTTATTCACTTGCAAAATTAGACATAATTAAAAGTAGATAAAAATGAATGGAAGGAGAGGGTTATTTTATTTTTTTTATTTTTTAGGCATTACATCTCCATCTTCTGAACGGCATATGCCACTACCCGTGTCTTTCCGGTGCTTGCACATTTGTCCACTAATCCAAGGTTTAGCATGTGGCATCCGCAATAGTCAGAGGATTGACCAAAGAAACATCCAATGAAAAGGATTAAGAACCTGTTGAAATGCATTAACAATTAGAAAAAGGAGAAAGAATATTCGAGCATGAGCAAAGTGAAAGCGTATAGTTTTTGAGCAACATTAATTCTTCTTCTTCTTGTTTTGTTTTGTTTTTTTTTTTTTCTTCGGTATATCTCTGGAGACAACATCAATTCTTCTACTAGACAGAGAATTGTGCCTGTTGCCCCACAGTCATTTGTATGTTGTCTGATTCAACACTGAAAAAATAATATATGATGTCATTGTCACCAAGTAATAACGCCCGTATCACGTCCAGAAAAACATTTTCCTCGGAGGGACGTGAGTTTCTTAAATTAATTATTACGTAATTGATGTTATATAGAGTCAGAACTGCGGAATGGCTCTATTGGCAAGTGATATTTTGATATCAGGTTGAGAAGACATTGGAGGCGGATGTGTCCAGGGATCAATCAGAAACTATTGTCACACGGTATAAAGGGACTTGAATGTCCCAGTACCCAATGCCGCGTCAAATGATTCAAAGAGTGATATTTTGGTCTCTATTGCTTTATAAGATGTTTGTGTTTCCCAACATCTGTCCCTATTGCATGTTCCCCACAATGTCTGGTGTCAGTGGCATCATGACTTTTCCCTAACGAGAAACGCACAATTTTGCTCCCAGAATGCCAAAACAAGCTGGCCAATTCAACTCATCTCCCTCTCTCTCTCTCTCTCTCTCTACAAGGAATAAAAGTTTGGAAATTGATGAGTAGACTGTGGTGGAAAAGGCAACACAAAAGTCGACATTGAAATTTGAAAGAAGGGTAGGGAAAGAATTTGAAGTTTGAACGTGGAATGGGGTTTTGCTTTTCTACAGGTGAAAAAATTAAAAAAATGGAGGAGGGTAAAAGAATAGGCAACCGAGAGGATGTAAAACACAGAACATGCCAAACTCCATGCTTTAGTGAAAGGTGAGAGGATGGGAAAAGAGGATGCTAGCCGGCGCCGGTCATCATCCTCAGTCATCCCCATGTATCGCCATTAAAATTGACTTCATTGGCAAATTATAGTAGTTGAAGTCTTTTCCTGCATTAAAATAAATAAATAAATAATATATATATATATATATATATATATATATATATATATATATATATATATATATTAAAGAATATTTTATTCAACAATAAACAAAAAAAAAAAATCCATTATATGGGTAGAATTGAGCTTCTACAATCTTAGTCTCCCTAGATTCTCATTTTAGAATTGATGACAAGATTCATTTGGCAGAGTTGAACAAGCAACTAATTTGACCCAGAACGTTGTTAAATTCCAAAAGACTGACCCAAAATAGTTATAATTAGGACCAACTGACTTCCGTTCAACAATTTGAAGTGGAGTTATTTTAAAAATAATATCAAAGTATTAAGAAATTTCATCATTTTGTAGAAAATGATGTGATATTTTTCTATAATTAAAATGCATCATATCTTTGTATTTCCCATCAATTTACATGAAAGCTTCCTGTGAAATCAAAACTAACTTAAAACTTATTAAATTATATGAAATGCAAAGTTAAGAGAAAGAAGGAGAGCGTTTCATTCTCTTAGTAGTGTATATGATAGAGTTGTAAGTCTTAAATAGGAGACAAAACAAGTGAAATCAAACCCTTATTAATTATGCTTGATATTTTTAACATTTTTATTTTTTAGTGTTGTTCAAATAATCAAAATAAAATTAGCACATGTTATCTTCCTTATAGACTAGAGAATTTTTTCTTTTTCAACTTAAGACAACAAGCTCTATAGTCATATATTTTTTATATATTGCCTTGCATAAATTTCATCAAAAGAAATATTCTAACATCGCAAGTCATTCCCCAGTTATTAGTGTAATCACTTATCATATCATTTAATAAAAAGGTATATGTGAAACTCCCATGAAAATAATGTATTAATAGAACGATTCCTATAATTACTCAGTATTTTGATACTAATTCTCCGGGAATCTTCAATATGTTGGAGTTGACCGGTTCAATTGGTCAAAATAAACGGTCTGGTCAGCGCCTTAACTTTCCTATGGTCGCTGAGTGACTGGCCGTTTTGCCGGTTGCCTCTTTCCAAGCTCCGTAGAAATCTATTCCACGCCGCCTGAGATCGTGGTTTGGTTGTTTGAGCCATTATTTCGTACCATTAAATTATGGATTTTATGGTACGAATAAACATTTGTTAAATTGATTATTGAAATTAAAGTATAATTAGTTTTACATAATATTAAAATAATTGATCGATTTTAAAATTTATTTTTTCATATTTGGGTATAATGACTTATCATATAATATCTATTCGGTATAATTATTTTAACAAAATTGTGATACTACATCTATTTTGTTATTTTCTACACCAACATATAAAACAAAAAATATATATATATATTCAAGGCACCCTACACATATTTTGTAGCTCAATTTCTAAAAAAGGGCATCAAACTTTAATTAAAATTAGTGTTAGACTATATAGTAATATAATAAAAAAATATAACAAACGTATAATATCAAGTTTTTTCCTTAAAATTATAAATTAAAATTTTTTATTTTTATGAGATTTAATTTACTTCTAACTATTAAATTGAAAATGAATATATATAAAACTTTCTTTAAAAATTTTTATTTTTACCGTTATACTACATAATTATTGTCTTATTCTTACTACATTAACACCATATTTTTTCCTTGAAGTCATAAAACAAAGTTTTCCCTCCTTATGAGACTTAATTTACTCTTGATTATCAAATTGAGAATGAGTATATGTAAAAATTTCTTTAGAAATTTCTTTTTCTACCATTATGCTATAAGTGTGAGACTCCTCCTGGTGTATCCTAATTGCATTAGCTGTTAGTCGTCACAATGACAATATCTATCACTACTCGAAATTTAACAACTAAAGCAACAAAACAGGGGAGAACACTTTAGGGAAAAAAAAAAGAAAAAACCTTTTTCACTCTAGACCTTAAAAAATAGTCACAAAGAACGCACCTGACATACACATATAACTCATCAAAAGCAAAAGACAAATGATTTGGTATAGAAATAAGTATAGCTTTAGCAGCTCTAGTACTCACGTTGATATCGTCCGCTTCCTTTCCATTGTCCATTTATGTAATGTAAGTTTGTTCTTTTTATTATCTCTCTCACGCAGACTAGGTCAATTCACAAATATATACAACGATGACGACCTGGACATCTTCTCAAACACTTGATTTTATCATTTTAAGTTTGGTGATGTAATTGAAGACGAAATTAAGTTGTGATAACGACCACGGACTAATGCCAGAGATCTATGTGTTACGTCTGCTTGTGATCTTTTAAACCACTGCATGCCTTCCTGTCGCCCACATAGCCGAAGGAAAGTTATATCAATCATCACAAAGATTTCAGCAAGGAAATTGCGATTTGTTGGCTTATTTTTAAATGTCAATAAAGATCGAGCTGTAATTTTCATATGATCAACGCGATGAGTAGGATGCTTTGTCCTTAACAGCAATTTGATTGATGTGTATTCACATCTCAGGTCGGCAGCCTTTCTCAACGATTGCCGCGAAGTTTGGTCATCATTTGTGTATGAATCAAAAAAAGATTACACACTTGTGAAGATCAACTTTTCCACTCTGCGGCGACGAATGGCGGGCATATTGACATTATCAATTAATGGTTTTTTTTTTTTTTGAATTTTTAGCATTGAATTTGTCACACGAGTATAGTGCTGCCATTTTACATCGGAAATCATTTTCCACCCTGTATCAGCTATCCGCTAATAGGAAAAAAGAAAAGAGAAAAGAAAAGAAAAGAAAACCGTGACTCCCATAAATAAGGATGTAAGGAATTTCTAATTTAATTTTGTAATCAACTTAATATCATATTGTACGTGAGAAAAAAATAAAAATTATAAATAAAATTTACTGAAAATTAAAAATAAATGTGTGATTTAAAATGATACATATAAGATATATTATATCTGTATGTATTACAAAATTAATCAGAATAAAGTAAATTGATTTTCGATATTTTGGGCAAACTCTGAGTTATTGTTTGAAATTAAACCTTAGGAGACCGAAATAATTTCGGAACACAAACTGCACCATTATTCTCCAAATAGTGGGATATTGGTGCATCTAAATTTTAATTGTCATTACAATTAGTAGCTTTCCAAAAATAACACGTAGTTTTGCTCATAGGTAATTGTCGTCGGTTACTTCCGAGTCCCCAAATTATAAATTCAAAATCTCGAATGACCTAATAAATATTCTCATAAATTTTAATGACAACGATTGTCATGACATAAAAGATGATGTGTTCTTTCATCAGTAAGTGTAATAACTGGAGTACAGGACTATACTTAAGGACAAGTACAAACTGCAAAAGTGAACTGTTTCTCGAATGTATCCCGTAGGAATTTTCCGACACCTTCCTCGGCAATGTCATAAGCAAGCTCTAAATTCAACATGACTTACACGTCATATTTTTGTATCGGACTTGAACGGACAGAGGCACACCCTTAGTGGTCACCATGAAACCAGCTATCTATCTATCTATCTATCTATATATATATATATATATATATATGCATATGAAAATAATTCACCCAGTAACATCTTCTTCGTATCATTATTCACAGCCACATGGGAAGAATATATTTGACAAAAATTGATTGCGAACAGAAGGGTCAGATTTTCATTCCTTATATCAACTAAATATGTATCTCCTAATTTGGCTGATATGTTCGAAATAATTAGTTGGGTAGTTTGCCTTTGAGATCAACATTACTTTTGAGACTTGGCTACCATGTAATTGACCCAATAGTTGAATTCCCTCACAAGGGGCCAATAAAGAAGCAGAAGTGAAGTAGGTAAAACGATCCAGGAATTGTCTATTTTCTTCTGCTAATAAACAAATAAATGAAACTCTCCACTTGCCCTCATGCAGCGCGACACATTGCCGTTGGCTTCGGCAATATATCCCTCAGTGTGAACGGTTTATCAGATGCTAGGAAAATGCATCAATTTACGAATATTTATGCGTGTCTACATGCCTTGGAATGACAGAGTGAAAACCTGTATAAATGAATTTACAAGAGCTGTAGAGAAATTTCTAAGTGAATTCGGTACACTATTCGGCCATACAGGTGGCCTACCGAATGATAATTATGACAAAGCTGCTTTGGATCCTATTAGATCTTAACTAAGCATTTTTAATATACATGATACAATTTTATTTGCTACGTATATAACCGTATTGATCGATTTTTACAATACCCAGGCAGAATAAGGAGAATAATTATGGTTAAAAAGATATAAAACGGTGTCTTCAAGTAGCCGGCTCAGACAGAAAGATCTCTTAGCATAAATCTAAAAGACAAAGTCTTTTCTCTCTCCAATTCTCCTACACTGGAACTTACATAGACAATGTCTATGTTTTCTATTTGTCTTTAGCACCTGGTCATCCCCACAAAACCTCCTTTTGCTAGTCTATATAATATGTCATCCCCACCGAGTCTTCTGCGTGCCTTCTAAATTGCTTCACTTAATCCACCATCTCAAACTAGATTTCTGAATTGATTCTACCATACATGGATATGGAGGACTCGAAGAGCTCAAGCGAAGAGAGCGATCGACTGGAGCAATCCAACGATGATTTGGGCACGGGTCGGTCCTATACGTGCGTCTTTTGCAAGCGAGGGTTCACCACGGCACAGGCTTTGGGAGGGCACATGAATATTCATCGGAAAGATAGACCCAAGCCAAGGCCTAATTCATCAGTTCCTTCAATCTCAAGCAAAGGATATGAAGATTATGCGAGCTTTGGGGCTTTCCCTCCGATCCAAATCTTCCCAAGTCACTACCCTTTGCCGCATGAGGTAACATATTTTCCGGCACCCACATGGGATGTTAGATCCCAACATGCACAACATATCGACAATTCTTGTGTACAAATTGCACATCATTTGAATCCGTTCAAGGAGGGATGGCCAAGGAATTTGAGCTTGCAAATCGGCCCATCGAATCCACAAAAGATTGAAAATGGGGAGGACGGCAGAAAAGATGAACTTGATTTGGAGCTTAGACTTGGTTATCATCAGTAATGTTTATAGATGTTTAAGAAGTATTTGTTTGTTATGTTGTACAGCCCTGTCATTCTTTTTCCTCAATATCTCAAGAGAGGAAAAAGAAATACTAAAGTGGGTAAAATTATTTGAAATTTTCTAGTGTTTTGTTCACCTGAATAAGCTTACCTCCCGCATGTCTTTGTCGCAATTTCTCCTGGGAAGACATGGCGGGAAAAAAGGAATCTTCCCTACTGGTACTTGGAGCAGAGATTATAATAAAGATGTACCAGTTTTGTGATTATAAAATTTTTGTTTTCAGTCTCCTTCATCTACGATCTAACCCTAGTTCTCGGCTTCCCTGAGATGTTAGCCTAGCCCGCATGTGTCTACTTTTTCCTGTTTCCCTCTTCAATTTAAGCTTCTACATTTCAATTATGTGCTTATTGATTTGAATGTTGAAGGATCGACTCATCCTGTTGGTTGATGGCTGATGAAACTTCTTGAGGTCCAATAATCATTAATTAGCCATTAGAATAGGAATGTTATTGATAAGAGTGAATGAAATACAATTCTAGCTCGATTGTTTCTACTGTTTTTTCTCATTTTATTCTCAGCTTAAACTTCAGGACCCTATAGTTGTTCAATTAATAGCCGAAGAAGCACTAGTATGTAATATGTATATCGAGAGAGGTTAACCCAACACAAGTATGCTCTTTTCTGATTCCTGAATACAAAGAGCTATATAGATGTTTGTCATAGAAACATCATAGTTTATTTTTTATTTTTTGTCCAAAATCGAGAGGATATCTCTCCCATTTCCCGTAAATCTAGCATTCTCTCTCAGGATTCAACTTGAGAGCTCTAAAATAAGGGTCTAGACTTACTAGAGTCTCCAGGGGAACAAAAAAGAGAAAAGCCTCATTGTAGGAGTACTAGTTACTGCAACACAATCTT
This sequence comes from Bruguiera gymnorhiza, assembly GCA_020883675.1. Lineage (NCBI taxonomy): Eukaryota > Viridiplantae > Streptophyta > Magnoliopsida > Malpighiales > Rhizophoraceae > Bruguiera > Bruguiera gymnorhiza. Next base: position 1,158,007 of record JAIRCJ010001053.1, read on the forward strand.
ATTAGTCATTGCAGCCACCGTAATGCTTGCAGCTGGATGCACTCCATAACTCATTTAAATTGCGCTGCAACCATGATTGAACTTTACTGTATTGGTACGAGACCAAATGAGCAATTTAAAATCTTGCACGACCATACTTTTCTTGGGTGTTTGTTTTCAGGCATCAATGCTGAACTTCACAAATTTAGCAGGAAGACACGGCTAGAGGCCGGTGTATAATCGTGCCTAAGCAGAAGCTCTCCATATTTTTGTTGATGAATATTTCTTTTTCTTTTTTTTTCCGTTGAACAGCACTTTCATTAACGAGGACATACAACATCTAAACACACCAGATAACGAGGCAAAAACAACTGAAATTGTTGTCTTCTCATTTCATTTTTGCGTTAATTTGTGTCTTTTGTTTTGGTGTTATAACGCAATTTTCATTCATATACCATGGTAGCCGACGGTGAAAGAAAATTCCCGAAAATTTTCTTTATTAAAGTGTACAATTCATGTTCGAGGGGGGTTTAGGAAATAATTTTCGCTCTTTGTACCCCATTACTTTTGTATTCCTTGAACTTTTCAATTTGTTAGTTTCTTGATTGTCTTTGAATTGTACCAACTAAAGTCAGCTTCAAATGATTACAGCAAGTGTATGGCAACAATTTGTTTATTTGCGATCGTCTTTGTTTTCACATTTGAACATGGATCTTTGAATATCTTTTTTAAATAAAAGGAATTTCAGATCTCATGATTGAAGTTTCGTTCTAAATCAATTTCCTGATCCCGTGTTTTACTGCTTGCATGATTACTTCGCACGTATCCTTGAATTTTACGCTAATGGTATCAGAAGACTTTGCAGAGATGCTAGCTGTAGTGGGAAAATCTAAATCTATAAAAGATATCGACGGAAGGGTTAAAAAAATATGTTAATCATCCTTGTGTGCAATTCTTTAAACTTGAAAACAGACATGGACTTGGTCTTCCTGGAGCCACCGAGAAACATTTGTCACTTGCATACTGTACCTTATTTGCAGGCCGAATGAGGAATGATCACGGACGGCATATCTATATTCTGTAACAGACCTCTTTGTTATTATGTATTGTCTTCTCTGCTGTCCATGCATCTTTTGCACGTAGGTAGGTGGTAAGAGTCTCACAAAAATAAAGAATCGGTGGTGATCTTCTTTTATGGATTTAATTACAAAAAAAGCCTATGCAATGCAATAGACCTCTAAATAAAGGGGGAAATTGTGAGCCTTGACGGTTCTCCTCAACTTGATCGAAGGTTGAAAACACCACCTGGCTAATTTATTATAAAAAAAATATTATCTAACTTAACCTCAAATAAGTACATAATGTTACAGATATAAAATAATCAGTCAAACTTTTTATTTTATTTTATTTTATTTTTACTTTTTAAAAAAAACAAATTAGAATTATTAAAAACTTCTTTATTAGACTTATGTCTCCCTAATTTTCATCTAGTTGCCGGTCGTCTCCTCTTTGTTACGTGACATCAATAGTCTTGGAGTTTGAGGTACGAAGACCTATTTACGACTTTCCAGCACCTGGTTTTTCCAGTTCTCCATCAATTAGGGACTGAAATGACCTGATGACTGACTGTATTTTATTTCACAACTAGCCAGTGACGGTGGAAGGATTGACCTTCAAAAGTGATTAAAAAGCGGCAGTTGAATCGGCATTCCTGCCAGCTATCGTTGCGCAATTACTGGGGGCGAGGGCCTATAGATTTGAACCCTGAAATCTGATAGCTTTTCTTTTTCTTTTTTATTTTTTTTCAATGACGGCATGTTATATAATTTCTATTGATTTAGACAGTGCAATAAGTTCACGGGATCACAAGAATGAAACCGCAGAAATCAAATCAGACGTATAACGCCATCATGCGATGTTCAACGGTATTACCCCTTCTCTCTCGGTTTGCACAACCATGTTTCTCCTACTAATGGTTTCGCCCAACTGGGTCCACCGAACGGGGGTCGGTACAAGTATATGTAATTTCTTTATGCACCATAAATAACGAGATGGAAATTTTGTTCTTCCCATTAGTTTTCTCCGTTTCCCCATTAATATCAGGCTTAAAAAAAATTTTAAGTACGTGAGGCGGTTGAAGTTGGTTTTAAAGGGAATAGAACAGGTGATCCCGAACGCACCAAGCCTTTCGGCCGACAATTGGTTTAGCCTTTCAAGCGGCCTTACAAAACTGGAACCACTAAATAATAGGCTGAGTAAGGCCCAAATGCACAAGGTCCAATTTATTGGGTCGCGTAAATATGCTTCCATTGAGCTGAGCCGCAACACCCAAGCACCCCCAAAAGATCAACAACTAACTGACAGATGCAATTGGGAAAAAAGTATGGAGAGCAAACATTCACGACTATTTCAGACATTCAACAAACGGTATAGTATTCCGCACCTCTACACAGACATGAATGGGTATCTTACAAGCGGAGGGCATCATTAATTCAATTTAGCATGTAGGAATGGGTGCTCCCAGTCCAAACATAAGGCTATATCGAATTCACCTCGTCTTCGTTACCTGGTGAGATAATATACAACTAGGAATATGACCACAAACGAAGCCACAAGAGTAAGCATTCTCCGGCTCGATTTGGTTTCAAATACCTAAGGTAAAAGCAAAATTACAATTAGTCAGAGCAGCCATCCAATGAAGGACATTTGGCAACATAACATACATTGCAAAGATACAGAGATGCACAGAAGCTAGGCCTAGCCATGATTAAGCAAATTTTGGGAAAAGATCATCTAATGTTCATACCATCTTAAACCGATCCATAGTTCCTGACAGGATTCCCCTTGATGCATCCATATCATTTCCCTAAATGCCAAAATTGCCACATTATTACAACAGTATCAAATACACCCAAAAGAGCAGAAACCCATATTAACATGAATAAGTTCAGGGCTGCAGAAAAAATACCATCCCGTCCAGCATGCGATTATGACCCTCCACCTCCTCATGTATATCACCAGACAGCTACGAAAGTAACAGGAATTAATTATTGGATTGGGATGTTGAAGTTCTAAAGTTTAAATTTTACATTGGTAAAAATTTATGCTTTGTTGAATTACAAAAATCCTTCCAAATCCAGAAACTTGGTAGGATAAAGTTGTCACAATTTTCCTTCTCATTTCCAAATTGAAAAACTGCAGAATAAACTACCCCAGAAAATGTTGAAGTCTGTTGTACTGGCACAGAGCTGATATTATGAATGAATATAAGAACTCACCCTCTTCAGCAGATTGACTCTATCTTGCAATCCTTCCATAGCTGTTTCATTATCTTGTTCATCAATTTCATGGGAAGAGTAAGAAGAAGAGGCCCTGATGCCACCCTCCTCAATGCCATCAAAAAGAGCAGCTCTATTGTTCCGGAAGTCCCTATACATAATGTGATGCCAGTATAGCATGAAGTGGCAAGAATTGCAGGATAACATACAGAAAAGATTGTAAGTTGACTTAATAAAGATGGCAAACCACAATGGTTGACTCACACACTTAGGAATCAGTCGAAGCAAAGACAATTAGGACACTAATACTATAGCCCAGTAAGAAGCATTTTACTTTTCCCGGATACACAAGAAGTCACAGCTCTTTCAAAAGTGACATACATTTATCACTCAATGCTTTTGCATTAAGTCAAACTAGCCTACACTTGGAAGCAACAAGGATTCTATTTGGGGCCTATGTTGATCACCATAAAGTTAAGGATGCATAAAATACATCCATACTGAAATGACCCATAAGGGAATGTCTTACATTCACTGGTTATCATGTATGGAATTCCATGAAAAATTCACACCTATACTGAGATGGCTCTTGGAATTTCCTAAAATTTATCTTGGTTCTACTAAAACTTTGAGTACATAGACAGCTAAATGTCACACTAACATGCCCAAATAAATTCTATTGCTGCTAGATAATTCACTTATTTTCCAATGTTGGTTTAGTTGAGATAAATAATTCTTCAAACAAGCTTAGTCTAAGGTGTCTTGTCAACTCTTCTTATGCTACAACTCAGCAGACGCTCAGCAGAGCTGGTAATCTCTTAGTCACACCATAAACAAGACATGCAACATCACCTCCAATGCAAGGCAACCACCTCCTTTCGCACATACTGATTGAGAGCATCCTGTAAAATAGTGCACCCACCAGCTTGTTATTATCAGTTAGCTCATGTATCCAAAGTGTGTCATATTGATTTCTAAAATGGTTTCTAAATTGGCATCCTCCTCCCCATCTGATTCTCATTTTTGTCCAAAAAGGGACACTCTACGCAATGGAACTTCTGCGCTCCAACCTGATGTGCTTGGATGCAAACATACAGCCAAGCCGAGAGCGCCCAAAAGAAAAGAAGTAATCAACTAATATCCCCACAAAAACACTGGGACCAGGGATTTAACAAGAATTCAAGCAGCAATCACAATGACCAAATAAAACAAAACAATCGAAACAGGGAGATCACAGTGCGAATTATGTCCCCGAACCAGTAACAAATGTATAGATCTGGTAATAAATCCAGTACATATGGATCTAACGCGTACCCAATCAAAATTTTAAATCTAAAAAAGAAATTACCTAAAAAAAAAAAAAGAAGAAGAGAAATCGAATTTCGAAATCGAACTAACCTTCTGGAATTCATGGCTCAAAACGTTCACAGTATCTACAAGCAATCTGAAATCTCAACCGTCCGAATCTTGATTCTGCAATCAAAATGAGACAGCGCGTCAAATATACGTATAGGCGATCAAGCGAAGCGCAAATTACTATACGAGCTGTCTGTGGACCCAGAGATCACGATCTTCGGAAATCAAAGCTCAGTGCAAAACGTGCAGGCGACAAAGAATCCAGATCTGAGTCGATAATTGTCAGAAATGGAAACTGATGGCGGTGAGAATAGTAACAAATGAAAATTGTGTGCTGGGGTGCCTGTGTCTGCTTTAAAATGCGTAGGGATGAGGATGAAGGCATCGCTTAGCTTTCTGTGGGGCCCTTACGTGGGATCCGACCGTTGATGTCATCGCCAGTGCCGCCAGATCCAAGGTTGAGCACATAAGCGGTTTTTTTTTTTTTTTTCTTCCTGATTTTTATTTATTTATTTTTATAAGAAACTTTCTAGAAGAATAGCTTGTGTGAAAGTAGTGAAACTGTTCTTTTCTTTTCTTTTTTTTTTTTTTATAATTTTCCAAATTAGATAAAGATATTTATTCTTTTTATAGAAAAATGACGAATGAATGATTGACTATTTACTTTGTTAACAATTCGTTGAAGAAAGGGGCCGGTAGGACCCTTGGGAGATTGGTGAGAATTCAATTCACTAATGTAGTCACCTATAAAATTATTGGGCCACTTGGGCATTTTTGTTTTTGTTGGGATATCTGTCACAATTGTACTGTTACATTCAAATTTTAATAATCACATCATACAAGATATAAAATTTTAACAAATCTTCGCCTAGCTTTTATAATTACACACCATAAATTGCCCTAAAAATGAAAGATTTGTAACAATATAACGTTAAATTTACACAGAAGTGCGGCTGAAAGCAAGAGCGTTTAAACTGGCTCTATAGAAAATTTCTAAATTTGTGTTTATTTTTTCCAAAAAAAACGAAAAAAAAAAAGGCTTTTGGGATCCTAAGGGAGAGGCTTGAGCTTGAACTCGAATTTCAGCTTCCAGGATCTCCATGCTTTACAAGAATCAAGTTATGAAGCGCTTTCATTAGGCCATAACTCAACTGAGTGGGCCTTAAACAGCAGATCAGTTCATTGATAGATAGTTGAAATCGGCTTTATGTCTTGATATTCAAAATGGGCCTGCTGTTCAAAAGGCCGAAATATGAAACGCTTGCCATATAATTTTATGGGTTGGGCCGATTAATTAAAATGCTCAGCGAGGGAAAAAAAAAAAAAGGAATGGAAAAGAAAAGAAATAAAAAATGGGACAAAGGCTCGAACTCTTATATAATGTAATTTTTTATTTCTTGGGTACCGCGTCATGTAATGTGAACTTAATGAGACCCAGTGCCCAAATTGGGGGGTAAAAGTTACTGATTAGAAGGAAGTGGACCCCTAAAGTTGAAAGCTTATCACTTGCCAACTGCGAAAGAAAAATTTGAAAAGGGTAACAAACATGGGCTTGGAATTGCATTAGAACTGCAACATGGAGGTCAAAAGAAGTGGCTTAACACTCTTGCACGTTCCATCACACACACCCACACACACGCACAACTGTCAAGCTTCCGGCCAGCTGAAGAAAAACACAAGTTTAGCAGCTGTCCAAACCCGATCATTTAAACAAGCACGCTATCATTTGGAGGCTTCTTCCCCGTTAAGTCATATCTCATGTCGGTAGTTGTCTTCTCGATTTTGTCCTTTCTTTACCAAACAACAAGGAACCTGTCAAAATAGATATGTAACATTGTCTCTTCACTGAGCCATCTCATGTCTCTCCCACTAGGTCATCTCATGTCAGTAGTTGTCTTTTTGATTGGTCCTTTCTTTACCAAAAGAGATGGAACGTGTCAAAATTAGTCTGACATTGTAAAGATATGGTAATTTGTAGAGGGAATTCTCATTTACCGTGAAAAATCAGCAATCTTGATTAAAGGTTCAAACAGCGCTACTGAATTAAGCCTGCTTTCCACTGGTCAAGTTCCTACTCAGTATGTCAAACATGACTTCAATCATATAATATGCACTTCATGTACCCTTCATTCATTGGTAGATAGCTTCTTGCAAGTCCTTGTAGAATGATGGATATCCATAATCTTCTCATCAAATCTCAAACCCTCCTATCCTTCATTGTCTTAAAGCAAAGATATAGATAACCCTTAAAAGCTGACCATCAATCTTCTGTTGACGAAACCTAAATTTTATAGTCTATACGTACACATGGCAATCTTTAACAGAGAGTTTCAGGATTCCAATGTCAATTTTGTTCAGCTATCAAAGTAACGAAAACAAAATTTGGTTGCCCAACTCTGCCTCAAATTTTCCGTCCCTGTCACAAAAGAAGACTACAAGAAGTTCCATGGAAAGGTATAAACAAGATAAAATCAATCGCATTTGATAATCTACAATATGATCGATGTTCCCATAGAAGCATAGAAATCTTTAGACAGAACTCAAAGATGACCTAATCAGGGATCACATTTCGCGAAGTTATAATGGCAATATCACCTTGGTCTTCTTTAGGAGATCAAGCTCCAAATGTTAATTAACAGTGATGATCAAGTGGTTTAGATAATAATAGACATGGATGTAACAATTACGATAACATATTCTTGTCCTTTGGACAATGTACCATCCAAAATGTTTCCAAAGAAACTAATAAGCATACGGAAACAAGGCAAGCAATTTATGTTTCTGAACTTGCAAATGGTGTAAACACTGGAATGAGTCAGGCAGCAAACTACCCCGGCAAATACAGACATGCTTCGAAGTTTCCCATTGCTAAAATATTTTCCTACTAAGAGTCAGCGTTTCGTTTTTACACAAGGATAACTTGGCCATTTTCTTGACGAAAGACACATGTTTCTTTCTTCTTCTTCTTTTTTTTAACTTATTTTTGGGACCAAACAGACACAGGTTTCTTGAATTTATGGTTTTGTCAGATTGCTATCTCGTGTTACTGTGCTAAGTTTCTTGGAAACTTGGGTGTCCTTATATTGCTAAATCATAAACATTTCATTTCATGTGCCTTTCACCTTTAAGCGAAATGTCTCCCTAGGCCGTATGAGACCAGGTGAAGTTCATTATAGCTAGGATATGCCAGGGAAAGTATCCGAAAAGACAGTCTAGGTAACTGTGATTCCTAAGTCATAGACGTTGGTCCTTTCAACAAGCTAAGGAGACCAAGTTTCTCCTTTCGGAGAATTACAATATTTTCCAACAATATCCAAGATTGCTCTAGACTAACTACAGTAAAATATAATTAGGGAAAAGTGGGGCACTTTGGATTTTTGATTGTATTAACATTACTAGGATTCCTAGCTCTTATTCTAGCAACAAAAGTGCATGTTCCACGGTATGCAGCAGCAATACAAAATTGACAAAAAATCTGCCATCACCGATTATATATCTCGATGGCACCATGAAAGGCACGCATCTCTTCTCAAGAATGCTGAGTATAGCCAAAGGCTACTGACCGAAGATCGTCGGCATCTTGATAAGTCCATTGCCTATTGTCTGACTGCATGTCAAGGGATGACATGGATTGAGCAGCCTCTTCAAAGTTATCAAATGAAAATGTTGAATTTCCATAGTTTCCTACGGAGTTCGTGTCCATGAGACCGTTTTCGCAGTACGGCATGTTATTATGTGTCATGTTTGTACAGAATTGGGGTACCATGCCTGTCTTCTCTGAATGAAACCAGCTTTGGAGATCTTGTGAATATGAAGAACGTTTTCCATAATACTTGTCACTAGGGTTTGCTGAAGCAGAGGCATTGGGAAAAGTTTGAGCTGCTTGCTCCTTTAAAGAAGCCAGTTGTGCCTGTAGATTGACAACCTACAAAGTAGTTGTTGAAGTGATCGGAAAATTATTATACCAATCTTTATATATAGTAAAGAAGGCTTAGGGTTGCGACAAGCAATTGCAATTAAAGAGTCAAAAAGGGTACCAAACCTGCTGTTGGAGGGCAAAAATGTGGGATACGCAGCCATAAATTGGATCTTGAAGCCTAGCTTGAGCTTCATATGAGATTGTGACCGCAGCTTCGCAACGATCACTCACAGGAAGATGAGCAAGCAATTTTGACACATTGCTTGCACCAAACACCCTGTGAATGGCTGCGAAGTGTGTAGCACCTTGTTCATGACAGAAGTAAGGTGCAAAAACACAACCCTTCACACATTTTCTTCTCAAAAACTTGCAAGCTCCACAGGGAGAACCAGAACCAGTCATCCTGGCGTTTTTGGGTCTTTGGTGCTTTTCTGTTTCGAGGACTCGGCTTTAGCTTTGTCCAAGCCTTATCATCACCATGCTTATAAACACTCGAGGAGCAGGGAGGTGGATCGTATAATAATGAATAATTAATTACATTTGGTTCCCTTATTGGGCTACATATTTGATTATTCTTTTTCCTTATAACACCATCTTCCACTCTTCCAGCAAAAACCCTTAAATGAGATTCCTTTTCGCATCCCTATACGACAAAGAAACTACCATTGAGCAAACCCATTTCTATTTGCCTGATGATTGGATGTGTCATAGTTCAAAATTTTTGGTTGCATTGATCCTCGTGTATCTGATCGATAACCACGGTAACATTTTACAGTTGAATATACGATGAATTATTTAAAACAGGGGAATTAAAAAGATCCTAAAAGGACATCGCCAATGGCCACATTTTAAGAGAATCACTGCTGTAATTTTGCACATCGGGCCAGTTTTCTTCTGGGTTGAAGGCCAAATCATCGGCTACCAGCACGGCGAACACATTTTGAGTGCAAGGATTTAAGGCTGCACATGGAATTTGCGGTTGCATAACAAAATTTTGACCATGTTTCTTGCCAGGTTCTAACGTAGTACTGATTGCCAATTAGGCCTACGAAAAATTATGTACTACAGGTCACATCTTCCTTACACCTAATAATGTCAATGTAGTCAAACAGTGAGCTTGCAATGAATCAGATGCAACAGAGCATTGAAAGAAAGACCGCCCTGTTCCAGTTTAAAATCTAGATTGTTCAAGCATAAATGGTTTATGATTCTTGAAGCAGACTGTGCATATGAGCTTTTCTCAGTTTATGACTCAATAAAGACTTTCGGTATTTTGAGGTTGGAAAATCCCACAATGCGCCTAGTACTTCAATGTAGCCATGTAGTTAGATTAGTTGAAGTAGCTGGATGCAAGACCTTAAATCAAACAACAAATGGTCAGATTGGTGATTCAGTCTGGGGTCATTTACCAAAACTGATCTCACAATAGATGGGCATCAATTTCAAGCAAACCTGACACCAGCTCTAATTAGTTCCAAATGCCTTTAGTTGAAATCTGGTCCATTATATGCACACTGGAAATTTTCTTCTTGCTATAGCATCTTACAGAGCAGACACAAATTAGCATGCTAATGTCCGATTATTGGTGTGTGTTGGAAAGCTGACTAAAACCTTGCCACAACAGACAAGTCTATGATCCCAAGCGAAACATCTATTGTCCATGAGGAAACACAAACCTTTTTAATAAGCTCTTGAGATTTTCAAGAGATCAAGGGCTCAGCATTGCTATGATTTACCGTTAATTAAGTCGAGAATTGCTATTTACGGGTTCTAAACACTGATTAAGAACTGATGATCATCAGACTGTAAAGGGACAGAAAGTGTGCAGAGAAAAGAAGCACATTACAAAATGAATGAAACAAAAGATAGTGACACTGGAATATCACTACGCTTCAATGCAAGGTAAGCACGCGGGTGATAGATGGTCGTTTCTCCTTTTTGCGGATTATGATTTGTTTAAGGCTTGCAGCTCTCAGATTGTCGAGCAATACTGTATCATTATCATTGATTAATCTCAAAAATAATGATTAATCTCTTTCAATCACTTTCTTCTGTCACACTTAGGCACCAACATGTAGACCTTGCCCAAATGCGCATCTAGGCCCACATACAACAACAATAATAGCCCCTCGAATTTACCTCCCGACCCTCAATCTTCCCTCCATTTACATAGATTTGTATCTTACTAGGGCCACTAGCAAATGCGATCCTTGATGACTAATGAATGTGGCGACATGGATTCATCGCCTTACTACTACGTTTCTTTTCCCTTTTTCTAATCTCTTTTTGCTTTTTCTTTTTTTTTTGGTTCCTATTTTTTGTTTGTTTGCTGGTCAATGCCCTACAAGGTGGTCGTAATATATGGTTCTTGTGTCTGAATAAGAACTTTGCATGACTTCATTGATGGAATGGTATGCTCGAAAATGAACTACAATAAAACAAAACCCTTAATTTATATGATTTCTTTAACTGAACTGCCCAAATGCTTTCATTTGCATTGAATGCTGACAAAGGCTATAGCCGATGGACCACTGTGTTATACATGGCATAACTTCATTGGCTGCAAGCAATTAATCCCACCAAAAGAAATGGGTTTCACTTATTTGTACTCGTTTGCCATTTAATTTTGCTAATATTGGAGACAAGGAGGCATGTTAAATTAATTTATGGGGCAATTAAAAAGTCCCCCTCCTTTGGACAATAATGTAGGAGGGGATCAACTAATCTTAAAAGCTGCACACCATATACAAAACACATTTTATGCGCTTTGGTTAATCTTTCGTGTAAGAATTAAAAATGCTGCTGATATTTAACTTTTTGCATCACAAACGTTCTTCATTACTTTGCATTCCATCCCTTTTTTTAAAAAATAGAAAATAAAAAACTTATTGTGCACTTCATCTTGCCACCCAATTATGTCACGGATAATGTAGATTCACTGTTAACTTGATCCAAGATGAAGATGAAGTAATGGCATGACCCAAGATGTATATCTCTCCTCACGTGGCCCTTGTGTGTGTGTGTGTGTGTGTGTGTGTGTGTGTGTGTGTGTGTGTGGATATACGTTGTTTTTTCTCATAATTTTTCTTGCCTTATATTTATATTTGTATGTATATTGGCGTAAGAAGGAGCCAGAACACACTTTGTGCTTAAAGGGGAAAAATGACAGTTTAATGGTGCTAAGTTAATTGTTTTTGTTTTTCCTTTTTTCTGTCCAGCACCTACTTTAGAACCCATATGCTTGAGAAAAAGGGTTTCTTAATTTCACCTCTATTCCTATTTGGATCTTTTAAAGAGTCTAGATTCCTAAAATGCGTCGCCAATGGTACGATACCTCCCCTCCCATCTAAATTATACTTATAAACACGAATTGAAAGAAGAACAATTTAACGATGTATACATAATTGAGATGCATTTCCCCCTTCCTCAGTGTTAACTGATTATATGAAAACTTCAATTTTATTAATCTGAAAAATAACACACAATAGTTAACAGAGAAACACACACAAGTATCATAAACCTCACATCCTTATTTAAAAAGAAGCATCTAATTCTAACCAATTATAATAAATGTATTAAACTAAAATTTAATTAAGTTAATTTTTACTTAAATATTAATTAATTATTAATTTAGATTAACTTCAATACTTTAAACTCTGAAGCGTGCACTCACACGACATCGAAAGTGTATTATGAGTTCAAGAGCACGCCATGACTTTACTAATTTGCACATGAAATAAGATACGAACCTCCATCCTTGTTTACCCTGCCACGAACACTTATAATTGATAATGTGTCCGAAGTCCTCGCTAATAACTCGCCCTGACCTTTCTGTTACAATATATACCAGTACATTAAAATGGGATGTACATACGTTATGTGGTGTTAAGAAATTATTTAATTGAAAATTTCAAATTATTAAATAAAGTATAAAAATAAATTATATGTTACATTAAAATTCATTCTCTCACTTATAAAAATTTTTAATATTATATTAAAAAATTATTCAACTCAAAAAATTAATTAGTTGAGTTAAGGCTACGAAATAGATTATATATCGACAGATGTGCATAAACTAGTATGTATCAGTCATTGAGTTGAAAACAAGTCTGCCCAACCCCAATCAGGCCACTACCACCTGGCCTCCACGCAAACAGTTTCTTCCACCCATCTTTACGCTGCACTCACCAGGTGTAGGTTGGTATAGCCAATGATCGATATTCACATATAATATGATGATTGATGCGGGATAGGCATCAATATGTAAGTTAGGTGCACATCCGATGTCTGATTTCTAGTGCCATTCAGTATAAACTAGAATGTCTTGGGAACCACATCCGCAGCTTTTGATGCAAATTTCCCTAGTTTAAAAATATGTTCCATGTCAAACTCTGGGTCGAGTTTTATTTGGTACGGGGCAGGATGGCTTAAACTTTAAATTTATTAGATAAACGGCCGAATTATGTTCCCCGTCGGCTGTTCTTTCTTCTAAATGTGAGACTAAAAGAGGAGAAAGGAGGAAATGATAGGCAATTAATAAGAAAGAACGGAAGTGACAGCATGTTGCCACCACTCCACCCACATTTCATGTTTCTCCGGTTAGTGGTAATCTCCCGTATCTCAATAGATTTGAATATAAAACCCTTGACTTAAGAATTGTTGAAACATAAAAAGTAAGTTGCGATGCTACGCGTACACTTAATATATAAAGGACATGGCTCCTATTGTACAAGTTCTTTCAGGTACATAATTATTCCCGAGAGAACATTCTAGACTTATTACCAACCAACCCCCACAACGTTCGTCAGAAGCAAAGAAAATCTTTTTTTTTTTTTTTGGGGCTTGTTTTGCAATGTTATCAGTTTCATAGTCAGTTTAGTTGATAAAGTGAGTTTTTATTTGATATATCGCAATGTAAACCAAATCGTAAGTAATTTTTAGGAATTCCCTTTTTTTTAAACAACTTTTAATGGATCCCACACTCCATAGTCTTCGTATGAATGACCTGCATTCTGAGTAAATGAATTTCATGCGGTTTGTAACTAATAGTAAATGAGTAACAGTCAATTAACATCAGTTTTTAGATCCAGCAATATTTTATTTCCAAGCAATTGAAAAACAAAGAGAATTTGCAATGAATTTCTTTCTTTCTTCTTCTTTTTTTTTTTTTTTGACAATTTGCAGCAAATTTCTTTGAAGAATTAGTCTAATAACTGAGAACTTAAATGTTTAATTGAGGTCTGAGCTATGGAGATGGAGATGGGAACTTAATGAAAAAAAAAAAAAAGACTGTTATCTTGTCTGGCTGCTGGCTAGCATCTAATGGATTTTTTCAATGGACGGAAAATAAAACCCACGTAACACCGGGCAATTAATCGTGCTTGATTAGAATTTTCAGTTCTGAGCTATTCTTTCTCATTTCGTATTCCTTTGGATTGCCGTGCACTTGTGCCAAAGAAGTGCAACTACCGATGCCAACCCGTTTGATCCCCACCATGGCACGCTTCATGCATGCCGCACGAGCGAGCGGCTCCATTTATAATTCCTAATAAATTATTTCTAGCGGCCATCGTCTTTTATTTTATTTTTTTAATAAAATAAAGAAATAAATAAATAATTTATTTTACTTCTGATCGTCTCGTTCCCTCAAAATGTGGGTCCTGCCATTGTATAGATTAGTTGGTGGCATAATGAAATTAATTTTGGACTAATTACAGTGACGGGACGGAGAAGCCGGAGAAGGTTATATGAAAAATTAATTCTTGGTCCTTGCTTGGAGCTCCTGAAGAGGGCCATATTTAGATACGTGGAGACTACAAGGACAAGGACAAAGATCGAGATAGAAATTAATGTTGCCGGAAGCATGCCCCTCTAGGACCGGTCAAGCCGACAACCCACCTGCATGTGGGGCCATTGCACGTGTGTATATGATTGCAATATATCAAGGATTTATTTATAATTAATTGGATTTCTTCTTCTCAATCTGGAAGATGACTTAAACTTTCATCGTTTAATCACACAATAATATTCCTGTTTACATAATGCAGATGTGACCCAGTTCCTAGACGTGTCAGAATTTAGATTCAAAACAATAACGACAAAAACAAGGTGTATTGGAAAATCGAGAGGTTGAAACGTCAATTTGGATCGCCGTCGACAAATAAAAAAGAGGACGGAAAATTGTTCTGTACCGAGAAACCTATAGAGCTTCATTTTCAAGATTGTAAACCGATCGGGGTTTTGAAGTGTGCAATTTAATTGACTTGCTCTGATATATAATTTCTCAATGTATTTTGAATGGGGGGCACGCATTCAAAGTCCAAACCATGATATAGGGGGGCTGATATAAGCTCTAAATTAATTGGTAACGCTTGAGGACAATCGGCGGGACGTCATTTCAAAGTGAATTGACCGAAGATTGTTGTATGGAGATGTTTCTGTTTTCATTTTGATAAATAATTTGGTAAGAAGGGGTTATCTGTACGACTTGGACCGCGTTTAAAACTTATATTCAAGTAAACTTCAAGCACATGTGGAGACAGCCTGGGAGGAATTCTAAGAAGCGTTCGGGACATTAAGTTAACTCCACTTGGGGGGACTCTTTGACCAGAATGGCATCATCTGTGACAGTGTGGCCATTTATGGTCCTACAGCTTTTGTCGCGAGGAACGAAGCTTAGGTTGAATTCAAACAAATCCTCTTCAAAGCCTTGGAATTCCTGTTGGTCTAGTCACCTCTGGCCAGTTGAAACCCCACCACCGCCGCGGCGCATCTGCAAAATAATTATTTCCCTAGTCACGTACACGCACGGGCATATTTTGAATTGTCTTGCATTTACATCTTTTCAGGGCTTCACTTTGGTAGCGCATTGCTTTCTCCCGACCAGGAAAACCGACCAAACAAACTTGCACGCTGCTTTCTTAATCAGCCAGCAAAGACCACACCCGCTTTGGTATTAATTCTATGCCAATTGGGATTGTTTAGGCAGGGCAATCCATCACAGATTGGTTACAATATAGTGAACATGATAACATCTCTATCGTGCAATCTAGTGCATTGATCTCCTTCCACATGTTGATGATCTCTTTGAGCAACTAAGATAACATAAAGTCAATCAGTGGCCATAATGTTGGGTCAAGCTGCTCCTGTCTGTACTTCTAATATATTCAAGGATCCATTATTAAGTATAAATTGTTCTGAAGCAATCTTTAGGGGATTTTTTCAATTATTGAAGTTATTTTGAATATTTATATATTTTTCTTAAATAATCAAGTGCAACTAGTCTCGCTAAATAATATTTTCTATGAAAAAGTCTGTCTATGGCCGCAGACAATATTCTGGAAGGGCAAGATTATTTGAATGTGGGGATAGTGTTAATTTCTCACAATCATAGACGAATTAGTCACGTTCGCAGAGAGTTCCACAAGTAACAAGGATTTCTGTCTTAAATTTTGATTGAAGAGCAACTTAACTCTTAATCTCAAAAACCACAATTCAAATTCTGGAACCAACGAATTAAACCAAAAAAAAAAAAAAAGAATTCACTGAACAGAGGTATTTTGTCCGAAATTCCTTTGTTTTTTTTTTTTTTGGGTACGACTGTATAGCTACTAAAAAGAGGAAAGCGTGTTCCAGATAATCAATTTTCACTTTACTTAAGTAAGCCTTAAAATTCAATGTCCTTTGTACAAACCAAAAAAATTCAATGTCCTATGACTACATCCTTTTTCCACTTTTCCTTGGATGCTATGAAACCCTTAGGGTAACCTATGATTGGAGATGGATATAGGCAATTCTTGCGTAGCCATTACTTTTCTATTTAAGGTGGATACTGGTGGGGAAACTAAACCATCAGTTACAGTGTTATTAATAGAGCTAGAAGAAAATTCATAGATGGACTGAGAAATCAATCTCAGTCCAGACGCGGAAGCCTACACAGTAACATCATTGTGAATAAAATAATATTTATATATTTTTTCTATAATTTCTTTTATTTAAAAAAAACAATCCTGTCGTATACATGAAGTCTGACAAAATATATAAGAAGATAGAACTAAATGCATATGAGGATGAGTAAAAATTATAAAAAAAATTGATAATTCATAATATTACACTTTTTATTTAACTTTATGTATACTTTATTTTATACATCTACACATTTTATTAATACTCATATATATTGTATAATTTAAGACAAACAATTGCCCGAGGGGGCCCGAGATTGTGTCTCATTGCCGTGTCTTAGTAATGGGACTTTAGCTAGAATATAAACTACGTTTTTACTCGAGAAATCGTGACCACATCTCTACTTGACAAATGGGATCGTAGGAGAAGCAAAGCTTACTAGTCAACAAGAAAGGACGGCAAGTAAATAAATAAGGAAAAACAAATTAAAAAGCACGTAACCAAGTAATAATCCTTGACAATCCTGCTACACGGAATTTAATGGTAGCCTGGTGGTCCCTTGCTTACACTGAGCAGCGAGCTAGCAGGCAATGGCCAAACCACGTTTCTCCGTCCTTTCTCAAAGCCAGAGGGACTGACTCAGGTCAAAAAAAAGAAAAACAGAAAGATGGGGCCCAAGGCAGCATGTGCAGCAAGGAAATAAGCAAATATGCATTAGCTCTTACATCAATAAAATAATACATTGTGGATACAAAACAATATGTCATGGACTTGGTTTCCATCACCCAACGACCCGTGCGGCACTAGCAATTCGCTGGACTCGAATGCTAGTTCAGTCTTCTTCGATAGATAGAATGCTACTAGCGAAAAGTAGAGAGAAGCACACAAGAGAGAGATGGAGAAGGCTGAACTAGCATTCGAGTCCAGCGAATTGCTAGTGCCGCACGGGTTGTTGGGTGATCGAGACCAAGGCCGTGACAAGTGGTATCAGAGCAAGGTTTCTACGAGCAGCAAGCACACTCGGTTGAGAAGGATGGCTAGTCCACACAGTGAGACTACCCACGTGGTTGACCAAGCAATTAAGCATCAATATATTCTCCAAGTTCTCCATCTCTCTCTTGTGTGCTTCTCTCTACTTTTCGCTAGTAGCATTCTAGCTATCGGAGAAGGCTGAACTAGCATTCGAGTCCAACGAATTGCTAGTGCCGCACGGGTCGTTGGGTGATCGAGACCAAGGCCGTGACAAATAGGGCTAGGAATTTAACTCATTTTAGCTAATTCGCTAATCAATGACTGGGAGGAGCAGCTGTGTGAAAATTTGTTCCCCATTTCGTTCTATTGCGAATCAAACTAGAAACAGCTGTGGATATGCAAAAATCCTCAAAATTTGGCTTTAAAATTATTCTATGCATAGACAATTGAATTATACAAAAGAATTTACCTGATATTTAGTGACACTTGTTTTAATCACACGAGGATGTTATTTTCATTGGCACCAGGCAATCCTTTGATTCTATCTCGTAGAAAATAGTGATGGCTGTCGCTGTTATGGTCTGAAATTATGTTGCTTGACAGCACTATTCTCTGGCATTGCTCGCCTGTCTCTTACAGAGCGTGTAAAATCCATGCTCCTGCCGCAGCTGCTGAGAGCACAAGCATCGATTTTCTTCTTTACAAACTAAATAGTCCCTGGAACAAGTAAATCCTCAGGCATCACGCTAGTAGCTTCTTTCTTCTCAGGGGCACAGCATCTCTGTTGTAGCTTTGAAATTTGAAGGGAGTGCTGGAGAAATAAGTGATTGCTTTGTCAGACACATAAAACACCATTGCATCTGATGAAATGAGAGGAACACTTGGGAATCCGACACCGAAGGAGGCACTAGGAAGAAAAGAAAGCACATTTGACAATGATCTATGCTCATTAGCAATTAACTTCTGAGGTGAGGACAATTAATGAGGCAATAACCCTGAATTTTGCGCTGTGACAGTAACGAGTCTTGTAAACATTCTTTTTCACATTGCTCTGTTTCTTTGTATATTTGAAAAGCTCATTCAATGTGTCTGAGGAACATCAAACTCCTCTTACAACTTTGGAATTTCTTTTGTTAGCCGAATTTAAAGGCATCCAAAAGAAAAAAGAGGCACAGAAATTGATGTATTGTGCAATCCTTTTGAGAAAGCTTCAATAACACAAAACATTTAGGCAAAACTCCAAACAGAATAAGATGGTTTTACCAGGAAAACTCTTCTTGCTTCGGAATTTGGCATAATCAACCAGTTTCCGGGCCACATCTTGCGCGGAAGAAACAACCTGCCCAGCATTTGTGACCAAGCCCATGACATTTTTCCAGTCCTCTTTCTCAATTAAAATCATCTTGTCCGAACAACAAAGGATCGTGTTGTGAAGCAAGTGGATGTCCAAAATGATTCCTTGGAACTAGATTCACATCCAAAGGTGTAATTGGAACCTTAAATTAAGAATTCTACAATTCAGCGCCTCAAAGGATTGGCGGGTTTGGTAGAAAACTGACTAATCCCGATCACAGTGATTTTGGATTCAGTAGCTATGGACAATAACCCATTGTCCTCACAGCACTCGTGAAACACGGGCAAGAATTACATTTTAAAAGCCTAGAGGAAAACTTCCTTTAGTAAATAATTTAAAAATTAAGACTAGATTTTTGATATTCCTAAGAATTGGGCATGGAAAAGCTAACAAAAATTTCTATTTAAGACCTGACATCCGTCAATGTAGAAATCTCAGATACATCTTCTATTGGTGGTGATAAACATCACTCTTTCTTCAGGTCCTGAAACACCTATAGAGTGCAGGTTGAATAAGTTGAAAACAAGAAAAAAGGGGGCGAGAATCCAATTGTCCGGACAAGGACAACGGGGTGGACCGAGGCTAATAAGGTCGGCGACATGCCCAATAGTTAGTGTTCCAGATCTATGTGACAGGTCGATGGTTGGGCCTTGAATGCAGTGAGTTTAAAAAGTTGAGTTGGGCCAGGCCCAATATATTCAATTACAAGATTACACAAAGTTGCGTTGGGCCAGGCTCAAAAGACTTGAGAATTGCGCGTTTCAGGTTACTGTTATGTCCGTCTCGGGCGGGAAATACGTCGGTTATCTAATTAATAATTTATTATTATTATTTGATATTTAATCGAACCAAAAAAAAAAAAAAAAAGGATAGGTCGGTTGGTCTGCCCCCTATTAATGACTCCTCCCGCCGGTCGGATCTTCCCGCTCTAGGGTGTGCGGCGTAACGGTCGCCACTGCTCCCCCGGTTCCTCGCCGTTTAAGGCTCCCCTCCACGGGCCGCTCTAGACGGCTTGGCTGGCTAATTACGGTTTGGGATCGTTTTAATTTTTCGCGGTTTCCGTTTTTGATTCATGTTTTCGCTTAGGCGTTTCAGTGCTATCATTCGATTTAGCGTTTCGTGTTTTCTTTTGCATGGTGTGGCTGGTCCTTTTTTCCTTAGCGTTAATCACTTTATCTGAAGCAACGCAAGATTTGCCTGTTTTGTCTACTGAGTTGCGAGAGATCTACTCGATTTCCTGTCTCCCTAGTTCATCTAGGGTTTTCTTCTTGGCATTTGTCTTGACAATGAAGAATGAGCTGACGATTGCAACATGTTTCCCTGTTAGTTTCGTAGCCGTGATAATGGCATCGACTGTGTGTTACCTCTATCTGATCATTCGCTCTGATTGTTGTATAGTTGCACATTGTGATAATTGCAAAACCGATTTGTTTGGGTGAATGTTAGGGATCCAAACGGAAGATATTCTCAGCAAATAGGCTTCTTGAAATTAGGCAGCACACCTTCTTGATTCCTCTCCACCAGCATCTTTTGAATCCTCAGAGATGGCTGTGGTAAACTAGTTCGCCGTTTATTAACATTTTCTTTTTCTTTGCTTTGCATTTCCTCGAAAATTTGCAATCCGGACAATGCAAACATAATTTTGCTTCTATTGGTTTCCGCTGTGGGGAATGCATTCGTGAATGTATTACCCTGATTTTCTTGTGGTGGTACAGTGGTGGTTTTCAAAAAAAAAAACAAAAAAAAATCTGGTGGTGGTTGTCTATTTGTTTCAGAAAAAACGTAAAATAATATGTTGGTTTATGACCTTGCTTCTATGGCATTTGAATTTCTTGGTGAGGAAGGGCATCCTTGGAAATTGTGGATGCAGTGCATTTTCATTGATTGGAAACTAGTTGGCCATCAATATTTGACGTGAATATGAGTTGTCCTCAGAAACTGTGAATTTAGTGAATGATTTTCATTGTTTGGAAATTAATTGGCCATCAACCAGATTATGGGAGTTTTCCAAGTCCAATGTTTAGTCCCTTTTTTCATATTTTTTTAACCTGCAAAGTTCGTAGAAAATCAAGGTTATAAAACATTTTGTGGAGGCTTCCTTCAGCAATCAGGATTCTCCCTTTTTTTTTTATTAATTTCAATGCAAAGCTCATTGCTTAGCTCCATTGAATGGGGTGTTGATTATATTTGTCTATTCTATTCCAGCTTATAAGCTATTCATTTCTGTTTTGATTTCTGAGCCATATTTGTATGTGAATTTATGAGAATAAGTTTTCTGCATTGTCTCACACTTATGGGCGGTGAGCATTTATTTTGAGAATTTGAGTATATGTTGCAAGCAGAATTTCAGCAAGAATTCCTTGTCTCCGCAGAAAGGTCAGTTTTGAATTTGTGTTTTGCTTTCTTTATCAGTTCAATTACCACAATGATTGGAGCTTCATTTCTATTACTTTCTGTATCCATCACATTGTACTTAAATGTTTTCTTCAAATCTTTTTCTCCAAATCAATTCTTTTCCCCCTGTTTGGAGAGCCTTTTGTGGATATGGTATTTTCTAGTGTGTATCATCCATTTTTATAGTTATTGGATTTGCTTGAAAAATGGGATTTCAGCTTGTTTCCCTGTTGGCTTGATTGCTGCTATGATTAGTGTTGGTTTATTAGCTCCACCTGATGGTTCTCTCATCAATTCAATGTGTTCTTTAGTTCTTTCTGTTTCAAGGCAATCTGACTGAAAAATATTTCAAAGTATGTCTAAAATGTATTACCTCTATTTTATCATTCTATTCAAAATTTTTTGATATTTTTCTATTTTCTGCTATTAAATGTGCTATTTTTGGATATTCACCTAGGAAGATTTCGAAAGGAAAAGAGGCATCTGAGCATTCATGGGCAAAAATTTTCCATAAAGAATTCATACTTTGCCTCTTTTTTTCTCAGAATTCATATATTCATGAAGGAAAATCTTACATGTGTTTTTGTATTTCTCTTTAAAACCCTCAAATTTGAATGTCTTTTAGTTTTATACACTCTGTTCTGTAATTACAGCAACTATGGCAGCTCGACTTTAATTTTAATTCAATTATCTTGTTTTCACTGTAATATTTTTCTTCTAGGCTTTTCCTTTCTCTGGAGAACCCTTTGTGCAAATGGGATGATAGTTAATTATGCTGTGGTGGTTGTCTAAGAGAATAGTAGTTATGACAGATCTTGCTTCAGAAGGAAAAGATGAGTTGCATTTGTATAGATTGGTTTCTCAGGTTTCTGATACTTGTCATGGATGCCAATTTTGCTGTCACAAAAGCCATAGGTCCCCTATCCTGTAATCCTGTGCCTTTGGGTCATTTTCAAGGTGTGATCTAGATTATTACTGAGTTGAATCATCTGGAATCACCAGGATTATTTTAGCATTTCTGTCTGCAGCGTAGAAATCTTGTACTTGTGATGATGATAATGATTATTTTATTTTCTAATGCCAGAAAAAAAAATGATGGGCGGTATCTTTTGAGACTGAATGGAACTGTCCTTTGAGAATGACTTCTGTTAACAAAGTTACGACCTAGTCATTGTATATAAAATTATTGGACGCGGAACGTCTAGTATGTTTCCCTCTTTTTTTTTGGCACCTCCCTTTAAATATGATCGGTGTTTGTTAACTAGGTACTTCTAGTTGAATCGACGGGGTTCTTAGTAAGTTCAATTTCCAACCGAAAACAGTAAGGAAAACTCAATTATAGCAAGACATCTATCATCTTGTACCTTTGTTTTACTCTATATATGTGATTAAACTATTGTATCATCACGTTGCATCAACCAAGCCACAGTCAACCGCCACGCTGCCCACGATAACCAACCCGACGACTCTCTCTCTCCATTTGGTTCAACTAATAAAAAAGCACATTCTGCAGTGCCCATGACCACTTTCGGAAGTCTACACGACTTATAAAAGTATCACGGCACATGTATTTATTTTGTTCAAAAACATTTGGACAGTGTAAAACAAAAAAGAAATCATTTAGTAGGCCCTAAGCCTAGAGTTGAATATTGATGGTGAGTTCTGAACTCAAGCTCCAAGAAACTTTGTACAGGTTCGCTTTTAGTTAATTGGTTAGTTCACCAAGTACATATACAAAGAAAATAAGTTGTGTTTGAAAGTTCTATTTAACTCAAAATATATGTCGCTTCCATGTGTACTAACTCGAAGTACAGCTGTACTTTAAAATTTCACCATTATGTATATATTATACGTAGGAACAAAAAGATTTTGACCTTCTCACTCGTGATTAATTTAGTCTTGCTGATTTTGACTTCTTATTATTTCTTTCATTCCCCTTTGTTTATCCTCCATTTGATTTTAATTTTCAGGAGGAATACGAACAATTTCGGACTTTCAAAATTTGAAATTAAAAGTGTCAAAAAAAAAAATCATAGAAAAAATTTGCTTGCGGCAATCAAGCGTTCAGAGTGAGGTTACCTTTTGATTCTTGCGATGTTAGTACTTAACAGAGGGTTTATTAAGACGTTTACGGATACTTTTTATCCACAAAAAGTGTTAGTCTAGTTAGCCATCTCGTCAAGTAGAGCTCAATCCTAGGGAAGAGTATCATATTAGCACTTTGTCTCAATTAACGCAATAACTGTCTGAGGACACTCTCTAGCATAGTGACCGAAACACGATAGTTCAGGCTCCGTACAATTTGGCTAATTGTAAAACGTTAAGCGGACATGGAGAAAAAAGATGTCAGTGACGTAATGAAGATAAGACATGCAAGTGTTATACGTTTTTTTTTTTTTAAATTATGATGTACAAATAAAAAATATATAAATATATGTATAAAATTATAAAAAAATATATTATATGTACAAAGTACATATTTGTTTATATATTTAACTTTAATTATATGAATATGATAAATTAAAAAATAAAAAATAGACAAAATTTATATACAATTTATGTTTATTATATCAATCATATCTCTTAACTATTTATCTTGGAGGTTCTAAGTTTCAACTAGTGAATGAGAAGCAAAAGAATTTAATTAGGGAGGAAGGAGACATGGGACCACGAGACTCTCATCTTTCAACGGTCTCCCAACAACTGGAAAAATAGAAAAGGAAGAAACTGCCAAAATTGGGTGTCATTGTCGCCATGTCATTGGATTGGACTTTTACCAAAGCTGATTTTACAAATTATAATCGAATGCGTCTCTCGTTTACCATTTCTTCTCCATTTATTAACACGGCCCATCCGTCTCGTTTCTATTAACCGGACAATTCCATCTCTCTCATACCAAATCACCAATATCTCTGCAGCACATAATGCACCAAATGGAAGGCATGCTAATTTCCGTTCCGCCTGAAAATGAATCCAATTACTACGACAGGGCTAAGGAAGTCAAGGCATTCGATGATACGAAAGCAGGCGTTAAAGGACTAGTAGACTCCGGCTTGACCCAGATTCCCAGTTTCTTTATTCACCCACCAGACGATGGCGATGCCATCGTTGACCTCCAGGTTCCGGTGATAGACTTTGATGGTTTTGAAGGCAGTCGGAGGGCTGAGATAGTGAATGAGATTGCGAAAGCATCACAAACATGGGGTTTTTTTCTGATGATTAATCATGGAATACCAATAAGCGTATTGGATGATGTGTTAGCAGGAGTGAAAAGATTCCATGAGCAACCGCAGGAGGCCAAGAGGGATTTGTATTCCCGCGATACCAGTAAAAAGGTTAGGTACGTCTGCAATGGAGCCCTCTTCGTGGGCGATGCACCCGCAGACTGGAGGGATACAATAGCGTTTGACTTCCAGGACGGTGTACTTGACCCCCAGTTTTTCCCTCAAATTTGCAGGTAAGGCATTTACATGGATTTTTCTTTCTTTTCTTTTTTTTCTTTTGGGCCGTGGCAGTGTAATTTGCATATAAATTTGCAATAGAGTCCCATATGCAACTCTTCAGATATCTCAACCAGGGTTCGTCTGACCCTCCATACCACCTAGGGTAAGCAGCATGGTATCGGGTTCGAATATTCCTAGACGTTTTCAATGTTTCAAGTGAGAGTCGCGCACACGTGGCACAAATATTTTGGGGATAAAAAGACATACCCATTAGCGTTGAAAAATTCTTTAATGATCTCCTGAGAATTAACTCGTATGGGATTTTGAGTTTACACAATTCGTGTTGCAGAGAAGTAGTAAATGAATACATGAAGCAGGTGGCGAAACTGAGCAAGAAACTATGTGAATTACTATCGGAGGCACTGGGGCTTCACCGGGACTGCCTTTCGAGCATGGAATGCATGGAAAGCCAATTATTGGCATGCCATTATTACCCGCTATGTCCCCAGCCAGAACTGACTCTGGGCACCACCAGGCACACAGACCCTTATGTTCTAACCCTCCTGCTTCAAGACAGCATGGGTGGCCTCCAATTTCGACATAATCAGAATCAATGGATTGATGTGCCCCCTCTCCGTGGAGCTCTTACTGTAATTGTAGGAGACTTCTTGCAGGTTAAAAAAATAACCAAAGGCTACTTTTACCATTAATGTTAAGAGGCTAGAAATTTGCACTTAAAATCTTTAAAAGGTATAATAGTATGAATTTATGTTTTTATTTTATTTTTTTATAATTTTATATTATATAAATTTATTTTTTTATTTCAAATAAATCTTATTTATTATATGTCATAACATCACGAATAAATTACACGGCAATTACATCTAATTTGATCATTACCGTGCCATTTGTTATTTTTGTTTTCCCAATTTGTGTAGTTTATGACGAATGATAAGTTCAAAAGTGAGGAGCATAGAGTACTACTTGGACGAGCTGGACCCAGGGCATCAGTTGCATGCTTTTTCCAGCCAAAGACAGCCAGAAAATCTAAACCATACGGAGCCATAAAGGAGCTTCTATCTGACAACAATCCGCCCATATACAGAGAAGCTCGGTTCGTTGAGTTTATGGCCTACTTCAGGTCCAAAAGTTTGGATTCTAACTCCACTCTTTCTCATTTTAAACTACAGTGACTCAGATTCCTCTTGTACTTAATACAGAACGATGTATTTGATTGAAATGGAATTTTATACTCTCAACAGGGTTCCTGTTTTGAATTTTTTTTTTCTTTTTTTAACGGCTTAATAAAGTTTAATTCATGAGCACCTAAGACAAACTTGGAATGCCCCAAAAGATAGAACGAGACGCTTCTCAGCTCCTGCATCTCTACCAAGTGCAAACATTGCGCCAAAGTTCAAACATTATGAATTTTAGAACTAGCTCGTTCCCTCTTAACCTCAAAGAGATATAAAGATTTGACTAGTCAAGCTAGCTGATACCTACAATATACGGAGAATTAAGCATTCATCACGCCATAATTATTCATCATAATACATCAATCCCTCATGGTTTGACCTACGAAACCATTTGAACTCTTCATTCCAGCACGATGTTCATGGTAGGAAGCATGCTAGCTAATGCCAGAAATTAAATACACCGAGTCCTAATTTGGTTTCTAATTGGAATTAATGACCAAGAGAAAAACTATAAGTATTTGTTGCGCTTTGGATCAATCATGATCCGATATTTAATTGTTTAGTAAATGATACATGACACATGTCGGGCCATCTACGTAGCCGAGTCCTGACTTATTCTGAAGCACGACTGGACGGTGGGCGCAAGCCTGCAGCCCACCGCCACGTTCCTGGCAGTCATCGAATTGCTGCCCACTTGACTCTGTAGCTCTAAGTCCCGGCACACACTTCTAACCTTGTCAAAAATAAAGCAAATATTCTGGAATCAAGTTAAGAATTAAGATCGACAGAATTCAAGGAAGCAACAAGAGGAAAAAAACTGTAAACAGGTCCAAGTGGGTGATTGGATTTATCTTTTAAAAATCAGAAAAAAAAAGCGCAATATATGTTATTATTTTCCATAAACGAATATGTTGTGCGTGTTAGTAAGATATGTATATATATATATATATATATAGACATAATTTAATATATAATAAAATAAAAAATGAGTAAAAATATTTTTTAAAAAAATTAAAATAGTTTGAGTTTACCCTAAAACTAATATTAAGGATTGGAATTAACTTACATATACATAACCCAAAAATAACTTAAACGCGAAAGAATGCGAATAGAACTCACCCTATCTTGCCTCGGAACACCGCTAACTGCCTGCCATATTACACTTAATGTATCAAGAAGGGAAGATTATCAGTAAGGGAAGGTTACTCCTCCCAATTCCCGCCGAAGTTTATAAACTATTGAGTTAGAAAGTAGGAAAACTT
Source organism: Bruguiera gymnorhiza (assembly GCA_020883675.1). NCBI lineage: Eukaryota > Viridiplantae > Streptophyta > Magnoliopsida > Malpighiales > Rhizophoraceae > Bruguiera > Bruguiera gymnorhiza. The sequence continues at coordinate 1,185,065 of JAIRCJ010001053.1, forward strand.
TCTTTAAAAAAAAGGTACTCAGTCAACTCCTTGCACATGTCTTGTCGTGGCTGGTTAGAGCCTGATCCAAGAAAATTGTCGCAATTTTATAAGCTCGATGTTATCATCTCCGTGGAGCGTGATATTGCAAGCCTTTTTTCGATGCATGCTTCTTTTAATAAGAAATGATATCTAGGGAAATATGTTCAGAAGAGGTGCAACTACTACCAGCAAGTTGCTATTTTTAAATCCAAGATAATATAGGAAAGGTTTGAAGGGACATTTTTTTTTTGTCTTTTTTGGAGGAAAAGATTTTAAGGGGCAACTTCTTTCATTCATTGCACCCTATTCTATTCTGGGCTTCATCATAATCAATGGAACCGAAGTGGATAATAATATCGCTCAACTAGGCATATTATTTCAATTCAGGAGCCATAAACCCTAGGAGCCTTCTTAAGGTTTACCAGAAGCCGCTTGTAGATTTCAAATTGTTACGGGTTCATCGTGCAGAAATTATTATGCCCCGCGAGTAGCGTCAACAATTGGTTTATATAAACCCGATTGGACTCAACTTATATTAAATAATAAAAAAAAATTGTCTTATAATTCAAAATATTTGAAATTGAGATGATTCAAATAACAGAGTTTAAATTTTTAAAAAATTTAAAATTTAATAAACTCAATAATTTAAATTTAAAATAACTCCCAACTCAATTTATCTTAGACCCAAAACAACTAAACTAATTTCGACTGACATGAGCATTTACTCTCACTCCTTTTAATCTCGATGTTTCATAACGTACCACCGCGGCTATGGTCCCCCCCCCCTCCTCGACGTTAAACAAGACGAGCTTCCCAGTTGCCATAGTCTTGTTCCCACTCGATGCACGGAAGCAGTAAAACCTGGCAGGCCATGTTGTCCGGATACAATTATTGGACTCCGAGACGTCTATTTCAGATTTCACTCGGCAGAAATAAAAGAAACTTGACACTCGGTAGCTTCTGTTGGCGTTGGCAACTCAAGCACATAAGGCCAAAGATACGTTCGGGAGACTTCTCTTTCGAACGATGCGAAGGCCAAAATAATTCGAGGAAAAAGACATCTTCCACTTTGCTCATGAGATGTGTTCGGTTACGTCTCGAGATTAAGATGGTAAGGAAATTCCCAAATCTAAGTATCTCATTCTGGTTGTCCTCTTGCACAACTCTGAGCTTCCCTCTTATCTTTCTGCCTCTTTTCTTTCATTTTCTTTTGTTTTTTTTTTTCTTTTTTAATTTTCAAAAATAAGGGAAATTCTAATTAAGACAAGGAATCCATACAGAGAGTAGCCCGGGATCCATAAAAAGTGGCCTACCCTTTTCCTCTCCATCTAACGTGAGGATCTTTTGTTATTTACCATTTGTGCTTGAACTGAGTTGAACGGCCCCCAATTCATTATTGCTTTGCTGAGAATCTATTCTTTAGCTATCACATTGATGGAGGGCATCTTGTTCGCAGCAAATAATTCTGTGCCTGGAGATGGGTCGAACTACGACAAGGATAAGGAAGTGAAGGCATTCGATGGGACAAAAGCTGGAGTTAAAGGACTGGCAGACGCCGGTGCCACCAAGATCCCCAGGTTCTTCGTACACCCACCAGAGAATGTACTGCTAAACGCACTATCCGAGAATGGTATTGGTGGTGATCATCATATCAAGTTCCAGGTTCCGGTAATAGACTTCCAAGGACTTGAAAGTTGTGGGCAACAACGACAGGAGATTGTCAAAGAGCTTGGGAAAGCTTCGGAAACATGGGGCTTCTTCCAAATTGTCAATCATGGGATTCCAGTAGGCGTTATTGATGACATGTTAGCAGGAGCTAGAGGATTTCACGAGCAACCCCAGGAGGTGAAGATGGAGTGGTACTCGCGCGACCCCAAGAGGCGAGTAAGGTTTTTCACTAATGGAGATCTCCTCATAAGCAAGCAACCGGCAAATTGGAGGGACACGTTAGCATTTGAGTTTCCAGACGGTGAACTAGATCCTCAAATCTTTCCTCAGATATGCAGGTAAAAGGCTTACATCGCATACACGTCTATGCATATGAACATCGCTTTGATATAATGAATTTGCTTCTGCCCTGCAGAGAAGCAGTGAGTGAGTACGTGAAACAGATGATCAAACTGCGAAAGACACTCGCTGAACTACTATCAGAGGCACTGGGACTTCCAAGTTATTACCTTTCGAGCACGGACTGCATGGAAACTGAATCATTGACATGCCATTATTACCCACCTTGTCCCCAGCCAGAACTGACGCTGGGCACCACCAAGCACACGGACCCGTCTTTTCTGACTATACTCCTGCAAGACGACACTGGTGGCCTCCAAGTCCGTCATCAGAATCAATGGGTTGATGTGCTCCCTCTACAGGGAGCACTCGCAGTCAACATAGGCGACTTCATGCAGGTATGTAATACAAATTAATTTTTTTTTTGGCCCACGCAAATTCTGATGGTTTCGATAGATGACTATCTAGATTTCAAAGGCTGCCTTGTGGTTCGGTTATAAAAGTCTTCGAAAATTGCACAATTTATTGACATGCTCCTATTCTTTATTGAAAACTAAAATGAATTTCTTCGGGTCATAAAAGTCTCTCCCTCTCTCTCTCATGTATAATAGAATCGTATTTGGGGTGATGGTGAACTTCTTGTTTCTTCCTTTCTATAGCTCATCACGAATGAGAAATTCAAGAGCGTGGAGCATAGGGTGCTGGTTCGACGAGTCGGTTCCAGGGCATCAGTTGCGTGCTTTTTCTATCCATGCACGGCAAATAAAAGTAAACCTTACGGAGCTATAAAGGAGCTCCTATCTGACAGCCCTCCCATTTATAGGGCAACCCCTTTTACTGAGTACATTGCTTATTTCAAGTCCAAAGGATTGGATGGTAACCCAGCCCTTCCGCACTTTAAACTAGCGTGAGCCCAACACTGTTGCTGCGTCATTATATACGAAAGAGAGTCGCACTTATTCCATTCTGCTGGAAGTGGAATCTATCCTGTAATGAAGTCAAATCACATATATTCCTTTTTTTACCTATTACTTTAAAGCATACTACCCCAATTCCAACTACCGTAAGTGTAGCAGAGCGATATATAACACACTTAATGGCTCATCATTATTATTTCACAGCTGAACTTCCGAACTATAACAGGTACATATGCGAATTCCGGGGATAAAGCAAACCAAAGGAAAAGGCAACAACAGCTGAGGAGCTCTCTCCAGAAATAAAATCGGCTTGCATTTTTTTTTTTCAACTTTTGCTCATTTTTCTTTTCGGAAAAGGCAAATACAAACAACACTCACAGCTTAAGAAAAAGCCAAACAGACCTCACACAGCACTCGGTATTTTAAAACAAGCCACACAAACAATCTCCAAGAGCTTGACCAACCTCTTTTAGCTTGTAGTTTGGGGCTGCAATACTTGGACGAGCGACCATAGGATGTCCATTCTATGCATAATTTTTTTGTTCTGCGCCTGAAACGTTCACAATACAAACTTTTAATAAAAAGATAAGAAAAGTGATCCTTAGGCAACATTCATTCTTGCGGATGTCGAACGGTATGTGCATAGAGCCTGTTCCATGACTAATGTCAATAGTTTGTATTTAAATCCAAATCTATGATGGTCGAAGCAGTTTTGCTATATGTTGAAGTTATGTATAGAACCAATCCGTCGGTATATTCTGATACGGCCCCCTTTTGCACTAAGAAAGTTTCCAGAGGATTTATGCGGTTGCCACATAAGTTGTGAACCATAACCTTATAAAAGGCATATTCAGAACGATACCCTAATAAAAGGCATGTTCCCAATATTGCTAGAATGGTAGAGTAAAAACCCAGGAAAAACTAGAATTAAGAACTCATGAATAAGACTTTGTATGTGCTTCACCATACAAATTAAGATGATCTTTTTTTTTCTTTTTTTGTCTCAGTTCATTGATAATGATGCACCTAAGGAGAAGAACAAGACCCATCTTCCCCTAATACTAGATGAGATAACTGATACAGAAGGTCCAGACCATACCTCAACCACAAAACACATCCATGTCTTTTCACCCTGCACTTCAGTTATTCCTTTCATTATTGTCAGACCTAAGCTTCTGATGGCTTCTGCTATCTCAAGAAAATAACTGCATTCTTCACATAACATCTGCAAACACCAACTAGGGTACTTTAAGTATTTAAGAGTAAACCACAACATAGAGGTGCAATTTCCTTACATTTTTGGACAAGATACTTCATAAGGGGATGTAAGCCCAATAAATTGGAAGCACACAAGGGAAATACCAGGGAGGGATAACTTGCACTATAAGAGTTTCTGCTTCCAATGAAAGAATAAACCTAATCCACAATTTACAGATCTGACCTGTAGTTACCTCCACAAGCATCTGCCCATTCTTGTTTAGATTTTCCACTATTATTGAAGAAACTTTCATATGGCCTCCAACCTCCACTGCACAGCTTGAACCTTGATCATAGCTGGGGGCATCTGACCCCTTCTGGTGCATGTGCAAATTAACCAATATGGTATATTAGTAGAATAACAATACAACAATATAGGAACAATAGGCAGTAAGTGATAGAAGAAATAGCTGAGTTTCAGATTGCCTAGGATGGGAGACTCCCAACCACAAGTCTGGCACCCAACTTCAGCCATGTGGAATGGAACAACAATATAAAAACAATAGGCAGTAAGTGACAGAAGAAATAGCTAAGTTTCAGATTGCCTAGGATGGGAGACTCCCAACCACGAGTCTGGCACCCAACTTCAGCCATGTGGAATGGAGACTTAAATTGCTTAACTGTTAGCATTCGATGTAACTAATGGACAAAAACACTGATTTACATTTACAGCCATGGCAGCCTTGCATGGTGTGAACTCCAGACGTTAATGTAAATAGCATGCCATAGGGTTCAGAGATTAGAATCTCCATTACTGAACATGTGAAGGAGGTTGACTGAGTTTCACATTTGAAGAAATAAGGCTATGACAAGGAAATTATCTGTCTTTACCTTCACTTCTGCACATTTCTTGAGCTTGTCAGCATGCTTTGTTATGCTCTCAAGAAAGAGCATATGCTTGATTGTGCGCTCTAGCAATGAGTCAATACTGCACTGCACCATTTTATTCAAGAAAATAGATCATGTGTCCAATTTACATGAATTGAAAATACCAAAATATTGCCACATTCAGCTTGATCATAGAAATTACCTTTGATCCATTCGGCACAAGGTCTCTAAGCTCCTTAATGCGATCCTGAATCAGTTGTCTGTCCCTTGGCCTTGGCCTGGGATTCTCCCCTGGCCTAGTCCTCTTTTTGTTGCTCCTACTTGGTTCTGAACATCTATCCAACTGCCCACTGCAAGCACTTGGACAAGTTGATAATAATCCTTTAGAAGTTGTGCCACACATCTCTGTTGAATATGAGTCATTTTGTGTATCATCCTCAATAACAGGTGATTGTCTAATTGAGCAATCAGCTGAATTAATAAAACACATAGTCTGGCTGGAAGTTTCTGACATTCTTTCTGTGGTCAACAGAGACTGCACCGATGTACAGGCAGACTTCTCCCCTTGAATGTTACTGTTACTATAGCAAACATTGCCAACTACTGCATCTAGAAGATTCTCCGAGCCCCTGTCAAATATCATCTGGCAACTACTCATCCCTGATGGTATGTCAACAGTATTTCCAGCTTCCGGATTTTCTGCTTCACAATCAAAGTATGAACACTTTTGCAGAAAAGTTGGCCCAAGAGCCTCATGCAGCTCAGAGCCAGTATAGAACTTTGGAAAGGTGGTTGAGGTGACACTCCAACTTGACTCAGCTTGGCATTCCATATTATTCTCCAGATCCTTTTTTAAACTCACACCTGAAGACTCAGGTACAGGTGACACCCAATTCAAATGAACATCAAGACTATCTGACTTCACCCTATCGCAACGAGTAGATTCAACAGGGCCAACAGGGGCACTTACAAGATTAGTTCTAAACTTTTCACTTGGAAGCATCACATCACAAGATTTTATATAATTTCCAAGTGCTTTATTCAAATGTACAGGTGCAATTTGTTCAGAACCTCCAGCCAGTTCCCTCCAAACACCAGATGCTTGTCCACAAATCTGATCACTGATCAAATTCAATCCCATTTGATTTTGATTCTCCAAACATAACCCATCTTGTTTCTGATTAAGTAATTTCACACTTCTGTCATTTGCTGGAGTAGATAATTCAAGCCCATCATGGTTATTGCTCAGTCCCACTGCTTTGTCCTGATGAAGGGAAGAGACAGAAGACAAATTATCACTGTGTTTCTGCAAATGAGGAATGACAAGGAACCAATCATTTGGGCTTTCTTTGTTTGCAGCTTTATCTAGGTAGCACAGACTATCAGGAACACCCTCTGAAGAAAAACCTTTCGTAGATAAATCAGGCTGGGACAAGAAACACCGAAATATTAGTCTCACATTTTTTAGTATCTTAAAGACAGTTTATAAATTACATAGTGCATATAAGCATGCATAAAGGTTTAATCACATAAATTTGCATGAGAGAGCAAGAGGGATGGAGGAAGAGGGGTTACCAGGAAAGATGAACTTTGCATATTATATTTTGGTGGACTGGTAACATGTCCAGCTGATGAATCTTGAAGAGTTAAAAAGACATCTTTAATACTTGCCACGAGTTTCATATCCTCGACAACCTGCTCCATGAAACACATAAAGCACAGATTTTAGTGACACACAGATGAGACCTCTTTGCACCTTCTACTAATCAAACTGGGGTAACCCTTTGATGAAGAAAACTGTATCTAAAAACTCCATAATGGGCTATGCTCCTCTAACTTCAACAGAAAAGACACAAATAGGTCCAACTGGACACCTGAAATACAGAAGATTTTGGACTGCAATGCATTCCAATTATCAGATGAAAAAATTACACAACCTTTTCATTAACTCTCCAGAAGCCAGCAGCATATATTGTGAGACTCAACTAGGAAAAGATTGAGCAATTTCAAGTTTGGCAATAATTTCAATCTTCAGCTAGTTTGAAGATGGAACCATGACTTATTACTAAAAGCTAATCAGTAACTTGCAAATCCTCCTGGACCCGTCCTTTAACGAAATTCACACTTTATCCTTCTTTGAAGGAAAAATATTCCAGTGAGGATTTTCCAAGCTGTAATGATGATCAGCAGCTTTTAACGAAGCAATTGCACGGATGCATGTCTATTCTACCAGCTATAAGGAACCAAAGTAAAAGACCAATGTTTATGAAATCATAATACCAACCAAGTTCTTGCTCTTTCTGCTGGACAAATGAAATTCATAGTAAACCTGCTTGATCATAAGTTCATAGGAAACATAGATTAAATCAACCCGGCCATATGTCCCATGTTTTTAATAGAAGTTTAAAGCTCAAAGTATCAATAATCATCTGTTGTTTCCACAATCACCAAAAGTTTACAGAGAAATTTGCTTACTTTGTTGAGAGAGCCAAGCTGAATGACACCATATGGAGCAACAGCAACCACAACAATGGTCTGCAGACAAACATAACAGTACCCTCAAATATGATGTCAACAATATGGCATCACAATCAATTAAGTAAACGACAATAAACTACTCTAGAAGAAGGTATTGAATATCTAAAATATATTTCTTTATGTATAAACTATAGACCACCATTGACCATCACCATAAGACATCAAAATCTGTTCCATTTTCTATCTCGCAGGACAAAATTTAAGAGAAATTATAAATCTGTGTGTTCCCTTTTGGTGCACATATGCACACACAGAATTAAGAAAATTTGGAGTTCTTTTAACCTAATACATATGTTAAGCCATATAATCTTATCAAGGAGATAGGCTGAAACAGATACTACAACATAAGGAAAAAAATATATATATAATGATAATAAGATTTAACAATCTCAATCTTCAAGTCATCACTAAGCTCCCAGTTTTCATTCCACCAAATAATGATTAAACGTAAAAAATGTAAACTCAGATCAGACGCATAAAAATATTTAACAGACTTACCTTTATCCCAGCTGAAAACTGACTTTGCCAGCCATCAGAGAACTGGGAAATCACCATGAAAAGAAACATAACAAAAGGATGAAGCAGACTAATTACCATTATTGTACTTGGTAATCTTACAATAAGGAACTGAAGTAATGCAATTGCTGTGGAAGGATAACCCCTACTAGATTCAACAGAAGAGTAACTCTCACCTCAAATGATGAGAAGGAATTGGTTGCATATCTATCTGCAAAGATCCACTTATGTTTTCCAGTAACAGCCACCTGTCCAACAATCCTGGGAGAAAAAACACAAATCCAACACAATCATGCTGATAAGTATCATACTAACTTTGGAAAGCAAAATTAAGCAGGAATTGGTCATTAGTGCATAATAACATGAAAACAGTAAACAAAATCATACCCTTCACCAAGAGAATATACATGATATGACATCTTTGCTACAGCTAGCCCGAGTGGGTCGCGCGAATAATGCCCACCAGGAGAGTTCTCTAGCGTCTCAACAGAACACTTGATCTCTGAAAGATCATGTTGTTCACAACTGTCATAGTAAGCATCTTCCCAGGTTAAGACCCTGTGAAATATGCAGAATTGTGAACAAAGTTTAAGAGGACATCATGAAGTAAAACTTTGGCCTGTCTACATTTGCCAGTGGACCAACGGAAACTGTCATTAGGAAGGAAAAAAACCAAATTGGAAAACATGGATTTCCTTCCTAACTTAAAAATAATGAGAAACAATATGCTGCTTATTTCTTAATTTTCCCTCTATTTTATTTTCCATTTTATAAGGCATAAATGACAGGCAATCGGCAGAACTGGCATCCCTAATTCAATAGCTCAGAAAATAAAAGCAGATTAAACAAAATCTAGGGTGACTCAAATAACTAAGCGCGCGCACACACACACACACACACACACACACACACACACATATACATCCCCACACCCGTAACCCAGACACAGAGCACAAACAAAGAAGATTGACTACTTCTTTTTCATTTCCATTTATTTCGAACGAGGAAATACCAGAAGCTCTAAAACAAACTGAAAGATTTGGATTAGATCGCACCCAAACTTAGTTAAGAGTTATGAAAACTTCTTGCCACAGTAGACACAATTCTTTAAAAGCAAAACAGAGTCATAATGTCTTATAAAACGCACGGCAGGAGCCTTTCCACCTGCCAGCTCCTAAAATTCAAGCATCCCAAGAAGCATCATGTACCAGGAAATGCAACGAGTTGAATAGGACATGCGAGCTCTGATTTTACCAGCACTCTGATTTTTAGGGCCTTAATATCACTAGCGGTTTCACTTTCATAAATATTGAAGAAAAAACTTGCCTCAAACGCGAATAGGAGATAATTAAATAAATTTGAAGAAACGTACATGCGAGCTCGATGTTTGAGCTTCCAAAAAACGGCGTACTTCCAGCCTGAGTTGAAGCAAAGGCTCCTCAGTACATTGTGCAAGTCAGTACCCATCGTCCCCGAAAAAAAATTCCTAAAAACAGTCGCTGACAACGCAACCGCCCCCTCCCGCCGCCGTGCCGCCGCCGCCCCCCCAGCCGCCAAGCAAACAAATTTTTGTCAGTTAAACAAAAACCCTCGTCCCCCCCCCCACCAAAACAAAAAAACCCTAACCCTTAAGAGCCTCCTTACCTAGCTTCCCCTGTAAGAGCCTCTGCCGGCCTGTTTTCTCCGCAACCCTGCCCGCGGCTTTATCGGTGGTTCTACTGTGCCCAAAAGCAGACGATCCCTACCCATTCCTCTCTCTCCCCAGACACCCCACTCCGAACGAAAACTCTATTCAAAGTTTCTCAAAAACGGCAAAGGGAAAGATCGATTTTAATACATCCAAAAGAAATATCTCCGCAAATAGCCATGAAATTAATATCTCCGCATTTATCCATAAAATTTACTAGAAATTTAACCCGAACGCTTATCAAGAAAATCAAGATTTCAAAATCACAGAAGTTTCAACTCTCTAGCTTATATCGGACGACATGGATCAACTCTCAGCAATTAACTATCCACAATCAATTGGATGCGTTGACGGGAAACTTGATTTCAATGGCTCAGATCCTGTTTCAAGAATGGTCAGGTTTCTCTCTGGTTCTTCAAGAAACTAATCGTAAACAGATGAATATTAAAGAAAAAGGGAACTTTCAGGATTCAGCTTCAATTCGATGGCTCTGCGAGAGATTCTCTGAAGAAACAAATCCAATTTATAGAGATGTGTTTTATTCTTGCATATATACCAGTAACCAGCAGTAGCCGCTTTTTGGCGCACCCTCTTCATTTCAGTTTTTTTTTTCTTTTTTTCTCCTTTACAAAAACGACACCGTGTCCCTACGCTTTTCTCTAAAGTTTAAATTTTTAAACAGACGAGTTAATTATAGGGTATTCATTATATTTATTTATAATTATATGTTATATAAATTTAATTTTTTATTTTTTATTTTGTATAAAATTGAAATATTAAATTATAAATAAATTATATTGAAAAAAATTAAAGTAAAAAATTACTTATATATAATTGTATTTTTTAATTTATGCATAAGAATATTTTAATATTGAAATTTTTTTTGACTTCACTTTTCAAAATCTTCCACATAATTCACACACAAATATGTGTACAGCCAGAGAGGGGGACAGCATCACTTTACCTTTTTTTTTTTTTTTTTTATGGGTTGTTGTTGTTGTTGAGAGATTGGAGTTCTGTTGGTATTGAGCATGTAGATAGATGTATCCACATATACTCATGGATGTCCAAATGGGTTATAAGTACCCTTTTTCTAGGTAGAGTCATTTTATGGCGAACACCATGATTTCCCGCGAAGAAAATTGCTTCTTATCTTTCCGCAATTCCCCTTTCTTTTCTTTTTGGGGTTTTCCTCTTTTCTCACTTTTGATTTTGGTCTCATCTTTCTACTTCTCCTTCTTCCCCTATACCCATCACAATCACTCTTCTATTGCCAAAAAGTTGTGACACCTACGCCTCCATTGCCATTGTGCTCCATTAGTAATTGTGGCCAAAATCACCACGATGGTTAATTCAATAATACTGAAATGAATTTGTTTTCTTTTTTAATCTTCGATTTCAATGTCCCCCCCATCTCCTGTTCACGCTGATTGAGGAGCAGTCGAGATCGATGATATGGGTCAGCATGGCTCGACGACGATGCCACGATCGCCTAGAGTGGGGCTCGTTTCTTGTGTATATTATGATCTTTATGACATTTTTATGAGCTAATGTGCCTTGCACCACACCAACTGAACAGGATCGTCCGGATCCCATGATTTGTGTTGCAACAGTGGGATCTTCAGTGATCATTACAGCCATTGATTTCTAATCATTTTATTCTTTTATTTTTTTTAGTGTTCTCTTTTCCTGTCACATTAATTGTAAGGGGTGATAAGTAGAGTCGGGCCACATTTACTGCTAATGATGAACAACAATACAAAACTAGAGAGATTATGCAAGAATAAATCATATAAACACCACCTAAAAGTGTTCACTTTGGCTCTAAAGATTCAATTGTCGGGAGTAAATCTAGAGTTCCCCCTGGTTCATTAGCAAAATTAATTGGCATGATCATGATTTACTCAATTGCGTGTGTTTCTTTAATTAATTGCCAGTTTTGATTAAGGTTGTTCGAGCAAGAAACGACAAAAAAAGAAAAAAATCAGTGGTCTCTCTCTCTCTCTCTCTTTTTTTTCGATCATGGTCTAAGCTTTAGATTGCCAGCAATGAAAAGGACATGTTCTCCACTTGTCTTAGCTGGGTCAAAACATATTGTCCAGACAATCATGCAAATTTTTGACCAGTGTCTTTCTCCATGTTTGAAATATAAGAAAATTGGAATTCTAAGTGAGCAAAGTTATGAATAAATAATTATATTTCATCCGAATTGATTCCAACCAATCAATGCCTACTTGCTGGGGAAGTGTTATGGGTTACTGTGGAATAGAGTCGGTGCAGGAAAATGACAAGTCATTCTACTCAATACATCGAACAGTAAAAGAACGGTTAAAAAGCGAGTACTATCATAAATCAAAAGAGGCAAAATGAGAATTTCTGATGAGCTGTAAATTACAGTTTGTTGAATAAACTAGATATATCGATATTGGGATTGAAATATAGCCTTAATGCGAGCACACCCTCTCGTTTAAAGGAGGTTTACTGAAGTATTATGAGTACTGTGACCATTTTGTAGTGTCCATGCTGCATTCAATTGGATTCCCATGATACCTTTTATCATTTCTCTTATCTCCTCATATTGCTTTACTCTCTCTCTCTCTCTCTCTCTCTCTCTGATGAGGGTTGGAAACCAAAATCATGCCAACTAGATCTTGTAGCTTAGCTTTTTACTAACATGTAATCTAGCAGGCTGTGACTCCTTAATTGGTCTCCATAGTCATGAGTAATGGTTTGATAAATGCCTTTCTTTTCCTCATCGAGTCGATGTGGATGGGCGTGAAAATGGGAGACCCATTTTGAAGTCCACTAGTGGCCATTACCTGAATAAACTAATCCTTGTTAAGGAATTAATTAAGGCACGATAACTTTCCCTCAAAAGTGAATTAAAAGGAAGGAGGAAAATCTCCAAACTTTGGCAAGAGTCAACTCGGCCTCAACGGCATAGATTTTGTACTTTAGGCCAGCCGTTGTGTCAGCATTTTGTGAACTTGCCCCCAACTCAGCAATGACTGATAGTGGCCCCAACAAGTATAACGCATAGGGAATCTAATGATCATTAGCACCAAAAGAAGGTTTACCCATTAAAGCCCTTTGATGCTACAAACAATCAAAAAAAAAAAAAAGGAAAAAATGTCAAAGTTACATGAATTTGCCTGGTTGAATTGGAATTAAGTCACGTAGTACCAACTGATTAACAAAGAGAAATCGAACAAAGGGTAGACTAATCGAATTATGGTGTACAACGCTCAAGCGCTTGCCTTTCCGTGGGAGAGCTTGTAACTCCTCTTTATCTTTCTCCGGATAGTCCTTTTTATTTTGTTTTTGATCCACTCGTACCCCCTCACCCCCCCCCCAAAAAAAAATATATATATATCGCAACCATAGCATAACAGTAATTAAGGAGAATATAAAAGATGCAAAGGCGTAAAAACTCACATAATTTTTTATTATAATGGATATTAAGCCACGTTCAGAAGGCCATTAACAAATGGACTGGAGCAAAATGCCACTGGTAAATGTTGGTGCCAGTACATGCATCTGCGCAGCCATGACTTTTGTGTCATTTTCGCAATAGTTATCGCCATTCCAACAACCCCTCCTGCGTTCTTATCATAAAAAGGACTAAAATTTTAACCAACGTGAAATAAACTCAGTGCAATGCTAATGAAGCCACTTGCCGTATCAGACCAGACCATACAAATAGCTGTAAAAATGCATTGTTACCCACCATGGGAATTGTGGGGTGGAACGTTTCCCAGCCTCAAAGTGTTTAAGGTAGACTTAGCAGATTAGGTGCGTAATCCGATTTGTACACTTGGAAGGCAAGGCGGGCGTAGTGGCCTTAGTCATACCGATGGACTCGTTAATGCTGAGAAGCCACACATGTGAGCATGTTTTTCTCCTTTGTTATACTTTCGTGGGCTTTGTCTATCTAAGTGATAATATCAAGCATACAAATGCATTACGTCACCGGTTTTGTGGGTGAGCTGTATGAAACTAACGTCTTTTTCTTTCTTCTTCTTGGCTTACAGGTACACTCGGCTGCTCCCGAGTCCCACACCCGATATTTTTAAGACAACATGAAGCCAAGAGACTCAAAATTGAAAGATCCCCCCCCCCCCGAGCGCCTTTTATTTTATTTAATTTTTTTCTCATATAAAAGTCTATTGAACCATAACTTATAGGTAATTACTTTTATTTTTATGAATTTTACATAATTTTATAAATTTTAAAAATAAAAAAATATATGTTCTTAATTATTTGAAGTGTTGATTAAGAGGCTCAAACGCTTTTATTTTTAATAGAGTCATGAACTAAGACCCAGCCCAATATTGAGCAGATTATATAGAGTTGAACTTAGAAAAGCTAGCTTGAACCAATATGTAATTTGGTCCATTTAATACGAACTCGGGATAGAATTGGATCATAGATCAGTCCCAATTACCAGACTGGATCTTGTCAGGCTGGGCAGGCAGTCTTCCATTGAAAGTATGAGCCGAATGGATGGTAAGAAATGCCCCAGTACACGAAAGCTCCTACAGAGTTGAAGGCCGGGCACTTCACCCCGGAGCAAGATTGGAGTGAGGTTGACGTCCCTATGTTTAGCCAATCCCAAGGTTAAACTCAGGTCTGGGCACGGCAGATACTTTAACTAAACTAGGCTTAATGATCCATTTCCAAAAAAACAAGAAAAATAAAAAAAAACCTTCGTTCAAGCCCTAACCCCTGGCAGATTAGATCCAGAATCAAGAAGCTCTACTTTCTGACCTCAACTGCATATTTCTCAAGAACGTCTCTTCAAGAATCAGCCAACAGTTTTTTTTTTTCTTTTTTTTTTTTTTAAAAAGCAAATAAAATTGCCAAAATCCATTGGAGTAAAAAAGAGAGCGAGTATTGGGTGGGTTTTTAGGGCCAATTTTGTATGTGTTCCTCCACAGGATGACAAGGGAATCTCGAGTTGTCTCTCCAAAAGTGCACCTTTTCGCCGGCATAGTCACTCAATGCCTGTGTACAGTCTAAAACTCTGCTTTGAGTCCTCCGAGTACAACTTTGCCTTGTCCTGAGCAGGCAGTCCAAAGAACTCCTTGCTCACTTTCAACGCATTTGCATAAGCTTCTCTGGAATCCCGTGATTAATCAACTGCTCATTTTTTTCGTTTTTCTCTGGGTTAATTAATAAGGCACAGATCCTTTGTAACTGAACAAAATAAAGCATACGACTCAGGTAAAGAAAAAAGAACAAGAAAATGGCATGTAAGAACGACTGAAAGAATTCGAATTTTTGACTAGGTTTTAGGATGTGTTGAATGATTTTGAATTGATCACAACCCAAGTCTCCTTCATTATTGATTGCTGCGATAGCCACGCGTACGGGAATAAGTGTCTTGTCAGGTCTACAATCAGGTGGCAAATATATCGTAGAATGGCTCGTGTTCAATTTGAGGAGGCCTTTTCTTTTAATTATGATCTTGGCAAATGAGATCGCTTTCGTTTTTTCATCGGAATTACCGATAAGCGTGATACTATTATTGATTAATTTGAGGAACAATAAGAAAAATGGTGAACTAGGCATCATTTGCAATTGCAAGGTGAGAAGTCAATTGGATTCTTGCATTTCTTGACTTTCCACGACCTCAGTGGGAGGTTAGCAGTCTGGACTCCTGTGCCGGAGCAATTCTTTGGAGGATTTGGGCCATAGTAGGTTGCTCTTTGGAGTTTAAAATTGTAAACTCTAATCATAAAAATGGAATAAGAAATTTATAATAATGAAATTTGTATTATATAATTTATAATTTAATAAACTTTTTAACATACAAAAATAAAAAAAAATAGATATACTCATATATATAAAAAAAAAAAGAAAAAAATCTGTCTTTCTTCTTGGCTTTGTGATTGTTTGTAATTTTGTAGAAGCAATTGGGTGTTCGTGAAAAGGTCCCCGTAGATGCTTGACAAGAGATTTCTCCGCCACAACTAGTGCTTGTTAGCAATAGTACGCAGCTCCAACAACGATGGTATATTATGCTAGTAATGAAAACGATACTGAGACTTCTACTAAGATTTTTATAGAAAAAAAGTGATGCAACTCAATCATATTTTGTCACATCAGTAAATTTCACTGTTCAACATGAAATGTATTTGATTTTATAACGTGTCACGCTATTTAGTAAAAATTTCAATATAAATTTTAGGATCCTAGTGTAGCCCATATTATGCACATATGTGCACTTATCGTACTTCAGAAACGTTCCTTTCGTTACGTTACACTAGTTCAAGGATCTGATGCTTGCTTTAGATGAAGCGATCATTGGTATCCGGTGTTCCAGTTTATCAATGTTTTGTCGATTTAACCTACTATCCATGATCTGGAATTCCCTGTTCCAGTCGCGATCAGATCTTCGTGAAACAATAACGAAAATTGAAGGTGGCAAATATTGTTTGCTTTACCATATTCAAGGTGCGAGCCAAGCATGCTGCACCCACAACGAAAAGTATGATACAAATTAAAGACATGCCAAGGTAATTAACCTAAAACTGCAGGAAGGCTCAGAGTCAAGTTTATGTTGAATTTGCCAGTTACTTGTTAGCTTTCACTGGCACCATCTTGTATGCAGTTGAATGGAAGTTTATTAATCGATTATTCAACACCAACCATTAGGCCACCTGTTTTGAGGATCCAACTGGGGATGCCGAATCGTCTCTTTTTCTTTGAATTGCGGCCCAATGCAGCCTGCTGCTTAGGTTGAGAGTTGAACTTAGACAAAAATCTTTCTAAAGTGCGGCTTGGCCTGGAAGGTCCCTCAGAAAATCTTTTAAAGATGCGGCTTGGCGTGGAGACTGCCTCATAAAATCGCTTGGTTTTGCAGCTTGGCGTTGCAGGCTCTTTGTATTGAAGTGCATACGTCTGAACCGAGTACTTATATTCATGGTCATCATCGTCCACACCTGGAAAGATCTCGCCACTGCGAACGCTATTGAGCCTCAAGTACCTTAGTTCGAGTGACTCTTGCGGTATCTCTCTTGCTAACAATGGAGAGGCGCTACCCCAGTTGTTGGTGCCAGAAGAGGGGTGTTGGGGTGTTCTAAATTCCTATGATTCTCTCCTTTTCATTTCTTGCTCTTTTCTGCCAATTATTTGTATGCTTAGATTTTTATTGTGGGGAGAATATTATTATATAGTGGGTCGCATTCGGAGTAACTTTGAAGTTGTAAAAATGTAGAATGTATCGCATTTTCAATAGCTATTGCCAAAATATTTGGGATACTACAATAGTTTGAATTGCTAGATGGATTGATGTCTTTAAAAATGAATCAACTGCAGCTGTGAGTAGACAAGGCCTATATCATTGTAATTTTCATATGCTTTGCATACAAACAGACAAATAGATACGGACTCGCACATAATTATCATAAGATAATTGTTACATCATCAGATTAGTTTGATAGTCATGCTTGTGAATTGTGATAAACAGGGATTAAGAAAGTAGGCAGATTGGCTAGGTTATTCATTAGGTGGGAGGTCCATCTAAGACAAATATGCGATTACTTCGAGGAGTCAATTGATGTCAACGGCGTTCAGCATGGATCGCATGCTTGGCAGATTTTCAGGGTGATTCTCTAATTTGTTGATAATTTTCCGTGTGATTTTCTAATTTGTCATTCTAAAAACTCGGCAGATTAATTGTCAATATTTTGGTACAAGGGTACTTGAGCATGGATCATGTGCTTGGCTTTTATACTTTCCGGATCACTGAGCTTTTCCAGTGGAATTTTGTGCCAAAGACAGAAGAATAATCTGAAGCGCCACATAGTCTCTTAAGTTTATCAACTTTGCATATGCGTTATTGAACTCTTAACGGATGGCAACAAAATTGTGCAAATCTAGATTGCAGAAAAGGCTGTAAGAATAACAACGGGTAACCTTCAACAAGTTGCTTCATGTTGCCAGAGTACTGGTTTGTGTATGTCAACGCTCCTGAAATGTTCACTCTGTATAGTTCAGGCCAAAACTGTCTAGGACCAAATGACAAGAACACGGAGTTTCAAGTTTTGGCAGCGTGGTAACAGACAGGGTTTACCAATAGGCGGTGGTGAAATTCACACTTTCATATATTTAAGTGAACAGTACAAAAGTGGAAAGGAGGGGCTGTTTGCAGCAGCGATGTAAATATATAGGCGTTTAGGTTAGGACCCAGGGGCACAACTATATGGAAAAACTTAGGAATATATATGTTCTTTAGTTGCACACGTTACAAGTGATGAGCATCTTAAGTTTGGGACAAGGATATCAAATGGGTCATTTTCCCAGTTGCTGTAAAGAGTTGTCAATTTCCCATGTTGGAATTTCTAAAGAACATGATTCTTACAAGAAACAAGCACAACGAGGATATGTGTGGTGTTGCTTGGCCACCTCTAGCTGCTATCTAATTTTCGCATTTTGTTCCCTCCTTGTGACTGAAAAAAAAAGGCATAAGGATCAGTACCGAGTTCTTTCATCCAAATGCATAAGTATTGATGCACTTTGTGCATCACTTATAAACATGTAAAGAAGGCGAAGGATATAACCACAGACTCTACAATCATGGCTGGATTTGCATTTGCATTCCAGGTTATCTACTGGAGATTTATGCCCCACCTTCTCATGATTTCAATCCAAATTGGTTATGCATTTATGTATTTCTTCACAGAAGCTGCTTTCAATCATGGGCTGAATCCTCACATTTATGTAACTTACCGATGTATTGTAGGCGGCATGGCGATGTTTCCTTTAGCTTACTTTCTTGAAAGGTATAAGTCATGCAAGAGTACATAGCGCAGAAACTCTGTAGCATCATGACACCTTCAAATTAAGAGATTGATAGTACATGGTTATAGTTACTTGTCCAAAATGACTGCTGGTACAAAATTAAGGGCCAGCCAGAAAAAGAAAAAAAGATTGAAGACCTAGCTACTACTAGTGTGCTTGATGCTTGTTACTTGTTTTTTCTTGCAGAAAAATGAGGCCCAAGTTGACGCCTGCACTGTTATTAGAAATATGCGTGCTTTCTCTTCTGGGGTATGTAGGAGAGTTTTCCAATTCATAGCTTTAAGAGATCAAAAAATTGATTTGATGGGAAATGGAAAAGCACTGAACAGTTCCCTTTTCTGGTGAAACTCAGGGCTAGCTTAACCGTAAACATGTACTTTGCGAGCTTGAGATACACTTCTCCAACATTTGTTACATCAGTGACGAACACCATTCCTGCCATGACTTTTGTTGTTGCAGTTATACTCAGGTGGGCACTTGCATTAAAGCTTTATCATCACTAACAAGACATCATCTATTTATTGATTTGAATTTGCATGTACTTCATGTAGGTTGGAGGTTATCGACGTGAAGAATTGTCGTTGTATAGCTAAAATTCTTGGGACCTTGTTATCTTTGGCCGGGGTAATGACAGTTACCCTGTACAAAGGACCTCATGTGCAGAGCTTACGGAGTGCTCCATTCCATATAAGAAGTAATCCTGTTGAGAAAAACTGGATGATGGGATCACTTCTAGCTGTTGCTAGCTGCATATTATGGTCTATATATTTCATTTTGCAGGTGCATAATTCTAGCTTGTTGCTTCGCTTTGGTCTGCTTGTTTTTGGCTTTTGCCATCAGAAGGGACAGATTCCCCATTTCACACACGTTCACACTACTTGCGCAAAAACATGAGCACGAAAACTGTCACGCATGTTCAAATATTCTCTTACTAATATATAACTATAGATGCGTGTGCTAACCCTGCAGACATATACAATAAAAAGGTATCCTGCACCACTATCGCTCACTACATGGATAAGCTGCCTCGGTGGAGCACAATCTGCCATAATAACATTTTTCATGCAACACGAACTTACGGCATGGTCTATAACTCTCAATATCGAGCTCTGGTCCATCATATACTCGGTAAGTCGTATACAAGTGGCGGATAGAGCAAGAGAGATTAATTGGCAGTGACCCATGTTGTATGTGACACTGCCGATGATTGAATGGCAGGGAGTTGTGAGCTGTGGCTTAGCCATCCTTGTTCAACTGTGGTGCACAAAACTGAAAGGACCCGTCTTTGTGACCATGTTCAGTTCCTTGACAGCTGTAATGGTGGCTATCCTGGCATTTTTTCTTTTTGGCGAAGAACTTCCAATGGGGAGGTAAAATTCCTTCCACAGTTGTACCCTTAAATGCTAAGACAGATTGGCCCTTGACACATCTCTGGCTTTTTCAGCATTGTGGGAGGAGCCACCGTAATTATTGGACTCTACCTGCTATTGTATGGAAAAGAAGGCGATCAAGATCAAAAGCAGTCCAAAGAACAAACTTTTCCTACTTGTGACGAAGAAAGAACACAGCAGATTTAGATGGAGATTTCAGCAAGAAGATAAGTTGTCTAATAGGAACCAAAGAAAGAATCTGCATGGGACTGGTAAATAGATGTAGCCCAACATATGGTAAGCTTTAGACACTGTCATATCCCTCACATATCTGTGAGCATATTCTAACGGGTGAAATAAATTAGAATAACGGGTGAAATAAATTAGAACAAAATGGATCAACACTCACCATCCCAAAAATCTTCACATTTCTATGAACATTCTCTACCATTCAAGGGAGATTAGAACATCAGGCACTAGCCCAACAAAAAATAATTTATATGTCCTCTCCATCTCTGCTCCTAGAGAAATTCATGATCTCGAGCATTCTCTGCTCACTTTGCTTCAACATGTGCGCAGATGATTTCACTACTTGGGTCTTTGTTGATGCTGCATAATATCAAATATTATATAGTCAAACATTTTGAAGAAGCCTAAGTTCAACTCTGGAACAAAAAATTCTTGCCAGGTTCATTCTCTATGAGAATGTAGGAAATTGAATTATGATGCACTCGCAACCTCCTGTAGAAGATTTCTACATCACCATAACAAGCATAAAATTGTTAATGAGGCTTACCAAATGAGTCAATCCCCACTAGATGTCAATTTCTCATACATCCATTAGCAACAATTTTAGCAGCTCTTCAATTTTGTCTGTGAATATGTCATAACAAGTTAAGCTTAGCTCAAGCATCCAACAGAATAAGCTATGAGTCCATGATTAATAATTTTATGCTTGCTTCTATCAACAATGTCGAAATGGCTTGCAATTATCTTGTGCATAAGCTCCACTTTTGTGATGACTGATTGTTTTATTGATTGAAAGAAGAAATGCAACATGTTAAAGAGCTTGGGCAAGCAGGTAATCATCTGTCGCCACCTTTTTGCTTGCGAGATGGCTGGATGTTGCTCTACTTTAGCCAATCTCTTCTTTACTCTCATCTACAAAAAGGAAACAAGATTGTTAATACTCACTTGGGTGATGCACCAAAAGTGCTACCAGCCACCTCTGTAACATGAAATACATATTTAATATGTCAAAAAGAAGAAGACTAATTACATGCTTGATAACTTATGTGATCACAGGCCATTTCTCAATGTACCCATAAGGACAACATCTTTGTCAAAATCTTAACAAGATTGCTTGTTCACAGAGGAATATAACAAGTTTCTCAAGATCTCATGTCTTGAGCACAACCAAATATGGGCAGTGGAAACCTTTTCCACATCATAATAATAATGACATGATCGGTTTTTGGCTGGCAATGCTCCAACTCAGCTTTCTGCTCATCCATGCAAACCAAACATGATGAGAGGGGGGTCAACACAGAGGATGGAGATGTAGTGGAGGCACCAATCTATCAGGACACCAGAGTCCTATCAAAGAAAGTTGCCTAAAATCTATCCCTCATTCTACCATATTAATCGAGATCTTCATAGTAATTGAACCAACAACAATGTGAAAAGGCTTATTTGAAATATTATGTCTCCTATCCCCAACTTGATTAACAATTGAAGCCTAGGGAAAAAATTAGACATTATTCTAGGCTTATTGCCACTCCACTTGCAATTGCATCTGCAACAATTTTTGATATGATTGTAATTGCAACAGGATCCCACTTCACAGAATTTAATTTTCATAAACGCATCAGGTGAATCCTGTTCTAACATATTAATCATGCAAAATTTTATTTGCTTTAATAAAATTTTCTTTAATATTCTTAATTGAAAAAAAAACTTTGTGATTCACATGTCTTCTCTAGTACAAGGCACGTGTGCAAGAACTAGTGATGCAAAATAGCTCATCTGGCAAACTAGTTTCCCATCTACAACTTAATAGATGCTAAAACAGAAGACAATGAATTTAAAAATCATATGTCTTGAAGCTCAAGGGCTTACTGATTGGAGGAGACACTCTGGAAGAATGCTCAGAATATCATCATCACCAGATACATCCTCAATCTCATTTTGGTCATACTGAACATTCTTCACAGGCATGTCAAATATCAATGACTAGGTTTACCATGGATGCCTAACCAGCTTGTTCACTAAACTGGCAGAATCATCATCTGGGCTCATAGAGCATCTTTTGGTTGGATGCAACGCAGGTGTGGTAGACATTACCCTAGCAGGAGTGGAGGCAAGCTCCACAGGAGTTGATTGGAAGCTAGCCATTATGGTAGGAGAACCATCTTTGTCATCCATTTGTTGTACCTCTTTGCTTGGAGTTGCCAGAGGACATGGTGCAGGGGCAGCAGCCGAAGAGATAAATGGTAAAGGTTCTCTGTCATTAGTCATTCTAGATGACCTTTTTAATTGAGGATGGAGGACAAGAAGCTTCCTTATAGGAGGTGATTTTGTTGGGACATGGCTCTGAAAACTGACAGTTGAAAGCAAGTTTTGGGAGATTCTTGGTGAGTGGTTTCTGTGTCAGCATCTGCAATTTTATGGGAAAAGGGCCTCCAGAAAGATTGCAAGAAATGAGATGCCACTACTCATTTTTTATCAAATGCCTCACTTTCTGTGGGCAATGAATATTCGGAGCCTTCTCCTTCAAGTGCATAAGCTGATGTTTCAATGGGTGGTGGAGGTCTCAGCCATGTCATAGCTTGGATCTTGCTTTGAACATTGAACGGCTCTGGCAACATTTCCTCTGGAATTTCATCAGCCTGAAGGCATTAGAAGCTTTGTTTAGCAAAATAACATTTTAGCAGCAGAAGCATATCTCTCTTAGTGAATTAAGCTATATATATATCACATACATGAACTAATGGGCACACAAAATTTTGCAAATTTTGGGAACTTGAACTTGAAACCGAGTACAGATCCCACACAAGCAATATGCGTACAACCACTAAAAGGAAGAAGACAGTGACACAAAAAACAAAAGATGACAAAAAAAAGCATACCTGAGGGTGGGCTTCATAAAAATCTACAAGCTGTGCACAAAAAACCATCCTCAAGTGCACGTTCTTATTTTCAGATTTCGATTTTCCCTCACATTCTATGGCATCAGCATCTATTGTAACATGAAGACCCGGCTTCATACAATACAACTAGTCCGCTCATAAAAAATGAGTATTCTTTTTATCTCAATCACCTCGGGTAACATATATTTCAACTGAGCTAAAAATGCCGGTAACAACATCTCCTATGAGCACCAACATACTAAGAATATCGGTCAGAATTCCACCCACCATCATAATTGTCAAAATACATATAAAATTGCAGCCAAGAAAAACAAGAAATATAGCTAAAACCTAGAACTCAAACCTAAAACAAATGGCGAAAAAAAGAGAAAATGAAGTACCTTTCAGTTAAACCTTCGATCTTGGGGGGCAACATTAGAAGTCGAGCCTTTCAATGGGCAACAATCGGATCGGACTATCCAAGCCATCGAAAAACCACACAGCATCCCGTACCTGTCAAATCATTGCTCAATCACTAAACCCCCCCCCCCCCCAAAAAAAAAGGAAAAGGCAAAAAATGAACCGAGAACGGAATAGCAAAACAGTTCAATCTTACTTTGCAGGAAGCTCCGTGGGACCCCTTCTTCGACAGCTTCCCCGGACTTCCATAATCGGGCCAACACGTACAGATTTCTGCGATCTGGCCGCGGTTTTCTTGAGCGATTTTACGGACTTCTTTCCCGGAAAGCGCCACGTTGCGGTTCCGCCGGGGGGGGGGGAGGGCGGCTGCTTATCCGGTGTTCGGGTGGCTATCTGGTAGATCTTGGAGTCTTCTTGGCGGGAAGAAAGAGATGGGTATTAATAAGGTAACGGCCAAAATGTGAATTTGTTAATGCTTGAGCTCTCCGATCTCCGAAAGAGCTTCAGCCAACCGTCCTTATAACTTTAACCTATCACGCCTATATATATACCATTCCCAGATGGGCTTGCGGCTCAATTCCTTGAATCACCATCTATCTCAGCTGGGTTTTGTCACAGTCGATGATGTGTAAATTAATTTTAAATTTTTATAATTTTTTTTTCATTTAAATATTTTTTTATATTTTTATTTAAATTTTATATTATTTAAATTCGTTTTAAATCATCAATTAAAATTATTAAAAATTATACATTAATGGAATAAAAATTATTAATAAGTTAATTATTTTTTATAAAAAATTAATTTAAAATAAATTTTAAAAATATGAAATTTAAATAAAAATATAAAAATTAAAAATTCAATCACAGAGATCTATAAATATTTACAATTAATTTTTTTACCGTCTCCACAGCACACTGACCATTCAGAACCCCAATCGCCGGGGTGTGCACATTTTTTTATCTTCTTGTTGGGAACTCAGTATTTGGCTCAGAGGCTTTCAATTTAATTATATATATGTTTTTTTATACATATATTTATTATATATTTTTATCTATTGAGAAATTTACTAATTGTAAATTTAAAAATAAAATAACTGTTTTAATTTTCATAAATTCTACGTCTTTAAGATTATAATATGAGATTTTAGAAACGAAAAATGTAAATGGACGGGTAAAAAGAAACGGGGTCGGAGGGGTCACCGTGCAATCAATTTTTTTTCTCCCACCCCCCTATTTCAAGGGAAAAAAAAGTACAAGAAAAAAAAAAAAAAAAAACCTGCCCGTTACACAGCTACGTGGCTTGCGCCCGCGTAACAACCTGAACTGGCGGTGTTCTCAGACAAAGTAGCCGGTTCTCCAAGAAAAAGTTCACTGTACGAATCCAACGACTCAATAAATCCTCTTTTAATTTTATTTTATTTTCTGGGTAAATTAGATGCCCTTCCCGTTAGAAAGCACAGTCACTTGTACGTTTTCCCTTGAATTGGTAGCTCTTATGCTTTATTTATTTATTTTTGAGCATCAAAGCTTACAAAGATCTTTCTGTTTCTCTTTTCTTTTTTGTTTTAATATATATATATATATATATATATATATTTCAAATTTCATCGTGGTCTCTCCCTCTGTCTTGGAGAAACGATAGCGTCCTGCTACGCAACTTAAAAACCACAATGCGACGCGTCGTCGGTCAAGTAAAATGCGCTGCGCTGTAATTCACAAAACACAAGAAAAAGAAACCGAAGGAAGAAGGCACCCCTTTGTTTCATTGTTTGAATGCGTAAAAGAGTTCTTCTCCTGCTCGATCAAAGCCTCTCTTTGTTATTTATTTATTTATTTATTATTATTATTATTATATAAACTAACCATTTAATTTAACAGCCAAAAAATAATAATAATAAATAATATATATATATATTTATTTATTTATTTATTTATTTATTTACACGCATAAAAGAGCAGAGGGGAGGGGGTTGCGTTATATATTATTCAGCTTTACGTCTCCTCTCAAGACAATTTCGCGAACAATAAATAGAGTAAAGAGACAGAAGAAGGCCCAAGAAAGCATATTTCTTCTGGGTAATTCCCAATAAAAATAAATAAAAAAAAAAACGACTCTAGATTCTTGATTCCTCGATCCCTTTCCTCCCCAATTCTTTTCTTGTAAAAAAAAAAAAAAATTGTCTGTTCGGTTTACACTCAATATTTATTCGGGCGATTATTCAGTTTTGCTTCAATTTCTCTGATAAACCCTCCGCGAGTATCGCCCTTTCTGGTCTCGTCGTCCAGTTCTTTTCGATTGCAGTACAATAAATCTTAGTGGGTGTAACTGGGTTTTGCCCCCTTTTTCCTTCTAGGTGATTAATTCGAAGTTATTCTTTGCTGGGTCGCAGGTAAAATTTCTTCTTCTTCTTCATTTTGTTTTTTTGTCTTGTCGCTTTTGAATTCGAATTATTGTTTAGAACGCTCCTCCTGATGTCGCAGAGTCGAATTCTAGTTATTTGCTATGTTGGTTTTTTATATTACGATGTTGTGGCCTTGAGGTTTAGTTGAATTGTTTCTTTAACTTAGGATCGATATGGACAATTTCGATTAACTTGTAGTTAAGCAAACTGCGTCTATTTTACGCTAATTGTGGCCAGAATCTTTTAGGAGTTGATTACGGTGGTAATTCTTCCTGGGATTAGAGCGGCACATGATCAAATAAGAGTCACAATTACTGAATCTCCTAGAAAGTTTATTCAATTAAGCCTCAGATAGCGTTCGATTTTCCCTTTCTGGGCTTTTTTTTTTTTTTCACACAACTTACTAATAAATTAGTGGTTTTCTATCTTAGTTGAGGCTCTAATTTGTTCAAGGGGTTTGTATGTCTGTGACATTTTGCCTGCAGAGGCTCTGATTGCATTCGGGGTTCTGCGAAATTGGCCCACAGACCCAAGCATCGTGTTGCATTGCCTGTACTCAACCGGTTAGTGAAATATCTTGCAAAAGCTTGAGCTAGTTATGTCTCTGAATTTGACCATCATTAGTTGTTAAAGTAGCAGGCCTGGTGTATGCATATGAATAAGAAGAGGTTTTAGAGGCCACCAGCAGGCACAACATCCCCTCCCCCCCCCCCCCCCCGCGCCCGGGAGGCCAAAAAAAGTTGCAAGATTTTATTATCTTCATCTTTATGGTTTCATCTTTCAAATCTGAAATCTGCTAGTCTGATGAATACTGGCAAAAATGTAGGATAACATTAGGATTTCAGAATCATGGCTATAAACCTGTGTTTGTGCAAAAATATAATTTGCAATGACTTTCTTAGATGTCATTCACTTGACATTTGGGTTGTTTCTTTGCAAAGTTGTGCTCAAATTCATATATTGATCTCTGATAATTTTGTGCTCATCTAATTGTTTTCTATTCTGGACTAATTTAATTAGATAATTTGATAGTCATTTAAGGAATGCGTCTGCCCATTAGTTATATTCCATAAAGCTTTTTCTATTACGTTTCTGTTTAGCACCAGTTAAAAAAAAGATGATTTTCCTTGGAACTGCTTGAGAGGAGTTACTTTTGCAGCCCTTGTTTGCAGTGGGAAGAGGCTTTTCTTCTTTTATTTTTGACATTGTAAATTCACTAGATCTTGGTTGCCTGGTTTTTCTAATAATGGATGCAGTAGGAACTAAATTGATGAGATAAGACAGGCAGGATTTGAAACATGGGGAAAGATTAGGGTCAGTAATTGGCAATAATGGGTGAAAAAAGTTGAAAGTTTGGTTAAAGTTTAGAAGGTTGTGCTGAAAAGAGACTTGCCCTGAAGATCTTTGTGGATTAATACTGATGATCCACTGGTTTTTCGGATTTATGAGTTAAGTATCCTGCGGGTGTAATGCAGTGAGTAAATTGCATCTAAGGAATAAGAAATAAGACAAAGTTTGTGTTTTCTTGTGTTAACTTTTTAAGCATGTGCATGAACCCTTTTTTTTTTTTAGTGTACATGTGCAGTGTAATTGGCCAGTGCATTCTGAGAAATTCAGAAAATTCTTTTGAACTGAAGATGCATAAATCTGGACATTTTTTGGTTATGAGAGTGGTGTGCTTTTTTCTTCTTTCCAGGAAATGACTTGACCATTTATGTGGTTTGGGGAATGGACTGGCTGTTTTTGCCTGCTGCCAGTGTTTGCAAATGATGTTTGGTGGGCAAAAGGGTTCTAATGCTCTCAGGTTCAAATGGAGATGGCGTACTGAATCATCACTGACGACAGGCTTGCTAGGGGATGTGCCCCCAGAGATTGAGTTGTCCGCATATGGAAGGATACCAAGTCCTGGTAGTGAGAGCCCTTCGGGCCTTCTTAACGGTGAGAGTTTGAATGTGGAACCAATTGCTGATCTAGACCTGTTCTTTGAAAGGCTTTATAGTTACTATTGTGAGAAAGGGCTTTGGTGCATCATCATAAAGTGGATAGTTGAGCTTCTAAGCCTGGGTTTCACAATTTGTTTCTCGGGATTTTTCTTATTATATGTTGATTGGAATGGTCTTCATAATGCTAAGTGTGGGATGGATGCGGTTGAATCTGGAATCAAGCCTTGTGATCTTGCTAAAGAAGCTCTTCATCAGCATCCATTAACCCCTCTGACTCTCTCAAAAATTGTGATCCTTGGATATTTGGGATTATTTTCCATCTATTGGATCGTCTGTTTTCTGAAATTTTTTGCCCAGTTGAAGGATGTCCTTGGGATCCGCCACTTTTATTACAACAGGTAAGGCTTCATTTCATCTTTCAAAATGGGATGGAGGCAATTTCTCTTACATTTTGTGTAAGGACTTCTCGTTTTAATGACTTTTGCATTATCATTTTCCAGTCTTCATGTTACGGACAATGAAATTCAAACCATGCCATGGGCAACGATCCTTGAGAAGGTTGTTCAATTACAAAGTTCACAGCAGCTTTGTGTAGTTAAAGACCTTTCTGCTCATGATGTGGTGATGCGGCTGATGCGAAAGGAGAACTACTTGATTGGAATGATAAATAAAGGAGTACTTGCGTTTCCAATCTCCTCATGGTTTCCAGGTGCTGGGCCTACTGTCAACATTGGTTCAAGCAGAACACAGTATCGCCTAATATTAACAAAAACCCTTGAATGGACAATGAATTGGTGCATACTGCAGAGCATGTTTGATCGGTACACTTAATTTCACCTGAATCTTTGGCTATGTTTCAAGTCCTTGAGCTCTTTTGATAGGAATAACTCTTTTCCCTCAGGAACTTTTGTGTCAGGAGGGACTTCATTTCTAATCCCAAAACATTAAAGAAAAGGCTTATGGTAGTTGGGTTCGCAATGCTTGTCCTTTCACCATTTCTGGTTATATTCATGCTTGTCTATCTCTTCCTAAGGCATGCTGAACAGTTCTACAATCATCCAAGCACAGCATCATCTCGAAGATGGTCAAATTTGTCAAGATGGATTTTTAGAGAATTCAATGAGGTACAATTTTATATATTTTTTCTCTTAATTCTCTTCTGGCACTAAACAAATATAGGTTCAGCTCTGCCCATTTCCAAAATTTTGGTGGTGATATTTGCACTATGTTTGATTCTTCTTTTGGTATTAATAAGGTTTTCTATGCCTAAATGTTCCTGTCATCCATGAGAGGATCCAGAACATAATTTCTGACATGCATAATTTCACCATTTACTAGATTTTGCTGACCATTTGGCATCTGAGTTTTATGTTTGTTTAGATATATCAATGTTGTCTTTTATGTGTTAGAGGTTATTTCAGAACATAAATTTTTTCTTTTATTTGGCCTTATCCTGAATGAGTTGGGGGTCTATCTTTAATGTTCCTTTGAACTCTATAATACTTGTGAACTAGTATTGAATCTTGGTTTGTAGGTTGACCATTTGTTCAAGCATCGAATTAATAGCAGTGCAGTGCACGCATCAGATTATCTGAAGCAGTTCCCCTCACCTATCATTTCAATAATTGCAAAGTTTATCTCTTTTGTCTCTGGAGGCTTTGCTGCAATCCTGATCATCATTGCATTTCTCGAGGAATCTCTACTGGAGGGCCATGTAAATATATTCTCACTTTTAGTTTCTCGAAGATTATTGTGTTACACTTTTGTCTTTTAGTGATCATCGTCGTTACCATGCAATAAATTCATTGCATTATTTTTTTAATTATGCAGATATTTGGCCGCAATTTGTTCTGGTATGCAGCTGTTTTTGGGACCATAACAGCAATCAGTCGCGCTGCAGTTACAGATGAACTCCTAGTCCTTGATCCTGAAGGCACTATGACTATGGTGGTCCAACATACACATTACATGCCAAAGAGATGGCGGGGCAAAGAAAATACGGAAGCTGTCCGGATAGAGTTTGAAACTCTATTTCAGGTAATATTGCAGAAGTCAATGTAACTGTAAAAGGTTCACTAATGAGACCATGCCCACCTGGCCAATTGGTCATACACTTTCCTTTCATGAAATGGGAAAACAAAATTATGAGAGCTATAAAATGAAAATGGCTGAGAGTTTCGAAGGGATATTCTGCGCAATGAACATGATCATTTTGTGATGCAGTATACTGGAATGATGTTACTTGAGGAGATGGCCTCAATTTTTCTCACTCCGCTTTTGCTTCTATTTGTTGTCCCAAAGGTAGCCGCCCATTTACTCTTTGTTGGACTATTTACCTCTCCCTCATGTATATGTGCTAGTTTTTGAACCATTATATCTTGTTAATTGCAGCGAGTGGATGACATCTTGCAGTTCATTGTGGATTTCACTGTTCACATTGAAGGTGTTGGCCATGTTTGCAGGTCAATCTCTTATGTTTCTCAAAGTGAAATTATTGATCTCAGTGCTTTAGTTATGAAACAATTTGTTGGCTGGGCTTCATTCTAACATTGAAGAGATCCAATATTTGACAGTTTTAGCACATTTGACTTTCAAATGCATGGCAATAGCAATTATGCTTCGCCTAGCAATACACATCGCAGACAGAGGAGCTCTCAGGGGAAGATGGAAAAATCATTTTTGAGGTGTGAAAATATCATGTTATGAATTGATAATCAGTGATTTAAAATTCTATTTTCTTTTTCTTTTTTTTGTGTGTGTGTGTGAGAATCCATTTATCTTCGTTTTGGGTGTGTGTTTGCACTGTGGTTGAGCACTCTGTTCTTTTCATGCAATGTGCTTGTCAGTTCTTCTCTTTAACTGTTTTTTTCCAGTATTACTTCTTACACTATGTTATGCTTTTTGGTTGCAGTTTTCATAGCAACTATCTTTCATGGGAACCAAACACTCAGGGAAGGCAGTTCCTGTCAAATCTTAGAACCTTCAAGGAGCAAAAGCTGCAGGAAGAGGGAATTAGACATGTGTATTCTCCTTCTAGAATGTGGCGAGGAGGTCCCAATTTCAGAGGCTCTGAAGGTAGAAACACCACGTTTTCAAGGGAATTCCGATACCATACCCCGCGCTTTCACTCGGATTCTTTGTGGCTGATCGATGCAGATCACAGAAGTCATCCGTATCTTCTTGACTGGTATTATACTTCTCGACCTAATACTTCAGTTGATCCTCCTGTAGATGGCCCACTGGGGTTGCGTACTGTTGGCCAACCAGGAGGGTCATTTGAGCTGACTGGGCAACATCCTGGAGATCTTTGGATGCCATCCAACTTAGCTCAGAATGAAGCAAGATACGAAGAGGAATACTGGGGTCATCATAGCGAGGATAGATCAGAGTCCCATTTGGGGACCTCTACTTCTGCTGCTTTCTTCAGGGAAAGCATATTTCAACGCCAGGATTCCAACAACTTTGCACGACCTAGTGGTAGTCACTGGTGGGATAGAAATAGCCCACAAGGTGCACAGCCTCAAGCAAGTTTTCTCGAGCCTCCTGATGATTACTTCCACAACACTGCAGATAAGTGTTATGATACTTTCTCAGAAAGAAGCTTGGAGGAGCAAGAGCAACGCTTGGATTGGAGAAGTTCTCGTAGGTTGTCCCGGACTACTTACATAGATGATGACTTGGAGGCAGCAGGGAACATAGCACTCCATTTTGGTGATATTTATAGCAGACCTCCGGACACTCCTACTTCATTTAAAGAGTCACCAGTACCTTGACTGCCTGGTTCTCTCTTGGTTTGTTAATACGTGTGGAATGAATATGGGTTTCCGAAGGTGGACTGCCATTGATTTTCTGTGGGTAAAAGGGGAAACTTCGTATTCTTTGTTGTATATAGATTCATTATGGGGTTAAATTGCATTTGGCCTCAACTCAATTTGGAAGGTGATCGACTCCAAACAGTCATTGTAAGCCTTCTGAAATTGTAAAATCAGGGAAAAGCGAAAACAAAAACAAAAACAACAAAGCTGACTACAATTGATACTTTTCAATTAGTATGCTTTATTTCCATTCAACAAGGTTATCACGAACCGTTTCTTCCCCAGACGTGCTTTCTGTGGCAAACCGAATTTTTTTTCTATTTTTTTAGTGGTCAAGATTCTGAAGTTTTAAATAATCAATACGTGTTTTAGAGTCGTCGGAAAATGTTGATCAAACTTCCTACTTGCTGACTCGAGCTTTCTCCAATCGTCTGATAGCTGGTGGCCAAATTTTTGACCTTCTTTTAAAATTTTAATTTGGGATTTGAAATTTTTGATTGCTCAGCGGACTGGACTTCTGAGTTTCGATTTGATGGTGATGCATGTGTGGAATATAGTATGGGGGCCTACATTGTGAACACTGCGATGGACACGAATATTTACTTGTGTTTCCCAAGCTTTAGCTGCTGGTGATATGAAGTATGTGGTAGAACTTCTAGGTCGTAATCATCGTCTCGTGTTGATGCTGAAAGACCAGAAGGTATTTGCTGATAATAGCACTAGACGGAGGCCCTCAGCTCCGAAGTCTTGCTCATTGATTCTACCAACATAGGATGGCGTCCATGAAAACTGTTCCTTTTTAGTTGATAGTGAGCACTCGGTGGCATGTACAGTATCAATTGATGAAACGCATATCCATTAGATGGGAACGACCTAGGTCTGTGTAACTACATTAGTTCCCAAGACTTTTCTCTCTTGGGTATTGAATTTGGCAATTGAATTTTTGATCCTTCCTAATTGTTGTGAGACATAATAATATTTCCTTCTTAAGCAAGCGGCCAGTTTGTAGTCTACTGATTGAAGACTATAATTGTATATTGCACGTCAGTACATGATGTAACGAGCGTACCGCATGGATTCTGGTAAAGAAGCCAGGCACGGGTGCTTAAACAATCTGTTCTTTTAGTTTTAATACTGTTAGTGACCTTCCTTTGTATTGTCCACTTCAATCCATGCACCAGTAATGCTGTGCTGGTGATCTCGTGGCTGTCAGGTTATTGACGAGTCCACGGAAATGTCTCTTCCCCAAAACACGCTTGCAGCATAACGCAATGAAAACCCACAGGGTGACAATGTTGTTGTCAGCACAACCGCAAGGTAGCCAAAATCCATCCTGTTGCTTGTTGAGGGGTAAGTGCGGCCAGTATCTAAACTGTTACAAAAAAAAAAAAAAAAAGAAAGAAAAAAACGTGTAATCTTCAGTCATTGATGGAAATATTATACATTCAATCTGACCAATTAACAATTTTTAAATTTATGTAGAATTACATTATAACGAATATTCACCCCAAGATTATAAACTGTCTAACTCGCTTCTTTGCCACTATACCCATGCCAGCCACTCAATAGAGGACGACAGTGTAATTGACGTGCTTAGTATTTGGCGACTTTCCTCGCCATTTTCATTTCTTCTCTCAACTGCCTGACACGTTAAACTGTGTGTCTAAAACTCTTCTATCTACCGGTAGTACAGGCCAACAAACCCCCTGCCTTGGGACAACAAAGACACGGTATCGACTCCCCCAGCCCCATTTGCCCCGAAAATGTGCATACACTTGCCAATTGTTCACTAGCATTTGTGTATAAGTATATATGCACATAATGCGTAAGGCGTTCACACCTAGAAACCATTGATCATATTTTGTACCTCAACCAAGATGCCGCAGACACTTGATGTCACAGAGCTTGGCCGGTAATAATCTGGTTGCAAGTACGTAGACACTCTTGGCATGTACGGGTACATTAACTGTACAATCCCATTTTATGTATTTTGGAATGAGGGGATGAATTTTTGTTGAGGGAAAGATGGTTTTACGATGCAAAATCTTTTGTAATTAGTAACACCAAGAGTATTGTGATTGCGATTTGGTAGGATATAGTAGTAAAGTCAAAGTTTAGGCATGAAAAAGCGTGTATTACACAATTGAAATTTGTTACTTCATTAATGAACATAATTAATTTCCATACGAGAAAAAGTAGTTTGCAATGAGTTCAAGTTGGGGCAATTCATTGCTGGGGCTTTTAGTCCATGGCATATTATTAAACGGCGTCGCGTATAAGTAAAGAACCCGAACTGCGGTCTTACTATTCTACCGAAGGCCTTCTTAATTTAACCATGGATGATCTCCGGGTGTCGACTGAGTGGACCGAGAAACAACCCAGAACCATAAACCCTTTGGAAAAAGGGTTTCTGGGTTTTGTCGGGGTTTTAAACACAGGACCAATATCTGAAAACAAAGGAAACAACTTTAGCAGAAATTATACTGCTAAATCCTCTCGAAATTCGCCATGAAAAGGGCTTCAATTTCACTACTCTCTCGCCTCACTCAGCAAAAATCCAAGACACCAGCTCCTCTATCTGTACTTTTCAGATGTTACATTTCTGACACATCCTCTTCGTCCTCCCGGTTGCGCTCACCTTGCAATCATCTCAAACCCTGCACGAAGACCGATGGCCTTGTCATCAAGTGCCACCAATTTCAAGCTAACCCGTATCGGAACATCGACACCCTTGTTGATGATCAGCCTCAAGTATCCTCCAGGCAGAGAAAACTAAAGGAAAAATCTCAACTTGAGGAGGCTTTTGAGTCTGCGGAGACTTCCGAGGAGATGCTTCAAGCCTTTAAAGAGATGGAGGCCGTTTTTGAGGAGAGGGAGCTTGGCTTGGCTTCTTTGAAGATTGGCCTCAAACTTGACCAGGAAGGTGAGGACCCGGAAAAGACTCTAGCTTTTGCGAGTAGAGCTTTGTATGTTCTTGATAGCAACGATTCTAAACCTTCTTTGCTTGCTGCCATGGCTTTACAATTACTGGGTTCTGCTAATTATAGCTTAAAACGATTTAGCGATAGTCTGGGATACTTAAATAAGGCCAATAGGATACTGGTTCGGCTGGAGGAGGAGGGAAATAGTAGTGTTGAAGATATCAGGCCCGTGCTGCATGCGGTTATGCTTGAGTTAGCAAATGTAAAGACTGCAATGGGGCGGAGAGAGGAAGCTCTTGAGAATCTTAGAAAGTGTCTAGAGATCAAGGAAATGATCTTGGAGAAAGACAGTAAGGAATTGGGCGTGGCTTATAGAGATTTGGCAGAGGCATACGTTGGAGTGTTGAACTTCAAGGAGGCATTGCCGTTTGGCTTGAAGGCACTGGAAATACATAGGAGTGGACTGGGGAATAACTCTGTGGAGGTTGCACATGATAGGAGGCTACTTGGTGTCATTTATAGTGGACTGGAACAGCATGACAAGGCACTGGAGCAGAATCAACTTTCACAGAAGGTTTTGAAAAATTGGGGTCTTAACTCGGACTTGCTTCGTGGGGAGATAGACACTGCTAATATGCAGATTGCTTTAGCCAGGTATGATGAGGCTATTAATACTTTGAAGGGTGTTGTTCAGCAGACAGAGAAAGATAGTGAGACTCGGGCATTGGTATTCATTTCTATGGCTAAAGCCTTGTGCAACCAAGAGAAGATCCCAGACTCGAAGAGGTGTCTGGAGATAGCTTGTGGGATTCTTGACAAGAAAGAGAAAGTTTCTCCAGTTGAAGTTGCTGAGGCATACTCGGAGATAGCATTGCAGTATGAGAATATGAATGAGTTTGAAACTGCAATCTCTTTGTTAAAAAGAACTCTCTCTTTGCTCGAGAGGATCCCTCAAGAACAGCACTCGGAAGGTAGTATTTCTGCTAGAATTGGGTGGTTACTTTTGCTGACAGGTAAAGTGCATCAGGCAATTCCGTATTTGGAGAACGCTGCTGAAAGGTTGAAAGAGAGCTTTGGCCCCAAACATTTTGGAGTGGGATATATTTACAATAATTTGGGTGCAGCATACTTGGAGCTAGACAGACCACAGTCAGCTGCTCAAATGTTTGCAGTCGCAAAGGACATCATGGATGTAGCACTTGGTCCTCATCATGCAGATTCAATAGAGGCTTGCAAGAATATCTCAAAAGCATATGGTGCGATGGGAAGGTTAGGAGCCATTAACTTTGTTTTGAGTTCCTAGTTTCTGTATTGATATCTGGCCTTCTATAGATTGATTTGCTTCTATTATAGTTTTGCAATGTTAAGCTATTACACTGATCATATATAGCTGCCAGTTTTAGTCACTTCCTCTCTCTAAAGCCTTTTTTCAAGCAAAGTTACAAATGTCTGGTCACGGTGACCCTCAAAAATACTATTATTAATCTGCATACTCAAGTTTCTCTTTTTTTTTCTTTAAGGTTTGCTGATAATTTTTCTATCATGTTTCTGCATCATTTGTCAATGATCCTTATTTTAACCCCCCCCCCAAAAAAAAGCCCAGTTTGCTGCACAATGTTGCTCCAGATGAATAATCATGTTTTCTTCTGTCACTTCTGGATGGTTGCATTTGTCTCTGAAGCTTTGCTTTGTTTCTCCAAAGGTGCATTAGTATGACCGCTCTGCATGGATTTCCATCCTCAATATGTCTGACCTATGCCGTGAATCATTACTGTTGACTCTAAGATGTTCTTTATAATTTGGTGGAGAACTGATAAATATTCTGTTAATGCTCTCTTGCTATTATGATTTTCAGCTTAAAATATTCCCTATCCTTAAATTGTTGGAATCGAGTTATTTTACCTTTAGGTATTATACCTTTTTTAAGTTGTCTTACTCATTGACAAATTACTAGTGCTTTTGTTTTCTTAGGGTATATTCATTTATTTCTCTGGTATTTGTTAATTACCAAAACTTGGTATGAAGACTTAGAACTAGTGCCTAGTCTTTGCTCATCATAAGGGACATTGAAGCGGATTTGCACCCCTTGAGCACTTCAGGAATAAAACTAATGCATGTTATTTTTGCATTTGTTCTATCAAGGTAGCAATCAGGTGCCACGAACTTGGTGACATTATGAAGTGTTTGTTTTTCATTTCTATTGTGAAGGTCTCATAATGTAGTTCTAACACTGTTCCACTGGATGTTGCAGCTATGCCTTGGCAGTTGAATTCCAGCAGCGAGTAGTTGATGCCTGGGAAAGTCACGGACCAAGTATGCAAGATGAACTCACAGATGCTCGTCAAACACTTGAACAATTAAAGACAAAAGCTCACGGTGCATCCACAAACCAGCTTCCTACCAAGACGTTGCCCTTGCCTCAAGGTAGTCACACAGGCAGAACTGTGCAGCCTGACATTCCTCTCATCAAGAAGCAAACAAGCACTGGATAATCTCTTCACATCTTCCTTTTTTTTTTTTTCTTTATCCCTACAAAAATTTTCTTCTTTGACATCTATTGATATATTGCTCTAATTGCATTGATAACTCAAAATGAAACAACTCTGATATGATTTCATGGAAGATTTTGTGGTGGTTTAT
Organism: Bruguiera gymnorhiza; assembly: GCA_020883675.1. Classification (NCBI taxonomy): domain Eukaryota; kingdom Viridiplantae; phylum Streptophyta; class Magnoliopsida; order Malpighiales; family Rhizophoraceae; genus Bruguiera; species Bruguiera gymnorhiza. The sequence goes on from JAIRCJ010001053.1 coordinate 1,222,280, forward strand.
TTATTGGGTATGTCTAAAAGTCAACTCCAATATACCGAGTCGTGATCCGAAACCAGTTGAGTCAGACAAATGGGTGGTTATTCTGATGAAGAGATATCGTTCTGTTTTGCCTCAAGTACCTGGTTCCTGTTATTTTCACTTTGTATTCCAAACTTGGGTCACTTGGGAAGAGTTCGATGTTTGTGATCTTCCATTTTTGTTGACTGACTTCGGATGGTACCTAACTCTTGAGCCACACATCCAATCTTACTATTACAAAGCATGAATTCAACGGCCTCTGGCCCTCCAAAAGCCAGCAGAGTTTTATCGAGCAAGCGCCTTCACCATCTCTATCATAGCATGATTGCTGCTCCATGATCCGATCTTTCTTATTTTCTTTTCTTTTCAGGGTTTATAGACCATGGATTCAATCTTAGACCCTGAACTAAGAGTTGAAATGGAGTCAGTGCCCCATGAAGAGCAGAAAGATGAGGAAGTAGCGAGAGTTCGAACTCCTGTTATTGCACCGAGGCACGCTGCTGCAATGCCACTCCGGCTGCCCGACTCCTCCTGCTTCCGCTGCAGCGTAATTGCCTTGTGACCCACGACGTCGCCCTGTCTGTAATTAGTTAGGAGACAGGGCCTCTTGGGCCTGCCCGAAGGCGGCTTCTTGTGGCGGTGAGAAGCTTTGGGCTCTAATCCGTACGAAAACGATAGCAGACCCACATGCACTTTTTTGGACGAATAGTTCATCTTTTTATTTATTTTTATTCTTATGCAACGAATAATTCATGTTTACCCCCATCATTTTTGGGTTAAAATCCGAGAAAATGAGACCCACGTCCATTTTCTTGAAAACTATCTACCGATAGGTTTTTTTTTTTTCTCAATATTACATCTATGTGGCATTACAATCTCCACATCCACTGTGTATCATGTTCTTTCTTTCTTAATTTGATTAAAGATAGACTATTCATATGAAAAATTAAAGAGAAAAATAGATATCTTTGTATATACATCGGATCAACAATCGACAAAGTTTTTTTATTTAAAATGAAAAGTTAGTTCATATAATCTTTGCTTGATAAGAACATGCTCCGTTCAAATTGCTAAAGGTTCAATGAGTGACGACACTGTCAAGTTTCGAATACCCATTTTGTTCAATAATATCTTATTTATTTGCAAATTTTATTTTAATTATATATGTTTCTTAAATAAATAAATAAATAAATAAAAAGGAAAGAGGGTACGAAATCCGCGCGATCGACCCCACTCTGTCTGCCCTCGGTTCTCCCCACCCGTTCCAATTGTCTATTTCCTCCTTCGCCAGAAGTAAGTAATATCTCGTGTGACCCGTTGCTTAAGGAACTAACATAAAATCACCGAACGTGATAGTTTAATGACGTAGAAATTATTCATTATTATGTCAAAAATCATAAATTTAAGTTTTTATCAAAATATTTATTAAAATTAAATGCATATTTACAAAAAAATTTTCTTTGGATAGTATATAATTATTTTCTTATAATGAAATTGGTGAGTATCACTTTTATCTTTTCGTTTTCTAAAAAAATATAAAAAGGAATCAGCATAAACACAACCCTGAAAAAGAAGCAAACAAAACTGTTTGCAAAATTAATTGCCTTCACTCAGTGAGAAATGGTGGTGTCAGGATATTAAAAATTTTACTGAAAATTTTTATTAAATCATGTGTCATCTTTCATATATGTACATATTATAATTCATATTTATGAATGAAACCCATAAAAAAGCCAAAAATTATTTATTTATATTATATGTCACATCCATTAGTGTTAAAAAAAAAAAAAGGAAATTGCAAGTGTCCCTAACATTAATAATAAAAAATAAAAAAAAAATTATCTTCGTCACAAGTATTACCCCACACTATGATCATTCTAATTAACTTATTTCCAAGAAAGAAAAATCATTGCCTATTCTATACCATAAAAGGCACATGCTTTACATTAAAGCCTTCCTTTAAGCCACTTGCCCCAAGTAAATTCACTCCAAAGGGGTTCATCGAACCATCATCCAATGATTAAACAATAAAGACTGCCAAGCGTGCGACATTTGATTTTAAGTTGAACAGTAATGCCATTAAAAAAAAAAGTTATTAAATATTAGTAAAAAAGGGTTGGCAGTGCACGGTCCTCTCTCATGACTGCAAATACAAAAAATAAATAAAATAAGTGAGATGCCCTCGTCATTTAATAAAGAAATAATGCCACCAACGTCAAAAAGAGTTTTTCTTTTTCTGTTTTTTTTTTTAAAGAGGAAAACAAATACATAAGAGCACAGGCCATCCACGTGCCAAATTGGTAACAGCCTTCTTATTCCGTAATTATTTTGTCTCGTATTTTCAGTCTTAATCAGGCAAAACCAAACTAAATCCCTTGCCTTTCGCTTGGCCTTTTTCCTCCCTTGAACCGTACAGGAACGGTGGCTTCGCTTGGAACATGGAATTTAGACACTAGCACTGTCAAGCATTAATACACGTGCTTAATTGTTCCCGTTTCAAAAGCCTTTTTACACATCGACAGAAATGTTTTGAAATTACAAGTTATTTGTGATGTTTTTATCTTTAAGTGCTATAAAATTTTATATTCTTTAACATATTTTTTTAATAAGTATAAAAAAATAAATTAATTTATAATATTATATCAAATAATTTCTTAATTTTTTACACTTATTTAAAATTTTAAATTTATAAGTAAAAAATTCGTAAATATTATAAATTATATGATATTTTTATAATTAATGAAATAATGTGAAATTTTATATTTTTTTGACAAAAATTATTATTTTATTATCATGATATGAGATGAGATGAATTGATAAAAGTTAAATTTTATTATATTTATAAGATTATTCTATTGTAATTTAACAAGTAAAAGTATACATGTTTAATTGTTTCTTAAATCCCATAATGTAACAATTTCACATAACTACGATTTTAAAATACATGAGTTTGAAGAATGAGCTCATCACCTACATTAAAACATATCATAATTACGCTGTTAAATGATGCTTTAGCTTAGGTTGGAATTGGATTATTTCCCTTACATGTGTAAATTATAGCATGTCTATTCAAAAGTCCTAATTTGAGCTCTAGGTGATCTTGTTTCATGGACTTGAACTAAACGTGGTATTCAATGGGTCTCAAAACAAATCATCAACAGTTTAACCAACTATAATATATTGGCATAAGCACGATGACGATTGAGGCAAGCGTGATCACATGACCACGGCAACAAGTGCCAACTGCTAATCTGAAGTGGAATCCAAATCAAAAGTAACATTAAAGAATTACGTGAAAAAATTTAGAACCAATTTAATCTTAGCATCTATTCCTCGTTTCTGCAAATTAAGAAACACCCGATTGATGAACGTTAACAATCCGAGAAACATGGTGACGTAATGAACATGACATCATCAGCAATTAGTATCCGTTTAATCCCGGAAACAAGTTGGTCCCAACGAATGGAAAAGGGGCCCTCTCGCTTCAAGCCATCAGCAGTTTCATCGTCACCCATAAACAATTAAGCACAGCCCCACAAAATCTATCTCAATCACCCACTGTTAATTAATTTAGGGCGTTGAATTGCATCCCATTTCTGATTTGTCAGTCGAATTATATAATTCTTTAACGACCTTGACAAAAAAAAAAAAGAAAAAGGGGTGGAGAAGTGGATGTTTGGTTCAGTATAAAATGGCTGCTAAGCAGAGTGAGAAATTGGCAGTTGCATTTGTATATAGCAAATAGTCATACAAATGGAGGAGAATCCGAAAGGAAAGAGCAAAGAAGGAAGCGCTCGGTACAGAGGAGTAAGGAGGCGGCCGTGGGGGAAATTCGCGGCGGAGATACGGGACTCAACGAGGCATGGAACGCCGAGGATATGGCTGGGGACTTTTGACACAGCAGAGGAGGCTGCAAGAGCTTATGACAGGGCTGCTTATGCAATGAGGGGCTCTTTGGCAACCCTCAACTTCCCCGATGAGCATCCTTCTTCAACTAATGTTGATTCTACGACTTCCTCCTCCTCGTCACCGTCATTGCTATCATCATCTTCTTCATTGTCCTCTTCTTCTTCTTCTTCTTCGATGTCGCAGAGCGTGGAAGGAGGTGCCGGGCAAGGAAAAGAGGTTATTGAATTGGAGTACCTGGATGACAAGTTACTAGAGGACCTCCTTGATTTTGAGGAAAACAAGAACAAGAACAGTTAATTTCCATGATTAGTTTCCTGGCAGTGCTTTCTTTCTGTGCACATATTGCATGGAGGACGAGAAGGAAAGGAAATTGAAAGGAGCCTGCCGTTATTTTGGGGACAGGGCAGCTGCGACGGAAGAAAAGAAAGGAGATTATTTGACCAAGTGCAATATATATATTTATTGCCGTCGTTTCGGAAGAGTTCTCGGGTTGCAATTTCTGTAGTTCCGGTACCACGAGCATTGCAGCTTAAACGGGCGAAGACTTTGTGTATGATCTCATCGGCAAATGTCATTTTGCACCCTCTATTCTTTTCTCTCTTTATTTTGTTTGAAAGTCATCATCATTTCCTTTTCATTCGATTTGATCAAAGAGTAAGATTTCGCTGAAAATGTCTGGCATAAGCGCTCATCTTTCGGAACCCGGCCCGATGGCCAGTTCCAGCCTCCCAGCAAACCATTCATGCACAGTTGACTTTCGATTGAACTGGCATCATCTTTTTGTTCCTTCCAATGTTGGATCACCTACCAAGCTGAGCTATACACTTCTGGAGCTCTCCCAATCTTGATAGGGTCGTTGGGTTTAGGAATTCTTGAATTTACCAAATTCATCAAATTAATAACCTTATATTCTTACAAATATAATTATACATAAATTGAAGATTCTTCGAAATATAATCAAACATATATTCTACAAATTCATATGCTTACAACTTAATAGACCTTCGTATAGAAGGAAAAAAAAAAACAGAGAGTGAAATCCAATTAGCAAACCAAACAAATGAAGCTCAAATTTGATAACGACTAGGAACAAACTGCGGGCTACCCCCCACCTACACAACAAGGCTAGACAGATACCGTAAATATTACAAAGAAATATCCCCCCCCCCCGACGTCAAGTTTACATATTTGGCAACTTGTAAATCCCCGTCCAATTGTCGTCCTCGCTTGGATTGTTCTTGCTGAATCCTAACTCGTCCGTACTCCTTGTCAACTAATGCATGACGACGTAATTAAGGAATTACAATTTTCCACGGCTAACCCAACTGATCATTTTCCATCCTGTGTTTCAAGAAGCTCTTCCAACAACTTGTTGTCCAAATATTCAAGTTCGATAACTTCTTGTCCACCCCAAGAAGCCTCGCCGCCATAATTCTTAGTAAAGCCTCCGCCGGTAGTGGGGAAGGAAGCTGTCGAAGAAGAAGCTGGCGATGTCTCGGAGCTTTGACTGTAATTTTGAAGTACATTCGGGAAGTTGAGAATGGCTAAATGGCCGCGAAACTCAAAAGCCGCACGATCGTATGCTCGAGCAGCCTCCTCCGCCGTGTCAAACGTTCCCAGCCACCGGCGTGCCCCATTCCTCGTCGGGTCGCGTATCTCTGCCGCAAATCTTCCCCAGGGCCGCCTGCGAATCCCCCTGTATCGTGTCTCTCCTCCCTCTTTGTCTTGCTTGTTTGTGTTATTCGATCCTTCTTGATACGATAAGGCCATTCTCTGTTCCGAACTTCCGAAAACTCGATTGAAAACGTTTGAAGCCAGCAAATTCGCATGTTTTAGTATATAAGAGATTGTGGGTGGATGGGCCAAGTAGAAGGGTCGTATTTGACGGTTGGATTTTGTAGCTGCTACGAAGCTTCTTCCTCCTAAAAAGCAGACAACTTTTGATTATCTTTTGCAAAGCATTATCAAACTTCGGTCATCAGGCCAGACAACAGTTTTGATTGTCCTTTGAATCGAGGTTCTTTTTCTTAGCAAAAATTAAAAAATAATGATAATAATAATAATAATAATAATCAAATCGCTGGTTCTGGGAAACCAATAATTTTGTGACTCCATCGTCATCTTCAGCGGACGTGGACAAAGCCCGGAAAAAGACTGGTCATGGGGACATGGATCTTACATGGCGGCTGGCCAAAAGATGAAGCAGAGAACGGGACTGGCTGCCTTGCTGATCGCTCACTGGAGCTTATCCAATTGCAGCGCACAATCCATACGAACGATGGAGGTAAAATTTGACGGGAGTGAACTTACTTCGTAACCAAAGGATGCGGTAAATTACATAATTAATCATTAAATTTACTGTTTATTTTTATGTTTATCACTCAAATTTAATTTGTTATATTTAAATTACTCAACTTCAAGTAATCACTTATACAATTAGATTAAAAATTACAAAATTCATCTGTTAAAAAATATATATTTATATAATTAAATTTATCATATTTATTTTTATTCAATTAACATATTAATATATTCAAAATTTTATTTCAAATAATTAATATTTAAAACTCATAGAATGTCTAATTTTTTAGGTCTTTTTAGTCCGATAGACGAATAAATTTTTTTAAGAAAATAATTAATATTTTAATATTATATAAAATAAAATAAATATTACTAAAATAAAATTCATATATATATATATATATAAGTAGTTTTAATAAAATAATACAATCATATATAAATTTTGTGTCAAAAAAAGAAAAAAAAAAAGCTAAAAGCAAATTCGTCCGGTTGATCAGTTTGACCATATGGTCAAACCGTGCGGATCAGGTTGAACGATTTTTTGGGATTCAATAGCTTATTCAGTATTTTTTTATTTATTTTAAATTAAACCGGACTGGGCACAAAATTCTATTCATTGCGTTTTCGGTCTGGTCCAAGTTTAAAAACTGAACCGATCCGTGGATATGATCTCTTAAAAATATTTTAAGTCCAGTAGCAGAAGAGACACTTGGCAGCCTGCATTTTTGACAGCTCATCGTGTATTCTTTCGGCCCGACTGACTAATCCGTTCCTCGCCGACATTTTTCTTTTTTTTTGTTTGTTTGGGTCCAATGTACTCAGAATCTTTCTCAATTGCGCGCTATGATTTTGTTTTTGTGCAAAATTATAGACGACAACCACTTCGATTACGCTACAAACGGGCTGTTTTGTTGGGCTTCTGTTCTCCTTTTTCGAAGCCCAAGCCGACGAGCCCATTTCTCATTTTCAGTTAGTAAATTAACGGCACGTGTGTAATTCATTGAATCTCTCAAAAAAAAAAAAAAAAATCTAATTCATTGAATAAGATGAAAAATCCTTTGAGTAGAGATCTTTGTACCGACTCTAGTGTATAGCAATTGATCCATCCTTTGACTATGCATTAGATTAATTAAAATTTGAAAAATCAGATTTAGATTATAATGATTTATATTTCACTAAATATTTATTTTATTTCTTATATAATTTAAATTAATTATCACACCGAATATCTGATTTATTTTATCTAATAATTTCAACTCAACTCTATGTTTTATTTGCTGACTGCAGAGAACAAATCAACTTTGCACTTTGCCTTTTTTTTTTTTTAATCTAATCTAATCAACTTTGCATTTTGTGCCACCCTTGAGTGGCACGCATTGACCAAACAAGAAGAGGGACTTCTTTCTGTGGATATGTTTACACGATTCTTTTCCATTCCCATGACCCAAAGGAATGTAAAAATCAGGTGCTCCTTCGGGATGTTTCACATCCAGCACACCTCTCTCTCTCTCCCTCCACCAATTTTCCCAAAGGATATTCGTAGTAGGCTGGCGGCGAACAAAAATATGTTTTACATTAAACGCAAATTACCATAAAGGCAAGGAGGGAAGGTTTTTAAAAAAAATAATAAAAATTTTCAAAAGTGCGGTTTTTGATTCGCTCCCTTATAAAAAGCAAAATGGTGTTTTGTAGGGTGTCAACTAGTTAATTGGTAACTCTGAAAAAAATAACAAAAAAACCCTGGGAGACCCAAGAATAAATTTCACTTACTATAAAAGGAGGGAAGTAGTCAAACAAATATTATATTTCTTAAACAAAAATATTATTACTAAACATTAATATTAGATCTTATAGTTGTAATGATTTTTTAAACTTTATAGATATATATAATTTAAAACAAATATTTCTATTTATTCTTGAATTATATTTCAAATTATAATTTTTAATTAGTGTAATAATATATAAATTTTTTTCATATCAATTAATTCACATTAAAATTAAATTTTTAATAAAAAGATTATTTGAAAATATTTTGATGTTACCAGTTAAGGATATTCTAACAACAAAAAGTCAGGAGCAAGCTCGGGGGAATGTTCTTCGTTAAGCATAGTTGGCCAAGCATGAGAGAGCCCTTCCATAAAAGGGCAAGATGACTGTGCTGAGCGAATCAATTTCAAATTTTTAATAGTCATTGTTGTCGATTAGTCAACTGTTGGATTATGCATGAATTTATCCTAAACTTGAATCGTGCGTGATATTCGAAAACGCACCAAATCCGATTCTGCTGCCTCCCCCCCCCCTCTCCCCAAAAAGAAGCGCACAAAGTACTGGTGATTTTTTCACGCGAGTTAGCGGGGGGAGTGCAAGCAGTGGCAGTTCAAGGGGATCTCTGGCACTTCACAAGAATCATAGTTTATAGTAAGGTTTACAAACTACGGTGCTGCCGGAAGCATGGACGTCATTTGTACGATTTCTTAATATTTTATCCCAACTGCCCCCAATGTCGTTATTTGCCTAGTACATTTTTTGAGGGAATCAATTCACCGTAATTTTATGGTCTACACAAATTTCCAATATTCCTACACATTACCCCCATTCTCTGTCCTCTGTTGATTGGATCTGGAGCATCTAAATCCACGCCACAATCAACCCTAATTGATCGCGGTTGGAGGAAGAGAAGGCGGCCGGCAAAGGTCAAACCTCCCAGTCCAGCCCGCCAGCAACTAGTTTATTTCTCTAAACTAAAAAAAAAAAAAGGTTTATGTTAATATGTACTCGCTTTTATTTTGTTTTCTCCCCTCTGTGACCGGAAATTCACTCTGTGTTTTGGTCGATAAATAGAGATGGAGTTGTCAGTTCCCTTTCAACTCACAAAAAGTGCAAAATATCGTCAGCACTTTTTTTTGTTTATTTCTCTGACCACGATAGCGAACGTTTAGGAGATGCATGCACTTGCTCAACCGAAGTTTAAATCACGAGGGAGAAATCTTAATAATATTGCCAAGTTGCTTTCGAGTACTATAATCAACACCCGATATGTCCTAAAAATTGAACAAAATTTTTGTTGATGAAGCCAGGAAGCAAAGCATCGATTCACATTCATTTAACACATTTTGTGTGTGCAAAATTTTTTTAATGCTACGATTGAGATGCGTGGATTCGGTTCATGAACCTCGTTCAAGGGCTTTGCAAGATTCCACGGCCCCATCAGGCCATCGCCACCGAGTTGCACAGCTATCTTGTCACTGAAATGACATGCACCGTCGGATGGTGAAGTGGAGGTGCACTCGTAATCCTGACAGACCTTCCTTGCATTCATTTGTCACAAAAGTTAAGAATGCTCCTTCCATTTTTAGGTGTTGACTATTGAGAGGAAGTGGGGAAAAAGCATGAGCCCTGGCTGGCTGCTGCACTGTATAGTCTAATTATCTTTTTTTTTTTTTTTTTTAAATTCCTCCCCTTTTTGTCCATCCAAAAATCAATCTATTCTTTTTGATACGATAAATTGGAGTTTGAACTTTAGCTATAGGGCTAAAAACTCAAAACAGTTGTGCTAACTAGATCACGTGACTAGTAATTGTTTCTTTAGTTCCCTGATTCCTAGAATACACAGAGAATTAAAGTGATTTTGCTCCACGTCATCAGTTCTCAACCCATTCTAATTAGTTTGAAATTAAAGAGTCCAGTTTTAGCAGTCAAGTCCCTAAACTTCTGGAAATTACTTGTTATAATATATTGTCAAGGATCGACGCACGCCAATTACTGCCAGTTCGGAGAAGTCAATGAGAGATAAAGCGGTGACGGCCATCTGACTAAACTAGAAAGGCGGCCCACATCAAACAAATTTCATAGTACGAGAAACCACAGTTATTTATGGTTATTTTACTCCGACAACTCGTTAACTCATTAATGCTAGAATCACAACAACATTCAAACCATTTTTAGTGTTTTTTTTTTTTACCAGGAGCGGTGGCGAAAAAGTGACGGCAGCGCTTGACTGTTGATCACGGTGCACGCCTGTGTCGGCGGAACTCTTAAACCGGACGAGGTGGGTCACGAAAGTTGTTCGATGACTATGCAGAAACCGGTCGTTGTTGAGGGCTCAATAAAGAAATTGGAGGACAACGACGGGATAAACAAATGATAAAAGGTCGAAGAGATAATAAACGAAACGAAGAATATTGTAATCTAACGAGCAAGAAGTGACCAAGTACTTTGAATGGTTAGGCAATCAAGATTTGTCGGGACATGGTAAACAACATTATTTTTAGGTAGTGATTATCATCACGAGTGAGTAAGCCTCGATTGGTCCCCATTTGATAGCTTAATTTGTTGATAATTTATTGAACATAAATAAGGTATAGGCACCCCTTAACTATATACCAATAGAGAATTAAAAGTAAAAAAAAAAAAAAAGATAAATAAAAGATATAAAATTTTAAATAGTTGAATAGATTAAAAAGATAGATCACATATTATAATATAGTAATTATATTATAATATGTATTTACCTAGGTCCTTTTCATTTCCGTTTCCGTTTCAAATTAGGAAGTTAGATAGTCTTAGAATTATTGGAATATTAAGTGTAACTAAAACCTCAAAAGAACAGAGGGTGTCAATTGTTTATTGGTGGAAAAATTCAACGCCAATAATTTCAATTATTCATTTTTTTAATCAGGAAAAGGGATATATATAACAGATGAATTTAGACGGTCCAAATTAATTGGTGGGTGTCGCCGCAAGTCCCTTTCTTTCCACCTCTTTGTTTTTTTTTTTTTGAAGTCTTTCCCATCTTTTCCGTTTGTGTACGCACAAAAACTCACCAGCTCGAGTACTCAGTGACCTCTATGGTTGGGATTCTAAGAACCTGTCGCCGTCAAACTGGCAAGGTCCTTTCTTTTTGGAAGACTTACAACATTCACTGTTTGCTTCCTGCAAAAAGTTCCTCTGTTTTCTCGAGGACCTTGACAATTATCAATAGTTCTCCCTAACAAGGGGGCCTGTATCTAGACCTGTTACCATCAAACCGCTAGTCCTTTGTTTTGGATATATATATATATATTGTCGTTTTTGCCCCTAATCCCTTTGTCGACGTTTTTATTTGTCGCGTTTAAGCATGATGAACGATCGAGATGGTTAATCCAAAATAAAATGTCTATAATACCCTTCTGGTAAATAAATTTATAACTTGTCTGTCCATTTTCATTACTCAAAATTATCTCTATGTTTAAATTTCCACGTACCCAAAAGGAATTTCATATTCGAGACAATAACAAATGGGTTTTTTTCTCTTTTTTTTTTTAGACTGAAAAGTTAAAACTCGCTTCTAGAACAAGGTTCCTTTCAAGTTTCAATAATTATGGGGTCAAGGTCCCTTCCCATTTTTCTATTCCTTAATATAATTTTTTTTTTGCGGAGTCACCGTTTTAGCACAATGGTCAGCATGGACCACGGTAATTCTAAAAATCAAGGACATGGGGTCCATTAGATCTTCGTGAATCAAAATTTTAATGAACCAAAAAATTAAAAGAAAACGCCCAAAGTCAGAAGTCCAATCGCGATGGAAAATTCGGCGAAAGTGTAACTGAAGACAAAAGTCGACTAAACATTTCGATTTTTTAATATTCCTTTATTTCGGTATACATGTGTTCGAGGATTTCAGTTATTGGCCCAAAAACTTAATCTTTATTCGGCTTTCTTTAATTTTATGTTTGGTCAACAACCTTGAAATTTTTTAATTTTTTAGATCCAACGGCAGAATTCAAATGCACCAAAAAAAAAAAAAAAAACGCCGAGTTCAAGTTCCCACCAGCTTAATTTTTTTCAGGGAAAATTCGGACTGCTTAGTAAAATAATGGGTTCTTACGTTATTTTTTGCAATGGGTGTTTTTTTTTTTTCATTTTACGAATAACTGTTGCACAATTTATTTTATTTTTTTTCTGTTTGTCCACTGAAGATTCTATTAATTAAAAAAAATCAACAAGGTAGCTTGACGTGCCACGTGTGATGTGGCAAAAATAATTAAAATGATATCTCGATAATAATTTAAAAGACGTAATGATTTTTTCAAAATTTCCTGTCACGTTATTCGTAATCTCAAAAATGTCAACCGATTATCTGCATCAGTGTCGTCGAGCTGTAATAATAACAAAGATCACTGACTGACAACTAGGACTAGCAACATCGATATTGGTAATACCTGGTTTTTATATTTATGAATCGTCTATCCAATCGATTCAGTCTCAATTATGTAGATTTTTGAACAATATAGGCTGATCATTGATGGAATTGGTTGTAATCCTTTATGTCCTTGGATTTGGAAGCACCATTTTTCTCTTTTTCTCTGTTTTTTTTTTTTTTGGTGCCTTTTAAACCGGGACTATGGTAGAATAACCGACTTTGGATTAATTTGAATTACCAAAAAATAGAATAAAAATAGAGAAACAAAGGCTTAAACAATCCGTTGCCATTGCAGTCAAGCCACCAAAAAAAAAAAAAGTTTGACTGCTAAATCAAATTGGAAAAAAATAAGAATAAATCCAATCTATCGGCGAAACATATTTTCAACATGCGAAATTGTATCAGATTTAAGAAAAAGCTAATAAGTTGAAACCTTTATGAAATATAAAATAACTTCGGTAAGACGCAATGCCATCCTAGTTGCAAGGAAACGTTGCCAGGTGGACAAGAAACGAGTTAAAAATGCCAACATCAGCCGGATGACGACAGCATCAGTGGCTATTTTGGAGCTAATGGCGCCGCCGTACGTCACACGGATCATGGCTCACGTGTGTAAAAACCTCTCTCCTCGTCGCCCCACCCCCCCTCGGACGCCGTGAAAGGGGAAAAGCACCAACCTTATTTATTAGTTTTTTTGGTTAAGGCCGACGACGGATCCATCCCTCCTAGTTCAGAATTCTGACCTTCATTATTATTTAATATTATATATACGGATAAAAACAAATGATATCTATCGGTGGTTTTAATCAATTTGTTTATTTATCCGTTAGATATTTTATTTTTTATCATTTTTCGGCAGATTTTGTAATAGAAAAGGGAGTCCCTCCCCCCCCCCAGGTTCGGGAATATAAAATGGTAGCGAGTTGGGTCATCAATTTGTGTTCAAGACCAAAAATATAGTTGCCACTAGTGATAGTACGATAAAAAGGAGACCGAAAATTGGCCATAGAAATCCAGAGATGGGATCGTCGTTCTTCAATCATCAACATCTAGAATCGGAATTGTCGCCGGAATCTTCCTTTTGTTCGCTGGAATCTTGTTCGTGGGACGAGCTTCTCTATCACCACAGTTCTCTTCCTTTCGACACTAATGACTCCGTGGAAATGGTCCTTTTTGATGTTCTGGCCGAGGGGGCCAAAGAATCATCGGACTCTAATTCCACTGCTTGTGGGGTTAAAGAAGAGGAAGTGACGTCCAGTGCCGAGGAAGAGACCCCGAAGCAAGAGAGGTCCTATAGAGGTGTCCGGAAGCGGCCGTGGGGGAAGTACGCGGCGGAGATCAGGGACTCCACGAGAAATGGCATCCGTGTGTGGCTCGGAACATTCGACAGTGCGGAGGCAGCCGCCCTAGCCTACGACCAAGCGGCGTATGCGATGCGGGGTCCGATGGCCGTGCTCAATTTTCCGGCGGAAGTGGTGAGAGAATCGCTTCAAGAAATGAAGCACGTTTGCGATGATGGGTCATCGCCGGTGGTGGCGCTAAAGAGGAAGCACTCTATGAAGAGGAAGTCAATGAACAGGAAGAGTAAAGGGGTCGAGGTAAATGGCACAAAATCACAAAAAGTGGTGGTATTTGAGGATTTAGGAACTGAGTATCTAGAGCAGCTTTTGAGCTCTTGTTAAAGCAATTGCCAATCCTTGCTAAATTAAACACTGCCTCCAATCTCTTGACTCTTCTAGCATTTGTCAATTAATTTCATCTATGGGAATTGTATTATTATTATTATTATTATTAAGTTAGTTTCTTGATTTCTTTCTTTCATTTTTCTTTCTTTTCCTATCATAATCTAAGAACCAAGTTGTAAGATGCTGTTTCTTCCCCTGATGTGACAGGTGGCCTCGGTGGGTCAGGCCTATTCGTCACCCCTGCTTTTAAGTTAGTTGTGAAGTTAAAAATAATGGAATTCTTATCTACAAATTGCAATTTGCCTAGCTTACATCATCTTCTATTTTTCTTCAATAATTGGAGTCTGAGGCCTCACGACAGACAAACATCGGAAACCTTTAATTCTTAAAAGGAACCTGGACTTTATAATAAATAATTTAAGATTCAGTCCGACCAATGCGGATCTATGTATTGAATGCAGGGGTATATGAAAATGTCAATAATACACACACACACACACACACACACACACACAGGTATGCATACATATATTGAAACATTTAACTCAAGAAGTTCTTCCTTTTAGTCTTCGACAGGCAACGTAAGGGCTCACGCTTTGCACGGGTCTGGATTTGGTGCCTAGCCAGCCATATGGATAGGCCCAAAAGCAAAAGTCACCGGCCTTTTGCTCTCACGATTCATTTTTGAGGAAATATGTGGCGTCTCGATGGAACCGCAAGAACAGTTTATATTCATGTGACTCTTTATTTATTTATTTTATACAAAAAGCAAGACTTGGAGAAACATATATAATTCTGTTTTTGGGAGTTGGGCCTTTGGCCCAACCCACACAATTCTGGACAAACACGCACCACGACCAATTTATTTGCCAATGTAGCAAGTGATCAAGGGAAGCGGGTCAGTTTCATCCGTTGCTAGGTCTTCTGCCAGTGCCTGTTGGATTGTACGGAAATTTTTTTCTGTTTACTATTTCTAGTTTTCAACTCTAATTCCATGTTTCCTTTTCCCGTGGAAAATTAAGGAAATAAGGAAAATGTGTTTATGAGTTACGTAAAAAAAAAAAAAAAACGGAGAGAAAAAAGACTTGAACACTGTTCTTGCGCCACAATAATCGAATTTTAACAAGTGCACATCTGCTGCTGCTAAAAAAAGAGAGATTAGAGGAATGTACGTGTATGCTTGGAGCTTTATATTTATTTGACGATATTTTTCCTTATGAAAATTTATTAAGTAATAGCGATTTGGAAATCCAGTTTTTCCAATTAATGGAAAAATGTTAGAACTCCTTTTGGTGTTTTATGTCTTTCGGGACAACTTGGAAAATCTGGGAAAACCAGAATTTAGTTTCCTATTTAGAAAATTCATTCATTTGAACAACAAATCATATTTTTCTGATTTCTCGGAAAATATTTCAGAAAATGGACCAATTTTCTAACACTGAAATACCCCAAATTTTCCATCGTTGTTCGTAAGGACCAAAAATCTTGAAAGACTTGTTCGTGGGCAGTGGCATTTTGAGGAAGGGCCAGAGTGCCAGAAGCCAGAGGTCCCCAACTATTTCCCAAACCACAGTTTTTTTTTTTTTTTTTAAAAAAAATTATTTTTTATTTTTTTTTAAGGAAAGGGTCTCTATTAGGGGGATCTAGCCCCTATAGCAAGGCAGCTTGATTCCCCTAACAGGACTCTTTGAGGAATTCCGTCACTGTTGTATTGCATCACTCTAATTTTGAGCTACGTCAAATAATCTTTATATCTTTAATTTTTAGATAAAAATTGTACTGCATCAAAGCAATATGTAAGTGAAGGAGAGGCAGCTGGCGTAATTCCGAGTAATATATAACTATTTAAACTATTAATTACAATTCAATGACAATTAAGTATAAAATTTAAAATTTAAGTTTCAGACTTCACTTTTAGTTTTTTTTTTTTTCAATTGATCAAATTGATTCCCTCTCCCAGTTCACCAAATCAATTTAAATGTTTACTTGTACTCTGGATGTGATCGGATGTAGCTTTTATCAAATTATATAATTTTAAAATTCAAGTCTGTTTTTTTTTTTTCCCTTTCATGTTAATAAATTGAATCCACCTAAAAATTCTCAAAGAAATACAAAAACGTACAGATAATAGGTATCTCATTCGTCCGGGCAAGTTATGAAATCCAATGGTATGTGCAGTTCAACTGATTTCTTCTTTCTTTTTTCTATACCAAAGGACCCAGTCAATAATCTACACAGTATGATTATGAATTTCATTGTGGAAGTAAAATGGTATATGTCTTATGTTCAAAACTATTCCCCTAAAAAAGAGAAAAAAGGGTATCAGACTCCAGCGAATGAGGTGCTTAGACTTGGACCAACTCCTCATAATTAATATAGCTAATCAATAATTCAATATGAGAGTGAGATCAGAACAACCATCGTCAGGCCAACTGCGGGGGCAACAATTAAAACAATCAGCGAAATTCTGTAGCCTAATGTACACGGACCCCACCGTTTCACAGACTGGCCATTTTGATATTTTTCTTACCAATCTTCTATATGAACCTAGGCTGCATTCACATACCAAGTTCCATTCAGTCAATTAGAAGATGGCCGAGCCTTATTCTCTCTTTAGCCGCACGAACTTGGAATTTTCACCTCCATCTCCCTTTAGCTTCCCAGATCCGTTCTTGTGGGGTGAGCCTGCACCAGCCCTAAACCCTAACGATTGGTCTCCATTCATCAGCCCCGGGGAGTACTCTAGGGAGTTCATATCTTTCGATGATGTTCCAGTAGTTTCGTCAAACGAAACCCAAGCGGATGTCAAATCAAGCAAAGCCAAGGACTCGGAGGAACTCGATTTTTGTAGTGAAATCAAGGAAGTAGGAGAGGCTAGTTTCATTGCCACAGAAGAAAAATCCAAGAAGGAAAAGGCACATAGAGGGGTCCGAAGGCGGCCGTGGGGAAAATACGCAGCGGAAATAAGGGATTCCACTAGAGGGGGTGTGCGAGTTTGGCTAGGCACATTTGATACTGCAGAGGCGGCCGCTTTAGCTTACGACCAAGCAGCGCTGGCCTTGCAGGGCGCTAAGGCTATCCTGAATTTTCCACCCGAAGAGGTGAGCAAGTCACTCGCTGAAATCAAATTTGGTTTTGAGGAGGATTGGTGCTGCTCATCGCCGGCGGAGGTCCTCAAAAGGACTCATTGCAAGGGAAAAAGGCCGACGATGACCAGGAGAAATACGAGGAAAAAATCGGGAACACGAGAGCCGGATGTGCTTGTATTTGAGGATCTTGGAACCGCGTACTTGGAGGAACTTTTGAGCTCGTGCGAGACCGTCAGACAGTGAATCAAATTCTCCTTGGTGGCCCGTTGTAACTTCTTCTCAGCCTCTATTTTCTCTTCCTTGTTTCAGGTTAATGTCCCTCTTTGATTTCCAGGATTGGGGTTGGTGTTTTATCAAAGAGAAGAAAATAAAGATGAGGAAATTAGGACAAGAGTGTTTGCATTCCTCTATGTGATAGTTGATAGTCATTGCTACTCGATCGTTGGCTTCTTCCAATCCCCGTACATTTCTCACGTTTGTAAATGCTGTCAAGTGTGAAGATTTGCATTTTAATACCTGTTTTAATCATTCAGGTGCGAACTGAAAACTCCCTACAAGTTAATTAATTTAGCATTCCAATTCCAAGGTACGGTTTTCAATTTCAATGACTTGTCGGCGGATTTATATTCATTCCTCTGTGGAGTTTTGATGTGCAAAGAAAATGTCATGAAATAAGGCACAAACGTTCTGGAATTGGTTCTATGGGAGTTGGCATACATGCATGAAATTCAGAATTATATACCTAAAAGAGAAACAGAAAGGTGAAAAAAAAAAAAAAAGAATTTATAATGTTCATTTGATGCTGTTGGAAATGACATGTTCTAGGATGAATGGGATTGATGACTTGCGCATGCTTAATTAAAGTTGCAAGCGAATTTATGTCCAAAAGATGCTTGGTGTATCGTGTCCTAAAGAAGAAACGACATATAATAAGTACCTCATCTTACTTTTCATGCTCAACTGTGTGGGAATTCATCATGAAATAATCTTAATCATCCCTCTTTCTTTCTGCTTTATGCCAATCGAAGTTGCCTTGATCGCGATATTTGTTTCTATAAGCAGGCTAACTAACTGTAAACAGGAAGGCAATTTGAATGGCTACATATGATTTGTCCCCATTAAATTTTGACTGGTGGGTTTACAATATGACATAGGAGAAGGATAATTCTCTTCTTATATATGTAAAACTCAAAATACAGAAAGCATTACTCTATTTACATATAGAAGCACTAAACAGTTTGAAAGAAAACCAAACGACCATAGATATTGAGCCCAAATCCACGAAGAGTTAGAATAACAGTCGACATATGCTGAGAATTCGGAAACTGAAAAAACGCATGCGCATGTTGTTGGCATATATGAGAAAAACCCATGTAGCCATTTTGCCATCGTCGGCATGAATTGACCAACCCAGAAGTTTGCTTCTGCATTGACTAGCCTCTACATGTTATTCAGTCAACTATTCTGTGTACGTCCAAGTGCGCTTGATGATCTTTGTTCTTCAGTCTTATTCAAATCCAGCAACATGGGCAAATTCTTACAAATTCACATGCATTTAAAATGTAAAGGCTTAAATTGACCAGCAATGGAACTCTTATGAATTCCTTGGCAGAGACGCCGTTATGGAATTATTGGAGGTATCTCATTGCCTTCTGAGAGACTCGAGTAATTTTATAGACCACTTGTCATCAGATAAGCGTAAGGAAACCCTTGCTAAAGATTTTTTGCCCAGAGTAAGCATTGGAGGCTGAAATTTTTAGGTCATAATTCATGACCACATTCTACATACAGTCATATGTTTCCTTGTAACGATTAGTCAAGAGGTCTATTTCGAACATTTTTGTCTCTTTGGACAGTCAAAATTCATGACCAGTCATAAAGGTGGTTGTGGTTTCATAAAATACCGTGACTTATTTCACTAATTAATTAATAATGCAAAATGTACGAATGATTGAATGCAACCAAACACCCTACGACTATCTTTGTTTTTTTGTTAATGCGGTACCACAAGTTTGTGTTTGGTCGCATTAAATCTTCATACAGATTGCAGTATTAATTAATTTGTGAAATATGAGTCACAATATTCCTTGTGGTACCACATTAACGAAAAACCAAAGGATCCAGGAATATATATATATATATATATATATAACACATATATCCATTAATATTTCCCGTCTTTCTTATTTGTTTTTTGTTTATTCTTAGCTGACATACAATTAGCCAGACGTGGAAATTCAGACCACATCTATCTAAGGTCCCGCAAATATTGCTACTTTTTCCAGCTAGGCCATTCGAGCAATGTGCTGAGAAAGCTTTACTCTTGGTTTCATGTCCGTGCGCCCCAATGGAGAGTTTTTATTACCTCAATGGCTGAAAACCCTGCAAGTTACCTTTGTCAGATATCGCAAATAAATAAATAAATAAAAGGGAAAACAACACCAACCCAGCTGCAACAGAAGAAATAACAAGAGAAAGAAAAAGAGCTGGACGACTGGAATCCATGCGGACAACAAAGCAGATTTGACCCACAAATTGCTCACGAATTTATTGCAAATCATTCCCAGACATGGTCTCACTGACCTTGTTTTCAAATATTTCATCGGACAATGGAAATTGCTATAGCTATTGTTTTAAATTCATTACTCTTTTCCACATTCTTTTGTGTGGAAAAGTGGAAACTTACCAAGGAAGGAGAGGCACAAAGTTGGAGACCCCGTGTCTGTAATGCAAGACCAATGTTAATATGCATTAACCATTAAACGAAGAAATAGACCCATGGTAACACAAAAAATTAAAAAAAAAAATAAAAAGTTAACCAAAAAATGAACGTAGTAGCCAAAATAAAATATCCATTTGTAAGTAAAGAAAATTTTCAAAAAAAAAAAAAAAAAAAACCCCCGAAAAAGCTGCACGCATCCACAAGTCTAGGCGTAGACACGAGATCGTCGGTCCGTTAGTGTGTGGCCCGAACGAGAAAGCGAATTTGGCATGTAGTAGCCGCCATAGATTTGTCGTGTAGCTCGTTTAGTATTCACGATTGCTACGTGTCGCTTTTAAGTACTTTTCTTTCCGATGTTCGAAGTTTGAACGTTAAAGTGGGTCCCACTCCGCCTCACATCCAATCAGCTGACGAGGGGACACCGTCTTACGTGAGATGGCAGTTTAATGCTATCTGCAGACCGAGTCCATCGATTGCAACTTATTATTTGATTTTTTATTTTTATTTTTTATTTTTGCCACCATGTTGTACTTATTTGATTTTGCTGATCTCGATTTAATTGCTGCCCAAACAGTAATTAAATTGGCAAAAATAAAAAATCTAACGGCCCATCCACAATATTATCTTTTTCTGTAATTTAAAATGAGCCCAATCTGGCCTTGCGTTCCAACCCAAACTTGCCAAGCCCAATGCTTCCTCATAGGCTCCTTCCGGCCAGCGGTCAACTCTTCCGAGTCGCAATTTTCTTTCTTCATAATTATCTTGTCTTCTCCTTAATGCGATTGCTTGTTACCATCTACATTTATTTATGTATGAAAGTACCGCATATCTGAGCTAAGCACTTTTTTCAGGTGACTTTTGATGTTGCTTGCTAAACTCTTTTTCTCTCGTACATCGGAATTCAATCCTAAATCCGCATTCAAAAAAAAAAAAAACAAAAAAACCAAAAAAAAAAAGCAAAAAAACAAAAAAATGTCGATTGAGTGATGTAGAGTTAGGGAACTGCATGTGAGGAATAGTTGCAAATTAAAACTGATGGTGCATATTTTTAGTACTCTGAAGGGCAAAACTGAAGCTCATGGTTTAGGACCAACATATTGGAAGAGATAGATTTGTTTTTGTTCGATTGAACATACGAAACATTAAAGGAACTCCCGAGTTCAATGTTGCATTCAGTGCCTTTGTTCCTTCTCAAGCCATATGAGCCAGAATAGTGCACCGTCCAAAATTGACCTACCTCGATATGGACATTATAGAAACAAAGATCAAATCCGAATTGTGCAACAGAGTTTATTTTATTTTTCTTTGGCACGTTGTGCAACAGATTTTTTCTAAGGCTGAAAGGTTAGAAGAAGAGCCTTGGGGGACTTCTCTAGGAACCCCATTATTTCAAGTGGCTAATGCAGCTAGTTAGTCCCATGAGACTCGTGAACCGAACATGTTGGATGGGCTCTTCATTATGTTCCCCACTAAAAGCATGATTGGAAAAGTAGTTTCAAAGAAGCATTACCGGACTCTTATAGAATGGTAGGTGGTGGGAGAGGCTTTAGTATTACAAAGAGTGAATGAATGAATGATCAGAAGGAACTAGGAAGCTCTGCTTTAAATAATGGCCCTCGAGAATGCATGCACCACTTCTGCTATTGAAAATCACCCATCACAGTTTTATGAACATCGTTAAATTTTGAAATAGTGGAGGTGGTGAAAAAGCTGACGATTTTAGTGCGGTTTATAAGTTTATTGGTCTATATGCTCTAGAGGACTAGGCTACCTAACATTTGAGGAATTTAAAAAATGCAAGTCATGGACCCCCCTGCCTTTACATGCCCCTGAACTCAGCGTTTGGGAGAAAAATTAAAGGGGATATTTCAAATACCATTGAAAATTTTCTCAATTCCCACCTGTGTCTGACTGTTGTGGGTAATGCCTTATCATATGTGAACTGTCAATTCGTTTTTATCAAAAAAAAAAAGAGGTCTACCATTCATTTATTATAAAAAAATAAAAATAAAAATTAATAAGATATTTTTAAAACAAGTTCATGCAATAAAATAAGATTTTATAATAATATGATAGCAATTATTTTTAATTAAGATAATTAAATATTGTACATTTTATCTCACTTAGTTATTTTATTTTTCATGAAACAAGCTAAAGGCAGGTTTTATAGCCAATTTAGCTAGTGGATTCTCTTATTATTGCCCCACAAGTCCAAAGAGTGCGGTAGAATCAACTCTGGCATCTATTGTGCCGACTGAAATTCGCACCTTATATCTCAATTGGCAAATGATAAAATACCATCAGGACTTGCACAAATTGTCCAGCCTAATAATAAAAAAAAAAAAAACTAGGAGGTTTGAAGAAACGAATACGAACAACTTGACTTGGGCACGGTACACACATCTTATACCTTAATTAATGATCTGTTTCGAGCTCTAAAATCAAATGCTAAATGAGTCTTGACATTGAAGTTTGTAATGCACGGGTAAGGTAATCTATGCTCATATGGTGATGTCTGCTCTCTTTGACGATGCGAAAGATTCATCGTCTTCGAGGTTATTATTTTGCCAGCAGCTGCCTCAATTATTCGTCCCTCTCTAATTGACATTCTCTTTCTTTACCTACGCAGCACCGTTCGTGTTACTGCCTTTATTGCACGCTTAATTTCAATCACAGTTGGCGCATAGGACTAGCGGATTTGATGAAAGATGGCTTAGCTCTATCATTCCGTCCACAAGCCGCCCACTAAAGAAAAACAAAGCATTACCCCAGAATAAAGAAGGAAAAGAAAATTGAAGCAATCATGGCCACCCCCAGAAAAAAAATTGACTACCTCTTTTTAAGACTTCATCACACAAATAGTTCTCAAGCGACCTCAAGTCCTCGTTGATTTCCTATCTCTAGTACCCTATGTATGATTGCTAGGTAGAAATGCACTTACAATAAACAAAGGCTAATTAGCCGTTGTCAAACCAGCACATTTGATTAACAAAATGCTAAATAGATATAAATTTACAATAATTATTAATTATAATTAATACATTTTATTTTATTTCAATTGATAAGTATAATCGATTTCTTTTTTTTTTTTTGAGAATAATAAAAAATGATAATCAATAACTCGTGAATCAGTCGTGATATTACCTAAGGATAGAGCAAAAAGAGAGACTGCAACTTATAAATCCTTTTTTTTTTTTTGGATATTTTTTATAGAAAATATGTGCAAGGAATATTTAAACCACGTTTCCATTAAAAGTGGCACTTTTGGCGAAGCCGCGAGAGATGCGAGTGCGCGCACGGTACGGACAGAGAGACTACTGCAATAATGGGATGCGACAAAAAGAGACGGCTCACCGTCTGCGCTCCAGTGGCTGTTTGACTTGTTGTTTGAAAAAGTTGCCATCATCACGTGGCTCTCTCGCCTTTGAACCCACGTGCCAACACAACTCGAGAGCGCGAACCCTTTCAATGCCGGTAAAACTGAAAACGGAATTCAAAATGGATTTCCGAATCAAACAGGGAAAAACATGAAGTCGAGAGCCGAAACGGGCACACGCATCCCCTTTTTCGTATTCCCGCGACAGAAAAAGTTTATGTCCTGAAAATTTAATTAAAAAATATTTAAAATGTAAATTTTATTAAATAAAAAATATATTTTTTTAAATATTGATTTTTTATTAGAAATAAGTAAATATACAACTAAGCTAAGCTAATAAAATATACAATTAATATAAAAAATACACAATTAAGTATATTTTAATATTTTTATAATTCATTATAAAAAATTATTATTTATTATACGATTTTGTATTTTAGTTACAAATTTATTGATTTTGATAAAAAAATTGAAATTTTAAAATCAAATAAAATTTTTTTATTAAGTGAGACTCACACTATTGATATATCCTAATTGAATCTTCTAACTTTAAAATCAAATTTTTTCTACAAAATAAATATATAGATAGATTAATATTCTTATAATTAGGTATATTTTTTTTACTTTTTTTGTTCAAACAAAAGAATAACATATACCAAATACTCACTCACAAAAGCATTCGAAGGAACATTTCATTAATATATAAATAAATTAATTTGAATTAACACAAATTCTTAGTATGATGTAATAAGTAGATTGTTTTACTCGATGTAGTTACAAAGTCCCATACCTTTTTGTTTTCTTAACAAAGTAAAGAAAAAGACATAAAATACTTATTGAACAAGGCATTTGGAATGAACACATATTAGTACTAAAACTGATTACTTAAGATTAACCAGAAACTTTTTATATCAGGTGGGATTGGAGTAAAATACGTACAAACTCCAAAAATATATTGGTAAAAGTTGCGTGGAATATAGAACCGATCGGCACGTCCGAGACCAATCCGGACTTCATTACATATCCACTTGTGTGTCTTCTAATGCGTGCAACATATAAAATTAAAATTACACAATAATTTTAAAACTATCATTAAGGGAACATAAGAATTAGATTCCAATTAACCATGGACCAACGTCATTAAATTATAATTATTAATTCTTGTATGCAAATAAAAATTCAAATAATAAATAATAATTATATTTATATTTATGAATTTATATCTCTATTTACGTCTAATTTTTGTATTTTTTAAGGTTTTTTTTTTTAATGTAATAAGGCCAGGTGGCTATTTGCGCGTGTGGGTTATGCGGCGTTGTGTTGACCAAAGGAAAGAGGTGAGAAAAAGGTCAAAATAAAACGTGGTGGACATAAATTAAACAAAGACACGGCCGCCTATAAATAGCCTTCCCCCCCCCCCCACCACCCCGCAACTGTCCAAACACTCACCTTCATCAGTATTAAAGGTTATTCTTTCTCAGGAATATTCCTTCTATGTTTCTCTATTAGTTAAACTTGTTCTGCGCTGTTCTATTCTAACGTTGTTTTTTTTTTTTTATATAATTTTTTTTGGGTCAATTTTTGCAGAGCAAAGGGAGAGAGAGAAAGGCTGAAAAGGAATTGAGGTAGGCAGCCATGGCTAGAGACTTACAGGTGCTAAACGCGCTTGACCTAGCCAAAACACAATGGTACCACTTCACTGCGATCATAATTGCTGGAATGGGATTCTTCACTGATGCTTATGATCTTTTCTGCATATCGCTGGTAACCAAATTGCTTGGCCGTGTGTACTACCATGTTGATGGAGCAACAAAGCCAGGAACATTGCCACCCAATGTATCGGCGGCTGTCAATGGTGTTGCTTTCTGTGGAACTCTTGCAGGCCAGCTCTTCTTTGGCTGGCTTGGTGACAAGATGGGCCGGAAGAGGGCCTATGGTATGACTCTTATGCTCATGGTGATCTCCTCCATAGCATCGGGTCTTTCTTTCGGGCAAAATGCTAAAGCTGTCATGGCAACTCTCTGCTTCTTTCGGTTCTGGCTTGGGTTTGGCATTGGCGGTGACTATCCACTTTCTGCTACCATCATGTCTGAATATGCTAATAAGAAGACCCGCGGTGCATTCATTGCTGCCGTGTTTGCCATGCAGGGCTTTGGCATCTTAGCTGGTGGTATATTTGCTATAATCATATCCGCTGCATTTAAGACCAGCTTTGATGCTCCAGCTTATGAAGTTAACTCAGTTGCTTCAACTGTCCCACAAGCGGACTATGTTTGGCGTATAATTCTGATGGCCGGAGCACTTCCTGCAGCACTTACCTATTACTGGAGGATGAAGATGCCTGAAACTGCTCGTTACACTGCGCTTGTAGCCAGGAATGCAGACCAGGCCGCATCTGATATGTCAAAAGTTCTGCAGGTAGAAATTGAGGTAGGAGAGCAGAAGGTTCAGCAGATAGCAAAGACTCAACCCAATTCATTTGGCTTGTTCTCTAAACAATTTCTCTGTCGCCATGGACTCCACTTGCTAGGAACCACCACGACATGGTTTTTGCTTGACATCGCATTCTACAGCCAAAATCTGTTCCAAAAAGATATCTTTAGCGCAATTGGGTGGATTCCTCCAGCAAAGACAATGAGTGCCCTCGAGGAGGTTTATAGAATTGCAAGGGCACAAACACTCATTGCTCTGTGCAGTACTGCCCCGGGCTACTGGTTCACAGTGGCATTTATTGACAAATTGGGAAGATTTGCTATCCAATTGATGGGTTTTTTCTTCATGACAGTGTTTATGTTTGCATTGGCTATTCCTTACGACCACTGGACTCGTAAGGACAATCGGATCGGATTCGTGGTTATATACTCATTGACATTCTTCTTTGCAAACTTTGGACCGAATGCCACCACTTTTGTTGTGCCAGCAGAGATTTTCCCAGCCAGGCTCAGGTCTACTTGCCATGGTATATCAGCTGCGTCTGGGAAACTTGGGGCTATAGTGGGTTCGTTCGGGTTTTTGTATCTGGCTCAGAACAAGGACAAATCCAAGGCAGACGCAGGGTATCCGGCAGGGATCGGTGTCAAGAATTCGCTCATTGTGTTGGGTGGGGTCAACTTGTTAGGATTGCTGTTCACCTTCTTGGTGCCTGAATCGAGGGGGAAATCTCTGGAGGAAATGTCAGGGGAGAATGAGGATGATGAGATTGGTAATGCATCACATAGCAACCGGACAGTACCAGTTTAGATGGGGCGAAAATAAAAAACGCGTATCATTACTTCGGATAGTATTCTGTTTTTACTTCCTTTTTGGTAGATGCTTTTTAGTTCAACTCTTTTCATCGCTATAACCTGAGAAAATGTAATAGATTCATCCTCCAATATATGTTGCTTGTGCACGCTCCAATGCCTCCTGTCAAATTTATCCAAGTAGATAAGCTTTGCATCTACCCTCTCTAACAGCCTTAGCAACCCAACTGGCTACACAATTTGCTTTCCTGCTAATCACATTCAGTTTGGCCTCTCTAATTCTAGAAAGCCATTCTGCAATATCCACCACAGTGGGGGCTATTACCCAGAGGCAATGTTGGTCCCTGTTGGGTGGTTCCTTCAACTGCTGAGTGGGAAATGGATTTCAGCATTAGTGGAGGTTTAGTGTACTTGTACCTAATAAAGGGTGCACCCAGCCTTACAGTACTGGTTTGGCGGGGTGCGTTGATGTGGTCAATGTCAAGCTTAACCATCTAACGTTACTAAGAGATGCTTTTCTCCTCTCTGTAACATCTGTTGTTGGCAGATGCCAATGCTATGCTAGCACAATGTTGGAGGGGAAAATCCAAGAACTAAGTGTAACCGAGTTTGACGTGGCATACGGACTATTAGCGTTTTTTTTTTCTTGGAACGGGCCAAAGACTAAAGTATGACTTTTGAGGAGGAAGATGTGAATAAATAAAATTACCATCCAACTGAATATACCTACAACGTTGAGGTCTCTGTCCTATTTCATGGGAAGCTTTCGATCTGATTCTGCTGCTTTCATTTGGGATTTGGCTCTATTTAACGGAAAAAAAAAATCATAATAATATCCAGAAGAAAAGCAAGGGAACAAAAATCTTATTTTTCTGTCTCTCTTTTTCATTTTTTGGGAGGGTCACACTAAGTGGTTTCTTGCCCTACTGAGTAATTAATTATAGGAACCGGCTATGGGGCTCTGTTCTGTAGACGGGCATGGGCCTCCACGCGGGTCTTCCCCATTTTTCTTTTCTTTTTTTTTTTTTCGAAAAAATTATATAATAATGTGTAAATATATTTTAATTTCATAAATATAAAATTTTTTAACCAATACAAATCTTCTCATTTTCCTTTTAAAGTTAAATAAGAAACATCTATTTTATTAAAACTTTAATACACAATTTTTTTTTTATTTTGAGTAGAGTTTTAATATATAAATATTGAGAATAATATATTTAAGATAAATAATAATAATAATTATTATTATTATTATTGTGACAGCTCGATAAGGAAACATCATTAAACCAACACTAAATTTCAGATTCTGCTAATAAAATCAAATCACGTGTCTAAAATTTTTATTATTCATACATCCACGATCATTATGGAATATAATTGCCCCACTAGGAAATTTGGTCTACCTAAAATAGGCTATGACAGCGTGGTGATGGGGGCAAGAGAGGAAGGAATATTCATATAGATTGTAAAATGTACCATGTCTGTTATGGAAACTTGCTACGTATATAAATCCCCAACCCCACGCCTGGCTTCCTCACCTTTTCGCGTTCACTTAGTTCTCCCCCGATCTCTCATTTGTAACCTTTCAAAAGAAACGCATATTCAGATCAGTGAAAAGCCTGCCCTTACCCCATGCATGATTCTATTCTTGAGGCATACTATATAAAACACACCTTTGTTGAATGTGCATCGTATACAAAATTTTGCTTTGTTGAAGGTGCATGAAGCTCTCTCTCTCTCTCCCCATTTGGTCTATAATTTGTGATGGATGTGCAATTATGCTCGCAAAGAACGTTAGACCATCCCGTTTTGTGTAAGCGGTGCACAGCATTTCAAGAATTAATCATTAATTTGAGATTAGAGAATACTGTCATCCATTTTTTGTTCCCTATCCTCCACTATTCTGGTATGTGTTAGTGTTGATGTTTAGCCATTGTGTGTTTGCCTTAGCACATGATTCCTTATGATCATATGACAGTTTCACTCTTAGGATTTTTTTTTTTGGGATCCAGGTTGGCAAGTCTCGCAAAAGATAACCTGCTTATGGATGAGATCTAGTTTCAGGATATCTTCCAGCGAAATGAAAACGAATAATTGACACTTCCATAACCTTGTGTTTTTAATTGCAATTGACAATTAAAAAATAGCGATGGTATAAATGAAGATAATTGACAATAGGTATACAAATGTTGTTAGGTGTATAAGTTGGTGGCCTCCTTTGTTCTGCAAATTAACTGGGTATTTCTGCTTAAGCCTTGTCCGCATAATTCCACAATGAGTAATATTATTGCTGTGGTTCAACCATTGCAGATATTTTCCTTAAGAATTGGAAGAGAAGTGTTTTAAGTGAGCACTTCTAGAAATGGCCAACGAACAATTGCAGGTGCTAAATTCACTTGATGTCGCAAAGACACAATGGTATCATTTCACTGCAATTATCATTGCTGGGATGGGCTTCTTCACCGATGCATATGATCTCTTCTGCATATCCCTTGTCACAAAATTGCTTGGCCGCATCTACTATCACGTTGACGCTGCAGCAAAGCCTGGTACATTGCCTCCCAATGTGTCAGCAGCTGTTAATGGTGTAGCATTCTGTGGAACACTGGCTGGCCAGGTCTTCTTTGGTTGGCTTGGTGACAAGATGGGCCGCAAGAAAGTGTATGGCATCACTCTCATGCTCATGATCATATGTTCGATTTGCTCGGGGCTTTCTTTTGGAAAGGATGCAAAAACGGTCATGGCAACGCTTTGCTTCTTCAGATTCTGGCTTGGGTTCGGTATAGGGGGCGACTACCCACTTTCCGCTACTATCATGTCAGAATATGCCAATAAGAAGACTAGAGGAGCCTTCATAGCAGCAGTCTTTGCCATGCAGGGATTTGGGATTTTAGTAGGTGGCGTATTTGCTATAATTGTGGCATCCTCATTTCAGGCCAAGTTCAAGGCTCCGGCTTATGAGGTTGATCCAATTGCTTCAACTATTCCCCAAGCAGATTATGCTTGGCGAATTATCCTGATGTTTGGGGCAATACCAGCTGCACTTACCTACTATTGGCGGACGAAGATGCCTGAGACTGCTCGTTACACTGCCCTTGTTGCAAAAAATGCAGAGAGAGCAGCAGCAGATATGTCCAAAGTTTTGCAAGTTGATATCGAGGCAGAACCTCAAAAGGTTGAGCTGATGAATCAGAAAGTAGGCAATTCTTATGGTTTGTTCTCGAAAGAGTTTGCTCGTCAACATGGTCTTCACTTGCTTGGAACAGTCAGCACGTGGTTCTTGCTTGACATTGCATTCTACAGCCAAAATCTGTTCCAAAAGGATATCTTCAGTGCCATTGGGTGGATTCCTCCAGCCAAGACAATGAATGCTGTTGAGGAGGTTTACAAGATAGCAAGAGCCCAGACTCTTATAGCTCTATGCAGTACTGTACCCGGTTACTGGTTTACAGTTGCGTTCATCGATATAATTGGAAGATTTGCCATCCAAATGCTAGGTTTCTTCTTCATGACGGTGTTTATGTTTGCATTGGCCATTCCTTACAACCATTGGACTCACAAGGATAACAGAATTGGGTTTGTGGTGCTGTATTCATTAACCTTCTTCTTCGCAAACTTTGGACCTAATGCCACCACATTTGTTGTGCCAGCTGAGATTTTCCCAGCCAGGGTTCGGTCTACTTGCCATGGCATATCGGCAGGAGCTGGGAAGCTTGGGGCTATGGTTGGTGCATTTGGTTTCCTGTACTTGGCTCAGAACCAGGACAAGTCCAAGGCCGATGCAGGATACCCTGCAGGCATAGGCGTGAGGAATTCACTAATTGTCCTAGGTGTTGTCAATTTCTTGGGCCTGCTCTGTACCCTGTTAGTGCCCGAGTCGAGAGGAAAATCTCTGGAGGAGATATCCGGTGAGAACGAGCCAGAAAACGAGGTAGAGGCACATTAAGGTTGGCAAGATGTTCTCCTGCAGATCACTTTTCATTTGGTAGTTCGGGCCATATATAGGCGTGTTAGTTTGATGGCTTCCTATACAGATCATTTTTTTTTACAACTCTTTGCAAACGAAACTCTGTCAGTTTGATGGCTTCTCCTCTGCCGCACAAGTTCTACTCAAAAAATTATCAAATAGCTAATGACTCTGCCTCTTGTCTCTGTAGTGTATCTATATCAATTTTATCTTGAATATACACGTTAGAGGTGTTTTATTCTTTCATTTTGGGAAGTGCCCAAGCACAACTTTTAGCTTCACTTTCAAAGCAAGAAGGATTTCAGTTGCATGCGTCAGCGAGGATGCATAATAAATGATAAAAACTCTCCGGAAAGGAAGAGTACAGAATATCCACAAGATAACAGTACATACATTGGGATTGTCAAGTATAAAACAAGAGTGAGGAGATCGAATTTGCGGCAACAAGATTATATAATTGACCCATAAACATAGTGAGCTGCTTATTCATGGTTTATCCTTTTCATACAAGGATTGATCACACAATTAAATTAAGCAAAAGCCATTAATTCTTACCCAAACCTATGCATATTTATCTCCCTCTCCCTCCAAAACGAAAAAAAAAAAAAAAAGAAAAAAAAAGGGAAAAAGAACAAATTTGTTTCCCCAGAGGAAGGGTTTATTGAATTTCTAGGACTGTTCAGTTCGCCGGATCCCTGTGAACGTCAAGATCCATCTCCGTTGAGTCAGTGGCCTGAATTTTATATTGGACACCATCCAGCTCCCTTTTGAATCTGTCTTCGGATGTTGCATAGAGCATATTGGAGCGGATCCGAGAAGTTGAAGGAGACCTGATCAGTGTCACCTTATCAGCAAGACTTCATAATGTTTGTGCTTGTGTGTTTGTGTTTGTGCGAAGAGAACCAAAAGCGAAGGCTTACCATGCAATGAAGAAGATCTTGCTCTTCTGGCAATTATCAGAAGTCACATAATCAAAGTTATACACAGCATATCTGCAGTCACTCTCGGGCAGAGATGCAGTGAAATCTTCATAGCTCTCGGCCGGGCTGCCTGTCTTCTCCACCACCACCTCCTTCTTCTTGTCATCAATCTTGAATATCACATAGCGGTGGACCTTCTTCCTCTTCAGTTCCAAGAATGTGTCTTTGCCGCGATCAGCAACGCCCATGCCAGATGATGCATTGGGCTACAAGTTCAAATCTATCATCAATCAGATTGAATAAGAAAAAAAAAAAATTGTGAAGTAAAACCCATTTAGAAGTTTCTTTTGTTTGTCTCAGAAAACCCATTTAGAAGTTTCTTTTGTTTGTCTCAGAATTCTCGGCAGCAAAATTAACACAACAAAAATTGATATAGATTAGATCCCATTCAAATAAACCCTCAGACGGATGAGGTGAGCCCAAGATCACACCTTTTTTCCAGTTCAACAGAGGAAGCTCATTAATCAGAGCTATCCTCCATCTAATATAAATATATAATCCCAATTCAACAAGAACGAGAACCTTGCGAAAGAAACATAGCTTAAACGTAATAACAAACCAAAAGAGCGAGAGAGAGGTACCCGACTAAGTCCGCTGAAAGACATGGCAGTTGAGAGAAACAGAACTCAGAAAAACACAAACGATGATGAGCAACGAAGAGCAGGAGCTGCAGCTTCAACTTAATTAAGAACAGCCAAAGATTATGCACAACAAACAAGAAATTCAAAAAGACAGCAAGAAGAAAGAAAGTGGTTGCCAACTTTTTAACGGAAAAGGGCAAGGAGAAAAAGAAATATCGAAGAAAATGGGATAAAAGCAGAGGCCCAGAATAAATAAATATATATTTCGTGAGTGAAGAAAGTATGCAAATTCGATATTCTCTGAAGCCTTTTTTTTTTTTTTCTTTTTTCTTTCTTCTTCTTCTTCTTCT
Organism: Bruguiera gymnorhiza; assembly: GCA_020883675.1. Classification (NCBI taxonomy): domain Eukaryota; kingdom Viridiplantae; phylum Streptophyta; class Magnoliopsida; order Malpighiales; family Rhizophoraceae; genus Bruguiera; species Bruguiera gymnorhiza. The sequence goes on from JAIRCJ010001053.1 coordinate 1,254,681, forward strand.
TCTTATCCCCATGGGTTAATAAAGATTGAGATCGAGAGAGGTGGTGCGTTGAGTGACAAAGGTGCCATATATCAGGCGGAGTCTTGAAGATCGCCGCACGTGCAGCGCTTGTGCGGCATCTTCATTATAAGAAGCGTTGTCTTCTCGCCGCGTATTGCCTTAGTCTGGCATTTTCATCCATTAAAGATTAAAAGATTGTGGACTTCTCAACCAACAAAGAAACCAAAAAAAAAAAAGAAAAAAGAAAAATTAAATGGTTGTCGGCCCAATTCTGTACTTCGATCTGGGCCCAACAACATCAGGAAAATGACACCGTTACGATAATATCCAATCCGCAGTTGAGCGTAGACACCGTTAAGAAAGCGGTTATTAACGTCAACTTTTCTTTTTATTTCGATGGGATTAACGTTAACTTTTCTTGTTCTGCACTGTAAGAAGTTTCTGTTTTATTTTGGGGGTTTTGGTTAGGGTTCTAAAAAGGTCCTTCCGATCACTCCTTTTTTCAAATTTTCGCGCGAAAACAATGGATACGGAAGGTAACTGATCATCAAGAGGCAATTTTCGATTTTTTTTTTCTGTTTCTGCTTTGGTTTTTTTTTGGATGATAGAAAATTTTACGCTTTTTTTTTTTTCTTCTCTTGATTGCGATCGCGATAGGGCAACGGAGCGCTTCAAATCCCTCTGCAATGCTTGCTTCTCTTTTGAGCAAAAGATCCAAGCTTCACGAAGATCTTCGAAGCATCGAAAAACAGGTCATTTTTCTTCTTTCCACATCCAATATGTTGATTCTAATGCTGTTTAACACCCGTCAGACGCAGACATTTTAGGAAATTTTTTTTTTTGGTGTGTGCCTGTGTCTCTGTGTTTGTCTTTAGGTATTGTAGCTTGATTCTGTGTTTCTTGGTTTTCTTTGTTTGGAATTTGTTGGTGACTCCGAACTTAGAATCACAGAAATTTTTCTCTTTTAGGAAATGAGTTGAAAATTAGGCAAATTTTCATCTGGGGTTATAGTTTTGTTTTAATTTGTTGATGTAGGATATCTAGTATTGCTTGTGGAAAGATTGTGCATGGGGGAAGAGGCCTACCGTGTAATGCATCACTTATCATGACCCTGAAACCTTGTTGTGAATTTGCATATGTTGTTTTTCATTTCTTAGAAATGGGGTTTAGTTGCAAACAATCAAGAGCTATTGCAGATGTTTTGTGGATGCTTCCTAAGAAATATGGTCATATGCTTTTGATAACTTGATGAATGATTTCTTTGATTTCGGAAAACCTTTTTGGTGGTCGGATGAATGAGGATCACAAAAATTTGATCTTCAACATAATTTTACTTCTTGAGTTTTTGGTAGGCAGCCTGCTTCCTCCAACAGTCGTTCTTCCTGGTTCCTCTGCAGCCTAACTAATTTCCTTTGTTTCCAGGTCTATGATATGGAGACAAATTATTTACAGGATTCAAGCCAGTGTGGGAATGTGTTGAAAGGTTTTGAAGGGTTCCTATCTTCATCTAAGAAAACTGCCCTGTACGGAATGGCTATTGCACCGTCCCATAATTCTCTTTGTTGATAATAATAATAGTATCTTGATCAGATTTTGTTGTTTGTGACTGCTTCTTGCTGCTTGCTTTCTTTTCTATATGTTGAGTTTTCAATTTCTGCAAAACTCTCTGTGGTATAGGAATTGGAAATGCCTGGAAAGTTACCTTGTAAGGATTTCAAGGACTGATATTGGCACCTGTTTAGAATCGTCTTTTTACTGAAGTTTCTTTAGTGGTTCTTGTGCATATGGACTCTGACAATTAATTTGGCTCATGTGGTGAAGGTCCTAATGATCCTAGTTTTAAATCTTTCATTACCCAACTTGGGCTTTTTGCTCATTAAGGCATTAGGCACTAATTGTGTAAAATTCTGGCCTCAGAAATTTCCTTGCAGAATCTGTGTGAGTTTTAATCTTTAGTTGCTATGAAATTGCATGTGGACAGTGAATGCCATCAGTGCCATTATTTCCTAAAAAGTTTTAGGAGAGTCCAGATAGAAGAAACTCCTAGAGATTCAGATCCTGATTTAAAATTAATGAGGTTAGCAATTTATTCTGGTAGATAGTGGATTATGACCCTTCATGGCTGATGGACATTAGACATCAAATATGTTTTAAGTTTGAGGAACTATTCATTATTTGAACTGCTTGAACATATACAGTTGTGTAGAATTAGCAAAATGTTTATGTGTTGCGTCGACATAGTTGCATGAGAATACACATGGATTTCTCGAGTGGCTTTGAAATTTGCATGATTTTTCCAAGCCACTGCTGCAGCTTGAAGCGATCCAGGAAGTTTCAGCCTGAAGATAGGCTGTTCTCGTTATCTTCAGTCACCTCACCTGCAGTATGTGCTCTGAATCTTGAATGCTGAGTAATTGTGCATCTCACCTCTTTTGTTCTTGCTCTTGTTTTCAAGTCTTCATTAAAGAATTAGCTTTGATAAGTCCTGCTGCTAAATAAAGTTATTAAAGACTGAAGTCAACAGTTTTGATTATGGTATAAAAGATGCTGTCAAGTTTTTTGTGGCTGAATGTACTTGTAAATGGATCTTTGTTTTGAAAATGGAGGTTGCAATGTGTAACCAGTGCAAAGTTGTGCTGAGAGCAAGAACTTTAGAGATAGAGAGAGAGAGAGAGAGAGAGAGAGAGAGAGAGAGATTTTACCATCTAGGAAGATCTGTTGCATTAAAATCCAAACTAAAGCACAGCCAGGTTTGAGAACTTCTCTTTCTCTGGTGAAGTGCTGAGGTTTGGTCCGACTGAAGTTGGTGAGAATGAAGATTTTGTTGCCTTGTGCAGGGTCCTCCAAGAAGTACTGTGTTTTTTGTGTTGACCTTTCTTCTAAAACTGTTCTTTTCTTTTGCTAGGCTGAAGAACAAGCAGTTGGACGAGACGGTGAGTCCATATAAATTTATCTTCAGACAACTCCCTTTAATTAAGTTTTGAAATTCTTCTTTTCCACTGTATGAATGGTAGATGGGAGGTCAGACTTTGGTACAGGACGGTCTAAAGGTGGAGGCATTTATGCAAACGGGCAGTAAGTAGTTTGATCTAAAGCTAATCTGGGCACTAAAATATCAAGGCTCTTTGCACAGTTTTGAAAGAATAGTTAAAAGACAGGTTGTTGCTATACCAATTCTGAACTTATCTGTAATGTTTTTTCCTTTTTGGTTACGTCAGAGGAAAACCAAAGAAAGGAAGAGGTGCACCACGGGATGTAAAGAGAATCAGGCCATCTGCTGACCCTGATTTTGATTATGATGATGATCCTGATTTGACGCTGTGAAATTTCTTGCAACATTTTCCTTGCCTTCTACATTTTTTTTGTTCTCTTTGCCAACCAATATTCGTTCTTGGTTTTCTGTCCAAGCAAAACAGGCATGTTGCAACTTGTAATGCATTGATGTAATGCGAGGCATGATCCTTGTACATCTTTTTTTTGTTAAACATTGTTGTTTCTGTGAAAATAGCTATATCGATCTTCCTCCCCGTCCCCCACACCCCCCCCCCCGGGGCGCGGCCCCGAGCGCCCCCAAGAGATGTATCAGGGATTGCTCGTTCTGTATTAACGGCAGCAGCGCTCTTTTGAAATGTATTAAGAGACAGATGGGCATGGAAGAAGAGACGGTTGAAGGTGTGAATTTATGAAACTCCCAAAACGGCGCCGTTTGGAGAGTATTGGACGACAAAACGAGGTCGTTTATTTGCAGTTTCCCATATTTTCTCCTCCTCTTCTGCCCGCTGGCAGCACCGTTTTGCTATCCCAGAAATCTATACAAAGTTTCCAAGCGTCGGTCGCGCCTTCCGTTTCTGGCGTCCCTAGCCGAGCCGCGTGTTATCAGCTTGCTTCCATTGCGCGGTCATGAACTTGTTGGTAATGTTCAAGAGACTGACATGATATTATTGAACTATTGATTGGCAGACCATTTCCAGCCCAATAACTCTTTGTTAATCTTTCTTGGTACGGTGCTCTGCTATACTGACCCTCTCATTCCCTGCCCTTTTTTCTTGAAAATTAGAGCAAGATTAAGATGAAGAAGAAGGAGCCCGACAAACCACCGGAAATTCCGGTCTTCTGGGTCGAAACCTCTGATTCTGTCTCTCGCTACTTCCAGTTTGAACCCGACGGTCAACTCTCCGTGAGTCGTTTTCTTATTTATTTATTTATTTTTGTTTAAATCTTTGTTAGGCAATTTTACAAACACTTTGCTAGCGCCTAGTTGTTTGAGCTTTGCAAACTAAAGTAAATTGTGGCTTTGTCTATCTATGCCCATTTAGTGACATTTGGGCGAGAAAGGCAGGTGGGTTTGCAATTTTAAATGTAATTGTCTTAAGAACCTTGCCAAATCGCTGAAATTTGCTCATTTGAGTTTCGCCTCCTCACCTCAGTCAATTGTGGCTGATTGTGTTATTTATGCTTCTTTGTTTTGGTCTCCTTTTGGTATGGCCCCAAAATTATGATGGTAATAGGTCAAGATAATTGATGATTCGAGACAAATGCTTCAGAGGATGGTCGAATCTTTCCAGAGCAAATTTTTTCCTTCAGGATATCCATATAGGTTAGTGATTTGATCAACCCTGTTGGAAGTGCAAGCTTGATTGCTGAATCGCATGGCGAAAAGTAGGTAGCAGCCTTCTTGTGAATAAGTTCGGGTTCTTTTTTGCAGTGTGAATGAGGGATATCTTAGATACACACAGTTTCGAGCGTTGCAACACTGTTCCAGTGCAGCACTAGCTGTACTATCAACTCAGGTCTTCTTCTGACACCCATAAATCACCTCGGATATGGGGTGATTTACAAGTTAATATGATGCTTTATTATTTTCATTCTTGTCATGGACTTGCAACCAAAATGTGGACATCATTCCTCTATTTTCTTACTGCTCTGCAGTCACTGCTATTTGCTGCAGGCTTGCGACCTACGCCTGCACAAGCAACAGCTGTGAGTTGGGTAAGTTTTCCTTTTTCAGGTGGTTTACAATACTCATTCATTATAGCGTTTGTTACAAGATCTTGTTCTTATACTGGTGATAAGCAGATATTGAAAGATGGGATGCAGCATGTGGGAAAGCTCATATGCAGCAATCTGGGGGCTAGAATGGATTCAGAGCCAAAACGTTGGAGAATACTAGGTTTCCTTCTTGTCTCTGATTCTCTAGAAGACTAGAACTGGTTTTTCACTTATACTTGGACACTTTCCACTTTATTTGTACCGTAGTTGGCTCGGTGTGATTTATCAAATTTACAGGTCTCTTAACTAGGATCTTCCATTGTTGCAGCTGATGTGCTTTATGACTTGGGCACTGGTTTAGAAGTTCTATCTCCCTTATGTCCACACCTTTTTCTTGAGGTGGCTGGCCTTGGAAATTTTGCTAAGGTATCTTTCTGGTTTGGAAAGTGTATTATGGAACATGTTAGGATTCATTTTCCCTTTCTTCTTCTTCATTTTTCTTGGAAATTATCCTTTGGTCACTCTTCTTTTATCTCTTTACTTTGCTCTGGATCTATGTCGTTGCTTGTTGCCTGTACCTATATGTGATTTCCTTTCTTTTTGCCCGAATCTTATAGGGTATGGCAGTTGTAGCTGCAAGGGCAACAAGATTACCAATATATTCATCATTTGCTAAAGAAGGCAATTTAAGTGACCTATTTGCAAAAGGAGAGGCCATCTCAACACTTTTCAACGTTGTTGGGTTGGGAATAGGAATTCAATTGGCATCTACTATTTGTTCATCCATGCAGGGAAAGGTATATATAGTGCGTCATCACTATCTGAGACAAAGCTTTTTTTGTTTCTTCTTCCTCTTTGTAAGAAATCATTTTTTGTATACATGTTCTTGACAAATCAAGTATAGCAAGTAGACCTTTACTGAGGTTTATTTTGTTTTGTTAAGCATTTGCCTGTTCTTATGGCCTGAGTAGCTTTTTAGCTGGTCGTGAATGCTATATCACCCCCTAAGATTTGAATTAATGCAGGAGACTGAAACTCATTTTGATTTTCTGGGGAGTTATGTCATATATCTGCTTCTAGATTTGCTCATCTGTTTTGTTTGATATCTGTCAACCTTTTTTGAAGAGTGGCCACACATACACACACAACTTCTTGCTCCTTATTTGATTACAAGCAATTTCTTGCTTCCCATTGTAAATTCCTTCTTGCAGTTGGTTGTTGGGCCTCTCCTTTCAGCTGTACATGTATATAGTGTCGCTGAAGAGATGCGAGCTGCTCCTGTCAATACTTTGAATCCACAGAGGACTGCAATGGTTGTGGCTGATTTTGTTAAGGTTTGATTCTGCCTATTCCAGTATCTCTGCAGTTGCACTTCATTTCCTTCTGGTTGATGTCTTGGACTGATACACACTTCAGACAGGCAAAATATCCAGCCCTGCTGATCTAAGATACAGTGAAGATCTCATGTTTCCTGGGAGACTCATAGAAGATGCTGGCAGTGTGAAAGTGGGGCGGCCTTTGCACAAAGCTTTTAAGCCTTCAAAACTTCATGAGTTGAAAAATATATTTCCCAACGAAAAGTTTCTTTTAACCTGTGGGAACAAGTGGACTGACATGGTATTGGAGCAAAACGCTTCAGGCGAAGATGCATTGAGGGGATGGCTGGTTGCTGCATATGCTGCAACCATGGATAAGTCTTCCACCAAGTTCAGAGTCCTACAAGATGCTTATGAGAAAATGAATAGCGTATTTGAACCATTTCTGTTTGAACTCCAGGCCAAAGGCTGGCATACAGATCGTTTTCTAGATGGTACAGGAAGCCGTTTTGCATGGTAGCGGTCTCGGTAAACAGTCTTTGAAGATAGGAAGCTTGAGCAAGGTAGCGGTTGAGCCAGCACCTACCCCATTGATCTTACTCCTACACTCCCATTTCACTTGATATTGATCTGTTATCGTTAAACTGCATATGAAGTCGGTGGGGGCGGGTACAACTGTAGATATAAAAGAATAGTCCTGAACAAATTGCTTGTACGATTGACCTTTGAGCAATTTAGTTATGGAGCTTGATTAGGGGAAAGCCAAACTTTGGATACCAAATTTAAATACAAAATAAATGTCAGCATATTATGATTATCAGTTATATAATAATTATTAGTTATTATAATAAGTTTGATATTTATTTTATGTATCTATTTAATTTTTTGAATTAATTATATGTTAATAAATTACACCGCTTGTAGGAACGGGTATTCGGATGAAACTCTTTCGCGCTGGTGAACATAATTATGTAGTGGTTGGGGACTGACGAAGTTGAGTATGGGCAGTAGAGGTTGGCAAGTCACTTTGAGATGGTGAGTTGGAATGCGACGAACAAAGCACAAAATAAAGTAACGTCTTATATAATGGGAGCAAACGCTTTCAACTTTTACGGGAGACCTGGAAGTCAAGAGTTGAAGTGCGGATGGACGTGGTAGCCCCTTCGCCATGCTTCAGTTCAACCACAAAAGGGAAATTAGCAGCCAGCTGGTCTGAATTCCCCAAGATTCTAAATTATAATGCTAATTGCACGTCACTGCTGACCCAACCTTAATACCTAACGAAGTACACTGAACTAATAAGAAATATTTTGCATCCACTCCCTCTTGCCGAAAGGCTAATTATTATTTGACTACTAGCGATCTAACGACCCAACCTTGCAATCTTTTCTTCTTCTCTGTTTCTTTTTTTTTTTTTTGTTTTCTTTTTAAGCACCAGAAAAAGTCATTAAAGTGCTTAACTTAAATAGGAACAAAATTAGTAACAGTTGTTTCAAGTTGCTATGTAAGAACACTGGTTCGATAGATTACAATGGGACCACAACTTCAATAAAACTTAAAAGTAGGAAAATTGATGTAATAATTATGTAGATGAGCTACACTACATGGATAACGCAGAAACTGTTTACAGTCAAAGATGAAAAACAAAAAAAAAAAAATTAAAATAAAATTTAATTGTCTATTTCCTATGTATATTTGTCGTATGTTTGACGTGGGGGTGTAATTTGCTCCTTAGAGGAGTCAATGTAAACATGCTACAACATTTATTTCTCACGAGCACGTTTTTTTACTTGGCGTGTCGGCTAGAATTTCTCGATCAGGCATGGTTACCGACGGTGAAAATGCATGTTGGATCTCTCTCTCTCTCCCTCTCTCTTTGGTCTGTAAAAATATTTTTCTGATGAAAACGATCTGACTAATCAAAACAAAAAGAAGTAGCAAAATTCTTCAACGAGTAGCATACGAGTCACTGATACATTCAGATCCCATGTATGCATACCACCAATTTCCATCATTTTGGGCGCATGATTGTACTCATGTCCAACGTCTAACATAAGTAGGGAAGAGTATTCGTGCATGATCATTATAATATTGTTCATGCCATTTCCTTCACATGGACGGCTTAGTCATCGTATATGTGGCAGCCTAGGTATGACGGACCCGCCTTTGTGGGCTTTGTCCCGTCGAAAGCCTTTGGAAGACTGTTCTGTTTTTTACTCAATGGACAATACAGTATAGGTTAATTATCAAATCACCTGAACAAAGACAGAGACAAAGGGTTTCCTTGTTGTCCTGGTCTAGATTCAAAATTCTAATTCAATTTAGTGCCATTTTCTTACTTATTTAATTTGTATACTTTGAATTCAGTCTTATAACGTGCATTTTTAAGTGACGTTTTAGCAGTTGAATTCTACGATCTCGAATTGGGAATTCAAGCTCACTTCTTTGTAAAGGATAAATATGAATTGTTTCATAGGCGGCTCACCCAAATTTCTGACTGAAAAATATTATTTCACTGACCCCAGATTTTGTAATTTCCAACCTTTTGGCTTACCCTCGCGGCAATTTCATTTTTTTCGAAATTCTATTTCTGCCTCCTTCGTGCGGTGGGAAGTAGGAAGCTTAATTAATGTGTCATTTAGTGAGAGAGGAAAAAAAAACCCCCCCCCCCGACAATTTAGGCACATTTCAGTAGTGATTTTTGATAAATTGATTATTAAAAGTTGTCAAATAATCAAATATAAAGGTGAAAATTTAGGGGAACATGTGTAAAATTCAGATTTAGTTAATAAGAAGGGGCCGAAGTCTCAAGCATATCAACCTTAAACTTAAGGGGGACGGACGAATGAAAAACAATGATCGAGACATGAAAATATCACTAAAGCTCGTGCATCTTATTACTCCGTACCTTTAAGAAAGGTTCGGGACGTGTTTTTGGACAAGAGAGAAATCAAATATTTAGAGGGTAAAAAGGATGGAAAACTCTGCAAAGAGGGAAAAAAAAAAGAAAAAAAAAACTTTAGAAACCTTGAAAAATGAACGCATCGCGCAGACTAGAAGTGAAGAGCCTCCAGACTAGAAGTTTGCATGCAATGAGATCATCTGAATAAGAACAAGACAACCTTAGTCGCATTCGAGAAAAAGCATGTTACCCTTACGTTTTCCATGAATATTTAGACGAGCTAAAGGATGATATATGCTTGGCGTGTCTTGTTCTTTAATTTTCAGGGAGCTACATCTACAGTAGATGAGGCCAAAGAGTATGTGGATTTGACTGAATCATAATATATATATATATATAATAATAATTATTTTTTTTTTCTAAACCAATATGTCTATCAATTGCTTGCTTGTTTATGTCCGCCGACCCCATTGTAAACTGCGTCATGTAAGTTGATTAATAAACACTTATCAAAGTGTAAATGCACCCGGCATTACATTTAATCTATAATGCGGCACCCCACCCATTCCCAAGTTTACGTAACAAGATGAAGGCAATCGCATCCCTTACGTAGAGAGTCAATAATTACATTTGATCTTGCTTATGGTAGTTCGGCCACAATCACCCGTACATAGCACGAAAAAGTAGTTCTCAAATTTTGAAAAAAAAAAAAAAAGGAAATGAGTTGGTGGGTGGCTGACGGATCGCAGAGATTAATTTAGTCCAGATTTATGACATAGATGATGAGTACTCTTACCGTGTCATGAGTCAAACAAAGGTTTCTTCTTTCACGGTTAATAATTAATTAAAGCAGCCATTGAACACGAGCATGGAATTGTTTTACTTAAACGGCAAACTAAAGAGAAACAAACAGTGGAATTAATTAGACAATAAATAAAACACAAAGAACGATTTGGGATGGATTTTAACTGCCTTATGTTAATGCCATACGCCCATCGCGATTGGTGGCGCGGCATCTTTCAACTTTCTAGGAAAAGACGGGAAGTACATATACAAATAAGTTTTATGATCATAGCACACACTCACGCGCACACGCACACACAGATATATGCTTGAAAGAAGGCTATGCACATTTAAATTCCCGTCATTTCCTTTCGTTCAATCACTTGACATGGGAAGCTATGGATTTTTAAACAGACCTAAATGTTATTTTTGTTAACAATTTTTCAATCACGTCGTCTATTAAATATATATTTATTGGACCAACAAAGTTCATGGCAAAATTGTTCTTGGTAAGTGAGCTAGACTTGCGGTTCTGTGCGGGGGAACTTGAAAATAATGAAGACTTGGGACTGTTTGTTCCGATAAAATATTTTTTTAATTGTTTATATTCTTTTATATTTAATAATTTTTTTAAAAAAATAATTATAAAATTAATAAAAAATAATTTTTATTTTTGAAAAATGACTTTCAACACAAAACAAACAAAAATTATTGTATTCTTTTTTTACATATTGTAACAAGCAAGGCGAAGAGAAAATATAAATTAGGGAGAAAAAAGTTTTACTTTCAAGTTATAGTTAATTTCATCAATAATTAATCAATTTTATAATTATTTTCACTAATCATTAATCACATGTCAATTTCATCATTATCAAAGTCAACTTTTTTTTATTATTTAGTATCAAAATATATTTTATCTTATTAAGAGTTAGTCAACATTTTTTTTCACATTTTAATTTATAATAATAATAAATTTGTGTCAAGACTCTCAATACTATCATTTTAATTTTATTTAACAACAACTAAATTTAGGTGATTACTCATTGTTCAATCCTCGTTTAGGCCAAAATTAGAAAAATGTCAATTAAGAAGTTTGTTTGCATTTATACTTATTTTATTTTTCTTGACGACGATGATATCTCCATTATCATTAAAAAAAAAAAATTGTAAAATTGACTAGTTATCAAGCTGAATCTTATTGGTCCAACCTGTTTGTTAAGCTTAGAAAAAATTATAATTTAGAGGGTCTAATCTTGACTATTGATGTTAACAATAGTATTATTGGTGCTCCGATTTTATTGACTCCAGCTAGTAGCGTGGACGAGGCTGTAACTACTCCACTCTCTCTATTATAAAAGTAAGAAAGAATCAATAAAAAAAAGAAGAAGAAAAGACCTACGATAATATAAATTTTAGTTTATTAAATTAAAATTTCATTCATTATTATGGAGTTTTAAATTTATTTTAATATTTTAAATTAAAATTTGCACTAAAAGAATCTTGTTTTTTAAAATTCATTCGTTGAGTTTTGTTTTATTTATTAAAAATCTCGTGTAACATATGTTCACAAATATTGAAATAATTATTCTTTTTTTTTTTTGCAAGTTTAATAGTACTACAAAGAATGATTTGTATTATTTCATAAAAATTCTCAATTTTTTTATAAATACACTAAATAAAGAAAAATATTATTTGACAACACAGTTCAATAATAAAAAACAATTTATTTTTGTAATAAATAGTTTTTATAAATAAACTATTTTTTAACAAATAAACAGGAGTTTAACGAGAGAAATCTTTGTGCCTAATTAATAACATCACTAATTGGATACCAATCATTAGGGCTAGCTAGTGTCTGGACTACCTGTCACCTGTATTTTTCAAAATGAATTGTATTCCGAGCAGACATTAGTTTCTAATTAGTAGCCAGCGGTTTCTCGTAGAGTTGACACTAAACCAGAAAAATTTTGACCTTCTGTGGAGGCTGGAACTCAAAGGTAAGCGACATCAACGGTGGAGTTTTGGGTAGTAGTCAATTAATGGCTGAAAACGAGAAAGTCCACAAACAGGTTAAAAGTTGGAAAATTCACGTAGTCCAGACACAGCTATGATCTAACATAAATTTTTTAATGTGCAAAAAAAATAATAATAATAAAATAAAATTTAATGAGAGTCTCTCATTCACTTTCAAAAGTAAAATTTTAATATTATAGGCATAATTTTTACGATATTCTCATTTGTTGAGGATAAGAATTATAGTGTAATTATTGGGCGGTTTTAAATGCAATATATTATGTTGGCTATGCAGGGTAGCTCTCGGTGTCGGCAGTTTACGTCAAAGTTGGCGAGCCGGCAGCAGCTGGAAGCTTGTGACCTTTTCGTTCGGGGATGACCCAAAGTCACTGGGGTTTTGACTAAATTGTCCATCCCATACAAGTTTCCCCGCAGAATTATGTGGACACCATGGCATGGACGGAATTTTTTTTGGCAGAAAGCCAAGTGAATTTCAAAAGTCCATTCTTTAAAATTATTTATTTATACTCTCTCTCTCTCTCTATATATATATATATATATGCAACCTAAAGTTGATGGTCGCATTTTTATGGGTACGAGTCATTCTTTTGTGTGATGTGTGTGTGTGTGTGTGTGTGTATATATATATATATATATATTTTTTTTTGGTTTGTTTATCAGTGTGAAGTTTGAATATTGATTGGAGAATAAAAACCCAACGACATTAGTACTAGATCTGAGCGGGAGTGAATTAAAAAGAAACAAAGCAAGCAAGTAGAAGTAAGTAGGTAGGCCCGAAAGCAACGTTTCGGGCTTACTTGACTGTCGTAAGGTGCTCAGCCTCTTTCTTTGACTACCTACCACTCATTGCGTGGAATTTTAAAGCAGTGCCGAAGCGCTTCCGACCAATAATATGCCAAACTTGGATCAAGTAGTTAACTCGGCACGTGCAGTTTTTGGTTGCCTTGAAATGAGAAGAAAAAAAATAATAATAAAGATAATGAGGGGTTTATGTATTTAAGTACGTGTACTGCCAGCTCAAAAAAACAATATGGGTACGGCTATTAAACTCAATTTGGATACAGCTTCCAATAAAATAATAAAAAAAAAATTAAGTTATTACTTTATTGACTCAACATGTAGGTCAATGATTGCCCTAGCTAGATTAATTTTTAAATAATTTTTTGTTTTTTTTAATATATTTATTTTTAAAAAAATAATTTTACATACATATTTGGCTTCGCTGGACAGATTTTTTAAAAGTTACTGTTTTGAAGGATAGATGGAGAACAAAAATACATACTCTAAAAAAAAACAAGAAGAAGAAAAAAACAGAAAAAATAAATTTTGTAAATCTCACCCGTAGGAACAAAGATTAATGAGTAATTAATTAAAAGAGGAACAAAAAGAAGGAATATCCAAAATCATAAGCTACGAGAAAAATCCCCATCTCTCGTTCCCATGTTTTCTCCAATTTTTCTGATTAATTCGTTGGGTAATTTTTTTTGGCTCCCTTCGTTGTCTTTTGCTGTACTACTTTTGTGTTGATCCTGCATCTCTCTGTCACACCCAGAACAACCAGAAATCAAGAAAGTATGGAAACAGCACGCCGCTTGAAGCCGTCTATGCTGCCGCCTAGCCTCGATCAGGTCCCCAAAACGACGACAAAACGTACAAATCCAAGTCTACCGGATGGACGGCTTGCACGGGTCTTCAAAAAATCGGCTGGGTCAACTGAATTTTTCCGATTCGCCTGTCCAAGTTGGGTTTTTTACCAACCCGGCCCCGATTTAGTAACCGGTTTAGCTCGGTCCGACCGACTGGGTCGGGCCAGGTTTACTAACGCTGCTTTTCTCTTACTCTGCTCGTGTGTGAGCTCGGGAGGGCAAAGCTTGGACCGACCCTCCCTTTTTTTGTTTGAAATGGTTGGATCAGATTTTTCATTTTAATTTCTTTTAATAAAAAGGGATAGATTAGTTTTTTTTTTAATATATTTTTTATGTATATGATTAAAAAGTTACTAAATTATAAGATATATAATCAAGACAATCTCTGATATCCCATAAGCCTTTTAACTAAGTATAGACAAATTCTATCTTAGGTATATTATGGGAATAACAACGCCATTAAAACTTACTAGTTAAGTTAATTACAATCAATCGGGTTTAACTTGGTTGAATATAATAGAAAAGTTCCCAGAGATGTTGGCACTAGAATCTCAATTTCCCGGTATTCTAAAAAATAACGATAAAAAAAAAAAAAAGTAGCTTTGATTCTGAAGTACTAAAAAAGAATAATGATAATAATAAAAAAAAAAAGTTTAACATTCACACGAGATTAGATTAAGCCCCAAGGGCTTTTCCACTTTAGAAAGGAGAGTACTGGAAATGATTAGTAAAGTGTGCTTTTCCCGGATATTTTATCAAATTAAAGGGAAGTCAGTGCTGAAGCCAGTTAAAAGCTAGCATCCACAAGAGATTAGTTACCAAAAAGAACTTTACCACTGACGGAGTGGTATCAAACTCTTGTTGAAATTAGCAAAGCGTCTTTAATCTGACCAAGTTACAATTTCTTACCTATTGTAAACAAAGTACAGGAAAGCCAGTGCAGAAGAAAGTTAAACTTAAATAATCACTCGGCTCGGCCCACGATTCATAACATGTGCAATTGAACGCAATAGCCTTTCTGTCCACGTTTTTTTTTTTAACCTTTGTGTTTTTGACTATATCCGGCCAATCATCAATGTACACAACGACCGATTGAAAGAGACAGATAGACAGAGAGATTTGGTGAAAACTGTAGGCGGTTATGGCCTTTTGACAATTTGATTTGCGTAAGTTCGGACCTTTTTGGTGCAAGGGATCAGCACGCCACCGTCATCGTTTTTATAAAAGCTGCTCTTGGCCTCACCTTTGTTCTGTGCATCTTTAAGTCTCCTTTCTTTTTCCTATAAAAGCACTCTTCTAATTTTCTACAATTGGGAAGCAAACACATGGGGAGAGCTCCGTGCTGTGATAAGATGGGATTGAGGAAGGGTCCGTGGGCTCCTGAAGAAGATCAGATACTCATCAATCACATCCAATTATATGGCCATGGCAATTGGCGGGCACTTCCAAAGCAAGCTGGTAAACTTCATGTCACTTTGTAGCATTGATTGGCCCTTTCCAGCAACAATTTGGTGCTTACTGACAGATCAAGCTTCTGTTTTGTGATAGTTTAAATTTTGCAAGTAAATTGATTGGAATATATCGGAACAAGAAGCAGAGTTAGCATCGTTGGTTTTCAAGCTTATTATAAGGGGTTTTTTCCTTCCTTTTCTTTCCTCAGGTTTATCGAGGTGCGGGAAGAGCTGCCGGCTGCGATGGATAAACTACCTGAGGCCGGACATTAAGCGAGGAAATTTCACCGGAGAAGAGGAAGAGACTATAATCAAATTGCACGAAACGCTTGGGAATAGGTATGTATTTTGATATCCTATTTTTCAGTTTTTGAACAAACCGGATACATCACACAGTAAAGTAAGCATTTTCCATGAATCGACAGAAAAATGGCATTTGTAATACACGATTGTAGAATGATCTAAACAGAAGCCTCCACTAACAGTCTAAATGCAACATGCTACACCCCTCCTGCTCGACCAGTAACTACAAGGGACCGTGCTAGTCATGAGAGGTGTGGCTTGTCATTTCCATTGCATAAAGGACCTGCCCAATGCAGAGGTTTCTACACTGTAGCAGCATATGAAGGAGCGTGGTTAAAAAAAAAAACAGAGAGAGAAAAAAAACATGTAGGACTAAAAAGATTCTCGTCTAGGACCACGTTTTCAACACTAAAACGCATGTCTTTCAAGCTTTAAATTCAGAGCTTCATTACTAGATACCCTTTGGTTATCTACATATCACCATCACCATCACTATCATTCACGTGACTACAGAGAACATGATGTTATGGCTTTTTAAAAATCTGTAAATCAAGCATGATCAATACCACCACGGCTATCACATTATCTTACATGATTTCCCTTGTTTTTTTTTTTGGGTTTATTTCAGGTGGTCAGCAATTGCAGCAAGATTACCGGGACGAACGGATAATGAGATTAAAAACGTGTGGCACACTCATCTGAAGAAAAGAATCAAGCAAAACCATGCTGCCCCCGAAGTTAAAAGACACCGCATCGATGCCTCCAAGTTTAGTCAGGAATCTAAAACAGAACTCGAATCTCCAAAAATTTCAAATCCTAAAGGATCCGAGGGCTCAGAATGCAGACCAATTTCGCCACAACGATGTTCAAGTGACATTTCCTCCTCGATCACCGAGGATAGCAATGGCAATAACGTGTCCACGAAGGTCGAGCAATTGGATCATTTCCCGGAAATGGATGATAAATTTTGGACAGATTGGAATGATTTTCCGGCAGTTGGCACCGACACCCTAATACAATATCCATTATCTCCAATAATTAATTCTACAGAACTGCTCTATGGAAATAATTCAAATATGCATGATAGCATAGGCTTTTGGCATAGCCTACTCATAGAAGCAGGGGAATTACCAGGATTATTGTAAATCTGCTCAGTATGGTACTATACATAGTTGGATGTAGCTTCCTCCCCCCCCCCTCCCAAAACACACACACACACACACACACCACAATTTGGTTGCAGAGATGGCAATGGCTATGAATTATTGCTGTCTAATCAGATGAAGTTTTACCAGAGACGACGATGCTCAACTTGGCCAAATTGTCCAATTTGTCAATTTTAGCCCGTCAATATATGATGTGTTTTTTGTTTTCGAGTCGGAAAAAGTTGAATGAAAAAACAAAATCTGTACGATAACCATGACAGCACTCCTGCAATTGGACAAAGAAAATTAATACTCTTAACTTGAATAATACTCTTAAGCAACCCCCTTTCCAACCAGACTACCATCTTTGCGTGCCACTCCTTCAGTTTCACATTACTCTTCAAATTTATCAGCAAAGAGACTATCTCGCATGTGCCTCTTGTGAGTCACTTCCCAGTGTTCCACTCTTACAAGACAATACTAAGAATTATTGAATCGTGACTGAGAGGTTAATATATATATATATACTACATGCATACAGAAAAGTAATTTGATTGATAAATTGCAGTCTTAAATTTACTTTTACTTTACTTTTGCAGCCTGAAACAAATCTTATGGACTTTAAAGTCCTCCAATGTCAAAAAAAAAAATAAAAGATCATTCGTTTTTATCGATTTAAAGGAAAAAAAGAAGAAGTTTTTTCCGCAACATAATGATTTGAAATATGGGCCTCTGTTTTTGAGAAATTGGCTATGGGCCGTATTATGGGTTCGCGTAAACCAATGTGAGTGAGCCGAAGCCGAATCGCGTGGCGTAAAACTCCAAACGTCATCGTTTCCGCCACCAGACGACGCCTTTTGGCAAATTGTAATGTGCAAATCGTATTTAAAATTAAGCCTTAGCCCCCCGCTAATCGTAATTTGCAAATGTAACGGGGTTTCTAATTCTGAAATTAACCCTCTCCGGTTGGCTTCGAAACAACCGCGTTAGGTATGTGTTTGGTCTTGTTTTGTTTATCATTTTACCAAACCTAAATCTTGGATGTCTGGTCTTGGAATTTGCCGCTTCTTGGACGCTATTTTCCCTTTTAACAGATTTGAAGCTCAGATGTAATGGCTTTCTTTTTATCCTCTTTTATTTTTTGGTTTTTTTTTTTTTGTTTTTGTTTTTGTTTCTCTCCGTGTCTAGGACTAATTGTTAATTTTAAATATTTCCCATTACTCATTAATTTCAATGGACTCATTTTCAGGCATTAGTCCGGTCGAACCAGTCAAAACCCTCTGACTTGTCCGGTTCGAAGTGCAAAATTTAAGGTTTATTGACACTTATGCGAACAGACCACTTCACCTGTTCCTGCAAGCTGTAATCTGTTGTTTCGATTTGTCTACGCAGGGAAATGGAAGATTTAGTGTGGCTCTCAAATGCCACAATCCAATCCTTTCAAATTCCCTTAAAACCTAAACCCTTCTTGTTTTCCTCCACGTCTTCTTCTCTTCGGCGTTATGCTTGTCCCTCCTTCAAAACCAACCATTCGGTTTCTCCACCAAAGATAATAGAAGGGTCCATTAAAAGGTTAGAGTGTTTACGTCGTGCCGCTACGACTGCGGGCCAACCGAGGGATGCTGTTCTACCGGTAATGGAAGAGCCTGGCGGATCCGAGCTCAAGAGGAAAAAGATGGCTGTCTTTGTCTCGGGCGGAGGTTCAAATTTTAAGTCTATTCACGAGGCTTGCGTTCAGGGGTCAGTGCACGGAGATATTGTTGTCTTGGTCACTAATAAGCACGGTATTATTTTTGAGATATTCCATTTCTGTTATCTGCACAGCAATTCAAAACATTTCGATTGTGTATTTCCGACGTGTGCGTGCTTGTAATTCATAAAATCCTGCTGGGGTTTCTTGGATTTCGATCTTAGTTTTACTCCGAAGATGACAGATTAACAAGTTGGAGGTTAGTTTCTAATTTGTGTTTAAAAAAGAAAAATTTCTTCGACGAGAAAGTATTTGGGCTTCTTAATTGGTGCTCAAGTTAAGTTTTCCTGTTATGTTTAGATGCCAATTATTGTAGTTAATCCAATTCGCTTCGATGAGAAAGTCTTTCTGTTATAATCATGGCTTTACTTTCTTTATTTAAGTTAAATTCAAATGATACTTCCAATGTGGAGGGGAGGTTTCCTCATATGGTGACGCTATGATACTTAATTTTCTTTCTCTCCCTCGGTTTTTTCGGTTGTTGAAATCTGCCTGGAGCATTCATAAATGTTCTAATTCTCTAATACAGGCTGCGGAGGTGCAGAGTATGCAAGGAACAAGGGTATCCCAGTTCTTCTGTTCCCTCGGACAAAAAGTGAACCTGATGGACTATCCACAACTGACCTTGTATCCATTCTTCGGTTAGGCTCGGTTGCTTGCAAACTTGATACTGGCCCTTTTCCCCTAATCTTTATTTGGTTAAGAGGTCAATAGAGAAATTTGTCATCTTCAAGGTTATCTGGACTTGATTAGTTTTGATGACAGGGGGGCAGGTTACAATAACTAATGGATTTAAATGTACCTTCTTGTCCCTTTTTACCCAGTTTACTGACCTGGCTCACCTAATGCGTATTCATAAGAGGAGCCTTCACCACTTGCTGATATTAGTCTGCAAAGTTATGGGGATTGTCTATGGCATTGATTCTTGTGTCTAAGGTTCTTGTCGTACTTTGAAACTACCAATAGCAAAACCATGGAGCTGCTGGAATCATCTATGAAATTCAAATTATGGAACAACATAGCATGACTTCTTCTTGTTTTTTTTTTCCCAGATGGAAATATTGACTGGTCCTAACTTTGACTCAGAAGTGCAAATTTGCTGCATCCCACATTTCTGTAACTTATTTATAGTCCTGAGTATTATACCAAATGAAAATATTTAAACAACATACTGTTGTGGCTTTCATAACCCAAGAAAGGCCATATGCATAGATTGACCATGACAATTTTCTCTGTTTTTTTGGCGTGAATGACATGCCGTAGCTTTATGAATATGTATCACAGAATGGAGAAGACACAGAGACATGTTATATTCACATGTACTTGCAGGATACCTATTATTTACTTTTAATGCATTGTCTTAATCAGGACATTTGGGATTGACTTTATCCTTCTTGCTGGATATCTAAAACTCATACCAACTGAGTTGATTCGAGCTTATCCTCGATCTATATTGAATATCCATCCAGCACTGCTTCCAGCTTTTGGAGGCAAAGGCTATTACGGAATGAATGTGCATAAAGCAGTCATTGCTTCTGGAGCAAGGTACTTGGCAACATATAATGATATGCCTATGACCAAGTTTTTCGTTGTTCAAATTTTCTGATTTTGGGGAGAAAATTCCTTATTCCCTATTTTCAGTTCAATTTTTCCTTTTGTTTTCTGTTACATATGAATAGAAAAAGTTCTCGTACCAGTTTATGTTTGTTTTTTACCTTCCATCTAATTTCATGTCTAATTAGATACTCAGGGCCCACAATTCATTTTGTTGATGAGCATTATGATGAGGGCTGCATCCTTGCTCAAAGGGTTGTCCCGGTGCTTGCAAATGACACTGTGGAGGAGTTAGCTGCCAGGGTTCTCCAAGAGGTGATAAGATTTTGTCTAACTTCGTTTGTTTTCTCTGAACTATCCTATTTTCTATCTCTGGTTGCATGAAACTGATTAGCATATTTTTAGTACCAAGCTTTTCAACAGACATCTTGTTTTAGCTATAATTTAGTTTTGCGCTGTTTTTTTTCTTTTCTGATTTGTAGGAGCATAAGTTATATGTGAAGGTGACCATTGCATTATGTGAAGAGCGAATAATTTGGAGGGATGATGGTGTCCCTCTCATCAGGAGCAGGGAAAATCCTAGTGAATATAGCTAGCACAATAAATTTCGTCAAGGTCTCAAGTCTGGTCTTTCGATTTTATCTGCATGATCTTCTTTTACCATTTCTTGAAAGCTTCTTGGAGAACATTCGCTTTCACAACAATCAAGTTGCCTAACAGTAGGGGGCGCATTACCTTCTCAGGTCATATCTCCAGTTTGACTTTTTTGTGTTCTTTCCGGAATTACGGAAATACTTACAAGCCAGGGTCATGCCTAAATATCCTTCAGAATCACTTCCTGATTTATACCGAAGATGATAGTATCTCTGGAAGCATTTGCAAGGTGTTTCTTTAGATTCTATTTTAAGGCCTTGCGGTCGAGCTCCGTCTATATGGTGCTGAAATTGAATAGTTTTCGTTCTTAAACAATAATGCTAGTCCCTTGTAGGCTCTTGTCTCATGGGGACAGGCCATTTGTACTAGTTTTCTTTAGGCACAAGGCCAAATATCTTTGTATGTACATTACCTTATAATCTTTCCAGGACAATGTTTTCAGCAACTAAAGAAAGCAAAATCTAAGCAGAGGTCCATATTAGCAGTGAAACCTTTGGGCTATTTTCTCCTGGAGTTCCGTCTCTACCCGGAGTCTGCAAATGAACTGCTTGACTCTCTCGTCTATTTGTTGCATCGAGGGATGCAAATCCCGATGATCCCCACACGTCATCTGCACTGCATGCTCTTTCAATCGACCAATCGGTTAGTCATTATTGTCATTAGCATGTAAGAGGAGCTGAATCCCGTTTGTTGGGGCTCGTCCAGTCTCTTCAGTAGTGTTTTGCCCTGGTATAACCGTGTGCCGATGTTGCCTTGTGCCAACAGACAAACATATCAATTTGCCCTGCTGTTTGCCTTGTGACGGCACACGGCATATCCTAATTTAGGCTTGCGAACGTAAAAATGGGGTATTCTCTCTGCCCCCGGCATATGTAAACCAGGTTCTATGCTTAGGACTTGTCCATCGAGAGTCGAAGAAAAGGCTAGAGCAAGAGCTATGACGGCAACGACCAAAGTTGAGAGTCACTGTGATTGATGATCTATCAATATTTAAGACTATGAATAGTGATTGTACCCCATGACAATAATAAAGAAAAGTACGAGTTTTTATAATTTAGAAATTTTAAGTAATAAAAAACGAAATTTTAGAATTCATTAAAAGGTTGGTTTATAATTAAGTTCTATACAACAAATTTGGGTGATGGCATTGTGATTAAAAAAATCAGTAAATAATCTTAATTTTTTTTAAATCATATCTATTTTTGTATTCTTTTCCTAATTAATAAGTTCAGAAGAGAATTAACGTAATTTTTCATTTTGTTTGTGATATTGCTACCGATTAAAAAGAAAAGAATTTTGCTACTAAATAGTTTAGTAATAAAATCATATGAATTTTTAATTTTATATTTAAATTTAAACTTGTAATCTTTAAAAAATTTAAAAATTATTAAAGGGTTTTGTAAGGGACCACGTCACTACATTCATGGCACCACGCGGTGCACCATAACATCGGGATTCAAAATTGGTTGGCATAGACATAGGCATAGACAGCGGCCAAGTACAAACCAGTTGCAATATCTATCATAATGGATCAAGGCCATGGACCCAAAGAGAATTACATTGGAGCAAGACCGTACCACTGTGAAAAAACGCAGTCAATGGCATGTGCTCCTTTTACCCTTAACAGACCTTGAAGATCCCGAGCAGAAAACCTTAAATGAATACTGTTTGCTTTGGTTTGGTTTCTCGGTTTCTGTAAGAGACAGGGAAGCCAAGCCAAGTTGGGGTTGAAAGTATTGCTTTTGAGTCACAACACCTTTTCTGCCATCACGTACTAGATGCCCTCTACCAGCTCAAAGTGAGAGCGCTGCAAGGTGGTGTTTCCTCGTTAACATCACTACATGGCTTCATGCAGAACAAACCAGCTCTCAATGCCACACAACCCAACTACCTTTTCCCTAGAATCCGAACCCTCCGCACCATATATTGGGCACTTCAGGGCCTAAACCGTGCCGTCCCTCGACCACAACATGGCTTCTCAACTATTGCTAGCATTTGTTATCTCTTCGCTTCCTTATGCCGTCGTGGCAAGACGGTACTGGGAGAGCCAGTAGAGCCAAGCACAGCAAGGCCAGGCTCCAGAGGATTTCCCCCAGCCGGCCTCTCCAGAGGATTGATTCGGGGGGCGGTGTGACAGAGCTTTGGAACCAGAAGGAAGATCAATTCCAGTGTTCTGCAGTTGCCCCCACGAGGGATGTTTTACAGCCTAATTCCCTGTCTTTGCTCAGGTTCTTCCCTGCTCCAAAATTGGTGTAAAGGTTCGCCCAAGTTCTTCCCCCTTTTTTTTTTTCTTTGGGTTCCAGAATTCGAACTTTGTTTGCTGAAATTAAGAGTCACTCCGTTTAATTACGGCTTCAACTTATAGTAATAATATTCTTACTTTCTATCCTATGTAATTATATAAGCTTAGATTGTTCTGGTTCATTCTCTTGGACAAATAGCTAACATGAGAAGTGGCAACTAATGGTACACAGGCAGAGGACTACTAGGAACAACCTATCTTGGGTGTCCAGAGAC
Source organism: Bruguiera gymnorhiza (assembly GCA_020883675.1). Classification (NCBI taxonomy): domain Eukaryota; kingdom Viridiplantae; phylum Streptophyta; class Magnoliopsida; order Malpighiales; family Rhizophoraceae; genus Bruguiera; species Bruguiera gymnorhiza. Next base: position 1,277,725 of record JAIRCJ010001053.1, read on the forward strand.
ATACCACTCGGAGCTACCATTCTCAAGCGGCCAAAACCAAAGAAGAGGAGACCAGCACCAGAAGGTGCAGAGAGTCCGCCAAGGAGATATTATTGCCATTCCAGCCGGTGTAGCCCATTGGTGTTACAATGATGGTAATGAGGAGTTTGTTGCCGTCTCTGTCATGCACCAAGCTGACCAGTTTGACCAAAACTTCCGGGTACAACATTCCTCTATTTCCATATGTTTTCTTTCACAAAGGAATTACTTTCTCTCGTGAACTGACAGTCGAAAATGTTATTTTTTAATGTGACAGACCAAAGCGTCGTCCACGCTCTCTGCGGAGAGCTGCACGTGCAGATCGTGGATGACAATGGAAACAACATCATAATGAATGAGAGGGTCAAGCAAGGTGACATGGTTGTGCTCCCACAATTCTACGCCACCATAGTAAGGGCAGGAAAACAAGGATTCAAGACATGCAGCCGGCCAATGAAGAGCCCCATGGCTGGTGTCACCTCAGTGATGAGGGCCGTTGCAATTGATGTCCTCAGCACTATTTGGACATCCTTCTGGCAGAGTTAGAAAAGGATCTTTCTTGTTCATCATTCCAAGCTTGCGCTAGGAGTACTTAAAGGCCACAGATCGAGTGCAAAATGTGTGAATAAAGCCTTTTGCTGTCATGAATAAAAAATTTGGCATCTTTTTTATTTAACCTCTGCCGGGAGTCCTATAGTCTTCTTTTAAGATTCGACAGTCTAATTTGCTATGGTATACAAAGCACTTTTAACAGAATTCGATACCCTGCATCAATCAAAATGCTTCGGATATGACCTAAAGCGGATACCATCTAAAATTTTGAGATATCAGAGGATCCAAGAATCGGGACTTAGCAATCACCTTAATGGATGAATGGAGTCATGAAGAAATTATCATCAGTTTTCCTGGTCTTTATGTTGAATAGAAGGCCATTGGAGAAGTGCAATTATTGGATTAAATTCCAGATGCCAGGAATTAATCTTAACACAAATCAATGTAAAGAGCTAGTTTTTGCCAATAAAAAACAATCAGGACTCCTATTAACACCACAGGATCGACTACAACTCTGAACCCAAATACCAATTCAAGAGAACATAAATTAACCACATCGAGAATTAATAATTTTGTTCTTTCAAAAAAAAGGCGGCAATTTCCGATGAAATAAATTAACCACATCGAGAATTTATACAGTATCTAGTTTTTATTTGGTAATCCTATAAAAATAAGCATCAACCACAGCTTTCCCTGGCAGTGGCAAAAACCAGAGAAGTTACGACCTTAAAGCTAATATAAGGTTATAAAGCAAACGCAAGTACATCATCCATCTCTAGCTCGAGAATTATTAAAGGTTAGATAAGGGCCTGGACTCCAAGTTGCTGCATTTCCCTAAGCTTCCATATGGGATATATAGCGCCTTCTCCAAGCTCTTCTGGGTCCACTTGTTGCATGGCCCATGCATAGTATACAGTGTGGATAGTATCCTATAGCGATGATAGAAGTGTGAAATGTTCTCAGAACATATTCCTTAGACACAGTGGCTAAAGATGAATAATAAATTAAGCATGCTAAGCTGATTCTCTTCCTCAATCCAGCTGAAAGACCAAAACCATAGGATACTAATGAGATGTAATGAGCAACCCTATGCTGCAAATACCGGTTCCTAAGGTTGTTGGACTTATTCAAAGTTCACATCGATACAACATGAAAACCAATTGAAATGATTATAACAATTTAACTGCCTGATTATGCATGCTTGAAGATCTACAGAAGACTAGAAGATGGAGTACGAAACATGCAAGCAGGAATGGCCATACATGTTAAATTATTCAGGTGATTTGTCAAATACCATTTGCACAATATTCACTTTACCTTGCCTCCTTCTGTAATGGCACCATTGTGATCGCGAACACAATGGACTTGCTGCGTTTGAAACTGCAATTATTCCAAAAAGAGCCTCTGGTTACTACAAATCTTTTTGTGCTTGTAAATGAAATTACCAAAATGTATCCATACTGCCACAATAATTATCGGGGAGGTCCCCATCATTTTGGTCTCTCTGACTTCCACTTCAGATATATGTAGAATCTGCACCAAAGAAACACTTATCTTCATAAAAACTCAGCTTCTATGTAGAGACTAGATCCTACATGCATGGAAAACCAATAGAAAATAGCACAAATGTGCATGCCGGCATCTATTGTTGTCAATCAATCTAGATAAAGGTGAAATGCTACTAATGTCCCGAATACATGAAACAAATGCATTCCACAAAAAGCCTCACGATTTTTTTAATGTTATATCCAAAACCACAAAAATTTGGAGTGAAAATAGTCTACTGGTTATAGAAGGTGCACAGAGAACTGCATGCCTGTCACCATACCCTAACAATTTTGAACTTTGTCTATTCATGTCTTATCATTCATAAGGTTAAGGCAAACATGGTCAAGGTGATAAAATTAGTAATATGTCCAGCAACTTATTTTACTGTAAATTGTGATTAGATTAAGCATTACCTGATGATAATGAGAGTTACATTCAACAATGCAAAGAATAGACCAATGATGGCCATGATGATAACAATAGTACAGTCCATTAAAACAAGAGATATGGACAAGAGTTAACTGTAACACTTGGAGAAATATCTCACAGTGTGGCATAAATACTCAAATACTAATCCAGAATATGACAAAGTGAATTCTCTCACCTTGTTATCAAAAAAAATACCATGGCTCTGAAAAGCCTTGTGCTCTGCTTCGCACCGAGTAGTCACTTCAGGGCTGCAGTATTTCTTCAGTGTTTCTATGTCTCCCTTTACATGTAACAGCAATGACAACTCATAAGAGAGAAATTTCTAAAAACGCAAGTTTTGGCACACAATTCATTGTTGCTACATTTAGCAAATACAAATACAAAAAAAAAAAAACAAAAAAAAGAAAAACAATCACAAGAGAGTTCAAGCACGAGTTCAAGCACTCACTTTCATGTAAGCATTAAGGACAGGCCTAATGGCCTCTTGAACTTCTACCACAAAATCCGGCAAAGAAAATGATCTAGTACAGAGGCCCAACGTGAGCATGAGAGAGGGGGGGGGATTTAATAGGCTATTGAGAAGGTAAAAAATCAAACAGAAACAAAGCTCATATAAACATACGGATCGCGCCGACGTATTTCCTTGATTGATGCTGCAGCATCTGTTTCTTGAAATATAGTATCACTTACACTGCCAAGAGAGAAAAACGGTATGCAGATTAGCATAAAGAGCACTTGCTTAAATGTGAAAAGACAAGAGAGAAGAAAAGTGAGGCATACTCTTGAATTTTGTGAACAATGGGACTATCACTGGTCTCCCATCTTTCACGCATGTCCTCAGCAATCTGTCCATTCAAGAACAATGGATGTTAGAATGCAAACAGAAGGAACCAAAATGAAACTAAAATTCAACAAGAGTGGAAAAAAGATAACTCCCTTTTGGGGTATATGCATTTAGGGGAGAAAGGGGATGAGGGCATGGAGGCATCATACCTCCTGACTCTTCGTCACTACTGGTTCACTAATGCCAGCAGCACGCTTGAATAAAGGATGGCCTCGCATCTGGAGAACCAAAATTAAATTCATGTCAGTGTGAAACACATAAAATATTCTTTCCTGCTCCTAAATGCAGTTTTAGCATCATGCATACCTTTTCTCTGAATGCCTCCCAATTTTTACTCCATCGAGATTGCTTTGAGGGTAGAACAACAATGTCAGTTTTGGAACTTATTTCACCTTTGAAGGAGGGAGCAGTATATTCCAAGTGCTTTCTTGTAGTAGGTTTACCATATAACTCATCCTTGACAACATCATATCCTTTCTTCACAAAGTCAGTGACTTTTGCTTCCTTAAATTTCTGAAAGGCTGAAGCAACCTTAGAAGAAGGAATGCTTGACTTAAATTTACCAAACAATGTCTCTGCAGTATCACCAGAATCATTCTGCTTGTTTGCCTCTTTGGCAGCCTTTTTACCATCTTTCATACTGGTATCATTTTCAGCTGAACTCCCAGTGGACTCTGAAGACCCTTCTTTTCCCGTCCTCAAGGTTTCTTTGACCTAAACCATACAAATTAGTCATTCAACAGAGAAAGTATAAATAACAGCAGTCACAAGTGGGGCTGCCAATCTAAACAAAAAGCATGCCTCTTCTGTGGCAGATGAAATCTTCTCTTTAACATTGGCTGAAACCTACAAGGGGAAAAAAAATGAAATAGGCCTGGGTATCAGAGGCAAAAAATTCACTACAGCATGAGCTGCAGCCATCCTAGAATGCAAAAGAATGTAGAGAGGCTGAAAGCTAACAAAAAGCAATTGTACAAAGATAGCAACCTTGCTAATGGCATATGAATAAAAGCATCATACACACAGGCACAGTTTTATGTCCAACAAATATTCATTCAGTAATTTATGTTGTAAAATATCATATAAAAATAAGTATACTCTAGATAAGTTGCTGAAAAAAATAACAAATTTAGCAGTAGAACAAGCATCCAATGTGTCGGGCATTGCTCCAACAACAAAAAGACTACATAAACTACTAGAGCATTGGAAGATTTATATTCAGCTTGCACACCTTTTTGGCAGTAGCTTCAGCCTCTGTCCAAACGCCATCCACATGCTTGTACAGCTGCTCAGTTGTCTGTTTTGTTCTGCATTCGCCATTTCACCATCTCAGGCCCTCCCTTGACATACAACCGTATGTCTCAGCCTATCAACTAATAAAGTAAATTTTCACAAGTCATGGATTTAATATGCCACAAAAGTACCTAGCTTTCAGCTCCTCTTTCACCCCTTTGAGCTCTTTTGCTTTCTCCTTCAGCTCCTTAACTGACTGTTGAAAATTTTCATTTCTGTGAACAATAGAGGGGCAAAAGCCCCAGCAAATTACTTGCATATGTAGGGGAGTAGAAAACCAAGAAGGGAAAGCAGACAACAAATCCCCAGAGAATATATGAGAGGAAAAAAAAAATTACAAATGCAGATGCCAGAACCATCTAAATAATAAAAGAAACAAAAAATTTGAATTATTTAACCCACTGGTACTGTGGCTGTTTGTATACCAAGCTAAACATGAATTTGATCAGCATTCTATTTCAAATCAAAATCCAAATTTTCTCAAACAGACAAGCAAAAAATAACCTCATAATCACACCCACAGCACCATATCCAAAGCAGGCAAAAAAAGAAGCACAAGATGTCAACAGCAGAGCATACGACCAACTGCTCGGCTCTACGGAAAAAAGAAACACACAATGGCTAAAAAAGAGGGCAAGCCTGCAATCTAGCCCCAACAGAAATGGAACTTATGCTTGAACCAGTGAAGTTAACAAATAAACAAAGACAACTTTTGAGCAAGTAAAAAGACGTGACAATCTAAAAGAAATACATGCAAAGCTCTCAACTTTGATAACAGAACATCACATATGTAGTAACCAAACGACTAGACAAGAGAGTTTGAAATGAAGATATAGAGAGATAGAAAGAGGAACCAAAATACTTGTGGGCTTCTCCTTTAACTTGCTTGGAGAACTCGTTAAACACACTAAATCGACGATAACCTGAATACCCGTTTGCAGAGAGCACCCGTAATCTCGTTCTCGGACCCTAAAACACAAAATAAAACACAACCCAAGAAGGGTTGCTTTCAATTTTGTCCAAAGAACACGGGATGCAACAAAAAGGACAGAAAGAATAGAGAAGCAAGAAAACCTGTTGAGTGGTGAGGTGAAGAAAAAGGGGGTGCTTTGATAGAAACAAGTCTCGAACCACCTTCCGACTCGCCATTACAAGGATCAGACTTTACAAGAAAATTAAAGCTTTCAACCTTAGTTGCTGAATTAATAATAAAACGGGAAGGATTTTCCTTTCCAAAAAATTAGAAATAAAATAAAAAACAAAAAACAAAAACAAAAGAAAGGAGGAGATTGTGTTGGGCTTCTTGCCCTAACGTAGGTGTCCGCTAAATAGAGAGAGAGAGAGAGAGAGAGAGAGAGAGAGAGAGAGAGGCAGAGAGAAGGGCGGCTGTTTGGGTAGCGGGATGAGTTAGCACTTGTCTTCCCCGCATAAAGATTTACAATCCGATCATTCATCGCGAAACTTTTCTCCGTGGCCAAACGACGTCGTAGCGCAGTATACGGTGAAAATGACGCATGCGAGTTTAAAATATTATATGGACACACGCAGATTGGTTTAGCATATGTAAATTGTTTTTATTATTACCGTTACAGTTCTAAATTTATCAAATGAAGATAGATCGTCAATGTCAGAATTAGAAGAAATAAATAGAAAAAAAAAAAAACCCTTTTATCGAACCTATATGCAATGGCTATTTTACATAATGTCAAATATTGTATCATGTATGCCCACCAATGCGCTTCTAGGGCACGCTGCTTTATACCCCACTTTGTGCAAATTTGCGTATAATGATTTGACTAATCTGATTGTCAATTTTCTTGTGTGTCTTAAGAAAGGCAAAGGAATGAGTTCGCATTCATTGGATTCATGAAAGCAGTATACAAATGACAGCAAAGGATGGTACTAATAGGCGTTTTCTAGTTGGATGGTAGCATTTTAAGCGGCCACACCTTGCGTTGACAAGAAGAAACTCAATTACAACTTTACACAACACAAAACCGCTGCGTAATCAGAAAACATGGCTCCTATGCTTTTAGACAACTTTATTTCACATGGGCTTCAGTGTTAGAAGTTTTCTCTCTCTCTCTCTCTCTCTCTCTCTCTCTGTCTTTTTTTATTAAGAAATCCGAACAAGAATTATACACACGGTAAGAGTAATTTTTTATATTTTCATAAATTTTATATTTTTTTTCTCTAAATTAAAACTCGAAAACCTTAAAATGAAAATTTTAAGTGTTTAATCACCGAGACTTTCATGATAAACCCGTCCAACTCATAAGGTCTACATAGAAGTAACAAAAACACCGAATCTCCTGCAATTCTGTAATAATTAATAATACATTACCATTGGGCCCAACGGCCCACTAATTACAGGCCTCATTAGCCATAGAGAACTGTTGGGCTTGGTGCCTTGCAGCCTGCTCGGAGACCAATGCTTGTATCAGCAGTGTCTTGACCTCCCAAGCCGAATACGGATAGCCCCTTCTGGCATAAGAGTTGAGCAGGGCTGCACTCGCCTGCTTCAGCAACGCAGCGAACGCGTTCTCGTCGTCGTTCCTCGCCGTCGATTCCAGCAAAGTCAGTTCAGATCTGTAACGGTCAAAGGCCAGCGAACCAAACACCTTCCACACCGTTGATGTCTGCGGCACCATTTTTGGCCATGCCTCTCTCCTGCTGCTCCAGAACCTGCGGTCACATTACAAACTCACAAAATAACAAGCGTCATCTTCCCCCACCCAGCAATTCCAAAATCGTCTCATCCCATTGTCTTTTTGGGGTCTGAACAATTTATAAATATAATATTTTAATTTTATTACCGAGAGGTTTTGTGTGAATTTCATTTTACGACTCAGGAGTAAATAGAAAGAAGGAATGGGAGAGAGGTAGATAATTTACTGGGGAGTGCATCTTCCTCTGGTTCTCGTGTAGAGAAATCCGGGCCGTGCTGCTTGTGTTTTCGGGACTGAAAAGCAAGCAATGAGAACCGCAACACATAGAACAATGGGCAGGCGATTCGGGGGAGGAGAGCTGGGGATCTGCATATCTTTGCTGAGGTCTTGATCTGCCGCTACAATTTCAAAATCCGTCTAAGCAGCTTCCATTTTCAAATCTATTCTATTCTCCAGCCGCGTCGAACGGGGATCTGAGTTCGACGGCGAGATGCTCGGCTTTGTTTCTTGCTCGACGTTTGCTCAGATTCGGCTCTACTTTCAAATTATATTAAAACCGGCCGGTGTCCGTTTCTCGACCACCAATGATGTTTTGTTTTCATTTTCATTTTCTTTTTGTTTTTTCTTTTTTGGGTTATGACTACTTGGACGATATTGCCCTCCACATTCCGACCGTTGCAGGTATTTTGGGACACATAGATGGCCTCGCGATTCGGAAAGAAAATTGAAAAAGAGAATCGTCGCGCACCTCACAGCAAGGGTAAATTGGTAAATGAACGGTTTCCACTAAAAAATTAAAGGAAGAAAAAAAAATTGTAAAGGAGTGGCGGCGAGGCATGCAATGCCGAATCACGAGATGCACGTGAGGTCCGCATCCCCCCTTTCACGAGCTCGAAGAAAAATTGCCGGTTAAATGGGCTGCCGAAGTAAATTTGAGAAACCTTGAGGCCAATTAGAATTTTAAGTCATATATATATATATATATGACTATTGCTGTTCAAAGTATGCATCAACAACAGCAGTTTGACCAAACACTTTATCACGTGACTGTTTGAAATTGAACGGCAATAGGAGGTCTGAAACGCTAAGGGCAAACACTCTCTTTGTATGCCTTGGGTCGAGAACACCCTTGCAAGCGCTGAGCCGGAGATCGCGGAGAACGGGGAGATTGTGGCTGTTGGCGCTGCTGACGTGGCCGGCTCCAGGGTTGTAAATGTCTGCCCGGGTGGGGGTCACCGATGCACAAAGTCTCCTCAAGGCCGTTCGGGCGTCGCCCTCGCGCTCTTGCTCAATTCTCTCTTTTGTTATATCCTAGTGGGTGGCCTGACCATTTGGAGCCCACCTTCTTTTAACCTTAACGATGTTGCCTGTGTAGTCGTTTGAGCCTCCTGTTCGTTCACGTTGAAGGCCTCGGCGATCAGCCTTGAGTCCGTTCCGCAGAAAACGTTGCGGTAGGAGCCCTGTTTTCCTTGTATCCGGCCACGCTGGCTTTTGCGTTGCCTTTTCTGGCTTTCCTGGAACTCGTCCTCCGGGTTACCAGCCAGGTAGAAATGCTGTGTATTTCATGTCACGGCCATGGAATTAAAGTCCCGAAATAGTTTATTATTTTCAAATTGTCAAATAATCAATACGCACTCTGGGGTTGTTGTCGAGCTGGTTTCGAGGAGAGAAACGGCATTGACAGGCTGATTGCTGCCGTTGTAGTACTTACCAGTGGGCTACTCGGGCGGGCAAGGCAATGACATCACCTTCACGGAAGCGTTGGATCTTCTGGTGCTGGTCTTGGAGCCTGTGGCCTCCTTGTGATTGTTAAGACTTCTGGAATGTCTCGGTGATGGGAGAAAGGAGGAGGCGCAGCGGAGTATAAATAGCCCCAAAAAAAACTTCTCCCGCTTGCTTGAACCAGTGAGAAGATAATTGAATAATAAAAATGGCAATGCAGATAAACCACACAAGATAACACACTAATTTTTTACGTGGAAAACCCCTTCAAATCAAAGGAGGGGAAAAACCACGGACACTCTGAATCAGAGGTCAGCTCCACTATAATCAAGAGAGTACAATAGAGGTACACAAACTCAATTATATCAAACAAATTGAATACAATTCAATTTGGATTAAACAAGAGACTTGTGAGTCAAGCAAGACAACCAACCACGTTCTGTCAACTACAACTCAACAAGTAGACCTCAAGGCAGTAATCCAACCGTTCAAGATGAACCTCCAGATGTCCCCTACCAGCTGTCCAAAATTCAGCTCAATCGGACCACAGATCAATAATCATCAATACGGTTTACCAATTCTGCCACAGATGAGAGAACAGACAGTTTCCAGAATTGAGAGGTTTCGGTTCAAATGGAAAATCTGATCTTTCAGTTCACAAAAAAACAATCCAACCGTTCACAAATAAGATCTATGTGTCTTCAAACTACTGACCAAAAATCAGCTAAATCGGACCACAACAATCTTTCAATTATACGGTTGATCAAAACTGTCACAGATGAGAGAACAGAGAGTTACCAGAAACGAGAGACTTCGATTCTAATAGAAAACCTGACCTTTCAGTTTACAGAAATTAGATCCAACCGTTCACAATTAAGATCTATGTGTCCTTCAACTACTGACCAAAAATCAGCTAGATCGGACCACAAAAAGTCGTTCAATTATACGATTGATCAAAACTGCACACAGAAACTTGCCCAGAAAATAGACCTACGAAGGCTGAAGAGAAGTAGGACTTACAGTACTCGAAATCCAATCTCCACCGTTCAGAAACAAAAACTAAACGTCCTCTATCAACCAGCAAAATTTGAAGTCGATCGGACAAATAAATCTCTTCCAAACGTAAGATCAAAGTCACTGTTTTTCTTCTTCTTTTCCTTTCTTTTTCTTCTCTCTCGGCGACGCTCTCCCTTCTCTCTTCTTTTCTTTTTTTTTTTTGTTTTCTCTCTCTTTATGTTTTTGCCGAACCACCGCACTCTCCCACTTTGTTTTCTTTTTATTATTATTTTTTTTTTCTCTCTCACTCACTCACACGTGGTAGTCAACTAATCCACATAGGAAGGGAACCCAACAATTCTCCCCCTCCCAACTATGTGGAAGTATTGGTCATCCCAGCCAATGTACAGCACAACTCAAATTTCCATCTTTATAATGCCTTTGTCATCATATCAGCAACATTATTATCTGTATAAATCTTTTCAAGCGCTAACTGTTTAGAATTAAAGACATCTCGTATCCAATGATACCGTACGTCAATATGTTTTGACCTAGCATAAAAAGTTGGATTCTTACCAAGATGGATGACACTCTGGCTATCACAGTACAACACATAATTTGATTGTTGAAAACCAAGTTCCTTCATAAATCTTTTCATCCAAAGCAACTCTTTAGACGCTTCAGTTATTGCAATAAACTCTGCCTCTGTAGTGGACAGTGCAACACACTTCTGCAATCGAGATTGCCAACTCACTGCTCTCCCTGCAATAGTAATCACATAACCTGAAGTAGACTTTCTGGAGTCAATGTTACCTGCCATATCTGAATCTGTGAATCTAGTAAGGATAGGCTTATCACTCCCAAAACAAAGTCTCAAATCAGTGGAGCCTCGTAAATATCTCATTATCCACTTCACTGCATCCCAATGCTTTTTACCAGGATTTGAAAGGAACCGACTAACTGTGCCAACTGCATGAGCTATATCAGGCCTCGTGCACACCATTGCATACATCAAACTACCCACGGCTGATGCAAATGGAACTCTTTGCATCTCTTCCTTCTCTTTCTCTGTAGAAGGACATTGGTTAATGGATAATTTAAAGTGTGTAGCAAGAGGAGTACCTACCACTTTAGCTTTATCCATGTTAAACCTCTGAAGCACCTTTTCAATGTACTGCTTCTGGGACAGGTACAACCTGTTCTTTTTCCTATCCCAAGTGATTGACATGCCGAGGATCTTCTTTGCTGGTCCCAAGTCCTTCATGGCAAAGGACTTGCTCAACTCTTTCTTCAACTTGTTAATTCTAACAGAATTATGACCAACAATAAGCATATCATCTACATAAAGTAGTAAGATGATAAAATCATCATCAGTAAATCTCTGAACAAAAACACAATGATCAGAAGTAGTCTTTTTATAGCCTTGCTCCCCCATAACAGACTCAAACTTCTTATACCATTGTCTCGGAGCTTGTTTCAAACCATACAAGCTCTTCTTCAACCTGCACACATGATCCTCTTTTCCTTCCACCTCAAAACCCTCTGGTTGTTCCATATAAATTTCTTCTTCCAAGTCACCATGGAGAAAGGCCGTTTTCACATCCATTTGCTCAATCTCTAAGTCATGGCTAGCAGCCAAACTCAACACAACTCGAATGGAAGACATTTTCACCACCGGTGAAAAGATCTCTTCAAAGTCGATGCCTTGTTTCTGACTGAATCCTTTAACAACCAATCTGGCTTTATATCGTGGACGTGAAGTATTTTCTTTTTCCTTTATTTTGTAAATCCACCGATTCTTCAAAGCCCTCTTACCTTTAGGTAACTCTACTAACTCATAAGTAGAGTTATCATATAAGGATTTCATCTCATCTGTCATAGCATCGATCCAGTGCTGCCTGTGCTCACTTTCAACTGCTTCTGTATAGCACTCAGGTTCTCCCCCGTCAGTTAACATCACAAACTCATCAGGAGAGTACCGAGTAGAAGGCACTGGAATTCTGTTGGACCTTCGTGGCTGAAATGGAGGTGAAGGTATGTGCGAATGATCTTTTATTGGAGTATCAATATCACCTGCACCCTCCATATTCTGATCTTGTTGAACATTTTCATCACGTTCTTGAATATCACCATGAACATCAACTGGATCATTCAGAGGTGTCTGGGGAGATGGAACAATATCAGCAGGACTATCATTAACCTGAGGAGTTGACTTCTCAATGTGTTCAATGTTTTGATCCTCAACGAACACAACATCTCTACTCCTTACAAGCTTTTTCTCAACCGGATCATATAAACGGTACCCGAAGTCATCTTCACCATAACCAAGAAAGATACACTGCCGAGTCTTCACATCCAACTTCCCTCTTTCATCTTTAGGGACATGAACAAAAGCCTTACAGCCAAAGACTCGTAAATGGTCATAAAAGACTTCCTTACCAAACCACACTTTGTCCGGAACATCACCTTGTAGCGGAGCACTAGGAGACAGATTAATTACATGTGTGACTGTATTCAAAGCTTCACCCCAAAAGGATCTAGGTAATTTTGCATCTGAGAGGAGACATCTAACCCTCTCAATCAACGTTCTATTCATCCTTTCTGCTAAACCATTTAACTGTGGTGTCTTGGGAGGTGTCCTCTGGTGTCTGATCCCATACTTTCTACAGTATTCATCAAATGGACCACTATACTCACCACCATTATCAGTGCGGACACATTTTAGCTTCTTACCAGTCTGTCTCTCAACAAAGGCATGAAATTGTTGAAATACATCAAAGACTTGATCTTTAGTCTTTAACGCATAAACCCAAAGCTTCCTAGAGTGATCATCAATAAAAGTCACAAAATAAAGAGCACCACCAAGTGAGCGTATCTTCAAAGGACCACATACATCAGAATGCACCAATTCAAGCAACTCTGATTTCCTTGAAGGTGAGTGACTCTTAAATGTAACTCTGTTTTGTTTCCCAGCAAGACAGTGAGGACACTTCTTTAAAACTGCACTCTTTATATCTGGAAGCTGGTTCTTTCTTACCAAACAATCCATCCCCTTTTCACTCATATGACTGAGCCGCTTATGCCATAATTCAATGGAATTATCATTTTCTGCTGCATTCACAACATCTTTGAAGATAACAGCTTGCATGAAATATAAACTAGAGCATTTCTTACCTCGTGCCACAATTAAGGAGCCTCTGGTAAGCTTCCATTGACCATCACTAAAGGTACTGCAAAAACCTTCATCATCCAGTTTTCCTGTTGAAATCAAATTCAAATGGATGTCAGGGACATGTCTAACATCCCTCAATGTCAACTGTGCTCCATTGCCGGTCTTTAAGCAAACATCACCAATGCCAATGACCTTTGCTAAGCCGTTGTTACCCATCTTCAAAACTCCAAAATCACCAGGAGTATATGTTGTGAAGAACTCCATTCTTGAAGTAACATGAAGAGAAGCACCACTATCTATGACCCAATTAGTCTCATGAGATGCCAAATTAATTACATCCTCATCACAAACAATAATGAGGTCACCAGAACCAGAAGTGAATGCAGTAGCAACACGATCATTACTCACATTCTTTTTCTCGTGCCTATCACTGCCATCTTTATTTTCTCTCTTCCACTTGTAGCACTTTTTCTGAATGTGACCCATCTTCCCGCAATAATGACACTGGACATTCTTGTACTTAGATCGTGACTTGCTTCGGCTCTTACTTCTACCATTTTTCCCATTTCCTTTTCCTTGACTTCTCCCCCTATTTTCAGTAATTAGAACCTCTGATTTAGATGATGATGAACCCTGAGATTTCCTTCTCATCTCCTCATTCAACACACCACCCTTTACAAGTTCCATTGATAGAACACCACCGGAGGCAGAATTAGCGAGAGACATTCGAAAAGTCTCCCAAGAATCAGGTAAGGTAGCAAGTAACCATAACCCAAGAACTTCGTCATCAAACTTAATGCCCATGCCTGATAGCTGATCAATGAGACCTTGAAACTCATTTAAGTGGTCAGCAACAGAACTCCCTTCATTATATCTCAACCGCATCATTTTCTTTAACAAGAACAACTTGTTATTACCAGACTTTGAAGCATACAAAGTCTCAAGTTTGCTCCACAAAGTCCGTGCATGTGTCTCATTGCAAATGTGATTATAGACATTATCATCAACAAATTGCCGTATAAAACCACAAACCTGTTCGTGCTCAAACTCCCATTCTTCATCAGTTTTAGACTCAGGTTTTGTAGTAACAAATACTGGCAAATGCAACTTCTTCACAAATAGGAGATCCTTCATTTTACTCCTCCATATGTGATAATTCGTGCCATTCAAACATACCAATTTATTCATATTCAACTCCATCATTCAAACAAACCAAGTACACCAACCAAGCTCTGATACCACTCTGATGGGAGAAGGGAGAGGCGCAGCGGAGTATAAATAGCCCCAAAAAAAACTTCTCCCGCTTGCTTGAACCAGTGAGGAGATGATTGAATAATAAAAATGGCAATGCAGATAAACCACACAAGATAACACACTAATTTTTTACGTGGAAAACCCCTTCAAATCAAAGGAGGGGAAAAACCACGGACACTCTGAATCAGAGGTCAGCTCCACTATAATCAAGAGAGTACAATAGAGGTACACAAACTCAATTACATCAAACAAATTGAATACAATTCAATTTGGATTAAACAAGAGACTTGTGAGTCAAGCAAGACAACCAACCACGTTCTGTCAACTACAACTCAACAAGTAGACCTCAAGGCAGTAATCCAACCGTTCAAGATGAACCTCCAGATGTCCCCTACCAGCTGTCCAAAATTCAGCTCAATCGGACCACAGATCAATAATCATCAATACGGTTTACCAATTCTGCCACAGATGAGAGAACAGACAGTTTCCAGAATTGAGAGGTTTCGGTTCAAATGGAAAATCTGACCTTTCAGTTCACAAAAAAACAATCCAACCGTTCACAAATAAGATCTATGTGTCTTCAAACTACTAACCAAAAATCAGCTAGATCGAACCACAACAATCTTTCAATTATACGGTTGATCAAAACTGTCACAGATGAGAGAACAGAGAGTTACCAGAAACGAGAGACTTCGATTCTAATAGAAAACCTGACCTTTCAGTTTACAGAAATTAGATCCAACCGCTCACAATTAAGATCTATGTGTCCTTCAACTACTGACCAAAAATCAGCTAGATCGGACCACAAAAAGTCGTTCAATTATACGATTGATCAAAACTGCACACAGAAATTTGCCCAGAAAATAGACCTACGAAGGCTGAAAAGAAGTAGGACTTACAGTACTCGAAATCCAATTTCCACCGTTCAGAAATAAGAACTAAACGTCCTCTATCAACCAGCAAAATTTGAAGTCGATCGGACAAATAAATCTCTTCCAAACGTAAGATCAAAGTCACTGTTTTTCTTCTTCTTTTCCTTTCTTTTTCTTCTCTCTCGGCGACGCTCTCCCTTCTCTCTTCTTTTCTTTTTTTTTTTGTTTTCTCTCTCTCTATGTTTTTGCCGAACCACCGCACTCTCCCACTTTGTTTTCTTTTTATTATTACTTTTTTTTTCTCTCTCACTCACTCACACGTGGTAGTCAACTAGTCCACATAGGAAGGGAACCCAACACTCGGGACACCCGGAGACCATGTGTGCACTCAGACCACTTCCTGTACAGCACAACAACATGAATCAAATTAATTGTGTGATGGCCGTGATGAATCATCAGTACTTAACAAACGCTAGTTTAACAGTTTTGCGATGTTGTTACTCTGGACAATGTATACAAGTTGAGGTGCATTGCTGTAGCATGGCAAGACAAGGACATTGGGCTCAACAGTGCGCTTCACAACAGCCACAACAGCACATTGGAACTGCTGGTGGCTGTTGGGATTCCAGGACTTGATCACACCGGCTTCACACTCGAGGTCATTAAACCTCGCCTTGCTGCTGATATTGCTTCCAAGCTAGAGAGCGATGAAAAAGAGCAAAAATGCAGAGGGAAAGATGGAGCAGGGAAGACCTAGCCATATTGCTAGTAGTGGACAGGCTTTGGTTTGAGGGATGTATTGTGGGGACTAGGATGGTTGCTATTTATAGGAGAGAAAAAGAAGTGTCCAATGAGACATAAGAACTGGATGGCAGGGCTTCTTTAGCCATTCTTCACCATGCATGCAGACTTGGCTTCGGTGGCTTACCCATCATAAAGTATACGTAAGGGCAGGCGTCACTAAACTTCATAGAATCAAAAACACAAAGCGCCTAGAGAACAGAGAAGACACAAGGGGCAGTTTATCTGTATCTGTTTTAGTTTTTTTTTTTTTTTTTACATTGTTTGTGGTTTCCTCGCCACTCAAACCCCAGAATCTAGTTCGCGACTGCATAACTTCGCTGTTTTGACACACTAATGATGATATCAACTCAAGTAGCAGTAACTGATGTGGATGCGTGGTGGCTCCCACTTTTCATCCCAAGCGAGAGTTTGAAGACCTCTACTTACCACGAACCGCTTTAAGTAGCACCAGCGAATGCTGATCGTAAATGATGAGAGATTATCTTTGTAATTAAGGCAGTACCCAAGTAAGATATAAAATAAAATAAAAAGAGGAACCCTTAAGAAATCAAGCGGCGAGAAAATGGTAATGTCACCATTGATTTTTTTTTTTTCAAAAAATTCCATCAACAGAAACATGTAAAATGAGTGCGAAATTAAACGAGACGGAACATGAGTCCATCGCATCCAATTAGCACGTCTCTACGTAGAGTTCAGAGATCGAGAGAGATGCTATATTTTTCTCCCGCGCGAAAAAAAGTGCTAGCAAGTATCATATTCCACTTGGATACAGGGAGGTGAATGCACATATCTTGTATTTACAAGCTGAATATTTACGTGCTACAGCTAGCCGTGACCAACAATTACATCTTCAAGATGCTCGGTATTTGGTTAGGTCAAATGTCAGAGTTCTAGAGCAGCTGCAAAAGAAAAGGCATAATATAATGAATTCCAGGATCCCCGCATCAGTGGAAACAAATACTGTGAAACGGAAACATTTACCTCCTATCTGAGTCTCTATAAACTCCGACCAAAGCTTCGGCCTTGTCATAAAAGCTGTCCTTCAGCGAGATAACAATACTCTGAAAACCAGTGCCACTATCAGCATCTTGGTTCCCCCTGACCCCTTCGCATGACTTCGAGCGAATGAATCCAGCTACTTTCGCAACATTTAAATTATCTAATGCCGCATCAACTTCGTCCAATATGAAGAAAGGTGATGGCCTATAGCTGAAAGGAATCCACAGAGCATAGGAAGAAACCGTTAGATTACAATTGACAAGAAAATAGGTGATAGATAGAATGACACCCTACCATGATTGTCATAAATTTGTCTCTCTCAGAGAAATTTGACAAATGTAGCGGGTCCTTAAAAGTATTCTATAAACTGAAATCGGGAGAAGGTATTGACAAACTCATGACAGAGGTAAGTGCTTGAATTACTTTTGGTAGCATGCGACATCTACGTAGGCAGTTGAAGTGGGAAAATATGCATTAAATCAAAATCAAATCCCTATGAATTACTTGCCTCCCTCCTATATAATGAGGCAAAACAGAGTGTCACTTCATCACTAAGAGAAGGAGAGTATACTAAAAGCAAAATGTATACTTGAAAGAAGCACAAGTAAAATGTAACTGTTATGGTACAGCAAAAAGTTAATCCATCTTCACATCATACCTGTGAATGGAGAAGAGTAAGGCCAGTGCTGCAACAGTCTTTTCCCCACCAGATAGCTGTTCCATATCTCGAAAACGCTTTGTCGGAGGCATAGCAGTGTATTTGATGCCATGTAGAAATGGATCGTCCTCATTTTCTAAGTTCAAATATGCTGTCCCACCCAATGGGTGTGTGCTGCTCTTTGTCAGCTGCTTGTAGATCTTGTCGATATTATTAGAAATATGGTTGAATGCTTCCATAAATAACTCATATCTGTTGAAAATAAAGTAAGCCAGAGGAACTATTGTTCTAACACCAACGAGAAATTCTGTTTTTATGGCCTCTCCAACATCAACATGGTGAAGAGATGGAAATAACAAACATAGGGATTTTGTGGCAAGCAAAACCAAGAACCTATCAAACTGTCCAAGATGAAATGCATACATTGAGCAACTTTAGGTTCCATGTTTTAGGAAAGAATATGACTCCTAGCATGGAGAGCCATTACATTGTGCCGCATTGGATTTTTTCAACAGACATAAAATGTCTACTGCATTTCTTAATACGAAGAAGAAGATCTACACTTAAATGTTTAAGACAACCAAAAGGCAAAGAAGATCTGAAAAATTAAAGTTAGCAAAGAGTTTAAGATTTCTAGGTTTTCGTACAAACTACCAATAATGGAACTATAAAAAGAAGTTCCAGGAAAATATCTCTCTACCACATTGAAAATTGGCGAAATCTGTCAGTGCCACTCCCCTCCCCCCACCAAAAAAAAAAGCTAAAAATGCGCACAAGCCAAGCCATAATTCAATTATTCTCTACTTATCCTGTCATTATGAGGACCTAAATGCACACAAACATAAAAGAGATGATATATATAGGTATACAGAGCTAAGCAATGTATTGGTGGCAATTATCAAGGATTTTTTTTAAATCCTAACTAATTGTAATTTTCTATGAATATGCAAATGTGCTTTTAGGTGAGTATATCTGTGTCTGTGGTATTTGTGCTCATGCTCATGCCATTCTGAGCTTTTACTTATCTGCTAATGTATATGTCTGCTACTGTCTTGCCGCAGAACCTGAAAATCCTTTCGCCAATTATACTTTAATGAATAGATTGGTACAGGATCTGTCACCCTTACCTTCTCTGCTTAACAGAGTTGTAAGCATCAGCTATTTGCTTCTCCTGCTTCCTGGCTGCTTCGAACTCTTCAGTCACTGCTTTCTCCTTTTCTTGCAGTGCCTCATATTGATCCAGAGCCTTCAAATTGGGAGCAGTTATTTCAATTTCTGATGTTAAAGCGTCCATTTTTTGCTTAAAATCTGCTTCAATCTTATCTCTGTCAGATGGTCGTCTATCCTGGAGAATAGATCTATTCAACCGAGTAAAATCATAATATGGGCCAAGTGTTGCAGATTCGGTTTCCATGGGATCTGCAATTGTGGGAAGTCTTATATGCTCCAATTCACACGTCTCCTCTATATCCTGCTTTCTTATCAGCAATTGATCCCTCTGAGTTTCCTGCAAATAAAGGCAAAACAAAGTCAGAGCACTTAGCCTGTAGCTTGATATCTTCATCCCTGCTAATTCTAGGAAAATTTGCTACCAGGATACACCGAGTGGTGAGACCTTGGAGTTAATCTGACGGTTGATCCTAGTTATGGTTGTTGTAGCTGCAGAAGCCTGCTTCTTCCATTCCTGAATCTCCTTCTCACACTCTTCAGACTTGGATTTCCACTCTAAAATGTGCAAGACAGATAAATGAACCAAAACGAAGAGAAATTTGAAACAAAAATAAGAGGATTTTGGACTAGAACTAAAAGAAACCATCTCCTTGAAGAACTTGGAACATCAAAAATCATAATAAACATCACAATCCATTCTCAACCAGTTTGGACTCCCATCATATGGAAGTTGATTCTTAAAAAGAGTTTGTACAGTTGGAAACCCACAATCTCCTAATGATTAATTCTGTCGCATTACAAAATAGGTCTAGATTGGGGAACAAGCAGCTTTAGAAGAAAATAGCCATCAACATCTTATATATAGACCCAAAAAAATAAAAAAGAAAATCTCATATAAATTTACAGTTAGGGTTGTCTCACACCTTCACATGTCTTTCCTACACCTTAATCCATACTAGATGATTAGATTATTTTAAGTTATTTGATTTCTGATAAATTTTGTTGCATGTTTTCCAGGTCTGCAAAATAAGGTGAACTGTTGTAATGTCAAACTCCACTGGGAACACATCCCTGCTGATTATTTGTATTGTTAGTCCTCGTTTTGATTCCTAAATGTTCAAATTTTCATATTTTAAGCCTTATTTCTGGTCATTTTGGGACTGATAATACTCAGACTTCCTGAAAAGAGAAATCCACCAGTGAACTATACCTTGCATTTCTTCTTCCCACCTATTGATATCAGTCGTAGCTTTCTCTGCTGCCGACTTGACTTCAGCCTCTTTTCCCTGCACTAGTTCTATGTCTTTTTTCAAAGCACTCAAAGACAATTCCAACTTTCTAATCCGTGATTCCGTGTCACGCTTTTGCTCATATTCCAACCTGAACAGGAACCAAGAGTAGCAATTAAAACATTTATATCATAAACAATAGCACGAATTTTCCAGAGCAATTCCAAATTATATAAAAATAGAACAATCCAGCAAGATGACAGCATTCTACAGGCAACACAGCCCTCACCACAGTGCAATTAGAAGATTAGAACCATGGCCTAACATCACAGACATTCAAACCAAACCAGTAAATTTTTTGAAGTGTCATGCAATATGTTGGTCATATGGCATGGTCCCATATTAAGAGCAATAATGCAACTTCCCCATCCTATACCA
The DNA here is from genome assembly GCA_020883675.1 of Bruguiera gymnorhiza. Classification (NCBI taxonomy): domain Eukaryota; kingdom Viridiplantae; phylum Streptophyta; class Magnoliopsida; order Malpighiales; family Rhizophoraceae; genus Bruguiera; species Bruguiera gymnorhiza. The sequence goes on from JAIRCJ010001053.1 coordinate 1,298,392, forward strand.
TTGCAAATCAAAACCTAAATTATAAACCCAAGAGCAGCTTCATTCCTTTCCTTCATATCTGACATTCTCAAACAAAGTTGTTTATGCCAAATGGTTATATGCTGAATGGTATGTAATCCAATGTTAGAAAGATTATTAATGGATATCTACAACTATTGAGTAAAGTAGTAAAGTTGATAGAAGACCACAACAAAAACAGCATGGAATCTGGGAAAAAGCCATCTTGGCTCCAGTCCAGTGAGTTCAGTACAAGGTTTAAGCCCCATATAGCACATAAAGTACAGAATGCGCCAAGGTTGAGGGCAATACTAAAATGTAGACTAGTGCAAATGAATATAGAGAGGAAGCTCACCTTCTTTCCTTGGAGCTATGATTGAAACAAAATGTGTTTTATAAAATCAAAAGGGCCAATTCTGAATGAATGCCTTATAAATGCTTAACCAGAGGATGACTTTTGCCAGGAGAATATATGTAAACTAGAGCCATGAGCCATCTAAGAAACATCTTTCCCAAAGAAAGCCGCATATCTTACGTAAAGGCCAAAGACTGGGTTTTGACATTGTAAATCTCAAAGATTCCTTGTATTAAACTCAATTAACATTAGTTATGAACATATGAATAGTAGCTGTAGTTCAAAAATGGAAAACATCTCCAATCCAAAGCAATACATTTCCTGTTCCAATAGACTGAAGAACTTCAGACAAAATTGCAGATAAAATATGGTCCAGCAATCAGATTTTACTTTTTGAAAGGAGACAACACTAATAATCTTAGTTGTCAGTTTCCAACACTCAACAAATGGTTTCACTTAGAATGACATGCAATAATTTATTGAACTGGTAAAGGTAGTCAGTCCAAGGGAAGAAAGGAAAAAGAAAGACGTACTGGTACTTCAACTTTGACAACTGGTTGCTCAAGTTAAGCCGTTCTTCAGCCATGTGTTGGGAAGCCTTCAGATGGTTTTCTTCATATTCACGGATGTTTGCCACCCCAACAGCTTTACTGAAGTCTCTATAAATTCGGTCAACAATCTCATTGATTCTATTCTCCAGCTTCCTGATATCAGCAGCCCTCTTATCAACAGCAAGCTTCAACTGCAAGCATTATCAAACTACTGGAATTAAACAAATAAGTAGATACACCATTACAAAGAATACGACAGAATCATCAACACATACATACCTTACGTAGGTCAGGGCTTATGTGATCGATTCCGCGCTTTATACTTTGCTTCTCATTTTCCAACTGCAGAAGCTTGTCCTCAATACTCTCCTAAAAGGGGGGAAAAACCACAAAAGAAAGAATTATATCACTGAAGGTAGAGTTGCGATTATGTAAATCTTACAGGCAAACCGGAATATCCCCACAATTTCCAGCCAGCAATGCCAAAAGTAAGTTCTTATGCTTTTTCTTCTAATCTTTGTCACTCTCTTTTATGACATATCACTCCTTACAACATTTTTGTGGGGGGTCTGGGAGGGAGAGAGAGAGAGAGTTCTTATTTATCAGAAGAATGTTCAATAAAAAATTGTACAACATTCAATATCAAAAATAAATATATGTACAAACATGTCTCTAGAATGCACAAAATGTCAGTGCCTAGAGTATGTAACGGTGCTAAAAAACATTAGATATCTTCGAAAACAGTTTAAACTGCAGAAGAACATGATAGATCAGTCCCACAAATATAATTAGACGTATTTACCATCTCAATTTGAGCATATTGAATCTTCTTTTCAAGTCCACTAATTTTTCCAGATGCTTCACTTTCTTTTAGATGCATCTCTCTAATTGACCCAAGCTCTTCCAACTCCAACTCAAACTGCTGTTTCTTCTTTTTCAGTCCTACAGAATACAATCAGTTGACATTACATCCCAGAAAACAAAAATGAAGCAAACATTATAAAAAGTGGAACCAACCTTCTATTTTCTTATCATCCCACTGTCTTGACCTCGCCTCCATTCCACCAGTTGTACCACCAGTCATTGTGCCAGACTTTGTGAGCAGGATCCCGTCAACAGTGACAACTGATATGAGCACAAATTTGTTAAATGCCTAACTCAAACCAGGGGGAAAAAAAAGAAAAAAATAACAAAAAAGGCAATGTCATATGTCATAACTAGGTACTCACCTTTAAGCCTCTCACCATTCCAGCTAAGAACCTTGGCTTCTTCAAGATCATCACAAACTAGTGTGTTTCCAACAGCAAAAAGAATAGCCTTCTCTAGGACTGGATCAAATGTGTAATAGTTAAGTCTACAATATCAGTTTGATTTTATTTGTCTCTTCTCATTTCTGTAATTAGCAAACCATAGACCATTTTTTACTAAACTACTTATATAGCATTTATCAAAGGTAAGGTTACAACATTACAACCTAGAAGTCACAAGTTTGAATCACCAAGTTTGTGACCAGACTGAGAGGCTGGGGATTGTTTAAAAGGATATTGGATCACGTCATAGACAAGTTTTGCAGTACCACCAAAGGTCCGCAACCTTTCAATGATCGGCTTTATGCGAACCGACCGCAGAGGTATAAAAGTCTGAGGAGGAAGCCGTTGCTCTTTCAAATACTGCAGAACCAAAATGGATTAGTGATTGTAGTGTAATCAGACAAACTGTCACCATATACTTGAATTAAAAACATGGAAGAAAATCAACAAATCAAAAGAGGAAATTATCACTCCCAGAAATGCAGAGGCAAGCTTGCATTATTTTACCTAATTTTACATAAACAAAAGAGAACTCCTCCACCCCACAGGACCCCACACTCCACACCCCATACAGTGGGGAGAAAGTAGCATTATTACCTTAATGCATTCTTTTCCTGTATTTTCATCATCAACCACAACTGCATCCATGAATTTACCCATAGCAACAGTAACAGCAAGGTTGTACTTATTCCGAGTTGGTCTACAAAGATCAGTCATCCGACCGTGTACTCCTTGAAATAGGCGCTTAAGTGTCTCAACCGCTTGAGACAACCTAGCATCCCTCTCAGTCTCATGTCTGTCTGCTTTCAATTCGCGTAGCTGGTTTTCTATTTCACTGATTTTAGACTTCAAATTCTCATGTTTATTCCTGATAATAGAATAAAATCTGCTTAATACATAATATCCAATTTTCATGTTCATGAATATGAAGTAATGCAAAGCTAACTGGACCACACCAAACTAAATGAATGCATCCAGTTAAATGTGGACTCAAGAGAAGCATGACCCTAAGAAAATATTGCAAAGTAAACAAGTAATGCTACAAGCTAAATAACCTGGAATCCCGATGTCTCTCTTGCATTGCATGCTTTTTTTCAGTCAGATCTGCCAACTCATCTTTATGTCTTGCAGAACTATCACGAATCTTTTTCAGTCTTGCTTGCATTTGTTTCCCCTGGGAATCCAGTTCAGACTCCCGATTTCTCAATTGTTGGAGGTTTTCTTCCAAGTTCTTTAGCGCTTCCATATCAGCATGCTGTTGCCTATCCAAAACCTCCTTTTCATCCCTCAACCTGGTAGTTTTCATCATAGCTTCCTCTTTGCTGCAACATTAAAGTTCCTCAAAAAGATAAGCCAAGAGGAACCTAAAAATAAGCAATAAGAGAATTGACATGACTGGAAAATAATACAAGTTGTTAGTTTGACATTATCAAATCTTTAACAAAGAGATGGATGAACAACAAGAACAAGCTAGGGCAGAACAACCAAGCTACAAAGGATTGCCTACTTGAACATGAAAAATGATTATGCAACAGAAGATTTTAATATGAAACAGTTTTGAGGTTTGAGGGCCACAAATGCCAGAGGAACAACAATGCTGGACACTGATCTTCATCTTTAACAGGACTTTTAAACACTTTGCCCCAAAATCAACTGTCCACATTACCATTGATCTAATATTATATTGTCCAGGGATCCTGAAAGATTTGTGGGGTGGCCATATGTTAATATCTAACATGTGCTCCAGCTGCCTTTCACAAAGGCATTCTGGTCAATGAATTGCTAGTAACGAAATAAGATCTAACATAAAGCCCCAAAAATCCAACAAATGCTTCTAAGGAATTGGCAAATGAAATGTGTTGAGGAATATGTCCTTTTGAATCAGTTGTACAATCCACAATCATCAAATTTATCATGGCTGAGGGATTGCTTTCAGGGTTAAAAGCAAGCCTACAGGAGTACATATGCCTCTTCCATCAGGGTTGAAGCATTAGTTAAAAGCCTTAGGGAGTATCTAACATATGCCTCTTCTGTCAGGATTGAAACATTAGTTGTAACACATCATTGAAAGACTACATACATCCAAGTTGGTGATCTCAAATACTCAAGTTTATTACAAATTCTACAGACAAGAATAACTGAATAAAGAACAGCCAAAATCCTGTATGCAACTCTTTTGACTCAAATTCCAGGGGCAGTATGCATTTAGGGAACATGAAGAGTATATTCCAGCATAAATCACGCAAAGAACTGGCCAATAAATGTTCTTACATCCGAAAATATTCATCCATTTGACTGGCAGCTAACGGGAGTTTTCCACAACTGTCCCGACTTCTTTCGTTAAGATCTTCTAGTTTTGCAGTGAGATCTCTTATGCCATTCTGTAGCTCATTGATTTCATCAGCATGTTTCCTCCTTTCCTCTTTTTTTCTTTCAAGCTCCTTGCTGGTACTTTTAATTTTTGAATTTATGCGAGACATCTCCTCATTTAATTTCAGAAGCTCGGGTTGCTGTCAGCAGGGCAAACATCAAAAGATTAAAAGCCAATAATTGCTCGCCTTCAGTAGGAAAACATGAATCCACAAAATCATGGTTAAAAAATGGTCCTATAACTGATGATGGCAGGCAAGAAAATACAGAAAGATTCAATATGTACAGTGGCTATATCAAATTGCAGTGATAAAATTTGCCAAATATGTTAGATTTTGAACAAAATACATCCAATGTATAACAGCTCCAATGAAGTCATCAACTACCATCTTCATAGTCACAACAAAATCCACCTAGAAGGTACCCAAGGGGAGACAAAATAAAGTCAAAATAGCAGCTTAGACTATTGCTCTGAAAAAATATTTTCAATGCTCAAACTGTCCCCCGTGAATTTGCTTATTTCAAACTCTTCCTTGTACTACCTTTCATCAGCATTATTTATTGCTTATCATCTATGTGCACTTTTAAAGTTCAATTGATTCAACTATCTGAAAATAATTTTTTCACATGTTTGTCTAAACAAATCAGGGCTCTGTCCAACTCAGCAGAGCAACAAACCTACCATGAATTAAATAAATAGAACTTCGTATTGCATTTCCACACATGCAGACACATGCTCATGTTTTCCAACAACAGTTGGGAGAATTAAAATTGATTTTGGTAGAGACTCAACATCCAAAGAACTCGCCTTTACTCATTTAAAAACAAGCAGCAATTATTGATAGCAAAATTACAAAATGTAGGAAAAACTCACATTCTTATCAAGTTTCGAACTTCTCTCCTTGATCTTCTTATTATATTGTGTCAACTCTTTATCGTATTTAGCTTGTTCTTTCCTCTTCTTTCTTGCTTCATGGTCATATTTCTCCAGTTCCTGGATCAAACCTTCACGATTCCTCCTTTCAGCTTCAAGTTCATCATTTATTTTCTGGATGTCCTTATCTAGGATATACAATTGCCATAAGAAGTGTTCTTTCTTCAACACTTTCTGCAATACAACAACAAGAGGCAGAGTGAAAGTATTAAATACTTGCAGAAAGCATATTAAACCAGTATGGCTGCATCTGAATTACAGAGAAAATATAACAGGAACCTGAATAGAAATCATATAATCTATACCAGTTGTTCTTGCAGACGCAGATGTTTCTCAGCTTCTTCCTTCTGCTCTTTCTTTTGTTTCCTCTCCATAACTACTGTTCTTTTTTTCTGATACACAAGAGCTGATTTTTCTTCAGCACTGGCTTTCTTTTCTTCCAGATCTTCGTATTCTCTCTTTAGTTCCTCAGACCCAGAAATCTGCTCAAGAAGCGCAGTCAGCTCCTTGGGACTCTTGGATGCAATAGACTCCACATCCCCCTACAGGTAAAAAGCCAAATGTTAACTCCAAAAAAAAAAAAAAAAAAACTCGGAATTCAGGAAATTCAACTGCTCCAGACGCAAATAATAGAAAAGCCAAATGACTCTTGAGCATATCACTAGTCCGTAAACTCAACCAAAGAGCCACAAATGATAGGGTCTGAATTAAAGACCAAAAATAAACCATGAAAAAAGACAAAAACATTATAAAGTTGTAAAGGTAGAGAGAGCTCAGTATTTAGTTGGGGGTAAAGGGAGAGAAAGAGAGAGATAAGAGCTCCGTAGATTGTAAACAACTGAAGCACCTTGTAAAACAAAACAATCACATTCCAAAAAGAATAGAAAAGGTTATAAAGTTGTATATATATATAAAAAAAAAGGTGAAAAAGACGAAGTGGAAAGTGAAACGCAGATAAAGATAACTTCAGTTCACCTGAAAAACCAAAAAATTCCTGGCCTTAACAAGGATCCCGAGCGACCTCAATCTTGAATTATACTCGTCCCAGTTAACAACCTTCCCATCAATCCGGTACTCGCTGCCGCCGGCGCTTGTAATAGTCCGGGTGAAATGGATCTCCGACCCGTTCCCGAACTGGTAGACCAAGCGCACAAAGGCTCTACGGCCCTTCTGCTCCTTCTCGCGGTCGTCATAAGCGTAGATTAAGTCCTTAAGCTGGGCCCCTCGGAGGTGGCCCGTACGGACGCCAAGAACGAAGCTAATTGCGTCCATAAGGTTGGACTTGCCGGCGCCGTTGGGGCCGATTATGGCGGTGAAGTCCTTGAAAGGCCCAATTGTCTGGATGCCCTTGTAGGACTTGAAATTCTCCATCTCTAATTTGACGATCTTCCCCGGCGACTGTATCGAGGGCATGGTTGCAGATCTGCCGATCTAGGGTTTGCGGGAGAGGAAGGGAGAACTAGGCTACGGTGTGAAATAAAAATTAAAAATAGAAAAAAAAAAAAAAACGGTAGGCGCAGTGTGATAGGGTTGGCAGAATTGGAAGATGCAGATTTTCCGGGAAAGTGAGATGGTTTTCTCGGGAGAGTGGAGAAGAGAGAATGAAAAGTGAGAGGGAATTGGCGGGAGCGAAGAATTTTTGGATGAACTTTTAGGGTGCGTCTTTGGTTCCCATTTTCGGAGTTGAGCCTTTCACACCGGGCAACGGGAAATCATGTTTCTTTTACCTGCTTTATCTTAAATATATAGATATTTATATTGGGCCGTTACAAAACGGGGATTTTTAGGCCCCGAGGGTGTAGTGGTGTGCCAAACACTCCTCGCTTAGTTACCGACGGTTCCATTTATTAGAATTGGAATTTGGTTCTTAAATCCTAACTTCTATTCTTATTGTTTAATAACTTTTGTTTGTGTTTTGTTTTCTCTTTAGTTCATTTTGTTTTTCTTGATAATAACTTCGACTTTTGCAATTAAAAAGACTATTTAACAATTCTTTTGAGTTAGAAGGGCCCCCCTTACTCCTAGTTAGATTTGAACACATCAAAATTCCATGATTTTTAACCACCAAAGTTTACCTGGGCAGGCGCCTGATCTTTGCCTATGCAAAAGACAGAATTCACATATCGCCCCTTCATTTCTCCTTCATCTTGGGCTTAAACCCTTCAAACAATCAATATATATATATATATATATATATATATATATATATATTACAAATCCACGTAGTTCATTTAATTTAATTTTCTCGCTGACCAAATAAAAAGTGGGGAAGAAAGATGGGTTGGCAGGACGACAATTGGCCAAGGGTCTTACAGGTACAGATGTCATTATCTACAACCACATCTGGAGGCCAGCCTGACGCATCTGATTCGAATGCAGGAGCACAAAACCTTTGCTGTATATTCAAGGGAAGATGAAAACGATAATTTTTAATTACGTAAGCCTTTGCACTGATGAGATAACTAGAGCCAAATGTTTAAGTTGATCGGCGATCGGTTAGTATGGGGTGGTAGAAAGAAACAGCTGCCAATGCAAAGGAGTCGAGAACCAAACGATTACAGCTGAAACATATATGAATAATAAATAACGAAACCTATACACAATAATCCTTCAAACCCCGACCCCTTGTTTTAAATCTCTCCTGTTGCTATCAGATTCAGCAGTCATTCCTATGGGGTAATCTTCTGTCTTGGTTTCATCTTGAAGCCCAATTTGAGCAGGCAAGTTGGCCTCGATGCTATCAGAGGTTCCTGGCAGGCACTCTCTAGATCTTAGACCAGCTTCCATCTCCTCATATTGGGTGATTATTTTTTGAAGTTCTTCATGGATATTCAGGGCTTCACATAGCATTGTCTTGTCCCCATTGGTGCTCTCTGTGATCCTCTGAATGACTGGCTGTGACTGCTTGCATTTCTCCAGCGGGCTCACTGTTAGATCCTCCTGCAGCCATTTGCACTTGACTCATGCATGAGGTTGACAAAATTATAGAAGAAAAGACTATGATTCCATGTAGGGACTAATGAGCTTTCAAACACGTAAGCCAATTTTATTCCAATCCAGGATTGGGAATGAAACTGCATATAATCGACATAAACATCATCTTCGTCATGTGGTGCCAATAAAATGACAAAGAACAGGGGAATCATTTTGTCCTGTCTTATACTTCAACCAATTATGTTCGGGAAAAAGCTACAAACATTTATGTAGACTTACACAGACTACTACTTACACTCAACCTCTGGCTCACCACACTCTTGCCGGAGATCTTCTTTTTAATGGCCCTGACAACCTCCGTGCCGCTAAACAGTTCCCCATTGATCATATCACAAATCCTCAAGTTCATACCCCAGTTAGCCTCCTAAATGGTCTCCAGCGTGGACTCATCCACCATTTTCGATTCCCGCGTCGGGTTTTGGAGAATCTCCTTCACCTTATCACTCACGAGTCGACTCATTTGGGCCCTGCCAGTCTTCAACCGCTCATTGTTCTGCTGCGCTAACGATGCAAATTTTAACAGTAAAAATCCAACTTTAAGAACCAGAAGGACAAACAATAAAAATAATATCCTCTTAAAATTCATCCAATTCATTACAAACTCTACAAATCATAATTATCCATTCCGTTTTCCTTTAGCAACTTTCTCGGCAAGCCAAACAAGAACAAAAGCTGAAATTAAAGGAAATGCATACCTGAGGCGAAAGTTACTAGCTAGTGTTGAAAAAAAAAAAAAAAACCCTAGGTTGAATCCACAGGTTCGTGCAAAGGTGCCATTGTTGTGCCGTTTTATTGTTCGGCGTTTGCGTTTTCGGTTTTGCCTCTCTCCTCTTCCCGCTGCCATTGTTACTCGAGTCCCTCGATTCGCATGCGCCGAAGGATGGCGGTCGAGCGAAAGAGAGAGGAAAGTCAGACTCAGATATGCGTGGTGGATGAACGAGCCACGTCGCCTTTGTGGATCCTGCGTCCTGAATGCATGCCACGTGCCTTCCCAACATAGTTCCAAAAATGTACATACTGACAAAATTATAATTTAAAAATTTAATCGTAAAATTTCGTTGACTCACTAAATGGTATGTTTAAATTTTATAGTTATTTTATCCAAAATTTTTCGATTTATTCATCAGGTTAAAATTAAATGATAAAACTTTAAAATAATATCTACTCATTTTTGTGTTGTATATCTATTTATATTTCTTTTTTCTTTTCCATAAAAAATCATGGTGAAAAGTCATTTTTCACATTATTCCAAATTAATTTATATTTATTTAAACACAAATTAACAAAACCAATAGAATGAAAAAAAATCAAATTATTTATTAATCACATTACATTCTATTTTTTAATAAAAAAAAGAGTAGTTAATGCATCCTTAATCGTGTTCTTTTCTCCTAACAATGCCTTATCGCAAAAGGGTAATTAATGCATTTCCTCGTCAATTAAAGAAAGGTAATTAGTGCCATAAATAGAAAAGTAAAAATACCATTATGTAATTTTATCATACTTAATTTGCAATATATCACTAAATTTACGAAAGAAAATCTCAAAACAGCCTTTGTTGATTCCTCGAATTTCCAAGAGTGGCTGTCCTTTGTGAAATACAAAACCCAGTGGGCTAAAAAAAAATAATAAAAAATAAAAATAAAAAAAGAGCATTTTAGTTCGGTACTCAAGGCCAAAGAGGGTTTAAGAAAACGAGGGGGCATTGCTGAAAGCTGAAAACTGCAAAATAGTATCGAACACCAATCTGTAATTCCGTATTAGCCAAATGGTTTCACTCCCCACCTGGTGTCGATACGTTGCTCACAAACTCAGCTACTCCCTCTCTCTCAGCTGGAAGGTCTCTCTCTCTCTCTCTCTCTCTCTCTCTCGCTCTTTTGATCAATCTATAATTTGAGTTTTTGCTTGTTAGCTTAATGTCAAAAAGATTGTTCCTTTTGCGGGTTTTTCTGTTTCTACGAGAGATTGACAATGTTGAACAAATTGGGTTTTGCTGTCGTGATTTTTGGGTTTTGGGTTTTATTTTCCTTTTGGGTGCCTTTTTCTTTCTTCCACAACAATGGTCATGGAAAGAGGACATTTGACATGGTTTTTCAAGAGTGTTAATTTATCTGAAATTGATTTTCAAACATGAAGCAGAGCTATCAGAGTGGCCAAATAAAGGAAAGAGAAGTTAAAGATGCAGTCTGGAAGAATTTCTTTCAGGGAAAGTTGACGTATTTACACTGGAATAAAGGACAGGAAATGTCTCCAACAACAGGAGAACAAGGTGGTACTCTTCTTGTTCGGAAATTACCAGCTGCATATCCAACGTAATGATTCTTCTCCTTTAATGAAAAAATTCCCTTGCGTGTTGCTTCATTACCAATAAAGCATAGTTTGATTTGTTGAACTTTGTAGAGGAGCATTTAATTTGTTGCATAATGTAGCTGACTGTTGAATTGAGATTCCATTACTTTAGCTAATTCCTGGACATATTTTGCACTAGCATGGGGCGTTACAGGAAAGATTCTGGGGTTTTTTATGACTAGTGGTTGTTGGGTCTTTCGGTTTTGCACCTTAATGTATGTGGGAATTGTGGGCTTTTTTATGCCCCATGTCTAGAGGCAATTAGACAGTACAGTTTGAGATTCTCCATCTTTAGTTCATAGAAGCTCTGGATGGCTTATGCATATCTTTGTGATGCATGATTCCAAGCCTAGGGATATTCCTTTTGATATAGGGGCACAAAAGTTCCAAGCACTATGCTTATCGGTTTTCAAAGATTGGACAGAAGAGGAACAAATGAAAAAGGAGGGGGCGTTTTGGGCACTAGGTGAAATAACCATACTTGAGTGAGAAGTGGTACTGATGTTGGCTGCAGTTCTCAATGGTGAATTACTCAGTAAGGAAGATACATGTAAGGCCTAGAAATTGCAGAGGATTGATACTATCGCTGAGCAATGGTGTTGGGGAATGATTGTTCAACTAGGTCGATCTACGCACTAAAGCTTTGAATAGAAGCAAATATTTTCAGTAAGGCCTTAATGTTCATCAAAAGACACATGTACCAGCCTGGAAATGTTGGTGTTTTTTAATCATTGTGATTCTTTTGGATCTCTTAGTATATGTGGCCTTCTTACTAATATCTTGGTATATTTGAAATCGCAGTGGATTGAGCCTATCGCTGAGCGTTGTTTTGGTGGAATGTCAATGGTCAACTAGGTTGGTCTATATACTACTTAAGCTATGAATAGAGGGAAATATTTTCAGTATAGTCTTAATGCACATCAAAATTAACTCGTGTGAGCTTGGAAATGTTGGTGTCTTTAATTATTGATTGAAAAATTTGTGATTCTCTTGGTTCTGTTAGTATGTTTGGCTTTCCTTCTAACCTCTTGTGAGGCTCGTTCTTAATCTTTATTCAAGAAAAAATAAGTCATTGTTATTTCTGGATATGCAAAGCATGAAAGCAAGCAGTCATGACGTGCCATTCAGGTTGCACTCTTACAGAAAGTTTTACTTTCTGCTGGGCAATATCATAGTAGTTTGTTAATAGCTCAGTGAATTTACTTTTAATTTCATTCATAGCAGAATGAAATCTGTGTAATCTTTTTTGATATTTCTTCTGTTTTGTCCTTAAAGTACTCTCTTGGCTTATATATCATGGTTCCTAAGTTGTGTAATTCCTCTGCAGGCATGTTTTTGTTGGAGACGTGGTAGTTCTGAAGGATCCTGCAAATTCCAAAAACTATCTACTCAGAAGATTAGCTGCTGTTGAAGGTTATGAGATGGTGTCTACTGATGAAAAAGAAGAGCCTTTTGTTCTTGATGAAAATCATTGTTGGGTGTTGGCTGACAATGAGAAGTTGAAGCCCAAGGTAGAAACTATTTCATGAATGTGAAATTTTAAGCCATAATTGCAGACATATTTCTGTTACATGTACCGCATTGCCTCACGTGCCTTTCTTCAGAAATTCACTAAATTGATTTTCAGCAAGTCAAATTGTCATTGGAAATCTTCAAGTCATTGATTCATAACTTGTTTTTTCAAATAAACAAGTAGCATTACCAAACTTGATCATTGTTCCACTGCAGGACAAAAAATTTACGGGACTTGATCCTTGATCCTCTTTTGATTTAAGTAGAATATGAAATTGTTGAGCCCACAGAAAACCTAGTTTACGTTGATGTAGGAGGGGTATAGGCAAGATTCAAGGTTATTACCTCCCTTTTCCTCTGCCTCCAATTTCCCTTTTTGAACTGCTAAAAGTAGAGCTATTGTTAGTGGGGTAAGATTTGCAAATGAAGTTTCCCGTCATTGCAGATCTGATTATTGTAAGTACATAAGTGGTTGACAACCTCTCTCTCTCTCTCATTCATGAGCATCCAAAGGTCTGTGCATAGTCATGTTTATGCATTCCATATGTGTACTTTATGGAGCGTTAAACTTGTGTTCGTATAGTACCTTTGGCATAGAAACTATAATTGTTTTGAGGCATCTGTTGCATTCAATTTTGTTTGGGAGTATTGTTTAGGAACGTCTAATTGCCCCAACTGGGCTAATCTAGGATGCCAAAAAATGCAATTTTTATCTTTTGGTGATTCATCAAACAAGCACTCATAGTTCTGTGGTTTTGGCGATAACTGATCTATCTTTCCCTTATCAATTTATCTGGAGGGAACACAGGAAGCCAATGACAGTCGGACCTTTGGCCCAGTTCCCTTATCAGACATAGTTGGTCGAGCTATTTATTGTATGCGAACTGTTGTAGATCATGGTCCTGTGCAGAACAGGTTAGCTGCCTAACACAGGCTTGCCAAAACTATTTTTGCTTACAAGGGTAAATCTTGGGGCTAAAAGTTTTAATGTTCATGTACCAGTGATTCTAGCATGCGACAGGACGCGCCAGTTTTGGCAGTGGAACTAGACGTGGAGGAGATGGCAAAGAATCACAAAGCCTAGACCTTGCCCGGAAAAAGCCGCAAGTTATTTGGCTTGCATGTGTCTCGCATATTTATTCTCCCCAGTTCCCATATTTTTGGCTTAAACTGCAAAACTATGATGTTGTTAAGCCCTTAGATTTATCTGTAATTGGAGGGCATGGCTATTTCTGGTCAGGTATTGCAGCATGACAATCCGCTTATGTCTTTCCTTACCGAAGAGAGCCAACTGGCCCGCTGCTCAATCGGGAGTTTTGACTTGACATTTGCATTGGAACGATCTTGTAGCTTGAAATGCTAGACCTGGAAAAGAGGATAATGGAATTTAACCGCCACATCTTCGCGGCGGGAGTTACTAGTTAGTGGCCCTCTTTTGTTTGCTGTCGTTGCCGTATTTATGGCCGTGCTCAGGCTTATTTTTCCGATGTTAAAAGCGAGGCATTCAGTTGGCTGTTCAAGAGCGTCAATGTCTCTTCCAGCTTTTATAGTAGTGAAGTTGCGAATCTAGTGTGAGAGAGTTTCGTGAACCAAAACGCCTTAAATCTGTAGAGATTAGATGGAACTCATATCGATCCATGATCAAATTCCCAGTGCCATACGGCCATGGCTTCCCTGGTAGGGGCACTCCCATGAGTTTTATTGTGCGTAGGATTGAATGGTTATTGTCATTAATACAAACCTCCTGTTATGGCAAGGAGACGAATATCATTTTGTGTAATGTAACCACGGAAGGCCCGCAGAAAAAAAATTAAAAAATATTAAAAAATTATATATATATATATATATATATATATATATATATATATATATATATATATTATTTAGTCAACTGTTTACCAAAATTCAAAAGCATAAAGAAAAAGTAAAAAAATAATGGGAACAGTGGAGTTAAATAAAACCTTACAACTTTTTTTTATTTTTTATTTTTTTGGGAGATGATGACTTTTTAAACGAGGCCCTCGTCATCATTTGAAACACTTATGGGCTTGTAGGTGGTCCAAGTCTGGCCGGCTCGGCCCAACTCGAACAGCGAAGTCCGTTGCCGCCACACCGAGCTATCCATATTTATTATTTACCCCCTTTAAAAGCACCAAATGCCAAAAGAGTCCCGGCAAAGCTCGAGTGCAATGTCGCAAGCAGTCCATCTCATCGCCAAGAGCGTTCCGGGTATGTCAATTTTTGGCTTCCATTCTTACTCCCTTCTACTCTCTTTCTCTCTTGAAGTTTGTTTGAGGCACTTTACCTAGCGACCAGAGCCGCCATAGCTCCTAATTTGCAATCCTCCATGGTGCTTGTATTCCTTTTTTTCCAGCAATTTTATGATGATTTTTCCGGCTTTTTAAACTTAATCCCGTGAGTTTTTTTTTTCTATATATTTTCTGGGCTTTTAGCTTGCTTCATTTCCCAATTCTTTGTAATTTACAAATGCACATTCGCTTTTAGCAACTGCTTTATTCCCTTTTTTTTGGTGTGGTTTTCTGTGTTTTTGTTTCTGTTTGTTGCTATGGTGGTGTTTTACGGGGACGAGCAGCTTTTTTTCTTGGCTTTTTTGTTCTTCGATTTTTTTTTTTTTGAATTTATGACTGGATATTTACTTTTTAGCGATTGGGATGGTCAATTTCTATTTGTTATTGCTTCTCTGTGGTTTTGGCCATGTTTTTGTTTTTTTTTTTTTTATGCCAATTTTTATTTAGACATTGGTTCTGGAATGTATCCTTAACATTAATCAGTATGGCTGCACCTGCAATTAGCAATGCATTATTGTTTTGAATGCAGTGAGCTGGCTGGGTAGCAACCTCGTGGTTGTATATTTCTATTTTTCCACTTTCTGTTCAATTTACTGGTAAAGTTTCAATGAGTATATGGATCAGGTGTACATGGAAAGACCTTTAAGTGAATATGAAACCTGAAAAATGGTGTAATAAAGATGCCACGGTTGGAAGACTCAGCTAGACTGGTTGTTTTTCTTTCTAATTATACTCAGTATTAGTTGCTTGATTCTGTCATGTAAATCGGTGATGTATTAATTATCCAATTTTATGTTTGGCTGTGCTGCTTGTAGGTTATGTACCATCAGAAGGCAGGTTTCTGCCCCATTCAAGAACTTCAGGGAGAGCAGTTGTGTCTTCTTCTTCTTCTTCTTGTGGTGAGCATGGAACATACGTACAAGTCAGGATGGGGTTGATGAAATGTGCTTTCAGAGCAGGATATTTTTCTTGCAAAGCAAGTTCTGCTAGTCATAGGAGAAATCCAGACTTCTCAAGGCAAAACAAACAGGGGTTCTCCCGAAACATAAACAGGCAGAATGAAGAGAGAAAGAGCTTTGAAATCATTGAAGAATCTGATGTGTTATCATCAAGGAATGGGCCATTACTGTCCCTCTCTGGCACCCAAAAGTCCCAAGCTACTGCACCCCCAGGGCCAAGGGAGAAGGAGATTGTTGAACTGTTCCGGAAGGTACAGGCTCGGCTGCGTGAAAGAGCAGCTGCCAAAGAAGACAATAAGGTTGAAGCCTCTCAAGGGAAGGGCAGACAGAGTGAAACTGTGGATTCCCTCGTCAAGCTCCTGAGGAAACACTCAATTGAGAAGGGCAAGACGAAGACCAGCCAGGTTAATGACGTTGTGGAGTCAAAAACCCCTTCTCTTACCAGACCACTATCAAATTTTCAACGCAAGTCTCCAGTTCCTCAAGTGAAATTGCAGCCCATTTGTTCAACTGATGATTGTCCTGTTAAACCTATGTCTCATTTGAACTTCAATGTTGACAAAAAGCAGCAGTTTGAGAGGCTTTCTGACCCTGCTGATGCTGATAAAGCAGGGCAAGAGGAGGAGCCTGAGATGAAGCTGGAGCCAAGGTCTCCCTTCCTTGATAATGTGGTTGATGAATTATCAGAAGATGAGTCTTCAGCAGAAGAACATACTATTGAGGAGGATCGTAGGGAAGAACAGATAAGCAAAAAGAAGGATTTAGGTTCGTTGAAGCTGTCTGAGCTGAGGGCACTTGCAAAGTCTCATGGTATTAAAGGGTTCTCAAAGATGAAGAAAGACGAGTTGGTGGAGTTGCTCAACGGCAGCTCAGTCTAATGGAGAATGTGCGAGATGCAAAGAAGAGAGGAAGGGAACATTGCGAGGCAGTTTTGGAGATGCTCCTCTTTTTCGTGTTCTTGCGATGACACGACGGCGGTTCTGTTGTTTAGCATCTTGTGAGTTGGCGTAATGTTTAAACTTTAAACCCATTGACACATTCTAGCTAGGGAACTGCAAACGATTGAGAGTAATTAGGGTAGCTGTCGAGTTGATGCTTTGATTGCATTGCATGTTCTCAATCTACAAATCAAAACTTCATTGGGAGATATTGTCTTTTCAAGGTGCAGGCTTGATTCTCTCGTATGGTCAATTGATAGCTGCCAAGCTTGCTTAAAGATACGGAACAAGCCACAAACCCTCACTTTTCTGTAGTGGCACTCTTCATATGATTGAATGGCATTTTCTTTTTGGCTAATCTACAGAAAAATTGTTTTGATGACGGCCGGATTCTTATTGGTTAGGAACATTTAATTTTTTATGATTCTTGAACGACAGTAGAGAAGCCTAAAGATTTACTAGGTTATACTTTCTGTGTGTGTGTGTTTTTTTTTTTCTTTATTTCTCTCTATACTTATAAATCTTGCATAAACATCACACTCGCCTCTTAGAATTAGAATCCGAGAAGTCAGGGTGTATTTAAGGCCCAATTAGACAGCTCAACTCATTATCTAAAATGGGTCTCCGGCCCAATGCCCAATTGCCCAAAATCCGATGGAATGGAAGCCGGGAGTCTGAACTCGGAGAGGGCCTACCAGCCATCGTAAGAGTTGAGACAAAGATCTTCCTGGATATTTCTTCTTTACCTACTAGAACATATTCGATTAATAAATTAATGTACATTTATTCTGTTTTTTTTTATTATTATTATTATTATTTTATTTTTTTATTTAGTGCGACCTGACATTGTCAACCTTTTCAAAACCTTCATCGCCAAGTTCTCTCTCGCGTCGCATACCACACTTTCTGTCTGTCTGTCTGTCTGTCTTTTTGTCTTCCTTAAAATTCTTGTTTGCCAGTATTGGCTGTAAGCTCGAATTCGTTCAAACCCTCTTGAGGAGAGAGAGGAGAGGTCTTGGAAAATTATGGGCCAAAGTCAATCCAAAGACGAGCTTCTCTATCAGCTCGTTACTACTGGAAATGTCGATGCCGTTTCTGCTTTTTGCAGAGAAGGTGCTAACCTCGAGGTATGTTCATATTTAGGCAATAATGTTTGGTACTTTTTGTTTTTTTTTTTTGGGTTGTTTTAAAGTTTTTAAGCCTCAGAAGAAAACAACTTAACACCCGAATAGCTATTGTGTAAACCTCAAAAAAAGAAGGGGGTTTATTTATTTATTTTTATTCCTTTTTTTGATAGTTTGATAGCTTTGCGTTTTGCTTATGTATGTACACACGATTAAACTTACTTGGGTGCAGTGTATTGACAAGGATGGAAAGACCCCTCTTATTGTTGCCTGCATGGATTCAGGATTGTTCAATGTTGCCAAAGCGCTGATTGAAATGGGAGCCAATGTCAATGCTTATCGCCCTGGTAATTTTTTTGTTGCACACTTCAGTTCATTGCTCTTTTATGGAAACAAGTTACAAGTGACTGGCTTTATCTACTGAGTTGTGGTGAAATGGAAACTCATTCACAATTAGCAGGGCGTTGTGCGGGTACCCCTTTGCATCATGCAGCCAAAAGAGGCCTTCACAGGACGGTTAGCTTACTTCTCTCTTGTGGAGGTATCTCTATATGCTTCTCTCTTGTGGAGGTTTTTTGCATCATGCAGCGAAACATCATGTCATGGAAATGCATGTGTTATTAATGCTGTGAAATTGTTTCCTGAACGTAATGGGTTTTTTTCTTGCTTTGTCTTACATGGCAGCTAATGCTTTGGCGAGGAATGATGATTGTCAAGCTGCATTGGATGTTGCTAGAATAAAGGGGCATACCAATGTTGTCCGTGCTATTGAGGTAAGCTTGATGAGTATGAAGATTTTTATGTTTTGGAGTTGCTAAAAGCATTTTAGGACATGGATATATGATATATAGGCAAACCTGAATATTTTCTTTTTTTGGCTTTTTTGGGCTTTTGTAGAATCATACATGCTATTTCTCCGGCTGGCTGCAAGAGTATTATGGTCCAGAATTTCTTGAAGCATTAGTCTCTCAATTTCTATCAAGAAAAATGTATGTACAGTGCCTGCGTATTGTTAATTTATTGCTTTTGATCACTTTTTGTTGTAATCATTACTTGCCCTATGAAACATCAATTATACTTGGTGTGTTGCAGCATGATTGGAGCCTGAGTGATGCTAGTTAGACAGTTGAATATACTACTACTATTTGTCTGAATGCTTGATGTGGGTTATTTTCACATTCATTTTATCAATGCGTTCAATAAATCTGCTGACTTAGGGCTTATTGCTACAGCTGGGCCGTTGTCATACCTCGCGGTTTCCAGAGATTGGAGCTGGTTATTTATCCTACTTTGCAGGTGGTGTAATTCTGACTTTTGTTTCCAGCATTATGATAAATGTGCATATGACCTATAAGCATTATTTCATACAATGATTTTGGAGATCAACTTTTCCACATGGCTTGATCAAATCCGTATGTTTCAGCTTCCTCTGATGGCAGATGGCAGTTGTTTCTTACTCATCTGACCTAATGAGTAAGAAGGCAGATGGCTTCTTGTAGTCATGGCATGATGCTTTGCTGTTCCCTTCAGTTGTTTTACTTTTTTCACTAGTGATTAAGTTGCCAGGCTTCACAGTGCCGTGTTTTGATTCCATTCCCTGTCATTCCTTGTAACATTTTCTAATGCTTGCTTTAAGCATAAGTTGAACTAGTGTTTGTTAGTCTGCCATTACAGAAGCTGTAGATCCAGTCTCATGGTGGTAGTTCCGGAAAATAACATATCTGCTGTTGTATCCCATAACAATATCTGCTGTCACTAATTTGCAAGTTTTTCAAGTTTAGTTTTGATAAATGAACAGGAAGCCCAGCCTCGCACAGTTATTGCCCTTTGGAAGGCCAAAATTGAGGAACTTAAACTTCATCAATCAAACCCTGGACTCACTATATTCGATCAGTCAACAAGTAAGTTTTTGTCCCACCTTTTTGTTTCTATTGCTTTGCCCTTTTTTGCCCTTTCCGATTTATATTTACTCTTTAACATTTGCCAATTTATATTTGTTTTCTTCTTTTTAGCAACTAGATTGTCGACAGTCTTTGACTAGTGGCTGGAAAAAATCTTATCCGAGCACAGAAAATATGCAAACAATTTTTGAATTACTGGGAGCAAAACAGGGTTGTAGCCTAGTATGACTCTTTTACTTGGTTGTTATATGATGGTTAGAATGATGTTGCTGACAGTTATTGCATTGTTGCAAAATGGCTGACCATACCATAGTGGAAGGCATGTGATTTGTCGGCAATTGCAGAACATTAAATGCTTTAGGCATCTTCTTTTGAGTAAATTAGTTTCTTATGTGTACACTCATAGTAACAAGATGCTACATCACCCTCTCAACCTTGTGTTGCTGCACATAACTTGTGAACTTTGCATGACACTTGCTGCTCTGGCAACTCTAGATGTCTTTGCTGCTGCTGATGAGTTTGAGTACAATATGCAGACTGTTTTCATGGTTTCATGTATTTCATATAACTGTTTACCTAGCTTGTATAACTGTTTACCTAGCTTGTGGTAACCACTTGTCCTTTATGTGCTCCATAATGATTTATTGACCATGCCAGAAACTCGATATAAATTTGCATCTGGAAATGAAGGGGACAAAAAGCAGATTTACCGGTTATACAAGGCATGCAGAGGAATCCGCCTGGTATACTAATTTAGTATTCTGCCGATATGTTGCCTAAATATGCATTTACTGAGCGACAAATATAACATAATGCCTTATCAAACATGATCTTCTATAAGATATCTTCACGAGCATTGGCCTAATCCAAATAAGCCCACCTTGTTAAGACTGCTGGGACACAGTGGGATCATCTAAAAAAGAAAAGTTTTATGTGCAGAGAAATAAAAAATTTGAAGTTGAGTCGTATATTCCAAGACTTTCTTTCAGCTCTTACTTGATATGCCTTATTGCACACTGGTGGTAGGAAGATTTAATCAGTTGATCTTATGTTGGTTTTTCAGTGGTTAACGTTGGAAAAAATCTTAGCAGAGCGGAATTGACTGGTTGCAGACATTTTGGTTTACATCTTAAGCTTTAGCTCTCTGATCTTTACAAACAACTGACATTTGGTCTCTTTTCATTGTCTCTGTCATGAAGTGTACTAATTAACATATCTATGGAGAAACTGGGTGTTTCAGGGTGTGCCTCCGCAAATTCATCATGATACTCAAGCTGAGGTTCCAGTGAACGCAAATCTAACTTCTGCAGAAGCTGCAGAATTGGCAATGGCATTAAATACCTCCAGTCAGTCTGCTGGGGAGGATAGGCCAACACTTTTGAATACTCACCAGAGCTCTGAAGCAGTTAATGCAAATGGGTGGGAAGTTTCCACGGGTGGGGACAGTCTCAATGGATGGGGCCCAGCTAATGGATCCACACATACAGGGGCAAGCAGCA
The DNA here is from genome assembly GCA_020883675.1 of Bruguiera gymnorhiza. Lineage (NCBI taxonomy): Eukaryota > Viridiplantae > Streptophyta > Magnoliopsida > Malpighiales > Rhizophoraceae > Bruguiera > Bruguiera gymnorhiza. Next base: position 1,319,494 of record JAIRCJ010001053.1, read on the forward strand.
GTGGATGGATGGATGAGGCAGCAAAAGAAGACTACAATGGGTGGGTTGTTGCTAATTCTGGGCCAGTTGGCGGTCGAAGTCATGGAGAAAACCATGATAGAACTCCCAGTCCTGACCAAACCGGCGGTGCAATCGATACATTGATTCTGCCGGCCCCATCAGCTCCTCCAGTTCCTGACCAGGCTTTGGATAAAGGGCCAATCCACAACCCATCAATTGATTCTGGCCCGGTTGACATGTCTGTTCCGGCCATAGAGCATGGATCTTCTGTAACAAGTGAGACGAAGGATGTCGGTGGCTCTTCCTCGTGCATCATATGTTGGGGAGCTCCAGCAGAAGGTGCCTGTATTCCTTGTGGTCACATGGCTGGTTGCATGGCATGTTTGACCGATATTAAATCCAAGAAAGGCCTCTGCCCAGTTTGCCGAGCCAAGATAGAACAAGTTTTAAGACTCTATGCTGTTTGAAAATTGAACCAGAGTGTAATGTAATGGATGCGATCAAGTCTCTAAGCCATAAATAACTATCAAGGCAACAAGATATTAGCAATGAAAATACAAACCAATTTGCTTGACGAGAAGAAAGAAATGAACAGTAGACTAGAATGACTAATGCAAACAGTCAGGAACCAAAAAAAAAAAAAGAAAAAACTTTTAAATATACGTGTTAGCATATGCGTAATTATTATAAATACAGTCTGGTCATCCTACATTAAGTGCCGTTTCCACTCTCCACAAATCGACTAAAGGAAAATGGGGTATATCCACGTACGAACTTTCTGTGTTTTATAATGTATTATATATATATATATATATATAAAAACCGAACTGAAGCCTGACGCAGAGACAGGTCCAGCTCGGTGTAAATTTTCTCAAAATCAAATTAATTGAAGTTTAGGAAAAGTCAACCGATGATTTTTTTATTACGAAAATATATATCCAAATATTTTAACATTTTAATTTTTCCGTTAAATTGGATGATTTGGTTTTGAATTTTTAATACCAAATCAAACTGAAAAATAAATAATGCGTGGGCTTAGATTCTTTTTGTTTTCCTGCTTGATAATAATTCAAATGAAAAAAAAATGGCTTCTGGTTCTCCCCATGGCAATTGATATTACGGCTGGCCTTTTAACGGTTAAGATCATCTGAGCGACGGACCTGCTCAGCAATTAGAGTCTCAGTTTAAGCCTCCTTCAAGAAAAATTCCAATCGTTAAAATCTTAAACAAATTTTAAATTTTAATTTTGAAAAAAATATAAAATTTATATAATTTTTTTTAAAAAGATATTCATTTTATATAGTTTACAATAACGTATTCTCTTGATGGATCTTATCAAAAACAGTTCCGAACTTATATAAACGTTATAACCACCAAACCATTCATTTAGCGATCTATGAAATCCTGCTAATTTTTTAAAAGCGAAAAAAAAAAAAAAATATATATATATATATATATATATATATATATATATATATATATATATATATTGCGCTGAGCTCGAATTAACGATAACGCACGGTTGTCTCCTTCTCTGACTATTTTTCCATGTCCACAAATCTTTTTCCGTATAAATGTGACGTCGTATAGCAATCCTAAGTCTCTGAAGGATCTTATTTTTGGTATATTGGAATTAAAACCCACGCTAGTTTGAAAATTTGAGAGTTTGAAGTTTGAATTCTAACTTCCTCTTAAAGAACCCTATTTGTGCAGCTAACCAACTTAAGCATGATTGGTTAACTATATGCTCTCCTTGACCACACCCCCAACCCCCCCAAGTTAGATCAACTCCATGGCTATTTAATCGCACAGTGCGTAATACATACCATGGCTCCATATCAATTCTTTGGCCCTTTTCATATGGGGTCCCACTGACTTGAATTGAAATAATTTGCGGAAGAAAGCCTCGAGGCTACTAACATGCGTTCGTATCTGGGGGAGTAGAAATGCACTTGAGTTTACTGTAATGGGTGATTACTTTTTTTTTTTAAACAGTCTATTAAAATGTGACATAATTCTCAGAATCTTCCTCCTATTCTCGTAACTCATTTGTCACATAATTTATCACTATTTGTAATATTTTCTTTTACCAAATTTATTAACATTTTCGTCAAAAATTGAAACTCTTTTACTTATTTTTTCTGTGTAAAATACTTAGCGAAAGATATTAGAGTCAGGGTCAAATTAATTATAATATTATCTATCACGAGATTATTATTTTCTCTCAAAATGCAATTTATTGGAATATATAATACTTATATTATATAACTCAAAATCTCATTTTTTTATCTCATATAAAATGTAAGAGTTGAATCGTATTTAATTCATTCGTATGTAAAATATAATTTATTTATGAAATATAACTCATTTATGGCATTAGACTCGATAAACTCTCGATGGCTTTTCCTTTATAGGTATTTGATTGCGTGGTAACGCAATAGTACATTTACTTTTTTTATTCCTTGAATAATTTTTTTAATTAAATTATATTACATTAATATATATTTATTTTGTTATTTTTATTGCATTGTTACCAATATTTTTTCTTTATTTTTTCCCGTGTTAATTTTTCTGTGTAACTTCTTCTTTACGGTGCTTAACGTCGGAACGCCAGCTTTCGAGTTGTTTGTGGCAAACTCCATTTTATATTGTTGTGGGCTTTATTATTTTCTGTTGATATATATATATATATATATATATATATATATATATATATATATATATATATATATATATACACGTACATTTTTTGGGTAATATTTACTGTCGACTACGTTCACATATTGTAATATGAGCGTGCGTGCGCGACATATATATATATATTAAGATTAACTAGTATGACGTGTCAATTTCTGCCCATTAATACTGAATCTACATCTCATGGTCAGATGTCTTATCTTGGGACAACGGTCGCAGAGGTATATATTAGGGTTAAATCAAGTATCTTCAGGTTAATTCCTGATTATGCACACAATTGGAGCTTCCACCAGAACTTTTATTTACCTCTTTAGAGAATTTCAATCTTCTCCCCCCCCCGGGGGGGTGAATCATATTAAACTCACCAATAACAAAACATGTTACACCACATGACGGGGTGCGGCTTTTGGACCGTGTCTTGTTATTTAGTTGCCTTCTGTTCTCTTTTGGTTCGTTAGAATTAACGTTGGTTTTGCTCTTTTTCAAGTGTGTAAGGATACTTAATTTGGAGACTTGGCCTCTCGCTGAGTTATTAATTTTTCACTTACGACAAAAATTAGGAAAGGGTCAACATGCGAAGAGGGTAGAAATGCCCACTCTCGTTGGTGGTAAATAATTAAAACAGGATTATCCACTTAAAACTATTATAATCAGGATTTTTGATCTTTGACAAATAACAAAACCAATGACAACCCGATTGAGTAGACCATGTTAATTAATATTCAGCATACCACAGCAGTAATTTGATTGGCTAACAAAATTGAGGACAGAAATGTACTTCATCAGTGTTCAGTTTCACTCTAGGTTTTGAATTGTCATTGAAGAACAGCAGCATTAAAGCCGAGGATATTTGGACATTTGTGCTCGGGAAACATATATTTAAAGGAATCATGAAATAAACAGAGTAAGTTCCTTTTTTTTTTTTTTCCCTATTTTGGATCGCATACGCTGTAACTATTTTGCTACAATAGTGGAATGCGATTGTTTCAACGATGATCCTAGATTCTCCTCCTATATTATATAATATGCTGTGAAAACAAAAGGAAAACCTTAAATAGAGCGCATATTAACATTGAAAGCTGGTTGAAATGTAGCCAAATCATGGCGAGCACAGCTTGAATAGCTGCCGAGTTTTTACGTTTCTTTTGATTAAGTCAGCATGTTTACAACAGTAAATTTGGTTGAAATAGTAAAATTTTAGGTAAATTTGATCTATCATGAATGTCGCTAATAAAATGATGACACGACTATTGAAATATTGATATAATAAAAATTTATACCAACCAAAAGAAATTGCTTTTATTCGTAGTGAAATGATGGAGCAAACTTGTCTAAGAAAGAAGCACACGTTACAATGGCATCGAGGCTGGGACCCCTTTGTGAGATAATGGAATAATACTGTCTTCTAATGCAACCCAAGACTTTACGTTGGGGTCCATAATATTTGGACTTTTCAAGCAATGGGTTTGCGGAAATTTTGGGTTGCTGCTGTTCATCAACCAATGATAATAGAGCAGAAGAGTGCTTTTTGTATGGGCCATTGCTCAATTCATTTTGAAGGGGGAGATGAGGAAGTAGTCAAGTGTCAGATGCTATTATATATATATATATATATATATATATATATATATATATATATTTTTTTTTTTTATTTTATTTTAATTTTTTGGTTTTTAAGCAAGAATGGTGAAGAGGGGGGGGGAATTTTACGGGGCACTTCTGGTCAGCAGGAAGGAACTGTCGTTCGAGAGTTCTGGTTCACAAAACAAGATATTAATTTCCTTAGGATCCGTAAATTATCAATGGGATAGATGGGTGCGATCCAAACTAGTAATTATAATTAATTATTATTATAATAAATGAGTACGATTTAAATTGTTAATATTAATTAATTTATTATTATTATTATTACAATAGTGACGATTAACTGTAGTTAGGCCTAAATTGCTGACAGTCCCTCCCTCTCCCTATTTTTTTCGTATTCTCTTTCTTTTCTTTCTTTCTTTCTTTTTTTTTTGTTGAAAAGAAAAAAAAAAAAAACGACAGTCAGACATTTTTCTGTTCCATCTCAACTTACCTGCCCAACCCATTACCATTTCTTCCAAGCCCTAAACTGTTCCTCTCCCACAACCCTTTCCAATGATATCATCAACAAAAATAATTATAAATTATGCAGTAAGGCCTCAGTTGCTTCGCCTTTTTTGGGAAGAAAGGCAATTACTAAAAGCATTTTCAGAAAACAAAAACAGGCTAGCAAAGAAACTCCAATACTGTATAAGAGACTCACAGCTTTCCAAGGCTTTGCTTTTCTAGTATTGTTCGAACAGAGAAACTCCAAAAGACAATGAACAAGAAAACTCCCTTCAATCCTCTCCCATCAATCTAGTCATCTCCCCTTCAAAATATTCCTTTGCTTCACCACTTCCAGCCTTCCAGTTTCATTCCATCTTCCTTTCTCTCTCCACAAAAATTGAAATGGTGTGATACAAGTAGTTCTATAGTGATTTTGTTTATTTGGCTCTTCTCTTGGGCTAGCTGAGTCTGGTTTTCTTTTCATTAAGAGTAAAAGTCTGCAAAAGACATAGAATCATCCTTACCTTGAAGCTCGCCTGGATCATAAAGAACCAAAAGGCTCACTGCCTTCCTTGCAACAGAGCTCCATATCTATCCATCATACTTCTTGTATGTTCTCTTTCCTCTTCTCCCTACTTAGGTTTGCGCTGTTCCACTGTCAGTTCATAGTTCAAACAGACAGAAGTAACCCTAGAAGAATTAAGAATTGAGCCGTTCTTAATAACAAGAAGAGGAGCAAGCGCAACTCAACCAGTCCCATCTGCAATAAGATCCAACAAAAGAAACATCGCCCTTCAATGGATTCAATCCCTGAAATGGACAGCTACAACTCCGATCAAAACAACAGCTTCAGCAACAACATAAGCAACACGACAACCTCAGTGGCAACCTTATCATCATCTCCACCATCATCCTCCACATCTAGCCGCTATGAGAACCAAAAGCGCCGTGACTGGAACACCTTTGGTCAATATCTGAAGAACCACAGGCCTCCGCTCTCTCTTTCTAGGTGCAGTGGTGCCCATGTCCTTGAATTCCTTCGCTACCTTGACCAGTTCGGGAAGACCAAGGTTCACACTCCAATCTGCCCATTTTATGGCCACCCGAACCCACCAGCACCCTGCCCGTGCCCTCTCCGCCAGGCTTGGGGAAGCCTTGACGCGCTCATCGGGCGCCTTCGAGCGGCCTTTGAAGAAAATGGAGGCAAACCTGAAGCCAATCCGTTTGGGGTTCGTGCTGTTAGGCTTTACCTTCGTGAGGTTCGTGATTTGCAATCTAAAGCGAGAGGGATTAGCTATGAGAAAAAGAAGCGTAAGCGTCCACAGTCACAGCAGCAAATCCAACCACTCCCACCACCGCCAGGTAGAGCTTAAGAAATCAAAAGGGCCCTTCATTGCTACTGCTTTTGCTGCTCATGATACTGTCACCGACAGGCAACAGCTATGTATCTACCGATATTCTCTTCTTCTTTTTAGTGACTTGCGGTATTCTGGTGGTATATTTAGGGTTACATGTTTATTTCCCAATTCCCATCTGTCCTTTCTTTCTGGGTATGTCTGCTTGTTTTGATAGATGAAATGGTTAGATCTGGGGATACGTTTGAGTCTGCTTTCGATGCAAACAGTGATGTTAATATTAGTAATAGTGGGACTTGTAGTAATACCAGAAAAGTGGCGGTAGAGGGTAGTGTACTAGCAGTCAGCAATCAGCATGTGGCACGGAGAGCATCACTTAGCTTATAGAATTATGTACTTGAATATTCGTGAATGCCAAGCCATAGATTTGCAGATATATTTAGGTGTTGCCCCCCTCTCTCTCTCTCTCTCTCTCTCTCTCTCTCTCTCTCTATCCATCTGTGTTTTTTATGTGCGTGTGTGTGCGTGGGTGTGTGTGTGTGTGGATATTGGCGCTCATATTCAATCCCACAAAGGGTGGTGGGCTGTTTGCAATTTAATGCAGTCACAGGTGATTAAAGCTTGAGGGAGTGAGGGACTTGACTTCACATAAGGTTCACTTGTCAGATTGCACTATATACTTGCTTGATGGTTGGGTTGCAGGCTTCAGCTGTTGGGCAGTCTTTCATTTCTGCTAATTATCATAACTGGCTTCCTTTTTTCCCCCCTCATGCGTTTCTATTTTACTGCTTTACTGTCTGAGAATTATAGAAATTTGCTGTTACCGTCAAGTTGTGGAGAATAATCGTAAATAGTATTTATTCAATTGGAATATATACACTGATTTTCTTGGAGATTGCTCTTTTGATAAAAGATACGAAATTCATAAAAAGTAAACTTGGGCCATATCATTGGTGCTGTCATTTCATGAACATGAAAATGGCAGAAAAATTGCGAAATACCTATGGCTTCAGCAGTATTGCTGACTGCGAGTCTAGTCTAATAGGTGATTTCGTGTTTAGTCTCTTGGCCCCAAATCTTCCTTTCATTTCCCTTAATGGTTCCTGAATGTGTAGGACTGTACTTACTGCCCTACCCCAAACAACAGAAAAAACAAAAAAACAATGGCAAAGGATGCTCATTTATTACGTTAAACTAATTAATTCTGCGCATATGGACCTAGAAAGAGTGCTCTGGTTGGCTTTTCAATCGTGTGAATAATAATAACATTGCCACATACATTTACATTGTAGGAGAAAGGACACAGTCGACTACAAGAATTTTTACTTATATCACCATTGTTGCCTGCTATAGTATGTTTGTAGAGAAGAACCATACACATAGAGATTCGAGGAAAGCTTTTGCTGATCAATCTGGTCGACATCACTTCAGCAATTTGCCAGTTTTGGGTTATCCCTTTTCTTCTAGAGGCTAATAGTTGGTTTGATTGCTGTAGATCCTTAATAGAAGTTTGTTCTCAGCTGATCATTTGACCGGCAAAAAGAAAACGTATTGGCACGTATATGGTATAGATGTTAGTGAGCCTCTTTTCTCTCTTGAAGATTCTTGTTGTCTGGAAATTTCGAATAAGGTATTTTCTTTTGTTTGATTATCTCTCACAATTAAGATCCACACGATTAGACATTATACCTCATCATCACTTGTTGGGTCAGGCTCAGAATCCTTTCCCTTCTTTAGGAAATGCTTGGGCAGCTTTAGCAAGAAAAAAAATCTCAGCTCGCTTGGCGTTGCGGGTGATGCATGAATGTTGTTTTTTGGCTTGATATTGCTTGCACACGTGTGAGTGAGTTTTGTGTGTCACCTCGTCGGTGACCTCAGTTTCTCCCAAAATTGTTCATAAATGCGTTTCGAGGGTCAGTGGCGATGATGCAAAGGGGTTTATTACGTAAACTTCATTACACAGAAGTGGTTAACTTAGATACAGACATTCGTTGATTAATTACCCTTAATTCTTTTCAAATATTTAATAATTATGATAGCCCTTTATATATACATATCTAATAATTCTCGATATCCCTTCGGTCTAAAAGGGAAATGTAATTAGAAGGTTTCCAAAACAGAAGTTATATATAACAATAACTTGAAAAGTTACTAAGTATCAAATATTGCGCAAAAATTTGGGTAACTCGAACTGTGAGACTTGTTTAGAGCTTATCTATGTCGCTGTGGGATCACGATTCTTGGAAATTTATTGAGAGCTAGCAGAACTTTACTGATAGCGCTTTATGATGCTGATGGCCAAAATCAGATTAATTAGTTTAATCTCCCTTCCATAAATATTTTCAATAGGACATATTAAGGAACATGCGCTGGACTGGACAGCCACATTTTTCTTCCAACATTTGAAGAGTGAAAAGCTTAGAAAGGCCGCCCGCCCGACAAAGGACTTTCTAGATTGCTGGACCTAGCACGCTAGTTTCCACGGCGTCCCTGGTGAAAGCAACATTCGATATTAATTACAGAATCGTTTGGGATAATGACTGCAGATTGCATTGATTATCTACTGGTGGTGTGGATGTTGGATGTCCGGCTCGACAACAATAGTTGACGACGGCACGAAATCAATTCCCTCAATTAGTGCATAGCCACCGATACTTGGATGGTAATGTGCTCTGCTCTCTTGATGCGAAAGAGGACTGGGAAGTCGGAACTCTGGGCCATGGCATCGTAATCAGGAATCCTTGAAAGAACTTGGGCAATAGCTAGTAGCTCTCTTCCGACCCTGGAAAAACGAGCGAGAAAGAACCCTTCTACAGTCGGACCTGAGCACGAATTTTGCACATTGAAATCAAATTTGGGTCTCCAAAGTGTAATCATAGCGCAAAGCATAGGGGCATGTTCGTTCAACTTCGCATTAGAAATAGAACCGACTAGGAAAAACTTTTATTTAGCCCACTTCATTAATTTAAAATTAAGTTTGTTTTTTTTTTTTGGGTTGTTAAATTTGATTCCAAATTCCAATTTTATTGCAATTCGTTTATCAATATAATTGCAATATTTGAGAACCTAAGGAATTATATTATCATCAGATATCAATATTATCGGAGACATTTGCAGTGTTATCGATATCATGCCTGGGGACTATCATTGTCATCAGGCAACACTAGCCAGCGTTTTCCTTTGGTGATTATCACCGTCATTGGCTAATGCTGCCGTTAGCAATGGTGGTGACTGGACTCACTGCCGCCGGTAACAATCGCAATCATCATGCGGTAATTTGACTCAATCAGAAAGTTTAGCGGCCAGTCCCATCTCAAGGCTCGAAACTTTTGTAAAATAATTGCAATTTTAATTCCATGGAACCACACGTGCAATTAGCATTCGATCAAAGTAATTAAAATCCGAATTTCATTATTCCAAGTCTAGCGTTTGAGTAATTTTGGAGCTAAATTTCCTGAAACCTAGAATAAATACGACGCTCACACGACTCCTCATAATTTTTTTTTTTTTTACTTTAATAAAAGGGTGAGAATATTCATTAAATGCAAACACTATAGGACATTCACAGTTTTTCATAAATATTAGATTTAGTTAGTGGTACATTTTAGATATTTTCCTCCATACTACTAAATAATTGTAAATTTAATCGACTATAGTAAATGAAGAGATTATCGTCATCAATGACTAAACATCTGTGTTCTTCTCTGATACATAACTGTGTATCCTTTTACACCTGCGGGTCTGAGCATGAGTACTTCTTTTTAGTCGTCACTTAGTCACAGTATTTTTTTTTTTTAATAAAACAAATTTGATTCATTTACACTACACAATAATAAGTATAATTTATTTAAAATAAAGAAAATAAATTTATATAACATAAAATTACGAATAAATTATATTTAAAATATTAAATAAATATAACAAAACACGGTATTTACGAATTGCGGGTTTACGAGGTAACTTTAAGAAAGATAGGAGACGAGTCAGTGCGATCAAATACCTGAAACAAAGTTTCGTGCACAGATAGGCATTAGTGTGAAATTCGCTGTATGACAGCGATTGGCAGCGAATAATAAGAAGCACTCTCTTCTATTATTTGCCAGCGATTTTTGACTATTAATCTCACTTTTTCTTCTTCCCCCCCCTCTCTCTCTCTCTATCCCTCTCTCTTTTTGTGTTTTTGGAACAATCGAACGGTCGATGAATATCGTTGAAATTAATTGGGTGTTGCATGGGTCGCTTTTGGATAAGGTGGAATAGTCATAATGACAGGTGACATATGCATTGACATGATTAATTTACATGCTGCATTATTGGAATATCGGGACGAAACAATTACTAGTGCTTGCGTGCCGCTTCTCGTCAAAGGGTAAGTGGAAGAGATTGGAATTTAATACAGAGTGTATTCAACAAAAAAAATAAAATAAAATAAAATAAACGTAGAGTGATAGAAATATTGTATTAAATTTTCTGTTAAGAGAATATAAATTAAACCTAAAAAATTAATGATCTATGTGCCGAAAAAAAAAAAAAACAGCAATGGTCGACCCATTTTTACACAGAGAATATTTATTAATGGTATTTAAACAATATTTTATTAACTAAGATCAGATACAGATGCCTGCCTCGTTTGTCATTTGGGCTTCAAGCGTCCATTGCCACGCAAGGAAGTGTGATTGGAGGTGGCGGAGATCCACTGTGATCGAGAGCATGGGTTCGAGAATCCCGCATTCTTAGGTCAATCTGATTAGACGTACGATTTGACCCAAAAAAGAGAGAGAGAGAAAGAGAGAGAGAGAAGGGAGAAAATGTGTTTATGGGACCCACGAACAGTAGAATTCCCTCGTGGCCGCCTGTTGTCCATGTCGGCTACAGTTTGACACACACCTCCTCCGAAACAGTCCAAAATCAATGCGTTTTGCCACGCGTTTCCGTCTAACCGGTTGGTATTCGCCAGTCCTCGGTGCGCGTGGGCCGTACTACATCTCTGTCGCGTCTTAATCATAACGCCATTCATTCATTATTCGCCCCACCCAGGGCCCACCGGGTTTCGATTTTTAATTTCTTGATAGGCTAGTTAATAGATAGTGGGACCCAAAGTTATAGAAATCTCAGAGCGAGGGGTTGTGATGGGTCCCACGTTTATGCCCTTTTGGAGTTATGAGTTTTGACTGGATTTCCCCACGGACGCTCCCAAGACGAAAATTTTTGTCTTTTTTCTTTTCTTAACAGTAATATTTAAAAAAAAAAAATTTGTTTGGTACAAGAATATTAAACACGGGTAAGCTAAGAAGCAATCTGAATTTAAATTATTAAATATAATTTAATAGTTATTAAATATAAAATTGAAATATTAAATCATATTTATAATTAAAATCTTATTTTATGCCTAAAAAATAATAATAAAAAAAAGGTAACCGCGACATGTGTTGTCATGTTTCAATCGACTGCACTTCGTAAGGGCACTTGAGATTCGGCCAGACTGTCCCCAAAGCCGTGAATTCTGTTCCATGAACGATAGATAGATGCCAAACCCCACGTTAGTAAACGATCACGTTACCCTTAGCCCAATTCGGTTGAATTTCTGATTTTTTTTTTTGACTTTTTTGTTATAAAAAAAAAAGAAAAAAGAAAATAGGATGATATCTGACCACGTCTCTCTAATAACTACACCAAATTTAAATACACATTTAAGTCTATAAAATGTGTTAATAAAGATTTGAACTTATAATTTATATAATATAGACAAAATTTTCAATTAGTAAATCACAAGGAGCGATAGTTCTTATTTCGTTTCCTTAATCGGGGTTCTGAAGGACGGAAAACTATTGACTAGCTCATTACGCAACGACACAATTCGTTGCTACCTGGCCAGCAAATTATTTGACCGATTGCCACTAGTCAGCCGCATTTTACACGTAACGCAGCACACAACCAGTTGGACTTCTCGTTAATTTGGCCACGCGACTGTTCTGAAATTTGCTTTTTCCGGTTTGCCATTTGTTAACATGATAAATCTCACGGGTACTGCATATCTCATTGCCGGGAAGCAAACCACTTCAAGATCAAAAAGTTTACAAAAGGGTTAATAATACACTTCGATTTTGTTAATTAGTTGACATCGTGATCTTTGAAGCTAGTGTACGAGAAGATAATTCTCTGTAATTTTTCTACGCTTGGCATGATGATTTTCCTGTCTGTTATGTCATTTTCAAATTCAACTATTAGCTCAGATATATGGCATCGATTAAAAAGATGGCGCACAGAGGGACGAGGGTTTTAGACTTTTAGTTGAGGACGCTCCTCCGTGCCGGCAATGAAGACAATTGTGTTGTCTTTCTTCTGCGAAGCTGACGATAGGCTGGGGCCAGCGATTGTAATTATTTGACCCGTGTGGCAAATTTGTTTATTCTATCTTTGTCACCGTACATGATAGCTTTTCTACCGCACGATAACATGCACGACGGCTCCCTTTCCTCCCTCGCATTGTCTTCGACTCTCTGTTCTTCAGTCGTTACTCCAATTTAGATCTGCATGCAGCAGCATGTGCCTATGCACATGTCCCGTCTTTGTTAAAGATTTTCTTAATTTGAAGACGCACACACATCCAAAATCCTAGTGGAAATTATACTTCATAGCTACGTGTCTATATACACGTATACTAAGGCAAGAATTGGTATTCTGCGTGCACAATATTCAGCTCTTAGTAGCCACACGATAAACCCGGCAAAGCTTGATTATTCCTTGTCCAGAGCCGATCCGGCCAGAGAGGATTTTGAGTTTTTACAGTCCAACAGGGGGCGGTCCTAAATCTACTAGGTTTGGTACTTGGTAGGAGCTGTTCATCATGAGGCATAGGGCGCACGACAAGTTCAGGCAATTTTCACCCCCACAGAACTCGTCAAAATGAATCCTGCCTACTCTATTCGTGAATAGGCCGTAGTAGGGTACGAATAAGCTTCTAGTCTTTTAAGACTTGTACAACTTGAAGGATTGTTTTGACCTGACTTTTGGTCAGGTAAAAAACAACGAGCCAACAACCTTTCCCTCAAAATCAGGCTATCATATGGGTGTTGCTAGCTTTTTTCATTCCCATGAGAAGTTAAAAACAGTAGCTAGAAGTGTCGGTACGGTACAAAGACAGGGAGCAGATGCAATAAATATGTAGGAGATGAACTGTTTCTTTACCGGTCCTCACATTCGACGTGTTAAAATGGGGAACAGTAGAAGGACGGATCTGGTTGTATTGCTGTAAATACAGAATTTTAGAGGGTTGTATGAATTTAGTTATAGAAGCATCTACGCGCTGCTTCTTTTGCACAGAATTTTGGAGTAGGACTTTTTGCTCTGTTTCTTTAGGAGAATTATTATTATTATTATTATTTTTTAATTCAAATTTTCCGTTAAAAAGACATGGACATGTGTTATAATGCATCCTTTGGGCTTTGGGTTTTAATACTCAATAGATGCGTTGTGGGTAGCCTGTAATTTGAGTGGGCGAAGCAAATTTTGCAAAATAAAGTAAGTATGCTATCGTAATATTGACCTGGATAGTTTGACCATACCATACCAGGGAAACAGGAAATGCCGTGATCAAGTGTCCCCAGTAAAGGTAGTTTGCTTTCTATGATAGAGTTTAATGCGAAGAGTATGATTGGGAACTGTTCCAAACTTGAACAGTTCACGGGTCATTTCGCTTCATTCTAGTTGGTTTGTCTAATCTCTTAAATTTTGTCCCTACAATTAAGTTAGGCTTCATCTAGTAATTTTATTTTTTTATTTTTGGGTCTCTTATGTGTTTATTTATTTTTATTAATATAAACTACACAATGAAATAACTCTCTTTATTCTCATGAATCATGTACTCTTCAACTTAAAATTAGAACTTAAGATTTTTAAAATAGAGGTCTAAATTTTAATTTTTTATTTTTTGCAGTGTTTCCTAAGAGACTATATTCTATTTCTTTTGATAATGAGATACTTAGTGAGCCCAGTCAAATTTCAGCCGGCCTAATTTCTCCGCCCTTGTATTATGACTTCTAATCCTGGGCCAGCCCGCTAGCATTATCTTTGAACCGCAAACCCTCTCTTCGGTGGTATGCTCACAACTCACGAATGCCTTCACCACTACGGCGGCTCCATAGAACTACATTTTGCTCGAGTTGGTGCTTTAAAGCCCACAAAACAGACAGCCATCCTGGACTGGCCGAACCCACTTCGCTAGTTACAACAACAACCTACGACGCAACCCCTTCAAAACCAATCCATATAGTTCGGCCCATAGGCTCGCATGTGACGGGCGGCCCACCTGCCACATTCTCGCACCTCCGCTCAAATCAAAAGACTCGGGTCGACAGTCCGCGTATCGTTTTACGATTTGAGGCAAAAAAAAAAAAAAAAAAGAGGAGCTACTTTTTCTTGTTCATTTTTCTTCTATAATCAAGTTCGATCAAGAAAATTAAATGCAACAATTTCTGATTTTTCGGAGACGGATTGTTCAAAGGAGTCCGGTGGGATCGAGACCAATCCATGGCTAAACAACGTGGGTCCATGTAGTAACTTTGTAAACTGTTACACCAGAGAGAGAACAAAAAGGTGTCCAAAAACACTGCAAGAGATAATAAAATCTTAAATTTTCATCAATTATCGGTATTTAAATCTTGATTTCATATAATTACCAAAGACTAATGGGCTGCGGAAAAGGCAGCAAAGAGGAAAAATGGAGAATAATAGACAATCCATGCATCCGGCTATATATAAAGGAGTATTACTTTCTGTGTGTTAATATTTATTAAATAATATTATAAATATAAGAGTATTTTTATATTTAATTTCATTAATTTGTTAAATTAAGGAAGGTTCGATGAATTTATAATTTTTTAAATATATATTTTATAGGAATAGCGGAGCTAAATCACCTCCACCGACACCGGCGCTCAGTCGCCGTCCAAGAAGGAAAGTAAATAAATTAACGGCGGGAAAAAAAAAAAAAACGAAACAACCAAACAGACGCGTCCCCAAACAGGCATTCCCAAAGCTCTTCGAGTTCGCCGGTCGTCTCCATCAATCTCGTAACTGGTGGAATTCCTACTACATAGCAATGGGGTCCCTTCCACCACCGACGTCTCGGGACAGTCCGAATCCGCAATCCCAAGAAAAACAGCGGCGGTTGGGAATTGACGAGACTACCCTCCTCAACCTCTTCAAATCACAGCAAAACCTCCTCAATTACTTCTTCCACAAGCTGGACCTCTCCCGGACCCTCGCCTTCGCCCAGGCGCTTCTCCGCTCCGAAGGCACCGTCTTCTTCACCGGCGTCGGCAAGTCCGGCTTCGTCGCCAACAAGATCTCCCAGACGCTGATCTCCCTGGGCATCCGCGCGGGCTTCCTCTCCCCCGTCGACGCTCTCCACGGCGACATCGGCGCCCTGTCCTCCCGTGACGTCCTCGTCCTCTTCAGTAAGTCCGGCAACACCGAGGAGCTGCTCCGCCTCGTTCCTTGCGCCAGGGCCAAGGGCGCGTACCTCGTGTCCGTCACCTCCGTCGAAGGCAACGCGCTCGCCGCAGTTTCTGATATGAACGTGCATTTGCCGTTGGAGAGGGAATTGTGCCCTTTCGATCTGGCTCCCGTGACTTCCACCGCCATCCAGATGGTGTTTGGGGACACGGTGGCGATCGCGCTCATGGGAGCCAGGAACTTGACCAAGGAAGAGTACGCCGCTAACCACCCTGCCGGAAGGATCGGGAAGAGCTTGATTTTCAAGGTCCCTTCTTTGCAATCTTTCATGATATTTCTCTACATTATTTCTTGATTCATTGATTTTATTGATCTGATACTGTTTTTGGATTAATGTGCTGTTCATTGCATTGTACGCCTAAATTGATTTTTCAGGTAATAGTACAATTGCTATTGCTATCTGAATTTGACAATGTGAGTGCAGAATTAGCAAGATTTGATGGCTGTATTATCGAATAATTATTTTTGGCTCCTTGCACTCTCTTGAAGAAAAGTGGTTATGCTAATTCATAATTAAGGCAAGGAAACTCGATGTGCATTTGCTAGATTTTTTTTTTTTTTTCTTCTGGATTGGCAATGCTTTGGTTAAATAGAATAATGACATTTTCGGGCATTCTTTGGGCGGTCGACTGCTGTTCTGTCATTAGTGGACAGCTTGAAACATGACTACCTGGTCTATTTTGCATGCTGATTGTTATTCAATAAACTTGATTATGTGGTTTAAGCAATCTAATCCTTCTTCAGATCCTTCCTATTAATGCATGCAGATCAACATTTTAGATGATAGAAGGAGCTTCGTTAAAGCTGTCCAATTTGATGCGACTGATTTCCTCCCTGTTGTAGGAGGTCCCATGATCTCTATTCTCCTTTTTTGTTTTATTTTTGGATAAATTCTTTTCACATCTTTTGTTAGCTGGTTTATGTGAAATTGCAATACCCATGGATAACACACTTTTAATGCTTTTGTTATTTACTGCATTAACTGTGATTTCTTGATCACTAAATAGCCCAAATGGATGCTTGAACCTCCCTCTACTCTCTCTTTCTCTCTCTCTCTCTCTCACTATAGCACTGTTTGTTATAACGTGGGGGTTTCTGAGTATCATGCCTCCAGTTAAGAAAATTTCTTGGTTGTTGAAATAATGTTGTGTATGTAGGTAAAAGATGTCATGAAGAAGCAAGAGGAGCTTCCAGTTTGCAGAGAAGGAGATCTGATAATGGATCAACTAGTTGAACTAACAAGCAAAGGATGTGGTTGCCTGCTAGTTATAGACCAAGAATATCACCTGATAGGGACATTTACAGACGGTGATCTTCGGCGCACTCTCAAGGCTAGTGGAGAGGGCATCTTTAAGCTTACAGTTGGGGAAATGTGCAACAGGTAAATATTTTGAAAATGTTGTTCACGAAGTTTGATTCCTAGCAACCTTGTAAATTTCGGTACATTCTGATTTGGTAGCTTGAGTGGTGATTGGTTTTACCGTAGGAAGAGGAAAGAACAGTGACATTACCAATTTCTGAGGATCTCAATGCCTAATTATTTCAGGAAGCCAAGAACAATTAATCCAGAAGCGATGGCAGTGGAAGCCATGAAGAAGATGGAGTCGCCGCCATCTGCTGTGCAATTCTTGCCTGTTATCAACAATCAAAATATCTTGATCGGCATTGTTACACTTCATGGATTAGTCTCTGCCGGCCTCTAATCTTTGCACTGCTTTTGTACCTACCTTTTCGGTTGTATTAAATTCTATTCTTTGTAGTTAGTGGACCTTGTATTAACCCACATAGGGTTTCTTCCCTGCTCCTACCGCACCATGGTTTCCAATGCAATAAACGGCGAAAAGTCAATGAAATAACCCTCAATTCTCAGCCGATAAACTGTATGATTCTCCCCTTTTTGTTTTTTCGTTATTTTACCCAGTTTGTGAAAGCGGTTGGGTTGTGCAAAATTCACCTCTCACTATTAGTTTTTCTGGAAGGAATTTCCGAGTATTAAACGTACGTCTCCGTATGTAATGAACTTTCATGCCTAATCACTTTTGAAGTCCCTGAGAGTGAGACAACGATCGGTGGTCCTTAGTTGCAGGTACCCTTTCTAAAGGTCACCCTTTACAGGGCAAATTACCTGTCGGACGTAAAAGGCGAACCATCGAGAGCCAGATTTAAAACAACCTGACCCGGCTGAATGGACCTCGACCATCAACCGATTATGATCATTCAAAATGCCAATAGCGGAAATAATTGGCATGCTTCCTTCTACAGACTTTCGTAAAAGGGTAGTTTGGACGGCGCCTGAACCTCGAATCTGGGAGGCATGTCCCAATACAGTACACATGATGGGAACCATACGATGAAGAGCTCTGTTTTAGCCGTTCGTTCTAATGGAATTAAATACAGTATCAAAATCATGCAACTAATCCGACATTTGGCTTCATTAATGAGAAGCAGAAAGTAGCCCTTATATAACTGTACACGATGGTGGTGTTGCGTATACCATCTGTAGATAGGAGAACCGAAAAGAAAGAAAGAGGAGAAAAGCCAATAGATGGAGCTAATTGTTCAGTCTCCCAAATATTATGTCTCAGTTATGGCATTAGATCCAACCCCTCATTCCCGCATAATGCTGTCTGCCTTCATCAGTTCACCCTCCTCACCAAATCTAGCAACTTGGCTGTCTGCCTTCATTATATGTGTAGAGCTTGCTCAAGGACAAAAGGTTTAGTTTCTCAGAAGTACACTTGAAACTGAATTGTGCATCCCACCACTGCAGTCATCAGAACAAAAATTTCAATTCTGAGATGACGCAACTTCTTTTTCAGAATGATCAGCAGTAGTTGACCGGACAGGACATCTATTTTTCAATATCTGTATGTACTTATCTGATGACCCTGAATCTGAGGAGCTTGACGAAGTGGTACTTTCAGATGAACTTTCTGGTATTAAGATTGGACAAACATCATCTGGGGCTGTACTTGTGTCAACCACAGATGCTGTTGCATTTTTCTTCGATGCAACTTCATTAAAGGGCCTTGATTCGAGCAGCCGTGCCTTGATTTCTTCCCTGATGCTAGAAAAGTTTCTCCTCCCACTGCCGTGCGGTATCACTGAATGTTGAGGTTTGTGCCCCTTTCCTACAGATTTTTCCTCCCGAGATTCTGGACCACCTACAAACTTGGTTTCATTATTTTCAGAGGCATAAGAGTGCAGGGTCAGTTTAAGCTCCTCTCTAGCCCACTTATATACTGCAGCTAGCTTCCCTTCCATGGCATCCATCAGAGTATTCAACTCATTGATATCATAACGGAATAGAAATTTTTTCTCATTCCAAGCACACGAACATAGCAGCTTTGCATGATTCAGACAGGAGTATTTGTCAGCAGAACATGAACATTGTGCAGCCGAAAGATGTAAATCATAGAAACATATGCTACATTCCTTTTTGCTGATTGCATCAAAGGTTTTCTCCATTATATGAGTTTGTGAAGGGGTGCAGAGGTATTTTCTTCTATTGGCTTCCAACTTAATACGTGACTGCACAAAGGAGTGGGGGCATAATTAACGGCCAGGAGCATTTCCAATAAAAATGAAAGGTCATTCAACTGCAAAAGAATTAAAATTCTCATGATACATGCTAAGAATTCTGAAGGCTTGCCTTGAGTGCTTTTGTTAAGATTCCATCCTTTCCACAGCCTTCTGTCCACCTTAAATTATCCAAGGAGTTCTTCCTCAACAGAGAAATTTCCCATTGTGCCCTTACAGATTCCCTGGCTGCACTCAAAAGCAACTTATCGTGGGAAATTGATGTTTTTCTCCTCTGTGCAGAATAGAGTTCCACCACATTCTGTCCATGTGGCAACCAATGGAATGGAGCAACATTTACTGACTCAGCACAATTAAAGCCACAGTCAAATCCTGAATAATATGCACTAGGAAACAAGAGAACGAACTCCCCTGGATACTGAATACAGCGGTAAACAGGTATACTCTCAGACTTTATTGTAGAGGGTGACAGCTTGATTATCTGATAGCACATAATGAAAATGAAATTAATCTTCTTCTAAAACATTTGGAAGCTGTGAAAATAACAAAGGCTTAATTTTGTGAAGCTAATAAATAACCCAAGAGTCTGAAAATATGCGACAAGTCTGATCAGTACAAGTTGAACAGAGTGGAATAGGAGAAATGACCCCATTAAATTTTGGAATTAAGACTTTGTTGAGTTGGAGTTGTGGTCAGGAAACCATCACTCACCAAATTATCACATGACTTAGGCTGTTCCACTGATGAATCTGGGAGGTATTTCTTCATGGCCATCTCAAACTTAACAGCATATCTCCCTGGAACACCATACCATACTTTAGGTGCCCCCAAATGAATATAATGGAGTGAATACAAGTGGTGTTCTTCAACCTTCTGTTCACCAAAGTCAAATAAATATTTTACTGATCAGAATACAAGGTGGAAAGGGTTTTTCCTTGTAAATATAATGTATTGAACAAAAATACGAAATTGAAATTAACCTGGTGCAATTAACCCATCCTAGAAAATAAAAATATCCTGAATCTTACCCAAGAAAACGATGAGAAGCACATTCCTATTTTAAGCTGAGGTGTTATAACCCCAGAAGTTTTGAAACTTTCAAAAGCAAGAAGAGAACCAGTAAGCCTAGGTGTATTATTCAGGTTCCAGCCCGAGGTCACATATTCAGGATACTCAGACACTTTTGAAGCATTGGATATGATGGGAAATCCACTGCCAAAGACCCCACTGTCCAGCTTGTTGACATAAAGCACCTGAAACAGCAAAAGGAATGGTATCACCAACTACCGAACAAGGGAGAAAATAGAGTGAAACTTAGCTTGTGCTTATTATAGTCTGTCTCCTGCATACCTCAATCTCTTCTGTGGGATTTTCAACTATTCTTCTGTATTCACCCTCAATATCCTCCAATGATGGTTCCCATTGCTTTAGACCCATAGCTTTACTTTTGGTGCAAAAGTACTCGTTCATGAAATCATCAGCATATTGCTTGAAAGTTTCAATAGTAAATTCAGGTCCAGGTTCAGATTCAAAGCCTTCAACATCAGAGCATCCAACTTCACCAGGGTCCATAGGGCAACCTTTAGCAACTTCATTTTCCAAACCCCCCTTGAATTTGGCTCTCTTCTGACAGCTCTTTACATTTTCAGAAACTTTAGGCACTCTGCCCTCCACATATTGATTCAACCCATTTATCTGTTGAATTTGTGCAGTAAACATAGGTCCTTCCCAGATTTTCCTTTCCTTAATAAGGCAAGGTGGTTTCCATGACGGAGGAGGAACAATACGACAAATGCCATATCCCTCTGCTTTAAGACGTATACTTTCAATATATTTTAGGGTGTCCCTGAATTCCTGCAGTTGAATTCAGGCTCCTTCATATTAAGATATCTACCAGCCAAAACACTAAAAGAAAATGAATGTCCTAACACAATGAAAGGCAAAGTGAAATGAACAAAGGATGTCAGGAAAATATAAGCAGAAAAAAAAAAAAACAAGTGCAATGACAGGAATCATGTACGCCTAGAAAAGCAAGACCTCTTCAGTTGGGTGAAAAACAGGAGCCTCTTCAAGGATATCTTTTCTTGCATCTTCAGGATGCCATCTTGCTGTTACCTGTTCTGATGATGCTATCAAGATATTAGATATGAATAATAATGTCTTACAGTTTAAGAGCAGCCAATCTAAGCAGAAAGCAATAAAAATATGGAAGAGTGTGTCAACCTTCAGACAATTACAACAATCAGGGCATCCGCATGCTATCCCTGTTGGGAGGCGAGTTCTTGAAAGGAGCTCCTATGCACAGAGAAATTCAATATAAGACTAGGAATAAGTATGGCTTCTTAACAGAAAATAATAATAGTAACTCAAGCCCAGCTACTGTTGATGTAGACAGAGGCACCTTTGAAAAATACTTGTAGTTGTCAAAGAAAGGAGAAAATATACAACCATATCAACTTGTGCAGAATCAGAATCCTCTTGGTCGCAGTAGCTGTGGTTTGGCAGAATCCATGGTCGATGCCAAAAAGATCTCTTCAATGTTGCAGCATCAATCGAGTTTGATGAGAGGTCCATCTGGATTGGCTCTCCACTGGATGCACCCACACAGTTTTGTTCAGTGGTTTCTGCCTTCTTCAGTCTAAAAGATGTCAGAGACACAAAACCCGGAGGGACAGAAAGTTTTTCCACATTTTCATTTCTGAGAGCATTTCTTGCACGCTTTATTCCCATGACTACTCTCAGCCTTCCCACGAGGGGTAGGGTAGGGTATTAGCTTAGCACCTCATTCTACTTATCAAAGAACTGAAGCATGGTCTAACTAGTTATCCTCACTGCCAGAATTACTCAATGCTCTAGACTTCCAATCCCCAGGGAAACTATAAATTTGTTTCTGCAACAAGAAACCAGGAGACAAATCCATTAAATGAATTATCTAGGTGGCTGAAATGTCAACTACAAGCAAATAGCATATTCCCATGCACTCATAATGGGCACAAAATATGTTAAACAAGCAAGATGTTAGTAAGTAGCCATTGTCACTACACCTAAACAGTGACGAAAAACAAAGGTTGTGCCAACCCTACTCCTATCCAACATCCAACATTTACAGATTACAATACTACAAAGAGTTTATCTCAGACACATGCTCTGCTTCTCATCTAATTTGCTTTTGTACAAATATTACCATAAGATTCATGTACCAACGGAGGCCTAACATGAACTGTTTTCTTGCTTTAAGTCCCTGAATTCTGGTTCCATCATTCCAAACCAAAAGTGTCGAGACTCATGAGACAACCACAGTCCCCTTATACTCTAGAAGGTCCATGCCACATTTCTTTTTGTTTTTGCTACAATTTCACATTATTTAAACAAGAAAAACTGAACCCACAATCCATTTTCAAATTCCAACAGATTTGCTCTCTGCCATAGGCCATAAAAATTTCTTGCAGCAAACCAATGTTACCACACCGAGGTACTAAACATAAGCAAAACTGTATCACTCGGTCTAAGCAGACCTCGTAAACAAGGCCATTCGAGAGACCCATAACTTAAAAGAGAAAGGAATTTAAAACCCAACACATAAATCAAATCAACGCGTGGATAAATGGGTTTTCCCTCAAATTTGAGACTTAAAAATAAACTACATAACTCTCTCTCTCTCTCTCTCTTTTCAGTACAATTACAAGATCGACTTATCAAAAAAAAAAAGAACCCACATAAATGTGTATTCAAGGCACATTCAACCAGAGCTCATCGAGAACATTCTCCAAGCAAACGTCGGCGATTAATCCAAAAAATAAATATATACATATATAAAGAAAAGAAAAGAAGAACAAGTAGAAGCGCCATGTACCTGAAATAGGATTAGGGCAGACGTAATGGCGTATCCGATGCTGTCCGCGGACTGCATGTCGGCTTTCGGAGAAACTATAAAAAACAATATTAGGACGAAACGGGTTAAAATGTCGGCGATGTCGGTTTCCTTGTCGGTCGTCTCGGGTTGAGTTACCATTATGCCCCTACGCATCGACTCGAGACTAATTTTATTTAAAAAATAAAATAAAATTAAATATTGATTTTACGAGATTCAGTAATACCGTTGAAAACACCAAGCGACTTCCGGCAAGAAAGTAAAATTAAAAAAAAAAAAGAAAAAAAAAAGAAAAAGAAAAAAGGCAACGTTAGAGGATCAGGACGCCAAGACCTGGCCGTGACAGTAAAGGGTGAGAGAATGCCTAACGAATAAAAATATAAATATTCTTATATCAAAACTGTAATTAATGATTATATATGTATATATTTGTATTTTTAGTCGTGTTTATCTTTTCTGTTTTTATAAAAATAATTAAAAAAAAAAAGAAAAAAAAAAGAAAAAGAAAAAAGGCAACGTTAGAGGATCAGGACGCCAAGACCTGGCCGTGACAGTAAAGGGTGAGAGAATGCCTAACGAATAAAAATATAAATATTCTTATATCAAAACTGTAATTAATGATTATATATGTATATATTTGTATTTTTAGTCGTGTTTATCTTTTCTGTTTTTATAAAAATAATTAAAAAAAAAAAAAAACAGGCAGCAGCAAGGCCAAGGAGGGATCGCTGCACAGAATTACTCCTAAATAAACGCTTAATGCTACACATGTGGTTTGAATTTGGGTGAAAACCAAAGTGCTCGAAACCTGTCTTATTGCATAAAGTTCACGCATGGGAAAATGTTGTTCTCCCCGAAGCCACAAATGAGCCAATATGTGATGATCTCGATGTTCATGCGCATATGCATATGTTCTTTTGTTTTCATTTTCCTTTTGCTTGGTAAGGAAAAAACCATTTTCAAAGCTAGTATTTCTAGAAATTCACAATTAATTAGTTATTGATTTTGTCTTGTCTTCCTATATCTCAGGGTTAAAAAAAAAAAAACAAAAAAAGAAAGTAAAAAGCCATTCCAATTTCCAGACAGGATGTGTGGTTACGTGTTCCAAGGCAGATAAACTTGGGGACTTTAGAAGCTTGTGTCACTACTTTCGTGGCCATTACTACGGGCTCTGAAGGTCTCGAACCGTTAAATTGTAGCTAACGAATTGAATAAATTGATGATGTCAACATCTTTTTTTCCATTTTTAGTCAACGAGGAACGCTAAAAAGCCCAGGAAAAAAGAAAAAAAGAAATACAGGATCAGTGGATTGGTACCGATCCCTCTCGGCCATGCAACAAGGGAAAAACTTCAGTGGAGGGTGGGGGGATGGGGGTCTCCAGCACCTTCTGTTCCTCTGTCAAGATCTTCGATATTACTAGATCTCTTCACATATTTACATATATGGGATATTGGGATTCAATTTTTTACCATGATCATGGCCTGAGAAAGTTGTTAGTGAGTTGGCATTTTTAAATTTTTAATCTTTTTTTTTTTACATAAGAAAATAATTCTTATCTTTTAGAATATTTTAATAATTAAAAAATTAAAATTTCCTCCATAATAGTTGAAATGTGAGATTTATAATTTTATAAGATAAGAAAAATTCTTATTATATAATTCATGAAGAAAAAAAATAAAATAATAATTCTTTATTTTCATTTAGTTTATAGTTTTATTTTACTCATCGCTGTTAACTATTTCCTTTAGTGATAGAATTATTAGTTTTAGTAATTAGAAATCAAATCTCGACACTAATGAGCCAAAAAAAAAACAAAAAAACGAAAAAAAGAAAATTAATACTAAAGTAAAAATACACTTAGCAATGAATTGTGCCGCCAAAGAAGCAGTCTTAGTCAATAATCGCTTCCCAAAAAAACAAGCAGAAATGAGACAATGAATTGCCGCTGTCTAGTGTACAAGAGTTCAAACAAAATAAAGCCAGACAAATGAGTGGCCGGAGGTTACAACCATTTCTTACAGAAATGGCCAGCCCGAGACAGGCAATGTATTCCCCCCCAGCAGTCAGAGAGAATATACGATCTCGTAGAATGTCTTGATGGGTTCTATTATGTGGACAGGAAAACTGGACAAAAAAATAAAGATGATTTAATTATAACCATTAATTTTAGTTGATTGCAATTTTTACATCTTTTTGTTTATGCATTGAACTTAACTGTTGTAATTGATATATGTCTTCTTGTGTCCAATTTCTCCTTCCCTGTAAGTTTTTTTTTGTATCTTGATCATTGGGCCTTTGTTTATACTTTATCAGTTCTAATTGATGTAAGATTAAATGGAAAACCTCCAACCAGTCACTGCCTGCCAATTAAAACAATTGAATTCTATGTTTAC
The DNA here is from genome assembly GCA_020883675.1 of Bruguiera gymnorhiza. NCBI lineage: Eukaryota > Viridiplantae > Streptophyta > Magnoliopsida > Malpighiales > Rhizophoraceae > Bruguiera > Bruguiera gymnorhiza. The sequence continues at coordinate 1,344,941 of JAIRCJ010001053.1, forward strand.
ATTTTCCACGGGCTCTTCTTTCCCTGGGTCTTATTAGCTCGGTTCCCAACTTCTTTTCAACTTCCATTTCATCAGTTTATCCATGACTCTCACACTCTTCCGCAGGCATAACTATGTGCTTGAAGAAACTAGCAAAAAACAGTATCAGAAAAACACAAAACAAAGGGGAGAGAACAAGAATCTTGATGCCACTGAACATAATATATATATATATATATTTTATTTTATACAGATTGCAAATAATAGAAAAGGAAAAAGACATTGCTGTAAAATCTAAGTAAGTGTTAGATGTGTGCAATTATATTCTGAACAAGTCACAATAAAATAACTTTACCATTACATATTATTGTTTAAACCCCTACCATAGACTACTACAGCATAATTAATCTTCCTAACATTTGTTTAAACCAAACCTTGTTGGAGTTGTCCTTCAAATCCAAACACCTTACGTACATTACAAATCAGCAAATGGGTATTCAAACGTATACACAAAAGCGAGCCAATTAACAACATTTCATAGGAAAACCGTATTGTGATCCATCTCAAATCTTAAATCTCCCAAGTGTGAAGCCCCTCCATCTCCCAAGCTATTTTCTTCCAAGTTCATGTCATCCCACATGAACCCATAGTCATCATGATCTCCTCTGGAGCTCAAACCAGTGATGCTGTTGGTGTTATTTTGCTGAAGAAGGTTTAGAAAAGAGCTGTGTGGGTGAGGCGGAGTCGACGACAAAGATGGGAATTGCTGATACCCACAAGGCAGACTTATATCAGCTGATGAAGGAGATGCTGCTAAATTCAAAGGGGCACCAACTGATGTCTCAAACATGAATTCAGGGCTGAATCTTGTGGTGCTGTTATCTCCCTTGCTCTTGTGAAATACTCTACACAAGACCCAGTCCTCCTGTGATTACCAAAACCAGCAAAAAAGTAAGCAAAAAGAAGTGTACAACCAGAATTTGCATAAAGGACCTCATTCACCACACCAAATTTAGGTACCCGAATATGTGCATAGACAATAAAAGGGATAATCGCCCCCACTCACATGCATATTATTATTCCCTTACAGGGGCCATCTCTCTCATGAAAAATCCTAGAAATGACAATCACTACCAGCTACATATGTTACAGGTTTAGAATATAAATGGACAACTTGCATGGCCTCTTTCCTTTGGGTGTCTTCTGAAAGAACATAGTACTTGCCTTCGTCTATCTACTTAAGTATAATTATAATTACCGACCCCCCATCTCTCTCTGTGTTTTTTTAGATGGTGGATTCCGTTCCATGACTGAACATAATGTAGCAGACTAGCGGTCGAATTCTATGATTGGGGTGTCTTTTCTTCGGGATGGTATGAAAAAAAAATTTATTGCGGTTCAAAAAAAAAAAAAAGGGGGGCTAGCAGTTGAATTATGAGAAGTAGCAGTGGAAAAATGCAGAAACCTTAGGAGGCATATGTGGGGTCTCGAGCCGAAATTCATGCATGATCCAACCAGTTTTGATTCCATTGGGAGCTCTGTTCCTGTAGAACACCAGGGTCTTTCTCATCCCCACGATCTCGCGCGTTGCGGGGTCCAGCACCGTTCGATCCTTCCCCGTAGCTTTCCAGTACCCAGATGTCGTTGCACGATTGGTTCTGAATCCAGTCGCATACTTCCGATCTCTGAAACTGAAGAAATACCATTCGTTGGAGTTGAGCTTGGCCACCTCTGGACAAAATTGCACAAACACAAGGGTCAGATTCTAAAAGACTGATTAGAATAGTTAGATAAAACAAAGCTTTCGTGAATATGACTCCTATGGAGCTGTGGGGCAATAGGCTATGCCTGCTCCCTCCCGTACAAGCTAGCATATGGTTTATCATGTAATTAGCATAAATGGTTTATTTTCCAACATAATTAAAGTGGCGGAGAATTGGACGCCAGTCAATTATTTCCTGTCTCAAACATTTGATTGGCAACGATTTTGCTAGATGTAGGGTTCCCATATTACTAAAACTTTATGCAACGGCGTTCAGTCCTTGTCACACCTGTATGAGTTATTTCCAAGAAACCTAGGCCTTTGTAAGAATAATAATCATCAGAGTCGAGAATACTAGCTGGGTTTTGAAGCAAGGTTTCAGTTCAAATTATTCAATCTTCATGGGTTACATGCTATTCGGAAAAAAAAAAGAAAAAGAAAAAGAAAAAAGAAAAAAATCTTGGGCAATAAAGTAGTACTAAAGCAGTGCTTTAGAGCTAGAAAAGCTTATGAAAACACAGCTCAGCCCTATATGGTGACTTTTGCACGGTTTGCTTTTGTAACAAAGACCAATGTCTATGGCTGGTAGACCATGATTGGCCTATCGTTTGACTCTTGTCTCCTGAGAACAGATTCCCCGTGGCTTCATGGATAAGCATAAAAAAGAAAATCACTCGATCCACCGAGAGTCTACTTATAGTAAGCATCCTTATCTTTCTCGCCGATGTTTACGCAACTTCAGTTCTGATCCTCTCGCCATAACTAGATTAGCTTGGACTAATTTGCATTAAGCAAGAAGTAAGAAGGGGAAAATGAGAAATAAAAGACTTGAATAAGGAAATTGGTGCGAAAATGCATAGGTTCCATAGGCGGCTAATATATATGCCAACTGTAAGCTTCATATGCTTTTTAATGCAATTTACTGCGTACGGCCTCAAAAGAAGCCGATGTTGCACGCAACTCATGGTGGGCTTGGTTAGATCAGGACAGGCCAGTTCACGTCCCGAAGAAGAACAATTCTCAGCAAAGACATAAATCAAACATCATCATCCCTGACTCCAAGGTGGTGCCGGTACAGGATACAAGTTTTCACATGACCAATAGCTTACATAATTTAGGAAAAGAAAAACGTTAAAATGGGGTCCAGCTTATCAGCTAATTGCATGTGTGTATGGCTATGCGTATTTCAATAATTTCTCCTGCCACAATTATAAATTATATATGGGGTTAACAGTATCACTCGGGAGGCGACTCTATATATATATATATATATATATATATATTATTTTTTATTTATTTTTCGATGACAAACTAATAATGATGATACTTATAAAAAAGGAAAAACTAATAATCTTGCAAATAATAATACCAACACTAACAGTACTATGCTCTCTTTGCCTTCGGAGGAAGACTTTTAACATTCAATTTATTATGCCAAATTAATTATTGTCTACATATTTCTACGCTCTTTTTTTTTTTAACTTGCTAATTATTTATCCTTGTTTCATACACTATCTCAGCGTCCTTTTAAGAGTTTTTATAGTCCATGAGAGTCTCTGTTATCTCCGTTTGTTAACTTTTCATTGAGTAAAAATTCTTCTCATTTATCAAATAAAGAAAGATACTAGTACTATAATAATGATAATACCAACAATAACATCTGGCAATGAAATGGACCTTTCAGAAAACATCTCACAATGAGTGGGACGCGGTTTTTGGCGTAAGACTTGCCACAAAAGTAATCTTTATATGTATAGGGACAAAAATCCTCAGAAAGGTGCGTGAATTCAGCCTGTAGTAGCCAAGAAAGAGGGGATTCATTTATTTATTTATTTATTCACGGTAAAGCGAAATCGTTCATCTTTGAATAAGCTTCCACATCGTGTTGTTCTATTCGTATCATTTTCATGTATAAAGGTTGAGTTTATGACCGGAGGCAGCAAAGTGGACCACCAGAAGGAAGAAGAAGAAGAAGAGGAGGAGGAGGAGGAGGAGGAGGAAGAAGAAGAAGAAGACGACGACGACGACGACGAATGAATATGATGGCTACTACTCAATTACTAGTTGATGTTCCTTTTGATAGATAAAACTACGAAAAACAGTGGCTATTTCTATCATAACAGCGACTAAGGGAAAAATGGAAATAGAACAATAAAGAAAATGAGAGGAGAGAAAACCACATAAGTTGGCCTTTGGCCCTACTTTGAATATACTATGCAGTATACATGCAATCTAGTTCGATGGTAAGGGCACCAAGGAATAAGTTGGCGATACTCTCTCTCTCTCTCTCTCTCTCTCTCTCCCTCTCCCTCTCTCTCTCTCTCTCTCTGTGATACTGAGATCGGAGCGACGTTTGTCTCTTCCTTAGATTAAAGAACCGTGATCTGGGACAGCCAGACTGTCTCGTGTCGTTCGCGACTCGAATATTTGTTTTATCTTAGCGAACTTTGATGATCTTTAAACGATGACTTTGTAGGTCTCTCTTAAGAAAGTTATTATTAAAAAAGAAAAACTGCCATAAAAGATATATATTTGAATTGAAACAGCAGTATGCAGAGCATATGTAAAGAGGAAGAGGAATTTATTGGAACTTAGGAGGTAAAGTTTGTAGGTACCAGGAAGCTGCCATGGCTCACATGTATGGAGGTCGATATCCACCAGAGTACCCTTCAAAACTTCCTCGTTTGTGACCTTTTTGTAGAGGTAATGGCAGACCAGTTCCTCATCACTTGGGTAAAATCTAAAACCAGGAGGCAATGTTGCTCCAATGTCTCTGAGCCCCATTTTGGGTTGTCTTTTGGAAGGCAAGCTAGTATGAGTTTCAAAGATTTAAGAAAGGAGAAGCAAATTGTTTTTGGGAAAAGGGAATGTATTAGATAGAAAGAAAGAAAGAAAGGCTTTGGTTTCTTGGTTTGGGGATATGAAATATTATGATGGGAGAGGGAGGGGTTGGTGTCACGCGTATAAATAGTTGGGAATGACAAGTGGCTTTGCCGGTTAGAATTTCTTTGCATTATTCTAGCTAGCTGGGGGGGCCATGCTTGTGTAATTTGTTAGTTATAACAGGGAAGTTTCAAAGGAAAACCAAAGTCACAAGAAATCTTCCTGGGTTTTGTAAAAAGTGCAGCAATTGATGCAAGATATCTGGACAAGATGCACACATATTTCTTATAGAAACCTTCCAAAACACCCCTTTTTATTTTCAATGGTAATTTTGCTTTCTTTTTTTTTAAAAAAAAAAATGAATGTATACATTAATTGGACAACTTTATGCATCTCGTATTGCATATGGCTAACGAAAGACATGGGTAATTGCCACGGGTAATCGCTTTTTGTGAACATTCGGAGAAGTAATTGGATGAAGACAATGGCATATGTCCAACGTTTTTTTTTTTTTTCCCCCATTGATTAAATATGCTTCCTTTTGGTTATTGATCCTTTTCGCTTTTTTTCTTTTTTAATAAGTCAATCTAGGTAATTTTACTAGAAAAGAAAAAAGTTACAAATTACCTACTTACTATATTTACCTTTTTTTAATTATAATTTACTCATAAATTTATATTATATAAATTTATTTTATTATTTATAAAATTATGAGTTGTTTATATTAAGAAAAAGAGTTAAAATAGAAATTACCTTAATTTTTTCTTCTCTTCTTTAACAGGTTATTGATCTTTCTTCTGTTTTTACCAAGTACTTTAAATATGATTGATCAGTTATAATAATTAACTTTTGGTTGGGAATATAATTATATTTAAGCTCGTTTAAAATATCACTTGTGTCCGACAAAGTGAACAAGGCAATACATTTGCTCGTGTCGGCCTTATGAATCTTGTTTTCTTTCTTTCTAAGTTCTCTTGACGTCAGCATGTTCTTTCCAATTTTAAATCAAAGAGAATCCCATGGCTGTAACGTTCGTTAGCCCACCCGCTTTCCAATCAAAGAGCCGTGATTACTTCTTTTTGGAATTCAGATAACACGGCTATGCAAGGAAGAGAAAATTTCTATACATAAAAGCATATAACCAATAATATCCGTACTGTATCGTAATTATTTATGAGTTGGGGTTGCAAAAAATAAAAATAAAAATGTTGCCATAACTAAGAATTCGTTATTTTATGGAAATCCAAGGCCGAAGATGCTTGTCTAACAAACTAATTATTCTGAATCTGAAAATTTCTGATAATTAATTTGTCGGAACATTACGTCGGCGGGACCATGTCGCTTTGATCAATAAAATGCATCCCCAAGAACAAAGCCTCCCAAGCGCGTGAACTTTATTTGATTGATCTGAGACCCAAAACGCGGACAGCTCAAGAAAAAATCAAATAAATTAGCTGGAGAAATTTGAATATATTGGTTAATCATGATGAATTCCCCCATCTGTTCAATTTTTTTTGTCACAGATGCTGCTATTAGAGAAGGTTGCAGGGATGTTGCACTCATTGCTATCAGGTTGGCCATTCAAAAAGCACAGGAGATGTTCCTTTCTCATATTTGTATTGAATCTGATAGCCTAGAAGCTGTGAGGGGATGTCAAGACTGTCATCTGGGTCTTTCTGCAGTTGGCCTTTTGATTGACGATAGTGAGGTTTCAGAATTTTATTATCAGTCATGTCCCCAAAGAAGCTAATAGTGTTGTAGCACACGCTTTGGCAAAGCAAGCTCGGTTATTCCCACGAGAGTCTGTCTGGTCTAGGCGCGATTTTCCTTCTTCTTCTTTTTTTTTTTCCTTTAATTGATAAGATGTACCAAATTATTTGGCTCGAATGAAGTTTACATCTTTTTTCCTAAAAATATTAAAATAAAATAAAATAAAATAAAATAACAGATCACAGAAGAATAATTTTGGAAGGATACGAAGAGGTGGGCCAAACTGGGTCTTTGATCTGGGGTCCAGTAATGATGAAATATATTAGGCCCATCAAACATTGGTGTCAAGAACTTATCTATAATTAATTAGGCGATTTTTGGTTTCTGGATGGAGTAATGCCAGCGAAAAGGCAATAATAATGGAAATGCGGACAAAAGGATATTTGTCACAACATGTATCATCTGATGATAATAATTAGAATGGTTACATTAATAGACCATGACTGGACTTCGGTCATCGTGGGTCACATACACATATGCCTTTGAAATAATGGAGCCCAATTAATTTCATTGGGGTTTTGTTTTTTTTTTTTTAAAAGAAAAAAACTTACCAAAAATAAGTTAGCAATGGAGCTCAGTTTTCGTTTTCACCTATAGCTACGAATGAACGTGACAGGAAAACCATTAGTTAACCCGATATATGGTGCCAATACCTTTTCAATATCCCAGGCAGGGAAACTTGTACAACAGGTCAAACGAAAACTTGTAAAACATGTCACTGGCTAGGTGATGGGACATTTTCGCCGTTAAAGGATGAATGTGCACCTTATAATTGGGGCACGGAAGAACAAGGGGGAAGCGACGACAGTTATTAATTTTTTTTTTTTTTGTCGGTTGTGATCCTGTCGGAATAAACCATAAGTTAATTGATGCGCGACAGTTAGTGTATAATCAGCCTATTAATTACACGAAAACACGAACTGGGTTTTGGTCAATATCAGTCATCACTCCCAAGAATGTTCTGAGTTTGGACTCTGCTGGTAACTAATTGAGAGATTCACTAATTATGTGATTAAGAAACCACAACTATCGGAAACGGTAAATTATTAAAGGGTGGGATTTCATCGGGATGTCTATACAGTTATAATTACTGTCACCTACCGAGATTTTTGTTCAATGAATATGGCGGCTAAAGGTTTAGTTAATATCCTTAACCCTGTAGTGATTAGTGCATGTGACTAGGATCTTGCTACAATCTTACCACGGAAAACTGATATTGATGTTAATGATGTTCACAAAACCTAAATTAATGGGAGCCGATCCCGCCGTAAGACATGTGAGACCACAAATTGAGGTACACGTCATGGAAATAATGACGTCCAAGGTCAGTCTAAATTATAAATCATGACTATCCGAAGCAAGGAAAAGATACAGATGATAGCTGAGTTGTAGGGTTAGGGTTCTTGCCAAGTTCGGGAATTTTGTTAGGTGCGTGGGATGTTATACAAAGAGTGACGGCTTGATATTCCTCTTTCCGGGCCAATAATTTTGCCATTCCCTTAGCACCAGTCTCCTTCCGGAGTGTATTTTTGCTGGTGTTACCTCCGCAAGCCATGGATTCTTTTTCGGGACACAACATTTATGAACGAATAACACCCTCTCTCGATCGTCGCCAATTAATCAACTTTATCCGCAGGGGTTGATTTGTTCATTTCATGTAAATTAATTCTTGATCATTCGCATGAGGCCGGCCTGCTAACGACCCACATGAGATTTTATGTCATTTTTAGATGATGATGTTTATAATTTTTTTTTTTGATAATAAATATATACAAAAAAAGCGAGTACATATATATATATATATCTATAATAATGTTCTGTTTAATAAAACTATTCATATACTCGAATGATTTATTTTGATTACTACAATCAATGTGATGTGATAACAAGTCAATTAGTAAATATATAAATTCTAAGTAACATTTTATTAATTTGTTCAAAAATATATTATGTTGTTGCTATTAAAAATTAAAAAAGTTACTTAATAAAAAGTTGGGTCTTTATCTAAAAATTTAGAGTTTAATAAATTGTTTAATAGATTAAAAAAATTTTAATGGAGAACTTCAAAAAAATAAACCTAAATTACTACAAAGATATGTACGACACATAACAGAAACCCACAAATACACGTAGCTTTCTCAAAAAGGAAAAAGAAAAACTACAAATACAAGTAGGGCCCAAATGATTAGGCAGTGTCATGTACGCTACCCCCATAAAGGCATGACAAATCAGAAAGAAAGCAATTTGAATCTGGAGGGGCCTCACGTGGCATTCTCTGATGCTCCTTGGAAAGTTGTTCTTAATTGGCAACGTTGCCATCGAAATCATTTCCGTGGTCCACAACAGATGCTTCCGTAACTCTGTCCCCTCCCCCCTAAAATAAATGCGTATCTATATTATATAGTATTTCAATGATTATCCCTTAAGAGTTGCACAGTCGAAATCAAAATGGTTCACCACAATGATTTTTTTTTTTTTTTGCCTGTTCTTTGCACCAAGCTGTTTCTGTCAATAATGGCATGTTAGTAACCCAAGAGATCAATTCCCACTTGCCTTTCTATCTTTCTTCCATTCTGACACAACAAACCGAGCACATATACGCACAAGGATATGGAGGCCCCCCTCTCTATGTGTGTGTGCGTGTGTGTGTTGGGGGAGAGGGGGGAGGGGGTTGCTTATTTTATTTTGTTATGTGATCATATCTATTTCGTTTCGTTTCGTTTGTTGTGTTACAATGTAATGGAGGAGATGAAACTATTGCAAGAGGAGGCTTGTTGAACGGTTAATTATGTTAGGGACGACCCTAAACTTATATGCGTTTGAGATTTATGAATTATAATTATTAAGAAATTAATTTACTTAAAAATTTAAGTTGTTGGGTAAAATTTAAAATATGAATTATATAAATTTTTATATTGAAAATATAAATAAATTAAACTCATTTAATATAAAAAATTTATAAAAAGTAATAAAATTTAAATTCATAATTATTTAGTTACAAAAAAAAATATTATTATATTAAAAAATTAATTTATTTAAAAATTTATGGCATGGAGTAGATGGCTCATAAATACTCTTTCATCCTCTTGCCCGCTGCAGTCAACAAAACGAAACCAAATATTCAAAGAATCAAACAAGAACCAGCTATGCAAGATCGAGCTAAATTCTCCAACGCAAACACAAGGAATAAAAATTGGAAAACAGAGAGAGAGAGAGAGAGAGAGAGAGAGCATGTATAGGAATTGCCTCCGAAGAAGCAGCATTAAAAAGCGAGAGTGGATGGGGAAAGAAAAAAAGCAACAAAGTCATCAACTTTTGATCATCATCATCTTTCAAAGATAAAAACCAGCCAACCATGAGCCAATGTTTGCCATTTTGATTCCCGGAACTCTTTTTCAACAAAGAATCCGTTTTACTTTATGCTCCCTTTTGAAAATTTCGCTACTTGATGGGATGTTCGTGACTCATATTTCTAAATGATTATGCTTTTTAAAATTGAAGTGTACCATAAGCTACATGATCCAATCCTCAACACGCAGTTCTTCTCTGCCAAAAGGATCAGGGATTAGACTGTGCGTTTGAAAGCTGATTTGGAATGAGATGGCAATCGCGATATATTACATTATTAGTCGGACACCCTTCAAAATTTAAAACTTTACGTCTTTTTCAAATTAAAATAAATTTATAAATCTAACCACATCAAAAGATTCGGTTGATAACTTGGAAACGCGGGAAATTGTTAACTACAAGTACAAGCATCCTTGATCATATGCAGGCCTCTATAACGATAATATTGAATGTACTTCTTTTAACAGTGACTCTTCAGCATAGTTTTAAATAGTGATTTTGATCGCTATGTCTCCGAAATAGACTCTCATCATAAACAAATTATGGGTATTACATCCTTTTCTTAAAAAAAAAGGTGGGTGGGGGGGGGGGAAGAAATGCCAGTCATATTAGGCAAGCATATGTACATATCAAACATATATATTATGCAATTCAATTAAAAAAAAAACATGTATGTACCGAGATTCCATTTCATGGATTGAGACCTTGAAAGACCCATACTCAAAAACAAGGTGTCCCGTCTATGGTGCTGCACTAATTACTGCAATACGTGACATGGCATCCAGAGAAAATACAGACACGCAATGATTTACTAGGGTATGTTATGGACCATACAACAGAAAATGAGGGGACAGAAATTATTCTCGGTCGTTAGATGTGACATGCACACGACAATTGATTAATATGCGACGCTGAGGATTGATTTTTGTGACAGCTGGCCAAGCTCTGTGCGTATAGATGAAGAGGATAATAGAGGGTTTCCAACTGCAGGAAAGCGTGTCCGAGGGAGGGTTGATTGCAATCCCTCCAGTGGCCCCCCCACTTAGTGATTTGCGCCGTAAACATGAAAATGGAAGAGCCCACACAGATGACATAGGAGATAGACAAAAGGAAAAGAAAATTTCATAAAATTGGGGAGAAGGGGGTGGGGGGAGATCAAGAAGCCATTTATATTTAATAGCCTGTTTCATATCAATTTTATATAAAATTCCACTCAATTGAATTGGGTTTTACAATAGAATTTATATAATTAATTTGATTTGCTAGTTGAATTTTTACGTTTCGTACATGTTTTGAAATAAAGAAATTAAATTATGATTTTTTTATTTGATATAATTCATTTCAAATTTTAGGGTTCGATTGATTTTATAAATTCACCAAATAAATTAAAGAATTGGGCGAATAGAATTTAACTAAATTAAATTGCTTAGATTCAACAATTTCAAAAATGTTTAGTAAAATTCGTGCATGATTATCACTTGAGGTATTAGCAATGTTATTAAAGCCCCACACCGAGACTTACGCCATTAATTGGTTGAGTTAAATGGCTATACACATGTAAGGCGAGAATTGATTGACTTATACTTGGATTCATATCGCGCCATCCATTAATTGCTTGGCAATCCCGGGTTTCAAGCCTCTTTCGGAACCCTAGGTGGATGCCCAGACGTTTAAACTCTTTCTGTCCACATATTCTTGAGAGTCGTCTCTCGAACTCTTTTGTATGTGTAGGGAGGGGTGGAACTATGGAGCGTAAGTCTACAGTTTATTTATTTGTGTTGATTAATGGCACCTCTTACAAAATAGTTCAAGAAGAAGAGGGGACTGAGGCAAGGTGATGATCACATATGTCACCATACTTGTCTACTATGATAGCGGAGGTTCTAAATGCTTTGATAGAACCACGAGATGATTTGATTCGTTTTCAATAGCCTGGAGATGATCATCTCAGGGTGATTCTTTTGTCGACGGATGGACAGAACAAATTATTCATTTATAGTTTGAGAATGGGACCATTGTGTTTAGAGGTCAGGAAAGGGTTGTGTTATTTTGCATAGGGACTGCTTGTGTATTAATGGTGATTTCTTTTCAAAGGGTATGATATCTATTTAGGGTGGGCTTGTATAATTACATTATGGGGGGTTTATTTCTAGAGCTTTGCTGCCATCCTATCTTGACCCTCTTTGTTGGGTCTTTTTTTTTTTTTTCCTGGAAATATTAATGAATTATTATGATTATTATAATTCCTTTTAAAAAAAAAAATTAAAAAAATAATAATAAAGACATGACAACACTCTTTTTCTCAAAGCTATTATTATTTTCACTATCTATCTTGTACTTAGTGTTTGGGAACCTGACTAATCTAATACATATAGCAGTCATGGCGCTAAGTGAACATTCTCTGACTCGCCATTGTTTGTTTCCTAGATTTGGCTTTAAATTTTTTTTTTTTTTTTTTTTTACCTTTCAATAATAGACTGGAGACACGCCGAAAAAATAATGGAGAGTGAACATGGTAGCTATCACGGCGAGATTTCACAAGAATTCGTGATCTTTAAGCGAAAAGGAAAAGCATTGGACTGGCTAAAGGTCGCCAATAGACAATACGTCAGCGGCACCAGCACATTGGAAGAAAGTGGAAACTCTTAAGCTCGCTCGCACCATAATCAACAGACTACAAAATGATTGGTGTACATGGAAATCAGAAAGAAAGATAATTGTTATTGTAATCCCAGTTTCAGTCATTACCAGACAAAAAGACGCGCATCTAGCATCATTTGGTTGCCGATGGATGTTACTAATTTTCTAAGACCTTTGTTACGTAGAAAATCAAAATTTACATTAAATTATCATAACTTTTAGATTATAAATCCAAAAAAATAATAATAATAATAATAATAATAACGGAATACATAATAAAGAGTTGTACTATATAATATGTAGTTTATTTAATAAACACCTTTAACTTGACCGTGTCTATATAATTTTATTGATTTTGTAAGGACCAATTACAGTTCTCGAACTATATCGATCACGAGGGAACACAATCATCCTGTCATTTATTTCTTCCTTTAAAAAATTGGCCCGTCAAGCACGTCTTTCCTTATAATTTATTCCGGTATCTGAGAGCTAGATTAGTATGATTGGATTCTTGATTTGTCTTCTGGGATCCACATGTTCAAATCCAAAAGCAAATTATTAGTAAGAACTTTTTGGGGACACGGTTTGCGTGGTGGGTGGCTCCAGACCATTGCCTTTCAACCGCCGTCTCTGTAGGGTTAGAAACTTGGACACTGTCTTCGGGTCTCGCACAATGAATCGAGATTCATAAGAAATGCACATGTGGAAGTGGTTACTGATTACTACTAGTTGTTCGCATGCCAATTGCGGGCGGGACCCCAGCTCTATAGACTCATTCCCTTTCGTGTGTATATTCTTCTTCTTTTTTTTTGGGGGGGGGGGTACATCTAGTGTGTACAGACATGGGGGTTGAACTCCTAGTTTGATTTTTTTTGTTTTTTTGTTTTCATCGGAATTGAAGTCCATATTGTGAAAATTTGAGCCCAACTTGAGGGTTTTGCTCTTGTGGTTAACCGAAACTTTAATGAATTAACTTCTTTCTCTCTTATGGATTTAATCATATTTATTTATTTATTTTTATCATAGAAAATCAATTGTTCCATGAGTTATATAAAAGTGGTAACTCTCCCTTTTTAAAACGACCAGTCATATTGTTAATAATATGAGAGGAGCCCAACTCATAATTAGGCTATTAAGTTTTAACATGTACCCACATATAAGTGTGTGTTACTATTTAAGTTTCTACCCTCTTCCTCTCTAGTCTTGTTTATTACATGATTGAGGAAGGGGGATTATGCAAACAAAAAGTCAGATGTGAGTTGCATTCCCTTCAATATTTCATCAGATTTATACTTAATCGAGTAAGAAAGCTTAGGACGCAGGGCACGGACATATAACCGATTAACCATCAAATCACATAACTATAATAAAGTTTGTTCTTAATCAATACACATCGTTATTAAGCTGAGTGGCACTACCGTCTGCAAGCAGCGTCTATAGCCACCGTGAAACCAGGAGCAAACTTGTACATAGTTCAGCTTTCATACCAATCTGCTTGCTACCTAAAGCAAGGCCACAAGAAATTTTAATTTACAGAGAATTACGGCATGTCATACATGGTCCTGTTAGATTGCTAGAGAAGTAAATGATCAAAGTAAACTATTTTTTTTATGTACCAAATTCAATATTATTGTAATTTCTAATATGGCTGCTACAGAGGGCAAAAGGGTTGTAGCAATTTTATTTTATTTTTCATTTTTTTCGCTATAAAGATAGGTATGCCTAACACCATGAACCCAACTGAAAGAAAGTTACTAAAGTCCACGTTACTACAGCCAGAGTTTCAATATAGTTTTACGTAAATATGATCAATTTCTTGCCGAGAGCTTTCGTACTGAGAAAGATACTGCCAAAAGTTCAAACGCCTAGACGTGCTCCAACTCGTTAAGTGATGTCATCCCTGCTTAACTTTGATACAACATGTGAGGTATGTTTGGCTGCTTGTAATAAGCCCGTGGGGAAAGAAATCGATCTGCAATCTGACAACATCCTAAATGTATGATTAGAGGCCCCCCCCCCTATTGTCATTTGCTTAGAATGAGAGAGCATGCCAAATAATTAAACAAGGCTGCCCAATTTGTACTTTTGCTTTCTAACTCTTATTAATGAATTTGCAAATGGGGCACCATGGAAGATCACGGAATGAAAAAATAAATAAATAATAAATAAATAAATATATGACATCAATTACGTTTTCATGCGATAGAGCTTATATTAAAACACTATCATTAGCGTGAAAGAATAAAAAAAAATTTTAAAAAATGAATATAACAAAATGCATGTCACCAACATGGCTACATCTGTTAACTGCTACAGTATCCACGGCTATGTCTATTAGCTCACGTACTATTCTAAATTTCTCCGATAGAAAGCTGACATGGACAGACGTTCCCTATTGGCTGAGTCTTTCCAGGGACGGTCGCCAGCTACAGTTACGATGAAATATAGAAGTGAATCTCGTGATGTTTATCACAGAACTAATAAAGCTGTATAAAGATTTGAAAATGTGATTGCATTCTGGAGATTGATAAGGATGCATAGCACATTCGTTTGGAAATTCTCGGTTGATGATTCTTAATCAATTTCTAAGCTCTTCGAAGAAGCTTAATTTAATAGTACAGAAGATTATGTGATTTTGTTGACGTGAAGGCTCGTACGTTTATGACTTTCTTAATTATTTACGAAGAGGGTCACGAGTCTTGTCATCCCAGCCGCAGTGGCATCTTCTACTCGATGCTTCCTTAAATATCCCGTCCAGAGATTCCTCTGCCCCATCTTTTGATGGTTCAGTTTTGCAATTTTGCTCTTCCATGCCGAAAGCCCCTGCTAAGCATGGTTATTAAACCGGTGCTTTTAACCCGGCGATAAGGGCGTGTCGACTGTTAAACCCTCGGGTTAACAGTTGAAGTGTTGGGTTAATGTTTATTTTCTATTATATTGTTGATAATTTTTGAAATATAATTCAATAATTCATATTCAACTCAATGGTATTCAATTAGTTGATAGAATATATTTTCTTTCCTTAACTAGCTAGAATAAGCATGTTTGCCCTAAATTCAAATTTTGGAAGACATCTCCATAAAAACTTAACGTGTCCAACAATCACAATTAAGGAAACAAAATAATTATTTTGGGTGGATGGTTAATGATTCAAATGTTATTGACTAAAAAAAAATCTCTTGACATTTTCGGTTCAACCAAAGAAACCGGCAGATATTAATTGCTTAGTTCAATCAAAGAATTGAGAGGGTCATCTGATTTTATATATATATATACATCTTCTTCTTCTTCTTCTTCTTTTTTTTTTTGTTTTTTTGGAGAGATTCGAACAGGACAAGGGCCCGGTTTTTTTAGTTCTTCGGTTGGATCAACCAGTTCGGTCTATTTTTTCCAACCACGTTGCTATGAAGCCCTGATGCTCTTAACCAGTCAAAATTCTTTTCAGTCGATATGCTCTGAGCCTCCGACTGAGATTCCAGTATTATTAAAGTAATTAAAGTTCATTGGTTAACTAGTCATAAATTTGAATATGCAATAAGGAACAGTTTCAGAAAAACCAATTCACAATTATTTCTAAATCTTGAATGTTAACGGCACGAAATTCTCCATTCCCTCCTTCTAAAACCAGTTTGCAGTTATTTACTCTTCGGTGTCCCATGAAGAATGCATCTGTGTCAATATTATATTATATACTCACTTTTGATTGCTAAAAACCTTTTACATTCAATAGAATTATATAAATTTTCTAATTTAGAAAAGATGTATTTCTAAGTATTTTCGGTTAAATTTAAAAATTAAAAATACAAATTTTATTATTTATAACAATAAAGTTATATTATAGTGCTTCATAATTCCGACATTTTCCTATTATTACGTTGCCTTTTTAATGCTCCCAACTCAAACACCCCCTAGGAATTTTTTTTTTTTTAAAAGAAAATGTAAATTTAGAAGCCATATACCTAATTTCCCTTTTTTTTTATTCCTTTTTTGCAGTGTATTCAGATGGATAGTTTCTTACCATAGAGCAAAAGGCAAGAAAATTGCCATGCTGTTTGATTCATAGTTATCTCCTAACGCTGATGGGTAGAACGTAATAGAAACGTAATCTGGCGATCCTTCAAAATTTTCTATAGAACAATCAATCACTGACTTGTATCCTACCATGGAACCACATAAAAACGAATCAACTCAGACGGTGGAAGTGTGTTGAACCAGAAGCCGACTGCGCATCACCTCACCAAAGCTGACATTAGGTCACATTATTTAGTTTGCTAGACTGGACAAGAGTACGTACATTGAACAAAAGCCAAAAACACGAATCTGTTTGTAGCTTTTAAATCCCTCCACTGAAGAAATGCTCGACTTACCACAGCCCTATTGGTGGCCGAATTTCAAACCTGAACAAGGTCATACTACCGTGGCCCACAGGTGCAATAAGAAAGGTGACGACGAAGAGCAATAAAGATACACCAAGTAAAACGGATGACGCCCTGGTGATGGTTATGGCCTATGCATGTGTGTCTAACTTCTAGCTCAACCACAAGATCTACTTGGGCCCGCCTAAATTGTTTTTCTGTCTCGACTTGAATGCAACGAGAGAGTATGGCAAAAAGATAATGCCCCCAAGCCCCCAGAGAGATTCATGTACAAGTTCAAATGTCCAGCACAAAATACAAAAAACTGATTCACGACCGCTTGCTTATGGTGACTGAATAAAGTACAGGCCAGACACCGAGATTGGAGTTGTTGAAGACCTCCCCGCCTCGGTCAGAGCACAGAGAGCAACTCATAAGGTCGCACAATCACAAACTCCGAACAGCACCAGCTATCAGGGCACAGTCCCAAGGCCCTTTTCTTTCTATTTAATGATTTTTAATAACTTGTTCACAGAAAATATCTTGCAAGGAAAGAGACGAGGGGAAAGATTTGCATAGACACACCAGCAAATTCTATCAATTCAAGAGATTGATAAGACCATCTGTTTAGCTTTCACTTATATAGGATGGCAGAATTCACTCAACACCAACGCCAAAAACCCTATTTCACACAGATACATGAGCCTTTGGGTCACATATCTGGTCACATGATAAAAGCAATGACCTTCACACGAGATTGGTTACAGACAACTTGAACCATCCTTATTGAAGAACGCAAAACATAGGAAACAAGTGTCCTCTGCTGACATGACATCCTAAGGTGCAAAGTAATTGGACAAAACAGTAATGACTACACAGCTCACAAAATTTCTTAGAAGATCCGTATGTTGCCCTTGATGGACAGGGCCTCCCTTAGATTATTTAGCATAATTAGGTGTTTTATCCATAGAAAGGTTGCCACTAATCTCACATAGGCCCAAAGATTGTATACTGAACTTGTGGCAAAAGCAAACTAATTTTGAAATGTACCTTGTCAAATAAAGTAATGTCGCTTTCAAAGTTTGAAATGATCACTGAACAGAGTTAGTGCATATGACTTCATGACCCCACCCACAAGTATCATTTCTATGAAATGAACTCTGGTAAATAACTCGAGACACATAGGTGGATACAACATATATGCAACAGCAAAGTTGCATGCATAAAAAAGGCACCATTGTGCATGAGTCTCTCACATGACTCAAACCTATGACCTCTAAGTCATAATGAAGTAACCTTAATATTACACCAAGGTTCACCCGTGCATTGAATCATCTAAAACACAGAAGCAAGCTGCAATAACAATGATGATGGTATTCATAACAAACACTGGAACATAAAGGACAATTAAACAATTTGTAACAAAAAGAGGGCCTTAGATCACATGATTCGCCACGTTCAACAGACCTGTAATGCCATACTCATATTCACAATTTTGGCCTTTTCATCTACATGCCTATGCCCATTGCAGGTGTCTAAAATGAAGAGGTAAAGTCACAGTTATTTCAACAAATTCAATTGTCCTCTGATTTGGAGCTCCACAAATGAATTGAAATCGCATAAGATTTAGCATTTCAGTAATATACAGCAATTCAATACTTAGGAAAAGCTTACATTTTGGATGATCTGAAACTGAGAGTACATAACAACAGATAGATAAAGCTCTAGAATGGAATGAAATTTTAATGAAATGGCTGGTAGAGAAGAAACTCACGTCGTCCTGAATTAGTTTATGCTGATGCACAATATAACTCAATCCTTTGTCTTATTCTCACTGCAAACCTGGCAAAACTCATATTATATCAACAATAATGATTCACAACACATGCCAAGCACAAAGAGAAGACAATTTAACGTCATAAGTAAACAAAACCTCTTATGAGGATCCGCAACCAATGAGCCTGATAAATGCTACATGAAGCCGCTTGGATGCAATCAAGTTCCAAGTTTTAATCCTTTGTAGCCCGAACAACTAAGCCAGTTGGTGTGGGCACTGTTTGGAGGTGACCTGAACCAATCAGATCCCGTAGGTGAAATCTCATATCAAGTGGAGATAACCGAAGTCGCTTCTTCTCCAAAGGGGCCATCATCATTTCTTTATATCTCCTGCGGTGTAAAAGAGAAAGAAGCTCCTTTCTTCCCTAATAAAGATCTAAAAAAAATTAGAAATTCAGAAAATTAATTTATTTTTTGTTGTTCTTTTGTTTTACTCAAACTACAAGTGAAGCCTTTCACGGACAAAGCTCATAAAGCTTATTTCTTCATTACTTGAGTCTCAAGGCAATCATCCAAATTTAACCTCTAGCTGTATTTCCAGTAATCCAAAGCTCAATCCACAATCGTGTTTTACAAGGCCTCACTATTTACACCCATTTTAGAGTTTCTCATTTTTATAAGATCAAGATACAAAAATCAAAATCTTCAGAACTTCTGGAATTCAAAAGCCCGCAATAAATACTAAACAGACAATCGTTGATGTACCTGAGAAAGACCCTTGAGTACTGAACCAATACTTGGAATTGCAAACCAGTACATGCTTGAATCAATCAGTTGGTGAGTCTAAAAGGTAAAACATCTGTTAGATTTCGATGCAAATGGTGCAAGATAGAAGCTCCTGCCAATAATAAACAAGCATAAAAATTTCAAATTTTACAGAATATACAAAATAATAAAGGCAACTACATAGTTATCAAAGACATAATGAAATTTGTAGGGCTCTTTGCTGCTTGCAAATTAGCATATATGCGTGCACTAGGAGTGTGTAGCCTGCAACCATAACAACACACTATAAGACGGTTCAAACATCTATGTCTGCATGGATACACAAAACCCAGCCTACAATACATATGATGAAAGATAATGTTCACGTGGGTTAGTAGTTATAATGTGAGAACCATTATTTCAAGCCCAAATTTCACTAAAAAGCAAACTGAGCCCATCGGGTTTCCAAATTCCAATCATTTGATATTTAGTAACAAATCTTGTCCAACAAAATCAGTAGGATGCACTTTTGCCCATGGATAAGAGAAGCAAGATTAAAATTCTGTAGCCCCATGTAAAAAGGCATGAAGGGGTAAGTGCAAAAAGCAAAGACTGAAGCAACGCATGTAAGAGCCTATGAACAACGGTAGTTTAAGAATTTGAATTTTGGGAAAAGTTAATCCAATGATGAAAAAGCCACCTCTCAAAAGAATTTAATAAATGAGTTCTGGAAATTAGAGTTCTCACTTTTCCAAAGGGCTAACTTTTGAGACTAGCAAGAACTAAAGGCTGAGATCCAATGAAATTAAGAAAACCAACAATGTGTTGAAAAAAGTGATAACATCCCTGACAGACTTCATCCACCAATCAAGTCCTAAGCACATGACCTGGGCTCCTTTTCTAGCAAAAATAAGCTGATAACAGCATAACCTGGGCTTATTTATTATCACATCAAATCAAATTGGTAAAATTAACAGGAAATAGAAATTTCTTGAAGCAACACAACAATTTTCTAAATCTTGTAGTACTGCACATGATCAACAAATTCATCTGTATCACAATCTAGCCATTTATCTATGTAAGAAGTGCAACAACATAACAGATGGAAAGGGAACTGAAAGTTAAAATAGATGAAATGGGAACTCAAAACTAACTCACAAGAAGGCCAGTGTTGATCAGAAGGGAGATGTGTTCATCCATCACCTTTCCCCCATGGGATAAGAGCAAGCACTAAATCAAATAGCAAAAGTTTAGCAAAATCATGGCCATCCAGAATAGGAGTATACATGATACTCTGTGAAATATCTAGAAATATTGATTTAGAAGACAGTTGGCATAAGAGCCTTGTTGAGTTAAATTGTGTCCACTTGACTTTCATCTGTTAATTACTACCTTACATGGCATCAATAACAATTGTAAGGAATGACTGACATATAATTAACAACTTGTGAGCTGATAGTAAATAGACAACACAAAAAGAACAATGTCTATAACACTCACAAGTTCTTGATGGTCAATGCTGGGTTCCAGCTTGGTGTAAATGACATATGATTTGAACCACTCAAAAACTTCAAGAGCATCTTGCTTCTTTTCTTTCATTCTTTTCACAACACATTCTATCTGCAAATATAATGTTGAGAAACATACTTTGTAAATAAAATGGGAAACCTCTAAAAAGAGCTGCACTGCCTGATTTGTATAAATCGGCTAAAAAAGATGCACCTGCAGATCAACCAAGTGCAAGCACAACCAAAGACAACAGAGAAGAAAAGAACACAAATATACCAAGAATAAGGCTCCTTGGTCTCTTGACATATACATCACACTATAAACCACAAGCCAAGTAAGCTGATGGTTTACCCATGTATATTATATTTGTGCATAGATCAACCAACCTGGCTTAAATAGTCATCCAAGAACATTATAGCATGATCATCTTGTCCGGTGTTTAGTTTGAAAATACGCAATACTTGGTCCCTCCTCAATGACTGCAATTAAGAAGGCCATAAGTCAATTACAACAGTCCCACAATGAACCAAAATAGCTTATCAACAGTACTAAAGAATGCAAATCTATTTCTGCCAATAGCAGCAAAAACTAATGCCATAAATTGAAATTTGAGGTTTTACAAGAATGAAAACAGTAAATTCCTTGCTTCAACAGTTCAGCAAACTTCACAAAATACATCACGGGCACATGGGAAATGCATTCATCTCTCCTTCCCCACCTCCCCCGGGCAGATTGAAGAAAAAAAAACACACAACCCCCCCCAAAAAACAAAGAGTAAAAGGGAAAGTGAACTTCAGTTCATCTAAGACCAGGAAAAAAATCCCAAAGAATAAAAGCACTGAAGGCAGATGCATCAAACCTCCAGTTCTCTATCAACTTGAGTTCTGTCCTTCACACTGCTATACAATTGTGAACGCAAAATGAATGGCTGAATTGATACCTGCAAATAAACAAGATTCCAGTCAAACGATAAAATAAGCACAATGGGAACACCTGTGCTTCGTACGGTATCATTCTAGTGAAGTGTGTATAGCTGTACAAGAAATGCACTCCTTATCAGCTCAACTAAGCCAGAGATAGCAACTAATCATCACATTTTAAATCCACGTCCAAACTCAAAAAGCTTAGGAATTCCAATGCAAAAGTACATAGAACAAAGAACGAAAGAAATTGATACAAAATTCTTCCTTAATTTTGAGGAAAACAATTCCAGCATCCACTTGCTAATCACATGTGATAAAAAAAAAAAAAAATCTCCATCCAATCTTAAAGAACAACCGATAATAAAATTTCCCGATTCAAGATTCCCAATCAAACAAGGAACGTGCAAAACAAGAATTGGATATCGGAGCTGTGACCTTGTCGATGCGGGGGAACTGATCACGCATCATCCGAAGCGCTACCAACGTATCACTGAATGTAAGACTTCCCGCTGCAATTCATTGTTAGAAAAGCGCCAAAATTAACTCAAAAAGATTCAATCCTTTTCAGATTAAAATAATTAAAAAGAGAGAGAGAACAAAGAAGAAAGATGTACTAAAAAGAGCGAGAATTTTACCCAGCGATAGAAAGTTACTATCAGTGTCGCCAGTTTCAGACTGGATTACTTGTCGTCCTCCGCATTCTTTTTCTTTTTCCTTTTCTTCTTCTCTCGAGCGTTTTTTACCTTTCGCGGACGGATCTGAAATCATGTTCATTGAAATTCATACGAAACCCTAATTTCGGCGAGCTTCCCAGGATCCTAGCCGTTGCGGCTTTTATATATATATATAAGCCCTATATTTCCTCTCTAGTTGCAACGACACGCCGTTTGCAGCTTTCTCTGCTGTTTCGCCTTATTGAAAGAGCGGAAAACTAATCGGCCTTTGCTTGCGTAGTAATATCAAAAACATTAAAAAAAAAAGAAAAGAAAAAAGAAAAAAGAAAAAAAAGGGAAAAAGACAATAGAGAAACAGGAGAAAATTAGTTGGAGCGCAGTATACTAATTCGCCTTTGCTTGTGTTGTCTTATCAAAAACATTAAAAACAAAAAACAAAAACGGAAAAAGACAAAAAAAAAAACACGCACACACACACAAAGAGAGAAATTAGTTGGAGCACAGGATCAATTTATCTCCTCTTTTTTTATTATAAATAAATAAAATTAAAAATTAAAAATTTATTTTAATATTTTTTTAATTATTATGCATTTAATAAGTGTGATTTGCGTGTTTTGTTAAAAAATACACAAAAAAAAGCCCTGATTGGCTGAACCATAATTAGTTCAGCAAAAATCATCAGACTTATTACGGGGCAAATTCTGTTTAAAGTCGTGATTTGACCAAATTGATTCAGATTTTTAAAAAAATATATATATGCAAATTAAATAAATAAAATTTAAAGTAAAAAATTATTTTAATATTTTTTGTAATTATTATGTATTTAATAAGTGTAATTACGTAATTGTGTTTTAAAAAAAAAAAAGAAAAGAAAAAAGACAAAAAAATATAAATATATATATAAACCCGGATTGGCTGAAACATAAAAAGCTGTTAAGCAAAAATCAAGGGACTTATTAAGGGGTAAAGTCCGCTTAAACTCGAGATTTGACCAAATCGGTTCAAATTAACCGTAGGACCAAGACAACTACCGACAGAACAGCTATTTGCCACCGGGAAGGAACAAACAAAACGGCAACAAACCTTGTCGTTTGATTTGGTGTTTTGACAAAAGCTCCGACAGCTTCGTCCCCAGGCAATCACTCTCTCTCTCTCTCTCTCTCTCTCTCTATAATAACAAGATCACATTTATTGATCTACTTCATTTATATTCCCAATCTGCATTCATTGCCGACTCTGTAGCTTGCATTCTTTCTTCCCACTTTCGGCTACAAGACAGAAACATGCCCCATGCTTTCAGTTCAGGTATGTAATGATCTTGGTTATATAAAAAACCATAATCATTTGTTTGGTTTTTGAGATCTGAATGACTGCTTCTAATGGTCTTAAAACTGTTCCATTTTCCTTCCCGTTTGGTGTCTTGATGGGTCAGTTTCTATAGGTCATTGATATAGTAGCGATAAGATAAAGTTTGCACCTTTTCTTGGTTGGAAACGTTGCCGACAATTTCAAGTTTTGAAATTTCCGTGAGTTGGGTACTTCCCATCTCTTTCAATGCTTCGTTGTACTGTAGATTGCATGTTCCCATTGTCGGTGTGCTTTTCATTTGGGTACGTTTCCCCCCACATGTTATTGCCTTACATTTCACGCTTGTGTATAACTAGAGCGTGCTAATTATGCACGTTAAATCACATGGCAGATTTTATCTTATGGTGGAGCTCTCCTTAGATCTCGCATCATTGTTTGCTTAGACCTTCAATTCCAACCCCACCCATCTGGATGATTTTCTACCCCTTTCGTGTTTAGCTTGCCAGGTTTTTAATTAGAGAACCTAACATAAATGATCTTGGGTTGAAGGTTTCTGATGCTGAGTAAAAATTTGAGGCAATACTGATTGGAGGATTTGTGATCTGTTACGTGCTGAAGCAAAAGTGAAAAGGAAGTTTTGAGTTTTTTTTTTTTGGTTGCCAAAGATGTCAAGAGGAAGAGGTGATGGGAATCAAAAGAATCATTTGGTAACGTGGATAGTGATATTGGCCATCATTTGTGGTAGTATTTACTTATATACGCGAAACCGTGGTTCTTCTGCTCTGGAGTACGGCAGTAAATCTCTGAGGAGACTTGGTTCTTCTTATCTGGGGGGTGATGAAGGTGGTGACGAATCTTCTGCCAAAGATGGTGATAAAGTGGAGGACAACCTTATACTTAATAGCATTCCTGTGAGTAAGATGGATCCAAACTTTTGAACTTGGCAGTTGCATTTGTATTTTCTGTTGTTTGAGTAAGCATTGAACTGATATGAGCTACATTTCTTTTGCTGTCATTTTCTGTCAAGGTTTGTGATGATAGGCTGTCCGAGCTGATTCCTTGTCTGGACAGGAACCTTATATACCAGTCAAGACTGAAGCTGGATCTATCTGTGATGGAGCACTATGAAAGACATTGCCCTCTTCCTGAAAGGCGCTATAATTGCTTAATACCTCCTCCACCAGGCTATAAGGTAAGAAACTTCTTGAGGATTTCACCATTGAGCTGCTTGAAATAAGTAAACAGAGCAATATACAATTTACTTGTTTCCTTGTTTTATGGCCATAGGTCCCAATCAAGTGGCCAAAAAGCAGAGATGAGGTTTGGAAGGTAAACATACCTCACACCCACCTTGCATCAGAGAAGTCTGATCAAAACTGGATGATTGTGAAAGGAGACAAGATTGCATTTCCTGGAGGAGGAACTCACTTCCATTATGGAGCTGGTAAATATATTTCGTCGGTTGCAAATGTAAGTTGATGAATGAGATGACTTGTTAATCTCACTGAACTAATATCCTTATATGCTAACATTTTAAATGATGCCAGTGGCCTTAATATTGTCTCTGTTTCTGACTGTCAGATGCTAAAGTTTCCAAGGGACAATTTAAACAATGGAGGAAGGATTCGGACAGTGCTTGATGTTGGTTGTGGGGTTGCAAGTTTTGGAGGATATCTGCTCTCTTCTGAAATTATTGCAATGTCTCTAGCACCAAACGATGTTCATCAAAACCAGATCCAATTTGCCTTAGAGAGAGGAATCCCTGCATATCTTGGTGTTTTAGGGACAAAGAGACTCCCTTATCCAAGTCGATCTTTTGAACTTGCCCATTGCTCTCGATGTAGGATTGATTGGCTTCAACGGAATGGAATCCTTCTTCTTGAGCTAGATAGGCTGCTTAGACCGGGAGGCTATTTTGCCTACTCATCTCCAGAAGCCTATGCACAAGATGAGGAGGATCTAAGAATATGGAGAGAAATGAGTGCCCTCGTAGAACGAATGTGTTGGAAGATAGCTGCTAAAAGGGATCAAACTGTTATCTGGGTCAAGCCTCTGACAAACGACTGTTACATGGAACGAGAGCCTGGAACTCAGCCTCCTCTATGCAAATCTGATGATGATCCAGATGCAGTGTGGGATGTGCATATGGAAGCTTGCATCACTCCTTATTCTGACCGTGAGTTCTTTTTCCCAATTTGTTGATAATTCAGTTTCATAGAAAGGAAGAGCAGAATCTTTCAAATTTACTTTGGGAAGTTTAACACCATCAAACTTCCTTTTTTTTTTTTTTTTGTACAGAGTAACCTTTTTTTTATCCTTTTCCAAGGCAAAATGAAAGATATAAGTCATCCATTGCTCCCTTTTGTTGCAAATGATCCAGCTTTCTTTTGGCTATGTGGTATCCATACTGGAGGTTGAAAGTACAATAACCAGATAATTTGTGTTTGATGCTACCAGAAAACCATAAAGATGGAGGGAGTGGATTGGCTCCTTGGCCTGCTCGTTTGACTGCACCACCTCCCCGCCTGGCTGACTTTGGCCTTTCCAATGAAATGTTTGAAAAGGACATGGTAATCTTAAAGATGGATCCAATCAATATGTCCCAGCATATACAAATAGATAAATGTATGTAAGAATTTGGACAGTAACAGAACTTATTTGCTGCAGGAAGTTTGGCAACAAAGGGTTGATAATTACTTGAATCTTTTGAGCCCAAAGGTTAAGCCAGATACCGTCAGGAATTTGATGGACATGAAGGCAAGCCTGGGTTCATTTGCAGCTGCTTTAAAAAGCAAAGATGTTTGGGTTATGAACGTTGTCCCTGAAGATCAACCTAACACTCTCAAGATCATATATGATAGAGGCCTTATAGGCACTGTGCACAACTGGTATGCCCAAAATATTAATCCAAGAGATTGTGTTCAATCTTGTCAACATGATCTAATGGAAGGACCATCTGGCCCCAGTTTTTGCTTTTTACCCGTCTAAAAGTAAGAAACGTCACTAAATAAAATCCTAAATGGTATGAGTTTTCTGCTGGCAGGTGTGAGTCTTTTTCTACCTACCCGCGGACTTACGATCTGCTCCATGCTTGGACTGTTTTATCTGATATTGAAAAGAGAGACTGTAGCATTGAGGACTTGCTGATTGAGATGGACCGCATTTTGAGGCCAACAGGTTTCATCATTGTCCGTGATAAGCGACCAGTTGTGGAGTTGGTAAAGAAATATTTATCAGCATTACACTGGGAAGCAGTGGCAACAGCTGATGCTGAGAAGGACACTGAACAGGATGAGGACGATATAGTGCTTATCATTCAGAAGAAGATGTGGCTAACCAGTGAGAGCTTCAGGGACACGGAATAAGGCAGACCTGAAATAACCCCAGCATTTCAGAGTTTAAGGTGGCTCGAGTATGGCTGGTGGTTACTTTCATAGTTTTGTAGTGCCTGATTTTGTTTATTTGTTTTTGCTTTTGGTTACTTATTAATACCCATATAAAAGCATAGATCTTTTTTGGGACATTTCTATTGTATTCATTATCAATCTAGCAATTTGATTACCTTATTCATATAGGCGTGCTTGTTTTGTCAAATGCATTCTGAAAGAAAGTTTCAGACCTTCATGGGGAATAACAGTTAATTTGATCACTATGCAAGTTCTCACACCCCTGCTTGCGATGCAAAGCCACTGACCGATAAAAAGTTTATAGCAGTCGAGATTGGGATTGATTGCATAAAGCTCTCCAAGCTTAATCCTGTGTCTTTGCAATATTAAAGCAGATATCTCCATTTTCAGCTGCAATCACCTCGCTACAGCTAAGGGTCGGTGCTGTCCTTGCGGCTCCAACTGTTCATATCAACACCAAATCAATAACAGTAACATTTGCACCTTTTAAAGCAATCGAATTAGTAATTGAATATCACACGATTAATGTTTCAGCTTAACGGTTAAAGTTGATGCATGTGTTGAACTCGAGAAATCTCAAGTTCTGAGACTCCTGTATCATAATAATAACATTCTAGTTCTTGTAATATATCTTGCAACTTACCGGGGATCGATTCACTTCCAGCAATGTATACTATTAGAAGAAGAGCAAGCACTGTTTTTGTGTTAGCCGCCATGTATGCTGTATAAACACTTCTTTTTATTTATTTTTTTTTTGGGCTTTCACAGCTGGCATTGCCAGCTTAGTGGAGCTCTTTCTTCTTCCTGATGAGAAACTTACCTTAATTCCCCTACATTTATGGTAAAACCACAATGGAAGAGACAAATTAACTAGTGGGCCCAAAAACGTTGTACTGCAGCACAGGAGAGCTGGCTAACCAGCTAAATAGTTGCGCTACGTGCGAGGAATTTTTTTTTTTTTCCAGCTTCCACGGAACTGCCGAAAATTATGAAGAAAATGGGTGTCTTGGGGCGCCATTAGCAATAAGAGATTAGCACAATGTCTCAGACGCATAGGAATTAATATGTGCCACCAAAGACAATAAAAGAAGTTAAAAAGAACACAATGGAATCAGTAGTGGTAAGTTTAGGTATGCCCAATTCCTTCTTCCAGTATAAGGGACAAATAAGAAATTAACATTGTATAAGAACAAGGTGATAGGCGTCAAGCCAACTGATCATGTCTATTCGGCGCAATTAAACTACTTAAAAGTTTTGTTAATTTGCAAACTTCGGTTTATACACGAAAGTAGCCTTCATTAAACAGGAACATTGAGACCTGTGTAGTAGGCTTGAAGCCCTTCCGTCTTGCTGACTACTTGTAACAATGATCACACGGGAGCTACTACAGCGAAAGACTCGTAGTTCGTTCTTCAGTGGAGAATCATTGACCACTGGGGCCCTGCGCATTTTGCGTGGCTCCACTCCATGGCCGATGCCCACCGTTTGGTGGTTTCTAAATTGTCTTTTATCTGTGGCGTGATTAAACACCCAGAACGCCAAACGATTAATAAACTCGGCAACAACATCCCATCGCCGAGCAAATTCTACGAAGGCAACTGGTGCCACGGTATTCTAATATACAGAGCAGGTGTTCATGCCTTACTTATCCTACGTTAATCCTTCCAGGGCTTGATATTTGAAAGATAAAGTTGTCCAAGGCACAATGCATAGATGGCAGTGTAATCAAAATCAGGGGGTGTCGAATGGTTTAGACGGTCTTTAACATCCAAGGAGTCCGCCGTGTCATTTCTTGCCACTATCCATGCCTTGAAAATTTGTTAAAAAGTACAATAAATTAAAAAAAAAAAAACCTGACAAAAAAAGAGATCCTTTTTTTCTTTTTGTTCGACTTTAAGTAAAGATTTGTTCGTACCAGAATTCTTAACCAGCGATGTGGTCGCCGTACGGTAATAGCCTGCCTGCACTGAAAGCCTTCTACAAAATTGACTCAAAATGTCTAAACAACATTTCACATGGGAGGGAATTTCCTCAATTTTCCTAGCTTCACGAAACAGAAGATTCTTGATGCTCCTCAGGCAGATTTCAACTTGGTCGATGTTGAGGCCAAGTGGGAGAGTAATCTATGTCCAACGAACATCAGAAAAGCTCCCAAGAAGGCGAGTGCCTTCAACGTTGTGAATAGATCCAACTGCTCAAAGATAATAGCACATGAATACAACTGGAAAGTAGGATAGAATTGTAAACCCACTAGGATGCTCATTCTACACCCAATTGAAACGCCTAAAGAAAAAAACAACTCAAAGGAACAGAAAAATGCAGCCATGGTACTTAAAGCACACTCCCTATGAAGGAGTTCGCTAGGAAGTCACTTATTAAACATGAAAGAGGAACGGAGTTGTTAGTGCCATAGGGCAATATGAAGTCAGTTACCAGACAAAAGCTAGTAAAAAAAGCAAAAAACTAAAAAATTACCTTCAGCCAGAAAAGCACATAAAGCAGCAGAACGCCTGCAATGCCAATATGGAAAAGGACGCCAAATATGGCAGGCACAGATGATGAAGGGAAGTTCTTCAGGTTGACACCTAAACGTAGCAGCTGTCAAGGATAAAGGCATGTCAGCACTCATTCCTCCTCTCCCCCCCCTCCCCAAAAGGCAGAAAAAAAAGTCTATGCAAACAGTAACAGCCTTCTTATCCTACAAGAGAACGTAAACAAACTACGAAAAATACAATACTGCCTCCCTTCAACTACTGACCAGAAAAGACAGTCACCCCCAAGTACCATAGACTAATAGGCTCCTAGCCTCAAAGATTTCAACCATTTCAATCAGAAACATTGACAAAGTACATTGCATCCATATCTGCCAATAACCATTCAGTTCACCAAGAAAGTGAACAACCCCTGCACACAATGCTGGGGCAAGTCCTACATATAGAATCTTAAGACCAGTCTTCATAATGGTCCATAGAAATCCAAACTGATAAACTTCAGGGAAGCATATTACTCACCCCAACTAGGAATCCAATGAGTGGTAAAAGTGTAAGACCCAAGAAAGTAAGAGAAAGTTCCTTTGGCGGATGTTTTTCTGGAGCCCTGAAAATGTGAGTTATCTCTGCTTTTGGACCATATCTTGAGTATGGGTCAACAGGCTGCGGTGGAGGGTGGGGTGCTTTCTCAGGTGGTTCTGGTAGATCCAAGTCCACATTACCAATTTCACTTAAGAAGGAGTTCTCCTGAAAAGGATAGCAAACAATCAGTAATTTATATGCTCAAGTTGCTTACAAACATACACACAATGAGACAGGCCCACAGGGAAGTAGGGAAGCTTACCATAATGGCATCACCAACAATAAGCTGAATATCATATCTACCTGACAGATAGAAAAACTTCTCAACCAGCCTAAGAAAATCCTACAACAGAAATTTTCAAATATGAGAAAAATATAATATTCTTCCTCAGATGATGAATTTCCACGTGATAATTTAATTAAATTCATTTGCCAGCAACGAAAATTGGTGCACTGCTGACATGTAGGAAGATGAGACAAATTAAATCTTGATTTATATATAAGACATAATAACTGTACCACAACCATATAGTCAGATAACAAAATCTAAAATTTATCTTTTCTTTCTGTGGAAGGAGGTTGAGGAAGAGGCAAAGTGTCAGAGAAATTGGTTATGGCATGGAAAAATCACCTTCCACAAATCAACTTTAACAACAGAAAATGATGTTTCCTAGCAAGCACTAAACAGATTAACTAGTAATAATAGTTCAAAAGTCCAAGTTAAGATGCAAAAAGGATCCCAAAGCCAAATTTCACATGAACTAATAGATCGTGTTTTGAGGCCTTAAGGCGCTTTAGCAAACTTGATACGTATGCTTCAGCCTTGCAAGGTGAACTTGGAGAAACAAGCAAAGAATAAAAAGGAATAAATATGGAGAAGAAACTTAACTAGAATTATCTCAAATTGCTTTCCAGAATTCTGCACCACAAATATATGCTCAACCTTGGTTTCATGTGTCAACTTCAGAATTGTCTGCAATACAGGCAGCTGTCAATGTTTAAAAGCCACAGTACTAACTATGAATTAAAGAGAAAGACAAAATAACATACCTGATGTGGCTTGAAGGCATGGCCAAGAGGAGTGGTCAATTGAAAGTACAGGCGCAGCTTCTGGAGGTGATTTGCTGATAATGATACCAAATTTTCTCCAGGTAAATCTAGCCTAAATAGATCAAGGTGAAAAATCATGCTCAATTTATGAATTTGAAATTTGGCATAAGAAAGTTCTAAAACAGAGGATCATTAAAATCTGAAGAGTTACTAAAATATTTCAGCATGTCATCACAGAAAGCCATCACAGTTGGCACCTACGTTCTAGAATGGAAATGTAATAATGTGAAAAGACGTACTTCTTTTGGGTTTCTATACTCCCAAGGTCACTATCAAGCACTGCAATTTCTGCATTGTCAACTTTGATAGCTCCCGTTACAAATATTGGGACCTCAGTTTGGCTTCCAGTGGCATACACATTTCTATGCTCAGGATCATGAAGAATCATCTACAAAAATTTCAAATTGACAAGTGAAAAATGGAAAAGATATATTAAAAATTTTCTCCAAAGGCATCACAAGAACATAAGAATACCTCAAAATCAAAAACATAATTTCCAACATCGATACTTCTAGGCAAAGAATCCAAGATGTATACTGAACCTTCGGGGTCAAATTTAAGCTCCTACATCACACAGATGAAATTGCATGGGGTTGATGTTAAATGGAATTGCAACTGAATAATCAAATCTATTGGTTAGAAGAGAAAATCAACAGAAAGAAAAAGTTAAATGATAAAACAATAATGCACCCAATGGCTGATAAGGATTGATTCATCACCACACCTTGCCCTCAATTATCGAAGCATCCTTTGAACCAAAACCTAAAACTTGCGCAAGCTTCACTGTCAGTGGAGGTGCATTTGAACCAAGTACGGTATTCACCTTAACCTGATACCATACATGGGGCACAATATGTCAACCATATTTCATTGTTAGAAGGGACAAAAATAAGGCTAGTAGAGACCTCACAATATCATGCAAGCTTTTAACTGTCAACAAACCAAAATAATAATAATATAATTTATTCAAGAATTTCCCGATTTGTTAAGATAGAGGGATGACAAATATAACAGAGTACCATAACTAAGTTGTAAAAAGTTCAAAGAAAAAAAGAAAAAAGAAAAAACTTTAGAAATATGGTAATGGGAGCAAAACACACACCTTAAGAATGTCCTTTTTAGTCAGTGACAACACAGTAGCTGGAAGTGATAGAATCAGTGGGATGGAAACCCTGCACCAGAAAGGAAGTCCACCTTCACAATAGGGAAATGGATACCAGGATTGCTTACAGGTTTTATCAGCCAAACAGCATTAGAACACAGTAATGACTCATAATACAAACAGAAGCCTAGAAGACTAGCTTTTTGCATTTTCAGATTTGAGATCAGGGCTACAAAATGAAGGCAAAGCACATAAATCCAAAGAAGATAAATGCCCCGCAGTATGAGAAAACAAGCACAACATTCATGCATGAAATATTCAGGCCCCCCTTAAATTTAGCATTGAAGATGAATTCAACCTGTGTGTTAGGAACAATAGGCAGCTTATAAACACTAACAGAGACACAGTGATGCACCAAGGGTTTAGAAAATTTTCCACAGAAGCAGCAGATTTACAGGAGACACACACTGCTACTCCTAGTTGGTACTTTATTTTATATTCAAAAGATACACTACAAGAAAAGGAAAATTCCATGAAATTTCTTCCTTTTTTGTAGAGTATTCGTCAGTAAATTATCATCTTCCTTTGACAGAACAAAGAAAGTTTAAGTCTTGTACCCCCTCACCCCCCCCCAAAAAAAGAGAGAAGAAAATTTGTCTCAAAGCAGTTATGATGCAACCACCATCTGTGGGGAATGGGAAAAAGTAGCATACAAAAAAAAAAAAAAGTCGGGAAAGCACATGCCTATTATTCTCCAGACAGGCCAACGAATCTACTTGGCTAAACAAGTCTTTTGCATCACCAGGAATCCCTACAGCAAGGAAAAATTTTGCCAAACCCAATATTTTGTCCCCTGGAATCTGAAACATTAAAACACAAATATTAGGCAGAACATTTTCAGAATCAGAACCGCAAAATATTCAAAATCCAAACTCACATGTAAGCCTCCTGAAGTCACAGCTGCAAATACTGTCAGCCCTCTAACAACAGATGATGTAGTTGACAGTGGACCTCTATGTTCATGTGCATCAACCAGTTTCTCATCAAAGTACAAGGCTCCATTATCTACAATAAGATGCAGCCAGGTAAGCAATCAATAAAATGACATAGGAATAGTACATAACAGCAGGATCTCACTGCATGCATTACATTTGATAATTTAATCCACTAAGGAAGCCAAAAAGACTAGACTGCAAATGGTATTTGAATGCAGGCATTTCTTAAAATACAGACATGCACATACCTACGCAAGAAAACACCAAGGACAAGCAACATGCCTATTTGATAGGATAAAAACACTATCATTCTTGCCCAGATGGGACAATGACATTATTAATTACTTTGCTTCTTAATCAATGTATCCAGACAGGTTGTGTACCAGAGGCAATGACATATAAAGAGGTTCCACTACAGTACTAATGAAGTAAAAATTTTTTATTTTTCAGGGAATTTTGATATAAATGTAAACCAAATACTTAAACCAGTAAATCAAAGATATGAATTTAGAACATTATACAGAATTTCAATTCACACCAAGAAATTCTGCTGAAGTCATTTACAACAGAGAATTAAAACCAAAACCAAAGGGAACAAGGAATAAAACAAACACCATACCATACTTCTCGATGCTGTCAAAGAGCTTCAATATATCATTTTTAGTTGTACCAATCTGCGATTGGAGAACATAATGTAAGATAAATGAACACTGTAATCACCAGGAAGAACATAAGGGATGACCACATTATAAGACATAAAGAAAAGGCAAACAAAGCATCTCCATGACAACCAAAGGCCAAAGCTACCAAGTGCTGACAAGATCAATTTAACTAGGCAGTTCAACAACTAAACAGAAGGACAGCATACAAAGAAACTAAAAGGCCAATATTAGCAATAGGGAATCCTATTATACTCTGCTCAATTCAAAGATAAGCATAGGTTAAACACTATTTCATCTAGCCAAGGACCAGAATAATGACAGATCTTGATGTATATTGCTGTTGCCCATCACCTATTCAAAACAGGAAAAAAAAACTCTACGCCACTGAAAAGCTCTTCCCCAAGTGTTGCCAATTGTTTTTCCTTATCTAGGGCACCATGGCGCCTCTAGTCATTAATACTACCCTCAACATTAATTTTCAAAACCTTTGGATTGGTCTGAGCCCAGATAAATAAGAGGTGGATATGAGATCCATAAAATAAATTAATGGGCCAAATAATCAAAATATTAAAAATGACTGACCTATAAAACATGCTTTCAAATTTTCAATATGTAAGAGGAAATTTGTTACTCTAAGGCATAGTTGGAAAACAAAGACAGTTCCTACTCTAAGAAAATCCCAGTCACAAGCCAGTTTGATGAATTTAATGTTTGGAAAGAAGCATAGGCCATTACAAGCCAGTATGCCACCAAAAGTGAATTAAGAACAATAGCAAATATAAATCTCCCAACAATGATAGAAGCTCCCAGATTACAAAACTTTCAAAGTTTTTATTATCACAAAGGTAGCAACTAATGCAGTATACCAGTGATTGATCAATCTCAGAAGATGATAGTGAGATAACTCCAGCAAGCGCTTCAAGTGCCAAACCTGTAGAAAACAACATGAAGAAAATAAGTAATGAACTGAGGAAGAAGAAGAAGAAGAAGAAGAAGAAGAAACAACTCATATAATGAACTTCAGGTGATAATTCATAATACACAAAAAATAATATGCTGAATGCAAAGTTCTTTCTCAGTGCTTTTTGTTGCGCAATTGAAATACTACACTTACTCAATACTCTTTCTTTTATAATTCATTTGAATGCCTGCAAGGGCTTTTATTACCCTTTCAAACAACCAACACATGTAAACTTTGCAAGATTAAGCTTACATATGATGACAAACAGAGGAAGACGACAAAAGGCTAGGAAATTGAGAGTATATGTACAGTATAAGCCCTCTTGTTAGAAACAGGCAGAGGGCTATCATAAAATAAAGTGCTATAATCCTTGACATAGATAGATAATTACCTGCAGCAAAGGTGCTAGACTCAGGATTACTAGAACTAGAGCGCCACCTTCCATCACTCTGGCTTAGAGCCTGCCCAAAGTATCTAGATGAACTCAGTTGTAAAAAAAATGACTATGTTGCAACCAAGGAATTAAGAATTTGAACTCAAAAATAAAATGTAAAGTTGCAACTATTACTTATGTTATAGCCAATCCTACGGATACAAACACAAAGCTCCTCACATCAGCCATTGGTACCCCAAGGGGCCTACACAGATATGAAGAGTTCTAATGGAGTACATATGAAGAGTTCTAATGGAGTACAGTCCTATGCTGAGCTTAGCACTTGCATGCCAAATAACACAATAACTGACCTTGATAGAGCGAAAAATCCCTTCAGCATCATCAAGATATAGATCTTCTCTAGATGTTTGATCCTAAATTCACAAACAAGATACCCAGCTTAATGATTGGCTGAAAAGTGGAAAGTGTCATGCCACAAGTACACAAATAAAAAGATATGCTCTACAATGACAGAACAAACAGACAACAAAACAACTAAATACCAATGAGGTTCCAGATTCATACTAATTCATTTGCTTAAAAGCATTTAGCATATGCCTGCCATATATTACAACCCACCCCTCCCCTCCTTATCTGTCCAATTACAATAGAAAGGAAAATCTGATGTGGGGCAAAGAAAAAGAATACGTGGAAGCATAGACATGGAGACTAACTCAACTCATAACAGACAATACATGGGGCATGTAATGACAATGCTTACCTTGCAAAGTACCAAGCTTCCAATTGAGTAGTAGAAGTCAAGCAATGAACTTGCGCTGTTGACAGCAGCTTGCAGTCTTGAAATTATGCCCTTAATAGAAAAGTACAAATCCCATGGTCTCACATAGTAACATGACCCTAAAGATAACTCATTTCAAACTGATCTGAATACAGAACTTTAAGTATAAAATATACCTCAGAAACTTCCTCATTGATCTTGCATTTAACAATTTGATTGACTTTTAAGGCGTAGAATAATTCCTTTGAAGTTGAAGTTGACGACTCAAGAGTTGCAGATACAGAATGGCAAGTTGCTTCACTCAGATGAGGCATCTTATCCACTCCAAGAACCTCAAAAGTTCTAAGTGCCTCATATGCTTCTTCCATGCTGGTTTCACGGGACAGTCACTTAGATTGAAGCCAATCGTGATTTAAGCATTAAAAGAATATAACAAACACTTAAAACGACATACCCAGATCACATGTTGACTAGAATATTCCAATCACATGTTCATAAGTCAAAACCAAGCACAAACACAACAAAAAAAACCTCCCACTGAAAACATTTGAAGTTAAGTTTGGACAGAACCTTCAAATCTTAGAGTTCACATAATTACCATAAAACATTTTGAAAATCGAAAATACGGAATAATGTCAATCATTTGGCATTTCAAGAAATTTTAAACTCCATTCTCTCTTTCATCTCTGGCGTTAAAAATCCTCATTGACCGAACAAGAAATCAAGAATTCATGAAATATTCATAAAGTGATGAAAGGTTTAATTAGGGTTTAATAACCTGCCAAAGGATCCATCTTGAGGAGCGAAGAGCTCAAGAGCGGCGGATCGGTGAGAGCCGGAGATCGGTTGAACGATCGAGGCGGCGACGGCGGGGTTGACAACCGTAACTGAGCATATCAACGCCGCAACGATCACCACCACAAATCCGCCTTCGCTTCTGCCCATTCCTGCAGCTGAATCAACCAAACCACCAATACATTACACGCAACTCAAATTATACTAGTAGAAATAGAAATAAATTTTCAAAGGGTTTTTCTTTCTGAAAAAAACGAGATTTGGGCAAAGTCGTAGAATAGATCGAGAGAAGTTCGTACGTTGAACTGTTGAGATGGTTTTGTCGGTCGTTTTGGAGTCTGCGCATCCGATGACTTGTTGAGGTTTTATATGTGTCCCTGTGTCCACCCACACCTGTAATAGTAGGAGGGAGTGTCTCAATTACCGAATTGCCCGTGTGCTTCCTTTTGAATGTCCATCATGTATAGGGCCTTTTTGGTCTAACGCACCCACGGTTGTCCGTCGTCGTTTTGGGTTTCTTCATAGTACTAGGAATTTTACGCTCTTCCTTATCCGCAAAGATGATGTCATTAGAAGAAAATGAGTGGACTTAATATTACTGTACATTGTGATTAGAGTAGTACCGAAGGCATTGGCCAAATATCCAATGTAAAGGGGCTAACGGCAGCCAAGACGGCGTCAGCTATCCTAACATGGCATATTCATTGAAGGCATGCCTAAACAAATGAAAATTTGCAACACAAAGTAGCGATCGTGTTCTACCACTCACCTACTGCAGATCCCTCGTCAATGGCCGTGTGAATCCGTGCATTCATTTTTCTTCAAAAAAAACAGTTCTCATATCAAGGCAGCCAATGGACCCGTCCATCCATCTTTAATGAACAGTGCATCAATCAGTCTAATGTGGTTCATCAACCCAGCATACAATGACCAATCCAAAATTGCTGCTCTAAATTAAATACATTTGTTATCCGCAGAAAGATGAAAACAGATTGTACTCCAAATTTGACATTCGCTTTGATATACTGTAGCCTTAAAGCCTGGATCAGTCTTAGTATTTTGGAGGTGGCTGCTGGGTTGGCAGCAAACCAAAACGCTTTTTCAGAAGAACTCTTTGCCTTGAATATTTGTCTTCCGGGGAAATGCGAGCTGCAATTTGGGACAGAAGGAAAAACAAGTTATCAACTGGAAGAAAATGCTTTTTTTTTTTCTTTTGCATGTG
Source organism: Bruguiera gymnorhiza (assembly GCA_020883675.1). NCBI lineage: Eukaryota > Viridiplantae > Streptophyta > Magnoliopsida > Malpighiales > Rhizophoraceae > Bruguiera > Bruguiera gymnorhiza. The sequence goes on from JAIRCJ010001053.1 coordinate 1,383,130, forward strand.
CTAAATGGTAAAGACAAACAAAAATCCTCCACTGGAACAACAAAACCAACAACCATTTCATTCTTCCTCAGTCTAAAGCTTCCAAATGTATATCCCCTCCACTCATGACAAAAAAAATAGGGTCAATGCACAAGAGGAGAGGCTAACAAAAGAGTGAACAAACTACTAAAATGGTCCTTTTGTCAACTTTCATTAATAGGAATTCAAGAAACTCGGAAGAGAACAGATTAGAAGTAGTCAGACTGCAATCCCACAAAAAGATAGATCACGGTGTGGTTAGGCGTGAAATGGCATTCAAAAAGTAAGGCCCATATAATGTAAACCCAACCAAATGAAATAAAGCTGGGAAGGACAACTAGTATCCACCATAGATACATCTCTTTGTGAATCCAGGAATTGGCGTTACAAAAAAAAAAAAAAAACTATTGGCTAATGAAACATTGCAACATAATACCTGGATGAGCGGACTGAGTAGCTAAACCCAGGGAAGATTCTTTCTGCAGAAAGGGCAAATCAACATAAGCAGGGGTATTCCAAGGAACATAAACTGGAAACTATAAATCGCTAATATCCAATGAAAATGCAAACCAGCAGATACAATAGAGCAGTTGAATATTAACAATTTACCATACTTCACTTAAGGTATAATTGACATCAAAAGACCATCAAAGAAAGCTGCCGTTCCAATTACACAATAACAATTTTCTGCGGGCGGGGAGTGGACACCAAAACCTTTAGCTAGTCGCATGTGTACTTTTTCACCACCAGAGAACCAAAAATAGATCCTTTCGATAACCGCTTATATACTTCTTTTCCCAGAAGGTTAGGTGTGGGTCGTTAGTTACAGGCAACAAGCAAGAACGCACAGGAACAGGACGCATGGGACAAGAGACTTCATCCCAAGGTCCAGCCCACCAGCCCCCAACCCATTAAAAAAAATATAAATAAATGAATAATATTATTAACAACAAAGATACATTCTTTAACGACAAAAAGCAAAACCCAGATTCAAGAACGCTATAAAAGCAACTGAATAACACTAAAATCAAAAGGAGGAGTTACGAAAAGCACGTACCTTGGTGGGTATATACTGGGTCGCCGTTGTCGTTTATGTAAAACTGAAGATACATTGCCACACTCCCCCTATTTGGCTATTGACCACCCCTCGCAACACAATAGACAAAAGTCCAAAAGAAACTAACTCGGACAAGCCCCCGGAAATCCCATGAAAAGAAACCCTAATCCCCGCTTGCGAGGCAAGAAAAATCGACATGGAAGAATAAAAATGCTAAGAGAGATTGAGAACTGAGACTTAACCCCACTACCCTGACTGGACTCAAGAGGAAGGACTCGTAGTTCTAGAGGGTTTAGGACTGGGGTATTTATAACAATGTTAAGTTCGAGCCCAACTTGGGCCTCTGGCCCAAAACGCGTCGCGTACCTATGACGCCGAATTATAACGTCGAGTCCCAGCCCAATCAAAAGATTAACAGCCTCTATTTGGGCCTACGGAAAATAATTGGGCCAAGGGCCCATTTAATGGACCAATTTGATTTGTAGCACAAACGGGCCCTGTCGCTCTCTCTCTCTCTCTCTCACGTGTTGCTGTTATGGCTGACCAATCAATCGCTTTTTCGAATGCACATCTCAACCTCTCTCTCTGTCTCTCTCACGTGTTGCTGTCATTTTTTGACACATTCCCTTCACCTCTCTCTCTCTCTCTCTCGATCTATATTTTCTTTTAAAATCCGAACTCCCGAAATTTTTACAGTAGCAATTGGTTCACAATTCAGTGGAGAAAAGCGAAACGATGTCGTCTGAGGAGGATGAGGAGACCATGGAGCACACGCTGCTGGTGGTGCGGGAGGTCTCCGTCTACAAAATCCCGCCGCGCTCCACCTCCGGCGGCTACAAGTGCGGGGAGTGGCTGCAGTCCGACAAGATCTGGTCGGGGCGGCTCCGGGTAGTGTCTTGCAAGGACCGGTGTGAGATCCGGCTGGAGGATCCCAACTCCGGCGAGCTGTTCGCCGCTTGCTTCGTCCAGCCGGGAAAGCGGGAGAACTCGGTGGAGACGGTGCTGGACTCTTCCCGCTACTTTGTCCTCAAGATCGAAGACGGCAGAGGGAAGCACGCGTTTATCGGGCTAGGCTTCGCGGAGAGGAACGAGGCCTTCGATTTCAACGTGGCCTTATCCGATCACGACAAGTACGTCAGGAGAGAGCACGAGAAGGAGACTGGCGGCGAGACGAGCGACGCCGCCATCGATATACATCCTGCTGTCAATCATCGCTTGAAGGTATACTTTTCGAATTTCTTTTCTTTTTCTTTTTTTGTTGTCCTTTTCTTTTTTCTACAAGGAAAAAGAAAAGTGAAATTTAAAAATGCTTCCTTACTATTTAAGAATGAGATTTTGAGACCTGATTGACCAATTTGCTTGTTTGTCTATCTCACTGTGTGAATTGTGAACATTAGATGGTGTCGTTGAATGTTCAGCAGTGGGAGCGTAGGCGACGGGTTTTCTTTTCTTTTCTTTTCTGTTTTTCTGTTTTTGTTCCTTCTTTTTTTCTTTTTCGTATCCAAGTTCTGTCAATTCGTGTTCTTTCCGTCACTTGATGCTTGAATTGCCCCATTATGATTTGTCTTTAGTTTGTTGGATATGATGCTTTGTCGTACCTTATTGTATTGATCTTTTCTAGTCCATGGACATTGGCTTTGAAAAATGCTGTTGCTGTTTTTTCCGTTTGAATGGAATGAATATCGCACTATTTTGGATCATAGGAAGGTGAGACCATCCGAATAAATGTGAAGCCTAAACCATCTAGTGGAACAGGAATGCTCTCAGCTGCAGGGCTGTCAGGAGGGCCTTCTGGTGCTGGGAAGCCTAATACTTTAGGCATTGCCCCACCTCCAATTGGTCAAGGAAAAATAAGGTCTCCACTTCCGCCCCCACCAAATGATCCAGCTGCTGCTCGGAAGACCTCTGCTAGTCACGGCGTGGGTCTTGGAGCACCCAGGGAAAATACAAGGCGCTCTACTGATTCTCTGTCAAATCTTTCACAACTTGAGGTGTGATTCTTTCCTTTAACATTTATTCTTTCCCTTGTAAATTCAGGGAGCAAGATGCCTTTCTGTGACACCCTGTTTTTGTTTCATTCTTGTTGAAGTATCCAGTGGTACATTTAGAGATTTGTTTGGTATATCCGTGCGTTAGCTCATTTGATGTTGGCATTTGCAGAGGAATCTTCCTTCAACAACATCATCAAGTTCAAACAAGGCAACTGCATCAGGGTGGGCTGCTTTCTAATTGTGTGCGGGATTTTTTTGAATATGAGTCTGAGCTACTATCAAGGAAGAGTTAAATTAAAAGAAACTCGGGAGAATTTAAGTTAACGTCAAGTGCCAAATGTGTCTGGTGTTCCAAAAAATAATGTTGATGATGGAATACATTGAACGCTTCATTCAACCTGCATGAACTTCAAAGTTCTTTGCACCAAAGAAGAAAAGAAAGATAAATGTAAATTACGTTTGATTGTTATACTGGCTGGCTAACTTGTGCTGTATCGAATTGTTTTGTGGCATATATCTTCGCTTCGTACTATGAACCAGATATTATTTCTTGTTTCCAGTTTGGGTTGGTCTTTCGAGACGTAGAAACTTTTGGCTGCCATAATTGGAGGATACCGCTTCATGACTTTTATCTGTATAACGGTAATTATAATAACAAGGATCCTGATTTGGTGTGAATACACGCATTGGCTAGTATGTGAGCCGTCTGATCAAGCATACTGTAAATATAGACAACTGATCGAACGGCTAAGCTGCTCATTTGTACCAAATATTTCGACAATAATAATAAGGCCGAACTAACGCAATTAGCTTTTACCAAAGAGAAGTAAGCTTTTCTTTAAAATTCGAGTCCGAATGCACCTTTTCCCCCTAACTCAATTGTTTCTTCGATTTTGTGGCTATATTTTCCTATTAATAACTCTTTCTGTTTCTTAAGATTCTTAAATAATTAAAATTATAAATTTTTATTTTTAAAATATTGAATTTTAATTTAATAAAACAAAATTTATAAAAGTAAAAAAATTACTTTTATTTTGTAATCTAATAGTAAAATTATCTTAAATCTTCAATTTTAAGTTTCAAATTGGATCTTTAATTTTTATAAATTTTAAAAAACAAATTTCGCTTTCTGAGAAAGTGGAATTCGCAAAATTAGAAAATCAAAAACGAGATAAAGTTTTTCTGCTCGCCCCTCGATGTGCAGAGATAACTCAAAAGTACAGTAGAAGCATCAAATAAAAAGAACCCCAATTAGGGTCTTTGGAGGATCGGATAACACGATTGAAAATGTGACCTACAACCTAAACTGCTATGAGCGTTTATGTACAGCGAACATGCCTTTTTGTTCCTTTAATCAAAGAACAGCACTGAATCAAAATTTCCGAACAAAAAAATCCCAAGAAAACAAAAGCGGGATTTAGGGTCAGGCGTTGCTTTGCTTTATAAAAGCGCAATAATCATTAAAAAAATGGGGCACCAAAAACCTACGAAGGAAGATGCCCAGAAGACAAAATATCCAACCGTATGCTTATGCCGAACCAATGAAACTATTGGTGTTGATATTCCGGCTTCAGAACCCATAGTTTTCCATTGGAGTCTTCCTCTAATGTAGCTATTTCTTTCAGAAGATTCTTAAACAAGGGCAGACCTTTTGAGGGTATCTTGTCTTTAAAATGCTGTACTATACCTGCAGAATCAGTGCTTCCGCCTCTTTGTTGTATGAATGTACAGATTTGGCGAATCAATACTTCGGGCTGGATACTGGATAAATTTCGAGACAGCCAGGATGGTTCACTTTCTTCAGATATCACTCCGTTTGCAGAAGTGGATGCTGCTCCTAACCGTTGTCCAAGCCCAGCACCTATGGCTCTTTCTTGATTTTCCCGGATTCTGGTAAGTAGTTCGGCTGAAGATAAAGCCTTCCCAGCAGAAACCCCTGCTGCAATGCCATTCAAACCGTTTGTTTTGTTGCTGGTTGATTCACTGGTAGATTGGATCAACTGGGAGTTCAATGTTGACCCAAATTTCTGACGAACAGCTGGGGGTGCACCAGCAGTCCCTGATCTACCTGTCCACGTTGGGACAGATATTCTATCTCGATTTCGAAGTATTCGTGACTGGCGTAATGCTTCAGCAGCTCTTTGTGCAACTTGCAATGCTTGCTCCTCAAGTCTCATCTTCTCCTCATGATGGGCATTCATGATGGCATCATGATTCATGGCACTCTGAAGAGGTTAAGAAAATGCAAAGTTGGACAACAATGAAAGCTTAACAAACAGAAAATCCATTGTCCCGTAATGCCATCTAACCTATTCTATTTATCCATGAATGATTTTTAAGTGTCAAAGTTCTGGACGAGCATAATAGACTGAAGCAATCTCATTTTGGACCAAATAAAATAAATGATAATAGAAGACAACATGACAAAATAAAGTAGGGAATAAAGTAAATGGTACACGAACAACTAGCACTGCCGAATGAAAAGGGAGAGAAAGATGATGTGGAAGATTACATGAATGCCATGAGCATCAAAAAGACTTCTCAAGATGCTTGTTTCTTCATCTGCTTCACCATCATTGTGTTCGGCTCTTTCTTTCTCCTTTTTCTTAGAAGCACCAATCTCTGAATTGTTTCCTTTGATAACTGCAGCATTATCAGCATCTTGTGCGCCACCTTTGTGGTTTTTCCGGTAATCCTGCTTTTCTTGCTGTGCGCCAACAATATTTACATCTTCAGATAACTGACCAAATATGTTAGATGTTTCGGTTGACTTGCTATCCACATCATCATTCAAAGTGAAGAGGTCCTTCATATCTCGAGCTTTAAAGAACCTCCTCTGCTGTGGGTTTTTCAGTATCTTGTTAGTAAGAAAATGTTTATAAATCTGTCGATGGTACACCTTCTCCTCTATAGTTCCACGCATGATCAATCTATATACAGTCACATCCCGTTTCTGACCAATACGCCAAGCACGCTCCCTGGCCTGTTACCAGCAGGCCACCATCAGTTTCTATAATCTAGGCATGCCACAAAAAGGAAAAACCAAATTTCACAAACCATGCTCAGTTTATCTGAGAACCAACCCAGCATTGAGAATACTTTGACATAGTAGTGCATGTTATGCTCAAATGCATCCTTAGCAGCATACTAAGAAGTGTATTGATAATATTAATATACAATAAACAATAAAAAGGTGGCATATTATTTCAGTTGTCATGGGTCAGAAATGGATGTTTTAAGGAGGACAAAAAGGGAAGTAAAACATATTCCCTGGTCACAACAGTGTAGGCTATATGCAGACTGAACAAATTTAGACAACTAGGAGATCAAAATGAATAACTAGCAGCAAAATACCTGCATGTCAGTCGAGGGGTTCCAATCCGGGTCAAAAATAATCACCCTGTTGCCACCAGTTAGATTTGTCCCCAATCCACCAACCTTAGTGGTTAAAATAAAGATGAACACATCATCTGAGTTATTAAATTCATCTATTAAGGCCATTCTCTGTTTGATGGGAGTCAGACCATCCATTCTCCTGTAGTTATAACCACCAGAGATCAAGAAATTCTCCACAATATCAAGCATCTGTTGAGTTTGAGAAAAAGAAGAACACGATGACCCTGCTCCTTCCAAAACTTAAGCACTTGGGCAACAACTTTCATTTTTCCACTGCGCTCAGGATTCCCATAGTCTGAATTCTGACAGGAATGTTCTCTCTCGAGCAGATCAGGGTGGTTACATATCTTACGCATGACATCAATTCCATATAAAGAATTCCTGCTTCCATCTAGTATCTGTTCCACCTCAGAGCTAGCAAGAAATGCTCTATACACAGAACGCTGCTCTGAAGTAAGGCTGCAAAAGAGGACATGCTCAGTTTTTTTGGGGAGCTGGGCATTCACATCCACCTTCATGCGCCGGAGAAGATAAGGCATGATCAAATCACGTAGCACAACAGCACACCTGCGACAAGACTTGTTTAGATCAACAAATTGCAAATTGTTACCTTCAATTTATAAAGTTGAAAAATGAAATGATAATAGGAGATTGGGGAATTTCATGCAGAGCCCATGATCCACAAAATGCAAGAATGCACACCTGTAGGCTGTAGATACTTGTAGTGGTGAGGCATTGGCATAACCACCCACAGAAATTGGAACAGCAAATTCTGCCTCAAATACAGGCAAAACCCCCAACTTTCCAGGAAAAACAAAATCAAATAAAGACCACAATTCAGTCAACTTGTTCTGAATTGGTGCACCTGTCATTATTATACGATGAACTGTCTGAAGCTGTTTGCAGACCAGTGTAATGTCAGCATTCGGATTGCGAATTCTATGTCCTTCATCCAAAATCGCATAACCCCATTCAATGTCAAGCAATTTCCCCCCTAGCAGCCGGAGTTGCTCATAAGTGGTAATAAGTAACCCTGATTTTGCTTTCAAAACTCTATTAATCAAGGAATCCCATCTGTTCAAACTTCTGGACGATACATTTCCCTCATAATCACTGTCAAGTGAACCTTCACTTTCATAATCACTTTCATTAGATTTAGCCTGCTTCTTTCTGTAATGAGGATCCTGAGCCGAATCATGTAGCAGCTCCACATTAAAGCTTGGGTACCATTTTTTTGCTTCCCTTTTCCATTGTCGCAACAGTGTAACAGGGCAAACTACAATACTTGGTTTGTACATATTGCTGAAATGCAATGATCCGAGAAAGGTTAAAACTTGTATCGTCTTACCTAGGCCCATCTCATCCCCAATAATTCCACCTGCTCTTTGGCAGTGCAGTTCCCAAAGCCACTGAACACCCACTTTCTGATAGTCAAAAAGTTTGCTGAAGATGGCTTCTGGGATTTTTAGCCCACCTTCAAGCATTACAAAAGGAGGGGCATCATCATCCACATCTTCTCTATCCTCTAGCATTTCTTCTTCATTTGAGGAACTGACCACATCATCCCTAGCATCTTCTGCAAAATGCAAACATCGATCAAAATTCAAGATGAAAAGGTGATAGAATTACTCATGCCACCATCAAGCATATTGGCGTTAACAGATTGCAATTAGCCAGATTGCACTCTTTAGTATCCACTATCAAATATATTTCAAAAGATTCAAAAGTTCATCCAGTCTGCAGAGTTTAGCAGCTAGGTGTATGTAAGCACATACTATTTTGTTACAGCTGATCTGATTTTATAATCAAAAAGCACTCCAGAAAACTTAAGACATGCATGATGCTCTGAGCATTTACTCCTGGATGAGCTGTACAGAAATAGAAAATGGAGAGTTTAAAGAGAGCAAACAGTTCCCATTGTACAAACAATCAGAACAGTCATGTAATTATCTATGAACATACGCAAGAAGAATGCCAAACATACCACTTTCTTCAAATAGATTTTCCTCACGTGAAATACGTTTTCTCCATTTCTGGCCAGGCAAAGGCCGCTTTTTTTTCCTTGCTGTAACCTTTCCTTTTCCTGCATCATTCTCTGGGTACAAAGGAAGTTTCAGAGGTGTTTTTAGCCTCTGAAAAGGGCCAGCTGGTGCATCAAGCATTGGAAGAGCTTCCGAATCAAGCAGTTTCGTGGTTGAGCGAGCTTTTGTGGCCTCTGATATTGACCGAGCAGCTCTAGCAACTCTTTGATCAGTGATATCATCACTCTTGTCTTCTTCCATAGTTGCACCGCATCTACTTGGCGTCCCAGGTTGCTGAAGACGTCGTTCAAACCCCTTAAGCCTATGAAAAGGAGTTAAAACTCCTTTCCTCACCAATTCATCCCTTTCCTAAAAAATATGACCAGCATAAAATAAGCAGAACAGACAGCTGAAAAATTAATCTAATCACTTTGGTCCTAAGACAAATGTCATTGAGTCACTCATGGGAAGTAAAACTAAAATGACAAAGTTTGGCTCACAGTCTCAACAAATCTTGCAGATGTCGCATCTAGCATTGCATCAAAATCAGCATCATCACTGAGTGAAACAGTTTTCTGACGCTTTTCCTTATTCTTTCCTGGTTTCTGAACTCCCTTTGACTTTTTCCTGGGTCTAGGATCTTCCCTCACCAGGCTCTCTAACAGTAAGTCCTCCTTAGAAATCTTAGGAATACCATCCTTGCATATATCTGAAAGTTCTTTCTCAAGTTGTTCTTTAGTTCTCCTAAGACTCCTTAGCCGATCAGCCGCTAGAGCTTGCTGGAGGGTGATCCCATCGGGAGAAACCTCATCACAGCTTTCATCATCGTTTTTATCACTTTGCCCTTTTCTATCATCACCATCATGATCAAAAGAAGCACAGTCTTGACTACTCGCAACATTGCTCGCATGTTCAACACTACATGCAACAGCATCTATTTCAAATTCTATGGCCTTCAATTTATTATAGAGTTTAACTTGGCTGGTGGTTGAAGGACTGGTAGTTTCTGACTTGTTAGGATATTCAGCCTCTGCAATCCCTCCTGCTTCATCATGATTTTCTACATTGTTTCTCACCTGCCATTGAAGAATGATTTTTCTTAGATCTTAGGACTGCAACAAACATTGACACTTTTTTTTTCTCTGAAGAGTATAAATTTTATAAAGGAGTGCCAAAAGAGGGTGTCCAAAAACTTCACTAGACATATAAATAGTAAAATTGAACTGACCAGATTATTCTTATGATGGCATAATGATTGCAACACAGACTACAGTGACAATACTGATCGCCTCCATAAAGTGTTAAATACTGATTACAATCAGTTCATACCGACTAAGAAATTGCAATAAGTCAATAGCCCAAACCCCTCAGACCCTACTAATTCCAAAGGATCAAACACTAGTGAATGCCACCAATGACAATCGTAAGAACACATAACACTTCTAAAGAAGAAATGCAACACATTAATGGAAATATAGATTTTTTTCTTTTTTTTAAAAAAAAGAGTGCAGTTCATACCTTAGCTAAAATGTCACGTTCTATGTCCTCAGGATTTGCAGATGTCACACCTAAACTACCAAGCCAAATGGTATCCTCCTCTTCCTCCATTGCCATAACTACTGATCACACACCACGACGACGACAGCGAGCAATCCAACCTACCAAAATGAATAGAAATATAAGCACAAACATCAGTCCTCAATTAGGCATTATTTTGGCAACTCGTGAATCGAGCAAAAGAAATCAAGCACAACAAGAGACAAAGCTTAATCTCTTTATCATCATTACATGCCAAGGCAATGTCCCCTCTTTTCTCTTCTTCTATTTCAGACAATCACAGGACAACACAGACAGAAGATTGCAAGTCAGAACAAGAAATGTAACCGCGTCGAACAAGGTAAGATAGAAAATCAAAACCCTAGGGCTTGCGAATCGAAATTTTTCAAAACGAATTTAAACAAAAAAAGACTTTTCAAGTTTTTGATATCTAATCCAGTCAAAACCCTAGAAGATTCACAGTTTGATTCCTTCCACACCCCCCCTCGCAAGTTGGGATTACCTCAGCTTTGACTTCTCTTCTCCTCCTCTCTCTCTGCATTTCTCATTATAAATAAATAAATAAATAAATAACCCCGAAAGTTCTAACGGGGAAACTTGTTCGGGACGAACAATTAACGTACGGTACGGCGTAGGCCACAAGTTTCGACGGCGTCGATTTCTCAGTCCCACTCCAGCAGTTCGACGTCGTTTTGAAAATATATTAATTTACCCATCCATCTGCCATTAGATTTATGCCAAGTGCTGCATCCGGCTTACCGACGCGTCATCCGTCAACATCCTACCGGCTACTGGTGGTTATTGACTTCGGCTAAACCGACGTGTATAGATTGTCGACGCCAAAAACTAAGCATAAGAGCGTAACATCGGTTCTGCAGAGAGCGACAGAGAGGCAGAGAGATAAAAAATCAAAAATGGCGGGCAGAGAACGAGAAGGAGACGAAGAAAATGGGAAGGGAAATGGAAACAGTATCAGCGTGAGGGGCATGCAATTCGCATACGAAGGCCAGCCTCCTCTCTTCTACGATTTCAATCTTAAGGTCTCTCCCGGATCTCGCTGCCTCCTTGTTGGCGCCAATGGATCTGGTGATCACTTCTTTTTTTTATTATTATTATTTTTTATTTTTCTTGGATTTTAATTAACCCGCCACCCTAAAGATTAGCTTTGAAGGAACACTGTTTCTCCTGCGACTTGCTCTAAGTAATTGCTATTCTGCAGGAAAAACCACTTTATTGAAGATTCTGGCCGGCAAACACATGGTTGGGGGAGGAGACGTGGTGCGAGTTCTGAATCGGTCAGCTTTTCACGACACGCAGCTTGTTTGTGGCGGCCACTTGGCCTATCTTGGTGGTTCTTGGAGTAAAACCGTTGGTTCTGCTGTGAGTTTGTTGAATTCAAATCTCTGTTTCCAAATTATCGATGGTTTTCCTTTTTATACTTCAGTAACTAATTAACTGAATGCATACCTTTGAACTCTGGATGGTACCATCACGAATAGAATTTTCTTTGAAAACTATCAGGGAGAGGTTCCACTCCAGGGAGACTTCTCTGCGGAACATATGATATTTGGAGGTAGTTAATACCAGTAGACTTTATTGTGTCTTTTATTCAATTTGTACTGTTGGTGAGTTTCTGTCTTTCTTTGTCAAGACTTGAGATTGCCCCGGTTTCTGGCTTTTGCTGGCAGTTGAAGGGGCTGACCCTGTTAGGAGAGAAAAGTTGATCGACCTGCTTGGCATTGATCTGCAATGGCGTATGCATAAGGTGTCTGATGGGCAGCGGCGCCGGGTCCAAATTTGCATGGGTCTCCTTCATCCTTTCAAGGTATCATAAATGTAAAGTCACAATCATTGTATATGCTACAAGCATGAACTGGGTTACGGGAGAATCAGCTTTCCAAAAATTTGGGAAAACCAAGCCTGTTATGATCGTTTGGATCTGCACAAACCTCTAGTTAGGCTCATTCTGTGAGCTTATTTTATTCTGTATTCCATTGTCAATCCTACCTTGTTCTTCTTGTGTAATATTCTGCAATCCACTTTAGTTTGGCTTTTTACCCAAACCCAAAGGGGCACAGTTTGCAAGTTTTTAACTGACTAATAATTGCATATTCAATTGCAGGTTCTTTTGTTAGATGAGGTTACAGTTGATCTAGACATTGTTGCCAGGATGGATTTGCTCGAGTTCTTCAAGGAAGAATGTGATCAAGTATGAGTTCCAAATTCTATTGTACTGTCCACTACACATGCTTAGATTTGCTGTGCACAATGTCATTCCAAATGAGCAGGGTGGTCTGGATTCAGAATATTATCCACATTGGAAACTTGACTGTCATGTTTCAAAGATTTTGAGACTGGATAACTGTTTTGGGCTGTATGCAATGTTCCTGCTTTTTAAATGAAAGCCATTTGCATGTAAAATCAGTTATGTTTTCTCAAATTAATATAGATGACACCAAGTGGCCATGGTGTTTGAAGCTGATATAAATGACTTTCTTGCCATAAATATGATTGATATATGAATTCTGCCTGTTGACATGATTTTCTTCATTACAGAGAGGAGCTACAATGGTTTATGCAACTCATATCTTTGATGGGTTGGAGACATGGGCGACACATCTAGCTTACATTCAAGATGGTGAGCTGAGAAGGGCTGAAAAGTTAACTGAAATTAATGAGTTGAAAAGTTCCGTCAATCTGCTTTCTGTTGTAGAGTCTTGGCTCCGCTCTGAAACGAAGAATGAGAAAAAACAGCCCACCAAACTGATGGCCCAAAACCAAACTGCCTCTCCTTTTGGTACATCTCCTTTCATGTCGTCCAGACATATGGCATACTACCGGTGATGTATCCAGATGCAATGCACCATTTCCTGGACATCAACTTTCAATTTCAAAGCAAAATATGAAGTGAAGTTGCTGAAGTCAACTTCTTGTCTCGGGCTGTAGATGCCTAGGTCCACCAATGAACTGGGGAAAGCTGTTCTGATACCTGGCTGCATTTTTATACAGGTAGAACTTCAGTCGATAATAAAATTCTTTCGGATCGTACCTGTTGAAGTGAGGAGTAACAAGCGCCTGGGCAAGTATTTGCCTGCAGTCAATTGCCTGCAATGTGCCAGCTCTAAGTGAGTTTGTCGTAACAAAGGTAATAAAAAGATAATTCATATATAGTTTTTATCTTGTTCTTGTTCCAACATTGCACTTGGCTTCCTACCATTGGCAAATGGTGACGTCTGAACCTAATGTTGATACTGTTGTCGTGGATCCCTATCGGCCTTCCCTTTTGCGTTAACGTGATTTGCTTGGCATAAAATCTCAGCCAAGTGCAGATATTGTGCCTCTACATTGCCTCATTTTCTCTGGGTGTTCGAAAGTGATTGGCATAAGGAACGTACTGAAAGGTGAAAGATAAAGAACTTGACGTCAGTGGGTGAAAGTGGTCCTAGTTTAGTAGTTCTTTACTGAGTAGCACAAATGACCTAATCACAGTCTTTAACATAACCACTAAAGTGGAAATGAGTCTCGGACATTATAATAGCAGATCATTCTTTTGGTGAGTGAGGCTGTGGTACGAATTAGCGATCCTTTCTCTTTTTTTGAGATATTGGTTGATGTCATTATACACTCAATCCAGTAACATCTTTTTTCCAACTTGTTTGATGTCAATGTTTCTCCAGCTTCCACCAGTACCACCCCCGTCAACAGAAACTTAAAATCCGCTTGTCCATCTCATGATTTTGCCCCGGATGGCATGAGGTGTAGGTCTGCTTTGTCTTCTTTACTTACGGGTCTCTTTCTCTGTAGGCTGTCGACGTTTGCTCTGTACAGTCGACTATGGTCCCCCTGATGCTGGAATTGCAAGAAACCCCTTAACTACCCTGTTTGTTGGACTTTTGGCCTATATGGATCCTCCAAGCCCAGATAATGATTGGACAATTTGAAGATGAAAATGTCACGAAATTAACTGATAAAGTTTTTTTTTTTTCCTTTTTTCTCTCTCTCTTTTTTGTACTCTGATGGCATGAATTTCGAGGATGAGAGGGAATAAAAAAGAAAATGTGGTAACTGGACTCCTACTATCAATAACTCGAATGAAACCTGATGACCGAAGAACCCAAAAAAAAAAAAACAAACAAACAAACGAAATGAAAATAATGCATTTCATTTATTCTCTCGACTGATGAGTGACAATCTTAGGTGAGTGTGGGGCGGCAGGTGCCGAGCAGTCCAACTATAATATAATATTTTGTTTATAAAACATTAAATATAATGCATTTGAAAGATAATATATTATATTAAATAAGTGTTGTCAAAAAAAAAAAAGCAATTTGAAAAAATTCTAAATTTTAATTAAAAAGAAAAAAGGCGGGATCCTAGCCGCACTCAATTTTTGAAGGCGTGGTATTTCTTATCATGTGGAAAACGAATCTATTTAGCAGAGGATAGCCCGCAAGCCTGCAGAAGAATCTCTTGGGATTCGTCTGTCGTGATTCGCGAGACATGATGCTGGGAAACAATATTATAAGATATATATTTTTTTGCTTAATTATTAAAAAAAAAAAAAAACAAAGCCAAATAAGATTGAGAAGAAATCCTAAAAAAAAAAGGGGTCTTAATTTGAGATATTTAAAAAAATTAAAATATTTATTATATTTATTTATCATTATTTTTAATTACATATTTTTTATTTTAATTAAAATTTATTTATATATATATATATTAATTAATTTAATTTGTCCTCTAAGTGAATTAAATTAAAAATAGAGTAGCAGTAAAGCGACTTAAAATAAAGGTGGGGCGGGGAAGAAAACGGAAAACCTATATATAATACAAACGAATTAGCTATTTCAAAAATAAAGAGTTGAGAGAGAGAATCACGGGGATGCCAATCGACGACAACGTATCTCAATTATCCATCAAACACAATTAATAAATATCATTATATTTCCAAAAATTACCTCTTTACTTCTTTTAATATTTCATTCGTAGATATTTGAGACCGATGGAGAGAATGCGTAATTGCCGCTTTTTTCTCAATCGACGCAAATTTCGCGGTAATCCGATCTCCCTCGGCATCCTTAATGTGCTTTAAAAAAAAAAAAAAAGAGTATCGTTTCCGTTTTTTGGATTCTTGCTTTCTTGATTTTTTTTTATTTTTTATTTTTGTGTGTTTTTTACTTATAGGCTTATGAATCAGGCATGGAGGTTTTTGATTTCGACTTAAGTAGGTGCTTGATTCTTGTAAACTTCAACCAGATTAGTTGAGGCGTAAGTAGCGGTGGTGATTTCTTTTGAGGTTTGACTCGAGTATGGATTCGGCGAGGAGTTGGTTACAGAAGCTTCAGCCGCGAGACAAGTTGAGGGCGTCGACGAGGAGGAAGGATCCCGGCGGCGATGAAGGTAAAGAGGAATTGAATTCGCAAGTCGACGAAGAAGATCTTTCCAATGTCACCAAGCAGAAGGCTGCTGCGGCCAAGCAGTTTATCGAGAACCATTACAAGGAGCAAATGAAGAACCTCCAGGAGAGGAGAGAACGGTATGCTTTCGCCAGTCAATTTCTCGTATTATTTATGTTTCATGTTTAGAGATTGTTGATTTATGTTTAGTAGGCTTTGCGATGTACAATGATGTTTAAGATTTTCTAGGTTGTTTTCACTAGTTGCGTGGTGAAGTTAGATTTGCAGTATGTGCGAGTGTTTACATTTATTATAATTTGTAGGCGAATTGTACTTGAAAAGAAATTGGCTGATGCTGATGCATCTGAAGAAGATCAGAACAACCTACTTAAGTTCTTAGAGAAAAAGGAGACTGAGTACATGCGCCTTCGGAGACATAAAATGGGTGTCGATGATTTTGAATTGTTAACAATGATCGGCAAGGGTGCATTTGGTGAGGTATGATTTCTTTCTGGCTTACTGGAGCACATTGTCTGGTATACCCAGCTTTTTCCCTCTATTTGCAACTTTTTCTTCGTTATATGTCCAAGGGTTTGCTACCTCTGCATTCTTTATCATTTATGTGCTTGCATAACATGTAATCATCTGTAATTTTTATATGGTAAGGACGTGATAAATTTTCATTTTTTGATGCCATGCTATCATTCTAAGCGTCTATGATATGAATGGCATGGAAAGGGGATTTCTTTGGATATCTAAATGCGATGAAATATACAGATAATCATCTGAACTAGGATCCATGTCGTGGCTTCTACATATTGCGATGATAATCATAGCTAATCTTTATAACTGATGTAAGGTTTTGCTTTCTGGTCAGGTCAGGGTCTGTAGGGAAAAAACAACTGGCCATGTGTATGCCATGAAAAAGCTCAAAAAATCAGAGATGCTTCGCAGAGGCCAGGTATACATTTTATACACTGGCTGATGATATTCGTTTGATCTTTATGTCATGCTTATTACATAATTTCCTTATCTTTCTAGGTTGAGCATGTCAAGGCAGAGAGGAATTTGCTGGCAGAAGTTGATAGTAACTGCATTGTCAAGCTCTACTGTTCTTTTCAAGATGATGAATATCTTTACCTTATTATGGAATATTTGCCTGGTGGAGATATGATGACCTTGCTTATGAGAAAAGATACCCTGACAGAGGATGAAGCTCGGTTTTATGTTGCAGAGACAGTTTTGGCCATTGAATCTATCCACAAACACAATTACATCCATAGGTCTGTGATTGAATAAGATGATGAATTAATTAAATTTCATGTGTTTTGGAGATGTATAATCAATAGCAAATTTACCTTGTTTTCTATTTATGGTGTAATGTCTTACAGGGATATCAAGCCTGACAATTTACTACTAGATAAATATGGACACCTGAGGTTGTCTGATTTTGGACTATGCAAACCATTAGACTGCAGTACTATTCAGGAAGGTGATTTTTCAGTAACAAGTAACAACCCTAATGGGGCTAACCAGGGTGAAGAATGCCTAGCAGCTCCAAAGCGCACACAACAAGAGCAACTGCAACATTGGCAGAAGAACAGGAGGATGCTTGTGAGTTCTCTGCCACAATATATCGGTGCTCGGTCGTTTACTCTCTCTCTCTCTCTCTCTCTTTCCCTCCCCAAATGTTTGTTGGGTGTGCACATGCATGTGTTGTTTTGCTTGCTCGATGGAGAATTCTGCTTGTTTAAAGGTATTTACATGACTTTAGTCCTTTTATACTGTTGATTATTGAACATTGCAGGCTTATTCTACTGTTGGTACACCTGACTATATTGCTCCAGAAGTACTGTTAAAGAAAGGTTACGGGATGGAGTGTGATTGGTGAGCAGTTTTGTACTTTCCAAAGAAGTTGAATGTCTCATGAGATTATGCACTTTCTAACACTTTTGCATTGTATTCTTTTAATTTTGCAATGACTTATGAGAGATCACTTGTGTGTGTATTCACATCATTGTCATAGTGATGTGTGTTCACTAGCATGATGAGCCATATTGCTGCTAATAATGTGTCTTTAAATGCTATAATAAGTAAGCTGATTTGAATTACTGAATTTCTGGCAATTCCCTCGTTTGTTTTCTTTAAAACAATTTGTGCTACCGGAACTAATGGTTATGTTCAATCTTAGGTGGTCACTCGGTGCTATTATGTACGAAATGCTTGTGGGATATCCACCTTTTTATTCAGATGACCCAATGTCAACATGTAGGAAGGTAGAGTATGAGACATTGCTGCTCTCTGGTTTAATTCGTTATGTCGGTGAAGGGTATCAGCAGTTTTCACTTTGGATCCTTTGTACCATCAGTTTCCAGTCTAGGTTTTTTTCCGCCTTTTATGTTGAACTTACCTGAGATGGCTCATGCTGTTATACTGGGGTATTGACTTGATTGCCTTTCAAGGCATTCCCTTTGAGGATTCCCCCTTTTAATGTTTCCAGTTGTTATAATTTGTTGCCTTTTTTTCATCTGAAAATTAGATCCCAGACACATATTAAGCATGGATGTTTTACAAAGTTTTGCTTGCCTGCAAACCGCAGCCTTTCAGAAACCTTAATGGGGAATACTGCAGCATCCCCAACCCCTAAATTAAGAATAAAGCAAAGATAACTTAAATAGAAAATTAACAGAAAATGCATTTTCATCTAATTTTTTTTCACTTCTTGACATTTTATACAGATAGTCAATTGGAGAACTCATTTGAAATTTCCAGAAGAAGCAAAATTAACTCCAGAGGCCAAAGATCTTATCAGCAAACTTCTGTGTAATGTCAACCAGAGATTGGGAACAAAAGGCACAACTGAAATAAAGGTGTTGTATGGTGTGTCCTTTTCTGAATACCTGTCTGTGCCACATGAGGTAGTTGAATAAAAGCAGTTACATTATACATTTTCCTTTTCAGGCTCATCCATGGTTTGAAGGTATTGAATGGGATAAGCTTTATCTGATGGAAGCTGCATTTACCCCTGAGGTCAATGATGATCTGGACACTCGAAATTTCGAAAAGTTTGAAGAGGTATTGATATCCAAAATCTTGGTGCATTTTGTGGTTCATTTATGCAAGGGCTCACAGCAATAGTTATACCTGTTTTCATGCTTTTTTTGCCTACACAGTCTGAGAACCAAACTCAAACTTCTTCAAAAACAGGTCCATGGAGAAAGGTTAGTTAAGGGCAGTTTATGCTTTTGCATCTCATTAATTATGTATGAAATTATTTTCTTCATTATGTCTCTATCTACTTTTTTGTTAAATTATGTAGTTGACTAGATCTCATATGTATGCAATCTTATTTTGCCTGTAAGCAAGGTAGAACATATTATTGGGATGCAGGGCCAATAATTTTTTACTTAATGAGTAATGCAGCTGTTGCTGCATTGAGAGAATCATAGACAGACCATGCGAATGTATTAGGGTTTAGTCTTCCTTGCATGTCTTAATGTGAGTTTAAATTTATGGAAACATAGTGTAGTTGAGTAGTAATGGCCAATTCTAGGAAGGTATAGAGTTTTCTTGGGGTACTTTGTTTGTCAATGCTAATATGAGATTATATTTGCCAAAAGCGTTGCCTTTCACAGGAAGTTTTTCTTCTTTTTTCTTTTTGTTGTTGGCTCTAAAATTCACCATGTCATGCATTAGAAATTCTTGAAGTGACGTTGGTTTTCCTAGGTCCATAAGGGGATATTCTGGTTGTTAACAGCCTAGACATCCATCTTGGAAGTCTTAGGTTCAAATTCTTATGGTAGGGTGATGAGAGCGAGAGGAGCTGCCCCTGTTGTGTAACCCATGACCTAGTGGGCCTCTTGATAGACAAAAACTGGTTTTGCTAATGTTTGCAGCTTCGTTCTGCCTAAGTTAAGCATTCAACAATATTGTAGAAAAGGAGGAACAAAGTATTATTTTGCAAGAGTTGCATATTAGTAAATGTTTCCATATTGATGTAGACCCTGTTTCCAATCACTAATTGATCCCATTTGGGGATTGTGAGTGCTCTAATCAATTGTGTGTGCTTAGGCCTCTAACAAATTGTGAGTGCCTTTTGCTTCTCATCATGCCTTATTCTTTTTACTAATTTTTATCTTCTACATTTTCAGATGCTTTCATCTAACGATATCAATTTTGTGGGCTACACTTATAAGAATTTTGAAATTGTGAATGACTATCAGGTGCCTGGAATGGGTAAGTTTCTCTGTCTGATATAACGTTTTTGTATGCATTGGATGGCTTGATTATGGTTTTGGTTTCTACCGACACTTGTTGCATCTGTCAGACCAGTATATCATGGATGATAACAAATTGATTAATGTGAGACACCTTTAAGCATTCAATATCAACTTTCTCAGGAAAGCTGTTGCATGCATCGAATGCAGGGCTTGACCACCTCACAGGTGCCTCCAAACTAAGAGGAGAGATCATTCTTTTACTTAATGTCTAGGCTCTTGAATATTTGGCTAATGCTAGCTGTTCTTATGAGAGAGAGAGAGAGAGAGAATGCAAAACATAAGAGCAAGGCAAATTGCATGGCAGATTGGCTGTTAAGATGTACCCGTTCTGATATTTAAAGGCACACTCTTTTGCTATTTATTGATGCTTGGAATTCAGTTCATTCCACTTGCTTTGTTACTCTCTAAATTTGTTAGATTGGAGTTAATATTTGATCATTGTGATTGATCTCAAGTTGTTCATCACAGCTGAATTGAAGAAGAAGGACACAAAGCCAAAGAGACCATCTATCAAGTCACTTTTTGGTGGGTGATTTGGACATGTTTCTTTCATCCTTTGCCATATCTGTCTTCGTGTGTTCATATTATATTATTATCTAACCTTCAATGCTTCACTTATGCAGAAGGCGAGTCAGAGGCATCAGACTCGTCAGATATGGGTTCTGTTGATCAACCAATTCAAGGGAGCTTCTTGAAGCTCTTGCCTCCCGAGCTAGAAGTTTCTCAAAGGCAGAATGGTTCTGTCTAACCAGACAAATCACTTCAATCTGTTGGATGATCAGCCGTGCGGTGATAACCACTGGAATTTTGACTCAAGTAGTTAGATTGATTCTTGGCACAACCCCTTCTGCATTTGGATCGTCATTAGCTGTATACTGAAGTCCAGGACCGTCATGATCCAAGGCTTGATGATAGTGCTGGGTTTTTGAAGCAGCTTTTAGTTTAACTTGACTTGGGCAAGGGCTACTGCAAGTTTTCCCCGTTATGAAACACAAACAAAGCCGGGGCCAGAGATTAAATCCTTACTTTAGTCGCTGCTGTAACATGATTTCTTAGGTTTTTTTTTTTTTTTCCTGTTTTGGCGTTGCTAATGGCTCCAAATTTTTGTACAAATACTACCTGGATACACTTCTAACTCACACTCATGTATATGAATACACGTGTTATTTCAAGCGTTGATAGGAAAGCCCTGGTGGATTTTAGGAACGTCAGCTTGAAATGGTGTTTCTCAAGTAGTTCAGGGAAAAGGAGCAACCATCCATTTGTCGTTATACTGGGATTCGAGGGCAGTACGGTAATTATCCAAACAGATTGTGGTTTCCTTTATAATTTTCCCATCCTTTTCACCAATTCGGTGAGAAAAAAAAATTGTTGGGCCCCACGCTGCATTTTCCTTTGATTTTCTCGCAGGTTTCCCTTCGCACGGTTATCCAGGCACACGATTTTGACTTCATTTTGCCATTTTCTTCGTTGCTTTTTCTCTCTCAAGAAATTCTCACGAAACAAGCACACTGTAACAGAGTCATTCGAATTTTCTATATATTATTTTCCTTTTTTTTCTTTTTTTTTTTTTGCAGATTCTTTGTTTACAGTACGTACATTAATTAAAAGAAAAATATTAGTTAGTTTAATTTTGAAAAAAAAAACAAATAATCACAAAAATAAAATTATTAAAAAAATTATTTTAATATACGTCTTTTTAATCTATACTCATGCAGTGGTTCTCTAATTAAAATCCCTTTTAGGCATGTAGTAACTTCGGTCAAATTTGCACTCCTACTCTATCTGCATTCTTCAACGTGCATCGGATGGTGGAAATCAATTTGAACCTCTCCCTATTGCATAATCTTAAGTTAAAGTCAAGAAACTGGGGGGCAGATAATTATATGCCAAGCCTGTAAAATGTAAAAATGGCCGCAAAGGTCAAGTGAGGACGTCTGCTGTCTAAGACCACTTTGTGTTTTTTTCCTCCTTTCTTAGATTGAATGTGGAGTTGAAGTAGGATCGAACAGCAATTAAATAGACTGAGAGAATTGGTGGAAGCCACAAGGAAAAAACAGGAAGAAATTTAAAATTGCTTTTCTAGATTGAGGATACGACGGGGTCATAAATAGAAGTCAGGCTCGAGAAGCAAAGACATGGTCTGGAGGTCACTGGGGATGTTTAGCTGTCCAGATTGGAACAATAAGCTATATCCAAATTCAGATAGGGCTGCGCACGTAAATTTTTAATGCAGACTCATAAAAAGTGAGAAGAAGATTATTAATTGTATACAAATATGACCATAAATATATAATATATTGATTATAATTATAATTCGTTAATTATAATTATATTTATTTTATAAAGTCAAATGCTAGTAGAGGTAAAGATAACTCATTGCAAGAGGGTGTCACGAAACATTCCAATTTAAATTCACAGGCAAAACTAAGTCAGTCTCCTAGAATACGAGGACATCCCATTACACAGAATGCAAATACACCGAACCTTTCGATGCACAGATCGCTTCTGTCATGGGTTCTATTTCTATACCTGGACGGCTGGACCATCAAATTTTTTTTAATAAATGTTTTTTTTCCACTCTGAAAAGGTCTAATTGGTCATTAAAAAAATCTCGAAAAAAAAAAAGAAAAGAAAATTTATATGTGAGAGAGAGAGAGAGAGAGAGAGAGAGAGAGAGAGAGAGAGAGATGGGGAGGTACGTCTAGCGACCAAAGATGATTAGGCAGCCAAAACGTGTTTTAGGTTGGGCGGCTGATAAAGAAGGTACCTGTATATCCAAATTTCGTTTACTTTTGTTATTTTTTTATTCAAGTTTAAGAAATTAAAAAGAAAAAAAAAACCATAAAAGCAAACTTTTTTTTTTTTTTAATAAAAGGACCTTAAAAAAAGAGACATAAAAACTAGGAAAAACAAACAGAATCAAACCCTCCCACGCCCAGTCATCCGCTTTTCCGTTCTTTTCTCTTTGTTTCTTTCTTGCCCGTTTCTTACATCTCTCTCTCTCTCTCTCTCTCTTTCTTACATCGGACATGTAGCTCCATCCTGTCTGCAAATGCTGTTCCTTTTCTAAACCCTTCTTTGTCTTTTTCCAATCCCTTTATGTGTAGTTTTTTTCGATCTATTCTTGAATCTTGAGAACAGCTTCAATTCATCTCTCTCTCTCTTTTTTCTTCTTTTCAAGCCGTTTATTGCTTAATACTTTTGAATTTTTTTTTTTGGGTCAATGTAGGTTGAGTTTTGTTAAAAATTCCGTGTTTTGATTCCCATTCTGGGATTGGAAATCTCGGTTTTCTTGATTTTCTTCGTTAAATCAGTAAAAGGCCTTTTTTTTCTTTTCTTTTTTTTTTGTCCTACACATTTTGATTATTGGGATTATTTTCATTCGTTCCTGTTGTCGGTTTATTGGCTATCTATCATGGCCTTTTCCAATTTGAATGAATATTGGATGCTATAGATTGTCTATAATTAAAGTTTCCTTTGAAAACCATTTCTCTGGAGATTTTAACTTAGAAAATTCTTGTGGGGTTTTGAGGTAAATATCTGGTGGATATGGGATAATGCGTTGAAAGGAGTTAATTGAATTCGATTCTCGAGAAAATTAGCAGTTTTAGTTTTCAGCTTCTGGGTTGAGGTGTTTAACAATGGAGAAACCCAAGATTGACCATATGATTGGTGGAAAGTTTAAGCTGGGAAGGAAGATTGGGAGTGGATCCTTTGGAGATCTCTATCTGGGTAAGCTTTTATGACAATTAATTCTTTCTGATGTTAAAGTCTAACAACAGAATTGTGGTCTTCCTTGTCTAAGGGTCTAAGCTTTTGGTGGGGGTGATTTGATTTGGATTTTGTTTCCAGGTGTAAATGTGCATACTGGAGAGGAAGTTGCTATTAAGCTGGTATGTGATGCTTTCTTCAATTTAGAGATGGCTTTTTCGGCTGCTTCTCCATTCATAGCTTTATGTATTCTGCTGGTAGAGCAACATCAGTTTGGTTGTGATCTTGTCATGACCTTGATCGTTGTGTCTGAGTGACACAATAATTGAAATTTAAAGATATATATCATGTTTGTTAATGTTGACACAATCGTGTTTATTCATGTTACATTACATCGATCGTTACTGCTTCCTAGTACTGATATGGCAATAATTGTTGCTTTATCTGGTTTTTGTTTTTTGCATAAATAATTGTTGCTTCATCTTTACTGTTAATTGGCTGGTGGATCTTTTGCACATTGAATTAGGTTGGACTTGATCAAGATGTTGTGTATCATTAGATATGATGCCTTAAACATGCTAGGACATAAAGCTGATTCACCTCTAGGAGGTTTAGAGAAAAGCATCTTGCAATCTTAAAACCCATAGGAGTATTGGCAGCCCGAGACTGGCAAGCTCTCCTTTTTAAAGGAAGAGGAAAATCCCAATTTTGATCTTGTGAAGGAAAATTGGGAATGACTGATTAGATCCTGGATGATGTCTATCTGAGCATTGATGTGAACCTTCCAGAACTTGCTATGCTGTCTGCCCTTAGCTATTTGACTATTGTGAAAAGTGACACAACTAAGTCCTTCATAATTCTCCCCTTAACAGAACTTGCAGATTACACTATCCTCTTTTCAGTGTAATCTGATCCTTTTTTTATTCCTAATTTCAGGAATCTGTCAAGACCAAGCACCCTCAACTTCATTATGAGTCAAAGTTGTACATGCTTCTTCAGGGAGGAAGTAAGTCAGTGTGTGACACCACATATGCAAAATATGATGATATCTTCTGAACTGGCAGGATGATTTTTATTCCAGAATACCTTTTCTTTTCTTATTTTATGTGTCAAAGTAACTAGGCTTCATTTTGTTTCCTTCATTAATTTAACTCTGATACCCACAGTAAAACATTTTGTGTTTTTATTCAAATAATTCACTGCAATTTCCTCTGGTGAAGCTGGAATTCCCCATCTCAAGTGGTTTGGAGTTGAGGGTGGTTACAATGTCATGGTAATTGACCTTCTTGGACCAAGTTTGGAAGATTTATTCAACTATTGCAACAGAAAGTTTACATTGAAAACAGTTTTGATGCTTGCAGATCAACTTGTAAGTACACATTGTTACCCTCTGTTTAAACAGTAATTTAATTCTGTGAAGATAACATTTTTTTCCCCTTATTTTTCTCTTGCTTCAGATTAACAGAGTTGAATACATGCATTCTAGAGGTTTCTTGCACCGTGATATAAAACCTGACAACTTTTTAATGGGCCTGGGCCGCAAAGCAAACCAGGTGTTTGTTCCTATGCAGTTCTTGTTCTCTTTGTGATTAGGAATGTGAGTTGTGCATTTCATCACAATGGTAAATTTGAGCATTTGGGGTATTTTGTTACAAAGTGAAACATCTTTTGTTGACAAAGATCCTTCTTTTGGCAGTGTCCAATAGAATAAAAGTCTCCCTTAGTTTGCTTAGGTGGGGAATTTGTTTGTGCTTTTATTTGTCTACTGGCCAGCCATTGCTTTTTCTTGATTTGTTTTGTTTTCATACATTTTTTGTGGCATACTCAATGTACATGTCTTGTACATCTGAATGGTTTGATAATAAAGGAAAAATGTTCAGTATGAACAGAATAACAGCTGCTATGCCATAATAATAGTTTGACATGCTCTCCTGACTCTTCCCATGGTGACTACAGATGACTGGACCCTGTATCTGTTGCTTTTTTGAAAAGGTTAAAGGAGGAGGGAACCAGTGTGCATTGAAATGACAATGTTTCTGTTCCTAACGTGATTCTTTTTTTTCATTTGCATATGTGCTATATTTATTTTGATGGTTTGCATTTTTTCCATACTATGTTCATGATCTCTAATGTCTGTTTGATGAAACTATTTTACATTACAACTGATTATTTTTCTACGTTTGTGTTTTCTTTTTCATCTTGTTGTAGGTATATGCCATTGACTTTGGCCTTGCAAAGAAGTACAGGGATCTTCAGACTCACAAGCACATTCCTTATAGGTAAATTGTTCATGTTGATGTCATGGTACAAAAGTTCCACACTCAATGGAAATATGGGGAACAATCATGTGGTTTAATCCCTCAATAATTGTGTTCACCTTTTATTGTTCAAGGATCTCATGTTTTTGGAGAAGAAAGGGAAGAAAAGTCGATGATGAAAAAGTTGACTTAAATAACAGTTTCATCCATGTAGCTTGACTCAATATCTGCAGATCATGTGCTTGACTGAGACTTAATTCATGAAAGTTGTCCTGCCTGAACCCTATTTATCTATCACTCCTTTACATTTCCTGTCTAATTTGTTCTGCTTCTCCTTTCCCTGTCCTTTATCCTACTATTTCAATCATTCATTTTCAGCATAAATGAAAACTCATAAGGTTTTTGGTTGCAGAGAAAATAAGAATCTCACAGGAACAGCTCGATATGCTAGCGTCAACACTCACCTTGGAGTTGGTGAGTCAGACCTCGTGAACAATTTCAGAAAAGTAGTTTCCAAGGCACTTAGACATATGTGATGTGAGGATTGTGATTCTTTTGCAGAACAAAGCAGGCGGGATGATTTGGAATCTCTTGGTTATGTCCTTATGTATTTCCTAAGAGGAAGGTTGAGTATAGGGTTGCCAAGTGCTTAATGCAATTTTTCCTTTTCTTTTCTTTTCTTTTTCCAAGGTCTTAATATACTTGATTTTGAATACTTTCTTAAGCATTTTTGCTTACTGATGAACTGTTCCTGTTTTGGGCTTCAGTCTTCCCTGGCAGGGATTAAAGGCTGGCACAAAGAAGCAAAAGTATGACAAGATCAGCGAAAAGAAAGTTTCAACTCCCGTAGAGGTATAGTAATCGAATGAGAAATTTCAGTAGAAGTTAAAAACCCGGGTAACTATAATTTAGGAAACTTAATTGAAAAGAAATAAGACTTGTAATTTTAACTAAAATCTCCTAATTAAATAAGATTTGTAGCCTAATACTAATTAAGCAGTAAAAGAAGACAAAGCCTATCCTGTTATGCTAAATCTCAAGGTATCCCCGATTCATATACGTATTTCTTCTTCTTGTTCCTCCATCAGGAGCACAATAACAACAGTATTAGGAAAAATTCAATTGCATGCCAAAGTTTGATGCTCAGTTATAGTAATGCTGACTTGCTATGCCTGTTTGATCTTTTGATGGAAGCAGCTGTTGCATGGAATTTAGTTAGGCAGTTGTAGGCATGAACCTTAAAGCTTGTCTTAGAGTAAGTCTGTACTTGTTATTCTAGCAGAGCAGGATGGCCCCAAGATTTTTTTTCTGAGGTCTTGGTGTGGAGTCTTTACAAAATAGATGAATGTATTACTTGATGTAGTTGTGTGAGTTTGTCACTGTATTTCTAGCAAAGTCCTTGATGTGTCTTTTCTCATCAAACTGTCTATTTGCATAGGGTTTGATACTCAATAGATATTGAGGAAACTCAGGACAGCTCTTGTCCCCAGTTATTTGTGAGTGTAGTCCATACTTAACACTTGTAATTCTATCTTGCCAAATAAAACAGGTGCTTTGTAAATCATATCCACCTGAGTTTGTATCATACTTCCGTTACTGCCAAATGTTGCGGTTTGAAGACAAACCAGATTATGCGTATTTGAAAAGGCTTTTTCGAGATTTGTTTATTCGAGAAGGTAAACTGGTTGCGTTATCTTCATATACCATTTCTTTCTTTGGTTCAATTTTAAGTTTTGTAGATAATTTATTGATGCTTAATATTTCAACATCAATGCTGATGCAGGTTACCAATTTGACTATGTGTTTGATTGGACTGTTTTGAAGTACCCTCAGATTAGTGGCAACTCCAGGCCACGGGTGAGAGCTTGTAAACTTGTTGGCCTGAGTTTCTGGCCTTCCGGGATATTTACTTACTTTATTCTTTGTCTTTTTCCAGCATTCCAGTGGGAAACCTGGCCATGCAGGCTTGTCTGTAGAAAAACCAGCAGAAAGGATCTCAGGCATGTCCCCCTCCAAACAAAGCTGGATCTCCAATTTCATGCCAAGCTTTCTGAATAGGCTTTGCCAGTCCTAGATCTCACGATTGTCTTTGGACTCTTGAGTCTTGACTACCATGAAATTTGGCACATGCTAATCCTGAACTTGGATATGGATTAATATGCCTTTATTACCCTTATATAAAATGTGAAATCACTTGAATTCCTTGCCCTTTAATGAAATAAAACGTACACATTAGCTAGGTTACAACTTTGTTTGAGGTGGCAAAATGCTTTCCTTCTACAGTCAGTTGTATCATTTAAAAGATTTTCCCCTTTCTTTTTGGCCTCAAGGTTTGTTTATATTTCACAATTCTGCCTGTGACTAATATTTGCGATGATATTTACACCCAGTAGGGAAAGAAATACGAGAGAGATTCTCGGGTGCAGTAGAAGCATTTTCCACGAAGAAAATTTCTGGCTCTAGTCCACTTGATAGTTCCAGACACAAGATTGCAGAAATTGTAAGTTTCCTAGCTGGTTATATTTTATTTATGTATTCTCAAATGAAATTTTATAGAGAAAGGCTTGGGGGAGTAAGATTTTACGGAGAGTTTTGTGCTAAAAGTAATGTGATCCTATCATTTTTTTTTCTTCTTTTTTAATTTAGGCTCCACAATCTGCTTGATGTGTGTTTAATCATGCAATGTACCACATCATTTAGTATAAAAATTTTAGTATAACTTAGTATCACTAGCAATATTCTATTTTACATAAAGTGGTGTCCCATCTTTGCTTTAAACGAAAAAAGAGAGAATTTTATATTTTAGGATGATTGGTTAGTTTTTGTTGTTCTGATAATACCTTTAAAATGTCATACCTTTGAAAATTTCATTGAGCGTCATCTTATATTTTTCATAGAAGTCTTTTATAAAGCTGTAGTATATAAATGGAGGAGGTATGGTAAAAAGCTTTGTTTGCATTTGAAAACACTCATCAAAGACTTTTATAGCATTTGCAGCAACCTGAGCCAGAAAAAGGGCGCAGTTCCTCTCGGTATGGCAGCAACTCGAGAAAAGCTGTTATCTCAAGTGCTAGACCAGGTTCCTCAGGTGAACCCAGGGAAAGTCGCTCTGGCAGACTACTTTCAAGTGGTGGCCGTCTGGGTTTGACAGAAAAAATCCAGCCAGGGGGGCAGTACGAGCACAAACCATCTCATACTCGTTTTGCGGCTGCTAAAGGCTCTCGTGATGACACCTTTCGGAGCTTTGAGTTCCTCTCGATCAGGAAGTGACAAGAAGCTGAACATAGAACAACCAGATATTTTGGCTTTGCATCAGAAAAATGGTGGGCCTGACTCTTCCATGCGAACCATTATCGGAATCTACGGTGTACCCCCCCCTCTAGTATATGGGATCATGCGACCAGAACAAGGTCACGGTCCTTCCACAACCTTTAAGAAAACCATTCGCTATTTTGTTTCCTGATTCCTTGTTTATCCTCTCCCAAGAGTTTCTGGCCACTGTAACGTGTCCCAGATGCATCCCGGGAGAAGGCGAATTATGTACCGAATTTTCACTCATTTTATACTTGGGACTTTGAGTTGTGATAAGCTCAGCTTCCTACGTGCATTGTAAGGATTGAGAGTACACTATCCCCGATCTTCCGTCCTGGCAGATTCCTCTATTAATGAATTAACGTATACAACTTACTTGACCTTTCTCTTTTTTTTTTTTTAAATAAAAATAAAAATAAAAATATTTATTTAAGAAAAAGGCAAAAATTTACTGAAATAACTGAAAAATCCAACAGTTCATAAAAGCTAGGTGTTCTAGCTTTATGAACTGTGACTCGTGTTGATCCTTCCCTTTGCGCTATTTCATAATGAGTTTGATACAGGGATTGAACGTGAAGATGGAACATGTAAATTTATATTATTGAATTTTAATTATTAATTACAATTAATTTATTATTTATCAAAAAATTGTCGGAGTGGTTTATCATTTTTCAAATAAATGATTAATTGTAACTCACGATTAAAATTTAATGATATGGTCTAGTTCTGGTTCCAATTACTTGTCTTGCAATAAGGCTTGTGAGAAATCAAATTGGACGAGGAAGCTCCTGAGGATGAAAACTTGGGTCCTCAACTCTAGTCCACCTGTCAATGTCTCAGGGCTTGCTGGCGCTTACTGTCGACGCTGACAACGAAGGGCTGGACCGTGACGCCGTTGGCATGCAGAAGTCTGCGAGGTCGTTGGTTGTTGAGATGATCAATCTGTGTCCCAAGCGCCGGGGGAGGACTAGACGCAACAGGGTCTTGGCGGATCAGTGGAGAATGATAGCATTAACATTGAAACAATATGCATCCAACATAAACAGTAATCGTAGCTCGTGACTCTCTCTGCACCGTATCAGTATCATGTCGAAGTCAGAACTTCTCTTAAATTGCCAACGATTTTGTTGTCGAAAAGCCCATATTTAATCCAAGACAGCATGAGGCCTTGGCTAAAGCCTTAAGCATTTGTCGCGTTGCAGAATGTTTGGAAACTATAAAAATACAAACCCAAATTAAACTAAATTAAAAAATATATATATAATTTAAAACGTGACCAATATGAAGTTAAAAGTTTGAACCAATGATTTTCTTATATTGGGTCTCTATTTTAGTGTTTTTTTAAAATTTTTTAATGTACACAATTTTTTTGGGATGTTTTTAATTTGCAAAGTTTTAAATAAATATGACAAAATTTATTATTTCTCATATAAAATACAAAATTTTTAAAATATAATTATTTGTAACACAGAATTGTTGAGGGCTTCTCTGAACTCCAATGCAGCACTGTACTGACCAATGTCTTCCCGATGAACCTTTTTGCCCCGTCCGCTCCACGGGACCAAATCCGAATGGAGGTCCAGAATGGGCTGAAAATCAACGTGCACGATCTGCCACCCCATTCCAATGATCTTCAGCGTCCATGGCGGCTATGTCAGATTAACTTCCCCTGTCAAGTTTCATTCATTTTCTTCAGATATAATTCTCAAGATGCAGCACCAAAATTTGTAGTTACTGATCTTCTCTTTTATCTAGATTTCAGCCCAAGGGCTTATCATAAATGCCTAAAAATGCCATTACTGCATGTTTCCACTTTCCATGATAACTATAACCATACTAGACCATATATTAAAAACAAAGAAACCTATTTTCCACAAAAAAAAAAAAAAAGAAAAAGAAAGAAAGAAAGGTTCAAAATGAGTGAAAACCCCCTGAAAGCAAAAGACAAATATTGATAGATATAATTTTTTTTTATTGTGTTTATATAATTTTTTTTTAGTCCAATTAGAGTGAAAGAGAAAGTTAACTATTAATGAGATTTACAATTTAAAATCCCAACTCTTATCATATAAATTTTTTAATGATATATCTAAACTTAAAAGTATAAAAAAATGATTTTTTTTTTTTTTTTAACTTTACTTCTATTCTTCTCCGATTGATCTGAGTCATTTTGACCTCTCAAAAAATGGAGGGAGACTCTGACTTTCCCCTTTTCGGGCGATATTTGGTTACCCTTTCCCGGTGGTTTAGGACACCGAAACATATATCTATATATATATATATATATATATATAGAGTTTAGATTTATTAGTTAATGGCAGACAGAACAGGCATTCTCTGTTTCCATAACTGACACCTTTTGTCCAAATGGATAATCCCCCTACTTCCCTGCTCCTCATTCCCTCCTTCTAGTACGTATTATACAATCACTTTCAAGCAAAACCCTCAAAAAATAAAATAAATAAATAAGTAAAATAAAATAAAACAAAAGGTGACTTTCATCTCAGAATCTGGGGACCCAATTATGTATTTCTTTGAAAGATTCTAAATTTTAGCATTATTTTTTTGAATTTGAATATACGAGACCAGTGGGATCGCCGTTCGGCTTGTACGAAAAGGCAAACAAAATCCCAAAAGACAAAGCACCCAGATAAAACAAAAGTAACTGTGAATCTTGAGACCTTTTTCTTTTTCTTCTTATTAGTATTATCGGTTAAATTTGGATTCTTTTTTTTTTTTTTTTGGGCATTCTGTATAAGCCTGCTTCGAAAAAGATTCAATCTTTCTTGGTTATTCGTTGAGATTTGATTTACCATGCGATTGCCGAAGCGCTTTTCTGGTTCTGCATGTGCGTGTCTAGTTTACCTTTTTCTTGTTCTATACCCTGTCGTTTCCCCCCCCCTCCGAAGCAGTTCTTGTTCTTGTGGAATTATCTTTATATTAGTGGGGTTTTGGATTTGATTGTGTTGTGACGATCGTGGATGAGTGATTAATCTGGATGGTTGGGATGGGCAGGGATTTCTATGAGGAAAGCAGGAGGGGATGACTTCGGGGATTTCTATCCAACCCGACCCGAATGCCAGGCCGACCTCCCCAAGACCCGTTTCAAGCCCAGGGTGCGTTTTCTCTCCCTTTCCCATGTCATAAATTTTTGTCGCATTGGAGATTGCTACATAAATGATAAAGGGTTTTCTGTCTTCGGCGTGTTTTCTCAGTTAGTTTTGTGAGGTTTTTGTGTTTTTTTTTCTCTTGAAGTTTGTATTTATAATGTTCGAGTAGTACTAGTTCTTAATGTTGAATTTCCACAGCCTGGAAAAACTCTCAGCCCAAGGAGGTGGAAAGCAGCATTCTCTGAAGATGGCCATTTGGATATTGCGAAAGTCCTGAGGCGGATCCAACGGGGGGTATGATACCTTTAGTTAAGTTCTGTTTCGTAGCCGTTGTATTTTTAGTGCTCAATTTCCTATTGCCAACGCACTTTTTCAATCTCCACGAACAGTGGGTTGGGCGCATGTCTCAATGCTATTCATGTGCTATTGCTACCATCTTCCATTATCTATAAGAAATGATTCACGAATTGCATATTACCCATTGTTTATTGTATCTTCTGCTCCTTCATCTGTTGTATGTGAGTTCAAAGTTCAGTTGGTTTTTCATGTTAGGGTGTTCATCCTGCAATTAAAGGATTTGTCTGGGAATTCTTGCTAGGATGTTATGATCCAAACAGCACATTTGAAGAACGGAATCAGCTCAGGGAATACAGGAGGTAGTCCTTTCTTTTTCTATTGTAGTTTGACCTAATGCATAAGTTTATCTTTTGCAAATCAAAGGTAAAAAGACAGAGAACCTTTGATTTTGTTACTTAACTAAAAAGACAGAGAACCTTTGATTTTGTTACTTAACTAGGGATATGTGAGTCATTTGCTAATACTATCATTTTGATTATTGGATATTTCCATTTCCAACTTTATTCTTCATATGAATCTATCATGTGACATTTTAGGGAGCTGTATAGCAGATGGAAATTCGAATGTCACGACTTGGTTCCAGTTGTTGGCAGTGGAAAGCTTATTACGACACCTATCATCACTGACGATGGGCAACCAGTAATTGGTTCCTCTACAAGCGGTGGTTGTGGAAGGCATGTAAGCAGTTCCATTTCTGACAAGAAAGTGATTCAGTGGATGCTTAACTTGCATCAAATTGGTATGTACACCATGCAGAGCTCACTGTGTGCTTGCTGCTTAGTGCTTTTTGTGTCCTCTTAGCAGCTTTGATGGTGGTCATTCAGACTTTTTGCTTGTTGCACTTGCACCTGACCCAATTGATCAGTGAATGACCTGAAAATGCAGAAGCAAGTTGTCTGTGTATTCATCTGGTACCTTGTGTTGACATGAAGTTCATAGCAGAAACCAATTTGACAAGTATAAGACATAAGCAACTGATTCATCGTGGAGTCCTAGGGGCCAACAAGCCATGTCTAGAGCTATCAATATTTGGTGCCTAAACAGCGTCCATCATGTAAAAAAAAAAGGCTTAACACAGTGTGTACTTGTTATGCAGAGATACTTCACTTAAATCTCTGTAGTTTTTGCTCCTTATCACTGCTTTCCCAACCCCCCTTTTAGCTTCTAATGTTTCGTAAATTAGCTAGTTAAATTTTGGTATAGGTTTGGATGTTGTTCGGACAGATCGAACTCTTGTCTTTTATCAGAAGGAAACTAATCAGGCAAAACTTTGGGATGTTCTTGCGGTTTATGCATGGCTGGATGATGATATTGGTTATGTCCAAGGTGAATTACTGTAAACTGTACGATGTTAGTGTCAAATTGAAATTGTAGTAATTTTGATGTTCAGCCTGATAAAATGTTTTCTTGGGCAGGAATGAATGATATCTGTTCTCCATTGATTGTTCTCATCGAAGATGAAGCAGATGCTTTCTGGTGTTTTAATCGTGCAATGCAGAGGCTGGTATGCAATTACGCATGAGATAATTGCCAGATTTATATACTTGACAGAAGCAATTTCACTGGTTTTGTATTTCCTACTAATTATGCACAGTATTTGCTTTAGTTGACACCAGTATTCCAAATAAGGCATGAAGTTTTGTTCCATTTAAATTTGCCTCAAAGGGACACCATGCATATTTAATTTGGACAGTCTGTTTATAGTCACTGAAGAATGCTGTTTGTTGGGCTGGACCCAACACTGTTGACTCCGTGTTTTGTGTTATAGCCCCTAGAATGAAATGGCAGAAAACAGTTAATATAGCCAAAGATTGATTCTGCATTTTTGAGTTAGATATGGACTAGAATTCAGATTTTCATCTTAATATCTTTGGCACCTCAAAACCATGTCTGCATAATTGGAGGACATTCTGGGGTGCTTTGATTGTCTGAGCTTGGTGCTTATCTCAGGGATGAATTGATTTGAAAAGTAGGCTGCACTTGGTTTATTTTATTACTAAGATATTGAAATTGCAAATTCATTTCAATTTGTGCCTTTTAACCTATGACTATTGGACCTATTCTTGTAGTTGCATTTTAATATTTGCTCTTCTTTATCTGATTATCAGAGAGATAACTTCAAGTGCAGCACAAGTTCAATGGGAGTGCAGACTCAGCTGAGCACACTCTCACAAGTAATTAAAACTATTGATCCCAAGCTTCATCAACACCTCGGTATTTGTTCTAGCTCCTAATGCTTTAAATGGGATTAGACTATTTCGACTGTTTAGTTGTTAGCCTTTTGCCTTCTGCTGTTTGCTTGTTACCATTTTCATAATATATACCACATGCAGAAGCTATCCCAAAAGGCAACATTTGGCATAGGCAAGTTGGAGATCACCCCATCTAGAGAAAAATTAGGCTGAAGTTAAATTGACTGGTCCAACATATAGTATGGAATTTGGCAACATAAACACAGCATGTAGCAGATAAAATGTTCAAAACCTCATCTGTCCTTTCTGGATATGCATCTTGTGTATATTTGGATGTTGTGGTGTATCTAGTGTCTTAAGTGCTCCCATGTTTTGTTTGACAGAGGAACTGGATGGTGGTGAATATTTGTTTGCATTTCGAATGCTGATGGTCCTTTTTCGAAGAGAGTTCTCCTTTGTGGATAGCTTATACCTTTGGGAGGTAAGCGAGGTTTTTATTCACCTGTGCCTCCTACAGACTGGATCCACCAGTTTAGTGGATCCCTGGTTTTCTCAGAATCTTGTCAGAAGCAGGGATTAACAGATGTGCTAGATTTTCTAAATAGTAATGTTAGAGTTGCTAAGACTTTGTCACTAAATGATGTGGGCCCTAACATTATTTCTTTTTCAAAGTCCATTTTTGGCTCTTTTTTTGGTCAAGCTTAGTGTCAGACATTTGGATAGATTGTTGCAGTTGATGTGGGCAATGGAGTACAACCCAAACATCTTCTCCTTATATGAGAAGACCAGTGCTGCTGAAGGCATCTCGAGTAATAAACTGCTGAAGCAGTGTGGCAAATTTGAGAGGAAAATTGTGCAGACTGGATCCACTGACCAGCAAAGCGCACTCGCTATTTTCCTTGTTGCTGGTGTTCTTGAGGCTAAGAATAAGCAAATTCTAAAGGAGGCCAAGGGTCTTGATGATGTCGTCCAGGTCTCCCTCCTCTCTCTCTCTCTCTCCCCCTGCCCCAACACATGCATGCACATAGATTGCTTTTTGAAAAGAATGAAGCATAATCACAGTTGCCGCAAAAATTCATCTGCAAGTAACTAACGGTGGAAACTCTTTCATCAGATACTAGGTGACATTACTGGAAATTTGGATGCCAGAAAGGTCTGCAATGAGGCGTTAAAGATACACAAGAAGTACTTGAGCAAGGTAGTATTTTTAGTCTGACATCTTGCCTTGATTCAAAATTTGTATGATCTCTCGATGTCCCTTAAGAATGTGTATGCATAGAATCCGTGAAAATGGGAAAAAGCACAAAGAAAGACAGCTTAGCAATAAGCACAACCAACGAGGGTCCGGTGGGGTTTTGGTTTGCTATGAAATGAATGGCTCAAATCATTCCCTGGTTGCAGATACATACTTGTTGACAATTTCTTGATATGTATGGATTACTCATTTTCTTGATCTACAACTAATAAACTGCCGTTTTTCTTCTAGGCCAAAAGGTCCTAAACGGACGACTGCTGGCTCTTGCTGCCAAGATGTTCCCGGCAAACGGAATTTAGGCATTGCATCCCAAAATTTTGGCTACATTTTGATTACTTTTGTTGTTTTCTATTTTTGAAGACTGACTTTAGTACCCTATGAGCTATATAGCTCATTGGTATTGCTTGTTTTCTTGTAGTCACAGGATTATCTCATTTTTTTTATCCCGTTTTCATTTTGCCACGAATTGCTTCCAGAGCAATATGAGCTATGGCAGTTCCACGTGAATAATGCCCTGAATTCTTCCTACTGATCGATGTTCACAATCTTCTTCTCTCTCTTTTTCTATTTTTTTGGTCCCTTTAATACGACTGGATCGTTAAATATTAACCAACTTAATACAATGAAGCAAAAGACATTAGGACTCTTTATATGATTTTCTATTCACTAGAATGGCACATTTTATCGTATGCATAAATCAAACTCAGAACAGCTCCAAATTCGGCGGGAATGCTGAAGGATGTCGTTTTAATTCAATAACGGCTTTATCTTCACTTTCATGTTATTCTGCGTAAGTCTTTTCTTTTTCCTGTTAATCTCCTCAGCGCGTTATTTATACATCATTCCTATGGAATTCAATGGACAAGAAAAAAGACAAGTTGGGAAAAAAAAAAAAAAGGACAATAAAAAGGAGTAATCCAGCAAAAGATTGAGGTAAGTTGAGACCTATAGAAAATATGAGAAGTAAAGTAGATTTATTTTTGGGACTAAGCTTTATTGTTGTTGGAAAAAAAAGGGAGAAAAGAAAAGAAAACACGAGGGAATAGTATAA
This sequence comes from Bruguiera gymnorhiza, assembly GCA_020883675.1. Classification (NCBI taxonomy): domain Eukaryota; kingdom Viridiplantae; phylum Streptophyta; class Magnoliopsida; order Malpighiales; family Rhizophoraceae; genus Bruguiera; species Bruguiera gymnorhiza. The sequence goes on from JAIRCJ010001053.1 coordinate 1,420,095, forward strand.
AACTAAGTCGAATTCTTAATTATAATTTAGTGCTTATTGAATTTAATATTTAAAATTTAAAATTTAAATCTCACTCATAAAAATGTGTCCCTTTTCATTTATATTTCTTGAATAATAGCCGAACAAATAGAAACATCTGCAAAAAAAAAAAAAAAAAAAACTGGATTCGTTTTAAGCTTCTTGTATTGGGCTTTAAAGAACTTAGATTATGTTGTCACACGTAGAACCCACATTATCAATGACGACGAGACAATGATAAGCGACTCACATATACTAATTTAGCGAGAAAAAGCTTTTATGTTCTTCAGGAATCAATCTCATTCTCGAACAATTTTCAAATTTATAGCGTTAATTTATTACAAATCCAGCTATACAATGTAAGCAAACCAAAGATACGCCGCCCCAAAGTAAGCTTATAATAGGGTATCTCCAAATTTCTCATGGGGTGAAGTCAGCTATAGCGCACATACAAGTCAACAAACATGCAGGGCCATCCAAAAACAAACCCCAGATGTGAAACATAAGAGGATCTGTTAAAAGCTTGCTAAGTTTAGCATTTCATTATTTAGTACGTTCCTCTTTCATTCTATCTCATACCGAAAACTTCGATCGGTTTTTGGTTTTGATCAGTTGCCATCAAAAACGTGGATTTTGCTTTAAACCGCAAGTTTCTATGTTAATTCTTCCCTTTTCTCATCGCCTCCATCCTTGTGACACAATCGTCAAAAACAATTTGACGTGTTTTTGATCCTTTTCTTTTTCTTTTTTTTTTGCCCCTTTCCTTAATTTCTCTCTGAATTTGATTCTGCCTCTTGGTTGAGTCTTGAAGGATGACAAGACCAAAACTTTCAAATTAATAAGCATGCCTTCTGGGGTGATGTTAGTTATGGTTCAACGTTTCATGTGGGTTTGGTGACTTCTCCTATTACAACAGGTTTTTTTTTTTCATTTTTGATATAACAATACTCCATATTACTCCAGTAATGAATAAAATTATAAAAAAACACACTCTGACTGAATGCATGGAGACTCCCACGTTATGCAGTTTGAGAAAGTGTTACATAGAATTAAAATGAAACGTATACTTCTAGTTTACTTTGCGAAAGTTGGATACACGGAAAATCCCATGACTCTAAAAAGTTTGTTTCTTCTTGTTTTCGTTTGTTTTTAGATTTTGAAGCTGATCAATTCATGATATTATCCCACGTCCAGGGAAAGGCTCGTCAAGAAAAGTTTTGCCGTTCCACAAACCATCGCATAAATTTTCAGTTAATCAATGTCAAACAACAAGATGAAGGGCCTCTTAAAGGGCCTAAGATACATATCTCAAATATTCGGTAGGCATCTGCATAATTTTCTTTTTTATTTTCTCCATTCAATAACGATTGCAAGGCCTAAAAGACAAAATTCCATATATTGCAACCTACTAAGCATATATATATATATATATATTTTAAAAGTTGATGCCATCCCTCGATCCTCCCACTCCCTAGTTACTAGGAAGGCAACCCAACTAACAAGCCAGACGGAAGGGTGGTGCAATCAACCGGCTAAATGTATTGTTTTGTATAGTTCACAACTTCATATTTGTGACCAGTTGTAATTCAACATTGCAGACAACGAGAAACAGCCAGAAATGCAGATTGGCAACCCCACAGATGTAAAGCATGTTGCCCACATAGGATGGGATGGTCCTTCGGTAACTCAACCCAGCTGGGTAATTGTTATTTCTAAATTCTATTTTGGGTTCAAAACGATTAGCTACTAACTACGGTCCATGCATGACAACGAATAGATTATCTAATTGAAGAGAAACATGAGAATCTTTTATCCATTTGTATTATGTGTCTCACTTATATGTCATTTTATGATTTCTATGAAGATGAATGAGTTCACAGCACCACCAGGATTCTCATCAGCATCTTCAAGCCTCAACGGAGATACGAAGGACAAGGACGATGCTTCTGTCAAATCGGTGTGTGAAGGTACTAACAACATCGTTTTCTCATCCAAGATGTATGTAATCACAATCATCATTGTAATGGCCGATGTCTTAACTAGATTCAAGCCGGAGAGGCACAAGTGCCCAAGCTTTATCCCCTTCCCCGGGTTCGCCAACACGGGATCCGTCAGAGTTGACAAAATCAACTAGACGGCGTTCATCAACCGGATCAGCAGGTGAATCTCCAGCAAGGGACAAGTCAGATAAACCTAAACAAAGGCGTTCTGCAAGAAATGCGGCCAACGAGTTATTGGATGGCGTCAAGCCAAGCCGCCATTCCAAGGATTCAAACCAAGGCAGGGAGTCACCATCAAACCTCCCCGAAATACCCAAAAAGACCAGGAGAAAGAAATCAAAAGACGGAGGCAGCTCGGTGTCCTCAAGGTCCAGGTCTAGAGCTCAGGCTTTGGAAGCAGACGATGAAGCCGAATCGTTATCAGTATCTAAATCTAGTAACAAGGAGCAATGTCACACTTCTTCAGGTTTATACCCTTTTGAAGAAGGTGCAGAAAAGGGACTCACTGAAGTTTCTTGAAACACTTGTGAAAATTGACTCTGATTCTTTAGATTCGTCAATTTATCGTTCACACAACCGTACAAAAACTTTGCAGGCCATTTGTCTTCTCCTCTTATATTATAAATACCTGCAAATTATGTAACAAAAAAAAAGAGAGAAGTGTGGTGTAGTGTGATCCTATGTAAAAAAAATTGTAGAGGTTATAACTTCTGAATATAAAGATCCGTTCCTCCCGTGGATTTAGGCAAATTGCCAAACCACGTTAAATTTTTGTGTTCCCGTGTGTGTATTGTGTGTATGTTCTTTAGATCCTAACAAATTGGTATCAGAGCCAAGTTAGAAACATACGTACCAAATCCGTCTGTTTCAGGGTCTTCGTGTGCTGCTGTGCCAGTCCATTTCGTCCGACCATCGTGCACCATATCATCACCGATCAGCCACAAGTTCTCGCTGTTGCAAACCAGGTCACTGCCCCAAGCTCGCACTAAGCGGCTTAGACACCGCCGGCCTTCCTTGACTCGCCTGGACCTTCCCCACGCCATCACACCGCTGTACTCCCAGCAGTTATTGCAGCCGCCAGACTCCACACGCCGTTGTCGAGGATGGCTGATCCAAAAGGAGCTGACACGCAACCTTCGACGTCTACCACCAGTTCGTGGCAGAGAAGCTCAATGTCAAATGCAAAATTTGATATTGAGAAATTTGACGGTACAAACAATTTCGGCATGTGGCAATGCGAAGTCCTGGAACTGTTGTTCCGCGAAGGATCAGATATTGCACTGGGGCCCAAACCGGTGAATATTTCTGATGAAGATTGGAGCTATGTGAACCATCAAGCTTGTGGCACTATCCGGTTGTGTCTTGCCAAAGATCAGAAGTATTTTGTCATGAAAGAAACGATGACCTCAAGCCTTTGGAAGAAGCTGGAAGATAAATACATGACGAAGAGTGTAGAGAATCGGCTCTACCTGAAGAAAAAACTCTTTCGATTCCAGTATAAGAGAGGTATGCCTATGATTGAGCATCTCCATAATTTCAACAAAATTTTGGCTGATCTGCAAAATTTAGATGTTGATATTATTGATGAGGATAAGACATTGTTATTATTAAATTCTCTTCCTGAAAGTTATGATCATTTAACCACTACCCTGCTGTATGGAAAGGATGAGGTTAAATTCATAGATGTTTCTAATGCTTTGGTGAATAATGAGTACCAGAAGAAGGATCAGAAGGACTCCAGAGAGTTGACACCAGAAGCATTGACTGTGACCCGAGGAAGATAAGACAAAAGGAGATATGACAGATCTAGTGGGCGAAATAAATCTCGCTCAAAAACCAGAGGAGAATCAAGAAGAAGCCTGACAAAAGATGAATGTGCCTACTGTCACCAGAAAGGGCACTGGAAGAATGACTGTCCAAACAGGGATAAATCTGCTGCAAATGTTGCAAAGGAAGCTGACAATAAAGAAGATTCAGCTTTCTCAGTTTCGCCTACAGATATCCAGGTAGACAAATGGATTCTTGATTCTGGCTGTTCTTATCATATGTATCCAAACAGGAACTGGTTCACAAGCTTTCAAGAGCTTGATGGAGGAGTCGTGATGATGGGTAATAACAACACATGCCAGACAAAAGGAGTAGGCACTATTCGCCTAAAGATGCATGACGGTACAACCAGACGACTGACAGATGTCAGATATGTTCCAGATTTAAAGAAGAACCTCATTTCACTGGGGGTCTTAGACAACAGCGGATACAAGGTGACCATAGAAGGTGGAGCCTTGAAAGTTGTACGAGGTGCATTCTTGGCAATGAAAGGTACTCGATAGGGAAACCTATATTTCCTAGATGGACATACAGTTACAGGAAGAGCAACTGTTGCCAAAGCTTCTGACAATGAAGCACCTGATTCTTCCCAACTCTGGCACATGCGCTTGGGACATGTCGGAGAAAAAGCCTTGCAAAATTTGGTGAATCAAGGCCTACTGAAGGGAGCCAAAAGTGGAAAACTTGACTTCTGTGAGCACTGTGTCTTGGGAAAACAGACACGAGTCAAGTTTGGCACCGCCATTCATTCTACTAAAGGAATATTGGATTATGTTCATACTGATGTATGGGGACCGTCAAAGAATTCATCTTTGGGAGGTAAAAATTATTTTGTTACCTTTATTGATGATTTCTCACGTTATGTTTGGGTGTATATGATGAAACACAAGGATGAAGTTCTAGACATATTTCTTCGGTGGAAGAAGATGATTGAAACCCAGACCGGTAGGAAGATCAAGAGACTTCGCTCAGATAATGGTGAAGAGTACAAATCAGATCCCTTCAAGCAAATCTGTCATGAAGAAGGGATAATCAGACATTTTACAGTTCCTGGAACCCCACAACAAAACGGTGTAGCAGAAAGGATGAACCGTACTCTGGTGGAGAAAGTGCGATGTATGCTTTCTCAATCTGGCCTGAACAAGGCATTCTGGGCAGAGGCTTTGATGTATGCCTCTCATATTGTCAACCGGTTACCTACTTCTGCACTTGATGGGAAATGTCCCAAAGAGGTATGGTCTGGACAACCTGTTTCAGATTATGATCGGATACATATATTTGGATGTCCTGCGTATTTCCATGTTACAGAATCCAAACTGGATCCTAGAGCCAAGAAAGCTATCTTCTTAGGCTTTAGTGAAGGAGTTAAGGGATTCAGACTTTGGAATCCTGAGTCAAAGAAGATTGTCCTAAGCCGAGATGTAACCTTTGATGAATCGGCGATGCTGCAAAGGACTACCACAAAAATGGAGAAAGAAAATCAAAACTCTTTCCAACAGGTGGAGTTTGAGACTCCAAAGGAGCCAGAGGAGTATCTTGATGACCAGAAGGATACCTCAGTTGAGGTGGAGGTTCCATCACCAGCACCAGACCAACAATCAGAGTCCATTGCCACTCACAGACAAAGGAGGGAGATCCGGAAACCTGCTAAATATACTGACATGGTGGCATATGCGCTGCCAATAACAGAGGATGATATTCCCAACACCTTCAAAGAAGCTGTTCAGAGTATGAAGAGTGATAAATGGAAGCTGGCTATGGATGATGAGATGCAATCACTTCACTAGAATCAGACGTGGAAATTAGTACCACTTCCACATGGAAAGAAAGCTATTGGATGCAAATGGGTCTATGCTAAGAAGGAGTGTGCCTCTGAAAAAGGAAGCACCAGATATAAAGCCAGACTAGTAGCAAAAGGCTATGCTCAGAAGGAAGGAATAGACTATAATGAAGTGTTCTCGCCTATGGTCAAACATTCGTCTATTCAGATCCTGTTGGCTCTAGTAGCTCAATTTAACTTGGAGTTAGCTCAACTTGATGTGAAGACAGCATTCTTGCATGGAAACTTGGAAGAAGAAATCTATATGTCCCAGCCTGAAGGTTTCAAAGTCACCGGGAAGGAGAATTGGGCCTGCAAGCTAAGCAAGTCACTGTATGGCTTGAAGCAGTCACCTAGACAGTGGTACAAACGGTTTGATAGCTTTATCCAGAAGCAGAAGTACACACGCAGTCAGTTTGATCATTGTGTTTATCTGAAGAAACTCCAAGATGGTACGTTTGTATATTTGCTCCTATATGTTGATGATATGTTAATTACATTTAGGAGCAAGGTGGAGATCGACAGGCTGAAGGCTCAATTGAGCTCAGAGTTCGAGATGAAGGATCTTGGAGAAGCCATGAAGATTCTTGGTATGGAGATTAAGCGTGACAGAGAAAGGGGCATAGTCTGGTTAACTCAAACTCAGTATCTGAAGAAAGTACTCCAGCGGTTTGGCGTAGATGACAAGACTAAACCCATTAGTACTCCATTAGCCTCACATTTCAAACTAAGTGCATTAATGTCTCCAAATACAGATGATGATCGAAGACAGATGGATAATATTCCATATGCTAATGCTGTTAGAGCCCTGATGTATGCAATGGTGTGTACACGACCTGATATTTCACAAGCTGTTAGCATGGTAAGTCGGTATATGCACAATCCCGGTAAAGGACACTGGCAAGCAGTTAAGTGGATTCTACGGTATATTCAAGGTACTGTGGATATTGGCCTGAAGTTCCAGAAATATAAGACGATGACCAATCGTCTAGTCGGGTACGTCGATTCTGATTATGCCGATGATCTCGACAAGCGTCGATCAACTATAGGTTATATGTTTACTATGTCAGGAGGACCAGTAAGCTGGAGATCAACGCTTCAGTCAACTGTTGCTTTGTCTACTACAGAGGCATAGTATATGGCGATCACGGAGGCTTTCAAAGAAGCAATTTGGCTTCATGGGTTGATTAAAGACTTGAGACTTATTCAGGAGCACGTTGAAGTCCACTGTGACAGTCAGAGTGTCATTTGCTTAGCAAAGAACCAAGTTCATCACTCCCGCACAAAGCATATCGATGTCCGGTTTTATTTTATTCGAGAAATTATAAATAAAAGAGATATTCTGCTACAGAAGATTGGTACAGAAGATAATCCTGCAGATATGCTCGCAAAGATTGTTTCGAGAATCAAGTTCCAACACTGTTTGGACTTAGTCAACATTTCTCGAAGTTGTGCACCTTCGGGTGCTTGACGCCTTTCAGGCGTATTGGAGGAACGGTGATTATGTTTGGATGAAGAATCATCGTCAAGGTGGAGATTTGTGAAAATTGACTCCGATTCTTCAGATTCGTCAATCTACCGTTCACACAATCGTCTAAAGACTTTGCAGGCCATTTGTCTTCTCCTCTTGTAGTATAAATACCTGCAAGTTATGTAACAAAAAAAAAAGAGAGAGAGAAGTGTGGTGTAGTGTGATCCTGTGTAAGAAAACTTGTAGAGATTACAACCTCTGAATATAAAGATCCGTTCCTCTCGTGGATGTAGGTAAATTGTCGAACCACGTTAAATTTTTGTGTTCCCGTATGTGTATTGTGTGTATGTTCTTTAAATCCTAACAACATTGGCTATGTTTTTCTTTTCCTTTTCTCTCTCTCTCTCCATTGTTCATCGGTAGCTAGAGAATTAGTTACAACCAATTATTCCTTCCCCTCCCCCTCTTCTTCATGGAAACATGTACGATTTAGATCTTTCTTTCTGCATCCAAAATGTGCATCTGGCGTATTCTTTCTTTCTGTTAGCCACCATCCATCTCTAGATCTTAGCAACTTTACCGTTTGAGATCGAACAGTCAAGTAAAGGCAAAGACAAAGACAAAGACAAGAATCATCAAGGGAGCAGAACAATGTAGCGGCTGAACTGATGGCGATGAAACAGAAGCCCCATTAAAATAGACAGGACTGGAAATATCTGATTTGTTGCACAACTTCAATTGCCTGCCCTCGTTTTTGCCAGATTCATCAACTTACCAGCCCTCGCAGTAAAATTAGCAGAGAATGGGACCCTACCACTCAAATTGTTGTTCTCCAAGTTGATCTCATTGGCAAATTCTAAAGTTCCAAACTCCTCCGGCACTTTCCCTTCCAGCCTGTTGTTGTCGAGCCCCGGATAGCATAAATTTATAAAACACTTCCCCATGGAAGCCGGAATATTCCCAACCGGCCCCAAGTTAGAAAATCCTATCCGAGAAATGCCCCCAAGATTTACCCATATTTCTGGAATCTGCCCTCCGAGAGCATTCCCACTCAAGTACACTTCCCTTATCCTGGCCATCTGTCCTAAAAACAAAGGGACTCCATAGTTGCCGAAACGGTTAAGGCTCAGGTCCAGAAACTCCAAGCTCTGTAACTTAACCAAACTCTCTGGAATCTTTCCAGAAAACCCATTAAAGCTCAAAATCAAGCTTCAAAAGCTGGGGTATATAGCCCAGAGACTCGGGGACACTTCCGTCACAATGATTTTGGGTCAAATCAAGCACCCTCAGCTTCTCCAAGTTGGCAAGGCTCTATTAAATGGAACCCCTCCGCTCGACTGGTTTCTTGACAGGGTTAGCTCTCCCAGATTAACCGAATTATCGAACCCATCATCAGTAACATTCCCATAAGCACCATTTTCAGTCAAAACCAGCCGCCTCAGATTGGAAAAATCACCAATACTGCCACCGAGAGACCCAACTGGAGCCGGGTTCTCAATAAACACCAGTTCCTCGACAGCAGACCCGAAACTTGAAGAAGGAATGTTAAGAACGGAAGCTGCTGTTTCGGTAAAGCACCTGTAGACAAACAGCTTGCGAAGATTCTTAAATGAGGTGAAAGCGCGGTGGGTTTGGCGTCTGGTCCGATACGAACCCGGAACGTAGCTCCGAAAAGCCAGGGACGTAACGTTACATTTTCGAAGAAGTTGTGTGCATGTTAGAAATGAAGAGAAATTGTGTTGGATTTTACTTTTATATTTGTGTTTTTCTTTTTAAAATTTTTATATTAAAGGACCCATTCAATCGTAAATTATAAAAATTTATAAAACGATAAATTTTATTATTTTGGTAATAAATTGTGTATAACCAGACTTATATTTAATTTTACAAAACAATTTAACCAAGATTTTACAAAATAATAATAATAATAATAATAATAATTCACGTGCTTTCTCTTTGCGGGGGGATGAGTGTGCTTTCGCAAGTTGAACAAACAACAAATTGGCATCCATAATATTACGAAAAAGAAAAAGACTGAAAATTTTAATTATAATATAACGAGAGTATTGCAGCAAAACGAATATTAATAAAATATAATTTAATAAAAATTTTATTAAATTTATATTAAAAAAATACATAAAACTTCACGAACTTTTTTTTATTATATTATCATGTAATCAAATTTAATAAAATAATAAATTAATTAATTAAGAAGAAGAGTTAAGAATAACAAATACTTATAAATTAATTGATTAACCTAATTCTTGAATGCAATGTCTTTATTTCCCTTTTTGAATTAAAAAAAAAAAAAAAAACTACACCAAGACCAGGACAAGCCAGACCCCGGAAGGAGTCAAGAAAAAAAAACATAAATCCTGTTGGGATCCCCCGCCGACAGCCATTTGACAAACGGACAGTACTCAAAAAAACAAAAAAAAAAAAAAAAAGAGAAAGCAAATCGACAAGATTCTTCTCCTTTTCTTTTCCCTCATCTTCTTTTTTTTTAAATTAATTTTCCTTTTTAATTTTTTTTAATAATGAATATTTGAAAAAGAATATTTTAGCGTACTTCTTACTGCGATGGAATCAAGCTCATAATAGATGTACCGTTGACATATATCACATATCAAGAAATTTAATTACGAAAAGAAAGAAAGAAAGAAAGAAAGAATGGCTATGGCGGGATTGTACCGACGGCTTCTTCCTTCCCCGCCTGCTATCGATTTTGGTTCATCCGAAGGAAAGGTGAGAGTTGTAACGTGCGCCCGCTTCCTATTTTTGTATTTATTTATTTTTAAATTGTGCTTTTGAGCCCGGGCTGGCAACAAGATGGTTTAGGTTTTAATTACGGCTGTTTAGTTTAGTCAGTCCTGAGCTTTTAGATTTTTTCTTTTTTTTTTTTTTAATTTTTAATGCAATTGGCCTGTGAAGCCATTGCAATTCCAGTTGTTACTGCTTTTGCTAGTCTATGTTGTTTGTATGTAGACAGTGTGGAGTGGATCAGAACCTGTCTTCTGTAGCCTTTTGTTTTTTGTTTTTACTTTTATTTTTTACAAAATAACCCTATTTGTGTGTTGTTATTATTATTATTATTCATGCTTTGAGTGCAATGCCTAATTAGTTCTATTTGATCCATTTTTGTGGTAAATGTTTCTGTGACGATGTGATTTTTGGCTGTGTTTTGGAACTGCAGCAACTCTTCATCGAAGCCATTCAAGATGGGACTATGGAAGGTTTTTATAGGCTTATTTCTCACTTCCAGACGCAATCGGAGCCTGCGTACTGTGGCCCAGCAAGCCTTTCTATGGTCTTGAATGCGCTTGCTATTGACCCTAGAAGAAAGTGGAAAGGTAAGGTTCCTGCCCTGTGGTTGATATGCAAACTGATGGTGCTTTACCGGGTATTTTAGGTTTTGCCGTGTGATCATGGCTTTGTCCTTTGGTTGTTCTCTTGAATTTTGACCCAGTAGGGGTTTGAGTGTCATTGCAGCATGGTGCATTGGCATTCAGCACGGGTAACCCCATTGGATCCAGTGCCGGTTGAAGTAGGAGGATCAGAGTCCTTTTTCTTGATTTTTGTGTATCAATCACATACTCGCTTGCCTCACAAATATTAAGTCATTCAATCATCAGAAGAGTTTTCACTTTCCTTGCAGGGCCTTGGAGGTGGTTTGATGAATCTATGTTAGACTGCTGCGAGCCTTTAGAAAAGATTAAGGCTAAGGGCATCTCATTTGGAAAGCTTGTATGCTTGGCTCACTGTGCTGGGGCTAAAGTTGAAGCTTACCGCACAAATCAAACTACTGTAGACGACTTTCGTAAGCATGTAATTAGATGCTCCAGTTCAGATAACTATCACTTAATCTCATCATACCACAGACGGACTTTTAAACAGGTATTTGTCTTTAACTTGATTGAACCTTTCTTGTGTACCTCTTCTTGTTGTCAACATGTGGATTTCTGGATACTTATGATTTTGGCCTTTTAATTTGTAGAATTATCATTAGATCTTTACCAGATCAATAAAATCATTTTCTCACTTATTTTGAAAGACTTGGAATGGTGTTGATGCAATGGAGATAGCCTCCTTTATTATTCTCTGGTTTGTGCATATATGGTAAAAACAACACCCAAAAAAAAAAAAAAAATCCACTACTATCAGGAATGAATAAAAATGTTGTTTACAGTTTCATGGACAATTCTACCGACCATACATCTGGTAATAGAGCTGGTGAAGTTGGCCTTTCTCTCTGTGGTGAAGAGCATCTGGGTTCATATTTCTCTCACTCTCAATTCAGCTTTTTTTTGCTCTTTTCATTTTCATTTTGCAGACAGGAAGCGGTCATTTTTCACCTATTGGTGGTTACCATGCTGGAAGGGACATGGCACTGATTTTGGATGTTGCACGCTTTAAGTATCCTCCCCACTGGGTTCCACTAACACTCCTTTGGGATGCCATGGATAATGTTGATGGGACAAATGGGCTACACAGAGGGTAGGCCTTCAAACCAACATATTTATATCTCTATGTTCCACATGCAACAAACCGTGCATCACTATCAGTTAAACAAATTAATGAGTCGAGTTTGTCTTTAGTCAAGAAAACTATGTATGAAAGTTGTAGATAGGGTATTGCAGCATTGCCTCCTGCCTCAAGCTGTTCTTTTTCATGTTGTATAAAACATGCTTCCTTGTGGTCCTGAACAGAATAAAGTTGGAACTTGAAGCTTACATTTATTTAAGCTGGTGGTACTTCTTGGAGGTATCATACACCTAACCTCAGTTCCATGCTCACTATCTTCACCACATTCACTGAAGTATATGATTTTGAATGTGAGAATGACAGATTGTTCAATGAACTCTCTTGGTACTTTATGTGTGATTGTATACATTCATCTCTACTTAAGGGAACATTTGAAGCCAGATAACTAATGTGCAAAAAGGAAATACAAATGCATAGAGCCCTCAGAAGTTGGTGCAACAATAACTTCCTGTCAAAGTTCTCTGAAGTGAGATTTCTTATCTGGGTAGGAGGTCTTACCAGAAATAATATGTTTATAAACCAAACAGCTGACTGCTCCTCTGCATTCCCTCTGCCTTTCACTGAGCTTCTCTTGTATATTTAAATTAGTTCCAATTTAATATTTGCTATTTGCAGTCAAGGATGTTTTGTTGCAATATTGTTTCTCCATTTGCTTATTAAGTCTGGTCATGCTTCAGGTTCATGCTTATATCAAGGCCTCACACAGAGTCGGGGGGGCTGCTTTATACCCTGGTATTATTGGCATCTTGTGCTCACTTACACTTCCTTGAATTTGTAATTGCCTGTAATTTTACCTTGTTCCTGGGTTATTTGTAATCCACTGTAATTTCTGTATAATGCTTATTTACATGTTTGTTTTGTTTGCTATCTTGTATGATTGAAAAAAAAATTCCAGTTATTGAACATTTTTGTTCTTCATGTTGTTCATAAAGATCAATGCATACTTTTTTTTATGCTCTTCTGCAGAGCTGTAAGCATGAGAGTTGGACCAATATTGCTAAGTACTTAATGGATGACATCCCTGTTCTTCTAAAATCAAAGGATGTGAAAGAGATCAGTGAAGCTCTCCATGTTATTTTCAAATCACTTCCTTCAAAATTTGGGGATTTCATCAAGTGGGTTGCAGAAGTTCGGAGACAAGAGGAGGGTGGAGAAAGTCTAAGCCAAGAAGAGAAAGGAAGGCTTGCTGTCAAGGTGTCACTTCACTCTCCTTTTGCTCGGTTTCTCTTGATGAGTGACATTTATTTATTTGGTTTTTATCCTGCTTGGGCTTACAACCATTCAATCTACTTTTTTTTTTGTTTTGTTTTTTTTTTTGTTCATTGTTGCAGGATGAGGTGTTAAAACAAGTACAGGAGATTGGCCTCTTTAAGCATGTTTCAGATTTTTTGTCTTCAGCAAAGAAATGCTGTAGAACTTTGTCAGCTCTGAGCCAAGAAGATGATCTGCCTGGCATTGCTGCGAGTGTCTTCTGCCAAGGAGCAGATATTTTGGCAGGAAAGTCTGGCTCTTTGAAAGGGTACTGTTGCCTGGAAACATGCATTCGATGCTTGAAATCTGACAGTGACAAGCCCATTACTCTGGTGTCCGGTACTGTTGTAGATGGTACCAGTGAGCAAGGCCTTGAGGTGCTGGTTCCTTCATCCCATACAGAGCTGAGCTGCTGCAGCTGTGTTCCAAGCAATTACATTGGGATGTACCCTGCTGCCAATGATGTGTTGACAGCACTTTTATTGGCTTTGCCTCCAGAGACATGGTCTGGTATTCAAGAGGAGAAGCTTTTGCAAGACATGTATGCTTTAACATCCACAGATGATCTTCCCGTTCTGCTTAAAGAAGAGGTAACAGCCATACATTCTTCCTACTGTACTCTTATTGTTCGGTTGTAAATACCTTTTTTATTTGTGACTTTGTGTAAGCGATAGCTGTTATAATGGAGAGACATGTGTGAGAAGAATAAATTGTTAAATTTTCTGTGCAAGAATCTTTGCAAAGCCTCGATTTCTTTTAGTTGGGGTGTGTTAAGTTTTGAAGCCATTGTCATGGAATGAAACAGTGGATTCCAGTTGCATAATTACACCATTTTGACTTGTCGTGTGTGTTGCAATGCCCATAGCAAGCTTTTTCCTTGACTAACACTGAATCTGTCCTATTATTCAACGTGGGCATGCATTGGCAGGTTTTGTATCTCCGACGTCAGCTCCGCCTTCTCAAGAGATGCCAAGAGAATAAGTTAGATGAGGAACTAGGCGCCTCATGTTTTTAGTATTTCCACGGTGGTTTTGCCATGGGCATTGCAACACATACGACAAGTCATAATGATGTAATTATACAATTGGCCACTGTTTCATTGCACGACAATGACTTCAAAACCTAACACACACCAACTAAAAGAAATCAAGGCTTTGCAAAGATTTAACGTGGGCATGCATTGGCAGGTTTTGCATCTCCGACGTCAGCTCCACCTTCTCAAGAGATGCCAAGAGAACAAGTTAGACGAGGAGCTAGGCGCACCATTTTTTTAGTATTTCCACGGTGGTTCAACGTTAGCTGTTCTCCACATACAAGATTATTTTGTTTTGTGAGGCAAGAAAAGTCAAAGAGTACCTCGCGCAGGCAGATAGTGTTCAAGAATGAGTTAGAAGCCACGGGAGCCGGTGAGACTGCGGGAAGCAAGCACTTACCCAGAAGCTGCAGTCTGTCTCTGAGAGACCAAAGCCTGAAGATAAAGTATATAGAATCTAGATATTGAAGTAAAGTAGGCAGGACTTGTTTTCAAGGAACATGAACTCCTGTAGATAACCAAACCAATTAATTTAAGTGAATCTGGTGGATCCTGGATTTTGATTCTATAACAATATTCATCCAACTACCTGCCATGGGTTTCTAAATCTTGCATTCAATGTACTCTGTTTTTGTGCTTGTCTGAAGAAGTTAAATCAACCATCTCGGGCGTAGGTCTATATAGATGGCAAAACCCCAACTCGGTGCACCAGCGAGAAAACCAGTTTCTGGGCTCATTCTGTAAGGGCCCACTCTAAACCCCGTGGAAGTTGCAGTTTCCGTTCTAATTTGATTTTAATCTTTTAATGGCTGCACTTACAGTCAATTGAACATGTAGCCCCAGAAAACGAACGGCTACAGACAAGAAGTAAACGGTCAAACGTACATACGGAGAGCCTTTTTCTTTCTTCTTTTTTCTTTTTTTTTTTTAATTTTTTAATTTTTTTCATCGGTTCTTATAAATCGAAAGTACAAAAAGGCCTCGTTAACGTCGAAAGAACAGAAGTAATTCTCAGACAAGAATCTTGAACCCAAACAACAGGGGACAACAATGGCAGTGGCAGGAATCTACAGGAGAGCTCTCCCTTCCCCTCCTGCAATCGAGTTCGCTTCTCCACAAGGAAAGGTAAATCGTAACTATTTACTAAGATTTAGCGCATCTCTCTCTCTCTCTCTCTACCCCAGTAGTTTATAGTTTATATCTGTTGATGTGGTTATTCTGAGTCATTTTGGAGTTGCCCAGCAACTTTTCTCCGAAGCTCTTCATGAAGGAACCATGGGATGCTTTTTCAAATTGATGTCTTACTATCAAACTCAGTCAGAGCCTGCCTATTGCGGACTGGCCAGCCTCTCTATGGTCTTAAACGCCCTAGCCATTGACCCCGGAAGGACATGGAAAGGTAGGTCGCCTCAACCCTAGTCAAGATCATCACTATTTAACTATGAGCCGTGGAGATGTGCAATTTAATGAGTTACGTGTGTGCTTCTTTTGGGGCTTTCAATTGGGTCAGGTCCTTGGAGATGGTTCGATGATTCAATGCTGGATTGCTGCGAGCCTTTGGATAGTATTAAACAAAAAGGGATCACCTTCGGGAAAGTCGTGTGCTTGGCTCATTGTAATGGAGCTAAAGCTGACTCTTTTAGGACAAGTGAAAGCTCTGTAGATGATTTCCGTACCCATGTAGTTTCTTGTGCCTCTTCTGAGAATTGTCACATTATTGTATCATACAGCAGGAAGGCTTTCAAGCAGGTTTGCCCTGAAATTTTTGTTTGTATGATTTCTAGATGCTGGTATTGTCTTCTCTTTCTTTTTGGGATTTTCTTTTTATTGAATTTTCATTATCTTCTCGGGAGAGGATTGGATTTAGTTTCTCTTTGTGTTACAGACTGGAGGTGGGCATTTTTCACCAATCGGGGGATATCATGCTAGAAATGACATGGTTCTTATTCTGGATGTTGCTCGGTTCAAATATCCACCCCACTGGGTTCCTCTCACACTTCTTTGGGAGGCCATGGATACTGTTGACGAGGCAACTGGACTACGTAGAGGGTATAATCTACCCTTTTTAAACTTGTTTTTTCGCTAATCCCTTTTTGAAGTTTAGAGTGGTTCTTTTTGGGCCGTCCATTTTATTGCTCATGCTTTAGCAATCAGCATGTACAGTAACTTATGGATTGCATCTGTATTTTTATCTCACTATTTTGAGATAAATAGGTGTATCTTCTTTTGATTCTAGTTGAATATGTATCAATTATTTGGAGAAGAGAGTTCGTGGGAAAAATAATTTGGCCTAGCAATATCTTTGCTCTCACAATGCACACCTGAATTATTATTTGAAGTTTTGTAATGACTTAATTCCATGCCATAACTGGTTTGAACTTCAGCTTCAGTTCCAAAAGTTCTCTTAGAGATTATGATTTTCATTAGGTTTAACCTTTTTACATCCGCTGCTTCATCTCTTCATCCCAGGTTCATGATTATATCAAGACTTGACCAAGCGCCATCTGTCCTTTATACAATGGTACTGTCCTTATGCAGCAGATTTTTTACTCCTTAACCCCATAATAATGTTGGTTCAGGCAAACTATCTTTTTGTCTACAAATTGTTTCTTCTCTCTGCTGAACTCCTATATTTTCTGATAGGACCAAGATTTGCCAATCATTTATCTCTCTCTCCAAAGGTTTTTTTTTTTTTTTTTTTGAATGCTTTGTGCAAGAGTTATATTGTTGCTCAAAATATATCCAACTTGCTGATTTTCTTAATACTAAGCCATGTGATGAAAATGTGCTCATGTCTGCTAGTTGCTCTGGATTATTTGCAGAAAATGTGTTCATGTCTGCCTGTTGCTCTGGATTGTTTGCAGAGCTGCATGGATGAGGGCTGGAAAAGTGTTGTAAAATACTTGACTGAAGATGTTCCTCTCCTCTTCAGAACAGAGGATGTGAAAGATGTAGAGGACATAATTGCTATTGTATTTCAATCACCTCCTTCTGGTCTGAAAGAGTTTATCCAGTGGGTTGCAGAAGTTCGGAGACGAGAGGATGGGGAGACTATCTTAAGCGAAGAGGAGAAAGGAAGGCTCGCCATCAAGGTTTTTCCATGTTCTTTTTATTTTCCTTCTACGTATTTTTTCTTTCTGTTTGTTAATTATCAGAAAAGTAAAAATTGTTGTCATTGCTATGAAACATTCTGGTCTTAGATTGTGATGTTTGAGGTTTCAGGAGGAAGTACTGAAGCAAGTGCGTGAAACTGAGTTATTCAATTATGTGAGCAGATGGTTGCTCTCTGAAAGTGCAACGTGCAGATGTGCCACATTTTCAGATGCTAAAGACACACTGCCTGAAATTGCCGCAAATGTTTGTTGCCAAGGGGCAAAAGTTCTAAGCGGGAACATTTCATCCAATTGCAAAAGCCTTGGAAAGGCGGATGTGAAGTTTCTAGAAGGTGATGGTGAAAAGCCAGTGACAGTGGTGCAGGGTACTGTAATTACTGATGGTGCTGGGCAAAGTATTGACGTGCTGGTCCCTTTGTCTCAAACAAAGCTGAATGGCTTGTGTGGTTTTGATCAGAATGGCTGTAGTGGAATGCATCCACGCACTAGAGATGTTTTGACGGTACTCACATTTTCCCTACCACAACATGCATGGTCCACCATCAAAGAAGAGAAAGTACGGGAACAAATGAATTCTCTTGTATCAGTTGGCAACCTTCCTCCTTTGCTTCGAGAGGAGGTACTATGTCTTCTCTTTTCTCCTTTTCTACAGTATGATATACAGTGTAATGGCAATTATATGAGATACCTGTTTCCTTTTTTATATTATGGTTACGAGGTGCCTCATTGTGGGTTTTGAAACTGACAGGTGCTGCATTTGCGGAGGCAAATGCATTTCTTAATGACAGATCTCAATCCTACAACCCCTTCATGACTTTTCTTCTCGCCCTTCATGGCTTCCATAAGGGACCAAGTTTGGGCATTTTAAGCGTTTGAAAAGAATGACATGTTGGACAAGGCACACTCAAGGCATAACAGCAAGACTATACTGGTTACTGAACTAAGTCATAAAGCATACTGACGCAGGTGCTATTCTATAAATTTTCAGATGCGTATTTTCAAGTAGACAGTATATTGGAAATTTGATTGCATTTTGATATATCTTGTATTTCTCTTGCAGTTGATTGTGCATGCTAAATATTATTAGTGTCTCTTGCCTCTATATCAACCAAGAATAATGCTGGTATTATAAAAGATGTATATGTTTAATTTTCCAATCATGTCCCATTGAAAATTGATTAATTAAGATTATTTTACTACAATTGTGATAAAAAAAAAATCAGATTAACAATTCTTTACATGTAATCAACATGGCATTATAAATTTAAGGCTCCTACCTCTGAATCATTTATCCCTTGAATTTGGCACATCACGGCCTCCCAATCTGCATATTGGGGGTGCAGGCCATGGGAACAGGCAAGAAAAGGGAGCCAGGCATTATTTCCCAACCTACTGCCATTGTCACCAGTACACAAACCAGTGCAGCTGTGATTTTTGTTCCCACAACAATAGTAGCAGTCAACCATGGTCACAACAGGTGACATTAAAAGGCTTCACAAACCAGTGCAGCAGCAGCCATGATGCCCAGCAACCCTAGCCGCACACCCTTGAAAAGGCTTCTACAGAAAACTTTAGCCTCATGCTAGAAGCCAATCCTTTCTTGCAGGTTGCAATTCAGCAGCCCTAAGTCATCTGATGATTGTTGGCTAACAATCCAGGTTGAAGTTCTACAATGCCATAGGTTCCAGCAGGTCCTTATCTTTCCAGGCAGTGGATGAGCATATACGATTACCAGTAATCCCCGCAAGAGCAGAATCCATTGGCAAAATGGTGAAATCGTTTCGTATCTCGAATTACAATCGTACGCTTCTCGATCCCTGATATGATCTTCGCAGCACTATGACAGTCCCCACATATCCTAAGGTTCTTTGTTATGACTAATGGCATACCAGCGTCGGTAACCAAAAGTCCAAATGCAATAGCTAGCTTCTCACTGTGCTTATTGATGTAATCCTTTTTCACCTCTTCTTCAACATCATGTAGAACAAATTCTGTTTTTGAAGTAAATCCAGCTTCCTGGATCTTCGCAATAAGTTCTTCCAGCTTGTTATATATTTGCTCCATTTGAGGGTGTGATTGATCTCCTGTGACAAAGTGATGGATCCTATAGCCATGCTCAATAAAGCTGCATCCAGGGTTTCTGATCACGTTTCTTTCCTTCATTAAAGTTCTTACATTTGAAGCATCCCTCCATTGACCAGTTGCGGAATACATATTGGACAACAGAATATAGTTTCTCGAGTCTGATGGATCCATAACAAATAGTTTCTCTGCAGCCTCCCTGCCAAGTTCAACATTTCTGTAAATCCTACAAGCACCAATAAGAGCTCCCCACACTGCAGAATTTGGCTCCATGGGCATGTCTTTGATAAGTTTATATGCATCATTCAGAAGTCCGGAGCGACCCAAGAGGTCAACCATGCAAGCATAGTGATCCACCCTAGGATCCACTCCATAAACTTCGGACATAATGTTGAAGTAACTTCTCCCCTCCTTCACAAATCCTGCGTGGCTACAAGCACTTAGCAAGTGAGTAAAAGTAACATGGTCAGGCATCGCGCCTGCTCTGACCATGAGTTCAAAATGCTCTATCGCTTGTCTCCCACACCCATGCACCGCATATGCTGCAAGCAAGGCAGACCACGCTACAGTGTCAGGATTAATCATCTCCCCAAAAGCCTTGCAAGAAGCACTCAAATTACCCAATTTGGCATACAGATTTAACAATGCAGTCTGAATAGTTAAGTTCAGATTAAGAGCACAGCTGACGGTGTGACCATGAACGGCCTCCGCCAGTTTTCTTAAACCTATAATTTCACACATTTGAAGCAAGGCAACCAAGGTGGCTTCATCAGACATAATTCCAGCCCTTCTCATCATCACAAAAAGTCCCATTCCTTCCTCGGCTAATCCCACGCGGACATGAGCTGCTATAGCCGAATTCCACGACACAGAATTCTGAACTGGCATTTCCTCCAACAATTGGCAAGCCGCATCCAAGAAACCAGACTTTCCATACAAGTTTATCAGCGCATTCACCACTTTCACCTCCAAAGTCAAACCCAATTTCTGCGCAAACCCGTGAATGCACTTGCCTACATCAAGATTTCCCGCCTTAGTACAAGCAGAAATCACAGGCAAAAGTGTGACTCCATTGGGTTCCACACCATTTTCGCATCTCAACCTGGAGAAAGCATTCAAGCAACTATTCAAATCCCCTCTACGAGAAAACCCGGAGATGAAAGAGTTCCAGGAGACCAAGTCTCTGTCAGGCAATTCATCGAACAACTTCTCTGCCTCTTTTCCGCATCCCAGTCTGCAGTAACCAGACACCAATTGATCACCCACGAAGCCGTGGTTGTAACTGAGAGACTTGACAACTCGGCCATGAAATGCTCGGTAATCGGAGACGGAAATGCA
Source organism: Bruguiera gymnorhiza (assembly GCA_020883675.1). Taxonomy (NCBI): domain Eukaryota; kingdom Viridiplantae; phylum Streptophyta; class Magnoliopsida; order Malpighiales; family Rhizophoraceae; genus Bruguiera; species Bruguiera gymnorhiza. The sequence continues at coordinate 1,440,589 of JAIRCJ010001053.1, forward strand.
GGAGTTAATGGCATTTATGAGAGCTGAAGCAAGTAAGTCTACGTTTGAGAATATAGAGCCTTGGAAAGGAAGGCCACCATGGCAAGTTCTTCTTAACCAGATGAAGTTGTGTGAAAAATATCGACATTGTGAAGCTTTCTCCGCATATAAATATGAGTTTATCATGTGCATGATCGCTCCCCATCATTTTAAGAGCTCACAATTCCATGGTGGGGGAAGCAGAGCTCAAAAAATAAAAAATAAAGAAAAATAGAAATCGAAAAAAGAAACAATCTTGAAAATTCAACGAAAGAATAAAATTGCGAGAAACAGAAATCTGTGCGTGGGCCTCCGGCAAGAAAAAAACGTTGTCGTCGTGTCACTTGTCGCGTCGTATACGGACTTGTCTTTGTGCCCGAATCCTACAAAACCGTCCCTACAGGCTACGGCTTTTAGATTTTCATTTTAAGTCTTTTTTTTTTTAAAATAAAATTGTGTGGGAATTATTAAAAAATTAATAATTAAAGAAAATAATTTGGAAATACAGGAAGAAAGGAATCCAACAGATCATTTTGAATGCATTCAATTATATTTCATACCTCCATCTCCTTACTTTGATCAATATCAAAATATTCTCATTTAAATTATATGTTCATAGAAAAAATAAGTATTATTACATTATATATATAATAATTTTTCATATTCAATTTTATTTATTTATAAAATTAAATATAATATAATTAATATCCATCTTACACATTTATTTTTTCATGAGAGTGATCATTTTCTAGACTGGGACCTTGCTTAAGAAGATACATGGTAGTGCTGGTTTATTTATAAATAAAATTTATTATATTATATAAATATATTTTATTATTTTTTATTTTAAGTAAATTTTATTTATTAAATAATGTAAAATTATGATTGAATTATATTTTAAAAAAATCAAAATAAAAATTACATTATATTAGGGTTTAAATGTTACGTATCTAAAGCGGAAAAAAAAAAAAAATCGTTTGTGTACCGGGATCCATTTTATTATCGGTTGGGATATTAGGGTTGCAGCAATGGAGTGTCGGACTAACAATATTGAAGTTTGGCTAAGAAAAGAGATTCCGAGTCGTTATTATCGGGACGGCCCGAGAGGCGGGACGTCGCTCGTGCGTCTGCTGCGCCGGCCCGTACAGGCCAGCAGCGCTCATGGACACACCGTTCGCAGCACGGTCGCACGCAGTGGGCGGGCGTCGCTGCCGGTGGGGCGGGGGGCAATTGCGATTATAGCGGACAAGGGAGACAGAAGAGACGGGGCAAGTTACACAGAGCAAGTACTCTTCGAAAAGATTATTTAGAAGTAGTCTCTTGCAAACTCCCTTCTTTGTTTTTCATTTTTTTATTTTTTTCTTTTCTGTAAGTAACCTTAAAATTTGAAAATATAGACTAGTCTTTAATTTTTATGTTTATCTAATGAAATTTTTGTACAGATTGGAGTAGTTGAGGGGGGGGGACGCAAAGAGGAGAGAGAGAGAGAGAGAGAGAGAGAGAGCCGCCAAAGTTGAGGATGGACATCAACTCGCTGTACATCATGCGTGTTGGACCCTCGCACCTTGTTATGATTGTGGGCTGGAATTATGTTCCGTGCAACTCCAGCAAAAGATCACGCAGTCCATATCTGATTCGAAACAGGGAATACCACAACCACCCAAATCCTATTGAGTTATTTGTGTCCTTAAAAGGCAAACGCTTTCCGAATTATTTGTCCACCCTTCCCCCCTTGGGTCTATCCGAGTCCATCCCTCTACAGTATTGCTTTCCATCAGCATTAGCCAAGAGACAAACACCGGCCAATAAACTGTATAATACTTTATACAAAGGTCCAAACTTGTGTGTGTGTGTGTGTGTGAGAGAGAGAGAGAGAGAGAGAGAGAATGGAGAAAGAGAGAGAGAGGTGCCATCCTCTGTTGAGAGGAGGAAGGAGGGTCAGCTCCTACAGTCACGGTTTCTCTTCGGGGCAGATCGAATCATTGGGTGCCATGTGTGAGACACTCATCCCTCCATTGCCTGTGGACGAGGAATTCCCAGAGGACAATGATAGGCAGAAAGCCCCCCTTTATTCCTTCTACAAAACTTCAGGGTCTTGTCCACCAGTTCCTGATGAGGTCAGTCTTTTGGTTGGTCTTTTCAACTTTTGGCTCTTGTCGAGCATCACCATCATCAGTGTCTCCTGGTCACTTTTGCACTTGCAAACATAACTTTCAGGGTTTCAGTTTTTTGCCTCGAAATGAACAAAAAGACAAAGACATGGACAGCCATAAGGCGCAAGCAAGTCCCTTTTTTATCTTTTTGGTCTTGGTCATAAGGCGCAAGCAAGTCCTTTTTTGTTTTTTTTTGTTTTGGTCTTTTTTGGGTTCAAGTTGACAATAATTGATTGTTATTTATACCGATGAAATAGGTGGCCGAGTTCATTGCAAAAAGAGGTGCAGGAGAAGCTGTTGTTGCAGTGAGGTTGATTTTGAAGCTTCTCTCGTTCAGATTGGGAACACTATTCCTTTGTGGGTTTAAGTGTTGCGATGGGAGGTGGCCATTCATTCACAAATTCTCTGAAATTTCTGTGGAGAAGAGAGATGAAATTCTCATGAATTGGTCAAGATCGAAGCAGTTCACACTGCTCAGAGTGGCGTTTTTAATCGTCAAAATCTTCTGCTTGTACTCCTTCTTCTCCAGGGTAAGTTCATACTTCCCTTTAACAAAATTGTTTTCGTATGATACTAGTCCTCTCTATTCTACAACATTAATACCCGTTAAGCTTCAGCCTTCTGAGGATAAGCATTATAGGACCAGGAAAAACTAATGTTCACGTCACTGAATTTTCTCAATTTGTACAGACTGATGAAAATTCTCAAAACGCTGCATGGGAAGCAATTGGATATAACGTAGACACCAGGAGAAGAAAGGAGAAGCCACAGGAGGAGAGGCCTCTTCAAAATGGGATCATAGAAACTGCAACAAAGGATAACTCAACTCTTGTCCAGTCTCTCATCCAGAAAGGCCTCCAGGTTACCGAAGATCCGGAGCACAACATCTTAAAAATCAAATGTGATGTTGTGATTATTGGTTCGGGTTGCGGTGGAGGAGTTGCAGCTGCAGTACTTGCAAGCTCCGGCCAAAAAGTGCTTGTCCTTGAGAAAGGAAACTATTTCACCCCAGAAGATTATTCTTCACTGGAAGGTCCTTCTATGTCTGAGCTATACGAGTCTGGTGGTATTCTATCCACCGTCGATGGGGAAATGATGATTTTGGCCGGATCCACAGTGGGAGGAGGCTCTGCCATAAATTGGTCTGCTTGCTTAAGGACACCGGATTTTGTTCTCAAAGAGTGGTCCGCGCACCACAAGCTTCCATTTTTTGGGAGCCCTGAGTATCAGCATGCTATGGATGCTGTGAGCAAGAGGATTGGTGTTACAGAAAATTGTACCGAGGAAGGATTTCAGAATCAAATTCTGAGAAAAGGGTGTGAAAATCTTGGATTGAAGGTTGACTTTGTCCCAAGGTACTCCTCCAGTGATCATTACTGTGGTTCTTGTTGCTATGGCTGCAGAACAGGAGATAAGAAAGGTACTGATTCCACTTGGCTTGTTGATGCTGTGGGCTGTGGCGCTGTCATCTTAACAGGTTGCAAGGCTGAAAAACTCATATTAGAGGACAGTTGCAATGGAAAAGCAAGGAAGAGTTGCTTGGGAGTGCTTGCTAGAGCTTCCAATTCAAATATCAATAAAAAGATGCAAATAGAGGCTAGGGCAACAATTTCTGCATGTGGGTCTCTCTTGACACCACCTCTGATGATCTCCAGTGGCTTGAAGAATCTGAATATCGGCAGAAACCTTCATCTCCACCCAGTTGTAATGGCTTGGGGATATTTTCCCGAACGTGAGCCGGATTTCAAGGGCAAGAGTTACGAGGGAGGAATCATCACTTCTATCCACAGGGTGATCTCAGATGAGAACAATGTCCATGCGATCATAGAAACTGCTTCATTAGGACCAGCTACATATGCAGGGTTATCTCCTTGGGTATCAGGGAGGGACTTAAAGGACAGAATGGTGAAGTATCCGAGGACTGCCCATATTTTTGCATTGGTCAGAGATAAGGGTTCAGGGGGGGTGGAGGTGGAGGGTCATATCAGGCATCGACTAGATAAATTGGATAAGGAGAATCTGAAAATTGGCTTAAGGCGGGCTTTGAGAATTTTGGTTGCAGCAGGAGCTGTCGAAGTGGGCACCTATCGAAGTGATGGCCAAAGAATTGTGTGCTTGGGTATGAGAGAGGAAGACTTGGAAGAGTTTTTGGACACGGTGACAGTAACTGGAGGCATTGGGTCAAAGGACGAGAACTGGACAGTGTTCTTTTCTGCACATCAGATGGGGAGCTGTAGGATGGGCGCCACAGAGGAAGAAGGGGCAGTAGACGAAAATGGTGAGAGCTGGGAGGCAAAGGGATTGTTTGTCTGCGATGGAAGCGTACTGCCTAGCGCAATTGGGGTCAATCCCATGATCACAATCCAATCGACAGCATACTGCATTTCCAAGAGAATAGCTGGATGCTTAGCCAAGTATAACTAGTAATTTCTCTACAGCAGGATGCGTCCTTAATCCATTTATTTTCTTGAATAAAAAAAAAATCATATAATTATAGTTTTACTTGCGTCTATTATGCGGTTCGGATCGGACTGACAGTTTTCACAATCTCTTATCACACGAGACACAGAATTGGTGAAGTATAGCAATGAATCTGGAAAACAAGAGGGCTTGGATATCTGAAGAAAACACCCATAATATCTTGTCAGAAGGCCTCAACGTTAAAAGATAGTAAAACAAAATTTTTGGAGGGCAAGACCTCACCCTTGCTTTATATTATTGTCAATATTTGATACACTCTTGCGTCGCCAAAATCCACCAAGCTTGTAAAAAATCAGAGGACCACAAATTGGGCTCTCCTCTTGAAATCTCAGCTAGCTGCTGCTTTGACTGCTTTTTCCGCAGCATCATCCAAGTCTTCAGCTGTGATCAATGTCATTCCACTTTCCTGCACACATGGACAATAACTGAATATAACTACCAACATTTTTTCTATTTTGATTGATTCGTACCAGCTAGAGTTAAAATTTGAGACCCATTTGAGTTTAATGTCCGTACCTTTAATATTCTCTTTCCTTGGTCAACATTAGTGCCTTCAAGACGAACCACCACCGGTACTTTTAGTGCAACCTTGAATTAAAGGCCAGGAAAGGTTAATGCCTCATAACCATTATAAAGCTATCAACCAGTAGCAAACCAAATGAATGGAAAACCTAAACAGGAGAATTTGGAGATAATTTAACTCATACACAAAATTGTATAAGAGGCATATCTAAACTCTTATTTTTATCATTGCACCAAACAAATTGCCTGCCTTCAGGCACTCTTCATTCCAGCTTCCAATTTGCCCTATTTTCCTTTTCTTTTTCAGATTATTTTTCTGGTAATTTTTTGTTTGTTTGTTTGTTTTTTTTTTCCCCCTACCAACAGGGGACAGACTAAATGCCCTTTAAAAAGGGTCTTGTCTCACAGCTAAAAGGATTAAACAGCTCCAGGAGATTAATATCTTTTAAAAAATACAAAAGAGGAAAACATTAACATTTTGAACGAAACCTCACGCGCATCTCACCTGCTTGGCAGCATTGACAATTCCACTAGCTATGACATCACACTTCATTATCCCTCCAAATATATTGACCAAAATCGCTTTTACTTTGTTATCAGAAGTTAATATCTTAAAAGCCTCAACCACCTGCAACATGTTTGTGAGAGAGAGAGAGAGAGAGAGAGAGAGAGAGAGAGAGAGAGTAATTCTTAGAACAATGGTTAACAAAAACAATTAAAGCCAAAATGTTCAGAACAACTGTTACCTGTCCTTCAGAAGCATTTCCACCCACATCTAGAAAATTGGCAGGCGTTCCCCCATGCAGTTTAATTATATCCATTGTAGCCATTGCCAATCCTGCACCATTAACCATGCAACCAATTTCTCCATCTAAGCCAATATAATTCAGATCTGCCTTGGCAGCAGTGACCTATTAGAAGATAAAAGGACTCATTAGTAGAATGTTCCTAGTTTTTTATTTTCTGAAGTTTTTATGCATTGGCAGGTCCTTGCGATAGCACAGCAGCGTCACTTTAACAGAACAGGACTTACAACTAAAAGTTACGTAACTGTTGCTTTATTCAAAACCTCAGTCCAGAACAGTCACTATTAGATAAAAATTAATATGAATGTAACCAACCTCTCGAGCATCCTCCTGAGTTGGGTCACGGAGAGCAAATATCTCCTTCTGACGAAAAGCAGCATTATCATCAAAGTTCAACTTAGCATCAGCAGCTACCAAGTGGTTATCAGAGGTCTCTGCAATGGGATTAATCTGTGACACCAAGCAAGTCCCAGTCAGATATCAGATAACCAAGCATCAAAGGATTAAGTGTGAAGGTAGTGAGTGTGACCAATTTCAAAATATAAGAAATAAAGAATATAAAGAAGCAAACAGGATGGGAAAGTATAATATAAAAGGTTATGCTTACTTCCAATAAAGTGCAGTCACAGTCACAAAAGAGTTTGTATAATTTCTTCACTTGCTCAATGGAATCCTTTCTATCAGCAACCTTTGGGGCCAAACCATCAACAACTTTTGCAGCATCTTCATCAGTAATGCCTTTAAAACATCAACAGGTACCTAAAAGAAACCAGTAGATGAATTGATGGCCACATAGCATTCATCAAGGACCAAATAAAGTGCCTAGATGACCAAGAAAATGTATGAGAAGAAACAAGAAGTGTAAAAACCTTGATAATCAAGTTGGGGAATTTCTCTGCAAGGTCTTCAATGCTGGTGCCACCCTTTTTACAAGCAATAATAAGCTAAAAGAAAAAACAGGGTAACCACATAAGCCTCTCACATGGTGTTCACTTCCAATGAATGATTTAACAAAGACCAATACACAGATACAGATATGGATTGGCAATAGAATGCAGCAAAAATAATGATCTCAGTTATTGAAACGTACTGGACCAGCAGTTGTTCGATCAAGCATGATAGCAAAATACATCTCATTGACGAGTGACAACTTTTGACACAAGTAAACCTGCCAAAGCAAAAGAAAATATTTGACCCTCAAACATGCCATTCTCTCCCACTTAGAAAAAATTAATGAAGTCTGGAGAAAATTGTGGAAGAAAATAGTTATATCACATTAATCATAGAAAAGAATTAATTTTCTATCATATATAATTAATATCAGCATTGCACCCAGCTGATAGATGAACATACAAAAAACTGACACAACACGTTAATCCAGATAAAAAAAACATCTTATTAATGGATTTGTAGCTGTTATCATCATACAGTAACTTTTAAAGACCGCCATAGAATGGAATGACCAACACCAGACCTTGCTAACAACTTTGCCTTGAGAACCAGTTTGTTTGGTAACAAGTATCTGACCAAGCATCTTTCCTGTGTGCAAATGAAAAAATAAAACAAGATGAGGGGACCTGTTACAGTGAAACAATTAAAGTTAGGACAACTGCATTTTATGGGGTTATCTTTTCTTAATTTTGATTAAATAATACAACTAAATCGTATCTCGAACCAGCACCTTTTTATTGGCATCTAATCATTAACAGGGAAGCATCCTACATAAAGAGGCAAACTTTCTTCTCTTAAATCAAAGCAAATAAACTGAGCTCATTGAATATTTGCTTGCCCAAGGGTGATTGGTGAGATTGATGCAAGATTGGTGGTGACTTATTTAGCATGATAGCAATGGCCAACCTAGCTTCACTCACTTCAATTTCAAAGGATAATCACTTCAATTTTGTTATGACGTTTGATGAATGATATTTGAAACACCAACAGACTATAAGGGTACAATGTTTTTGTGTGTTATAGTGCAATGAAACATAGCTCACTTTGCGATCCAACACATCATCTCTTATTGAAGCATCTCCTACACAATTACCCCATATGGTATCCAAAGGGATATATTGTCAAGCCATTTTTCAATAGTAAGAGATTATGGGGAAAAAAAAAAAAAACTAAACTGTTGCACAAATGAAAAGGTCCTGATTAGGTTCTTATGATAACACGGAAGCAAATGTTCATTACCAGCTGTCTCCTCAGTCTTTTCAGCCTTAACAACGTGGACTCCACCCTCGAAACCGCTCTTAAATTTTCCTAACCCTCTTCCGCCAGCCAAAATTTGACTCTTTACCACCAACTGCACCAGAGTCTCAAAGTTAGTATCCATTAGTTCCCCACAGGTGGTAGAAATAATTAAATGGAACACCGAAACGGGAACAAGCTATCAGTGGGAAGACCACCATCTTATTCACCATAATTCACAGCTAAATCTTTTGCGTTTTTCAAACAATTTGTCGCCAAACAAACATAAAAAACAAGCTCGTTAATTGATTACCTCGCTTTCATTCGGAAACACCTCTTGAATTGCCTTTCTGACCTCGTCAAATGAAGAAACAGCCACTCCTTTCGGGACATTGATTCCATATTTGCCCATCAATTCAGCACCCTTTGTAAATTAAAAGAAAAACACCGATAATCACAATCACTCGCGACGTAACTTGAAAACAAAGTACGATATAAACGAAACCTTAAAAACAATCACAGTCAATCTTAATCTCCAGAAGCATCTTCTTATAAATACTACCAAATGAAAAAAAAAGAAGAAGAAGAAGAAAGGAGAGAGCCGAGGAGGGAGAGGAAACCTGATATTCGTGGACGTTGAGACGGCGGAGTTGTTGCTGCTGCCATTTCCCGGCGGCGGAAAGAGAGCGAGAGACCAGCTTTTTAAGCAATCCTCTCATTGTTCTCCTCCTCCTCCTCCAGAAACCCTAGATGTGAATGCTCACAAAAGCGCCGATGTACGAAAGAGAAAGCGCCGCCGGAATCTTAAAATGAGCAAAGAAGGCTCAGACAAAAAATACTGACACGGTGGCGCTTATGAGGTTTGAGCCAATGTGTTTTCTCTTTTGTTCTTTTATTATTATTATTATTATTTTACCACATCATTTAACGTATTTAATTACGGTAATTAATTAACTATCTAAATATTGCATGGATTTTTTTTATTAATTTTTGTATTTGAGAATTAAAAAAGTATTGAAATTATTTTTTTAAATTCTCTATAGTTAAAAAATGGTCAACATTAATAAATTATTTAAACTATACAAATATTTAATTAATTTTACTAAAATTAGTTATGTAATGCACAATCATAATTTCCACTATAGTATTAAGATCTATTATAGAGTCAAACAAATATTTAATGTTCTTAATGACATTAAGTTTTCTATTAGAATATTAGCAAACCTAACATGACTCTTATTTTTGTGATATTTGCATATTTTCATTGAATTAGTATGAGATTTAAGTAGTTAAACCCTTTTTACATGCCAAAATAAATTTAATTTTTTTTAATTACTTGGCTATTTTGTAAAATTACATTGGAAAAAAGCGTTTGATTACTCCAAAAAAACAACCAAAATCCCTAAACCCTAAACCCTTAATTTGCTACTTATAAATAGCCCCTAACCATTGAACAAAAGATTTTACCGGACTCAACTACAAGAAGGCACTAACGATGATTCTCAGAGACCGAAGACTAGAAGAGAATGTAGGATGTAAGTCTTCTCTTTTTGGGTCTGTAGTAAGAATGGTTCAGCCACATGAGTGGGATGAGACACCTACAGAGATGGAACTTCTACTATTGGACACCCGAATAAACCCCAGTTTTCTATAGAATGTAGAATATAATAAGTACCAAAAATGGTAGAATAAATTTAGGGTCTTGACGCTATGATTGTAATATTGAGTCATACATAACAAAGGAAACGGCAAAACCAGAAAAATATTTCAAGCAAAGTTGGATGGCTTCTAACATAGTTTTGTACTTTCAGTCTATGTCGTCCATTACCATTTCCCTCTCATTTACAGCAGTCAAGGACGGCAGCAATAAGTCCACAACCACATGCATTCATGAGGGAAGAAGTATCCAAGTCCCAATTGGCTGTGCACTCGCGAGAGTTTCTACTTGACATGGCGTGCCCCTTACCTGCGTTGAGAAAAACCAGTCTCCAATTATCCATGTCATGTTCCACCCAACGGTTACAAATAAAAAAAAAAAAAAGAAGAAGAATTAAAGCATCACATTGGAGATTTCCACCATCTTATAGTCAATCAGAAATACTAAACCTTTGTATTAGAGGGAGCCTTTCCTGTCAGTTCAATTTGTGACGTGAATACAAACAAATGAATGAAATGTATTCTCATCTATATTTCCCTCGAATCTGGATAAGAGGGTTAAAGTGATAAGACAAAATACCAAACCATTTTGAATCTGCATGCACTTGAATGGACTCAAAGTCCTAACTGAAAACCATACACTGCAGAGGAGTAGACTGAAAATCATGCATCACAAATGACTAAGCAAAAACTACAGTGTATTGAAACTGACAAACACTTTGATGTGAAAGAAATGATGCATCCATCAAAAGACGAGAATATGATCATTTTGAGAACATTAACATTCTTCAAAAGTAAACTAAAATCAATCAATTATCATGGCCAGAACCAAATGACAACTACAGTGCGGAAGAATCAGTTAGGATGCCCAATGGCTCCCAAATAACACTTGAATAAACTGAGGTCATTCATCGTGACACCTTGCCCTGCCAAACAAAAATTTCGTTTTAGATTCTCAATCTAAAGTGGTGCCACTGCATATATAAAAATTTATAGGTCCAGCTTTTGTGGTTTTGCGACCAAACACTGAATTTAGACAATTGTGAAATAAAGACCAATGCTCAATCTCCAGCTTTACAAGCTTTGATTCCCTCATCCAATGCATTCAAAAGAAGCAGCATTTGTAAAGTTGTGTGAGATTGGGGTACAACCTAATTAAATCAAATTCAGGTGGGTCTTAGTATGACTTATAGTATTTGAACAAAGGTGGATCTCCCCTAACCATAAAGGCGTTCTACATTCAACTCTTCTATTTTGATGCTTACCTACCTGTGGAAGATATCCATTAATTTCAGAGCTAATGATGGGAAGGCAAGAAATACATGCTCTAAGCTCTCACAGTCTGCTACAGTACTTGTACACTTGATGATCTAATAAGGCGGAAATAAAGCTGCATTTTTTATGCATGAAGGTTTCTTTGCATTGTAGTAGAAATGCGCAATCATCTGGACCAGCTCATCTGCAGTACGGAAATCTGCATGGCCGAATATAATACTGAGATATGTCCACATTTAGATAGCAACTGAAAAAGAGTGCTTCTTGTACGTTTTGAAAATTATTGCATCTTACCTTTCTCCCTGTAAAGGATCCGATTTCCACGTAAGAACAAAATTTGAGGGCATTCTTTAACTTTGAGAGCATATGCCAAATCTCTCTCGATATTGATGTCTATCTTCACTGTCTGATTTGAGAAAAAGAAAAAAAAATTAGGGTGAACAAAATTATCTTTTACCCACATGGCTCAAACCTTGTAGAGAATCCAAAATAAAATAAGGGCATCCCAGTGTTGTGCATGAGATTCTCATACTATCGCGTTTAAGAAAGGATCAGATGCACACAGTTTTACCCCAATTTTTACAGAGAAGTTGCTTCTGCGACTCAAACATGTGATTTTCAAATTACAATGGAATAATCTTACCATCACATCAAGCCTCACCTTCGTAGAGATTCCAATAAGTTTGTTTACTTTCCTTACATTAGGTAAGCACGGGATTACAAGGAACTTGGAAATAGGGAAATAAATTTTCACTGTGGGGAAGCTATGTAAAAAATAAGCCAAATTAAGCGAACTAAACACACAGCATCCATGTAGGGAAATATCAAGATTCCCCCAGCAACCAGAAGGTCAGTGAATTTAGATTGAAGGTCTCATCTGCGAAGAATCAGGTGAAAGTGAAACAAACAGAAAAGAGAACCCCAAGTAAGCTGATGACTTCAAAGAGAGATGACAGACAAAAGGAGATATTTTATTTACCCTGGGGGGCAATCGATCTTTGGCTCTCCAATAGACCTGCGCTGCCTTCTCTAGCTCTTTCAAAGTCTTCCAGTTATCACTTGCCCTGTTGACATAACAACACTAAATGGATTTCATTTAACCATACAATTCAAAGATTTGACATTCCTGCATATTTATTGGCCTACACAAACGAGCAGTGAATTTCCGATCCTCAAAAACAAATTTCTATTTAACATCTGAAAGTAGATATGCAATTGCAAGCCGAATGGTGAATACAGAGGAAATATGCGGTACTTTGACAAAAATGAAGACATAACGTTTGATCATAATTTCTTAGTCATTTAGCAGACAAATATACCCTGAAAGAGCCAGCTCTGGGAAGAGAAAGAACAATGTTCCCAGTAGTATTATTAAATATTAAAAGGGAAAAAAAAACAATATAATGAGAAAAAAACTAAGTTTACCTGTTATATCTCTCAAAAACAAGAACAATGAGTGGGCTAGGATGAAAGGCAAAGCTCTCCCATTCGAGACAATTAATCTCTTTAACCCAGTTGTCATCAAGCTCACCTTCCCAATCAATTTCCACCCCATCTTCTCCAACAACATTTTTTATTGGATACTGATCAAAATACTCTGATGCTCTGATTCCCCACCCCACGTCGGCATCCAGTGGCCAACTGGTACTTTCGTCCTCGACCACCATTTTCTTCTTATTCTTCTTATCTCCTCCTTCATCCTCGCTATCCTCTTCATCATCATCATCATCCTCCTCACTGTCGGTTTCAGAATCTAGCTTGTCGTCAACTCTATCTTTCAATACCTTCTCGTTATTATTCTCCAGGACATCTTCGGGGTTCCGCTGTCTGATTGCCGCAAACGTTCGTTCAAGCGTGCCGCGCACATAATCTTCGACCGCGGCCGCTTCGCTCCTACGTCCACGCCTTGGTTTCCTCGGAAGGGTTGTCGGGAATACTCTTTCAGAGCTCTCAACTCCATTCTGTCTCTGCGAATCTTCGGCCTTCGGGCGGCGGCGAGGTCTTGTTCTGGATTTAGCGCTGGGCTTGGAGCTGGATTCCGGGTCGGGTTCTGAATCCGATTTCCTCGTAACGGCAGAGATTGGAAGGGACTTCCGAACGCGTCGACGGCATAGAGGGGAGGACAAGACACAAGGAGCGGTTAAAGTACAGCTGGGAAATAGTTTCCGCGAAGAGGTTAACGACAATTGTAAAAAATTAGGCTCCGCATTGATCGAACCAAGAGGTACTGGTCGGAGAAACATTATGTCTTTCTGCACAGACAGGATGCAGAAACACATAAAACCGTCGAAGGAAATGGCCCCAGGAGCAGAGCCTTTTCAATCCCTTAAATCATCATCTTCCGCCATCATTTGCAACCCCAAAGCGACATCGCTTTTAATTTCTTTTAAAGTCCAAAATTTAAAGAGATTCTTTCAAAAAATAATGAGTAATTTTTTATTTTAATTTCTCAGTTTATAAGTGTAGTGACTCCTGCTGCGGTATGCTTTTTATTTGTTGAAGAAAAAAATAATTAAAAAAAAAAGAAAACTTTCTATGGCTGAAATTACTTTTTCTATGGCGTCTACAACGTGCGTCTGCTTTCTTCTACCATCAAGACTTCTATTGCGCTACAAGTGCAGTGCATCTCATTCATTCATTCGTTCATTTGAGTCTTTAGCATGAGCATGTAAGAAGTTGAAACCAGATTTTTTGAACTTCATTACCATTAAATGAATTGGTTGTAACGACCACCCCCTCCCCCCGGGGGGGTCGCTTCCTTCTTTCTGGGGCCCAAAACCAACCCACCCTAATGCCTATCTTCGTTACTAAACGCACTTGAAAGAAATAAATAGAGAATTTGTAACGAAGAAGTCGTTCTCTGGAAAAATCCAACCTATCGGCTTTAATTAACATTAACAGCTTCTCCTATCGAACCCAAAAGGAAAAAATATCGTGGCACCTAGCGCACATGTTCTACAGATTGGTAATAACAGCCCCAGAAAGAAGGCAGATTTGTTTACTACACACCACCACCACACCCTTCATTCTCGTTATTATGCAGTAAGATCTTCTTACCATCTCAAAGTAGATATTTCAAATCTCCATTAAATTCTGGCGAAGGGGTCCAAGTTTTGGACAATTGAAATGAACCCAGATCCTCATTTAAACCGAACTCTCATGTAAAGGAATCAAACAACTGAACAGGGAAGGGAAAGAAGAAGGGAGAAAAGAAGTGCTATCTTCTCCTCTGATTGTAATTGAAACGGACATTTACAATCCCATTTTGATTTTTTTTCTTCTTTTTTTTTTACGTAAGCTAAATATCAGATCTACACATGCATTCTGCCAAAACAACAAATTTCCGCCTCCTCAGTCGTCTCCGCATATTAAAAATTTCCACTCCGCGAAAGACTTTCTGTCTCTCTCTCTCTCTCTCCAGTCCCCACCACCACCACTCCAATTTTCTACAAATGGGTTCTAGTGGAGTGAAAGACCAATGGATTGGCTCCGCGTGTTCTTTTTGAAAAAAACAGAGAGAGAGAGAGAGAGAGAGATACTCCCTAGTACTTTCCCGTCTGCAGGAAGCGAGCGAGCTGGGTAGGGTTAACAATGCCCGGAATGTGGGCCCCATCTGTCTTCAGCAAACTTGACACCTCCAAATACCTCTGACAGTTTTCTTCACTCGGCTCGGCTTTTCCGCTGCTCTCGGCTTTGTGGCTCGGCTTCATCTTCTTCGAGTGCTCCGTATCAGACACCGGCAAAGCCTCGCCTCGAGCCGGGTCCCACTTTTGACCGAAGAGTGTGCCCTTGGTGAGAAACTCGTGCGCCAAGTACCCCGCTAGGAGCCGATTATTGGAAGCCGCCTCGGGGAGTTTGTCTGGGCCGACGACGGCCAGAGTTGGGGTCGGCTTGAGCAATTTCGCCGCTGCTGGCGGCAGCGCTGGGGGCGGTGGAGGCGGTCGTGGTCGCGGTTGCGGCGTCGACGGTTTCAGCGGACTGACGCCGTCTCTCTCTTTCCGCTTATTCGACGTGACCACGCGACGGGGAGGGAGGCGCATCGTTTTGGTGTTCATCCTTATCGCCGTTCCGTTGCATGCCACGTCAGCTAAAAAATAAAATTGGGAGAACAACGCGAAACTACGGGAAGTCACTCTTCTTGCCTTCTAAAAATGAAAGGGGCATTTCGGTAAAAATGAGCACAGTAAAAAAAACGAGAGAGAGAGAGAGAGAGAAAGGTAAAAACAGAAAAATGTTGGTCCCCAGAAGAGTCAACAGACAAAAATTCAAAAGAAAGAGATAAAAGTAAAATTCTACAAGGTGAAAAATAAAGGGTTGGGGATCAGGTTGGCTGTGGCCAGAATCTGGCTTCCAATTAATGGTCGTTTAAGCCGCTGATGAATGTGACCATTTTAGTCTGAGAGAGCGAGAGACAGAGAGAGAGAGAGAGAGAGAGAGAGAGCAAGGGAGAGAGAGACGACGAGGTTAAAGAGAGAAAAAAGCACGGAGAAATAGCCAGTAGACAGAAAGTAGGGCGGGCAAGAGAGGACTTCTTTTATAGAGATTGACTTGGGCAATTGCCCTCGTTTTATTTCGAAATTACGAAACAACCTTAACACTTCAAATTACCATACTACCCTCCCTTTTTTTGCTTTTTCTTTTTTCTTTTTTCTTTTTTTGTTTTTTGTTTTTTGTGGTGATGATAAGACTAATAACCCTCACTGTTAACTATTAAGTATTGACCCTTTTTTTTTTTTTTTTTTTTTTTTTGGGGTCAGGTTAAGGCTTCAAAGGAAGGAAGGAAGGTAGATTCCTGTTTAGCCACAATGCATACAATTCATGAGTTATACCTAACACACTACGCATTCCTTCATCAAATATTTCTCATACCGTGTTGTGGTCAGTCACAAGAGTGTTGTCTACTCATCTGGAAAATGTTGGTGAACAAATAATTGGATTTCATTGTAGAGTTTATTTTTGCAAAACTTTGCAATTCTCATTTTTATCGAAGGATTTAAATTCACATTTGTGCTCTTTTCCACTCATAACTTAAAAAAAAAAAAATTATGTGGGTACTTTATTAGTTAGGGCATTCATTATCTAGCAAAGTTCTTATTCGTCGCACCCCAAAAAAAAAAAAAATTTATTTCGGAAACAATTTCTAGGAATTTTATCCCCCAATTATTTTGATAAACGAAAAAAGATTTAATTGATTTTTTAATTAGTCGAGAAATATATGATGTTGAGAAAGAGGTAAAAAAAAAAAAAAGGACTGATGTTAATCAGCATGATTGGATCCTTATTCAAAAAATTGTTCCTGAATCAACTATATTTCAAACGCCTTTTTGGCGTGTGCAATCCGTCGTGCCTTCCTTCTTGTTTATTTGCTTATGTTGTGGTTACGAAGATTTTAATTAGGACAAAAAGATCAATTTAATCTATTACATTTAAATTTTTTTTGTAATTATATATATTTTAATTTTAACATTTTATTTAATATATTAATTTTATTAATTAAATTTACTATGTATTAAAAAAATTTATTAATTATTATTATGTATATGTTATATAACTAACGAAATTTTATATTATTATATTATTATTGATGTTTTTAATATGATATTAATTTTAATTTTTAAAAATTTTTAAATATTATAATTATATTTTTCTTCTTCTTCTTGAATATTTAACAAACTCTCTTTCTAATATGATAATTTCTTTTAAATGTTGTCAATTGTAATAAAAATAAAAAATTAACATAACCTATAAAATTTATTAAATTTTTTTGTAAATCAATAATAATATAATATAATATAATATTAAAAAAATTATTATAAAATATTATATAAGTCATCAAAATAATATTTAAAAGATATAATTTATTAAATATTTAAGATAAAAAATATTATTATAATATTTTAATTTTTTAATTTAATATTATGTTAATTATTTCAATAATATAATAATAATAATAATATAAAATTATATTTATCCCCTAATATATACTTGATTATTATATAATAATATTTAGTATAATATTTTTAATATGAGTTCAATTTAATTAAAAAATTTAATATATTAAATAAATTTTAAAAATAATTATAAAAGTATTTAAATATTATAAGTAAAATTAATTTTTTTCTTTAATTAATAATTTTGACCCAAATAAAGTATTTGCAAAAGCAGCTTGGGTTTCCAATTTTGATGCGTTTGGTAAAAAAATAAGCTCCCACATAAATGCCAGAATCCCTCCAGACATTGATTAGTGGTATCTTTACCAAGAGTGTACGTAACATATTTCTCACTTTTGTTGTTAAAAAAATTAAAATTTAATTGCAGTTTGCTGTCAATAATTCATTTGCAGCAACTTTGTTTTGCACTTCTCAATTCCCCTTTTTCTTTTCTTTTTTTTTTTTTAATCCTTTCATTATTAGGAGGTCCACCGATTCCATTGTTTTTTAGTGGAAGAGAAGCAAACAAAATATGCAGACTCTTGGGATTGGGGCAATTATATTTAGAATTATGCCGAATTAAGCAATTATAGCTTCATCATAACCGTGCGGCGGCCTGTGCTTAGGTCCTTGTTATTTTAGCACACCTAAAGGAAAAACGAGTTGGGAGCTAGCAGTTACTGCTATCAGAAATTCAGGAAAATTTTCACTCAAGTTTTTATTGAAAGCCATTGACAAACACATCGGTCTCTCCTGAGTTGTAATTTAGCTAAGTGGTCGCAGTCTCCACCCTGCCAATGGGCCCTCGGTCCTCGTTAACTTCCACGGCTGTTGCTATTATGACAAAAGGCCAACCACCGCATTAGTTATTATAAATCAAAATTTATCTACATTATAAGGTTATGAATTTGAATTTCGTTAGAGTATTAGGTAGAGAACAATTTATGTGAGACTGGATAGTTTTTTAATATAAATTTAGTATAAATGGTTTTTAATAAAATTGTGAGATATTAATTTCATTTTTTTATTTATGTTAAAAAAAAGTCGAGTAAACTCTTAAATTTCATCATTTGTACACAAAAATGTTGATAAAATTAAACGAACAAAAACATAGTTTGATAGTTACATATACATACATATATATATATATATATATATATATATATATATAATTTAGATGTATCTATTCAGTCATAATTGCTCTTCTAACCCACTAAACGGGGTTTGGCTAGTGTCACACACTAGTCCGAAATTTCGATGACTAGTGCCGATATGAAAAAATGCATACAGTATCTGAAAAAAAAAAAAAAAAAAGAGGGAAATGAGCGACATGTAGGTTATTTGACTATCAAGTGGAGAACATTGTACCCAAAAAAGAATAAATTATTAATGAAAATTTTCAGCACACAGAGCAAGTCAAAGATAATTAAATTCAATCCTCGACACCTCTCCGTTGATTTATAAAAAGGTTTCTGCCAATTAAAACTCACCGCATGACCGATTAACAACTGCGAACTATCAGGTAATATGAATCTATCCACATAAAAAAAAAGTTACCAACTTGAATTAAAAAAAAAAAAAACACTTTTGCATATCTCGTGGTAGTATCTTAGACCAAATTGGGACCACGTTCAAATACAACTGCACCGGCATAGAATTGTTTTAATTGATAAAAAAAAAAAAGCATACGTTCAACTCACAAATTAGTAAGTATTTTAATTGATGAAAAATAATAACAAAAAGACTAATTTTATTTACTACATTTAAATATCTTTATAATTATAATTATTTTTAATACATTAATTATACTAATTAAATTTGATTCATACTAACATTTTTTTGTTAAATATTATTATATTGAACATTATTATATAACATTATTAATGTGATATTAATTTTATTTTTAAAAAAATTAAAAAATATAAAATATAAAATATTATAATTATATTTTTTCTCTTAAATATTTAATAAATTATTTATTAAAATATTATTTTAATAAATTATATAACATCTCATAATAAAATTTTCAAATATTTTATTTATTTATTTATTTATATTTTTATATAAAAAGTTTTAATTATTTTTATAAGTTATTAATTTATTGTTTTTATCGTAGTTAACAATATCTTGAAAAAATTATAATATTGAATAGAGAAATTTATTAAATATTTAAAAGAGAAAAAATATATAATTATAATATTTTAACATTTTTTATTTTTAAAATTAATATTATGTTAACAACTAAAATATTGATAATTAATATTATGTTAACAACTAAAATATTGATAATTACATATTGTTGTGTATTATGTTATTACATAATTTCTTATGTTTTTTATTTTTATTTTTTGAAATTTATTGTCCTTTCGTATTTAGATATAAGTGAAGACAAATTTGAATAAATAGTAAAATCATAAACTTAATACTAATTTAAAATCTCAATACATTAAATTTATAATTTTTTTAATTATATGAATTGCACTTAAAATATCAACATTTTCCTTACGTATACGTAAACCGCACAAAAAGCAACGGTGCTGCCTCTTTCCATCCGTTGCCTTCTTTTTGTTTCTTTCTCAGACCCTTCACGAGATGTTGCGTACCGTCAAATATGATCGGCTCTGCGTTAAAAACGGAGTCCACGTGTTCCGTTGATTTGAAATTGTACGCGTAAAAGCCTTGAAATCGTGCCGTCCTCATAACATGAAGTTTTAGTTAACCATTACATCAAAAGGACCAGTGGTCCACCCTAAATTTGCTTTAAACTGCGTGCAAAATCGCCTATCGGTGAAAAATTCCTCTCTGGGTCTAATGCTCCGAAATAGTCATTTTGTTGAAATTGGCACACAATAATCAATTAAATGAGATAATTTTATAAATTTATAATATATAAATTTATTTTATTATATTTTATTTCGAATAAATTTTATTTATTATGTAATATAAAATTGTAAATAACTGATTATTTGAATTTAAAATAGTCGTCTTTTAACTCTGTAGCCAAGGGACAAAATCTAAGGAGGAGATTTCCCTTATGTTATTTGCCCTGAACGTATAGTGACACATCTTCAAAGATATGAATTAATTGATACAATTTTATTTATTTATTTATAATTTATATAGTTTTTTTTTTGTTTTTGTTTTTGGATTCAAAGTAGTATGAATCGTTACTTTTAAGTCTGATTATTTTGGATACGAAAATAACAACCATTTATGGTTTCTAGGTCTTAGTCTCTTCAGTGTCAGTTGTAATTTCTTCTCAACGAAAGAATTTCGTTGTAATTTCACAATCATGCGTGTCTTGCAAGATCTCTGAAGTCTAACCGCACTCGCAGCACGCTCAGCTAAACCTCACATTCACCTCGACAGAACATTTTGGTCAGATTCATGCAGCGAACGATCGTTGCTTTCTCTTGTGCAGAAAAGGAGTTTTTGAAAATCGAGAAGAGAAAGTGTACTGGCCCCGAAGAGGCTCGAGGAAAAAGGCCGCACCATTGGCCGAAAGGGCAAAGCTCTGTCTAACCAGTAGTCCACCTTCTCAAAGTCTCATAAACTATTAATTACTTTCCGACATAGGTGAATACATTTGTAAGCTTATTTTAGCGGACTTCTTCTTTGGCTCCATTTTCTCCGTAACTTTCTTTTACTATTAATTTAATTACATCTCTTGATCAACAAAAAATAAAAAAAATAGATGTCTGAGACAGAGAGAGAGAGGGTGTGTCTGTGTGTCTGTGCCGTCTCTTAATGTAAGCTCACAGAAAGCACTAATGGCCAACTTTCAATTGTAATAATCGTAAGGTCATAATCTCTTTACAACCTATGACATTTGATGTAGGATTGCAACGCAAAGGGCAGATTCTCCCCTTCCCCCCCCCCTTTTCTTTTCATCTCTCTTCTTTCCAGACTAAATTATAAAAATAATCCTGCGAACCAAGTTAACTGGGGGCGGTTTATGGAATTTCCAACGTGTAATTTTCATGTTTAATGTGTCAAATTTCAAGTTATACCCCCCTCATTCATTTCTACCTAGCTACCACAGTCCACAGGGTTCCAAGCAAACCCTAGCTCCCAAATTTTTCTTTTTTTTTTCTTTTTTTGGGTTCCCAATGCCATTTTCTGAGTTCGGATCATTCTATGAACGTTGGATTCCTGTTAACCGACACAGCCTTCTTCTCCCTTTTTCTTTTTTTCAATGGATTTCTCCATTTATCTTTTTAATTTTTTATTTTTATCATTAGAATATTGATTGGACTTTAAATTTTATAATAAGATAATTTTTTTTCTATTTGCATAAATTCTACACCCTTTTGTTAAAATTAAAATTTAAAACCTCAATATATAAGTGTAAGTTCTTAATAGGTGAATTGTCACCTTCAGGACTTTTTTTCATCTTTATTCCTCTGCCACCCCACCACCGAATGGTTGAAAACCAATTTTTTGGAAAATAATTTTACTCCCATATAATATGAACAGTGATGCAGCTGTAATTGAAGGGGGAAAAAAAAAAACAATGACTTCTTTTTATAATTAAAAGGTGTTTTGAGCAATACAATATAATAAAAATATCTCTTTTATTCCAATAAATCCGAGACTGCTTTTGCGGGGATTGAACCTAAACATTCACCACCACAAGGTAGAAAGTACTAATCGAATTCCCATATTTGAGACAGTATCTTTTTTTTTTTTTTTTTTAGAACTCAAAATATATTGTATTCAAAAGAAAATGTATTGTATTTTATAGGAAAGTACGAGTGTAAAAGGTGCCATCTGTCTCTTGCTGTTTGACGTTGCTCAATCTGACCCAGATGGGAGTGCAAGAATTGCTTATCATATATTTATATTCTGGAGTGAAAGAACGGTAAAGAAGCAGTAGCTGTAGGGCATACAGCGGCCATGGTAATCTTTTGCTTTTGTGTTTAAATATAAAACTCTATGCACAGTTCATACATAAAGCTTTATCATTACGGAATAGTCCAATGTTTAAGTAGAAAGGAATAGTGCATTCACAATTCTCTTTTTGCCTTGGAATGAAACTTGTAAATTGTGGATTTTTTTGTTGAATTTTTACATATTGTAGCAAAATTGGAACGGCAAAAAATATTTTTCTAAAAAATTAAATTTTCATTGCAATTTAATTATTTTAAAAATATATAAAGACTTCGAGATAATAAATTAGACGATTTTCTTCTGTTGTTCAAAACATATGCAATATGTTGTTATTGGGTTAATAATTTTTTTGATGTATCGTCTCTGACTTTTGAAATTTTCAATACTTAGAAATTAATTTAAGAATTAAGACTGAAATTATTCGTTAAATATTCTCATTTAATCATTTCAATCCACCATCCGCACATTAATAATGCCGAACGAAATTTCACCGCAAGTAAAGACACCGTTCACCACCACCCTCAAACCCATAACCCGTTCAATTAATTAATAATAATAATAATAATAAAAGAATCACCAAAACATGTACGGTTTGTATTTTTATATAGACGCGTTGACGTGACTGGCAGTCAATATCCGTTAACGGCGGTTAAAGCGCCAGCTGTAAAATTCATGGGAAAGCATCCCACGTGGCAGACAGGACAAAAACGTTGTGCAAGTGGGTCCCAAAGGAAAGAATCCAAATTATTTATTTTGTGACATTTGAAACGGAAAACTATTTTATTTTATTTAAGAGGAAGAAGCCGTTGTTAAATTAAAATTCTTGAAATTCTCTCTCAATGATCCGCCTGTAATTTTTTTATTTTTGATCCCATAGGTAGAGAGAAAGAGAGAGAGAGGAGAGGAAGGCCAAGAAAAGGCAAAAGGATATTGAAGCTGCTGTCCTTCCTTTGTTTTGGATTCTTTGGAGTTTGATTCTGAGAATTTGAAGGCGAAGGATTTGATAGGACAAGAATTCAAAAGATGGGTGTTGAGGCTGGTGATTCCTTGTGGGCCCTTTACCTCTGCTTTCTTCTCTTTGGAAAATCAAAAGGTGAATGCTTTTCCATTTTTGTAAATGTAACTTCAACGGGGTTACCTGGGTTGGAAGTTTCTGTAGCGTTTTTGAGTCTTTAGAATCTTCACTTGTAGAAGGATGTTTGTAAATGTTCTAGCTTTTTGAATTTTGGTGGACTTGGGGTTTGAATTTGGAGGGTATTTTGTAGGATTTATTTTTTTCCCTCTTTTTGAAGTGGGGTTATTTAGATATTGACGGGTGCTTCTGTGGTTTTGAGTGCTGGATTTGGGTTGTGGCTTTCGCTGAAGTTGTTGCGCTTTGGTATGTTAATTTTGCTTTTCATCACTGGATGTTAATGGTGATTGGTGAATTTTTAAGTATCTGATTGGGATATGTTTTATGGGCAATTTCTTATTTTGCAATCAATTTTGCACTAAAGCACTTTAATTTATTGTTATTGTTTTGCTAGCTCGATCACTATGTTTGAAGTGCAATACTTATCTTAAATTGATGAAATCTTGTAAAGCGTGTGTATTAGCATCTTAAATTTAGAGTTTGATCGTTGGTTTCGTCGATGCTTGAAGGTTACTGAGTGAGGTGAAACAGTATGAAGAGCAAATTTAGGGCAAAAGAGCACATAAAAGGCAAAATTAGGCAAAATTTAGGGAAGACAATGAAATGTCTCTGCTCTGGAGAGCAATTGGGGCTAGATGCAATGGTACCCTCATCTGAGTCCCTGGCAACCAAGGATTATTCGATGGGTGATTATTCTTCAAAAAACGGCAAGGCACACAAGAAGCCAGGTAAGAGAAATCTAGAGGAAGCTGAATTAGCTCTTCATGAACATGGTTTTTTGAATTATGAGGTTTGTTCTTCTAACTTTGCATTTAAGGACTAAGCATTCAATTAGTGACCTTTATTATGTTTTTATAATCCTTATTGTGTGATGACAATAGTATTCTTTAATTCCCTCTATTCTCATGTTTTTCTTCAATATATTCAGATTTGAACCCTAAAATTTCGGTTATTCAGACTATTACATGCCCTTCTAATGATCAACTTAATGATTCTGAGCAATGAAGCTTATGTCTGGTTTCTTTTGTCCCTTCTGGACTTGCCGAGAATTAACTTACTTTAACTGTTTTAACTTAGACACAGTTGTTTATAGAAATAGATCAACTTTATGGATGCTATTCATGCATGTCTTATTTAAGATGAAAATGTTCACAAGTTTCAGGAAGCTAGGGCATTGTTAGGAAGAATTGAAAACCAAAAGGGAAAATGTAGAAGGTGCTCTACTTGTTTTTGAAGGAATAGATATTACTGCAGTAACTCTCAAGAGGATGCTTACCCTTGCTTGAATTGCTGACCCCCAACACAAGAGACAGTCCCAAAACTTTGGTTCCCCACCAATGTCCAAAAATGCTCTTAGTTTGGTTTTGGAAGGAATCTTTCTAAAAGCAAAATCACTGCAACATCTTGGAAGGCTCAAAGGTATCTTTTGTTTTGCTGGTTTATACTCTTGTAAATGTTTATTGCTCTATAATCTGACATTTTTTAATTCAGTTGTCTTCTGAAGATAAATATTGGCTTAAGAGGTTGGCAATAGATGGTCAACTTCATGTACTTATATCACTTGTTTTCTGGGAATTTGAATTCATTTCTCTTATTTAATAGTTGCACTGTGAATGAAAAGAACTTGACCTGCTATGCCACATTAGATTTATTCATCTCCTCCCCAAGGGAAAAAAAAAACAATTTTTGATGGAAACAGAAAGGTAAAACTTCTGCTACCAGGAGCCTAAGCAAGGTAGCAGGAATTGCAAAGAGTAGTCAGAGGTGGACTCTATGAAAGCGATTAGATAAACTGGGAAGTCATTAACTCTGCCCTTCTAACTGCTTGTGCTAGTTAACACCTTTTGTGTGATTTTGTACTTCACTGCCTTATTTATCCACAATGAGAATCTGCAAGAGTGTTAATACATGTTCCACATATCCTGGATAGATGGATCAGGATGTCTCATATAGAGATTAACATACATGTTCCACATTCATTATCTTTTTATGCCTCTTTGAAATGCATGTTTTTTGTTACATGTTCTTTGAATCTCTCTCTCTCTCATTATATACATATATATGTTATATGCATTCGTCAACATAAATGAAAATTAAAAGGAGTATGGATGACATCAGACATACGGAGTAGTCAGAATGCCAATGTATATCTTGAATCATTCTTGCAGAAGCTGCTCAATCTTGCAATGTTAATCTGGGCATAGTTGAATCTCCTTTACCAGAAGGCTTGCCTGAAAACTTTGCTGCTGACTGTAAATTGCAGGAGACTTTAGACAAGTTGGAAGGAATTGCTAATTTTTTGCTGGGAATCACTTTCAGCATATTCTAAATCTGTTGGTGCTGATTCTGAGATGGTCAAAAAACAAACAGAGACACTCCAGGCCCTTGAAAATGCAGGAAGAATGATGAAGATGCAAGACTCCAATACACTATACCATCTCAGTGTAGAAAATGCAAATCAAAGGAAGCTGGATGCAGTGCTGTATTATGTGAAACTCTGGTTGACACTGGATTGTGGGTCCAACACTAGAGGATGGTTATTATTGGCTCTGATTTTATCAGCACAGAAATGGTTTGTGGATGCTGAAATAATTATTAATACTGCCTTGGATCAGACTGGGAAATGGGATCAGGCGGAATTACTGAGAAGCAAAGTAAAATTTCAAATAGCACAAGGTCAGTTAAAGGGCAGTATTGAGACCTATGCACAGCTTCTGGCTATTCTTCAAGTTCAGAGTAAGACCTTTGGTTCTGGGAAGAAGCAACATGAGGTAGGGCTAACTAAATTGAATTTTTTTCCTCTTTCTCCTTTTCTGCAAGCAAGCAATTTGTCGTTACTTGCCCCTTTTTGAATAATTTTTGGCAGATCAATGGAAACCCAGCTAAGTATTTGGAATTGGAAGTTTGGCAAGATCTAGCTTCTGTCTACATAGGCCTGTCAAGGTGGCAGGATGCTGAAATATTTCTTTCCAGATCCATGGCCATTATTCCTTACTCAGCTGCTAGATATCATATTACTGGTAAGTTGAACGACCATCTGGAGTCTAATATATGCTATCTGTTTTCCAACCATTGAATGTAGAGCCACCGTGCAATCTTGATATACTTTTCATATGTTTGTTGAGAAATCTAGTCTAGTAACAGTTTGCCATGTTTGGATTTCTACCATGCCAAGCCATCTGCAACTAGAGCCATCTTAGGTGCTCAAGCCATTGTAATTGACCATGTGCATGGCACACATCACCACAACTGCAAAACAAAATTGTGAAACCCCAATTGGGAGGCGGACAAAGATTTCTTGACGAATTAGGATTGAGTGTAATGAAGAGTAATATCATGGTTAGACTATCCGAATGATAAACTGGCTTGAACTCTGAACTTCTATCCTGGCAAAATCAATCTTGTGCCCCCTTTCAAACTCCTCCTCCTGTGTATTTATTCAAAAACTTTGCTTGGTGAGAACAAGGCGAGGATTCGTGCCTTTGTATTCCACATTTCTGGTTCATGTAAAGTTTGTGGTTCTAACAGGAGCAAATTATAGGTATTAGGCTTCATGTATCTTATTCTTAGCGACTAAAATATTTAATAGGGAAACGGAGGGCGTGGCTATCCTTTTCCTTCTGGACCTCTGGTTCGGCATTGCTTCAGAGGCTGAACTTGTTTGTATTTCAGGTATACTTAATGAAGCAAAGGGCCTCTACCGAGAAGCGCTAAAAGCATATAGGAGTGCATTGAACCCACCAACGTTCCAAGCCTGGTGTCCGCAGCTGTCCTTCGTAGACGGCCCGATAACCAGTCGAATGAAGTAGCCAGAAGCTTTCTAATGGGTGCTTTGCGGCTCGACGGGATGAAATGTCAGCTTTGTCCAATCTTGGCCTGCTTGACAAATCTCAGGGAACTACTTCATCCTCTGCAGAAGCCGCTGAATGTTTCCGGGCTGCAACGATTCTTCAAAAGTCAGCTCCTCCGGAGCCTTTCAGATGATTATATACCATTTGTACGACCACCGAGGACACGGATACATGTAGGAGACACACACCTACTGGGGAAAAAAATCTCCTTTACCAAAGCTCATATAGATATTATAGATCTCATTTTTAACAGCTAATCCCTCTGCAAAACGATTCACTCGCTTGAAATTTCAGTCAATGTTACAAAGAGAGGACCTTTGTGCTTTAATTTGGCCAACTACGACCCACCCGCTGCTGGAGCTGCCGGCGGCTGCAGCCAATAGAAAACAGTCACCCATCGCGGCGTGATTGGTCGATTGAGGGCACGCGGTGGGGCCGCCTTTTATTTTTTTTTCTCCTTATCCAATCTCGTTTTTTCGATTAATTTCTTTTCTTGCACCCCAGCTGACACACCTTTTTTACCAACTATAGTTTCTGTCTGTATGCTTTTTCTTAACCCTTGACTTTCACACATAAATGCATTAAGTACGAGTGCCACATCTTTTAATTGGCAATTGGTCTATTTTTGCTCCATTTTCGTCGAAATTTTATTGTTTAAGGACTATGATTTAGTGAACTTGGAGGAAAGTTTGAAACCAAATCGGTGAATTATAATTGTAGATTTTTGCGAATTAAAATAGTGGTTGCTCTAATAATTCTTTGTTTACAACTGGATGACAGCAACTCACGGTGAAATTAAGACGAGACAAAGACAAAGACAAAGACAAAGACAGACAGACAGCCTCAGTATCTGAGAGAGAGAGAGACAGAGGCACACTGATCACTGCGAGTGTTCACATATCACTTTCCTTTTTGGATTAAAGGTCAAAGCTTGAATCCCGCACTGTGGACCCAAGTAGATTTCTCTACTTGAAGTCTCGAGGTTGAGAGGGTTTGTCAGCTTTGGGGTTAGCCGCTAATAGAGAGAGGGAAAGAATGGAGAGCGGTAACAGGGAAGAAGCAGGTCCATCAACGACGGTTGGAGTTGACGAGAAACAAGACAAGCAAAAAGGTATGGCTGAGAAGCCACCATATGAAGCCGTTGTTCATGAAGCGGAAGAAGAAGAAGATGATGATGATGACGAGGATGATAGTGGGGTTCCTGTTACAGGTTTTGTACCAGGGCCTTTGGTCTCTCTAAAGGAACAGATTGAGAAAGACAAGGTTTTTCTCGCTCTTTCATTTCTCTACTTTTCATTTATCTTCATCGTCTTTTTAGATGTGATCTTCTCTTCTTTCATTGCCTTTGTTCATGGCCTTTCTTTTTATTCACATTAGAATATTTGAGTAGGCATCAAAGCTAAATTAGGTCCTTAGAAAACTAGATTTTCCACTAGTTGTCCTCATTAAGCCCTTAGTGCTGGCAAATCCTGCAACCCAGGCTTCAAAAATTTAAGGATTTTTCTGTGCCTATGCTTTTCCCCCATATTAAAAGCAAACCATGAGCCCATTATTTTCGCTTTTTCTTTCCTGGGTTTAAGTAAGTTTGTGATGTTCATATTCCCAATTTTCTTTAGTTCCAATGTTTTCAGATGGGGTTTCTCCTGTCTTTCACTGTGGTTTATTGTATTGCAGGATGATGATAGCTTAAGGAGGTGGAAAGAAAAGCTGCTTGGTTGTCTAGAGAGCGATATAAATGGTTCGTACAATGATGCACATTTCCAGCATTTTCCATCTTTCTCCCGTTCTGCTTCTGATACTGTTCTGTCTCTGAAGATCATATATTCATATGTATATGTTTCTGTTATTTTAGATGAAACGGAACCGAGAGTCAAGTTCCACTCCATAGGAATTGTATCCGATGACTTTGGGGAAATCAACACTCCATTGCCTGGTGATAAAAGTCAGAGTGCTGGTCTTCTTTTTTCCCTCAGTGAAGGATCTCACTATCATCTTAAGCTAACGTTCAGTGTTCTGCATAACATCGTTTCTGGCCTAATGTATTCAAATACAGTGTGGAAAGGGGGTCTCCAAGGTGCAGATTTGTTCTTCGCTTGCTAGGCATTTTGGCTGACAACTGTACCAAATGGTTGATTCCATTGTATTTAGAATGTTTTCTTTATGTTTAGACTAATAGTGCTTATAGATCAGTGCACCCAATTAACACTTCCATTCTTTGAATACCCCGAGATTCTACAATTTGGCTGCATATCTGTTGCCTGCATTTCAATTTTATTTCTTTCTCACTTGTTGATTACTTATGGTTGTTAATGATTGGAGCTTCAGTTGATCAGAGCAGAGGAATGTTGGGTACTTTTGCTCCCCAGCGGCAACCCTATGTGCATACACTGGAGGAGGAGACAAGTCCATCTGGCCTGTTGGCAAGAGGAATCTACTCGGCAATACTTAAGGTGTGTGTTCAATTGTGCATTCATACTTAATATCTCTACAACTTAAAGATCCAGAAAGAGTTTCTTTACTTGTCCATACGGTAATGCGTATATGTATCATCTACAAAAACTGCACTTTGCATTATTGGTCACCCCTTTCATGCAGTTCGAAGATGATGACAGAAGATGTCATATGGAGCTCAAATATTCCTTTGAAATCAAAAGGAGAAGCTAGCCCGTAGGGGAGTGTCGCTTCCTCGATGTTCTCGTATCAAGTTTGAATTCTTTGTCGTGCGAAAAGGATGTACCTTCTTTCTTTCATTTGTACTTGTTAGATTTACAGTTGCCCGAAGCTCTGGGCGGAAGGGGGAAATACATGGCCTCCACCTTTGTCTTCGTCAATTTTAAATCTTCATGGCCGACTCTGACTTGTCCGTCCTGGAGGTCTCTTTAAGTAAATGAAGCTCGCGCAGCTGCGAGTACTCAATATTGCCAAGTTGCTTTCTTGTCTAATCATATAAGAGAATTAGATTGTCTAATTATATAAGAGAATTAGACCGATTCAAATTTCAGATGATTGATTTACAGATATACACTATGCTTGCAATTGGAGGCATGATGGTTTGGTGAAAAATAACCAAAAGACCCTGCAATTGTACCTAAAATTGATTGGGTTCGTAAGATTACAGCAGCAATTTTGTGATGGAATTAGACAAAAAAAATAGTAATGAATATCTCCGCCAAGTTACGAAATGAAAATTGCCAACATTATGTTTCCAGAAGGATATAATGCACTTTCTTGTACACGGTTAAAAATACAATTGGTAGAAATTCAATAATCCTCAAAATTCCGGCCTGTCTCAGCTTTTGTACCCTACATGTATGTGAGATCAGATAAACAGTGTGGAGTTGGTTGAAAATGCATTTATTATCGCTGAAGACTGTCCATGCAAGACTTTCAAAACTAGGCAATCACGGCCGTGACAGGTGAAAGGTCGTGTAGACAAGTCCATTAAGCGGACAAGACGAAGTGTCACTCTGCAGGTGCAGGACGGCTAAAAGAAGGAAGCATAGATCGCACGGCAGAAATGAAGGCCATGAATCTTCGTGGTCTTCCGGCAGCCTCATCTGTGCGTTTGAGGAATTTCACTTTGTAATACGTTGAGGAATCAACGAATGGCCGTGATTTGTGTCCCTTGCAGGGTGGGCTCTCTGACGAATGCAAGATGGTGAGAATGAGTCACTGTGAAACCTAGGTATGGAGCTAGGACATTTATTGTTATAAATAAATAAAATTGCAATAATTACTAAAAGATGGACAATTCTTGGATAACACTGAAATATAATTTGAACCGATCAAGAATTAAAGCAAATCATGCCGTATAGTTAGTTGAAGAAACTTTATCCAACATTTTATGTCACTGGCATGAAGCAATGAAGAAAACTGGTACCTTTTAAGCTATGTATTCTACAGGTAATGCAAGAGTGTATCAGTTGAAGAATTCTTCAACCTACAGCTTTGCCCCAAGTGCACATCTCCGAAAACATACCTGCAGTCATCATACATCAAATGCAAAAGGTTTTGAAAATAAAAAGCACAGTAAATGCAACGAGAGAAAACAATAATCTTCTGATGTTGAAGAAAATAACCTATATTCGCAATATTCAGGCCATGCACACCGAGCTTTCCCATAGTCCCAGTAGCAGTCGTCATTCCTCAAAGGCCCACGCTTAGCTATTACACATGACACGTCAGCCAACATAACAACACAAGTTACGGGAAAACAGAAACATATCACAAGATTTACCTTTTGTGACAAATTTTGATTTTGCACCAGGATTAATATCATGCCACATCTGAAGCCACAACTCCCGCATCAGAACTGGAGATCTAACAATGTTCCTGTGATTTGCTACATAAAGATAACTTCAATATAATTTGCCATAAAAACATGTTAACTATTATGTCAAAGAAAAAAGTTGTAGAAATATATTTCTCCAAAGAGATCCTTTTTGAACATTCTGTTTGCATAACTCACAAATTACCCCCATATAAGGCATTTAAAAGCAGGAATCCAGGACTGCAGGATTAAGCAGAATAAAGAATTTAAAAAAATAAGAAAAAGGAAAATAGAAGAGCTTCTCCAACCAGAAGTCCCTAAACACTTGACAGTTTCCCTTTGCTAAGATTTATGGCTACCTAAAATATATCCCTGACATTCATTACTTTAAAAATTCCCCAGAAACTTTGACTTGCTAAGATAGATGTTTAAGTCTACAAAGGAAGTCATGCACCTTTATCAAGCTCCCAAACTGCCGTCCTCTTTCCTGGGATACTTTCAGAGTCTTCATAAAAAGTAATGTACTTAACCCTCGGAGATCTTGTCATGTTGGGAACTATATCTACTTCATCCTGATGCACTACATTCAGTTCCACTTGTACGTCTGACCCATCATGCTCTGACTGCAATTTGTGTAACAACTAAGCTAATACAAACAAATAGAACTCCATTTTATGCATACGAACCACACCAAAACGTGATTGCAATTACAAGGATAATATAGGCATAAAGATTACTGGCAAGATAATATGGAAAATGCATGTGAAACAGAGAGATCAATCAATGACCAAAAAGAGAAAACACAGCCAATCAACATAAAATAAAAGGCATCAGGTGCACAAGGCTCCCACAGTGTGGGGTCTGGGAAAAGCTCCCACTCGTCCTATTGCATAAGTCAACATAACATACAAGAAATTTAATTACCATATGGGTTTTGGGAGTGGGGTTAGCTGTTTGCGAAAGGGTCAACTGCAAGCCTTGACTGGCCACTATTCTGTGAGGCAATACTCCTAGAAGTATGATAAGGTTGTGCTTTATATGCTTCCTTACTCCTGCAGCATGAACTACAGCTCCACTTCACTCCAAACCCACCCCCATCCCCCAAAAAAGAAACCAATTGCATGCATGCATCACCAACTAAAAGTACCTGAGGAGCCCTAGTTATGTTTACTTTTGGTCCAAGCCAATCTTTGCACAAGGAGAGAGAATTGTACGGCACCTGCGGTATATATGTCATATTCATTAAAGCTAAAAGCAGTGAATTCAAGGCAGACAGTCAAGCAATATTCATTACGCAGAAGCTGCAGAGTCTGAATATGTAGTAAATATTGCTAAAGTATTTGCATGCAATAGTCGTGAGCTTACTGTCTCATCCCCACTAGCTGCTCCAGGATTCCCTTCGACAAGATTCCCGGACCTATAAGAGATGTA
This sequence comes from Bruguiera gymnorhiza, assembly GCA_020883675.1. Taxonomy (NCBI): domain Eukaryota; kingdom Viridiplantae; phylum Streptophyta; class Magnoliopsida; order Malpighiales; family Rhizophoraceae; genus Bruguiera; species Bruguiera gymnorhiza. The sequence continues at coordinate 1,473,191 of JAIRCJ010001053.1, forward strand.
TGCTGTATTACAGCTAATAAGGAAACTACAACATTTCAAATATATTCAGAATATCACCCACTCCTTAATCTACAGGCAAGAACAACAATGCCAGATATGCTTGAATAGGATATAGATAGCTCTGCTCCTTGTAGACAACCATTAAATTTTATGAGGCAAATCAGTGAGGGAGGACATTTGATAAGGCAACCAACAAGCCGATGGTAGAGCACATCCACAATTTAGAAACAATTAACGAAGAATGGATAAGACTTCATAAATGTCTCAGAAGTTATTCAGGTAGCTCAAGATAAAAAGAGCAAAGATGATCCATGATTATTGTAGTTTATAACGTGCTCTCTGAGATACTTAAGGAGAAACACCACACAGTAACACAGACTGAATAGAGGAAGAACCAATTAACAATAGTTATGTTCTCAGTTACCATAACCTGCATATTTCCTTGACTAGAAGGTTTCAATTTAGGAAGAGCTTAATGAAGAGCACAAACAGTGTTGGATCAACATACATGCACAAGAAAAAACCAGCAAACATTCTCTTAGTTACATTTACCACGAAGAAGGACAAGCTCTTAAACTGGAGAACTTTGCAATACAAGAAAGATTCATATTAGAAATCTGCATTGCATTTGAATTCATCATTGCTCACAGAGATGGAGAGAGAGAGAGAGAGAGAGAGAGAGAGAGAGAGAGAGAGAGACAGCAGTCAAACAAATTAGTTCATCATTCAATTTCAATATGAGAAAACTAACACCGATACTAACCTTGAGTAAAGAGATCCTTCAACCTCATAAATGACATCTGTTATGATCCAATTATCAGGGTAAGGCTTACCACTTGGTGCAAAATAATAACCCACCTGTTTTGCCATTGTTAAGATATCAAATCATGATAAAAAACAAAAGAAGTCAAGATATCATAATTGTCATCACTTAGTCAAAGAAATATCTATCTCAGGTTGAAATAACCAAAAGCTATTCAATGGAATTATTACAAATAATAGACACAAGGTGGGCAGAACAGCGACTGATTAGTACAGTGAAGACTAATGCAGAGCCTCTGGTCAAATAAATATATGCAACTATTCAGCTGGAGAGAGAGCATGAAAAAGAGGAAAAAACCAGTATTGCGAGGGATTGTATCATCCACAAACATGAGACAAATTTTGCAGTAAATTTCCAGAATGGAAGACAATGATAGAGGAAGAACATAGCTAGAAACCTGAAAGTTCCAAATTCATATTGACATGTAAGCTTAACACCAAAACAGCTGTAAATATGAAAGAAAGCCCCAGGCACTTTACAATAGGTAGAAAATAAAAGAACCATAGTCAGTGGGAGGACGCAATGAGTATTGTCTGTGGCAGGTCATGCAGCATGACACAAGCAATCATAATGGTCCAAAATAATTCTGTTATTAAAAAAAAAAAAGTCACATTAATTTGAAATTGCACCTCTGTCCTTAGATCTATTCCGTAGATGCAGAAAACATTTTTAATAGGCGGTCTGTCCCAAGGTGTAAGTGGATTCAAGACAGGGTCACCATGATATGACCTGCAAAGTAAAGTGCCTCCAAATTCAAATTTGTAGGGAAAGTAGGTACACAAATCATTAATCTAATTATATCATTGTTGACAAGGTCTTGCCAAGCATTTGGACTTGTGGGGAAAGAAAAACCATTTGGAGTCAGCAGTGAGTGCATGAGCTTTCCTTTCTGGCAAGATAGGACTACGAAATTGTTATATTAGTGAGCTGATAGAAAGAGACATACTATGACTCTAGGGATTCAAAAGACTGAAATGAGCTTCCCATGAGAAAAAGACTGATGATTGGGTATTGAAGGTCAATGTGAAATTACTTTGCTAAGTGCACGTCAGGTCAGAGAGCAACTTTAGCATTTTACTTTTAGGCAATCTCAGGTACAAAACAGCTAAGCTGTTGCATCAAAAGTTGTAGAGGGAATATATACTTCTGTAATTGGTACAAAAGCCTCTTGCTATCAGGATCATAATCTTCAATCGCTTTGAAAAGGGTCCCATCTGAGACCTCACGAGCCGAAAAAGATAACTGAATAGGAAGTCCGCATTCCATGCTAGACAGGTTAGCCTGAGCTACATCAGTGACCAACGGATATGCATTAACCCCTGCAAATGTGGAATTGGATGAAGCATATGGCCATCACAGCAACACTGCCTTAACAAGATGAAACTCAGAGCTCAAAGTCTTGCCTCGTGTAGAAGGAATTTCAATATTGACTATATTCGTGGGCCATCCAGAATAGTCTTCCTGTTCCTCACATTGATATGTGTGACGACCTTTCCTGAAACCCCCAGTGAAATGCTTCCAATATGGACTATCAGCTCTACAATACTTGGACAATGGCATCATCCATAATGAAGAGGCAAATGAATTGAACATCAATCGAGCTGTTCCCTGGCACCTTGCCAAAGTGTTTTGATATGCATGTGTTAAAAGAAGTACCCACATCCAATAGCACAAGATGACAAGAAAGATTATTTCTAGTTCTACCAAGATGAACTTTCAAAATATAGTCATATGAAACCTTTTGAGAGCACTAATTACATATGGAAAAGCCTCAGTGCATATTTTTTAGTTTGTATACAAACTTTCAGGATATATTATCAAGAAATTGAAATTCAACTGGTTACCTCAGACAAAGGCAGACCAAATGTATTCCCGAAAAGTGCTGCTTTGAGAGTCTCAAGTGAACCAAGCAGAGGAGATCCTGGGATCAAGCAACAACATAAAGGGTCAAATGGTGCCATATTTGGCCTATGCAAGTAAGACCTTAAAAGGAGATGGATGCCAATGCAAGTAAATCATACCAACTGCAAAATAAGCATGAATATGCTTGTCGAGCCATTCATGGTAATGTTTTGGTGCAATTTCAAACTTCAACCATTCCAAAAAGTAACGAAAGACATGGTTACCCAGGGAATGGGCAAATACTAGAGACGGTCCACCACGAAGTTTAAGGGCAGTTTCAAAAGTCAACCTACAAATAAGAAAGAAAGAAAGAAAAAAAAAGATCTTGGATGCTTGAATCAACCACAAAGCAATCTCTGTTTTCACTCTACATTTCAGCACACATTATTAAAAATATAAGTCATTTGAAAACCATTAGCTATATAAGGCACTTCCATATATATATATATATATATATATATATACACACGAACTTGAGCTTGTGAAAATAAAGGTCCCGCTCCTCCAGCATAGAAGGCGACAGTCTCCAGTCATAGGGAACAGCAATAATTGCATTGGCTTCAATACCGAACTCAATGCACCACATAATCCACTCCTTCCACACCGATGAAAGAGGACCTGAAGATCATATCCAAGATAATTAACTTCAACCATCTTCTGAACGAAGCAGTTTCAAGAAGCAAAATAACATAAAAAGAAAAAGACTAACTAACAGCGTTACTTGAAACCTGTGATGTAACCAGGATCAAGCTCTGTGATTGCAGAGAGGCCACTGTCAGGACGGGACTTGCATTCAGGATGATCTGTTTGGTTGTAAGGGTCCAGAAACATGCACTTTAGCCAACAGTTCACCGCAGAAAGGAGCTGCATGCGACACATGGCACGATCAATTACATCCTCAGGTTAGGTCATGATCTGGTACAACTCGACATCTGGCTATGCACTAAACATTCAAACGTAATTTCCACAAATTTGTTCACAATCTGCTATGATTCTCTATGAAATCTTCCGATTCAGCAAAAAGGTGCACATTGCTTTTTAGTCATACTCAACTTTAAGAGGGAAACAACTTTAAGAACGAGCGAGAGAGAGAGAGAGAGGGAGAGAGAGAGAGAAAGAAAGGACACAAACTCGCAAGGAGAGACGAATGAGACAATGGAAGAAAACAAACTTCCGAGAGAGAGAGAGAGAGAGAGATACTTTGGTGGTGTCGAGCCAGACCAAGTCGAGAGGGTTGAAATCGAGAGGAGAGTAAGGGCAGTCGAGGATAGACCAAGCTCTGAGCTGAGTCGACGCGAAGCCTGGAATGATTATTCCAGAAAGCTTCGAGTAGTCTCCGGTGAACTCTCCGCCGCTCACGGTGCTTCCGCACAGCGCTCCCAGGATCCCTACAGCTATCAAGATTGCAAGATGCTGATTGACTCTCATTTTCTCACCTCCTTCTCGCTTTCGACCGCGGCAGGGAAGCGAAGCGAAGGACTTCCTATAAATAAAACCCAAAAAAAAGAAAAACTCCTGGCTTTCTGCTTTCCTCACTCGTCCTTTTGTCGTTTCCCTATTCTCACAGCCAAAAACGACAATACTTTTCTCCTCGTTTTTCCTGTTAACTCGATTTTAAACGCCACCGATTTCCTGATTTCCATCGGCTTCGGCTCGGCGTACACAGTTCATCCTTGAACGGCACCGTTTTGTTGATTGACTTTTCTCTCTTTTTTAAACCCCCGCGTATTGGCAAACAGTCAACGCTACCCTGCCTTTTTAACAGCCACAAAAAATTAAAAAAATGAAAAAGGAAAATTAAAATTCCCACGGCGTATACGAGACGGCACGCTACTGTTTTCCTCGCGCACGTGATATTCGATCGTTGACAGTTGTTTAACTTTCAATTTTTTTCCCGCAAGCCTAGAGTTTGGCGAAAAAACAGTTTTTAATTTAGGTTGAGTATTGTGTACGAATCGTCGATGTTGGGCGGTAATTTTTTTTTAATTTTTTTACACTTTTTGTTTGGGTGTTAAAAATAATAAAAAAAAAATCCCCATCCGAAGCCTTACGTCTGCATCCGAAGCCGTACGTCTGCATTCTCCGCCCCCGGTTATGAAGGCGCACCGTTTGTACACTTTTCTCAGACCGCCGGCCATTTAGCCATTGCCGAATTACCCTGTTTTTAAAGCTACTGGCGGCAAATAATAAATAAATACATTATATATACCGAGAAAAATGCACAAGAGAACAAACGGAAAGAAACGCCGCTGTGCCATCCCCATTTGTTTTTAACGAAGCGAAAAAACCGAAGCTTTCTTTTTCCCTCTTACTTGGCGGCCGGCCGAAATGGCACAAGACGACGAGGCAGACCTCGAAACAAGGCATTTTCGAGAACTTCGCAATCGGACGCGGAGCTGTGTCCGTTTGATCGGGAACCGGTGCCGATGGAGTCCGCCTCCGCTTCTTCAACATTCAGATTCAGAGACCACCAGGAACCGGAGAATGACGCCGCCTCCGACTCCGACATCTCTTCCGTCTCCGGTGACGACGATGACGAGTCGGAGGAGCTCGAATCCATGACTGCCAGGGTAATGTTGGTTGTAGTGCTTCTGTTTGGTTTAGCCGACTTGGAGTGTGTTTTCTTTTCTTTTTTTTTTTTTTATAAAATTTTGCTGGATGGCTTCATTGATTGTAGGGGATAAACCGCATGTGTACGGAACTGCTGGAGATAAAGGTGGCCTCTAATGAAGATTTCCATAGGAACATCTTCTCCAGTTATTCGACATTCGTTGGGTATCTATCTTCACTCTTGAGGTCCCCTAGTGGCTCTCGTGCGATATTCTTCTTATTATTAGTAGTAATTCTAATGTTGTTTGGCTGGATGATGTTCTTTTCTTCGTTTCCTTTGTCTTTTTTACAATGGTTGCAGCATATTGGATGAAGTAAAAGACATGGAAAAGGAACTGATGCAACTGAGAATCCAAGTCTCAACACAGCAAAGGCTTGTAAAAGAACTAACTGACGGTGTATGTCTAAAGGCATTTTCAGTTGAAACTATCGAATCAATTATAGAGGAATCTGAAAGCGACGAACTAGCTCTTCCAGATGAGTTGGAGGCTCACATTAATGATGTTTCTGATAACCTGGACTTGCTTTTGTCAGAAAATAGGATTGATGAAGCTATAGCCATCATAGAGTTGGAGGAAGAAAACTTACAAAGGGTGCAGCTTGAAAGTAATAATACCCTGTCAGATGTGTTACTCTCCTACAACTCTGCAATTTCTGAAAGGAAGGCCATTCTTACTCGGCAATTAATTCTAGTGGCTGGGAATTCCGGAATATCTGCTCCAGAACTTCAGAAGTCATTGGTTGGGCTTTGCAGATTGGGTCACACTCGTCTTGCAACTCAGTTCATGCTTAACTATTACCATTTGCGTGTTGCAACTGGAATACAAAAGTTGCAGGGCTCAAAGTCAACCTTACATCTGGTTTATATTAAGGAACTTTCGAAATTCGTTTTTTCGATGATTTCTCAAGCAGCAAGGAGTTTTGTACTGTTATATGGAGAAACATCTCCTTATGCTTTGGAACTAATTGACTGGGTGCAGGAAGAAATTGAAGTTTTTGTTATTTCTTTCACCAAGTGTGTGAAGACTATCTCAGAAATAAGTGGTGGGCTATCAACTGCAGTAGAGGCAGTGAAGCTTGCACTGTTGTATAGCTCCTTGTTAGAAAACCAAAGATTGCTGTTGCAACCACACCTGATCAAGCAATTTCACCCTTGTATGGAAGATGTTTTAGTTAAGCACATAGAACATTTTAAGAAAGTCATGAGCATCTTTACAGCAACTGATGCGTGGATTTTGGGTAGATATCTTATATCTGGGATGTCAGATGAGAGCTACTCTTCTATGGTTGTTGGGCGAAAGCCAGACTATTGCCTGCTCACTAACAGTGGCCGGAAATTTGTAACTCTTTTGCAGGTATGTTCAATTCGTGTTTTTGGGTTTTTTCCTTTTGCTAAGGCAGTAGCAGTAACTTTTATCTAAGCTAACTATTTACACATCTAGAGACTCACAATGACTTCCTTGGCATGAGCTCATAATCTAATGATGGATACAACAAAGCACCATAGACTATGATGAGTGCTTTTCATGATAATCTAAATTTTTTGAAAATTTTTATGAAGAATATATTACTAACAAGACCAAGAAGCAGGTTGGATTGAAAAGCAATGTTAAAAAATTTCTTCAAATGAAAATCATCGAAATAGTTGCGTTTCTTCTACCAGGAGGGCAGATTTTGGAGAAATGATAACATTTTCCTTCTGTGGAGAGCAGACAAATTTTGAATAAGTAATCAAAGATGTCAAAACATGCTCATCTTTTGTCCCACATAAGTTGTAAATTCATTTTGCTTTTCCCCTGCCTTCTGTTTCAGGCTACCACTGAAGATGTTGCCCCTTTGGTTGCCCTTCAAATGGAAGGTACAATTTTGAGAGGACTTATGAACCTTTTTACCGAGTACATAGCCATCACTGAAATAGCCATAAACTCAGGAACAGATGTCTCTCAAAACAACAATTCAACAATAATTATGGCAGAATCAATGTCACAACAAGTGTCCATTCTGGTGAATGTATCAACTCTTGAACATTTTGTCTATAGTATTATTATGAGTATTTTCTCAGGCATCAAGTGTACAAATTCTGAGCTGACGGAAAATCAGTTGGTTGGTATCCAACAGCAAGAAGTTGAAAGTTCTCGACTTTTCATTCAAGAGGCATCTGGTTGCCTCAGAACTCATTTCTGCCAGCAATTTATTTACAGAGTTTTCTCTCAAAAAAGTAGATACTCACTGACACCAGAAATTTCCATTGATAGCACCAATGATCCTTGTGAAGATCATACTATGATGCCTTCTGCTGCCTTTCAGGTTTTCTTTTCTTCTCTCAGAAATTAATATGATGCCCTTGCTTATGTAGAAAGTCCACTTGAGCTAATGCAACGCAATAAGAAAGAAAAAGGAAGAAAAATGTAAATGAACTCTTACAACTGAATTAATGATATCATGACATGTAATTTGGCTTTTCCACAACAGTACTCAGACAAAATAATGATCTATATTCTATAGATTAATCAGCAATCTTCTGGTTCTTCAAGCCTACCATCATGTTAGGCTAAGCACCATCTGTACAGAACATCCTGCTTCAACATTACCTGAAGTGGCATGCAAGCCAGGGTTAGATGCAGACCCTCAACATGAAAATAATTGAAAATTGGTTAACTTGGTTCATTGAGCTCTTTTTGTGGTATTTGTGTCCCTACTTCTGCTTAGTTCTGCAGTGACTCTATAGTGGTGCTGTTGACATTAGCTTTTTTTTTTTGAAGTTATTGACATTCTTTCCACTGCTTTTTTTTCTTTTTCTTTTTCTTTTTGTTTATGTATAGATATATGCATATATATATATATATAAGCATGCCTGCTATTACTGTGTCATATCATATTCTAAGGGGCAACAAAGAAAAGACATTTAGAAGTTCATATGCATCAATTATTTGATTTCTACTCTCTGCTCTTGCAGATGGTATCCAACTTATTTGGTTTTCAATTGGTTTGCAATGATCAGGTGTTGTTCTTAGAGCTGAGGGATTTGGACAAACTTGCTGAAGAAGACTTCTTTGAAGCAGATTGGTTAATGGAGCTAAAGCGGGAGTTAATTGAGGCCATATTTGCTTGGATTTCAAACAACAAAGAGATTTGGGAAACTAATGAAGAGAATTTGACATCCTCACGTCCGGATGTCTTCAACCAGGTAGTTTTTGTTCTCATCATGGTATTTGGAGCAGTTCATATTGTATGCATCTGCATCGTTTTGTACATAAATCTTACTTTTGCAGCCTGTTTCCTTGTTCCAGGAGGAAAATAAAAACGTATTTTTACTTGACATCCTTTATCTGAGTTCAGAGTAACTTTAGCAAACTGCATGAATGCTGACAGTTTTGCTTATTTACAGACAAACTCAAGGGAGCTCAATAATTTGGTCTAAAACATTCCGAGATTCTGTTACTGTCATTGAATCTATGTTTGAATTTGTTTTAAATTGGGAGATTTAGGGTAAAGCTTTTACAGTATTTTTTGAAGTATCAAACTAATGCTTTTTTTGTTTCCCCCTTGTAGCTCTAGTTTCATTAAAATTTTCTATTGTTTAAAGGCAATATTCTGACTATACTTTTGAATTTTGATACTAGATATTTAATTGGCTCACATGGGCAAATATGTATGGCATTTTGATAAGGCACAATGAGTCTTTCAGTTCCATCTATCATGTTATCTAATAATTATTATCACGATGCTCTAATCTTTGTCTATTGCTCAATCCAATTTTCCTAGAGCAGTTTGTTTTGGACGTATATTTTCTGGTGAAAATAACAAGTTATGGGGAATATTCTGTGGAGAATCCTTCAGTCTCTTTAGATCTCATGAAATCGGCCCTTGTTTCTGCAGGAATGGATCCTGGAAGGTAACAAAAATAACAAAATCTGAATCCCAAATTTAATTGGATTGGCCGCATAAGTCTTTTTTCATCATTCCATCCTATTACTTGCTGTAATTGTTTATGAATTTTTAAGTTAGTGATTATACCATGGTTACCATCTTTGTGAAAATGATACAGAGAAGTTGTGCCATAAATTTGTCTTTATGAAGTTTTGGGTAGAAGAGTAAACTCTTAGTTTTCCCATTTACGTGAATGTTAATTGCTTCTGGTTCTGCATTCAGTCATCTAGTTGCTTGCTATGCAGAGATATCAATAATTTTGAATGGGCTGAAAAAGCTGCTGCTGAAGCAATTCCAAAGCTGTTGGAGATCAAGGAAACAAAATCACTTTCAAATGATGTGAATGCCAATGTCTCTGTAGAGAAACCACTTGAAAGCCACGTTAAGCATGGAAGTGAAGCTGCACAGGACGATGGTAATCCATCAACTGATTCTCTGCCTTTGGAGGAGGACAAAGTGGCTATGGATGCATCAGAAGAAGCTGTAGACACAGGAAAAGAGATCTCAAATGCAGAGTTGAACGATCTTGGATGTTCCTCTGATTTTTTCAAAGATAAGGGTTGGTCTACTGATGGAAGTCAAACACAATTGTCAGAGATTTTTTGGGATGTGGAAGATGTTGAATCCGAAAGTGAAGCATCTAAGAAATATCCTTCCACGGAGAAAACAAGCTCAGCAGACCAGCTTCTGTCGTTGGATATTGGCAAAGCTTCTGAAAGAAGGTTTCTGGGAAAGGAGGAAGCTACGGTTCGAAATGATGAGATTCGGTCTGCTAAAGGTAAGGTAGAAGATGGTGCAGGGACAGGGTAGCTTCAGTAGAACCTTCTCACTGCTTTCTTGTTGAAAATAGAAGTGGAAGGGTGCAAACATAAGACATTATTTCACTAGGAACGCGAAGCCTTGCCGATTCCTTTCCGCAAAAGATTGTTGATTTCCTTGCAGTGACGACGATGTCATTGTTTCGTTTGTTACCGACCTTTCACGAAATCTTTTCCCTAAAGGAATATCCAAAATCCCTGCCGTCTGGGTGGACCCAGCTCACCCTCCATCAATCAATCTCACGCACATGATAACCCGCTAAATTTTTTTCCTAGCAATGTGATTGGATTTTCTTTTTTTTTTTTTTTTTTTCTGAAATCTGGGGTGCTATCTTGGATGTTTTCATTTTAACAGGATAATTGGGGGCCTTAGTCAGCGACTCAGCTAGTTTCTGCCAATGCTTTGTTAGTTTCAAATGAAAGAAAGATAAGGAAAAAGAAAGGAAAGGGAATTGGTGGAGACTCAGTCAACGAACATGCACCTTTTTGTTGAAAGTTGAAACACACCACCCAAAAAATGGAGATTGAGTTAGTCTTTCCCTCTATGTTGAAAGAACTACAAGATTTGAGAATGGTTGATTAAAACATTGTCTAATGTGGAATTAACAAGCTTTTGTTTTCTCAGGTTTTAGAATTAATTAACCAGATTGACAGGCCTATTCCTTGAAGAGGCGGTCAATCGCATGTTCAGACGTCGTTTCTCCCCAAGCATGAGCCCAAAATGTGACCCCAATCTCCTGTAATCGATTGCGGAATGCCGGTGGTTTGCGTTTGTATGTTGTCCGTGATTTTATTGCTCTGGCTACAGGTCGTTTAATCTTAAGGCTTAGCAGAGGGCAACAAATTGATTAATGAATGGTATATCTAATCTAAAGCACACGTAAATGTAAATTGATGCGTGCATTATTTTCGTCTGTTTTGAAGCAAAGGGACGTTTTCTGATGCGACCATATAACAATACCCGTTGGCTAAATCTAATTAATCTAAAGCTCCACCCTTACTTCCTTTTGCTTTTTCTTCACAAGAAACTCTTTCGGTACTGCTCAAGTTTCCTGCAGGGGTAGCTTCCTGTAATGATTCCTGCTGCATACACCCTCTGGAATCTACGTCCACATTATAGTAAAAGGACTTTGCGAAAAGCAAATAGGCGAGGAGATTGAGGAAACTGATGATCGCCAAGAATGCATAGTAGTAGTCTAAATGAGAGACATTCAAGTTATTCATTACCCATGCATTGCCGCCGTGTCTTTTGGTAATATCGGTGACTGTCGTTAGAAAAAATGTGCTCAGGAAATACCCAATTCCCAGGGTAGTAGTGAAGTAAGCAGTCCCCAGGCTTTTCATTCCTTCAGGTGCTTGGTCATAGAAAAACTCCATCTTTGTCACTTCCACGAATGCATCAGCCACGCCCATCAAGACAAACTGAGGTAGGAGAATAAAAATACTGAGAGGGACTATCTGATCTTTTCTGTAGATGTTATGTTCCCTTGCGACACCAAGCCGCCTTCTTTCAGCCAGGCAAGCTGTGACCATTACGATAACATGCAGGAGAAGGCCAATCCCAATTCTTTGCAGCAGAGTAATTCCTCTTGGGATTTTGGTATAGCTTCTAACGAAGGGCACAAACCAACGATCATACACAACGACACTTATCAGAAAGGAGATGGTTATAAATGCTGAAAGGCTTGCCGGTGGGATCTCAAAATGTCCCACTTTCCTATCCAAGGTTCTGCCTTGTTTAAGGAATAATGTTTGTGTTAGGGGTAACATGGTGCTTGGTATCAATGTAAGCAAGAGAACTGGAAGCATTTTGATCATTTGCTTGGTTTCTTCAACTTGGGTCACTGGACACAGCATCCAAGCCGATGATGTCCCCGTCTTTACAGCAGCTTTGTCAAGGAATCTGCTAGCAATGCACACGCTGAGATTGCAGATTGTGGTGACAACGAATTTATAATTAAGTAGAGGGGTATATGCAGGAGACTATATTTAAGGAAGCAAACCTCAATGAAGGGGTGTGATCAATTCTGAGTTTGGAAGATTTCGAGTACTCCTCTAAGCTAAGCTCGTGAAGCTCCTTTGGGTCATTCGGGACAGGTGTTGTCGCCTTCCTGGCAGCAGCCACAAGCACTTGTGCCATTGTAGCGAGTGGACTCCCGGCAATCGGCTTATGCCTATAGAACGGACTGCCCACCAGGAAAACAACAATTGAGACTGCGATCCCGAGTGTTGGGAGTCCATAGCCGAGGGTCCAGCCCACATTGTCTTGCACGTAGACGAGGACGGTATTTGAGAAGAGAGCGCCCAGGAAAATGGCAGCGAACCACCAATTAAAGAACGAGAGCTTATGCAACCTCTCCTTCGGTTCATAATCATCGAATTGGTCTGCCCCAATCGTCGAGATGTTGGGCTTGGTTCCACCGGTTCCCAAGGCAACTATGTATAATGCCGTAAAGAAGATACCTTTTTGGAAATTCGAGGCATCCTTGCAAGGATCCCCGTGACAAGGTGGCGGCTTTAGACCTCGCACCGACACTACCAGCGTTAAGAGGCCCATTCCCTGGGTCCAAGACAATTCCAATTATTCGCTTGATACATTGACTTCACTGTCAGAAGGTAGTGGTGTAAATAAATTGACAGGTTCGATAAAAACTCGGAACTCGGTTCAAATCTTAAGTATCAAAACTCGTTTAATAAATAAATTAAATTTAAAACCATACTCTAATAAGAATAGACTTAATTTGTTGAAATTTGTAAATAATTAATTTAAAAATTATTGAAGACCCATCTTATATTTACAAAAATTTTTAGTTAAGTATGCCATTAAAAGTATATTAGAGAGATTTATTCAAATTATAAAGTATTTTTTAAAATATAATGATAAAATTTTACGCATTTAAATTTTGTTTTCTGTGTATATTTTATGTATTAAGATGTTTTTATTATATTTATAATTATATTTTAAAAATAAATATTTATTTTTTAATTAGTTAATTTTATTAAAAATAAATGTTTTTATTAATTTAATTTAATTTATAAAATTAATTTTAAATTATTTTTGGTAATATTATAAAATTAAAAAAATATTTATAAAAAGTTAAAAATTTGGCTTAATAAAAGATAAATTGGACTTAATTTAACTTATTAAATAAATTAATTAAATTTAAGCAGATTAAAATTTAATTTGACTCGATTTGTCGACACTCTAAGTAAACGTAGACTCTTACTTTACTTTAGGGTTCAAATTTCAAAAAAAAAAAAGAAAAAATCGTGTAATTGTGCGTGCGTGTGAGTGTGGGGGGGGAGTGTGAGAGAGAGAGAGAAAGAAACGGAGAGAGAGAGACCGAGAGATAAATGAGGGATGAAAGGAAGAAAGTCCAGAAACGGCCGAGGCGTGCATCCGCGATGTAGGCGCCCACGACGGGCAACATCCATACGGTACCGGCCCAGTTGGTGACATTGTTCGAGGCTTCTACTGTGCCTTCGCGGAGCTCCGTCGTCAAATATGTAAACAAGTTCGATGCTATTCCATAAAAGGCCATCCTCTCGAACACTTCGTACGCTACGTGAAATGAAATATAAGTATGAAACTGGCAATCACTTTCGCATTTTACCAATTTTCACTTTTTTCTTCTTCTTCTTCTTCTTCTTCTTCTTCCTCTTCTTCTTTTTGTGTGTGTGCGTGCGTGCGTGCGTGCGCGTGCGTGCGTGCGTGCGTGTGTGTGAGGAATTGCACTTTTCACGTTGACTTAGATCAAATACCCAACATTTATTTTGTGTCAACCTTAAAGAAATAAAATTTTGGACTAAAGTGTTTAAAATTGAATTTAAGTGAACTAATAAATTTTTTGATTAATAAATTTTAAAAATATTTTTTTAATTATATATATATATTTTTATATATTTGTACAATTATATTTATAATATGTGAAATTTAATATTACAATTATTTAATTATTAGTTTAATTAATAATAATAAAATTTAAAAAAAATTAAGAGACTAAATTTTTTTATTTTGTATATTTTTTCTACTTTTTTCACACATTTTGTTAATATTATCTCCTCACATTTTTCACATCTCTCTCTTTATTATTTCTCTCTACCCTCCCCATTCTTTCCTTCATTTATCTCTATATTCTTTTTTCAAGCATTTTTCATCATTCTCTTCTTTAATAGTTTTACACTTTCTTTTTTTATTCTTCCTACAATTACTATTTCTATATTTTCTCTCTCTCTCTCTCTCCCCAGACATTTACATCGATTTTCTCTTTATATATATATTTTTTTATTTCTTTCAATAATTTCTCTTTTAATCTCTACTTTTTCTTTTTCTTAACATTCTTTCTATTTTTCTTCTTTTATATCATCTATTTCTACTCCTTTTCTTTTTTTCCTATCCTCTATCTTCTCTTTTTTTTTTTTTTACTTTTTTATTGTTTTTTTTCTTTTTATCTTTTTCTCTCAATTTTTTTAACATGCAGTAATTATTACTACGAGAAAACTTATTATTGAAAAATAAAAAGCAATTTATGACAGCAGACAATAGAAGTATATATCAAAAAATACGAAAAAAAGAAAAAAAAGTTAAAAATAATGTTACCAAGCAAACCTAATTAATTAAGTAGAGCATGGTGAAGAAAATGAAATTAGGCTCAACCAACTTACTAACAACAAAGGAACATGCTTTCCATCTCCCAGTCCTTGATCTTAAGACGGGTCTACCCTTGATGTCGACTGTCCCATCTTGTGTATAATCTCCTGCCATGCCATTTGCTTCTTCCCGTGCCAACATGATGATCACAGGGAGCGAGAGAGAGAGAGAGAGGGGAGGGGAGATGAAGCTCTCCACTTAAATAGCACGATATGATGTCTGACTGAGGGTGCGGCTTATTTATTATTAGAGGGCATAGGGAGAAGCAACGCTGACGGGCTTTCCAACGTTATGCATGTTTTTATATAGTCTGTCTTTGCTCGACTACCTGCCTCGGTTCTACCTGCTGAAGCCAAGTTCTTTTTTATCCTTTTTACCCATGCTTGGTACCCCATGCCGTATAGATACGAATACTTGAGTATTTCATCTCTCATAAAATTTACCAGGTGACGTTCGGAGAAGGATATTTTTCATCAATCAAAGTCACCAACTCAAAGACTCGGGAAATCAGCGGTAGGTGGTACAGTGACAGCTAGATTTGCATTTTTTGTTCGCTAGACTTTTCGTAGTCGTTGGTGAGCTTCCCTATCGAAATAATTTTTATTTTATTTTTATAAAGTTTATTTTTTTATAAAAAAATTAAAGTTTAAAAAATAAGAATAGAATCTTAAATTTTTTAAGTATGAAAATATTTCCCAGAAGAATATTAAGTATGACTGCATATTCCATCGGTGTCCAAACTGAGAAAGAAACATAGAACTAGAATTTTGGACTTTTTTTTTTTGTCAAAAAAAAAAACAGAGAATTATGGAGTGACTGATAATTTTTATTGAATTTCATAAATTTATTTTTTTATGAGTTTAATATAGTGACCCGATTTACTGTATAAAATAACTAGAATGGTTTTTTGTTGATAAAATTATGAATCATGATTCTTCCTTTCTTATTCAAATAACAAAAATAAATATATAAATAAAATATATATAGAGATAATTGATATTATGTCGCTTTGCATTTGTAGGTTGCTTGAGGAGGGATCTTTGTTGGCGTCATTTCGTTGACTGGAGAACGTGGAAATGAATTAGCATAATAATACACCGCTAGCCGTCTCGATTTATGAGCATATTCCATGATTCACTACACGAAGACAAATTTGAAAAATTCTAATTTGTGTAATATAAAAATATAGTATAAAATTTTTTATGGTCATTTGAATTTATTCAAAATTTTTCTCTTATAACCCAAATGAGTATCCATAAGTTCCCGACGGAGATGCAAATTTAACAGGATGCATCTCCTGCAAAGCTGGCTCATCTGCCCCGTGTACCCTTCAAAGGCTACAAACAAAAAACATGTTTTGAAGCCTTAGATCTCCCTTAGCTAAATCCTCCTCTCCCATAACCAAAAATAATAAAAGAGATAA
The DNA here is from genome assembly GCA_020883675.1 of Bruguiera gymnorhiza. Taxonomy (NCBI): domain Eukaryota; kingdom Viridiplantae; phylum Streptophyta; class Magnoliopsida; order Malpighiales; family Rhizophoraceae; genus Bruguiera; species Bruguiera gymnorhiza. The sequence continues at coordinate 1,489,348 of JAIRCJ010001053.1, forward strand.
ATTGTTCTGCCGTAAAGAATGGACAAAAAAAATAAAGACAAATTAGATTAAAATTTGACTTGATGAGAAGCTTCCATTTAATTTTATCTGATTAATTTTTTTTTTTATTTTTTATTATGGCATATTTGATTACGGGTATTCTATCTGTTTCAGTGACCAAAAGCTCTTTCATCACTCATCCGTAAAAGTAATATAAAATAAAATAAAAGAACTTTCTTCACGCAGTGCCTATCGTCATACCCAGTCTCATTCCCACCTCAGGAAAGTGGTCCCACCTCAGGAAAGTGGGTGTTCCATCCGATGGCGGACAACTTTTGAAGGCCCACCAATCTCGCCTCGAAACTCTACAGAGCAGGAAGCAAATTCTGAAGTCCCCAGTAATGCAAAACGTCCAACCATCCCGAGCTCTCCCACCATCAAAGAGACGGATTGCTTTGGCAGTCAGATAAACGTCCCATGTGTTTCAGTGCAAACAAGCACATCATTTCACCGGTTAGCAGCCAAGACGTCCCATCTTTCAGTTGCCATGCTCCATTGAAAGCGCAGATTAAGTTGGTGCGTGTTCTCGAATTGAATTCTGACAATTCCCTCCCAACTGCATACACCTTCCCTTCTTTTAAGAAGCACCCTCGAAAATACAAAAGATATTTAACTAATTTTATACTAGAACGCTCAAAAGGGCGTCCTACTAGGTAAAGTACTCAAGCTGTGGAATCTCCCGAAAGAGTCCAATCTAACGTAAGCATCTTTATCCCAGTTTCTACACAAACTATTTCCCACACGAAACTGTGATCTTTACACCTTTAACGGAGTAACCTTAAAATTCCGATAGAATTCCTTAACTTTCTTGGTCAAGCGCACCCATCTAAAGTGAATAACATAGAACAAATGACAGATAATAATTACAAAAGCAACAAAACTTCAATAGAAAAGGTAGATAATCGGGTAGCCTGCACGGGAACAAAGGATGACGACACGAAACCACTCCTGCCAGGTGATGCACCAGGGCAGTGCCACTGGTTTTACAGACAATCTGTTAGCATACATCCAAGATTTTAGCATAAGAAGAATGCCAAGGCCGCCATTAATAGCAGTTTATTCCACAACTAGCAGAATAAGAACATGTCAACCACTAAATGAAGAGTCAAAAAAACAAAACAAACTAAGCCCCTCTTTTGCCGGTACAATCATTTGGCACATTTCACTATCTTTAAGGTAGTTATTTCTTTCTCCATCCTAATTGACTGACTATATTGCCAACTCCAAGAAAAAGTGTGAATCAAACAGAACCAACTCGGGAAAGACGAAAGGTGTGGGACCAATAAATTTTATCTTACGCACGTCATTCGTCAGAAAGGGCAAACTCCAGACCTAGTCCAAAAATCAACTGAAGAAAAGAGAGAATTATTAAGCAAGCCCATTAACTTCCAGTTTACCAAAACCCAGATCACCTTTTTAACCAGTGTTGAGCTCTATCGCCTGTTTAAGAGCACCAAATGCAGGCAGAAAAGGATTATACATATCGTTCACAACAACATTGGCGACTGATACTGCTTGCTACGCTGTGATCAGCCAAAACCCTAGAGATCAGCCACATAATTGTGAAGCTTCACTAGACCTCTGTATCTCTCCTGTTCAGTCTCTGCCATACCGAATTCAGTGGCCAAGTAGTACTGTGGTAAAATCAATAGCTTTGAATAATATATATTCATAACAAGATCAAATCCTGGCAGATAAACAATAACAAGTACTAAAAATCCATCACCATGTAGCAAACTAATCAACATCAGAATGCTAGGAAAGGCTTGTAAAACTACTCCATATTAAGACAGTAGAAAGAGGGGCAAATAAATATATAAAGCAAGCAACTTGAAGTTAATAATTGTAAAGAAAAAGCAAAGACAGACAAAATGTAAATACTACTTGGAAAAACTAGCCATTATATACTAGCAGAAAATCACTGCAAATTACAACCAAGGTCAGAGCAATTCAACCATTCACAGGATGCGTGGCATCATATATTTGCTCTTCATCTGAAATGGGAAGAGGTGGCTGAGTGAGGATTTCTGCACAAAGATGTGGCACATCAATTCCTCCCATGTGCCTACCTTGAACGGATACTGCTGTACCAGCCACCTAATCACCAGAGGCTTGTGAAGGATCAGATCTCTAGCCTTCATTTGTATACCATGAATTCCCATTATTGCCACCACCAGCATAGCCACTCCCACTTGTTTGGTACCCAAACCCACCAGCTCCACTGCTACTTCTGCTATTTGGGCCATTTACAACAAGCGCACCAGCAGGCCCATAACCATTAGAATAAGAACCATCAGTTCCACCATAATGGCCATAACCGTATCCTTGATTTCCATATCCAGAAGTTCCACTTGGTGATGGACCCATAGAAGTAGACACAGAATTGACACTACCAGAAGCATTCCATGGAGCTGTGGCCCCATATCCAACATTTGCACTATAAGCTGAACCACCATAACTAGCACCATAACTGGAAGGAGCCTGGTTCCCCCATGCACTCCTCAAGGAACCAGTCATTCCATAAGCCCCTGCTGGGCCACCGAAGCCAGTGTTTCCACTTCCATAACCACCAACACCAAAACTCCCATAACCGCCATAACCAACTCCACTATTTGCCATTCCGTAAGCATAATGTGCCGCACCATAGACAGAATAAGGCGGGTATCCACCTGCAGAAATTGGAGGCTGCATAAATCTGTTTCCATTCATTCGACCATCACCTGAATTTGCATTCCCACCAGAAGCAGCAGATCCTTGATAGCCCCCTCCATGAGCCCCACTACCAGGAAATGCATCTTTTGGGAGTGCTCGCTTTACCTCTACAAGTTTACCGTTCAATTCATGGAAGGTCTTATGGAGTACCCTATCAACTGCATCTTCAGTGTCAAAGGTGATGAATCCAAAGCCACGGGGCCTTTGAGTATGTTGATCGTACATTACTACCACATCAGTTACGTGACCATAATTTTCAAAATACTGACAGAATCCATCTTCAGTCAGACTGGAGGGCAAACCACCGACAAAAATCTTCCTGGTCCTAAAATTACCTCCATTATCAGAGCCTCTGCTAGAGTTATGACTTACAGATCTAGTGGAGCTGTGTTGTTCTTCTCTAGATAAAGCCTTTTTTGCCTCCACCTGCATTGCCAGTGTGGAAATTTAGAAAGCAACCGAACACAAACAAACACACAATTGCAGAAGGATCACGAGATTATACAAAGGCTTGAGTTTAGCTTGAGATTAAAAAGCTCAATCATTTAGTGTTTCAAGAAAAGAGAATTCACTCAAACCACAATGACGGTCGTCATAATTTCCAGTCTTACACCCATTCTTTTGGAATATACGCTCAAAACAGCTTCAACTAGAGACACAAACTTTGTCTGGTTCCACAGCAACAGAGAGGAGAGCAACCCAAAGTAAATCAATCAACTAGGGAGGAATAACAGTAACAAATCACCAAGAATAACCTTTATTTTAATATATTCATTCGTTAATTAGGGTTGATGGCAGTCGAGAAGACCATGGTGTAGCCATCTTACAGCTCCAATAGCAGAATTTCTGAGCTAAGCCTCAGCAATCAGCTGCCGATGTCAGTAAGCCCCATAATTTTTCTCTCAGAATAACCAGCCAAAATCAGAATAAACAAAGACAAAAGCAGTAAGCTCGTTTAACTCGGAAATAGACAAACAAAAACACAGTAAAATTAACAACACTCAATCACCACATCAAACAAGCAACCACCTCAAATTGAAGCCAAAAAAATAAAACCCATCTCCCAAGAAACTTTTCATTAAAAAAAAAACAATAAACAATAAATCAGAACATAGCACCAAAGAAGAAAACGTTAGGAAACAAACACACGTCCAGAGAACAGAAACTGGGGCGGAGGAAAGGAGACAGAGCCTCCAATTGTTCGAAAATGGCGCTCAGCAGTTCTCTGCTTAAAAAAGAAAAGAAAGAACCCAAAAAAAAAAAAACAGAAAACAAGAAGAAGGATAGGAAATTACAGTACGGCCGTCGATAGTGTGGGTGTCGTGGAGGACGCGATCGACGAGAGAAGGATCGGAGAAAACGACGAAACCGAAGCCACGAGGACGGCCGGTGGTCTTGTCCCGCATAATTACAACCTGGGAGACATCACCGTACCGATTGAAGTGGTCTCTCAGCGCGTCCTCCGTCGTGTCCCACCCTATTCCTCCAATGAAAAGCTTCCCTTCGTCCGAATCCATTGTCTTCTACTCTCAATTTCTTCTTTTTTTTTTCTATCAGCTTGAATTTACTTGTTATTATTTTTCTTTATTTTTATTATTTTAGGGACTGAGAAAGAGAGGGAGCCATGGAAGGAAGGAAGGAGGGGAAACACTGAAACAGAGCGACAAAAACCCAAAAATAAATAAATAAATAAAAGGACAAAAGGTTTGGGTTTGTTTTAATTTGTTCCTCCCCCCTTGATTTGATACCACCCGCCACAAAAGAAACGCCTCGTGATTTGTATTCAGTAATCTGACCCGCATGCACTCCCATACGGCATCGTTTCTATTCCCTTATTATTCCTTTTTTTTAAAAAGAAAAAATTTAAAAAATAAATATAACGACAAAAGAAAAGAAACAGTTAATTTTTCTTTTTAAAATTGAATTTCATCTATTTTTATTTTTCTCAAATTGGATGTTCAATTAATTTAGCTACCCAACAACAACCAAAAAGGAGTAGTCTAATTAAAAAGTCTCTATTCTAATCAGTAGGGAGATGAGCTAATCTTTCTTCGTTAATTAAGCTTCAATTGTTTTTTTTTTTTAAAAAAATAATTTTATGAGAATATTTCAGGTGTAAAATTTTAAATATATTGTATCAAATATGGGAATTGAGCCTTTATAATTATAGTGGAAAGTAACAGTTTAGCGGGGGGGGAAGAAGAAAAGAAAAGAAAAGAAAAATTAGCACAATGAAACCTGTTAGGGCCTTAACGACGTGAGTTGGGCTTTTCCGAAGCAGGGGACAATGGGCCAGTCGATTACCAATGGATTAAGCTTCCATCCATTTGGAGTTTATGCGTTGAGAAATCATTTCGATTTGTTCATCCACTGAGGCCTTTTTGTAAAGGGATCCATCCAAAGGTAGCTTTTCAGATTTAGTACGGATGGTTAGCTAAGTTATTAACTATTTCAGTTCAAATCTAAAGGCAAAGCACCTAGAAGATAATTCTTAAATACCCCCCATTTTTTTTTTTCTTTTTGGGTTAAACAAAATGTCCGAATATGAATATTATTTAAATTTAAATTTAAATTTAAAACTTATTGTCACTCAAATTATATATTAATAGTCTAAGTGAATTAGTGTGTTGATACACTTTAAAATTTAAATAAAGAATGATTTAATGTTAAATGATATGAGTTAATGGTGAACTTTTTTTATTATTAAAGAAAATTAAAAAATTATTTAATTTAATTTTAAACAATATTTAAGATAATAAAATAAAAATTATTAATTTTTTTTTTTAAAATTTTTACGTGTGCCTGCCTCCCTACCTACCCAAAACACTCATGTTGTGGTAATCTTTCATTATGCCGGCAGCTCATACACCATTGTAGGCACAAGATAGGTATAAATCAACTCATTATTTAAGTTTTTTTTTTTTTTTATTTTTATTTTTTCACATATGTGATTAACCAACAAGATTAGAAAATTTTCCTGTCTGTTTTTAGTTCGTAAAATTTCCTAATTTTTTACAGGCTGTGACCACGATGAAGATCAAGATCCCAACGGTCACTTCCTTTTTCCCTCTCCCAGTTACGAACGTAAAAAACAAACCCTAGGCCAACAGACGCCCGGCCACTGGGAATCTTTTGACCGTTTTGTCCCTACAGCCCCGCCTTACTGCCTGCGCTCCTCTCTCAGCCTTTTCTTCCTCTCTGACAATGGAGATGGAGAGACCCTCTCTTTCTCTAGAGGTCTCCCAAGAAAATTATTGAGAGACGGAGAGCAAAGAAATCTTTAAGGGGTTGCTTTTCTTGCGTGTTTTGATTCCTCCAGAGATCGTAGGCGCCGCAGACAGTGGCACAAGCTTCAACCTCGGGACCAGGTAAAGCTTAAATCTCGAGGCCAGGCAATCTTGAAATTCCCCAAGATTTTTGCTTTTGCTTCATGGGGTTTCTTTCTTGAACTCAGATTATTGATTATCTTTCTGTTTCTCTCAACTTTTGGCTGGAAATTGAAATGATAGGGTCTGAGTTGTTGATTATATTTCTTGGATTCGTTTTGATTTTTGCAGTGGATTTTCTCGTTTTTCTTTTTTTGTTGCGGAGAAATGCCAGTTGCAATTCAGCTTTACAATCTACGGTTTCTTTGGTTTAGGACCAGTCGGTAGAGCCCGTTAGCTCGGTTTCAGAAATCAGGTGAGCGATGCTCAATTTTAAGGCTTTTGAGCTTTTGTTTTGACTCTGTTCTGTCATTGGTTTGTGACAATAACATGATCTGTTATGAATATAGTGCTAAGGGCAAGGACCAAGTCAGCTTGAGCATTCGTAGGAAAGTAACGTTTGATTCGGATGTGAAGACCTATGAGCATGTTTCCGTCTTATAATCCAGGGATTTTTCTCTCGAGAAAGAAGATAATGGCAAAAGAGAGGAGAAAGAGGATAATTCGGTGAAGCCAAACCAATCTCAGTCCTCTTCTGAAAATAGTTCGATCACAAGTTTGGGTTCTTATCCTCGTAATCATAGGTACAAGAACTGCAGAGACAGTGATGATGAATTGGACTACAAGGAGGACGATGACGATGACAATGATGAGATGGATGAAGATGATCATGATTATAATGATGTCTATGTTGATGATGATGGCAGGATGGTGGACTTGAGGTTTAGAATACCTGTGGATAAAGTGGTTACCGACGAGATTGATAGTTCCGTGGTAATGAGAAGGTTGCCTGAAAAGGGACTGAAATCTAGTAACTGTGCCGGAGATGGAGGTAATTGTGTGTATCCAGTGTTGAACCCAGTTGAAAATTTTACTCAGTGGTAGGCTGTGAAAGCAAAAGGAACACCAACGTTGAAGCAGCAGAAAGAGAACCTCAGATTGGATCAAGAATCCCGGATTTCATGCAGGTCTGAGCCTGGCTTCAAGGAACTATCATTCAGCTTCAAAGAAAAGTCTGATCAACTAGGGAAGTCAAACCAAGAAATAGCAATTGATGCTAGCTTGTCTAACTGTTTGGGTTTGTCACAACGTCCACCTATCAACAAGCCTAGCACAACTGATTTAGATACAACTGCATCTGAGCGAAGCACATTAAAAGGATCCAATTCACTGAGAAGCTTGAAAGATAGACCAATTCTAGGTGCACTAACGATGGAAGAGCTTAAACAACTCTCGACTTCTTATTCACTTGGGAGGTCGCCCTGATGAGATGCCGATACTAGGGATTGTTGGGACCTATTGGAATCACAATCACCATATTGAGGCTTCTGGTCCTCTTACAAAGCAGTACCAAACACAACTAGCCAGTACAGATAGGTATACGTCAAGTAGGATTTTTGGAGTCTTCTAAATTAGTTGATGATGTTGCCTTCATTGAGTTTTTATGGGTCTGCAGGAAAAGAGAGTGAACTGGCATTCGTCCCCATTTGAGAAAAGGCTGGAGAGAGCTTTGAATGAATGGATGTGCTGCTGAAGTCTACACTAGTGGTCGTACTTCAAATGTTTGGCAGACACGCTTGAAGTTCTGCTTTGTGTGTCTATCCTCTGTGGTTAGTGTCCTTTGCGAATTAAAAGTGCGGCGGCATGAGATATGACGATTGCTTTTGTAAATTTTTTCTACTGCTTTTATTGATGGTTAATAGTAATACAATTATGGTTCCTTTTCTTTTAATACTCTCAATTCAACTCTTTCTTTCAGTATAATTTGACTCTGGAAGAAAAAGAGTGCATCACATTGCTGAATTTATCCTGATGTAGTGGGGGTGAAAGAAGCAACACATATCTGGGGCCTTTTGCCTCTTGCTAATAATTGCAAACTTCAATAGGGAAAGTGCACCTAAGTGGGGCAGATATTGACTGTCATCTCTTGAAAATTCTGTCTGGGAATACATATGAGGTGATAGCAAACAAGTGAGATTTTTACAGATCCCAAGCTGGATATAAGATTCTTGATCCAAAACTTTCTGGGCATGGATGTTGGTTTTTCTGGAATATCATGCCTCTTATATTAGTTACACATAATCAATGATTTGATGGTTGGAGATCGAGTTATTATGTCTTTTCCCTGTCGCTTGTTGCAACCAAGAATTCAGCTCCTCTACTACTAGAGCAAGTGACCGGTGGCAAGATTGAGAGTTCTTATTGAAGAAACTTAAACAAGCGAGAAATACTTCAAATATACACGCTAGTAAGCTTTTATATTTTCAAGGGTATACTTGGATTGGATGAAATACTGAGAAGAGAAAAATGAAGGGCTGGATCCTTCTGAATTGTGGACCTCTGGTTCTAGTAGTTCCTTGAAAGACGCACCCACCAGAATGCGCCACTGAGTAACATTCAAGAGCCAGCCATGTCAACAAGTTTTATCAATTGGCATTGCTTCCATTACGCTACTATGCGCGTCAACGTAGACGGGCACTTGTCATGGTATGTACCCAAGTTGTTTCTGAAGAAAGTGAAACTTATGAATTACTCATCCGAAATAGCCTCACAAATAGATGTTAAAATATATATATATATATATATATATATATATAATTAGTTCTACTGGAATAAGCAATTGAATTCAACGATTACGTATAACATGATTTAATGACTTTGCAGTCGTGTTTTTTCAGGAGTTTTAATTAATAACCACTTGTTTGGGAGGGATCAAATCGTTTGACCCCGTCTTTAAACCAAAACGAAACAAAGGAAAGAGGAGCAATTTCCCAATTGTTGACCTTTGAACGTTCAAAGTGGACTTTGCCTATAGGGAGCAACTGGGTTTGGTGTGAATGTGTGAAAATTGAGGCACGCCCCCCACAAATGACCGCACCCACTTGAGCCTTCAGACATGTCTGCTTCTAGTATACGGACATCTAATAATTAATTACATTTAATACCTAAGAAAGATGTCATTTTAAGTATAATGAATATATTATTGAAGTATTTCTTAGAGATCATCTCCTTCAACTTTGGATTGCCATTTTTAATTGGAAATTTCTTCCTCCATATTTTTCCGATGTACCTAAAAAAACAAAAAATCTTCCCATTTGGTCCACCGAGTGGAATCCTCTCATTGATCCAGAACTTGAAAAGTCTACCATTCCCGGGTCCCGCCGGGCAAGTCAAACCTGATCCAAACGTCTCTTTTATCGCATTATATATATAAAAGAAACTAAGGTGCATAAACCCCGTAATCAGTAAAAATTATTGACCATATTTAAATATTTTTAAATATATAATTTTACAATGCAAATAAATATTTCAAATCATTAATTTACAGTGATCGGTGATTAAGTGAAAAAGAAAATTTTGATTTAACACATATGCATCTCCCAGGAAAGGCAGTCAACGATACTTGGATTGAATTGTCTCTCAACCATTCAAACTTATCTCTTTCCAGGAAACTACATCAAGTAATAATGCAAAAACAAAAACAAAAACAAAAACAAAGAGAAAACGTGAGTTTGAGTTGTGACGTAAAAATAAAATTATTCTATAGCGATGCAGAAGTCACAAGGTTCAGAGTTGTGCGTAGACAATTTGTTTCACCGTTGACGCTCCCCCTTCGCGCATTGCCATGGCTCTGTTTGCCATAAGGACGAAGTTACACACCGAAGTGTCATAGATCTCAGAAAAACAACTCAAGCATGACAGCATCTCATCAAAGGCCGTTCCTTGTTCTCTTGACCCATATTTTTTTGCTCACCGCATGTCTGCCATTGAAGGTCACATCATCAGCAAGAACACAGGCAGAAGCGCTCATCAAATGGAAAACCACCTTATCTTCTTCACCTGCTTCCTTAAGCACATGGTCCATCTCCAACATCAACAACCTCTGCAACTGGACAGCCGTTGTTTGCGAGACCAACACCAGAATGGTCTCCAAAATAAACCTCTCCAACTTGAACATTTCTGGATCACTCGCCCAGTTCAACTTCACCCCTTTTGCCAATCTTACCCGCTTTGATCTTCGGAATAACAACATTGATGGGATGATACCCACAGCCATTGGCAGCCTCTCCAAGCTCACTTACTTGGACTTGAGCCTCAACAATTTCTCTGGAAACATAGCTGTGGAGATTGGGCAGTTGGCGGAGCTTCAGTATCTTAATCTTTCCAACAACAATCTCAACAGTACTATCCCTTATCAACTTAGCAATCTTCAAAAGGTAAGGTACTTAGACCTTGGAGTAAACTACTTGGAAACCCCCGACTGGTCCAAGTTCTCTGGCGTGTCGTCATTGACACATCTTAGCCTTTCTCTCAATATGCTTACTTTGGAATTTCCTGATTTCATATCCAATTGCCGGAACTTGACATTTCTGGATATGTCACTTAATCAGTTGACTGGCCTGATACCAGAATCGGTGTATACCAATATGGGAAAGCTTGAGTACTTTAATCTCACAGAGAATTTATTCCAGGGGCCATTGTCAGTAAATATTTCTAAGCTTTCCAATCTCAAACATCTTCGACTAGAAAATAACAAGTTCAATGGTCAAATTCCTGAAGGTATTGGCATGATATCTGGTCTTCAGATTCTAAAACTGTATAACAATTCGTTCCATGGCAGCATTCCATCTTCGTTAGGCCAACTCAGGAATCTTCGTGAACTTGATCTAGGAATGAACACCTTGAATTCATCTATTCCTCCTGAACTTGGCCTTTGTACAGACCTCACGTTCATGGCCTTGGCTCTGAATCAATTGAGTGGGGAGTTGCCTTTGTCTTTGTCCAATCTGAATAATTTGACTGAGCTGGGTTTGTCTGATAATTTTTTCTCTGGTGAGATTCCACTTCATCTTATTGGCAACTGGACCAAATTGGTCTCATTACAGTTTCAAAACAATTTATTTTCTGGAAACATTCCTCCGGAAATAGGCCTACTGACAGATCTTACTGTACTTTTTCTGTATAATAATAGGCTCTCTGGTTCAATTCCAAGGGAGATTGGTAACCTGAAAATTTTGGTAAGTCTGGACCTGTCAGAAAATCGGCTTTCAGGTACCATACCTACGACACTATGGAATCTAACAAATCTTGAGACCCTGAATCTTTTCTCCAACAACATCAGTGGCACACTGCCACCAGAGGTTGGAAATATGACTTCACTGCAAACTCTTGATCTCAACACTAACCAACTACATGGGGTCTTGCCAGAGACGATTTCACTTCTAAGTTCTCTGGAGTCACTCAATCTGTTCACAAATAATTTCTCTGGTAGCATTCCAGGTGATATTGGGAAGTATAGTCCTTTGAAATATGTCAGCTTCTCAAACAACAGCTTCTCTGCAGAATTGCCGCCTGAATTGTGCAGGGCTTTCTCTCTGGAGGAATTAACGGTTAATAACAACAATTTTACGGGGCCACTGCCAACCTGCCTCAGGAATTGTTCGAGACTAAGAAGAGTCCGCCTTGATGGGAACCAATTTACTGGAAACATCACAGAGTCTTTTGGAGTTCATCCAAAACTTTCTTTCATTACGCTTAGCAGCAATCAATTCACTGGCGAAATATCACCAATCTGGGGAGAATGTAAAAACCTCTCAAATTTACAGTTGGATCGAAACAGAATTTCAGGGAAAATCCCAGCTGAGCTTGGGAAGTTGACCCAGTTGGGTGTTCTAACTTTGGATTCCAATGACTTGACAGGAACGATTCCTGTTGAACTGGGAAATCTAAGCATGTTATTCAGGCTCAACTTGAGCAGCAATTATTTGACAGGAGAGGTCCCTCAGACTCTAGGCAATTTGACAAGGATTCAATCTCTTGACTTATCTGATAACAACCTGACTGGGAGCATACCACAAGAACTTGGTAATTGTAGGACATTATCAAGCTTGGACTTGAGCCACAATGATCTATTAGGGGAAATACCATCCGAGCTTGGCAACCTAAACACATTGCAATATTTGTTGGATCTCAGCAGCAATTTGCTCTCTGGACCCATACCTCAAAATCTGGGAAAGCTTACTTTCTTGGAGAATCTTAATGTCTCGCATAACAGTCTGTCAGGAAGAATCCCAGCAGGTTTCTCAAGCATGCTTAGTCTGGATTCCTTTGATTTCTCCTACAATGAGTTGACAGGTCCTATACCAACTGGTAGCAACTTTCAAAATGCGTCTGCAAATGCATATATTGGAAATTCAGGCTTGTGTGGCAATGTAGAAGGGCTACCTTCTTGCAACCCCATAACAGCAAGAGGCAAATCCTCAAACTCTAAGAAAAAGATCCTTATCGGAGTCTTTGTTCCTGTTTGTGTGATGGCAGTTTTTGCTGCTATGGTAGCTGTTGTTCTAATAGCTCGTCATAAAACCAAACTTCTCAATGAAGAGACCGAAAGCACTATTAAAAAAGGGAGTTTTGAGTCTATAATATGGGAAAGAGAAGCAAAATTCACATTTGCAGAAATTGTCAAGGCCACCCATGACTTCAGTGATAAGTACTGCATTGGGAAAGGAGGATTTGGAACTGTTTACAGAGCAGTACTGTCAACAGGTCAAGCTGTTGCAATCAAGAAACTGAATATGTCGGATTCAAGCGACATTCCAGCAATAAATCGCCAAAGTTTTGAGAACGAAATAAAGATGCTGACAGAAGTGAGGCACCGGAACATCATCAAGCTTCATGGATACTGCACTAGGAGGGGTTGTATGTACTTGGTTTATGAGTATGTTGAAAGGGGAAGTCTAAGAGAAGTGCTGTATGGAATGGAGGGGGAGCTAGAGCTTGGTTGGGCTGCAAGAATCAAAATTGTTCGAGGAGTGGCTCACGCAATTGCCTACCTGCACCATGATTGTTCTCCACCTATTGTTCACCGGGACATTACCTTGAATAATATTCTGCTAGAGTTGGATTTCGAGCCACGGCTCTCGGATTTTGGCACTGCAAGGCTGTTGAGTTCAGATTCATCCCATTGGACTTCTGTTGCTGGTTCTTATGGCTATATGGCTCCAGGTAAGTCTAACTACTCAGATTTTGCTATCCTTTTCTTTAAACAGCAGAATGCTCCACTTCCATCAATAATAATAATAATGTCACAAAACAATTAACCATGACAATAGCCTAGTTTCACCTCTCCCAACTAAACCAGCTCAAAGATAGAGAAAGTCCCACCCAATCTCGCTTAAGCACCAACTAACAGCTAGGCATTGAATCAAACGCGTGGTGTCCAATTTACCAAAGCCACGCACCTCATAAAAGAAGTGCAACAATTCTGAAATACAAACAATCAGAGGAAGCCAGAACCACCAGAAATCCACTCAACTCAATGAGGCGGGTCTCAATACTAGACCATTCTCCATACCAGCACACAACCTCCCTTCCCTTTTGTGTCCATCAGCTCCCAAATTGTTCTAGCCACTTCCCAGAAGGGAAACTCACCAGACCAAAAGCAATCTGTCTGAATTCCCAGACCAAAAAGGATCCGTTTGGATGATAAGGGACCGTGCAATGTAACAAAATTTGTGTGTTTTTCTTGCTTTCGTAAATGTTTACTCAAAGGGGCTCTTAATTGTAGCAAAATGTTACCCACTTAAGTGCTTGATAAAGCTAACCATTTTTGTCTGCTTAATGTACAGAGCTGGCAACCACGATGAGGGTCACAGATAAATGTGATGTTTACAGCTTTGGAGTAGTGGCATTAGAGGTTATGATGGGAAGGCACCCAGGGGAGTTGTTATCTTCCTTGTCATCAGTATCTAATGATCCAGACTTTCTTCTAAAGGACATGGTAGACCAGCGGCTTCCAGCCCCTACAGGCCAATTAGCAGAAGAAGTTGTTTTCTTAGCCAGAGTCGGCTTAGCATGCACTAGCACTGCTCCAGATGCCAGGCCCACCATGCATTTTGTGGCACGAGAATTTTCTGCGCAACTCAAGCATATCTCCCTGAGCCATTAGGCATGATAACTATTAGCCAGCTAACAGGCCTACAGAAATAGTTCATGATGAAGCGCATGAGGGCTTCTACATGCTGCTCCATAGTTAGTTGTAATCCTCGTCTTCTTAGTCCATTAAGGACTCCTTTTCACATAATAGCAATTTTTAATAGATATATGACTGCCTACACAGATGACCCTTGCAACGAGAATTGCCCAAATTTGCACATAGCAGCAGCCAGCAGATATCCTACTTCATATCAACAGCACAATCTGTCTAGACGGACTTACATTGAACTTCCATATAAAAACTCACAAATTGCTCGTACAGACAACAGAAACGAATGACAAAAGATGAAAACCCCAAAGCAGCGAGAAATTTAATGCAAGAGGATGGACACCACAATGGTGGGCGTCCTATTTTGTCTTGCAATTAAACCTTTTGAGGAAATGGTGAAGATGAACGATCACCCAGAAAGCGAAAAAGGGTTCCCCCTAATAAGGGCCCCCAAGAGACATATCCATGGTTCAATTGCATCAGATACGCCAGCTACAACTCCCACCATCCTCAAAATAATTAGACTGGTTGGTGGGATGAAAAAGATGATCCATTTAAAAAGGTAGATCTCCCCAAACTCGGCGTCGTTGGCGGCTTTTGGCATGATAGTGAAGTTAGTGTCGACCCCTGCAAGGACCTTGAGGACGCCTTAGAATCGCCAGTCATGTTCATTTAACCTCTATATATTTCTGTTTTTATGCAATTTTTTGTACGTTTGGAATTTGCAGAAGCACATCCTATCCAAGAAAAGAGTACAGACTGCAGGCAACTTCAACAATTAACTCCTGTTGCTGGCCGAGAACCCCACATTCGTCTTTACAATCCAAACACCAATTTTGCTGGAAAGAGGAATACTCATCAGCTGCAAAAAAAAATCAATGGGCTTGGCGCCCCCATCACATAGGAGTACAAATTGGGAGGTTGACGGCTTTTACGATTAAGGCTCCACTCATCAATCTTGTTCATCAACTAAACAGCGACCACAAGCACATGTGGACGTTATAAAAACAGTAGCAGGACTCGAAAGATCTGAACTCTAATTGTAATTCACCTAATTCCATCCTACTCAAATCTAAAATCTTCCATAAAATAGATATCACCTTGCCGAACCATGCCTGAGGGTTTAGCCATCTGTTCTAGGCCTTTTTGCAGGTTGTGAATCTGAATCACCATTACGTGGTCCAGGCTTTTCAGAAGCTTCACCTTGGGTTGTCTTGGGCTCCCTGCTTGGGCCCTGTGAACTTCCTTCCAGTTTAGAGTTGGCATTAAGAGTATTGGTTTCTGTCTCGCCATGGTCAACCTGTAAGGAATCCGTTTCATTCTTTTCAGGGGAATTTTTAATCGCATCCGAAGACAGGTCAGAGTCATTCCCGAAGGTCAATGATGATGCCTTCAGCTTCTCTGCACCTGACTTGCATTGCTTCTCAAACATCATTTGGAGATATCTCCCTTGTTCTTCTATCCGTAACTGTAAATTTCTTTGGATCTGCGAAGGATACATATGAGAGGTTAGAACCCATTATTTATTCACGTGTACTCTCCTAATAAAGCAACAAGTAACAATACTTGCACGACCAATCATCCGCTCATAGACTCTAATGCTCCTAGACTAGTCTACAAGTTCATCATCACATCCATACAATATTCTCTGATATTACATGAGAAAAAAAATGAAAAGCAGTAGTATGTTATTTCTTTTTCCATGTTTGCTCTTGTTCCATTGATTGTAAAGATTCGAGTCTTTAGTTAACAGTCTACCAATCAAACCCCAGGATCTTGCTAGCATCTCCACATTATCAAACGTGCATTTGTGCTGTGCATCTTTTGCAACAATGATGGACTTGCAAGCTGCCAATATAGGCCTACAAACTGGGTTTTATTTGTAAGTAACACCTATTTACTCAAATGAGATATCCATTCATAAGGTCAAATATATACCTCAAGTTGTTCATGCAGCTGTTTCTGAACTTCCACTTGCATTCGCAGAGCCTCAGTAATCTCAATTCCCCTGTTGCCAAAAAATTAGTTACAGAAAGAAACGTGTTAACATAAAATTTCAAATAAATTAGGACACAAGATTTTAAACAACTCCTTGCAGACACTTAATCAGTTAGTATTCACATTCCCTTTACATCAACAACTGTGGACTCTTCAAAGCCAAATCCCTTGAAAAACCTTCATCTTAATATTAGTGGGTGAATTGACCAACTTACGTTTTCAACTCTAGAGATGATATTCCTTCAATGGGAGTCAACTTTCTATCTGAGGATCCTGCAAAGGAAGCAGATCACCCACTACATGTGGTAAATATTAAATAACAGAATTCTTGAATGTTATTATCCAGGTAAGAGACTGCATCAACATACATGTGCTGGCTATAAGAAAATCATCATTAGGCAATAGGCACCAAATTTAAACGGGGAAAAATGGGCATCCAGAAACTTCAGAGCATAGGGAACTAGATGGCCAACATAAAATTGACCATAAGAAAATAATATTGACGTAATTAGATTTGAAAAGAAGTAAACCAAAGCCTAAATAGATGGATAAAGGCAGGATGCATCAAGAGGAGGAATGTCAATATTTGCATGCTGTAAATGGATGTAAATATCACAAAGAAAGAAAAGATTACACCACTCAATTAAGTTCCCACATCCACAAAAAAAACCAAGGAAAACAGGAGCTAAAATTTAAATCTTCCTGCTGCTCTCCATGGCCCTCTAAGAAAAGGAAAAGTAAAAGGGCAGCTCAGTGAGTCATAAACTTGCCAATTTCAATCAGAATCCAATTGAAGTAACTAGCATACCTTCTGATGACTCTGGCTTGTATCTGGCTGTCCTATATTTCTGAAATTCAAGAAGCAAGATCTCTGATTAAATGGAGAAATGAGGGACAGGCATGATGAAGAAAGCAAGCAAGCAATCTATATTCACATTAACATATATAAGCAAACATTCCACATGCACAAATGTAGGTTTTATGCCAACAAATATAAGGGCATACCTGCAGGTGGCTTTTTACATGGTATATAGTCAAACTTTCAACTTTCATAAGCTTCAACACACCCTTTGGAGTAGCTCCTGTACACCAAGTGGCAAAAAAGGAATTCAAATGAAACTAGGCAGTTTAATTTCAGGCTAAAAGAATTTGAAACTAGGAGAACAACGCACTTTCACTTCCACCGAGCTGGTTGACAGCCTCAACAAAAGCTTCATGAAGCTCAGGCGTCCAACGCATTCGTGGCTTGGCTGGAGCACTGTTAGCTGAGGAAGTAGAGGTGAGAACAGGGCGAATTTCTCCAGATGAAGCTGGCATCTGCAAACAAACTTGGGGCTGGTGTGCAGGAGAACTTGAAGGAGGTTCGGATATCTGGCATGCTGCCTGAAGCAACATGATGTGAGCATATACAACAAAAGGTATAAAAGAAATTCACTTGGCAAAGGTACTCTCCATGTGGAATGAGAAGACCGGACCTTAGGCTCCATGTCTAAAACGCCTGTGTCACTGAGAAGCTCATTCCAGTCAGGCGTCAAATTATCATCGTCAGTGATAAGCTGGTCAGCCCATTCCTGCCAATCATTCCGCTTGCTGAATTCCTCAGATGTAATCAAGCCACCACAACTACTGCTTTCTATTTGATTACTTTGGCCAGTGGTGTTCAAGGGAAAATCAAGAAAATGTGGCATTGACTCTGGACACCAAGAAGCACTGTTCTCTTTCCCATAACTACTTGATGTTGTGGACTGAAGCAATCCTGATGGAGAAGATTGCGGCAATGAAAAAGCTGCCCCATTTGGCAAAGTCTGAGAAATAAAAGGAGTATTCCTTGAATGTTTCTCCTGTTGTGAAACAGAAGAGTACTGAAGGTCTGTTGAGAAGCCAGCAGATGAGGAAAAGATGTGACCAACTACTTCACTGTTAGAGGTTAAATGGCTATTATGGATGTGTGGTGGCATCATAAGCTCCCTCTCCATGGAAACCTGTTGAGAGACTGGTAACTTGGGATATGTTTCATCTAGAGGGGTAGGGATGACTGGCAAAGATGAAGACATGGCTCCAGACACCCCAAGGTCAGTCAGCTGTTTTGCACCTGACCTCTGAATGGATAAAGTTGGTCGTGCCTCCATTATGGTCTTAAATCAAGACAAGAAATGTGAGTCAGTTACTTGTTAATTAATACTAGATCCTTTGTGGCAAAGGCCACCAAGGAAAAAACCTTCTACAGCACTACTTCCCTGCTTCACATTTCTGCACAACTGTAAAGGTCAAAAATCCATGCATCTATCAACAGGAATAGTGCAGTGAATATGACATCCCATCAAAAGGAAGGACACTGATATTTACAACAAGAGTTATTACATTTTCTCATTCATGATCCAAACTGAGCATAAAATCCTAATCGTCTCTGCTGTGTTGTCCAAACATTCTAACCACTCAAAATGGGTATTAATATAAAACAAAGAAGACGAAGAAGACAAAGAGGTTGAATTGTGGAAGCCTCCATGTATATGTTTACTGAAAGTCGGCAACTGCCCAGTGCAAAGAAATTTCATGTTTCCAACAAGCAGTTTCTAAACATAAGAATATCCACTAGATGCTACAGGGTAAAACTGTCTAGAAACTTTGATTCCAAAATACCACTGATTGAAAACATAAGTAGCAGCATATCTTGATTCTTTTTTACCTTTCACATCACTTAAGACAATAAAGCAATCAATCAGGAATCATTAAAACAACCCAACAGAGATCCCCATATGGGGCATCGTCAATTAGACTTTGTCATAATAAAGAAATACTTGTAGCTGGTGCATGACTTCTAAACTCCAACATTCTACCTATGCATTCTTAAAGTCCAAGGTTCTACCTATCAATTTACCTTCTCTAGCGAGATAAAAATTTAGTAAGATGACAATGTGTTCACACAATTATAAATATAATGATGATGCAATCCCAGTTGTAGAATGTAATTTTTCTAACGCCAAGCAAGGCATTAAATTCCAATCTTCAAGCCCAACTAACTTCTGCCCAGGGCCTTCTAACTTGCATCAAAAAATCCATCAAAAAGAAAAAAGAACAAACTAAAAGTCATCTGCTATCACTCTAAGTTGCAAGCCAGAGATACCCAAGGCTTAACTTTAATTCCTTTGTCAATGCCCTTCAGTTTGACATTGAACAACTGAATAGGTGCAAACCCTTACCTCAAATGCCAAAGCTTCTGGTGTCGAATACACCGATTCGCTTCACCATTCCATTCAGCATGCCCCAAAACTTCCTATACACTGGAAACAAATCAACCAACAGTAGGCACTCATAAACCTAGCAAGCAAGCAAGAAATCCTCAAAAAGGAATTCAGAGACATAGAGCCATGCACGATTCCGTGCAAGGCAATCGTCAAATGTCAATAAAAGCAATCATCGAAACAAAGCTTTATACAACAGCCCCCATACCTGAACCAGGCATATGCACCAGAAATCATAAGCAAAATACCATATTATCCAAGGAACACACAAAATAAACAACAAATACAAATACAAAAAGAAAGACAACCCAATTAAATTTTGGCAACGTTTACAGATTAAAAAACTCCAAAACTCAAGAAAACACCAAATGGGTATTTGGGTAATCGATAGAACCAACACGAGCTTCGATTCTATTCGGCAAATGATAAAAAAAAAAAAACCAAAACAAAACTATCAAACGGACAAAACTATTCAATGCTTACCTAGAACCTCATGGAAATCTCGTAAAATCGAAAGCCCAATTATGGTTTGAGTACAATTGAGGAACAGAAAAAGAATAATAAAGACGAGTGTCTGGAGAGACAAGCTGGTGGTTTTGGTCCAATTCCGTCACCGGCGCGTCCAGCAGAAGTGAACGGTGACGAGCGCGCTTTGCCCTCTTCGGACCTCGCTTGGCCCTTTTTAGTTCTGCCTCCTGGTTTAATATGGAAACAGTCACATGTCCACGCGCCAGTGGCGGCGCGTGCCGGTTAAGCCTCTCAGACAATAGTGAGTCTCATGTGTGTGTGGGGGACCACGGATGTGATTGTGGGTGGGGCAGCATCCGATGGGATGCACGTGGGATTGGCCGTCGTTCGCCGTACGATTTAGTGGATATTGCCGCTTCTGTTCGCCTAAAGGCCAACGCTTCGATAATAATAAAATGATACAGAAAATGATAAATAATAAAATTACGATAAATTATTTATTTATATTATTAATAAGATCAAAATAAAATTTTTAAAGAAAAAAAGTCAAACTATTCAGTATTACTCTTATTCTTATTTTATGTCGCAGAAAAACTTGCATTTTTTTGAAAATTTTAAGAAATCTCTGGTGAAACCTAACGACTTTACTCTTATATATACCCAGAAACAATGAATACTTCTTCGTTTATTTATTTCTTTTTTGTTTTCCTTTCTTTTCTTTTTTTTTTTTGGAGTTTTATGTTGAGCCATGGATGAATTATTTATTTATTTCAGGTACATAAAATATGGTCCACGAAAAATTCGAATGGGACACGTACCTGTCAAGAACGGAAAGTTGGGTTGCTAAAATGGGGATTGCAGTGATTTTTAAGAAATAAAGAGAATATAATATCTTTAAAATAAAATGTACATATATTTTTTAAAAAAATTGGACTGTAATTATTTTCCAATAAATATTTTTCCTTTGTTTAAATATCAATAAACCATGAAATTTTTTTCCTAAATTATCTACGGATCAACGCCATTTTGGATTCATCTTGCTCCAAGTTTATTCAAGCCTTTCCACTGAATTCACTGCCACATTTTTAAAAATATATGTACATTTTATTTTGACATCAAATAGATATAAGTTCAGTACAATTATACTTTTTTTTATTTTTAAAAGATTAATATAAAAAATTCGTTTTCATGTAACATTTTCTCAAAGATGTTAACTGTTGCATCACTTATCATGGATGCTGGTATATGCCATTCGATTGACTTTTTGAGCTCTCTGGATATACTTGCCAATCATGCATTACTTTAGTTGCCAATGGCATCGATGCTTCCTAACTGTAAATGCATATATGCCTCATTTGATATACGAAAAATTTTATGCCCTTTGCATGCTTGGAGGAATGAACAGAAAGGAAAATGCATAACATTAATAATATCATACGGTGCTGCTTCAATTAAATATTGGGAATTTGAGAAATGCACATCCACATAGCACAAAATCTATTAATTAATTGCGCTTAAGTCTGGGAAAGTGGAACTTCAGGAAAGGCAGTACATCGTGCTATTTGGCAACTTGAATGTTCTTTTTGCGTTCGGAAGTCCCTCAATGCAGCTCCGCTGGTCTCCCACGATTCCCCACTTCCTCCTGTACCCCTCATTCTCCAATCTTTTTTCTTGCCTCGGATCTGTATTGCTTCGCCTTCTTGAATTCATCTTCAAGACCTCCTGTTGATGCGTATGTTCACAATTCAATAATTTAAAAAAAAAAAAAAAACTATAGTTGAAGTCGTCGTTCGTGTCCTTTTTTTTTAATTCTGTCTTCCAATTGAGGTCGTGCTTTGATATGAAAGAAGCACGAATGTAGTGCGGAAGTGCCACCCCGAGCGATATGATCCACAAATAACATTCGACCAAATGTGTTTGCCGCAAACGTGCTCAAAAACAGACAACTAGAATGGAGATGCTAATGGAAAAATAATACAAATAATATCTTATATATTATTATTATTATAATTATTAATTATGTATTTTTAATATTTTAATACATTATTATAAATATAATTCAACGACCATAATAATAAAAGGTAGATTCACGTTTTAAATTCTTCAAGTTGATTGTGTCTGTGATGTTCTAAAATTAAATTCACAAACTTTAGCATCAATATGCGGTGCATGTGGATTTACCTTAAAACCAGACTAGTCCATCTATGATGTCCAACATCGATGAGATTATCAACGGTGGAAGATCTCAGTGTTTCCTTGCTTGATGAAATGAGAAAGATTTTGATCCCTTTATCCTTGATTTCATGGAACAGCCGGAGTGAGTGCTCCAGAGCTGGTGCCATGCTTCCTTACATCCATTCCTCCAACAAGGTGGCATTTAGCTTCTGTCCCCTGTTTTAATTTCCGTGACAGGTTCATAAATGCACTGACAGATTCTTATCTATGAGATTGCAAAACATATGGGAAACTAGATAGTGGCCTTCTGTCTTGCAAACGAGCTGCGTGTGTGTAGACAGTACTCTAACGTGCATTGGTGAATTGGAAGCACAAATTCAGAGGTTTCTGATTCAGATCACTTCACGCTGGGAAAGGGGAGAATCGAGAAGATCACCCTTAAAACTTACAATCGAGGAGAAGAATCAAAAGACAAGAATGTGTGACTTCAAACGGGGTTTAGAGTTTGGAGAAGATTTAAACGTAGGAACTACGAGATCACCCCAAGGATGCCTTCAGGGGTGGCGGACAGACCATAGAACCTGTTCAATAAGTGGAATGCATTAGCTGTCTGCTCTCAGGCTGGGCAGTAAAGCTCAGTAAGGGTCGGAAAAGAGCAATCTCTCATTATTATTCTTAAAACAGCATTATTAAACCAAAGAGCGGGGCCAATAGGGGGAACCGTTCATCGTTTTCCTGTAGTTGGATCCTCCAAAACCATGCCTGGTACGGGTGGTATACCATGACTGAGAACTATTTTTTGACTCGTACGACAAAAGAATGACAGTTGAAATGCTCGATTAAAGGTTCAAATGTTATAACTACGAATGCAAAATATTTCGTGTTTTAATTCAGAATCTTCCAATCATGGCCTGTGGTCAATGTCAAAAGATGGGAACAAAAGAAAGATGTAGACATGAACATACTCAAAACCATGCCTCTCGTAGTTAGGAATGGTGGACAAAAGTGTATCATCAACGTAAAAAATCCAAGCGTCTTTAGCATCACCTTTCATGGCGCAGCAACCGCGCTAAGGTAAAAGCCTGACTTCTTCAACAGCCCTATCGCAGTCAGCCTTGTACGGAGACAATGTCACGTAATGTTTGACGTAATCCACGCATTCTTGGGGCACCACTTCGAAGCCTCTAATGTTGTTTAGCTCAACATTGATCCTCCAACTCTCACAATAGCATTTCAAAGCTGGATTCAACCCCACGTCTCCATTTTTGGTTCAAAATGTTCCAGTCTGCAGCTGCCAAGCCAATGCAGAGGCTTGTCAAAGTCAAAAGCCACCCCAACGAGATTCTTCCCATTTGAACGCACGCGCACGCGCACACGCACACACACAGAGGCTGTCGATGGAACAAACACAGAAACGACAGGGAGAGAAAAGAAAATGATTAGAGTTGAAGAGTTGAAGTGGGGAACTTAACAGCGGCAGATGGGCTGCGGGGTTCTAGCCTTGAAATCCATATGCAGGCGTAATGATTAAAGTGGATTGGAGGTAAATTAATTGGATTGATGAGCGTAAGTACAAATGGCCCGGATGCAATTTATCTCACGTTTCGCGTTTTACGTTCTCAAGTTTTGTTGGTATTGCACTGTGATGAAGCAAAATAAGTTTTTCGAGATATAAATTTAAAAACGCCATCAAGATTTAACCTGAATGATTACATCCAATTCACTATTAGCAAGTGTTTAAAAAATTATCATGGAACTGTTCCACAAAACTAGTCATCGCAATCGTTGCCATCGATCAGGGCATCCTTTTCCTTGAACCCAAATTCCACCATCCCTTCCATCTTTGCCTAGTACCTCAATTTTGGTGGCCATCGTAGAACTTTAATCGAGATGTAATGCACCGGAATCAGGAGGCAGATCCTGAATGAGTTTTCCTTTTTTTTTTTTATTGTTAGTGGCAGGTTAGATAATTTATGCTTTCTTTACAGTTGCAAAAGAGCACGAAGGCGAGGATAGGCGGGCCCGGAGAAATAGGTACGGTCTGCAGCTGTGTGACCGTGCCACCTCTTTTTTTAAGCAAGATATTAGTGTCTTTTTATTTGTTTAAAGTTAATGGAACGCAAAAAAAGTTGGCTTGCATTTCGTAATCTCTAGTTTGACAATTCTACAATACGATGTGACATGAGCAAATGCAGACGCTTATGCAAATCGTAATTATATCCACTGGTTGCTAGCGCATACATGAAAGAATGCTTGTTATGGCACTTGGGAGAGCAGCGGGAACAAGAAGGCAGTCATCATCGTTTGTGGAGTTCTCTCAAGTTCATGTCTCCCCCCCTATGCGAAGGTTAAATTTTTGAGTTATTTTCCTATGAATGGAATTTTATAAAATATAAAATAAATATTATCTTGCAAATAATATAATAAAATTTTATATTTTTGAGATATAAGTCTTAAAATATAGTTATTTTGAAACATTATATTCCTTGGTAATCTCAAGAAAAATCGAAGTTCTGGCACTCAAGAAACGTCAAAAACAGGCAGCTAATCATTTAATTTAGCCCATCTCATGATGGGCATGAGAATGGGATGGCTTGTCCACGACGAAGAGAACATAACCATCAAGAACACTTCGTTGAGAGATGGTAATATGGGAGAGACCCTCGTCAAAGTTAAGAGAATAGTTGTAAATATCATAGCTATACCGAGCATTGCTCCTGTGCCAAATTGAGTTCTGCTTCCAACATGTCCTGAGCTTCCAAAGCAGCTGTCCCAGGACGCATGATCCAGGACAAGAACTGGATGGCACTCCTTCTTTCGAACTAAGAGGATTCCCCGCAGACTCGGTGCTTGCAATTCTTTTCCCCCACTTCAAGAACTGGATCCTCTTGATCGTCTTTGCACTCAAAATCTTCATCTCTAACTTCCCCTACTCTAGTAGTGCATCAATCCAAGGAGAGGTTGCAAGGGTATAAAACAATGAAACGATGCTTTCTTTTCAAAAAAAAAACAAAAAGGCACAAATGGTAGTTGGGCTTTCAAGCATCAATGGCCATTTGCAGAATGTCAATCATTCTAGATGTCACTTCCCATTAGTGGAATTGAATATGTTATCACCTCACATTGAATTTTGCTTTACCACTAGTCTTTGCGCATGTTGGCCCCAGCAGAGATAGAGAGCAAACGGACATGTAATAAGTGATGTAATGTCAACAGCAGTAGTGGGGGGGGGGCACTTTTTACACAGCCACTCTTCCAAAAAGTCGAAACTGCTTATCCCTTCTTATCGTCCTACTGTCTTGCACATTGCAAGGCTTCTGCGGAGAAAAAAAGTAAGATGAGATTTGCAGTTATGATCAGACTCATCTGATCGAGAACTTTATGCCTTCTTCGTTGACAGTCTCTTCAAAAGAGACCATCAAGACATGCAAATCTAATTGTGCGCTAAGAATCAGCAAAAAGTTCCAAAAAAAAAAAAAAAAAAAAAGAGGAAAAGGGGGTTTATACTAAATCTAGTACCGGGCGAATACTGTGATTCCGATACTAAATCTAGTTTCGGGTGAATATTGTAATTCCAACGTCGCTATATTTAGTTTAGTCTCAGTAGTACTAACCTCAATTTTTTTTTTTTTTTGTTTTTGTTTAGCTTGACACTAAAACTAGATCTAATATAAACTATGTCAATGTTATCACCTAAAATTTTAATAATAATTAATACGAATTTTTTAAAAAATTAACTAATAAAAGGAGAAAATCTAAATTTATATAAATCTCGCGGGTAAAACCTCTTACTTCCAACGGCACCGTTTTCATGAAGTCGCCTTCCATTTGTTTTGTTTCAACAAAATCAAAAATATCAAAAATATCCGACTGTTATTGGGAAAACAGAGTCGACAGAAGCCATGTCCTGCACCTCTCCGCCGCTGAGCTGCCAATTCCCGGTATCCTCACCCACGGCCTCCGCCGCAGCCAAAAGAACCGACGCCGGGAAACGCCACGTCATCCCCAGAATGTCCCTGAACGAAGCTCCCCAGACCTCGAGCCCGACGAAAACCCTAATCACAACCATTAGCAAGCTCCTGTGGGGTGCTTCCCTCCCGCCAGGGCTTCTAATCTCCACCGTACGTACGGCTTGGAACTCCACGTGGCACCTCATGATGTCCCAGCTTGCACCCGCCGATCCCTCCGGCGGGTACTCCAGGCCCGCCTCCAAGTTCCGCCTCCCGGGTTCCCAATTTTCCCGCCAAAACTCGACGAGTCTCCACCTCTACGTGGGCCTTCCCTGCCCGTGGGCCCACCGCACCCTCATAGTCCGGGCTCTCAAGGGCCTAGAAGATGCAGTCCCAGTTTCCATAGCAGCACCGGGCCAAGACGGTGCCTGGGTATTCCAGAATGTTCGACAGACGGACTCGGATATCCTTGTCCCCGGTAGGGATAACGCAAACGGATACAAGACATTGAAGGAGGTCTACCGGCTAAGGACCGGTGGCTACGATGGGCGAGCCACGGTGCCGATGCTATGGGACGTGGAGAGGAACGAGGTGGTTTGCAACGAGAGCTACGATATTATCGAGTTCTTCAATTCGGGCTTGAACGGGTTGGCCCGAAACCCGGATTTGGACCTAGCACCGAACTCACTCAAAGGGAAGATTGAGGAATGGAATCAAGTGATTTACCCAAATGTAAATAATGGGGTTTATAGGTAAACGCCGATAATACTCTGTACACTTAAATTTATTCAATCGATTTGCAAAGAACTGATCTTTATGTGTAAAAGCTCCAAAATTGAGATTAATCTTGCAGATGTGGGTTTGCTCAGAGTCAAGAAGCATACGACATTGCAGTAAACGATCTATTTAGTACATTGAACATGGTGGATGACCATTTGGGTAGTTCAAGGTACCTGTGTGGAGACACAATCACGCTTGCCGACGTTTGCCTGTTCACTACGTTGATTCGGTTTGATCTTGTGTACAATGTTCTGTTTAAGTGCACCAAGAAGAAGTTGATAGAGTACCATAATCTTTACGGCTACATGCGTGACATTTACCAGGTACAACTCAAGCTCATTTTACTGGTATTTACAACCTCTTTAATTGAACCTCTGAATCAACCTCTTTACAACTCAACCTCTTTGGAGTTATAACCCTTGGCACAGCTCTTGCTT
Organism: Bruguiera gymnorhiza; assembly: GCA_020883675.1. NCBI lineage: Eukaryota > Viridiplantae > Streptophyta > Magnoliopsida > Malpighiales > Rhizophoraceae > Bruguiera > Bruguiera gymnorhiza. The sequence goes on from JAIRCJ010001053.1 coordinate 1,516,558, forward strand.
CTTGGGAATTTTGGGGTGGGAAGATTTTATGGATTGTAGACTTATAGTGAGTGTGAACAACCGGCTGGCTTCTACGGGTCGTATGATTTATGGAAACACAAGTAGGTAATTGTAAAGTTGGGATGCCGCCCATCATTGTAAAAGAGAATTATGTTTAGGAATTAGCAGCTTTTTTTCAGGCCCATGTAGAATCAAGCGACAAACCTTCTCTAAATTGCATGATTACTTTGTGAAGATGGTTTTGTCATTGTAGACCCGTAAGAACCAACCAAAAGTTTTGACCATTTCTTTTGTTATTGAAACAAGAAGAAACAGTCAAAACTGTTGGATCCACACCTGCTGTGTTGATCTTAAATTGCATTTGGATGTCGATCAATCTCTATTCATCTACAGTGACTTAATGCATGTATACCTAATTATTCCGGAACAGATCCCAAAGGTAGCGGGAACGTGCAATCTCCTTGCCATTATTGATGGTTACTACAAAGGTCTTTTCCCTCTGAATCCAGGCTGCATCCGTCCAGTCACTCCAACAGGATGTGAGCCTGAAGTTCTCAACATGCCGCATAACAGGGAGTCATTGCAATCAGTAGACAAAAATTTACAGGTTTCTATTTCATGAGTTGACTCCCTACACATGATCTTGATAATCTTCATGTATATTTTCACGACAAGGTGAAAAATAGGAACAATCTGTATGCAATGTTATCCATTATATATAACCTTCATTATTTGTCCCAGTTTTCTCTCCCGCATATAAAAGGGTATTAATTTTGTTGCCTTCTGCAAATTTAGGATAAGTTTAGCTATATTAATTGGGTTCTCTCATACTACGTTTTTGTGTCAATTTTAGCATATTATCGCATATTAACCAATAAACATTCAAAATTTTGCTATCTAACAAATTTTAGCTTTAATAGTTTAGAATTTGGTAGTGTGAGCATATTCCCCACACAAGAGATGAAGGTGCGATGATAAAAATTGAAAAACCAAAGAAAAAAAAGAACTTTTAGTTTAATTGCAAAAAAACAAAGCATGAATTCTTTGATTACTTTTAATAAATTTAGCACGGTAACCGGGGAAGAAAAGTGTATGAAAAAGTGCACTCCGGAGTACCAAAACGAGAGGAATAGGCTGAAGCCGTGTGGTGGTCGGTTTTGAACAACTGCTGTTTCCGAGTCACATAAGGATTCGCCGGCGGAGCACGTAGAAAGCTGGAATTTCTTTTGCGAAAGGAGGGCAAGAAAAATATCTAAACCGTGTCCAAACGCAATTAGGAATACTGTTTAGTATAGTACGTAATAACTATCAGTTGGATACCTCGCGAGTTTGTCTTCCTATATAAGTAGGTAGTCTTCTAAGGCAGAGTAATTACAGAAGCTAAAGCAAAGCTAATTCAATTTTCATTTTTTCAAGTTCTTTTATCGAAGTAGGAAAAGCCAGTTTTCTCGATCAACCTATTTCTGCAAAATCCGAGATGAAGAATGCTAGGCTTAGCAGTGACCGTAGACATGGTGGTGTTGCCTCCCTCGCTGCAGGCGAAGACGGGGAAGGGAAGTCAAGAAACGGACGCAGAGGCCGCCCTGTGAGGTGTCAACAACGAGTTCTTCAAACCAATGATACTGATGGCGACAATGATGGTGTTTGTGGTCAAGTTGCACGAAGAAAAACCATGAAGGAATATTTAGATCAACTCAGTGATAAAAGCAAGTCGAAGAGGGAAGAAGCAATCTGGGAGATTGTTGGGGCGTTGACTAATCGGGTGGAACAGAAGTTTGTGGAAAACAATTTTGCTACGCTGTTGTATCACTGCTTAAGCTGTCTGAAGAAGGGAACTGCTAAAAGCATAGAGCTTGCCTCGCGGGCTGTTAGCTTAGTGGCGATGAGTGTTGAAGATGCGGAGGATGCGCATGAAGCCTATACAGAGTCGCTTCCTGTGTTTATTCGGGCTCTCAAGTCGTCTGAGACTGTTGGCAGCTGCTTGGCCATCATTGATTCCTTGGCTATTACCACTTTTTTTGGAGCAATAAACTCTTCCGAGACGGAGGAAGCAATGGAAATCATGTGGGAGTTGTTTAATCCAAACAAAGAATGTAATTCCTCTACCAAAGCCGTTGTGCGTAAGCCTTCAGGAGTTGTTATTGCTGCAGCAATTTCTGCTTGGTCGTTTCTTCTTTCAACCATGGAGTCCTGGAATCTCAATCAGAAACTTTGGAGGGGCGTGGTTTCTTGCTTCTCGAATCTACTAAATCAGGACAGCGACGAGATTGTTTCCAGGGCGGCCGCGGAAGCATTGGCTCTTATACTTGAGATCAATTGCCTTGACAAGTTTTCGAGCAAAGAAAAGGACTCTGCTAATAGCTTTCCATGCGGTGGAACACCTGCTCCTTCAAAGGAACAGAAACTGAAAGCTGACGTTACCGCGCGTCTCAAGTGCCATGCTGCCAAGGGTGAGGCTTATTTTAATGGTGTTGTGGAATCCTTGGAAGGCGGCAAAGGCTTTGAGCTTCGTACAATGATCTGCAAAACTGAAATAGTGCTATCATCATGGTCCCAATCAATGCAGTTATACTTCATGGAGCGATGGTTTATGGGAGAAGATGAAGGATTCGTAAAACATGTGATGGAGAATGAAAATCTGCATAGAATCTTTGAATATACACCAAGAGGAAAAGGAATGACAACTAACCAGTTTGGCAATCCTGATCGCGAAGACGTTACGGTTTGTTTCTTCCAGCCAGAGCTTGGAAGTTTGATGCATCAAGATTGTTCTTTGCTAGCTTATGCGAACAGCGATCAGAAAAACAGGCAAAAGAGGATGACCCAGTCTCCCGGTACATTATTGAGCAAGTTCAGGACTCAGTTGCTAGAGAAGAAGCGCATGGCGAAATATGCGAGTATCTTTGATGACCTTTAAGCTAAATTATGGTACTCGAACCCACATGCAAAGACGTAGAAGGTTGAGGAGAATCAGGGGATGCCTATTTTGATATTTTCCATTTAGATTTGATTGGTCCAATTATATTCTGCAATTAAGATTTTTGCCCTCAGAGGGTTGTTAGGATGTTTACATTTGACTCAATGGACAATAATAATTTCTTGCTTTCTTTCATTAAATGGGAAGTTCACGGGCTGTTCTCTGCTTATCTGTGTCTAAATCGATAATGGTATTTTCTAGAAAGACTAACTTTCACCTCTAGAAAGAGAACCTATATGCAAAGAATACGTAGAAAAATGGCCGATCCTGTCCAAAGTGCTTTGGCAATTGCAATAAGATCATTTACAATTGATAATAGAATGACCTACACAAGATGCTAGAACTTATGAACCATCCAGCATGAAAAGCTGAGCAATATTATTTCGTTGTTGTGAAAATTGACTCCGATTCTTCAGATCCGTTAATATACCGTTCACACAACCGTCCAAAGATTTTGCAGTGTGAACCTGATATAGCCGCCGCAACCTACCGTTCACACAACCGTCCAAAGACTTTTGCAGTGTGAACCTGATGTAGCTGCCACAACCTACCGTTCACACAACCGTCCAAAGACTTTTGCAGTGTGAACCTGATGTAGTCACCGCAACCTACTGTTCACACAACTGTCCAAAAACTTTTGCAGTATGAACCTGATGTAGCCGCCGCAACCTACCGTTCACACAACCGTCCAGAGACTTTGCAGGCCATTTGTCTCCTCCTCTTGTAGTATAAATACCTGCAAGTTATGTAACAAAAAGAAAAAGAGAGAGAGAAGGGTGGTGTAGTGTGATCCTGTGTAAGAAAACTTGTAGAGGTTACAACCTCTGAATATAAAGATCCGTTCCTCCCGTGGATGTAGGCAAATTGCCGAACCACGTTAAATCTTTGTGTTTCCGTGTGTGTATTGTGTGTATGTTCATTAGATCCTAACAAATTGGTATCAGAGCCTGGTTAAAAACATACATACCAGATCCGTCCGTTTCAGGGTCGTCGTGTGCTGCTGTGTCAGCCCATTCCGTCCGACCATTGTGCACCATATCATTATCAATCAACCACAAGTTCTCACTGCTGCAAACCAGGCCACTGCCCCAAGCTCGCACGAAGCGGCTCAGACACCGCCAACCTTCCTTGACTTGCCTAGACCTTCCCCACGCCATCACACTGCTGTACTCCCAGTAGTTATTGCAGCCGCCAGACTCCACACGCCGTTGTCGAGGATGGCTGATCCAAAAGGAGCTGACACGCAACCTTCGACGTCTACCACCAGTTCGTGGCAAAGAAGCTCAATGTCAAATGCAAAATTTGATATTGAGAAATTTGACGGTGCAAACAACTTCGGCATGTGGCAATGCGAAGTCCTGGATCTGTTGTTTCGCGAAGGATCAGATATTGCACTGGGGCCCAAACCGGTGAATATTTCTGATGAAGATTGGAGCTATGTGAACTGTCAAGCCTGCAGCACTATCCGATTGTGTCTTGCCAAAGATCAGAAGTATTTTGTCATGAAAGAAACGATGACCTCAAGCCTCTGGAAGAAGCTAGAAGATAAATACATGATGAAGAGTGTAGAGAATCGGCTCTACCTGAAGAAAAAACTCTTTTGATTTCAGTATAAGAGAGGTATGCCTATGATTGAGCATCTCAATAATTTCAACAAAATTTTGGCTGATCTGCAAAATTTAGATGTTGATATTATTGATGAGGATAAGGCATTGTTATTGTTAAATTCTCTTCCTGAAAGTTATGATCATTTAACCACTACCCTGCTGTATGGAAAGGATGAGGTTAAATTCATAGATGTTTCTAATGCTTTGGTGAATAATGAGTACCGGAAGAAGGATCAGAAGGACTCCAGAGAGTTGACACCAGAAGCATTGACTGTGACCCGAGGAAGAGAAGACAAAAGGAGATATGGCAGATCTAGTGGGCAAAATAAATCTCGCTCAAAATCCAGAGGAGAATCAAGAAGAAGCCTGGCAAAAGATGAATGTGCCTACTGTCACCAGAAAGGGCACTGGAAGAATGACTGTCCAAATAAGGATAAATCTGTTGTAAATGTTGCAAAGGAAGCTGACAATAAAGAAGATTCAGCTTTCTCAGTTTCGCCTACAGATATCCAGGTAGACAAATGGATTCTTGATTCTGGCTGTTCTTATCATATATGTCCAAACAGGAACTGGTTCACAAGCTTTCAAGAGCTTGATGGAGGAGTCGTGATGATGGGTAACAACAACACATGCCAGACAAAAGGAGTAGGCACTATCCGCCTAAAGATGCATGACGGTACAACCAGACGACTGACAGATGTCAGATATGTTCCAGATTTGAAGAAGAACCTCATTTCACTGGGGTCTTAGACAACAGCGGATACAAGGTGACCATAGAAGGTAGAGCCTTCAAAGTTGTACGAGGTGCATTCTTGGCAATGAAAGGTACTCGACAGGGAAACCTATATTTCCTAAATGGACATACAGTTACAGGAAGAGTAGCTGTTGCCAAAGCTTCTGACAACGAAGCACCTGATTCTTCTCAACTCTGGCATATGCGCTTGGGACATGTCGGAGAAAAAGCCTTGCAAAATTTGGTGAAACAAGGCCTACTGAAGGGAGCCAGAAGTGGAAAACTTGACTTCTGTAAGCACTGTGTCTTGGGAAAACAGACACGAGTCAAGTTCGGCACCGCCATTCATTCTACCAAAGGAATATTGGATTATGTTCACACTGATATATGGGGACCATTAAAGAATTCATCTTTGGGAGGTAAAAATTATTTTGTTACCTTTATTGATGATTTTTCACGTTATGTTTGGGTGTATATGATGAAACACAAGGATGCAGTTCTAGACATATTTCTTCGGTGGAAGAAGATGATTGAAACCCAGACCGGCAGGAAGATCAAGAGACTTCGCTCAAATAATGGTGGAGAGTACAAATCAGATCCCTTCAAGCAAATCTATCATGAAGAAGGGATAATTAGACATTTTACAGTTCCTGGAACCCCACAACAAAACAGTGTAGCAGAAAGGATGAACCGTACTCTGGTGGAGAAAGTGCGATGTATGCTTTCTCAATCTGGCCTGAACAAGGCATTCTGGGCAGAGGCTTTGATGTATGCCTCTCATATTGTCAACCAGTTACCTATTTCTGCACTTAATGGGAAATGTCCCAAAGAGGTATGGTCTGGACAACCTGTTTCAGATTATGATCAGATATATATATTTGGATGTCCTGCGTATTTCCATGTTACAGAATCCAAACTGGATCCTAGAGCCAAGAAAGCTGTCTTCTTAGGCTTTAGTGAAGGAGTTAAGGGATTCAGACTTTGGAATCCTGAGTCAAAGAAGATTGTCTTAAGCCGAGACGTAACCTTTGATGAATCGACGATGCTGCAAAGGACTACCACAAAAATGGAGAAAAAGAATCAAAACTCTTTCCAACAGGTGGAGTTTGAGACTCCAAAGGAGCCACAGGAGTATCTTGATGACTAGGAGGATACCTCAGTTGAGGTGGAGGTTCCATCACCAGTACCAAACCAACAATCAGAGTCCATTATCACTCATAGGCAAAGGAGGGAGATCCGGAAACCTGCTAAATATACTGACATGGTGGCATATGCGTTGCCAGTGATAGAGGATGATATTCCCAACACCTTCAAAGAAGCTGTTCAGAGTATGAAGAGTGATAAATGGAAGCTAGCTATGGATGATGAGATGTAATCACTTCACCAAAATCAGACGTGGAAATTAGTACCACTTCCACATGGAAAGAAAGCTATTGGATGCAAATGGGTCTATGCTAAGAAGGAGTGTGCCTCTGAAAAAGGAAGCACCAAATATAAAGTCAGACTAGTAGCAAAAGGCTATGCTCAGAAGGAAGGAATAGACTATAATGAAGTGTTCTCGCCAGTGGTCAAACATTCGTCTATTCGGATCCTGTTGGCTCTAGTAGCTCAATTTGACTTGGAGTTAGCTCAATTTGATGTGAAGACAACATTCTTACATGGCAACTTGGAAGAAGAAATCTATATGTCCCAACCTGAAGGTTTCAAAGTCACCGGGAAGGAGAATTGGGCTTGCAAGCTAAGCAAGTCACTGTATGGCTTGAAGCAGTCACCTAGACAGTGGTACAAACGATTTGATAGCTTTATCCAGAAGCAGAAGTACACACGCAGTCAGTTTGATCATTGTGTTTATCTGAAGAAACTCCAAGATGGTACGTTTGTATATTTGCTCCTATATGTTGATGATATGTTAATTGCATTTAGGAGCAAGGTGGAGATCGACAGGCTGAAGGCTCAATTGAGCTCAGAGTTTGAGATGAAGGATCTTGGAGAAGCCAAGAAGATTCTTGGTATGGAGATCAAGCGTGACAGAGAAAGGGGCATAGTCTGGTTAACTCAGACTCAGTATCTGAAGAAAGTACTCCAGCGGTTTGGCGTAGATGGCAAGACTAAACCCGTTAGTACTCCATTGGCCTCACATTTCAAACTAAGTGCATTAATGTCTCCAAATACAGATGATGATCGAAGACAGATTGATAATATTCCATATGCTAATGCTGTTGAAGCCCTGATGTATGCAATGGTGTGTACACGACCTGATATTTCACAAGCTGTCAGCATGGTAAGTCGATATATGCACAATCCCGGTAAAGGACATTGGCAAGCAGTTAAGTGGATTCTACAGTATATTCAAGGTACTATGGATATTGGCTTAAAGTTCCAAAAATATAAGACGATGACCAATCGTCTAGTCGGGTACGTCGATTCTGATTATGCCAGTGATCTCGACAAGCGTCGATCAACTACAAGTTATATGTTTACTATGTCAAGAGGACCAGTAAGCTGGAGATCAACGCTTCAGTCAACTGTTGCTTTGTCTACTACAGAGGCAGAGTATATGGCGATCACAGAGGCTTTCAAAGAAGCAATTTGGCTTCATGGGTTGATTGAAGACTTGGGACTTATTCAGGAGCACGTTGAAGTCCACTGTGATAGTCAGAGTGTCATTTGCTTAGCAAAGAACCAAGTTCATCACTCCCACACAAAGCATATCGATGTCCGGTTTCATTTTATTCGAGAAATTATAAATGAAGGAGATATTCTGCTACAGAAGATTGGTACAGAAGATAATCCTGCAGATATGCTCACAAAGATTGTTTTAGGAATCAAGTTCCAACACTGTTTGAACTTGGTCAACATTTCTCGGAGTTGTGCACCTTCGGGTGCTTGACGCCTTTCGAGCGTATTGGAGGAACGGTGATCATGTTTGAACGAAGAATCATTGTCAAGGTGGAGATTTGTGAAAATTGACTCCGATTCTTCAGATTCGTTAATATACCGTTCACATAACCGTCCAAAGATTTTGCAGTGTGAACCTGATGTAGCCGCCACAACCTACTGTTCACACAACCGTCCAAAGACTTTTGCAGTGTGAACCTGATGTAGCCGCCACAACCTACCGTTCACACAACCGTCCAAAGACTTTTGCAGTGTGAATCTGATGTAGCCGCCGCAACCTACCGTTCACACAACCGTCCAAAAACTTTTGCAGTATGAACATGATGTAGCCGCTGCACCCTACCGTTCACACAACCGTCCAAAGACTTTGCAGGTCATTTGTCTCCTCCTCTTGTAGTATAAATACCTGCAAATTATGTAACAAAAAGAAAAAGAGAGAGAGAAGGGTGGTGTAGTGTGATCCTGTATAAGAAAACTTGTAGAGGTTACAACCTCTGAATATAAAGATCCGTTCTTTCCATGGATGTAGGCAAATTGCTGAACCACGTTAAATTTTTGTGTTTCCGTGCGTGTATTGTGTGTATGTTCATTAGATCCTAACAGTTGTCACATCCGTAATGTTAATGCCAATCTTCTTCGCGGAGCTTTGAGCAATTTGCTTTCCTAGTTTAAAACACTGTCCAAGTTACAGAAAACTATCTCCCACTTCCTAATCCCTATAATGTGAAAATTGTTCTGGAAAATTATATTTCACCTCTCCTTGTCAACTCAGTTATTAGGGAGCCATCTGCCTCGACTTTGATTTATTTGTCCACAGGAGCATACCATCCATGTGATGAGGCGAGACCATTATGTTTTTTTTTTTTGTTTTTTCGTGTTTCCAGTCAAAAGGCTGCTAAGCAATTCTCCAAAGGCTGAAGCAAATCAGATCTGAGACTGATTCCCCAACTTCCATGTACAGGAACTGAACCATTATCATTAAAATAATTTAAATTTGACTAATTTTCCTAAATAGAAAATTGAGATTTGGAACCATTTCAATTACAGAAGCCCGATTAGAATCGATTGATGATCTTTTCTCCGATTAGAATCAAGGCGTGCGCGCAAAACTAACGAGCTGGTGCAAGCTGCAAACCAATGAAAAGCAAGGGAGTTGAAAAAAACGCACACACAAGAAAAAGACAACCCAGCCAGGCCATGTAGCGCAAAATGCATTTCTCATTTCTTCATTTCAGCCAGCGCCCATCTCTACAAAAGTAGAAACTCCCTAAGCTACCTCAAAAATCCCTTCCATTGCACGGCTTGAAACCACAAATTTTAATTTCACATACCCATACGGGTCTGTCCACAAAGCACTTCCATCACCTTTCTTTTACCTTGCCTCTGATGACAATCTTGGGGGCTCTTGTATTGGCCGCGAGTGCTGCAGATTACACAAATTTGGTTTTCAAAGGCTGTGCGGACCAAAAATTTCAAGACCCATCTGCGATCTACACCCGAAACCTTAAAAACCTCTTGAACGCTTTGGTCTCACAATCTTCCCAGAAAATTTTCTTCACAACATCATCCGGAAATGGCCAAGCTGCCATTACGGGTCTATACCAATGCAGAGACGATCTCACAACATCCCAATGCTCCACATGCGTCAGCAAAATCCCAGACACGGTCGGCAACCTTTGTCGAAATGAAGTCATAGCAGCCAGGGTTCAACTCAGTGGGTGTTACCTTAAGTATGAGGTGGTTGGGTTTAAGCAAGTGTCCGAGACCGAGTTGCTGTACAAGGTTTGTGGGTCAACTCAGGCGAGTGGAGCTGGGTTTGTGGAGAGAAGGGACTCGGCCTTGAACTCGACGGTGAGTGGGGTCCCGAATGGGAATGGGTTGTTTTACACTGGGGAATATCGGTCGGTATTTGTGTTGGGTCAGTGTCAAGGCGATCATTCAGGTGGGGATTGTGGAAATTGTGTGAAAACTGCTATGCAGAGCGTAAAAAGTCAGTGTGGTGCATCAATTTCTGGACAGGTCTACCTCGAGAAGTGCTACATTGGTTACAGCTATTACCCTACTGGAGTGCCCAGCATTTCTTCGACATCAGGTAATGTCAATCAAAATGTTGTCATCTGAGACATACGGCGTAAGCTTTTTCTGTCCTGTTCCTCGTCTAACGTGGAAGAATTAAATAAGTAAAAAGTTGGGCCTATTAGGTCGAAGTTATCATACTAGTTGGTGAAATTGATAGGCGGAGGGACCAAGCAACACACTCAGAGGACAGTGGCCATTGCTGTGGGGGGATTTGCAGCCTTGGGTTTCCTCGTCGTTTGTTCTTTGTTTGTCAAGTCCCTCGTGAAGAAACGTCGTGGTAAGCATGAAGGTTGGGATCCAGCGCTGCCCCTTCTTCTCTTTCTTTTACCCACCTTTTTTATGTAATGGAAATAAGTTGTATAATTGTTGTGTAGATTATTGAAAGGATCGGACGGTTTCGGGAGGTTACAATGGTGGTGGGTGCAATTTTAAGGAGATAAAGAAGTTAGAGAAAGAGAACAAAAAATAAAAAAGGGTGAAGGATTGTGGCTCTGTCTCCGCAGCCAGCATATTGACATGTCTAACTCAAGTTCGTTTCATATATATAATAGATGATAGGATACTAAATAGAAATAGCCGACTCAACACGGAATCATATCAGCTTGCTTTCTTCTACCGCTAAATTGCCACGAGTGAAATCACCCTTGCTGACTTGCTTTGCAATGTTTTTCAATATAGGATACCAAATCTGTTGTTTGTTCTATATAATTTGTAATGGACACGTGAAAACGAGATACAGAGAGAAGCCAACTTCTTAATTCTTGGCCGAGTGTGGCGGAGGGAACCATCCATTGGCACGTTTTCTTGGCTAATCACTACTTTTCAGTATGAAAAAGCGAATGCACCTGGTAGACACCTTTTACTGCAAATGATTGATACATACCACAGGTCCTAAATGCTTTCTCATGGAGATTTGGGTCCATTTGATCGTCATCTTGTCCTTTTGTTTCTTTCACAACAGGATTTCGCTTACAAGATAGTAAGCCAAAAATTAGAAGAGAAAGATACACACCTACGGGTCTTTTCGTATGCTTGCTCAGTTTTCTACTAACGGCTTCTTTGAAGTATGAATAACTGAATAAGATTATTACAACATAACCACATTTTCCTTAAGAGCTAAGCTAAGACGTCCTCCAAGAAGACGTACACAATTAAGGTGGTCCACGTAAATAGTGCCAACGTCCATCCAAAAGGAACCAACTCCGATGAGGCAGAGAACAGTGTAGATTATACACATCCAAAAGCTAACTAAACTCTGCTCGATAATTAGACATACCTGAATAAAGCTATAGATATATATAGAGATTATAACTCAACATATTGATCCCACTTGGGCTTTTCAATTGGTAAAGACAACTGAAGGAAGACGACGACTGCTAACTAAGCACAAGATTAGACTAGAATTGCAATACTTTAAACAAAGCCCAGGCCTAAGCCCCCAGTCCACTGAGGTGACCAAGCCCACTACAACTCCCACTCTTGAGCTGATCAACAAAGTGTCAATGTCTGTGTACTGATTATTTTTGTTCCTTTCTTTCTTTTGGGGCACGTACAACTGCTGTTTTTAAACCGGGCCAGCCAGACTAGTGAACCAGAACCTACATTGAGTCGGTTCTTTAAAAAATTTAAATAGACCATTAACCCGAATTAATCTGAGCGATCTTTATGGTTGAACCAGTCTACTAAGTGACCTGATATTAACCCGAGCTGGGCTTTTCCCGATCGTCAAGGCCTAGAATTATGTGTGAGGCCCTAATTAAGTTTTTTCTCTTCTTGGGCTTCAGCCCCCGGATGACCCAAAAGATAAAAAATGAAAAAGAATGTGAAGAAGTTTTTGGCTGATAAACAAATATTAACTGTCTAGCTATATGCAACAGACATTGACAAATTAGGCCGTCTCTCTTTCTCTGTAGCAATTCCAGTGATACAGAACAACACAGAAATTCGCTTAAGCATGGGAATGAAGTTAAACAGGGCACAACCGTAAAAAGAGGTGGAAGGGGAGACCATGCAGACTAGTTTTTTCTAATCCCAATGATAAGGAATAGCGCAGAAATTCGTTAAGGGATGGAAATGAAATCAAACAGGCTAAGCGCAGAAGTTAAGAGGGAGAAGTGGAGACCACACGGACTAGTCTTTCTTTTCAGGATTTTCAAACAGTCGATAAACCCCAGTTGCTATTCGAATCAGTGAACTTATGCTACCCAGTTCACAAACAACCACCCCATTATGTTGAATAAAAACATAAAGAAGTAATCTGCAAAAGTTGATAGTGAAGTAGATCCATTAAGCCAATAGATTCAGTCATGGACCACTTTTATATACGTGCCAGGAATATAAATTGATGCAAGCAAGCCTTCACTACAGCACCAATAATATTTGATGACGAAGCATTGATTCTAACTCACTATGCTTGGCTAACTCGGGGATTTCTCTTGTCTAAATCTCACAACCTGGGAGAAGCTCCTAGAGTTGTGATACGTGATTTTGCAGTGCAGTATCGTCAGACATGCAGCTGTCCCTGTGAAGTGACCAGTGCTGACCCTTTTAGTTAGAAAGATATGACTCACTAAGGTACTGCCCTGCCCTCTTCCAACGAATTCAACTTGATTTCTGATTTTACTTCCATTGTGCCACATTTTCTAAGTTCTAATTAGAAACTAGGTTTAGCCTTGTTCCCCATGTTCTTAGTTTCTTGCACTCAAACGAATTGAAAAATCGTTTAATCGCAGGAAGGGCACAACCTGACATTCACAACCACTTGAAAAACACCTTTAAACCCAAATCTCGCAGCTAACCTTAACATGATCGAAATAAGTTCTTAGCAACTCATAAACCACAATGTCAATCACTTAAATCCACCTCAACTTAGGAATTTTTTTTAAAAAAAATAAAACTAGAAATTTGATGAAAAGAGAATATCAAAGGAAAGGAAAGTTACAACATCACGCGAAGAGCAATCAAGATCCAATCGCAAAGTTGCGTCTAACCTGGCCAGATCCGTTTCTACAATTCTATTTCGGGGGCGGCGGCGGGCCAACAGGCGGTGCTCCGAGGAGGCTTTGTTGTTGGAGCTCGAGCTCGTTAAATTGTTGCTCGCGATCCATCTCGATGATCAAAGGCACGACCAGGATCAAGAAAGTGGTGCCGGCAATCCAGGCGGCCTTGCCGGTGCTGCGGAGGAGCTTCTTGGTGACGAAGGTGGCGTCACAGGCGGCTTGCTTGCCTTTAGAGACGATTTCGGAGTTGGTCAGCTTCGCCAGTACGGTTGGCTCGGATTGCTGCTTCGGGGCTCGCCTCCCCGGGAGCGAGACTCCGCCTCTTCGTGCCTGGGAGGCCATTATTTTTCCAGAGCAGGGTTTGTTGTGGTCGCTGCCTTAAATAGTCAGTCGCTGTGGCAGCGTTCGTCGAAACATTTCAACGCTGTCGTATTACTTGAGCTTAAGTCTGGTCACGCAATATGTAAAATTATTTTAAATTTTTCACAGATTTTTTATTAGTTCTTTTATAGGTTTGTAGAATTTCTTTTTTTAAATCAATTTTCAAGCATTAGAAATAATCATAATTGATAATGAATAAATAAGTAGATGTGAACTGTGCAAAAAAAAATTGTTTTTAGTCAATTTAAAAGGATGGATGATTCACTTGCCCAAAGAGCCAAGCATTTGAAAGAAACCTGTTAGGGAAAAAAATAAAAAAACTGCTATAAAATAATTTTACATATATATATATATTCCTTTTTATTTTCTTTCTTATTGTTTCCAATCATATCCAAACTAGTATAGAAACAATCACTTTTTCTTCCATTTTTTCTTTTTCACCATTTTTTTCTCTTAATTTTTTGTTCTCACCATGATTTATATACAAACATAGGCTAAGTTTTGTATAAAGAAAATCCAAAGTTGAAATGACATCTATTAAATTAAATAAAAATTATAACTATTCATTCATGATTTTTTTAATCTTTTAATGTATAATTGTAATAATTAAATAAAAATTATAAACATATAATCAAAATAATCATGATTGAGGAGTATACTTAGCGGTCAAGTTCCATGTCTAATCCGGTGGTCGATGTATGTTAAGTTTCCATCCTATTTTCCCCTGTCCGAAACATGGTGGTTGCGTTAGCTGGAACTCTCTTCTCCTTGGTTTACAAGTTAAGGTAGCAGAAGGCGACAGGCACTTACAATACAAACGAGGGGACACATGATTGACCGTTGCCTCTTTATGACACTTCCCCAGCAAGCCAGCCTCCTTTTCTGAAATTAATTCAAGTATTTTATTTAATATCAGGACGTTTGGCCTTTAAATCGAACCAAAACGAGGGGCTCCTGATTCCATGTCGAGCATGAATTTCAAGAACCAAGCCCCTTAAAATTTGAAAACACAAGGCCAAAAGTAACTTGACTCACGCGGCGTTCTTTTCCTTGATTTCTTTCCTTTTCTTTGCTTTTGGTCCGTGTTACCAGATCAACGCGCGTGGTTCTATAGCAAATTGCCAAACACGGGTAGCCGTTGTTTTTTGCATTCAATTTGAAATACAAGCATTTGAAAATTTCCACGAGTCTGCTCCTCCTTGTTTAAAGCCTGGATTCAAGTGGGTTGCTGTTGATGTCTTTGCATTTTTATTTTTTTCTTGTTTCTTGATTTCTCTTGCTAAATAGTTTGCGAAACCTACGGGAAAAGCTAATTGTGATTCTTGATTTGAAGTGTATCCAAGATTCAAAGTGAGGATACGGGAAGAAATTGAAGAACTCTCCTCACCAAATGATGACAGAACGCTGATGAAGGCTATCGATCGTCCGCAAGCGCGATGTCGCGGCTCTCCTGGTATACATTCCATTGTTCTTATGGACTGTTCAGCTTTGAAAATCTTTGACGTGCTACATGAAATCTTTTTCTTTTGTCTTGCGCACAATTACCCTTTTTTTTTAAGGAATCATATAGAACATTTTCATACAGGTTGATGAAGAGCTTGTTTCATTATAAATTCCCGGCTTTTCCTTGCAGAGAAGCAGAAACGAAATCATTCTCCGTCTTCCGTTGCCTTAATCGCAAAGCCCCATGTGCTAGACACAACTGCGGATCCAGTTTCAGTATCCAAATGTCAGCCTTTTTCTCGGGCATTAACTATAATGTCTGTAAGCCCACTTGATTTTTAGCATTTTGTTTGCTCTAACCAAACTGTGCTTAATAGGCAATGGGAAGAACAACAAAGAACATGTCAAAGCTGTCTCAGTTTCACGACCACGTGCGGTTTTATCTAGCCCTGGTATAAACATTTTTTTGGTCCAAAGCTTCTTATAAGTGGAAATGGTTAATCTTGTCGTAAGGATTGCTGAGATCTCTTTTCGTTTCCTATTAGATAACGATCACATTATTGGAAAGAGGAACAAATCTACTATAGAAAGGTGTTCAGCTCGCAAGGACCGGGGTTATGAACTGAAGATCCTGGTCCGACCCAAGGTTCCTACCACAACCCCGTCTAAAGCAGATAATTCTCCGAGAAAGGGCTTCAAGATTAACCCAATTGCTCTCAAGCAAAATGGGCTCTCTTCAAAACTGGAAATTCAAAAGTAAAAGCCATGTCTTAGTGGCCTCCATGGTCAATATTTGGTTGTAACTACAAGATGATCGTGTACTACCTTTTGCTTTGACCCAACAGTTTGTATTGTTTCTAAAGGCTACTTATATTGCAGAGTGCTGTTACTGTAGCTTGTTGCTACTGGTCTTGCCATTCAGAGACAATTCTTTGTAATGAATTCTCTGCTTTTTTTTTTTTTTCCCCCAATTGATTTAATGTTGAATCAAGTGAATGTACAAGCTTTCACTGCCACGAAGTTAAAGAACTAGGTACTTATTTTTTATATCTATATACATTTATTTATTTATTTATTTATTTTAATTGATTTTCATTTTAAATTTTAATTTTTTTTCTCTCATTGGACATTACTTAACTTGAGTCAATTTATAATTGAGTCAAATTAAGAAATTCGAAATTAATACATATATAAATTTTATGTTGTATAACTATATTTTATTATTGTTTATTTTAATTGTATCTCATTTAATTTTTTTTTCATTTCTCACATTTGAAACTCAATGTTTAGTTGAATCAAATTAGAAAAAGATTTTTCTTTTTTTTTTAAAAAAAAGAAAATATAAGTAATACATTACACTTTTAAAAATTGTGCTGAACATATTGTAAGGTTAATTGGACCTTCTAGACTAGCCTTCTGGACTAAAGTTATAGAAGAGCAAATTCTAAAATCCCCGATTAAGGCTATCATCTTACCAAAAACTTTCGTAATGATTCGAACTCATAACTCTACATAGTATAAATAAAATTTTTAATCTCATTTCCCTTGCCCATTTCGCATGGGTTCCAAAATCAGAGAGATATGTCCAAGGCCCACGGAACGAAGAGGTTCCCAACAAATAGCCACGGGCCCACAACGCTCTACGAGACGAAAAGCCGCACTCCACGTCAGAAATGAAAAGGCCAAAAAAAAAAAAAAGGAAACCATTTAAATTTTTTTTTAATTAATTATTATTTATTTTCCGTTTAAAACATAAAGAAAGAAAATCCGAGAGCACAAGACAAGAGAAGAAGAGAGGAGAGGAAACAAACAGAAACGAAATACCGAAAAGGCGAGCCGAGCATTCCTTCTCTTCCATTCTCTATAACGCAGAGAAAACGCGGCCAAGTCTCGAGCTTTCTTAAGCCCCGTACGACGCCGTTCTTTTCTGCTCTTCGCAAGTTCTTTCTTAGTTTCTCTCTCCTCTCTTGTCTCCGTCTCCGTCTCTCTGTCTGTCAGTCTCGTTGTCCCCCTAGGGTTTAGTTCAAGGAAGCATGTACTTAGGGTTTCTTGTTTATTACTAATTCTTCTTCTTTCTCTTTTGAAATTCGGAATTTGTCTTCTATTGGGTTTGGATCTGATGCTGGGTTTATATGCGAGTCGAATGGTACTATATTGGCGTTCTTGTTGCATTATTTAAATTTTGGTTGCGAGTTTGATTCATATTTGATTAATTTGCGTACGTTTATGGTGCTATTTAGAGCTGAACAGTTGTTTTGAGTTGTTTATGATGTAATGTTTGGGTTCTTAAAAGAAAAAAAAAAACAGTTCTTTGCATGCTTGTGGTGTGAATAATAGTAAAGAATTGATGAGAAATAAAAAAAAAAAGCTCAAACCGATTGCATTTAACAATATCGATCCAAAGCTCAAAGGAATTTCATTAAGATATTAAATTCAAAGCTCTCTGCACAATGTGTTTCTCGTCGTGGAAATTTTATTATTTGTTTTTTTTATGTTTTTTTTTTTGTTGCATGTGAGAGAGAGATTGTGATTGTGTCTATGGTTGCACATTGGTTATTTTTCCCGATGCATTTCTTGTTTTTATTTTTGCAGTTTATACTGTAGGGCAGAGTTAGAAGTAGAAGCTAAGAATGGGAGAAAGTGAGACAATAGTTACTGGAACATCTACAGTTATGGATTATACATCATCGGGTTACACTTCTGTGGTTTCTGGTGATGCTAGTTCAAATGCAGCGGATACTGGAAATGTTGCTACTTCTGCTGTTGCAGCAGATGCAGCTGGTACTCTGCCCACTGGTCCTACTATAGCTGATGGAAATATGTATGGTACAGATCCTTATGCTGTTATCCAAGGGGCTCATGTTGATACAGCTTATGAGAGTGATACTAAGCCAGTTGCTGGGCTCAGCAGTATTGGCAAGAACATACTTTCAGATAATGCAACTGTGGTGCCATCTCAAGCTACTGATTATAATTCTGTAAATGGAAATTTTGGAGGTGGAGCAGGAATTGTCGCTTCTCTTGAGAATGGAAATGTAGTCAGCGTTGTGGATGGAGCCGCTGCAGAGCAACGCTTTGTGGATGGTTCTGGTATGTTTTGCATGTCAAGCATTTGACATGTTGAGGCTTTGAACTTATATATTTAGAGACTGCACTTTGCTAAATATATTTAGAGTCAGCGTTGTTGGTCTGCAATTAGTCTAAGAACCTCTGATATTAACTGTGGAATGTAGATAGGGGAGGGCCTCATTAACTCTCTGACATAAATTTTGGTGGACTCCAGCAATTTCTTGTCAAATCAATACCCCCATGCAGGTGGGGTGTGAGTAAGACTGGCGAAGGAGTCTGCAGGACAGAAAATTTGATGCATATTAATATTGTTTGAAAAAGTGATAGCAACTATTTTACATCATTGAGGGAACACTTTGTTATGGATTGCATTTTTATGCAAAGCAGTTTGATGCTTGAATCCATGAAAACCTTCTATTTTGTTTCTTTATTTCCAGCAATGTCAAGTGAAGAGGAGAATTTGTGGACTGCTGTGAAGGCTAATTCTCTAGATTTTGATTCATGGACCCGTTTGATAGAAGAGACAGAGAAGGTGGCTGGGGTACGGGTTTCTGACATTTTGATGCACTGTTAGTTTTATAATTCTTTTCTTCAGAAAAAAATATTTTTCTCCACAAATGTGGAAGTTTAAAAATTTCTGAATTTCTGGAAGTGAAAAACCATTAATATAAGCTGTCCAAATTTTAGGAGTTGATAAACCACTCTTTAAATGCTGTTTACAATCGTTGAGAAGTTGATCTATCTTTAACCCAAATTCTTCCATTTACTAGTAAGCCGGCTGTCTAAGACAGCAATGTAACTGCTAAAATGGAAATTATTTGAAATTGATAAAATTTAAAATACTTGGTAGAAATGAATTTTATTCATGGGAAAATGCCATCTCAAAGTGCAGAAATTGTGGGTTCAGGAGCTTTATACCACTCTCTTCCATTGAATTTTCAAAAAGAACACAACCCGGAAGATGTTAACCTTGATATATGACTAAAAGTTGCAGAATAAGGCATTTGATTTGACACTTTTCTGACTTTCTTCAACTTATTTACTTTCTTTTAAATGTATGCCTTTACAATCATGATTCTTGTTTTGCTAATGATTTCCCTTGTACTTTATGCAGGACAAGATTTTAAAGATTAGGAAAGTTTATGATGCTTTTTTGGCCGAATTTCCATTGTGTTATGGTTATTGGAAGAAGTATGCAGATCATGAGATGCACCTTGGTTTCATGGACAAGGTTGTTGAAGTGTACGAAAGAGCTGTTTTAGGGGTTACATATTCAGTGGACATATGGTTGCATTACTTTATATTTGCCACTGAGACATATGCAGATCCAGATACAATTAGAAGGTAATATCTGTTCAAGACGAATGTAATTTCTTTTCTACATTGGAATCATTTGTAATTTCCAGCATCATAATATTTTGGAATTTTATTCTAACATCATTTCAGTATGCCTTCAACAGTGGTTCCTCATTTAATGGCGAAAGGTCTGATGGGAATGCTTTAGAAATGCATTCTTGATGCAACCCTTTGATTTGGGGCTATTTTGTGGATATCTGTTTGAATTTCATTTTAGGATGCAAAATTCTTTTTCTTTTGGCCTAAAAACCACTTCCCTCCTCTTCTGAAGGTCTGCGTCCTAGTAATAGTTATTTGTGAGTTATGGATGTGTTTAACTTTGACCTCTGGGGTGCATCAATATGCAAAATGCTGCTGGGAAGATCTCGTCCTCAGTTAAGGGCTAAGATGGCCTCATTCACTGCTCCATTTCAGAAATGGTATGGTTTTTATCAGGAAGGTAAATGCAGCATTTGGAAGTGTCATGCTGTTAGAGTGAATTGTTCCTTCACCTTCAAAATAGCAGTGTCTAAAGTCATGGATGAGTCTGCATTCACTGACTTAATGTTTAAGTCTGTGGTTTCACACTTTTGTGTTTGTCTGTGAATCAGGCTTTTTGAGCGAGGATTAGATTATGTTGGAACAGATTATTTATCTTACCCCATCTGGGACAAGTATCTTGAATATGAAGAGATGCGTGCAGAGTGGGGCCGTGTTGCCACACTTTACACCAGGATATTAGAGATTCCAAACAAACGGCTGGAGGATTACTTTGTCAGGCAAGGTTTTCTCATAGAATCCACATGTTAAATTACTACAGTTTACAGTTGGTGCCTGTTTGAGGTAGTTTCAATTTGTTGATTGTTGTTGCATTTGTCTTGTCCTGTTGCACATTATTTGAATTTTTAATTGTTCATGCTTCTACAGATTTAAGGCTTTGGCTGCCAGCCGGCCTTTCTCAGAACTAAGGACTGCTGAGGAAGCTGCTGCTGCAGTGGCTGCACTTTCAGAGGCTGCTAACCGGGGAAACGAGGGAGAGATTCATCCTGATGCTACCGAACAGTCATCTAAATCTGTAAGTGCAGCTGGCTTAACAGAAGCAGAGGAGTTGGAGAAATTTGTTGCCATTAGAGAAGAGATGTATAAGAAAGCTAAAGAGTTTGATTCTAAGGTCTCTGACTTTGAAAATGCTATTACGAGGCCCTACTTTCACATGAAGCCCCTCCCTATTACAGAGCTTGAAAATTGGCATAACTATCTGGATTTTATAGAAACAGAAGATGACCTCAACAAGGTATTTTGGGCTTATTTTCATCCCTGGATACCTCTGTGGCTTGCATTTTTTTCAGTTATTCTTTGTTAGGCATTGACTTACTGTTAAGTAATATTTGCTGCATCATGTGCTTTATTGGCTAAACCGTTGGACGAAGCAACTTTTTAAATGGGAAATTTCACTGACACTAAAGCATGGGCTTTCAAAATGGTTTCCATAATGCTAAGTACTTTCAAACCTTCGTTTGTCAGTCGAAGTTTTGGGTCCCAGTATGAGTTGAAATTTTATGCTTTTTAAAATTCACATGTTATACATGCAGGTTTCTTGTCTCCTTATCATCTGTCTATCAGGCAAGGAGGGTCCCTAATGGGGGACCTTTCTGCTCCTCAATGGAGTATCTTTGATGCATATCTTTTTTATGCTTTATTTTCCCTTTCTGTTGATATATTTGTGATTTCCAGTACACCCACCAGCATGTGATTTTGTATTTTTGTGAACTAGGTGGTGAAGTTGTATGAAAGATGCCTAATTGCTTGTGCCAATTATCCTGAATACTGGGTACGCTATGTTTTGTGCATGGAAACCTGTGGAAGTATGGATCTTGCAAATAATGCACTGGCTCGTGCCACTCAAGTGTTTGTCAAGGTATAAAATTCAATTAGTTTTATGTTCATGTGAAAATTTGAAAATGTTGCACCATTGTGTTTTGCATATGGTATAGTGATGCTTTGCTGGAAATGTGTTCCTAAAACTTCAATCAAGTGGAAAAAGAAAGTGAATCTGAGGCTGAAGAGAACTTCCAATGAAATCAACCTTCTAAATAATATGACTAGAGACTGTACTAGGGAGATCATGGGAAACAGAGGGCCAAAAAGGGAGAGAACCAGGGAGGGAGAGACAGATTCAGAAACCAAGGGGTAGGGAAAAGTGTAATCGATATTTCAATTCATCATTCAAGCATGATATTCATCTGTACAGAATAGGATTTTTTTTGTAAAGGAACTAACTAGCTTGAAAATATGGAAGAAAAAATAGTAGACGTCAAAAATTCTAATTACATTTATGATCTTGCTTAATGCTTATTGAACAGAACAACCTAGATATTATGCTATCGAGTAGATAAACTCATTGTTACAATTATCATGAGTTCTTTTTGTTCTTCTTTGTTTTGAGTGCTTGTTGCTGATAGTCTCCCCTTCCATCATCATGCTGCAATTCCACAACCATTAATAGGGATTTTGTGCCCTCAACCTCTGTTCTATGTGCAGGAGTTTATGTTAATGTGTTTAGCTTCTTCTTGTTCATGAAAAATCTCATTGTTTAAGCTTGAGAGGTGTATTAATAACCAATCACTTATATCTCATGCTGTAATATCATCATTTATGAGTTTTTGTATTTGTCGTCAAAACTTAACAGAGACAGCCTGAAATTCACCTTTTTGCTGCCCGATTTAGAGAGCAGAATGGGGATATACCTGGTGCCCGAGCTTCTTATCAGCGTGTACATGCTGAAATTGCACCTGGTCTTGTTGAAGCAATTATTAAGCACGCAAACATGGAACATCGGCTGGTAAGTAGTGTTAGCAAGCTGCTAAGAACTCCCATTTGCTGCATATATGTCTCATGTTTTGACTTGGTTTTTTCTTTTGTTTGCAGGGAAACCTTGAAGATGCTTTCTCTTTGTATGAACAGGCCATAGCAATTGAGAAAGGAAAAGAGCATTCACAGACCTTACCAATGCTGTATGCACAGTACTCCCGATTTCTTTATTTGGTAAGTTTGTGTACACTGCCATGCTTGCTGGCATGGCTGCATTGTTCTTTCGGTTGGAATGATAGGGGTGGCTTCTTCTTTGCCATTTCTGGAGATGAATATGCATGAACTGGATTGTGATGCTTAATGCACGTAAATGATTAGTTCAGATTACTGTAGAAATCAGTCAATGGAATTTGAAGCAATAAATCAAACTTACTATGTTTAGAGAATGAATGGAATACTTGTTGTCAAAAGATAATTGAGCAATGTCATATTTTACAATGTCTCAAATGTAGCAAGAGCAATGCTAAATGTCACTGGATGTTCTTTCTTTGAGCTCTTTAGACGTATTGGCATCAAATGAGTTGCAATGTACATTGAATTCAGGACTCAGAAGCATTTACAGTCTGCCATGTCTGTTTTAATCAGCTCTTGTTTATAAGTGACTTTGTTTGTTACACTTTCAGCAGGTGACTTGTGCATGTAAAATTTCATGTTTGGTTTGTTGTTTTTCTTCTTTCCTGAATGGGTGGGGAAGAAATCATCAAATATTTAGATTAGATTCATCATTGAATTATCTTGATTAAGCCCCTGGAATTGAGGGGTAGTTTCTTATGTTTGAGTTGTTAATGACACATGTTAAATGCCTGCTACAAAATAGCCTTGGCCTTCAGGATTTTGATCATTATTTCCTTGTTGTATGTTTTGCTAGGTTTCTGGAAATGCTTCTAGAGCTAGAGAGATTCTAGTTGAAGGACTCGAAAATGTGCAACTATCAAAACCACTTCTTGAGGTATGTGTGAGCTTTTCTCTATGAACACTTGCATAGAAGCACTCATAATCTTTTTACACATATTAGTTTTGCTTCACTTTCTTGTAGGTAATATTCTGCTTTAATTGTGCCTTTTGGATGTAGGCTCTTATACATTTGGAGACAATTCAGTCTCTGCCAAGGCAAATTGAATATTTAGATTCGTTGGTTGATAAGTTCATTAGACCCAACTTGGATACCATCATTACTGCAAGTGCTGCCGATAGGGAAGAACTCTCTTGTATTTACATGGAGGTAATCAATTCTTTTCTCATCATTTCTTTAATTCTCTCAAGATTTATACTTATCAAAAATAAAAATAGAAAAAGAAAACCTTTTGGGATGTGGCTTTATGTGATGGATCTGGGGTTGGCATTCTTATCATGTATACCTGTTATTTCATCTAAATAAGACAGAGTAAAATGTGCAACTTGTTCTGTAAAATTTCATTTTATTGTTAAATCCTAATGGCTACATTTTAGTGGTTTACAGTTGATTTCGTTAAAGTCTAGTGCCTTTGACAGCTGAATGTATAATTTGATTTTTGATCTTACAAAATCCTTCAGTTTTTGGGAATGTTTGGAGATGCACAGTGCATCAAGAAGGCTGAAGATCGTCATGCTAAGCTGTTCATACCCCACAGAAGCAAGTCAGAGTTAAAAAAGCGCCATGCTGAAGATTGCCTAGCTTCAGATAAGGCAAAACTTCCCAAATCCTACTCTGATGATCCATCTCCAGCCCACTCTCTGATGGGTGCTTATCCAAATGCACAAAACCCATGGGCAGCTGGTTATGGTGTGCAGCCACAAGCTTTGCCACCAGTCACACCTGTGCAGGTTCAACAGTGGACTCCTAGCTATGGTCAACAAGTACGTTGCCATTTCTGAATGTTTTCTTCAAAGTAATGTGTTTTTATCTGTTCATCATTTTTGCATGGGAGGAAATTTTCAACTATAATTTGCTAAATACCCCGTGACAAAGATATCTAGTTATTGGGTAGTTACTTTTCTGTACCAAAAAGGAATAATAATTTTAGTAACATGCTGAATTTTATTTTATAGTCTTATCATACGGATATTTTGATTATGTTGTACTAGGCTGCTGCATATGGTGCGTATGGCGTTTATGGAAGCAGCTACACTAGCCCACAAGTTCCGACGACTGTTGCCCAGGCTGCAGCTTATAGTGCTTATCCCTCTACATATCCTGTCCAGGTATGAAAAAATTACCATTTTATGTTTATCTAATTGCTATTTTATGTTTGCTTCCTCTTTTTCTACCTGGTCGCCCACACGTTTACTGCACCAGAATGAGAATTTTGATGGAGTAAATTAGTTATTTTTATATTTTCCACCCATGCAGTGTAAAAACTGCCTTTTTTATTTTTCCTCCTGTTTCACATCCTATCAATTATTGAGCTCATAATATGTGATTTTAGCAGGCCTTCCCTCAACACAGTTACTCACAACCAAATGCAATGGCAACGTTGGTCCCAGCACAACAGCCAGCTTCTGTAACGCAGCCCTATTATGGAAGTTACTACTGAAAAGGCAATGATTTTTCCTGCCTCTTGCCCCTAAGTTTTCATCTTCCCCACAGTAGTCTGTTTACTGATCCTGACTGTAGCCTGTTTTTTTTTTTAATGTTGGGGGATACGATTTGTTATGGTGTGGCTGAAATGCACAGAGGCGGTGGGGGAACCAGTGTAGATGGGACAATGTAGTCGTTTTAGTGGGACTTTTATGTCAACTCTTACTGTTATTGGTTTCTTTTTTTTTTTTTTTTTCTGGCTTCCTACGGAAAAATTGTACTTAATTAATAACTTTTGCGATGTATTCCCGAGGTTATGGTAGTAGAGAAGAAAAGAAAACCCTGCAAGTAACAAATCAGGCCAGCTGCTATGGTGAACTATTTAATTTAGATTTGTTTTTGTTTAGTTTTTTTCTTTGTTTTCATTTTTTGATCCAAATTTCATTTAGTTGTCCACTGGATTGCAACTTCAAGTGTGATTTTGAATCCAAATTTTGCTATGCAAATGCTGCCTGAGATGCTTTTTGAATCAGATGGATGTCGCAATTATTGTGTGAAGTGTTTGATCCCCTCTCCAATGTGCGTAACGTTTTAAATGCTCCTGGTGCTCCACCAGTTGCATTTTCACTCTGTTTAAGCTGTGGCAAAAAGACCTGCTCCGACTAGCATTTGAAAAGAATATCACATCTCAAATGGGACGCTTTTACATGTTCTGGAGCACCGAAGTCTGATTCAGTCGGGACGCGCTTAATCGTGAAAGAATATGGCATCTCAAATGCAACGTGGGGCAGGCAGAGAATGAATCCATTCTCCAGTCCTTTGAAGTTTTAAGAAAGTGAAGTCTATTCCCTAAATTTTCAAGGTATCGGGTTCTTATAGAAGAAAAAGGGTATAAAAATTTATAAAATTAAAGAGAGTTACTTTTAATATATAATTTATGATATAATAAAATTTTTTATTTGAAAAAGAATTGTTGTCGGTATGCTTTATGCAGAAGTTGGTAAAACGAGGGAAATACTATTTCCAAAGTCAACGGGAAAACGGTAAGTTGACAATTTGTTTTACTTTTAATGAAAGTGCTACGATATCATTACTATCAGACTCGCCAGCATGTCTGTCCATTAATAGATATTGAATATTACAATCATTGTGAACTTTATTCTAAAATGGAAATATATTTAAACGAGGGAGGAGAGGAGCGGAAATGTACATCAAGGGTCTATTAGCCGAGTCTGTCGAGAGACTCAAAAAACCTTCTCAGCCAGGTCAGGACCATCAATCAAAAGCCGCACCTTTGAATGGCTTGAACCACTTTCCCCCACTTTGGTTAAAGAAGCTGTTGTCTGGTTTTTTTTCAGATATTCCGCACAAAGCATGTAAATAGAGAAAAGAAACTCTTAAGAGTCAGCTACGGAGTGTCACAGCGCTGCGCCGACAGTTTTCCACAGGTCTCTACCGACTCGAACGCCCACCGCCAGTGGTTCTCGCCGTCCCCACAATCAAGAACTAGGCCAGCCCAGCACACCGTCATATCACGGCAGATCTCAACCGTAGAACTAAAACTAATCAACAAACTTGGTACGGGAAAAGAGGTCATCGGACCACACACGACCACAGCCAACTTAAAAAAAAAAAGAAGGAAACCATCGGCCCATTAGCAGTACCGTGATCAACGGCCATGATCCAAAGTCATTCCCTCGAGTAATTGACCAGAGACGATTTAATGCGGTCAATCACAGTAAATACGCTTTTCTAGTGTCGAATCAAAAGAACGGGACAACAACGTCTGGCCTCTCTCTCTCTCTCTCTCTCTCTCTCTCTCTTTCTATCTGGGCCTCCGTCTTGATTTCTCTGCCTGAATTAGATTAGATTATATATTCTGTGTGTCTCTACCAAATCATTTCCTAGACCGCCGAAAAGCTCCCCACAAAAATAAAAAATTAAAAAAAAAGGTGTAATAATCATCGTCTTGTGTGTATATGTGTGTTGTGTTTTGGGGGAGGTGGGTTTCAAGAACAACACCATCTTCTTCTCTCTCTTAGTATGGTAGGATCTGCGAGCCAGTCACCTTTATCATTTCTTAAAGAATAAGTGCGGGCGGGCCACTTTTCATCTGGATCTCCCCTTCTCCGCTCTACGCTTTTCTTTCTTTCTTTCTTTCTTTTTTTCTCTTTTTTTGGTTTTTTTGTGGCGGGAAAAAGCCTTATCGTTTTGAATACAAAAAAAGAGAGAGAGAGAGAGAGAGAGAGAGAAAGAATGGCCTCTCCGTATCCAGCTGCGCTTCAGGTGCGGTACTGCTTTATGCATAAATGTTTGAATGAAGGAGTTCGTTTGTGTCGTGGAACGAAACGCGCTTATATTTTTATTTTCATTTTAATTTTTATTTATTTATTTATTTACTTTTTTTATGTTTGGGTGAATTTTAGGTTGGGTCGTATTTTGTGGGGCAGTACTATCAGGTACTTCGACAGCACCCGAACCTCATACATCAGTTCTACGCCGATGCCAGTACGATGATTCGGGTCGATGGGGGTTCCACCGAATCGGCCTCCACGATGCTGGTAACTCTTTTTGTCTCCCCGTGTGTGTGTGTGTGTGTGTGTGTGTGTGTGTGTGTGTGTGTGTGTGTGTGTTGTGTTTGGGGTCCGTGTCCGTTCTCTGTTGTTGTCGGGGCTAATTTGATTTGATTTCCCATAAGTTTCTTGCATTTAGAAGTGGGTATACTTTTTCCCTTTTTCCATTTATACTCGAATGGTTGGTTGCCTTGGCTTCTTTAGCATTTTTGGGTTCTAACTCCATGAATTTTCTTATTTATGTTGCCTGTTTTCATATGCTTAGGATTCTGCACCAAGAAGAAAGGAATAACAAGTGAGAAATATATTGTAGTTGAGAAGGATTGTACTTTGGAAGCAGTCTGTAGTCGAAAGGATGGGAAAATTTAAAAATAAAATAAAATAAATATATATATATATATATATTGAGATTTGACAATATGGTATTGGCAAGACGTGAATTTCTCTAACACTTACACTCTTAATTCTTCAATCTTCTGTTTCAAGATTTCAGATTTGGAAATTAAGCGAAAGATTATAAAGGATAGGAAATTTCTGGTCAGGGAGGCATATCTCTTGATTGTGTTTTAGACTGTTATGCCTTTGCTCGAATCCTTTTAGCAGAGGGTCCCATACGTAGATGCACTTGTATATTTTGTTGTCATGGTCATACAGATTAATTGGTTTTCTCTGCTGCTTTGGTTCTCCGCTTGAACTAGCATCCTTGATCCATGGATGGTATCCATGGGATTTATTACTAACGTAGGATACTAATTAGACGATAAACAGCTTGTGATTATTTTATTATTGCAGAATGTTGCTTGTTTATGCAGCCACTGATTCCTCACTATATTTCTATTCTGTCCAGCAAATACATACTCTTCTCACTTCTTTAGATTTCACTGCTATTGAGATCAAGACCATAAATTCTCTTGATTCTTGGAATGGGGGTGTTCTGGTGATGGTGTCTGGATCTGTTAAAATCAAGGGTTTTGGGGGCAGGAGGAATTTTGTGCAAACCTTTTTCCTGGCTCCTCAGGACAAGGGCTATTTTGTTCTTAATGATATCTTTCAGTTCACTGATGATGAAATTGCTCACCAACAACATTTGGCTCCCATCTCGGTTGGAGATATTTACCAGCAACACACAGTTCCTGTATCATCTGAAGACGCTCTTGGGTCTCTACTAAATACATCTGGCCCTCTTCAAGAGCCACCAGGTAATATGAAAATAGATGCTGGAAACTGTTAATTGCTGTAATATATCACCTAGTTGTCACCCCATGGATCTTTGGTAAAGTTTGAATCATGTTATTCTGTGAACTGAGCTCCAACTTTTGCTGATGAGCATGGCTTTTCTATTACTCAAGCACGTTTTGTATGTTTTTGCAGTATGGATTTTTAATTTGGGTAAAAGGTTTATTCCAACTTTTAGATCACAGTTAGATTGTAGACAATGTGGTGACAATCTCTGCCAATTGTAGAAACGTTCAATTTGTTATGAAATGACATTTTGTCTCATTATGAGCTCCATACAACATCTGAGATATAGGAATAGTTTGGAAAAGGAAATTTTTTCTCTTTTTCTTTTGCCTAGATTGAGCATCAACTGGGGATAAAAATATGTTTGCCTCAAGGGGGCTGGAATGGGAGAAAGGTTCTACGTAGATTCCCCCCAATTGAAAAGGAAAAGCAGCAGAGTAAACTGTCAAAAAAGGGACAAGTAGACAATATTTTATCCAAAATAAATAAATAAATAAACAGAGTATTATAATTGCTGGTTGAAATTCTACGTTAACTTGTCATCTCCGCATCATTTGATGAAAGCACACTGCCTTCTTATTGGTCTTTTCAAATCTTTGGTTTAGCAGTTTCTGAATATGTCTTGGAGGAAGAAGCTGGGAAGTATGTAAACTCAGTTCATATAGAAGATGATACAGTGGACAAGTACAGTCTTCCTGACCAGCAGCAGCAACAAGACGTGGAGAGTGAAATTGTGGTGGAAGAAACTCCTGTGCAAGAGATACCAGCTTCATTTCTAGGTGTTCCAGATGTCATGCAATATCCATCAACTGCTGTTCTGGAGGAACCTGTGGAAGAGCCTCAAAAGAGAACTTACGCTTCTCTAGTATGCACTATTCTATTGCTTTCATGTTTGGTTTGCTTCATTTTTATGCATACTTCTAGATCTTTGATGTACTTTGATTGTTCGAGTTGTATACATAGAATAACTGAGTTCATTGTTTTTAGTTTAATAAGAACTTGATGGTAGTAAACAGAAATTAATATATACTTTAATACATAAAGTAAGTTACATAAGATGGGATTGTGATTCAGAGATGACTAAGAACTGTTGTGCATGCAATATAAATATTAGTGGCTGAAAATTACCTAAGCTAGGATCCTATGAATGACTAGCTTTCAATTATGAATTTACAGTTACGGGTTAACAAGGCACAGTTTTCCCCATCAATTGCTCCTCAGCCACCTGTCGATAGAAGTGCACCGACTAATTCAGAATGGAATCACATATCGCCACCTGCTGCACAGCAACCTGACTCTGGGTTGTCATTTGCTCCCGAATCCAGAGTTGATGCAGCGGAGGAAGGCTTTGGAGTAGAGGAAGGTGAAGTACTTGGTTACTATTTAATAATTCATTATTTATTATATGAGCTAGAACACTAAAAGATAAAGAATATGTTGATCCAAGCTCCTTTCAGCATTCTTGACTGAGTTATGCACTGAAATGGAAGTTATAGTGTTCCACCATATCTTATGGACAAAGTTGGTTGAAAGTCTAGGACCACTGTGTGGGCCATGAGCTCCTAGTTCACATAACAAGACCCAGTAATCTCTTGTTGAATTGTTTCCATATTAGACAGATATGCATCATAGATGCTTGTAATGGTCTGATTTGTGAAGTTGTAATCTTGTCAGGAGGGTATTCTTCTTCTTCTTCTTTTGATTTGACCAGTTCATCTAATGGTTTTCTTTTTTGTTTTCTCTGAGCAATATGTTTTGAACCTTTTAGATGATACTGCTTTATTTTTGGAAATATATATCTTTGTAAGTTGAGAAGACATATGCAGTAAGCTTGTTACAGTAACAATTTTTCAAAGAACATAATTTATTCTTGTCTGTCTATTCAGGTGAACCAAAATCTGTCTATGTGAGAAATTTGCCCTTGAATGTTACTGCTGCAGAAATTGAACAGGAGTTCAAGAACTTTGGCAGGATTATACCTGATGGTGTGTTTATCAGGAACCGCAAGGTGAACTTTTCCGTCACTCGTTTTTACTATATGCATATATAGTCTTAAAACAAGCTTAAATAGAATTTTGTTTGCACAGGATGTTGTTGGTGTTTGTTATGCTTTCGTTGAGTTTGAAGACCTTTTGAGTGTTCAAAATGCAATCAAGGTTTGACTTTCAAATTAAAGAATTATTCTTCTACTTTTGCTGGTTGCTTATGTCTTATATTGTATCTCAGTGTTTGTAGTTGTGTATTCTTTTGCCTGTCCTTTGCCTGCCTTTTCATGGACCTGTACTTCTAAGTTTATCGTCTACCAGAAAGAAATTTAATCATTTCAGTCCTTTTTTTTTTTTTTTTACGTAGATGTATTGCTATTCCTTTTGAATTTGCCTTTGTTAGAAGGATCTTGGTAGGTTCTCTAAAGGAATCTTTAATTGTAACTGTTATGGAACACCAGTTCAATGAAATGAAAATTGAAATGGAAATTAGATTCATGTTTATCTTTTGGTTAGTGCTTTCAAGGTTTATAATATTGACATCTTTGTTCCGTGAACATTAGGCAATTTATCAGAACTATTTACTGGCTGATAGACTGAATTATGTGTTAGTTGATAAACACGAGATGGACCCGAAGGAAAGATTCTATGTTGTTTTCCATGACCTATCCCTCTAGTTATTGCTTCTATGCTTTGCATCATAGCTGGATCAGTCATTAACTGATTAAGTTCCTTCTTTAGGCATCTCCTATTGAAATAGCTGGAAAACAAGTCTTCATTGAGGAGAGAAGGCCAAACAGTGGCATTGCTTCTCGAGGTGGAAGTAAGTGAACTAATGCCATCCTGTTTAAATTGCATGCCATCATGATTTTCTATTTTTCAGAAGGAACATGGTTATCTTTGTTAAACAGAGAGCTTCATGGAACACATATTTATCTTTATAATGCTAGTGATTGGATTTAGAGCTATTTATACATGGACATGGCCATCATGTAGAGTAGAATCAAAATAAGTTGCAGGCCAATTGTAAGAAAATGCTTATAGATCTACAGTGGCAGCAGGGAAGGTAGTGCAGCAATATATATATATATATATATTTTTTTTACTCAAATGGAGTAATTTTCAACTGTTTTTGCAGGTCAGGTTCTCCTTGTTGGTCCTGAAAATGTATTATTTGTTGTAATATGTAATATCCTTGTTTGTGCTTAGAATATTGCGCCTGCTTGAAAGAGAGGAAGAAATGATTTGCTTCATTTGTCTTGGCATTAAGAGGTCATTTTAATTTCATTGAGCAGGAAGGGGAAGAGGCAGGGGCAGTTATCAGACAGATGCCCCAAGGGGACGTTTTGGCAGCCGCAGTCTAGGCAGGAGCACCTACCAAGATGGCGGTGACTACAGCAGATCAAGAGGCAATGGTTCCTACCAGCGTGGTTCCCGGTAGGCAAAAGTTGCCCAGGAACAAGGTGCAAACCAGAAGAACCACAGGGCCTGAACATAGTCTTTTTTATTCTAAAGGTGATAGGGGCTTTTGAAGTTGATTGATTGCTGATTGGAAATTGCCTTTGGATGGCCTGTACTTTTTGAGGTGTTTAAATTTTGAGGTTTTTAAGTTCTATCCAGTGAGGAATGCAATGTAATGATTTCATGGGTTATACAAGTCTTTTTGTTTTCAGAGATTCCAGAGACCATTTCAACACAATTCAGTTCGATTAATGAAACCGATTCATCCTTATTGCTATAAATGTAGGCAAGTAGCAGATTTAGGGTTATCTCCAGAAATCTCACATCAAGAGATGGACAATCAACACTAGCTTTACACACACCATTCCATGAACATGAAGTATCTTATGGACCGTTAGAAGCATTTGTTTTGTTTTTTTGTTCTTTTAAAAGAGTCGCGGAGGTCACTGTGGAAAAGATGGTCTAAAGTTCCTATATCTGTCAATATCAATTTGCCTAGTCATTTAGGAGGCTGCACAGCATGTCATTCTGTATCAAGCACAGTAGAGCGGTTCCTCTTGTTTTCCAGGACTGTTCCACATTATCTTCATCCCCCCTCCCAAAACGCACGCACAACCCCACCAGTGTGACCGATGTCAACAGTTTCACAGGACATCTCACAAAGCCCTACGAACAAGTTAGGCACCAGTGGAAGCCACGGCCCCTGGGAAGTTGGTGGACCTGGCATCGAAGTCATTAGTCACCAAGCACTCGCCTTCATCTTCCTCTGTTTCCCAGAGGAAACTGGCATATGCTGCATGGACATGGCTGCATAACAGGATGAAATGCAGATGGTGAGGAACAGGGTTTGCTTAAAACATGCAACAGATTATAGATATACATAGTTTCAGAATCACATACCTATCTTTAGGAGAAGCGCGAACTGCATGCTCAAAATAGCTTGAAGCTCTATCCTGGTCACAATGTAGTTCCCAAACTAACTTAGCGTATTGCGACAGAATTTCTCCATCATTGGGATCTGCTAAAATAGCCCTCGCGTAATATTCCTCTGCTCCTCGAAGGTCTTGCTTTGACTGTGCAATATTTTGTTATTTATCATTATCAAATCTTTGACCCAGCAGAAATCAGAAACTCAAGATACAGACAGATGCTTGTAAAAGAAAGCCGAAGAATGGAATTTTCTTTGCAAATCGAAGCTTCGTAAGAAATCAAATTTCCAATCTGAAACTGGCACATCTTATGACAAAGAAATGGAAGCAACCGAAGAAATAGAACATTGCTCACCTGGTACAAAAATTGAGCATAATTCCTCAGGAACAAAGCATTGCTGGGATTTTCTTGAATCAATCTCTTATAATACTCCTCCGTGCCATTAATGTATTCGTCGTCTCCACCTGCTGAATTAAACTCACCACCACTGCCTCCTCCTCTTCTGCCACAACCACCGCCATTTCCATTAGTGATACCTCCGTCAACACCAAGCCCTTCTGCAAGATGCAACTCTTCACTATCTGAACTTCTTTTCTCCTGAAAGCCTGCATTCCAAGTCCTATCCATTACTCTCACCTTCTCACTTAAAACCATGTTATCGGTATCATTGCTTAGACCAAAGTGACCAGCATGCATGGCCGCTTTTTCTTTCCACTGTTCCTTTTCTTCCTTATCATCTTCTATGCCACTCCATTCTTCTTCATGGTCATCATCTTCTTCTTCGTCATCATCTTCATAGCGAATTCTAGAATTACAAAATGAAAAGGACGGTATAGTATCCAACATCGCACACTTTGGTCTCCCTGAAAACTTTTTGGGTTGGCTTGAATTGTGATTCTCTTCATTGCTGTTGCAAGAAGAATAGGCTAGTCCTTCGAGGTTCCCTTCAGATTGAGCGCGGCGAAAGCCAGTCTGAGAATGGTTGGAGAATTCGGCAAAGGATGGAGAGATGGGAGAGGAGTTGCAAGAGATAGTGAGGAGATTCCGACACCCAAGTTGATAATAAGGTAATTTGTTGAGGCTTTGGTGGTTCTTGAAGATGTGATTGGCGGTGTCATGCTGATGACAATTGCTGCTGTTGCTGGGACTGTCGGCGAAGGATGAGAGCAGGGAGCCAAGAACCGGTGTTGAAGAGCTCCTTAGTAGCATGACTGCAGCTCTTTGTGGCTGCTAATTCTGCAACAGAAACCCTGCCGAAGAATAAATTCAAAAGCTGTTACTGTCATTGTTTGGCATGTATTTCACAAACAGCAGTAGCAATAAAATGGTCCACTGGTCTTCAGGACTGAAATTTGTATTGACTCTTTATGATTCAGCTATCCAATTATATTAATGTGTTGGTGTGTGAAAACCCTAAGCTCCATGGGAAGACCAAATCTCCCTTGCCTATTAGCACAAAAATTTTTAAAGAACCCTGATTGTTAAGCAATACCATGAAACAGGCTACATGCTTTGTCTTCAATTCCTGAATTGCAATATGGGAAGAAGACAGCTATGACAACACTTCTTGCTAACTGCTATTAAAGCCATTTCAAGGAGACCGAGATTGAAATGAGAAAGAAGAATCGTACACCTTTATCTTCGGAGATGCAATCTTGCAGAAAGAATAGAACTTTCAGCTCTTTTAAGCTCCTCCAAGTAAATAACGTGCAAGAGAAAATGAAATTCGCCAGGCACATTGACGAGTCATCCCTAGAGAGAGAGAACCCGCCTTTAATAGGACATGTGTATAGAGAAAAGAAAAAAATTAAAAACGAAGAAAAATGGCACGACATTGAATTGAATTGAATTTGTCTTCTACCAAATAACAATTTGCGGTGGAGAGAGGTTTGATCTAGTTGGAGGGCGGGGCTGGGGGGAATAAAATATCAACTTGTTCTCTAGTTCTGAAGCTGGAGATATGCGAGGAGACGTGCAAAGAGACAACGGGGCATGCACCTCAGACTTGGCAAAGTCAGGAGGCATATGCACCGTCTGATGTAATGACACGATCGAGCTGCCTACTTGCTAAGATCTGACCCATTATCTCACGTGGATTCCCGTTTGTCTTCGCGGAAGTTACACGTAGGAGCGCGTTTCGAGTTTTCTAACGCGTGCTTTAAGATTTACAACGTACACGCGGCTCACCTTTATGTTACGCGTAAAATACCCTTTTTCCAGAAGAACAAGAATCGGTTTGCGAGTCGGAACGATTGATGTTAAGAGAAATCAAGTCGATTCGATGTGGGGAAGAAATTGACTTCTTTTAAAAAAAAAAAAAATAATAATAATATTTTATTATTGCATTTTGGCTGTTATAAAAAAAAAAAAAAAAAAAGAAGAAAAGGGTCATCGTCTTTGATTAACCAAGCGAGCATAGAAAAGATCTCAAATATTTTTTTCATCGTTTTTGACCATTCTTTTAGTCGTTACACATCAAGTATTCTTTTTTATTCAGTCAGTATTAAAAATTGAATTTTGACTACTAAAATCAAGAGTCTAGTAATTATGTCATCAAACCACACACGATCTAGTGACCAGGCGTTAATTACTCTTGCAAGCCACATGTATCCCATAGAAGAAAGACATCATTGTATAAAATATGTTAGTAGCGATGAGATCTATGACTTCAACTGATATCATTAAACTCCAATTAGAATCGAAGAGACCCAAATGGTAATATTTGTGGGTTGCCTCCGGAATGTCATTTGCGTTTTAGTTTTGTTTTAATATGTCTTAATTTGGTTAAGTCATGTTGATGTGCCGATTTAGCCCATTAATTTATCCCGGAAAACTTTGTTTAGGATTTTACTAATCCGAAAAGTCTTTCCCACATCAGATGCCTTCTGTAGACCACCGTAAAGAAATGGTCTTGCAGGTTACTTGCACATCATCTCTCGAGAGCACTCCGATCCAGTAGTCTGATTATTGGATGACATGTAGTGTGTATAAACGGATCTATCTGACATTCATTCATCTGCCTCGGTATTACATTTTCGTAATATTTTTGAATAGTCAGCAATAAGATAGTGACTGACACATTGAAAAGTAATGCAACACGTACCAAAAAAAAAATAAATAAATAAATAAATAAATTAAAAAAAAATATATATATATATATATATATATATATATATATATATATAAAATAAAAAGGAAAGAAGCTAGTCTGACTTGGCAACCACAAAAACTGTAATAATTCGCGAAGAGGGTATACGATGGGCTCATTGCCAAATCTAGGCTGGCCTTCACAGCATTATGGGCCTCTGAAGAAGCCCTCAGTGCTGCCTTTTAAACCTCTTGGTTGGTGGCAGCACCAGCCAGCAATGCCTGTCTGTGAACCCCTACTAAAACCCCCCGCCCTTGATTCTAGAAAGCCGATTTTGGTAGTCTTCTTAGGTTTATGGGTTCAACATCCTTGACACAGTGATTATACTCTTCTGGGTTTAACTCTCCTCTTTGCAAAAGCATCTAGCTTGTTTGTTCTGGCTTTCTCGGCAAGGTGGTGTGCACTAAGGGAGCGGATGCTACTAAAAGGTTAACAAATTGATTTATGCCGTTGATTGACATTGCGCAGAGAGATGTTGGCGAGAAGGTTGGTTTCTTTCTTCAGGAGCTCTGCAAAATCTCATCTTTCCAGGTATACTGAACCAAGAACCATTTTTTCTATTTTTTATGCAATGAATTCCTTTCAATTTTGTATGCTTTTATTGTGCGTGCGTGTGTGTGTGTGTGTGTGTGTGTGAGAGAGAGAGAGAGAGAGAACAAGCAAAAATTTCTATTATAATGTTGCTACTATTAGAATTGATTTGTTTTCTGTTTTTGTCTGGAGTAAGAAAGGTAGTTTGATATGATCTTGTTATTTGTTTTTTGACAATTCCATCTTTGAGAGAGCAAAAACCATAGGAGGAAGTCGTGTATCCAACGGCAGGAAAAGTTGGGATTGAATTTTCATTTTTTTGAACAAAAAAGTTGAAGATGTCTTTAGGACTACAATAAAGAAATTGGGATTCAAATGATCTCAAACTTGTGCAGATACTCATTTCTTAATGAGTTAATGTGAATTCTACTTTGATGATTTGGTGACCCATGAATTGCTTTTTCAAATCAAACAGTAACCCAAAGCCTGCAGACGGGGGAAAGAGCCACTCAATGGGTCGTAAGGCAGTTTCTTTCATGTTGATCACAGTCACAGGTGGTGTTGCTTTGAGCGCTCTTGATGACCTTGCTATATATCATGGCTGCAGCAGGTTTGTTTCATTCTGTGGTATTTTTTGAGAAACTCTAGTTTGCATTATATAAGCTGACATAAGGTTACTTATGTTGGCCTGTTTGTGCCACAGGCCCTGCTTTTTCCCTTTGTACTAAATATGGTATATAGTGTGAAGTCAGAGTATACTTTTTTCTCCATCATATATATTGTAAAAGATTTATTATGAGGGATGGATTTTGGTCATGTTGATACGGAAATGATATAAGTCGATATGGAAATGATATAAATGCATCATTTAATGGTTGATCAAGCAAAAAGACCAGTGAAATTTATAAAAAAGATTCTCCCGACAATCATGTTGCGTTTTGCAAATTATGAGATCATAATTTTCATTTAAGATTTGCATAAATGAAAACGTGTCGTGTTTCATAAATAGATCTTTCTTGCCATGTTGGCATGATCCATGTATATTTTCTTATGTTGAAAATAAATATTCCTTCAGATGTTTCCTTTGATTTGTGTTATTGATGGCTTAGTCGGTGGTATACTTGAGGTCCTCATATGGTAGCTCAATGTTCATGTCTACAACCTCTTTAAGCAAAATTGGCAAAAGTTTGTAGTACATATCAAAGACAAAGTAGTTACTAGATGAAGACATATAGTGAATAATTGCCATCCTTCAAGAGCTTTGCCTATATCTGAGGATTGTTGTAGTTAGATGTGATTACTATAGTGGTGTGTTTTAGGATTGCCTATTATCCTCCATCTAACCAGTCCTTTCGTACTTTGTTCATCAACCTCCATATGCTTCTAGCTAAATGCCTCAAGTGAATCTTCATTCCTCGACTGGAATGCTTATAAAGAATGGAGTGGCTGCTAGTGCTCATATAAATTGGTTTGATTAAGTTGAAGGGACCAGCAAAGTGAGGGTGGTGATC
The DNA here is from genome assembly GCA_020883675.1 of Bruguiera gymnorhiza. Lineage (NCBI taxonomy): Eukaryota > Viridiplantae > Streptophyta > Magnoliopsida > Malpighiales > Rhizophoraceae > Bruguiera > Bruguiera gymnorhiza. The sequence continues at coordinate 1,554,828 of JAIRCJ010001053.1, forward strand.
TCTATCTTTGTATTTCTTTGCCTTCCCCACTTTGCTTGGGAGGGTGGTAGTGTGATATCAGTGTCCAGGCACTTAATACTTTTCGTAAATTCAGTTGTAGCCGTTAAAGGTTATCTGTTAATTGATGTCTTATGTTATGCGACATATTGTAGTATGGTCTTTTTTATTCGCGATTATCATATTAATTTTTCAGCAAGGCCATGGAGAAAGCCAGTAACAATCAGGAAATCAAAGATGCCATTGGGGAACCAATTGTAAAAGGTCCATGGTACCATGCATCTCTAGCAGTGGCTCACAAGAGGCACTCCCTATCTTGCTCAGTTCCCGTGTCAGGACCACGTGGCAATGGAGTCCTCCGATTTAAGGCAGTTCATAATGGAGGTTGGTGCTGTCTTTTTATGTGCTTGATTTTTCTTCTCTAGGTCTGTATGAAACCACTTTGATGCCAAAATCATTATTGTACACAAGAACCTTATGCTACAACGTAGATTTTTTTTTGTCTAAACTGATCATGCATTTCCCTTAGCTTCTGTTTAGAAACTTGTTCTGCCTTATTCCTACCCAGGCCCCCTTCTACCATCCGCACAGTAACTGTTTTCCTGTAAACATGTGCCCCTTCCCCCCCCCCCAAACCCCCCCCTGTCCCCCAAAAAGATGTCACTTATTACATCTTCCTGTATTTCAACATCAAATTTACTTCAGAGTGGCCTCAATATAGGCCATCTGCCTTTAACCTTTTTTTTTTTTAAAAAAAAAAGTTCTTTAATACAATCGGGAGTCAGATAATATTGTTTCTTTGTAGGGGTTGATAGGCTACTATGCATATGGAGGGGTCTCTGATGTCATTTTTCTCTCTGCTCTTAATCTAACAAGTAAATGACTCCTGCGTCCAACAGATGACAACTGGTTGTCCTTTTTTCTTCCTCGGGAGTGGGACATTCTGGTACTGGATGCCCTCCTCCATATTCCTGCTAATGAAGTGAAAGATCAAACATTGCGGATCAGCGTCCTACCGCACATAGCTTGCAAGGCAGGCACCGAGTGCCGGCTACAGGAACCTGTGAAGCCAGAGAAGAAATGACAGGAAGCTGCATGCACTTGGTACATTGGAAATTTCTGTCAATTCCCTTTTCAGTTTTTATAGGTTTTCTCGACAAACAGAGATGGGTCTGTCAGGCTCATCTAATAAGTTATCCATACCATATTATATTTTTTCCCAAATCCCATTCTTTTGGATGATAGTTGGTGGGTGATATGAAGGATTCCAGTTTGAAGACTGGGTTCATGTTCATGTTCATGTTCTTGTTAGAACTTGTTTGTATAAATACTGGATTTTTTGGACCCTCCAGCGATTAAAAATTTACATTTCTATTTTTGAATTTTCGAGTTCTAATAAAAAGTGTGAAATTTATGTGAATAGAGAGAGTTATCTACATTGCATATTTTACAGTCCATTTGGGTCATGGAAAAAAAAAAACCAAAAACAAAAAGTTGTCTCAATGACATGGACCTCTAGTAAATGTGTCGTCTTCAGGCATCCTTCGATGGGCTTACTGGGCTGGATAATTGGACTTGAGTTGGGCCGGATCGCAGGAAGCCGAAAGAATGACGTTCGCGTACAGTGGGCATGGGATCCGGGCCCATCAACGGCTTAGGATATTAACACGACGGCACGACATACGAGGCGTTTTGAATTGGAAAACACCAGTGTCGATCATCAACTACGACGTGTCAACTAATCCGCTGCAGTAGTGCGGGAAGGCCGCGATGATTCGGCTGTATTAGATCATAACAGTGCTATTTCTCCCTTCCTTTGGGTTGGTCCGATTTGAATAAAAAGAACAAATTTAAATAATGAAAAAATAAATTTAAATAAACACAAAAAATTTTATATTCTATATAAAAATTTTCATATTTAATTAAATTTATTATTTTTATATTTATATAATCGAATTTAATAAAATAATAATAATAATAATAATAGAACCCGGAAGGAAAAGGAAAGGTGGAGGCGAGCGTGGACTATGTCGGCCCGTCGCACGACAGCGGTGGTCCGCCCGCTGGTATCGAATTGCATTCCAAAATGGACAGCGGAGCCAGAAAATTCCCATGCGCGCGGCTGCACGCAATATCTGCAAAAACCGCGGTTTTGGTTGTTTTTTTTGTTTTTTCTTTTCTTGAATTCAACCGCTTTTTAATAACAAATAAATCTTTTTAAATAAAATTTTAAATTATTAACACGTTATGTTCAAACACTTTTTTTTTTTAATTTTCAAATCTAGATGTGGCTCCGTTCGTAACATCTACTTCTTTCTTTTTTTTAATTTCTTGTTTCTACTTCACACACAAAAAAAAACAACAATAACAACAACGTAGTATTATTGTTTTTAAGATATTTATGTTTTAATTATTTATAAAATTAATAACTATAACCGACCCTCCAGAAGTCGGTCCCTCAAATCAAGACGTGCCGAGTTGAGCACTGTATGGTGACGTTGGGTCCCATTCTTGTCGGCTTGTCGTTGGGAGCTTATTGCAAACGGGGGGGGGGACTCACGCTTTGATCACTCTACAGGAAAGTCAAGGTTCAAGCAAAGCATAAGAATATGGGACCCCCATTCTAGAACCCACACAAAAAAAAAAAAAAACAGAATGCTTCGATTCTAATTTCCTTTGCCCCCACCCACGCTTTTAAATGTTTTCTTATTTCTTTCTTCCGAATAAATAAATAGAGCAATAAATAAATAAAGGAAGATATAACAACAGAGTTTATAGGTCAGTATAATGTCACAAAGACATTATTTAATCATACCCATTAAATATTTTTAAAAATAAATTTAGGTCATATTAAATTTTTATGAATTAGTGATATATATTGCAAATTTCAAAGTTGGTAACAATTTAACCAAACAGATGTGTTTTGATCGATCATAAAATGTGGATTTTCAATTTGACGTATGAATGAATATAAGGTAAAGTGGGGACTCCGAACACCAACTCGTTTCCAATTGCCGTGCTGCCTGTGAGTTTGTTTCTCTGACACATCGCGATGATGGTCGGAGATGAAAGGCCAACAGCCGCCTAGACAAATAAACTAAAAGGCGGAGAGAAATTTTCTCTAGACAAATTGTAAGCACGTGAGCGGACCAGATTTATAGAAGCAAAATTAATGATCCAAACGTGACATATTTATAATCTTATATTTATACTATTAATAATTTTAATTCTTCTTCTTCTTCTTCTTTATATATATATATATATATATATATATATATATATTTTTTTTTGTTTATGAAATTGTATTATTTTCGTGCCAACAACTGACAACGACTATGTAGACTATGTAGGAGAGAGCCCTAAATTGAATCAAAGGTGTCCGATTTATCTTGGTTATTGCATAAAAGGGGGGAGTTGCCCGTTTTTTCTGGTTTGTTTATTACCAAAGAAGTCCATCGATTGACGGCTGTTAACTGGTTTTGGTTGTGTCGGGACAAGAATTGACTTGGTCTCTCTTGACGGACGACGGCTGTTTTGCGTCTCGAGATACCGCCAACCCGAAACGATTGTGGTAATAAATTAATAATAATTCCTGGAAATAAAAATTACTGAAAATAGAGAGGTTTGGATAAGAAAGAAAAAGAGACGAACTGGGGGGGGGGCGTAGGGAACAACAGGGAGATGAGGGCGACGCCTGGAGTAGCGAAAAAAATGGAAGAAAACGAGGTGAGATAGTCACAGACACGCCCCAGACAGGTGGGGTCCATGCATCATCTCTCTCTCTCTCTCTCTCTCTCTCTCTCTCTACCCTCCTCCACTGGACCAAGCCTGAACTTTCCCATTCACTACAACGACACCCATTTCGCTATTCGGCCGAGCAAAGCATTGCCCACCGAACCAGAAGGACACACTCGATTGTCGAATTCCCAATCTATCTTCTTTCTTCTCCTCAATCCCCGTGCCCAAAGACTTCGCGGTGGAAGTTGAGGGTGCAACTGCGAGTCGATGTCGACGGTGTCAAGGGAGGACAACGGAGTGATGTCGTCGGAGGACTCTTCCAGTCCGGAGGAGGCTGAACTGGAGCTGGGCCTCGGCCTCAGTCTCTCGGGTGGTTTTGGTTTCCGGAGCCAACGAGAAGCTTTAAAGGGTCATCCATATGCAAGGATCTTGACGGCTCAAGATTTGCCTTATGCGATTTCTTCTGCCTCATCATCATCATCATCTTCTTCTTCTTCTTCTTCTTCAGCGATGTCGTCTTCTTCTTCTCCCACGTTGAGCAGAACTAACGTTACCGGCACTGCGGGAACCAAGAGGAGTGCCGATTCTGTGACTGCCCTTAATGCTTCTCCAGGGTATATCATTGTAGCTCTTATCAATCTCTATATATGAGGCTGATTATCGTGATTCATTTTGCGCTATGTTTGATGCAATTATTTCCCCCATAATATAAATTTTGAAGTTTGGTGAGTCTGACGCGTAACCTGAATGAATCGAGGGCTCTCCTAAATTAAAACAGAAAAGAAATGCTGATTTTATCGTCAAGTTCGTATCCTTAAAATAAGCAGTGCACAAAATGGCTAGGATACGAGGAGTGGTGGGAAAATATGAAGAAAATGGTATGTTCCTAGATGTTATTGAAGCATACGAGAAGCCGACTTATTGGATATAGTGATACCCTACTCCGTTAGGCGTTGTCTCGCAATTCAATTCTGAGATCTTTACGCATATGGCTTTGATAATAGCTTCTACAATATATGTGTTGTTTGCTAATGTGACATTACGGGCTAGTAAGGATTGCTATTCGGGGAAGCTATTTAGTTTGATCTACAATTGCTTGAAAGGATTCCTAGAAAGATACAAAGCTATCTTGTTGTAATTGAAAAAAATACAATAATATCCTGAGTAGGAAGACCTTTTGCTCTTATTGTTTTTTCTGGTATTTGGGTTGTTGCCTGATGTTTGGTTGTCTGTTGGTAAGGTGGACTTGGATCACATTTCAATACTTCCCTTAATTTCCCTGAATTCACAGTGTTGATGTTTTTATCTTTTCATTTGTATCTTAAAACAGTCATGTTGTGGGATGGCCTCCAATAAGATCTTATAGAATAAACAGCATGGTTAACCAGGGGAAGTCACTGGCCTCTGAGGAGCTTAACTCAGTGACCCAAAGGAACAACAACCGGAGCACTGTGGTAGGCAAGACTCAAAATGGAAGGAACGCAAACGAAGCCAATGCCAAGGCTAGGACTTCCCTTTTTGTCAAGGTCAATATGGATGGAATTGCAATTGGAAGAAAAGTTGATCTGAATGCTCATGGCTGCTATGAGAGCTTAGCCCATGCTTTGGAAGATATGTTTCTTAGACCCTCGACATCCACCATGGAAACACGTGAGCCTTCTTGTCCTTTTTGTTCCAATTCGTCAAATGACTGGTTAACTTACCATTTAATTACTTTTTCTTTGCTGAGAAAAAGGATACAAATTTATGGACTTATGGAGTTTTGGGTTGTCATGTTGGAACTCGCTAATTTTATTGGTCTTTCATAAAGTTTGGCTTCTACTCAAGCTGATCTGGATTGTAGATGGCTTACTTTATATTTATGCTTTGCATAGCAGTGACAATAAAGGTTGGATGATTTATTTCTTGTCATAAGTGAGCCATGTCCTAGCTTCCTGGTCAGGGGCTCAAAATTTTTTGGGTGAAAGTTCTTGGTAATCAAAATTTCATATTGCTTACGGAAGTTTGGGATTAGTGAGGATTGAAGCAATATTTGGTAATTCTTTAAATTTGTAGAATTAGTACAAGTTTTACAATGTTAGAATCACTGTGATTTAGAAATTTTGTAATCCCAGGGGATACCTTTGTTATTAATGAGTTTGGCAACAGCCCATTGAGGTTGATTAATTGTTTGTTGCTCTTGTCTTTGTACTTAGGATCACAAGCACTGGAGCCCAACAGAATGGTGGATGCATCAAGATGCTCAAAATTGCGGGATGGATCATCTGAATTTGTACTCACTTATGAGGACAGAGAAGGGGACTGGATGCTTGTGGGAGATGTTCCTTGGAGGTATTACCTTGACGTGCAGATTATCATAACAAAATTACTTTACAATTTTCATTTTAGATCATGCTCATGTGATTGCAAAATTCTCTTTTCCATTTCAAGCCTGAATGCTGAAGAAAAAGGTATCTGATGATGTATCAGTTTGATAGGATGGCTCTAATAATTTGATTTGTACAGTATGATAATAATTCCACTACAGGAGTCTGGAATAAAAATTGGAAGAAATTCTGTTTTTTTTTTGGGGGGGGGTGGTGGGGGGAGGGGGTGGAGGGGAGAGGAGGAGATGAAGTGGATACCAACTCGTAGAATGGGTTCTGCTACTCCTTGTGCTCTGTACTTGTGAGTTGTAGATATTACAAGAGGAAAATGTAGAAGACAAGTTGGGAGAGGCTGAGAAGGGAAGGACAAGGAAAGAAAATAAAAGCAAACAGCATCTGATCCAACAGAAATCCACTGAATAGCATAATGGTGATAAGGAGCAGGAAGGAAATGGAAATTATATGTTGCATATTTGACCTTTTTACTTTATTCATTTTCTGATGATTTAAGGCTCTTGTGTGTTATAGCTTCTAGTGAGTTGCTTTTTTTCCTTTTGGCTCTAGGGCCAGATTAACTTTTCTTACTTTTCATTTGTGTTTGTCATTCAGAATGTTCCTTAGCTCTGTGAAGAGGCTCAGAATCACGGGGACTCGTGAAGCAACTGGACTTGGCAAGCAAATATGAAACTGATTTACCTCTTGAAATTGAGTTTTCCATTCATACTGTTTTCATGACCGATCATAAGTTTGCAAAGCAGAGAATCAAACCTATCTGTACTGTTTTCCCTCTACAATAAGGAAAAGACAACACATGCCTTGAAGAATTGTATAGAAAGGAGAAGTGTGAAGGCATCTTTTTAAGTAAAGAATAGTTTCCTCTGGCTTTGTGTTGGTTTTGGTTTCTGTTATATTCTTACTAGTTTTCTCTTCTTGTTATACCTTCTGAATATACTGGCCAACATTTTGAAAGGAAGAAGTGGCTTCCTCGACAATGTAATATAAACCAGCATACTTAAGTGGATGCTGTTTCCTGGATCTTATAAATTTTGTTGGATTGCTTTTTCATACACATGAAAGCCAAAAAGAAGCTTGGCTTATGAAGTTTATCACTTTTATTTGCCATTTGGCTTTTATAATTCTATTTTTTGCCAATTAATTGCATGTGTGAGCAATTGGGTCCTAACGTATGATTATATCGCATCACCAAAGGAATTGGACTATGGTTTTGTATTTATTTACTGTGAGAATCCGATTTCATGTACTCGTTAATGTTCTGGAAGACAGTTTGCACCATTGACTACAGGCATTAGCAAATGCTACCTACAAAAGAAATAAAAGAGAGCAATGACAGAGGGACTCATATTGGCTTTATATAAGTCCATTTACGGGGGATGTGCTAAAGAATGGCTTTTCTGTGTTGCTATGATGTCCACTGTTGTTGCAATTGCTTTTTCTCCTTGGCTTTGCCTCTCCAAGCATTGTTATGACATCCCTTATTGAAGGTCTATCCCTGGGGAGCTTAGCCGTGCAGAGAAGTGCTATCCTAAGGACCAATAGCATCTCTTCTTGAACAAGTTTGCAACTTCCTACGTTGGGGTCTAGTGCTTCTTCTAAAGATCTGTTGTCTCTAATCTTTCTCCAGATCCATTCAACAATGTCGACAGGTTCTCCGAACTCAGGATCTAAGGGTCGCTTCCCAGTTAAAAGCTCTAGTAGGACTACTCCATAGCTGTAGATGTCAATCTTTTCGTCAACCTTCGCGGTGTACCCATATTCTGCCAAATGATGGTCAACAAAATGAAACGTTACTGGTGGTCAGCAATCCAGTCCCTAGCTTCTGCAACTGAAAGACAGTCACTTGAAATGAATCTAATCTGCAAATTTGCAACTTACCTGGGGCGATGTATCCGTAAGATCCAGCCACGATTGAAACGGTCTCATTCTTCCGGGTCATCATCTTTGCCAAACCAAAATCAGCAATTCTTGCCTCGAGATTTGCATCAAGCAGTATGTTATTCGACTTGATGTCACGGTGAATAATTGGCGGGTGGCAATCATGGTGCAGATAGGCAAGCCCTTGTGCAACTCCAAGTGCTACATTGTATCTTGAGACCCAATCTACTAGTAACCTCCCTTCTCGTTTGTCATGCAAGGCTTCTCCAAGGCTGCCATTGTGCATATACTCATATACTATCATTATTTCACTGTCATTATGAAGAAAGCCTAATAAACGAACAATATTGCGATGCCGGAGCCTTCCTAATAGGTTCACCTCCACAACAAAATCGCCGCTGCTTCCAGTTTCAATGCCTGTTTCCGATCTCCATAGCTTCTTGACCGCCACAACTGTGTTTAACCTTGGTATCTCAGCCTTGTAAACGGTCCCAGTTGCTCCCATTCCAATTACATTTGGCTCCTTGATGCCAGCTAGAATGTCGGCACTAGTGAAACCGAGCCTCTGGAATGCCATCAATCTCCAGGGCCACTTTTCCTTGCCCATTTCAATATTCTCGTCAAAGCAACCCCCGTTTGAATACCATTTTTTATAGAGATATCGAGCACCAATAAGCATGATTCCGATTGCCAAAACTGCTGCAATTCCGGCTAGCCATCCTGTGATAATGTGCTTTGCGTGCAAAATTCTTTGCTGTGATGAAGTCAAAGAATTTTGTCCGCATGGGGGTAGGACGCCACCACAGAGACCTGCATTGCCGATGAGATCATCCGGATTGATTGTTCTCAGCACACCATTTGCAGGAACAGGGCCTTGTAGCTTGTTGTATGAAACATTTAGCACTTCCAATGCAGGAGAAGAGCCAAAATTCTGTGGTATTCCACCAGTTAAAGAGTTATTTGACAGATCAAGAAGGGCCAATGTAGGCATCATTGCAATTGCTCTTGGTATTTCTCCTGTCAATTGGTTGTTCTGGATATTCAACTTTACCAATCTCTGACATGAAGCAATGCTACCCGGAATGCTTCCAGAAAAATGGTTTGATGAGAGGTCCAGCACGGAAAGTTGAGGGCAGTCCTGGAATTGGTCTGGGATTTCACCTTCCAAGTTATTGTCAGAGGCCATAAAATTTTGTAGATTTGGAGCAGAAAGAATTGTCGAAGGAAGTGACGATCGGAGGTGGTTTCTAGAGAGATCAATGAATGAAAGTGACGAAGAAAAAGCAAAATCACTGGGGATCTGACCAGTAAGGCTATTGCTTGCTAACTCTAACCTTTGAAGTTTACCAAGTTTGCCAAGCCCAACTGGAATTGTACCAGAAAGAAAATTATTCTGCATGCGAACGCGAACAAGTGAGGGACATGCTGACAAGCTGGCCGGGATTGGACCTGAGATGGCGTTGTTGAAGAGAATGAGCTTGGTAAGATTGCCACCATTGCACAAGCTTGCAGGAATCTCACCAGATAAGCAATTGGACGATGCATCCAACCACAGCAATGGTGAATTCTTGCCTAGGTCACTGGGCAATGGACCTGACAATGAATTGTTCCACAGCTCAAGCACCTCTAATTGAGTCAACCCTCCAAGCCCAGCAGGAACAGAACCTGAGAGCTGGTTGCACATTAGATTCAAGAGCTGCAGATCTTTTAGCTCACCAATCTCAGTTGTTATTTCTCCTGATAACCTATTGAAAGAAAGATCCAGTAGCTGCAAAGAAGTCAAGTTGCCAATTGTGGCAGGAATGTTTCCCTCAAAATTGTTCTGATACAAGTACAGGGTCTCAAGTGCATCTATCCTTCCCAATTCAGGTGGAATATGACCGCCAAGATTACCAACTGCCAAATCGAGATACTTTAGATTGGTGAGATTGCCAACCTCTGCTGGAATTCCACCTTCAAATTCATTATATCCAAGAATTACACTCTCCACTGATGAAAGTTGCCCCAGCTCCACTGGTATTTGGCCAGTGAGATTATTCCCTGAAAGGCCAAGAAACTTCAATTTTTGCAAGTTCTTAAAAGATCTTGGAATGGGGCCTTCAAAGAAATTCCCTCTTAGATCGAGAGTTTCTAGTGAAGTCACATTGCCAAGATCTTCAGGAACAGAACCGGAGAAATTGTTGCTTGAAGCATTCAGCAAAGTTAGACCAGATGCTCTTCCAATACCAAATGGAAAGCTGCCGACAAAGAAGTTCTCGCTTACATCAATAGTTTTTAGTGAAGTGAGATTGAATATTGCTTTCGGCAACGATGAAGAGAGACCATTGCAACACAAGTTGAGGGAAGTGAGACTGCGCAGTCTTTGAATCTCGTCCGACACGCGACCGCTGAGATTCAAGTGGGAGAGATGAAGCTTTTCAACAGCTCCATTAGAGTTGCACAAAATTCCAGTCCAGTTACAATGAGCTGTATTGTTGGATAATCTCCAATCTTGAAGGCTGTTTGATGGATCCAACAGAACCCCTTTAATCGATAGTAAAGCCGATACTTCATCATCCAAGGCAAATCCCCGAGAAGCATTAGCAGAACCAAAAGAATAGAGATCAATGCAACAGCAAATGAACAAAAGCAGGATTTTTAACTGCATATTGTTCTCCTTCATTGGTTGTTTCTCTTTTCAGTTGGCTAAGCTCTCACCTTCTCCACCATTTTGCACTCTTTTAATGGGAACTGACAGAACATTGAGGAAGCGGAAAGAAGAGTGTATGTGAGTATGAGAGGTTTGTGAGTGTAAAGGAAGAGAGGATTGGTTATTATATGAGAGTAGCTGCATATATATGTACAGATAATGTTCGAATTCTGATTATCTAAGGACAGAGAGCTCGTGAGATCTTGGGGCCTGCAACAGCTGTTAATCAGCAAGCATTGACAGGGAAGCTTTTGGACTTTATTGGAAGTTTTTCCGACATTAAGCATGGCCAGAGAATGTGCTTCTTATTTCTTACTACTGCTGCACTCTTCTACTTCTGTTACAGTAATAGTCAACTTGAACCGGGTCATAATGTTTTTTATTTTTTTTCATTTTTTTATTCTTATTTGATGGAGTAAATTATATACCAACAGTGAAAGTGAGGTTAACATGCTAAGATTAATATATCTTGTTGCTGGGGTAATGAAGTCGAGGTAGATTAATATGAACATAGAGATTGATGATGGCATTTGATGCTATTATGTCCTGTTCTAAAGGGGGTGTTTTTATGTGCTTGAAGTTGAAGGCTTCAAAAATCTTTTATTAGTGAGTTCCTTTTCCGGCATTGATTGGTTTGTTAACATTGAAAAGCTATTCGTAGAATAAGAAATGCTGAAAAGCTGCCCTTTTCGAGTAATTTATATGTTGTTGGAACCAAAAGGCTGCATGCCCAAAATGATGTTCAATCACCGCATTGATTTGGCTATGGAAGTACTGAAGGGTAACTTCTAAGTATGACAAGGATTTAGGAATCATGACATTGATCCACATGCCACCCCATGAAATTAATGTTAAATCTGCATTTGGTTACTACCTGAATTGAGTACCCTTTCCTAATAATTTGAATTAGCTGTCTCATTTTCAAGCCATCCACCACGTTGTTTGTTCCTGGAGGCCACCGAGATCAGCACTATCATCCACTCATAAATTAGGTTAGCTACTCGTTATATGATTGAGTTACAGGGAATCTTACCATGTTCCCCGGTAAACTAAGCACACAAACGAGGCCAACATAGGCCCAAATAACTAGTTGTTCGCATGTTCTTCGAACATTATTCATGGAAGAGAAACAAATATCACTGCACATATGTAGTAGAGCGAACAAGAGGAGAAATGGAAGGAAATAAATAAAGCACTGAACGTATTCAATCAGGGTCTGAGCCCACCAACCATCACTTTCTCGCAAGATGGTTCTTTAAAAAATGTTGTAATGGAGAGGAAGAACATGTCAGATATCACATGCACACATGTGGAACGGTTCAATTTTAAAAGTGGGAAATGGAGCATTAAGGAAATGAACAGTAAGACAGCCAATTTGTGCGCAAACTGGGCATTAAATTAAACGAGGGCCATGCTGAAACAGCTGCTTCCCAGGGGAGTGCTTGTCCCTTGCTTCCCCTATTACTAGTGGGAGAAATTGTGTAATGTACTGCTACAACGTCAAATATCGCATGTGAGATCCAATTAAACTAATTAAAAAATATATAATTATAAATAATAAAGTTATTATATTTATAATAAATGTAACAAATATTACATATAGGCGCGGGATTTCTAATTTCACGTAGGTGGTCCATTTGGTATCCATGGCGTCGTGGGAAGAATTGGGTATTGAAAAGGCCGTGCCGTGTCCCACACGGGTCCATGACTTTATTATGCTTATGCCAAGTTAAATGAAACCAACCTCTCATGAATCGTTAAAAATACTTTAAGAGAGAGAGAGAGAGAGAGAGAGACGATGGTGATGATACAATTGGGGTGATCGAACATGTGGCACATGCATGAATTTTTCCTCCTCCTTTTCTTTCATTTATTTGTTTTTTATTGTTCCTCGCTGCCTGTACAGAGCATAAGACCTCTTTATTATTATTATTGTTAATTGATTCTACTAAAACTTGAGACTTTTTAATTTTAAATACGATCTATCGATGAATTATAATTTATTTGTATTGCTCGGAAGCATACGGATATTGGGGCTCGCGGTTGGCAAGGCCCTGGGTGCTACCTGGGCTGATAATATTCCTATATAGTTTCATTTAGGTCGAGCTAAAGTCAGCCCATAAATCTCCAAATATTAATCCATGAATGTTCCTGTGCTCGATTCCACGCTCCCCAAACCCAGGACCCAGCACGAGCCCCAGGCCCGTAAGGAACGTGTAGGACATTTATGGATAATGATTTCTGTGCGTGTTTTGTCTGATCGATGCCTACGCCGGATGGCATCTACCAAGGAAAATCGGTGGAGGAACGCAATGAAAAAGATTGCGGCTGTTATCATAATTGCTACTTCCCCCATCCCTTGCCTTGTGAGAACGTCTTTTTTGCTTTGTTGCGACTTTTGGAAGTACAGAAAAACTAGGAGAGAGCAGCATGCATGTGAATGGAGATACGTCCCGTATCAAGTTCAAAACTTGTTGGCCACACAATCTTGTCATAGAATAGATAACATTAACTGGGATGAATTTAAGGGTTTAGGGTTTAGGGTTTGCAAACCAGCAATACCGAGCCCAAAATCAGAGAAACTTGAATGGCAAACTTGTATTTTAAAAATATTCATTTTATACATTTTTTTTTATTTATATATTATTTACTTTTACTTTTCACTTCTAATATATAATTTCTAATATATATTTATTTACTTAAACTTGAAATTCTAATGAGAGTGAGCTTCCTGTAAATAACTTACATGCATATCTAACCAAACTATGCCTACGTTTCTGCATGGCAGTCCCTAAAATGAAAAGGAATAGGGGAGAGCCCGTGGCTCTAAGTGAAAAAAGTTCAGCCACCATCTGTAAAATCTAAGTGGCCTATTTTATATGCATCTCCTGTGTGTTTGACCATGAAGGACGAGCCGAGCGGTCCTAACCTATAACCCCATAATGAATGCTTGTATCTCAGCCCAACTGGAGACTGTATAGAGAATTCCCTGTAGACCTTTCCAATTATGTGAGCCTCCATCCGTAAGTTCTTTCTGCTTCTCGATCACCCCAGAGAATAATGGAACAAAAGAGATACCAAAGTGGCCTCCCAGTTTCCTTAGGCTTGGACTTGAACCAATAACAATACCTATATCTGCTTTGAGCAGGCAAAGTAAGTCACCCACCGAACCACCAATATAGACTGTCAATTGCAGGCCATTCGTCCCGCGATCCTTTAAGATGTTACTGAACACTTGAAGCTTTTCTGTTGGAGACTCCACCATCCTGACAACTTCACCTGTGGAAACGGATCCTTCATAAGCCAATTCATTTGAATGTACTTTAAGAACATCGAGAACTTTTGGATCCCCTGCTCAAAGGAAAGAAACTAAAGTTTATCATCCAAAGAATATTTCTGACTTAAAGAAGTAAAAAGGGTTAAAAAAGAAATTGAAGCACGAGGACCTAATCACAGATAACTATGATATCAGTGTCCCCAGATGGTCTCAAATGTGCTTTAAAAAATAAAAAGATATTCACATATAGAAAAGAAAATACATAGCAGACTAGGTTCGAGAATTTGAAGGTCCTTTACAGCAAGGATACCTAGGATGAGCAGAGAGATAAAGCAACAAAGCAGAGAGATATTAGCCATAATTAATCAAAGGCCTTGGCTAAAGAGAAAATTGCTAGGGAAGTCCTTGAGATCCTCTTGCCTATGAATTGTAACTAGTGATTAAGGCGATAAAACAACCATAATATGCAAAGACAGTAACTTGATGAGTGTCCCAATTGTGGGAGACACAAGCAGATTCAACTTATGGAAAATTAAACCCAGTAGTACAACATGACCCAACAAATTTTTCAGAAAACAGAAAATAGGTAGAATTATACCTGATGAAAAGGCCGAACTAATGAGATCGCCACACCAACAGTACGAAATGACATGAATATTGGATTTCAGCTTTTCATTGTTTATAATCTTCTGAAAGAACTCTTTACAACCATCTTGAAAGGCAAGATGTTTCCCTGCCCGATGAATATCCTCTAGACTTAAACCCTTCAATGCTTCTGACTCAGAGAGCTTTGAATTTGCTCTTTTCTCGAAATCTGCAAGTTTTTCAAGCGCTTTACACACACCTTCATAATTGAACATTTCTGCTGCAAAAATAGGGTGCTGTAAGCATTTTATCCAGGTAGAATTATGTGTTTTTGTACAGCATATGAAGAATCTAAAAAGCAGATGGTTCTACCAAATATATCATACCTGTTTTGCTTGGAATGATGCTGTCTATGCATCGATCATGTTCTCCCACATACTGGACAGCAAGAGTGCTCCAAGTTCTCCTCAAATCAGCCAATGACATCCGAGTCAGCTGGGAATCAGGTCCATGTGTATCAACCTTTTGTGCTGATGTTATTGCAATCTCTGCTAGAATGTCCGAGGTATCAACAGCAGAGCATGTCATATCAAAATCACAAAATATGGAGAGGAGGCTATCTGCAGGGTCTTGCAGCAGAGGAAATGGCAGTACTGATTGCTGGCCAACTGGTTGAGTAAGGAAAAATTCTACTTCAAGTTTGATAGCTTGAAGATACAACCTTTCTACAACTTCAAGCTCTTCACCTGTCAAAGAGATGCTTAGCTTGTCCAGCATGTCTTCAAAACGTAGAGCATGTGCCTAGATTGAGAAAGAAAATAGGTAAGCAGCATTGACATTTCGCCTGTCAAATATAACAATTTGATCAACAATGTGGTAGAAAAAGAGAATGGCCAACGCTAAATGCCAAAGGTTCAACAAACCTCAAAATCTTGGGAGCAATAATAATCAACCCATTTCTTGTAAATATGGCTGTTTTCATCAGTATCTAGAAGACCATGTATCTCTTTGCTTATAGAGGCATAAAGTCTCATGCAAGGTGCCATAGCAGCAAGGGTATAAGCAGCAACTTTTGTCCTCTCAAAAGGTGTTGCAATATTAACGGGAACTTTTTCTCCTTCAATTTTCCCTGAGGCCGTTGCCAACAGAAACTCTGCGTATCTAACAGTTGCGCTGCTAGAAGCCCTCTCTTCTGGGAGTTCAAAGCCCCATTCCTGCACGGTAATGCTGTTTAGCAGTACAACCTCACACATTAAAGTTTCATTATTTGCTGAACAAGTAGACCGTAACACTGATCCAAACACATTCAGGCCAAATGCTACAAAAATGACAACTTTCGGATAAGTGGCATCAAAAACCACTCACCCCCATAAATTTCACTAAAGAGAAACAATGAGAAAAATATTTGTATAGTAACAGTAACAGGATCGAGATAATTGTGTTTTTGAATCACCTCAAACCTTCTATCAAGGAATCTGCCACATACTGTCACCAGAACTCTGCTAATGGTGTTTAAGAATAGCATATTTTAACCCTGACCAGAAAATTTATCAATTTTCAAAAATCCCAATTGAAGGAAAATCTGAGAGATGCGGCTTCCCCATTTTAGCCTGGTTTTGCTGATTCCTGAATTAACGAATCTTTTTGGCAGTTAACTGACTGAAATCTGACTTCTAATGGACCTTGAACTTCAATTATATGTAGTTAAATGGGCTCTTTATTTCTTTCTTTTTTTAATAAAAAAACAAAAATCAGAGAGCCAGAAAAGAAGATTGTAACACATAAAGTCAAACATTAAAAAAATAATATATATATATATATAGATAAACGAAATTAAGAAGGAAAAGGAAAAAGAAAAAGAAGGCATACACGGACTCGGGCATCGTAGAACTTAAGCATCCGCTTGACGCGTTTCCTCAACGCGCGTATCCCTCCTCTATCTTCCTCGTCGTCAGCACAATCTTCCGCCAATTCCAACCTAAAAGCAATTGATTGATAAATAATAATTAACCGACGCAGCCAAACAAACCTTTACCAAAGAGCGCAAAAGAAGAGAGAGAGAGAGAGAGAGGAAGAGAGAAGAAAAGAGAAGAAGGAAAGTACAAGAAAAGCAGAAAAGAGAAGTTACGGGGCGATAAATGCATGGAGGAAAAGGACGTCTTGGGAGATACAATGCAAGAAAGCGCGGGAGTCCAATGTACCGGAGGCCAAGCAAACTAAAAAGTTACTGTACTTTGCAAACACCGACACGTTCTTGCACTTGTTCCATAGCCATCTCGCTATTCCCTCGTCTCCGCCTCCCATTTTCTCCGTTCACAGCAATTCATCAATCTTCGCTCTTTTGTCTCTCACAGAGAAACAGGAATACCACAAAAAGAAAAAAAAAAAAAAAAACAAAGAAGAAACCAGAAACAAGAAACAAGAAAGAAAGAAAGAAAGAGCATCAAGAATGGAGTGGGACGAACACGATCGATATTCCTTTTTGCGTTGTTCTGTTGTTTCTTGTGAGAGAGTATCTATCTATCGATCGCCCGCTTTTTGAACTGACTTTGGCAACTACGTATACATACACTGCACAAAGAAGAGAGAGAGAGAGAGAGAGGTGGTGGGGCCCCGTTCCTGCTGACTTTCACTTTGCATTTACGACAAGGTGCAATCGCGCGGCCTCTGATCGGACGGCCGCCATCCTTCTAACGAGACGCCGCCATGTCGGACAATCGCACCTCTTCAGTTATTCATAACAACAAACGATGTGGATGTGACCGATACGTCATATGTACCTGTGGCGGAATTAAATATGTTTTGTTCTACCCATTATTAACTTAACCATCATTCCTCGTTAGTTAAATAAATGCATAAGGACTAAAAAACAATGTTTCATCTCTGCTAACATGCGACCCTTTTTTTTTTTTTGATAACTAACTTCAATAAACTTTCATTGACAAATTAATTCGACAGGTTACTATTTATGAAAACATGTCCCAACAAAATAAATAATAATATAAAAATAAAACTAATGCCGTCTTACTTACTTATTTAGTAAAAACAATTAAAAAAACAATGACATCCTTTGCCCTTTGGACCATTTCTATGTTAATTCTATATATGCCGCATGCTGTTCTCGCTGATTTAATACGCATTAATTTACGTAACAATGAAATGGTTTCTTTTCAGCTACGAAAGATGTCAAGTTAAAAGCAACCGTTGTGCCCTGAAATCATTGCCTAATTAAGGATTTCGCATCGACCTGGATTGGAAAAAAAATATATATATATATACTTAGAAGGTCAGTCCATGGTGTAATATTTTTACATGCTTTTTTTTTTTTTTTTGCTCTTTCTTTTTGGTTCTGTTTACCTAATTAAGGTCAATCTATGGTGTAATAACTTAGGTTACGGCAGCTTGTGCCCCCTTCCCCCCTGGAAATGAGAGGATCATATGTGGAAATTTTCTGTCCTTACATACGTCTACGTTTAGCTAATTGTTTTCCGACTTGGGAAGTGGCACTTTCTTTGACTTTGTTGTTATAAAGCGTTGGAAAATCGAGGCAAAGGTGTTCCGAGAAAATCTTGTTCCACGATTTGGGGCTGGAATGTCCGATGGCCTGAACTAAATTTCCTTTTTATTTTCAAGCCACACCCAAATGAATGAAAGTTTGACTGTGGCACCTAACGAGGAGGACGGGATACTCTTGGATTAAGGTTGAAACTAACTCGAAACCTTTTAAGGTCCTCCCCGCAGCAGAACACAACTCGGTGGCTACACGGGTCAAAGAGGACAAATGTGTTGGACTCGATTTAAATAGTTAAAAATAAAAATTTAAATTTTTAACTACTTAAATATCCAACTGTTTTTTTTTAATTTTTTTTTATTATTTGGAGCACAGTTTGTGAATCGTAACTACATGATGCCGGTTCATCCAACCGAGGCTAGCTGCAATGGCAAGAGCCGCATAGCTTTAACCGTGAGGCCTGGCCCATGGGCCCATTGGCCCAAATTGTACTTTTTCAGCGCCGCACCTGTTGTATGGAGCAGGCCCATTTATTATTCGGCCCAAAAGAATATATCTTCCACGTCCCCGTCCCCACCCCATCCGCTGCCTCAGCCAGCCAGCCAACCTGCCAGCGCCGTCGATCTCTCTGCCACCAATCCTTAACTGCAGCCTGTAGCTTTAGCGTCTCAATATCACCATTGCATGCATCAGCCTCGCTCTTTCCTCAGGTATTTCTCTTCAAAATGTTGGGATGCTGTGAGCACGGTTCTCCTTTGATTTGGTTAACGTTGTTGTTGTGACATTAGTCTGTGATTTTCTCCCGTTATTGCCATTTTTACGTGAAGGGTGATATTGGGTGTGAGATGGGCACTTTGTTTTTGCTTGGAATTCATGTGGGAATCGGATTGTTTTTGCAGTTCAAGGGTCGGACACAGAATATAAATTCCCTTGGCCTTGGCAGGGAAATGTCTGACCAATGACTCTTTGTTCTAAGTTGCTGGTTGTGCAATAGAAGACTTTCCGGAGAGATTAGAGAGCTTTGGTTCTCAAGATGGTACTGGGACTTGGAATTTGGTCCTTGTGTTATGGGGTGGATGCTTACATTCTGCTTACCAAGTCACGTCCATCCCGTTTTGCAGGCTCAGTATCATTGGTTGTTCATCGGGGTGTACAATCCCCATTCAATGACCAATCTTTGCACTTTTATCATCCACGTTGGGCCTCAACTAGGCAAGACTTTCAGGCATCTAGACTCATTACAGTGATGGTCAAGCCAACAATTCAGTTCATTCCAGGATTGATGAACTGACAATTCCAGATGTAAAGCTCATCAACTCAAGGGATAGTGCCAATTGTATGGCTATATTCAACTTTGAGCAGCCATCTGTTTTGATTCTTCTGAGAACTTGGCAATAGCACTGGATTTTACTTGATTGATGAGAAAGGACCAAACGGGTTCTTCAGTCAATTGAAGTTTGTGCTAAATTTGCCAATGAAAAGCCTGCAAAATTGAAGCAAAATATGTTGTGTGGTCTCCTTGAGAGTGGGACAGATTTATGAGATTCGTTGAACGATATCCTACTGCAAATGGATTAAATTCATCAAAAAATGAGTCAATGCATAATCCTTTTCTTCCGTCTTTCACCTGTCACCTTCTTGGTTTTTGGGCCAAGATAGCCATGGATGACTTGAAGGCATTGGTTAATGCCCAGGCAGGTCTGCTGCAGATGCCATATTCTTCCTGTCTCTAATGAATTTTGCAGTCCTTAAAGGTATAGAATTATGCTTTGCTTCCTTAGTTAAGTGTACAGTTGAGACAGTTCATGTTCTAGAACGTGCTTCCTTTATGAATTAAATCTGTTATTTGCATGTTTCTAAGAGTCGCTTAAAAAGATTTGTATAGAGGTTATCAAGTGGTAGTTTATTAACTCAACTGCATATTTGACTTCACCTGGACATTCATGGATGTTCTTTTCACGGCATTTATGTGAAAATTGTGCGCTTTGAATGCAGAAATATTTGGGCAGTTCAGGTGTATTTATGTGTTTATTGACTTTGAATGGAAACTCATACTGACAGAGAAACTATATTTAAGTTTGACTTTTTCTCACTTAGTTGCTAGTTCATGGGCGAACTTGGATTCAAATAAGAGAGTATTATGAAGATATTTTATTGTGCTTCTAACAGATGTATTGAGTTGCTAATGTCAGACTACACATTAGCTAGAATTTAATGTGGAAAGTTCACTACTTCCTCGGTCAATCTTCAACGAAATCTTCAAGGCAATACCATACCATCTGTAGCTTCCCAAACTATGACAAGTTTACGAGCGTCAAAGCTACTGCCCAAAGCTACTTCCAAGTCACTGAAATGGGGCTTCTAACCCTGTTTGAAGTATTCTGTTTGTGCACCCATGTCAAATGTCCTTGTGCAAAGTTCATCTTCCCTCTGGATATTCTCTTCCTTGACATCAACCATACCCTGTAACTCAAACTTTGGTTAGTCCGTGTGAAAATTAGCCTGTGAGGTCTGACTCTCACTTTAACTCCTTTTGGTGCCATTACTTCCACCGAGTAGATGGAGTTAGCACTCCCCACGTTTGTCATTCTCTTCTTGATCATTTTAGTCATCATGCCATGCTTGAAACTTACAGAAATTGAAGGGTAATTGAGGCTGAAACCCCTATGTGTCTGCAACAAATCACTGCAGCTTACGTTCCTGTGAGTGATTGTGAAAATCTCCGATCTTGTGTATCTAAGTGTGCATAGGTGAGTAACATACTCATCTGGCCTGATATCATATATTAATCCTGGATTGATGGCTCTTTCTGGGTTTACATGTCCGGCTCCAATTGCAAAAAGCCCAGCTGATTTATTGCCATCCATTATAGGATTTCCAAAATGGTCAGTTACATCTGCCGTGGTCATTATTGCAGATTTAACTGCAGCAGGGGTCCATTTAGGGTGAGCTGAGCGGATCAGAGCAACAATTCCACTGACATGGGGACAAGCCATGGACGTACCGGACATGACTGTGAAATTTACTCTCCTCGAATCTTCTGGAAGGCCTGTGGGCCCCAAGTTTTGAGGCCAAGCTGCAATAATGTTGACTCCCGGTGCAATTACATCTGGTTTCAGGATTGACGGGTTGGTTAAACTTGGTCCTCTACCTGAAAACTGAGCTACAGTTGGTGCTCTGGATTTCCCAATAACAGTTCCTCCAAATATGATTCGAGCTGTAGGTTTGTTAGTGGAGTTTACGTAGGCTTTCAAACGACCCGATTCTACGAAACCGATTAGTGTTGCTGGCAAGACATGGACATCAACCGAATTCTCTTCCAGATTGATCTCTGTATTGGCCAAGATCATTGCAGCCCCGCCAGACTCCCTTACGACTTGTCCTTTTTCTGCCCTTCCATTAACACCTCGGTCACAAACAACCATCTTTCCAAGTACTTCTGCCCTTGGGAGAGAGCCTCCAAGGCAAAATTCACTCCCCTTTTCCCCACCAGTTACATAAATCAGTTCAAGTTCTTTTCTACTCCATGATAACTGGTTTCCAGGGTACATGGACTCTCCGTAAAGGAATTCTCCATTGCCCAATTGAACTATCGCTGGAAATCTTCGGTCAAGTGTGCTTGCCCCAATGGTAACTATCCATGGGGCTTCGTTGGCGACAGAACGTTGAACAGGACCATTGTTTCCTGCCGCACACACAACAGCAATTCCATGCTCCATTGCCCGAAAGCTGCCAATTGCAATGCTATCTGAGAAAAGTGGCAAGGGAAAGCCGCCTAAAGAGAGGGAGAGGACGTCAACCCCGTCTTGAATTGCAGTGTCCATGGCAGCTAGGATGTCAGAGCTGTAACATCCACTAACCCAGCAAACTTTGTAAATTGCAATGTGGGCACCTGGGGCCATTCCTCGAGCTACACCAGCCCCATTACCAAGCACACTCACCAGTGGAACGGAAGCTCCTCCTGCAGTCGACGATGTGTGGGTTCCATGCCCATGGGAATCTCTAGGCGATATGTACTCCCGAATATTATTCGAAGGAGTGGATGCGACACTATGTCCTTTATTAAAGAACCTAGCACCAATGAGTTTCCTGTTACAATTGGATGTACTAAA
Organism: Bruguiera gymnorhiza; assembly: GCA_020883675.1. Taxonomy (NCBI): domain Eukaryota; kingdom Viridiplantae; phylum Streptophyta; class Magnoliopsida; order Malpighiales; family Rhizophoraceae; genus Bruguiera; species Bruguiera gymnorhiza. The sequence goes on from JAIRCJ010001053.1 coordinate 1,576,996, forward strand.
TTCTTGTCCTTCCTGGCAAATCCCTCTCCACTTCTTGGGAGCTGGAGGCATTCCTTCATCATAAAAGCTTGGACTCTCAGGCCAAACTCCTGTGTCAAGAACACCTATTATTGTTCCACGACCAAATCTAGAGGACTTGTACCAAGCATCCTCTTTAGTGGGATTAAGTCCCAAGAACTTGTAAGAATAGGTGGTCTGAACTTTGAGTCTCCTGTCTGGCCTGATTGCAATAACATCAGGCAGCTTCTGTACTAATTCTAGCTCTGATTCAGAGAGCTGAGCTGCGAAACCTTCCATTGTGGAGTGGTACGAATAAAGTAGCCGGGATGAAGGGTCCTCTTCAGATGAAAGGCTTTGCTCAAGGAATGAGAGATGCCAGCGAAGCTTGGAGACAAACGAAGATCTCGTTGCAGCATCTGGGTGGAGTTGAACAATGTAGGTTTGTCGAGTGTCTGCGGGGACAAAGAAAAAGTGGGAGAAAAGAGTGAATGTGAAAATGTATATCTTGGCTTCCATGGAGATGTCAAGTTCAATGTGTTACCTGGAATTTGATGCATGGCTTCGTGAGGAGATTGCAGGTTATTTAAAGTAGCTGCTGGGGTGAATTCAAAACTAGGGCTTTGTTACGCATTCTGAGTTCTGAGTGAGAATATGAAACTCGTGAAATTTAAGAGCTCGCCTTCACGAGTATCCTTTGCTGTGAGACATAAGAAAGGCTCTGGTTTTCTTCAGGAGCCGAAGCCTTAGCCCCCTTTGTTTCACGGGATGTTTAGGCTAACTTTAATACATTCTTGTAGCCGTTAACGAATAATTGTTTGGCCTGAGATATTCCAAAAAATAAACTTCGGAAAATTCTAAGAAAGGGCTCGCTCAATTAATGCTAACTCAAGCATTTATGCACACGCTCTACGTCTGCCTTCCACAGCTCCCCTTTTCCCGTGCAGCCTGTGTCCTTATGCATAATATTCATTTTTCGGAATTCTTTGTATATTCATGAAATATTGAAGCATAAAGTTCTGTAGAAATAAAGAAGGCGGTATCGCCATATCTTTGTCTGCAGATTTTTAATGTTCTGACGAGATTTTTGAGACTGGTGTGAGACTTGTACTCGGTCACTTTCTTTGCTTTCAAGTTTCAATTCATGTCATAAGAATTACATTGCCATGCGGGCCTCTTTGGTTTCTTGGTTTTTCCTCCCTCTTCTAACCGTGTAGTGTGGGCAATGGCAAACGGGCTAGGCTCCACGTTTTAACAAATCAAAGAACTTTGCTAAAAGTATTGGTCTTTAAGGTTTGGGCCACCTAGCTGTCTTGTCAGGACTCTGAGTTTAATTGGATTAAGATGTGGTCTTGGGCCAGAGTAAAAGCTAGCTTTTGCATTTTTTGTCCTACTGGGGTTGCGTTCATCACTTGCTGGATGAGTTGGATGACGCAATGCGAGTGTACATAAAGATCGTCTCAAAGTGTGCATCATCAGTGGGCCTGGGGTTCTTTCGCATAACTCAAGCTTCTCTGGATTCGGGAATTAACACCAACACAAGATGTAAGAAGGGTCTCGCCTCGTGTAGTTCCTGATTAACTGATGGTACTTTCTTTTTGGGCTCAGGCCCTAACTAGACCCAGAAAAAGGGAAAAAGCAACGAAGACACCTCTTATTAGTTGTCTTCTGAGTCACATCTTCTTTATTAATTTAAAAAACCTTGTTTTGCAATGCATCTTTGGGGGTTCGGACTGTTCTACCTATTAAACCTTAAAGCTTATGTGGAACTGTCATTGAAACCCGAATCGGGGTATCTGTTATAAAGGTTCGATTTTGCGTGAAACAGAATTACAAAGTAAACCAAACGTCTGGATTTGAATCTTTTTAAGTCTGTCGGGCAGGTGGCCTTTCTAACTAAACCCTGAAACCAAATAGCTTGATGATGTTGCCAATCAACATTACCCCTTTTAGCGAGTCGCTGGAAAGCCACAATCAGCGTCCATGCTACCTAGTACTCAATTGCACCACCGAGTAAGACAATTTCGGTGGAGACGACTCTGGGACTTAAGAAAAGAGTAGGCGATCAACATTCACCATCATAGGCAAAAAGAACACAATCGTCAGCGGGGTATGAAACCTTGTGTCAAGACAGTAAGGATGAAACGCAAATAGCGGTGCTTTTCATCGTTTCTTTCTCTTCTCTTTTTTCCTCTGAATTATTCAAAATTAAGGAAAATAACAAAAAGACATGCCTCGGAACATAAACTAACAGAAACTCCGGTGGCAAACAACACCTGTTCTCTAATCCTCCTCCACTGGGCCGTCCTCTCAAAGGAAAAAAAAAAAACAGATGCCACTAATGATAACTTTTGATCAGAATTACCGCAACACAATCAAGTCTGACTATGCCAAAACCCAAGAATTTTCTTAAGCGTAAAACTTGGTAAATGACAATTATTTCTTTTATGCCATTACTGTAGAATGAACAAAAAGAGAACTCAGCTAAAATACAATACAAAGAACTGCTAAGCAAAATAATGCATATTGCAAAATGTGGAGATGAAAATTTCTACAATAAGGTGTGCTATAACTTACACCAACATTTTACTTACCAGGAAACAAAATTTATAAGTAACTCCTTTTCATCTATGGTTTGGTTTACCATATGGATCCAGACCTGACAGACTTGTTGGTATTTCTTAAAATTCATTCAGGACAAGGTGCTGACAAGATTCATAACTGATCTGCCCAAGCCAAGATGAGCAGTCAAAAACATGCCAGGAGCCATTCTAGCTTGCTATTGCTTTATCATCACCTTACCATCATGCCTGATCTCTCTGCTCATTCTTCCAAGAATTTTTCGCAGCTTCTGCTGATGAACCACCAGATTCACCCTCCCCATCCTTTGGTTTTGAGAAGAAAGGATCCCATTCATGAGCTCCCACCTCTCGCTGTCCTTCTTCCAACAATGCATATTTCCAGCTGTTCTCCTCCACAAAATTATCATATTCTGTACGTCCTTGAACAATGTTTCTCCTCAATCTTGTTACTTTGTCAATGACTGCCTGTGCAGCAACATCAAAAGCATCTTTGAGAGTCTCCAATTTATTGTGAGGATCTGCATATATAAGCCCTGGAATGAGACTTATAACCTTTTCTCTCATTATCTTCACTTGCTCAGGAGAAATCTGACTAAGCCATTCCTCTATGCTGACATTTCTTTTATGTATATCGTTCTCTGGAATGAATACTGAATAAGTAGTATAATCCTTTGGAAGATGCCAAGTATACTGTGTGTATGCTGATCCAGGATGGAAGAAGACAGGAATGCAGCCTGCTAACATTGAGTCAAAAGCTGACCTCCTGGTGTATGAATCACCCTGAGGCTGCAAGCAGAAAAGTGAGCTTTGAAACATCCGCATTATGCTGCTTGGAGAATGACACTTGCTCTCTCCAAAATCACATTCCAAAAGCTTGCAAACCTTTGAATTCTTGCACTGATGGATGATTTGCCCTCGAATTGACTTGGGATTACCGGGTCGTGGTGCCCCAGCAAAAGAAAAGAGCCATTTCCTCTCTAGTTTCCTCATACGGTCCTGCCAGATGAACACATCAGCATCCTTTGCAGGGTGGAAGTAGGTTGGGTAAGGGATGCCAAAATCATTTGCATTCCACGGACTTGATTCAACCACAAGCATTGACATATTTTTCGCAGCAGGCAAAAACAGAAGTTTATTACCCCAATCCGATTCTTCATCTGTTAGTCTCCTGAAATCCCACGTTATCCTCCCTGCCACCAGAAAATGATCCCTGCCATTCATAATCCCCCATTCTGGCCTCTTCATTAGCCAGTCAACCAAATCAAGGGAAGCAGCATCCCTCCTAGAAGTGTTATACCCCCAAAGATACCTTGCAATATCAAATCCTGCATAAAAGGGCACAAAAATTGCTGCAGCAATAGAGGAATCATTTGTCAAGCATTCATACTGCTTCATCCTGTTACTGAATATAACATCCACCGCAAACTGATTTGTAGCATACCACCCTGTATTCGAGAAGACCCCTTCAACATTCTCCAGTGGGGGTCCCATCCCAGCATTACTGGTGAACTTGCACATATTGGTCCAAAGACTCAAACTTTTGCACTCCTTCAACATATCCTCATTAAACCTAGAAGGCAAATCATGGACATAGATATACCTCCCTCCACATGGATCGCTCTTGTTCTCTACGGTTCTCAAGGCTCTCATAAACGGAAAACCATCTGTCTTTTTTCCACCAGTACCGCTGCTACTGGGTTTACTCTTTGGTGGGTTGTTCGCCAAATGGGCATCGGTAACAAGGGAAGGGATTTTAGATTCAACGACTAGTGGCTCTAGTCCTAGTTTTGGAGATTCATCAACAGTTCTGCTCCCCAGCACAACAAAATGAAAATACAACAACAAAATCCAGAAGAAGGCAGAGAGAGAGGCCAACAAACAGAGGCGGTTATGCTGATTTTTGCCAGAACCCTTCTCCATTTGCTCTAGAGGGGCACCTGCCGCAGAGCGGCGTCTCATCACAGAACCAAACCCCAAATCAATCACCGACCCACTTCCATTCTCTACAAAACCCACTTCCCAAAACACGTCTTTTGATCATACAACAAAAGAAATTAACTAAAAACCCCTTATATCCACCACCCCGGAGCTTCCAACGTGCAAAAAAGATGGTAACAGTCTTTTAACGCTCGAGCTGCGATTGCATGAACACAAATATCGCAACAAAAACTGAGCGAATACAGGAACGAAACCACAGCAATCTTAAGAGTTAAAAAAAAAATTTACGGAATAGAACGGCACAAATCACGATAAATCGCACCAATCTGTTCCCGATCTTTGGCAGAAAGAACAATGAGAGAAATGGAAACGTGTTTTTCTTTTTTTTTTTTTTATGAATTGAAACAAAACAAGTGATTTGAAAGATCCTCAACCAAAATTTTCTTGTCAACGAGAGAGAGAGAGAGAGAGGACTTACAGTTACAGAGAGCAGATTTGCAGAGAAAAATGGAAGCTATTAAGGGAGTTTTCACAATGGAAAACTGGAGGTGTTAAAAGTATACGACTAAGGTGACCGAAAAAAAAAAAGAAAGAAAAGAATTAAAAAAAAAAAAAGTTTGGCGCACGTTAGCTTTGGTGCGCCGGAAAAAGTCTGTTGTCGGTAGCCGGTGGGATTGTGCCGCGTGAAACCTTTTCCTATTAATTATTTTAATTTGCCAGCCGACACAGATTGTTTATATAAATATTGTATTATTGAAGTTCGAGGAGAAAAAAAAAAAGGAAAAAGAAATAAAAACATTAAATACAACCGCAGTTAAATTTTTTTAACCCGACGAGCCGGTTTACAGTTTAAAATTACAGTCGCTTCTCCTCCGACTGACGTCACTCACACTTCCCGAGATTGCGTTGCACGGTGCATGGATTGAAGAAAGAGACGACAAAAACGCTTGTTGAATTGCCTTCCAATGAACTCGGAAGGACGACGACGGCGGCGGCATTTGGGATCGGTGACTTTCACGTTTCAAGTCCCGGTGATATGAATCTAGGAAAGATTAAAATAGTTAATCGTGCTTACAAGAGGTCTAAAATTACAATGCTGTTTTCTTTCTTTTTCTTTTATTTATTTATTTTTTAATTAATTGAACTCATTTATGAGACAATTAAAAAATATAAGAAACATATATTAATTATAAATTAAAAATAAACTAATTATTTTAATATATTTGTTATTACAATAAATATAATTATATAATAATATTTTTATAACATAATCACGTTTATTAAAATACATAGTGATAATTAAAAAAATTAATTAAATTTATTTAAAAGATAGATATATAATAAATACGAGTAATATAAATTAATTTTATATTTTTTATAAATAAATAAAATTTAAAATTAAAAAAGTTACATTAATATTTTTTTAGAATTAACAATTGTTAATATTCCTCAAATTTTATTCCAAGTCATGCATAATAATTGTTCCGAATAGATTGGGGCCAATGGCCCGAATAGGCCCCAAATCTTTATTTTTATTTAAGGGAAAAAAAAAAAAAAGCAAAAACAAAAAGAAGAGGTTCCCATAATCATTTTAGATGACTTCTGGCCCTAACAGCTCCCACAATCATTTTAGATGCATGATAAAGATTGTTCAAAAAGGTTTGCTGTTGTGATAAAACAACTAAAATAATAATATTGTTATTGTTATTACGCCTGGTTTTCAACCTCTAATCACATGGGGTCAATGGAATTAAGCTCAACCAATGGCATACTTCGACAGGTTTGTGATCTAAACGCGTGGAAATATCAATCTTCTTTCATTTTTCTTCAAATTTAACACCGAATGGAAGTTTGTAGACAAATATCATTACCTAGTTCCATGCTCAAGTCAATGTTTGAACCCAGTTTAATGAATGACTATGCTATAAAGTATACGAATCTGTGGATCCGAACAGGTCAGGACTATCATTTTTGACCATTCGTGGTGCGATTATTAATATCGAATGCAACTAAATGGTCGAGGAAGTTGGTATGTTCTAACCATTCAAGCCGCATCTAGCTTTTGCTTTTATCGAGTTCTCAAATGCAATTTTGTAATGTAACCCTGTATCATCGGGTTTGACAGATGATGTTCTTCTGTCGCAATCAAAAGCGCAATTTCCGCTAATAAGATATTCGTATCCTTACTCGTCGTCTTTAATCAACTGTACCATTATTTACTTATTCTTACATTAAATTATGCTCCATATTGTCCTGATAGTGCCCCTTTGAGCTGTGCTTTTCGTAGCCGATAATTGGAATGCGACAGACTGGTCCAGAACTAGGCAGAGTCTTTTATTTAATAAGCCAATTTCTGGTTCATGCCTAGAACCAATAGTTTCAAGCTCACCAAAATTTACCACAATCAAGGGAACAATGGATATGCTAAGAACCGGCCTTTGGGTATACAACCAAGCTAGTCAGGAACCTCGGAACTTGAATATTTCATAGTAATATCTTACCTGCCAACCGGGTCGTATCTCAATGCAAACAAGGTACCTGGACAAAGAGAATGGTCCCATTTCAGGCTTTCAGGCCAGGACATGCATGTGGTAACCTCTTAATAAAACTTGCTTTTCCTCATGTCGGCTGTTGTGAGTTCAATTAATATATACAAACGAACATACATGGAGGGAAAGGCCGCGGCAGGAGACAGAGGACATACTGTTGACGCTGAAGCCAAGAGAAGGGCAACCGCTACGCCCAGTGGAAAACAATTTTGTGATCTGATGCATATTGTGTGGTTACCAACACACAGAGATGTGTGGCATCCTCTTAATTGACTTGTGACACAACTGCGGGAATGTGCAAATGTGAAAGGTACATTTTATTCTAATACCACCAAGTCGTACACAATATGAAGAGCCACGTACTGTAATTATCACATTTATGTGCTAAACAGCAGAGTACAGAGATGTTGTTTTGAAGAAGAAAAACAGCTACGGCTTGGCCTGTTGAAAAAATTCCATATATCCGAGCAGCAAGGTTTGTCAATGGTGGAGACTATTTTAATGAAAGCAACAAGAGGAGCGTGACAAATGCCACCACCAACATCCCAATAAACCCAACCTTACAACCCGATGCAACAGCTTTCTTTGTTTTCTTGTTCTTTGGTCCCACACGTTTTCTACCCAATTTCATGCCTTCCAAACATATGCTTACGCCGGGATCTCTCATCTTTACTTCACTTCCAAGGAGAATGGAATTGCTTACCCCTTGAACGTTGCTGTTTATGTAAATGTTGACTGAGCAGCTGACCTCTCGTTCGCTTGTAACGTCACGGCGTACAGACATTGCAGCCCCAACATTGCTGCCTTTCAAATTGACAGAACCGAAAGAGTCCCGGCTGCCTTCACTGACCATGACCATGAGATGCTTTGAATTGACTTTTCTTTGATCGACAATTGCAAAGCAGGCTCATAATCGTTTGGAACGAGGAGGGCTCGTCCTGGGTTCATATGCCTCGTTTTATTTTACCTTATTATTCTTTGCTTGGCGACAAAAGATTTATGAGAAAGCTTTTTTGGTTGTTATTATTGTTATTCTTTGCTTGCACCGTTGGTTTGTTTAGAGAGAGAGAGGGAGAGAAGGGAACTTGGATTTGGACTTTGTTATGTCCAACAGATGGAGGCCCATTCACGGATAATCTGATCCAAGCCAATAACTGTGTTTAATGTTTGCTTTTTTCAAAGGAGAGAATGTGATGTGACTCTTTCTAGTACCTCTACTTGTAGGGCGATCTCTGGTGAGCTGCGCCCTGACGGCCTGAGCTTAAAGGCCCATTTCTAGGGTGGAAAATTAACTAGCCATTTGGTGCATTTATAGCTTTCATGGAAAATGAACTGATAACAGTATTTCATAGGTAATGAAAATGGAGAAAGAAAGCGTTCTTGAATTCATCCACCATCTAAAAATGGAGGTCATGTCACCACGAGCAATAATAAGATATGCTATTGACTCCCCAGCAAAGCAGAGGCCTCGTCTTGCAATATCTTCCATGCACCAGTTACATGCCTTTCTTCAGTCAATGGTGCTCCTACAGCAAACCGCAATATATATTTGCCTGATAGAACCTGCATAAAAATGGGATATGCAAGTAATTCAACTCATGTTCCAACAGGATTTCAGGAAAAGATAAGAGAAGGCACGCTATCAGCATTTCACTTTTCATGGGAGATATGTACAAAATCAGTAATGATCTTACCGTGTGAGATAAGAAAGCTCTCCCAGTTGAGTTTACAGCATCTAATAGGTCACGATTAAGTTTGTTGGTGACATCCTCATTGTTGTCAGGAGGCAGAAGGCGAAAACAGACCAGTGAAAATATCCGACGGGTAACGACCTAACAACATGAATAATGTGCCCAAGTTATAGCATTAGTTGCACAAAATATGCAAGAGGAAACCTTGGCTGTCCCTAAAAGCACGGTAAGATACAGAAAGCATGTCAAAAACAGCACCAGAATTCTAGCCCTCCTACACTGTATGTCACCCCAATTTAATTAAAATGAAGTTTTGTGATTGTTGTGCAAGGCTGATTTGTATTGAGTGCCATATGAGCAATTGCAGATTTGCAATAAGGAGATCATGATTATATAGGTGCATTCAAGGATCCCAAAAGGAAAATCAAAGTGCTAACCATTTTGAGGGAGAATCTGGGAAATCATGCAAGTGATCACGACCAAACCAAATCCATTATCATGCAAGCTCTATGATTTATGTTTTGAAAATAAAGAAGCCCATGTTTAAGAGGATTGAGCTAAGGTTATGGATTATGGGGATGGCATGTGCATCATTCCACATTGGTACTGAAACAGAAATAATCAGCAAAAGCAACTGCATAAAATTGCTGTCACCTCAAATCTTGTATCTCCAGCAACAAGTTCTTCAAAATGTCTAGCCAAGTTGATATGATTTCTGATATAGCCTTGCAGATTATCCAGGCCATAGAGTCGTAATACCATCCACAGTTTCAATGATCTGATAGACAGAATTCATTTATAAAGTAGTGTCACACTCTTGGTACATCAAGTGATTGTGAACAAGAAATACGTGCAAAAGCACATCTGCCGATATCATTAGGTCTTCATGGAAAGCAGCTTCACTATATCAAAGATTTTCAAAGCAAAGGCCACACCTAAAACGACGCCCGAGAGGAATTTGCCAATCTTTGTAATCCACAACCATATTTGCTTGAGAGGCCTGAGATTTTAATTTTAGATGAAATGTTAGGGCACATCCCCACATATCATTGAAAAATTTATGTCATAGAATTAAATTTTACTCATTCCAGCAGGCCAATTATCAGATATTAGCAACCTGGCATAAATATTACGCATTCTTGGAACTTCTTAAAATTATTTCAGCAATCCATAGTGCTGCAGAAAGGACAATCTGGACGGAAGCTTACTTTGTTTTTAAGGAACTCTGGATTGGTGGACAGGGACTGGATTAAAGCATTTCTGTCCTGTTTGTCATATGTAATAAAACAAGTGCTTATCACCACACTTCCATATAACAAGAATTGAACTATTTTGAAAAGAAAAAATAATTATCTAAGAAGCCCACTTGAACCTCTAAGGGAAGTAGAAAACCACTTTTGTGGTAACAATTTTCATGAAACCTGCAAACTATTTGGTATGCTTGCAAAACAGTAATGATCTATATCGTATAACAAAATAATGGACAGGAGCTCCCACGAGCACACCACAGATGATAATCAAAGCATCAGTGTTGTGGATTAAACAAATAAATGTACAGGGATATGACGTCAGAAACATGCAGTACAATCTGTGATGGAAATATACATACTGCTGCATGGCATACCTTTACCCAAAGTGTTGAACAATCAAAATTTGTTAGCAACCATTTATGGGCGTTCATGTTAAAAGAGTCAGCTTGCTCAACACCATCAAGATAGTTGCGGTATTCAGGACAAATACAAGCACTTCCAGCATATGCAGCATCCACGTGAAACCACATACCATTGCTCTGTTGAGAGGCCACAAATAAAATCATTTTTGTCATTAGATACAGCAGATTTTCCTAGGCTGTCTTGTGAAGGTCATTTTATGGCACTCTTCTATCATCACATAAGCTAGATCACAGTCCACCACAAGAATCAGGAAAAGGTGCCCCTTCGCTCTTACAGGAGATATAACATGTTAGCTTCTCTCTCATTAGAAGAATTCTCAAACACGCAGATTAACATAGACTGTCGTGTTTTCTGTGAGGTGGAGGGGAGGGGAGGGAGTGCGGGGGTGGGGTCTGTTATACAGGATGATTTACATCTTGTGAGGGATGATCATGACAGTTTGATGACCACTTTATCTTAAACACAGGTAGCCTACTAGTTGCACTTGGCTAGAAATTTGGTCTCTCCTTCCTTTTCTTCCTTTTCCTTTTCAAAGAAAATTCCGCTTGTTAATGTTAAGCCAGGTACAGATCAAGCTTAGCATCATAATCTACCCTGAATCACGGGCTAATTTATGAATTTTGTACTACCTATGTTGGCTTACAACAAATTTCATTCTTATATCTGTGGACAAAGTAATTTAAAAGCCACCTTAGCTATCTTTCCAAGAGCAAGCAATGGATCAATGGCTGTTGATGAAGTACTTCCAACCTGCACATATATGATAGTAAGACATTGGAAACTGTAAAAGAAAATTAAACATCCTATGAAAGTACCATCAGACAGCATTTTACTTTTAAAAAGTTGAAAAAAAAAAAACCTAATCATTATTTTGAGTAAGCATAACAAGCCAACACATGAGTCAGGTGAAAAGGGATCATAGCAAAGCAGCAACAAAGGATTTTCTTCTTTATGGTTCTTACAGTGCCACATAAAAAGAAGGGAATTAATCCACTTGCAATGTCATGTGAAATCGCTTCACTAAGTAAATCTGGATTAAGGGCATAATTTGAAGAAGAGACTGTTTTCAGCACCCTGCAATTTTGTGGATGAATCCCACTGATCTGGCATCAGACACACAAGAGTAAAAGTAAATTAAGACACAAAAAACTTCAGCAAGTAACAATGAAGTTTTAACAGATCAATTAATACAGAGATCTTTGCACGAGTTACTGTTTTCAAATCGTGACAAATTGAAGAAAGGTTTGAAAGAGTGCATGATTGGAATGATGGTAAATTTATATAGAAAAGGTGAATAAAGAACTTTGTTCCGGGCACCACAACATCATAAAACTTGGATGCAGCACATCCAAGCTATTATTTTGGGGTGCAACGACATTGACATTCCTGGGCCATCAGAAACAGCTGCTTTTAGAATGCATCAAGCAAGAAATGCACTTCTGAAGAAAGATCCGTGGCAGGTCAAGATGAAACAACAAAAGTGCAAAATGCAAAAGCAATGTGGCAACAGGCTAAGTGCTGATAGCAATACTATATGATGCAGCTTCTTTAATCTCCTCGGAGAGTCCTCCTGGAATTTTATTTAAATCCCAATTTTATGACAAATTCAGTCCGATGGCTGTTCTCCACTAACCACAAAGATATAGGGACCGTATTTCATTTTTGGTGCCATTTTTGCGGATACTTTCATTGAACATCACATAAAAGAAACGTATTGCTAAAATCCTGAGCATTGGCGATATTATATACAAAAATACTGTCATGTGGATTTTGTAATGTATAATTACATTTGATAATCTCTACTTGGCATTTTATGAAGATACCTGGCAGGCTTTTTGTAAAGCTGAATGTGTTTGATCAGATGAATAAACCACAAGTTTTTCGAGGGCATTTTTACCCACCCTCCTCAATGCTTTATCACGAGCGGCCAGTAGCACAACAAGCATGGCTTCACTTGCAGTGCCCTGTATCACCCCACCACCTTGTCCTACAACACGACTCCAAAATCTTCAGGAATTTTAGACCCAAAAAAAACCTCTTCAGTACTTGCACCATCCATGATAATTTTGTATGGCCATGGGTTATGGTTTGAATTTTTTGATAACCACCAATGATTTACAATGTCAATTAGAATTTTTTACCTCAAAATAATCCAAAACTTCATGAACTCTACAATTGCAAAGGGTAGCTAATTGAAATATCCACACAAATTCAAATCCTGTATTTAAGATGATTATCTTAATTCACATCGCAATAGATGCTAAAGCGGCCTGTAAAAAGGATATCATTGTGTTTGAATCACAAATTCTGCAACATAAACCTCTCTGAATTTTGCTAGTTGTTCATTCTCATTGACGAGACTGTTATCCATTGGAAGCACTGGATTCTAGAACATTGTTTTTTGATTGATATTCTAGTACATTGTTGATTCAATATCAAGCCTGCAATTTTCATGTCTTAAAGACTCAAGTGGTGCCAGATGAGCACAACCAGCCTATCGCTGGTATAAAGCCGAAGTGAATGCCTGCAAATAAATGGCTGATCTACTTCCCAAAGGATTTAATAGCTCACTTATCAGAATTTTTACCTGTGGAGAGGAAGTCTTCAGGTAACTTTAACATTTTACCAAGCCAATCTAGAACGATCATTTCAAGCTCCGTGGCAGCAGGAGAAGTAACCCAGCTGAAACCCACTATATTAACACCAGCACTAAGCATTTCTCCCAAAAATCCGGCAATACTGCTGTTGGAAGGATAATACGCAAAATGATTTGGGCTCTGCCAGTGGGTTACCCCCGGTAATATCTTCGCCTGAACATCTGCAATCACATATGATACATAGAGATGCCCCATGTAACATCCATAGATTTAAGATGACAACTTCAACCACACCCGTCTAGTAATAAAAAAAGGGCGTCCTACTGTACAGAACTCTTACGCTGTGGGGTCTGGGCTCAGGAGTAGTAATGAGAACCAAAAATATATCTAAGAGATGGATACTAGAAAAAGGGAACGGGAATCGGATTGTTCACCGTCAAGGACATTTCGCAACGAGTCGGGTTGATTTGGTGCAGAGTCCGGCAGAAGTTTGTGAAGATACCCAGGCTGCATTCGTTAAGGACACGTTACCATAAATGAGACAATCACGAAAAGGGAGTATAAAAAAGCAAACAGTTGGTAACTGATTATCTTATGCGAATTGTCGGAGACAAGGACAGAACAAAAACCTCAACTTGGCTGAGAACAGGGAAGTTCTCAATAGCCTTGTAGTAGTCGGCAATAAAATCAACCATCTTATGCCCAGACTCTCTGAGCTGCTCTGCGTCCATCGGTTTCAACCCGCCCTCCCTACAGAGATATTATCACAACGTCTGTCAACAAAAGCCCAAAAAAAGTTTAAATCTTTACCATAATTAAACCCGAGTAGTCAGCAACAACGGTGGAATTGGGAAGTAGTCAATGCAAAAATATGTGGCCATCGACAGTTGCGGATATAAAGAGAGACTGAAACTTAACATTTTGGCGGTAAACAGAAGAGTGGGGAATTGAAGGATGCTGGGGAAGCAGGTAGAGTGGAGACTTTTAGAATGAAGTGAAAGCTGGGCGAGGTTACTGGTGGTGGCGCCGGCGATACAGCGGAGACGGATAGAACAACGTTGGCCTTCAAAAGCAAAGAGAGATCGGTCTATCGGTCCACACGCAATTGAACGGTGGAGGGAGAGACCTTCTAAGATAAATGTTCAAATTCTAGGCCACTCGGGTGTCGGTTAGGACAGAGGCAACGAAACAGAATGCGAAGCCGCACGCACGTCCAATGCTTCGAACGTTGAGGAACCAAGGACTGGACAAACGCATAGCATTGTCTCGGCGTCTGTGCCGCACGCATCCGACATTATGCAGCCATCGGGTGTGTGATAAATTAAACAAAATATTATTAGATATTTAGTGTTGAAATTCCGTCATCGATTTTGTCCGCTTTTAACGTATATCCAATTATGTTATCATATAAATAATAATAATAAAAATAATATATATATATATATATATATGTTATAAAAACAATTATGTTTATAGTAAAAAAGATTAACAAGTAGGAATATAAAACTAAAAGAATCTAAACCTAAATGGTTAAACATCATATGATTCATGAGTCACTATAGTTAATTTTACACTACCCATAAGGCCCAGAGAAAAGTTCTATACCACACGCCACGTCTTCTGCGCCTTGATAATATATATATATATATATATATATATATATATATATGCATCCAACTGAATAATTGTATATATCATTGCAATTAAATCTAAAATAAAATTCTAATTATATTATTTATTAGTAATAATAATAATAATTGGAATTATTTGTCCGCTTTGCCCGGTCGATCCGCCCATCAACCAACCATTCATAAGCCTACCGACCACCGCCTAAGGCAGACTCAGAGGCGTGTAACCGGCGTTGTCCTAATATAAAAAGAAAAAAAGAAGCTAACTGAGAATTTCCGTTCACCGGATTCTTTTTCGCTTTCTCTCTGTCTCTTTCTCTGCCGTTGCAGAACAGGATGGAAGAGGAAGCAGATATATTCGATGGGCTAAGAGCTCAGTTTCCTCTAACGTTCGGCAAAAAAACCAAAGCCCAAACGCCGCTCGAACAAATCCACAACGCCACTCGCCGTACTAGCGCCGCCTCCTCTGCCGACAAATCCAATGTTCCGCCTCCTCCCTCCTCCTCTTACAGTTCTAGAGCCCTTAACCCTAATCCGCCGCCGGATTCCAACTCCGGCGAAATTGGTGACGCCGATGGAGATGTCATGGTTGGACCTCCTCAGCCTCCGCCGCCTGCAAATAGATTGGCCGGCGATGAGGCTCGGGATGATGACGAAGGTGAAGTAATGGTGGGACCACCGCGCCCTCCGCCTGGTGAGGATGTGGACGACGACAACGACGGTATGATGATTGGACCGCCACGACCGCCAGCTTCGGTGTCAGATTCGGAGGAGGAAGATGAGGATATGGGAGAGGAACGTAATCGCTACCGGATTCCTATGAGCAATGAGATTGTTCTCAAGGGCCATAGTAAGGTAAAATTGCTATTTCAATTCGTTGAGAAAAATTCATGTTTGTGATGAACTTAAATCAAGAGTATGAATTCAACCCTTAATGATTTTGCAAACGGGTGGAGAAGTAATGCTTTTCTGCGTTGCTTATTGTTGTGAGGCTTAATGTTAGCTTGTAAGGTTCATACTGAGAATCATTTCCATGTTGATGCTCCAGATCGTTTCGGCTCTCGCTATTGATCACTCTGGGTCTAGAGTTCTTTCTGGTAGTTATGACTACACAGTACGCATGTATGACTTTCAAGGGATGAATTCTCGTTTGCAATCATTTCGCCAGCTCGAACCATTTGAAGGTCACCAAGTTCGGACTTTAAGCTGGAGTCCCACCGCAGACCGCTTTTTGTGTGTAACTGGTTCTGCTCAAGCTAAGGTATTTTTGCAAATTGTTATCTGTTTCATCATTGATTTAAGGCCAGAATGTGTTAAACTCATTGTGTTTTTCTTTGTTTGCATTGTAGATATATGACCGAGACGGACTTACTCTAGGTGAGTTTGTAAAGGGGGACATGTACATTCGTGATTTGAAGAATACCAAGGGCCACATATCTGGGTTGACTTGTGGAGAGTGGCATCCTAAAGCTAAGGAGATAATTTTAACATCCTCAGAGGATGGATCATTGCGTACATGGGATGTTAATGAATTCAAAAGTCAAAAACAGGTTTGTATGTTTTTCGTAACTCACCTCTGTTCAATAGCATGGCATATAGATGGACCTGACATAATTTTATATTTTTGATTCATATACTTAGATAATATATATAGCTTCTTGCTATGCCCCCCAAACTAGCGGAAAAACAAAAAACCACTCTGGGAGAGTGACTGATAGAGACTTTTTGATGACAACATAATAATATCTGAAAGCAAATAAATGATTTTTCCTTGTATATCAATAATTTTTAGTGCTTCATATGACAGCAAAAATGAATCTTATGCATGGTTAATGATGCTGCTTCCAATCTCAAGTGTGCATATGGGTTTCGTTGACTTCTAAAACTCAAAGTATTATATAAATAGGTGATTAAACCAAAGCTTGCTCGGCCTGGAAGGATTCCAGTTACCGCATGTGCTTGGGATCATGAAGGAAAATGCATCACTGGTGGCATTGGAGATGGTTCTATACAGGTTTGTGCCTGTGTTGTTTTATAACTTCCTTTGCGATGAATGCTAAATTTTGGGATCGCTTTATGCATCACATCAGCACCGTATTTCTTGTTATGCTCCTCAAATTCTTTGCTGGACATGCTCCCCCCTTGCCTGGCCTTAGTTTTCTCACTTGTTGCTTAATTTACTCTTGCAGTTGTGGAACCTCAAGCCTGGATGGGGAAGCAGGCCAGATATGTATATTGAGAAAGCTCATTTGGATGATATCACCAGTCTGAAATTTTCTAGTGATGGGAAAATACTACTCTCAAGAAGTTTTGATGGTTCGCTGAAGGTAGTAAATAAAATTCTTAGAGCCTTTTGCTGTATAATTTGTTCCATCTAAATATGTTCTTGCATGGTAAATTTTGAAATGTATATCAGGTTTGGGATCTGCGGAAAATTAAAAGCCCTCTTCAGGTGTTTGAAGATCTTCCAAATCACTATGGTCAAACAAATATTGCATTTAGTCCCGATGAGCAGCTTTTCGTAACTGGAACATCTGTTGAAAGGGACAGCACGACTGGAGGCTTGCTATGCTTTTATGATCGCACAAAACTTGAACTTGTTTCAAGAGTTGGTATTTCCCCAACTTTCAGTGTTGTGCAATGCGCTTGGCATCCAAAGCTAAATCAGGTAAATTATATGACATTCTTGTCTAATTGATCATCTTTCTTCATGGTCTTGGAAGCGCTAGAATAATGCAGTACTAGATTCCATTATTCTTGTTGTCCACCTAACGAGGGGCATTTGCGACTATGTACATTCACATCGTACATCAATTCTTGATCGCTTGCACACCCAAAAGTGAGAAAGTATGCTAAATCTCTACCTGCTTTATTTGATTAAAGATCTTTGCAACAACTGGAGACAAACACCAAGGAGGAACTCATATATTATATGATCCAACCGTCAGCGAGAGAGGAGCTCTTGTATGCGTTGCACGTGCACCCAGGAAAAACTCCTTGGATGATTTCGAGGCACAGCCTGTTATTCATAACCCTCATGCACTGCCCTTGTTTAGAGATCAGCCAAGCCGTAAGCGTCAGAGAGAGAAGATGCTAAAGGATCCTCTTAAATCCCATAAGCCCGAGCTTCCAATAACGGGACCAGGGCATGGTGGGAGACTCGGCACTAGTAATGGAAGCTTATTGACGCAGTATCTTCTCAAGGTAATGTCCCCATTGGTTCTACTTTTATCCTCCCTGTCCCTTTTGTTCTTTTTTCTCTGCGTTGAAATTTTGAAAGACGAAGCCAGTGGAAGGAAGAAACTAACGCGTGTTTGAAACCATCACAGCAAGGGGGAATGATGAAGGAGACATGGATGGAGGAAGATCCAAGAGAAGCTATTTTGAAGTATGCAGATGCGGCAGCAAAAGATCCAAAGTTCATTGCTCCAGCGTATGCACAAACACAGCCAGCACCCGTCTTTGCAAAGTCAGATTCTGAGAATGAAGACGAATAATCCGATGAGGGCAATGTAATACCATTCATGATTGACATGTTCCTTTTACATGCTCTCTGCTTCTGTATTCTTGTTAGCCGGTTTCTTTAGTCTTTGACCGTAAATGAATTGCCTCCCTTCATTTGAAGAACCCTCCCCCCCCCCCCGGCGCGGCGGCGAGAAACAACCAAAATAATAATAATAATAATAATAAATTGCAATGGATTGAAGTGGCAATGTAATATCCATATATATTTTTTCAGAACGCTTGAAGACGGCTGGGGGAGGGGGTGGGGGAGAGATTTTAACTAAAAGCGAAGCGTCCGAACGTGTTCCGATCGATGCCTGGGCAAACGACGTCGTCGACTCTAGGTTTTCCGGGCACGAACTCTACTGCTTTTGTTTACTGTTGCATGCGAGGGCAAAATCGTAAATTCGCTCGGGAGGGTGGGGGTTGTGGTGGGGGTGGGGTGGCACAGAGAGCGGCTAACGACGGGGACGCAGAGGCGCGTCGTGCTATTTCAGCTTCTTCGAGTTCCGAAGCGAGTGAGGCCATTATAGTTGCTTTATTGGTCTCTGCGACGGGCCTATGCCAAATTCTGAAAAGAGCGGAAAAGGAGAATAAGATTGAAGAAAAAGAAGAAGAAAATAAAATAAAATAAAATAATAATGGCGCTATGGATGGAAACGGGTTCTGAACCCAAAACCCAACGCGAGATTGAGGACCTTGAAGCCATCGCCGCCCTCAAAGAGTCTGCTGCTCTTGAACTTAAGGTCTCTCTCTCTCTCTCTCTCTCTCTCTCTCTCTCTCTTGTTTTCTTTAAAACTAGTTATGGGTTTCTAGATTGAAGACTTCGCGGTTTTAAAGCAGATTGGCTTTTGACACATGTATTCACATGATAGCGTGTGGATGCTTGGCAGATACTGTAATTTTTATTTATAGAGCCCCAGACCCAAATTCTTGTTAATTTCTGCATTTGCCTATCAAGTTCTTTTGTGATGTTAGTTTCGAGATTGGAAATAAGCTTCTTTTTTCTTTTTTGTTTTTTTTTTTTTAATTTTTTATTTTTTGGCTTTGCCTATCATCAGGTAAGTTCTTAGATGAATCGCTTGAGCTAATTCGTTACGATGTGTACCCACTCTGTATGATTTGACTGTGGACAATGCTTAAGGTCGCTGCCTGTCTGCTTGTAGTTGATACTCTTTTTCAGCCTTCGCTGCTAATGTGGATATCCTCAATGGTTATAGCCTTGAGATTGTTAAATAATATCTGTTGCAAAACATTGTAAAGTCGTGGCTTTGGATCAAAGGTTGGGAGGAGAGTTGGAATTTCACTTCTTTTTTTTTTTTTTGGGTGAAACTATGATTGTCCCTTGAATTATGATTGTTGCGTGTGCAGGAGAAAGGTAACCAGTATGTGAAGATGGGCAAAAAGCATTTCTCCGATGCCATTGATTGTTATACAAGAGCAATAAACCAGAGAGTTTTAAGTGATTCCGAGAACTCGATACTTTATTCAAATAGAGCCCATGTTAATCTGCTTCTAGGAAACAACAGACGTGCACTTACGGATTCTGAGGAGGCAATTAAGTTGTGCCCAACTAATGTCAAGGTTTTTTTTTTTTTTTGTGTGTGTCTTTTCATTTTCTTGGCCATGCTTTCTATCTAAATTTTATGTTATCTCTTACTTAATGCTGAATCTGTTGACTTGAGCAGGCGCTATATCGAGCTGCCAAAGCATCTCTATCATTGAATTTGTTGAGTGAGGCAAAATCTTATGGTGAAAGTGGACTTGAGCAAGATCCAGGTAATGAAGAACTAAAAAAGCTTAGCAGCAAGATAAATTCACTGAAGATAGAACAGGATAAGCGTGAGGCTGAGGTTTCCATGGCTGTGGCTGAGGCTAAGGTTTGATACTTGGAGTTCAAATCCTTGTTTGGCAGTGAATTGGAGGCTTACATCCTTTTCTTTACTTGAACCATCCAGGCCATCCTTTCTGCAATTGAAGATAGAGGCTTGAAAGTTGGGAAAGCAATGTTTCGAGAACTTGTTGGATCAAGGAAACCTGAATTGGATAAAAACAAAGTTCTTCACTGGCCTGTTCTTCTTCTGTATGCAGAGGTCATGTCCAGCGACTTTATTGAAGACTTCTGTGAGATGGACCTGTTTTCAGCTCATCTGGACTTGATATCCGATTTTATATCTTACCTGCTTTTATTTAAATTCTTTGTGAGATTTGTGGACATGAATTCTATGCTTGTTTCTATGTAATTCTGTGTAATTATGCTTGCCTTCATACATGTATTCTTTGTGTAAGATAGGTATGCTCTTGATGTGCAACATGCTTATGTCTGCCAGATAGTGTGATGTCCTTAGCTTTCAAACATGTTTTCAGAAGGTTGTCCACCTCTGCCTTGGGATACAGAGAACAATTATGCTCGTGAAGCTGTTGAATTATACTATGAGGTAACTTTTTTAAAATGTGTTTCTTATTTGGTTTCCAATTATTCTTTGCATGTGTGTTTGTTGAACATCAAGCTTCAACTCAAGTGAGTTCCTTTGATTCACATCCATGTAAAACATTGGAGAGTATTGCCATGGTCCAGTAGTGCTTCATCTCTATATCTTTTCGGTAGCTTCTCTTTAACATTTAGCAGTTTCTGATCTTTTGTCCTTGTCCTATCAGTCTGGTTCTGTAGGCCATTTATCAAAGACAAAGTTGCTTCATTATCTGCTAGAAGGAACTGCAGGTGCAAATCTAGAAAGCATCAATGAAGAGAAGGATGCGGATGAGAGTTCTAGTCAAGATATTTCTGCAAATGGTATGCATTTGAATGACATAGCAGTAACATATCTCCAGCACGTATCACTTTTATGCATTGATGATGTAATTTGTTTATAGCCTTTGGTTCCACCTCTTTACAAAAAAGCTGTCGTGCAGCTACAATTATTATTCCTGTCACTCCAATATCCTCTTCTCCTTCCATTATCATTGTTGTAATGTGTAAACTAATCACTTTTGATATATCAAACTGTGACTTGGAAGACATTTCTTTTGGCTGCTTATCCTGCTTTATATATCCTCTCCTTTGATACCTTGAGTATGTCCTGCAAGGTGCATTGATACCCTACATTTACGACATGCCTTTAAATTCTTTGTTTGGCATTCTCAGGCAAGGGCTCATCCAAATGGGTAAAAGTAAATGAAAAGAGAAAACTGCTTGATGTTTTGAAAGAACCTGATTTCATTATCTCCGGGATTCCAGGTTTTTGCTCTCTCTCTCTCTCTCTCTCTCTCTCTCTCTCTCTATATATATATATATATATATATTGGCAAAAATAAATGGACCTGGCTAGTTGGCTGGGTGTGATTTTATTTGCTCTCCAATGAGTTCTTACACAAGCAGGACCCGCCATCCTGCTTTACAATGCATCTCACTGGGCAACGTCTCCTTGCTTGGTTTCTCTGACTCGAGTTTAACTTCTGTATTTGCAGTTTTTTATGTTGTTTCAAAGCGCTCCTCATTCTATAAAGAGTTCAGGGCCGGTAAATGGGCTGTTCCAAGTCCAGATGGAAGTTGTTAACACTACGATTTCACATGCTAAGCAACCATAATTGATCAAGATCACCCCGAGAAGCCTTGAGGTCGTCAAGGTCTCGTGAGTTTAGCGGGGGAGAAAAAGGGAGACCGAAATGGTCTCCACGTGCCAGTGTTTCATGCGATCCATATTCTTTCTGTATCTTATTCATGGAACTAAACCTAAACGAAGAGATGCTGCTTTGCCTCGGCTCCCTTTATTGTATTCGATGTCTCTGTCCGCAGTTGAACAAAACATGTCTGCTGAAGTTTACTTAATGGTTTATTGCTTCTTTGAGGGGTAATATATTTTCAGGAAAATATTATTGTGGACACACTATCTAGTGGATACACTCTGGTGAATATAACTAAATATAGTATAGTTATATTATATAAATAACATATAATATAATATATTATAATTGTATAAAAATACAAAAAATTTAAGTGAAATTTATATGATACCAAATATTATTTATGTAGTATAAATCATGCTAAATTCACAATATTATGTTAACCTAATGGAATATATATATATATATATATATATATATTTATTAATTAGTAACTAGTTCTCGGAGGATTGGTGCAAAGTTTTAGCCATTAGAGGTCTCATGGCTCAAAAAATTTCTTTCAAAGGATGCATCTCTTTTTCCTTTACGAAAAACAAAAAATATATATTTTTACAGGCAAATTCGATAAATAAATCATATAATATCTCATAGAATGAACTAACGGATAAAGAAAAAGGCTACATTGAGTGAATTTTTCAGACCTATGTCATATGCATTGGCAGCGGCAATCTATGAAGGTCTTCTCTTTTAAGTTTGACCCCTTCTGCTGACTCATACGTAATAAATGCAGTCAAAATAACCTTTTTCCGATAATTTACTTCCAACTTATGGGAAAGAAGTTCCAATGGATTCGATTGACTACAAATGTATTAATAATTTTAACTTTCCAAAAAAGAAAAAAAAAAAAAGAAAAATCCATGCCTTGTATCAATGGAAATGTATCAAATTATCAACTATTTAAAGTTTTAGATACATGGGATACCAAAGAGTTTTTAATGCATTGCAACTCTGCAAGCGTACTCATTGAAGTTTCCACATTAAAGTTGGGCACAATTCTTATGGGCAGGGCATGATAGGTCAGCCTTATATATTAAAAAATAACTATTTTTGCATTTCAACTCTCTTTTGCTGTAAAAAAAAAAAAACACATAATTTAAAAAAAAAACAAATTTATTTATTTTGTAAAACTCACGTGTAAATTTACTCGGACTCTCCGCCACTTCTTCCTCTCTACCAAATCTTTTCCCATTAAAATTTATCAAATACTGAATTTCTGTCCTTTCCGGAAAAATAGCATTAAATGCACTTTAGTAACTTCCGATAAATAGGCATTGGAGTTTCAGATTCACACGATTTTCTTGTATGGTCAAGTAAGTGACTCAACTTTTTAGGAAAATGCTTTTAATTTAATTTAATTTATAATGTCTTTTTTTCTTTTGTTATTTTATGCCTATAGGTTGAATTGAGAATCCCTATTACAAAGGACAAATCAGTTGAGGATTCTACGCTTGCATCAGAATCAGAAGTAGAAGTGCAGGAAAGACATCAAAAGCTTCGGTTCTGAAATGGCGGATCTCACCTGCTCCTCCGCTGACCTTGACAGACTACTGGGGGGTGCTGCCAATGCCACGGCTGCTGCTGAATACATTTGCAGCCGTTTTGTTGCTGTTTCAAAGAAGTTTGATGACACAGCCCACGCTGTGGACAGCACTTACCTTCTGTTTTCAGCGTACCTTGTTTTTGCCATGCAGCTCGGTTTCGCGATGTTGTGCGCTGGCTCTGTCCGTGCCAAAAACGCCATGAATATCATGCTCACCAATGTCCTTGACGCAGCCGCTGGTGGCCTTTCCTATTACCTTTTCGGCTTTGCTTTTGCGTTTGGGACCCCTTCTAATGGCTTCATTGGCAGGCAGTTCTTCGGGCTTGAGGCCTTTCCTTCGCCTTCTTTTGATTATGGTTTCTTCATCTATCAGTGGGCTTTTGCCATTGCCGCTGCTGGGATCACTAGCGGTTCCATTGCGGAAAGAACACGATTCGTGGCTTATTTGATTTACTCTTCCTTCTTGACTGCTCTGGTTTACCCAGTGGTCTCGCATTGGTTCTGGTCAGCCGACGGTTGGGCCAGTCCTCTTAGGGTCAATAACCTTCTGTTTGGATCTGGGGTTATCGATTTTGCGGGCTCGGGCGTTGTCCACATGGTTGGAGGCATTGCTGGATTATGGGGTGCGCTCATTGAAGGCCCCCGTATTGGAAGATTCGACCATCATGGCAAACCTAAGGCTTTGCGCGGACATAGTGGAACTTTGGTTGTTTTAGGGACGTTCCTGTTGTGGTTCGGCTGGTATGGTTTCAATCCTGGTTCATTTTTGAACATCCTGAAGGCTTATGGAGACGATTCTTATTATGGTCAATGGAGTGCTATTGGTAGAACTGCGGTGACCACAACTCTTGCAGGCTGTTCTGCTGCACTTACCACTCTTTTTGGCAAGCGCATGCTATCTGGCCACTGGAACGTCACCGATGTCTGCAATGGATTGCTTGGTGGTTTTGCGGCAATTACCTCTGGCTGCTCGGTTGTTGACCCGTGGGCAGCCATCATTTGCGGGTTTGTTGCTGCGTGGGTCCTGATTGGGGCTAATAGGCTAGCGGAGAAACTGACATATGACGATCCCTTGGAGGCAGCACAGCTTCATGGAGGGTGTGGTGCATGGGGCATTATCTTCACTGCATTGTTTGCCAACGACTCGTATGTTAACGAGGTTTACCCAGGGAGGCCTGGAAATCCGCATGGACTGTTGCTGGGAGGTGGTGGACGGCTCTTGGCAGCTCATGTTGTCCAGATTGTGGTCATTACAGTGTGGGTAAGCATGACCATGGGGACATTGTTTTGGATTCTGCACAAATTGAAGCTTCTTAGGATCTCAGCGGACGAGGAGATGGCAGGATTGGACGCGACAAGCCATGGTGGACTGGCGTATGCGTATTATGATGAATCTGAGAAAAATACATTTGCGGGTGCTGCTTAGGTTGATCATTCGACGCTGATACGTGCAAAATCCTAATTTTCCATTCAGCTAGTGCAGTTTAACTTAGTGTGGCTTCTACGCCAACGATTGTTGGGTTTGTTATGAGCTGATTCAGTGCATTATCACTTCAAATTGGAAATGAACGAATGCCGATCGTGGAGGGTTTGTGCTTCTTTTTCTTTTTCGCATTTCTCATTTTAGTACAAAACCCGTCTAATGTCGGTAACCTCAGAAACTAGTGGCATTTTCCATTCCAATCTTGTTTGTTATAATTGTTTCAAGTAATGGATCTTAGTGTTGATTTCAGTGAATAACAAACACAGGCTCTTGCTACGACAAAAGCAAAGGACTGTCATTCATCATTTTCTTATTACAATCAGTGTTCCCGCTTCTACTTTTTCTGCGTTCCAAACTACTCCGGGACATAAAATTTAAAAGAGATGCAGCTATAGATAGCAGGGTGGACACATTGAAAATTGCCGTCCGAAAATGCCTTCAGTGAAAACACCATGCACAATTAATGGGGTCATGTCATATAGAAGGATGGGGGCAAAACACAGACCAACCAGTCCACACACAAGCATCCATTAGACGAGTGCTCTCATCAACCTCAACCAGATGTTGCAACATATTGTTCTCTTGGAAAACCTCAAATGGAACAAGCGTATATTTTTGAAACGGGATTTAAAGAAATTAGTACTGTTAATCAAAGGCAGGCAGTGCTATGAAAAAAAAAAAAAAAACAAAAAAAGCACCAATAATTGACAATCAGAAGATATTGAGAACTTCAAGGCACAACATTTCTAAGAATTTTTTATTTTATTTATTCATTGGAAATTCGAATTTAAAATTTTTAACAGCTAACTCCGCGACCAAAGAATTATAATTCGTTGATTTTTATCTTAATTTTTTATTAAAAAAAAATTAAATGACTACTCTTTTTTTTTTTTAACTAAAATAGGAAAGCAGAGTACTATCATTCTAGCTCCATCAAATATTTTCGTAAAATTTTAATTTTATAATCTGTATAATACAAATAAATTTTTTAATTTATGGGTTATAAGGAACAGACAGTGCTTACAGGTCTTTTTTAACATGCCATGCTAGCAATTTGCCGCAGTGTATTATTCTGTCCGACAGACAAAAATATTCTACTACACCCCACTTCACTACGGACATGTAGAGGTTGAAATATACCCATTGTCCGTTTTAGCATTAGAAAGGCTACTGTAACATAGATTAATATGTACTTATGAAATGGTAAGTTGGATTTTCTTTTTCTTTCTTTTTTGTTTTTTTCCTTGTCTAGCTCGGATCAATTGATGGGCGGAACATGTATATCTTTTATTAACAAGAACGGCAAGGAGTTGGACAGCACCGTGGTGGTGGAGTCGGCAAAAGCAACCGATATAAATAAATTATCAGTCGGGAAATGCGACGGTTAGCCGTCCAATAATTGTTTAGCTATTAACTGACGTGACACCATCCATAAGTCGCCAGTTCCATTCTTATATTCATTTGGTTGCATGCATTCAATGCACGGGTAAGATCCTACTGAATAAAACACACACACATACACTCACTCAAATCTCGCTCGTCAGGGCAGAAGAAAACGCTCTTGGGATTTAAACCGGTTAATTTAGAGTACCACTGAATTCTATTCAATTGTAGTGTTGCAGAATTCTTTATATTTTTTTTATTTAAATTAGGTTGAAGGGGATTCGCTTTCCATGGTTAATTCATTTTTTAAAGTTCTAGCAATTTATACAACTCTATTTAAGTGATCCCAAATATTCGGAATTGGGATGTAAACTTTACCTTTTAGGCTGAGCCATTATAGAAGACTCGGGTCATTTTCTTTTTCTTTTTCTTTTTTTTTTTTAATTTTTTGTTTCTTTTTTCGTCCCATTACAACCAAAAAAAAAAAAAAGAAAGAGAGAGAGAGAGAGAAACAAACAAAAAATAATAATAATGCTCTACCTAATTTTTAACGTGAATCTGCACGTGCGAGTTAGGATCGAATACGACCAAGCCCATCATAATTATAGAGGAGGAATCCATGAGCCTGGCACGCGGTGCGAGAACCCTGTATCCAATGTTCTGTTGCCACCTGTTAAATGTCAGCCTAATAATCTGGTCAACGCGCTCACCGGGTCACAACTGACTTTTGCTCGTGCCTCTGATTGGAAGGACTTCAATTCCTTCTTCTCGCCTCCTCCACAATAGATGTCGTGTGCGCTTCGCTACTAACAAACGTTAGCATTTTTTATTTTTTATTTTTAATTATCAAAACTATAAAATTTGTTGTTATGAATTTACATCTTGCCGCGAAAAAATTCTGTTGGTGAATTTTTAACAATAACTTATTATGTTGCTGCTAAATATAAATTTTATCGATAATAATTTTTACTGCCAATATGTCATATATATATATATATATAAAATCTTGCTACATCTTAATTAAGCAATTTTTGAATTTTTTGATATAACATTAACTTTTTGACAACAATATTATATTCAACTTGCCGCATAATTCTAGTCTTTCTTGTAGTGTTTATTATGATTTAAGACATTAAGTTGGGGTGGCAAAAGAAAAGGGAATGGGAAAATAATAATAAAAAAAAAACTAATTAAGTCAATCATTCTCACAAAACTCTCGAAGCAGCTTTAAATTTAGAGTACATAGCAATACACAGAGAATAATGTCAGGGGAAAAAAAAAAAGAAGGGTAATATTATAATTTTTTTTTTTTACATCTATTGTTTTTTGTACCATATCACTCTTTAAGTGTTACAACCTAGTTCTTCTCTTAAATCTAATTCCTTCAATTTCCATTTTCCTATATGTACCTTCTTGTTTCTATCGGTATCACCCCATAGAAAACTACAGCGGAATCTGTCAATTCGAGAACAAAGTTGTTGGTTGCATAACGTGAGTGGGTATGGTCTAGAAGGAGCAAAACTCTCGAAGGAGCTTGAAATTTAATTTCCTCAAATTCACATAAAATATGAACTTTAATTCTAATGAACAGAAATATATATTTTATCAATAATGACTAATGTGCAACATTCTATGGCTCATTCATTATTGTAAAGAAATTGGCAAAAGAATACAAAGAAAATTGAACTCCCTCCCCCCCCCCTACTTTCTTGTAATAAGTAGGTTCCTAGGTAATTTGTGCTGTTTATAAATGGATAAACATATCATTGACGTGGATTTTAGGGCAACGCGATTGAGTGATGATGACACGGCAAGATTTGATAGGTCAAGGTTAATAATAATGAGGAGGGACCAGCACCGTTCCATTCCATTCAAGGCCCTTGCCTATATATGTCAAGGTATCTTATCCTTCAATTTCCTTCCATGTTGAAAAAGAGTTATATATATTCCCTTTCTTTATGTCCTCTCTTTCCCTTAGCCCACAAATATATATACTTCTTCAGCAGCTTCTTCTTAAGCTACCCGTATTCTCCTTACAGTCTTCATATGGCTGAAAACCTAAAAATCATCGTTGAGGAGAACCCAACACAGTCCAGACTCAATGAGCTAAACATCAAGTGCTGGCCCAAGTTAGTCTCTTTCTCTCTTTTCCTCCCTCACTTTACTTGTTTATATATCTACAAATCTGTATATATATAGGTTGAGTTAGCGTTGTAATCCAAATTCTTGGGTTTTTTTTTTTTTTTTTTTTTTTTGAAAAAAGGTGGGGTTGCTCGCCAGGGAAATACAGGCTAAAGTTTGATGCAGAGGAGACATGTTATTTGTTGAAAGGGAAGGTGAAAGCATACACAAAAGGGTCGTCAGATTTTGTAGAGTTTGGTGCAGGAGACCTTGTGATCATACCAAAAGGGCTCAGTTGCACCTGGGATGTGTCTGTTGCTGTTGATAAATACTACAAATTTGAGTCAACTCCTACACAAAAGGGTCGTCAGATTTTGTAGAGTTTGGTGCAGGAGACCTTGTGATCTTACCAAAAGGGCTCAGTTGCGCTTGGGATGTATCTGTTGCTGTTGATAAATGCTACAAATTTGAGTTAACTTCTTCTTCTTCGTCTTCAATGACTGTTGCTGCTGCTACTGCTGCTGCTACGACTACTTCTTAGTATTGTTTCAGCATATCGACTGATTTCTTCTTGATTTGCTTTCTTTCAGTGCTTTGATCCGGTTATTCTTTGAATATGAGTATAAATATAGATGCTTCTGTCTGGGTTCTTCTTCTGTTTCTTTTTTTTTTTTTTTTCAGTTTTGTAGAAATGGTTATGAATTAATTAATGAAGGCTCCCTTTAGTCAAAGAAGGGAAAAAACCGCTTGCTGCCCAATTCAAACGAATCTTCTTTTTGCGTCCTTACGCAAGCTTTTAATGTTCCTTTGACTGGTCAACGTGTTCTTGATCCTTTATCTATTTATTCTTATTCTTGCTGTTTGTCATACTTATCTTTTTTGTTTTTTTAACGTAATAATAGACACCCAATTTTATTTTTTACGAAATTATATATTATTTAAATTTGTTTGATTAAGTCTTATTTATTTATTTATTTATTGTATAATATTTGATATTGAATTAATTTAACTTTTTTTTATGAACAGATTAAAAAATCTCCTCGTTTTTGACTTTTTTCTCCGAGTGATTGAGACTTTCTTTTTCCGAAGAATGATTTTAGAGACGCCCGTCTTCTGTTTTATCGATTGGACACGTCCATGTGCTCCCAAAGACGATACTAAACTTGCTTTTTTCGATGCCACTGCCACTGCTAACCTTGGAAACCCCCAAAATTTGTTTTTTCCCCCATTTGCTTTTGGCTAGCTCGCCTTGGAAGAAAGAAGAAAATTGGACGCAAAGCAAGTGGAATTAAAGACACGCCTTTATGTTTTGACAAAGCTTTCGTAAAGTATATTAACGATGTATCTAAAAATGGCAAATGTTTAACATAAAAATGAATTGTACTGATGAGTTGGGCCGTCTAATAGTCTCATTCTCGGTGTAGAGCAATTTGAATAGGCTAAGTTCTATTTACTAAAGACGTGTTTCTTAACATAAAAAGGAAAAAAAAAAAGAACTCTGGCCGAACACAATTTAAGCATAGCTTGGCGACAAAAATTATGTGCTGTTGCTTTCACCAGTCATTTCACCGCAACCGTTTCTCCTGTCTGCAACTCTAATGGGTTGAGCTTAGAGTGATACCACGAGCCTCATGCATAAACGAGAGTGACATTCACAGTATCCACAGTAAGATTAACCAATATGCCACAATTCTGGGCAATGAGAAGAAAAACTGAAAGAAAATTCGGAAGGGTTTATCCATATTACTCTAGTCAATCCATGAATTAAATTAAATCCAGGTACACGGTAAAACACAATATGTGATGATTTGGTGTACACCGAAAACCAGACCATTCCGGTAAAGACTACTAACGAATGCCAAGCCAGATCATTTACTGGCACCGGCTGATATCCTGCAAATTTAGAAGCAGTGCGAGTGACGCATTGCAGCTCAAAATCCTAAGATCAAATGCTTTTATTCCGAGTAAATTACAACAGATTGCTAAGCATGTTTAATACAAGAGCTCCAGCAGCTAACTAGCGCTTACTCAACAACAAGCAAGTGCTCTCTAACAATGAACATCATTCCAATGCGCCAAAAGGGAGAATTTTTTTTCTTTTCTTTTCTTTTCTTTTGGTGGTTGTGGATCTTTTAGTTGAATCATGAAGAGGGAAAACCTGAAGCAAAAATTTTTAAGAAATACATGATCACTAGCTTTGTATCAGTGGGGTAATGTACATTTCAGTAAAAGATTAGAATACAATTTCCAGATTCTGCTGGTTGAAGTCAGTAAGCGTAGCTCCAGTGGTTAGTCACATCCCCGAGTCAGTTATGCTCAAAGTTCCTGTGGAACACCAAAGAATTTTTCAATAATTAAATGCATCCATTATAGATATCAAAATAACTTCAACCTTATCATCAACTTAGGCCCTTCTGCATTTTTTCTCAGGGCAACAGTTAAATATTGATGTACCAAATCTCAAATTCAAATGCATACTTGCTCAATTGTTCTTAAACATAGAATAGGGTTATTACCGTACAGTCCAAACAAATTTGCATGGTTTGTCAAAAGAAGTTTGGCTATGTGGTTCCTAGCCTTCGACCTGTAATCAGCATTAAAGCATCATAAATTTCTCGTCTCAAGCCAAACAAGTTGAGCACTAGGAGGCAGATGCATAATACTTTCTCAGCTACATTTGAACCAAGAAACCAGAGGCCTTTCGTAGTGTTCTGGATCAACAAAGAGTGGGTTTTTAACTTTCACATTCACTTTTCAATCTTCTTCTATGACATGTGAACCTTTCAAGTTTCAACTAATAAAAAGCTTAGAAAAGTTGCTTTTTGTTTCACGTCCAGTCACTAACATGTATTAGGAAAAGGAGCCATACATAAAACTAGACATTATCACCAAACTATGGATAATTCTAAAACATTAACAAACACTTGTACAAAAACACAAATAAAAACAATAAATATATGGCAGTCCTCTTGGATTATTCTACCTCAGTCAAGTTATCCTCAGGAAGGTAATTTGGCCCTGAGCAATTTAAATCATGAGCACCATCAAAGCGTAGAACCCTAAGCTTCCCTTCCTGCATTTACATTTAAAAAAAAAATTTGTGCTGTGCACAGAGAGAGAGAGAGAGAGAGAGAGAGCATGTAAATGTTCACAAAAATGCACACCTTAGTACCATAAACAAGACCTCCCCCAGCAAATGGATGGAAGCAAGCAACATTGACCTCATCCTCTGCACTAGGGAGCACCCTCACAAGTTCCATGTCTGAAACTCTGTACACCTACATGATAGAAACATAGCAATCTGTCATTGGATACCAATGGGAATCATAAGCTATCAAGAAGTGATGTACTACAAAGCCCTTTTAAGCCTCAGCGAGTCTGCATGCTGGGTCTCCGTGTGAAAGCCACAGAACAGATGAAGGAAGAGACATGATTACTCTAAAATGGTCACTTAGCATTGGGCTTTAAGCCCTCCAATGTACACAAAAAAAAAAAAAAAAAAAAAAAAAAACAACACATGATTACAGTTTAACTACATAAGCGCCTCCAGGCTTTTATCCATATCTGCAGCCCAATCACAGATCATATTTGATGGTTATCTCAATCAACATCTCCACTGAATTGTCAAATGCATCCTCCTATTGAAGATTCCACGCTTGTAAGAATAAAAATGGTCACATCAAAGCTCAGCAATCCACAAAGTAAAGCAGAACTGATCATCCTTCTATCAACTCAATCATAAGCTATAAGGAGAAGTTAGTGTATAAACTCTATCACTTATTTACAACTTATTGCAAAAACAACAATCTTACCGACTGAAAAATGATGGGAAAGGAAAAAGATTAAAGAAAAAAAAAAGACAGCCTTGCAATTTCCTAAGTGTGGGCAAGAATATGAACTCTCACCTCCAGAACCGTGTAAATAGGTGATGTTGTTTCCCCATCAATAACAATGCTTTTAAGAAGTGATCCATGACGTCGACCATAAGCCAGTAGTATATGCTCAGAAGTAGGTGAGAACTGTGAATCCAACAAAAGTTACATGCCAAAGTAATATTAAGTCAACAAATAAAAGCTGGGAGATCAAATAGAGGTTGAATGATAATAGCCATCAACAAGAGCACAGCAATGATATCTGAATAAAGCATACATTGCAACTAATTTTTGCACCACTGATGGCAGATGCAATATGACAAAGGATGGTAAATGACAGCCCAAATATATTCTTAGCTGATATAACTTGAATTACCACCCCTTATGTGTCCATCAAGAATAGCCAAAAGCATTAAAATTAAGCCCACTAATGCAACAGGACAGAACTCAGAGACACAAGGTTTTACCTTCTGATGAGGTATACATGGATCAAATTAATAAGAGGCCAAATTATTTTGTAAGGATGTGAAAGAAAAGTTTCCAGTGACAACATAAAAGAAGACGCCACAATGATAACATCTATGGGTCCTTCAATTTATCAAAAGAGACTGACCTGAATTGATGTCAAACAATGAGCAGCTCTAATTGCCCGGGATGCAAGAACTGAACCAAAGCTGACCAAACGAAACAAACTCCTTTATACATAAAGGGTTCCACAGATTTCTAAAGAGTCAAAATTTTAATGAGTTGAATTGAACTTTACGTTGCCTCCTCCAGAGAATATACACGAAGCTCATACATAACTTGGTGTGCTGAAATTGGGTGTCGTGTGGGGGAGGTTGAGATACTGGTATCTTGATGAATCAAGTTATTTAGTCCAAGTTCAGCTTCCATATGAGGGAGAATGCATGCAACACATGCAGCTAGATATCTTCCACATGGAGAAAAATGGGCGCCCATTTCACTGCAAAAACAGTTGCAAATGAAGCTACAAAGCACAGACACAACCAAAGCCAGAAGATAATTGCAAGACACAAAACCAAAAGGCTTCACCAAGCTGAGAATCACATCTTAAATATAAAAATTCAAAAGGAATGTGACAACAAGATACTCATGGAACAAGATCAATCCCATCAATACCATAGTGATAAAAAAGTTATACTTCGAATATCAAGAAGCAGATAATTTCCAACATGCCACAATATTACACAATTAAGCATCAAATTTGAACTTCTACTTGCCTACAAAGGACAGCATGTGGTATGGTTATAAGACAATTTTCAGAGTTGAGGGGCGCACAAGGATGCTCGACATCATGAGACCACACTCTGAGCTTTACAGTGCAAGGCAACTCTGCAGCAGCTGCAGCTGCCAGTGATGTTGCAATCTCAGACTGGATTCTATTAAAAATAGGCTGTGTATCGGCACCATTATGCTGCATATTAATGGGAGGTGCACTCTCCCCTGTTTCAGGTACAGAGAGGTGTGAACATGAATTGCGAATTCGCAAGCCAGATCTCCTAGAAACACCTGAAAGGCTAGTGCTACTAGGCATTGCTAAAGAAGCCACTGCAGCCTCCACATTCTGAGTAGACGTATAAGTGGAGGAAGAACCTGTATATTGAGCTGAATATTCATGACTACCATCATTGGGAGGAAGTGCAGCTGAAACACCAGCCTGGCTTTGGCCCATTAACCATCCTTGCAAAAAATGTCGTTCCCACCAAGTTGTGTCTCTTGAAGGTAAAAATTGATGAAGTTGTCTGAAATTTGTAGAATGCTGATGACCAGAAAGTTGCCCAAAAACCCCACCCAGAGCACTGCTGCTGCTGCTGCCAGCAAAAATACCCAGGCTAGTAGAGTTTGCATGCTGGTTTTGCCCAACAGGCTGCATATCATCTATGTCCATTGCATCTTCTGTGGTGCCTGAGACACCAGTTCTCATTCCATTAGGCAGACCATTACTTGTGGCGCCTACAATGCCAGGATATGTATCTGTAGGAGGCACCAAGCTATGATAGTTCTCTGCTGCATTTGCATCTATTTGAGAGATTGCTGAAGCAGAAGGATCTAATTGCATTGTAGTAGAGCCAACATGTCCATTAGCATCTACTCTATCTTTACCAGAAAATGAAGGCATGAGCCAAAAAGGAAAGGGCACAAGGGGTAGTTCAGCAGCCAAACTAACACAATCAGTGGACTGAACATTTGTAACAAAAACAGCCGGAGGAGGATATTTCAGATAACCAGGAGATGTTGCAAAAGTCATTGACAAATCTGAGGAGTCAAGATCATTCACCTGCATATCAGTCCAATGATGTAAACCACAAGATAGCACAACTAAATAATAAAATATACTTCGCATAAATTATTCACCTCAGCAGTCAGGAGAAATGGAGCAGCATGTGGGTGAAAGTGTACGGCTCGAAGAGAACGTCTTGTCTTCAACACAAAGGTTGGTTGAGAGGCATCCCCCCTCTTATTGTAACGCCATATATACAACTGACAAATCATATGAATGCTATGTTAAACAGAAAATTCTGTCTCAATCTTTAGCAGAGTAAGGGTAGAGATAAACTAATGAAGCAAGATTTAACCATATTACAAGGCCAGATTCAACACCTTGTGACCAGATGCAACAGCAAGCAGCTCTCCTTCAGCATGGAAGGCAATGGAAGCAATAGGACGATCTGTGAGGAAACAAATCCAATGATTAGATACATAATATGTCAAAAATTTTTGTCAACCATAATGAATAACAACAATAGCAGAAGAAGAAGCACTAAAAGCAAGTTAAACATGACTCAGAGCTGTAATTACAGAAATCACAAGTTCTGATACATTCTGCCGTGTTTGCATTCCATAAGCGAACCTCATAATCCAAGCTCCCACTTGCAAGAATTTTGGGATGCAGTGGATGAAACCTAACCTGTATAATTAGCACTTCAATGTACACTTAATAATGCCGAAAAGAAAAATCCACTGATGAACAAAAAGATAAGATTTTGTTATGGAAAGCTGGTGTGTTTAAAAAGAGGCCTTATACACCAAAAAAGTACCGAGTATTTCAAAACTGTACAACTGGTTTCTCTCTCTCTCTCTCTCTCTCTCTCTCTCTCTCTCTCTCTCTCTCTCACACACACACACACACACACACACACACACACACACTCACCATTCTTCTTGTACAAGAGGAAGCAGGGTTATTTTAGTGCTTGTGGTTGGTGGTGATGACATAGCATTTCTTGGAATTTGGTGGAGATTGGGTTTTGCCAGATGGTAGTGATGGTGATGTTTCAGCATTAGGGGCACTGCTATTTTGATGACAGTGGATGTGCATTTAGCTTGCCAAGTTCATAGAACAGCAAATGAAGTTTACCATTACATTAATCAATAATCACCGTGTGATTTTGGGTCTCCATGGGTGTAGAGATTAAGACATAGTAAGAATCCTAGGCCCAAGCTTCCTCTGTATGTTAGTGCTCAGTATGAAATAAATATCCTGAGGCCTAAATGCAAGCAATGTACATACTTCCACTGCAACAATGCCTTGGACAACATTAAAGTACTAAACTAGCCAATACTTTATTTTTTATTTTAAACACTATTAATCCATGATCAGGGAGACAAGTGAATACATAATTCCTGACATCCAAGGAATGAAACAAGCCTATGAAAAGCGACTTAAGATATTATCCTCCAACAAAATCCAAAGAATGGAAGAAGGCTTATCAATCTACTTTGGCTGATGATTTCACACGAACATGTTGCACATAAAATCCATTATAAAGTTGTTGGCCAGATACGGGAAGAGTCAACCAAGTTAGCAATTCCTCAGTGCATAACTAAAAACTTAAAACTGCAACTCACCACCCAGGGAGTCCTCCGATGGCCACTTAACACCTTTAAGCAATTTCCAGTATAACAATCAATTATCTTCACAGTGTGGTCACCACTGCAAGTATGACAATGAGAGTGACTACAATCATCCATTGACAAATAACCCCAAATATGGTAGAACATGGCTAAACTTACTGTGTAGAAGCAAGTGTTCTCCCATCAGGACTAAATGCTGCTGCAATGGTCGACCTTGGAGGGGGCATGAGGGGACAATACTTGGCAGACAAATACTGCAACGACTCTGCCTCAACCCTAAAATAGAAACAAACAAATCCATGAATGAGATGAAAAGAAAAAAAAATGTGAAACAACATTAGCTTATGATTGAAAGCCTTGCAGATACCATGATATAAGCCCGCATTTTGCGTCTCTTGTGGCTTCACTTTTGGGCATTGATAACGAATTAGCATTCGATTGAGATACTTGTCCCCATCGCCTTTTCGGGACATGTCTTGTTTTCGGACAAATCTCCCGCCGCACTAACAAGCACAATACATTCCTACTACTGCAATTGAGACAAAACATAGAAAGCAATGCATCGGACAACTCACATTCAAATTTACAAACAAACAAAAAAAAAAATCGAAACCCCCAAAAAACGAATCCTAACTTCAAGCTCCATAAAATGTAAAATTAATCCAAACCTTGATCCAATTCCAACTTGCGTGTTAATTAAATCCAATTGCGAAATAATCATAATTATAGCTCTATAAAAATCCGATTAAAACGCTCCACAAATCACAGTATCCCAACTCAAAAATCAGAAAACAAAAAATAAAAAGAAAAGAAAACTGCGTCTGCCGAATCAATAAAAAAGTTCTTGAAATTACTTACTAAAAAAACAAACAAAAAAGGTTCTCGAAATTGGACCTGTGAAGAGGATCAGTAGACGCCGAGGATAGCAGCGAAACTTGATCGAGCGGCGAGGAATGTTCGGTCATATCGTCAATTTTACAATTCAATTTCATACGGCGAGGATCCGGTGCTTCAAGCACAATATATATTCCTTTTTTTCAAAAAAATACAAAACAAAAGGCAGAGCGGAAGAATTGAAGATGCGCAAATTTTCTAGAAACCCTAATAATCCATTGCTTTAAAATGCGAGTCTCTTTTTCTGTCACGAACAGATACAGGAGATAGATATCGATCGATCCAAGTCTCTAGATAGGTGCGTGCGCCTTTCTGCGTAGCTTTGGGGTTTGAAATTGGAATACCAAAAGCCTGTATGTACGGATTAAACTAATTAATTTTTATTATCTCCGGATTGTAATACGGTTTGCTGTAATTATTGTGCCTATTATCTACTCTTCTTGACAAAAATACCCTTCAAAAGGTTAATTCAACAAAAATTATTATACCACTTCATGTGAGTTTCCTTAAATATAATTACCGAAGATGGTAATTTGATTGAATTTTTTTTTTGTTGGTTCGAATTTAAATATTTTTATTACTTTTTTGTTTTTTAATAAATGGGGACTTGTGATGTATTAAAAAAAAGAAAAGAAAAAAATAAAAGAGGAGGACTTGGGTGTGCAACCGGCGATCTCAATCTCGCAGCATTGCACGTGTATCATTTATTGTTCTAGCCTAGCCTCTCTGCAAAGCACCCTTTTTGTTTTTTAATTGGTGCAACGAAAAAATGACCCATGTGTAAATGCTACAGGATTTGCCGCATTATGTTATTATATTACACGATTCATCGAGACATCGGAACGCGATGTTTTTGGTTTTTTTTTTGCAATAAATACAACATGAATGCTAAGTTGCATTCATCTGTATTTACTTTAAATTTGTATCGTTAGTGAGTCTTAATCGGAACACGGGGAATCAAAGACAATAAAAATATGTTGGATGCATGGTCAACGTTTTTTTTTTTTCTTTTTTTCTTTTATGTTATTTTTTGTCATTATGTGTGTAAAAACAATCAAGTGAAGTTAGTTCAAAAGATTAGCCAGCACTTAGCAGAATAATCAACAGGAGTATTTTGCATAACAAATATGCACGGATATAAATAATAATATAATTATGAATTTTTATATGATTTTTATTACGTTTGTTATGTCATGCAGTAAAACTTTTAAAAGACGCGGCAACGGTGGCGCAAATTGTAAACGAGATAAAGAACTAAAAAAGAGAGGAGTCATTTTCAACACGGTGGCGCAATCCAAAAACGAGGAAAAATGAACTCCATTGACCGACAACTAAAAACGCCCCTAGGCTTTGTCGTTTAATTGGCACGCCCCTTCCGCGCTCCAGGAACAGAAAGGCCATCATCATTTTCCAAGAAATGACAAACCCAAAGCGCATTTTTTTTTTATGAATTATGATAATATTTCTACTTTAAAAATACTGTTCACTAAAAAAATAATAAAATTTCATACGCAACAAAAAAAAAATAGAATCTAGTAATTTAAAGTATTATTATTATTATTATTATAAAGTGGTCAACAAAGTCTAATTTATAGTAAATATACAATATATATATATATATATATGTAAACGGAATTATAGATATTATCTTTGTATTTCCATCTATTTAAAAGCAAAGAAAAAAGAAAGATAGCCACTGCCTCTCTCTATCTCTCTACTTACTACGACTGTACTCCAGCAGTAAAGGCAACCCAACCTTCCTCTCCGCTCTCTCACACGTACTGTTTCAACGACTTCTGCAAACTCAAATCTAAACTCTCGTTGATTTACAATTTCTTTCTCTTTATTTCCTTTTTTTCTTTTGTTTTTTTTAATTATTTTTTATCTATTGGCTGGTCTTCTACGCTAGCGCTCGCTTACTTGCTTGCGAAGTGTGCAGTATAGTTAGAGTTTCTGTTTAAGTATGGGTTTTTAATAGATCTTTTAGCGCATTTCTTGGATCTGCAGCCCCACGCTGCCGCAGCGAGCCGTCCGTCTCTCTCCTAGGGTTTTAGTCCTTTCGCTGGCCGCACACTGCTCCGCCTCGCCGGCTTACTTCCTCATTAATTATGCAATACATACTTGTGAGTCCACAATGCGATGGAGACGGACGGCCGCCGTTGACGCCGGAACCCTAGGAGGAACTCCCGAGACGATTTGGGGCTCCGAGGCATCGGATGCTGACAATGGTCTTTGTGGATCTGGTTTGGACTGAAATATGGTGCCGTCCTTGACGCATCCGCCGACGCAGCTTCTTCTTGTTCTTCTTTGCTTGCTTTCCTTTGCTTTTAATTGTCTAGGTAATTAACTGCTTCTTTTGGTTTGTGTTTTGAGTCTTGATTATATTCTACGCCCGCTTTATTTTGAGAATATGCGAAAGACAGACGAGAGAGAGAGAGAGAGAGAGAGAGAGAAAAAACACGAACAAAAGCAGTGAAATTTTTTTGAGGAAGTTTCCAAGATTTTACCCGCATTTTCTCCGATTGATTTCTGTATGTTCTTATGAGAGTTTAAGACGCTGGTCTGAGGACTTTAAGCTGGAGCAATTTATATGTCCTGAAACTTTGTGTTGTGGGACAAGTTACACTAGAAATTAGTTTGTTGCGCTTTTTGGTTGTCAAGTAACCTAACGTTAATATCTAGAATGGTGTTGAATTCCCTAACTTCGCTTCATTGGGTAACTGCTTATGGGACATCGAGAAAGCTAACATATTTGTACTCATAATTTTCAGGGCATTGGGTGCCTGATATGCAGCCCACTTCAGCTTTGCAGCCAAATCAGCCATTATCAGTGAAAGAAATTTTGGTGGAACATGGTAAGGCAGCTAACCAGTTTAAATTAATTAATGTAGGGAAAAGGAAGATATTTTCTTGCATTCATGCTATTGATAATTGCTTGATTCATTTTGTTCCAAGTCTGCATCTATTAATTTATCTTAGTTTCCCTCAATGCATGAGGAATTGCTTATTCCTCTCTCTATGTTGCTGTGTGAGAAGCCTTTTCTTTCCCCAAAAAAGTTGAATGTTACTTGTGGCCAAAAACACATCATAAGGGTACTATGGGATTTTATTTCTTCTTCCTGGTTTCTCTGATTTGATTTAGTTATGGTGCACAATGGCCATCAACTGTTAATGTATGTATTGCGCACAGGGAGGTCTGTTTTGAATACTCTGTATTTTTTTCGATCACAACCAGCACAATGGAGTGTTGTTAAACCCTTTTTGGGC
Organism: Bruguiera gymnorhiza; assembly: GCA_020883675.1. NCBI lineage: Eukaryota > Viridiplantae > Streptophyta > Magnoliopsida > Malpighiales > Rhizophoraceae > Bruguiera > Bruguiera gymnorhiza. The sequence continues at coordinate 1,617,275 of JAIRCJ010001053.1, forward strand.
CCTTCTACTGCATCTGCACCTGCTGTACTTCATCAAGGTAGCTCTCACAATAACAATCCCAGCACCTTGCTGTCTCCTTGTTGCTATGTCACACTAATTGCCTTTTTTTATTCTAGGCCGTACTTCTGGACCTATTGAAGCACCTGTGCCTAGAAAGCATGGCCATCATCATCGTCGTCATCATCATCATCACCACGTGCGACCTGCTATAGTTGCTCCATCCCCTTCAGCAGAGCAAAGTAAACCTGCTATAGTTGCTCCATCCCCTTCAGAAGAGCAAAGTAATGAATGAGCATAAATCTAAATTTCTGTCTGTTTTGTGGATACTTTTGGATATATTTTGTTGATGGAAGAATCCTTGACAGGTTGTGATCAAATTTGTGTTGAGCCGCTTACTGCCTCTCCCTTTGGTTCACCTTGTAGTTGTGTTTTTCCTATGAAAGTCAGGCTTCTTCTTGATGTGGCTCCATTTGCAGTTTTTCCTGTATTGAATGAGCTTGAGATTGAGATTGCATTGGGCACATATTTGGAACAGAGTCAAGTTAAAATAATGGGTGCCAGTGCTGATAGTCAAAATCAGGGAAAGACAGTGGTTGATATTAACTTGGTTCCATTAGGAGAGAAGTTTGACACTACAACTGCAATGTTGACGTGTGAGAGACTTTTGCATAAGAATGTACCTCTTAATGTGACCCTTTTTGGTAATTATGAGGTGTTATACATTACTTATCCTGGTAATAACTTTAACCTCTTTAAGTCATTTGCTGCTTTCCATCTATGTTACTTTTGTCATTTTTATGACCTGAAAGCAATGTCAGGACTTCCTTCTTCACCGCCTCATCCAAGTTTCATGGGAAGTGGTCCAAGTGGAAGTGCTGGAGATCTCCCCATCACTGCAAATTTTGTAGCTAAAAACCAGAAGATGAATCTTATGACCGCTCTCATCATTTCTTTGTCAGCATTTGTTCTCTTACTGGTTTTTATTGGGGCAATCTTCCTTTTCATTAGATGGAGAAAGTTTGGAAGACCATCAAGTGCTGTTGGTCCCACATTTACATCATCTATCAACAAAAGATCTGGTATACACTTCTGTATCCATTGTGTTCTCAATGTGGAGATATTGTTCAGATTCTCTGTCTCCCAAAGTTGATGGTCCTGTCAATTTTGCATGTCAATCTTCTTAGGGTCAAAGTGGTTCCTCTGTAGTCTGTCCTGCCTTGTTAAAATTATCATATTTCTGAATTTATTCACAATTTCTTGAACAGTTTCTTTCATAGCCTACTTCCCAATGAAAGTACAACTTGGAAAATTTTCAAGAATACAACTATTTTATTTCATAAGGTTCTGTTGTGGATAGATTTTTTTGTTTTTTTCCTAGCAATCCAGTCAGTGTGTTGAATTATGTTATGGCACAAAAGTTGTCATATGGCAAGTTCATATGCATGGATCTCCACATTTATCTGTAGGCATTGGGTCTCTCTTGTCAAGCAGTATTGCAAGCTCAACGCCAATGTCCATTACATCCACAATGGCAGCATGCATGCTCTCTGTCAAAACATTTGCATTAACTGAGCTTGAGAAGGCAACAGAGAAGTTCAGCTCAAAAAGAATCTTGGGTGAAGGAGGGTTTGGATGTGTTTACCGGGGGACTATGGAAGATGGAACTGAAGTTGCGGTAAAACTGCTTACACGGGACAACCAGAATGGAGATCGTGAATTTGTTGCTGAAGTTGGGATGCTAAGTCGGTTGCATCACCGGAATCTTGTGAAACTGATTGGTACATGCATTGAAGAACATACACGCTGTTTGGTGTATGAACTTGTTCACAATGGTAGCGTTGAATCTCACTTGCACGGTATACTTTCCTATTACCTTTACCAGTCTTTTTCTAGTATGTTCTTATTTGAATTTCATTCAGTCCATTGCCCCATATGTTGTGCATTAATCTTCACCACTGACTCCTAATGATATTGCTGGAGACCCCTTTGTGGCAATCCTAATCAAATTCTGTCACTTGTGCTCCTATTTGGCGATCAAATAAGCAGACTTAAGATCAAGTTTCCATGCTTCATCCTTCACTGTTGTCTCAGGTGTTGACAAGAAAAGACGACCGCTAGACTGGGATGTTCGGCTGAAGATTGCCCTTGGAGCAGCAAGAGGACTGGCCTATCTTCATGAAGATTCCAATCCTCGTGTAATTCATCGAGATTTTAAGGCTAGTAATGTTTTACTAGAAGATGACTTCACACCCAAGGTCTCTGATTTTGGATTGGCAAGGGAAGCAACAGAAGGAAGTCAACATATATCTACTAGGGTCATGGGAACTTTTGGGTAATCATCCTTATCCTAATAAAATCTTTAGAAAGCATAGTTTGGCTGATTTTGGCATCAGCCGAACCTTGTTAATGATTTTTCTAATCCCTCCACCACCTGGAACTACTGACTCTCACACTTTTTATTTATCCAGGAAGGGTGAGACATCTCAACGATCTCTTTCCTCTAGTGACAATATTGTTGTATTATTGTGCATGTTTTACCCACTTTACCCCTCATCTTACCCTGGGACCTTTTTTGATTTGTAGGTATGTAGCCCCCGAATATGCAATGACAGGACATCTGCTTGTGAAGAGTGATGTTTATAGTTATGGGGTTGTGTTGCTCGAACTGTTGAGTGGAAGAAAACCTGTAGACATGTCTCAACCTCAGGGACAGGAAAATTTAGTAACATGGGCACGTCCATTGCTAACTAGTCGGGAAGGATTGGAGCAGTTGGTTGATCCTTCATTGGTTGGAAGCTATGATTTTGATGACATGGCTAAGGTGGCAGCTATTGCTTCCATGTGTGTTCATCCAGAGGTGACTAACAGGCCATTTATGGGTGAAGTTGTGCAGGCCCTAAAGCTGATATACAATGATACAGATGAGACTTGTGGAGACAATTGTAGCCAAAAGGATTCTTCTGTTCCCGATTCTGATTTTAAAGGTGATATGGCACCTTCCGATAGTAGTTGGTGGAATGCTGGTGGATTATCCCCTCGACTAACTTATGGGCAAGCCTCTTCTTTCATCACAATGGAATATAGTTCAGGTCCACTTGATGAGATGGAAAACAGGCGGTTTTCAGCTGCAAGTCTAGTTGGGGATCAGTTGTCCTTACCAGTTAGGCATGGGAACAGATCAGGTCCCCTGAGAACCATACGGAGTAAGCCAAACTTCTACAGGTTCCGAGGGAGCATGAGTGAGCATGGTAGGCTACTTCCAAGGCGTGGTTGGAATGATGTCGACTGGGTTTGAGGCTTTCTTTTGAGTGTTATTTAAGTGTACAGTTCCAAAAAGAACCAGATTTTTTAGCTAGTGATCCATTAATCTTTAGGAGTTTGGGGTCTCTATGCGATTCTAATGTCTGAGAAGGGAGAGATCGGCAGACCTTTGCTTCTGATTTTGGAAATCCTGATTCATTACTTACCGTACAAAGTCGGAGATGTAAGTTGGATGCTCCTTGTATTGTATATCCGTTCATTTGTTTCTTATGGTCCAATCCTTCATTACATTAAAGCAACAGCGACAGCCAATCAATTCTAATTGTTGCAAACCTCTTTGCTTGCTGGGGGCACGTAATGCTTTGATTTATATTCAAAACATATATATATATATATATATATATATATATATATTTTTTTTTTTTTAATTTTTATTTTTTCTCATTTTGAATGTTCCAAGCATCTAGGCTTTCTTCATAAATGCTTCCGTGGTAACAGATTGCATTCGACATCGATGTTCATCAATTTCGTGGATTGTAAGGTAATCTTGGACGGTTGGAACGAAAGGCTCTGTTCATGAAAGGAAGGACCACTGGGGTATATGGTTTGACAAACATCGTCCTCACGATGCTGTCGAAAAGAGAGGATATCACCATTTGGGACCTTGTGTGGTGTGGGTTTTTAGGCAAAAATATTCAATCGAAACGAAATAGTCTCAAAGTTGTCCGATATAACCAAAAAGGTTCAAAAAAAAAAATCAGAAACTAAGGTTAACGTGTCGCTTGTGGAATACACCAAACAGTATTAACCATAACGCCCCCAAAATTTCGATTTTTAGGCAAAATAATGCAGAAATAAATTAACACTCAAAATCCTAAAGATAATTCGTTCAAACCCCAAATTCAATTTCCGTGCAACAACCAAAAAAATTAATTAAATAAATAAAAAGTCTTCAATTTCGGTGAATTTAAACTCCCTCTTTTATATATAATATATATATGTGTGTCGAGTCTTCCTGCAACGTACACCAGAACCAAAGTAGCCAGCCAATCCAACAAAATCCCTCTTCTACGTCTCCGCTTGCCCATCCCCAGGGTATGAACGGCTGCCGATCGAAACGAGGGGGAGCGGTCGAAAAAGATAGACGATGCCGTCGCTGTCCACTTCCCGCAAGGCCACCATTTTCGACTCCATTTCTTCTTCTTCTGCTCCTCCTCCCCTATTATTATTATCTTCTTCTTTTTTAAGTACACGTTCTCCTGGTCTTCGCTGCCTTCCTTCGGCGGCAACACCACGTAACCACCGCTCATTCTTCGCCAGGTCCCACTAGCACTTTTATTAAGTATTAGCATCCAAACACAAAATAAATTAATTAATTAAACAAATTAAATAAATAAAACACATACGAGAAACACACACACACACTCTCTCTCTCTCTCTCTCTCTCTCTCCGTTTCACCGACAATAATTAATAATAATAATAATGCGTAGAATTGTTGTAAAATAACTCAGTGGCTGGTGTCTGCCTCTGCAAATCGCAGCTAACCATCGGAAAATTTTCAGGGTCAGAATGTCTTCGGATTCGCTTCCTCCTCTCCCGGAAAACCGCATCGTCGTACGTACAAGGGTTCATAATAACTGGGTTACTATTACTGCCACGAACCGTACTAATGATGTTTGTTTGTTGGCAGCTAGGGTGCGGCGGAACGTCGGTGGATTTCTTGGCGGCGGTGGCTTCTTATCCCAGGCCCGACGACAAGATTAGAAGCACTAGCTTGAAGGTCCCTTTTTTTATTTTTATTATTTATTTTTAATTTTTCTTTCACGAGGGAGTTCACTTAACCTGAGAAACAGAATTTACCGAAGAGAATTATCATGATTGGATATTATTATTATTTTCACTAGGTTCAAGGAGGTGGAAATGCTGGAAATGCTTTAACATGTGCAGCCCGTTTGGGCTTGTCGCCCAGACTAATTTCTAAGGTACTTGGTTATTTTTACTATTCAGTTGCATTTTCAAAATGGGGTCCCCGAAATTTGACAAGATTGTAGATTTGAAATTGCTTAGATCGCAGACGACAGTCAAGGCAGGAGTATATTGGAAGAACTAGAAGCAGATGGTGTAGATACTTCTTTTCTTGTGGTATTGTTCATTCCGTGGACCGTTCTTCGACTTCTATAGTAAATTATTTTGTTTCTTCTGGCATTCCTTTTATTTGCGTTTGAAAACAGTTGTTTATCTTGACTATGACTAAGTTGTATTCAGCTTGTGATGTTAGAAATTAGGAAGACCATTGATTCTGATTTAAAATACTGCGGCCATGATCCTTTGTCTCTCTCTCTCTTTTTTTTTTTCGGACCACTATGATCAACTATTTTCCTTAACTATTATCTTAGTTTTTTGCCCGAATTTTTTTCCTGTTTTATTGTTCTGTCTTGATAATCTCTATTTATGTGCTGGGCTCTGCAAGTTAGCACCATCTCTCATCAGTTGTTGACCAATTTTATCCTTTCTTTTAGGTCTCTGAGGAGGGCAATTCACCGTTTACTTATGTCATTGTTGACAACCAAATGTGAGTGCCTTGGCATTGATACTTTGCATCTCTCTCACACACACATGCTTGTGCACGCCACACACACACACACACACACACGAAGCTAAGCTGAATTTGTTATACAAGGTGTACAATGATGTGTTTGTGGAGGCACAAATATTTTTTTACATCAAATCTATTAAAGACATGGTTCCAAGGTATACGTTAATTTGATAAGACTCCAAGTTCCCACTGTTTGTTGATTTTATAACATGCTGCAGGGGTTGAAAATGTTATTCTTTTTTTCCAAGAAAGGTAGAAGTTATAGTCTATATTTTACTGATATAGATTATTGGGCCTTTTTCGGTAACAAACTGCCCAGTACCCTTCTTCTAGTGCTAGTTATTGTGGTTGATATGAGCCTGCTATCATCCAACAAACAATGCGGTTTGGCACTTTGGCTAGTGCAAGTTTCTTTCTTGTATAAAAGTTGTGGTTGACTTGAAATTCTTGGTTTTGAATACATATGATTATTAACACATTACTTTCAGGAAAACTCGTACTTGTATTCACACTCCAGGATATCCTCCCATGGTACCAGATGATCTTTCCCAGTCAAGCATATCATCTGCATTGGATGGAGCAAGAATTTTCTATTCTGATGGAAGGTTGTATGAGACTGCTTTAGTTATTGGGCAAGAGGTAATAGTCATCATCTGTGGTTTTCAGTTATTTGGGCACTTTTGTGCTTCCACTTGAACTTATGTTTGGTTTTCTGTTAAGCGTATGACCTCATGACTGGTCATCTTGTAGCAGGTTAGAATATACCAAGCCATGGTCAAAGTCATAATTCTTTTCAATTTTGTAGTCTGAGTACTTCTGAACTTTACCATTTAAGCATGTGGACGGTATGGTCCTCCTAACTTGGAAAAGCTGTGTACCCATACGATCAAAATCATTTTCTAATATTCATGTTTTTTGTAGAACCTCTCATTCTAGCTGTGTTGAACTTCTCTTCATCTGCCACACTGAATGTGATAATTCTGTTTTTTTTTTTTATTATTTTAAATTTTATTTTATTTATGAAATCTGCATGAATGTAACAATTTATGGTTATTTACAAATGTATACTCTCTCTTGCAGTCATCTATTCTTCCTTTCTTCCATCATGTGGCCCTTTGTTTATGGAATCGAATCATTTGCTATCAACAACTTGGATATCAAGATCACATGTCTGATTTCTCCAGTACAGGCATCTCGCAAGAACATACCTATTTTGATTGATGCGGAAAGGAAAAGGGAAGGGTTGGATGATCTGCTGGAATTTGCTAGTTATGTTGTATGCTCGGCTAAATTTCCACAGGTAAGTTGATTTCATTGTTGAAACAACATCGATATAGACCTTCTTCTGCTAGAGATTATTAGAAATGTTTCAGATCTAAAAGCCATGAGCATTGTCCTAGCCATTTCATCCTTTCTTCTTTGAGAAAATCTTATGACTTGCAAATACAAGTAGTTCTTTGAATATTTTACATGGTACTGTCTTGGAAGCATGGAGGCATCTTTGATTGTGTACCAAATTTGCACCATTCCTGCATTTTTTCATCTGCCAGTTTGTTCTAGTTCATTTATATTTTTTATTTTAGTGTTTGCTTTCTCCAGCAATTTTTTTGGGTTGGGTACCAGTGGTACAAATTCTTTTCATCTAGCACAATGGTCATATCATATCAACATAGATCTGTTTTTTTTTCTTCTGTTTCATATGCATATTCTTGCTGCTGCATATAACTCCTTATCTTACAGGCATGGACAGAGGCACCATCTGTTCCAAGTTCACTTGTTTCCATGCTTTTAAGATTGCCTAAATTGAAATTTGTCATCGTGACCTTGGGAGAAGATGGATGCATAATGCTAGAGCGAAGCACAGGAGGTTAGTGTGCAATTATAATAATGCTTGGGAGGAAAATAATGTGCAAAGACTGACTCAGAAATTATCACTTCGACTTAATAATATTATTGTTTGAGCTCTTTAGGTACAACTTCTGTGTCTGGTAGTTTATGAGCTTATCGTCTATTTTGGTGTTCCTTTTCGAGTAGAGACTCCCCTATTAGAAGAAGATGGAGACAGCTTATTGGAAATGTTAAAGCAGAGAAAAGATGAAAGCATAGCCATCCCAACATGCCTTCTATCGGTAATTTAAAATTGTTCTTTTTTTTGCTTATGAAATTCTAAAGTATGGGAAAGGGACACCATCTAGTTATTACCCTGTGGAGGTCTAATTCTTGGATAAAGTGGCTGTTCTTAAGACTAGATATGCACAATGGTTGTGAGTTCACTTTAAATTAGTGCACCAATTATTGGCTTCTTGATTCAGTGTACACTAATAATTACTTTCATTGTATGACACAAACTTTATTCAAAGTCCCTAATCATAAAGAAGACATGGTCCACGATTGGCATGCATCTGATGCCCATTTGTTGTCTGCAATATGAAGCAAGGGATTTTGCCTGTCCTCGTCAATCCAACCATACCATCAAGCTACTATTAGAAGATTTGTATTCAAAGGATAACTTTGCAAATTTAGAGGGATGTTTTTATCTCTCATCTTTCAACAAGAGAAGGCCCTCTAAGGAAACATTTTATTTACTAGATAATATCCAGACAATATCCTGAGGTAGGAAAACTGGCACATATGCATGTGGCACAAAAGCATACTTGGCTGGATGACCCTTCCAAGAATAGAAGACTTCTCTACCGAGTATTGTTGAAAATAATGCGGACAATTGGCTCAATCCAATTCTCTGCTGCATGCCATGGACAGTGGAATAGAATCAATCTAGCAATGCAGTGTCATATGCCCATGTGGCAGAGTAATTGTAATTGGTGCTACATGCCTTTGACTGAAATAGGTATTTTTCATGTTGATCTCTTTCAGCCATTGACAAAGATAAGAGCAAAGGGGATAGGAACAATGAGTGGGAGGTTGTTTCTGGGGACAGCCGAGAAGATACCCCCATCAGAACTTATTGATACCACTGGTGCCGGGGATGCCTTTATTGGAGCAGTTCTTTATGGTATGTGTAATACTAATTTTTTTTTCATGGATCCTAAGTTGACAAACAGGGCACCTTTACCAACCATAAAAACACCCCGTGTTTAGTGGTCCAGATTAAGAAATCAAAGTGACTGTACAGCTGGATGAAATTAAGCTTTGAGTCATGATTTGGAGTAACTCCCTACAATACTACTGAGATCTAGCTACGTAGTAATGTCTGTGTTGTCTCAGAAACTTGCGTTTTCATCTGCCATAGGTTGTTATAATGTCCTTGTTTCAAATTTTTTATCCTCGTTCTCAAGGTTTTATTCTTACTTTTGGTCCCTATGTGGTCAACCGATGTGGCCTTTGAAAACTACTCTCATTCTTGTTCATTGGTCTCTCCGTAGCTCTTTGCACGAACATGCCACCGGAGAAAATGTTGCCATTTGCTGCACAAGTGGTAAGTAAATGTCTGCTGCATTACTTTCTTCCACTTAACTCCCTCCATGCGGTTCAAGGAGTTTGTAACGGCCTCTGTGATGTGGACCTGACTGCAGGCAGCTGCTGGCTGCAGAGCTTTGGGGGCTCGAACCGGCCTTCCACAGCGTTCAGACTCGCGTCTGGCACATTTTCTTAATCAAAGTCCCCAACTTGTATAGCAGTCTTCAGGTCTGAACCGTTTGTCCAACTTCTGTTATGGACACATGCAATAGTTGATTCGGTGACGCGATGCCCATTTCTCTATCCAGATGGTTTGCTGTGGCTATTTGTAAATTCTGAAATTGGCAGTGCCAAAACACTTCTCTTCTCTTTCTTCTTCTGCTGACCTCGTGTTCTCTCGTTTGGTGTCTAAAAGCACGGCATAACAGTGCAGGATATAAAGCAATTAAACGCGACTGTTGACGAAAATAATGCAAAATCTAATCTTAAAGTTGCAAAAAAGAAAAATCACTGAAATTTCATAAAGAAAGGGAAAATTAAGGGGAAGTGGGGAAAAGAGAATCATTATCAACTCCGAACTTTTCTAATGCTACTCGCTGACATTTTATATCAAATAAAAGGGAGGGAATCTCACGAAACTCATTGAATATTTATATAATTACAACAATTGTTTATGCTGATTGTACCATAACTATTAAAATTTACTTCAAGGAAGATTTTCTTACTAAAATGGATAAATGATGCTTCGAACTCAAAAACATTGCGTCGGATCAATGAAAATGTGCTTGGCGTAGTAATCTAAAGTAATTAGAAAAACGACTTGAAACGTCCGGTAAGTAAAGCGCCGCGTATGTGACGTTATCAACAAAATCGACAAATATTTAAATATTAACGGTCATCATCTACACTTTCCAATCTGTGCGTACGACATTGAGTTCATCTCTTTGATCGGTCATATTCGGACAAATCGCGTTCAATTGAGCGAACCGCGCCCTGTTAGCTCCGTGCGATCCCCTTGGATAACCAAATTTGAATAAAAGTGGCCGTCCCAGTTAGGTCCTCTGGATATAAAAAAAAAAAGAAGAAGAAGACTTTCATGTTTTCAAGATCCAAGAAAATGTCAGGCAGTACTTAATATTAATATTACCTTTTTTTCTTTCTTTCTTTCTTTTCTTTTTCTTTTTTTTTTTTTTGAGAAAAAGAAAAGAAAGAAACGAGACTTACGAAAATAATAATGCCTTCCAAAAATAATTACATTTTTATAACGAAAGTATGAAACCCTTCTTTCAAATAAATAGAGTAATATTATTCTTGTAAACAAATCTTACAAATAAATCACACACACACCAAAAAAAAAAAAAAAATCTTCTATTAATCCTAACTTGTCATTTCGAATATGGTTTAGAACTCACGTGACAATGATATTTATCATCCGCACCACGCCACACTTGTTTGTATTATTTACTTGTAAAGTTTGGTTATGCCATACATAAATAATTTTGTTTAAAAGTAAAGAGTGACATTGTATGTTTCGAAATGACATCAATCGATCGGCAGCATCAGCCAATTCAAGAAAAATACACAGGTCGATGGACTCCAAAATAATCCAAACCGAAATTGACCCACGATGATTACTTGTGAATTAATTACGCGTTTAATTTATCCAATTTACGGTGTTTACAATTACATGGTTTTTTTTGTTTTTTTTTTGGCTTGTTGCAGGTCAAGATTTTTCTTAACCGGTAACCACGTGGTCCATCTTTTTCTCCTTTACAATATAGGAAAAGAAAATTAATTTTAATTTTTTTTTTAAAAAAAAAAACCTTTTTCTTCTTTATTACCGCATATCTTTGACAGTTGGCAAGATTCGGACAAATCCCCACAGAGAGTGGACTCGAGTCTGAGCACCGCCTCGCCTCCGCTGTAGTAAAAAAGCCTTCGAAAACAGCGTAATTGTAGCCGACAAACAAGGGCATTATCGGGAACACAATCCCCCCAAAATGAACGTTTCAATTTTAATTAGGCTTAATATTAAAAATTTTGCTCAACTTTCCACGAACGACCGACCGCCTTTTAACACATTGCCTTGGGCAATAATGGAACTTGACAAAAAGCCCAAATCACGTGGGGCGGGGGGAAGACAGGAACGCCCACACAAACGTTAATTTAAGTCAGAGAAACGTTATTACAGACATACAAAAGAACAGCGAAAGCCTCGCTTCTATATTTATGTTCTTTTTCGTAGAGGAAAAGAAATAAAGAAAGAAAGAGAGTTCCTTTTTTTCTCGTCGAAAATGGTACTCTTTTTTTTTTTTTGTAGTTTTCTAATTCGTTTCTCTAAGTGCATTTAGTTTCTATTTAATAGATTGTTGCCAATTTCGATTCTTGTTTGATTGATTCTGTTTTTGATTTTTGTTTTCCCCTGATAGTTTGACCAGTGGCTGTTTCTTTCTATCTTTTTGGCATACCGGTCTGTGCTTAGGTTGGAGCTGCATGTGGAGAACTGTGATGTGCTAATTTTTGATACCGTTTTTATTTCTGCGCTTGGATGGCTTGATCTCGCTGTGGTGCACCTGAACGCGTACACATTTTAGTCAAAGAAGCATTAGCGAATGTTACTGAATTTGTGGGTTTAATATGTTGGGCATAGCTGTTTATAAAGAAATTGAAATTGGAATGGTTAGCATACTCGTGTTACCTATGGACGTGTAGGCATTTCCTTTATTCGGTACAAGTACTTGTATGGCTTGGTTAGTGTACTTACAATTGAGTCCTTGGATTTTTCATCTGTTTTGTAGTTTCCCTGAGATTGAATGGCATGCAAAGTTTTTATTCGTTGTTGCTGTTGTGGCATACAGTGGTATAATAGTATTGAATAGGTTATTTATTGCACTCTTGGCTTTGTAGGCTGCTGCTTCTAGTTTGGCGATTGGAACTCTTGTTTGGGTGGAAGATCCAGATACAGCATGGATTGATGGTGAGGTTGTGGGGACCAATGGCAAAGACAAAGACGTTAAGGTTCTCTGCACGTCAGGAAAAACAGTAAGGGGCTAAGGGCCACGTATCTTTTGCAAATACTCATTTGTAATGCGTAAGCAAATATTATTTATTTTTGTGGTGAGTTCTTGAAATGATAATTTGCCATTTTAATCCTGATGCGAAGCCTACTGAGGTTGAGCTTGTGAGCAGTGTATCGAATGTTGAGATTCTGTTTTACATTGCACATTGCCTGAGCTTTTCAGAAGCACAGAAATAATTAACTATGATTTTGCAAAATTTCATGCAGGTTGTTGTCAAGGCTCCTGATGTTTATCCTAAAGATGCCGAAGCACCACCATGTGGAGTGGATGATATGACAAAATTGGCTTACTTGCATGAACCGGGAGTTCTGCAGAATTTAAGATCCAGATATGATATGAATGAAATTTATGTGAGTACCCATCAATAAATTTATTGTTCTTTTTTATGCTTCACGTTTGTGGGGTTCTGTTCTATGGGGGCAGGACCTGGATGCAAGCTTTACTGGAATTATGTACATTTACATGTTAAGGCAGTTTTTTGTCGCCTTAACATCTTCTGTTTTCAAAGTATTGTGGCTGATACAACAAACGGTGCTACCAGACTTACATTGGCAATATATTGATCGCTGTGAATCCTTTTCAAAAGCTACCACATCTCTATGACAGCCATATGATGGCACAATATAAAGGGGTAGCCTTTGGTGAGCTGAGTCCACATCCTTTTGCTGTTGCTGATGCTGCATACAGGTAAGTTCTTTCCAGTAGTTGGCTATTTGTTTTTTCCCTGCTCCCTTTCTTTTTTGAAAATAGAAAATGCTATTCTGTGGTGGCAGACTTATGATGAATGGGGGAATAAGCCAGTCAATTTTAGTTAGTGGTGAGAGTGGAGCTGGTAAAACGGAAAGCACAAAATTGCTCATGCGTTATCTTGCTTATATGGGAGGAAGGGCTGCTAGTGAGGGAAGGACTGTTGAGCAGCAAGTCCTGGAGGTAAGATCATCTCGTGATTTTGGCTAGAAAGAAAACGTGAAAAGTCAATAAATCTCAGGCTGAATGAGTCATTAGATGATTCTGGTCACACTTTTGTTTTTCCTTCTTGTTTGCAGTCCAATCCTGTTTTAGAAGCATTTGGAAATGCAAAAACTGTTAGAAACAATAATTCAAGGTGGGAAGGTCAATCATAGAATCATGCTACTTCTGTTTGGTTTCAATTTTAGTTCTTATTTGCATGCCTTCATGTTGCAGTCGTTTTGGTAAATTTGTGGAGATTCAATTTGATTATAAGGGAAGGATATCTGGAGCTGCTATCAGAACTTACTTGCTGGAAAGATCACGTGTTTGTCAGATTTCCAATCCCGAAAGAAATTATCACTGTTTCTATATGCTTTGTGCTGCACCACTGGAGGTAATGGTTTTGAGATCATATGGAAAGAATTGCGCAAATGCACATGGATGTCTCCTGCTCATCTCTTCTTTTGAATTTGTGTTCTGGGGATCCCTATCTTGGGTCTAGTGTTATGGATTCTTATGGAATGTCAGACATAAGTCACTTCTATCTGTTTAACTTTATTGTTTCTATTGTTCACTTGATTGTAATTTTTACTCACTTGATGTTCCAAAATTGATTTGAAAAAGGGTGTCTCGGAGATATGTTTTCATTTTTATGATATTTTATTTAGTTGTTCCCAGTGTCTCAAAGATAATGTTTTAATTTCTATGGTCTTTTATTTAGTCGTTTCCCAGGCCATTGAAACTCAACCATGGTTAAAACCATGCTTCTGTTGCAAGTAGTGTTATATGAACAGGTGATTTACTTTGTGCACCCTTGGCAGTAATCATTGCTTCAGTGAGGCTAACCTTGTGAAAGGTTTTCATATTCTTACTCTTGGAAGTTATTGCTGAATTCAGTTCTATATCCTTTATCAGGATGTTCAAAGATACAAACTTGGAAATCCAAGAACGTTTCATTATCTAAACCAATCAAATTGCTATGAACTAGATGGTGTTGACGATTCTAAGGAATATGTTGCAACTAGGAGGGCAATGGATATTGTGGGAATAAGTTCTCATGAGCAGGTAGTTTGTCTCAAGTGTAAAATATAGTGTCTCAAGTATATGAAATATCATTAACGTTCATATTTTCTCTTTCTGTTACTCCTTTCAGGATTCTATATTTCGAGTTGTGGCTGCAATCCTCCATCTTGGAAATATTGAATTCACAAAAGGGAAAGAAATAGACTCCTCAGTGCCAAAAGACAATAAATCTTTTTTCCATCTAAGAACCACTGCTGAACTATTAATGTAATTAAGCAATTTGATTTGCACAAGCACTTGAAAAAGGATTTGCTTATAACAGTATGTGCTTTACATGCTTTTATAAAAAAAGAAGAAAAAGAAGGAACATGCAGCTTTTGAAGTCATAATTTTGTTTAGGTGTGATGTGAAGGCTTTAGAAGACTCTCTTTGCAAACGTGTAATTGTCACACGTGGTGAAACTATTACAAAGTGGCTGGATCCAGAATCTGCAGCTGTGAGTAGAGATGCATTGGCCAAAATCGTGTACTCCAGACTGTTTGATTGGTAAGAATCAATCATGTAGCTTAGGACCTCATTTGTGGATGTGCTTTGTTTGCTGAGCAGTTATGCTTTCCCACCAGGTATATTCATTTGGCTGGTTGAGCTCAGTTGATTCCATGGGGCCCTAATATTTTTATCATCTTGTTCATGCAGGCTCGTGGAGAAGATTAATAGTTCCATTGGCCAAGACCCTGACTCTAAGTTCTTGATTGGCGTGCTGGATATCTATGGATTTGAGAGTTTCAAGACAAACAGGTGCTTAACTGGTATGCCTTTTGCTTTTGACATTGATAATAAGTCTTTTGGAGAACTACAGGTTAGTCTCAAGTGTAAGATCTTTCTTGAGGAAATAACAGTTGCATTTACATGGGATTGGATGCTTTGCATGGAGAGAAAATTTGGATTTGTTGATAGTAGGCATGGTTTCTTTGAGATTGTTGTAGCTATATGTCATTGTTTTCCAGCTTTAGTGTTTCTCTACTTAAGATTACACCAGTGCAGAAAACTCCTGTGGATAGGTAAGGTTTCTCAGCCCTCATGATAGGGGAGTTATGTGTGCTTTGGCTTTAGCATCAACAGAGTATCTTGTTCTTACTTGCTGGACATCATGGAGCATATGATACCTGCCTAACATTTAAGGATGACTAGAATAAATAATATCAACCAGCTCTGATTTCTACAAGGGCAGAACAGAGGTGTCAATTTTAATCAAGTTTAAATGCTGGTTTATTATTTCTTTTGATGTTGGTATTCATATGGTTCTTGCAGTTTTGAACAATTTTGCATCAATTTGACAAATGAGAAGCTTCAACAACACTTCAATCAGGTACATTTGGAAATATGTTTCCTGTTCTTTTATTTCAGTATCCCACAGTGTTTGCATATTATGCAACTTATGATTATGTATTTGGCAGCATGTTTTTAAAATGGAGCAAGAAGAATATACAAAGGAAGAGATCAATTGGAGCTACATTGATTTTGTTGATAATCAAGATGTTTTGGATCTCATTGAAAGGGTCTGTTTTCCATCATGTCCACATAAAAATCTTTGGGGCTAATTGGTTTTGTTGTCTAGTCTACTATGGAACCATATTGAAATTTATCCTTTATGGATATCTGCTGTTAATTTGATGGATTATTTGTTTTACTTTGAAGTAATTGATAAATCAACAGGCACAATGGATGCCTGATTGGTGTCCATTCCTCACATGGTCTACAATCCTTTTACTGGTTTACTGTCAAACTCTCTTTTTTCTGAATTAATTGCTTGATTTGCGTGATAGAGTTCATAATTCTGCTTGCTTAGTTTCTTCTCACTGTGCTGACTTGATTATCATTGGGGTCTCTGATTTTGACTTGCTCCTTAACTGTTGCTATTTGCTATTCATTTCCAGAAACCTGTTGGTATAATTGCTCTTCTTGATGAAGCTTGGTAAGTGCAGTTGCAGTGTTTCTGCATTGCTTTGACTTGCATTTCACATTGATATCAATGGATATAATTTTTCTGGTTCAAACATTCCCCTCCCTCAAAAAATGTCTTGATGTTTCTCCTATGTTAAGATGGGTGAATTTTTGTTTTGTAGTATGTTCCCAAGGTCTACACATGAAACATTTGCTCAAAAGTTATACCAGACATTCAAAAACCACAAACGGTTTAGCAAGCCAAAGTTAGCTCGCAATGACTTCACGATATGTCATTATGCTGGTGATGTAAGTTTACTTAATTATATTCTAGTTATTTACAGTGCTTGTAGAATCTTGTCAAAAGATGAGCCTTCAATTCTTGAAAATTTGACAGAATTTTGAGTTAATTACCAGGTCACATATCAGACAGAATTATTCCTTGACAAGAACAGAGACTATGTTGTTGTGGAACATCAGGCACTTTTGAGCGCTTCCAAATGCTCCTTTGTGTCAGGTTTGTTCCCATCTTTGGCAGAGTCAAAGCAGTCAAAATTTTCTTCCATAGGTTCTCGGTTTAAGGTATGGTAACTTTTCTCCTCCTTTCTGCCTTTCCATACTTATGGTCCTGTGAATATGTATTGTGAAGTGTTTTCTACTTGTGCAGCAACAACTGCAAGCATTGCTTGAAACTCTCAGTGCCACTGAGCCACACTATATTCGTTGTGTGAAGCCCAATAATTTTCTCAAGCCAGCAATCTTTGAGAATAAAAATGTTCTTCAACAACTTCAATGTGGGGTGAGATTGTTAAATTAAAATATATCTGGTCCTTGACAATTTCATTATCGATTGATCTACCAGAATAGTTGTAGCTATTGCAATTCTTTTCCTGATAGTGGATCTTAGTCTATATACTTTGTGTCTCTCTCTAGGGGGTCATGGAGGCAATTAGGATTAGTTGTGCTGGATACCCTACTAGAAAACAATGTGATGAATTTGTAGACCGATTTGGCATCCTTGCACCTCAAGTTTTGGATGGAAGGTATATCAATGTTTCTCTTAGCTCTAGCATGTTCTGCTATAGCAATGAAGACTTTGACTCTTGTTCAATGTAATTTCATGTTAGTTTGGATGAAATTGCTGCTTGCAAGAGGCTTCTAGAGAAGTTGGGACTTAGAGGCTATCAGGTAAGCAACCTGTTTTTGGGTGTCAGCTAGATTCTGATCTGGGCCCTATGTCCATCTTCAAGGAAGATGTTTTCAAATGGACGTTGCACATCCATTGTCCTTTTACAGATTGGTAAGAAAAAGGTATTTCTTAGGGCTGGTCAAATGGCTGAATTAGATGCTCAAAGAAGTGAGGTGCTGGGAAGATCTGCGATTATTATTCAGAGGAAAGTCCACTCATTTTTGTCTCGCAGAAATTTCATCATATTTCGTCAGTCTGCAATACGACTTCAAGCTGCATGCAGAGGTACTCTATTAGTTTCAGGATGTATTGACAGACATTGGCCTTTTGGCTGACAATGGCTATTTACCTTTTAACAATACTTGTGTACAACTGTCTTGCATTTGTTGTTTGTGCTCTTCCAGGACAACTTGCGCGGGAAGAGTACGAGGGCATGCGCAGAGAGGCTGCTTGTCTTAGGATCCAAACAGATTTGCGCATGCACCTTGCTAGAAGAGCTTATAGAGAATGGCACTATTCTGCCATTTGTATTCAAACTGGCATGCGTGGAATGGCTGCCCGGAAAGAGTTACACTGCAGAAGGCTGACTAGGGCAGCTATTATGATTCAGGTAAGACAAAACTATATTCATCATTTAGGTCAATAAACGCAGCAGCACTTCTTCATTGGTGTATATTTTATTTTCTGGAATTTGGATTTTACTTATTCCAGAGCCAATGCCACAAATACTTGGCCCGTTTACATTATCTGAAGTTAAAGAAAGCAGCAATTGCTACACAGTGTGCATGGAGAGCAAGGGTTGCACAGAGAGAACTCTGGAAGCTGAAGATGGTTGGCTTTTATCTTTTCTATCATTTTTCACAGGACCTTCATAGTTATTTGCTTGATAGTTGTTTCTTCTTCTTCTATTACTACAACTAGTATGACTGCCTCTTCTCCTTCTGAAGCAGTTAGTGTATCTTCTCTTTTGTTTTGTGTGTAAACTTTGAAATTTATTCATTCTGCATTTTATTTGCAGGCGGCAAGGGAGACTGGAGCCCTTCAAGCTGCTAAAAATAAATTGGAAAAGCAAGTTGAGGAGTTGACATGGAGACTTCAGCTGGAGAAACGGATGAGGGTATGGATGATAATGGATTGCGACATCTGGCAGCTCTCGTCTGAATGTTCAAATCAAAACCCACAATTTTCTATTAGCCATTGGCATGTTCTTTTATTGTTATTTCTAGCCATTTTTCGTGGGTAATTTGTTGCTTATGATATTCCTGACTTTTGGGAAAGTGTTTTTGCGACATCTTTTTCTATTAAAATTCAGAGCCTACTTTCTATTGCATCTCATTTTATTCCAGTAAATTTTCTGCCTGAAACCTGTCCTGACAAGGAATGGTATTTGTTCGGCATAATGCTTGAGAAAAGCATGAAACCAACAACTCTCTTTGTATTGTTGACACGAGGCAAACTATCTGCTTCTCATGGTTAATCATGAATTGTTCCTAGTCTGTGGTATACTGTCCATTCAAATTGATGCACCATTGCCTCTTTGCAGGCTGACTTGGAAGAAGCTAAAATGCAAGAAAATGCAAAGCTGCAATCTGCTTTGCAAGAAGTTCAACTTCAGTTTAAAGAAACTGAGGAAATGCTTCTAAAAGAACGTGAAGCTACCAAAAAGGCTGTGAAGAAAGTCCCCATCATACAGGAGATTCCAGTTGTTGACCATGCAATGTTGCAGAAGCTTAGTACAGAAAATGAGAAACTCAAGGTAGGAAGGTCCATAATTGCTTAAAGATACCACAATAATGTATTAACTGTGGTCATCTTACATGTGCCCTGATGTTGGGTTATATGCTGGTAAATTCTCTTTACTTACGGGTTCCTTGTGATAATTTTTAGGTTTTGGTGAGTTCACTGGAAAAGAAAATTGATGAAACAGAGAAAAAACTTGAAGAGACAAGCCAAATAAGTGATGAGCGATTGAGGCAAGCTTTGGAGGCAGGGTCAAAAATTGTTGAACTGAAGACTGCCATGCATAGGTTGTTGTCACAATTGACTACCATGCCTTTTCTCTTTTTATGTTTTACCCTGGGTGGTTTGGGCTATTTTGGGAAGTGGGAAGAATCAAGTGTAGCCATCATTAAACCCATGCCATATGAGTCACAATGAGACACTTCACATAATTGAATACAAGGTAGAAATAGCAATGTGCTGCATGCCAGGCTGCCAATTAATGCCTTGACACTCACACTTCTTGATTTTCTTTTATTCTTTCTAGGCTTCAAGCAAAAATTACTGTCATGGAAAATGAGAACCAAATTCTTGGGCAGCAATCTTTGTTGCACCGTCCGCCAATTCCAGTAACTCAGGTAAACCCCTTTTCTCAAAACTCTCTCTCTCTCTCTCTCTCTCTCTCTCTCAAGTTGAACTTCTGTTTGTTTGCAGAGGTTGGAAAATGGACACCATGAGAATGAAGACAAAAGACCAAATGTAATATTTTTGTATACGACAAACCTATGCTTTTATTCTTTGTTCATCTACAAACCTATAGTAGCCAAGTTTGTGTAGCCATTGTGGTCTTTTCTTTCTTTTTGCATAAACATTTTGTCACTAAGAGACTCTTCTTCAGGAACCACAGAGTGTAACACCTGTGAAGGCCTTCAGAATTGAGTCAGATGGCGAGTTCAGGAGATCACATATTGAACGCCAACATGTGTGTGCTTATGAAAATGGAATATTGCTATATTTCTTTTTTTTTTTGTTGGAGATTGTGGGTTTTGCAATTTCATCATCTTGAATCTTGATGTTGGTGCAGGAAAATATTGACACTCTCATTAACTGTGTGATGAATAACATTGGTTATAGTCAAGGAAAGCCTATTGCAGCTTTTACCATATACAAATGTCTGCTTCACTGGAAATCTTTTGAATCAGAAAGGACTAGTGTGTTTGATCGCCTAATCCAAATGATTGGTTCTGCAATTGAGGTAGTAATACATTGTGGTTACTTGTTGTTAAACAAAGTGCATGTGAAGTGATAATACAAACAAGGGAGTTATCACTTCACTAGGGAAAATGAAGCTTACATATCTGGCATCCAATGCTGGAAAACAGCTCAAAGTACATATTACATTCCTGGTTTCAGAATGAAGATAACAATGATCATATGGCTTACTGGTTATCAAATGCATCGTCTTTGTTGTTTCTGCTGCAACGAAGTCTGAAGGCAGCTGGTGCTAGTGGTGCGACAATACATAAGAAATCTTCCACTGCAACATCTTTGTTTGGGAGGATGACCATGGTATTATAATTTCCCTATTCATTAGTCCATTGGATCTGATTTTGTTGATCCATTTCTTGTTGCATTTTTTGTCAATTCCAGGGTTTCCTTTCGTCTTCTTCCAATAGCCTTGCTGCTGCTTTAGCAGTAGTACGCCAAGTGGAGGCAAAATACCCTGCCTTACTTTTCAAGCAACAGCTTGCAGCTTATGTGGAGAAAATTTATGGAATCATTCGAGACAACTTGAAAAAGGATTTAGCATCTTTGCTTTCCTTGTGCATTCAGGTGTGCGCATTTCACTTACCCATGAATCCTAATTGCAGTCAGTACACATTCTTCATTGTGAAGATGTAATTTTAGCCTGATGTTATATTTCATGCTGTGCATTAGGCGCCCAGGACATCTAAAGCAAGTGTACTAAGGTCTGGGCGGTCCTTTGGTAGAGATTCTCCTTCAAGTCACTGGCAGAGCATTATTGAGAGTCTCAACACTCTCCTCAGTACATTGCAACAAAATTTTGTATGATTTTGCTTGTTTTCTCTTGTAGTCATTTTTTAATCATGTAGATTCTTACTGTAAATGGGGTTTCAGGTGCCTCCTGTTCTTATTCAAAAGATCTATATTGAGACTTTTTCATATATCAATGTACAATTGTTTAATAGGTAATTATCAATGTTATCCTTGTGATTTCAACGTTTTATACTGAAAGTTTACCTCAATGGAAATGTATTGTTATGTGCAGCCTCCTTTTACGTCGTGAGTGCTGTACTTTTAGCAATGGTGAATATGTGAAAGCTGGTTTAGCTGAGCTGGAGCTGTGGTGCTGCCAAGCAAACGAAGAGGTGATTTGCTTTAACTTGTTGGTACATGTCTGGTTTACATATCTGATGCTGTAGGTATCTTGTCGTGTTGATTACTGCTTTTCTATTTGTTGTGTTCTTGAGTTTCCTTGATTCTTATGCCTTAGCTTCCCTTGATTGCAGTATGCTGGAACATCCTGGGATGAACTTAAGCACATAAGACAAGCTGTTGGATTTTTGGTATGCCCAACAATATCTTTTTGGCAACTATTAGATTAGGAACAATCTTTATTGTTTGATTCTTTTTTTCTTGGTCCACAGGTTATACATCAGAAGTACCGGATATCCTATGATGAGATCACCAATGATTTGTGCCCTGTAAGGTCCCCCTCTCTCTGTGTGTGCATGTGCATCCCATGCATGCTATTGTGTGGGGGCATGCATGTCTGTGTGTGCGTTCACCCACACTGTTGTCTGCAAATGCCCAAATGTAAAAGAATTTAGGAACCTGAGGCTTTTCTGGTTGTTTCTTTTGCTGGCAGTCGTAGTTTTCTAAGCGGTTAAAAAACATGTAACAGCCCTTGCCTCTGATTGTTGGGTAAAGGTGCCCCTGGTAGCATCTAGTGCCAAAAAGTCAATGCATCCTTTTTCATCAATGTTTGCGGATTTGCACAATTGTTCCCTGTTATTGCGCGGAAATGTGATTCCTCCCTTCTCTCATCAATGCTTTGTTTGTTCAGGTCCTGAGCATTCAGCAACTGTACAGAATCTGCACATTATACTGGGATGATAATTATAACACTAGAAGTGTGTCGCCGGATGTAAGTTTGTGTATGCTAGTTTTCCATGAGTATGGCTTTGGGATTTGTTTTCTTGTCAAATAGGTTGAAATGCTGAGTGATCAATTCCAATCTCTATTCAGGTTGTATCCGGCATGAGGGTGCTTATGACAGAAGACTCCAATAATGCTGTCAGCAGTTCGTTTTTGTTGGATGACAATTCCAGGTGAGAGTTTCTTTGATTTTCATGTAACCTCTGTTTGGTTTTGTGAGAACTGAATTGACAACAAGGTTCACTGAATACCTCCATTCTTTTCGCGAGTGGTTTTGTCAATGATTTTGAGGAACTTAGTACTGATTGTATGCATTCATTTTAAGTGCATTCTGATTCATCTTTTTGATACAGCATCCCCTTCTCCATCGATGACCTTTCAAATTCCATACAAGAGAAAGATTTTGTGGATGTTCAACTCGCAGAGGAGCTACTTGAGAATCCGGCCTTCCAATTTTTAAACGAATGAGGCTAAGGTTAGCTCAGGCTTGCTCTTCTCCTTTCTCCCTCCCTATTTGGTCCACAGTAGGGAGTGGCCAGTGCTATGATGGTTGTAAAATTGGCCTGTTTTCTTTTACCCCAATTTTGTCTGCCTGCATCCTCGGTACTTTATTTTATTAGTTAATTTTTTGAGATCCAAGTTTGGCCGTCAGGGTTAAGGATACATTTTTTTTGTATAGTGACAAACTATCCAGGACCCTAGTCCTACATATCAAGATACATACATATATATATATATATATATATATATATATGCATACAGCAATATTGTTTTGGCTGGCTGAGCAATTGCTCACACCCCGCCCAATTTTTTTTTTTTTGTTATAAAAAAAACACAACATGAGAATATGAATACAGAGTAATGAGATGAGATGTATGTGGAACTGTTTTATGTGCTTTCCTTTTCCAATGAATGCCTTCTCTTTCTAGAGGTTGGCGAGTGATGGGTTGTGTTTGAGAATATTATTTCATATGTCGGCGACTATGGGTTGTGAAAAGTAGTGTCAAATGGTACCAACCCTTTTTAACAAACATTATTAGTTTTATGAACTATCAAAATGTATCAATTTTAGTCCGTCACCGAACACACCCTAAATTTATTTTCTAGGAAAATGTACAGACGAAGAAATTAAGCCAATTGAAATATTAAAATATCCCTGGGCTAACATAATTTGACATGCTTCACAACAAATTAGCAATGACAAGTACTGGGAAGTCAAATCAAATCAAATAAAGCCTGGATTTGAAAAGGAGGTCGACAATTCGTTTGTGTTTGTGAACCCATGAGGAATTCACATGGAATGCCCCAAAGGCCTCTATTTCTGCAGTGCACGCGGGGACTTCTATTTACTCCTATTAGCACCACTTCTACTACAATGGCTCGAATCCTTCTCGACCACAAGAAAAGGAAGTCTTTAGTAGAGTTGGGGACCATACTATAAGAGTTAAAAGAGGACCCCTACTGGACCATTTCCCATCCCATTAACTTTCGATGAAGCCGTAAGGTTTCCAAGTTGGCTTTCAGAGGATTTGGCAGGCTTCCGTCTGCAAGTTTGCTATGTACGTCTGGTAACCCGCTGGTGCCAAGTCAAAAATGTGGATTAGAACGTATCCATCGGAAAGATTTCCATTTCAATACAATACAGTAGAATACAGACGCGAGAAAATGGGGGCTTGCTATATGCACTTCAAGTCTCCATGTACGGAGACAGGCACTTCACTACCAGCTCAAAAAAAAAAGAAAGAAAAAACGTGGCTAAGCTTTTGGACTGAATAATTTTTTAAAATGAAATTAGAACCTTTTGGACTAAATAAATAGACTACCTTCACATTTAGTTATTAATTTTTATATCAGGTTGAAGGGTTTCTTTACAAAGGAATATGCTAGTCAAAGCTTAAATGGTGAGAATTTAGGGAATTATCGGCCAAATTCAATAATCTGCTGGCAAATGGAGTGCGAATGGAAGTCAGAGGTGGGCGTGTGGTGAAAGGTTAGTCTACTCTTTTGGGTTTAGGTTAGGCTCACATGGGTGCCTCCTTGGAGTTCACCTGAATGGGTTAGTGTATCACACCCTAGCGTTGGTCCATATTTTTCTTTTGGTCCATGTTTTTATCCCTTTTCAGGGCCCCCCCTCCTCCTCTTCTCCTCTGTTCTCTTCTTTCGTGCCACTTGGACACTGGACCAGACTCTACAAATTTTGGTTCACACGTTGCATCATACGCCTACCCGGCTGGCTGTGTTGGGTCCATTTTTCAGGTTTTTGGGGCGAAGACCCGTTGAAGTTAAACCCTTGTGTTTTTGTGAGCCCAAAGGCCCTTGTCATCAGTCACTCATCTAAACCGGCAACGGTTCAACTTCGGCCGACTATTTGTTTGAAAATTTTATTCTGAGTTTTCTTTTTCTTTTTTTTTTTCTTTTTTTTCCTGGGTCATTTTCTGTTTCGATCTCTCGTATCTATCGCAATCTACCCGCATAGACACATAAATGGACAGGTTATGTACGATCTAATATAATCAAATGTAATCTTACAATCTTTTCTAATATAATTGGGACCGTGGTACTCTTCAAATTTTTCAACGAGATGGAGGGACCATTTTTAGTAACACAATTCATTGGCCAAGTTCACAAGGAAATTGCGAGAACGAAAATACTGAGAAATTATTGGTATGATGGCGTCGGCCTCTTTTTCATTTTCTTTCATTTGGAAAACAAATGAGTTGTATACATATAGTTATATGAACCAATATTACATCTTATAAAATTGTCTAATTAGAAAAGAAGCTGTCAACTACAAACAAATAAATCTATATTAGTGAAATTATTATAATTTTTTAAGTAAAAAAATATATTACAGATATATTAATTATTATATGTATGTACTGAAATTAAAAAATTATTTATTGATAATTTTTATTTAATTTTTTAATTAAAAATTACTATTTAAATATTATTAAATTAAAATAATTCTTAATTCAATATCTATTCTAATAAATTTAATATTTAATATTATATTTTTAAAATATAAAAATGAACACACTAAATTACCAATTTAATTATTATTACGGGTGGTGTGAAATTATTATGTACCTATCAGAATAATAGGACTGGTATTAAATTAATAAAACCAAAAGTGACCAGATAGCCGACGCCATTTTTGTCTCCATCATCACTATCACTGCCACAATCAAGCTAATGGTAAATTCTCCAATTGTCTTACTCGGCGATGACGACGACTTGGATTGGACCCAAGAGAGAGAGCATCGAGCTGGTCACTTTCACAACCCTCGTGGCCATGGGCGCTCCAAATTAAATTAAATTTTACATCATTATGATTTAAATGGAGATGAGTAGAGAAGTCGGAGACACAAAACTGTCACTCTCACGCTGAATGAGAAACGACAATCGATCATGCACTCAAATCATGGACAACAATCAACATATGCAGGAACTTTATTGGAGATTTTGGTAGCGTTAAAGTTGATAACGCAAAAGTCCTGTTTCATCAGTTCTTTCATGCCATCAACTGATAGTAATGATAATATAGTTTATGAATGTATGTTTAGATTTATACGTAAACCAAGATTATGTTTATTTATGGTAGCTTGGGAATCATTTCATCCAGCTAATACTAGTAACTGTATTTGTAGGTCAGTTGGGCAAGAACACAATGATTGATGATGGACAGAAGAATAGTTGCACGTGTTAGTTTGGCACAACAACGTTTAATTTGGAAGATCTCAAATTGACCAATTTCTCAGTAACAGTCATCCTGTATTCCCGATCGAATTGTCACTTTAAACGACTGATCCATGTGGTCTCATGTGTTTCCAAATCCTTCTCTCCAAGAATATCCTGTTGTCAAACTTGGTTTAATTATGAAGTAAACTGGAAAATGGATCTAATCCTGGCTCATGTTCTTGTTTATTTCTTGGTAAACCTTTGGCCATGCATGTTCTTGAAAGATATTGATTCCCTAAGGAATTAATTAAAAAAAAAGAGAGAGAGAGAGAGAGAGAGTTCTAATAATATATATATATATAAATATGGATACACATGAAGTTGTTACGACCACAAGGTTGGATAGACGCAGACATAACATGCTTAAGAAAGATTTGAATATGAGAATATCTGCAGAAGCAATGCGTTGACTATTGATTTTATTGGTGGCCAAACATAGCTCGATCGGTCTGACTTTCTGAATGCAGCTAAATATCCATGAAATATAGGTAATTAGGACTTGACTTTCTAGTTTAAGATGGGAACGTAATTGGGGCTGTAACTTGGGAGCCATTAAAGACGGATCACCCTTATTCACATGGTTTTAGTACTTCAAGCTTCCAAACACTGGCCTTGAGGTGGTTATTTTAATTATGGAAGGTTTAGATCGATAATTTTTATGTCAAGCTCCATTGTGCTTCCTTCTCCCCAACCGGCCTTTGATAATTCCTGCGATATAGAGCTATATAGATGCCGTCACGTGCATTAAAACATACCGTGAAGGCGTTACACATAATTAAGCATATAATCACCTCTCAGCTAGAAGCGCCGCATGTTCGTTTCTTTATATTTCCCTTTTTTAATCAGACCCCACTTGACCTCTCACCTCGTTCGCAACTTTGGAAGCGTAAATCAATGTTTGGACTGGTGGGGTTCGATGCATGGTTTCGTGGAATTAGAAGGGGGCGGCGCCTAGGATTGAGAGAAAGTAATAACTGAAAATTCACTGACATTTTTCTTTATTTATTGTTATTTTAATTGAAAAACAAAAACATTTTCAAATATATTGTTGCCACATGCAAGGCTCAGGTTGTGCCAGGTGCAATGATCCTAACACGGTATCCGGATGTCTATAATGAGCACCACACAAAAACGCAGAGAGAGAGAGAGAGAGAGAGAGAGAGAGGCTTTACCGACCCCCACAAACCGAACTATGGGCGATGGGATATGTTCTTTTAATTAGAAAGGATCAGGAAGGGAATGACTTCTGAATCTCCATGATTACATCATTCAACCATAACCTTCATTAATGGCATTTCAATAAATTTGTTAGGACCCATCAGGGTATCTTTGCAAAGTAGTCCAGGTTCCGTTACTCCAATTCAATATCATTGTAAAATATTGTTCGCGATAAAGTAATAGCTGTAAAACACCCGCCCACATACAATTGACCTTGAGAATTCGCGAGTATTTTCCTTTTATTGTTCTTTTGGGAAAGGAACAAGGAGAAAATACTTTATAGAGACACCTGTTGGCCATAATGATCTACAGTGGAAAAAGTGATATGCCCAGAAAATATTTTTGCATGTCTCGACGAGAATCCCATATCTAAGAACGAACTAATCATATCATTATTTGGTTCCAATCATATATATGGACAGGAAATTTGTGTTCTCATTGGAAAAATCCAAATTGATGCTAATTATAAGAAATAGTCCAACTACGTACAATTGCCTGCGGTGTTCTATCCCATTTCTTTATTAATTGAGCGATGGTATAATTAATTTCCCGGCCACACGAGATAGAGCAAAGAGGTTTTGAAACACGAAGGTCTTCTAAATCTTTTCCGAGGTCCTCATATGCAAATTGTTCCTTCTAATCCAAATGGTGGCTGCATCATTCGTATATATTTCTCGACATATTTCCCTTTTCTTTTACGCATTCTTCTTAGAAGTTCACTTAGTGCCATGCGTTCAATTTGTTGCACTGCCCCACATTATTATTACCCAGACCATATATATGAATATAAAAATTCACACTTTTCTTTAGCATCATGCATCCCACCAACCTTCTAATACTAGCTAAGCTGCCCCATCAACGTTTGTTGTTTTCCCCTTTCTTTTCACTGACATTGTAATAAGGAGAACTAACTTAATATATGTAGGGGCACCGCCAATTTGCATCTTCCAAGAAGTACGAGTCCGCTTTCTGCTTATAGTTTTGTGAAGTTGGCAACTGAGAGAGGTTACCTTACAGCATGCAATGCATAAACTCTAGACTTCCAAGAAGCGAAGATATCAATATTACATGTGTGTGTGTGTGTGTGTGTGTGTGTGTGTGTGTGTGCGTGTGTGCGTGCGTGCGTGTGTGTGTATTCCAGTAATTTAGCCTTTCTCGAACTTCTATTTACGGGTGACTGGTGCTCATTATAGATATCTCAAAACTTTTGTATAATTTAGTCTGGCAAACACGCCCACCGTAATGCTATATGTGTCATGCCAAGGGTATAATGATGCTTTCTCCCCAGCAAGTGCCGCCGACCACAAAAAGACATTGAACCGAAACCTCTCTGTGATCTTTTTAAATAAAAAGGAGAAATATAAAAGAACTCCAAACGAAAAGATTTGGATTAAGAATTTGACTTAATATGCATAAAATTGTTAGTTTTCATCCCAAAGGTACCTAAAAAGCTTGATGATCAATAGCTACCAACTGGCTTTGGAGCCTTGCAAGGCTGGAGGTGGCGGCTAGGGATCTCAAAAATCTTAGCTAGTTTTCATATTCCTAGCGGATCATGCATGGATCATATGACCATATGTCTTATCTTTCTCACATCTCTTTGTTCTGTTGCATTTTGGAGGCTTCCTATGTAACTCGCTAGAGCAAAAGTGGAATGATGATGACAGTGCTCATTCCAAAGCATATTATAATATGCAAAAACCTTAGAAACGCCAAACTCATAGCTCTAAATCTTTTCATGAAAAGGAGAGACTACTTATGGAATTCGAGCTTTCATGCACATGCTTCCCTCTCTTTTCCCATGAAAATTTTAGCTTGAAAGCAGCAAGTGGGCAGTGGTGTGGTGGGGTGGGGCACACTGCGATTTTCCAACTCAAAACTCTCAATGCAGTCACAAAAGTTTCGTACTTGGCAGGCCAATAAGAACACAACCACAAACCCTAAAAGGGATAAACCTAAAAAACCCAAATCGGATTTCTAAAAAGGCATACAACCCACTTTACTCAGCTAATCATCACGAGGACACGTGTTGAAAAGGGAGATTAACTGATTTCTGAATTGATTAACGAAAGTAGCATTGATTTGATTCTGAACCTCCCACGCGTGGAATGAAGATTGCATTTCATAAGCTTTTCATCTACATTATCACAATGTTGCTGTAGCATTGGAGAAAAGTATGATTTATCGAGGTTCTCAATGTAATGCGCATTTTGCCCATAGAGATGATTCTGAATTTAAATAATATAGTCCCTTGGCGAAAACATATAATTGCGAGAATATCGGGCTTGCATAATGAGCAAAATGAATAATGATAGAGATGCTAACGTTTTTAGTCAA
The DNA here is from genome assembly GCA_020883675.1 of Bruguiera gymnorhiza. Classification (NCBI taxonomy): domain Eukaryota; kingdom Viridiplantae; phylum Streptophyta; class Magnoliopsida; order Malpighiales; family Rhizophoraceae; genus Bruguiera; species Bruguiera gymnorhiza. Next base: position 1,646,929 of record JAIRCJ010001053.1, read on the forward strand.
TTCGTAAATTTAATTTATTAAATAATATAATGTGTATATTCCATGTCATACTAAAATTGAACTCACAATTGTAACATTATTTGTACAAAAAATAAATATTTGAATACTATTTGTTCTCACTTATCAAAAGGTTTTTAGATCATGAGATTACATAATATGAATAACTTATCATTTTCTTATAAATTTTTATACACTTTAAAATTAAAATTTAAAACATTTAAGATAGATGCCAACTACTAGAATATTTTCTTAAATGTCAAATGCTCCTATGTTAGTTGATCAAAATTAGCATGCTAATTATCAGCCTAAGAAAAAAAAAAAAAAGGGAACAAAGTTCCCAAGCCGTTTGTAAACCCAACCTTTTTTTTTTTATTATTATTTGATAAAATTTTAGTTGTTGAAATTAAAATGTAAATAATTAGAGTTGAGTGTAAGAACACCCAAGAGTAGTCCTATTTTTGGTTGGAAGGCAGAAGAGAAGTGGGTGGAATGGAAGTAGGGAAAATGAACTATATTTTGGCAAACGTGGAGTCGACACATGGCAATGGCGTCGTGCGAGAGACTAGCTTGCCAGCAAGGGCTTTGTGGGCTCACCCAGCCTTACACGTCGCAATCCCGATGAGCCTTCTGACATGACTCCCCACCCCCCACCCGCCACGTCTTCAACTCTCTGCGGTTCCGCTCCACGTGGGCACATCATGTTTGTCCTAGTCAGCATCCCCGCTCTGCCACGTGCATCCCTATTTCTGAGGATTTTTATTTCATAATTGTAGAGTACGAAAAAAAATCTTGTGGACTCCCAATGAAGAGTCATATTCATTTCATTGTTCCCTAATTCGCCTCCCAATTTTCGGCTTTGACCCGGTTTCCTAGAAATTTCCCACTCTGAATTCATAAATTTCAGCTAAGCTCGCTGCTTCCTTCACGAAGACAGCTTAAAAATTTTTTTGGTTAAGTGATACAATATAAAATTTAATTATATTTATTTAAATTTATCATTTTTAGTCAACTTCTTCTTTTTTTTTTTTTTTTTTTTGAAAAATAGCAATACTCCGATGAAGCACATGATTGGCAAAGAATAATTTAGAATCTCGAGCTTGCCGTACTGAAAGTCTGAAATGATGGAGGACATGCTAGTTTCTTGCTTTCTTTTCTATGTCCAAAAATATCAAAATTATATGCCTCGGAGGGCAATGGAAGAGTATGTATGCTTTAATGCTAACGATTAGTCCATGGCTCTCCTTTGCCTTACATCATTTGTCCAACATACAGAAACAATGGAGATAAAAAAAAAAAAAAACCAATTTAAGAATAAAGTAGTCCTCAAATGATGTAGAACACGTTGTTATAAATTACATTGTTATGAATTAGAGGGATCGTTAAAAATTCAAAAAAAAAATTTAAGAAATTTGATTTTTAAGTATAATTTTATTATTTAGATATTATGCAAGTTATTTAAATATTATGTAAATTATTTAAGAATCTTATTTTTTGCTATTAATTGTTTAACTATTTAATTAATATTGTTTTAGTTAGTTATTTAGTATTTTTTTATATTTAGTTAAAATATTTTCATAATTAACTAAATGAGTCTAACTATAAATATGTTTGTAAATAGTAAATTATTGCAGTAAATAAATCCTTTCAAACTGTCTTTTTCTCTTTAAAAAATTATTTTTTAAGCATAATTCTAAGCTTCTGGTCTCGCATGATGTCATAATTTGAGAGCATGCAAGCCTCTATTTAAGCAACCCCACCCCACACCTCTCCCTCCAAGAAAATTCCGTTATTCTCTACTACTTCAAAGTCCATACTCTCTTTGACCTGCAAAATCAATCCACTTTCCAAAAATTGTTCTCTCTAGCAAACCTCTGCGCTCAATCACCTCACGTATACTTCCATTCTTCTCTTCAGGAACAGCGAAGAGCACACCGTATTGCATCATGGAGAATCCGTTCGGCTTAGTTGATCACGAAGACTTCTTGTCTCGTCGGTGCATCTGGGTCAGTGGTCCGGTCATAGTTGGCGCCGGACCATCAGGGCTAGCCACTGCAGCTTGCCTTAGAGACCAAGGTGTGGCTTCTGTTGTTCTTGAAAGAGAAGAATGCATAGCATCTCTATGGCAAAAACGCACCTACGATAGGCTAAAGCTTCACCTCCCCAAACAATTCTGCCAGCTTCCAAAACTTCCATTCCCTGAGGATTTCCCCGAGTACCCGACAAAAAGACAGTTCATTCAGTATCTGGAGTCGTACGCTGAACGTTTCGAAATCAACCCGAGGTTCAATGAGTGTGTACAAGCAGCCAGGTACGATGAGACCATTGGCTTGTGGAGGGTCAAGACCGTGTCGACCAGTGGCTCTGCTACTCCCACTGAGACCAAGTACATTTGCCGATGGCTAGTGGTGGCTACCGGCGAGAATGCAGAGTGTGTAATGCCTGAAATTGAAGGATTGGCGGAGTTTGGCGGCGAGGTTATCCATGCTTGTTCTTACAAGTCCGGCGAGAAATTCCGCGGAAAGGAAGTACTGGTTGTGGGTTGTGGCAATTCTGGCATGGAGATTTCTCTTGATCTTTGCAACCACAATGCCTCTCCATCAATGGTTGTTCGTAGCTCGGTAAGTTATTGAAGTAGTTGTACATTTTTCAGTCAAATACTTCAAGAATACTGTGACTTCTAGTCATGAGTGGATTCTAATTGTATATCTGCTATACATGTTTTTGGCTTACAGGTTCATGTTCTGCCGAGGGAAATATTTGGCAAAACAACCTTTGAGTTGGCTGTTTTGTTGATGAAATGGCTACCCCTCTGTCTTGTCGATAAGCTCTTGTTGATATTAGCATGGCTTGTTCTTGGGAACGTAGAAAAATTGGGGTTGAAGAGGCCATCCATGGGTCCACTGGAGCTGAAGAACACAAAGGGCAAAACCCCTGTATTGGACATTGGTGCCTTGGAAAAAATCAGATCAGGAGATATTAAGGTTGTTCCTGGAATCAAGAAGTTTTCACGTGGACAAGTTGAGCTTGTTAATGGTCAAATCCTTGATATTGATTCAGTTGTTTTGGCTACCGGATATCGCAGCAATGTCCCTTCTTGGCTTCAGGTGATAATGTGTTCTAATTCTTCTGTTTACCCTTCACTTTCTCAAAATGATTTTTAACTTTTGACTCCAGTTTAAAAACGAGTTGAGTTAGAAAGGATGCAGTGTTTAATATTGGGCAAGTGAGCTAATCATAATTTGGTTATATGGTGTACAGGAAGGTGAATTCTTCTCCAAGAATGGGTTCCCAAGGGCACCATTCCCCAGTGGTTGGAAAGGAAAGTCTGGGCTTTATGCAGTTGGGTTCACAAGGAGAGGGCTCTCTGGTGCATCCTCAGATGCCATTAAAGTTGCACAAGACATTGGCAGCGTCTGGAAGGAAGAAACCAAGCAGAAAAACAGAACAACAGCTTGCCATAGACGCTGCATCTCACAGTTCTAAAGACGAGTTTATAACTTTCTTTCTTGTGCGGTTCTAAGGTCGTAAAGAAAATAACCAAAAATCAAAAATAGAAAAGAAAAGAAAAGAAAAGAGAACAGTTAGCACTGAGACAGAGCCCTCTCCGAAGGCCCAAACTTTTTGCTTCCTATTTTTGGGCATTTTGCACACTGAGGATGACGAGACTCTTTTTTTTTTTTCTTCTTTCCCCCTTTTCTCTTTTTTTATTTTTGCAGTTTGGTACAGTTTCTGTAGCATACTTCAGTGATTAAGTGAAAATAAAAATGGGTTTTTCCCAATCTTTTCGTGTCATTTGGTTATTGAGTACATTTCCAGCATGGCTCTCTGTTTCCCCTGAAGTATTGGACAAAACGTAACAATGATTCGTAGGCCTTTCATATTTACTATGATTAATTGTCCATTTTTTTAATTGTTTGAGATACAGAAGGTACATGGACTTACCATAACCATCAGAAAATTTTCAAGTAAAGAAGGTCCACTGATTGAGTCGTTCAGGTTGGCAACTTGCCATAAGCAGGTGGGTAGGGTCCATCGAAGTCAGTAAAACCTAGCTCCGCCATGTCCACATCTCCGACCTTGTTTTCTCTCTCTATCTTTCTATGATAGCCAATTCCAAGATGAGCGAGACATCACTGTTACGATTACCTTGCGGTTTGACCAACTTACCAAATAATACAGGCTTAAAAGTCTCTCTGGCGCCCGGCACGTGGAAATAGGATAATGTACTTCCAAGAAAAACTATAGTTGAAGCTTTTTGTTTTCTTTTTTTTTTTTTGGTAGAGCATAATGTGCTTTGCAAAGGCCCTGGAGATAGAGTTCAGTAGACCCGAAAGAACTAACAGGCATGTTATGCGAGACCGAGCTGTTTAATTAGGTAGAATAACGGATGTATAACTAACTTCATTATCTGTACAAACCTATGGTGGCAATCAAAACATACGAAAACTTAAATCAGTAAAATTTGGCGTCGCCCGGACTCGAACCGGAGACCTTCAGTGTGTTAGACTAACGTGATAACCAACTACACCACGACACCAGTGTTGATGAGGTAAATGACTTGATATATAACTCCAATGTAATCCATTCAATTTTCCGTTTAATTGCATTCCATCAAACATGTTTTAAGAACACGTGGGTTGGGTTCTCCTGACAAATTAATGATTTAAAGGCCCATTTATCGATTCTCCTCATCATGGCATCCCGAGAGCAACCAACTCAGTTTTCTTTCAACGAAAAAAAAAACAATGACTGCTGCACTCGAGCAGCTCCAAATTCTGTCTGTTTCTCCATGGCATCGTATTGCATGATTTCACCGGTTGTCAGTCTGAAATAATCTCACTGCCACGGGGAGTAAAGCTAACACATGGTGATGGCCATTATCCATTTGCAAACTGCCGCAATCTCATGATCACAAGCTAGGCCCCATCTTATAAGTCCATCAGTTTCTTCGAACCCTACTCCTGAGATTGCCTTATATCCTGATGGGTTGTATTGCATTATATCCTGAAGGGTAGTACCTCCGGGTCCATTTGCTTTGTGTACTGTGTGCTGGACACAAGCATGTGATGGCACGATTTTTTGTGATTTCAGGAATTTTTACAGGTTCGTTCACTTATTGATTACTAGGAAATGCCCAACAGAAATCAGGATGTTTTTGTTTTTTTTTGGTCAAAAAAATTCAGGATGCCTTTTGTTTCTTTTCATTGGTTACAGGAATGATTAGTAGTTATCTTGTCAGTTGTTAACACAAAAAAAAAAGAGAGAGAGAGAGAGAGAGAGAGAGAGAGAGAGAGAGTAAAGGTAGGTCTAAAGATAAAGCCCTAAATTCCCACAAATTGTGGGTATATGGAGCCTGCAACTTTCCCTAGAAATTAAAGGGCTGATGTCACGTAGGCAAGTCCAGATACAGAAGAAATCAAGGTGCTGATTGATCCAAATTGTCCATTTTTAATTGTACTCTCCTTGTACTATTTCATTTATAGGCCATAATTCGACAGGCTCGCCGAATTGTACCCTGCCCGTATTGATCCCGGCCCTCCATGCCTCTGTATAGCGCATTGAATGTTCTATTATTGTCTATTTTCTTTTTTCAAATGTTGACATAAAATGAATCTAATTCATTCAATTATTTAGATTTTCGGATAAATCAATTGATTTTGTATAGGCAGTGGTTACTATCCCCATTTCTAAGATGTCCCCTATGGTGCAGTCTCCAAATTATCTGACCGATTATGTATAGATCTCATCTCATGCAATCATCATCTTTGCTGCTGCATACCCATCACCTCTGCATTTCCCCACAAATTATTCTTAAGATTTATTTTAATTTCTAACGCAGAATGGGCGTATAATTGCATTATTCGTGCTTTCCTTTTTTTTTTTTCTTTTTGATTTATTAAGATTACAGTTCAAACTCTAGATCTAAAAACTAAAAATTTAAGTGATTTTACTGTGAAATTTTATGCCTAATGGTATTCAACATTCACTCTTTCTCTTAGACGGGTCGCGAGCTGTGGGAATTGGGTTGACGTTGTTCCGCAATGAATTAGTCTGGGCCTTTTGGCCCAATAAAATATATGGAAGACGGTTACTTCGACTTTTGAATCCCACTGCGGAAGCCATTCCATCGAGGGGTCGAGACCCTACAATTACAAGTAGCAATAACAACATTATCACATTAAAAGAAACTTTGCAACCATTTAAAATCATTTCTTCGGGATGAAGATTTCTAGAAAACGGGGTGAAGTTCAAATCGACATGGAATGAGCAATCTATTTGATTTTGGGCTTAAGACCTAGACCAAACCCAGTTCTGGCAATCCCAAAAACACATTGGCAATCTAATCTGAAGCTCCGATTCGATTTTGAATGAACGGCCCACCGACACAAAATGCTTGACACCAGGCGGCACATTTTCCTTGTTACGGATCGAATAACGTTACTTTTCGGTAAAAACCGAAGTCCAGGAGGAGAGGGGGTTGAGGTGGCGGGATCGGAGGCCATAGAAATACCAAAAAAATAAACGAGAGGAAAAAGGTTCAAGAACGCTCGAAACGATGGCTGCCTCGGCTTCTCATCTCGCCGTTTACACGCCGGTGCCCGTTAAATCTTTTTCTGTGACACTCGCTCCTCTACGCAACCCTTCATTCTGCTCTATTTTGGGGAACGGCAATAGACTCGGAGCCGACAAAATCGCTACCTTCGTCATTAGTGGTTCGACGGCGTACAGACCCATGTCTGTTCGGGCTTCGTCTTCTCCTTCTTCTTCTTCTTCTTCGTCGTCGTTTGGGTCTAGGCTCGAAGAGTCTGTCAGGAAGACTGTTGCGGAGAACCCAGTTGTCATTTACTCTAAAAGTTGGTGTTCGTGAGTTCGATATCTCTCTTGATTTATCATTTTTCCTTTATCCTTTTCGTTTTGGTTTTTATTTTTTTGGTCATTTTCTCGATTTTGATTGCAAAGTTTTGTTTTTCTTTTTGTCTTTTTTCAATTGGAATATGGTTCGATTGAAACGAAATTTACGTGGGTTTTGTTCGAATTTGTGGTGAAGGTATTCCTATGAGGTGATATCGTTGTTCAAGAGGTTGGGCGTGCAGCCATTGGTTATTGAATTGGATGAATTGGGTATGTGAGCCTCCATTTCAGGTTTATATCAATATAAATATATATAGGTAAACACATATCAATATGATAAAAAAACATTGATGATACAGTTTGCTTCTTGGCTCTTCAAATAGTTTGAATTGTTAGGATTGTTAGAACATAAGCATGATACTTGTCTATTGAGAGGATCCAATGCTCCTTCAGGTGCACAAGGACTCCAGATACATAAGGTACTGCAAAGGCTTACTGGACAACAAACTGTTCCCAATGTTTTCGTTGGTAAGTATTGCTTTCCCTCCCTTTTTCATGACTATGTTTTGCACAGAAGATGGAGAATAGGTCTCTTTCCTTTATACAGTTTTTGGCAATTAATGTGTTTTTCAGGAAAACAGAATGGGAAAATGGCTATATCTTTTATTTTTATTAACTGGGTAAAATCAATTTTATATTAATGCATACTGATGTGCTCCAGATGTCTGGATTCCCTTTTCACAATTCTTATGAAGCAGGACAATATGCTAGATATACGCATGCATGCACATATCTAATCATAAGGTGATTTGTTTTTTGGGTCTGCATACAATTTATTGCAACATTTTGTTGTTCATTTGCTGATGAATATGTGGTGCTGGACAACAAGTTTCAGCTACCAGCTCTGTATTTTGGCAATGGTGCAGACTGCAGCGTGAGCAGATGCCCATGCGGACTTCACTATCACCTATCAAGTGATCTAGATTAGGCAAATGATTAACCCAGCTGAAAATTGAACTGGTCTAGGGTATTACGTATTTCTTTTCATAAACTGGTCTTATTTTCTGCATTCTACAGTTGGCTTAAAAAAAATTGGACATAAAATTTAGATATCTGTCACCAATTTAATGATAGTCACAAAGTCAAAGAGCTTTCATTTACATGCTTTCTATGAATTTTGTATAATTTCATATTCCATAGCTTTGTTCTGATTTCATGATGTGGTGGCCCTAATACATCATGTGCAAATCACCATCACTTTGTTGTACATTACAAGCTAAAGTATCTTTTGGAAGGTCATCCTTTATATCTGACTACCCCCTGAATTTCAGGGCCATATACAGGTTGCCGTTACAATGTCAGATAGATAATAATATTGTACAGAAACGAGACAGAAAAGAACATGATTTGTACCATTCATCTAATGAACTTCCATATATTTATCCAAAGAAGCAACATATAAATTACTAAGTATTTTTTACCTCATTTCTCTTCTTTGTTACTTGGATGTTAATTGCTGGCAAATACCTAAGCATTTTATTCCCTTCCATGATCAGGGGGCAGACACATTGGTGGTTGCACAGGTACATTCTCCATTTAGTCTCTGCGGAATGATGCTTTTATTGCACATCACAATGGTGCCTGAGCGACAAAGCTGGCTCTTTTCTGCCCCTTTTCTTGTTTTTTTCCCCAAATTCTTTCAATGCCGCCGCTAGCTATTTCCCTTCAACTTTGGACTAAGTTGTAAATATTTATCTTGAACTGGAAGCCTTTGGATATGTCAAAATATAAAAAATAAATAAATAAATAAAAAGAATCATTTTGACAGCTTTATCCCGTCAGGTTTGCATTGGCACTTTCTATGCGGTTTGCTCAAAAGAAAGGTAGATCCAGATGGTTTTGATTGCTAATGTGGCTTTATGTTCTCGTGCAGATACTGTGAAGCTATATAGGAAAGGAGAACTTGAGACCTTGTTGTCAGAAGTTAACGCTAATGCTGGAACTACACAAGGCTAGCTTCATTATTTTGTGGTTGAAGAGTCTTGATTCCGTCATCAAGCACGGACTTCTTGACAGAACACCCAAGTTTCTACTGGTTGCCATTCATCGTTGTATATTTGTGTTCATGTCCTCCGTATGATCTTTTTGGTGGAATTGTACAGTGTGCTCATCAAAAGATTGTTCCATAAATACATTTTGAATTCTGTTTATTGTACTGCATTGGGTATTGATCTCTCCCTCCCCATGTGACTGGCCACTGTAGGAGGGACGCCGTTGCTTTAGTTAAGATCTAAGAATGGAAGTACCGAAGAAAACAAGAATCAATGTTATGTAAAGAAAAAGCGAAGGCGATGATAAATGATATGAAACAACCACGAAATCCCTGAGAATTATCCAAAGTTCCAAGCGTATTTTACCGTTGGACATTGCCATGATGGTTCACAAAATTACTGAGAATGATCCAGACTCTGAGAAGAGTCTCAAGCCATCATATTTCCTTGTCCCTCTTAACATTAATGGACTAACGCCAATCTTTCCATAGTCAAAGAAGGTACGGCCCATGTTCTTGGCCCAATAAATCGGCCAGGTGGGCGACCGTAAAGCGTGGCTCCACGATGATCATCCAACAAGGTAACGAACTGCCTTCTCTTCATATTTCGGAACTGAAATTCTGGTACTAACTGACGGCTTAGTTCCAGCCTCGCGATGGTAGTACCTATGACTTCTTTCATGGCAGCCGCACATGCGTCCTCCAACATTTTTGGAACCCCGGGCTTCTGTCGTCGCAACAACGAAAACTGTAATTACTCGAGCTATTTTTGCAGCCAATTCACGAATCCCAGAAAGACACCGCTCCCTTGTATTATTAACTCTAAAACGCAAGCTATGTTGCCCTGCAAGAAGAAACGAAACTTTTCCAGCATCACCTGTTCTGCTGCCAACAAACCGTCTCCTTCTACTGAAATCAGGTCGGTCCCTCTCCTTCTTCTCTTGTTCTTCCTTGTTCTTTGTCTTTTCATTTTCTTATGGGTGTCTCTGTCTGAACTTGGAAAAATGAGACAATGAAACGGAAATTCTACAAAAGTCAGTCCGTATGCGCAGATTGTCGGTTCTTACTTGGGGCCGAGAAATATAGAAATCTGTTATTATGGAGAATAAAGGCAGTTGGATGAGCCGGAAGCTAGAGATGACTTTAGTGTATTGAATTGTGTTCCGACAGCTTTCCCAAATTGAATTGCCAGTTTTATTTCTTTTCTGTGATTCGTACGGAGACTGTTGTTAGTAGGTGAATGCCAAAATTTAGGAGGAAAATGGGATTTTTTTTTTTAAGGGTCTAGTAATGCCAAAATTTACAATAGCCCATCTGGAGGTGATCCCGTGAATCTGGGTTATGCAAGGTGCCAGACAAGTGAATTTGGAAGAACTCTTGATTCGCCAGATCCTAAGCTGTGAACTGAGTAGAATGGTCACACAGATGTGTTCTAATTGTTGGGTTAATTTCCTTTATATTGCACCTTACATAGAGGTCAGGAAATTGGTCAGGTTGCAACTTGTAAATATCGTCAAATGGTTTGTAAATGCTAGAAATTCAACAAGTGAGCCTTCCTTTGAATTACTACTTTATTTTATCTTCTAGTTCTGCAGCCAAGATAAGGAGTGAAGTCATCTCTCCATTTCGGTCTGTCCGGATGTTCTTTTATCTGGCTTTCATGGCAAGTGGTGCTCTTGGAGGACTAATAGCAGCCACACAGCTTATTGCTGCTCTGGCAAATCCATCAGGAGCAGCTGAGGTCCTGGACATAGCCAAAGGTCTTGGCATTGACATCGGAGCAGTCTCTATATTTGCATTTCTATATTCTAGGGAGAATAATGCGAAGAATGCACAGCTGGCTAAGCTTTCAAGAGAGGAAAACCTCTCAAATCTTAAGCTTCGTGTGAATGAAAATAGAATTATCTCAATTGGCTCTTTGAGAGGTGCTGCTCGTCTGGTAATATGTGCTGGCCCTGGTAATTTCATTTTGGAGTCATTTAGGCTTAGTGAGCCTTTCACTCAAAGACTGTTAGAGAGAGGGGTGCTTGTGGTGCCATTTGCTACTGACGGAAATTTGCCTAGTTTTGAGTTTGATGAGAGTGACGTGATGAAGGCCGATACAGCCAAGAGGAAGAGACTCTGGCAGCTTGCTCCTGTATACGTTTCTGAGTGGTCTAAGTAAGAATCTTGCTAGACATTGAATTTTAGTGTGTTTCAAGTTGGCTTTCTTTCTCTCTCCCTCTCGCTTTTCTATTGCTAAATTTGCACTTCAAATGATAGGTGGTTGGATGAGCAAAAGAAACTGGCAGGCGTTTCCCTTGAATCTCCTGTGTATGAACTTCTGCTTCCTCTAACTATGTACATGTGGTTTGGTAGAGCTTAATCTTTGTGTCTTAAAAATCCTTCTATTTTCTATTTCTTGCTCATACAATGAATTCTCTCTATGAGATTCTTAGGAAAATGTGGAGCAGAGCATACTTGTTCCCTTTCCTCAACATTCAGAATAAGGCTTGCTTATGCATGCTCATTCTACAGGTATTTATCTCTACGTATGGATGGTCGTGTCCGTGGGAGTGGTGTCGGTTACCCTCCTTGGAATGCTTTTGTTGCACAATTGCCACCGGTAAAAGGAATGTGGTCAGGTCTGCTTGACGGAATGGATGGACGAGTTCTTTAGGAGGAAGTTTCACTCACATTTTCTTGTTTTTGGAGGGTTCGTTTCTTCTTACTTCATTTTGGATATCCATCATTTTTGTACTGATTACAGTTACTTTGTGTCTCTTATATATGCCAAGTTGCAAATAGGTGTCGAGAATTTGTTATTCTCATTGCCATTGGATTGAAAACTGTATAGGACAGGAAAAACTGCAACAATAGGCCAAACAAGCAGAGGACTCGACATCTGGCCTTGGTAATGGTCCTAATGGAACCATGGCGACAGGTGCATTGCGAATTATATTCAAATGCTTCGTCTTCTTCTTAATTTTGAAATTGCTCGCTAATTGCAATTTGCTGTAGAGCTCATCTCCGTGCCATTATGCTATTGGCAATCACGGCAGCACAAACGCAAAAGGAAGCCCTGGGCTTCTACTTACCCTTTGCCTTCCTCTAGGCATAAGAGAATTACACCGGAATATTGTTGTTTAGTTGATGCAAACGAAGCCTCTATCCTTTGCTCTCATTCCAAGGAAACAAAGTCCCATCAAATATGGTAACTGCTTATACCATACGGACTTGTCTGAAGCAATGTCTGGAGAGTCGTCCATTTTCACTGAGCAAGTAGTTAGAACCGGAAGTTTCAAACGAAGGCGTAAGTACTGCAGTTTTCGCTGTGACGACATTGATACCAATTCCAGACAAAATGCTGTGATTCTGAAGCACCAAAGTTTTCAGTTTTGGTTTCGAGTTACGGTCGATTGGATGAGCAATTTTGAACGTGATTTTCGGAGCATATCATTAGTTGCAAAGTACAAGGAATGAAACAGAAGCAGCGAGAGGAATATATAATTTACACACGTTGGTGACGCAGACGAGCACAAGCTAACAGAGAGAGTTGGATATTTCTAATGTCAAAAATTACGATAAAATACAGACACGACGGGCAATCATTTAACTTCTTCGATTTCATCCAATGCATAGTTGTTTGTAGATACATTTGCATAATTAACCTTGTCGAATCGAACCACCACTGGGTAGCGAGTCTTGGGGTCCTGTCCGTCCAACAACACGAATCAACAGTGAATAAGCCAACCATTGAACTCGATTCTGAAAACGGGAAAACGTACTAAATGAAAAAAAAAAAAAAAAAAACAAAATCAGAGGGAGGGAAACAGATAAAATATCTGACCTGATCAACGGCAACTACAGACCCAATGCCGTTGTACCAGTAGGACTCTCTCCTGAGAATCTTAACCTGCGGAGCCATTGCAGCAGCTTGTTTTATTATTATTATTATTATTATTACTATTATTATTATCATCATCATCATCATCATCATAAAAAATTGCCAAGTAATTGCTGTTTTGATTGGAAAAAAAATCTCCTTCACTTTTTCTGTCATCTATTTCTTCTGGGGTATCAAGATTAAGAAGAAAAAATCAAAATTATGACCTATGCCACATCATGTCATGCTGGAGGAGAAGAGAAGAAAGTAAATTTGATTGTTACCTTGGTTCCTCTCTTGGGTCCAATGGGCGGTGGCTTAGGCTTGGGAGCTTCTCCTGCTGCCGGTGGTGCGGCGGTGGCGGGTGGTGATGCACCCTCCTCGGCCGCCCTCACGACAAGCCGTGACGATGAACTTTTGATGTTGTTCTTTGAAGAGAAGAACACCATGCTGGTCCTAGAAGCCGAGCCTGTATTGGTTGCAACATTTGGTGTTAACACGAACCCTGAAGCAGCCGACGGCATGCTGCAGCTAGCCATGTTCGGCTTCACACTAGGCCGTTAAACGAAGCGACGGAGGAATTGAGATTGAGAGGCTTTGAGTCCATGAACTGAAATTTTTGGCTTCTTTTAATCATCTGATCTTTTGTAAAGTAAATGTCAATCGCTTCCTCCACTACTGTGCCGCCACGTTTGCACCATATCCCACTGTCCGGATAACGTGGTTACACGTCATACTTTCTTTAACCCGAATGGCCAGCTCAGCTCACTGGGTAGCCAGCCCACACGGAGGCATTCTGGCGCCGAAAGATTGAAAAAGCCGGCTCCTATCCGATCATTACAAAACGACCTGTCGCAGCAAAACAGAAAAACTCTTCTTGAAGTCGCCACTAAGATCCATCACCAATCGGGTCTCGAAAACCCGATCGAACGCTTCTGGGCCTCAAGAGACACCGTAACTTCCCTTCTTCTAGTCTCCGCCATCAGCATAAGCAATCGCAATTCAGTAAGTCGCTTCCGCTAATTGCTTGTCCCAAAAGTGGATTTAAGTCAATTTGCATGCTCATCGTCTGTACCAAAATCCAGATATTCGTTGCAATTATTAGGCTTAGATATACTTAACTAGAAGATAGATGTCAAGAGGTCCCCTTAAGACGTCAATGCAGACCAAAGCAGAAAACGCACTTGCAAAACTTGGTGAAGTCCGGGTTTGTTCAGCCATTTTGTCCCTCGCTCGCACTACGAGGAAACCTCACCTGGCAAAGTGAATGTGCAGTCTTTCATGAGTAGCCATTGGTCTGGAGTAAAATAAGTAAGCGTTTTCAATTCTGTGTTTCGCAGTTCTCTCGATATGAGAGGATCCACGGTAGGTCCAAGCCCAGCCCAGAATTTTCAATTCTTTTTTCTTTTGCAACGCTGGATAAGATACCATTCACGATGGAAATATACCCCCCCCCCCCGAAAAAATAATTAATTAATTTTTTGTAATTTTTCATAATTAATTTTAAAAAATTTTTGCATTTCTTTTTGAGTTTTATATTTTTTTAAATTTATTTTAAATTAATCTTTTTTAAAACAGAAAAAAAATCACACATTGATTAGTTTTTGTCAAAAAAAATAATTTACTATTAATTTAAAAGTATAAATTTAAATAAAAATAATGAAAACTTAATTACAAAAATTTTATTTTATTTTATTTTATTTATATATCTCCTTCCGGGTGAATCATTTGATGCTCATAGTTTCCATAAAAGATCCAGAGGTCAAATGTAAATATAATTTGACGGCGGTTATGTGTCTCTCAAAGGAGTCGGCCAACCAACCAGGCCGCAGCCAATCGGTGTCCATAAGCAGCTCTATGGACCATAGCTTTGCGCATAAAGGACGAGAGACCTGGCACGAAGCCCCACTTTGGTGAGTCCGGTCTCCCATTCTCGACCACCGGTAAGTTAAAAAAAGGTAACAAACGCCTCCCTCCTCTCCCGCCCCTCCTTCCCGCCCCGCTCTCCCACCAGTTATCCCGCCTGCTGTTTCTGCACGTGTCCAACTCAATTCCGATATCTGTGGTCCCATGTCGCCACGTCTGTGTCCCCCCCCCCCTTCTGTCTGCTCACGTCTTTTTGGCCTCTTGGCTCCTCCTCCACTTCCCTCTGTTCACTATCTGTACCGTACCCCACTTCCCACTTGAATATTTTAATTTAGTTCGATTAAATAAATTTAAAAATAATTAATTCAGATAAATATAATTTTTGTGTATATTAAATATCAAATATGTTACATATTATATAAAGATTAATTATACTCATTTGAATTTATCATTGCTAATCGACCTAAACTTTTTCTTTCAATTTTCAAGCGTAGCTATATTAACAAAAAAGGATATTTGCCCATAATTTTCGACATCCGGTAATTGGTGAAAATTGTTTCCATTTTTAGTTTGTAAAGAAACTTGCAAGTTTTATTTATTTATTTATTATCTTTTACGTTAAAGAAAATTAATTTGACTTATCTAAATAGTAAATAAAGTTAATTCAATTTAAAATAAAAATAAAGATAAGTTTCAATTAAAATACAAAAAATTATAAAATAAATTTAAATAATATAAAATTACATGTATCATGCTTAAAAAAAAAAAAAAAGATAGAAATAACGCTCACTCTAAAGAAGCAAATATAAAACAAATCTTCATTCTCTTCGCACATCATCAATTTACTACGCTGGGTCTTACATGTAAGTGCAGTTTTTCATTCTTCACAAACCCCACAAGAGCATGACAGCATGTGGTCGTACATAGGCGTGTTACGACATATCAACATTTGATAATCACTTCCATTGCTGGAGGGACCCGTGTTCAATTTTTAATATTTATCTCTCTAAAATCAACGACAGTTTCCCAAACAAAAACAAAAGTAGTGACGAGAAAAGGAGAAGAAAATGAAATCGTGGTGGCTTTCAAATTAGCCAAATGCATATGTTTGCTGCCTTTCCCGCAAAAACGCGAAAAGACTAGTGAGAAACAAACGTGTGCTGACAGTTTTATAGTGCGAGTCGGTGGAGCAAGACAAGAAGTCTGTTTCTCCCCTTGCTGTGTGTGCCGAGCACGAAGCAACCTGAGGGTTTATGCACAATTTGTTAAGACTTTTGAAATCAAAGCAGACGCTGGTTTCAAACCTTAATTCGCTTAAATTCTTTAAAAAATGTGAATCTTAAGTTCGCAAGGCAAGCACGATGAAGCATGGTAAGAAACGTTGCGCGTCGTTTTCAATTGCATGTGCCCTCCGTATCGCTTGACCAAGTTAGTGGATTTGCTGGATGGACCACTAGAATTCCTTTGCCGGATCGAGTTAGCGAAGTTGGTTTGATTTGAGACTTGGAGCATTAATGGGGAGCGCTGGGATCTTTCATAACTACACGTTATCGGTGTGACACAAGTTTAATTTCAATTATTGAAATTTTGAATATAAATAGTATAATTAAAAATTGTTATATAAAAAATAATATATAATATATAAATAAAAAATTTATAAATTTAATTTTTTAAAATTTTACTTAAACTTAATTTAAATTCTTCTTTAATTTTAAAATTTTTATATTTTTTAGTAAGTGATAATAAAATTAATAGTTTGATTAAAAATGAGTATAAATAAGATGTATTTTTTTATAATTGTTATTCTTGTAAAAAAAAGTCCACTCACCGTAATTAAAACTCAAATGAAGTGGTTAGAGTATTGATTGATGTATATTTGAGAAAAAAAATATATTAAAATTTCTAATATATGTGATATAGTTAAAGAATTTATATTAAAAATAGGAGATATGATGAATTAATATATAAATAAAAATAAATTATAAATTAATATTTTAAAATTTTAAATTAAAATAAATATATCTAAATTCTACTCAAATTTTTAATGAAATACATCAATATTATAGGAAAATCATAAAGAAAGTCTTCTTTTTTTTTTTTATTTTTGACATCGGTGGTGTCTTTGGATCCTCCTGTATACATTGTGGGTCAGCTGTGGAATCAGACATACGTGCTTGCAAGTAGTGCGATTCCTATTCCCTCTTGGTTTTATAACCCGAGATCAGCAGCCCCCAATCGACATTCTACGGGCATTGATCTTGTTGCAGAAGACATTCTTGAACTGTGGCTTTTTTAGCCCCTGTACTGTTTGTCATACTGGAAGAAATGCACATAATGCAGCTCACCACGTAGCTAGTCCAGGTAGCTCATGAAGTCACGCGTGGGTCGGGATCTTCCTCCATTTATTGGCATGTAGCATGTTCTGATGTAAGCACACCTCAAGCTAGTCACTCTTCTCTTCCTGTTTTGTTTTCTTCTTTTTTTTTTTCTCCTTGTAAAATTACTTAATTTTCGAAAGTTTTGATAGAACTTGTTGTTGGGGTTAAGCTGAGTTACAATTTTTTAAGTAATGCCAGGGTACTAAGATTTTTTCTAATAGTTTTATAATCACTTTTTATATATTATTCTATAGTTTTATCACGTAACATTACATGTTTTTCAATATGTTGTATCATGTAGCAAAAAATTTTATACAAATTTTACTGTCATAACATTATTTTTCTAGATATTAGAATTAAAATCAAATCAATTTTGATAATATTTATTATAAAATTATTATTATTATTTTTTAAAATAATTTATTAAATATATATATCTTATTATCTAATGTGGAAGTAAAGTTCTTTAAAGACATTTTTTTTACCGAATTTATCAATACACTCATTTAGAATTATGATTTTTTTTCTTATTCATTCCATATGAAATGTTTAACAAAAAAATATCGAAATTGGGTTGGATTGATTTTAATATCACTTATCGTATGCTTTTAAGTTTGGGTATGGAAGATTTCTTGCATTAAGCCGTAGTGGTTGGTGTTATGTCTATTCTGCCTTTATAACGTCTAGAATGCCAAAATATCCTTTGCGTGCTCGGCTTATATTGTCAAGTTCAATATCTAAGAAGATCTTTGTTTTGGGGTCGCTGCTAGCCAGGTTACAAATGTATACGCGCGAAGAATTGATATAGCAGGCCAAGACATCATTGTTTAATTATTGGATTTCTGTCTGCTTTGATCCAAATTTGAGATTTCTGATCGCTCGAAACTCTTGTTAATTAACCAACCCCACGGAAAACAACCACGATTCATAATCCATAATTCATTGTTTCCCTGTTGAAATTTGGTAGAAGCCGGGGGTTGTTCCTTCACGTTACAATTTGCAATTATAAATTCCTTTCGGTCGAGGCGGATTGCACAGAATCCACAGATAAAGACAAGATTAGAATGAAGTTTAAGTGATTAGTGCAGTTAGACGACGACGAACAATGTACGATACTGTTGGGTGTCGGCGTACATTTTATGAGAGGAACAAAAGAGAATTATTAAATTATATACAAGCTAAGTCCAAGATGGTGTACAATAAACAATTTATTAGAATTAGTTATGCACCGAAACCTCGCGCATGTGTATGTAGTCCGTTGATTTTGTCTACGAGTAAACTGATTTGTTCTTTCTTGCAAGTTGAATGATTAGTACAGTAAGGTTGCACGCTTCCCTGTCTTCACACTTTTGGTTAGTAAATCATCCATTAGAATTGGTATGTGTTTGATTGAAACCACTGGAGAGAGAGAGAGGGAGAGAGGGAGAGAGAGAGAGAGAATCATCATACCTACCAATCGTGCATAGTCGTGATGTTGCAAAAGACACAATAACTGGAAGGAGAGGGTGGTTGCGCTTTTCCTATGCCCATTTTTGTACAAAATAAGCTCCTCTCTCGCTTCTCATTTTCAACTACTCCTTCTCTTATCTTTAAAGCAAAATTACGATACACAACGGCTCCGAACTATAGTCAATATAACTTTAAAGGGGAGCTGAAATTTGAATGCAATAGGCTTTAATGATTATGGTTAAATTACGAATACAATCTGAAGTTACAGTTTAGTTAATAATTTAATAATATTTAAATAATAAATTATTATTATATATACACACATTAGTATTAAAATTAAAATTATTTATTATTATATTTATTTAATTATTTTTTGTCGTTAAAAAAAATAATTAAATCATGATCTCGCATGTGGTGCTGCAGTAAACCGGTGAATTCAATTATACCATCTTGTGTTCATCTTTTACAGCTGCCTTTTGTGTCCTCAGTTGCACCCAAATCATTGTTCCTATGTTTTTTTTGACTGGAAAAAAATGCTTCCATGACACGTGTGAAGTCCCAACAAAAGTCAACAAACTGAATAGCCGAAATGTGCAACCTTATAATAATAATAATAATAATAATAATAGTATTTTTTTTTGTTTTTAATTTCCTTTTGGTTAAAAAGCGTAAAAAATATTATTTTATTATCGCTACAGCGGGCCTACAGTGATTCGCTAAAGGTAAACCGTCTCACCCGCGTCGTTTTTACCCGTCCGTCTTTTTTTTTTTTTTCGTAATTTATAATTTAAATGGCATGCCTTGAAAAAGACATTCCAATAACTGTTTTTAACGTTAAGAAAAGTATTTTAAGAAAGTTCTTTTTTTTGTTAATATTTTTATTTAATAGACTCACAATAAAAAATTTTAAGTTTAAATTAATATAAAAAATATATTTAATTATTGACTAAATTATAATTTTAAGTGAAACATTCTAATAACTTGACATGGAAAGTTCTACTCAGACCCTGCGCGTTGCATTAAATGTTAAGCCCTCTTGTGGCAAATAATATATATATATATATATATATATATATATTTTTTTTTTCTTTTTCATCTCTATTCTCTGAAATTAGAGAAAATTATTTCTAATTCATCGAGTAAACAGAGAAGAAATAAAAATGTTAGTGGTAATTATATTTTTTTTCTTTCATTTAAAATCTTGGAATTTCTCATGTCAAAATAAGGATTTCCAGGAGACGACCCAGGTGTGGAATGTGACAGTCTGAGGATCTGAGACGACATCGAAATGCAAAGTCTGAAAAGATTTATTATTTGTTCAGTAATTTCGTCGAGCACATTCCCTCTCCTTGACCCTCACCCACCTCGCGCTCCTCTCTCCTTCTCCTGCGCTCTCGCCGTGTATACGTGTATTCGAAAAAACCGAATAAATCGTAGTTAAATAAATCCATTTCAAGTCCGACACTTATAGTCGGTGAAGAAAGAGCCAAAACCACAGACGTCTCTTTCTCTCTTCCTCCCTCTCTCTCTCTCTCTCTCTATCTTTCTCTCTATCTCTGTGCTTACTTGACGTAACCACACTGTCAACACAGAGCTGCCAGATCTCCTGACGACGTCAGTTCTGCGGCGAATATCCGGCTACATTCCTTCCGGAATGTGAGATTCCGGCCACCAGGTCTCCATCCAACACGCCCTCTCTCTCTCTCTTTCCACATTTTCTCGTTCCGGTGGTCTTCGTGTCTGTCACAGTCGTTTGGATTTAACTTCGGTTGTGTTCATCTTTTTGACTACACAAAATCTGTTTTATTTTTACTTTTTTCTTTTCTTGTTCCTTTCTCTGATATCTCTGTCTCTCTCCCTCCCTATGGATGCCAGAATCTAATGCTCTATCTCTCAAATGTAGCTTTTGGAATCTTTTTTTTTTTTGGCTCGTCTACTGGTATTTTGGGGATTCTGAATCTTAAAGCTAACTTTCTTTGTGTTTACTTTAATCTAAGAGAGTTTTCGTTTTTTTTTTTTTTTGATTCAATTACTGCTACTGCAGTGAGTCTTATCTCTCTTCATTTTCTTCTTTTTCTCCTTGATCAAGGCCTTTTTGTTGTGATCTGACTGGCTTCTTCGTTCTCCTCTTAACTGTTTTTCCCCTTCCTCCCTCCCTCCCTCTCTCTCTCTCTCTCTCTCTCTCTCTCTCTCTCTCTCCCCTTCTATCTATCTATCTTTCCTTCCTCCCTTTCTCTTGATTCCCGTGCCAATGCCGAGTCTGTTGCTTTTAGCCCTCAAATTCTCAGGTTCTTCCTTATATTTTTGTTTAATTTGAATATTTATGAGCTTGAAGCTCTTTTACATTCATGCCCCTTTTTTTTTTCCTATTTGGGTATTTTTCAAGCTTTTCCTATATGAGGATTTTCTGGGTTATATGAAAAGAACTATTGTTTTATCTTTTCTTGCGGTGGGCGTCCGGGGTGCGATTGTTTCAATGCAGCTTATTATTGTCATGTTTTTTTCATAGAGCCGTCTGTTTCCTTTCTGTCGCCAATTTGTTTGCTTATTATATTTCTGGGGTTTCTGCTCATGAATATTTCCTCCGTCTATATTGCTCGTTTCCCACATCAACAGGTGCAAGATGATCGGGTTTCCAAATAAGAAGGCTCAAAATATAGAGAAGCCCATTCCTGGGTGCTTGGGCCGGATGGTGAACTTTTTTGAGCTGAGCAATGGCATCACCGGAAAGAGGCTGCTCGCGGATAAGCCTTATCCTGATGGTGATTTTCTCGACCATATCTTATTTTTCAATTGAATAAGAGAAAAAGCAAAAGGGAAATCTTTAGATAGACTTCTGCTTGCTATTAGAATTGTTGCTTAAGTTATCAGCTGTTTTGCAGTCTCATCTTTTCTTTATATGATTTTACACAATCCATCTTCCAGTGATTAGATCAACAGATTGTTATTTTTTATCCATCTTCTTACGGACTATGCCTTAGAGTCTAAAATCTTTGAGCTTGATGTTCAGCTATTGACACAGAGGTGATGGTTTGCAGGTTCTTCTCTCTATAGGAGTCAATCCGATGTTGAAAGGGTGTTGAGCGCACCAGATGAGATCGAAGATAAAATAGTAAGTAACTGGAATGATTATTTTTATACCACCGAGTATAGAGTACTGAGCAAATGAAACGCATTTTGTGCAAAAATGGGTTCTTGCTTGCATTTTCCGTATAATGCATGTTATCATTGCCTGATCTTTGTTGTATGCTGTCTCAGCAGATTGTGACAGAATTAAGGACATGTTTCTTAAATAAGAAAGGAAATGGAACACCCATGAAGACACTCATAGCCCAAGAGATGTACAAAGAGGTGGAGTCCAAGCATAATCAACCTAATGTGGTTGCCAAGCTGATGGGACTTGATACCCTCCCACTTCAACAACCTATTTCATCTACTCAAAGAAGCCCTTTGAAAGGTTATTCAAGACGTTCCTTGAGTCACTCTGGGATGGTACTGGAATGTTGGGAGGATGATCAGTGTTTCACGGACAAGCGAATGCAATGTGAAGGTCATCAGTGTCACAAGCAAAATGAATTAAAAAATGTCTGTGAAATCTGGCAGCAATCCCAGAAGGCAAGTGTTAGAGGTTGTTCACCTCAAAAGGGAATGTATAATGAGAACATAGATGAGAAAAAAATGGCTCTCATTCGGCAGAAGTTCATGGAAGCAAAATGTCTGGCAACAGTTTCAGGTTGCCAGTCCAAGGAATTCATAGATGCAGTAGAAGTTTTAAGTTCAAACAGAGATTTACCACTTAAGTTTCCTGACGAACCAAATTCAATGTTTTCTCAGCAACTGTATCATAGGGAGTCTGTTTCTGCACCTCCTGAGACACAGCGCATCACTGTTCTTAGGCCCTCTAAAATGGTTGATAGTGAAAAGTATCCATGGAAGAGGAAAGATAAACAGACAAAAAGACCTGCACAGATGGGACTAGCTACAGGGTATGACAAAAGTAACACTGGCTTTTCTCCTACTCATTCTATTCAGAGGGTTGATGAATATCCTTCCCAACCAACTCGAATAGTATTGCTGAAGCCTAGCCCTGGCAAGATTCATGACATCAAGGCTGTTGTTTCGCCGCCTTCTTCATCACCAAGAATATTACATGGTGAAGATATTTATGATGAACATGGAGATGATGAGGCATGTGAATTGAGGGAGGTGGCAGAGGAGATCAACCGTCAAATGCATGAAAATGTTGTGGGTCACCGTAGGGATGAAACTCTCCTTTCTTCTGTGTTTTCCAATGGGTATATTGGTGATGACAGTTCATTTAACAGATCAGAAAATGGGTATGCATTGGGAAACCTTAGTGATTCAGAAGTCGTGTCACCAATATCTCGACATTCATGGGACTATATGAATAAGCTTGGCAGCCCCTATTCTTCTTACACCTTCAGTCGAGCATCATGTTCTCCTGAGTCATCTGTTTGCAGGGAGGCAAAGAAGCGACTTTCAGAGAGATGGGCCATGATGACCTTAAATGAGAGTCATCAGGAGCAAAGAGACACTCATCAGAGCTCTAGCACGTTGGGGGAGATGCTTGCACTTTCAGATACAAGGAGAACTGTCAAATCTGAGGAAAAGGGTACTAACAAGGAACGAAAGCCAAAGGGATCAACTTTGAACTTAACCAGTGACATGAATAAGGAGGAAGGTGTCACTGCTTCTCCTAGAAGTCTTCTGAGGTCTAAATCGCTACCTGTTTCTTCCACGGAGTATGGTGCCAGACTTGACATCGAAGTCTCAGATCCTGAGACTGGCAAAACAGAAATTCCCAAGGAACTGACAAAGGCAAAGAGCACAAAATCATCTCTAAAGGGGAGAGTTTCTAGTTTATTTTTCTCAAGGAATAAGAAATCAACCAAAGAAAAGTCTGTTACATCTCATTTTCAAGCTGAATCCCAATCCCCTATCCCTGTAACACAGGGCTCAACTGCACCTCTTCCCAGTAAGATGGGTGGCAATGCAACTCAATGTACTGGTAATAATGGCTTTGAAGAGTGTTTGTCTCCTAGTCTAACTGGATCATCAATCATGCCTGCTAATCTAGATTTGTTTGGTGTGCCTGCAAAACAAGGCATTGTTTCCCAAGAGGTAATTCATTCTTAAATCACTTGACTTGTATGTGTGATCGTCCATTAAAGTATGCTATGCAGGCCTTTTCTGTTTTTGAAACTGGTTTTCAGATCTATATATTGTATTATATTTGGTACCACAATGGGAGATCGAAAAAAACAGAATTTAGAGATATGATTCCCATATGTTAACCATTAATCCTTGCCAGAGCCCATGTACTGGTTGCTGCCTATGTTTTTTCACTGTTCGCAGTTTAGTGTTAAAAGTGTGATTCCATGATAGAATGTATGAACAGGATACTGACTTTGGGTTGCTTATCAGTGCAGAATGTATAAGAAAATTCATTCTCATGATACCCTCAATTAACACCATGTCCCAGTACAGACCCCCTGAACAAAAGAGACGAGTTTCTGCATATTTTTATACCTGTTTGTTGATGATTTCATGGATGGTGTTCTCTGCTATTGTTTTATGGCGAAATGAGTGGGCAGTTCTCTCCCTCGCCACCCCCATCCCCACAGTAGAAAAAGAAGATCATCATACTTGATTGTTGAACCTTCATATCTTGAATTTTGGCAGAGAGGATTATCTGTGCAAAAGCCTGCAATGCCGGCAACTACGAGTGACAACCAAGATCAGCCAAGTCCAATCTCAGTTTTAGAACCCCTATTTGAAGAGGAAGATGTTAGAATTCCGGAGACCTCTGGCAATGTGAAGCTAGATCATCAGGGTAAATTCTCTCTCACTTGGAAAAATAAATTTCTCATTGTAATTTAAAAAAAAAAAAAAAGGTGTCCCATTGCATGAGTAATTTTAATGTTGCACCAAGACTCACCCTTCAAATTTGTCATTTTAAATGATTTTTTTTTCTCCAATTCTATATCATCCTAAGTTTCCAGCTAATCTTCTATACTAGGAACTGATGCGCTGTTGAAGTCTAATTTGATTGGCAAATCACCACCTATAGGGTCAATTGCTCGGACTTTATCATGGGATGATTCTTGTGCGGAGATAGCCACTTCATGTCCCTTAAAACCCCCCTTAACCTCAACAGGTGCTGAGGAAGAACCGGATTGGCTTTTCTATGTCCACGCACTGTTATTAGCAGCCGGCCTTGATGGCAAGGTACAATGTGATCCCTTTTTCGCTAGATGGCATTCACCTGAAAGTCCATTAGACCCATCATTGAGAGAAAAATATGGTGATCTCAATGAAAAGGAGCTTTTGCACGAGGCAGAGCGAAGACAAAGGCGATCCAATCAGAAGCTAGTATTCGACTGTGTTAATGCAGCCATTATGGAAATCACAGGTTATGGGTCAGACAGAAGCACAAGGCATATGCCATGTCGTGGGGATTCCAACAAGTTCATGGAAGGTGAAACACCCAAGCTAGTGGACCGTGTCTGGGCCCAAATTAAGGAATGGTTTAGTAGTGAGGTGAGATTAACCATTGGAGATGATGATGACAGGAACAGTCTGGTAGTGGAGAGGGTGGTGAGAAAAGAGGTTGTAGGAAAGGGGTGGGCTGATAATATGAGAGTGCAATTAGACAATTTAGGTACAGAAATTGAAGGGAAGTTGCTCGAAGAGCTTGTGGAAGAGGCTGTGGGTGATTTGACAGATGGGTCGGGATGAGGCTTGTCTCATGTGCTTTTACCTTATTATTGTTGCGACTCTTTGATTTGTCTGTGTATTTGATTCTCAACCATGATGGCCCCACTCCTACCCATCTTGTTTATTTAATGGAGCAACTGGGCAAGTGGTTAAAGTAGAATGTATCTGAATAAGTTGCGTAGTTTCTTTTCTGGCGGATATAAATATTTACCAACCACTGTGAGCTTTCCAACTTTGTATCATATCCCCCGTTGCCTGCAGTTTATATGGTGATTAACAACCAAAGACAGTTTGCCTTTTGCCTGTAGCTTTCGACAAATTTTCAAGCCACTGGCGCATTGGGGCAAGTTGCTGATTTTGGTGACACAAAATTACGTTGTTTATCCTGCAAAGCCCTATGAAGCGTTTAGAGATAACAGTCGATTGTGGAAGGCGGGAACCTCTTGGTTTTTGGTTGGTCTACAATTAGAATGGTAAACTATCGAGTCCTTGGACTATACCATCATCCTTGCGGTCATGTTTTCTTAGATACATCGGGAGCATCCATCTTTATGGTTTTCATGCACACAATTCATGGGGAATGCGCACCCAAGAAAAAAAAAAACCCAGTCATAGGGTCTCTTGGGAGTGGTATTTAGTTAAATGGGTTCCGGGTTATTTGAATAACCGAGCTGAGGTCCTCACATACGACCCTTTTAATATCAGCTTACATATTGGAGATGTGGTTTTAAAAACGTTTAATCACGAAATAGAGTATCTAGAAAAGAAACTACGCACCCTTTCCATGAACATTCCATCAAATCCGAAAACCCATATCCCCAATGGAAAGACACAATATTAATCAGAAGTTGAGGCACGCAGTGTAACCAAATGGTGAATGACTGTATATTAATGGAATATACAGTGGTCCAGAGGATGTTAAATTAATGAAATGGCAAGAGATCTCGTGACTTGCAGCCGTTATCAACTATGATCCAAAAATAAAAACAGAATTTTGGAGTCTTCCATTCCGAGATCGTTGAAGTGACAACATCGGGGGAATAAAACAATATATCATGAGACGGAGAGATATTACATGCCATGCCAATTTTATCTGAACTGCAGAAAGTATCCGAAGCAAGTAGAACCAAAGAATCCATGACATCTATTTGCTGAAATTTATTTTCAAGAGCAACGTATTTTAATGCTTCGAATTAAAGGGGGAAAGCTCAAACCGAGCTCTACATTTTATTATGTGAAAAAATGATATATATCAGTGCATTGTCACTTCAGAAATGGATGATGTAGCAAACTGCAAGTTTTCTTCACACAAGGAAATACAATGCCCACACAAGGCAACAAGCTTTCTGCTTTTACGTAGAATGTTCCCCAATAAGTAAAAAGCTGTTTAGCACAAAAGCTTCTAAAGACACACACAACTTCATGCACAAATGTTGAAACAAACACAAGATATGTACAACAATACCAGTGTCATTCTAAACAGATCAAACTGGTGCTGCCAGTTTCTCCAACTTGTCGGGTGTAGAAATTTATGGCTGTCATTACTTGGATTTTGTGCTGGCTGATGCATTGGGACCAAGTGAGGCAGGCTTATCACTGCTGTTTAGTCCATACTGCAAAGCAAAATTATGAATGAAAAGAGTGTCTCTATCACAACAGTTTTGGAAGTAGAAAATAGCAGCCATTTTCACTCAATAACAAAATCAGTTGCATTTATGTGTTCCACATGTCAAACTCAAACAGGACCATATTGTAGAGAATGAAGACTGATGCTCGCATAAAGCAGCAAACCATCTGCAAATTAAACTATTTAAGAACCTCCAACTAAGATCTTGAGTACTGACCTACTGCCAAGATAAACATGGTAATGCCCTAGATCATGAACTTCTTATTCTAGTAAGACAAAGTGTGCTGGCACATACCAAGGACCAGCTAAAATTCTCACTATGATCCTTTGGTTCAAGAAACTAATATATTCTACCAAGACCATTCAAGCAAAAGCCCTTGAGAAGAAGCTGTCAGGACATGATGGGATGCTCAGACTTCAAGAAGTGAGTGAATGAAATTGTTACTCCTAATCTTTATCATATAGAAAAGAATACATGCGTTGGTATTAATAATTTGACTTGAACCCCCTTTCACATGACTTGTATGACTTAAGCGACCCATTCCCTAAAGCAGAACCTAAATTCTGCAGTTAGGTTTCGCTTCATATCATATGACATTATGTAGTCCAGAGAAAGGGTAGAAGCAGATTGAAGGAATTGTTGAATCAGGTTTGTTTTATGAGTATTCCCAAGTTCTAACAGATCCATCTCTTTTTTCTTCTTCCTTTTCTCCTTCCTGTTTGTCAATACATGTTGAATCACGAGCTAAAAATGCAACATGAATTTTGGATCAACTAATATCTGAGGGCACAAATGTATGGCAATATATGATTTTAAATAAGTACCTTCTCCCTTATCCTTGAGCTCCAAATATCTGAATGAGCTCCTGAGCCAGATGCTTGACTTGATTGATTGAGAAGTGGTTCCCAAGTTCTGCCCCTGATGTTTTCATAATCATCCTCACTATCAAAATCTGTTTTACGAGTGGATACCATAGCTCGCAAAATAAATGCTAGCAGTAATGCAAGTACCTGAAAACATTAGCAAAAAGAGCATGATCACAAATAGTAATTGAAAGACCATCTAAAACTATGTATGCCAAGCAAGTCGTAGAGTGACACAGACAAGTGTATCTCCTCTTTCAAAAACTTGAATAAATTGTTGGCTTAAATTAAAAGGAATAGAACATTAGAATTAATCATCCATTTGTGATGATAAGTGGTAAGGATTTAGCTAGCTTAATGCTCATCTAGAGTCCTTGTATTTAAAAGCAGCAATACAAGTACCTTAAACATTTTTTAGCACCTCTTGTACATGATAGTGGAATCTTTTGCTTTATCCTTTGAACTTCATGTGCATACAACATTTGTCACAATAAATATTGATTGGTAAGCATGCAAAAGTGTTTCACTTTCCAAGCCTTATTATACCTGAATGGTGATCACTGTGATGCCAACCCATTTACATATGTCAACATTTTCTTCAATAAAGGACTGAAGGCTTTGAAGTTCTCCTGTTGGATCGAATGGAAGATCCTGTTAAAGCATGAAACAAATTTCAAGTAAAACAAATGTCCACAGGCAGCCCCCACCCACCCCCCCTACAAGAGTGGTGGTATGGGGATTCCCAATTAGATATAATTAACTCTATTGAAGAAAAGAAATCACCTTTTCCCAGTGATGATCAATAGCAATAAATGCCACCAAGGCAACTTCTAGCAGAATCAGTACAGTTTTTAGTATAGTGTACTGAAATTAGAAAAGTTAGGGAAAGGCAAAACTAGGAGATCTGTTGGAACAAAAAGGTTTTCAACAAAAATTTTGAAAATCCAAAGAATCAATATCAAGTTCAACTGATGAGAATTCCTGTAGTTCAAAGCTACTCAAGACATCTTACAACATTCCCGCTGCTTAAGCAATTTAAGATCACTAGTTTGAGTCACAAAAACAGGGGTAGGACTATGAACATATAACTCTTCCCTAGACCCACAGTGTTGGAGCTTCATACACTAGGATGCCCTTTTTTCTGCTTGATTGTCATTCTTAGGCCAGCAAAGAAAAGAGTGGTGTTTCAATCAGACCAACATAATCTTCCATTTTATAGGCTACAAAAATTTTTGTAGAATGACATAGGCTCCTAGTTTTTCTCACTACTAGGCCACAAAGAACAAATGAAACATCTTTCCTTTTCTTTTTCTTTTTTTTTTTTAAATCTGTTGTTTCCTTTTTTGAGGGTTAAGGGTCGTTGTGAGGGAGATGACCACACCTTACATTCCCCAACTACTGTATAGTGTCTCTATACATCAAACAACATCATAGAGCTGCCAAAGAATATGAGCCAAGACAAAATACAGATTAAAGTTCTTAGCAAAAATATGCAACTTAAGAAGACAGAGATCTCTAAAGGATACAAAGCACAAGCAACAGCCATTAATAGCTTCAGCTGCAATGCAGCCAATGAGTGTAATGAAACACAGTATAATGCCCACACCGAGAAAAGAGTAGATGAACCTGCCACCAAAGAGCACTGAATTAACATTAGATGGTTCCCTTCAATTTTTCAAAGCAAAAATGTCAATAAACACAGAAACACAACATGACAGGTATGTCAAATGCCAGATATCACACCACTAAATATTCAAGAACAAACTGAAAGATGAATTTCCACACCACTGAATATTCAATAACGAACTGGAAAAACGAATTTCCATCTGATATTGCAGGTAAAATGATAGCTTATATACAAACCATGCGGACCACAATCGATCCCACACATCTACATTCTCAAAATTAACAAAGATTCCACCGAGTTGGTCCATGAAAAATAATAGGGTAAAAATTTTTGAAAATTGGAGGACACAAAATAGAGCACAAATTTGAAAAGGTCAAGGCTAAAATAATATATATATATATTTTTTTTTAAAGGGAAGGAATATGATATCAATTGTTGTGATAGTCAAATAGTCAAAAAGTACATATAAAGCAATAAATACCACCCCCCCCCCAAAAATTAAAAAAAAAAGGAAGCTAACCACCCATTCATTATCCTTCTTCTCATTGTTTATTTAATGTAACGCATTAAATTCCCAATAGCTACGAATAAAATCCAAGTAAATCCAGCTCCTCAATTCAAAATCCACCGACTCCCTCCCCCCACAATAAAAATAAATAAATCAATCAATAACTCAAAAGAAAATAAAAATAAGAGTCGAGTAACGAAGATCAATCGGCAAGCGCACATATATATTGAACAACAAAAAAACAGGAGAAGGAGGGAATGACAATTACCAGGGAGCAGGAAGCTTGAAGGAATTCAAGCCGAGGTCGAGCCCCGAATCCAAGCCGTAAACCAAATCGGTGACGAGATTAATTCCCCACAAAGATTGAGAATAGGAAAGAGAAGAAGATTGCGGCGAGGGAGCCGGGAACGGCGGCGACGGGGGCTGAGGGACGGGAATGCGGTGCTTCCATTGATCCAGCATCCATACGGAGTACAAAATTATCGAGACTCCCACAAATGCCTGGAGGAAGTTGAGGACCTTGAGCACGAATGCCAACGACACATGGCAACAATTGCGTCGCATTTGCAAACCCTAACCCTAAATCCGCCGATTCAATTCCTTTTTTTTTTTTTTTTTTGCAGAGGGAGAAGATTGATTCGTTCAATTTTCCAATCGAGATTAGAGGCTGTCGTCGTTGGTGGGTTTGCTTTCTTTTCTCCTTCGGCTCTCTCTCTCTCTCTCTTTTTTTTTAAATAATGCTTTTAGCTTCTGGCTCCTGGGTGCGGGAAAAGGAAATTAATAATAAATTATAAAGTTTTTATTTTCCAGTTAGGATTTTTTTTTCTCTTTCTTTTTTAAGTTAGAAAAAATGTCAACTTTCATATTGCTGCCCGTTAGCCTGTCAAAATGTTCGGCCCGCTCAAAGAAAATGACTGTTGAGATATCCTGCACCCGTGCCAGCAAAGCGTGGGTCCCACACGTGTCTCGGAGTCCATGGGCTGTATCTTTTTACTTGAACGAGGCTGCGCGTATTGTGTATGTGTGCGTGTGTGTTTTTTTTTTTCTTTTTTAAATTTCTGGTCAGTGCGTCTATTGTGTTTTATCCGTGTGATTGCTTCCCAGGCAAAAATATAAAAAGTAGTCTTGGTGCATCGGCCAGTCATCCTCGCAACCTGCTAGTCTTTTTTTGGCAACAAGAAACATGAATTTGGGAGTAGTTGGTATCTAGATTTCGATCATACAGAACCAGTTTTGTCCAATTTTTGAGTGGTTTCATACTGTGCTGTTCAACGGATTTAATTGTGAGTCATAAATCCCAGAGAATGTCAATCGAGAGTAACCACCTTCACTTTACTTCTGCAGGTATTCCCGGAGGGAGCTGCCAATTCAGACATTATGATCAGTCAACAGCAAGACTCGAAAAAAAGGTATTCATGGCACCAGGGAAGCAGGAAGCTCAATGAACCAGTCACGCTCCAAAGGCAGGTCCGTTTTCTTTCACGTTAATAACTTCTTGCATAATATGACAATCACGAGCGGAAGCTTCTTCGAATTCACTGTGTAAGAAACTGATGTACAGTCTTTAATTGACGCACAGACGAAATAACTCAAGAGTTGAAAACGATGGATTGCCAAATTATCTGGAAGTAATCATTGCACCAAGTTTGGTAATGCAAGAATATTTGAAATTTGAAATTATTCTCCCGAAGATTAAAAACATAATTTTATATAAAATTTAATTGTTAAATTAAAATACTTCAACTAAATCATTTTTTAAATTTGATTCATTAATTTTTTAATATTATAAATAATTTAGACAATTAAAATAAAATTACATTAAAAATTCTTCATTTTTTATAATTCAAATATTTTTAGAAAATAATTATATATTTTATTTTATGTGTTACTTTACTTAAGGAAATTACTATATTTTTTTACATTATTTCTCACAAATAAAAATAGTAAAAAATTATATAATAATTATTTTATTATTAAATTAGATTAAATGAATTATCTTGTTATAAATATAATGTTTATTGGTAATTTAACGTATTTTAATTTTAATTTAGAATTATATAAAAAAAAGTATAATCCAATTTTGTGAAATTGAAATTCTAATTCCAATTTATATTGTTTAGTTGTCAATTTTAAATTATTTAAGATATTATGATAATTTAATGACATTTATCATAAATTTAGTGGAGGGAACAATGAGTTAAATACCACTTTTATAATAATTTTTGGCAGGTGCTTGATCTTACCTAAAGAATGCTTCAAAATAATAATATTGCTAAGAGAACGATTGGGAGAACTCACCTTTTAATAGCTTTATTATATATTTAATAAAAGAACACAAATAAAAATAGAGTTAAAAAATAATATTTTCTATTGTACATGTAATTATTTATTAATAAGATAATTACTTTTTATTAACTCACGGATGTTGAGCGAAAGGAATATGTAGAAAGCGTTTTCTTGTTGCTACTTGCTAACGGTCGTCTCGGCCTCTGGTGGATCCACAGAAAAGACGCGACGCTCTTTCTCTGACAGACCCAAACCAACTGAGAGCCGAGCCGTTTGTGGTGGGTCCACGTAAAAGGAAGCGACCGGCTTTCTTTCACAGACCTAAACCAACTGAGAACCCACCCGTTTGCTCTGGGCGCGTGGAAGGAAGCGACGTCGGTTAAACGGAAACCTAAAGCGACATCGTTCACAATAAACCTAAACCGAGCGACGTCGTTTACAGGTAAACCTAAACCGACCTGGAGAAAACCGAAAAGTACTACTTGTGTTGAAGAGTGACAACATTCACATCCCATCTCCTCCATTTAAATTGGTGAGTTTCTTCTTCTTTTTCTTGTTTCTTGAAATAATTTAACGTTGAGTCCTTAACAACTTCTTTGACTCGTTCTCAATTCTTTGTATAGATTTTTCTTGCTTCCTTTCGAATCCGCAATAGGCGCTAAGTTCTGAATATGGCTCATTCAAACTCCCAAGAACAGCACTGAATCCGGTGGACATTCGGCAGAATGCGAAGTCGGAACCCTAATCTTTGTTTCTAATTCAGTTATAACCCTAATTTGTGCACTCAGGGCTTCGATGGCTAAATCCACCTCTTTAATATCTCTATGCATGGAGGCAATCAAGAGACAGCTTGTTTGCGGTAGAAATTTCTTTGATGAATTCTAAGGAGTTTTGAGATATTTTCTTTTTTTTTTTGGGGAAAATTTTTTCTTTTTCTGATTTCTTGGCACTTTTAATTTGTAGGAGACGAACTTATGCCCGATATATACGAGCTTCCGTCGGATTTGTTTGATGCTTTGTTAACGAAGCTGCCTCCCTTGGCCTTGCACAAGTTACAGGCCGAAATGTAAGGGAATTACGCTTTAGTAGATGAATTGTTCTGTGGATGCCTTTGTGTTTGCTTGTCTTGTCTGTATACAAAGATGTTTCGCCGCATTTTCAGTTTCTCTTAATTTCTTGAACTGTTGTCTCCTTTGATATTTGAGCAGGCCATTTAAGAACTGGAATGATTATGATTGTCTGGAACATGGAAGAAAGCGTGGAAGGTTAGGGAAAGCTGAGTATGAGTGTTTATTTTGTTTGTTGATTGATCATTTTACAGGGGAAACTGAGTTTTGTTGGGAATGAACGGCAAAATTGATCTGAGTGTAATGCTAACGTTCTGTCACAGAATTGTGAACTTCGATAGAGCCTGGAAGGCATTATTTAAGTCTCGGTGGCCTGATCTTGTTGCCCGTGTCCGACCAGATGACTGGCAGCAGATCTATTGGGAAACACATTTGCAAAAGTATGCCAGTTTGATGAATTATATGCTATTATTTAATCATCTCTTGCACCCTCTCATTGCATTCTCATCATATTAACCTGAAACACAGTTGCTTTGATGAAGCAGCAGAGTTAGCTTTGCTCCCTTCATTTGATGGCTGTCTTGGGGAACTAATGATTTCAGGTAATCCATGTTACTGTTTAACATTGCTTATGTGCAATTATTAGAAACAAATGGGTTCAACCATAGAAGCATATCTCCAAGGAATTAGGAAAAAATGATGAATGAGCAATATAAATGGTTGTGGGTATAGTTGAATTCAGTTTAAGCAAATTGCCACTTAATATTCCTAGACAATACTTCATAAGCGCAAGAAGCTTTTCTTGGGTCCACTAATCTTTTTTTTTTTTTTTTTGACTTGATCATCAATTGTATGCAGACGAATGAAACCTTTCCTTTGCTTCTATCTTTTATCTTTTCTCTCAGTAAATTTGATGAAATCAAGAACTTTCTCTTTGGCATCACCTATCTAAGTTTCCCTTTTGATTATTTCATTAGCCTAAGTCATTGTTTCTATCCTTTCTAAAAATTTGAACTATTAGTTTAATTGCTTGCTTTTTGTTCCATGCAGATGATATAATGAGATTTCTTGGTTCTGAGGGAAGTCTGACTTCTTCAATCCTGTCAAAGTTATCTTATCATTGCCAAGAGTTTGGACACTTTTCAAGGTAATTTCTTGTGTATTGTGTTAGGTCTGTGTATCACAAGAATATATTCCTAGGTTCTCAATTACAGGAACCACTGATGTTCCAAGGCAAACATGGAATTACACAGTTAGCAATGTGCAAAAGTTTTCCATTACCCCATGTTTGCATTTTCTTTTTCATGCTATGTTTGAATGATTCCACTATTTTTAAGTAATGCTCCCGACTATCCCTCTTCCACCCAAACCACTCCCCCTCAAGGGGGTGTCAGCAGCAGATGGGCCGGAAGGTAAACCATAAACAAAAGAGAGAGAGAGAGAAAAAAAAAGTAGCCTTCTATGTGATTCTTACATAAATTTTTTTCTGATGCAGATGTCTGAGACTTCAAAATGTGCTCTGTGTAGCAGAAACTTGCGTATGTTTAGCATAAATTCGTATCAACATTGATCATGTTATCATTGTGTTTTTTTCTGACAAGATCTGCTTATCTTTGGATCTCATTGCTTGTTGTTTTCTTTTTAGGAATTTGTTAAATGCAACACAGTCAATATATAACCTTTCTGTGCCCTAGTTTTTTTTCGGCATGCTATTCCCTTTTAGATTGAGTTTCCATGTCAGAAAGAAAGTTCAAAATTGTATTGTCTGTTTTTGTCAAGAAGCAAGGCTGGCCATGTTTAAAATGAAATTAATTGTGTGTCATGCATTTTTTTCTTTTTTTTATCCTGTTATTTGGTTCCGGAAAGTTTTCTTAGTGATGAAAATGTTTAACAACATTAAATGTTTCTCTTCTGTTGTAGCAATTGTTGAGGAAAGCCAAGCTGAGAAGTTTGGTACTGCGGTGGGTCAGATCTAAGGAACATGTATGATTCTGTTCATCCTTAGGTGTGCAGCATTGTGTGCTGGATAGCTTTCATTCCACTGTTTGCAAATGTAATATTAATTGTTGAGCAAACCATTTGGTTCTACATTGTGACAAGGAGATATAGGTCTCTTGTGTCCTATTCCTTTGGTTCCAAGATTAGGGGTTATTGTTTGTGAAATTGTGCTGTCATTCACGTTTTTACATGGTGTCTGATAAGCTTAACATTTTATGAGACTCAAGTTCCTGATTTGGAAATTAACAGATTGATGGAGTAGGCAAGCTATTGTTCCAGAAAAGTGAAACATTGATGTCACTCGAGTTTATTCATTGCAATCTTTCCCCAGCATTTGTCAATGTGATATGTGGTTCACTATGCATGGACTCTAACCAAACACACGGGATACAACACTTCTCTATACGTACATCAAGTTTTCTTGAAATTAATCCAGCGTCTTCACCTTTTGGACTCATGTCATTCCTTTCGACTGGAAGGTAACCAATTCTTGTAACTTGTCTGTGTTCTTCATCTGCTTTTACTATATGTTTTCTTGTTTGCTGTTTGCGGATTATCAGCTGGTCATGAAGTGATAAGCCTTTTGGTTAATACTTGCATGTCTGTTTGCTAGTAGTTGTATACTGCATGATTTCCTGCTAAGTGTATGGGGATAAAATTTTGTGGGAACTAATACTCAAATTTTTTTCCTTTTTGTTTGAAAACTTTCAGCTGTATTGGACTTGCAGAAAAGAATAAGATCTTGATTTTCAATTATGTTGAAATGCTGCTATATTTGCAGTGTGTTTTTTCAGCATCTACTTGCTTTTTGTTTCCTTTGCCTTGGTTGATGGAAGATTTTTTTATTTGTAATGCCTCTTGGTCTCAGGTATTTATGTTCATTAAATTTCCGTGACAACCATCTAGATTGGAATTTTGCACAGATGCTTTTTAGAATCCTTATTGATGCTTCTTCTGGTTTGTCCACCCTTGATCTTTCAGAAAACAATGTGAGTAATTGATTTCATTGGACTTGTTAAGTAAGCAAAGTTTAATTTCAATGATCTTCTAACACCATGTCACAGATAGCAGGATGGCTCTTGAATTTCAATTTGAGAAAATCAAATGGACCTCAGTTGTCATCTGGACTAGGCAAGTCTCTGCAATCACTACGTGTATTGAACGTGAGGTATGGCACTGTCTACATGCAATTATGCACCTTATCCAGTTTCTGTGTGCACAACATCCACACTTCTCTCCACCATATGCACTTTGAAGCATGGGTATTATGGAGTGTAATTATCACCAGCAAATTACAAATACCTTGGCAATTAATACATTCATACCATATGAAATGCATTCACAGATCTCACTGCTACATGGCAAATGATATTGGGTAACACACATGTTTGTAAGAGTTTGTATTTGTAGACTTTATCAATTGGTTTGCACAGCCATAATTGATGAAAAAGTAGTCTTTTTGTTCACTCTGAGCGTGTTTTTTTTTTTGGGAAAATGCTTTTCTGGTTTTAGGGGAAATAATCTTCACAAAGAAGATGCTGAGAGTCTTATGTATGCATCAAGTCTTATGCCAAACTTGGAGATTCTTGATATAAGTGACAATCCTATTGGGGACAATGGAATCAGGTTAGTTTAGCCATTTGTCAGTCATATTCAATTTTGTGAACAAAATTTTAAATGACACTAGTCTTTGCAGATGTTTAATTCCCCATTTCATTGAAGCTCCTGAGAGATGCTCCCCTTTGACTGAGCTGAAACTAGAGAACTGTGAACTTTCTTGTTTTGGAGTGGTCCAACTTTTGGATACACTTTCAACCTCTAAAAGACCACTCAACTCCCTCTCATTAGCAGATAATGGCCTTGGAAGGTTTGTCTGTTGAACCTGGCTTGCAGTTGTCATTTTTGTTCTCTCTGGACATGCATGGACTTCATTTAATTGCTATCTACAGCCAAGTAACCGGAGCTTTGACAAGATTCTTGGGCACAATTAAAACACTGAATATCAGTGGCATTGGACTGGGATCAGCTGGCTTTTGTGAACTACAAAAAGGAATGACAGCTGAACTGAAGCTTGTTGAGATTAACATAAGGTTTGACTTAGTCTTTTATTTCTTTTTTCTTAAATGGTTAGAACTCATGTGCTGATGATTGCATCTGATTGAAATTGTTGTAGCAAAAACCGTGGCAGTTTTGAAACTGCAAGATTTTTGTCAAAGCTCATATCATTGGCTCCAGAGCTTATTGCAGTCAATGCAGCATATAATCTTATGCCTGCAGAATCTCTATCTGTCATAGGCTCTGCACTAAAGCATACAAAAGGTATTGTTGTCCAATAAATAGATATAATATACCCATTAACTCTGCACCACTGGTTGTTTCCTTCCATCAGTAAATAGACACTTATTAGGAAGAACATGTGGTGGGAACCCTGCATTCATTTTTTTTTTCCTTCATACTTGGACTTGGCTTTATTGTCTCTCTTCTTTCTAATGAACACAATTAAGATATATATTTGGAACTCTGAAATAATATACTTCTAGTGACGTGGGACAAAGCAAAGTAACTTTTTCATAAGGTAGTGCAGTGTACAATATTATAATGATTTTTATCACCATGTAGATACTTGTTGATGTTACATTAAATGAACTGTTCGTGAACTGATCCTACATTCAATTGCTGTGACTTGTTAGGTAAACTTGAACACTTGGATTTGACTGGGAATCCCTTTGATTATGAGCCAATTCATGAATTATTACTAGCTGAATTCCTGTGCAATGGAAAGCCCATTTTGGTTTTTCCATCATCGCATGCCGTAGATGTGCCTTATGATGATGATCCCTAGATGGCATGTTATCACGAAGGAGCTTGGGTGATCTTTACTGCAGGTACTGGTTTATGGGCCTGCTCCCTGCTGGTTCACCCAGTCAACATGTATTAGAGGGGAGATGCAGATCAATTGATATACCCCAGGTTAATTTTCTCCTTTTATGTGAGATCATTCCTGTGAATTTCAAAGAGTAAATGTATTGAAAATGTGCAGCCCTTTGTTGAGAAATGGTAGTTGGGCCCCTTCCTTCTCTCTGAATATATTTGATCTTGGATTTGCTCCGTTGGTTATTCCCTGAGTAGCCAGGGAGCTAAAAGACACAGCAATGGGCATTTCTTGGCTGATGACACCTTAGCTAAAAGACAGAGCAAGGTCAATGTTGGGAATCCCTGTTCGGCTCTGATGTTTTTTATGCATTATACCTTGTCACTTCCAACTCTAGCCATTGGAAACTCCTATATTCCAAAACATTGTTGCAGGACGTGGCATCTGAAATATATTCCTCGACAGTGTATAACACTATAACATTAACACCAGAAGTTCTCTATAGCCATTTGCCAGTAGGTTGCACTGACATGTACTTGTCTCCTAGAATTTTCCGTGCAGCTGAATTTGCAACAAGTTGTGTTTTTGGTACATTTCAGTCTCAAAAATAGTAGAAGCATTGCCGATTGTTTGGTCTTTGATTGCCTGCATGCAAAAAGTCGTAAACATTTAAAACGCCTTTGGTTCTCCGGGGAAAACAGAGACATTGGGGTCAGAATTAATGACTAGTTTTCTATACTATTTGGGGTTTTTCCTTTGGCAGAAAGCAAGGATAATTGTTAAAATTTAAAGGCGCTATATTTCATTGCAAAGTGCAGAAGAAACTTTGTTCTCTAGCAATTCTTGTGACAACAGTCTTCTGTAATCTAAATCTTTCCATTCTTTTTAGACGATGTGTTGTGCCTTGGATGCGTGCGGCTTACTTGTTCCCTCATCTTCATTCCCCAGTTTTCACTAAACACGCTCCTTAGCTCAAATTTTTTCACATAGGTAAATATTTTCCTGTCAAAGTTATGTATGGTTTTGGAGCAATCAGCATGGGGGGGGCCCATTCATCAACCGTCAATCAGCCATTAAGAAGCATCCAATAGTTCGTTAGATTAACATGCAATAAGGACATCCCATCTTTTGGAGGGTTGCTGCGTATGTTGGCTGCCGATGGCGTGTCGTTAGGAGTGTCATTCAAATCAAGAATTGCTTTGATGGTCCATTTCAAGTTTCTTTTTTGTCCATATAATTAATCTTTATTGCATCAGTTCATTATCCCGCAAATGATTAAAGCATTTCTTTTCCCTTTTATATTTGTTGTTTCTTGAGCTATTGTCCTCGTGCTTTGGGACAGGCCTAACGACCCTGTCTAGCCAGCGAAAATATTCGTAATTTATGGCGATATCCACTTAATTAATATTAAATAGTTTTAACTGTTATCTACCTAAACCTGGCGTGGCTTGATGAAAGCAGCTCTGCTTTGTTCCTCTTGCTTTCCTCAAATTTTTATTATTATTTATTTATGGGGATTACGAATCAAATTTTATATTTAAAACTAACAATTTAAGTGAATCCACTACATAAATCTTCGGACTAGTTGCTGCTTTCTTCGAACCATTGTCCAATGGGATTGTTAGTTGGGCTTTGTCATGAAGTCAACTTACTTTGTTTTTGCTTGGATCAAGCAAACCGCTTTGAAGCTTATCTGCTTCTAAATTCTTCGGAGTGACGCTTATGCGATTGATTGAATGACCCGCGAACCATATGCCTACTCAATTTTCAGTAGAAACTCTTATCAATGCTTATATTTGAGCAGCCTCACCGTCCACGCAACCTAAATTAGAAAGCAATCGTGATTCATCTAGGTTGCTTTGTGTCACTTGTAAAATGTCGATGCAAATAATCGTCCCAGTTCGAGTACGCCTAAGTCGGTATAAATTGCTTTGTGTCCATAGAAGAACGTTGTGGGCCATTTGATCTACTAACGTTTGCAAACTTTGCGTGCTTCATCTGGGGCTATAGGCCGGAGTTTTACCCAGGACAGGAGATAGCTTGCATCTCACTGCACAATGCATCAGTTGAAAATCGGTCAAAAAAGTTGTTGCCTTGGATTATGATCCAGCCAATGCCCAATTAGCAGGCAAAATCTGTCATTTTGATAATTATGTACCTCTCGGTGGCTCCAAGTTCATGATTAGGCCATGACAAACTTATTATTTCTTCAATGAAAATTAAAGTGATGGTCTTGGTTCAACCTAAACGCTAGTTGGGTGGAGCAAACAAACAAAATGTCCACCTTCATGTTAGACAATAGATACTGCC
The DNA here is from genome assembly GCA_020883675.1 of Bruguiera gymnorhiza. Classification (NCBI taxonomy): domain Eukaryota; kingdom Viridiplantae; phylum Streptophyta; class Magnoliopsida; order Malpighiales; family Rhizophoraceae; genus Bruguiera; species Bruguiera gymnorhiza. The sequence goes on from JAIRCJ010001053.1 coordinate 1,687,286, forward strand.
TTTCAAACATTCCTTTTTATTTTTGGGCAGACCCGGTTCGACCCACCCGGAAGTGGCAATCATAATTTACTTTACATTTTGCGCCAGTAACCATTTGATAGTAACACAGTGGCACAACCCAGTAAATTAACTCCAAACGGGGTGGCGAAGTTTGAAATCTCCATCCAACCACAGACAGATTGCAATCGAGTCATCCTTTACATCATCGTCTCCGTTCCGTCAGTCCGCAGTCTCACTTTACTCTCTTTCGTACTCTAAACCACCGCTCGCATTTAGATTTAGCGGCAGTCCTCTGCCAAGTCTCTCGATCTTCCGCTCCGACTTCACTTCACTTCAGCCGCAACTTCCATTAATTTCGTAATTAGTTATCTACTCGAATCAAAAGCCACTCGCATTGTAAATCTCTGACAATTATCAGTGAAATCGGTGTCAGATCTGAGGCCTGCCGCACCAGATCCAAGCACCGGAGGTTGAGGTTTGTGTTGGTATGGAGGAGGCGCTGGAACTGGCGCGTGCCAAGGACACCAAAGAGCGGATGGCCGGGGTGGAGAGGCTGCACCAACTTCTAGAAGCTTCCAGGAAGAGTCTGAATTCGGCCGAAACGACGTCGCTGGTGGACTGCTGTTTGGATCTTTTGAAAGACAACAACTTCAAAGTCTCTCAGGGCGCCTTGCAGGCTTTGGCCTCTGCTGCCGTTTTGTCCGGAGAGCACTTGAAGCTGCATTTCAATGCGCTTGTTCCGGCGGTGGTCGAACGGTTAGGCGATGCTAAGCAGCCCGTCAGAGACGCCGCCAGACGACTCTTGCTCACTCTAATGGAGGTTTTCACTCTCCTCGTCTTTATCTGTGTCCTTTAACACCTATGAGTATTTACACTCTATCTCAGAAGTATTTTTAGTCGGACCTGCGGAAAGGAATATTCGTAATTAACGGACAATTGTAAATATCGAACGTTGCATTATATTTTATTGTTTTTAATTTGAGCAATGACTCTTCCCTATTATGCTTAGTGAAACTACACAACTTTAGTCTTGTGCTAATGAGGCATGGAAGTCGGCATATTATAATTGACATTCACGACAATCTTGATATAATTTATTATTCATTGTACACAAATGCAATGTGGTATCCAGTGTGCGTTAGGATCTCGTCTGAAACTATCAGACCTTGCAGTTAACTTAGAGATGTTTTATTATTTTCTCATTCCAAGGAGATTTAAAAGTTTCGTTTCACAGCATCGTGATCTAAACAATGTTAATATTTTTCCAGCTAAGTTTCCAACCAATATTTGTGAATTCTGTAATAAATGGGGTTATTATGATACACAGAACATTGCAAAGGATGCTGACTCTGCAATATGGACATAAGATTGTGACAATGTTCAATCATGTATTTGGGCACATGTAACCCTTTCATTTGCATATTTCCTCTTGCTTCTTGGTTGAGGCTTACTAGACTAATCTTTTGGCATTTCCTAATTTTTCAAAGAGACTGTACTTGTGTTTCCGTAAATTGTAAGATATTGCTAGTGTAAAGGAGATTTATAATACACTTGTAAAATGTTTCTATATGTTGCTTGGTAGGGTTATGACACATGAATTTTTTATTTAACTTGGCCCAATGAAGCATTGATTTCAGCTTCTTGTACATGGAGTATTTGATTGAAATCTTATGAGAAATTAATAAGGAGAGTTCGGTGTAAAACATATATTGTGATTCAGGTTTCTTCGCCCACTATTATAGTTGAGAGGGCTGGCTCTTATGCATGGACACACAAAAGCTGGAGAGTCAGAGAAGAGTTTGCCCATACAGTTACATCAGCAATTGGTCTTTTTGCATCTACTGAGCTTCCTCTTCAGCGGGTTATTCTTCCTCCTGTATGGTCAAAACATTCTGAAGTTTACTTTTCTGTAGGCTTATTTCATGGAGAGGTTGTCTTTTAAACATTTCTTCAATTATCAGATTTTGCAGATGTTGAATGACCCAAATCCAGGTGTTAGAGAGGCAGCTACATCGTGCATTGAGGTAATTGGCGTACAAAATTCCCCCAATCTTCCTTGCACATGTTAGTTTGGGAGATGAACTGCTATTAAATTATTCTAATCATTTGTCCTTCAGGAAATGTATAGACGGTCTGGGCTTCAATTCCGAGATGAGCTTCAGCGTCATAATCTCCCTACATCAATGGTGAGTGTCTAAGTCTAGCTAAGTTTATCTTTATTTTGTTCTGCAACTTTTCCTACACAGAAGATCTGCTAGTGGAGACAAGTCTAGGCCATTCACAATTGCCTGCTGTAATTTTGAAAGGAATATTAGTGTAAATTGAAAGTTTCTTGCTAAATCATTTTGTAGCCTTTTTATTCAAAGTAAATGGTGCTTCACTTTCTTTATTTAATTCTTTAGTTCTATATTGAAATCCAGATCAAAGATATCAATGCCAGGCTAGAAAAGATTGAACCACAAGTTTGCCCTTCAGAAGGGCTTACAAGTAATTTTACTACTGGAGATATAAAACTAATGAGCCTTAACCCCAAGAAAAGTAGTCCAAAGGCTAAGAGTTCATCTCGCGAGATGTCTCTTTTCGGAGGTTAGTACCCTTTAATTGTACGTTATGTGATGTTTTCAGGTGTGATGTTGACATTTGTCTTAAATTTTCAGTGAAATTATCCCTAAGAATCGCTTAATATATTTTTTGATCATCTGTATTTTTGTCTTCTGCCACTCATGGTGCCTAAAACTGATGAGTAGTGCATGTAATTGGAATTTCAACTGCAATTAATTGAAAAAGACTCAAAACTTTGTGTAACTATCAGTTTTGTTAATAGATAATCTGTATGCCATTCATGTTGCAGAAGCTTTTCTTGTATAATGTTACAAGTTACTCTTTAGATTCTTTCAGCAGAATTATGTGAAACTGTGATGGTTTGTACTTATCATGTTAATTTCAATTGTTATTCTTTGCATGCAGCTGAAAGTGATGTCAATGAAAAGCTCATAGAGCCAATTAAAGTTTACTCAGAAAAGGACCTGATAAGGGAAATTGAGAAGATTGCTTCAACTCTTGTTCCGGAAAAGGATTGGTCACTTCGCATAGCAGCCATGCAGAGAGTTGAAGGCCTTGTTTTAGGAGGTCTTTTCTTTCATCTCTGGCAAAATATGATCATCCCTCCTCTCTCCTTCTCTCCTCTCTTTCTAACTCTGCTTTTGGTTGTTGTCTCCTTGCCAGTATTATGTGCTTTGCAAACAATGTTGATAGATTGTTCTGTGAATAATTGGTGGACTAATTTGTTCTTTTTGTAAAGTATTTGAAATTCTCAATCAGATGAGATGGTGCAATGTGTGCATGCTGTTTTGCAGCCTTTTCTTTGTAAACTTTTGGTTCATGGATCTTAAGCTTGGAGTGTGCTCAAAGGAGTTTAATGAAAGTTGATTGGTCTCGTTTTGGTTTTGCAATGATTATGATACTTGTGAGGTGTTTGTGCATGATATTTCTATGACACGCATCTAATGTTAGAATAGAATTGCTGATAATTTTTTTTTTCTTCAGTTATTTATTGCTCCTAATACTATATTTAAAGAATGTTGCAGTCCTTTTAAATTGGATCATATTTATATAGTTTTCCTAATATGTTAAATTTCTGTCAGGTGCTATTGATTATCCATGTTTTCGGGGACTGTTGAAGCAACTTGTTGGTCCTTTAAGCACACAGCTATCTGATAGAAGGTCTAGCATAGTAAAGCAGGTGCAGCATTTCTTCTTCTATTTTTTATATTGAGGTGGCTAGTTTGTGATAGTAATAGCTTATCTATGGCCTTCTGCTTTTAAGTACACATCTATCTGATAGAAGATGGAGCTGTTTTTGTTTTCTTTTTCTTTTTTATGATGTATCTCAACTGTGATGTTTCATGATTTTAGTGAAGTGGAAAATGTGTTATGAAAAGCTTTCTGAAAAATGTGGACTATCATCATTGTCTTTATTATCTGCACACCTTAAAATGTTCTAGGACACATTTTTGAAACATTTTAGTGACAAGGAAATAACATTTGCTTGAACCAGGGTCTCGAACCCATTACTACAAACCAGGAAATTATAGGAAGGACACATTAATGTTTTGGCTATTGAATGTGTGATAATCAATGGTATTGTGAAAAGGGCACTTATCTAAAATCTGAATGCTATTTAAAAGCAATGGTTATTTGCAATTGAATCTAACCCCCTTTTTTTTTATTCCTCTAAGGCCTGTCATCTGTTATGTCTTTTATCAAAGGAGCTCTTGGGAGATTTTGAGGCATTTGCTGAGATGTTCATTCCTGTAAGTACTCTCTCTCTCTCTCTCTCTCTCTCTCTCTCTCTCTCTCTCTCTCTAACTGATTTCTGCTTCTTTATTATGTCTAAAACATCCTGTTAACGTATGTATAATCAGGTACTTTTCAAGCTGGTCGTGATTACTGTGCTTGTAATTGCAGAGTCTGCAGATAACTGTATAAAGACGGTGATTCTCATTGGCTTTCTTTTCTTGTTTAGGTCACAACTTCTCTTCTGAAATTCTCATTCCCATTGTATTGCTCTCTGTTTTCCAGATGTTGCGTAACTGTAAAGTTGCCCATGCACTTCCTCGCATAGCTGATTGTGCAAAGAATGACCGCAGTCCAGTGCTTCGTGCAAGGTACAACCATGCAAATCATTTTCTAATAGTAGTCTTGTAGTTTATTGTCTATTACATATTTGATTTAGTCGTAATTATACATGCCTTTTATGCAGATGTTGTGAATATGCATTATTGATACTAGAACATTGGCCTGATGCTCCAGAAATACGGCGGTCAGCTGATCTTTATGAAGAATTGTTAAGGTGTTGTGTTGCAGATGCAATGAGCGAGGTACCTAGTGTAAAATTATGTAATGTTTGATTTTTTTCATATGGATTGGTAATGTTCCTTCGGATACTGTCACCATTTTCTGGGTTTTCTTGCTTTTTCATGCTTCCTCTACTAAAACCTCTGTTCTGTCAAAATCCTTTATCCATCAGTTGTGTGATCTGTGGGGTCTTCTGATGTCAGTTCATCAAGAACCTTAGTTGAAGTGGATGGATGTTCTCTGATAATCATGTTGCTAGTTGTGAATGATTTGGCATATGTGATGGTTATGTCAAATCTTGCTTGAAAGTTATGATGAACTGCCTTTTGTTGTTTTATATGTATCATATTTCTAAAGTTTGAGGAATATGACATCTAACTGAAAGTTGTGTATTGCATCTAAATTTTGCTACATTATTTCAATTATCAGTTATATTTCTAATGGCACAAAAGTTCATCATTTATGTAACTTGACAGGTGAGATCAACAGCAAGAATGTGTTACAGATTGTTTGCAAAAACTTGGCCAGAGCGATCCCGTCGCTTATTTTCGTCCTTCGATCCTGTTATTCAACGAGTACAGTGTGTTCTTTTCATTCAATGTATCTCCATGACTTCATCACCAGGGTCAGATTTCTTATAGTGGTTATTTTCTTGTTCAGCTTATTAATGAAGAGGATGGGGGTCTGCATAGGCGACATGCTTCTCCTTCCCTCCGGGATAGAAGTGCACATATTTCACTTTCCTCTCAGGCATCTGCTCCTCCAAATTTACCTGGATATGCAACTTCTGCTATTGTTGCGATGGATCGAACTTCAAGCTTGTCCTCTGGGACGTCTTTATCTTCTGGCCTCCTGCTGTCACAAGCAAAGTCCCTTGGTAAAGGTACTGAACGTAGTCTGGAGAGTGTGTTGCATGCGAGCAAACAGAAGGTCACTGCCATTGAAAGCATGCTGAGAGGTTTGGAAATATCTGACAAGCAAAATCCTTCAACTCTTCGATCATCTAGTTTGGATCTAGGTACCGAATGATTATACCGTTCAATTTCTCACTTTCATATTTTAGAAATCTGTTCTGATTTTCCATATCTGAAATTTTTCTGTAAGGTCATAAAATGACTTAACAATTTAGATATTTTATCATTTTGGAGTGGCTAAATTTTTCTCTTATTGCTCCTAGCACAGGAATTGACCCTCCATCATCTCGTGATCCACCATTTCCTGCTGTTGTTCCAGCTTCCGGTCTTAACACAACCAGTTTTACAGCAGAATCAACTGCTTCCAGCATCAACAAAGGTGGTAACCGTAATGGGGGCTTGGTTTTGTCTGATATTATCACTCAAATAGAAGCTTCCAAAGATTCTGTGAAATTATCATATCGTAGTAATGTGGCAACTGAGCCTCTTCCATCATTTTCATCATTAGCAGCTAAGAGGGCTCCTGAAAGACTGCAGGAAAGAGGTTCCTTTGAAGAGAGCAATGACATAAGAGAGGCCAGACGTTTTGTGAACTCACATATTGACAAGCAATATGTAGACACATCTTACAAAGATGTCAGCTTCAGGGATTCACAGAACAGCCACATTCCTAACTTTCAGAGACCCCTTCTGAGAAAGCACATAGCTGGACGAATGTCTGCTGGCAGGAGAAGGAGTTTTGATGACAGCCAGCTGTCGTTTGGGGAGATTTCAAATTATGTGGAAGGTCCAGCTTCGCTCAGTGATGCATTGAGCGGGGGACTAAGTTCTAGTTCTGACTGGAATGCTAGGGTAGCAGCTTTTAGTTACCTCCGGTCCTTACTGCAGCAAGGCCCAAGAGGAATACAAGAAGTTATCCAGAATTTTGAGAAAGTAATGAAGTTGTTTTTCCAGCATTTGGATGATCCCCACCATAAGGTTGCCCAGGCAGCCCTTTCAACACTTGCAGATATCATTCCATCCTGCCGAAAGCCGTTTGAGAGTTACATGGAAAGGATCTTGCCCCATGTTTTCTCACGTTTAATTGACCCGAAGGAGCTAGTTAGGCAGCCCTGTTCAACAACCTTGGAAATTATTAATAAAACTTATAGCATTGATACCCTGTTACCATCCTTGCTCCGTTCACTTGATGAACAGCGTTCGCCAAAGGCCAAATTGGCTGTCATTGAATTTGCGATCAATTCCTTTAACAAGCACACGATGAACTCTGAAGGTGCATCAAATTCAGGCATTCTGAAGCTATGGCTAGCTAAGTTGACCCCATTAGCCCACGATAAGAATATTAAGCTCAAGGAAATGGCTATTACATGTATTATATCCGTGTATTCCCACTTTGATTCAATAGCTGTCCTGAATTTCATTCTTAGTCTGTCAGTTGAAGAGCAAAATTCCTTGAGACGGGCCCTCAAACAATACACTCCTCGAATTGAGGTGGACCTAATGAACTTTTTGCAGAACAAGAAAGAACGACAACGCTTGAGGTCCTCCTATGACCCATCTGATGTTGTTGGAACATCTTCGGAGGAAGGGTGTATTGGCCTGTCAAAGAAAAGTAACTTCTTTGGAAGGTATTCTGCTGGTTCTGCTGGTGGAGATGGTACCAGGAAGTGGAGTTCTACCCAAGAATCTGCCCTGATGATGGGAGGTGTTGACCAAACAGGCTTGGATGGCATGCAGGACAATCTCTATCAGAATTTTGAGACTGGTTCTAATACTGCTGTTCATAATTTAGTGACCAGGGATTTGACTTGTGTTGCCAAATCTGTGGGTCAGAACATGGCACCCCGGCATGGTTGCCTGGAAATTCTGGACAATAGCTTAAATTTTGAGGGGCTTTCTACTCCTTGTCTGGACATTAATGGGCTGATGAAATCTGAATCCACATTGGTTGCTGAGGCCTTTGGACATGATTCTGGCCTGCCGCCTGAATTTGAACTCGATCATCAGAATCCTGTAGCTGTAAAGATTAACTCTTTGCCAGCGGCAGGCCCTAGTATCCCCCAAATTCTTCATCTGGTGAGATATGCGACCTCAACAACTCTTTTGCCAACAATTGGTGTCCAATCTAAGTTTTCCTTAAACCATATATAACTTGCAAGTTATGACCTTTGTTTTACTTGTAGATTTGCAATGGCGATGATGAAAGCCCTACTGGAAGTAAGCGCAGTGCACTTCAGCAGTTAATCGAGGCTTCTATGACTAATGATCATTCCGTTTGGTCCAAAGTATACTTAACTCTCTCTGCCGCCACTTGGGTGTTGCCCTTAGGGACAATCTGTTAAAACATTCGTTTTTGTTGTTGTGTCAATTACTTCTCTGCTTCATTTTCACCCCCAAGTTTATGCTAATGATAATTCCCTTATTTGCAGTACTTCAATCAAATTTTGACCGTTGTACTTGAGGTTCTGGATGATGCCGATTCTTCAATTAGGGAACTTGCCCTTTCCCTGATTGTTGAGATACTCAAAAACCAGGTGCATTAATTTTATTTGTTGGCTTATACTTTATATAACAGTTTTCTCCTGTTTTATATCAGTTTTACAATTTCCATTTTCTTGTTTGCCATGCTTCCAGAAAGATGCCATTGAAGATTCGGTTGAAATTGTGATAGAGAAGCTGCTCCATGCCAACAAAGATAATGTTGCAAAGGTACTTTATCCTATAGACCTTATTTCCCTGTTTCTTATTTGCATTATGCTCCACTTTTGTGTCTCAAATTTTTCTGTTTCGTGTATAGGTTTCTAATGAAGCTGAGCACTGCTTGACAATGGTGTTGTCCCAATATGATCCATTCAGATGTCTAAGTGTAGGTGGTTCTGAAACCGTCTCTCTCTGACACACACAGGGTTACACACATCCCATGGATATCTTGAATTTTGTCTTGTTTGATTGAAATAGGAATTTGTGGCAATGAACCCTGTATTACTGTGTTTTTTTGTTTTTTTTTTATCTTTGGGATAAGTATGATTCCTGGATTACTAGTTGCTAATTCTTTCATTAACTGATTCTGCAGGTTGTTGTCCCTCTTTTGGTTACTGAAGATGAAAAAACCCTTGTCACCTGCATAAATTGTCTGACAAAGGTATTTTTCTTGGACCCATTTCAGGTGAAGACTCCTGCTTTTAGAAGTCGGCAACTTGCAGTTTCTGATTTAATCCTTTGGTTTGCTTTTCAGCTTGTGGGACGGCTGTCTCAGGAAGAACTAATGGTGCAGTTACCATCATTCTTACCTGCTGTGTTTGAAGCTTTTGGAAGCCAGAGTGCAGATGTTCGGAAGGTAATGAGATTTACTATTCGTTGGATATTACATCCTTCCAATATCACAAATCTTGAAATCACAATGGTTTACAGTGTTATTGTCCTCGAAGCTGCCAATATTGTTATACCGTGTTTATTTCATTGTTATTTGATGCTGGCATATCATCGATCTAAATTTAGCATTGCCAAACTTGTCTTTGAGTGACCATATCCTCCAAACATTCTTTTTCTAATCACTGGATTTCTGTTGTGTTTTGTTGGTTCTGTGGAGCAGACTGTTGTTTTCTGTCTGGTTGATATTTATATAATGCTTGGAAAAGCATTTTTGCCGTACTTGGAGGGGCTTAATGCTACACAATTGCGGTTAGTGACTATCTATGCGAATCGGATATCACAGGCCAGAACAGGTACTGCCATTGATTCCAGCAATGACTAGTCTGGCTTGTTTGCGAAGGGAGTGTTGGTTGTGGATGTCGGCTCATTCATTGTTGTGGATTTTGTATATTCCTTGTATTATGGATTTTGTATATTCCTTGTGAATACATTGTGAGAGTGCGTTCTTTTTGTCTTGTTCTTTTTCATTTTGATCTCACTTGGGTATTTGTTTTACCCATCTCTTGTTTTTCTCGACGGCAATCGTGTTTGTTCGGTGTGGAGGGAAGAGTGCTCTCAGTAGGGAACAAACATTAAATTGTATTATTGGCAAATATTATGATCAATATTTTCGATAAAGCTTTAGTTAACACAAGAAATAAATGTTTTTTTTTTTTTTATCATTTTGCATTTTGTTTCCTCTCAGACAAGCAACTAGGTTGAGTCGACTTTAATGTTTCTTCCATTTATTTGTTCGTTATTAAGTGCCCCTCTTCGCCATAATGGTTTGTACTGTAATCATGCCTGCTCCCTGCATTTGCATTAGGAATTAAAAAGAATACGCAGCTGATACGAACCAAGAAGCAAACGGCAACGTATCGATTTTTTCTTTTTCGTTTTTCTTAATGATGAATACTAGGGCCAAGGCTGGAAACAAGAGAATTTCTAAGAGTTCATTTAAAAGCCCAATTACTTGGTCAGTTGGCCCAAGCCTTCGGACTCGAAAAAGGTTTTGGATTTGAACTTTACGGCGTCCTCGAACTTACCAGATTAAGCGCTTTTTGGGTTACAAGCAGTCCCGTCTCCATCAAAATTTGGATAAATCTCCCTTTCACTAAGAATTAATATCTATCAACTAACCTATCATCGATTTCCTGAAATGGAAAAATCTTCCGGAAGCCTGCAATCTAATTATACGAAGCCCCATCTGTTTTTAGGCGATCGATCTTGAAGCAGCGGTCCTTTCAGGATTCTCAGAAGGAACCCGTCATAAAAAAGGAGGGTGGATGCTTAGGTTTTTTTGTTGGTTCGTCAGAAATTAAATTTATATTCTGTGAAATTTGAAGAAGGCAAAATATCAACTTTTTTTTTTTTTTAAATTTTGCTTTTGTGAGCAACCAAGCTAAACCTAATTGATCACAAGTTGGAACTTTCCCCGATGAGTTGTTCCCTGCTATCATTTTTGTCATTCTCTTCCTGGCATCTGCTATGATAAAGAAGATGAAAGAGACGGAACCGTTAGTAGTAAGGCGTTAAAGACGTAGACGGAGAAGATGTAGTAGACGTAAGTGATTTCACGGCGTTAGGAATTCTGTTTCTCGAAGTTTTTCACGCGATTCATTATCAGCTTCTCTGTAACTTGAGAACTCAACAAGAAGAAAAATGTCAAATGACTTTCTCTCTCATCAATTCTTTTTATCTCTCCAGTCTCTGATTCTCTCTTTCTCTCTCAAGAATTCCTCTCCTTCTCTCTCTCTCTCTCTCCCCTAAATTCTTCAACCCCCCATCTCAAGATTTCTTCTCCAATATACCAGATCCTAACAGATGGTTTATTTTTCCGCTTTATTATTCGGTCCGGAAAAACGTCATATTAACTTATCAAGAAAGGAAAAAAAAAGGTTATATGATAAGTTGCAACCTGAGTTTCTTTCCAGCGGAGGTTTCATGAACATTGATCTTCCGTATAATGTGAATTAAGAAGATAATCTTTGTGAATCAGATAGATTTTTAGGGATTCGCTGCAATCTATAAGATCCGCCCATCAAGATCACATATTTGTAATAAAGATGACCGAAAATTTATATTTTTTTTCTTTTTCTTAATCATGCTTAGATGGTTATTTCAACTTAATTTCGAATACAATATCCATGGAAAGAGAGGTTTTGGTGTCCATGATACATTTATGATTGGTGGCTTCAAAATTTCAACGTTAAGTGACACAGAGGGAAGAATTAATATTACATTACTTTTGAATTTTAACCCGTAGATATAAAACATAGATATTAACCAATTATAATTAACGAAAATATTGAATCAGTTTTTTTTTTTTTTTGCCTATTCTTTTAACCTTTTTAAGGACTTTTAGCCAAACTAGGGTGAATAATCTTTTAGGTGATTTCTTTCTGCAACGTTTCTTAAATTCGACGCAATCCACTGTAACGAATTGCGTGTCAGATTTGTCCGTACGTGTTCGGTGCATTTCCTTATGCAACAAGGAGACTGATTTAAGCGCAAAGTCAAGTAAAAAAAAAAAAAATCAGATTTTTATTGACCAAATTAGATGAACAAAATCACTATGAACCATTCTAGTTTTTTTTCTTTGTTTTTTTTTTTTTTCTCATAAAACTTGAATCTTTGGCAAATGTTGCAAATGCTTACTCCGGAGTACAGATAATGAAATGAAAGTAAAGAAGAAATCGACAAAAAGAATAGGAAAGGGAAAACTAAAGGATTTTGCAAAGCATTATTACAAGCAGTCCAAGTGCTATGCATGAAGAAATTTGAATAATTCGATTATGGAAATAAAATCCCCTTTTATAGATCTTGTGATCGTCAACAAAAATCCAAGTGATATTTTCATATCTCAGTGTCATTGGCTTGCAGAGCTTTTTAAAGGCAGAGTTCTTTTTGGCCATGGCAAGGGACCTCAAATTCGATCTTACTGTTTGATATCTGATCAACATTATTTAGTAAGAAAAAGAGAGAACTTTTTCCCCATCAACTGGTTAGTATGCTTCTAATTTCCTTGTATGCACAAAGCGTATAAAATTGTATATTGTGTATGTGATTTCTATAAACATGAGTCATTTTTCCCTTGAAAGCAAGTAAGGCGTGTAATCCATATGAATATGATGAATAGCCATTTTCTAAAGCTCCTCAAAGATGAATATACCAATCCACTCCTCAGGAGGAGAGTGGATGCTTTACAACTCTTTTGTACAAGGTTGAGCCTTTACGAAAGGATTAGCTGTCAACTTGCATGATTCGAATACATTAGAAGGATAAGGGAGGGATGCAGGCACTTGGGTGTATTGTCGTATTCATTTTACGAGGACCACATGCTCTCTCACGCAAACTGACTATGATTGACCAGAAAGTGGCATTCCAACGAACGATGCCTAATCCATATGTTTTCCCCTCTTCTTCTTCTTCTTCTTCTTCTTCTTCTTATTCTCGTGAGACATTTATGCATGAACGCCCCTTTTTTTTCCTGCAGCTGGGAAATTAATCGAGTTCATTGCGTTTGAAGCTGAGAGGAGGAACATAATGGTAAGAAACGCCACTGGTACTAGTACGGGCACTAAGATGACCGCACTTGTTGTCGACGATGACAGGACCAATCGATCTATTCACCGCGGACTCCTAGAGAATCTCGGCATAAAAAACCAAGCGGTGATGAATGGGAAGGAAGCTGTTGATATCTTTTGTTCCGGCCAATACTTTGACCTCATTTTGATGGACATGGACATGCCTCTCATGAATGGCATTGAGGTATGCAACCTAATCGAGCCATTTGACCAAGCCCCCCCCCCCCGCTTTTCTTTTTGTTGTGTGTTCTTTTTTTTCTTCCTTTTTGTGTGTGTGCGTGTGGGTGTGTATATGTGTGTGTTTAGAAATTGACCAAAAAGTCCCCCAATAATAAGAAAACGTACCTTAATTGGTGGCATCTTGTACCGAAGCAAATTGAAATTTAGGCAGCAAGAAAAGCTAATTTTTTACGTGGGAAAAAGAAGAATGAATAAAAAAGTTCAAAATTTTCCCAAGTTTCCTTCTTGACCTTCTACTTGGCTTGGCGTAGGCGACGAAGAAGCTCCGTGATATGGGCATAAGCAGCATAATTGCCGGCGTATCGACTCAATCCGAAAAACGAGAGATACGGGAATTTATGGATGCCGGGCTCGATGATTATCAAGAAAAGCCTTTGACACGTGCCAAACTCGTCTCCATCCTTCAGAAGATCAGCAGCAGTAGATGTTGAACAACCTTGTAGTCATAGATTAGCAGCAACAAAAAAAAAAAGAACTTTATATGCGGGCATGGGCTTTCACACTTGACGACGTGTCCTCTCACTGCGCTTGACGACGCCCGATCCAAGGAAGTTAATTTAGTAGTAATGATGCAAAGGTAATTAATCTTGTGACGTGAGAGTGGTAGAGAGAGTATCGGGGTGGTCTTGGTCCCGGCTCCAGACGGAGATTTTTTATTGGACCTTGTGCAATATAGTAGTGGGCTCTATGGATTGGGCCCTTGAACTTGGGCCTACTGCACTTAAAGCCCTGGGTTGTGGGTTTAGCTCTATATCCTTATCAAAAATCGTGGACTGCATTTCGCTTTGTTGCCTGAATTTGTTCTTGCCTCAATTTTGTGCCACGGAAAGTGCCATACATTTGCCAATAATGCTCAAAGATATAACCTTCTACTTACAACAGTTAATTTATAAATTTTATATTAAAAAAATAAAAATTAAAATTCTGTCCCTTTTTTCTTTTTTAATTTTTATGTGTTACATGAATAACACGAACCTTGTGGGACCGAGAATGGTCATAGGAAGACTCTGACAAAGACACTTCAAATACCTGTACTAATTGGGTCTTTAGGATAAAAGATGCGCAAGCAGATGTTGCTGCTCGTAATTTTGTGCTATTTGAACGACAGGGGTTGCATAGGATCGGCAGAGAAAACGGGAAGAGGCCACTCACTCCTGCAACAAGCTCCACTGTACTAAGGCACGGCCATTTTCACAGGTTGTTGGTTGGAGGTGGGAAAGTAAAAGACAGCAAAAAGAGAGGGAATTTGTATGGTTGATGGACCCGCAAATTGAAATGGGTCAGACAGGGAGCCTTCTATTTGGTGTGGTGTCTCTCCAGTGATAAACCATTCATTGACAGTTTGACATTAAAGATTAATATCCCATCTGCAACTTGCAAAATGGTTTATCATCTGGACGTCATCTAAAAGCTGCCTCCGTGACTTACCTTTTCTACAGCTCTCACATACCATCCAATATACTAATGTATATTAACAACAATAATAGTAGTACCGATAATTATAATGATATTCTGTCTAGTATAAGTTGATAGCGACACAACAGCGTGGGTAGCTCTTTATTTCCACCATCTCAGCCCATAAAAAGCCTCTACTTCAAAATATCGCATGTGGGGACAGATGCTCCCCCGGGGGGGGGGAGTGAGAGAGAGATTGCCCATCGAGGATGCAATTGAATACATGGTAAGCCAGTAGCCATGCCCACCTCCTGATAAAATTGTCAGGACTGAAGTTTGAAACTTTTTCAAATTGTGTGTTAGACATTTTCCCCTCGTACTTTGTACACAGAGAAGCTCCAATCATTTATTTTCTACTTCTGCTATGGATTTTGAGTCATGTATGTACCCACTACCCATGTTCATCCTCCTCCATCTCTTTTTGTACAATGTCCTTGAACCACCTGCTTTCTAATTTTAGAAAATGTTATGTTCTAATTTTTGACAAGAATTGAATACAGTCCCGTTTTCCATGCTAAGATACTCGGTCTCGGTGCATTCACCCAATTATTAGATGACGATCGCTTGTCTCTCTCTCTCTTTTGAATCAGAGGTTTCTTTGTGAATGGGTGGTCGCTCTTCTCTTGGGCATGACCATATGATGAACAGAATGACAGAGACAGTTCTTCAACTTGCACTCAATAACTCAATTAAGCCCTTCTAGTTTTATTCTGTTCAAACAGGGTCTTAATTGGAAGAGTGTAAACTACCATTTTGGCTACAGCATTGATGTACCAAGTAAATGGGGCCATGTCCTGCGCATCTCATTGCAAACTAAAACTAAACATTTCTTTCGTGAGGGATGAATTTCGGGGCAAAATAAAGGTCTACCAACATTTAGCTAAATGATTCTCTGGGCGTAGTGGGTGATATCATCCAATAATTATTAATAATTATTAGATTGGTAATTCAGTATAGATGTAAAACAAATATTTTTAATTAAGAGAAAAGTTAGCTAGGAGTAATTAACAATACACAAAAAAAAAATATATAGATTAATTACTTTTTTGGACACAAATAAATAAAAGTATAAATAGAATAAATTATATTACTTTTTTTTTATGCTTCCATGTGTCATAACAATTATTACAACGGCGGTGTTCTTTAGTTAATTCATGGGACTTGATCCACATTTTTCTTCAAGTATGGAGTAATTTTCATGTTATATATAAGGACGTGCATGATCTGGTGGTGTTCAGCTCTTGACCTAATAGAAATTCTGAGTTCACTTATCACCTATGGCAAGCATTAAGGTGTAATTAGTTCTGCAGATGATGTCGGTGGGACGCAACATGGTTCCCAATGATGCTTCCTGGGGTCCAGCAGTACATGCCACCAGCGGGGATGGGAATGGGAATGGGAAGGGACATGGGCATGGAATTGAGTATGAATCGGCCAATGATGCCATTTCCCAATGTTTCATCCGGTGCACCTTTGCCAACGCCAGCTACATGTCACGGTTACATTACCTTCTTTCCAAAAAAATAAACTGTTGGAGTCTGCAGAAATTACGTTGATATGACCTAAAATCGCTCTCTTCCTATCCAATGTAAGATGTGGGAGTCGGGTTGTACCTAACCCGCTCATATCTAAAATATAATCCGTCTGTGACATTCTTCTCCACCGAATCTATCAACATTCTCGTTGGAAATTAGGGTCTCTCTATCTACTTCTACGTGAAGTACTTAGCAAAAAACATCGGAATAGGATGTGAAAGTCGAGTTGTACCTAATCTACTTGTATCTGATATATAACCCATCCGTAATATTCTTCTCCACAAAATCTATCGACGTTCTCGTCGGGAATTGAGGTCTCTATGCCTACTTCCGGGTGAAGTGCTTGGTAAAAAATATCGGAGTAGGATGTAGAAGTCGGGTTGTACCTAACCCGTTCGTGTCCGATATATAACTTATCCGTAACATTCTCCCTTACCGAATTTATCGACGTCCTTGTCAAGAATTGGGGTCTCCCTACCTACTTCTGGGTGAAGTGCTTGGCAAGAAACATCGGAGTCGGGTCAGTTCTGATACCACTTGTTACGGGATCATTATTTTCTCCCCAAAAGGCAGGTTGTTGGGATGTACAGTATCTACATTTATATGACCCAGATCCCCTCTTTTTATCCGACGTAGGATATAAGAGTCAGATTGTATTTAACCCGCCCGTATCCGAGGCATATCTGTCCGTGACATACTGCTGCTCATACGAGTCCAATCAGCTCGTTGAGTGCACAGAAACCAAACCAACCACGGATTCCAAATATAACCGATCCTAATCGGCAGTACATTGGTCGCCGCCCAATGCAAGTGCCAGTACCACGGGTAGTGAAATGTTGTTTTTTAATTAAAAGTTTCTCGTGAACTGGAGCTTCTTGGCACTCTTTCTACTTCAGCCATTTCATTGTTGAAGGGTGTGGAAGTCCATGATTTTTTATTGTGTTGTTTAAAGAAGGTTGCGTCCCTCATTATTTGCATGAAGATCATGTGTGGAGGTATAATTGTTTAAGCTTTTATTATTCCTTACAGTTCTTGTCTGACATCTGGAGTGGACACAACTAATTTTATCTGTCTTAGTTCTTTGTATCATTTATCATTTGAGCGAACTAAACGCTTAAGCTCATTTATTTAAAGTCATCCCACCACATGTCTGTTAGCAGGTTTATGAGTTAACAAGGATTGCTTGTACTTGCAGAACCAGTCAATGGTCCGGCCGAGTATCAGCAAACCAAACCCCATTGAAGGGGCTTATAATCTGGACAATCATCAGTCAGGTAAACTGCTATATCTTTTCTATATTTTACATGTTAAAGGATTTGGTCAAAATATTATGTTGATATGACAATTCGGAACAAGGATATTTTGTTTGGGAGTGGGAAGTCCTACAATTTAGCCTGGAAAATTGAATTATGACATCAATAGCCTGAATGGTAGGATGAAACAGTGGGAGGATGAACAAAAGGAGTGTTTGGTGTTTTCCATTTGTGATATGATGGAAAAATGAATGGAGGGAAGAGGTAATTGGTGGGTTCTCGACTGCTGGCTTGCTTGCTGTTTTCTCTGAAATCACGTAGATGGGAAGTAAATGAATTGTGTATCACTGTGCAAATTTGTCTCTTTTTTATGTTTACCTTTCACGCAAATGCATATTTTCGGATCTATTCTGTATCCCTTAATTGAATCTGCAATTAAACAAATGAGATTTTTTCCTACTTAACTGAACAACAAAAATTCCTGCCGTGATTTAATCAGAACCGCACTGTTTTTCCCACATCTACATCTGGTGTCCCCTTTCATTCTGATTGATATTAAAATGGTATTATTAAAAACCATGTATAGATACGATCAGGAATTTAACATCACTGCCATCCAAAAAACAAATTCAATCAAGAATTTAACATCGGCGAATTCAAGCAAAAAACATTCACAGTCTCACAATGAGTGAATGTTGTTTTTGAACCTTTTTCTGAATGCCGTTCTTAAGGGGGTAGCGAGGGACATATGCCGGCGCTAAAATCTCCGGTTTCCTGAGGATCTGCGAGTTGTGGCACCACGATCTCACTCTCTGAATGTTGGTGAACTGTGGCGTATCAGTTGCAACCAGGGGTTGCTTGAGGACTGCGCCTGTTCCGAGAACATCTCATGACTGATGGAGTTTCCTGTGTTTTGCAGGTTGGAAGTTTTCGGCGGTATCTCTATGTGGAAAGGCTCTTGCCTATCAAAGTTTTGTAGTCTAAGAAAGCAACATCCGAGAGCATTTTTTGCAACTGTCTAATAACAACGATAACACTGCTAACATGTAATTATTACACTCCCCACATAATTAAAATTTTCTTTTCCCCATTCTGTGTCGTCTCGCGACACCGTCCTCTCAAATATTTTCTTGTCTGAAAGGTTCTATTTATAAGATTCAGTGAAATATGATTAGGCAGATCTTATCACTGATATATGGAAATTGATTGATTCGGCCCTGGGCTCATATTGGAAGACGCTGATTAAAAAGGTTGTCCCCGTTCATTGTTGTTTTGTAGTCAACTTGTAGTTGTGAAAAGAGCAGGGTTTCTGTTTCTCAGATTCTGATTGTAGTTCTTCACTAATACGGGGCCGAGCCGATAACCATGTTGGTTGGCCACAAGAATGGAGCTCTTGGAAAGAGGTTGAAACTTAAGGTCTCAACCATATGATCTCTCGTTGGACCAGCTGTAGAAACCCCTTTCCATTGGTTATATTCTTTCCCGCGTGAAAAGTGATGCCGATGGCTATTCACTGAACACTTGGGGCCTTTAAGGATAGCGAGCCATATTGCGGATTAGCAACAAATCCTATTCTTCATGATAGGAAAGCAGATATGTAGTAAAAGAGCGAACTCATCATCAAGAATAAAGAGGAAACGAAAAAAAGAAAAACACGTGGATAATTTTATTTAATTTGTAAGAGCCACCGATCTCAAGCTTTGCTGTGCCCAAATAGGAAAAGAGTATTTTTTATCATGCGGACACATTCATTACTCCCAACAGCCTGCTTGTTTTTTCCTAATCGTTTACAGCAATTTATCTGCAAATTCCTCTGACCTTCCAGCCAGTAAATCTACTACAGGTAACTAAATTCAACAATGTTGGCTAGCTCAGCATGGCAGCATTGTATTTCCTTCATGCTCCTTTATGATTGTCTCCGGTTATTGGCCCATAGCAGAAAAAATCTGAGAAGAGAAAATAGAAGCACTGCTTAACAACTTCATATCAGATTAGTTTGCTCGTTGAAAAAGTACGAAGGTATCACCGGTATCAAGGATTGGCTAGAACAGTCAACTTTAGCGGTCAATTGGAATCAATACCTTGTCAGTAAAGACACGAAATTCCTGCACTTGCATGGCTTTCTCAAGTTCCTAGACAGAGGTAACAAAGATTTTAGAAGGAATTACTGCCACCCTTCTAATTGCAAACTAGATGACTTACACTTTCTGGATCAGAGGAAGAATCGATGCTAAGTATGAGTTTCTGAAGGCTTTGTTCCTTCAAAGCATCACGGATTTCACTAGAAGATGCTACATCAAAGCACACTATAATTATTCCAGCTACAGGTTCAGCATGTTGAAATCATCAAACTAAAAAGAGTGCCTAGTGCATGAGAGCCACTCCATTCCACTAAGCCTCACTCTTCCTAGAATCATCAAAGTAATCAATGAAACTGAACAAGTGAGCTTAATTAAGACAATTATGAACCTCTATCAGATGACAGAAGTGTGGGACCAGGTGGAACTTCTGCCCACCCACACAATCAATATGGTACATGAACCAACAGAAGCTGAATAACATAAATTGATGCCTTGATCTTGACCAAGTGGTAATACGCAATAGTTAAATATCCAAACGCATATCACCCTCTAATGCTTTGAAGACCCATTTGGGGATTTACCTTTGAGTCTTAAAAACTTACCTATAGACTGTAGTTGCAACTGTTGCAGCACCTCACTTTGTTCTTTAACACATAATGGTCTTTCTACAGGCAATTGCAGTGCAGCAGCTGACAAGAGGCAACAACGATCAGATTGTGAATTCAAGGAAATATGCTTAATGAAGCATAGTTCATTTTAGAGCATGAGAATTTCACTTCAAGAACAATTTATTCCCTCAATGCCAACAAGATTAAAAGATGTTTGATTTCCCTAACTTTAGCTGCATCTAGAAAGTTACAAGCAAGCGTTATGTATACAAAGAGGAGGGAATGAGGAAAAATTATGCAGTTAAAGAAGATAGAGAAAACAGCATTATTTTTGGCACTTGACTTTTTTGAAAGGTATTTTTTCCGTGAGCACCACTAGGCTATAGGGAGCAACAACAGAGTAGTACCTTAATTTTCCTGCATTCAGCTTCATTTATTTGTGAGACCAAGTGAAATGTGATTGATCCACGTTTTTTGTTGCTACCTAAGTATTGTTACCTAGTTTTTCTCCTTTTCCATTTGATTAAATATCACCGTGAACGCAGTTGGAGCATCTCAGGAAATACAAGAATCTCAAGTATTAACTTGTAATGAAGTATCAAAATCCTTACCTAATTTTTCCTGTGCACTTGCTGGCTTTAAACAAGGGATTTCTGCAACATCCAAGAAAGCTCAAATTAATCCAGATCACCAACACCATGCCTCTTCAGTTAATAAGGATGTATTACTAATAAATTTTATTTGTTCTGATTTCTTAATGCAAATAATAATAATAATAATTCTCCTTTGATCTAGCAGTCATTACCAAAGTACACGGCTGGACCTCACAACAGGCAAAACAAACATCAGAATTCGGTCAGGAAGTGCATAACGTTATCACATCTTAGTTAGTACTTTACAGTACAGGCCCTGCTCTATAAACACCGGGACGAAAAGATAAGAGCGTCAATTACCTCTACATCTTAACCAGACAAATAAAGAAAATTATAAATTCTGACAGCCGGCAGGCGACAACTCCAATGTCGAGCACCAGAATAAGGTAGCTTCTGTTTTTAGTTCTTATTTCAAATCCAACTCCACACTCTATTAAAAAAAAAAAACGACCAAACCCAAGATCATGCTTCATATGATATGTTGAATCTTGTCCAGTTTCTCAAAATTTTAGACGAGAATATACCATATAATCAAACGGGCGAAAGGGGGGGGGGAAGCGGAAAACATAGAACATAAATAAAAAGGGAACGACCTTTGTGCTTTTTGAAGCAGACCAGAGAACAACTGCAGGCAAGGAGAAAATTAAAATCAAAATTAAAAAAAAAAAAAAACAGAGAGAGAGAGAGAGAGAGAGAGCTTGATCAACAGAAATACCAGAAATCTATGTTTCACATAAAGAGAGTTCGAAGGATCAGAACAGGAGAGAGAGTTAGTTGAGGGCTTACTAAGGAGTAAGACAAGAAGGGCACTTGTACTTAGACAGAGCTTCGTTGCAAACTTGGCATTGTTTGGGACCCATTGAACTGAACCTCCTGTAACTCTAACAAAGCTGTTGCAAATCCCAGGAACCCTAACTTCCACGTTCCAACTAAGCCAATATCGAGTCCCTAAACGGCCCGCCCTAGCCTTTTTGCAAGTTTCTCCGCTTGGGCCGGGCGGCTCCTATTTCTTCTTCCAACTTCGCCGATGAACAGCACGTGCATGCATCCCCTCTCCTTTTTGCTTCCTCTCTCTCTCTCTTTCTCTATGTTTTTTCCGTATTTATAATTATAAATCCTCTGCAGCGGCCTTCACATCCAACGGTTGACATATTTTAGCCTCCCTGTATCCTACCACATAAAATAAAAAATTTGGGTCGTCTATCTGGAACTCCCTTTTAAATCTTCGAATTATAATTTGTAGACTCCGGTTATCAGCTTTTTTTTTTTTTTTCCGCTTATATTTTGTCGAGATTAAAGCGGTAAATTTTGATCTCGACTTGTCGATGATCAAGATTTCTCGGGGCAATCGACCTGTCGGCTGCCCAGATACCTCACCCATCAAAATTCCTCACTTGTACTGTCTTTGTCCGAGATTGACTTTTCCGACATCGTTTAACTACAATCTTGTTTGCCGAGAGACAAACTAGCATAATCAAGCAACCTCGGACATCAGCGCTTAGAAGAAAAGTGGGGAAGCAAGAACAAACGGAAGAAAGAAAGCACGAAAGCGCAAGAGAGAGAGGGAGAGAGAGCAAGAAAAAATAAAAGAAAGAAGCAAAGAGAGAAAAACAACCCAAGAAGTGGAACGTTAACCCATTTGGGTCTCTCGCCGTGCGCACTCGAGTCACATCGGAATGTTAAACATCTTTTATGAAATTGGCCTCCCGGCTGCGCTCCTCGGGATTCAACAGGCCACATCCTAATAAAAGCCGTCTTTGAGCTTTACTCTGCCCTGGCAGGACGACCATGGTGTTATGGCATCTCATCCTTTTCCTCGGAGAGGCTTTGACTTTCCAAGTGCGACTAAATTAGACCCAGAATAGGGGAAATTCTGGAAAGAGAAGGGTTCATTGTACAGGCCGTGGCCCATGACCTGGAATAGGTGCTTCACTCGGCCAGGAAAATCAAAACAATTGACTCTGTTCAGTGGCAAAACACGCCCGAGGGAATAACAACGGTTGCCATTCTAGGTAGAAGCCCGTGATAGAGAGGGATTCCCGTTTACCTATTCAGATTCGACGTATATTAGAAATGTTTTACAAGGTTTACCACAAGACAATACGAAAATGACACTTTTCTTTGAAGCCACTTCTTCGCACCATGCGCCCGGCTGAAACCCAAGCAAGCGAGAAAGTCCGGTACGTTCATTCCAAATAGCAAATGCTGCAGGAAAGTGCCCACATTGGAGATTCTCGATTCCAACTTTATCCTATCCTGGAGCATCTCAAAATGGAGGTGCAAGTAAACAAAGCATCATTACCTCAATAAAGGTAAGCATAACAGTGTGTCAAGTCCGCGCTAAAATGCAAATCAGGAATTACTTGAGCACACACACAGGCTTTCTTCACATGTAAAGTCCTTCCGGTACCCCTTCTTTCTTTTTGAACATCACCTTCTCTTTTGCCTTCTTGAAGTCTACATGCATCACCTGAAGGACAAAAATTCCAAATCAGGCCCACATGCTAAAATGGGTGCCACTCACATGAAAATCTTGGAAACATGGCACATAACTAACAGAACTTGGCTCTACAATAACGGGTTTCCAGATAAAGATAGCAGGAAACCAGTGTCACTACACCGAAAGAGGGAAAAAGTCCCTCCGATAATTTCCAGATTTCCACCAAAAATAAAATCACCTTTAACAAGATACAAAATGAAATGAGACTCACCTTCATGCGCCTCTCTCTTAAAGCAAGCAAACCAGCCTCAGTACATATGGCCTTTATGTCAGCTCCAGAAAACTCATCTTTGGTCATAACAAATTCTTCTAAATTGACATCATCAGCCAATGTCATCCTCGATGTGTGAATCTATAATCCACAAGATAATACATTACTTGGTTGTACAACAAAGCAAGCTCAACAAATTTGTTCATACAGGGAAAGGGATACAATAACTGGTAGAGGAAGAGATCTCAAAAATTTGCTTCCATAGAATATAAACCTGGAAAATGCGCCTTCTTGTTTTGATATCAGGAAGAGGAAACTCAATCTTCCTATCTATTCGACCAGGCCGAAGTAAAGCTGGATCAAGACTATCAATTCGGTTGGTTGCAAGAACCACTTTGACATCTCCTCTTGAATCAAAACCATCTAACTGATTCAATAACTCCAGCATGGTCCTCTGAATCTCACGTTCACCACCTGAGTGGGCATCATACCTGAAGACATGCAACATGACAACAAAGAAAAAATAAAATTTCTGCTAAAACATCCATATTCCCCTCTTTAAATTCTCATAAATTACCTTTTTGTACCAACTGCATCAATTTCATCTATGAAGACAATTGATGGTGAGAGCTCATCAGCAACTCTAAAAAGCTCCCTTACTAACTTTGGGCCATCTCCCAAGTACTTTTGAATAAGTTCACTGCCAACAACGCGCAAAAAGGTTGCTGATGTTGAATTTGCCACCGCCTGAAGAATAAGAACGAAGAAAAAATTTTTCAACTACTATGCCACACAAATTGTTGTGCCATTGGCAAACATGAAGTAAATTGCAACCAAAAATGGGAAAACACACTTTCTTTCTTCCATATAATGTCATAAAAACATGTCAAGCACAGATCACTCACAACTGTCACAGACCATTCCACAAGACCAAGTTAAGAGACAAGGGTTCATGCCTACATTCAAACAGAATAAAGGACAAGAAGTGATTTGCATATGATAAACAATCAGTCAATTAGTCTAGAGGCCTGATTTAATCAGAGAATTTTCTGGTGTGGACTCTTCAATTGATGGTAGGAGATTTCTCTTAACTAAGCATAAGTCTAACAGATGGGCGAAGCCCTAGAAAGAGTGATTAGTCATCTTAGCAAGGCCTGTTCCTGTTGCAGTTGCAGTTGCAATAAAGGATCTTGGCTTCTGAGTTAATCTATTATTTCAGTATATGCTTGCCTAAATGAGAAGATGGCATAAATTTACAACATAATTAATCACTCCCATTGTTGTGCAAGGGGAAGACCACACAAAAGTGTTGAAAATGGTTAGGGATCATATTCAATGAAAACTATGTGAAACAAAGAACATTTAAATCTATGCACCTTTGCAACCAGAGTTTTGCCAGTCCCAGGTTCTCCATACAGGATGACCCCCTTGGGGGGCTTAATGCCAATGTCTTCGTAAAGTTCTGGATGAGTTAAAGGCAGCTCCACCGCTTCTTTAATTTCCTGTATTTGGGCATCTAAGCCACCAATGTCAGCATAAGATTCCAATGGAGCCTTCTCCACCTTCATTACTGACACCATTGGATCAACTTCATCCTGAAGAAGCCCAACAACTGACAAGACCTGACAGGAAGCCATAAGAATGGGTTATTAGAAAGATCTTTCAATATAAGATCAACCATAAGCTATATTCACTTTGCATGACTGGCAACAAACTGAGACTGCAAATTACAATTTCCTTATGAGAGCATCAGTCACTCAATGATTGGTTGACAATCGAAAAGAGAAGCTCTGTTGCATCCCCCAGGAAGGCAGTAATACCATAATAAACAAGTGCCTGAGATAAAGCCAAATGAGCAAAATGTGCCGGATAAAATGGCAGGGCATACCATTGTCATAAATCCTCCTCCACAAGTCATAACATGTGCTCTGCAGAAATCCACAGAATCTAACATTTCATAGTTGGCGACTTAGCAAAGAATATGTGATGGTTTATTTTCTCACAAGTAAGAAGGATCCGTTTGCTGATAATTACAAATGAATCTCAATCATCCACTCCATAGATAACATGCATTCCAACACTAAACCAAAAATTGAGAAGTAGAAGATACATTTTTTCAAAATCAACTGAAAAACCGAAAAAGAAAAATCCATTAGACATCTAAAGTAAATAGTTACTTCCACTTCCTGCTATATACGTTGCCAAATTACAAAAATCAGCTGACCAGGGTGAACACACTCAATCTTCTAAACTCGTAATCAACAAGACCAAGTACTCAATAATCAATACCAAACATTCCCATTTCCAACAAAATTTTCCGTCTAGGACTTAAATTACCGAAAATCTTGAGCTCGAAAATTCACATTTTAAAAAGTTCCCAGACCTACACATAACCCAAATAATATGTCAACTTTCAAGAAAAATAAAACCTATTAAGAACTAAACATTCAGAACGAAAAAAAAAAAAAAACCTAGTTTACCTTATTATGCATTAAGATAGCACAACCAGGCTCGAGCTGATCCTTATCAACGAAGGACAAAATAGCGACATAGTACTCAGGCCCCACGGACGAAGAAACGATGGCGTGGTTCTCGTCAATGAGCTCCTCCAAGTTGCCGACGCTCATGGGCGAACCTCTCAAATCGTCGACCTTGGATCGGTCCTCCTCGGCCTTCTCTTCCTGCGGCTTTAGTCTCTCCTGATTGGCCACGAATTCTTCCTCCATCAAGAGATAGTCCTTGATTCGCTCCAGTTTCAAGAGCCTCAGCTTGCATTTCGACAGCGGCGTCACCGTCGGCAGCCGGGCCGCAGCCTCTGGCCCTTTCTGCTTCCGTTGTTTCCGGCCTACGCGGGCAGGGGGAGCCGCCGGCTCAAATTTCTTGTCTTTCTTGTCTCCTCCGTCGGGCTTCCGATCTCCTGGTTGCCGGTTCAGGCCGCCCGAGGGTCCCTGACCCATGATTCAGCTCTCGTCCTCAGAGAGAGAGAGTGCGTGCACGTGTTTTGGTTTTCCGTTTGGCTTTCGCAATAAGCAAAGTAGGTGATGTTCTGTTCTTGTGAAATTGCGGGTCATTCTATCATTTTTATAACCTTAATGGGCTATAGTGGGCCGAGTTATTAAAATGATTAAAATAATAATAAATCAAAATTCTTTTGGCCCAAGCCAGCCGCTAGTTGGCTGGCGATGCAATACTGTTATTTATTTATTTCTTTCTTCTTTTTGGGTCTCAGGCGATGCAATACTGTGCCGGCTTGCAAGTTGTGATGGGAAGGGAACACTCTGCCTTCTCAGGATCCTGAGGCTGAGGGCCCAAACAAATACCCTCAATGAGAAGCTAATAATACACTGGTATATATAGGTGAGGTTTAAATGTAAGTTTGTATTATTTAATTATAAATAAAAAAATACAATTAATAATTATGATTGTGTATGAATAAGTTCATGTTTAATTCGTGCATTTAGCCCTCTGCATGTCAATCCAGTAAATTATAAACAAAGGGTTCTGCCCCTGTCCAAGCAAGCCGTGGGTCACCTAATGAATAATGCCATTTTCATTTCACCTTCTCTTTCCGCTCTTGGCCAAACATATTAAAACTTATCGCGTTATTATCAATTAAAGGCATCCAGGATTGTGGGTACAGGAATGATTTTCGATGGTGTCTTCAATAGTTATTGATCTAGAGGCTAGTGGACACCAACACCAACTTCACGATGGTCTTCAATGTTTGCTGCAGTGTCTGTCTTTCACTTATTTCACTTTTTGGGACAACTAATTGTTTTGCATCTAAAGTCAAAATTCCCTTCACGGCTTCGTATATCTTGATTCCACACCTTCAGGATAACCCTTCATGTGTGCAGGATCATGGGCAAGACATCGTGTTCAAGCAATTCACACTGTTCTTAATGTTCCAGCTAAATTAGGATGTTTCCACAGTTGGGTTAGCTCTCCTCAGGGTTGAGAAGTTAATATTCTGTGTCGGTATATGTATATATTTTTTAATGGGCATGTAATTGCGCGAGTTAATTAGGCCGTCTGGCTGGTAGGCGCGAGCCGTGAGTCTTTGGTAGCCGGAGATATAAGGCCCCCACTGATCCACTTTCAAAGCAGCACCCTGAAGCACCCAGGGCGGCTTCCATGTTTGTAATTGACGCAAGTGCAGGGTGCCAAAAAAAAAAAAAAAAGAAGAAGGTTAATGATCTGTACAAGGATAATGAACAGATTCTCATCTAGATTCTCCCTCGCGTAAGAGAGACTGGACGAATATTATATTGGGGCCTGTTTAATTTTGCGATTAAAGACAAGGAAGGCAAATCGATGTTCCTACCCTTGATTGCTCAGAGTCGTAAAGAACAAGTGCTTATTTATTACGTTATCGGGCCAGTGGCGACTATTCAAGGCTACGTTGATACAAGCATTTATATCACTTTAATAAGAAGCATTTGACTTGAATATATAGTATTCGTAGAGGGTCTCACGGACATGATGGACACCCATGGTCCGCGCCCGCTTAACACATACATTATTAACACAAGCTCTCACATATATAATTAACTTGCTACGAGTCCATTTACTAGCTAGAACTCCTTAATACTGGAATGATGAAACCAGAGCCATTATTGAATTCAGGGGGAAGGAAGCACACCATTCCCGCCTCCAACACCACCGCCTACTCCACCTCCAACACCACCCAAGCCACCGACGCCACCACCAAAACCCCCGAGGCCATTTCCACTGCCAAAACCACCAGCTCCACCAACACCACCAGCGCCGCCAATTCCATTGACTCCACCAAGTCCCCCAGCGCCTACGAATGGGAGACCATTAGAGCCAATTCCGCTGTAGCCACCAACACCGCCATATGAGATGAAGTTCTTTTGGTCATTCAAGCCCGCATCACTGGGCAGATAATTGGCACTTGGCAGCTGTTGCTTGCCAGGCACATCTCTAGCGCTAGCAGACTGCATTACCAGTGCAACCAGCAGGACAAAACTAGCGAAACACCTTGCCATCTCTCTCACTCTCTGTCTATGTCCAATCGTTTTCCTAGCTAGTACATCAAACTGCGTTATGGGATCACCTTTTTAAAGGCGGAAAGACCGGAAGGGACAGTTGGGAGCAGTAAATGGAGTTAAATGCGAGTGCAGAGTTTTGTTGTCTCAAATTTTGAAGGCGGAATGTCTAATGAAATGTTTTGGACATAGTTGAGAGTTCTGAGACTTGTTTTGATCAGCATTAGCTTTGAAGTGTATACCTCCGTACCTGGATTAGCTTAATATAATTATAGAAAGATCAGACGCTAATAAACCATTATAGGACTAGCAGGGTTGGCAATGACATAAATATCGTAGGTCACCCTTCCACACAATCAGAGAAGCTTTCGCGACCACAAGAATACTGACACACATTTATCTATGGCTTCAATTACCCAGACAACAGCTTATAGGAGGCTTTAACAGCATGCAACAGCCTCCCTTTCTCTTCCCATCAATGCTGCTTGGCAAAGTCTTTGCGACTTACTTGGTTCTGAAAATTTTGGGGAGCAGTTCCTGCTCACAAAATGGAAGTTGTACCACATCTGTTTCCCCTGCTCTTGAAGCTCCATGAACTATGCTTGTGCATCATGAAAATAAGTATAGAATGACCTAAGAATTTTTACAATTTTTGACAATTTTTGTAAGCCAGATGAGAAGGTAATTTTTATCAAATTCAAAGCAGAGATGTCATAATTTCGCTGGCTGGATCGATATGTATGCACTAATCGTAAATTACTGGATTAATTACTGTGAAACCGAGCTACATATATTATTCGAAAGAATGTTGACAGTTGGCAAGCCATCTACCAAACGTGATGATCTGTGTAGTGGGCAACCATTTCAATGAATGAATCGGCACTCTCTTTTTTCTTTTGACACCCACCATCAACATATCACTGGTTAAATAATTGATCTTTTTATCTGAAAGTCACGGATGAGTCATTGTTAAAATTCAACGTATATTTAATCATAAAAATGGTTATAAAGTCTTACTAGATATTTAAAATTCATTTTTTTTATAAATTTAATAATAACTCAGTCTATTATATAGTACGATAAATATAATTTATTTAAAAGGTTGTAGGGTGTCATTTTTACTTATTCATTTGTAATGGAAAAAATTAAAAAAAAAAATCCATCGAACATATAATTATATATATTCCCAACCTTTCCATATAAGCCTGGCAATTTTTGGTAGAGATCATGATGTCGGACGCGCTGCCATAGTACTTGGCCATGTCGTGTATGATCTTGTTCGCTGTGTAGAAGGAATAATCTGCAATCCCATCCTCTTATTTTATTATTATTTGGGTCTAGGCGATGACGGCGTAAGAGCCATCCGCTTAGTTTTCCTGCAACGATATGATTCAGGAATCCCAAGCACCTTTGATTGGGCCATTCAATGACTCGAACTCCTGATATTTTTGTGGGCCTTGATGAGCCACGTGTCCCAAAAATGGAAGCTTGATGAGCAACTGTTCCAAGAGCTGAATATGGGGAGCTCTTTCCTTTACCGACGTTAATTGGTATGTTCACATCTTATATGGGAAAGAATCTTGTCGCGTCACGATTGGGATCGCGACTGACCAGGCAGGGCACATGAGCTTTCTTGGGAGGAAAGGAAAAAGACTGGTGGGAACAGAAAATGAAGAGGAAGATAATTAAATTTGTATGTAGGTTCTACGTATTAAAAATATTTTTTAAAAAAAGTTTTAAATCTTTTTGTGAAAAAAAAAACATATTATGTGTAATGATTATAGGAAAATACACAATAAATATAATAAAAGGTATAATTAACTGTTAAAAAATAAAATGTCACATTGTTGCATATTTAAATCTGGTTACACATTTTGTTAAGTCTATTACACATTTAGTTTTATTTTACAAGAAACTTTATTTTTTTTAGAAAAAAAAAGACCCCATGAGTCTTGCTCGGCAACTCACTTTAACTCTCCCCTGACAGAAATCTCTTGGCCACGTATCGTTGCCTGCCAAGAAAAAGGAAAATATTGGGGAAAAAAAATAGGGGAAAGAGAATTTTCCGATATAAAAAGTAGATTTTCCTTTTTCTAGAAAATTATCCTTCAGCCTCGTGGTTTATGCTGCCACGCTTGGGCAGGGCGAAGAACATTTTTTCTCTCTCGGTTTTCTTTTCTTGTCTCTCTCGGTTTAAAGCCATTTTAACGTTTGCGCGCCGCAGTGTTTTGGCAACGAGAATGGTAACCAAACGATTTTGAAACTTAGGAACTCAAGTTTTCCAACCGTACCATTGTTCAAAAACGATTTCTGAAGTTATTCTTGCTGCTACATACAAACGGAACGATTTAAATTGGTTCACAGAGTGTCGCACATGCATTAAATATGATCACTTTGCAAAAAGTGATCCCCGTGAATTTTTACATGGAATTGCTAAGCAGTTCAATCGTTGTGACGTTAATTAGTCCATGGGTGATTTTTTTTTTTTTTTTGGGTTGTTTTGATGGTACACAGGTAAAGGTAATTAGACCTGACGGAGTATGTGACAATGACTACATTTTAAAAAAATGTCGCTTGTTTCATAAAAGTCACGGGTAAAGGTAATTAGACGTGACGGAGTATTCCTGTCGCTGCACCAGCTAGGGCGATTGGATCCCATTTTAAAGGAAATTCAGTTGTGGGGGGCAGTTTATTGTATTAAATGTATTCAGAGGAACCGCGTGACCGTTGGCCTCTACAGTAGTACCCCATGCACGGAGATGCATGGTTTCACCTTGAGCCAGGAATTGGGAGTGGACCCAAATAATATAGTCTTTTATAAATAATGATAATTTGATCTTTTGGAACATTTACAATAACAATTTTAACAATAAATTCAAACCTTAATTAGTATGTAGATTCTCAAAACCAGCCATAATGTTGATAACGAGAGCATGTGGAAGCGAGGGATTCGGGGAAAGGCGCCTTACAATTGCCACACTAGTTACCTGAAGTCTAATTCTATCAAGTCGTTCTCAAAAATAAAAGCACAAAAGAAAACTGACCACCCTTAAGGGAAGGAGACGTGATTCATAATCATGTGCCTAGAAAAAAATTAGTAAAGCAAGTGGTTTTTGATATATAAATTACTAAAACTATCCCCCATATCATTGTGGGGTGAAGCATATTCAGTATTTTCAGCTCCAGGAATTTTACAAAGGTTACATTCCCAACCAGGGAGGTTTCAGAATTGTGGGCTGGAGTTTCACTATGCATTATTTGGCTAAACTAAAAACAGGAAGTTAAAAGCTGCACTTGACCGTCGTATTTTTCCAACACACTATTTGATAAGATACAAGATGCCTCTCATACCAGCACACCATTTAGCTCGGTATTCCACATCATATGATAACTAAGATGCACTAAAGAAACCGCTAACCATAGGCTACATAATAAAGCAATTTTCCTCGTTCCATAAATTTCTTTCTATATCAAATAATTCATATTTGAAATCTGCGATATGAAAGCTAGTAGACAATCGTATAATAGACAAGATGACAAATCTGTTCTACTTGAACCTCTTATAGGAGCCTTAGCCTCGTCATAGTTCTAGCCAATTAGCCAAGGCTCCTACCCTGTAAGTTACTGCCCAAGGTAGGAGCATAGATGCTAATCTAACGTGAATTCTATGCAGTTGATTCAGATTTAGATATTCTCTCGCTAAAATATGCTCGGGTGTCCTCGTGCCTCGTGAAAAATTTGCTTGAAGCACCTGCTTGAAATGCATACATTGCATTTCTAATTTGACAATCGTGGGGGTTAGTTGTGACGGGAGTAGTAGAACCTTCTCGCAGATTCTTGTTACGTAACTTTTGTGAGTTTAAAAAAATCCTGTCTGTAAAGTTACTCAGGCAGAATAGTACACCACAACATTGACCGGTCCCCCGTACAGTGTGCACAGCTGGGAACGGTAAATTGGTGTTGCAGAGCAATGACAGCTGTCTCTCTGACAAATTGGGTTAAATGCACTGTCAGAGTAATTGCTGAGCGTTAACTCCTTGTGTCCGTTCTTCACCACCCCTTCCACATTTTTGAGAATCACATGATTCCAATCATTCCTCCAGAGCTACCTTCCCCTGTTCTAGTTCCCATTTTAAAGGCAAGGTTCATTATACGTATAAGTTGCATGTTTTTCCTCTTGTCTCCCGTTTGATTGTTGTGAAAAAGTTTGATATCTCTCTTTTTATGACTTATAATTATTGAATAATAAGTCATATTTTTCGTTAGCACCACTTATTTCATAGCATTGATTTTGTTCGAAAATACAAGTAGAGAGGTGATGCTGATTCTTGTAAAATGGCAATGGATGAGCGAAAATCAAATATAAACCAATCTAAAAAATCCAGCAAATCAATTCCCTGTATACAGTAGGAAAGCCGAACTGGAATAAATTCTTGGCAGCAAAAGCAAAATGTTGGGGTGGAGGGGGGGCACGCGAAGCCCCTTGTTGATCACTTGAAGTGCATTTACTATGCCGGTCATTCCAGGGCCAGCAGTTGCATCCGTAAATGTAATGAATTGAGTCTGCAGTGTTCCATACCCCAGAGCTCTGCCAATTGCCATCAGGATTGCCTTGCCAGAGCCCAGAGGATGTAGAACTGGAGAGAAGGGGTCATGTAAAACCCTTGTCAAAGCCTGCAGATGTAAAGTCGGATGGGTGACATTTGATTGCTTACATATGCCAAT
The DNA here is from genome assembly GCA_020883675.1 of Bruguiera gymnorhiza. Taxonomy (NCBI): domain Eukaryota; kingdom Viridiplantae; phylum Streptophyta; class Magnoliopsida; order Malpighiales; family Rhizophoraceae; genus Bruguiera; species Bruguiera gymnorhiza. Next base: position 1,720,325 of record JAIRCJ010001053.1, read on the forward strand.
GATTACATGCAGTCGTGTCTATACCCGCTCGTCCCCGCACCAGTTTCCGGAGAGCTAAAGGTTGAATGTTGCATCATTTGGGCTTGCCTTTGCACACTTTCGATCTATTGATGGGCCAACTGACCAAGCTAAAAAGAAAATTAACGATGGGCTAAGCGGAGATTTTCCCTGGGACCATTGTAGATCTACAAGCAATATTTCGGCGTAGATGACGAACACCCCTCGTATCTTACAAACTAAACAATAATCAAAGAAAAAAAAAAAACAAAATGCCACGTAACGTTACAGCTTTTCTCTGTGTTTCTCATGTACATGTCACGTTCAACAAGATGTAATGTCGAACAGTCTTGTTAGTCAATTACATTTAATTGACATTTTCAATGTACCAAAATAATTTACAGTCAATCGATAAAATTTTAAATGTTTTAACTGCTAAAATATTAAAAATTAAAAGTAGATCAAGCGCGCAATTAGAAAAATTGGAAATATTCAAGGACTATTCTGTAATTTCCCTTTTTAGTCAATTGTATTTGATTTTCAAAATTTGATATATACACACACACATACACATACATATATACCAATAAAATAAATTTTTTTAATCTGAAATCTTAAAAATAAAAATATCAAATTTTAATTACTGTAATATCTCTTTAAAAATAAAAACTGAGTTGTTTTGATTGTTAAAGACGTTTTCCATGCTCACGCAACACCGATTGAGAAGCTATCCAGGGGGAAAGATGTTCAAGGCAGGCCCAACTTGAAATTTACACGTAACTAGGTTCAACCCTTGTTTGAACCTCAGGCCCAGGCCATTTGATTACAAATTTTTTTGACGTCGTTTACTCACAGTGCATTAAACAGACAGTTTCTTTAATTAACAGTTGGGCCAGATCAGGTTGATAGAACCCAAACCTATCCCGACTATCCGGCGAACGTAGAGCCGTAGAGTGGTGGCGAAAACAAACCGAAATAGGTATTTGGGCTCAAACCTAGTAAGTTTGCTAGCTAGCTGCTAGGCCGATAGGGATATGCACGTCCAACACATTGGGCCTCTACGCTGGACAACTAAGCCCAATGGACAAAAAAGATAGTTTCTTTATTGTGGGATGATAAATTATCGTGGACTTACGATAGCATCGTGTAATTAAGCTGAGGGCGCACTCTATTGAATTAATTTGATTTCTCAATATTTGATAAGTATAAATAATATAAACTGTTTGGCGATGCAATTACAGGCATATGGCAATTCTAAACAAACTAACCTACAATAATGAGTCTTTGCTAATGGCTGGGAGAAAGTTTCAACCACTAATTCAAGAAAAAATTTCCAGCTTCACGACACTGTCTTTAAGATAATCTATGTGGTAATTACATATAGCGCCATATGTAATACAGGAAGGAAATTGTTCTATTGGGGTGAAGCTCCTTAACGACATCCTTTCCAGCATATGGCAGTATCGGTGGCATTGTGGATAGGAGCTCCTGGAGTTCCAGGGTTTTTTCCCCATTAACAAGGCATTTCAAGGTTGATGACGAATTGATGATCATCATACTTCAGTACTTCTTGTTGATAACCCGACTTCAATGAACAGAACCTGTTTTAGAATTATTCTGCCCACTAATTAAATTCCAATTCCGTAAAATTATATATTGCAGGGGGGTTCACCCAATGAGCAGGCTTCAACGGCATGTGAAAATCCAAAGGCAAAGAAGGCCGACAAAGAAGTGAGAAAGGTGGTCCACGAAGAAGTGCAAAAGTTGGTCGACGACGAAGAAGTGGAAAAGATAGCTGCTTCTGCTGCTGCTGCTGAAAATGTAATATAAAATAAACGAAGCTGATGATTTGTCATCACTTAATACTTGGCAATATTGGATGACTTGTATTTTTCGTAAATATTCAGGGGCGACCCAGAAAGCAAAAGACGCTGCCAAGCAAGTATCCAGGGTTGCACAGGACATGACAGAGAAAGCAAAGCAAACGGTTCAAGACGCTTGGGGCACGGCTAAAAATACCACAGAAAAGACCAAGGACACGGTAACGGGAAACAAATGAGTTCGTCAAAGATAAGGCCGATGCTATTAAACGCGGCATGAACACCAAAAATTGAGCCTGAATTGTTTGTAATTGCCCTCTTGGCCCTTTCACTCAGACAAGTTTCACTTCTTTTTCCTCCACTTCATTCGTTCTACAATTATGTGCGGTTAAATTAAGGAAGCATTGTAGGATAAGCTTTAACTTAAACTCCATCGTGCTAATTAATAAAATGCCACACACTGCCACCTTTCTAAGTCTTCTCTGATCCTCAGACCTTAGGCACTTGTCTTTTAATACGCAAAAAACGGACAGTCGAACAAGCCAACAACATTACATTAATTGGATTATTTAAATTCATGCCAATTAAATCAGATGAGATTATTTTTTTCCTAGTTAATTAGGTTCTTACTTTGGAGCCTAGAGTCAAAATTGTCTCATGTACAGATGATCGTTAGCTCGGTACCTTTAGTTTCAAGTTTGAATTCTCTAGATGTGACGTGGTTGTGTTTTTAAAATAAGCGAAAACTGTACTTGGTGCAATGCACTCCGATATTTTGTCATAAATGGTCGACTCTATTCCAACTGCAGCGATCAAATCGTTTTTGTTTTGTCATTGACTCAAGGCTCCGGTTTAGATCATAGATTGATGTCTCTAACATAAGTCAGGAAAAGTAAAATGTCAAGCGTTATGCTAAAGACCACACTGTCGTGGGATCAAGACGATTACTGTCGCAGGGATGTGCCTATCATGTCATCATCTTGTCAAAAAACATCGATTTTGTGTGGTGAATGATAATTTTAACATATATATCCTCCAAAACAAGCCGCGTTAATTGCCCAAAAATGAAGTCATTATATGTGTGTGTGTGTTTGTTTTTTTTTTCTTTTTACTTTTTTCTTTTTTCTTGATAGACAGATTTTACTTAGACGAGATGAGATGTGAGGACTGGAACTGTAAGCATCTTTCTTGACCATCAGTCGATGGTCAAACCATACTGGTTGACATCAATAAACAAAAACATTATATTGGACTCAAAACTATGAGAAATTAAAGGATCTTATTTATATATAATTGAAACCATTGTCCTTCCAATAACGATTTTAAGGACTTCAATTTAATATTTAAAATCTCGAATTCAAAAAATTTAGAATAGAACTCTGAACAAGGAAGGAGGTTTAAGGCCGGTTGTACTTAGGCAGGTCTCAAAAAAGTGGGCCAAAAAAATATAGAGAACAAACTGTTAAAACCAAATTGGTGCCTCGACGAACGTGGCAGCAGGTGAGGAGGCTGTCAGATAACTTGCTTTTGAGTCATGTGAAGTTAACATTCCGCAGAAAGAGCGTCAGATAAAGACGGAGAACTGCAACCGAATAGCGCAGTTATTGGCTGAGTTGAGAGAAAAACAAGGGCAAAGCCGGAAAGGGATGCGTCAGCTTTGATGTACACGTGGCTGAAAATTGTTACCTGCGCCGCTTAACCAACGAATCCAGGACAAACAATAGACCAATAGAAATCGAGTGAGTTTAAAATGAGCAAGTCAGTCCATTTTTTCTCACGCTCGACAAGCTTTTGTTTTCATTTGTAAATGCAGAGAGTTGTGTGTGAGAGGGAGAGAGAGAGAGAGAGAGAGGGAGAGAGGGAGAGAGGCTGTTCTATCTATAGCATTTATGTTAATTTATTCAAATAATATTATTGTCTGAACAAAATGGTAAATGCTGATTATAAACAACGATAAATATAATATAAAAAAAAGGGTATAGTATACTCGAAGTGAGAATGAAACAAGGACGGCAATCATTTCATGCATGCAATAAGCAAAGAAAATAATTTGACAATATCCAATTTTTTTAACCCTCATGATTTTCATTTGCACGGTCAAGCTCTCTGATATTAATTTCTTGCAATATGGACAATTTGTCTTAACCGTCTGTGTTGGACTGTAGGCCAAGTTCTCTTATTTAGTATTTTTCTTAATTTTTTTCGATTTTTCATAAACTTTATTACTATCTAGTGTTGAGTATTTTTTGAAATTCTTTTTTATTTTTTATTTTGAGTATTTTTTGAAACTTAAAATTAAGGCTGAGCACCGTCGGTTGCACCATTGAGGAGGGAACGCGTGGCGGATGGCACAAAATCCGGAGCGGTGCCGAGAAAGTAGCGGCACTAGGTTTTCTTTTGCTCTAAAACCACCCCCAATCTCTCTTCCGTATCTCCCAGTCCCACTCTCCTCCTTTTCTCGCTCGTGGTTAATTGAACCCAAACAACTACTTTGTACTTATCTGAACCAAAATGTTAAAAAAGTTGGAGAGTTGAATGGAACTCCCTGGGAGGGGTTGGAGTTTTAAGGACTTGTTCAAGCATGCGGGTTTTTTCTTCCATGCTTGGTCAATCTCTGTGGTTCTTATTTGTTGCCCACGCCGGCTGCTAGTTGATGGATTCTGTGTTCAAATTATATGACATTCTAGATCTTTTTCTTTTCTTTTCTTTTTTTTTATAAAAATTTTGGTTGTGTTAGTAAATAAATAGTATCAAAAATGGGAATTACATACAGGGTCGCTTTCTTTGCAATAGATATCTGCTTATATTATATGTATCTCATTATTGTGGTTGCTTCTTGTTGCGGATGGGTCCTTGCTTCGTTGTCTTGCTTACTTAACCGGATACACGCTTCGTTGCAGTTAACCGTACCTATAAAACCACACCTTGTAGTCCGCTACTACTTCTTATCCCCACTTTTCTCTCTCCGAATCTATCTGCTCGCAACAGAAACTAAAAAGCCTCTTGAAGTTGCCCTTTTTTTCTAAAAAAAAAAGGAAAATTACTTGTGTTTTTCGAAAAAAAAAAAACAAAAAAAGAAGACATGGAGGGTTTGCAAGTGCATGTCGTTGAAGATGTTCATGAGGGTGTTGGAATTGGAAATGAAGCGAACCCGACAACTGGTTTGGATTCTACGCTGGACATGGAAATGGAAATGGAAGGAGAGACTCCAGGCGGCGTTAGTGGGGTTCAAGATAGAGAGATCTGGCTTGAAGGAGAGCAAGAAGATCTGTTAGACGTGAATGATGCTTCGATCTTCTATGCTGAATTCCCTCCGCTGCTAGATTTCTCTTGCATGTCTTCATCTTCTTCTTCATCATCAACTCCGGCCCCAGTCAAAACCTTCCCTTCATCTTCAGTATCTTCCTCTTCCTCTTCTGGGGCTCCTTGGGCGGCTATGAAGTCGGATGCGGATGAAGATGCGGAGAGGAGTCAAAATGACCATAATTATCATTATCGTCTCCATCGCAATTATGATCAATATGATCCACTGGATGCATCCAAAGCTGCCTTGTCTTCCACCGCCTCTATGGAGATACCTCGGCCACCGCCTGATCAACTAATTGACCCTGATGATTGCATGGACATTGTGGAGGCTTTTAGTTACACGGAGCTGCTTGAAAACAATGATTTCTTTGACCCTTCTTCCATATTCCAATTCGATGATGAAAAACTTGTGGAGGATTCCCAGCAAAAGTCCTCCCAACAAGGGCAACAGCAACAGCAGCCTCACCCACAACAGGGGAATGAAGGATGGACGATGCCGCCAACCAACGACGATGAAGGCAGCCAACAGGGAGAGAGAGGAGGAAAAGGAGCGGCCTCTGATGATATAGCTATGGTGTTCATTGAGTGGCTCAAGAGCAACAAGGAGACAGTCTCGGCGGAGGAGTTGAGGAAAGTCAAAATAAAGAAAGCCACAATAGAGTGTGCTGCTAGGCGATTGGGTGGTGGCAAAGAAGCCATGAAACAATTGCTGAAGCTTATTCTTGAATGGGTGCAAACAAACCATCTACAGAAAAGGGGAAGTAGAGCCTCATCCTCCAATCTTCCCTGCCAATACCGAGACTCTCATCAAAACCCTAGCCCTAATCCTATTTTAAACCCTAATCTGAATTGTGCTAGTTCAATCCGACTAGGCCAGTCAAATCATTGTTTCACCCAGTATCCTTGGATCCCGCCGGCGGCGGCACCTCATGTTGCTGATTGGGGAACCTTAGTGCCGGGCTTTCCACCCATGGTCGGTTATATTGACGATCTGTCTACAAATGGAGCATCTAACATGAAAGGCCATCCATACGCTCCTCAGGCAGATTATCACATGCTTGAATCCGCCTCATCTTGGCCCAGATCTCAAGTTGCTTTGCCTTCCCGTTACACCTCATTTGTAGACAATAATCTGCACACCACAGCCCCACTCCATCCTTCGCCTACCTTTACTGGGTACGGAAATCAGTACCCTTATCAGTATGGTCCAGGGCAGAGCGAGAGGTTGGGGAGGCCAGGAACCTCAGCTACCAAAGAGGCCAGGAAGAAGAGAATGGCCAGACAGAGAAGGTTTTTGTCACATTACAGGAATCGGAGTCACCACAATAACCAGCAACAACAAAATCAGGTGGCATACCAGCATGCAAGTCTTGGAATCGGTAATGAAAATGGTGCTCCACCGACTCAAGCTAACCCCGGAAATTGGGTTTACTGGCCTAAAACTACCTCTGCCCCCGCTTCCGCAGTTCCACCTGTGCTTCCTGTGGATGCACGACCGCCACCTTCGGCTGATCGGCCTGCCATGCACTTGCAAGCTCAGAATTGTCAGCGGCAGCTGGGTTCAGAGAGGCGGCAGGTGGGCAATTTTACCCCCTTCCTTCAAAAAACATTTTTTTCATTTCTTTTATAGTTTGGATTTATGAAAAAAGAGGGTGCTAAAATTAAAATCTGCCATCATTCTATTGCGTCTGGTTTTTGTGGACTAAATGTCTTAATTTAATGTCTGTTGTTTCTTTCCAGGGATGGAAACCTGAGAAGAACTTGATGTTTCTTCTGCAGAAAGTGTTGAAGCAGAGCGATGTGGGTAACCTTGGGAGGATAGTATTGCCAAAGGTATTTCCGGTCTCTTTTATTTTGCGAACCAATCTCCATCATGCACAACCTTTTTTTTTATTTTTGCGATTTTCACTTTGTTAATTGGTTCCGACCATTTTTAAATTTCAATTGTAACCAGAAAGAAGCCGAAACCAATCTCCCTGAGTTGGACGCAAGAGATGGAATTTCCCTTGCCATGGAAGATATAGGGACTTCTCGTGTTTGGAACATGCGATACAGGTATTCTACAGTGTTGATCTTGCCGAACTAGCAATATTGACAGTTCTTTTCATTTCCATTACTTGGAAACTAAATCTCAGCATTTTGCCTTTCTCTACCTTTTAACCTCCTTGTGGAGTTTCAGGTTCTGGCCCAACAACAAAAGCAGGATGTATCTGCTCGAAAATACAGGTGGGTCTTCAAGTTTTTGTTCTTTTGTCTTCATTTTACATTATGAATCGATCTTTGAGTCTTTTTTAGATTCTCCTTATGAATCGCCTTCATTTGGGCATCCGGGAACGATTTAATTTGTTAATTATTTCAATTGACATTATTAATTTCAGGAGATTTTGTGAGAACAAATGGTCTCCAAGAAGGGGATTTCATAGTCATCTATTCCGATGTTACGTGTGGCAAATATGTAATGCACCCTTTCCTTTTTTTGGTGTTTTTTTTTGAGTAATTTTTCATGTTTGCGCAAAACAATACTAATTCGAGGGTGCGTATATCAGTTGATACGAGGAGTGAAGGTACGGCAACCAGGGGCTAAAGCCGAGAACAAGAGGCTGGGAAAATCTCAGAGAAATGGGCCTGCAAGCTCTGCCTCTACTGCTGATGGTTCGTCATCAAAGCCCGTTCCTCAAATCCAAGCCCAACCCCAAACTCAGAGTAAAGGGAACAGAAGCAATCCACCAATCCAGTAGCCTTTTGTCATCTATCTCTCTCTCCTTCATGCATGAAGATGAGTGGACAAATGAACGGCGATGATCTTTCTCGACGTAGTTGGGCAGTAACCCCTGGATTCCCTGCACATCTCCCGGAATCGCCCCCACCTTTTGGTTTCTCAGTCAAAAGTAAACTAATTTTAGGTGGATCACTTCGCAAAGGACGAGACTATTCAGGAGGAGGGTTTCTGGCTGGGGGGACAATGCGTTATGGAGGGCCCTTTGCTCTGGTTGGCCAAGTAGCTACACCGAATGCTTTGAAGAGGAGTTTTCATTAAATATACTGTTTGCTTTGGCCTGTGTTGCTATATTCACCGTGTGGTGGGGTGGGGGGAGGGGTGTAATTTCTTTATTGGGGTTTGCCTCTTTTATTTATATATATACACTAGTGGATATTAATGCGATGGTGCTTCTAATCCGCCATAATACAAGCACTTGTAATTTTAAGGGGAACTAAAAGTCTGTTATTGATTTTAGTTGTGATGGCATTAGCCGCAAATACAACTGAACTAAAAATCGTGATATTGTCTGATACTGATGCTTAAAACCTTTATTGCAAATCATCGAGCTAAAAGATCGAAACCTTAAGTTCGTTAATATCTCTTTGAAGATTATTAGAGTTATGAACTTCTCCATGTAACTCACCTAACACTTTTTTTTTTTTACTTTGTTTGTGCTGTCTGAACCATAGAATTATAACTGATATATAACCAATTTGTTTTCTTAATACGCTGAGCAGAACTCAGTTTCTACCATAAATCGTCTCCTTTTTCCACTTATCCACATTCTGATCTAAAGGGAGATTATTATTATTTTTTAATTTATTAAATTATAAATTATACAATAATGATAATTTTTCTTATTTTTATAATTTTTATATCTATTTTTAAAATTAAGACTACTAAAATATTTTTGAGGAGTTTTAATATATTATATCAATGTAATATTCTCACAGCAAAAACGTTGTACATCCAATGTTATATGCTAGGTATCTATCGGACTGTGTACATCTCCAAACTTACAACTTGATTGAGATTTGAGTTTTGCATATTTCTCCTCGAGAATTTGTTGTTTATCTTTCCATCTATCGACAAGAAACATGGAAAAAATAATTAGGTGCAAGAATTATCATCATGGATTGCAACAATTACCTGTTTTCCCCATTCTCGTTATGGTGATGGAAGCTAAAATTTGTTGGTATACGGTGTGCGTTTGCTAGTCATTAATGTAAAAGAAGACAGACATCAACTCCAACTCTCTTTTGCGAACAAGACAGAGAAACAACATATATTTTATATTATTTTTAAAAGAAATTTATTTTGAGTCACTTTCTCAATGTAAAAAATAAATAATAAAAAAACATAATAATTAATATTTTTTATAATATGTTATTTTAACTTATTAAAAAATATAAATCAAAATAATAAATATCTATGCTTAAAATAGAAGCATTACGGTGAATGACACAATGCCAAATTGAAGCCATAACGTTTCCTCATTTTCATTATATTTTAACAAATCTGCAGTAAAACGCGGGCTATAAGCTAGTTATTTCATGATGACTGGACCACCTGCACAACATTCCCATATTCTTTCATGGGAAACCCTGAAAGAAAGTCCTGGGAAAAGCTATTCTTTTACAGCTGTTTGGGCCTCATGGGCTTTACTCTTTTGGGTTGATTTCCAGGGCCCATTGGAAGGAGAATCCCCATTATTTGGGTTCAAAAACACCCGAAAATCAAGAATCTTCCCCAAAAGAATGACAGCTTAACACGAGATGTGCTATGCTTCTGCGGATACCGTTAGCCTGGTGGCCCGGTGGGCTAACCACATCATTAACTTAAACTTTTGCATCTTAATGCAAGTTTGAAGCATTTTGAAGCACAAGACCGACGAACAAAATGGACAGGTGAGATACCCTTTTCATCCGCAAGGCGGACGGGTATCCAAATTTAATTCGGAGGGAAAATTAAAGAAATATTCATTACACGAACGTGGATGATTTGATATGTTTTACGCGCAAGCTCACAGTGTATTATTACGATCATATAATACACATTTATGATTTTGACAATTAATTACAGTCATACATCAAAAGATTAAAAATGTATAATATATAAACTCATATCTAATACAAGTTTAATACACGGCAACTATATAATTCTTAATTTAATATCAGTAATATATAAATCTGTTGGAAATACCCTTATTGATGATACCAAAAGGAATCAGATCAAATCTACATGGAAGGAAGAAAAAAACCTTCTGTGAATATTGACGAATATAATCTTTTTTTTTTGGGGGGGGGGGTCTGAGGCCCACTAAAGAAATGTCCTGTAATAATGGTTGAGTCCGCATGGACAAGGATTTGTGGCATGTTATTTCAGGAAAATTAGAAAAGCCGAAAAGACTGCATGACCCCACTTTTCGCATCTAAGCCCGTGAAGTGGAGTATGGATCATGGACATGGATTCACCTTTTAATTTTCGTTTTGGGGGGGGGGGTCTGAGGCCCACTAAAGAAATGTCCTGTAATAATGGTTGAGTCCGCATGGACAAGGATTTGTGGCATGTTATTTCAGGAAAATTAGAAAAGCCGAAAAGACTGCATGACCCCACTTTTCGCATCTAAGCCCGTGAAGTGGAGTATGGATCATGGACATGGATTCACCTTTTAATTTTCGTTTTGGGGGGGGGGGGTCTGAGGCCCACTAAAGAAATGTCCTGTAATAATGGTTGAGTCCGCATGGACAAGGATTTGTGGCATGTTATTTCAGGAAAATTAGAAAAGCCGAAAAGACTGCATGACCCCACTTTTCGCATCTAAGCCCGTGAAGTGGAGTATGGATCATGGACATGGATTCACCTTTTAATTTTCGTTTTGGCATTCTTGACCCAGAGGAGGCTCTGTGGGACCGACTACTGTTTGGACATCTGCTCGGGGCTGATCGACTATATCCGTTGCCAAAATGCCCTCCATGCATCTCCTACGCGCAACTCTCCGCTTAAAGTCGATCCTCAAAGAGAGTATTGACATGCGTAAGGTTGTGATTAGAGGAGCACCCAAAGACCAACTGGGCTTGCCCTTGAACTTCACTTTTAACAGTCCCCAGTCCAGACTTGGGGGCATCATGCGCAACAAAACACTTCTCAAAATAATAAATTGTAATTTGTTAATATTTAAATTATTTTAAAATTAAAAATTTTGAATTGAAATTTTCTTTTTAAAAAAAGTGTAAAATAGCAAACCAAACTAACTAAAGTTAATGCTCAAAATGAACATTGAAAAACCATAATTCCAGTGCCACTGCCAGATGTCAATAAACAACAAAACAAGTTGTTGAACATAAATAAATATCTAAAAATCGTCAAACTTTTCCTGCTCCCTTAACGTCCACCACTAGATTGATGTTCCACCTCTAGGATCATCCTGGGGACGTTCCAATGATGAGTAAAATTGAATCTGACGGTTAATAATAAAAAGAGTATCGAGGTTTACAATTTGAAGAGACACCTTGTATTTAACTGAATACTGGAATCATGGCCGTTGATTTGTTAGACAGAGAGCTTACTGATAGTCAACAACGTGTCAGCTCCCTCCTTCGGAGCTTTTCAAAAGCCACATCATCATCTCTCCGCCTCTCTCCGTACGTTTGCTTCATTCATGGAGGTCTTGAAACTTCATTCTCTTTGCATTATTTGCGTCTTTATCTCCCAAGCATTCTCTGTGGGACTCACTGAGTCTGCATCACATTCTTCATCAACAGACGCAAGCTTCCACCGGCAAATATTAAACCTGCTCTACAGGTTAGCAGTGAAATTCTCTTAACTCTCTTCGCGGAACCCCTCTGTGCCTCCGTGCCAATGGATAGGCCTCAAATGGGTCTTCTCCAACGGCTCTCCTGTCTCTTTGCGGTGACGTGTCTGCACCGCAACGGACCAACCTTTCGCTGTTCAAAGACCCATCTTTGCACCTTCTTTCTCTCCAGTTCCCTTCTGCTAATCTTGCTGGTTTACTTCCCCGAGAGCTTGGTAAGTTCTCTATGCTTAAAAGTTTATATCTTGACGTTAACTCACCGAGTGGAGCCATCCCTCTTGAGCCTATTATTTATGGTTATCTTCCAAATAAATCCCTCTATGATATTTTACATGGTATGCATAAGCTTCTTATTTATGGTTATCTTCCAAATAATTCCCTCTGTGATATTTTACATGGCATGCATACCTCTTCTTTTCTTTACAATTTATCTATATGTCATACTACTATGTTCATTAGCTTGTTCAAATCACGGCTGCCTTCTGCCTTTACCCAGATGCTGCTGCTCATTGAGGAATAGATTGGACATTAGCTTGTTATTCTTGATTGAATAACCGAAGAACTTGATTGGAGTATTTTTGTGGTTTAAACACTCATTCTTGCTGATACTTCAAGGGTTCTCCAAATTAATTGCATTGGCGCAGAGCAATTTCTGTTGGATTAAAAACCAATATTTATGCCATGCTTTTCATTTCGTGTTGCCAACAGCTGATAGAATTTCCTTAGAACATTGGCCAGAGAAACCGAGAATGAAAAATAAGTGTCAACAGGCTCACTCACCTGACCAAATTCATAGTACATCTCTAAGGAAAAGAGCTTTGATGTTATTATAGGATCTACCAGTATGCCTTTGTCATAACCTGTCAATTTGTCCCAACTTATTTCTGCCATGTTAATAGATTGGACAATTGTCACCAAAATTCAGTGTTTTTGCCTTGGTTTTTCCATTGAGGTATGCCCAAACTTGCTCTGTTGTTACTTGTGTTTTGTTAATTGCTGAAACTAAAGGTGGAAAGCCAATGCTGAACTAGGCTAGACGGCATAAGATTGCACTTGGTGTGGCCAAGCGTCTAGTATATCTTCACACCGGTCTAGAGATACCAATCATCCATGGGAATGTGGGATCCAAAAATGTACTAATAGATGAATTTTTTGTTGCGAGGCTCTCTGAGTTCGGGCTCGGCAAGCTCCTGGTCGCAGTTGCAGATGAAATAGTTTCACTGGCAAAAGTTGACGGTTACAAGGCACCAGAATTTCAGAAGATGAAAAATGCAATTCAAGGACAGATGTTTATGCATTTGGCGTACCTTTTCTGGACATCTTGATAGGCAAAAAACCTGCCAAAAATGGGAGAAGTGATGATTGTTGACTTGCCATCAATGGTGAAAGTGGCAGTTTTGGAGAAAGCAACAATGGAGGTTTTGACATAGAGCTTTTGAAGGGGATAAGGAGTCCAATGGAAGAAGGGCTAGTTCAGGCATTGAAGCTTGCAATGGGCTACTGTGCTCCGGTGCCATCCATCAGATCCACCATTGACGAAGTTGTAAAGCAGTTGGAGGAGAATAGACCGAGAAACAAGTCTGCTTTGTACAGCCCTACTGAAACGAGGAGTGCAATTGGTACACCATTCTAAACTCCATTTTCCACCAACACGGTTTAGGCTCCTTGCATTGCCCGTCTAATTCATTAACGGAGGATGGTAGTGACTTGTTGTAGATGTTTGTTCTGTTATGTCTGAGGATATTCGTCTGTTATAGTCTTTGTGTATTTCATGAAGATGCATCGTATGAGAAACAAATATCTATGTAGTTGCCCGGAAAATTATACGTGGCTTTCCTTTTTCTGGTAAAATCGTCTCACACTACTTGTATTTGCTTGTTGCAAAACATTTCTGTGGTAAAAGTACTTCCAAATTTCTAATGGATTGAATCCATTTTGGAGATCAAAGTATCTTGTGCCCGCTTAGTGAATAAAATGAGGCGGAGAAATGGGGCTGGAGCCTGGATCGATTGCCTTAAGGCAACGGAAACTTTCTTCATGTTTTCACTGCTACAAGTATTTGGTAAAAATAATTAGAGGGGATTGAAACCTGTTGCAGCCTGGTGATCTTAACGCATCTTTGATGACCATTTGATGGCAATACTGACTCTGATGTCCCACAATCATGTAGGTACAAAATGGATCACTTGCGTTGGTTATCCCTCCCACACATGCGAGTAATGTGGTATTGTCGTTAAACAAGCATCAATTATGCATCCACTGCGTAGTAGAGTTAAATTGCAATGCAAATCTGGGAGTGAAATGGCTAAATTGCATCCTTGCATTACATGCCAACATAAGATCTTTGTTTGCCTGATAATTATAGAGGGTTATGATAATGACAGTACATAATCTCAAGGTCAAATGATTAAAGCTGAAAATCTTGGATCTGCACACAATCTCTCCCAAGGGTTTTGCAGTTCTCCAATTTGGAACTTGTGGGTCATATAGCATAAACAACAAAATGAACAATATGGATTCTACAAGAGTAGAAAAGTGAAACAATTTAAAGGGTGTGAGCAACACTGTGGCGGCACTCAAAGCAGGCCCATGTCGATCGATAGCTGGCTTCTGTCGAGGTATATTGTATATGAGTGACGGAGTTGTGGCATATGTAGTGTAATGTACATTTGCCAGGTATTTGGTAGGGACAAATACAGAGAAGGGGTCAAAACAGAATGGCTGCAAACTCACAGGACAGTGCTAAGAAAAAGGGAATATTCTGGTTTTGTCTGTTTTTAACTCCAAGGTTTTCATCCTCGGGCTTTTGACAGGATGGAGAATCAACATTGGTGACCCCTGCGGCAGGTCAAGACACCTGCATTTGAAGTGATGACACCGACCATAGAAGAGGACTTGGCCGCTAAGCTCGAGGCCCTGGCATAGCTGGCTGATGCTCCAGCCCCTGATGTAGTAAAGTAAGCTCCATTTAGCATGAGGTCTCCCTCAGATCTCCAATTCCAGTGTTTCCACACACTGTCTGCTGTACCTACCCGCTTCGTCACCTGCCAAGGTAAATTTTGTAATGAAATCAATTATAATCTATTTGATCATTGTTGTTGTCCGTTATTCATTAGTTCAATCATGAGAAATTTGATTTTATCGATCGAGTACCTCTTTAGCAAAAGGGTTAGCAGGGGCAAGAAATCTATTTCCCTGGCTGTTAATGGTAGGATCAGCGCTTCCACCAATGGCATACATCTCCCAATGCGTGTAGTCATTGTTTACCACATGAAAATACCCATGCCTACACCTGCACGTTTAATAATTATCCAATTGTATATAATATATTCAACACTTTCCCTGGGAAAACCACGCAAGAGATATGATTAACATCTTATTTCCACTACCTTGGCATTCTTTGGATCAGACCCTCACCAAAATGGTTGTAGGCAATGGTAACCTGCATTTGCTTGTCTCTTGTATAGGAGTCGCTGTGGCCCATTAGCATAACCTGTAACAAAACAATTGAGTTTTCTGTGTGGTAATTAACAATCGTAAATTACAAGAGCAAATTAATGCAACGGCAACGCAGTTTACCTCGTTGTGGTGAGTGAGGTAATTGTTGGATATTGTAATGGCAGTTGACCCCATTATGGCATCAATCAAACCGTCTGCACAGTTGGATAGAGAATTATGATCAATCCAAATGTGGCTTGCGTCAAAAATGGAAATTCCATCTCCGTCAGCCATTGTCCTCCACCCGTAGTGACTAGGTGAGTTACGAACCATGGCATTGCCCGTCGGTTTACAATCATGGATGTGCAGACCATGAATAATGATATTTGTAACAAACTGCATAGTAATGCAAGCCCCGTTGGCAATGTGGACGTTGGCTCCACGGGCATCAATAGTCTTGAAACTGTTCATGATAAGCTCTTCCTTCAGGGTGATCACCATGTCCCTCTTGAACACTATCCACAGAGGCCGGTCTTGAATGACGGCATGGCGCAGCGTGCCAGGTCTTGGATTAACAGCGTCATAATCGCCGGGGTCGCTGACAACGTAGTACCTGCCATCACGGCCGCCAATGGCATTGCGTCCAAAACCAATTGCGCAGTCGGCAAGGCGCTTCCTGTGACGTTGCCAATTTGGGTCACAGCGCCAACAATCATCAATTGGGTTTCCGGTTCCGCAAGAGAAGTATCCTAAATTCCTCCTTGCCGTGCTATTCCTTATACTCCTGTGAAGTGAATTGCAAAATTGTGACTTCTGACAATCATTAATTAAAGTGTTTTATTGTTTCGGTGCATTTACATTTGATTTTTCCCAATTCAAAGGTGTGAATTCAAGCATTCAGCGGGGCGAGCAATTATTAAGCCAATATCAGATTGGTCCAACTCACAAGCCATTTCAGTTTTAAGGAAAAATTCATCTTTTCAACTTTTAATAAAACCATGCGGTCCCACACCAAGGTGTAGGCCATGTGATTTGATATTGAGAGGGGCATACGGATAGATGGATGCGGTTCATACGGAACATTGTATGGTTGCCCTGCATATGCCATATTTCGCTCTGTAAAAAATAAATGCAGCGGTTGTGAAGCAAAATGTCGGTGTACGATAAAAATGGGGTCATTTAATGAGCAAAGAGGGTCAATATTGAACAATCAGTCGAGCGGTTGTTGGATCAGGCATAAGCAGGAACACTTTGATAAAGATTCATGATCTGAATCAAGATATCTGGAATATGCTTGCATCTCTTGCCTTCCTGACAGGTTGGAGAGGGGAGCCTAACTCAAGTTGACTGCCCCACTTGGCTGGGATGTTATAAGGCCGATGCATCAAATTTTGACGGTTGAAATTGAATGTAAAAATTCGGGAATTTTGTTGGTAATCAAGGGACAAAAAGGTACAACTTTCCCCATGGAGCAGGACAAATCAAATGCGAAAAAATGAGCTATTTCTCAGTCTTAATCAAGGATTCTATGCCATATATCGTTCAAATTTTTAGAATATAGGAATTGCTAGAAAATAAAACATGAAAAGCTCACCCTGTCAATTCTTAGAAAATGAAACATTAAAAAACTCAGGGTGTCGAAGTGGATTGTCATGCCACTGTCGAGTAATTTTACGACGAAAAAGACATTATGTCCAAGGGGGAGGGGGAAAAAAAACAGAATAAAGTCACGCACGCACACATGGCTAAAACACTTGGAAAGGAGATTTGGATAGGAAAAGGATAGGACAGTGGATAGGTTAAGAGCGTGATGCACGGATCTCGCGACATGGGCATGTGCATCAAAAGCCACTATGTGGAATGGTTGAACCCTCAGATTTGTGAAGGGGCAAAGTAGAACTTCCATTTTATAGTAGTAAAAGTGATCTAGTTATCAAAAAATAAAAAAACATTTTCAATTATAATAGAGGGTCGGTAGCTTTGTGGGAAAACATAATGAAGGCAAACGGCCAATGAATAAGATAAGCATACTCGGGTCATCAATACAAACAACCCACTTACCCGTCTTATTTTTCTTCTCTCTTCATTACATAGCTAATGTAAGATTTGCAATGTGCCCTTAACTGGCCTAGCATAAGGTGTCCACCGAGCTCTTCTCAACTTTGATGTGCCCAAAAGGGCGAACGAGAAAAAATGAGTTTGGCCAAATCTATGACTAGCCTAAGGTCGTCCCCTCATCAAATCAGAAGTCTTGGTTGATGAGGATATACATACCATTCAAATTCAAAAACTATTTTGGTTGAACTCAGAAATTTTTAAAGTCAATGAAGGAATCAGATACCAAGATTGCACCCCCCCCTCCTGCAAAGGACAATAAGAGCAAACGACTCTAGCGATCAAGGTCCAACGATCTACTGTTCTAGCATTTACTAACAATGTCCTCTATAAAAAATAAAAAATAAAAACACCACAGCAAAATTCCCCATTTGGCTACTGACTCAATTGACTGAGGTTCTGGACTAGAATTTCAATACCTGCAGTAGGGGTGCAAAAGGGCAGGTGAAAAGTAAAGGCGGAACATTCGGATTTGGGGCGGTGCAGGACCAGGAAGCAGAATTTTTATATTTTCTTGCACGTTATCAAATCTATTGCATGTGCCACACTCATGTGAGCCCGTAAAAGAATAATCCAACGCAATCTTGAGATTTATTTGAGAGGGATGCGTTGTTTAATAGAATAATAATCTACCATTAGATTGACCGGCCTCGGAATGCTCATAGGGAAGCGAAGGCATAGAAATAAAATTTTAGAAAAGGAAAATAATAATAAAAAAAGGCGGAAACTCACTCATCGACAATTGCAGCAACCTCCTCCGGATCTTGAACGGCATGCTCGTTCCACGCATCATCCAGGCTGAAAAGGTGAAGAGTTAAAATTTTAAATTTTCATGTAGAAAGAAGTTTCTTCAGTTTTTTTTTTTTTTCTGTAGACTAGTTTGGGCTCACAATCCATGACGTTTCCGTGTCGCTAGTCTATCTACCCTGTAGATTTGACTGAGGGCATTTTCGTACATGGAGAAATAATTCTCCTACGAAGGTCAGCCTCAGCTCCGGCTGGTCAGTTAATAACTAGAGAAAAGTTCAGATATTCTATCTCCAAACTTCCTAAAATGTCCCCACATTGCAGATTTCCGCATTTTACAAGCGTAGGATCATGATCTGCTTGGACATGCCCTGCCATGCTCTATAATACCGCAAATTGCATGCAGAACTCACCTGTTCGCCATTGATGAGTTCTTGGCGACATCCAACGGCCGCGTTTCCCCGAACCTGACACAGAGAAAACACCAAAACAATCAACCAGGTCCGCGTTTAGTCATCACATAATCCAAATGAAAATGTGAATTCTATTCAATTTGTATCTGAATTTGCAGTCAATAGCAATAAAGTCCGTTGTTGAAATGGAGAATAGAACATATATATCAAAATGCGCTCCCCTGTTTCTCTCCTCTCATTAGCATTACTCGAGGTAAGAAAGAAGAAGAAGATCGCTTCAAAGCTGAAAATGTGTTTACCTCAATTTTAGCTCGTCCTCCTCGGCTGCGGCATTAACGCTAACAAACAGAACCAAGACCAGGAATGCCAATGCAGGAAGGTGTCTCATTCTCCGTGAGGCCGCCATTAGTGTTCCTTCCGAAGCCGCTTTCTCTCTCTCTCTCTCTCTCTCTCTCTCTTCGCGCCTTCTGTAACTTTTTTTTTTTTTGGTTTTCTGCCTAAGAAATTAAAATGAAGAAGGAAAATTGAAAGAAATGAAAATGAGTCAATGAAAAGCTCAAGTGCTGCCGTCCTTTTATAGCGAAAAGAGTTGCGCAGTGGCCTAACTTGGATCAATCCTTTCTAACCCTGGTTAAGTCGATTAAACCCAAATATTAACTGCATTTAACCCCCGCCTCACTAACCGCCACTAACTGATTCTCTTTTACTTTCCCGAAGCCAACAACAATCCTCGCTCCCTCTCAATCGTTTTTCGACTCCCTCAACTCATGTGTTTCTCTTCTGACAACCGTCCAGCTGGACTTTCTTCTGGGACCACCCGCCCATGTCAGCACAGCAATTATTTCAATGCTTGCGGGGGGAGACGGTGAGTTTGGGCCCGTAGTTATTTGCCACGTAATTATTTCAATACTGGCTGGCTGCTTGTAAAAATCCATGTCATTGACAAGTGTTCTTCCAATCGGTACGGTAAAGACACTGTGCGACGCTATCTACAAGGTTACCGGTTCTGCCCGGCGGTCTTCCCTCGCCTCCTACTCCTCGTTGACCCAATTGCCCTTCCTTTCTTACTTTTATTTTTGTGTTTTTTTCTCTCCATTTTTTCCCTAAATATTAAAAAAATAATAATAAATTAAGACCCGTTAGCTAAAACCAGGGCGCCAGTCTCCCCCGGTTCTGGCGCAAAACAGATTGCATCGTACCTTTTTGATTCCATGCTTGCCCAAGACGGCATTAGCATTCGAATTAAGATCTTCTTTCAAACGTGGTGCTAATTTAAAATCTGCACTAAAGAAAATATGGGGTGAGAATTGTAGTTTAAAGAAAATGAGAATATTTATGTGCACTGACCTATTATTTTGAGGTAGAATTAAGGACGTGTTTGGATTGCCATGTGGGAATTGATGGGAACTTGCAGTTTAAAGATGTCGAGAGCACTTTAACTTCTAAAGTAATCGTTCAGTAATAATTTTGTATCATCCTTTTTGTGGGAAAATAAATAAATAAAAATCTGATAGTGCTTCGTGGTGATGATAAACGCAGCACACATTAATATTTAATTAATTGCAAACATCTCATGGTTTATACGGCACATTTTTCGTCACTATCATGTTAATTAAACATAGAAGTATATATAAATGCGTTCCAATTATGGAAAATATAGAGCGGAGACAACATATTACAAAATTCCAACCACTTCTTGTGGTCATAATCATGAGATTTCGACCTCTAATTATGGCCAATTGGCCATTATTTGCTTCGAGCCTTCAACGCAGTAATAATCATTATTAAGCAGTAAATCTGCAGAGATTCGTGACGGGCCATCATCGTGTTTAAAATTAAGCCCACTACGCAATCATCCTATATCAAAAAAGCAGATTTTTACCTTTAGGTATTTAAATAAGCGTTAGCGGTTGTCCCTCTCCCCCCCCCCCTTTCTCTCTCTCTCTCTCTCTCTCTCTCTCTCACACACACACACACGCACTAGCCAACTTTTGACAACAAACGGGAGGGCTTTGGAATCGAAAAGGCCGTTTTTGCAGCACTTTCCCCTATTGCCATCGTTTATATCCCTTTATCAATAAAGGGGAACCCACACATCAACCAATCTCTGAATTGTAAGCCAATTACTAACGAAAAGTAATAGTTTAATTAATAATTTATTGTATTTTTTAATTTACATTATTTTTATCATTTCGTGTCTTATAAATAAAATATAAATTTATATTCAATATATAATATTAAATTTAAAATTTATTAATATTAAAATTGAGTATAAAAAATTATTTAAATTTAATAATATTTAAATGATAAATTTTTTAATAAAAAATTTTAGTTTTAATTTACAAATATAATAATCGATATACTCATAAAATTTTTTGTTAAAAAAAAAAGAATTGTAAGCCGATTAGATTGGCCCGAAAATGTCAATTGTAGGTGGCGCTTTTCCACTTTTTACTCAGTTTGACGTTTGCAAAGGCGTTAAATTGAGTGAAAAGCTACATTGTTAATTGCCGCAACGTAGGCCGGGACCGTATTGCCGTGGTCGAAGACATACCTGGCTTGTACACTCGGCTAAGCTTCCTTAATCCCAGAATGTCTTCATTCATCAAATGGATAATTGATAAGAATATTAGGATAATTAGTTTCAATCTTATTTCCTTATCGAACAATATATATATATATGTGTGTGTGTGTGTGTGTGTGCTTTAATTCTGAGGCTTACCGAAAATATTCAATCTAACGAGTTTCCCAGAATTTATTGTGGCATGCATATTCTCGCCTAGACCAAATTTGAGTAACATTTTTTTTTTTGTGCACTGGAAAATAAAATTTGAGTATTCTCGAAAAAAAAAAAAAAACAACTCTGTTTACGAATGAAGTCGTCATCAGAAGAGTTGAATGACAAGATCTACACTTTCAATGTGACTTTTCATCGAGTCTCGGCTTATGGGTAGTAAAATATTCTGTCAATTGGGGTTGGGTTCAGTTCCTGCTTGAGAAATGCTTATTGCCTAACACACGACATTTTCATTGGTCAAACTTGTATTTGTTTCAGGTTTACCCTCCGACCAACTTCCCCCTGGAAAAGTGAGTGTTAGGGTTGAAACCGCCGAATCAGATTTGGCCAAAATATGAATAAAAATGAGGTTTGGATCATGGAAGAGTAGTTTAGGCAGGTTCCAACTGCAACGGGAAGAAGGTGATCATCTCACGACTGCTAGCGTTCGCCGCCAATCAAGGGGACGGCTGGTGTTGTTGACTCTTGAACACTAATTGACCCAATTTATTTTTATAATCTTTTATATTACATTTACTTCACACACTCGTTTTGTTTTTTTTTTTTGTGTTAACAATTAACGGACTAATCACAAAGACATTATTGCAGGTTTATAAGAGCAACTCAATTTTAAATTTTTAGTGAAAATGGTTTACCACTTCACAACGTAGCAAGCAAATGAAATTCTACAAAGCTAAACTTAACAGTAGAAACTATAAATTGAAGTGCTTGCGCCCAACTTAACAGGAAGTCAGCAAATGATTAATTCCTGTGCTCTAAAAGAAAGAGGATTCACATTGAAAGGACCATCCTGAAAGATGGAAGCGTTTTTGGTGTGATATGGACAGGGGAGTAGGAAGGGGAGCTAGCACTTAAACTTAGCCAACCATGTTGACAAAAGGGATCACAGTTAGTTCAGTCTCGTCGACCACATGCCTCCTATCCCATCAAAGAACACATTGAAAGAAAGTGACAATAGAACCAAAAGTTTGTTTTGGGAAGAAAAAAAAAAAGGGTCAGTTTTCAACCTAAAATCTGGTAGAAAATTGTCTTTCATACCCAATACCACTATAATGTTCGCGGCAGTTGGAATTAACATGGGCAAATTCATTTTATTGGACATGTACTTGTGTCACGAGGTCTGTCATAGTACTCAAGACTCGTGTGAAAAATCATATATCTTGTGCAGTTATGGAAGCAGGTGTTTTGCTAACGCCAGCCTACCTTAGCTACCTCATTTGCCTAAAGCTTGCATTGCTAGAAGTATAATTGTAAAATCAATAAAAACTCTTCTCTTCCAAATTCTTCCCTTACTGCCTCTATACGGGGGTGTGATGTGTCCATCTATTTTATTTTATTTTATTTAGTTGTCAACAAGACGTATCGCAAGGTGCTAGACTTTTGTCAGATAATTTTGGAATTGTCCAAGTTAACATGTTGAATAGCCCCAATATCTTTCTACTCATACCTTATTAAACTAGCCTATAAAAGTACAAATCGATTAAGTTGGTTGACAATACTACCATGCATGCACTTCATATATATATATATATCATTCTAGGTATATGAGTTTCCGTCCATCTCGGCACGCAGTGTAAGTTATGCGACCCATATATTAAGATTTCCATCAATGTATCTCCACACCGTCGGGCTTTATAATACACAAACGTCTAGCTAGAATATATATAATATATTCATCATTATAAGTATAAGAGCTCCCGTCCATCTCGGCACCTAGTGTAAGGCATGTGACCCAAATACTAAGATCCCCGATTGTATATCTCCAGGCCGTCGGGCTCTACAATACGCACACGTCTAGCTAGAATCTATGGCTTGTGAGCGGCTAAATCTTTCCTCGTGTCCTTGAATCTCCTCTATGTTAGGATACGAATAAATATGTTATTACACCTACGTGCCGCAGGTTAAAGAAATAATGTTCTGCTCCACAATAAACGATGATGAAATATCACTGACCAAAAGAAAAAAAAAAAATACAAATGATGAGATACCAAGCAGAACTTCTGTCATTCGCATGATTGTTTTTGAATCAAGCCAAAGATTCAGGTTTTTGAGCAAGACCGTGCTAGGCCATTACTTAGCAGGAGTTTTTATTAATTATAGTGCACGTTAAGACTTAAGACTTAAGTGCTTGCAATACTTATTCTTTTATTTATTTTTAATTTTTTTAGTATAATAAATTCATTATCTTTAACAATATTTTTTTTAAAAAAATTAATTAGATTTTATTTAAATTTTTTATTTCTTTTTTCTTACATAACGTATTATTTAAAGTGATGTGAAACTTTTTATTTAGTATAATGTAAAATAAATATTATCTTATAAATAAATATAATATAATTTTTTATTTTTAATATAAAACATAAAATTTTTAAAATGTGCTTACTTTCTTATAACTTTTATTATTTTACGCAAAACTCCTTCTATGCGTATTTATAAACAAGCATGATATAAAAGTCGGCATACGAAGAGTCCGATCTTTTGCGAGTGATTCCTGCAGAAATTATGCGGAAAAATTGAAAAAGGGGTCCCACTAATTCACTGGAAAATTTTTTTTTTTCCCCTCTCCAATGAGCCTCCTGTTTCGATGTTCAGGAAAAAGAAAACATTAAGACGGACCTCCCTCCCTCGTTAGGTTCGAATCGGACCTTAAGGCGCAAGAAATCAAGTCGCCCCCCGTCTTGGCTTTGTAGGCCTTGACATTTTCTTCTTCTTCTTCTTCTTCTCTCTCTCTCTCTCTCTCTCTCTCTCTCTCTCTCTCTCTCTCTCTCTCTATATATATATATATATATATATATATATGAATGGGCACAAAAGCATGGCAATAAATATCTTACAGAGGAAGCAATCATCACCGGTTAGAGCGTAATTGGTGCCGTGAACAGTGAAACCAACTTACACATTATTTATGTTTGTCCATATTTATCGTAATGGAGAACCCTACTACATCTGAAGACAAAATGGAAGAAACAGCAACGCATTTTGCCAACTATAAATCAATAAAAAATATGATACACGCACACACACACGCGCGCGCGCGGGCATATTAAACACACAAATTAAATACACGTTGATATTATTCAATTTTATATATTAATTACATTTGATTCACCGTTTAATGAATGATAGGTTAGTATAAATGTGTATTTAATTCATATGTTCAATATACGTGTGTATATAATAGAATTATAATTCAAAACCAGTCATTGTCCATGAAGTCGAACTCAGTCCTTCCCAGTTTTGAGTTGTTTTCCTACTGGGCTTGGTTTTGTTCGTTTGAGCAGAACTCTAAGGTTTTCGCTGAAAGCCCAACAGCTATTTCCAGATTTCCACCCTGCAGTTTGTTAGATTCAAGTGGGCGTTCCGCAAAACTTTGCCCAATCCTAATGAACAGAATCATTTATATTTTGTAGGGACTTGTTCGACCCAACTTCATTGAGCAGATTGAACTCAATTATAATTTTCTTTTTAATTATTTTTTTTTTTCCAAATCAGGCTAACTTGGGTCGGCATTTTAGATCACAGAAGGTTGGAGGGCAAACTTCATTTGCTTCAACGTAGTTCAAACCCTTTTATTATCCTCGTCTACAAAATTCAAACTTGAACTGCTTTTTTTCTTTTCTTTTTTTTTTTTGGGTCAAAAATTAATCCACGCAATACCTGAATTGCTAGTATGTAGTCCGTGTTCAGACGTTACTTTCATAAAAGGGTTGAATGCATTTCAGCCCCCGTTTAGTTTGGCATCTTTAACCCTCAGGACAATAATTTGAATTCAACGGCTCTATAATTTTCAATTGCTACAATCACGTACATCTATCAAGCTTTCTTAAGTTTGCTCAAATAATAAAAAATAAAAAATAAAATCAAGCTTTCTTGTGCTGGGAAATATTTTAGTGAACTTAAAGAAAGCTTGAAAGATGAACTTGATTGTTGCAATTGAAAATTATAGAGTCGTAGAATTCAAATAATGTTGTTTTGACACTTAATTTAAGCAGATTCTTCTTCCTTATTAAAATCGTTAATTTGTTTTAAATCTAACGCCTCTTTTTGTTTATTAGAGATCTAAAAATTGTAAATAATTTGAATGCAACAAATGAAAATAAATATTTTTACAAAAATATATCAAAAAGACATAAGTTTTGTTTATAATTTTTTTTAATACTATAATTCGTGCGTTGTAATAAAAAAAAATCCTACAATTATGAAAGAAATCATATACCTCTAATAGGCAATGTTCCTTATTATAAGTTCATATGAAAAAAAAAAAGCTTAAAACTACTTTTTTTTTTCGAATAATCAAATATTGGATCAGGTTTATTTTCAATTATCTTATATGTTACAATGAAAAGTTCCTAAAATGTCATAAATTTTTGAATAAATAAAAAACATATAGTATGAAAATTTAGTTGAGAACCAAAAAGAAAAAAGAAAAAAATGAAGTCTGGTATCAAAACCACATCGCTTTGCCTCGAGTCATTAGTGTTTATAATGAAAACTTGACCAATTAGCCTGATCGTTGCAATTAGAAACTATAGAGGCCCGCATTTTTCCAATTAGAGTGAAGAAATCAAAGTTCTATTAAACTAGCAAGAAAAAATGTACTTATATATATATATATATATATATATATATATATCAGTAGTTATTATTTATTAGTAATTTTAATTGTTATAAGTGAGATTTAAGTAAATTTATTTAAATTTAATAATATTTAAATAATAAATTTTTATATAAAAAAGATTGAATGACGTATTTTTAATATTTAAAAAATTTAAAAATTTTAATTAAAATTTGTAGAAATTTTTAATGTAGAGAAAATATTTAAATGATAATTTTTTATTAAAAAAATTAAATAAAAATATTTATAATAATTAATATACTTATAATTTTTATAAAAAAATAACTCGGAAACTTTTAATTATAGGCACGGAGATCTATAGATTTTGGTGAAACGGTTGTCCTACAAATGGCTATTAACGCATCCGATTGGGAATTGAACGGGGTCTCCTCTCTCGGCTGTCAAATCCGACCCCATCAGGTTCGCAACCTTAACAGGACAAAGCCAACCCTGAAATATTAAGGCAGAGGAAACGATTTTCTTCCACGATGACTGCTCAATCGCGGTCGTTACGTTAAATTTTCTTTCGCATCCATTGAATGATCCATTAGAAATTGAGCGAATATAATTAGAGAAAATAATATTAACCTTTCTACTAAACATTTGTCACGAAACCTTTTTTGTGTTTTTTTTTTTTTTTTTTTGGGTTGGGTCAATTCCGTGGAAAGGGTGGGAAAAGTGGAAATAGAAACCCATGCAAAGAGACTAATCCTTTCTCACCCCAAATTGATTTTTATTCAGTTTCGAAGAAAGAAAACACTCAAAAAGCTACCTCTGTATCCAGAATTGGTTTGGGGAATTGGAAGCAAGATTAAAAATCAAATTTCCAAGCCCTAAAGTTGCCAGCAAACTTACCACATTTCTTGTTTTTCATAAATGGAGGGACAGATCAAGCTTCTGATCTTTATCATTACTTCCCACATTGTGATTCTTGTTAACCATCGATGGGGGGCTTTGGTCCGACCCTCCTTCTTTGAAGCCACTGCATCTTTTGCTCCTTTGCCAATTCAAGAAACTCTGCTCATCTTCTTCATACGGATGATACCTATTGGTTGAACAGCTGCCGCCGTAAAACAGCAAGTTATCCAACCTGGAAGCATTATTATTGGACCCAAATCGATCGGAGAACCGGCCACCACCGTGTGCAGGATAACACTGGAGGCTGGATGCATGGGCAGTTATGTACATTGGAGGGTGTAATAGGCCTAACTGATGGCCTTGAGCAAACACCATTGGCAATGGCTGCGCTAATTGTGGTTGTGTTAGTGATGCATATTCGGCGGACGCTCTTTTAGCCTTCCTTGATGCATTTCTTTCCTTCTTGTGAGCATTTTGGTGGCCTCCCAAGGCTTGAGAACTGTAGAACTTTCTTGAGCAAAATAAGCAGGGAAACAACCTTGCTGTCGTGTCTTCCAAAGTGGCTTGTGTACCTTTTTCTTCAATTTCCATGTCTGACATGCAGAATGAAGTACAAAAGTTCAAAACTTAAATGATGATGAAGAAAAAAAATCAGATGACAAACTCTAGTGAAAGTGAAACACACACAGAAATTTTTCAAATTTGAGTAGCATTTTATGGACCCATAAAATAAGCACCTTCAAAACAGAGTAGAAGAAATGCTTCAAGGGAATTGGCAGAAGAGATAACAATAAAAGAAAAGGATAAAGTACCAAAATATGCTGACCTCTATCGCTGCACTTGATTTTTTTCTTTTGTTTATTTTGGGTGTTTGATCGAATAATTGAAAGAAGAGTGGAGTGGAAGAGGGAGTTCAGACGCTTTTGTTCTCAAAGAGTTGGAAAACGCGAAGAGCCTGACATTATCAAAGAGAGAGATTGCTTGATAAAAGTCGCTGTATGGGCTTTGGGAACGGAAGAGATAAGAGAGGGAGAGACAGAGAGATTCCACTTCCCAACCCCAGCATTCCTTTCGGCCAATTGCTCTCTTTTCCTCACCATGCAGCTACTTCCCCACTTCTCTCTCTCTCTCTCTCTGACAATTCAGTTTCATGGGCTAATGGCTTTGCTTTTGCAGGAGTTTAACTCCATGTTTCCCAGGTTCAATTTTCAACTTTGCTCTCACAAGTGAGAGTTAATCATCTGGTTTATCTTCGAAAGCCGGTCCCGGCATAAGAGGATAGAGATTGAGTACCAAAATTAGACCGCTACTGGCATAAATGAAAAACAGTGTGCTACACTGTCCAATAAGGGGCATTCAATGCAGGGAGGTGCCATATTTGTCGAATTAAATTGATGAACAAGTATGTGTTCGGTAATTAATTTTTTTTTGGGGCGGGGGAAAGAAAAGGACAGGTGAATAAGGAGTCAGACTGTCAGATTGGCTAAGCCTAGATAATCAGGTTAGAGATCTCCAATGGCCAATGTAGAGAAGGATTGGTTGACTTAAAAGCTAAAGTTCAGTCTCCACTCGGTCCGCAACTCAGAGGTTCTTGTTCTTAATATTCATCTCTCTCTCTCTCTCTCTCTCTCTCTCTCTCTCCCGCTGTACGCAAATGCCTGGCTCATCTGCTGCATTCCTCTGCTTTTGCCTATAAGTAGTTATGGGCCTCACAGCCACTAGTCTTTCATTCTCCACCGCCAATTCCATGCAATTTGTCACTTTTCCGCCATTCCTTGCCTGCGCTTACGCCTTCCGTGACACGGCCCCAGTGAGAGAACCCAATGCTTTTTCACAGTCCGTGCGCTCCATACTCGTGGCCCCCTTAGCAGGTTTGAAGAAAACAAAGCTCCCACACGTGAGATACCACCACATGCGAGGTAGATAAAAGCTTCAAACATATGTATTTTTTTACTCCGATTCTTTTTATGGCTCTCACTGAAATATACCCAAAGAGAGGATGTTATTACCATTAAACTAAACCATGGTCCCATTTCCACAACTTGAAGTCGTGATCTCAAAGACTAGTTCCCCTACTTGAAATTGCGACCTCTGAATTGCAATATAGTAACTTTACCATCCCACCATAATTACCTTTAAAGTAAGCCAATTCAAATCATTCTGATTAGTGTAGTAAGCAATAATGACGCTTTCCCGTCGGGCCTCTCGCTAACTGAAGGTCAAGTCGAATTTGTCTTTAGGTAAGTTTCAAGAACAATTTGCTATACAACCATCAATCGCAGGTAACAAATCACAATAACAGGAAGACAGCATTCGTTTTGAGCCAATAGAATTGGCCAGACAAATTTTTCAATAGTTGTATAATTGTATTAACGATAATAAGACTTTCTTATATTTGTCTCAAATACCACATTCAATAAAGAGGAAAAACAGGCCTAAGGAAACGACAATGTCAACCTTTATAACTTATCAAAAAAAATGCTGGCTATAGCATTCATCTGGCAAGGCACATATCTGATCGGCAAGAGCCAATGAAAACGTTCATAGGGTGCAGCAGTCTGATCAGAATTTCACGAGCCGAATAGTGCCATGCTCAAAAGCCCCATTCCGATTCACATCCATTCAGCAGTACACAGCCGGATAGGATCATGAAAAGCCTCAATCGTAGCTACAGCTCACATATACATTGGCTGTAACAGATTGCGCTAATTTACAATTCAGGAAGTTGGGTCTCCAGTATAATGGGCACAACTCTCGTAGGAGATAACTACACCTTGGTCAGAAGAGATGGTATAGTGGAGGAATCTTGATCATGCTATAGTACTGCTGTATGCACAAACCACCAATAACACAAGGACCAATCGATGTCCGATTGGGATTCAGGAACAACCAAAGCATCTGCCGAAGGAGAATAAACCAGGTGGTTCTGGCAAGGGCTTGGGGTCGGGCTTTCTCTGAGGAAGATGCTTAAAAAAAGCTTTTACTGCTCCAGTTACCCCATCCTCATTTTCCATTGCCTTGGCAAGCTCAACTGCTCGTTCCTTCACCTGCCATGGCAAGTTCATCAGGCAATTTCCTGATTCTAAATTCCACTTGTGCACATGAAGCCTACTCTCTTTGAGGCAGCTGCCTTGCAAACATTGCCAGGATTCTTGTGCACATTTCTGGTTTAACAGGCTTTGAAAGACTACAGGTAAAATATAAGGCAATTCCTTTCCTCTGCCCGGTTAAGCATATCTGAACTGCATTATGAAGATTCAGAGTGGAAGATTCTGATATTACCTTTGGATCAAGCATGAAATTTATTGCATCGACCAACTTGGAAAGTGAAAACTCATCAACAGGCATAGGTGGAGGACCTACTCCTCTTGCCTGCACTCTCTCACCCCAGAAAGGTTGGTCACCAAAGAAAGGTACAATGGTTGTGGGGCACTACATTCCACAATAACATGGATTTAAAATAATGCAGGAAACATGTGATTTGGGAATGAAAATTCTAAATACATGGGAGAAATAAGCTGTGGCCATTACTGCAGCTTTCAGACTGGCAGCTGTTGTTCCAGCACCTCCATGATGAACCTGAAAGCAAAATATAAAATGTTAAGAAATGCTATCAGGAGTCTCAAATAAGTTCTGCTAAAAAATACAACTGAAAGAAATGAAGGATAAAGCTTCAATCATTATCAGGCAAAACACCCACAATGAATCTTCTGCTAAAAAAATACAACTGAAAGAAATGAAGGATAAAGCTTCAATCATTATCAGGCAAAACACCCACAATGAATCTTCTGCTAAAAAAAAGGAGCATATTTTCACAATACAAGCAGGCATAGGAGGCTTCCTAATACTGAGGAAAGAGGTGTTCCACACTGAAACAAACTTTTCTACCTTCAAAACCATATATCCACATATCATTTGGCCAACCAATTGCCGCTTCATTAGGTTGTTGGCTAAACATGAAAATTTAATTGACCATATTTTGAGTCCCAAATCTTGAAATCAATTCATTTTAAAAGTCATAGTGTATGAGGGTGGTCATTCAAAGCCTTACCACTGCCTTGCATCTTAAGAATAGCCAGTCGTGAGGGATATTATCCAATAAGTATATGGTGTCCTTTGGTTCTGCTACTGGAAGAAGAAAAATTAAGTCACATAGATCAGCACACAGAAAAAGTACAAAGTGCCAACAACTAGAATAAAACACAACACGAGAATGGTACTGGTGGTTAAAAGTAGACAGAGTCTTGATTGAGAAGTGAATACTTACGGTTACCCAAGCCACCCCATCCTTTGTTAATGATGCCCCTCTGTCCAGTTAGTTCCAGTGCCTTGACAATTATTTGTGTCATTTTTTCTGGTTCTTCAACAGGCTGACATGGAAAATAGTAGGTACCAGAAACTTAAAAAATTCAGATGTTGGAAGCTTGAAAGCCAGACATTTCATCATTGAGAGCATCAAGAACATAGGCAAAATAACATGTGTACATTGTCAAATAAAGACATTGCCTTGAGGATCTACATGTTTAAAATGTCTACTATGCTAATCAATTCTAATGCAATTAGAGTGCCATGTTAATTGAATCATTACTAAGATTTAAATATCAATTCAACACATGTCCACATGGCTGAGAGGTCAAAATATTTACCAATCCTAGAAATGAAGCATCATTTCTATTTGAGTCCAGAATGCGCCTTCTCAATTAAGTGACAACTACAACATACCAAGCAAATGTTGCAAGAAAAAGAAACGAGCTGAATATGAATAAAAAATGGACTATTTCTCTCGGACAATGAGACAAGGAATCCAATGGAGCAGAGTTTAGACAAATAAAAACTGCCAGCATATTATTTTTAAGAAAAAACCAAAGTCAGAAAATTTTATGACCTAATAGTTGCATCCCTAGGTTGAAAAGCATACTCCACTTGAAAAGACAGCAGTAAAGCTTTTATCTTAGCCCACATGGGCCACAACTCATATGGATATTTCCTCATAACGTTTTTATATGCTCGTGTCCAACAAAAGAACCAAAAACCCTCAGATTTTGAAACTCCCAAGGAGTCACAATTAGGGAATAAGTTTAAATGGATCTTCGAACCTCATGTTCCCTTGAAACAGTAAACTAATAAAATAAACAAAAGAAATTAAAACACAATCTCACAAGCTTATAAATAAAAAAAAAGGAAAAAAATCAAAAACACTCACAAGGCTTCCGAATCCAATATAAATAGGTTTGGGACCAGCTTCAAGCCATTTCACTAGTGCATCAGGAGGCTCATAATTTGAAGCTAGATCAAGAAAGCAAAATCCCACCACATCAACCTTAGGTCCCCAGTCTGCAAACCACAACAATGATACAAAGTCAAAATTAAAATCATCCATCAATATTTGTACCTGTTGATTGCAGAAGGATATGCATACCAATTTGTTTTGTGTAAAACATGAGCACAAAATGAACTATATTATTTGTGAAAACAATTTCATTTGTGGACTCAGAAAATTGATAAAAATTTTTACATTCAACTCCAAGCAGACTACCATTTCTACGAAGGACTTTTGCTTCTGTTCTTTCTTATTGGCAGGTTTCTATATCCCTGTGAGGTAACTATAATACCACTCATGTCAAGAGTAGCTTGGTTCAAGCTCAAACTCAACAAATTTTTACCAAATCAAAAAATGAACAGCCCAAAGCTTGGTTTAACCTTTTGCTACTGTAACCACAAGAGTTTGTTAGAAGAACCGAAGAAATATTAGTAGGGAAAAACACCAGAACGGTAATATCTGTTCCACTTTATCATGGAAAGCAGCTTTCATACATGTGAGGAAAACAGGCTTCTGGACTAATCAAAGTTCTCTGAAATCAAAAGCAAATGTTCATAAAATTCCAAAAAATGTATCCAAGCCAAATGAATCAATTTTTTCGAAGAACTCATTTCAATGTTCTTGCCCTGCAAACAATTTTAAATGATAAGTTAGAATTTTTATGAATACACAGAAAGATGTAAAATTGCCCAAGAGTTCAATAAAGAGTGTAACAATAGTTAAGTTTGACATCTTGACTCAAATAGTTATGTCCAACTTTGGCACAACAGGTATGTGAGAAAAAACAAATCCTTTGAAAATGCACAGTTACAGCATACAGCACCTTTTGGTTTAGGAACAAGGTGAGGACTCCATATGTATCCATGAGGCACATCAGAATCAGAGCCTTGTGAACCACTAAGATATGTGACTGGCCGTAGCTTCAGCTTTTTTTTCCGAACTTCATTTATCATGTCTCGTATTCCAAGCCAAATCAGTGAGTCAACTATTTGATATGAAAGCTACAGAAATTCAACACAACAAAAGTCCCTTAGAAAGCAACAACATATTACAGACAAATTACCAATTAGAGGAAGGAGGAGGAAAAGAAAGTGAAAGGACAATAAATGGGCTCACTCGATACCCAGCTGGCTGCTTAACACGGGACAATGGGTGTGGGAATTCACTGGTTGGCCTGGTGACAGAAATTCAAATAGCTTAAAGAGATTAAGGATTACACAACAGTCAGAAAGAACATAACAGAATGAAGAAAACTATAACAATATGTAAGGTACATTCAACTCTGCAAGGTTCCATTACCCAGACAAGACTTACGTCCATGGCATCGTGAAAAAGATATGAATTGGAATTTTCAGTGCCTCTGCCACATGAGTATGACCTAGAAAAACATCAGTTAGTTGTAAAATGCTGCGCAAAAGAGTGACAGCAAGTGTGACATTTGTCTTTTTCAATGAGCTGAAGTTGAGCATTTCTTTGTAAGCACAAGCAAAGAATTTTTACACAACTGAATAATTAAATTTCATGACATCTGGAGCAAGGTAGGGAAAGCAATAATCTACACACAATCAGCATATTCCCAGCACAACAAGAACAGATGCACAGAAGCATAGAGACAAAAAGAAAATCAAATGAAGCTGGGTGCTTGGCCCTTGATACAAATTATGTAAGATCACCAACCAGAGAAGCAGATTGGGATAATCATCTGAAAAACTATACAGCTGAAGCCACCACTAAACCCAACCTTTCCACCTCCCCACAAGATAAAATAAGGGAGAATAATAAAAAGTGGAGGGTCAAAATATGAAATAATAGAAAACTATGTGAATTCCACGTTCTCAAAAAGGCAGTTTGGATGTAATGGATTAAAAGTCACATTGCACTCAAAATTTCTACAAGAGAATGGCAGCTTTAAATCGGTTTAAGCCATGATGCTGTCATCAAAGTGACATTTCAAACTAGACAAGGCATGATGTGAGATGGAAAGGGTAATTAACCCTTGTGTATTTCAGATGTTATAGGAGGATGGCCAAAAAAAAATTCTAAATACAGATGGAAAGAGTTAAGGAGTTACAGCAACGTACTATCATGCTATTGAGTGTCATAGATAAGACATATAAAATTTCCACATGGGAAACAGCCAAAACAAAGTCTGCATATTTCAAGATAATGAACACAGAAGAAAATGCAAAAAGAGATGAAGGTTCAAATTTAAAATTCAAAACATTGATTGTTAGGAAGGATTAAACCTTACCATATGCTGGAGGATTAGCAATAATTGCATCTGCCTTAAAAGGGATGCCTGAATCAACATCAGGTTCCCTACAAGCAGGAAGTAAGGAAAATATAATGTCCTTTATTTGATTTCGCTGGATGGGTATCTCCGAAGGCCCAGATGGCAAGAAACCTTTGTTTTTGACCATGTCTGCTTGGAGGAAAAACAAGGGAAAACTTATTCATGGAATCCACTTAAAGAATTACACTCACTCAATGTTGGTGAAGAGTTAAGAAGAAACAAAATTATCAAAAACAATCTAACGAGGTTTGAACTTTTACAGCAGAGGAATATAAATTTTCAAATCAGTAAGTTTGGGGCATTTCTAAAACCAAATGTTCTATGCAGACATCCACAACAGATACATAAACAAATGTAAAAATAAGCCTTTATGACACCACCCTAAGGGAGGCAAAAAAGAGGATAATTGAAAAAAAGGATGAATCAATAACTTGAAACAAAAGGCACTTCCAGCTACATACAACCAGCAAGAACTTTTGGATCTCCACCCAAAGCATAAAACTCCAACCCCGCAGTCAGGACGAACTCTTTAAAATTTGAATGAGTTGCTAGTCTGACACGATGACCATAATCCTGCATGCAACTATTAGTGTAAATCAACAAACATATTCAAATGGTAAAGTTTGAAGCAGTTACAGAACCTTAATGCAACCTAATAATTGTAATTTTTTTCTGCATAAAATAGAAATGCTGATTTTGATTCACTTAGTAATCAAATGTTTTAGGAAGAATGTGAGGACAATGCAACCAGAAAAAGGTTTTCAACATTTTATATATACCCTAAAAGGTCTACCATACTATGAGAGCTCCTGCATCATGGTACGACCAAGAATAAGAGTGCATGGGCAAATGACAGGTGATGGCGATCCAAGAAAAGGATTCAGAGGTCACAAAATTATGCTGTACAAGTGCCATTTGGAGCTGGTACCAAATTAAATAGAATAAACAATCTTATCATGCATAAGAGTACATAACCATATTTGAAGAGTTAAAAAGGATGAAGAAAATGTCAGCACATAGAACTCATGACTGAAGTGAAAACAAGTATTACAAATTAAACATCTAACCTGTAGACGTTTTCCAATTGCAATAAATGGTTGCACATCTCCACGCGTGCCAACAATGAGCATCACTATTTGCATAGGAGGTATGTACTGAAGGCCGGTTGCATCGAGAGGTTCATCATCAATAACTGTGTTATATACATCATCTGATACATGAGTAAGAGCTTGAGGTTCAACATCTCCTGGAACTTCAAATTCCACAGTTCCGTCATCTTTGACAGTAGCTATTCTGTTCAACAATTTAAGCTGCACAATTTTAAAAGATTTGAATAAAAACCCAAAGCATCATTTCATCATCTTGGGCACTAACTATTGTGTTGAACCATAAAACCTGTACATCTTGGGGAATTAAATTCTAAGATAAACAAATAGATAGCAACTCATGACAACTTATCGATACTATTTATGATGAAAATGGCAACTCCAAAAGCAAGATAACAACAAAAGTAACAGAAAACATGATTGAAGATATTAAAAGCAGATGATCAAGAAGAAAATGTGTGTGAAATAAGCAAATTAGCTATTACAGAAAAGAGTGAAAAAATGATGCAACCTTAAAGTGAAAAACCTAGCAGAAAGTAACTAAAACTTGTAGGATAGAGTTAGTAAAACTTAGATTCTTGTCCTGTAAAACAAGATCTGATCTTGTTCACTGAAGCACACAAAAAATAGCAGTAGAGCTGTAAAACAATAGCCAAGCTTCTTCAGCAATACAGAAAATAATGTCACTGTTGAAGAATGCTACCTTCTGCTGGACAGAAATCTTGTCATCAAAAATTTGTAATGCTTCTTCAGCAAGTATATTTTGATTTCTCTGCTTCTCGGTTGTAGATTTTTCAAGCTTAATCTGACCTGAAGTTGATTCATATTTATGAACACTCGACATCTTTTCAAGCGAAGCATTTATCTCAGATGCACTTCTGCCAGAAGTTCCTGATTAAACAAAAAAAGCATATCATACCAAATAGGCAAGCCCAAACGGAAAAAAAAAAGTGTAGACATACTACAGTTCAAGGTTAGAAAGCATATTTTTTCAGGCAACCTGCATAGAGGATTTTATCTAATATTTTACCTCTTAGAAGCATAAAAACTAGAACATCGTCCCATCATGGAAAAGACGCCTTAATTTCATCAGCAAAGATAGTTCATAATAGTCTTAGGTACTTCAATAGCCTCTCTCTCTCTCTCTCGTCTTACACTCTTATGGTCATCTCAATCGACTTCCATAGGCCCAATTATAGCCCTAGAATTCGAAAATGATAAAAACAACATATTGCAAGGCAATCATAGTCCATATATTTGTTGAACAGCTTCTTTCTCACTAAATAGCTCTTCTGGACCCCAAAAAAAAAGAAAAAAAAAAGTGAAAACAAGAATCCCTTAACTTATTAATTTTCGCTAACAGACAACTTTGAAGAGAAAATAGTTACCGTCAAAAAAATAAAGTTCATCAAACTACACAAATTAATCAACTAAAACACAATAACAAGACCAATTGACCAATACGAGTAATTTCATATATAAAATTGTTCTGTGCATTTTCTTGGAAAAAAGATGAATTACTGGAGAAGACACCAAAAAATAATATAGAAAGAAAAGAATTCTACTAATATGCTATAGAAAAATTTAGAATAACCTGAATAATCGGTACTTCCGTTGTTCACTGCACCACTAGCGCCATCACCAGCGACCACTCTGTTCTCCAATTCTTTGCGATCACTACTAGTTCCAGCGCAAATTTCCGGCTCGATTCTGGCCGGAACCTCAACAGAAATTGACGAAGAATGAGAAGAGGACGAAGATGAGTTCCGGAGATTCTCCGGAGGCTCCGCCATCGTCTCCTCCATCGGTTCCGGCGAGCTCAGCCGCGGCCTCTCCTTCAGATCTGCCTGAAGTTTCTAAAAGTGAGCGCGTGTCCTTGGGTTCTTGCGTGGTGTGCTTGAGTGTGTATTTTGGGTGGGCGATTCCTTGTTCTTTAAGCCGGGGAGAATCAATTTCAAGAAGACTCGCGAGAGAAGGCACGTTCGAAGGAGTGGGTGACAGATCCCAACGCTGGCGGTGGATGTGGATTCCTTCTAGTATGATGACACGTTACGCAACTGCGGGGTCAGGGGCTTTTTGGTCATTTTACACTGCCTGTGCATGTGCAAACTAATCCATCACGATCATCTTCCAGCTCCTGGCGATTTTGGGGCGTCCGATGACATGTCCGTCTCCGTCTCCGAGCCAAGCTGGAAATTACACGCAACGGGTGGTTTTAAATGGCGCGTTTATTCGTGGGAAAATTTTCGGGCTTTTTTTTATTATTTATAAATTTTATGGCTATTAAAGAAAACGAAGCAAACAAAAATGCAATTTGAACGGTGTGCTTGAGTGTCCACAACTCCGAGGTAGCGTTTTCATTTTGTAATTGTGTTTAGGCCCTTTGTGACTTTATCTCTCTTTTGTTTTTTATTTTCTTGTTTTATCTCCCCGCCCTTTTTTTTTTGTTCTATTCATGAAAAGAATGGCCAAAACGGGAGAGAAATGACCATATAACTAAATTTATGTCTCATGTTACACACACAGTAATACTATATTTTATTTTTAATCACAATTATAATTAAATGGTCTCTCACCTAATTTTTTGTTGTATGCATTATTATATTATATATTTATCTATACTCTCTACTAATTGCCTATTACATTAAAAAAAACTCCCGATCAAATATATTTATGAATGATAATTATGTAATATATGATATGATATATAAATAAAATATTTTCTTTGATTGATCTAATAAGATGAATTTAAAATTTATAATCTTTAGCATAAATAGGTTTTTATTTTTTTTTTTCTCTTTTGCGCATTATTGTCATTTTTTTTTAGATTAAAACTAGAAATATAAGATTGTCGTATATTTTTCTTCGTGTACTAAAATTGCTGTTGCATCAAAAGCTAAAACACTGCATTTTAATTTATCTTTTTACATTTTTTTGTTATAGTTCTATTTAAATTTTTAATATTGAAAAGTCATTAGACAATAAAAATTTCAATAAGAGTTTCAGATGAGCAATTTTTTAATAACTTATAATGTGAAATTTTCACTGTCTGTGCATATGCAAATTAGATGGATTACGTTGTTTTTCTTTTTCTGTTGGAATCAAATTTTCTCCGATAGTCATACAAAAAATTAAATTAAATTAAATGCATCACAGTCATCTTCCGGTTCCTGGAGATTTTTGGTTGTCTAATGACATGTCGATCTCCGTTCCCAAGCCAAGCATGAAATTACACACACTATGTAGTTTTAAATGGCGCGTTTATTTGTGGGAAAATTTTCAGTTATTTTTTTCTAAAAAAAAAAAAAATTGTGGCTATTAAGGAAACCAAGAAAACAAAATTGCAATTTGAACGGTTGAATTGAACCCATCCTATTACTATGGTCCGCAACTCCTATATAGCGTTTTAATAACGATGGCTAAAAGAGAGACAAATAACCATATAATGCATCTGTAAAATTCATTTATGGAAAAAACCTTAATTTATCGTCCTTAATTAATTTGCCTTTTGTTTTCTTTTTCTCTTCTTTTTAAGTCGATGCACGTAAGGAAATGTTGAGAATGAACCTCTCCAAACTCCTTAGAACATATTGAAACAACGCGGGGGAGTGTGGGGACGGGAATTGCATGGTAAACTCCAAACCCTAAACATATTGAAACAAATAGTTTTTTTTTTTTTAAATTAAATTTTTATTTAATTTATAAATTACATAATAAAAATATTATTTTTATTTTTATAAATATCATTCTTCTTTTTTTAGAATTAAAAATTAATATTATTAAAGTACAAAATTTAAATATTATATATATATATTTATTTATTTATTAAAAGGCACCAATAGGGTGTTCCATAAGCATGGCTTTGTTTCAAAAAATGGACTCGGCATATTATACAAGACTTAACTAATTGAATTATTAAATGGACTCACAAATCACTGTAAATCAATTTGCCACGTTTAACTAATTTTAAACCACGAGATCAAACTAAATTCTAATAACTTTATTCTAATTGAATTTATGACCTTCGCAATCTCATTATTTAATCTTGAATTATCTAATTGAGATTTTGATTAACACGTTGACATGAATTTATCATATATCTTGATTTAATCAATAAAATTTATCTTTAAAAAAATGATATATAAGGTTAAAGTTAAAATATGAGTTCAAATTTCAGATTTAATTCATAAAAAATGCCCACTCCCTACTCCTATTAAACTGAAAAAAGAAAATCAGTAAAATTATATTAAGTTAAATCCCATTTTTCCCGAAACTTTCATATAATGATTCGTGTTTAACACCAAATTGCTCAATCTAGGTCCAAACGTCTACCCAAAGCGATTGATGGTTCCCCTCCCCCAACTCCTTTTTTTAACACCTCCTCCGAAAAAAATTTTATTACATAGACTCTTAAATTGTATGCATATTAATTTTAATTATTAATTACAAATGATTTATTATTTATTAAAAAAAGATATCCATTGATTTACTACTTAATAAACTAACTATAACATATAAGTAAGATTAATACACGTTCATTTATATAAAGTCTAATTTAACTTTTTCGCCCCCCCCTAAAAAAAAACACCCGCCTATTTTAAATCTTTAATTTAAATATTTTGTGGATAAAGTTTTGCATCTTCTGGACGTTGACAAAACAAATTAATTTTACTTACGGCTAATGGGATTACTGGCTCCAAAGTCTCTTCGCATACCCCGTCCAGTATATATATTTTTTTCCTGGATTCACAATATATTTTTCACTTTACTTCTTCTTCTTTTTACTCCTTTTAGGCTCCCTTTTTCTTGAAAATTTAGAAACTACGAGAGTGGAGGGTAATAAATACAAACTTTAAAGCCGAAGACCTGTCCAGCCGGGACAACGCACCCATGCCCCGCAATAACAAGAAAAGAAAACAAAACAAAATAAAAAAAAAAAGAAAAACATTTTTGCTTTATCGTTACAATTAAAGGGGCTTATAATATATATATATATATATCAAGACGCTAGCGTCGATGCCGCTTAATTCTCGGCAATGTTGCTGTCCCATGCCCGTGCGAAGATTGATCCTGCGGGCGTAAGCGACGTTCTCTCTTTTTCTTCTTCTTTCTCATTCTTCTTTTTTTCTCCTTTTTTTTTTTTCCCTCTCTCTTTTCCATTCTTATTTTTGTACAAACTACAGAACTCAAACAATCCAATTCGTCCTTGTAGCGTATTGAATCTTCACCTTTGATTTACCTTGCACCGATAATGCAGTCGAAGAACTTACTCTGTATGAAAGAGAGCAAGGAATAAGCAGGCGCGTCTTCAAATTCGATCGGCAATTTTATAATGTATGCTTATTTCTGCTTCGCGTACCATTTGATATCGTTTCGATATTTGAATTATCGAAGTTTTGCTCCATTTTATTGATGCCTTTTTTTTTTCCTCGTGATCTGTTTTAGGTTTTGTGTACATAATGATAATAGAAAATCGCGCGCTATCAGATTGGTTATCGCATAAGCTTTTTGCCTTTTGGATCTGCGGATTGTTTGTTTATATGCTCGTTTCTTGAAATTGGTGATTGCGAATG
The DNA here is from genome assembly GCA_020883675.1 of Bruguiera gymnorhiza. NCBI lineage: Eukaryota > Viridiplantae > Streptophyta > Magnoliopsida > Malpighiales > Rhizophoraceae > Bruguiera > Bruguiera gymnorhiza. Next base: position 1,761,298 of record JAIRCJ010001053.1, read on the forward strand.
CGGGAATAAGGGACGCTCTTGATTGACTGGGAATAGAGGCATGCGTTTGGATTCAATTTTTCTCGTTTAGGCTTTCGGAGCTCCAGTTATTTGTTACATGATACATATCTGAACAGAGGGATTGTTTGGTTTGGTGTAAGAGCTTTGTTTGGGTTGATTGGGATTGTCGCCTGCTGGAATATTGATTGGGTTGATTGTGAAGCTAAGGAATTGTGTAAATGGTGCATTGTTATTCAATTGTGTAAAGAAGTATATAAGCTATTGTGAAGTTGAACTGCAGGTAAAAGCTGGAGTTTAACTGATTTTGGAAGATAACGAGTCGGTTCTCATTGCATTTTTGATTTGGCATTTGGGTAGGTGTCATTTGATTAGAATGTTGGCACCTTAAGCAGATAGAAAAAATGTTATTTTGCAGTTGGATAGGTTCTTAAACTTGTATGATGCAATGAACAGTGAGGCACATCGCCCCTCTGGTCAGTGGATCCAGCAGCAGCATGGATTAGCACCTGTTGTTCTCAATGCAGGAAAAAGCATGCATAATATCTCTGTCCAGACTGGGGAGGAATTTTCCATGGAGTTTCTCCAAGATCGTGTAGCTACCAGAGGCATTCCCCCAATGCCAGCTGCAACTCAGAATTTTGAAAAGAGAACTGCACATGTAAATGATCAGAATCATCAGCTGGGTTATCAGGATCTAGCTCGTATTCTGGGGATAAGAAGAATGGACTCTGATTGCCCATCTGATACTTCTGATTTTGCATCTGCAAAAGGGTCCCTAAAGGAGAATGAAAATGGGGTTAATGTTGATAAGTTAAGCAGATATGATGCTGAAGACAGTGATATGGTGCATAGATCAGGGAGGGCTTTGGGTGAATTGAATTATAATTGGGGGGATGGTTTAGGCCCCAGTACTGCAGCCTCATGTGCACTAGAATCTGCACAGTCCAATAACTCTAATGGACCTGGTGTTTCTGATAGATCTCATCCTGGAAAGATGAAGTTCCTCTGCAGTTCTGGGGGAAAAATTTTACCTAGGCCCAGTGATGGCAAGCTCAGATATGTTGGAGGAGAGACACGAATCATTTCCATTTCTGAGAATCTTAAATGGGAAGAAGTTGTGAAGAAAACTTTAGGTATATGTAACCAGCCTCACTCCGTTAAGTACCAGCTTCCAGGTGAGGATCTTGATGCTCTTATATCTGTGTCCTCTGATGAAGATCTGCAGAACATGATAGAGGAATACCATGCACTGGAAAAGCTTGGGGGCTCTCAAAGGCTTCGGATATTTTTGATTCCTTTGGCTGAATCAGAAAAAACTTCTTTGGAAGGTACAACTATCCACCATGGCAGCCCTGATTACCAATATGTTGTAGCTGTCAATGGTATTTTAGATCCTACTCCTAGGACAAATTCCAGTGGGCATGCATTAGCTAGTGAAGCAAGTCTGCCTGGGACTGTTTTTGATGGTAATCCAAGCTTCCGCAAGCATACTCCATGTTCCCCACTTGCTTTGGATTTCAAGGGTGGCATAAATAGTTTTCATCCTGCTCAAATGTCAAGTAGATTCCAGAATATAGTCAGATCTCCTCCCATTTCTCCAATCTCACTCCGGCAAGGAGATTCAAAGAGTGGTTACATGCAATCATATGGTGATAGCTCAAGCCTTGAGAGTAATAGTTCCTTCATTACTGCTCAATTGCCGCATAAAAATTACAGTGGTGAGGCAGATGTTCACAAAGAAACCCCTAAAGCACTTGGAATTTTGGCTAATGGTCATCACCTTATCAAACAGATTGATGGTGGACAACCTGACAAAAACTATGAAGTGCAATTTTGCAACCATAACGTCAGAAAAGAATTTGTTGTCCCTGCTGTTCATGAACAACAGAATGATGACTTCAGTGGTTTCTCTTATGAGAGGCATGTGCTTAAGCGAAGGGCATTCCACTCTGATAAGCCTGTCTCAACTCCAGAAGATTCAGGGTGTCTGCTGTCAGGATCTATAGACTCCATAGATTCTCATCATGGATTGCCACATGCATTTTCTGATTCAAAGCTGCAGGAGCATGGACGAATGTCTTCTTACTGTTCACAAGAGGGAATGAGCCCGTCATCCCCCTTGAGCTTTTCTAAGGCACATTTATCTCCACTGTTAGTCTCTAGCATTGCACAAGAAAAGCCATCACAACTGCCTGAAGATGTCAATCTGGTGAATCCAAATGTAGAAGCTAGATTACTGGACATTCAGTCAACTGGTGCCCAGAGCAAGTTGGTTTGTCGAAATCAATCTCCATTTTCAGACTCAGTGAGGAAACTTGCACCTATTCAGGACATTAACAGCAACATTGATGGAAACTGCTGGATTCCGAACCATTGTGAAAGTCCATTAGGTTTGGGAACATTGAGTCTGCATGAAAAGATTTATCAGGAGAAAGCTGTGGTTAGTGGAGAATACAAACACAAATTGCATGATGTCAAATGCAACCCAGAAGCATTCGACATTAATTCTTTGATCTTTGGGGATACAGTTTCTGCATCTTCAGCCATGGATTTGAAACCTTTTGTGGACAACTTGTCACAGAATACTCATAACAACCAATTAAATGAAGTGTCTTCTGATCTCCTTGGGATGGACAAGGCTACCACCAATCATCAGTACTGTACCTTGAGCAGAAGAGTGAATGGTGAACAAGTAAGCAACTTCCCACTTTCCCAGAATCCTCAAGTTGAGGAGGCATTTCAAAATGGCAGACAGCAACCTTGTGATGAAAATTCTCTAGTTGATCTTATATCTGGGTCATTGGATGACCCATCTCTTCCTGAATCAGCACAAGTTCAACCTCTCGAAAGCCAAAATGGGATGGGTGTCAAAGCATATATGCCAAAATGCTCCAAAAAAGTGAGCCTTAATGCAGTTCATGACACTCCTGATTCAAGCAAATTACATCAGAATGACCACCATACTTCCGCACATAATATTTGCAGAGATGCTTCTGCTGAAAAAGATGTTTTTCTTCTTGGGGACAACCATGAATGGCACACTGATCACAAGGTTCAGAAGTTGGGTTTTGGAGGAGCTGCCAATGGGAAGTCAAGCATCAAGGAAATTGTGTTTCCCAAAACCGAAACCCAAAGGACAAGAGAGCAAAATCAGCCAGAGCCATTTTTTGTCATCAAAGATGTGACTGATAATGTACCATGCAGCATGCTGTCTTCTTGTGCAGATCTTTCACACGTTACCGATCCAACTGGCTGTGCTCTCAATTCAGAGAGTATCATCCCTCATGTTTGTCCACAAGTTGATGATCAAACCAGCAGTGACCTTATATCCCCTACTGCATCAGAGAATCTCATTCCAGAATCTGAGATGGAGGCAAGTATAATCTTGATATGGGTTCTCCTTGTTCCTCTCCCTCGATCCCTCCATTCCTCTCTCTCTGTGTGCTTATGTTTAATTTGTTGTATTTGTAATTTGACGTTTATGTTGGTTTTGATTGTAGGATATATCTGTTGATGATGGCAATGAAGATGAATCAATCAGTGATGCAGCAATAGCTGAAATGGAAGCCAGCATCTATGGCTTGCAGGTGATCCCCACTGATTTTTTATCTAAGTTTTCTTGTTCCAAGTGTTCTGCATAATTATATATACCTCCTGCTTGAAACAATTTGATTTTGTTTCCTTGACCTATTTTACTTGCAGCAAGCTTATAAAACCATTTTTGGTAAACGGATTTGGTGAGAAACTTCTCTACTTGTTGATTGTCAATAACTTTTGTATTGATGACTTGAATAATAAGAATACTGGTAATTTTTTACCATGTCACACAATGACATTACATGGTAAGGCTCATGTATCATCACTTGTGGCCTGGACTCATGCTGTTAGTGTATCCAACTATCTTTTTTGCTGTTGTATATGTCATTAATCTTTATAATCTCAGATAGGGGCATGGTTGAAAGCCCATGTTACTCTATAAAAGAAAGAAGAAGTAGAACCTGGAATGTAATTGGCTTGTTTGATGAGTAATTACTGTAGTTTTCCTGATTGGAGAAATATGTCACCATGTTTGTTCTTTGTTGCTGCATTGCTATTAATTAGTTCCAGGTGATGGAAGACTTATGGAGCACTTGTTTTTTTACGACATATTGGTACTTTCAATTAGCTTCTATTATCTGAGAAAGTTTTCTGATTGATGCACAGATAATTAAGAATGTTGATCTTGAGGAGCTACGAGAGTTAGGATCTGGTACATATGGTACTGTCTATCATGGAAGATGGCGAGGAACAGATGTTGCCATTAAAAGAATAAAGAAGAGCTGCTTTTCAGGGAGATCATCAGAGCAAGAGCGTTTGGTGTGTTTTATATAATTTCCTTTTGACTTCCTTGTTTCACCCTGGCCCAATTATATTAAGTGGAAGGTTTAAATTTTTTGAAGTAATTCATGTTATTTTCTGGCATGTGCTTCAAAATTTGATTAAAGAATAAGTTTTGAGTCCAGATTTACCAAGTTTGATTCTGCTAGCTCCACAGCAGATGCACTTAGCCTGTCAGTTGAACTCAAACAATCTGCTTAGTGGTTAATACGGGAAGAATTTCTAAATACATTGCCATTAGAGACCAACTGATAAAGAGATCTGAAGGAAGATGTGAAAACCTGTGGAGAGTTGAGCCATGTGCGATTAATCTAGAATAACCCTTTACTTGTATTATTTAAGGTTGTCTGGGTGTATATTATACTCTGCCAGGAAAAACTATACAGGATTGCATCTCTTCTAGTGTTGACATCCTTACACCTACTGAAAATAGTATGTTATGTGTACACTGCTATATGTATAGTTATCTTATTGTTATGTTTAACCCAAGGTAACACTAATGATTGTCTTGTTTTTGCAGACAAAGGACTTTTGGAGAGAAGCACAGATTCTTTCAAATCTTCATCACCCAAATGTAGTTGCATTTTATGGTGTGGTACCTGATGGAGCTGGAGGGACCTTGGCAACTGTAACTGAATATATGGTGAATGGATCCCTTAGGCATGTCCTACTAAAAAAGGATAGGTGACCCAATCTTAAAATCATTACTCTACATTTGCAACCCATGGTTATATACGTGCTTAATCGAAACTCGGTAATTTCCTCTTTCTTCCAGATCACTCGATTGTCGTAAAAAGCTTATAATCGCAATGGATGCAGCTTTTGGCATGGAATACTTGCATTCAAAAAATATTGTCCATTTTGATCTTAAGTGTGATAATTTGCTTGTGAATCTAAGGGATCCCCATCGACCAATATGCAAGGTAAAGAGCTTAAAATCTATTGCCAGATTATTTGAATCAACGATACAGATAAACTGTACTCTGTTGTAATGTTTTGTGTCTCCATATACTTTTTGTGATGCTGAAAACCACGAAAAGGCTGCAGGAAGAAGTTTCTGATTCTCTCTTGAAGTCCAAATGATGATTTCTTGGAATCTTTGGTGTACAAGTCACTTTTTTTGCCTTGATCCTTACATTTGGATTTGTGTCTCAAGCATACTTAGGCATTACTTGCTTTCTTTTTCCAGGTTGGAGATTTTGGATTATCGAGAATCAAGCGCAACACACTAGTATCTGGTGGGGTGAGAGGAACGCTCCCATGGATGGCACCAGAATTGTTGAATGGAAGCAGTAGCCGGGTCTCTGAGAAGGTTAGGTGTTACTTGTCATGCATGTTCTGCTAATGCCAAAATGAAAAATGTAGTGGCGTGAAACAATCAACAATATGTTATATGGTATGACAGGTTGATGTTTTCTCATTTGGCATTTCAATGTGGGAGATCCTGACTTCAGACGAACCTTACGCAGATATGCATTGTGGTGCAATCATTGGTAAGCATACCAATTTTCACCATGCTAGTAACATTGAAAAAAAAACAAAAAAAAACTGTGGGCTCCTTTGTATATACTTTGTTCCCCCGAAATTTTTACTGTGTATCCTATTGAAGGTGGCATTGTCAAGAACACACTTCGACCACCTATTCCGGAATGTTGTGAACCAGAATGGAGGAAGCTGATGGAACAGTGCTGGTCACCAGACCCTGAAACTAGGCCGTCCTTCCCAGAGATAACAAATAGGTTGCGATCTATGTCTGTTACCCTTCAGACAAAGGGGAATAATATGCAGGCAAGACAGATGAAGCAAAACCATACTTCATGAATCAACAGCATGTATAGAAGCCCTCAGGTTCGAGGATGGCAACATTAAAAAGGTGAAGCTAGATATCTGACTGTTTATTGTTGACGTGACCTTTTTCAGTAAACTACATCTATTTATTTATTCTTTTGTAACATAAATGATAAAGAAGCTGCAACCGAGGCAGTGAGATTCTCATACTAGAGTAGTGCTTGTGAGCCTTTGTTTATCTTCCCTGTATATAGGATATGCAATCTTACAAGAAGTGAGATGCAGATGTTTAGTTTATATGCTATAGATCACGGGCGCAGATTTCTTCCGCGCCTGTTTTTTTCCCTGATGGCTTTTATTTTGATGAGCAAAGTCATTTCATTGCTATACAATTTAGGCATATGCATATGGGTTTGGTTATAATGAAATCGATTCTACCATTCATATATTTCCAAAAAGTGACGAGACCCATTATTTTCATTTATTTAGTTTTTTTTTGTATTAGGGTCTTGGCTATTGACAGGCACATGGAATTATGTGCCATTCTTCTCGACGAAACTACCTTAACTATGAATAATTACGAGGGAAGTCATAATTAATATATATAAATTTGCATCAAAATCTTAAAGAAACTTTCACAATCTCTAGTGGTTTCGACCCACGCATTTCTCCAAGCCACAATAAGGCTCCGCTTCGGGTTCATCAAGAAACAGCACCTTCAATAATCTTTTAATAATTTTAACGTTGCAAGTCATAATGGTCGGTGGACGAGGGAGGACGGCAGACAAAATTCAATTGTCTGGTCAAGCATCGAAGAAGAACGGAAACATGTTGTTCTAGCATGTTATCCGAGGGTCCCAGTTCCTTCAATATTCATTAGGATGCGATCTTCTGGGACACCCATCTGCCAAAAAGATTTTGTGGGGACGCATCAATAATGACAACAGTTTCAAGTCATAGTAATATATGCTTAGTTAGGGAGCCAGGGCGGCTCTAATAAATTGAAGCTCAATTTAGGCGTTTTCTTTTAGTTTTACATCACAGTTGTTTTAGCCGTAACTTTCTTCATCATCTGGAGCATCAAAATCACCAAGGTCTTGATAAAGTCTCCTTCAATCTCTTTGCCTTTCTGATTTCGTAAGTGTGTTGGGATTGATGCCGTTGGTTGAACCTTTCCTAGCTCATACAAGTTTTAAAAATTTTCCATGATTTCTCAGACGTGAAACGACGGAGGGACTCCGCTCTGGGTCCGTCTAGAGCAGACAAAGTATGGTTTGTCTGGAGAGGACAACGGACAAAGTATTAGATTGGTCAGGTCAGGAAGCAGGCCGCAAAAGAAAAAAGCCGACAGAAAAGTCGAGTTCAAAATTCAAATTTGATCGACAGAGCGTACTTTCACACGTGGCAGACAACGGTCACACGACCACAGACACTGAGCGAGAGATAAACAACAACAATGATTTAACTGCCCAAAAAAAGGAGGAATTGTCCTTCAGGCATGTCTCCAGCAAGCCACACGCCTGGTCCGACCAATTCTTGTTTATTTCCCTTTTTATGTCTTTCAAATGGGCGGTACCCAACCCGTATTATTTCTTTCGTTTGAGGAAAGAAACGGTCATCTGATGATTAATAAAAGAAAAATAAACATGGTCAATGCAACAGGATATGGTAGAGCAACAACATTGATAACTTTCCCTTTCATTTTATTTTAATACAGTAATTCTCTTGGAAATCTCAAAAAATTGTTTAGTGAGGTGCAGAGTCTAAACTCAAAAGCAACCGAGTGCAGGATGGCAGCTTTTTATGCTCGTTTCCCTTGTATACTTACTTACATAATCTTCTGCATGCGCTCATTTCCGTTCCCGTTGGGATTTCAACTATGTATTTCATATTTAATTTTGTTGGTTGACCAAGAAAAATAATTTGATCTTAGATTTTTTTTCTCCCTGGGATGCCTACGACGATTTTTTTTTAAGAGATAGTTTATTTGTCTTGACCAGAAACTGTGCCCATCAGAACAGTCCCCAGGCAATGCTCATCTGGTCCGCAGGCTGTTGCTAATGTTGCTGCTTCTATAAAAGCTGGGTTTTATGATATTGGTAAGAACTAAGAAATGATTCTTCTGGGGTGTGTATCCGTTACGGATGTCCTTTTCTGCGCTTAACCTTTTTCACCAGCAAAGGCATAGGGGCAGGGTTGGAGTCCATGACAATGGACAACGTTCGTACAGAATTCATAGTTAACCCAAAAGTAAACTTGAACTCTATAACTCCCAATAACTTGTAAACTTCTTCAATGCAGTTTTTTGGATTCGATTGGTATAAATAACAGGCAGAAGGACTTGCACAAGCCCTTGTTTGCCTTCTTCCCATGGGAATAACTTCTGAGAATGTTGCACACCGCTATGGCGTCACAAGGCAAGAACAGGACCAGGCTGCTGTGAGTTGCATAGCCCTCGTGTGTGATGTATATATATATTTTTTTTATTATTTTTTTTTGTATGCAGGTGTGTTGTATAGCACTCTTGGCTCCTTGCTTTTGCAAATGTAGGTTGAATCTCACAGAAAAGCTGCTGCTGCTGTTGCAGCTGGTAAATTCAAAGAGGAAATCATCCGGGTCTCAACAAAGGTAAATGAAGAATTGAAGGGTCATCAGCATATATACATCCATTTACGCTTTTTTTTCCAGGAACATGTTGCAACTGATTGGTCCCTTATTAAGGTTGTGGACCCAAAAACTGGTGAAGAGAAGCTTGTCAGAGTTTCAGTGGATGATGGAATTCGGCCAGAGACAAGCATGGTAGATCTGTCCGAGCTGAAGCCTGCTTTTAAAAAAGACGGTTCCACTACTGCTGGTATACGATTGTATCAATAACTGTAAACCAGAGCCTTGATCAGCACAGTTGTGTATTCATTTTAACACTGGAGTGGACTATCATCCCAGGTAATGCTAGCAGGTGAGCGATGGTGCTGAAGTAGTACTCCTTACGAAGAGAAGCGTGGCTATGCAGAAGGGACTTCGTTATGTCATAAATAGGTCTTGCCATGGACATCGTGTGTTCAACCGTAACGGATGGTTTAGATAAAGAGAAGAATTCTGGTGCAATTTCAAGGTCAAGATCCAAAGAAATGGCGCAGCAAGAAATACTGACTGCACATCTGACTGAATAATCAATTTGTTGGCCGAGAATATCTGAGACATCCTACACGTCGGTTCATCCAGTTATCTCGGACAGCTGACGCGTCACCAGCCAATCCGATCCCAACTCTTGTAAGGCCGGGAAAGTGCCGACGATTAAATGACATACTCCTGTTCGCTCTATGGTTTCTCAGAATCTTGTCTAAAGATAGCTGACTATAAATTTTATGAATTGGTTCTTCACACTTCAATAATTAAGATCTTACCTCTGGAATTCTTAGATTAATGAAGACAAGTATTTTCTTATATAATTTACCACCCAATAAACATCAAAAATTTAAGAATCCATTAATTATTAAACCATGGCATCTTCTGTTAAAAAAAAGAAAAAAAGGAAAAAGAAAAGCAAAAAGCACCTGCTTCGATATTTACCGCTTTGTAATTCTTCATCGTGGGCTTTTTCCGGTCTATTCTTCTTTTGTTACCAAAGGCCCATCATCAATCACCAACTTTGTTAAGCTGTTTATCCAGCCAAGAGTATCAACGCTGAACAACCAGCATTTGGAATATGCTCATGTATGCTGACAGACACGATCAAGTATATCAAATCTACCATTTGATTATAGACCACAAAAAATGATTTTGAATATGCCAAATCTGGATCTCAACGTGTATGTCGACAATTTCTTAGGTAGATAAAAGGCCGCAAACACTCACTTTAATTCCATTTGAAAATTGATGAGGTTATTTTCAATGAATACCAGCCCCAGCTACTGATAAGTCAGGACAATTAACACAACATCATTGCAATCATCTACCTATCAACTAGGAACTAAAATCGGACTATCTATATTCACATCAGCTAAGTTATTTCTATTGAATTGTCGTTTCTTTGGTTGCATTGGAGACTTCAAACTAGAAACACAAATAAGACCCACCTCTGGAATAAACACAACATCTCATTCAGTGTAATAAAGTACATAGAAACTGAAACATGGTATCCATACAGAACTGAACCTCTCAACAAAAGGGTGGATGTAATCTGCCCTCAGTTGCATAAAAAAGAAAGCCTAAACAAGCAGGAGTCCACCCTCTTTCATTCTGGATCAGGAGAACCACCAGGAACCAGCTGCATTAAACACCAACATCTTATTACAATTCATCCATATGTATGCCATTTGTGGGAAGGTAATAGCTCAGAGTTCACAAAGTCTGCCTACAACAGGCATAATAAACTTAGGAACTTCAAACCTAGTCTAGGATTTTCGGGAGAGCAAGGAAGCTTAGAGCTTACCCAGTCTTCCTACAACCAGCTTTATAACCTTGAGTATTGCAAACTTTTCAAATGAACTACCAGTCTAGGATTTTTGTGAAAGCTGGGCAAACATTTTGCATTTACCATTCTCCAATTTTCAACCCAAAGCATAGGACACAAGCACAAAAGCTTTGCTTCCTAAAATATTGCATGGACAATCAGACATGATCTTAACTTCTTTGCTAGATAGAGTAAAAAAAGGTAATAAATCTCTGCACCATGACTGGAGTAGAAACGAATAAAAGCTAGTCATAATGATTTACTTACAATTGCAATATTGTTTCCATTCAGCAATATCTGATCAAGCTTGGTTATGCGCCGTCCTTCAGATGTGATTTCACTACAGTATCCATGTACGAGCAAGATGAGAAAGAGAATTCAAAAACAAACTAATAGAACTTGTTGTATTCGTTTGACTAGTCCTTGCTGGTCTAAAAACCCAGTCTAATTTCACTTACTCTGAATTTGACTACCAGTCATGGTTTATTAGGCAGCAAATCCAAGGCTTAAATAATTGAATTTCACCACCACATTATCCGGACTGCATTGTAGGACACCATTATAAAGTACTTGTTAAGTTTTCCGCAAATATGCAAGTCCCTGCCTCCATCCCATCGAAATCCAAAAGTATACCTCAACAAGCAGATCTCCATTTAAAGATCACGAATAAAGCTTATAACAAAGCTAGAACCATCCTTCTATGGACCCACGTCAATTAGGACACCGAAGTCAAGTTTGTGCAGGCCAGTCAATTTACTTAAGCCCTAAACCCTAATTTCAATTTTTTTTTTCTCTCTTCAAAATATTTTCGAGAAGGAAAAGAGAAAAAGATACAATTAGATAAAGAGCAAAGAATTGCGTACTATTCAATGACGTCTTCGAGGACCATATTGACGTAGACGTCGAGTCCCCTTAGAGTACCAACGAGCTCCTTGTCTCCTTTCATTATCACCCATATCTTCGACCCTATGCATCTGTCTATTAGCTCTGCAATTCCCCCAAACACAAATAAAACCCCAAATTCAGTTTTTTTTTTTTAATTCCTTTTTCTGGTTCGCTTTTTCTTCGTAGCAAATAAGAGAGAGAGAGAGAGAGAGAGAAAAAAAAAAGGACAGAAGATGAAAGATCGACCTGACGGGAGAAGCTGCGATGGATTGTTGGCCATGGAGTTGAACAGCTGTGCAGAAAAGCTCGGGTAACGAGCAAAGCGATGGTAAGTGAGGGTTTTCGGCCGAGATGCTACACAATTACGCCGTCGTACAGAACCTCTTTGTCCAGTCTTTTTTTATTTTTTAATGTTTTTAATTACCTTAAAAAAATTATTAACAGTAAATTATATAATAAAAATTTTTAAAAAAAATTATATATTTTGTTAATATTTTTAAATAAAAATTTAAATTTTAATTATTGATATATCTCTAAAAAATTAAAATTTATAATTTTTTAAATAACAAATCATTTATGTAAAGTAAAGTTTTAGTATAATTGTAAGATAATTTATTTTTGTATTTATTTATTTATTTTATTATTAATGTTTAAAATTTTAATTTAATTTTAAAAATTATTATAAGTTAATTTTAATTTTTCAAATTATAATGTATAAATATAAGTATAAAAATATAACATAATATTAATATGAAAATATATAAATTTTTTTAAAAAATAGTATATAAGTACAATATAAACACTATATATATAATTTAAATATTTAATTAATTAAATATTTTGTAAAATATAATTTATAAAAATATGTATATTATTTTACTGTTAAAACTTATTTCTTATCAATAATTTTAAAAAATATAAATTAATTTTTTATTAATAATTTTTTATATTATATATATAACATATTAATATCTAATATAATTATTAAAGTAAAATATTTTTATTAATTATTACTTTTCAATAATTAAAATATTTATTAATATATTTATAAAAATATTTTTTATATTAATTTTAAAAATTATAAAATTAATTATATATAAATAAAAATATTTAATATATAAATTTAAAATATTTGATCGTATTTGATATATAAATTAATAATATTAAAAAATATATTTTTTATTTTTTATTTTTTTAAATATAATTTAAAATATTTAATATATATCTCAGGTGAATTCTCCTTGATTAGGGAGAAAAAAAAAAGAAAGAAAGAAAGAAAGAAAGAAAGAAAAACCCTCCTGGAATCAAATTGTCTCCCGAAATAAAATTTTTCGACAAAAAACCCCACCTGGAAATCAATAAAAGTGTTTTTTATTCTGTGCCACGTCATAACTCGAGACCCCACATTAAGTACCACGCATCATCAGTCATACGAGCCACGTGTAAGGCATCCACTGGAATGTCAACAATCAACCATCGCCTCCCCTCATTCTTAAAAGAAAGAGGGATGTATCCAAAAAGAAGCACAAAAAAAAGGAAAGAAAAGAAAAGGAAGGGGGTTGTAGCCACCGTTTGACCCCTCGCTGACGTCCCAAGCTTGGTTTCCAATCCCATTATCATCGCCCATAAATACAAATGGAACCCCCTCCTTTCTACTTTTCATACATCATATTTCTCCCTCTCTCTCCCTACCCCTCTAGAGGTCTCTCTCTCTCTCCGTGATATTTCAATTTTAATATCAATTCTCATCTCTGGGGGAGTTCTTTACGCAACCATTTCAGAGATCACATCTCCCACGAACTCAATTCCTTTCTGTAATTCCTCGCCCCCCTGCACCACGACTAATTTTAATGATCGCGTTTAATTGTTAGAAATTGCATTAATCGAACCTTATTTGGTCAGATTTATCTTAATTGGGCACTTTTTCGCACTGGCATGTGTTCCTACTCGTGTTCTTTTGTTCGTTCTTTATGCGAATTTAGCATTTTTTGTTGCCGCTCGGTGATGGGTTTTGTCTAGATTGGGGCGTAGGGGAGGTTTCCATGCATTTGTGGGATGGGAAATTGATGCGATGTTTGCGTTATTGGGTCTTGATCCGCCGTGATTTAGATTTTAATTGAGAAAAAAAATGCGATTCTGGGCTTTTTAATTAGTCAATTGGAGAGAAGGCTGTCGTGGGGATTTGCTTATTCTTTGTGATAAGGAGAAAAGGTGCCGAATTTTGATTGATTATGCTGCGAATTACTGAGATTTACTGTAATTTGTGACTTTGTGTAGAGCTGCAAGTTAGGTTTCCAATTAATTACAGATATGCAGTAACGTGGATCCAAAACACAATGGCAACATTTAATGGGGATGAAATCAATGTTGCTAACTAGTCTTTTGTGCTTGTGCGTTGTACAAAAACAGCATTCTGTTTACTTACTTTTACTGCTGAATGTTTGATGAGTACTAACAGTCTGGGCATTTGCTCTGTTGACAATGGTTGCCATCCGCATGTGGACAGATTTTTCATTTACCTATGGAAAGATCATGTATGCAAACATGTAATTTCTGATTGCTTGTTGAGTGTTTTTGGGTGATTATATATTGTGAGCAATTTTTCGCAGTCTGAACTGATATTTTTTCCTGGATTGTTTTTCCTCCTGCTAGCTGGGGTTGAGACATGGTTTACTTGAGGAAACCTATGATGCTAATATCCTTCATTGCCTTTTGTTGCTCTTTTCCTTATCACATTTTTTAGTATTGCTGTGATAAATGTTCATTAATGACTAATGTCCCTTCATTGAGTTCCAGTGTTGGTGACCATAAGCATGACTATCTTTTCCGTGGTACAACTGCAGGTTTTATGACTCATTGGTAGCTTAGTGGCACAAGAAGTAATCATGGGATTATTTATTGAGGCTGTTGTATTCCTTCAACTTTGAAAGAACTAAGAATTACAACATTATTTGAGAGCATTGTAGGATTGCTTGCTTTGTGAATTTCTCATTTCCATTAAAAGAGTCTCTAGTTTTCAATTGGCTACACAAGTAGTACTTCAAAGCTTCCAGTGGAGAATTTCTTTAGTGCTCCTTCTATTGGTGAGTATAAATGCAGTTAATTGTAATTGTTCTAAGTTCTACGTCTTTGTAAGCTATTTCCTAGCATGCTTAAAATCATTAGAAATTGGGTGATGTTACCATAATGTTGGATTTAAATAACATTCATTTACTGGCATGCAAATAATGCCACAAATTGTTGATAAGTACTCTGTCCTAATAGTTTGTGTTGAGCAACTTTATTACAGTGCATCCAAGATGGCGGGTGTAAAACAAAGACTTTATTCTGATTCAGATACTCATGCCCTTCACAAAGTATTGGATGAAGTCTCATGTCCTATCTGCATGGACCATCCACATAATGCTGTTCTCCTACTGTGCAGCTCACATGAGAAGGGTTGTAGATCTTACATTTGTGATACAAGTTACAGGCATTCAAATTGCCTGGATCGCTTTAGAAAAATGAGGGACAATTCTAGAGGCAGCACAAACTTACCAAGTTCTTTACCTGTCAATTCATTTAGATCCAGTAATAATTCTGACACAAGCTTGATTCTGAGAAATCACATTGAAGATAATGAAAATGACAATGTAAGCAGAAACAACAATCAAAACTCCATGAGAATGCCTGAAGGGCCTATAGAAAATCTTACCCATGGTCCTAATAGGCAGCTGGAAACACAAGGAGAAAACATTTTGGAAGCAGGTGATTCCGAAACTTTTCGTGAAATAATTGAGCTTGAAGACCCTGATATGGGGAACTCATCAGAATCGGGGCTGAGCCTGAAATGCCCTCTGTGCCGTGGGACCATATTAGGCTGGGAGGTTGTAGAAGAGGTCAGACAATATCTGAATTTGAAGAAGCGAAGTTGCTCCAGGGAATCCTGCTCTTTTTTTGGTAACTATCAGGAATTGCGTAGGCATGCCAGGAGGGTTCACCCAGCAACTCGACCCTCGGAGATTGATCCATCAAGGGAACGAGCTTGGAGATGCATCGAGCGGCAGAGAGAATACGGGGACATTGTCAGTGCTATTCGTTCAGCCATGCCTGGTGCTGTTGTTGTTGGGGACTATGCCATCGAGGATGGAGATAGGATGTTGGCTGAAAGGGAAAGTGGGACAGGTGAAGTCAATGCGCCATGGTTGACCACTTTGTTCTTGTTTCAGATGGTTGGCTCAATTGATGGTGTAGCTGAACAAAGGGCCAGGTCAAGGGCTTGGATGAGGCATCGCCGACCAGGAGGGCCTTTACCTGAGCGGCGGTTTCTTTGGGGTGAGAATTTGTTGGGTATTCAGGATGATGACAACGACGATGCAAATGACTTGCACATATTAAGTGATGCCAGTGAAGATGCATATGCAATCCCAAGAAGGCGCAGGCGTTTGAATCGATCCAGGCCTGATGATCAGTTGTGAGGAGCAAGGGAGCATTTCTGGTAAATATCTGGTTTCCTGGCATGCCTTCATTGTCTGTGGATTGCCATTTGCTAATTCTATTGGTATCTTACCATTATTGTTCCAGTAATGTGTGGATTATGCATTTAAAGTTAGGATCATCATGCTGATTAAGAATCAAGATGTAAAAGAATCTCTGGGCTTTGGAGCAATCTTTGAGCTGGAAAAAGGTTTCCTCGTTGATATTGGAAACTGTCCCATCCTTGTTTGGCTTTTGTACAGTGCAAAGCTAGTATTAGAAGAAGACAGCAGATGATGGATTTACGAACTCTCTGTAGTTCTAGAAACATTTGTATTTTAATTGGAATTGCATGTGGCGCGTTATGATTTCTACTGTGGTTGTTGCAATGTATATGGTGTGTTTGATGCTCTTCCTCTATCTCGCCCCTCCCCCCATGTCTTACCTGATGTTGTAGCTCTTCTCATTTCAATTTCTATACGGTTGAAGACCCATTGTTGGAAGCTGTTGTTGCTATGGACGTTGATCTACAGACGTTCAGGCAGTCCTAATTTTGAAAACTGTAGCTTCCTCTCTGTGCTACAAAATTTTCAGAGAATCGGGAAGATAGTGCATAGCCTTCTACACTTAAGCTGTGCACCGAGCTCCCACTCCCATATTTGAAAGACCTGGGAAAGCGCCGCCCATGCAGCTAAGGTCCAATGGGCGAATGGCTCGTGCATTTGGGCTAGTGTTCAGACTCGAGCTATTCTAATTTTTTAAGGGTATGGGCTACCATTGGTGAGGAAAACATGGTCCTACGTCCCTGGTACACAGGGAGCCTCGGGACGTGGAAGGTTATTCCAGCACCACTAGATTCTTTAATCTTTGAAAGTCTTTGGACACAATCGGTATCAAACATACCTGTATCAAATACAATGGTCGTGACCCCTCGACTCGACACGTATTATCAATATTTACTTTCTTTTATTCTCGTTTTTGACGGATGTCTTCAATCTTTACGTTTATTATTATTTTTTATTAAAAAATTTATTAAACTGTAAATTATTTAATGAAATAATTTTTTTTATTTTCATAATTTCATATCTTTTCATATAATTGTAATCCAAAATTTTAAAATTAAAAATATAAATTTTTAACCATTAAAATGTCTTTTGAAGAATTTTTATCATTTTTTTATCTTCTATTTTTATCATTCTTTGTTTTAGATCATTTGTTTCAAGTGGTTGAACAAGTAAAACGCATATGATTGAAACAATATCTTAAACACAAGGGCTGTTTTGGTAAACAGCCGTTATGCTTAGCACACTTTCTCAAAAAGATGCTGTAAATATATTTAACAAAAAACAATATAAACTTCGGAAAATCATAATTCGAACTTACGAAGTAACTGTCGATACAATAAATCTACCGATCCCTGGCCTAGTCTGTTTATTATTATTAATTCATCTTCGTTATTTTTATCCTGATAATTCTAATTATAATAATAATTATTACCATTCCCTATTTAGCTAAGAAAACAACGATAAGAACATGAAAGTGGTGCACATGGGACACAATTAATAAAATACCATAGTTTTTCGTTTTTTTTTTATTAACTATTTTTATATTATTATAATAATATTTAATTCATTTTATTAATTATTTTTAACTGTCTTTATCATTTCTACGTGATAACAAGTATTTTCTTGAACTAATTATTAGCAGGCGAGACAACTAGGCAATTAATAATCCACATTTCGCTTCCACGTCCCCTTCATTTCTCATACTTTTCCCTTAAATTCAATCCGCTCCCTGGCTGTGAATTACCAACTACCTTTTTGCATCATCAGTCATCCATCTTTCCACTGCTGCCGTCGCCGCCTCCGCCGCCAACCGCACTTTCCCTAATCTTTCTCTGGCTGCCGGACCGTAGATTCCACAAAAATGGTCAGAGCCCTAGATTCCCCATCCCCTCCTTTCTCCGCCTCCGTCTGCGAGTTCTGGTACGCCCTTATCTCTCTTCTCCGCCCTTCCTTCCCCTATCCCTCATGATTTTACCTTCTCCGGCGGTTTCCTCTTCTCCGACGCCCCTTCTTTCTCTTTCTCAGGTCCTCAAGCCCCGCTGGAAGTCCACCTCTCCCCTTCGCTTCACCCGGATCATTCCTTTACTTGGCGGTTTCTTTAACCGCAACGACAACAATGCTTCCGAATCCAGAATTAGCTTCGTTGTTGTCGGGGCGTTAGGTTCATCGGCGTTTCGGTTGGCATCGAGGACCGATTGGCCGCTGAGATTTACGATCCTCGCTGGAATTCTTGGGAGCCTTGCCCGCCCCTGCCTGCAGATTTTCGCTCTGGAAACTCCTCTCAGACCCTTTCATCGGCTCTATTGAAAGGCGGGTTCTATGTCTTTGGGATTTAATCTTTCTTTGTTTCGTCTTTCGATTTGGATAACAGGCCTTGGGCCCACGTTCAGATTCTTTGGCCGCCTGGTGTGGTCTTCGCTTTCTTGATTGCTTGTCAGGAGATGCTTGTTCCGGATGGTATGTGTAGTGGGCCACGCGGGCCATCGTTTAATCTCTGGAAGATTGATGAGAAGCGCATGGAGTCTAGTGAAATTGCCATTATTCCAAGATTTGCTTGATGGGTTGATTGATAACGAGCTTGAAGTGCGCTAGGATGGAGAAACTTATATGTGTCTAATGAGGAGTACCATAAAACTTACCCTGCTTGCGTATGTGAAATTAGTAGCTAGTCTGCTAAGTATAGTTGGAAAAGGGTGCCCCGTTGCCATCTTCTGTTAATAAGTTTCACAAGGTTATCAGCTTTTGTTCCACAGTTTCCCCTTATGATCTTTTTAGGGGCGAAGAGGAAGAAATCATAGAGCTACAGGCCATGCTCTGATTGAGTAAACTTGCCTACCTCGTACGACTAAACACTATTTTTTTTTTTTTAAATTTTCACCGTGCATAGTTGATTTTCTTAGCTGCTGCGATATACCGTTTTGGATATGGGGAAATGCTTTGGCATGATCTTTAATTGAGCATCCTCTCTTCGGTAAAAAAAATAATAACTTCTGCTTGGTAAATAATGCAGTAGGTAAATCAGATTTAGAGGTGTGCCTTTTCTCAGGGGCGTGTATCCTTATGATTTAAGTAATGTGACAGTATTTATATTTTTTGTTCATTGCATTTGCATGCTAGTTAATCAGTTAGTTTTATCTCATAAGGTTGCAGAATTGACAGTAATAATATTTAGCCCGGCCAATAATTGCAATCCTTATTTGTCAATGACTGAACAACCAAAGTAGCTCTTTCCCTGTTGTTGTTTTGGCAGAATTAGATTGGGTTTAGCTAAACCATTTGGTCTAAAACTATCCAAAAAAAAAAAAAAAAATGGTGCTATAAAAGATTATTTTGTCTTCTCTGGTTCATTTTGTCAAGGCAAGGCACATCTAACTCTCCTGCATCTGTACTGACTACTGTAACAATGATTGAATGTCCCTTGACAAAGAACAATCAAAAGCAAGAAAATCTATAGTGCGATACAGAAAGAGTAGGGGGTTTTCACATGTTAGGTGTTATTATTCTTGAATAGATTTATGAAGACATTAATTAAGTCAGGGTTTGATGAACAGCCATTTAAAAAAGTATGAAACTTCAGTTTGCTCACTGTGGTTATTTTAATTCTATCTCAGCAGATACTATTTAATTGACATGTCCTATTTTAACCATTTTGGGATTTTAAGAAAAGTGAAAGTAGCCATGCTATCTTTTATGGACTTCATTGATGGCCAGTTGCTGTGACATTCTAGTTGTGGTACTAATTTCTGTTACTCTTGCATCACAGGAATGCAGGATTCTAATAGCAGATCCTCAAGACTCAGACACTCGAATTTGGGATACTTGTTCTGCCTTCCAGAACTCAAGTATGTAAGCATTACTAGTTACGGTTTTTCATCTTCCAATGGCACCCTCCTGTAATTTGGATACTTATTCTGCCTTCCAGAACTCAAGTATGTAAGCATTACTAGTTACGGTTTTTCATCTTCCAATGGCACCCTCCTGTCATTTTGACAGGTTGAGTGGCTTTCATTGAGCAGTCCCCACAAAAGTTGCTGAAAGGGGTTAAAAGAAAATAACAGGATGGCTGCTTTCATGTTCCTAAATATCACATTTTAGCCTAGGTTTTTGTTTTGTAATTTTGTTGGTAACCAGGTTTAAAGACCGGTTCTTGCATTTTACTTATTATATGTGCTTTACCATTTGTCATTTGACAATGTTTATTCTCTCCCAAAGAGAGACACTCTCATTTGTTGTCTGGCTCCAGTGGCCTGTTATAATATCAAGTGAAGGAACAAACAGGTTATCCTATGTGATTTCTTGTCTTACTTGCTATAATTCACTCAATAGTTTTTGCAATCCAAGGGCATGCAAATCATACTTGTTCTTTTCCATATTTGTTTTTCCCAAGAATTAACTGCTTCACTGCATGTGCCAGCATGCATCTAATTCCCGTTTTAGAACCTTTCTCAAGGCTTTTTCTATAATACGGGACGTTGGTAACGGGAATCTTGTGGCTGACATTGTGGATTAATCATGTTCGCAAGATGGTGTTCTTAATTCTTAGGGAAAAGAAGCACTGCTCATTTGCCATTGACCAGACTTTCGTTGCCCGACACTCATAACTTCGATGCCATGTTAAAAGGGAGGGGGAAAAAAGTGAGTCATTGGCCGTGTAATGTTGCTGAATTTGAAGACTTTAATTCTAGTTTGAAGGCTTGTGAAAATTTCTCGAGAGGGTTTTAATTTCATGCATCTGACATTGAAGGGCTATCCCAGGCTCGCTCGATTCAACATTTCTGTAAAATCTTGGCTAGAATTGCATTGTAGATCCCACGGTATTGGATATGGACTTGGGCCCATTTAGGTCCTTTTCCATTCCTGCTAGCCTTTACGCAAAATAAAATCATCCTTCCTTTGGGCCCAAGAAAAGTGCACAAGGAAGGCCACGCACTGTTTTAACTGCGACTCAATCCTGGACGCTGAAGCACACCACCACGGGCCAATCCTCTCTTTTCGTGACCTACACGCATGAATCGTGGCCGTCAAACATGTCGTACCCTGCAATCAGCGACTGGGCGAATTGCTCATTCACATAAATCAACGAGAGCGCCTTAGGGCTGTTAAAACGGCTGGGAAGCGCGAGATTTTGAGGTTTAAGCAACTTTTCATTTCATAATTATTGCATTGCATTGCTTTTTCATTTTGTTCTCTGCTGTCTAGGGTTTTAAAGCGTTTTCCCTCTCTGTCCCTCTCTGCCTTTGTTTCTACTGTTGGGCTGTGTGCATCATTTTCTCTCTCTAGAAAAATCTAGAACCGACTAGAGAGAGAGAGAGAGAGAGCCATGGATAGGTACACCAGGGTCGAAAAACCGAAGCCCGAGTCACCGATAAACGAGAACGAGATCCGTATCACCTCCTCTGGTCCTATCCGAAACTACATCAGCTATGCTACATCCCTTCTCCAGGTGACCATCCTTCTCCCTCTCTGTCTTTCTCCTTCAGCTGCATACGCGGTCCCCAGTATAGTGAGAGATATGGTTGCATTTGGTAGGTTAAAAAAAATGGGTTTATGGTGGGCTTGGTATTTTTAGGCTTGTTTTTATTTCTGATTACCTGTGATTGATTGGAGAAAGGGTTCTGCTGCGACCACCAATTTGTGCTTTGTCTTATTTCTAGGGTTTTTGATATCTGCATATTTGAGTTCGGTTTTGATTATTTTTTGGGTGCTGGGTTATTCCTTCCATTAAGTTTGGTTCTACCTTAATGGTTAATCTGTTTGCGTGCTTTGATATATTTTTCTGGCTTGTGGTGAGTTTATTGTTTTGCAGCCTTTTGTTTTCTGGTCTCATTTTTGGGCCTATTGGGTGGTATTTTGGTCTAGTTAATGCATTCATTGGGGTTCTCTCTTTAACGGGTGAAGTTGCTATGTGTACTTTTAAATGATACCCTTTTTCGAATAAGCAAATTTCATTTGTAGCTGTATTGTCCTGTGAAAAATTTCTATTTTATGAATAACATGTTTTGTCCTTTAGGTATTTTATGTTTCTTTCTTACAAACCTTTAGCTTTGAGAGGAGGATCCCATGAGTCAAGGCACTGCAGATGAGAGATAAAACAGCTTTGGAATATACAAAGAGAAATTAGTTGATGCTACCTTGTTAATTTTTTAGTCAACTTGAAAAGTATGACTTGTTTTTTATCAATTGGAAAGAAATCTCATAAGAGGCGTGTAAGGCTCTTGAAGCTATGTGGGTAAATGTGTGATATTAACTTACGATGAATTGTATGATTATCAGTTCTGTTATCACGGGCATTGTTTTGTTTTACATGACCCTCTGTTTTTCCATGGATCCCAAAAGTTTTGCTATTTAAGTTTGTTCCTTGAATGTAATGGTATTTTAAGTTTGTTCTTTTACTTTTGTTTGAATGAGCTTGTTCAATGCTGAAACTGAAGATGCTATTCTAGCATGTATCTTCTTTATGCATGGATGCTTGCTGTACTAAATTAATAATTTTCTCAATTTGAGACATAGTTTATACATGGGGAGTACTATACTGTTGATTGTTTAGTGTACAGTGAAAATAAGAGTTAATGCTATATCATTTTAAAGAAACATCTTGGATTGATCTTTATGATGGAAACAATTATTGTCACGGTCATCTCATCTATAATGTGTAGTAATCATGTGGAGTTCTTTCAACCTGCCTCATGATTTTTCACTTTTAAATTTGTGTTTATGCTTCATGGCTGTCAATGAATTTAGCTATCATAGCAGTCTTTGGTGTCTATATAGCATCTGCTCTCTCTTTTATCTCTCCTAACTGTTTTTAGATGATCTTCACCATCTCCTGTTATGAGTAGCTCTTGACTTTGTGTGTACCAACTTTTTGTTATGTTTTGCAGGACAAACATGTGAAAGAGATTGTCTTGAAAGCAATGGGACAAGCAATAAGCAAGACTGTCTCTGTTGCAGAGAGTATAAAGGTTGGTATGGTTTTCAAACAAGTATTTTGGGATACTAATCTCACCTGTCTCTCCTACTCCTCCACCCCTTGCCCCCATTTTCTACATGTCAATGATGGAATCAAGCCTTTGTATCCACACAGAGGAGGAATCCCCGGCTGCATCAAGAAACGGCAATCAGTTCGGTGAGCATAACTGATGTTTGGGAACCCATTGAAGAGGGCCTTGTACCGTGAGTTTCTAGAATCTGCTTTGTATTACCCTCCCCAACACCCAATCTCCCCCCCCCCCCCGGGGCCAAAAAAAAATGAAAGCCTTTTCCCTTTAGTGCATGTGTATCACAATCATTTTAACATGCGGGCCTTATTTTCTAATGTAGTGTGGAACAGACTCGCCAAGTCTCAATGATCGCCATTACCCTCTCTTTTAAAGAGCTCAACAAAAGCTCTCCTGGGTAAGTTACATTGACTACTCTTGTTGAGTATCTTGGAAGCTAATAGATTGGCATGGCCTATTAGATTGTTAAAGATTTACGTGTATTGGAGTGTCGCAATACCAATTTAGATATTTGTGAAAGTTTGCCAGTTGGTCAGTTTCCTTTCAATTGCTTGGGGCCCATGACCTCCTGGTGGCTATGACAATGAAATCCTGTTATGCATAGATGCCGAGGTCTTTCTGCTTGTGCTGTTTTAGAATCCTATAGGTGAATCTTTTCTATCCAGGTACCAAGCCCCACATTCCGTGGAACATCCAAAGCAACAGTACCAGCAACAGCTGCAACAGAGACAAGTGCGTGTTCCTTACAACACAGGTTATGCAGGTAATTGCAGTGATGGTTGGTAATCTGCAGTACAAAAGCTTCAGCTTTACGGAAAACTTATTTTGTCTGGTGATGGTTAGATTCATATGGCCGAGGACGTGGTCGTGGTAGAGGAAGAGGGCAAAATTGGGGTAGAGGTGGAGGATATGGATATGGAAATTATCAGGGAAACTACCAAGGTATAAATTTGAACAACTTACTGTGAAGATTATATTTTCTTCAGAATGAAATCTGCTTCTCACTTCATGCCTTTTGTGATAGATAATGGTGGTTATTCAAATTGGGGACGTGGTGGGAGAGGCAGAAGTTGGGGTTATCGTGGTAAGTTTGCTAACATTGAAGGATTGATATTTTGGTTATATTTTGATATACAATTTTGAACTGGGATTAATCTGTTGACTGAACTTAATACTTCTGGATGTCCATTCTGACGGGCATGCTTCATATGGCATCAAATCGAGTGCAATCTGTTGCATTCATTAATGTCTATTCAATATGGGGATACCTACAAATCAGATGTTAGGCTAATAATGCTGAATACTTGTTATATCATCTTCAGGTACCAGCTATGAAAGAGGCAGAGGTGGTGGAGCAAGGGGCTATGGTCGTGGCCGTGGAGGAATGGGTGGTCGATCAAGGGGTGGTGTCAGACAGTCTTAATGGAATAGGTTCTCTTTTTGCTTTAGCTAAATGCTTGCCTTGGCCAGTGGGCTGAATTCTATCCAATACTGCTTTCAATGGCGTGAAATGTGGCTTATGATTTCAGCTGTTGGTTTTTATGTTAAATTTTCTTAGTCTTATGGACGTGGGCAAGGTTGTTTTATTTGTTTTTGCATTTAGCCAAATAGCAAGAGGAGATTTATGATTGCTGTAGTTTGCCCCCGATGGTTTCTGTCTCCGTGTCCATATTTTGTTATCTCGTACTATCTTTTCATATTGATATGTCTTTATTCGTTCAAATGCCTTTCCTCTTTCTCTATGCAACTAAGGGGCCTTCTATTCATTCGGTTAAAAGACTCCGAAATTTTAAATGCCTATATTATAGATGTTTGGAATTTTATGAACGTTATAATGCCACCATATGATTATTTGCAAAACGCTGTAACTCTGCCACCTGCTTGTCAATGAATCAGCTTCTGAGTAGCTAGTTGAAGAATGAGTTCATTCTCACGAGTGGTGCTTTATAGGTCTTATGGGCCGGCTCTCTTACCCTTGACCTTGCATTTAGCCACCGACTTACTTGTGACTTCGGAACTATTAAGTTTTCCCCCATCATGAAAATCATAATGAAATTCACCCGGTGGAATCAATGATCTTAATTTATTTTTCTTACATGTAAAAAATGATTAATTGCCTTAAAGATGAGCCAATCAATTCCTTTTTAGTTAATTAAGCTTTTTCTGGGAAAAGAGAAGACTTGTGAAAAATAAAGAAGTTTGGATCCGAAAAAACATGTTTCACCGAACACACCATAATGAAGAGAAATTTGTATCATTTAAAATATCCCTTACAACATAATTTCAATCATGTTTGAATTTATTTTTATTTTTATTTTTTCATCCCCCAGTACAGCAAGAACTTTCTTAGCACAGCCTTGATGGTATACCAAGCAAAAGAACAGAAAAACAATTAAGACGGCAGTAGAGTGGACAAATGTCAAGATAAACTCGGTATCTCTCACCTGCATGGTCTGTGAAGATGTCTAGGTTCATTTTTTGTCTGCAATATCTCTCACAAACCTGTGGACATGCATGCGATGCGCTTCGGTTCACAAAAAGACGAAGGAAACTTCATTCTCAGAGTCAGAAATTCCAAACACACAGTAGGTAGTGGAGTAGTCCTGGACTGCTGCTTAACCCATCTATCGACCTGGCAATGTAGATAAGCTCACAAATTATCAATTTTCTCTTGATATTCATATTCTTCATGTAAGGTTATTTTATTCATGAAAATTACTTATTCACGGAGAATGATTTGTAGATTTTTTTTCTTGAGAAAATAAATTTTAAAATTTTTATTCGCTGTAACAAAAACGTGTTTTTGGTCATAGATATATCATTCCTTGATTGTACGGTGGTGAAAATCTGTTCAGTAATTGGCTGGTGACTTTTTTAGTAATCCATTCTATCAAGATAGTCAAGAATACACACATACCGTTCGAGAAATTCAAGTCTGTCACGCATGAGCAAAAAACTAATTATAAAAGCTAAAGTACGAGTAGTTGGCTTGGTAGTCGATAATGGGGAAGGATGCTTATCGTAGTTTCGAGCAAATAGTTTTGTAGTAACCTTTGCCATCTAGTTTTATAACATTACTGTTTTTTTTTTTTCTTTTCTTCTTCTCATTTTCTGGATGCCATTTTCAATAGTTGGAACAAGTTTGCATCGGTAAAATTGCTTTGTTCGCCAACAGATATAGTTTGGACTAAATGGAACGTAGACGTATTCCTAACTTTTTCCCCAGGTCTGTCAAGAAAAAACAATCATAAATTCTGTTTTGGGTTCATTTTAAGTTATAAAAATAACAAAAATTGCAAACCCAGATGGCATCACCAGTAGGTGCAGCAGATATTTAATCCCAACCCGTTCTTCTTCCCAACCGTTCAAACCTTGCCGTCCATCACCCAAGGCTTCTTTTTTCTTGTTAAGCAGCGCTTGTTGGCGCATGGTGATGCGAGGCACTGTAGCCATCTCATTCGCTGGCAAGAATATTCTGACTTTGTTGAAATTTAGTCTTTTGACAAGACAACCCAAGGCGGTGTGAAGTGATGGCTTGGGAGCCAGCTGTTTTCTGAACATGTGCTCGATTGGGGGGGGGGTGGTTCTCTGGCCCCTTACGAAACTACTTTTAATTTTTTTTTATCTCTCTTAAAGTGAAAAATAGGGGCTATGGATCCCCTGGAGGGAGGGCCTTCGGCTCCTTACAACTACCGTTCTAACATAAGCACTTTAAAAACCACATTCACGAGTATAAGATGTCCACCGGTCTTTTAATTTTCTCTCTGCACAAATGGATGTATCATTTTTCAATTTTAACGAGGCCGTAACTAAATTGGAACGAGCTTGAATTGTAAAATTTACGAATTTCAAGACTTGTAAGTAGACAAGGCAACCAATTTTCCAGCAAATCGAGACTTTTGTATGGAACCGAATTTTAATCCTAGTTCTAATAGCCGCTTCATCGCGTAATAATAAATACTTAATATTAGTCACCTTAATAATTGGCCTTGCAAAAACAAACTTTAAGCAAAGAAGAACGATCGGGGGACAGCCCACAGAGAGATAACAAAAAGAGAGAGAGAGAGAGGGGGGGGTTAAGGAAAATGTGGTCGAAGCAGAAGGCCACACGTGGATCGGTCAAGACACGGGAGATGCTGTTGGATTGAAGCTTATCAGACTTCGGCGGGTATTTTCTAGTCCACACCTAGCCGCAAATTTGTCTAGGTTCATTGCTCACAGCCCCTCCCATTCCTTCAATTTATTCACGCATGGACCATGTCATGCTGTCCGTCTCCCCCTCCCACCTCACCCCCCCCAAAAAAAATCTCCATTTTTCCACTCTCTGGTTCTTTCTTTTCTCCATATTTTTCCAACCGAGGTTTGCCAGACGCCGAGACTGAGGCATATATCAGAGGAAAAGCAGGGCAGGAAAATATGGAGGGAAGCTCAAAAAAGAGCACAGGCAAGAAAGAAAGAGACCCTTTTCATGTCATCTACAAGGTTCCTTCTGGCGATGGCCCTTACGTTAAAGCCAAGCATGCTCAGGTTTGTTCATACAGATCTCCTCCAGTTTCCTTTCGTGACTTTGATTCTTTTTTTATCTTGCAATATATATGTTCGCTTTTTAGTAGCTGCACAAATCTACATAAACAAAGCTTATAATTATATAAACACACATATCGTTGCACATTTACTTGCAATTAGATGTCATGAATGTAAGTAAGATTTGTTTGTATACAAATCATTTTCTTTTTTACATATTTATAATTATTGCAATTTCTTCAGCTTGTAACTGTTAAAGGAAATAGAAAACACCTACTTGTTAGTTGTAACTGATTGAGCCTTTCCCCTGCTTCACCGGCCGGCCGGTCAGTTGATTTTATTTTTTGTTTCTTTAAGAACAATTTTTTCAGTCTTTTTTTTTTTCTTTTTTTTGGGTTATTGCTTTTTAAGAATAATTTTTTCTCTTTTTGCGAGAGAAACGGCCGTAAAACATTTGAAAGGAGCTGGTGTGATAGATTTGTAAGAAAGACTGCTTATCGTTTGTCTTGCTATCTCAACTCTTTATCGGAATCGTGATAAGGACACAGAACTTGCCGTCTTGGCTGTACTTTATTTCAAATTTAAAATTAAGATATCAGAGCAAAAAATTTAGAGGCACTATTCTTTTTTTTTTTTTCAATGTTCCCTAACCCATTTCCTTTCTTCCAAATACCCTTCTTCTTCTTCTTCTTCTTCTTCTTCTTTTTTTCGAACGAGTTCCCCCAGCCTTTATTAATCTATCCTATGGCTTTTGTAGGAATTCTAATTCTTTTTATTAAATCTCTAATTACAAGCTTCACAATAAAAATAAATTTTTTATTATTATAATTTTTATACTAAATACTACAAAAAATTTAACTTTTAACTTGAAATTTGTAATCACTTAAATTCAAGCATAAGATCTCATATGATTTGAGTCTCAAGTTGTTCATTGTTGAGACTTGATTAATTAAACAAAACTTTTACAATAGTAAAATAAAGGGCTATATAAAATAAAATAAAATAAACACTTTAAGATTTCTCAAAAAAACAAAAAAAAAACTTTATAAATTACAAAATAAAAGTATCTCTTTTATTATCATTATTTTTAATATTAGATACAAATAAAAATTTGACTTTTAACATGAAGTCTCAAATCACTTGAATTTACACTGTAGGTCTCATAATCTCGAATCATTAATGAAACTTTATTAACTAAACATAAAGTTATAATAGTCAAAATGAAGTACTATATAAAAGAACACTTTTACAAATTACACAATAAGATTGATCTCCTTCATTATCATAAATTTTGCATTAGATTCGACGAGGATCTGACTTTTAACCTGAAGTCTTAAATCACTTGATTTCAAGCACCAGATTTCGTACCATTTGACCTCAAGTCTCCACTCGTGAACTGTTGACCTTTTTTTTTTAATTTTTGTTGCAGTGTGTCCTTTCAGATGAGGAGAAATAAATTAAGTACAAGTGATTTTTACTTTGTTCCATTAAGAAGCAAATATTCTTTAAATCTTACCCGTGAACGATGTTAAGTATCTGAGCCACCCCTATCCTTATATCTTTCTCTCTCTGTCTCTCCCTCTCTCTCTTTTTTTCAATTGGCCCCACTTACCTTATCTTCGCACTCTCATCAATTCATTATCCACACAAGTACTTAGGTGACTATACATCTGTTATGCTCGAATAGATTTATGTACATTTTTAGAGTAATACACACAATTAGGTAAATGGATTCAGAAGTCTTAAAAATGCACCTTTTTCTACATAAATCCATTCAAATAATTAAGTTTTGAACCCAAAAATAAAAAACAAAAGAGAAAAAAGAAAAGGACTCTCCCGTACAAGCATAAGCGTCCAAATTTTAGTCTGGGCGGTAGCAAAAGCCTTGGGGCGGCCCACCCACCCAAGTTCCGTGTGCAATTTCGAAGACGGCATGATCGGGATGGGCGTTGCCAATTCCCCAGGTTGTCAGTTCTGTCGTAGTCTGAGATCAACAAGACCCATTAAAAGTTGTCTTTTTCAACATCAATCGATCTCTGGTTAAAAGCACTACGGAATTCGTTTCTCAAGACACGTAGCAACGAGTTCAAATAGCTTCGAATACTTGGAAAGGTTTTTTATTTTTTTATTTTTTTAATGTATACCAGAATTAAAGAATTACAGCTAATTCTGGATTGTTGTTAGGCTTACATACTATTACTACGTGGATCCACCACGTAGTCATCATTTTTATTTTTTAATTTTTTTGCTTGTTCGGATCAAGTCTCCGTGATAGATAAAAATTGTGGCCAAATAATGCCAACGTTGATTCAATTTATTTTTTCTAATTAAATTTAAGGCCAGATTTTTTTGTATTATGAAATCAAAATCCGAATTTCCTGCATTCTTAATACCAGGGATCAAATTATTTTTCTTTCAATTTGGGTTAATTACACACAAGTGTCTATTTTTAAACCTTTTAAAAACATTACACGTAAAACCTTAACGTTTAATTTCCTTATAATTCCAACCCATAGTCTATCTTCTTTTAGAAATCAAATTATCATTTTTATTTGGGCTAATTACATGAAAATGTCATTTTATTTGAGCACGACGAGCAGAGACAATAAAGTGGCTCTTGGTTGTACAATGTTTCAGCTTGTACAAAAGGACCCAGAAGCCGCGATAGTCTGGTTTTGGAAGGCAATCAATGCTGGAGACAGAGTAGACAGCGCACTTAAAGACATGGCGCTGGTGATGAAACAGCTGGACAGAACGGAAGAAGCCATTGAAGCCGTCAAGTCTTTTAGGGGCCGTTGCTCGAAACAAGCCCAAGAATCGCTCGATAATGTCCTCATCGACTTGTACAAGGTAGTAATAATAATGCACCCGAACGTGGCAATGCTCCTAAGCATTGATAACCTTCTTCAACTTTCCTAGTTTTAACATTGTTGATGCCCCCTGCTTGGATTCTTCGGGAATCGATAGAATATAAATCTTACCCCTTGATTCATTGGTGCACTTTCTAACGCGCTCTCCAGAAATGTGGGAAAGTAGAAGAGCAGATAGATTTGCTTAAGCGGAAGCTAAGATCGATATATCTTGGGGAGGCCTTCAACGGCAAACCTACAAAAACAGCTCGCTCTCACGGCAAGAAGTTCCAAGTTACAATTCAGCAAGAAACATCTAGATTGCTGGTAAAGTTTTTTTTGTTTTTTTTTTTTCGTTTTTCCCTCGGTATCATTAATTACTAATAATAGCTTCATTTATTATTATCTGCCTAATTACCCGTTGACAAAAAAAAAAAAGGGCCTAATTACCTTGTTTTTGCATGGTAATTTTTTTCTATTAGAACCAACTTTTATTTTTACTATGCAATCTTCAAGAGGACACTTTGATAATTAAGAATTCCATATTTCAACTGGAAAATTGGTTCCAAGTTTTTGACAACTTGATGCAATTTACTGGTCAATAAACGCAGGGTAACTTGGGCTGGGCCTACATGCAGAAATCAAACTACATAGCAGGCGAGGTGGTTTACCGTAAAGCCCAGATGATAGATCCTGACGCCAACAAAGCCTGCAACTTGGGCCTGTGTCTGATGATGCAATCCAGATTTGATGAGGCCCGTTTGATTCTCCAACATGTCTTGCAAGGCGTCCTTCCGGGCTCAGACGATCCAAAGTCGTGGAAACGGGCCGAAGAATTACTGATGGAAGTGGAATCAAGGCAGGCTCCCCCAGAATTGATGGGTATATTGGGCCTTAATCTTAGTCAGAACGACGAAGATTTCATGAAGGAGCTTGAGCAGGTAATGAATGAATGGGCCCCATCCAGATCCAAAAGGCTTCCCATCTTTGAAGAAATCTCTTCATTTAGGGACCAGATTGCTTGTTAGGTGCTAGCACCCCCCCCAACCCTTCTTTTTTTTTTTGGCCATTTTTAGTTTTAATTTGCAATCTTAAACTTGGGTGTGTGAGATGAGATGTTGCACTGTATAAGTTAATAATGTAGCCTTTCTATTATTGTTTGGGGTGCAGATATGTGAATATCATTTTCACCACCCTTGTAAGTTGTAAATAGCTTGGCTGAGGTCAATGAGAATTGTGATGACAATTCAAGACTTTTGAGTTTTGATTTGTGAATAACGAAAAAAAATCAGCAACTGGACCACATCTGTGCTGTTTATATTGAAATTGCAAAATGCAAATCTCCACCATTTGAGCAGTTGGATGGGAAATTAGCAGCAATCTTTGCTTCTTTTTCATCTTCTTCTTCTTCTTATTATTATTATTATTATTTTCATTTATTAAGGTCGCTGAAACAGCCATTTAAGCACTGTAGAGCGTATAGGGAGGTTGGAACCCGTAAGTCACGTGAATGGATGAATTCAATTTAGGTTTTATAGAGTAATTTTTTCTATACGGCTAAAGAAACTTAAAATAGCGGTGCCTCTCCAGCAGTCTTGCAAAGTACACGCTCTTATTTGGGTTCTTAGAGAGATAGGAAAAGCACGCAAAAATCAGAAGAAAATGCAGCAAAAAAACAAAAAAAAAAAAAGAGTCTTCTCTTCACGATCAATTGGCTATACGCAAGCACCTTCAGTCATTAACCAAGGCGGCACGTCTCTCGAGCGATGAGAACATTGGTCTATCAGTACACATAATAATATAAAATTATATTTTACCCAGTCAAAAAATAGTAATGTATAGAGCACATTAAAAGTGCTTTTATATATAAAGGGGTGTTCGACTCTTAAAGCTGTAGTTTCTTATGTTATTACATTATTTACATGTGTATATTTTTCACAGTCAACTCGACGCTGGATGTGTATCCAAAATTGCGAGTACTAATCAAAGAAAGCGAGAAAAGGGTACAAGTAGAGGAAGAAATACAAAGAAATTCGGAATGAGTGAAATGAAGATGCACCGTTATTATCGGGGAATATCATATGGGTAAAGAACTAAAGATTAAAAGAAGAAAGAAAGAAAAAAAAAAGGTCAAAAAAGGAAAAAAAATTAAAAGAAAAAACATGGTTGAAAAGAAAAACATAAAAAGCAACACTGCGTTGAAATGCACATTTATGGTCAGGATCATATTGCAGTTTTTGTTAACCCGAGCCAAAAACTACGGGAAAAAAAAAATATATATATATATATATATATATATATTCCAAAGAGTCGCGTGAAAATCCACGCGTTGAGATTTCAACGGAGTCTTGCGCGATTACCGAAAAAGAGCGAGCTTATTATCCCTCGGGCCAGGGCTCCGTGTTACAAGCCGCCCATTCCTTTTAATACCCATCTCTCCGTTTCCCACACTTTTCCTTTTGTCTCTGTTCTCTCTCTCTCTCTCTCTCTCTCTCTCTCTATATATATATATATGTATTAGTTTCATTTGGAGCAACCCAACACAACCGCAACTGACTGATTCCCAATTTCTCATTTCTGTTTCATTTCATTTCCATTGTTAGATTCCTTCTGAAAGAGAAGGAAAAAAAATGGAGGAAGCAAGAGAGCCGGAGATAATAACAGAGAAAGAGCGGATGAGGAATTGGTCAAGGGCCATGCGATCAAAGGGCAAGACCATTGCTTTAGTACCCACCATGGGTTATCTCCATGAAGGCCACTTAGCACTCGTCAAAGAGGCTCACAAGCACGCCGATGTCACGGTTATCTCAATCTACGTGAACCCAGGTCAGTTCTCTCCCTCTGAGGATCTCTCCACATACCCTTCTGACTTCCAGGGTGATGTCTCCAAGCTCATGTCTCTTCCTGGTGGTGTGGACGCCGTTTTCCACCCTTATAATCTCTATGACTACGGAACTCACAAGAGAAACAAGAATAATGATAAAAATGTTGGTGGTAATATTGATAATGGGAATTGTAATTTGGAGGGAAAAGGGGCGGTGTCATGTGTGGAAGAGAAGGGTATGGAGCATGAGACATGGGTGAGGGTGGAGAGATTGGAGAAGGGCTTGTGTGGGAATAGCAGGCCTGTCTTCTTTAGAGGGGTTGCCACTGTCGTCGCCAAGTTGTTTAATATAGTGGAGCCTGATGTTGCTGTTTTTGGGAAGAAGGATTACCAGCAATGGAGAACCATTCAGCGAATGGTGAGATTTCGTTTCACACTACCTCCATCTTGACAAAATTGGGTGTCACCGTATGCTCTCGAATCAAATTGAAGCACGGATGCATTTACTGATCTTACTTTCACATGATTATATTGCCCAAAGATGAATTGCAATTTTGCTGGCTACTTCTGTTATCAAGTTTATAAGTCTAGTTGCTGGTTAGTTCTTAGCTTAAACAATTGAAATTTTGCGTTTTCATAGAAACAGTCTCAAATCTTTCGTTTGGGTTGCATGTTCGGCTAGGGTCACACATAATGGTTTCTGTTGAAATGGTGGTAGATGATTAACTGGCCCATTGAAATGCAGGTTCGAGACCTTGACTTTTCGATTGAAATAATAGGTTCTGAAATTGTCCGTGAAAACAATGGCCTTGCAATGAGTTCACGGAATGTACGCCTCTCTGATCAAGAGAGGGAAAAGGTATCTCTTCAAACTACGTTCGTTCAATTGAGGGAACTTGTTTGACTTCTGTTCCTTATTTTGTTAGAAAAACAAAGTCAGTTTTGAATGTAAAGTAGCATGTCATCCTTGTTTCCTGTCAATAAAATTCTCTCTGGACAAGCATAATCTCTTACTGCATCTTGCAGGCTTTGTCCATAAGCAGGTCATTGTTTAAAGCCAAGTCATCTGCAAAAGAGGGCCATATAGATTGTAGAAAGCTGAGAGACATGGTCATCCAAGAGATAACTGAAGCTGGAGGAAAAGTTGATTATGCCCAGGTGAGGAAAAGTTGAGTAGTAGTGCTTTTCATTGTTGTTTTCATAGTTTTTGGATGTTCTTTTTTTGTGTCTACTTTGAGCTGCTGCGTATTTTTGCCTTTGACTTAAGACACAGTGATGGGTCTAAAAATATAAAATATGAAGTGAATCCCAAATTGATGCATTCTCTTATTGAAGTGTCAGGCCTTGTCATACGAGCATAGAAATATACTCATTTCAACAGATATTAAAATGTACAGATTCTTCCAAGTTATGGATGGTTGGAACATTAGAAGTTAGAATGCCCATAAAAGTTAAAATGGCTGACATCTGCACGTCTGAAAAGATTATCGATTTTGTAATAAAATACAAAAAAATTGTTAATTTATAATATTCATGACTTAATCATATTTTTTATACAAATTATTAAAAATATTATGCAAAATAAGCATTAATATAACATATATATATTAATTATAATTAATATATATTTTTTATATAATAATTAATCATAATTAATAGTAATATTGAGTTATTATTTATTTTGTATCTATTTTTTATGTCTCTCTCCTAACTTTTTTGTTTTGATATAGTGGACCAATGTTGTATTTGATTGACGTGTCTGGAATCTAAGCATTTTATCAGTGTCTAAAATGCAAGTGTTGCTTCTTGCCATCAGATAGTAGAACAAAAAAGTTTGGAAGCAGTTGAAGAGATCAAGGGCCCTGTTGTGTTCTGCGTTGCCGCCTGGTTTGGGAAAGTAAGGCTGATAGATAACATTGAAATTGAAATTTGAATGTTTCTTTTTACAAAATTTTGCATTTTACTGGTTGATCTATTTTTGGCCGCGGCCAGTAAATAAATCACCATTTGGCACTTTATAATACTCCCTTTGGGGGAACTTAAAGATCCAATAACAGTGAAACTTAAATGATTATCTTGTCCACGCATTCGTACAAGATATCGTGAGGACGCTTGTTGTGGGGGAACAGTAATTTTATGCTGCACCTGCCGTACCCTAACATCACCTGTTTGGTGTATTTTGAAATGTTCACCTAACAATATCAGCTATACTTCTCGTGACAAAGTATGCTTCTGTTGACCTTGTTTCTTTAAATTCATGGTAAATTTATCAACGAATTTGCCATTAACCTTTTCCATTGACAAATTTGGCGGCATTTAACAAATTCACAGTTAATACAACGCTGAACCAACTCCCTTTCAATTTCGTGGCTAGCTTTACGAGTCATCTCCAACGGTTTCTTGAAAGTAATTCTTTGGATCTCCGACCAACCCAAGGCAAAATAATCCCAATCACACAGGAGACAGGTAGGAAGTTATACCAATAATTGGAAGAGTCAGGTAGAAAGTCTATTCAATGAGCGAAATCCGAAGATGAGATTTTTATCCCCTGAACTCTGGCCCAAAAGGTCAAACATCGTGTTAGGATTACCGAATCAATCTTCGTTCACAATCCATCGGGAACCCCGAAATACAGGTAAATGACAAATCGGCGACAGCAGAACAAGACAACACGACTCTCAAAAGTCACGTTTAAGCGACCTTTATCCATATACAAATAGAGCAAATATGGTGACTGACAACAGGTGTTTTACACCGTGAAAGCAATGAAAAATATGTGTGCACTTGAAATAGGTAAAACCCAATCTCCGCCATGCCACTTTATGGCTCGAGCTTTTTAAGATGTTCACGCTCTTCATCAGTCAAAGGCAAAAGGAGTCGAACAATTCAAAACAGAAGAATGGCAAGCTTCCACACATCAATGGCCAGTATCAAAAGAATTTGGAAAGTACAAGCTATACAAGCAGTCTTGTCGTATATGAACTATAGCAGAAAGCGGCACGTGTTACCTCCTAAAAAGGTATGGGAAAACCATCATCGGAAGGACTACCGACCGCACTTAAAGCCATTGCAAACAGACAGTACGATGATGAGAATCAAGGCAATCAAGATACTCAGCACTATCAGCTTCACTTTCATGTTCTGCAGCCACATCTTCCTCCTCATCTTGGTGCCCTGCTGCCTAAAATCTTGTGCCTGCAACAACAAAATAACGGACAAACTGCCTTAACCAACGGAAAGTGTCAATAATGTGGGAGTCTGATTCACCCAAACATTAGCAAACCATAATAAGCCCACCCCATTTAGAAATTACAATCCATTCCCAATTAGATACAAAGGACAATCACCATAGCTATCTTGTAGAATATAAAGTAATGGTCAACCACTTACTTGGGAACGGAGATTTTCTGTCTTGTCCACCAAAAGCTCAATTTTCTCCCCCCGGTCAAGAACCTGCAAAGGGAACCTTATTAGCCACTGGACAGCTTTGCAGTTAAACCTCAAATAAACCCTAGCTAACTACTAACATACAAAAAGATATTTCCCCACTAAAAGGAACCATTAAAGACACAGAAAATTTTCTTTTTATGGTCGTTGCTCTTGAAGATTATTTGAGGTAACTTACCTTCTCTATGTTTTCCATCATAACTCCTTTGACTTCTGAGACCTGGGCCTTAACTTTAGACAGCTTGCTGACCTCCTCTGGGTGGTCAACACAGTATTGCATCTGCTCCTTCAACTTGGGTCTACATTGACAAAAATTAATTTGCAATATTAATATATATCATAGGATTAAGGATTCTATGTTCCACCAGCTAATCCAACAAAAAAAATTACCCAAATTCCTTGTTCAAGCTATTAGCAGCTGCCGTTGTGGCCTTTCCTTCACCATATCTCTTGGTAAATTCCTCCTTGACTCGCTCAAGGAAGGCAAGCGGAATCTGTCGACCAACAGACTCCACAGCGACCACACAATAAGCTGCATGCACAATCCACAAGATGAAGTTAGCTTAGCCAGGACTAAGGCAACTTCGAGTTCCAGCAAAGGTTAAAAGGAAACTACTTAATCCAGAACTTGAAGCATACAGTTCTAATAAATGAACAGCATCACTAAACTACATATACATCTTTCCATCGTTAACATATTCTCTAGAATCATCCTTTTCCAGTCATCACATAATAAGAGTTTCATCGACACAGACAAATATGCTAATTAAAGAGTAAAACTAAATTCCGAGTAAATAGGGGATTAAAACTTACTGAATTTGATCAACAACTAACTACATTTCTGCAACAAAGACCAGCTTCCTCTCCCCAATGTTAAGTGACCGACCTAATTTGAGAAACCAACAACCATGGAAAGCTTGCTTTTTCACGGCACATGGTACATATGCACACATTTCACAAAAACTCCAAAAACCTAAGTTGCAAAGAAATCACTATCTCCATGTCCAATTAAGGCCTAAAAATGTAAATTAAAAAATAGCCACTAAAGATATTATTTAGAAGGATTATACTTTTGACATTGAACGACCCAAGGTTTATCACTTACTACTCATGGCCACGGGTACTATTGCCATGACTCAATCCAATTTAATTACCATTAATTTGTGTGTTACAGCGCAGAAAGTCTCCATTTATTTCTCCCAACTTCGATTTCAGACTGGCAAACAATTTTTGAATGCTACAAATCCGATTACTAGACAAAAGCTAACAAGAGAGCGCTTCACTTTTTTTTCTACCTGTATCGTTAATCTTCTCCAATCAAAACAGACCACATATAGCTTAAATCCCAGTATATTTGGCACCAAAAAGCATAAAAAAGAAGTCAGATCAATACAATAATTTGTGAAGCCCACGCGATCTGAAGCAGCAGTTATCAATCAATCTCTAAATCCTCTACAATCTATCCAAGCTAGAGATAGTCGAAGTACAGACGTAGTCAACTTGATCATTGTCCTCAGAATCGTGAAACAACCAAAGACATAGCCATTGCGAACAGATCAGGGCCGCATACGAGACACTGAATCTTAGATCGGAACACAGAAAAAGCTAAAAACGCAAATATGAGTGAGAGAGAGAGAGAGAGAGAGAGAGATACTGAAGCCGTTGTCCACGAGGTAGTTGAAGGTGTGGCCATCGCAATTGTAGGTGAACTTATTGTTGGTGACCGGAAGTTTCTGGAGGCACTGAGCAGCTATGCCGGTGAAGTTCCCCGTAAACTCCGTGAACTCAGCCAAGAGCACCGTCCCACGCGCGACGAAGCTGTAGATCAACGATTGTTGCCCCATCTCTCCGCTATCTCCACCACCACCACCACTACAAATAAACCCTAGCTTGGGTGACCGAGAACTGAGGTTTTGCTGTGGTGACTTGGTAGAAATGGACTTGACGATGTGGAGACTTGCTAGAGATAGAGAGAGAGAGCGCGCGTGTGCTTCTCTTCCTCTCGATCAGATCGGAGGCAACGTAGCGTAGCGTGGCCTTCGCTGGTGATTAGTTTTAGCCTTTTACCTACCTACCCTCCAATTTCATCGACCTTAACGAAATTGCCACGCCGTCTACTTTTGAATTTTTTAAAACTTTTTTGAATTTCTTTTTTTTTTTTTTTAATTTGAAGATTTGAATTGAACTTCACGACGCGGCGATAAAGAAGTCTGCTTTAATCTAGAAGAGGCGCACGGCTGAACCTTTATTATTTAACTCTTTTCCTAAAGAAACCCCCGTTTCCTTTGGTTTTTAAAGAGCTTCAATGACTCGTGTGCCACCGTGATGGTAAAATGATATAGTATTTTACCATCTAGACGGTTCAAAACTCCACAAAAACTAATAGTACTTTGGTTTCTCATCTTCAACGATGGCTAATTTTACAGTCGTTGCCACTGACAAGGTAACTCCTTACCCTCACAAGATTGTGGTTAGAGCCGACTCATTCGACTGTAACCGAGGTGGGCCGCCGAGTCTATACCGCCGACTCCACTCCACTCTTCTCCAGACGTTAGAGGTCCTTTTGCTTACAGAACAGGCGTCGGTGCCTCCATCTTCGCCAGCATGTTCGTCGGCGTCACTTCAGCTTCTTGCCTCTCCACCATTGACGTCGTCAACGAGCAATTCATCAACAACTCACACGTCCTCGCCACCTCCAACATGTCCACATCTCCGAACTCTGCCATCAAAATTCTCAAACCGGTTCAGTCGAGCCGGCGCAATACTCCGAAGGCAAAATATGATCTAGGTTTGGGAGATTATCTCTTTACATCAACTGGGGATGTGTATAGAGTTAAGTATTTTGAGGACATTGAATTTTTCAACAATTGAAAGGGAAAGTGGGATTTTGATTTTTTTTTTGACGAGAAACTTGAGGTTGCCAAGAATGCCATTAAAACAGAAGAGAAGATGATGGGTTTGAGTGGTTCCAATAGAAATAGTACATTAGCCGAGATTCAAGGAGATGATGGGCTTTAGTGGTTCAAACAGAAAAGATAAAAGGACGAGAAATTGGAAATGAAATATTTCAGAACATTTGTGTCTTATTATGGTGAACTGGATCTTACTCGTGTGTAAAAAGGTTTTTATGCTTGTAAATATCACTGTCCTTTTTGGTAACTTCGTCAAAAGTGGGCATTTGAATACCAGGCTTCATGTCAATGAGATTTTCCATTTTTTAAGGTCATTCTTAGTTTTGTTTTTACGATTTTTATAAAAAATCGAGAAAAAAAAAGATTGAATTGAATTATCAATCGAGGGCAGTGAGTTGCACCTTACGAGAACCACACCACACCAGTCTTGCATAGGACAACAACAAACAAACCAGTAACATGAAAACGCCAGGTACGACTGATATTTAAAGATTGTTGTTTGTTGATAAATGATATTTAACTTAAAATATTTTTAATAATAATATTTTAAATGTCACTATTTTTCTCAAAATAAATACAAATTTTAATTATTTATTTAATAATTAATAATATTAAATAATATCATTTTAATTAAATATTTGTATTTTATTTTATTCCTAACAATAACAATCCACAGTCAACGATAAGTAAACCAATCGAAGCTGATTGCCTATCCAAAGTTGCTGTTCAGCTAATTCAGAGCCCAAAGTGGCTAACGATAGAAATTCAGCCGACAGCCCATGTTTGAGCAGTGCGTTGAGCAACATTCAAAACAGGTCCCCCCTTTCCCCACCCACTATTCAATATTCATATCATAAAAACAGCACGACCCAATTCTTGAAATTACACAATACGTTTCGGAACAAAAAGCAGAGGCCGTTCCTTCTGCAATGTTATGCCGAACTTCTCGCTCATGTCTAATTTCGAAGGATCCTCGCCGTCTGGAAGAGACCAATCAAAGCAATGAATCAAAGAGGCTAAAATCAAGTGAAGTTGCACGGTCGCCATTGGCAGTCCGGGGCAAATTCTTCTTCCTGCGCCAAATGGTAAAAGCTCGTAATCATGACCTTTAAAGTCCAAATTTGAGCCCAGAAACCTTTCGGGGTTGAAAGACAAAGGGTCTTCCCAGACAGAGGAATCGCGTCCGATTGCCCAAACGTTGATCATCACTTTAGAATCCTTTGGAATCGTGTAGCCCATAACCTCACAGGTCTCTAGAGCACGGTGGGGAATAAGGAGCGGTGCAGGAGGGTGTAACCTTAAAGTTTCTTTCACACATGCGTTTAAATATGGAAGCTGAGTTACATGAGATTCGTTCATTGAATTGCTGCAGTCGATTTCTTTTTGCATCTCTTCGCGGGCTTTCTTCATTACTTCTCTGTTCTTAAGCAGCTCAGCCATTGCCCACTCCACCGTTGTGGCGACCGTGTCCGTGCCTGCTGTAATCAATTCCTGCAAACAAAGTTACATCAAAATTTGTCCACGGGCAGAATTATTTCTCTTAGTCAGCTGTCCATGAAAGAAAAAAAAAAAGAAGGGTAATTAATTGGCAATTAAAGGAACGGCATGCATACAAGAAGCAACCAATTGATTTGGTCGTTTTCAAATCCATTTGCGAGAAAAACATCCAAGAAATCAGCTTTTTGAAAATTGTTGTTGTTGCTGCTTTCTCTTCTTTCTTTGATGTGTTCAGCCCATTTGGCATGCAATTCATGAATGCACTGTGTAGCAGTCCTTTTTAGGCCTTGGAGATCCAAGGGAGCAAGCATGGGATAAAAATCAGATATATTTGGGGCAGCCCCTGCTTCCAACATCTTCCAGATAATGCTCTTCAATTTACCAGTCAGTACTCCATCTTTCAAACTGATGAAATCCCGAGAGAACAAAAGATTACCCATGATGTTAAAAGCAGCAGCAAACACTGCTTCTCCGATATTAACAATCTTTCCTTCCCTGGAGGCCAAGAAATCCACCATCTCGGCTACTTTCATCTCTCTCAATCTTGCTTGCGATCCAATTGCTTTCGGTGAAAATAACTCGGTCCTGCATAAACCCTTTAAGAACTTCCATCGATCGCTGCAATCAGAGGACCAAATTAGGGCTATGCGGTCCATGAAGTCGGGCTCATAAGGAGCCACTTTTGGTAATGGCCTACCCGAGAGCAGCCTGTCGTGGGTTCTAAGAATCTCGGCTGCTGCCTTGGGAGAAGACCCCAAAACAAGGAGTTGAGTTCCGAGCCTTAATGAAATCAAAGGGCCATGGACTCTAGCAAAGTTTGCCATTGAGATGTGAGGCTTTTTCCCCAGATGGAAAATGTTTCCAATAATAGGCCATGGCTTAGGCCCTGGTGGAATTCGCTGCCTTTTCGAGCTCGGAGAGCTGAAATGCTTGAAGATGATGATGAAAGTGAGAGCAAGCAGAAGAATAGTAAGAAAACAGGATAGAGGCGAGACATTGAGCAATTCTCTGGCAGTTTGATCCATGGTTTATCCGGAACTCTTCACCATCTGGCGATTTCGCTTCCAAAATATTTGAAGGGAAAATAATTTGGCATTGAGTTTTGAGATTACAATATAGCAGCTAATGTTTCCAAGCACATCATTTTAAAAGAGGGGAAAAAAACAAAAAGCAATATCAAGAAAATAGATTATTTGCCGTACAAAATATAAAAAAGTCATCGTAGTTATCTTCTATGTCTGCTACGTGTTTCTAAACGACAAAAGAACAACTGTTTTCCAGTTGAAGAAGAGAAATTGCATCTGTAATTTGGCAGATCATTTAATATAGCAACTATTGCACGATAATTAAAATTTTAAAATTTTACTTTTAAAATATC
Source organism: Bruguiera gymnorhiza (assembly GCA_020883675.1). Classification (NCBI taxonomy): domain Eukaryota; kingdom Viridiplantae; phylum Streptophyta; class Magnoliopsida; order Malpighiales; family Rhizophoraceae; genus Bruguiera; species Bruguiera gymnorhiza. The sequence continues at coordinate 1,803,750 of JAIRCJ010001053.1, forward strand.
GATTTTTAATTTTTTTAAAAAATATAGAATTTATAAAAATAAAAATAATTATTTTATTATCTAATTTATGACTCAATTAACTTTATAAAAACAAAAAAAAATTAATATATTTATAATTTTATCTTATAATCACAAAAAGTCGTTAAAAAATTTTCTATTCGAAATGTAAAATTTATATCTTAGTAATACCGAACCAAATTTCCAATAGAATTTTTCTTCGAATTAAAAGCGATTATCTCAGTCCAAACACGTCGCCCAAAATTATCAAGAAGCGACAACGTGATACAATGTTTCTTTCACGATAAAAATCTCAATTGCATCACCTAGTTTCCTTGGAATTTTGAGAGATATATATATTTTTTTTTAGGTATTTTGAAATTAATACTCACAACTCGAATGAATTTGAGAAAATAAAATATTGAACCTTCACAGCTAAGTTCGGAGAATTTTGTTTATATGACCAATGAAACCAATATTTGTTGGTTCAAAATTCGTATTTTTAGGCATCCAGATGGTCCATACGTGAACAAAAAACTGTGAGGGAGAGACTACTGCATTGTGCGGGCGGGTACTGGGTAAATCCGAATCCGAAATCCGGGAAACTGGGGCCCAGAAGCCCACTTGTCTCCGCTGTCCATCGAATCCAACCGACTCGTTATTTAAACGAGATTAGGTGGTCCGCCCAAGCGAGACCACGGGAGTCGAGAGACTTCTAGCACGAGTGGAATTTTTTTAGTTTCCCCCCCAACCCTCCAGCTTCTATTCTTTTAAGTGAAAAACCCGAACCCAGACCAGAAATAGCCGTTACAGCCACGCGCTTATCTCCGTTAAACGTCGTATCTCGTGTTCCTTGGACAAAAAGGTCAAAAACCGTTTGGGTCTGAAGATTGGGCCACCAAGGAGTGGGGCCAGTCTGCGATGCAATAGCAGCTCCTCCAGTTCCGGTTTGAACCCCAATGCCTCCTCGTCGTATCTTAGACAGAACTCTTCAAAATCCTTCATTGGGTCCAGAGAGAGACCTATAGATTGGAAGTCTTAGTTCGAAACTCCAGGAGTATTTAACCTTCGTTGGTGATTTTTTTTGAATGTTAAGATATATTTATGGTTATAAAGCAAACCTGATTATCTTTTGACGAGAAGGATAGGAAAATTTGTGGAGAGCCTTACTCCGTTGTTGCTCTTTTTCAGTCATCCTATTTGACTTATTAGCGACAGGATATTGTGTTATCCAATGACTGATACTTGCTCATTACGTTGATTCTCTCTTTGGTTGTTCACATGGCCTTTTTTGTATGATGCAAAAAAGATGCCACATTCTTATATATTATGGAATTGGATACATAATATTTGAATCATCAATAAACTACTTTGCTCATAATTAACAAGAGAAAGTCGGTTCTGTAAGCGATAATGTCTTTGAAAAGTGAGGAAATTCATGTATTTATAATATCAGATACTGGACATCCAACTGTGGCAGGATGGCTTTCTTTCGAAACGCTTAGTTTTGGTGCAAACAAGTGAGATGCTCAATTTTGCAGGTGATACCGACAGCAACAGTGTATCGGATGCATTTTTTCTGGGAGAGGCCCTGGCCGAAGAACTTGTTGAGCGTATTGAATCTGCAGTTGGGGAGCTTTTGAGTACAGTTGGCAAGTTGCAAGCTGAGCAACAAAAGCAATTGCGGGAATTCCATGTAGTGAACGTTATTGGTTGCTATATGTATGTTAGATTAACATAGTCAGCGTATTCTTGCTGTTATTTTTAGAAAAGAACAATCAGGACTGTTCAAGAACATCTCACAAGGCGTGTCTTTATTTTTCATTGTTTGGAAAGAAAAGCTACTTCCAAAATCATGGTATGATCGTGAGACTTATCTCTACTCTTCGAGTTTATAATATTATTTTAGTTTTTTATGGCACAACTGCGAGATCTTTCCTTAAACTTTGATGTTAGTTTTAAATTTGGCTCGTGAGTAACTCGTGTAGAGAGAGTCGATGAAAACATTGTACGCGGAACTTGATATTTTGCTGATACAAGTGGAGGCTCTTCCTTCATTGACACGTGTTTATGGTTGAGCAAGACAGATAATCCACTGATTGAGACATCTCAGTATATTATCAACAAGATAATAAATTTTCTAAAATGAGTTCGTGAGGTTTGGATACTATCACCCACGAGTTTCGAATTCTTGGGACTATTTAGCACATTATTCCTTAATAGGTGCACCCAGTTGATAATCCATCGGTCATATGCAGGCAGATGTCATAGACAGAGCCAAAAAAGCAAAGCAGGTAGCAGCCGAGTCTAAGGGACTTGTTTCGATGTCTAGTACAACAGATACAACTTCAGATTACAGTCCTGCATCTAATTCAGATGGCAGTTCTTGGTCGAGTGCTGATTCTACCGCGTCTACAGATGGAGCGATAGAGCAGTCTGAATCTTCTATTCCTGCCACCAAGACAAGTTAACATTCTTCTGTCGAGACCCTGTTTTAAGGGTTGCCATATGATGCCCGGTCATTTAGCTCCGTGTTTTATCTACTATACCTGTCCATCTATCTTCCTCTGCTGCTTGTATTTTCCATCAGCAACTGAATGGGCTACTCACCCATTGCAATTTATAAGTTACTGGCAAAACATTCAGTTCCACGACAGCTGCAATTTGAGTGATTCGATATGATTTTTATCGTCTTAGATTAGTTGCATGGGTTTGATGAGAAACTGCTGTTATCGTTACGAGCATAGCGTGGTTTAAGAACGTTGTGAAAGTTGGTGTCCTGTGGATGTCAATACATTCTATACCATATCAAGTAAACGCACTGAATTAAATTAATGTCTTAATTTTCATTGTCAGAGACAAACAGCAAGATAAAGGTCGGAAAGCAACACCGCTGAATTAAATAAGTCTTAATTTTCAACAAAAATTTCCCCATTTCCTGCATTGGATCCAAACATTGCTCCCTTTTAGATTCACAGGACTCAGGGGACTTTACTGTTATAACCCTATTGTAGCTATGCCTTCCCATCACTCATCGCCAAGCTCAATACCAGACATAGGCACCTCAGCAATTATGGGATTTTCATCATCTCTCCCATCTTCGACGTCCATGACAGAATCCTTCTTCTTGAAATAGTCCACTTTAAAGTCATAGTCATCATCCATTGCATCCACTTTGGCTGCCTTTTTCCTCCTTTTCTTCTCTGCCCTTTTTATCTTTGTATTCAAGATACCTTCTGCTAAATACAGCTTCTCGTTTTGCCTAGCATTTGCATTTTTTCCCTCGGTCTTGTTGGCATCATCTTCCTCGGACATGGACTGGTTGTTTTCATTGTCGGTCATGTCTTCAGGTCTTTCACCTTGCCGAGTTGATGGTTGCGGCTCTACATCTCCCTGATGTTGCCACATGTAATTAGCACAAATATATAGTCTAAGCAAAAATCTGCTTACAGCACTGCTGATTTAAGACACAAGGATGCCCACTGAAAAATTTAAATGCTAATTCAAAACATAAATTCCCAAAAAGAACTCATGGCGCAGATGCTAGCTGTCATCAAAACAAACTTGCAGAGTCATTGCATAGCAGTTCCATACCATATTATTATTTCAGGTTCATTTTAGGAAAGCATTTCATTGCAAAGCATCCAAAGTAATTAAACATGTAGAGTCACTGAAGAAATCAACACAACTCTGACACACTTCCCCTAACACTGAAGCAAATATAGAAACAGATTATCACAAACCTCTATCATGTTTTCATCAAATTGGAGAGGGCAACCGGGAGGCACTTCAACAGGATGGAAATCATTAACAGATTTAAGGCTGCCAACGAATGATGATTCACTACTATAAACTTCATCGATGTTAAATTCCTTCCCAAGCTCTGGAACAATTTTTGCCTCCGAAGGTTCCTCTTGATTCCTAGTCGGGGGCATTGTGTAATATGGGATCTTACCTGTAAGGAGTTGAATAATTAGTCCAGCTTTCAACTTTAGCACTAAACTTCATTTTCACAAACCATCATATGAACTTAGTTCTCTCCTCTATTGGTCTTTGTTAAAAGTGTTATTGAAGTAAAAATTTCTGAGAAATGCATACCCTCATTCCAGTCACGCAGAACTACTCTAGCAGCAGCTTCAACATCTACAACACCACCCTTTTTGAGTCTTCCCCTAACGACAGCCACTTTTTGCAGAAAGTCATCAACTGAATCATAATTTTGGATCTTGTACAGTGTTACCAACTGTCTGGCTGGGCACAGCTTGAGAATTTCTTTCACTGCATTGTCCACAAAAAGCAATGTATATGTTAACTTACACTTAGTCAAGTTTAATTCAGATAGAAAGGGAAGTCCAACTTCCACTTTTTTGCTTGTCTAAGAACCAAGATTTTGTTATATTAACATTCTATCTGTTTTTAGTATTGCCAAAACATCAAGACAAACTTCCATAGCACACTGCTTATATGCACATCAGGAGAACGAACAAAATTGTCTAAAAGGTTAATGTTGCCAGAAAAAGCACCAATGTTTTGCACAATATAAGAGGAAAAATAAAGGATGACTTAATTACCTGGACCAATAGGATCATCCAACTTCTCAATTCTTTTGCAATTTCGAAGTGCTACAGATGCATCATTTTCCCCAGATTTAAGCATTACAACACCAGGACAGTCCAACAATTTGACATTCTTGTCTAGCTGAACTTCTTGCATTGATCTTGTTAATCCCGGAGTAGCACCAACATTGACAACATGGCTTCTCTTTAAGCTATTAATTAGACTACTCTTGCCCACATTAGGCAAGCCAATAATTCCAACTGTAATAGATTTCTTAATCTGCCAAAAGACAAAGTATAGCAAGAAGGTCTTAAAAATCCAAATACAAAATGCAGCAGAGTGCATAGTATATTGCTCAAAACCATGCAAAACTAATCAACTTAAACTAGGCATATTATATATATCTCTTAAAGTGGTCATAAGCAACATCAGAGAATCCCCTCCCCAACCCCTTCTCCTACAACTAAAGGAACAGAAGGCAGAATGTACCTCATGACTTCTTGAGTAATTTTTTAGCAATTTAATAAGAGTTTCTGCTCCTAGACAATCACTGGTTTGCAGAAAATTGCTAGGCCTTGCTGATTTTGATGAAGATTTCCAACCTAGGTTTGATCGCTGCTCTTGGGTACTGCACTTAAAGGCAACGGCAGGAAATTCTTCTCTAAGATACTTCAACCATTTTTCAACAGCTTCCCGAGGGACAAGATCTGCAAAGCAGATGTTTGTAAAAATGGGTTAACAAGAGCATAAAACAACACAAATAAATAAACATTCAATAATATTTACTTAAAGGGTGTATTCATCATATTTAGGAACTAGAATGCCAATTCATATTGGAAGAGATCCAGAGAAGAATAACTGAGAGAGAGAAATGACCAATTTTGTTCAGAAGCAGCACTAGGTGCTTGTCAGGGCTTGACTTCATCACCATCTTTTCCATATCAACACAGCGGGTACCAAGAGGATCCCGTGCATCAAGAATTTCCAAAACGACATCCGATACTTCGATGACCTTAACCAAATCCTTGTAAAATGCCCTATCAGAATTATCTGCATGAAAGTACAAAAATTTCCGATGAAAAGGCAAAACAATCATTTCCATGCGTATTTAATTTTCTCATCAAGTATCAACATACCCCTGTTCCTTGACATGCCAATAATTTTGTCACCTTCATTTTCCTCCTCAAAATTTTGTTCTTCTGCTGAAGCCATATCAGCCAATTTAGAGATATTGTCATCCTTTAGCAACCCCAGCTTCCTCATTCGAGCCTGTAAACATACGAGCATATACTCAACTAAAGTAAATCCCAATTTTCATTTTTTAAAGAAAAAGAATATGTTCTCCGACAGTGAAACGAACAATCAACTGCAACAAGGCAGGAATAGCAAAAAAAGTTAAAGACCAACTAATAAAGCCAATAGCAGGAATCAATACCCTCTCCTTGCGAGCAGCTTTCTTTTGCTCCAACTCCTCAAGAGCACGAGTTCGGCGAGCTTCAAGGGCCTTAAGCTCCTGTTCCTTGAAAGGCCAATCATTCGGGATACCAGGATCCTTCTCAACCTTACGCTTGTGCTTCAAGTTAAGTTTCTTTGCTTCCTTGGCTTTCTTTCTGTGATGCTCTTTCACCTTCCGTATAATCTTATACTTCTTCCTCAATGGTAACCTCTTACTCTTACTCTCTACGTACATCCCAAAATGAAAAAAGTAAATTAAATGATTATAACAAGAATCCAACTAGGAAATACAATATGGATAAATGGGTTGCGCTTACTTTTGCTCTTCTTAACCATCTTGGATCCCTAAAACTTCGATGTTGATGCAACGAACAAGAATGAACTTTTCGGGAAATCCCAGCGACATCAATATTCAAACACAATTCATATCAGTGCTTGTTTAACTAGCAAAGCCACGGAGAGACGGGGAGAGTGCTTGCACCGCAGAGAGAAAAGAAAGAACGAACGAAAAAAATAAAATAAAATTAAAGAATACGGAGGAGTTGTACCTGGAAAAGAAGCAGCCCCTGGAAGGAGAGAAGAAAATGGTAGGGGACATTAGGGTTTATGAAGTTATCTGGGCTGGGCCTGCTCCCTATTTGCTGGGCTCTTTTAGTGAATTGTGAGTGGTAAAGAGGTTCCAACCCTCGGTCAGAAGCCGTGGGACCTACCCGCTGGTCCCGCACGTCATTGGGCCTTTGAGCGAGCCCCCCAATTTCCTATGGAGGATAGGGTGCGTATTCTTGATGCAATCAGCCCATCAGAAACTCCATGGGGCCAGCCCCCGCCGCGCAGCCAGTACAAAACAACCCACGAACCATCCGTTTATAAATAAAAACGCAATAAAATAGAGCCAACCAGGGACGCACATATTCAATCCACATCCCCGAGCTACGGCCCACTTCTCCATCCACAGCCACTCTGTCTCTCTCTCTCTGTCTCTCTCTCTCTGTCTCTTTCTTCAAACCGTATGATATCAGAAAAACCACAACCACAACCCTAACCTTAAAACTACAACTACGCGAGCGAGCCAATGTGTTGATCATTATAGGACCAGGACGGGTTGGTTCTTAGCAATGGCACAGTACGCGGCCTCGCCGTCACCGTCTTGTATCAAGCCTCATTTGTGCAGAGGCTCGGCTAAAGAAAGCGTCTATGTGCCGCAAACTTCACTATTTAGCATTACGCACAGGTTTGCTCTTTCCTTTGCGCTCATTCTTAGCTTCTCTCTCTCTTTTTTTTTATAAATAATTTGCAATATTCAGATGCGGAGATTCTTTCTTCTTTAGTTTGTTCGTTTGTTCTAAAATTAGAATTGATGCATTTGCTGAGAATATCATGGGAATAGAATATCGGAATAATAATCAATAATCAAAATTCTGACTCTTGATAACGATTTGCCGTCTGTGTTCTGGCTGTAGAAAGTATTTACGTGGAAGCGGCAAAGTGGTCATGTTATCTGGAATGAAAATGAAGATGCATGGTGCTGGAATCTCAAATTTGAAAGCAAGTCCTCGTCTCAGGGAGACTTCTGTGGGATGTCGTTGTTTGGGATCATTGGTGAACTTCGACTTTGAAACAGCATCCGATTGGGTATCTGTTAGTAATCAGTGGCTGCTGATGACCAGTATATTGCTCACATATGTGGCGGGAGTAATACCCATCCAGAAGTCTAATTTTACTTCTTGGAAGAAAGTCTTCGATGACAATGCAGTCCTTGAAAGCCCAAAGTCTTCTGGTAGGTAAGGCTAGGCAGATTTATGGTTTTACTTTTCATATACATAATATAAAATTGGTTTTCTTTTCTATTAAACAAAAAGAAAAAAGAGTAAATTTTCATTGATCGTGTATACTTGGTTTCTAGTGGCTGCTAAAGATTTTTCGCCCTTTTATGTGCTAGGACAAACGATGACCGTACTAGTGTAAATAATGCCTGGAATGCAGTAAAGAACAAACTCTTGTATTCTTTAGACAATGTAGAAAAGTGGAGTAATTTGGGAAATGGTGTTCTCGGATTTGAGCAGCAGTGTACAACCCAGCCTCTGAGTTTGAATGCTCTATTTGAAGGTCCAAAGTTGCGATTACTCTGGGCATGTTTTCAGCAGCTCCAGGAAGAGGTAGGCACTATCGCTATGTCCCCTTATTTTATGGTAGTTTGGCAAAAAATAAACTATATGGATTACTTTATCTACAATTGCGAGTCGTGAATTAATCATAATTATTACTTGTCCTCAATGAGCACTTACACTGTGTAGAAGACTCTGTCATGGAAGAAATTTTAGGAGGCTGTTTTTCCAAGCAAGTCTTTTGGCTTGTCATTGCATGATATCAAATTGCTATGTTTCATATTAATAGATTGTGTAGAAGAAGAAAGTCTTCCAATGGATACAGAATCCTGTCAAAATGTGGGGCTTTAAAAGAGACATATACTTCCAGTTCATGTGAAGGTTGTTCCCTTTTGGTGCATTCCTTAATGAAGGTTTCCTTGAATTCATATGAATGAAGAAAAAGAAAATTTCCAAGGAGTCAGTCTCATATTAATGTGCCCTAATGTACCGTTTGCAGCTTTTTTGTTTGTTGAATTTGTGATAACATTTAGTTCATCTCTCTCTGCAATGAAGCATCTATCTCTGTGCTATATAATATGTAAACGTGTTGTTAACGTCATTGGTTGATTTTGAAAGGGTTTATTGTCTTTGCATTGCTAAAAGTCTTGCAATAAGAGTGAAATGCAGGCTGAGGGTGGCTAACTTGAGATTCTTATATTAATTTGGAACTTAAAAAAATAACTGTCTTATGAGTTTTCACTACAAATATGGAAAGTTAGTTCTTCTAATTTCTCATTTATTTTTCTCTTGTACATTTTGTGTTTGAGTATTTTCATTGTGGTTCACAGGTGAGGAACATTTTATGGGACTCAGATGCTGTTAACATGGATAATTGGGTGAAAATTTTTCCCAAAGTTATTGAAAAATCCTATTGCCCTATTTTTGTGGCTTGGTTGGAAGAGGAGTGTAAGCTTAAAAAGAACACATGTGATAAGGTAGATTGGAAACCTTATCATGCTTTCATATATTTGACTCCTTGTGTAAGTAACTTCCCCTCTTTTTCTCCCCATTCTTTGCAGGAAATTATTAGTTTGATAGAAAAACTAAAAGGAGATGATAATGTAATACGGAATGTAAGAAAATCTGGCAAGGAAGATCTTTATGCAGAGTTAATTTACTTTCTCAGATTTGGCTCCCCCAGGTGAGATCAATAAGTTCACACCTTATTGTTTTTATTATTAGCCACTAAAACATTTTGTCTTTCTTGTTTTTAAATTTGATGAAGAAACATTTCTACCATGAATTTCCAGAGTGCATTTTCTTGCAAAGATTGTGTCACATTTTCGTAAAAACAAGATTATGGAGTCAACATAGCTAGCTTTCCTGCCAAGTATAAAGACATGTTACGAAACTTGTTGGAACCATTGTTGTTCCTTCTTCAACATGCACTCTGGAAACCAGATAATTTATATCCCAGATGGATATGCTGAGTTTTGGAAACTGATTGCTACGGGTTTTGATTTCTGCCTCCATTTTGCTTCTGTTCCACAATAGAGGCCTCCTAGGTATTGGATAGGACTGAGAAGGGTAAAAAATGTCTTTACTTAACCATCCACTACTGGAAACACTATTTCCTTGTCTGGCTTGCATGTGTTGAGCATGCTGCCAGTGTTCCCTCATTAGTTTCTGTCAAGAGATTCAAAATTAGTGCTTATTTTAATGTACCTTACAAAGATCAATTAACAAACTCATTGCTTATGGCAAGGTGCTCTTTTTTTTTTTGAATCTTCAATCTGCTACAGCAGGGCTGCATGTTAATGTCTGTGTTTGGCAGGAAGAGTTGCTGTTATGATCATAGCCTGTTTGTTTTGCATGGGGAGTCTATATTAGAAGACTTGGTGATTGCTTTAGCAGATGGCATTGCTAGTCTTTACTTGGAGTTTATTTCTGTAGATAGTAACTTGTCAAGTGGTACAAACAGCCTGGGCACAGTTATGTGCAATTTTTCAACCCGGGCACTTCAAAGATTACGCAATGAGGTATAGCGGTGTTCCTCATAATAGCAGTGCAATAATCAAAATTAGTTTTTGATTAGTTCTTTTTACTTACATTCCATGGTATGGGGTTGTTTGGTTCAGATTTCATTGATACTATAAAGATGCTGTTAACAGATAGCTTTGAGTCAGTGGTTATATCAAAACATGGAAGCAGTTGTATCAATTTACGAGGATCGGTTTGATCTATGCACCTTTCAGTTGAAAGTCATTGAGGAAGCAAGTCAGAATCAGACTGAGAAGTTTAGCTGGTGGAAGTTTACATCAAGAAATTCTGTTATGAGCAGGTCTTCTGTGTCTTATACTGTCATAAGCCGGTTCTCTCTGCCTGTTAAAAGGACCAAGGAATTAAGGGAATTAACTGGGTGGTATGTCTTTATGCTTTGGCCCTTTGTTTTTACTCATTTGCAGATGGCAGAAGTATGCCCATGAGTCTGACATGGTGTTTCTACTTCAAATGGTGATGAGATATATGATTTTGTCAAAACAGTTTTTTTTTTTTTCTCTTCTTAATATCTCCATTCCTTTCAGCCCTTGTAGCCAAGCCTTAATTTGCTTGGTAGTATTGTTTAGCCTGCTGTTTCCTAGGTGACTAGAACATTAAGGTGCCTTAGGTGGACATGTTCATTGGGCATTATGAAACCTCCTTATTTTGTTACAACAAAATGAATTGTATCGGGTGGAAGGATTTAATGGAATAGGATAATTTATGATGCAATGTGGAAATTTATGTGTAGCTATCAGTGATTCCTTGTAGTGCTGATTGGCAATGGGAATTGGTAGGCTACAGGTGAATGAGATTAGTGCTGATAAAGGGGCATGAATAGCGACATTGAGTGTTATTGCCATGTCACCATTTAGCCATTTGTAAGTCGGCATGGCTTACCCTGAAACCTCTGATGTACAATGCTCTGTCAATCTTGGCAAAGGTTGGCTCTTCTATGTATGTCACTTATGCTCTGGATGTTTCAGGTCCCCCTTGTCTTTTCATTGTTTTTTTCCTTTAATCTTGGGAATAAACACCTCCTTTCTGACCTGAGGGTTTGATCCATTTTCATATTCTACTTAGAACAACATAATTCGTCCTTAAATGGTGTTCAAGTTCTACAATATTTTTCTTGCTTCAACAATTTTGTTTGTTGTGCCCTTCAAATTCTATGCAATTTTTATGCTTGCAAGCTCACATAAGTTTTGTTGCCTTTATAAATTGGGTTGGGTGTTTATGTGTTCTGGTCCTGTTACAGGAGATACTACTTCAGTCTATACCTTGAGTTTTCTGACATCATCATGCCGCTGATAAGAGCTGTGATAAACAAAGTCAGCGAAGCCATATCTTTCTTTCTGGTCTTCTTGATCGGGAGGTCATTAGGACTTATCTACACTGGAATCAGGCGGTCGCTGCAATGGAAGTGAGTGCTAATAACAATAATCAGTTTTGTAGCAACTATTCTTTCTTTCTTTCATTCTTCCTCCCCTCCCCAGCCACCCCATCTCCCTCCATTATAGGAAAGCAAAAACATGTAAGCCATCAGATTGACTTCCTCAATTTTGCCAGGGCCCATTGGGCTTCTTGTAACTGGCTAGTAAGTCTTCAAATCATCACCTATTTTATGAACCATCCAGGCTAATACTAGCACGTGCTGAAAAATGGAATTTGTGGACCTATCCCGTGAACAAGCACTGTTTCTTGTGTGTTACCTGCTTGATGGTGAACTTGCCGAACTGATTTTATCGATTCTGTCTGTGTTTTTGCACCTCTGCACCGAGAGGAGATTGTGGAATGGAGCTTGGGATGATATTATGATTAGTAATGAGCTGATCCTTCTTTAAGGGGCATAAAGTTTCTTTCAACTCGGGCTATGCACATTGGTGTCTGAGGGAGTGATGGAGGGGGGAAAGGGTTGGCGATTGGGGTGGAGGGTGCTGCTACTTCGGTCATTCGCTGCTCCTATAAAGTTGTTGGCCGTCCAAACGGCACTTTGCAGGAACCTTTATAAGAAGAGGGAACTCTACAGGGAAAAAGGGCACGTCACATGGACGTCTGTTAAAACTTGAGTTGGCCCGACCTCAACCGTTGCCTTAAAAGTGGATATTTTGGATTTAACCTAGGAGCTCCGATAAATTTCTTTAATTTTTACATTGCAGAGTAGTGCCTCAAGATAATTGGTTAAGTTGAGGTTGTGCCAGCCCAAAACTCCACATTCTTGCTTTGCATGTTGCGCATTATAGGAACAAACCCGTTACCATAATGGTGAATTTAGAGTGGTGTGTGACCTTTCTGGGACGTGCATGGAGACAATGGTGGAAACATGGAGTGGGAGCTAGACCGCTGCTTGTTGTGGTCTATTAATTAGAGGTCTTGATTATATCACGTAGATTATAGGTTTAAAATTTTGCCAAAATGTTCGGCATGGCTAAATGTACATTTAATCTAGTACAAGACTGGCTGGTAATTCTGGTTAGGCATCATAAATTTTACAGCTTCATTGAACAAGGCTGTTTGCGCAAATTGAGGGAATTGTAGGTTACTATGCCTAATTCCTAATTTTTTTTCCTGAAGAGAAAGGAAAAAAAACAAATGCAGGCGACCGTCGGAGAGAGGAAAATGCTTACGTGGTTATATATTTCTGTAGAGGAACTTATTATTGTACAAAAAGTGAATGCTCGGTGCCACGTCTTTTTGTAAAGCACGGTCTTCTGCTGTGAAACCGTACCTTTAACTTTTCTCAACAACCATAAATGCAGTGACCGAAAAACAGGGGATGGGTCACAGTAGTCATGTCCACCATTTGGAATGCATGATGTAGCAATTACACAAATGTAGGATTACGTTTAGAATGCTGTCCTATCTCTGGAGAATTATTAAAGACGAGTCACATTGTTGTTTGTAGTCCCGTCGAATTTCCAACCTGGTAACAGAACCTTAGGTGAGAACAGGCAGGCAATCGTTACAGTAGTAATTTGATGTCGATCATGAACTTTGATGTGCTAATGATTTTGACAGGTGAGACCAGGCGTCCAGGTTTACGTGTCAATGTAGCTCTTTTCCCTATCCTTTTCTTGATCACCGTTTTGCATTTTTATACATTTCGTGCGATGGGGTTGTGTCTCCTGATTGTCCTTGCATGTCGTTGATTTACGAAAGCCATTGGAATGGAGATAGGATTGTTTAGTCAAGACCTGGCCCAACGATGACGCAATAGCTGAAAAACAGGAAAAAAATCATGAAACTGAATCAGCAATATCATGCATAATGCATATAGATGTCATCATTTCCCAAAAATTAGCGTGCCATAGACTAGCTTGGAAACGGAACCTTCAAGATTTCACGTATAACTATGATTTGATTAATTGATTTAAGTCGGGAGGAAATGTGTTTTATATGGCCTTCCCTAAATGGACAATGAGTCCAAGCCGACAGGCATCCAAGGCCCAGTTCAGCATAACCTTCACTCCTCATCCCTAGACTGCACAGTATGGCTGCCTTGATCCGCAACCCGACTAGGTCAGGCCGGACCAACATGACGACCCAGCTACCTAATAAAAGGATCAGAAATATATATAAAAAAACCGTCTGATTTATTACTTTGTACGAAGAGAAGAAAGTAAAAGTTTGAATATTTGTCTCTTTTCTTCTCCTTTATATATACACACTACATAATTTTTTTTTGATAAAAAAAGTAAAAATCAGACGTAGCCTATTAAAACTCAAGTACCCTAGACCCTACACTGCTGGTACCGTCAAACTCTAGATTTAAAACCCGCTAAACCCTATAAATACTTGGAAACTCCTCAGTTCCAAGGCAAGTTGTAAAGAGCGATAGATAAACGTTACAAAAGACCTATGACTCCCGGATTAATTGGTTGCGGGATTACATTACGACTGTCACAACAGTAGTTTGGGTTCAGGGCCTCTAAGGTAGCTTTCTGTGTACACACTGAGTTTCTTATTAATATAAATCACTTTTGCTGTTCGGGGGGGAAAAAAAAAGGAGGAGGAAAGTTTGCTTGAATTTTATGTGGGTGTCCATCGCGAGAAAAGCCCGTGCCTTTTTCTTAATTGTATATTTTACTGATCTCAACTTGGTAGATTCTCCATTAAACTGAAAGGAAAAGCATCGATACGTATGTATAATTGTTGACTATCATGTACATGTTTGAAGGCAGCACTATATGCTCTGGACAAGAATAAAGAAAGATAGCTGCTTGCATAGCATGCCCTTCAGCAATATCTTGCTTTCTTGCGGCCGAAAGCAGTCTTTTGATTTTTTCTGCTTTTCTCGAAACCCAATCAATGAATAATTGCCATCTGTTTTATTTATATTAAAAAAAAAGGCTTCTTTTTATTTTATTTTATTCTGCGTTTGTATACAAACAGTTTACCTTCCACGTAATCGCTACTCCCCAATAGCTTGTTATAACCTGACTTTTTTTTTATTACCATTTTATCATCAATATTTAGTCCTCTAAATAATTAATGTCTAACGAATATCCTAAACCCACTATTAACCCTTCTAGGCATTCCATGCGAGGCCAACTATGAATCTGGAACAGCTTGAAAAATTCAAGGCTAAGGTCATATTCATGCTTGATGGACCACGTCTTGGTCTGACAACATGAGGGCCCAAGATCTGAAACAAAACACGCAAAGGAAGATCTTATTGAAATCACGTGGCTACTGGCTATGTAGGGTCACTGATTTGTGCCACACCCATTTACCAATCTGATGCAGATGACCCTACAAGCTGGCTTGTCTATGTCGGTTCAGGTACAGCTGACCAGAACTAGATCAACATGTTCGAGTTTGGCATTACCTTTAGCTGAGGCTACAATTGGAAAATAGAGCTAAAAACTGAAACCCGGAAAATCTGAGAAAAAGATGGGGAGACTTGGAAGTCCACAAATGTATACGCAGACTTGTCCATTCCCTGAAATGATTATAGCTTTAAGTAGGATATATAGTAATATACTTATCTTCGGAAACCGGGATATTTTATCAGACTGGTCGGCACATATTACTTGTTCCTTGCCTGTAGACCGTGTAAGTGGGAAGAGAATACGAAGAATCAAGTTGATTGAGAGCAATGATAGTTTTAAAAATTGATTCTCTAAGAATAAGTACGTAGATGATTTGAAATATTGTCCTCCTCAAAAGGGGGTTTCGTTTTCTTTTTTCTTTTTTAATGATGGTGACAAGGGCAAGATTGGAGACAAAAAGCATCGTATCTCACACACCCTTACAGAGTTTCACTGTCCATCTATAAGAATTACTAGTTTCCATGTCAATGGCGAGTGCAGCTCTAGCTCTGTAACTATATATGAATTAACCAAAGTCTATTATAATAGAAAAAAAATCTCCAAAAATTTGTAAAATAGGACGAAAAATAAAAGAAAATCATTTTTAAAATCCTAAAATAATATTTTCCATGCTTCTGCAATATCAAAATCTCCAAGATGTCTTAGTCTTTCTCATCACCTACAATCGATTTTGAAACTAAAAGTCATGCAATATAATCGTCAAGTGTCGCCTGATGTCCTTCCCGAAATTAAGCACATTGAATTGAATATATATATATGTATGAGCATGTGTCTGTGTGTAAACTAGGCGAAAAGGATGATGATGAGCCACTTATATGAAAATTGAAAAAGTGCCTTGCCTGCTTGGGCGAGTGGAAAATTGCAAAAAGCCAGGAAGTGCCATCACTCTCCATGAACATTTTTTTTTCTTTTTTTTCCTGATAATTGCACTCTCCATGAGTATGTTACCGATGTAGGTGGGGACCCATGCATCGCCCATCATGGAAGACAGACATGTTTTCGACTTTCACTATAAGAGAAGCAGCAGCTGCAGCTTAGTCTTTGCTTTCCTTGTGCCCTTTTGCCTTTATATTTTCTGTTTCCAAACAATTACAAAATTATGCATATCATGCAAATTTAGACATAGGAGGAGGTTTCTTTCGCTCTCCTCTCATTCTATATCCTGTTATTTTCTATCTATATTATGTTCATGCTGCTCGGGAAATCAAGCTTATTGTTATAATACTCATTTGAATTATAAGTCTTTTCTAAGTGCGAGAAATATTTTAATTTTTTAATTTCAATTTTAGAATTTTGTCTGCAGCATTAACACTGCTTATGTCGTTATACATGGACAATGGAAAAAAAAAAACGATGCGATTTTTAAGATGAAAAATTCATGCTTAATTATAGTAAATGCTCGCCCCTTAGTATTGACAATTTGGATACAATTAGCTTTTGTGCAAGCATCAATATCAATATGTCAATTTAAAAAATTAGCAAATTTGATCAAGTTAAAGACAAAGCACGTAACTGCCCAAAAGGTCTTGTACCCATCTGCCTGCATTCAATTATACGCGTGCAAAGCGTCCAGTCCCGATCCTATCACATTTCTATAGCTTAATTAATATGGGAAAAATATAACGCAGGGTAAGACAATGGACAAGATCGACAACTACAACTTGTTTCTGGTTTATGCATCGTCCTTGTTTTCAAGAATAAAACTTCCCTCAAAAATTATTAAAAAAAAAGAATATATACATATATTCTATCAAAAAAGAATACATAATTATAGTCTATGCCGTGTTTCAACGAATAAACTATGCGCCTAAAATTGGATTCATAACCCAATTATTAGCAAACAAAAGCAACCAAAAGACGATCAAATATTTTTTTTCTTTTAATTAGCGCTCTCCCAAGTCAAAGAAAGATTTCTCGGGGAACCGTCCAAGCGAGAAAAAGCCACTGTCCCACTCCTCACCCCCTCTCTCTCTCTCTCTCTCTCTCTCTCTCTCTCTCTCACACACACACACACACACACAAATTTAATACTACTGTCTTTATCTTTCAAGATTCTTTAATATTTGATTTACCAGATGGCCCCATGTCTAAAATGGTGCATAAATATTTGACAAGAAGACCATATCACCCTCTTCCACTTTCATATATAATTCCTTGAAGATTTTCTTCTTTTCAGGGTTTTGATAGGAGAAAATATTTTGCTAATTGATTTCCAATTCCTATAGAAAAAGTAAAAATCAAAAATTAAGAGTTTTCATAAGAATTTGGAATTAATATGAATTAGCATTTTTTTTTTTTGGAGAAATATATGAGTTAGCATGTTGTTTAATGGTATTTATTTGTGCATGAATCCAAGCCCTTACTAACTAAATACCGAGGGCCCTTTAGTCATACTAAAAATATTTTTAAAAATCTCTGTTATAGGTAAAAATCTCACGTGGTTTTTAGTAACGAGGGCTTCAAGGTCAATACACAATGTCCTTGCAGCACCTTTCAACTTTCATATATGCTTCCATGTTAAGCTGTTTCTTGGTTCCTCTACAAATGTGTATCGAATTTCAAAACCTCTTTTACATTCACTCTTGCTGAAGCTTCCTCTCCTTCGCTCTCCTTTCTTCTCTCCCTTCTTAGCCTTGGTGTCGGTTCATGGATATTGAAACCTCGTGGACTCTGGGGGGTGGTTTATTTTTTCCAATTGCATGGCAACTCCAAAAACACACTCAACAATCAGTGAAACCTGCACAAAGTCACACCATTACATTCTCTTTTTTGCTCTTCTCTTCATTTCACTCCTACTCACAAACCCTACAAATCCCATAAACCCATCAATTATGGCAGCCTCCTCTTCAAATTCCATCAAAAGGCTTCTCTTGGAATCCTCAGAATCAGCCTCTGCTACCATGAACTTGCACCCAAAACAACCACCAAACACACATGCTTCTTCTTCTTCTTCTTCTTCTTCTTCGAAATGGAAGCACAAAGAATTCGGAGCTGAGGCTCATGAAGTTCCCAGTGGTCCAAACCCTATATCAAATTGAAAGGCAATTCGGTTATTGGAGAGCCCAAAGCTCGAACCACCGTACGTGACCCAAGTTAAATCGATCGTACTAAAGTTTTGTAACGGTGAAGTTATTATGAATTGTCATCTTTTTGGTTATGGTTTTGGTGCAGCATTAATACCGCTTGTCCTCATTGAGAGGCTCGTTGCCTTTGCTGTTATATATCCTTAGCCTTAAATATTTTTAGCCTTTCTTTTTATTTTGTTGTTGTATTGGGTAAGACGGTTTCTTTTCCTTATTAGAAAATGTATAGCCTGAGAGATACTTTATTTTGATACCCGTATGTACACATCTATTTTGTTTCATGTATTGGTTATTAGAATATGCTGTATATGCTATGGTTATTGTTGTTATTAAGCTAACAGGTGACCCAAGAATTGTGTGGGTTTTGCATTATTTGGTTGATTTATGGGTCCTTAAATGGACGACCTTTTTCTCAAGATAATATCCAAACCATTCGTCAAAAAAACCTGATAGAAGAAAATCCGTTAAAATTGATTTTAAACTTTTTTAAAAAATTTATCTTATAGCTCGTACGATTATTTTACAGGTCTTGAATTCTAGATGAAATGCGGAAAATTCAATGGGTCTGTAAATTTTCTTTTTCTGGGGTGGGGTTGGGGAGGACATATTTAATGTTATTGGGGGTCTTCTAATAATTTTTGCTATAGTGAAAAGCGGACTAGTTCTTCTTTGTATATCTAAGTGTCAAAAATTTCTCTTTTTTCTTTTTGGTCAAGTAGTATAAGAAATTTCTAAATTGAATGGATAAATCCAGATCCTATATGCCATATGTTTGGCTATGTTCCTTCTGAAGCGATTGCTTTTTCCCAAGTAAAAGTGACGAACCCCGAAGATTTGTGGAACTCGCCAAATGGGGTGGTTAAACTTGTAAAATATGTCTTGGGATGAATTAATGTGTTTTTCTAAAGAGTCAAGCTAGTTTTTTACTAGTTCAAGAACCTAACCAAGACTGTTAATTCTACTAGAACAGGCAAACAGATAGAAGGAAAGAATGAGAAAGAAGTTGGAAAAAACTGGCAGCCTGAGGTGATTGTGTGAGTTTCCTTTCAAAATTAGGAAATGAGGCAGATCAGAATGGAATTCCTGAGGGCCAACAGTGGTGTCAGATGTAAAAGAGAATTGGACTTTGCTTTTCCCCTTTCAAAACTGTGAGAACACATCATCCAAGAAAAGCTGAGATGCCGAAACAACCACCAAGATATTGAGAGGAACTGCATCAATTATCAACTAACCTTTTTTTTTTTTTTTTGCTTCCCATGCTATATGGCTAAGCTATAGCTGCCCATCCCCGTGATTTAATAATTATAACAGTATCGTCTTCACTGTTGCTTGATACCCCGAATCAATAATGCCCTTAATGATTGTGTTTCTTGTCCCCGGGAAAACCAAGGAAAGAAGAGTGAGTGAGAAACTGAGAGATAGATTCGTTCGGTCAACAGTTTATTGAAGGCTGCAATCGTTCCAAATTTGACTTGTGTCAGGCTAATTTATCCAGAGAGTTTAAGCAGAGCTCTTGCATTTTCAACCCCAAAAATCATGCTTACTAAAAAAGTACACTTCAGGTGTGCATGCTTATGCGTATTTAACATTTGATTTTGACCAAAAAGGAACCAAAAGGTGCGTCGACCGACAAACATGTAATCAGTTTCTTGCTCGAACTTATATGAATTGTCGGTGTGGACATTTTTAAGCACTAATTAAAAAGAGTTTAGGGGCCTAGCTCAACGAAAAGGCAAGTCTTCGAAATCCAACATTACGAAGAAAAATGTGGGAAAAGAAGCGGCCCATACAATCGTAAAATAGCCCAAAAGGCCCAAAGTTGCAAACTTCAGGCCCAATAAATAAACCCGACCGCGGTCGGCGGACACTCGTTTTATGATCCAAGAAATTTTTGGGTAGGCCTGGAACACCAGCAAACCGTGCCTTCCGAGCCACTCATTAAAGGACACGTATATTGGCGTCCGCCGATATAATAGATTAATAAAATAATAAAACAAAACACGCCAGGGAAACGAAGGGTAGGAAGGCAAGTCATGCTTCGTCTTTCTGGAGTTTGTTTCTATGGCCGCCATTCTCCAATTCACCATGTTTGAATTTTTAATCTGGTGAATTTGATCTATTCTCATGTTTGTCTTCTTATTCAATCTCCTCCATTACTTCCAAAATCATAAAAGAAAAAAAATTGAGAAAAAAAAATTTTAGATCAATTCCTGTTTTTTATTTATTATTTATTTTTTTATTTTTATTGTTTCCAGCTACTAGCAACTTATCCAAGAAAGTCTCCATTTTTTTTTTTTTTGTTTTTTTTGACTTAAAAGAATTCCCCCATCAACCATGTCCCTATTTCTGTGATTGGGAGAACTAGAACAATATCCAACTTACACCCATCAAGACAAGAAGAAATCTGGCTCCCATCTGACTTTTCTCGGGTTCCCATTCTAAGTTTATTGTTTTTGCATGCATAATGTATATAATTCGAGAAATTTGCTGTAAATGTAAAAGTTATTTTATTATAATTTTATAACTTATTAGTCGCATGTTACAGGATCGTGAAATTTTTTTTAAAAAATAAAATAAAAATTAAAGTTATATACTTTTTTTTTTTTTTCCTTTCACGGAAGGCCTGTGCATCGAGGATGTCGCAGTCTTGATAATGACAGCATCCTAGCCATCTCCACCGATTGTCACGTGTAAAAAGCTGGCTTGTGTCGTTTGCTATTCACAGAGGTGACTAAAGCTTGATTGTTGCATTTAGTTTCATGTGTGATTTTATATTATTAGAACGTTACCACGTGCTGTAAACTTGTAACTTTCTGTTCACGATCGAATATATATAACTAATCTTCGATCCCCTCGAACATGCTCTGCATAGTGCTGTGCGCGTCGGATGTTGATCAGATATGCTGTGCACATCCAAATTTTGTTAAGCAGTTTCTCGTTCTACAGGGCACATCCAAAGTTACAATGAATTCTGGCGCAATGGGTTGGTTAAACACACACGGGAACGCGTAATTTAGTTAAAAATAATGCACAAATATGTAATATATATATTTCTATTTTTGTCTACCGTTAAAGACCATCCTTCGTTGAACGGTATTGCAACCTAGGAGACAGACGACGGGATTCACCACCATTCCGTTTTGTTTTCTCTCCATATTCTTCGCTAACCCTTAACAAAAGACTGCCATTTTTGTTGCTTGCTGACCTATGGTCAACCCTCCCCGTTTCTGGGGTTCTTTTTCCCTCTCTTCCTCTCCCCCTTTTAACCTTTTTTATTTAATTGTTCAATTTCTCCAAGGCTTTTGGTCTTTCACGTTTGTTTGAGCCTATGGGTTTTTGGTTAGTTTGGTGTTTGTTGCCCAGCTATCAAACATTATATTTTGTAACCAACATAGCATTTTAATGCCCCCTTGGTTAAGGTTCTGTTATTGAAAGGATCAAGCTGACCTTTTCTGTTTTACATTTCCAATTACTTGTTTGTTCTGATCATTTGGTAGGCTTTTTTGTTCTATATCTTCTAAACTTGGAATACTTGAAAAACTATGGGTTGGTCCTTGGAAATTATGCAATCGATGTCCAAGATGTTGGCAGGCCTGGAATTTTTTCCGGAATTTATATGCTACAATTTTGGAAGAATTTGATATGAGTTGCATTTTTCAAAAATGGGTTTCTAGAGGGACATATGATTGATCTCTCATTCGATCCGATTGAAGGTTTGGAAGTTAGTAAGGTTCCGGAATTGGTCTTTTGGAGGTACATTGGATCGCATCTCAGCTTCTTGAGACCCAACAAAAAGTGGGATCGTAAGAAGAAAAGGATAAAAAAAAGGAACACGGAAGATTTTTCTATTTTTCGGATTCAACATTCTTGGAAAAATGAGTTGCTTTTCATGTTTTTCATCACAAGAGCAGAAGGCAGATAGGAGGAGGCATAACAACAGAAGGGCACCGCCTACTGGCGCTCTCCCTAGTAGAGAACCCGCCATTGCACCTAATTATCGGCCTGGTGAGTACACTTTCAAGCCTCAAATTGTTGAACCATCATGGGCCTTGCAACTATAATTCAAGTCTAATCAAATCTAGTGTTTTTTTATATGGCTGCTTTTCTCGTTGCCATCAGTAATGGATGTTGAGTCAGGATTCTGTGAGTGTTCTTGTTGGAGTGGTGTTTGAAGCACAATTGTGTATTCTGCAGATAATCACAAACCTAGGCATCCACATGAATCCGACAACCATAAGGATGCCCCCAACAAAGACACTGACAACAAGAACGTGGCATCACAGACATTCACTTTCCGTGAACTGGCAACAGCTACGAGGAATTTCCGACGGGAATGTCTGATAGGAGAAGGCGGATTTGGAAGAGTTTACAAGGGAAAACTTGAGAGAACTGGCCAAGTAAGTAATATGTCTTGGTTGATGTCCATTTTCGATCTCAAGTTCTTTCAAAAGCAGCAAGAAAATTGATTAATGACATCGGCTTCTATTTCATTAAGATTGTGGCAGTGAAGCAACTCGATAGGAATGGATTGCAAGGAAACAGAGAGTTCCTCGTTGAGGTGCTAATGCTGAGTCTCTTGCATCATCCCAACCTAGTAAATCTTATTGGATATTGTGCTGATGGAGATCAAAGACTTCTGGTTTATGAGTACATGCCATCGGGATCCCTTGAAGATCATCTACTAGGTAGGCATCCTAATCCTTCTTGATATGCAAATTTGGACTTGGTCACAAATACTTTGGATAAGTTGCAAATATGGGTTGAATAAAACGGATTAAACTCAAGGTGGAGGGTAAATTTTGATTAGAAAAGTCTACTAGGCAGTGTTGCTGGTTGATATGAACACATCAGCAATGAACTTCTTAGGTGTCACCCCCGGTTGGATGAGACCGGTCCTATTGTTGGAAATTTTCCTTACTGAACAATTATGCAGAAACTTGAATGCATACTCAATGCATTCACTCATCTGTATATACCTTTACTTGTGAAGCTGTTCGGTGACCAGGAGAGCGTACTTTCCACTGACTGTATTTCTTGCACACTGCATTCTTTCAATTTTCAGATCTTTCTCCAGGACAAAAGCCATTAGATTGGCACACGAGAATGAAAATAGGGTTAGATTCTGCTAAAGGATTAGAATATCTGCACGACAAGGCGAATCCTCCTGTAATTTATCGTGACTTGAAGTCGTCCAACATCTTGCTGGACAAAGATTACAATGCAAAACTTTCAGATTTCGGGCTGGCCAAGCTGGGGCCTGTCGGGGACAAATCGCATGTATCTTCCAGGGTAATGGGAACATATGGCTATTGTGCACCAGAATATCAAAGAACAGGTCAATTGACCATTAAATCAGATGTGTACAGTTTTGGAGTTGTTTTGCTGGAGTTGATCACCGGAAAGAGGGCGGTTGACACCACGAGATCAAATAGAGAGCAAAATTTAGTGACTTGGGTAAGTATATTCTGCATCACTCTTCTTTTTCTCTTCCCCCTTGTTACCATAGCCATAGCTTGCCTTCTGTTAATTCTTCGTGCAATAAAATGTAAACCCACAAGAGCTATACTAATTCTTACCTTCTCTGGTAAAACAGGCGCAACCGGTATTCAAGGAACCCAAGAGATTTCCGGAGTTGGCTGATCCACTTCTTAGAGGACAATTCCCAGCGAGGGGCTTAAACCAAGCAGTTGCAGTTGCAGCAATGTGTCTACACGAAGAAGCGGCTGCTCGGCCTTTGATGAGTGATGTAGTGACTGCTCTCAGCATCCTTGGTCCTGAAACAAGTGTAATACCTGCTGCATTTCCTTCCCCACCATCTGAACAAAACAAAACATTGGGAGAAAATGGATCCTGCCACGAAGAAGATAGCCAACGAGAACGACAGCGAGCTGTGGCAGAGGCCATAGAATGGGGTTCCACCTCAAAACGCATGACATCGAGCTGTGGGAGTGTAGTTTCATTGTAGAAAGGCTTTTCCTTTTCCTTTTGCTCATTCAAATACAGTATTCTCTTTTTTTCTTTTTTTTCTTTTTTCTTGCCCTTTCCATTTCCATGTGTATCAATAACGGTACTTGTGCTTGGAAGACATTCTTTGATTATTTTGCTCTTTTGTTTTGTGCAATATACAAAGGATGCTACTGGATCCATTCCAGACTAGGCGTTAGACCTTCTATCTGAGGCCAGAGTTTTAATACAGAAAAGCTGGAGGGTCAACGAGAACTCTATGTTATTGAAAAATATATATTTAATTTATTTTTTTATTTTTTAATTATATAAAAAAGTAATGCGATCAAATTTTATCACTAAAAAACTCGTTTGTTAAAAATATAAATTTAAAATTTAATTTGAAAAATAAAATGAAATTCATGGGATAAAAATAATTAATTTTATTGTTCAGCGGTCTTCTTTCTTTAAAAAGCATAATTATTTTTTTTATTAAATATGGCTGACGGTGAAGGTTAAGTTGGTAAATACGTCACAATTGACGGACACACTCTGTCAAGCTCATTATATCTAAAAGAAGTTAATCGTGAATTATTTTATAGGCGGTAGGATTAATCGTTTCTGGCTTTTTTTTGTTTTTTTTTTTTTTTGGGATTGGATTTTTTTGTACCACTCTTGTAAGTCAATAAGGGAAGCATGCCATGTTGGATGTGCAAACCATCAACCAGCAAGTTTCGAATCTTTGCTTCTTGCACAGTTTTCAACAAAAAAAATTGATTTTTCGTATTTTATAAACGTAATATAGGACAAAGAACAAATAAATTCCCTTTCTTGTTACATTTTCTAATCGCTATAAAAACAAAGAATCTTGATCCGTAGCATAGGATTAATGGAATTAAAATGTAAAATTAGAATTGGAGTCTTGCTTTGATCTATACAGATAGATGCTAGCATAACCGTCTAGGACTTGCACACAAAGTAAAAGGAAAAGAAAGGGAAAAGGGAAAAGGCAAAAGGAAAAAGAAAAACATTCTTTTAAAAAGAGAAAAAAAAATGCAATAACAAGAAGTCAACAATCAACGGTTTAAAGTTTATTTAAAAAAAAAAAAAAGCACGGAAACACAGAGAAGATTTTTTTTTTTTTTTCAATCATAACAATCACAAATTCCTCTTATTCGGCCATCAGAGAACGACCTCGACTCCAATCAACGGTAGCAGTGTGTCGGGTCTGCGTCATCCCAGAGAACCCCGAATTCTTATTTACCTAGCATTTCAATTTTTGATCAAATAGAAGTTGGTTTGATACAATCAATTCAGCATATTGTTATTGGGTTTTCTTTGGAATTGGCTCTAAGTTATTTAAGATATCTGGGTTGATCTTCGCACACAGCACCCTGTTTCTATTCCAATTTCCGGGTTTGCTTATTTGCTTTTCTTTTCCGCTCTGTTTTCGATTTGGTTGATTCTTGTTAGCTTTTGGGTGTAATTCACAAAGGGTGGGCTGAGATTGCCCTGTGGAAGATAATTGTTGATGTTGGCGTTTTGGAAGTTGGCAATTGGTTTAAATGTCTGAGCTTTTCTGGGTCCTTTTGGTTCGAATATAGGGTTTCTAAGATATGAAAACGGAAGTTTGGAGATGGATTTTAGGGTTGTTGTACATAGTTTCTGTTGCAATTATCTGGATAGCTGCCAGTTTTGTGGTTCAATCTGTTGTAGATGCTGGTGTTTCACCATTTCTCATTACATACATTTGCAATTCATTGTTTCTGGTGTACCTCCCAATGGTTGAAATTGGACGTTATTTGGAGGATTCTTACGGTAGTATATTGTTCTGGAGGAACAAAAAGAGTAGTCCTTTGCAAGTAACGGGAGAGTCAGAGCAGGCCATTCTTCTTGGTCAGAGTGATTTAGGTGTGAAAGGCCACGGATCATATCGATCGGTGCTTATGGAAGAGGGAGAAATTAGTCCTCAAAAAATTGTTGGTTCTGATCCCAAAACTGTTGCATATGAACAAGAAAGAACTTTTCCCGGTCAGTTTGGAGTAGATGGACATGCTAACAATGGAGTTGATGCAAAAGGACGATGGACGCGCACCAGAGTGGCCAAGATCAGCCTGCTTATCTGCCCATTTTGGTTTTTTGCACAGTTGACATTCAACTTGTCGTTGAAGTACACTACTGTCACAGTAAGCATCTTTAAGTTTTGTTCTTGATCGTGCCTGTAGTCGAACACTATTCTAAGTACTATGTCTGTTTAGTTATATCCTTTCTGTTGTGTGCAGTCGAACACTATTCTAAGTACTACATCAAGCCTTTTCACATTTTTGGTCTCCCTAGCATTCTTGGGGGAGAAGTTCGCCTGGTTGAAGCTTGCTAGTGTCCTTCTATGCATGGCTGGAACAATAATTGTTAGCTTAGGTGACACAGAAACTGGCTCAAATGCAATTGCTTCAAATCCTCTACTCGGAGACTTTCTTGCTCTTGCCTCAGCTGGATTATATTCTGTGTATGTGACTCTTATTCGTATGAAGCTGCCTGATGATGATGGAAAAAGTGGTCATGTCAGTACAGCGCAGTTCCTTGGTTTTTTAGGGCTTTTTAACCTCGTCATTTTTCTTCCGGTGGCCCTTGTGCTCAATTTCACTGGATTGGAGCCTTTTAGCATGCTTACGTGGAAACAGCTTGGTCTAATAGTTGGCAAAGGTTTGTATATTTTAATTGTTGTCACTTGATACTTGGATTTTGTTGTTTTTGGTTCAATATGTGGTGAATATGCATGCTATGGTACTAGGTCAACCATCTCAGCATTTCTATTGCCGTTCCTTCGACAAAGCACATGTCTGTATGTGTTAGCAAACCTTATATGCCTGTGTGTGCATATAAGCACACATAATTGCTTTTTCATGTAGTTCAGGTGTATGATTTGTGTGTAATTAAATAATGTCGATTTCATCTTCAAAGAGAGAAGTTTGTTCCAGATTGAAGAAAACTGCATGTACTTTTCATGGTTATTAGGTGGACATTGCTTCATTTGTCAAGCACCAGTTCCCAGACAGTGTCTCCTACAGCAAACCAAGCACACATAGGATTATGTTTACTTTTTGTGTTTTACGATTTTTTTTTTTTTCTGTGCACTGTAGTTATATGATCGTCTAGATAGTGTTTGGATGTTCTGCTTTGGGGAGCATTTGATATAGTATCATCCACCGTTTTTGCACCCTTCTTGCATCTTTAACAGGTTTGCTGGATAACGTGCTGAGTGACTATTTATGGGCCAAGGCTGTTCTTTTGACAACCACCACTGTAGCAACAGCTGGTCTCACAATTCAAGTCCCATTGGCAGCTATTGTGGATACACTTACAGGCAATGCCCCTCGTCTTATGGATTATCTTGGAGCTGCAGCTGTGATGATTGGGTTTACAGGAATCAACATTCCTTCTGATGGTTCTAGCACATCAAAGGAAGTAAGTGTTCAACTGGAGGATGATAATGTTGGCTCTGCTGACAATGTTCACCACTTGTCTCAAGCTCAAGGCTCAGCTGGCATTTCTTAGCATATTGTAGCTTATTCCCTCGAAATTTTGGTTCAACTTGAAAGCAGGGTTGCACAACTTGTGAAAATGCCATGTGGAACTTGTGCCTTTCACAGTTATTATCTTTTTCAGGTTTTCCCTTTTCTGTGTTTATGCCACCGTATTACCTTCTTCCATATCTGCTCCCTTTTTTACGAGTATGTCCCTTTGATTGTGGATTGGTAACTATGTGTTGTCCATAAATCTCCCCTTCCATTCAATGGATTCTGCTGGATGCATTTAATATGGAAATTCAAATTCCTATGGAGTTTCCCCTTGGAGACTCTTCCAAAGTTGGACCTTACATTTTTCAAGTCATATATCAAATTGCTGATAAAGAAGCCCGATTTATCTCTCTAGTCACTATAGTAGTTCATTTGGCTCAAACGGAATTTGCTCCGTTATACCTTGCATCACTGGAGAACTGAAACATTGTGAATTAGACCATGTATTTGAAAATTGTGCTTATGAAAGCCCAGCTGCCCAACCTTGCTGCGATAAAATCAGATAAATCGTTTTCATTGAGAGCTTTATAAAGTCATTTATGTTGTTTTATTTTCCGAACATGTTATGAAGCATGAATGCTGTGAACACCATTTCATTCCAAATATCATTGTACCTATTTGTCACAGCTGGGCCTCGGAGGTCGACATCCCAATCGAGACTCTCATGCCCTTACGAAATATTGTCCACAGGGCTAGCCATAGTGGGAAAACACAAAAATAAAAAATTTTAAAACAAATCTTGCTCACAGTGAACTGTCTAGCGGAGGGTGAAATCCACATGAAATTGGGATTCACTCCATTGCGTGAGTGGGCCATCTTGAATCGCATCGACCGAAAAATGGTATGAGCATATGATTTTCAGAACCGTAGTTCCAATACCTGGCTCGAACATCAAACCAGCCAAGGCCTTGACATCAGTCGCCTAAAAGATGTAACGAGAAGATTTGCTTCAAAACCAAAAGAAAAGCTCGAGGTTTAAGGAAAGGTTAAGTCCATCAAAGAAAGGGGAGAAATGGTTTCTGGTCAAATGTGTCGGGGATTTGGGCATATATGAGCAGAGCAATAATGCTGATTTGTGACAAGCGTTAGACCCGATGAAATACGTGTTTAATCCATGTCGTTATGGAAAAAGAAAACCATTAAATTTACAATCCAGGAACACGTATATTCTCAAATCAGATAGATGATAGAAAGCAGGAGGGGAAACGGAATGCTCAAGTAGACGGTGACCGAATAAATAAAGCTCTGCATCATGGCAAGTTTCCGTTTAGAACTTCTAGTCTCCAATCAGAAAGGCCATGCCTAAATGCGGTTGACGCACAAGTTCCAATAAGCATGAACATGAAATTTTCTTTATATGATTGTAATTGAACTCATATTGGAGAAATAACAAGAATACCGTAAAATTACTCCACAATTTCTAAGCTGCAACGTTCAAATTCCCATATCTTTGCATCACTCTCCTAGTCGCAAGAGCTGCAGCCTCACTTGCGCTCACCGTACCAGTAGTCATGATTGCAGCAAATTCCTGGCAGATTTCGTCCTGCACTTTGTTTCTGGCATCCCCAAGAGGATCCCCTGCAACCCCTTTGGTTGACAACTTACCCATTGCTTCTGCAGGTTTGATAGCAGAGGGCACCGAGTTCTCCGTCTTTGGCTGGTCAGATTTCACTGCCTTCATGGTCTCTTTCACAGCTGTCTGTTTAAGGGATGGACTGGGATCACCATTCAAAGATTTGTTAACGAAAACTGTTGTCGTATTTGCTGATGGCTGGGTCATGGAAGGAGGCCTGAATTGTGGAACTTGCGGGACAGCTCCTGCTTTCAATGTAGTCTCCAAATTTTGTATCATGGGCACTACAACATAAAAACAAGTGCAATGACTTTGAGCCACCAATTGAGTGGATAAACCATTGCTATCAACCAGATTAATTGACAATCTATAAATATAAACATGCGAACAATCAAGGAATCCTATAACACAGCCAATCTCTGCGACCACAGATGAATGGAATAACAACCTCCACCAGCGCCTGGGGAGAAGGACAAGGGCATATGTGAATTTATCAGTTGTTGGGCACAGTATTTGCTATATGATTCTTTTTATGCATCCTTGTTGATGCTATTTATCGCTCTTTTTTGTTTGTCCTTGAGTGAGATCCATGATAGAGCTCTAAATCAGTCCAATTTAGAAATTTCTAACAGAACAACACACCGAAATTCTTCCATAAAAAGTTTTGTTTGCTGCAGTTATAAGACATCAAGAGGCACTTTATCAATCTACACAAAGCATGCAGTAGGAAAATCTAGGAACCAGGGTTGTACATTCAAACGGTGAAAAGATTTGGCGTAACAACTCAGTTCGAAACTATAGTTCCTTATTTACAAAACAGGAAATAAATGACGTGGGAAGAAAAAAAAATACACGCAACTTACTTATAAGAGCACCCAATGGGCTGTTCATAACTTCATTGGGGAGCTGGAGAATATAGTCTGGAATCGTTGCACCAACCAAAAATTGTGCAACCTCATTGCTGAAGTTGTTACAGTTGTGAGTTAGCAAACTGTAAGTCTCAGCCGTGTAACGGGGGCTGATTTCCTGCAAGTACATTTCAAATACATCCTGGGGCACATGAGTAATACCCAAGTCCACTACTTTAATTGGTGTTCCATATGGAGTGGTTCCAGCAGGGGCATGCTGTATACCTCCCCCAAAATAGTATTCATTGCCATAAACCACGACTCCAGTGTGCCTGCCATGCACGAATGATTAATTGGCAAAATGAAAGAAGCAAAATTTTGCAAATGAAAAAGGTAATCGCATTTTGACGCTAATACATTGTTTTCTTCTCTTACTAAAGCCTTACCAGATGCCCTCAATGGCCTTCCCCAGAAACGTCATGGAAAGCTGGCGTGCCAATCCTTGGCTGAGATCATACACGTTCAAAGTAATGCGGTGACCCTCCTGCCAGAAGTTTTAATCCATGAGAAGAAAAACAATCATTAACAAATCTAGTGATACAGTGCAGATTGGAAAAAAAAAAAAAAGGGCCATAGAAACATAAATCAATACCTCAGCCATATCCAAAAAATCACGGTCCACTCTGAAAAAAGCTGCAGGAATTACAGGAACTCGGCTTGTCCCTGGGAATTTCACCAACCAACGAAGATTACCTACCCAAAACAGAGTCACAGAAATCACATATCACAATCCAAATCGAAATGAGCAAAAGCTATCAACTTTAACATAAATAAAGAAGCCAAGAGGACGACATTAGTGACTGGTCCACACAAAAACAGAAAGAAACGTCTAACCCCCCCCCCCCCAAAAAAAAAACATTCTGATTTTGTTAAAGCAGAAGTAGAAATTACCCAAAAAGCATCTTCAAACAATCCTCTTTTCTTTTTTATTTAAAAGGAGGAAAAAATAAATAAACTTAACGTCGCATTGAAGAAGAAATCCTCATCAGAGTCAAAGAATATGACTTTTGCACCAATAAAAAAAGTGAGGAAAACAAAAATTCAATCAAGAATATGTGAACATTGGGCAGGACCTTAGCCAATGCTGCGGATCTAAAATAAAATTGCTCTTAGAAGCATATGATTCATAAGCGGCAAGCACTCTACACATTAAAACCCTGAGAATCCCCACAGCGAGAGAGAGCGAGAGAGAGAGAGAGAGAGAGAGAGGCGCACCTGAGGAAGGAAAGAGGGAGAATTTTTGCGAGTGGATATTTCTCCGTTGGCGCCCTTTAAGATCGTAGGCGTTGCGTAAACAAGAAACGGCCGCACAGGGTTCGACAAGCGGTGTATGAGGGAAGGGCGGGGGGGGCCCTTTTATAGGTTGAGGATTTTTAGGGCCCCAACAACCTTACTGCCCGAGGGCTTGGAGCCCTCCTCTTTCTTCGACCTTCTAGAACATCCCTTCCAATCGCATTTCGACACGTATATTCTCGGTAAATGTCACGTCGTTACATCGCGAAATTTTAATAATCTTGAAATGTGGGATGAATTTACATAACTCGCTCGCACGGTCACAGGTTTCTTTGGGATGTCGACATGGAAAAAGCTACCAGTACTGATGATTGTCTGGATTTGCCAGTAATTTTTAAGCATTCATTTGGACCTACATGCACAAGATGAATCGATTTGCAGAGGGGTCCATGTTACATCAACGAAATAGACAACAGTGAAAAAAATTTTATGTTAGAATCACGTGGTTATTGATTGCAAATTTTAGGGACTACTGACAAACCATGCGTTCACAAACAATCTTTTCACCGATCAAAATCATTCAATGGGACCTTGCTCTCTCATCGTCTAATGGGTGTCCCACTCCATATTTTCCGCATCCTCTGCATTGATATTGGTCACAGATTCCCTGATATGATGTCTTTTCCGATTCGATTACGATTCTCTCTTTCTCGGAACAGAAATTGATAAATTTAAATTGAAATCAATATCAACCCCCACAGTGATCATGTTTACAAGAGTTATTATCATCATCGTCATCTTAGCAATAGATTTCGTAATATAAAAAATAATTGAAAATTTTATTTGTAAGATTACTTTTTCAATGTCAAAAAATATAATTTATTTGTAAAAACAATGCTACTTCGAACAAAATGAAAAACTCACTCGACAGAGACTAGGCTTAGATTAAGCATCTTCGCAATTCTACGGTCAATTTATCTCGTGCTTTTTTATTTTTCTTTTCCTTCCTTTCACTTGTCTCCGGCATGGTTAAAGGTCGAGAAGTTCTGCTACTTCAATCACTCTCAAAAGACTACACAACAATTCTCAGAAAGTTGGGAAAATTCAGGAATTCCGAGCACGTTGAGGGCATCAGATCATTGCAACTTTAAGGAACTCAGAGTTGGTTATGCTAACGGAATGATGTTTTTCATTCTTCCTCTTCCATGGATTAAATTTTAGTGTTCTTGACTAGCTTTTAATTTTTGTTTGGTCGACTGGATTGGAATTCAGGGTTTATGACGTCGATATTTCGTCAGTTGCCGTTTTGCACGTTGACCAACCTAGCGCTATACTTATTGAGGTTAATTTTTGTAAGAAAAACTTGAATTGCGTCAATTTGATTTTCTCTTTTGTGATTCTGGTCTGTCTGTTGGCCGAGAGAGTTGGCAATGCAGAGAGGATGAGGATCTAGAAGTGTGGAATTTTTAGTTAGGCTACTTGGTTGATAGGGACGTGGAAATTGTCCTATGGCTTTGGTAGATTGTAGTAAATATGTAATTTCCAATATATATATTATCATAACTTCATTAAAAAAAAATCAATCTTAATGCAACGAAAAAATTATTACATTGTGATTTGTAAGTCATGACTTTGAATCTTAGAAATAACCCCACAAATGTTAGAATATCCCCTTCTATAACTTCATTTAGAGCGAGACCAAGTAGGTCTGATGTCCGTTTCCAAGTACATAATGTTTGTCTGGTGTTTAAGCCCCCCTAGTTTGGCATGTAATTCACCCAAATGCTACCGTTCTAGAGTATCCGGGACGAGCTAAAGAATAAAATGGCGTCATGACTTGAAACCAAATGTCACATAATAGGAAAATATTGTTCGGGGAAAAATCTCATCTCATGTCTACCCTTCGAAACAAATCATCAAACTTTCGGTCAGAGCCCAGGTGAAGCATCGACTATAGAACGGAACTAAAGAGCGTGTAGCATATACATGTCCTGAAGCACATCTAAACCGTTGAATTAGCCAACAATATCCTACCATTTACCTGACAAAACACGATGCCAAATACCCAGAAACCAGAATCGTCTAAAATTGCACTAATGATTTGATCTACATTCATACATTTGTTTCGGCGTACCTAAAAACGAGTCAAAATCAAATCCATTCACGGCTGTCAAACGGATGGAAATCCAACTGAGCCCTCCATTGATGCCATCGACGCATGCCAACTGGGTCTCTGTTCTTGTCTCTTATTGCTGTTTCCCTTTCTTCACTTCCCCACTGTAAATCCACTGTTCCGAAAAATTTCTGCTCTCTCTGTCCTGACACTTCAGTTTTTTCTGCTTTCCTATTTCTGATTCCATGGACATGCAGCAGCAGCAGCAACTGTTGGCTAAGTGCTCAAGGCAACGCTGTACTGAATGGTTTGCTTTTCGATGAGAGCGATTCGCATCAATTTTTTTTTTTTTTTAAATTGTTATTGATATTGCTATTCATTAATGTGCAACTGGGTTTATTTTTCTCTACCCCTTTTCCTTTCTTTTTAAATTTTCTTGACATTGCAGTGGACGTTGATACCCATCTTTTCATATGCACTTTTTAATGTCACTTGGCATGTGCACTGTGTGTTTGGTTTTTTCTTTCCCTCTTTTTTCCTTCCTCATTCTTGCTCGTCTGATCATTGACTAGCTTTGATATTACTTTCTTTTTGTCTACGCTTCAGCGTTTCTTCTCTCTTAATTAATCCTCCCCTGTCAATGAATGAAGCATCTTTTTGGCCATTCAGGGTTCAGTGTGTTGATGATCTTCATGAATAGTGCACACTTACTGGGAATGACTTCAATTTATGTTTCTTTTTGCGTATCATGCTGGCCCATTAGAATTAGAATTAGTTTGTTCTACGATAATTCAGGATATTAAACCAAAAGTAAGTCATTAATTGAAATTATGATCATGTTCTTCTGAAGTTTTTGCTAAACTGAGAGACGTTGCGCAATGCTAACTGACTTCTATGGCAAACATGTTTACCTGATTAGGGCATCTTTCCTCATTAAGGTTTTTCGTAGTATTATCTAAATCAACTAGGATTCCTTTAACGCTTTTAACTTCATGCAAGGGCATTTCAAACATTAGTTTCTGTTAACTATGTTGTCTGCTGTCATCTGAGGCTCTGGGTAGAAACTTTTTGCTATCAGTTCAACTTAAACTGGTCAACTATTGAGCATATCTGCATTTATCCTTTGTACATATCAATGAGATGTTATTGGTTGGATGGTTTTGACAGACTTCTGATATTATTATCGCAAAATGTTGTTCCCTCCTGTATCTCGAATGACCGAATCTGAAAGCTCGTTGCAGAACATAGAGATGCTGATATGTCTACAGTGGAGCTTCTTAATTTACCAAGGGGAGCAGAGTCATATGAATTGGCTGAAAATTTTTGTTATGGAATTAATTTTTAAATTACATTGGCTAATGTTGCTCAGTTGTGTTGTGTCTCTGATTACCTTGAAACGCCTGGAGAACTTTCAAGAGAATCTTGATTTAGCTTCAAGGATGATTGAGAGAACACATGCAAGCATGGATTTAGGTATTCTTGTTGCTTTATTCTTTACTCTGTACATGTTGAGTGATTTCAGGCAATCCTCTTGTTGACCCCATTTTATCTACCTTGCATTCGATGCCGATGTTTTGAGTTGGCAAAGATACACTTTCTTGTTTGCTAGTTACAAGCTTTGGAGATTGCAACCGTGACGTCATTGGATGTGTGATGCATGTATGAAGATACTTGAATTCTTGTATAATTGTTGAGCCTGAATTTGTAGAATTCGAAGTTACTGACCTCACAGATGGTGATTATTGACAAAAATGTGGATTCCATTGTTGCTCTGGGTTTGCATATGTATGCCATTTATTCTCTCTGCGAGTGTTAGAATGGCCATTGTGAAACTGCTAACTAATAAGATTTGAATGAACCATGGAATTCTTATTATTTCAGAATGATTGCTATTTTCTTTTTCTTAAGGCGCTTTACCTTCCCCTATCCATTTTCCAGGATCACACCCAGAACTGCTACCAGACTTTGCACCAAATGTCTGGCTCTTTGAGTGGTTGTCCCAGATCCTATGTTTCGGTTAAAGCGAATTTGTATTCACCCAGAATGACAGCATGTCAGTTCGATTGAATTTTGTTATGCAACTCAATGCCAGGTTCAAACTTAATTCCTAAAGTCCGAGTTCCTCTTAAGATCTATCATTCCCTTTTGCATCTCTCAGGAGTAAGTAAAGCATATGCATATGAATTGAGACAATCTGATATCATCATATTTCCATAGCAATTACCGTACCATGTCTTGGAAAAATGAAATCAAGTTCTACAGGGACAATGTTTGTGGATGGAATTAAAAAAATCGTTACAATTGCAGGAATGGTACCCTGCAAACTCTCTTTCAAATCCTTCGGCTGTTCTCTCCTGCTTCTCATCCTTGTTTGGCAAGTCAAAAGAAACCCTGAGTTTAAGTGACTTGCGAAAGCTGTCGTGTCTCCTTAAGCAGGATTTTAGGGGTGTCACTTCTTTGGTAATCTTATCGTCCAGGTTGCCATTATTAGAAAGAGATTCATCTTGATGGGAGGATCGAATATTTAATGGTGCATTCTGTGATGATTCCTCCTCATGCTCTTTGTGGTTATTTGTATACTTGGAAGTCACCTTGAGACACTCGCCCTTGCGGTGTCTTCCGAGTCTCTTGCTGCATTCCTGCTGCTGGGAAGTTGTCCAAATACAAGATGTTTTAAGAGGTGATGGAGAGCGCTGGTGGCAATCCCCGCGGTCTGGGGAATGCTGGTGGCTCTCCCTGTGAACCTTCATCAATTCATATATTTTGCGGTTGGGAACAATGAAAAAAACTTCCCCAGGCCTCAACATGGAATCCGGATTAACCACAACCCATGGATTCCTGAACACATCTGGCCGAGCAATGGAGTGCCTGGGGTTCTTCTCCAGGACTTCAGCTGCGGTTATGGGCTTTTTGTGTGTCTCCACAAACCTACCCGGATGCACCAATTTCAGGACTCCCTTCACCTTCGATGTGGACTCCGACTTCATTGTTATTTTCCTTTTGATGTACTTCATGCTGAAAAATATCGAGGGAAAGGGGATACAAAACAACACGCGGCTGATTTATATGAAGCCTGGCGGAGATTGCTAGGATTATCCGCCGGTGCAAACGAGGTTGCCAATGAAGGCAAGCTGTCCTTTTCATTGTTTTTCACCATAAAACCGGCTGCAAAACAACTGGCTTCAGCTGTGTATTTCCGTTGATATCGTTCTATGCCACATCCAGATCAAAGGCTTGTTTCGGCTGCGGTTTTTGGGAAGGCCGTCCCCAGAAGTATTCCGTATGTTTACAACACACCCGTCGGAGTACGCAATTTATGTCTATTGGATTGGAATATCTTTTTCGGCAAGAAATCTTTTTTCTGCTAATTGTCATGCTCTAGTTCGTACTTAAATCAATACATTTTTTTTTGGTAGTTA
Organism: Bruguiera gymnorhiza; assembly: GCA_020883675.1. NCBI lineage: Eukaryota > Viridiplantae > Streptophyta > Magnoliopsida > Malpighiales > Rhizophoraceae > Bruguiera > Bruguiera gymnorhiza. The sequence continues at coordinate 1,840,568 of JAIRCJ010001053.1, forward strand.
TAGTATATTGTGATTAAAATTAAAAAAATTAAATCATACAAACATTTAATATCTTTCGTAACGGTAACTTTTCTTCGTGTAGTAAACATATTTTTTATTTACATAGTATTTTCTATATATTACATTAAAAGATGTAATACCTATGGTAGTACTCTACTCTGATCAACATTAACAAATTATTTGAGTCAAATATTTAACTTATTTTATAATGTCGGCTCTACTTTGTCTAATATTATAAAATCTTAATTTGCTAAATTAGCGAAGAGAATTATCCTTTTCATGTACAAATATGTTCATGAGATTTGAATTTATTTACTTAAAGCTCGGAAAGACATACGCGGAAATTCGTCGATTATTCAATTCAATGTTAAAAATCTATTGTAGAAAGTTGGAATGTTGAAGAATGCGGACGTAAGAGTTTTGAGGACTGAAAAAATACTATAAGATTTCCTTAGTGTTAAAAGAACTGAGAGGGCATAGCGGCACGGGAATTCAAATAAAACATATTTAAACGAAGAAAAAAAAATTATAAGAAGATGAAAGGATCGCGACGCGGAGAACCCTTAGTTGAAATTTTTGAGGATGTCGTCACGATCCGAAAGCCCGCAGCCGCAGAAGCATCAAGCAAAGCATTTTTCCTTTTTATTGACTCGACAAGATTCTCCCACTTTCTGTCAATTTTTAATTTTGCATATTCTTTCACTTTTCATTTTCTGTGTTTTGGTGTTTGTGATTTTCTGTGGTTCAAGAATTCAGAGACTCGCAGGAGGTTGCGGAAAGTTTCGCACGTGGGGCCTTTTTAAAAAAAAAAAAACAGAGAGAGAGAGAGAACAGAACAGAGAAACGTCGAGATGGTGGAAAGGGACCCGCGTGTATATTACGCAAAGGAAAACACGTGGTCAAGACACGTGATCCACAGCCCTTGAACCTTGAATTATCTCCGGAGCGTGTTGGGCAATGCACATGATATCATTGGCATTAGGATCAACCACAAGAAGACATTCTGTATCGTATTGAACATCACACAATTTAACCAATCACACCATATAAATGGAACACATTCAAATTGTCATGTGAAAATACAAAGAGCAATGTGCCAATTAATTAGTAAAATCCTAAATTAATCCCCCGCTGCCTCGCTGGTACAGCTTGTTACCACATGGGAACGGACCACTCGTTGCCATTCCTGAAAGAAACTTTACTGGCGGAAGCAACAGCAGGGTCCCTTTCATCAGAGCAAAGGCGCACCTTGGTAATGATAATTTTGCGTATGGGCAAGCAAGTGTAGCCCCAGCATTCACCTGATGGGAGGAGAAAAATAGAATTACTTGTAGCTGCAGTTGATGGAATTTCTGACCTGAACTACAATTTAGCACAAAGTTTCATGATTCGCAGTGGAGGGAGCCGTTGTGTCTAGTTTAGAGCCAGAGAAGCAGCATTGCAGGTCGCACAATGCGCATGCAGTCAGTAATAATAATATAAGGCAGAACCATAGCCAAATATCTGAATATGGGAAAGAGCAAAATTTTTACAACAACAACAGTTACAAAACTTTAATCCTAAATTCAGTTGGAATCGATTAGAATGAATCTTTTTTATAATAATAATAATAATTATAGTTGTAAAACCAAAATCTTCTTCAGTGAAAGTAAACACCAGCGCGTAGCCACGTATGCAAAAACCGGCGCTCCGAGGGCTCGCACAAGTCCAACGACGGGCCCAAAGAGTCCCGCGAAGAGGGGACGACGCGATCCGCAGACATTGAGCACTTCTTGTGGACTAGGGGTCAGGTCGGGATGTTCTAAAAAGTTTCATCAAGAGCTTCAGGTCCCATGCTTAGTCTAGCGAGTCTCCTTATTATTAAAATTCACTGCTTACAGCACTCTAGGAGCCTATAAATAGGCCCAAACCACCTCCACCTTTTAAATAATGCCATCGTACCGTTTTCCCCCTCTTTTGTTAGGTTCCTTCGCGTGTATTCAGAGTCATCTCCTTGGTGAATTCTCATCAGTCACAAAACACGAGGAGGAGAAGGAATGGGGGATAGAGTACATATGTGCTCGAAAACATAAAGATTTCAGGTGGCGGATAGTGAATGAAAAACACTTCCACCGTCCCAAAACTGCAATGTTTCCTCGAAAATGTTTACCCATGCCCTCTGAAATAGCATATTTGACATTCAAAGCACGAAATTTCGCTCTTGTAAGGAGAGATGTCAAAGGTTAACCCAACAATTCCACTACCACTCGAGAATTGAAGAGTCGGGGTATCAATTTTTGGAACTAATTATGACCGAATTTAGTTAATCTAATAATTTTAACAGTTACGAGATCAATTCGGATGACTAAAAGCTCCAGACGGGGGTGTAAGAATAGACGGAGGGAGAGCGGGAGAGACGTAGTATTTTGGGTCAACTTATAACATAGTTAATTATTTTAGCTGTTGACATACACATTACAAAAATGAGGAGTTGCTGTAGAATGCATCACAAGGCTACTGCAATGTCATTGCCAAAGATAGCACAACCTGTTTGACATTTCTGCTTGAATTGGATCAATCAACGTTGTAACAGACCACTGCTTGCTGAGTTCATTGAAACCCAAAAAGATTCCGGCCATGGCTTTTCCAATTTGTTATCTTAAATTTTGATGCTGTTGAAGCTTAAAAGTAAAGGTTTTGGAAGCCATTTAATTCACAAGAAATTTTGAAAAAATCATTGGTTCTGTTTTTTTTTTTTTCTCAAGAAGCTGTTTTATAGGGTGTACGTCTCATCGAAAGAAACGATTTCATATGAACAACGACACATCAAGGAAAGAGTTGACGACACCCTCTAATAAGTTCACAGGTATAGAGGCAAGGGACAAAAAGAACAATAAAACAAGCACAATTCACCAGCAAACGGATATTATAAAATCCACTGATGCTAACTTATTTGCAATGCCTATCAAGATCGCCCGTTTGCTTTCAGAATTATGCCGTAGTTGATTTGGTATAGAAACGGATGCCAACAGCCAAACCTAAGATCGGAAGGGGAACAAGGAACTGAAGGAGCCGGATGATGAAATCTGGTGTCTTGTCTTGGTTATAGTGTGGCTGCTTAGGAGGTATGTATTTGGTCCTGGTTGGGATGGTTGATGTATCGATATTGCCTACATAAAATTCGTCCATCATTGCTCTTGCACAGGTACTGTGGCCAACATCCTCAAAATCATCAGTTGCATCCTTCCCTGTAAGCCACACACCAAACTTAGACCATCAGTGAGCTTCTGCGAACAAATCACCTTGGTTTTGTCCATAGTGGGCACATCAACCAGTGTCTGGTTTCGTACCTGTGGCTGACAACAAAACCTCGTCACCCCCAGGATGGTCCTCCAAGAATTTTGTCACATTATAAACCTGTTCCAGATAGAGCTCAGTAACAAATGACATCTTGTAATGCCAAATCCCAATGTCCCTAGAAGCTTTCACAATTCCAAATTTCATTCATATTATTGAAAATTGATTGTTTTAAATGCACGTCCAGCCACGCGATGGCAGAGTTCTTAGACATTCTCTTGACTCCTTGCAGAATGGCTATCTTTTTCAATGAAATTTTGGAATCAACTATCTTTTACCATCTCAAAATCAGAAGGGCTGACATTATAGTTCGGACACACCAATAGCAAGAAACCAAAAGAGGCATCAACTATCAAAGACCAAGTCCCTGAAGAATCGAAATTCCAACCATATCAGCATGATGACAAGTCATATGAAAAGGCCGGAAGAGAAGCACAATTTCCACAAAAAGAAAAAAGCTAAAGTAAAAATTCCCAAAGTCCAACTTAGGAAATACTGGGAATAAGTTGTGTATTCAAAGCATGAGATTCATGTGTGACTGAAAGGTAAAAATTATTATGCAGTAAAATAACCAATCAAATGGAAGTTGGAGTCAATTGCAACGTACATAATCTTAATAACCCGAGTTGAACACACTCCCTGCCATCGGTGGTAATAACAACGATACCATTAATTGAACAAAAATAAGCAATTTCGCAATATTCATCGATCGTCATAAAGGAGGACAAAAGTGCTGGAAGTAAGGTTCTTACAGATATATCTATATAATCCCAATTAAAATCACTGCCATTTACAAAGACAAACAAACAAAAAAGAGACATGCAAACAAAAAATCGAATCAAGCGCTCTAGAAAAGCAAGGATCTTTAACCGAATGGCACACTCGAACATTCCAGTAATTACGGTAAAAGCTTGAACCCAGATGCCTAAACAAAATACTGAGAATTATCAAAAATCCAATAAGGAGAATCGTGCCACTTTGACAATCCCAATCCATAAACAGCCATTTCTAGGAACACGATGTATATATAATACAACAACCAGATTGGGTAAATGAATCGTGAGGATTACTGGGTATACCTTGCCATCAATGACAAGCCAGCAGTCCTTGCTGTGGTTGTGCTCGGATACCTCGGCCAGAGTGTACACCTTTCCTTCACCGCCCATCCTTTTTCTGTTTTTGCGGTCTGACAGAGAAAGTGCAGAGAAAATGGATTTCTTGGATCGATCAGACAGAACCCCTTTTGAGTTTCACTTGTGCGCTTATGCCAATGGACGAGGAATGGATTAAATACAACAACAACAGAGAGGGAAAGAGAAACAGAGAGAGGGATAGAGAGAAAGTGTGTCACTTGTTGGGGTTGAGATGGCTTTGTCAGCGAGTTCGTCACCAATTATCTCCGCTAAAGCCCGCGAAAACGTGGTGATGATTAATTGAATCAAGTAAAAATTTTGACGTGAAACATCGAGTATTAGGTTTTGCTACTGTATACTATTTAACAGGCAACTGCCTTTGCTGTTTTTTTTTTTTTTCTGACTGTTTCCTGTCTGGTCAGGATTCTGGAACACCATTATTTTGGCCAACCAAAATTAAAAAATTAAAAAAAAAAAAAGGCACATGATACCTGACTATAAACAATTATGGAAAACATTTTATTTATTTTCCAAGCCTGCAATGCAATTTCAGTAATATTTGGACGAGAAGGGATATGTTCTACAATATCACAAATTTTTAAAAGTTACGGAGACCTCTCTCTAGTTTTCAATTTTAAGACCAATAACCTAAAAAAATGTGTCAACCGTAAGACTTTATTTCAAATTTACTGTGAACCTAAAGTTATATCAATTTGACTCGTGAATTAATTTTTTTACTATTTCAATACCATAACCTCATTTTCATCTAGAACTCAGCGTTACAAAAACATTGCTCAGCAGAATGCAAACCAATTGGGAATACCATACACATAGATTATAGTGCTTTTGTCACAGTTGAATAAGCTGCCTACTGGCCAACCGTAAACCGACCAAATTTCTCAGCACTGACGTATTGTTTGAATTCATAAATAATGGAAATGAAAAGATATAGAACGGAAGTAAAAGATGGTTTGGTTGGGTCATCATATTCAACTACCTGGGCCTTGAAAAGGGTATATTTCCTGTTTCTCGTGTCATTAATAACAAACCTGAAAAGTAAAGTAAGGGCAAATTTAAAAGTGGGTGAGTTAAGTGTACGGTCTAAGTTCGAATACTCAAATATACATTTTTGTGTTTTATGTAGAAGGCTGTGGCAGGTGAGCGTCGTGTCTGTAATTTTAAAGTTAAGTGAAGGCAAATTTAAGAGTGGACAAGTTAGTGTACAGCCTAGGTTCAAATGCTTATATATAATTTATAAAAAGAAAGTGTGGCAGTCGAGTCACATGTTAATAATTTTAAGGTTTGTTAGAGAAAATTCCTCATCATAAAAAAAAAAAAAACTTCAAATTTGAAAAAAATTAAATTTAAAATTTAAAATTAAGAATTTAAGTAATTTCATCTCTAGACTTGGTGACTATTCGAGGCCCCCCAGGTGCTAAGCCCATCATGGCCCAAGCAGGATCCATGTTGGGATTTGTCCACCAGTTTAATGGTTGACGGATTCAGGTCATAATGTGTAAGTGTTCTGGCCCAATTATTTGGTTGTTACTAACTAATCCGAAGTATTGTGGGCTTCAACTCTGAACTTCGGGCCCAAACATTTGAAGAAACCTTTGTCTACGTGGCGTAATATGAGTGGTCACTTCACCACATTGTAAACAACTGACTGGAAAGAAAAATAAATAAATAAATAAATAAAATCCCCAGTCTTCTCGTATAAACCCTAGCCACCGCCGTCTCTCATATAAACTCCCATTTCACTCAAAAGCCGAAACGCTCCAAGGAGGCGAGTGTGCGCGAGAAACAGACCGCCCAAAAAGAGCAAAGATGGTGTCGGGATCGGGGATCTGCGCGAAGGTGGTGGTAGTGGACGCACGCCACCACATGCTGGGGAGGCTGGCGTCGATAATAGCCAAAGAGCTGCTGAACGGTCAGAAAGTGGTGGTGGTGAGGTGCGAGGATATATGCTTGTCGGGAGGCCTTGTGAGGCAGAAGATGAAGTACCTGAGGTTCCTTCGCAAGCGCATGAACACCAAGCCCTCTCACGGACCCATCCATTTCCGCGCTCCCTCCAAGATCTTCTGGCGCACCGTCCGCGGGTCCGCTTCCTCTTGCTTTTTTGTTCTTTTTTTTTTAATTTTTTCTTTCTTCTATCTATCTATCTATCGCCGATCACATTCCGATCTGTTCACTTCTTCCATCTTTCGTTTGTTTGCCTTTGGTTCCCGGCGTTTATCGGATTTGAATTTCCTTTGAGTTCATTCTTTGCTGTTTTGGCAGGATGATCCCGCACAAGACCAAGCGCGGTGAAGCGGCACTTTCAAGATTGAAGGTTTATGAGGGAGTCCCACCTCCATATGATAAAACTAAGAGGATGGTCATCCCCGATGCTCTTAAGTGAGTGTTTATCCAATGGTTTAGATTTTCTTATGGTAGTTCGGTGTTTATAACCCTTTAGGTGCTGTTTTTAGGTATTAATTATTTCCTGTTCGGTTTATGAAAACTAGGGTGTTGAGGCTTCAGAAGGGACACAACTACTGCTTATTGGGCAAGCTGTCAAGCGAGGTTGGATGGAACTATTATGACATCATCAGGGTGAGTCTTTGCTATTCTGTATTCAAGTTTCAGGCCAAGTTGATTTGTTAAATCTCCATTTTGGTTTTGTAAATGCTGGCGCTTTCTTGGATTTGTGATGTCCTCCCCACAATGGTAGACCCCCATGACACATTGAAGTGATGAGAAAATGATCAATGCTCATTGCTCACATTTGAAAAATAAATCAAATAATAGAGAAATTGCATAGATACATGAAATTTAAGTTATCAGGCAGATGGTACATACATCTACACTCTCATGATCTAAAGTTCCTTGGGCTCTTATAGGGGTCATTTTTTACGGTGCCATTAATTGAATTCCTAACCATCTTGGTGGTGCCATTATTAATTCTCTTATGTCCTTCAATTTGTTTTTGACCCAATCTAAGATCATGTACCTAAAGTTGAGTGGCATTAAGTAGTAATGAAGTTGGAAACTTGATATACCTTTCCTGTTCCTTTTTTGATGCTTTTGTGTGTGTGTGTGTGTGTGTGTGTGTGTGTGCATCTGTTCTGTTTTTATCTATCATTTGTATGATATGACTAGTAATTTTCTAAGATTTATGTCCTCCTTTCAATCTTGCAAACATTCAACTCTTATATACTTCATGAAATCGATGAGAAACAGTGTATCCAAAATGCATGTCTGATTGAATCATTGCCCACAGGAGTTGGAGAAGAAGAGGAAGGAAAGATCTCAGGTCGCATATGAGAGGAAGAAGCAGCTGAAGAAGCTTAGGGTGAAGGCTGAAAAGGCTGCAGAAGAGAAGCTTGGTCCCCAACTAGACATCCTCTCTTCTGTCAAGTATTGAAGTTAAGTGACTAGCGAGTTTACAATTTTGTTGAGCTTTCTCTCTTAATGGATTTCTTTAAGACTTTTTGTCAAAATGTTGGAATTGGGATGTCTGTTAAAGTTTCAGCGGTTACTTAGTTTGTCGATCTATCTGGATCTTTTAAATCATGTGCTGGACTCAGTTTGTTTTAGTGCATCTTTCTGTCACAATTCTCTCTAAGATTATGAGCATGATTTTTAGTTGATATCATTTACCGGTACCTTCTCTTTGTCGGTGGAATGAGATGCAATGGGCTGTTACTCGCGGGATCACATGCAATGTGCTTAACGAAAATGGAAGCAGACAAGTTTTTAGAAAACGTGGCAAATGATGTTTTACTACTTGTCACTTTGTTTTCGTGGAGCGGTGCCATTCTTCCCGACTTAATTTCTTGTTTAGGAAGAAGATTAAGTTAGACACGAAATATTTGTTTTTAGTGTTTTTATTTTGACAAACTAAATTTATTTATGTTAATTAAAAATATATCTATACAACTTAATCAGCATAGATGAATATCATTATATTTGTTTGTCTGGTTCTAGAGTTCTCGCTAAATTGCAGGGTTTTGGCAATTTGCATTCATCAAAGGCATGGGAGTTTCCGCTCAGGCCTGTGTTGCTGCTGTTTCTAGTCTTTCATTGTTAGAGTGACAGAATTTTCTCTTTAAACAGATGTAACCTCGTTACCATGATAAGATCATGACAGATTTACAACCAAGTTTACACTGAAGTAATTTTTACGTCATAACAAGTGAGTGCTACATCGCTGTTTCACGCTGTAAAGAATTAAAAATTATGGCTATGTTATGCGCGACGATAATCGGCGAAATATTTTTCTTTTTGTAAAACTGCAATACCTCCAATAATGCTTGGGTCGTCGGCTTTGCTTTGCTTCTCCAACGTGATCTGTCAGATGATGTCTAGGAGACTGTTCATGCAGCCACCGCACGCCACGCCACCCCCCCCCCGGGTGGCCTCTCATCTGTTTGACTGGAATGGATGGATTCGTCTAGTTGGAAAAGAGATTGGAGACAACTGTCTATTCTCTTGAGTGGGAGAACAGGGCGTTTTAAGCTTCAAGGATACATTTGGACTGAGGATGAAGGGGTTAATTACTCAAGTAATTGCTAACACGCAAGAAGCCTAAACTAATTTGCCTTTTGGGACCATTTACTTTATTGCTCTTGTACTCTATACCCTCATTGTCAGTCTTTCAGGATAGGAAGCATAGCTTATTACCAACTAGATCAATAATGCCACCACAAATTAAATTCAAGCAGTCGTCAGCCCCTCGCCCTGATCCTCACTCAAGACTCATACATTGAACAATGGGGTCGCGTACCAACTGTGCAAGCGTCGTCAGCCTAAACCCCAGCCAAATCGTTACAAAATCAAGAATAATTTCCAAAATTGATTGACGTGGGTTTTCAGTATAAGCCTCACGGGAGTGGGTACGAGGATTCTATTTGATTTGTCAAGCTTGTAGTTGGTAGTTAGTCCTCAAATCCTACTTCGAATGAGGGTCAAACGCCAACGATACATGAACAACCTTTTCGGTCTCTCTCAATATGCGATATTCAGATTTGCCTCAAAACTTTTTATGTTTTCTCCCCGTCTTTTTATTTTGTTTTTTCGATAGTGTTACTGTTTAATGCAGCACTTAACGACTTTTGCCATTTTTCCCTCATACACATATAGGTATATTGGAAGTATACATTTTAGGTGGATATGAGATTTAAGGTGGTGAGCTTGTTTAGTTCAGTTTCATTGTAATACGGTAGCTCTTTTAACTCGGTGAGCTTGTTTAGTGGGAGAAGTCGTGAAAAGCTTTTCAGTAAAGAGAGAAGGATTATATGTGGACAGAGCACGATACATATAATGGAAGAAATATAATTGTTACTACTGAATATTGTAATTTAATAATAAAGAGATCAAAAATTTTGAATTTAAATTTTTGTTAATTTATTTAGTGGAACAATATTTATTAAAAAAAAAAGAGCCTATGGCTAGAAAATTCAACCCAAAAAAAAAAATCTAAAAAGTGAGTCTTATTAAGTGAAAAATATTTTTTCTTTATTTTTAAAAATTTAATTTTTTAAGAAAAATAATAAATATAAAATTAGATTAATAAAATATACAACTAAAATAAAAAATATGTAATTAATATATTTGGTTTGAAAACAATTACTTGTTTCGTATTTATTCTGGTGTTATGATTTTAAATCTATTAATTTTGAGAAAAAAAATTAATTTTTTTTAAAAATATATTATTTAAAAAAATATTATTTTCATTTAAGGAGAATCTTCCAGTCATACAACTAAGCTCTATTTATTATTCCTGCTTTCCCTTTTTATTCTCACCCAGGAAAGAAAATTAGGCATTTTTTAATCGTCTGAACTTATCATTACGTAGACCCCACAACCAAGCTTTCGCCATTAATGGCTCTGTGCAAGCTTTTACTCAGTATATGAGATGATAGGCAAAAGCGGAGAACGAGGAATGGTGCGTTTTTTAGCAATCTATTGTCGGCTACTTATGAATTCTACTTCTCAAAGACGTGGAAGTTTCCCGGTCTAGTTTTGGTTTTGGAGCTTTCTGTAAGAAATAGACAAGGCGCAGACATAGCTGTTTGTTTTTTCCTTTCGTTTTTTCGGTAGAGATTTCGAGCTTTCTTGCCAGATCCCAGGGCGCTCGCTCAATTTTAGCTTTCAAATTGATTCAAGCTTTCAGTTTTCCGCCTTGAATTCCAGGTTCTTCTATCCTTTTCATATTCTTTGGGGACTAAAGCTTTTTTTCTTACTCGTTGACTCATGTATCGGACTTGTCAATCCTTGACTGTGGTTGCATGGATCATGATCCTCTAAAGACACTTATCTTTTCCTGCAGATACCCTTCTTGCGATTTTTTTTTTTTATAAATTTTTTTGTGCTGTTTTAGTTGGAATTCGCGGGTGACGTAGCATTTCTCATGGTGGGTTATTGTTCTTTGTCTAGTGATCTGTGCCCAAATCGGTTCAAGCTTTGTCTTCTCTTCGTGGTCGATGAGTTTTCAGTCTTTGAAGTGCGCTTATTTTCAGCTGGTTCTCAATTTTTCAATGGACAACCAAGGATTGTGAACTCTTAAGGGGAGGATGGCTTTGGAGTCTGTTCATTCTTGGACTTTAGCGGGTCTGATAGTGGCCTTTTGCGAGCTTTTCGTTGCCTATTTTATGCTCTGTGGATCGGCTTATGCGTTTTTTGTGATTAAATTCTTAAGTGTTTTGGGACTTTACTTGCCATGTCCCTGTAGTGGGATTTTTGGGTATCACAATGGTAATTTATGCTTGCACAAGCTGCTGTTCGACTGGCCAACAAGAAAGGTCATTTACGTTCAGGAGTTGGTGAGGAGTAGGTTCCCTTTTGACTTGATCTGGTTTAGGGATCAGTCCTGCAGTTTGGATGTTAAGGAATTTAGAGATGAAAAATGCGAAAATGGGGTTATGGAATTGGAGGGAGAGGCATGTACTAGTTTGTTGTCAGGTCCAAGGTTTCAAAGTCTTGCTGGTAGAGATAGTGGGTACGTTGCTAAGGGGAAGCAAATTATGAACCAGAAGCAAAAGTCTGGCATCTGGCGTCGACGCAAGAGAGCTTGTTTTGGACCTGGAAAATTGTTACCTGGTAGCACACACTTGGTTGGTGCAGGTGTCCTCCATGCTCCTACTGATGGCAAGGAAGGAAGGACTGACATCAGTGAATGCTTGGATCCTGTAAGTGGAGCAGAAGATTGTCTCCTGGGTGAGTGAAATCTGTACCCAAACATAAGTGCTTCCACTCCTTTTAGATATTGTTATTATTTTAAACTTCAGGTCAGGTTATGGTTACCTTTTGTATTGCTCTTTAGTCATGTAATTATAAATTAGTTTTGATTATTTATGATCTACGGGTTTGATCTACATTACCTAATGAAAATGAAGCCAATATTGGAACAGAATCTTTTTTCTGTAGGGTAACAGGAATATAGTAGTGGTCAACCTATTGTAAATGGTTCCTTTTGAATTATGAATGCGTTGGACAAAATACAGACTGACCCCTCTGCTTATTCCATTCAGAAGATGGAACTGCTTCGGGCGGCATTAATATTGATGAAAGGATCCAACATAGAATTGAAATGAATAAATTGTATGAGAAGGAAGAAGGTGTAGATAGAGATTCATCATCTGTTGAAAAATCTGTATCTAATGCTGAAGGCAGGCTGGGAAATGATGGTAATGAGGTAAATGCAATCAGAATGTTGGAACAAGAGCTTGAAAAAGAGAAAGCTGCCCGTATTGCTCTTTATCAAGAGTTGGAGAAAGAGAGGGCTGCTGCTTCAACTGCTGCAGATGAAGCCATGGCCATGATTTGTCGATTGCAAGAGGACAAGGCATCAATAGAAATGGAAGTGAGGCAGTACCAGAGGATGACAGATGAAAAGTTTGCTTATGATGAAGAAGAGATGAACATTCTCAAGGAGATCCTTGTTACGAAGGAAAAGGAGAATCATTCGTTGGAGAAGGAAGTTGAAGGTTATCGTCAAATGATTCTTTTGGAAAATAAGCATCTGGCAGGTGAATTGAGTTACAGGATAACCAGTGGTGGACAAAGGCTCTCACATTCAAATGCTTCGAATGAGAATCTTCTATTGTCGTCAACTGGGGTTGAGAAGAGTAAATTTGTTAGCCATGAGAATGTGGCAACAAATGCAAGTTGGTCATCAAATTATGGGCCAAGTAGTAACACTCTCGACTTTGGGAGAGGCATGATTTCAGAGCAATTAGCCTCTGGTTTATCCACTTCAGAGAGGTTGATGGAAGAAAAAGCTGAGTTAGCTAGGGAAGAAAAAGAACAAGGGAATAATTGTATCATGTCCCAAGAAACGAAGATATCTCAAACTTGTGATGGTATCAGAGAAGAGCCGGAGAATGATGTGGAACATTGGAATCAAGTTTCCGGAGATATGCAAGGTTGCATGCTTGACACAGAATCAACTGTTTATGATATTCATGTAGTTGATGACAAGACTACGGCCTGGAACGTGGATGGTATTAAAGAAAGCATACTATCAGACAGTTCTGCTTCAGATTCTGGTGTTTGGAGCCACAAGGTATTAAATGATTGTCCAAGTACAAGCATAGTAGAGCTTGAGGCTAATGTCCATAGAAGCAGTATAGGCAGGAGTAGCCTGTCACACATGTTGGGTGATTCACGGGTCAAAACGTTGGGCATTGACTTTCAGGAGAATTCCTCTGAAGTTGAAAGTGAAAGGTTAAAAATTTATCATGAAGTTGAATGGCTTAGAGAAAGGCTTCGAATAGTGCAGGAAGAAAGAGAAAATCTTACTCTCTCTGCGGAGAACCGGGAAAGGGTTAGTGCTCGGTTGAAACTTGTCGAGGAGATAGTGAACCACCTTCGAGAGATTCTGCTATTGAGATAGCCTGTGTGGCGAGCTACTTCACTCGCATCACCTTCCACGGTACTTGGAGCTTTTCTCTATTACTATAGCATGTATATAAAGATTTCTTTATGCTGCTGTGGCTCTTTCCGTTGGACAGATAATCAACAAAAATTATATAATATTATAATAAAAATAAGTTAATAAAAATTATAATTGAAGCATTTAAAGATAATTTTTTCTATAAATAAATTCTCACATTACAATAGATTATACAGTGATTATTTTTTTACAATAGGATAAATTTTATTGTTATTGTATATTTTACATAATAAGATAATATAAATAATTTAATCTGTTAATTAATATATATATATATATATATATATATAAATTAATTTTTTAAAAATATATAAAATTTTCACTTTTTACTTCGCCAGGCCATTGTATTGACTAAATTATATATAAGATCATAACCAAATAGCCTCCATTTTCAGGTGAACTTGAGAAAAAGGCGCTGCCGAAGCGAGCCTTGGGAAAGCCTTGAATCAGCAGAACTGAGAAGGTCTGCACTTACGCTTATTCTCCTGTATCCAGTTGGTGGGCGTCAAGAAATCTGTACATAAATCTGTCAGCTTCTTCAAGCAGCCGTCTAAATTATCTGTTCATAAGTGTGATGTACTTGAATGCAAAGGGGGTTAATTGGACACACACAAAAAATGTTAAGGTGGCATTTAGGTAATTGACCTAATTCGAAAAGTAAAACCATGAAGCTTCACGTTTCCTAACATAGGTTTGACGCGAAATCTCGCGCTTGCATCGGAAAAGTCAAACTGCATCGGAGTAAAACCCCCCCCCCCGGTAACAATCCGTCGGCGAGCATGCGTGTATTTATATCAGTGGTAATTAAGGAATTGATAATCAACATCAATATTATCATAATAAAAATATATTATTTAGGTGACCGAAAAAAAAAAATAAAATCCATTCTTTATCTGCCTGGACGTTGTAGCTAAACTTTCCCTACATATTTTACGACATATTGACTATTTAAAAAATGATGATGTGGACACTATATTGACACGTTTCATTGTTTTTTTTTTTTTTTGAAATTTGGATGAATTTGTTTGAGTTATCCGTACTATTTTTGTGTTATATATATAAAAAAAATATCTGTACACAGACATTTTCCAAATTATAATGCTTAGGACACACAAGTGAAATGAACTTCAGAAAAAAGAAAGTTCTTTATAAATTTTATTTTGTTATATTTAATGCCAATTCAGTACATCGTGGGCGAAGGCTGTCCGTGATTTTCTGCTTCCATATGTATTTTATATGGGTTTTTATTTGTCTTTGAGTACGATTTTGGGTTTCGGCTTGTCAATTCATTCGTCTAGACGCAGTTGCTAATCTACTTCACACAGAATAGACGAAAGAAACAACAGTAAAATGATACTAAACATAAACAATATTCCTCTTTTTTTTTTCTTTTTTTTTTGACATGATCAGGGTTGCTGATGTATGGTTAGGGTAGCCTACGTTGAAAATTTCCCTTCTCAACATATTATTATTATTATTATTATCTTAATTACAACAATGTATACATGGTTCCGGCGAGCACTTGTCTTCCATGCTCTTTTTCTCCTCGTCATCCAATAAGATCGTGGATTGTGAAGCTATCAAACTAATAATTATAATTATGAATTACGAAACGACCAAACTAATTATAAAACGTAAAGAAATACAGAAAAAATTAGGGAAGCCCCGGCCATGGCGTAGCGTAGCGGGAACACAAACCACAATACCAAAAAAACAGCCGTCCTTGTTCATCTTTTCCGTTAACTAAACGGCGGCTGCGCCGACCCAAACACCCCTACCCGAACCTCCGTCATTGTACCTGAAACCAGCCGCAGCCGCCTGGTGCGCCTCATCGTAATATTCTATTCCACTTCGCACAGGAAAAGAAAGCAAGAAAGGAAGGAAGGAAGAGAGAGAGAGAAAAAGCATAAAGCACATCAGTGGCACCAAAAATAAATAAATTAATTAATTAATAAAGCTCCGTAATCTGAAAGCAATTTCATTTTATAGAGAAGAGAGAGAGAGAGAGTGGCCGCCTCATCGTATAAAGCGCGATTTATGCGCGAGAATCCAAACGCGGCCTCGCTGAAGATCATGAATCGTGTGAATGCGGTTTGTTTCCCGGAAGGTACAGATTCCGTTTTGTTGCTCATTCAATTACGCGAGAGAGCGAGCTTTCGTTTGTATGTTTGTTTGTTTGTTTGTTTCTTTCTTTCTTACTTTCTATCTAAAGCCGTTACAATGTTGAATCTTGTTTCACTTGCTTTCTGGTTGGTTGCTTCGACCTTGTTGGTTCGTTTTTCGTTCCTCCGACGTGCCGATTCTTCGTTTCACCGAATTTTTTCGTGAAATGCGTCGGTTTATCGACAACGAGCTCTGGTACCGAATCTTTGAGATCCACGAGGCCTGCTAGCTGGCTATGTTCCACAATTTGATTTTCTCAAAGGTTTTGTTTGGCTTTTTCTTGATCCAGATCAAGCCTGAATTTCCATCAACATCCGCATTGCGCAAAATGCCAGGTAACATTCGGATTTCCGAGTTCAGCTAAGACAGAAGAGGATTTAATTTTATTATTAGCTTCTATCTTCTGTGTAATGTGGTTTGGTTAATTTGCATCACAGAGGAGGTCCTTTTGATTCAAGAGAATGGGAAGGCGAAAGGACTGGATCCAGAGGCCTCGGAGGATGAGAGAAGGAGAAGGAGAGTCAGATCACTGAGGAAAAAGGCAATGAGTGCATCCACCAGGCTCACGCATAGCCTTAGGAAGCGTGGAAGCAGGCGAGTTGCAGATTGCCGGTACGCAGCGATCTCCGTGAATGATGTTCGGGATGCTGAGGAGGAGCGGGCCGTCAATGCTTTTTGCAGGGCTTTAATTGCAAAAGACCTGCTCCCGGCCTGTCACGATGATTATCATACTCTATTGAGGTTAAACAGATCTTCTTCTCCTCCTGGGGCAATATGCTTTATTTGATTTTTTAATTGAAGCAACACTGTGAAATAGATACCTTAGGTTTTTTTTTTTTTTAATTATTATTATTATTATTTAAAATCTAGCAGTATTTCAGTTCAAAGTGTAGTTTTTTAGTGACAATTTGGAAGTGGAAGGCTATTTTGCACAAGGAGAAAATTTGATCTGATTGTGCAGTAGAAGTTGAAGGCGTTAATCTAAGGTGACTTAGGAAGCCACAATCTTTGAGGTAGAACTGTGACAGCGTTTTGGGAAAGAAGAAGGAAACCCTAGTTATGCTGGCGTTTGCTAGAGTATTGGTAGAATTTGTGGTTTATCATATATAATTATAAGATGTGCATTTACTGAAAAATTATCAAATAATTTCTCCCTAGAAATTATTAGCAGTCTCAAAATTGTGTAGTATTCTTGTGTACATTGTTTCTTGGAAATTTACCAGTTTGAAAAACTGGGTTTCACTGTTGCAGATTCTTAAAGGCAAGGAAATTTGACCTGGATAAAACTGTCCTCATGTGGTCAGATATGCTTAACTGGAGGAAAGAGTACGGAGTAGATACTATTCTACAGGTAACTTTTACAATGATATAATGGCTTGACAAGTAGGATTGATCATAGCTCTAATTACATAATAAATGGATGAACTATCACATGGAGATGAAATCTTAACTTAGATGAGGAAGAAACTAATGAACTATCACATGGAGATGAAATCTTAACTTAGATGAGGAAGAAACTAAAGGCAAATGAAGCTAAAACCCTTGGTTTGATTTGAGTTTTGTGGTAGCTACTGCTGAAACCTTTTGACTATCACAAAACTTGTTATTATTTTTACTTTAATTTTGCAATGCTCTAACCAATAGTGTAACATGACGTTGACATATTCAGGATTTTGTATATGAAGAATATGAAGAAGTCCAATGCCATTATCCTCATGGTTATCATGGTGTAGACAAAGGTGGTCGACCTGTTTATATTGAGAGACTCGGGAGAATTGAACCTAGCAAGTTAATGAATGCCACAACAGTGGACCGGTTTCTAAAATATCATGTTCAGAGTTTTGAGAAGACTTTTGCTGAGAAGTTCCCTGCTTGCTCTATTGCAGCCAAGAGGCACATAGATTCAACTACAACAATACTGGATGTGCATGGCCTAGTAATTTCAGAATCTGAAGATTTGTTCCTTTTTTTGTTTTTTTTTTTCATTTGTCTTGTTGTATCTTGATATCTTATTGGTTATGCAGAATTTTGTGAGCTTTGGCAGGGTTGCACGTGATCTTGTTACTCACATGCAAAAAATTGATGGTGACAACTATCCTGAGGTGGCTTAATTATTATAGGGAACTGAACCAAAAAAAAAAATTCACTTCCATTGCTAGTTTATCCACTTGCTAATAATTTTTAACACCATCATTTTTTTCTTTTTTGGCAGACATTGCATCAGATGTTCATTGTTAATGCTGGTAGTGGTTTCAAATTTCTTTGGAATACGGCAAAAAGCTTCCTTGACCCGAAAACTACATCCAAAATAAATGTAAAAGAACTTTGACTATTGTCCTTTGTTTTGGTTTTGGTATTCTTTTAACAACTTATTGAAACTGTTTTAATCTGTCTCCACAGGTTTTGGGCAACAAATTCCAAAATAAATTGTTGGAGGTTATAGACTCAAGGTTGGATGTCTCTTTCCCCGCTAGTTTTATATCGTGCATCTATTATGGATGGAATGCTTTGGACTCCTGCTGAAAAACTTATTTGGATATTTTCTTGTAACCAGCCAATTGCCAGAATTTCTTGGTGGGATGTGCTCCTGCCCAAACAAAGGTGGTTGCCTCAGATCTGACAAGGGACCATGGAATGACCCAGAGATAAAGAAAGTATGATTCTAGTTAGTATCAAGCAAAGTTTGACCCATCTCAGTCAGCAGACCCATCATTTGTAGAACTGTTACTTTCAGAATCATCAGATTTAAACTCTCACAATGATTTGCTATGTGTTTGTAATATCCGAGAACTAAAGGTTTGGATCTTCAACTTGCAGCTGGTATATGCTGGAGAAACAATGTATTTGAAGAAAATGAAAAGCTTTTCTGATGATGATGACCTAGAAATCAAATTATTTGCCTCTAAGGTTAGTTTCTAAATGATTAGTCACTTTATTTTCTTTTTCCTATGAACTAGTAGGTGTTTTATTGCTGCCTTCTGCAGGTTTCAAGGAGTGAAATATCTGCTGCAGACTCAGGATCATGTGTAAGGTTAAACAATTCAAGTTTCATTCAACAAATGCAAATGCCTGAGGAAGTAAGTTTTCCATTTCAGTTTTCTGGTATTTATTCGGTTCTTCTTCAACTTTATAAGTTACATGGGATCAATTATCAATATATTTTTTTATCAGTCTCAACTATCTTTTGAGCTCTAAGTTAGATAGTTTACTGGCAAGCTTGTTCTAATTACTCAGGACATGATGTTATTAAATTTCTGAGTTTGCTGTGACAATAGTAGAATGATTAATAAAATAGAAAAGAAATGAAAAAGAATGCTGTAGCCACCTGAGGACAATTTGATTTGCACTTGTTTTGTATATACATTTCCCTTGATTGGGATGTGGCCTGCGATCATGTTCCCCTGGTATTCATGCTTTCTGTAACTTAATCTTCACACTAAAGTTTGATTTCTCTCAGTAGCGAAAATACTATTGTCATGGAATGGGAGCACAACAGGTATTTTGTAAATCCTGTTTCACAAAAAAATTGCATCTGAAGCCAATTTTGTTTTAAGGAAATTGAAACTATTTGGTTTCTGTGTGCTGAGATTTGTGATAAGTGGATGCTTGTATTAAAGGTAGAAACTAAAGTTTCATGGAGCATCAAGTTCGGTCAGTAAGGCTTATGCCTTGAAGGATGATGGTGTTGATTTATCAGTTCTCAGAATGTGAACAATAATCTTGATTGTGTAACTTTTCCTTCAACATTCTCCCAGGCAAGCACATGTAATCCTGCTTCTCCATGCTGCCTGCTTGAACCCAATGATGCAAGAGCTGAAGATGCTACTGCAACAAGTATGAGATTGCACAATTTCCCTTTTAATTAAACTTGATTTTCCAAGTCTTGTTGGTCTGCATGAAAAAGTTCTCTAGTTACATGATAAAATTATTTTCTAGCTCCTATTGAAAATTTTAAGCATCCTGATGCTCTATGTTACTGCTATTGCAGCCCCAAAGCTGATTTATAGCTATCTGTCACTTGATGTATTGCTAACTAGTAAAAATAGTGTCTAGTCATACTTACCGAGACATGTTGTGCTATGCTTGGCTCAAATTATGCCAGGCTGATCCTGAAAGCCCATCCAAATTTCTGGGGTAGGTTAGTCTATCCTTAGGAAAAAAAGCAAGATGAAATTTTCAAATCTATTACCATCTGAGGTTTGCTCATTGGAGAATTAGATATTGTAGGTATATGCATTTGACTATGCCAGCAAAAATTCAGAGTTGCACAATTTGGTATTTTTTACAGGTAATAACATTGCCCAGGAAATGCAGCCAAATATGTTTTTTCCCCATGTGATGAGTTTTATGGTTCGCTTTTTTCTCAAATTGTTAGCATGGATATATCATCTCCTCCCAAGAATAGGAACAATTTTCACAGTTCGACATCCAGGCAGGCAATTAGTACACCAGTCCTGTCCCCCTTTATTAGATTCAAGTTCTCAAGACCAACACACATCTCATGAGATAAAAGAGGAACGGCTCCATCCATGCTGGCAGAGGCTACAAGATTTAGAAAAAATGTTAAATGAGTTAGCTAATAAGCCTACCAACATTCCTCCAGAGAAAGAGGACATGCTTCTTGACTCTTTGAGCCGCATTAAATCTATAGAAAATGATCTACAGAAGACAAAGAAAGTAAGATATCTCTCTCCTGTCAAAAATAACATTTATTCTAGAGGGAGAAGTATGTAAAGTTACAAGACTTTTTACCCATTCTTCTTGTTGCTCTTGAATACTTCCATTTTTTAGGCACTACTTGCAACTGCATCAAAACAAGTGGAGCTTGCTGAGACACTGGAAAATCTAAAGGAGGATGACTTAGCAGTAAGTTCTTGAATTCATGCGAGAAAAAAGTTTGTCATGACATTACCATCTTAAAAGCACTTTGCCATAGTCTCTTAGTTGGCATTCTTTAGCCATATCTTCTATGCATCATTCCAACCTTTTCAATGACTCTACTACCCTATATGAATTTTTCCAATAGCACAGAATACATCAAGTATTGACTGGTCATTTACGATGTCAAGCAGTGTGAAGCTAACTATACAAAGGTCTGCCAATTGCAGGGAGCTAGCTCTTGTTGGCCAAGAACATGCAGAGCTATTCCCCCGGAATGATGAGTGCATTACTTTGAAAACACAGGTTCGCCAATGTAGTTATGCAAGATTAAGTCTCGAATGCCAACACCATGCCAATCAGCTTAGTAGATCCATAGAGGCAATCATCCTAGGTATCTGTTTTGGTTGATGTGAGATGTATTCTGCATTCATTCTGCGTATCACTGTGTATGGGCCATTTTCTTACTGTGATTTTTCCTTCAGGTTTTGAATCCCTCGAGGAAAAAAACGTTGCTTCATCTTTTCTCATAGGCATTGCAGGGGGTATCACATTGTGGACACATTCTATTCTTTCATTCTGTACATAACAATTTACCTCTTTTTCAGTTTATATTAAACCGATTAACCATACCCATTTTCAATACTAAAAAGCTGATTTATTACGGAAAACTGAGGCTGCAATACAAACTCTTTTGAGGCATCCTCTATGCAAAAATTTAGCATTTCAACCTGGATTTATGCATTCGCTGTTCAAAAACATGGGCTTTAGTCCATTTTACGATTGGATCTGGTGATTTACAGTTGCATTGATAAAGTGGTGAAATCCTGTACTTTCTCTACTAGTTAAATGCATTGGTTCTCAAATAGGATGAAGCAGGAGTTAGCCAGGAGGCAAAACCTCCATTTTGTGTTACAACATCCGGCGTTGAAGATGACAATGCAGTTCGAAGCCCCATTTTCTGCAGTTTATTTCTTTTCTTTTCTTTTTTCTTTTTTCTTTTTTTAGCAATAACCTTTATTGTAAACAAGATTGGAATGTCAAATCCGAGTTAGGTCCCCACCATTTGAACAAAGGTTAACGGAAAATAAAATTGGCCATGCAGTTTTACCGGCTCAATTTTATCAGCTCGGTTGATGCACAGTTTGTCACCTGCTAAATGGTGGGAACATCTAGGTTTAGCCAGAAGATTCAGGACTCCAATCACCCAAGGTTCACCCCACGGATTGTAAATTTATTCAAGTGAATCTAGATGTATAGGTGATTGAAATTTTTAAAAGATCACTTAAAAGGTCGCTTTGTATTATTGATTTATCATTGGTTTGGAAGATCTTTCTTGATGCCTACAGGGGTTCTATGGAAAATCAAGAATTTTCATTTCCTACCATTTGTATTATGTTTCTTTAAAGGGCGTGCTATAATCAGGTTCCTCTTACTCACAAAAAAAGGTTAAAAGACGAAAAAAGAAAAAGGAATTTCCACCGCTAAAATTTGTGCATGTCCGAGCTCTATATAGCTCAGCTAATTCTCTAATGGAACTTCACCATATACAGGAATGAAGAGTGGTGATTTCCGTTGGGTATTATTCATTTACATTTTTGTGAGTTTGAATTTAATACGATCTTTTTTAACAGGCCTATGGGACACCACCCTACTTTCTTATTTTACCAAAAAAAAGAAAAAAAAAAAAGAACTGAAGACGGGAATAAAAAGTTTTTTAATGTTAAAAGTGATTTCCACAATGTGCGACGGGGAGAAGGGTCAGCTATCGGTCGATGAAAAACAAAGAGTAAAAGAACCAAACTTTGGGTTCGTTTGAGTTGGGCTTAGGATTGAACCTACATTGATTGGTTCAAGAGTCCCTTTTTTAACGGCCCAAAAGGAAAAGTTCGTGCGGTTGACACAGAAAACGGGTTCGGACCTATTACTGGCGCCCGGCTTTTGTAATTTTTGTTTATTACCAGTTTACCAACAATCGCCACCACAGCTACCGCCACCCCCACCCCCACCACCACCACCACCATTGGCTCCCCTTCCCTTTCAGTATCTAACCCAAAAAGTCTCAAACACCTAACCAAAACCTAACCCTAGCTTCCCAAAATGTCCACATCGTCGCCATCTTCCTCGCCGCCGCCACCTTCGCTACCGCACTCGCCGCCGTCTAACCGCGAGGCTCAAACCACCAAGAAATCTCAACCCTTCCCCTGGACGCACAAAGAAACTGTGCGCCTAATCCGCGCCTACCAGGAAAAATGGTACTCTTTAAAGCGCGGACAGCTCAAGGCCAGCCAGTGGGAGGAGGTCGCCGACACTGTCGCCAGCCGCTGCGGCTACGGCTACAGCCACCCGGAAAAATCCGCCATCCAGTGCCGCCACAAGATGGAGAAACTCCGCCGCCGGTACCGCGACGAGAAACGCCTTTTCTCTCTCGGCGGCTCCAGTTCCTGGCCATACTTTGACCTAATGGACTCCTTGGAATGCGGGCCTCTTACCATCCCGGCTATACCTCTGGTCCCGATGCCATCTGTTTACAAGAATAATAACAAAAATCATGTGTCCGGTGGAGCCGGTAATTATGGCGGCGGTAGCGACGGCGACGGCGACGAGGAGGTGGAAGAGGAAGAAGAAGATTATGGGTATAGAAATAGAAGCAAGTCCCGGAGTATCAACTATATACTTAGGAAACCTAGCATGGTTAATAGGTTTGCGGGAAGTGAGCGGGAGGCGGTGAAGAAGAGAAAGAAGAGAGAGGAAATGCTGGTGGTCGCGGCGGAACATGAGGAGGAGGGGAAAGAGATGGAATTGCGATTGGCGGCGGAAATAAGGGGTTTCGCAGAGAGGATGGAGGGGATGGCGAGGAAGAAGATGGAGATGGTGAGGCAGACGGAGAGGCGTAGAATGGAGATGGAGAAGAAGCGGACGGAGATGATTTTAGATTCTCAGAGGAAGATTGTTGACATGATCGTGTCCGCCGGGGCTTTTGGTGGTTCGCAGCTTTAGGAGTTCGACTTGAAGATGGTCATGGAGGAACATCTTTGCAGGTCTCAATACTCAAAATGTTCTTCTTTAATCCATGTCTCTTGTTTGTGTCTTGCTCCTTGCCACTCATTAACTCTAGGAGATAGGAGTAGGCTGAGAATGTAACATTCTGTATAGTCAAAGCTTGGTTCCTTATTGAAGAAGGCTGCAAAGGAATGGAATGCTTGTTTAGCTCTTTCGTGGATCTGTGCTTACAAGCCACGCAGACCAGGCAAATAATTGTGCTGAATTGGTGTGATAGGTTCTCATCACCAAAGTTCTGAATTGTAATCCCTACTTTGCAGTTTGTGTGCATCTGAGTGACCCTAATATGGGTGAGTATTATTCATGCATTGCTCGAACTCCATTAGATCTCATTGTGTATGCCGTCACTTGTTTATTGGAGCTAAGGTGATTATATCTCAGCAGCCAAGCTTATGTCAAAATTATATCCGGAGTTCGGATTACATACCTTGGAGGAGCAAAGGCACTTTGATGCTCCTCGACGCCCGTTTCTATTGCAGGGTGTTCTTGCAGGAGCGGGATTCATCAAAACATACTCGACTTCTTCGCTGGAACGCTCACATACACCATCTTCTTGTTTGCTTCTTTTTTGAGAAGAATAAGAAATCATTTATACAATATTTTGAAAGCATAATCATCCAATCAAGTATGATTTTCTTCAGCTATATTTTGAACACCTCTGGTGGTTACAATGTGGCAAAATATTTGTTCAAGTGCTTGCACCTGCCTCAGATGTGGCTCTGATTGTGCGTGGATCCTGCATTGTCTAATTAAAATAGCAGTAAGGGAAACTGGGGGACAGTTGTGTTGGTTTCAGTTTCAGCAATGGGCTCTCAAGTCATTTTTCCCGCTATCTTTCTTACCGTAATCGAGAGAAGCAATTTAGAATTGAAGGCCAAGGATTGTGTATACACAAGTGCATTTTGAAATCTGGGCATTGCGGAAGAGAAATGTCTGTTTCCAACCACAGATACTGAGAAGCTTAATTCCGGAAACGTGCAGACATAAAAATGTATTGAACCGCCAGCACCAACCAAGACACATCCCTGTATAACCATCCCGTAAACAAAGGTGAACAAAGTAACGAAGTACAAACGGTAATGATTCTCTTCTTCTTTTGGTCCGTCAAACGCAGGGATGGGAAATATATAGTCTACATTCAAAGTGATCCATTGAAGCCACAGTCAATGTTGAAAGGAAGACTATGAAAGTGCATAAATCGAGGTTCTAAATGCGGATGGCTGAGTTTTTCTTTTTTTGGTTTTGTAACGGGCTATTGAGGATGTTGCATATACAAGAAATTTTAAATATCATTAGAAGCCATAATATATCTAGACCAAAAAAAAGAAGAAGAAAAAAACCATAATATATGATCACTTGTGTATGCTGGCACCAGATAGCATATATTCACAAAATTTACCGAGGCTTTTGCCCCTAAAAATGATGTCTACCGACTTAAACCTGATCGTAATCTTACATGCACCAACCTGCTGGGGTACAAAAAAACAAAAAGCCCCACCGCACAAGCAGGGACATTAGGCAGAAGGCGGGGAAGAGTAGAGTAAATTGGGAGATGTGACTCTGTACATACCTCTATATCTGTCACTATCTTCCCAAAAAATCTAGGCGACTAGCACTATACATGATCTTTCCCAATCCTCGTCAAGTAAATAGAAAATAGAGGCCTATAACTTCTCCTTCCTGAGCTTTTAATGCAACTCACAATTATGACCTCTAATCTGGTTGCAATGCCCTCTGGAGTAACCAGTTTCATCTGCACAACATCCATGCCACCCATATACTGTTACTTGAATTAACTAATTACAAGGACTGAAAAGCAAAAATTAGCAAACAAATGCACATAAAGAGATTAACATAGTTAGAGCATAATAAAAAGGGAGTCAGTATGTCTAGAAAATCTCAATTGGCAAGTAGAGAATTGCATATATCGGTTCTAGCATTTAATTCTTGCAATCTTTTTGAAGATAAAAACAACTATTGATTTGAAGAATGATTCTCTGATGATGAAAGGCATGTTCCAGCTTCAGCAAGGAAAACTAGACATTTCAGGGCTATTAGCATGCACAATCATGAGATCATTAGTAAACAGTTAATATTTATCACATATCAGGAATAGAGGCAAAATAAAATGCATGTGATTCAAAAAGAGAAGGGGGAAAAAAAGGCCAAATCTACCTGTACATTGCTGCTATAAAGGCAAGCAAACCAAATAATAGCAGCACCGAGTGCTCCCAGGACTGTGCAATCCACAAGTTGTTCATTCCGGCTTTCAATTGGAAGGGCTCATGTACAAACTACCTTGCACAGTTTGAAAGTGTTGTGTTTGCTGCTGGGACTGCTGTGGCGATTGTTGTTCTTGCTGGAATTGGTGCTCTTGTGGCTGGAATAGTTGCTGAGATGGATGGGGTGGTGATGTTGATTGCTGTAATGGCTGCTGCTGCCACTGTACTGTGGCATCGTGACCATGTTGCACAAAACTTCCTGATAATTGCCTCTGGTCTAAACCTTGGGTGGCAGATACCACTGGCTCACTCCCGGCTGAAGTTATGACAGGTGGACTCCTAAGAGAACTTGCTTGAGAGGCAGAACTAGGCCTGCCAGGATCATGCAATGGCTCTGATGGTTTCCATTGAAGTGCAGCTGCTGAAGAAACAACTGGCCCAACATTAGCTGAATCATTACAGGCCTGAGGTATTCCAGATGCTGTATTTATGCCCATCTGAGAGATATTGTTCACAGGCTGCTGCTCCATATGAGCCTGATCAGTTTGAGTCTTCATTGGCAGATCCGAGTTCACTTGGCGATTTTGTTGAACCACTCTCTGACAATTTGGTTGAGCTTGACTAACCTGCTTCTGATGTGGATTTGTCTGTGAATGTGGCTGCAGGTGCTGGTGATTGGCACCCATTATTGTTGGGGGAGCACTTTGATAAGTAGCTGCTAGTGTATTAACTGAGGTCACCAGTGGAACCTGACCTTGAGTGCTATCAGAATGAGAAGACATCTGCTGAAGTTGCCTTGATGATTGAGGTGTTGAGCCAGGAAATAGCTTTTGCGGTGGCTGAGAATGGCTTGAGGATTGAGGTGGAACCAAAGAATTGGATGGTTGAATTGGACTTAGGCCAGTCCCAGGGTATAAGCCTTGTCCTTGGATCAAGTGCATGATTTGCTCTCCTTTCTCTATACCTTGGTTACCTGGAGGCACAGAAAGGCCATTCAGATGAGATTGATCAATCAAAAGGTTCTGATGCACCATCATGTTCCCTCTTCCCATTCCTTTTATAAGTTTAGCCTGCTGTGGAGATTGTGAGTGCTGCCTTTGTTGGGGATGTTGCCGACTAGATTGTTGAAACTGCTGCTGTTGCCGCTGTCGTTGCTTCCCAACCTGATTTGTCAATCCACTGCCACCAGTTTGAGAGTTCCGGCTTACCCCATGGAGTGGCAAGTTATGTTTCTGCTGCTGCTGCACTGACATGGGAGTCATTGGGGATGGTTGTGTTAAAGGGGGTAATGATACTGTCTGCTGCAATGAAGTTTGTTGCTGAACCTGAGGGCTATTTTGTATAGACGATGATACAGGTATTTGGGGCTGCGGTTGGACATGCGTCATCAAACCACTAGATGAAGCAAATTGCTGCTGTTTCTGCTGCTTCAATAGCCGCTGCTGCATTTGCCTTTCTTTAGCTAAGCGGATTGCATATGCTTGCTGCTGCGATCCAGTACTATGATTGGGGCCCTGAAGATGAGCATGATGAGGGGTGCTCAGTACACATGACTGCTGTGGGGATATTTGATGCTGCTGTGGATGGCCTTGATATGTCTGTGCAGATGGAGTTGTCTGATTAGGAAATGCTGAACTCAACCCATTCAAAGCAGGGATCCCCTGGCTGGTTCCTTGTGTAACCTGCATTTGAAGCTCTGGCACCATCATTTGCCTTTGATGCTCAGGATTATGGCCAGGCTATGACAAAAATAAACATGGTCGTCATACAGTGCATTATGCAATAAGATGCATGTGACTGCAAAAGGGTGTACATGGAGATCATGCAAATGGAAATATCAGAGCAAATATGTAAATCAATTTTTTTATCTTGGCTAGACATCAACCTTCTACACTCAAACAAATATCTTAAAACATGGAGAACTAGAAAGGTAGGATCAGCCATAATTACAACCAATCATCATAAAACTGTAAAGCATCATTACTTTCTGGACCTGCAAATTTTGTGTAAGCTTAGTCTGTTTAAATCAGGACCAAGAATGTTACTCATTTAATCAATGAATACTGTTCATCTGGGCTCCCGCAGCCAGCAAACCACTTACATTCTCCTATATTTTTGCTTCTTCCTTTAGGGAAGGGGTTTAATTTAGATAAGTAATAAGCAATGCTGGTGAAGTTATTACGCTAGTCCATAGTCCCAACTGCCACACCCAGGGACTTTAAAAATCAAGGCAAGAGTTAATCCAAATTACCCACCAAATAAAATCCATCGTAATTCATAACAAATACACATGCAGAAATGCACTATCCATGCAAATGTACACAGATTTATGCATTTATTAGAAAAGAAATTTCTTACCCGCATCATATGCAAAGCTTCACGTGGTCTCATCATTGAGTTCCCTTGAACAGAACCAGTTCCAGAGTGCATACCCACAGGACTTTGCATCCCAGCCACACCGGAGGGAAGCATACTTCCAGAGTTCAGCATTGATGATGAATGCATTCCCTGAAAACCTGGTCTTGACATAGGCATGCTTCCGTTGATCCCAGGCATCATGCCCATAGCATTTCCACCAGGTAGCATGTGAATCCCACGTTCAGCTCCAGAAATAGACCCAGAAACAGGCAACTTTCTGCTTGACAACATTTGATTGTAGTGTTGCATTTTCTGCTGCTCATCAACTGGCAAGGATGCCCTTGGAGCATTGTATCTACCATCCCTAACGATCCACGAATAAAGAATCAGAATACAAAAACACAATTTGACATTATAAGCTATAGACCAACATACTACCTGCTTGGAGCATTGAGTGGACCACATTGCATTGAGTTATTGCCAACAACTGCACCAGAAGATCCATGGACAGTGGAATTTGCACCAGTAGTAGGAAGCATTGATGCCGCAACACCTTGATTTGGCATAGTTAAACCATTAACATGAGAACTTTGATACCCAAGGGAAGGAATATCCGGGTTGGATGCAGTCATGTCACTGAGATCAAGAGGCCTATATTCAACCAACAAAATAAAAGCAAGATTTCAACCACTTGCAGAGGAGCAGTGGCACGAAGGCCAGGAAGTGAAAAAAGGTAGATTAAGCAAACTGATGACAACAAATAAGCAGTGAAAAGCTGAACACAGAAAAAAAAAGGAAGGAAAAAAGAAAAACACACCAAAGAGGAAAAAAAAAAACTTACATTAAAACACCTCCATTTAGGTTATTTGGGCAAACTTGGGAAAAAGCAATCACATGGGAATTGTGCACAGCTGCTATTTGTTTAGGATCCTGATTATCATACTTCAGAAGGCACACAACCCATAAAATTATAGTCAGGAAAAAACTATGTAGAACTGCAGGGTTAACTAAAACACAAAAAATATAGGACACTTTCAAGTCTTTAGGCAATGGTAAGGGATATATGGATTGTTATCATATTCATTCTACTATTTCTCTTGCTGCTTGGTATTGTTCCCATTTCAACAAGACATCCTTAAGATGTAGATTAGTGCCAGCCACTTTATATAAAGCCATGAAATATTGGAAACAGTAGATGGAGAGAAGAGGAGAAAAATTAGTGAAAAAGCCCGAAACATTAAGTTGAAAAGATGGCATAATGAAATACAACGATACATATCTTCCTCCATACAGGTACAATTAGAATCATCAACAAACCTGATGACTCATGTAGTGTTGCTTCTTTCCAATCATAATAATTTTTTCAAAATGGGACTTGAGCATATCCTCTTCCATGGGCCCTTGCAACTGTTGGAACAACTGTCTGGCGCTTCCCTGCATAAGATACAGCAATATAAAAGAATCAAATAAACAGAAGTAGCTGGAAAGAACATATTTATCACACAGAAGTGCTCAAGTTTATGAGTCAGAAAGGAAAGACGATATCTTATGAAATATATAAGCAATCTTGCCTTTGGGATGCCAGGTAAAGTTGACGGGTAAGATTGAGAAGACCCTGAATCTTCAGCACTTTCAGCACCATCGCCAGCACCCTTATCCATCAGAGTCTTGTGACGTTCTTTGCATTCTTTTGCTTTGCGGAATATACACTGGACATATTAAATGAGCATCAGAATATAAAAGAAATTAGAATATAAAAAAGGATCCAATTCATCATCCAAAAATTCAGAACCACCAAGTCCGCACCTAAATAGGAAGGAAAAGAACTATAATCAAAAGTTTGAACAACAATAGAAATAAAGACTATTTTTAGTGACTTGAAATCCAATACAACAAAAAGGCAAATATTATAAGACAAACTGAGTATTTATGATTTACCTTGAATTGAAGAGCACTGTTGATGGCATCGCTAATAAGTTCCCAGTTAGGACCCATATCATGAACAAGGACAACAAGGGCCTGAGAGAGAAACCCAGAAATTTGAGCTACTTAATTAGAATTGAAACACAAAGAAAGAAAATATTCTCGAAAGAAATTGATGGTGAATTGACCTGGTCTTCAAAAACTGACCATGGACTTCCAGAACTTGGCTGTCCACCAGATATCTGCAAAGCAGATCCAAATGTTCAGATTTACAGAAAGAAAATGTTCCAAGAACAGGAAGAGTTGAAAGCACATGGTCAACAACTATCATCACCAAATAATACCTTTAGCAATTTAGCTTTTTTGCTCCTGGGTCCAATCAATTTAATAAGTCTATTTGTGTTGGACATATTGCTCATTTGTGAAGTTGCTGGTGAGGGAATAGAGCCAGTCATTGTAGCCATGTTGTCATAAGTATTATCAAGTGATTGGTTCATTATCTTTGGCTTCTTTGCAGCATATTGTCCGTACAAACCTGAAACAAGAAAATTTGAAAGTGTAAGAAGTATAAGATGCAATCAGAAGTTAAACATCCAAAGGGCCAGAAAGAAAAAGTGAGAGTGAAATAGTTTATGATTGCATCTATGCAATGTTGCAAACTTGAAACAAAGGCTTGTCTCTAGTTCCAACACTGACAGCATAAAGTACTCATATACCTGTCAACTACTCAAACAATAGTACAATATGATATGAAAAAACAATTTTACCACTAGATCCATTAAATTCGAATTGATGGCTCCCTGGTCTCTTCTTGGAATTATCCCTCTGCAATTAAAAAAACACAATCAGAACATCAACATGTTTTGGAACCTATGATGCCAAATTTGGTTAACCAAAATTCATCACCGGCTCATTGTAAACAGTGGAGTCCAGCTGCCAACCCTGATCATAAGCAGAACCCTATAAGCAAATTAGAACTGATCAGGTTAACCACAATCCAGGAAGAAAACATTGAGGGAATTGTGATTACAACTTGAAGGTAAAAATTACATCTGTTGAAATTAACAAAGTCTAAATGCCTACTTAGAGGAAAAGGTGCATTAATATGTACCAGATTCTTTACCTTCTTCTTCTTTTTTGACTTTGCTGATGTCTCTGCAAAATCATATGATAACTGCTTTTCAAACTCACCAATTGACTCAACTTCCATGCTTTTTTGAATTTGGGGTCCACCATGCATGGCACTCTGGTCATCCTGAAAGGAACTAGTATCCCCACTTGAAGCATCTGTCTTCACTGGTGTTGGTAGGGCTCCCGGATGCCCAGCACCAAAAAGATTGACAGGCCTCTGCCTTGGAGTAGTGCGCATGCGCTTTGGGGGTAATGGACCAACATTCAGATTATTGCCAGGCCTTTTTCCCATCAACATATTTTGTTGAGGACAAACTGTGCTATGTCCATAAGGCAATTCGGCACCCAGATCATATGATTTTGCAGAGTGTGACTTCACCAAAATTTTCTGTTTCTTCTGGCCCTGCTTTGTTGACTTGCTGCTGTCAAAGACTCCATGCAAATAACATGTGGCTGTCTCTTCTTCCTCCTCATCATATGCAGTCTCACGATATCCAAAATCTGAATTTTTATGCGAACAAACTTGTAATATGATCATAGCTACTGAGCAAGGAGCTTAATAATAAAGCAGTTTTAACATACCTCCTGCTGCATCACATATAGATGTATCAACTTCCTCTTGCATGCTACTTCCAGTTTTCTGTGAGGGGCCCATTTCAACATATAAGTTAAAACAAGAAACCCAAACTGTCTGCTTGTCAATGGGGAATGATGATTCAATCAACAGTTTGAACATTAATTAATATTAATGGGTTTTTTGGACATTGAGGTTTTTCCGCGTGGCATACCAAGGCAGAATAGACATACAGTGAGAGTCCTTTCCTGGTACTATTCTTCTAATTCTGTTACATTTGCCTCTGATTGTCTAAGTTAAAGCAAACTAAAAGCATAGATAGAAAAACACACCTAAACATTTTCATTACCTTGCATTGTACTAAATGGGACTCAATGGATGTTCTATAGGTTTCCATTGCACCCAAGGGAACTGCATAGAAAAGGCTTTCCTGCCAAGTAAAAAGCTCAAACCATAATAATAAGCACCTTATATCCAACCATGTTATATGCATAGTAGACTAAAACAAGATAAAACAACATAGATAGATTATTACATGGTGCAGCAAGTGCTTCTAAAAGTTTTGAGAGAGAATGTCTTTGCCCAACTCTGATGAGTTAATTAAACACCTAGAAAAATTATGGAACAGAGCCCCATACCTCTGTAAGTTGATCGTCCCATGAAACATCCATAATTCCTAAATCAGCTACTCTGTCAGGAGTTGCTGGTGCTTCTGCTTGAAGAGACTGAACTGAAAAGTTGTTACATTTCAAAAACCTCATGGCATATCTCTGAATTGATTGTGGAAAATTTTGTCCTAGAGTCCCCAACTGTTTGCCTTTATTCTGCTCATAACCAGAAAGTTCATAACATGCCAGTAAGTTGTTGTGGATCAGTTTAGTCCCTACAAGTTGGTTCCGCAATAAAACAACCAAAAGTCTTCAAAGGATATGTGGAAACCAAAATCAAAAGAGGAAATGCTTCCATATTTTTAAATAAATGATTTACTTTCTTAGCAAGTAGATTACCTTTAGATTAAGTGAAAGGCTGTCCATATTTTGATTAGAAACAAGTATCTAATATTTCATTCAAATCAATTGGATCACAATAATATAAATGCAAAACAACTCAAAAAGACAGCCATCAGATAGTTACACAGAGAAGAAAAAGAAGGCAACCAAATATTAAAACTGACTGAGCACCACCTGATCATGTTCTTCAAATTTGACACTGGAAGATTCACTTCCATTGAACCTTTTTGAACTATCCTTGCAGTTTTTAATTCCTATGCTCTGATCATCCTTAGTTATGCTTAGCTCAATTGAATGCCAGAACTGCATGACAGCCTTTGCTAAACAATGAGCAACTTTTTCCAGCCCACAATGCCTATAGTCTTCGCTAACCCTCCCCTGGGAAGTAAAAGCAACCTGGTGACAAATTTGAGCAGCAGCTGTCATCTTCCAAAGGCGTTCCTGCAAAAAGTAGCCAATAAATGAGAAAGCTACAAGATAGAACTGAGTGCAGGTAATGGTAAAAATATCTTAAGGCATGAGATAGATTCTTTTGAAGGAGGAAATGAATTCCAAAGGCAAAAGTAATGGTAATTCACCAGAAGGAAAAAAAATAAAAATAAAAATAAGGATCATAGCACTTTTAGCAAAGTAAGACCTGAGCAAAGTCATTTGCCAACCATGCCATCTCTTCAAGAACAAAATCCCAGTGAGATTTCCAACGAGTCTCTGAAGGTATGATTCCAACGGATAACTCAGCAATTCTCTTATGCTTAGCCTGTTTGCCAAATTATAACATATGTTCAGAACTTCATAAAGAAAGAAATGGAGCTCCTACTACATTTGGCAGGCTAAAGAATGTATGAAGCAGTACCTCAATAACTTGTGCCTCTTCCAAAACAGAATCTTCATGAGCCTTGGCTGCCAATTTCAAGGGGCTACTAGAACAAGATTGAGGGTCAGGAGCAGCACAAGAATTTTTCTCTGACAAAGCAGACTCAGGAATCTTTTGGTCTGAACAATCCATAGAGCACTGAGGTTCAGGATATTCTCTGTTAGAGTTGGAATTACCATTCATCTCATTGCCCAATTTTCTATCAGCTTCAGATGGAAAATGGTTGTTTTGGTCCATCGTTGAACTGTCAAGATGTTTCACCTCATTTGGCAGGTCGGAACTTCTTTGCATTTCTTCCTCAACTCTGACCAAAGATTCACCACCACTGTGGTTTTGATGCATGGTAGTTGGATCATCATTGATGGCACTGCTGCTCTCAATAGCCTTGGGCTCATTATGTTCATTTCCTACCTTATCAGCAGTTAAGCTTTGTGTAGCTTCAAATTCTGATGTTTGTTTCTTGAGAACGTTGTTAGGATTGTCATTTCTCTGTGTTAAACACAAATCACTTTCATCATTTGTGTTTTCCGTGCAAGACAATTCTGAGTCTAATCCCTTTGTTTGGGTTGCTGCAATGATGTTTTGGACTTCATTCCCATCCCTTCTCAAGTCAGCAAATCCATTGGGAAGAGGTGAACCAATTTCATTCTCAGTTTTTGCTATAGCAGCACAAGGTAGACATCCAGGAGCATCTGCAATTACATGTTCTTTTCTTCCAACTTCATCATGTTCCCCAAAAGCCATATTTCTGGATATTTTTTGAGCATCAATTTCAGAAGAGTTTCCATCATTCCTCAAGATGTTGGACTCAATAACATCCAACATATCTTGAGGAAGACAACATTTAGGCAGGTTTGCCTTTGTCTCCATAGCTTGTACAACATCAAGCTCCCCGTTTGACTGATTTTTGGAATTCTCTGCCTGAGAAATTATATCTCCATTTGAAGTTGCAGGTTTTGAGTTTGTGGCAGAAGAAATAGTTTGGTCCTTGTCATTGTTGGTTTCAGATATTGGCCCCTTCACCTCCCTAGAACCTCCATGAATTTGGAAGGCTGATCCATGATTGCCAGAACTGTGAATGACATCAGTTGAACTTGACTGTGCACCATCGCGATTGGGCCTGGACCGGTTCCTCCGAGCATATGAATGAACAATAGCAGAATCTTCTGATTCCTTGATATTTTGAGTACCATCAATCTGGGAAGACTGTTCCGATGGAGCAATATTGTTCCTTCTATTAAAATGCTTGGGGTTCCTTTCAGGTTCAAGCAACTCATTTTCACCATGAAAATTGTCAGCACTATTTGGTTCGCAAACAGTAGGAGCTGATGGTCTACCACTACTTTCTACAGAATCTCCTTGAGGTGATGCAGTCAGTGCAAAACTACCTTTAGCTTCACTGCAATTGATATTCCGGGACAGGAAAATGGAACAGGGAAGCTTCAGCCACCTCACTGAACATAGTGCCAGATCATAATAAAGTGGACACAATGCAAAAGAAATATACCTGGCCACAAAATGATTGGCATGGTGATCAGTGTGTGATGTAGACTGGACACTAACTGAAGCTGCATTCCCAAATTTAAAGTCCAATGGATTGCCTCCCTGCAGGTAACAAAAAGGATTATATCAACCCCAATAACATTAAGGTGCTCAAAATAGCAAGGAAGAGTCTGAATTCCCATACTTTCTCAAGAAATTCTAGCTCTCTTTGTCTTTCCCCACGAACATCATACTCCTGTCTGTTCAACATAAAAAATTCAGTGCTCTATTAGGAAAATAGGACAATAAGCATTTCTGTATCATCAGAAAAGAAATAATCAAATTATACTGGGATGATGGTAAAAACAAAAGAATATTCCATCATTACCGAAGCTCTGCCTGAGCCTTCTCAATTGCTGCTCGACGCGGGGAGGTTTTGATACCAATACCAACTCCACCATCAACAATACCTCCCATGGAATCAACTTCAGCATTTACTATGAGACCTGCCCCTGGACCACATCCATGCATTCCTGACCCAGTATCTACAAACCTTCACCCCCCATTGATCCAGAAAACTATCAAATTAATCAAGTAGACATCAGAAAGGAAAATGCATTAGAAAGGGGGGAAAACCCAATGAAAAATAAGGATAAGGAATCTAATCTTCAACAAACCAAAAATGTGGTTAGCTTTGTAAAAATGGTGGACATAAAATCCCCCTCTATTGCCGAACAATTCATACAAAAGTAAGCACTATGTATTGACAAAATAGAGTTTCAAAAGTATATTAAGGTTGCTGTGATAACAAGAACATAAATGGATCATCCTGACTTTTAAACTTGGAAGGACAAGAGCATATAAAACTGTCCCCAATTAATAAGGCACAAATACCCAGCACACACCATCTGTCACAAGAAAAGACATTGCTAGAATCACAAATGAAAAATTATCCAGCTCCAGCACCTTCTCATGTTAAGTGACAGGTCCTAATTCTTTACACCAGTTATATGAGCACAACTAGGCCACATAAACAACAATCTAGATGGCACACTTGTGTCATGACAGCATGAAATAAGGGAAAGAAGTAATAGTTCAAATGAATGCAGCAACTCAAAAATTAATCATCACCCAATTACAATAAATAAGCCAAGGAATGGATTGCTCTTGAAAAGCAAAGCACATGCATCAGAGTAATTTTTCAAGCCTGGTAAACATTGGGTGCTGAAACAAATATTATGGACCTCTCATGTCCAAATAAGAACTAAGGGTCCCAAATGTCAGAGCAAGCCTGTTACATAAGTTTCTGATAAGGAAGGTTGGAGAATAAAGAGACCTCTAACTGTTATTAACAAATTGCGAAATTACCAGCAGGTTCACCGTAGCTCTTAATAAACAGGATTTTCTGATAAACCAAACAAAATAAAGGACGACGCAAGTTCTTGTTACTCTGCTATATTCATAGCAAAATGATTGGAGAACTCGCAAAAAACTAAAAAAAAATAAAAAAATGGAAGTCAATTATCCATGCCAAATGTAGGCACCAGAAGCAATGTCAAACATAGTAACTAATGATTGCATGAACATCTAATAAATGCACTTCACACTGTAAACGTGCATTCCTTAAGGAGCTACCACAGCACGAAACATGCTTAGCACCAATAAATCGGTTCAAATTCTTAAACCATGGCGTATTTAAGAAGCATCAAGACCAGTAGCTTACCTATTTCGAGCCCCGACACTGAAACCGCAAGCTTTCAGTCAAAAAATGCGAAACAAAGGCGCAACGGAAACGAAATCACACCCAGTTTCCGAAATAAAGAAACCCTAAATTTTACAGAATAGCACACAATTTCGACGAATTCAAAATGCAACCCTCGTCCCCCAAAATTCTAGGGTTTCCAATTACGTGGGAAATTGACAACGAAATTGGAGCAGCAGTCACCTGAATTGCAAAATTGAAGAGTTAGGGCACGGGACAGAGACAGAAACGGGGGAAGTGGTCAGTGCAAACGCCGCCTATTCGTAGGTTTCTCTCTCCTAGGGTTTTGGCCCAATGACCTTAATCAAAACAAAGCGAATTGGCCCTGGAACTCGAGACATCGTCGCAAAATGTCAGCCGTGAAGAGGTTGGGAGTGTTCTATTTGGATATGTGTCTCTCAAAACCTTAAATGTCCCCTTTTCTTGTTCGAATTGTTCTTGTTTTTTTTTTTTTTTCCCTATTTCTCTCTTAAAGTTTTGGTCTTCGATTGGAAGGGAGCCCTATGCCAGCGAGACTCCCCTCTCTCTCTCTCTCTCTCTCTCTCTCTCTCTCTCTGTGTGCGTGCGAGGATTAGTGGGCTTGGGTTTTTTTCTCTTTTTCCACGAAGAAGAAGAAGAAGAAGAAGAAGAAGAGGAGGAGGGAGACCGAGAGGGCCTCGGCCTTCTTGTTTGGAGTCAGGTCCGTTTTGCGCCTTCTATTATTTTCTTTTTCTTTTTCTTTTTCTTTTTCGAACCATCTCTTTTTTTCTTTTTTAGTAGTAGTATTACTTTCGTTTTTAAACGACTTTATTTTGCTCCGTGATTACACTATATTCTGAACCTAATATTGTTTGCAGGCCTTTTTAACTCTTTTCTAAGATTTCAACTGAGACACTTTTTATAAGAAATTCTGTTTTAATCCAATTTAATAGATTTTAGTACTAATGGTGTTCTTCTTAAAATGTCTTAGTGAGTATGAGATGTGTTCGTATATTCAAAAAAACTAACTAAAATTAGGTTTTTTCTTGCAAAAAAAATGTCAAATAAAATGTCTAATGTAAGGAAATTTGCGTTAGTCTAAAATAATTGATTTTGATATTAATAATGTATTTGTTAAAAATGTTTGAATCTATTTTATTTATTGTAAATTTTTTTTGTTATTTTTTGTTATATATTATTTTTATTTTATTGTTTATTATTAGTTTGGTATTGTTTGTTATGTATATACATATATATGGTCAAAAAGACACACCTTAATAAATTGGTCAGAATAATATGGTACAAAAACAAAATAATAAATTGATAGTAATAAGTCAAAATTTTAATAAATTGATAAAATATTAAAATATAATTAAATAAATTTTGATTTTGTTAAGGTAAAATACTTAGAATAAAATTTATATAAACAAATTTTGATTAGAGGGTTCACGAAGTTGAAGTTAAGGTTAAAAAAATTTAAAAGTTAAAGAGTGATTTTAAAATTAATGAAAAAAATGTGATTTAAGATTAAAAATTTTAAAAAAAATTAGAAAAAAAAGAAGTAAAGATGAAATTTGATCTTTAAAAAAAATATATATATAGATGAAGAAAAGAAAGAGGAGAAAGAAGTGGATAGTGAAAAAGAAAAAGAAGTGGTACGAGAAAAAAAAAACAAAAAAAAAAGAGGGAGAGAGAAAACAAGTGTTAAGGAAAAGAAAGAGATTTGTAATTGAATTTGAAAATCAAATAAAATCGTAAAAAATTGATAAAAAAAATGAGTGAAAGGAGCAAAAAGAGAGAAAAAACGAAAAAAAGTGATGCTAGGAGAAAAATGAAAGAAAGAGAAAAATTATAAAAGTATATGTACTATAGTTAAATTTAAAATTCAATCAAATTGTCAAAAATAAAAATTTTTGTTTTGATTTCCTAAATGTGCTTTTTTCACATAAAAATATTTTTATTTTAAAAAATAAATCAAGTATTGAATATATGAATGCATGAGCTCATTTGTCTTTTTCCAGCAATAAAAAAAAAAAAAAAAAAGGAATCGCCCGCTGCAACTAAATATTGCATCCATATTTGCTCATGACCGTGCTTTAGGGTAGCTGGGTACATTCAAAAACCAAATTATCATATGGTTTCGGGTAAATACACAAGAATGAAATTTCACAAATATTTTTGTTTTGGTAAATAGAAAATGGTTACAAAGATAATATTTTTCATTTTAACTATTCTTGACTTATTAACAAAAAGAAAAATAAGGTTTAAAAAAAAAAAAAGGTGAAGTTTTTGACTCCGATCGTCTCTTTCTTTCTTTTGACCATAATCAAAGCGTTTCCGTTAATCCGATAAACCTGTTCACTTGACTCTCCACAGGCTGACTAGAAATTAAAAGCATTTCCATTAGTTTCAAGCATCCATACCTACGGCATCCCACTTGCATCACGACGAGAAATTCATTTCAACTAGCCCATTAGACTGGCTGAAAGCAGAGGGGGGCTAACACGTCGTCCATGTTGGCGAAATCTTAGACGTTTTATGAATCTCCACTCATGAGTTGGAGGTGAGAACAAGGGAGGTAGCTGCTTTACAACCAGCACTATAACTTCTCTTTTATTTCATTTCATTTGCTTTAAAATTACAGACTTAAAATCAGAGTAAATTAATCATGTACATGGCAGCAAAGGAGCACGTTATCTGCAGATGTTCTTTCATAAATCAGGCTTTGTCTTCTGCATTCGAGTCATTTTGGCTGACCCAAGAAGATTCAGGAGCTCCTTCACATGCCTAGTCATGCCGTTGCTTGAATAAGCGTTAATCATAGTTCTATATGTTACTTTATCAGGCTCACATCTTTTCTGCTCCATTAACTCGAGCA
The DNA here is from genome assembly GCA_020883675.1 of Bruguiera gymnorhiza. NCBI lineage: Eukaryota > Viridiplantae > Streptophyta > Magnoliopsida > Malpighiales > Rhizophoraceae > Bruguiera > Bruguiera gymnorhiza. The sequence continues at coordinate 1,880,251 of JAIRCJ010001053.1, forward strand.
CTCTTTTCATCTCTGCAAAGTAACCCATCCTCCCATATGCATCCACCAAGCAATTAAAAAACACGGTATCCAATGTTACATCCGAATTATCAATAAAACGTAAGACGCTTCCAATCTTTTCAGGTTTTCCAACTCGCCCATAAGCTCGTACAAGAGAGCAAAGTGTAACACAGCTTGGCTTCATCCTCTCCGATTGCATTAGCCTGAACAGATATTCCATCTGTTTCAAATCCCCAGCACGGCCAAATGCATCTATGAGCACATTATAAGTTACAATTGTCCACGAGTAATGATACTTCTGCATGTATTCCATCACTGCACTCATTTTCTCGTAACTTTCAGCCTTTGCATAGGAGTCCAGAAGAATGTTAAAGGTCTTGATGTTGGGTTCAATCCCAGCACTCTGAAACTTCTCATAACACTTCTCCATCATTTCTATTTGCCCACTTCCGCCAAATGCCCTGAGTGTGGAGTTCATGGTCCAAACATCAGGCTTGCAATTTTTCTGGCTGAGCATTTCCACAAGTGTTGCTTCCATCTCCAGAAACCTATTCAAAACCGAAATAAAAAGTCAGATCCTTGTAACTGAACAGCAACATGATGTTCCATCCGGTTGCCCAAGTCTTGGAGAACTTCTTGTCTCATATTCACTATGTGGAGAACAGATATGGAGACAACAGACGGTTGGAAAAAATTGGAGCAAAAAGGGTGATGAAGACACAACAGAAAATAATGGTGAAGTGGCAGCAATTACTGCAAGCAGAGATGATTCAACATACTCCTGATAATACTCTGAGCAACCAGATGGAGTTTGCAAAACTATAAAAGTATAGGCAGAGAATTTACATTTTTGCTTTTCCATAGGCATCGATGAGGGTGTTGTATGTAACTAAGTTGGGTCTGATTCCCAAAGACACCATATCAGAAAGCACTGCCTGAACTTTGTCGAAGGCAAAAACTTGGAGGCAAGATTTTATTAGGATTGAGTAAGTCTGAACGTCGGGTTGGCAATAAGGCGTGTCCTTCATTTCCTCCAGCAGAGAAAATGCTTTGTCAAAGAGACCACTCCTACCGTATGCAGACAACAGAGCAGTGTAGGATTCATGATTTACAATACATCCTTCATCAATCATTGCTTGGAAGAGTTCATGAGCCTTCTCGGGTTGCTTACACTTCCCGAGCATGACAATGAGTTTGACATAGACACCGGGACTGGGCCTGTACCACAGCTGCTCCCGTAGTAGTTCAAAAACCTGAATAACAGTAATCGAATTTCTGCCCGCTAAGAAGATAATGACGCAGCAAATGCATTCAAGTTTTACTAAAAGAACCCGCAAACTGCATATATAAATCTTGAATTGCTTCAGGAATGCCCCAATTAAAGGACAACTAAAGATTAGAATTTGCATGACCAAAGTCTCAGAAAATAAAAGCTTGAAATTTGAACCGACTAAGACAAAGATTCAAAACGTCCCATGGACCCAAAACCGAAACTCAACCAAAGAGAGAAAAAAAGAAAAAAAAAACACACAAGAATAGGATTACCTTGAGAGCAGACTGCCATCGCAAAGCGGCGATTCTCTCATGAAGAGCTTCGAGAACGGTCCTGGGAAGCAACTTCTTAGAATTTGTGGGACCTCTCTTCTTCTCAATGATGGCTTTAGTGGCCTCTCTTCTCAGAATCACCGATATGGCCTTCTGGGATGCGATTTTCCTGTTAACCTCCGCTTTCCGCTCTCTGGCTTCCCTTTCCTTAACCTTTTCCCAGTCTATTATCCTCCTTGTCTGGCTTCGCTCTGGAGCTGCCACCAGTGCCGTGCTGCTGCCCTTGCCAGCAGAGGAAGAAGGAGAAATTGATTCTGGTTTCGTCTCGGAGTTTTCGGGTCCGGTTGCCGGTATTCTGTGCGCGGGCTTCGGTGGCTGTCGCCTACTTAACGGCTGGGGGAATGGGTTCGTCAGGCTGGAGAGTGCAGCCATTTGGCTTCTTTCCGAGTTTCCATCCAACGATGAAGATAGGCAAGGAGAAAAGGAAGCTGAAACTGCACCGTATAACGGGTGACTGGAGCCACAAAAAGTTCGGAGCCCTTTTGGTTCGAAAGCCCAATGTTGTACTATGGATGCTTTCTTTTTTTTCTTTTTTGGTCCATATTGACTAGGTTATATTGGGTTGGACTTTTGAGTTTCTGTTATTTTAAATTGGTGTTTCAAGTCTTGAGTTAAAAAATGGAGCAATTCCGGAATTCTAAGTTACTTTGACCCCAAGTCACCCAGCGCATTGCCTTCTTGTATTTGGCATTGTAGAAGCAGAGTGAATATTTTTTGACGGAGAGATGCAATGTGAATATGCTACTGAAATTTCACTAGCCGAATACCCAGATTAAGTATTATTAGATTTACTGAACTTACCCATTACTTTAAGGCAGGCCCATTTAGCTTCCCTTTCAGGTTAGCATAATTTTGAATTCCACATCGTCGTTCTGTCAGAATCGAGCGAGAGAGGGAATAGGCGAATTTTATTTGGTAGAGACGACAACATGAGAGACTTGACACAAGAAAATCGCACGCATTGAACGTCGAGTTAAGTATATTACATGACACAAAAGTGGAACATCTGTTAGTAATTAATCAGCTTGTTCATCCTCTAGTCAACTTCTTGATATTGGACAGATATGAAGCACGATTTGACTCGAAGCAAGGAGACTGGGAGACAGGTCTTTTCGCAGACAGGCGGAGACTCCAATTGCAACTTACACTTCGACCCTATCAGACTACTGCAAACGGTGGTAAATCACCTCTAAAGAAGGCGCAATTTGTTGGGGCAAATCATACTATTATTAACATAATAGTTAGAAACGAGTCACAATGTCACAAGCCCTCCATGCACACTGCAGAGGAATCGCATAAAGCAGTTGCATATCAGATATGAATCCAAAGTTCAGAAGACACAATCCATGTCCCTCAAAAAAGTCTTCAAACAAAACACTAATTCGTGTGACACCCAAAGCCAAGGAACCCACCTACTATTTCTTAATCCGCGACTCCCAAAGCCATGGAACCCGCCTACTATTTCTTAAGGTTTTCACCTCCTCCTCCCGTCTCTGCTTGTGCCGCCTTCCTCGCCGCCTTCTCTTGCAGCGCTTTGGCGTCTCTGCAATTTAAAGATCAGACAAATAAATAACAAATAATAATAGTAATAATAATAATAATAACAGAAACAAACACGGAAGAACACCCAAGTATGGAAAGTGAGAGAAAGACCTTTGGCGGCGTTGTTCAGGAGTCAACCCATCGTTCTTGGGCTGCTTGGGCTTGCCGCCTGCCCTAGCCTGCGCCCTTTGACGGTCTTGGTCTCTCTGGTTACCGCCTTCGCTTCAGTTAAAGAAACACAAACCCAAAGAAAAAAAAAAAAAAAACAAAATCAAAAACCAAAGAGGGCAAGCATCATAATTCACAAAACCAAAATCCCCAAATTAAAGACTTTGCTAAATTCTTCTTGCTGTAACCCTAAACTATTCGTGTTTCCAATTCTTTCTGCGATCAAACATATGAGATATAATCAAGAAAACGAAGAAAATTCCAACTAGAGATAAAGAGTTACAAAACCCGTCAGCCAAGGATATGAGTCATTGTCGACTGATCAGCACGCAGCCGAACAGAGCGTTCGTGGACTTGGGAGGAGGAGCGGCAGCGACTATAAACAGAGTTGATCTACAGAAGACTCCAGAAGGCACTCCGAACAACGTGTCCAATGCGTATTGGGCATGATTATTATAAGGTATTTAATTCTATCAGATGGATGCCAGCCCTCGATGTGTCGAATGTAACTGCTCCGAGCTCAATAACCACCTTCCGATTTTATTGAGTCAACAGTCTGTGCCCGTCGATGATTTCAGCAGTTGGTAATTTTGGGCTCTAGTGTGTTGGGCCCATTTAGACAAAGCTGCTCGGGATTAGTTGTGGAGCCCATTCAAGTCTAGCCGGAAATAAAAGTCTAAACTCCGGCCGATCATGATTAGACGGCACCGTATTATGTCACATTTGGGTATGGTTCTAATTTAGAAGATTTGAAGCTAATCATTTTTTAAAATGTGACCTTAATACTGCCCCCCCAAAAAAAAAATAAAAATGCGGCCTTAATTTTAATGAGGGGATGATAAAGAAAACAAAACTGCTCAAGCTCCAACCAAATTTTTTTTTTTTTTGTATTTTTTACCTCTTTAGTATTTTTTTTTTTATTCTCTTACTTACCTCTAGATACTTTATATTTTTTTTTTTCAAATTTTGTAATATTTACTTAATTTATTTTTATACATAAAATCAACTAAATGTTGCGTAAATTAATACGCACTCGCTAACTAAACGATGGCACCATTTTCCAGGAGCCATGTGCTCCCTGCCGCTTTTTCCGAGACAAAGGGGACTAGGACCTGGCCTGATGATGTTGGGGCAGAGGCTTTGTACTAAAGCTATCCATCGGTTGTGCTTTGAAGCAGATTCTTTTTCCTTCGCATTGTGGGAAGATGTTATCGCAACTCACCTTTCCACGTCCTGGTTGTATCCGAAATAATTCATCTCATGTCCTTGCTAAGAGATTCACAGACAATTACTTTATATTTGACCCACGATTCATGTTTGAAAAACTTATTTTTATTATATAATTTATATAATCTATTAAATTATTTAATAAATTTATCAGAAATGACATTGTCCTGTAAGTAATGCATGGAATCATATTCTTGACTAATTAAAGATCTTTCACTAGATCATTTGTGGGGCGAGATTCCCGATGCTCGGAAGGCTCCAAAATCCTTATTTTCAAACTTTAGTTTGTCTTTTTTTAATAATATTGGTTGAATTTAATGATATTGGTTGAACCCCACCAAAAGAGACAATCGTGTTATGTGCCTTAGAATGATTGCAGAGAAACGCAAATAATTCATTCACTCTCTGGTCTGCCGTGCAGTGCCTTTGCAACTAGACAAACATAATCGGACAAAATTAGAAACATATATTTCGGAGAAAACGAGAGAAAAAACATCCTATCCCGTCCAGAAAACTGTGAAGGCAGCTGATTGCTTGCCCCGCTTTGTAACCAAACCCTCAAACAAACAACAAGAATATATAATGAGCAAGATGGACAGAGATTCATCTCAATTTGGTATCATTTCTAAAAATAACAGAAACTCTTAAAATACATATTCTTTTAAAGTAGTTTCATCACGGGTTATATATATATATTTTTTCCCCATTTTTGTGATCAAAGCAGATATATGCCTTTCAACTCTGTACCTTCCAATCGTGATATATACCAATGTTTAAAGCACACCGTGACTTAAAAAGACCTTTTCATTTTTGTAGTCATAAATCATAATAATTCTAATTATGTTAAATTCCACGTAATTTTCAGCCATTAAATCCACACAGAGCCGCATAAATATTATATCATGTGAGCAATACTCAAATACATGACTATTCTATTAACTCAATTCAATTCAATTTTACAAAATTCTTTACTTGGTATTATAATTTAAAAAAATAATAAAAAATTTAATTAAATTCGTACATTTTAAAAAATTTCCTAGATATAATAAAATTGGCAATTGTTATCAAAATAGATAAGAAGTCGATGAAATTTAATTCAATTCATCTTACCGTTTATAAAGCAAGAGAACCAATTTCGATTTATTTATCTAAAATTTTACATCAAATAAGAGATTAAAGTTATAATTAATTTACTTAATCAATAAAATTTCCTCGAATTGCATTGATGCTATTTAAAACTCGATTCCAAACAGATGGATTTCGACCAATTTTTTCCCAGAAATATTTCTCGCCGACAAGAATGAGAACAATTTCGGTTCCTCGCATCCCTGTCATAAAAAATAATAAAAAGAAAAAAAAACAGAAAAAAGAATTCAATTCAGCAATTAAGACAGAGACAAGGTGGTGAGATACAGAGAGGAGAGGGGCAAAATAGGGAAAGCAAAGGGATCCCGCGATGCTCCCCAGACAAGGGATCCACGTGGGACCTCTTTTTTGTCAGCTACAAGACTCGCTCAATTCGCCCAAAAAATAAAAACTCTTACAGAGAGGGAGAAGGGAAAAAAAGAAAAATGAAAAGCAAACTAAATAATAATAAAAACAAAAAGCTTCAGAAACCTAACAGGGAGAAAGTGAAAGAAAAAGGGGGAAAAAAAAGAAGGAAAAAAATTGAATCTTTGGACCTCTTTCGCATTTCGTGGATGATCTGCTGCTGCTGAATCTTATCTTTTTTTTATTTCCTTGCTTTTTGTCGCTCATCGTGGAATCATTAACCTCAGCCTTTTTCTTTCTTTTTTTTTTAAATTATTGTTTTTTAATTTTTTCCACAGCAGGTATATAAAACGAAAGTTGAGATTTCCTGCCACAAATAAGTGCAGCAAACGCTATCCCGTGCGCCAATGGTCAGTTTCCAAGTGTTCAGAACTATAAATGTGTATTATTATCTCAATTTCATAGCTTCATTCCCTTTTTTTTTTTTTTTTTTCTTTTTTCATTTTCTCGGGGACGTGAAAAATAACTCAATTTCGTGGCTTTGTTATTGTAGATCTGTAGCCATTTCGGGTCGATCGGTTCTTTTTTTAATTTTCCCGGAAAATTGTCGTTTTTATGTGTAGTTTTTCTTTTGGTATCAGCCAAAGTGTGGATTTTTTTTTTTTTTTTCATTACATCTCCTCTGGAAAAGTTGCAGGCGTCTGTTTGTGATTTCTGGTTGCTTTCATATTCCGACAATATTGGCAAAGACGTTTCCAATTCTTTCCAAGATTTGAATTTTTGTAATAAGAAACTTCCTTCCTTTTTCTTTAAAGCTTTGTCTCGTTATTTTATTGTTGGCATCGGGATTTGTGTAATTAAGTTTTGATGGAAGGTGGAGGTGGAGGTGGTGGTGGTGGTGGTCGCCGGAGGATCTCCTTATTGGATCACATGTCAGCAGTTGGCAACAGCAGAGAAGCGCTAGCCGGCTTGACTCTGGAAGCTGTGTTGGGCGGTTTGGGGAAGCGACCCTCAGCCGCAGCAGCAATGGCTCCAACTTCTACCCAAGTGAATCGAACCCTTCTCGACGTAATCCGCGACGAAGAGCCTCACGGCTCCTTGTTTGACCCCAAGGATAAGAAGAGCTGGAAAGCCTTCAGAGACCGTCTCCGCCTCAAGCGCGCCGGCGCTGCCTGGACTTCTTCTATCCATATCCCCACCTCCGATATTCCTATTCAGAATCACAACACTGGTAGTGTTGGCAGAGGTTTTAGTAGTGACGCCAGATCCTTTATGTCACGCCGCAATTCGGTGCGTTTCCCTACCGTGTCCTCCCTCAGTCAGGCCGATTCGAATCAGCGGGAGGACTCCGGCGATTATGTAGCGGTTTCTTCAAGTTCCAGGCCACAAATGACTCGGAGGAGCTCCACTTGGTTCGGGCAAACGGCGCCGATTCCGTCGGATTCGACCGAGTCGGACGACGCAGATGTGAACCTTCACGCTATGGGAGAAGGCCCTCCTTCGCGGAGTTTCAGGCCGCAAATGACGCGCCACAGTTCGGTTCGGTTTCAGATGGCGAATCCGGATTCTGATGACGACGAGGAGGAGCCGGCGCGCGAGGGCAGGCGCCCCCTGGCAGCGGTATTGGCGGAGGAGAGGGCCATGTCGGCTAGGGAGGCAGTGGCAGCGCAGGAGGCGGCTGAGGCGGAAGAAGCTGCCGCCGCTGCGGCGGAGGATGGGTCGGATGAAAGGGCTGCGCCGGGGAATGAGGCGTCGACGGAGGGGCTGAGGATGTCGCTAATGGACTTGTTGGAGGAGACAGACGGGCAGATGGGAGTGGTGGGGTCCAGGTACACAGTGGACGAAGATCTCCTAACGTACGAGGAGAAAGAGAGGGACGGCGAGGAAGACGGAGGCGGCAGCGGCGGCGTAGAGCATACTTGCTGCGTGTGCATGGTGAGGCATAAAGGTGCGGCATTTATCCCCTGCGGCCACACTTTTTGCAGGTTGTGCTCCAGGGAGCTCTGGGCTCAAAGGGGCAACTGCCCTCTCTGCAATGGCTTCATCTTGGAAGTTCTTGATATATTTTGAGTTCAATCATTTTGTCTCCCCATCTTTTGCACTGTGTGGAGACTTTTCTGTAAATATTCTTTTTTTTCCCTCTCAGGTTCTTGTTTCCAGTGCTTTTGGTGCCATGTTTCGTGAAAATTTTGGAATCAGGGCAATTATAAGATATTATATGATTGGAGCTCCAGCTTTGAAAACTCAACGCAAATTCCTAGGCTTTGCAATTTTGCATGTTACTCAACACATCTCAACCCCCGAGAGATTGAATCAGAATTCAGAGCCATCCTAAGATGAAGGCACGCTACTTAAAAATTAAATGATGAGTTAGTCTTTGACGCCAGAGCTCTTGTTTACAAGTTCTGAAGTAATTTTTAGAGTTGAAGATATTAAGTCCAAATTATAATTGGAGTTAATCAATTTTAAAAAAAAAAAGAAGAAGTACCAAATTACTGAAACGACGATGCACAGCTTGGCGAGGGATACATATCAAATTTAGTGGTCCAGTCATAATTTTTCAACCCGAACTAGATGGCAATTCATTTGGCAAATCAAAGACATGAGAATCCAAGTCCATTTGTTGACAACTCATCATCATAGAGGAAAAGTACAAAAGATGATCCTATATCGTACTCTCCATTATTATCCATATATTTTTCAATCCTTTCTTGCAACCTACGTTATGGTCATTTTTACGTTGGCTTGAGCTTGTCTATAGATCTCATTGGTATTGACAAATTATCGAAGTATAGAGAGCCTTCTCCATCTATTAGCCACAACTGTGGTTTGGAAATTTCCGATTTACAATGGTGATGAATTCCATTCTGTGTTGCAGGGCGTATCTTGCTTTGTGTGAGTTTCTTAAGTTCCCAGTTAATTCACTAATATTACAATGGCTAAAAATCACACGGGATTGCACCTCAAGTAATCCCACTCCCATCTTGGTGGCTAGCCAGGCCTACCCGGGTGGTTAATTCAGATCGGTACTTAACTGGCTATTTGCTACATCCTACGTAAGTCCTTACTTCGTAGTAAGTATCTGACAATTGCTCTCTTCTCCGCTTCTGTACCATGCATTCGTGTCCCTAATCATTTTTTTGTCAAAATGAATTTTCTGTGTAACTTCATCATTAATACGGTTATGATGCACCAAATTGCTTCCCAGTACACTATTCTCATCATTATCTCTTTCCTCCCATTACTTTTTTTTTTTTAACTTAACAGTCTACCAGTACACAACAACGGACGAGTGGCCACATCCATTTTGGAGTACATCAAATGTGTGATATGGGGGAATTATCCATCAGAAAGGCAAGATGCCGCCCCCATCTAGGAAGTCATTGATTCTTCCCCTATCTCATCTTGCACAAGCGTGTTGGGAAGAAGTGCCGCTGCCACCCAGTTTAAGGATCTCTACTTTCCTACTGAAACTGCTTTAACTTGCCAGCAAACCTATTCTTAACTTGGATACCATGGGTGCATTTCTACTATCCTACTGAAACTGCTTTAACTTGCCAGCAAACCTATTCTTAACTTGGATACCATTGGTGCATTTCTCAGGCCGCCTCACAATGTAGATCTGATCTCCAACTTCAGTTTTAGATTCCTGATTCCGGTGCCACGTCCACAACGCCCAAGTCTCGTTCTTCACCTGCAATTATAAATCATAACCCATGATAAGAAACTAGCTCTAAGGAAGCAATGAGATTCATCAAAGGGTTCTAGTCATTATACCAATGCTTGCAAAATATAAACCCCATAACAAGAGCATGTCTCTAAACATGTTTTATATCCAGTTCGTCTTCCCCTCAGCATGACAGTTCCATACTAGGTAATTTTAGTTGATCATATGAACACTGTTGGGACAAACAACTGCATAGAGGTTGGAATTCATGCTTTCATCACAGTTTCTCTATTTGAATGTTTGTGTTCCTTTTCTCTTTTGCTGCCCAGTTGATTTAACTAAAAATATGATATTGAGCATACAGAGAGTACCTCTAAAACTCCGTGGCCAAAGCTACTTTCCCGGAAGGCACTATAATCAGGTTGCTTGTCCCAACAGAACTTACCAGCTGCTGGGCCAGTTGTAAAGTTTGCTGCACAACCCGCGTATGGATCTGGAGTGGTTGATGGATCCGGACAATTGCCAGGATCATCAGCATGCTTAATCGCCATCTTTTCTCTGTTACCCCCATCTCCAACTGTGATATATACAGGACCACACGGATCAAGTGTGTAGTTGTAAACTTGATTTGACCTCTCATAGGCATGAACCTGGTGATTCACATAAATAACGACATTCAGTGTGCTTGGCAACTGACTAGTATTCAGGAGTAGTATATGGACTTATTACACATCAAATACATTACAGAATTGAGATGCATAGACAGGGGATCGTGATTCCATGAATTAGTATATCAATTAAAGTTACCAGGGCAATCAGTAGGTAAAGCTTCCGCCAGGTTTACTTCTAGTTTAATAATTGATTCCTTCTTACAACAAATGAAAGCAATACAAAATGTAGTATAATATTTTGTGATTATCACTTAAATTTCTTTCTAGGTTTAGTTGATTCATGCCTGAAAGGGAAAGAAAAAAAGAAAAATGCCTCTTCAAATGCTTATGAAAAGCAATGGAATTGATTCAATTACACTTGCTGTCCGGACGATCATGCAATTTGCTCACAGTAACTTACATGTCCATTGAAAACTATGTCAACGCCATAAAAGTAAAGCAATTCTTCCATCTCCATCCTCATACACTCTGCCTCTCTATAGTGCGCTTTGTAAGAACTATACCAAGGTGGATGCCATGCGGCTACTAGCCATGGGGTTGAGGACCTGTTAAAATTAGCCAAGTCTCTCTCGAGCCACTTGTATTGATCAGCTGCAAAAAAAAAAAACCCAAAACACGTAATTGGCTATAAACCATAACAAAAAGAAAAGCATCCGTAAATAGTTAATCAATTTGAAAGGAAAATGCTATCACGACGTTGAATGCAAAATACAACAAACTAAACAGAAGAGAATGAGACTCAGAAGTATGTAGCCTCTTCTGAGTCCAATCACTTTTACATTTCAAAATCCCATCAAACCTTTGTAAAATCTCAAAACAAAACATTGCGAAATTAAATAAACATCTCAAATCTAAAAGTTTGGTTCTGCTTTAGCATCAGACATTGCCTCATATACAACAATGATATCGTGAAAAGAAAACCATCCCTTTGACCATTCGTACACTTAAAATTTTATGTCAAAAGGAACAGCCAATTTTCTTTTTCATTCCCTTTTAAAGTGTGCCACGTTTTAATCTGAAGTGGAGAACATATCAGGTTGGTCATTCAGAAGGCCAAAATGTGGCACACAATTTACTGATGCCCAATTGTATCCATAAATAAATTTTTGGTCCTCATCAGGCGCTACAATCAAAACAAAAGAAAAGTTGCTCCCAGTGCGGACTTTACAACGATAAGAACACTTGTTAAAGCCCTATAAGGCTTCAACTTAGCTTTATTCTTCTTTACTGTTTGTTTGTTTGTCTATACTGCAAATGGCTTTTACTTTTTGAGTAGAAACTTTTTAACAATCATCCTACGGACAGCCATCTAAGTGCATTCACGCACTTAAGGAAACAACGAAATAGTATTGAAAGGCAACATAATACTTCATTACAGTAGAGGATAAGTTATAAGTCCCTATTACCTGACTTATCATAAGCAATATATGCGCCCAACATGACGAAATGTATGCCTCCTGCATTAAAAGAGTAGTAGAATGCAGATGAAGATCCACATTCTTCCGATGGGAATGCAAATCGAGATTTGTAAGCCACGAATGTTTGGTTTCCAACTTGTTTTTCTATTTCATGGTTCCCTTCCACTACCATTATTGGTACCTTAGAAACTAAACGCTGCATGAACCTGGAAAAAAACAAGTCCAATGAGGGGTGACTTCAATAGCGAGACGGGCAAAACCTTACTGAAACTTGTAAATTACACCACTAAAATAAAAAGGGAGAAGGAAAGGAAAAATTAACCTTCCCCAGTAATCCCAACGTGGCTGATAGGTCTCGTGTATGAGACTGCCCGGAAATGAGCAAGAATAGCAGTCAGAGCCGGTTCCATTGGTGAGGTATTGGTTTGCATAAGTTACATCGCCAATCAATAGAACAAGCTTAGGTTTATGACTTATTACATGATTGATCGTAGTAGTTGTATTGTAGGTAAGACCGAGATCCCCCACGACTGCAATTCTACTAGGGTAGCTTCTCGGACCAGAAACTGGCATAGTCTTGAAATGGTAAACACCGCTCATCGCAGGTATAGAAGGATCCCCACATCGGTAATAGTACCGAGTGTCCGGTTCCAACCCTGTCAATTTCCAAGAAGAAAATTTCCGAATCGAATCGATAAAAATTAATTTTGATCCGAAGTGCCATTAATGTTGGCCTTTACCGACATTTCATACAAGCGGTCCGACACTTCCTAATACGATAACGATAAAATGGCTAACAAGCTGGAAAATGCTCTCAAGAAAATAAGAAAAGACACGTACCGGTGAGGCGAACGTGATGGATGATTCCCGAAGTATAGTTCTGGAGACCCTCAAAGGGGTAAAGCTGATTGTAAACAAGCGAATGGCCCTTCGCTTTACCGGTTAACGGATGTCTCAGTCTTCCATATCGGACCACGCTCGCTACCGTTTTCGGCTCTAGCGGTTTTATATTATAACCAATTTGGAATTCGCCTGAAAAGTATAAAAAAGAAAAAAAAAAGGAAATTATCGAAAAGAGTAACTAATCGAAGGAAAAGAAAAAAAAAAAGCAATAAAAATGCCAACAAATGCACAAACTGACAGACAGAACCTGTGATCCATGAGATCCAAACAGAGTCGTAACTCGCGGATAGCGAGACCGATATCTGTTCCGGCTCGAATCCGTTGACTGTCCGGCGAACTCGCGAATCGTTGTCGGGCAAATCGACGGCGTTGCCGCGCAAACTGACGTCAAAAGGAACGGTGACGGGCTCGAACGGACCGTCCAACGTCGACGGGATCTTCCCGCGGGCAGATAGCAAAAAATTAATGAAAAGTATAATACGAGAAAGAGCAAGAACAACAAAGGAACCAGAAAACGGCATCGTAACGGACACTAGTTATCCACGCATGCAGAGGCTTTGTAAACACGGTCGCCGTTTTCCGCCGCGTCTGATTCCTTGAATCGATGGCTTACGTTCAACCCTGAAAATCGGATCCCTTATATTTTGTTGTTAGAATTTTTTTTTTATATATATATATATAATTTTTTTGGGTCAATCGTCTCTGAATAAGTCTCAAAAACTCTAGCCGTACACGTTCGTATCTGAATGGCGTCATTGCCATTAAGGACGGTTACAGGCCAGGTTTTCGTTTGTAATTTATCGCAACTTTTGAACACGCGAAGCTTCCTATTTGCCGCGAAACCATTCGGGATTGTCCTCATCCCAAAAAAAAAAAAAAAAAAGAAAAAACCCACATAATAAAATAACTTTTTTTATATTTAATTTTATTTTCGTCAAATATATATCCTTGTCTTGTGGAAGCTTGCCAAGATTTACGAGGAAAACATGGCCCGATGCCTCCACGCCCCAAAAACATTGAAATAACGGTGCCCAAGACTTACACCTTGCGGATTGCATCCTCTACTTATTTTTTAAACCCTTTTCCTGCACGAGGCCGAACAAGGGAGTTGCAGCAGCCGCAGAACGAGGTATAGCTACCACTTATTGTCATTATGGTCTAGTGTTTGTATAGATTTGTTCGTATCAGATAAATCTTGTGTTTAAGTCTCCATCAAAATATTTATGTGTAAACAGTTGTGAGAATGACTAAATTCCTATTTTAAATGTCATTGAATATGCTTTTCATGGGTTCATCCCGACTCGTTGTATATTGCAAAAACACAATTTTTTCTAACGAAATTATAAAGTAGTAATTTTTATTTTTTTTTATTTTTTCAAAAAATTGAAAACCAAAATACCCCATATAACTTTAGTGTTCTGCTTTTTATTATTAAAGTTAATATATATATTTATTATAAATTAAAAATTAATATTTAAATCAATTTTAAATAATTAAATTATATTTATTATAATTTTAATATTAAATTAATTTTTAATAATAATACTAAAATTAATTAAAATTTAAATATAGCATCAAAATAATATAAGTCTAACCTGAACAATGATATGAAAACACTCGTCGGGGCTTCCGGACCATCTTTTCATTTCTATTTTACTCGTACTTTAGAAGCTGGGCACGGCAAGCAAGCAAAGCAATTATTATTGGAGACGGCATTTCCTCTTTCCAGGAGGTCATTGGGGTGCAATGAGCATCCAGTGCTCCACCACGAGTCCCATCACGCAAAACCGCGACCATACTCCTGCCATGCTTTAAAGATCACCAGAAACTGCTATACACCCTGGAAATGAGGAACAATCTGCTAGAACGAAATGTTCATCTGCAGCAATCGAATATTCGTCTCTCATACATCCATACATCCATTAGAATTAAGGCGACCAAGACCACAACAGCTAGATTTCTGTAAGGCAAGAAAGGTACCTCGAACCTAACAAGGGAGAAAAATTCCCGTGCAAACAATGGCACAAAAATGAGACAATTGCCTTCTTTCCAAACAGGTACAGATTTACGGTTTAAGCTGATTGTTGGAAAGGACGACGCCTCAAGTAGCTCCAACATCAGATAAAAACTCACGATTCCATGATAAATACAGAGTCAAGGTGCATAATTCCAATACAGAGCTATGCAAAAAAACAGAGACACGCACATGTCAGGTAGATCAAGATTGTCATTAGTCTTGGACGGAGGTCACTATATATAAAACAACAGCCATGAATACTGCTTGAATACACAAACACTTTTGATCTGATTGATGAATTCCAACAACAGGCCACAACAAATAAATGCACCGTCAGCTTCTGTACTGCTTCTGTACTTGCAGGTGCAAGAGTAATGCAGACAAAACCATTGCTGGGTTTCCTCAAACAGGCTGCAAAATGAGAAGTTCAGCATATCCTTTATGTACTCAGCCTTTGGTTCTCATAATTGTGATGCTTCCTTTTCCTTCTGTGCGGATTTTGGTTTTGCCAACAACTGGCTTCCCCGAAAAAGCTGAAGTTGGGTAAGCAGCAGGATCTTCGTCATTTAGCTTCGATTTTGATGGTGGTGGAGTTTGAATTTGCCGGTTTATGTCATTCAGAGTAACATCTCCATGGAACTCACATGGTTTGATGATGGTAAATGGATAGACAACCGAGGAGGCTAACTTAGGAGGTGTCTGCAATAGAGAGTTCCCACCTAAGATTGCAAAAAAGGGAAGTCTTCCATAGTCAGTTTTATTTTATTCTTTTTAAAAATATTTGGAGGAAAGATCTGAATGCTCCAAGAGAAAACACATCCATCCAAGAATGAACCTCCCAATTCATGTTAGGGAAGTAAGAATAAGAAAAGGATGTACTAAATGTCACATAACATTTGATTCTGTGTCAATTGCTTCCCATACACGTTCAGGGAGTAAGAGAGGTATTCTGGATGCAGAGACTGACCAACAGAAAATGCAGCACTGAGAAGACCTAGGGTAACAAATAGACCAATATGACTAATTGACACTCAAAGCAGAATATCTCTATAAAGATGATTGGGGTTCACATTAAGCTTAGTAGATATCTGCAATCATAAGAAAAATGAAAATAAAAGATTGAGTATGAGGAGAACCTTTAACTACAATGTTCTTTGGAGTTCGACTAACATGTTTTTGAACCATGTTGGCTTCCAATGGAGGAGGGTCATTGCAGAAATCTACAGCAGCAAACTAATGTTACACAATTTTCGTTGGTACATAAAGTAAAAATCAAAGAAGAAGAAGTCATGATGTGAAGAGGAATAAACTCATCTACCTGAAATATCAATTTGAATACCAGATGCTCCAGAGCCATCCCTGAGGCACATGTAATACAGCTGTCAAGTCATTGTTAAACAGAACGACAAATGAAAGAATTTAACGAGTGAGTAAGCATACATATAAAAATCAGAACTGAAATACATATCCGTGTCATTTAGGCATTCTGCAAGCCACCTCTCAGGTGACTGATCCACGCCCTCATAACTGCCCACAGACACACCTGCTCCAAATTATTACATTAGATTCATGATTAGGAGAGCCAAAAGTAATTATCAAGTTCAATCACAGTTTTCTTATAAGTCCTGCAAGAGATGAACCTGGAAAACTAGGGACCGGCTGTGATGCTTGAGGTAGAACATTTTCAGTCAAGTCCTCCCCATCCTGGACACACAACCAAAACGTGTTACCAGATGTTTGAAAGTGTAGGGACTAAGTTATTATCAAAAGCATACAGGTATTATTAATATAGCTTCCTGAATATCGAATGATGTGAAATAGAATAGAGGATAAAATGTTCAATCTCAAAGCTCCATACCCTCAACTCATTATATTGTTGCGTACTCGTCACATTAAGATATCATGTCTATTACCAATTGTTTGCAAACAGATATGCACAATACATGGGCTATGATAAGCTTCCGCTGTGAAGATGTAAAGGGTGTTACCACAAAATTAAATTTCATAAGTATCAATCAGCTTATGGAAACTACATGCTTTAGACATCAAGGTATCTGACAAGCAGAAATCCAGCACTGACAATTGAATTTTGAAATGCAGATGGCATCTCTTCATGGCAAAGGGGGAAATCTGATTCTTGATCATCAAACTGTAACATCCGGCGCCGCTTTGACTGAGAAAAATTCTCCTTTCGTCCTTCTGGTTTCTTGTTCATGTTATCTGAAATCAACTCTTTTAAATAAGATGCATCAACTTGCAAACTGCGCTTACTACTAAAAAGCAAATGTAGGAAATAAAGCTATACCATTATGATTATCAGGGTAAGCCCAATCCCCACAAGCTTTAACCGGAGTTGTTTCATCAAACATGTATGAAAGATCTTCCTCATTCAGAGTTACTTCATTCCATAGACACTGAGATACATCTGCTCAAAAAAATAGAGTGGCCCTGATATCAGCAACTTCATTTGCTATTTCCCTTCCAGCATCACATACGCATGCTCCCACAGCATGTTTTGACTTACAGACAGACAATGGAACACAACTTACCACAATTAGACTCCTTTTGATGGCAATGGTCCTTGCTTTGCAAATACATATGTTCCTCACTGTCATTCACAGTCACAAAGAAAATGATAGAGACACATTACCATAGTAATGTGTTTTTGAACACCAATAGGCTGATAGATAAATATGAATAATTCAAAACTCAATCCAAGAACCAGTATTATAAACAATCGGGATAGGATGACACAATTAGAAACCTACGTTGGAATTTGGTAACCCTCGGAGAAAATAATCATCCTTAACGGGAACAGTAAACGACTGGAAGTTAGGAACATCACACACAGAACACAAGGAGTAAAATCTAAATGGAACATCACCCAGCAAGATGCAACGAGACAAAAAAAAAAAAGTAAAGTATAGGTAGGGAAAAAAAATTGCAACATAAAAAGAAAAGGGTATGAACAGAAAGTTGATACATCGAATCCAACTGTTTGGATGAAATCACAGAGAGCTACAGAAGACCAATAACCTGTCAGCCAATTGGGTATTCGTAATAAAATTGTCCACAGTGATAAGCGAACAGAAAACAAAAGAAAAGATGTGAAAAACACACAATGACCCACCAATTCATTGGAGTCCACGCCGTCTACAGACATTTTACTCTCAAACAGTGCAAAGATAAATCCAGCAACTCCAATGGGGAATTATTAAAAAGAACAAGAAAAGACGAACAAATCAAACGAAATCCATTTCATATGACCAGCAGCATCACATGCACAAAAGAATTAGAAAAAAAATATATATACATCCGCAAAAAAAAAAAAAAAAGAACTATAAATAATCAAATGAATGCCCGGGGGTGAGTAAAGTCCCTTTGCACAAACCACATAAAATACAAAAAAGAAAAGAAGAAAAAACTATGAACAAAACTGTGTTTGCTACAAGAAGAAAAAAAAAAATCATAAAATGTGCATTTCCAAAACGACGTCATTTTACCAAAAATGTTGAAAGAGAGAAAGAGATGTAGATTTTACTTGTCAATGGAATCCATCTCTCTATCTATCTATCAAGAGGGAAATGTACAATCTCACAGATCACGCGTCTTCCACTGCTCCTCACCACCATCCAGGAAGTAGCCGTTACACAGATCGATTCTTCGCTCCAATCTTTACATATATGTACGCCACTCTCACACTAATGCCAGACATGAGAGCTCTCTCTCTCTCTCTCTCTGTCTATCTCTCCAAGCAAGAGCGCCGACTCTCTTCCCTTTTTCTGTGTACTTTTTTCGCAGTTTTATTTATTTATTTATTTATCTATCATGCGTTTGGTTGGTTTACATCACTCAGTCTCTTTAAGTGTAGAAAAGGAAAAAAAAATAAAAATAAAAATGCAATGATTGTAATATTGTGATTTATTGGGGAAAAGAGGGATGGGGAAATGGAAACAGAGCAGCACGAAAAGCTACGTGGACCCACACTCACTCACCAGTCCGTTACTCGAGCGAGTATCGTGTTCCTAAATTTTTCAATTATTAATTAATTAACGCTTTTTATTAGTTAGTCCCCATATTACCCCTACCAAATTAATCCGTTGGTCAATGTTTTGGTCAACCGTCAATTTTAGAGAATTTTATTTTGGCTGATCTTCGGTGCCGAGGCAATTTCCGATGATGTCTGAGGTTCCCCACACCAAGGATCTTAGTTTTGCGTTGAGTTCGCTGAAAATAGATTTTATAAAATGTTTCTTTAGTGCCTTAAGTATCCTGGAGTTCTTTTTTGTGGTGAAGAGAAATAAGGCCACATCAGCTTGTTATGTGGCTTTTTTTTTTTTTTTTTGAGGTGCTTAAATTACTGGTATTTGTCAAAAATTGCAATCCACCTAGAGATCCAATGCACTGTTCGCATCCCCAATTTCCATTTTCTGAGGAATTTTTTTTTTTTTCACTCCATCGACTGTGGGCTTTGCAGCCCCCGAGAATGCAGACATGATTTTTTTCATTGAACTGATGTTGAAGTAATACGACCAAATACGCTGATTAGGGCACTTCATTTATATACTATTATAAATAAATAAAATTAAAAATTTAATATCTTATTATAATTATTAAATACTTTAATAAAATAAACACATAATAATATTTTTATTTTTATTTTTAAAAATAAATTTTCGAACTACATTAAATTAATTCAATTGAAAGTATAAAAGTAAAATTATTGTATTGAAAGACGTGTAATTTAATAACAAAAAAAATTATTCATCATCAGACAAAAAAAGTTTAAATTTAATCTTTTAAAAAATGTATTCTCTATACCGAGGGATAATGAGATATTAAATTTATTTTTTATTTTAATTACCAAAAAAAGGAAAAAATTACAGTAAATTTGTACTCCTTGAATCATTAATAAAATTTTCTTCATTTGTTTTTTTTTTAACGATAAAAAATAAAAAGACAGTCCTCTTAAAAAAAAAAAATTGAACTGCTTCCACTCCCCCCCCGGGGGGCACGACTTAATATTTTACCCAATTATATCAAATTTTAAGAGAGAGAGAAAGATTAAAATAAAATAAAATAAAATAAAAACAATTGGTCAGAAAAGGAAGAGGAAGCAAATATATATAACCAAAAAAAGAAAAATAACAAAAAACACAAAAACAGGAAAATAACGACGGCGCAAGACGAACCTCCCAGTTTGCAAGATCTAAAAGCCGCTGCGAGCCGTAGCAGAGCACTGTCAGGGAAGAAGCTACCACGAGATTTGAGTGAATAAAGAAAGAAAAGAATACAGAGACCGACAGAGAAATTTTGGAGATCTGGAAGCGGTGGTCGCGATATACACATAGATAAGTAGTTCAGAGAACGAGATCGAACGAAGCCACAGGAAAAAGAAGAAGATGAACATATTCAGGTTAGCGGGTGATATGACTCACCTGGCCAGCGTTCTCGTCCTCCTCCTCAAGATCCATACCATCAAATCCTGCGCCGGTACGCCCCCTCTCCTCTCTTCCTTGTTTTGGGTCATTATTTTTAGTTTTTTTTTTAAATAAATAATGCAATGGCCCTGCATACGATTAAGTCCCTGATTATTTGGTTTTTCTCTTCATTATCCAAATATGCCGCTAATTAAGCATGGTCTTTAAAGTGCTTTACGGGTTCGCGATAGGGATGCACCTGGGCGGCGCTAATGTCCTTTTTGCTAATAATATATATTGCTTATTGAGCTTATGTATGGCACATGAAAAGTTCATGCTAGTAGTGGTAGTATAGGATTGGCAGTAGCTCAAATGGGTTTGCATTTTTTTCTTATTTAGATGAATCAAATTGCGTAATATGGTTATTCTAGATTGTTTCTTTTCCCTCCTCAAACCCCCTCCCCCGAGTTCAACTCCTGCTTCCTCCACAAAGGGAAGAGGGAAGACAATCATTCTAGTCCTAGGGAAATAGATAGAGAAGCTTAGACTCTACCCCATCTGATGACACGAGAATGGTGGAAATGAATTTATGGGAGCACAAAGGCAAAACTATGGCATGCTTAGGAGTAGGTATCCACAAGCCTGCAAGTGTACTCTGCTCTCATTTTTCAAGAGTTGACATTTGAAATTTGGACCCTTTTTGGTTTTGCAGTTGGAATTACTTAGCATTTCCTGTACCTTGTCAAATGCTTTTTGACCTGACATATGCTTTTATCTTATGCAGGCATCTCCCTGAAGACTCAGGAGCTCTATGCTCTTGTCTTTGTGACTCGCTACTTGGATATATTTACTGATTTTAGATCCCTATACAATACTGTCATGAAATTAATATTTTTAGGCAGCTCATTGTCAATTGTTTGGTACATGAGGTACCACAAGATTGTTCGCAGGTCTTATGATAAAGATCAAGACACCTTCCGACACTTTTTCCTGGTGTTGCCTTGTCTACTATTGGCCTTTCTTATTCACGAGAAATTCACTTTTAAGGAGGTTTGTCTGCATCTTAATTTACCATGTTTTTGTTCTATAACCTGACAAACCACTGTTAAGTGATTTCTAGTTTCCAGCCACTTGTATATCTTCTTTTGGCCTTTGTTTGGGAAAAATGGCCATGACTTTTTTTTTTTTTCTCTTCTTTTCATCTTCTTTTAATGCTTGATGTGAAACTGATCAGGTGATGTGGGCATTCTCCCTATACTTGGAAGCTGTTGCCATTCTTCCTCAGCTCGTGCTCTTGCAAAGGACTAGAAATATTGACAACCTGACAGGGCAGTATGTCTTTCTTCTCGGGTAAGCTGCCATATCCGTTTGATTAATTACAAAGCTTCACATCTTGGACTAATTTTTGCTTTGAGTTAATGAATTTCCATACTTAGTCATGTCTGCATTTCATTTAGCTCTTAGTTGTTACCAATGCATGAAGTGTTAAGCTTTCCTTCAACACGATATATATTTCTAGCAAGTTCTGGTTTCGGTTTAGTTTTAGTATGGCTTGTGCATTGACCTACATGAGGTTAAGGTGTCAATTAGCAAAAGGTTAATTTCTTCTTGGTTCAGTGCAATGATTACTTTATTGTTTGTTTTGCCATTAACCACTAGCTGTAAAGGGTGAAATCTTGGGAGGTTCTGTGCCAAAAGTTAAACATTTGGGGCTAGGCAACTCTCAACAGTAATTCTGTCTGTAGAAGCCAACCAATTGGAATGTTTGGCTTTGTTCCTCTTTGACTTTTTTTTAGGAAAGGGCAAAATACTGTTTAGCCTTAATGGTTATCTCTTGTTTTAAATGTTTTGCACAAATCACAAGCTTAAATGATCGAGAAATCATTCAATAGCTGTTTGTTTCAATGCAGCGCATACCGAGCATTATACATTCTCAATTGGATCTACCGTTACTTCACTGAGCTACACTTTGTCCATTGGATAAGTATGACTCTCTCTCTCTCTCTTTCTCTCTATGTTCCCCCACCCTCACCCAAAACAAGGCAATAAAAGCATATGCACACTGAAAAACTAGGATCTTTTGTGGCAAGGCATTTTTTTTTTTTAATTTTTTATTTTCTTATTACTAAAAATGAAATTGAAGGATGTGTCTTGGTGTAATGGTAAGGTTACCTCGTTGCCAATCTTTTTCCTTGCTTCTTCCTGTGGCCTGTGCATTGATGATTCTGTATTGTCTGGTGTTCCATGCAGGTTGGATTTCAGGCTTTGTGCAAACATTGCTGTATGCAGACTTCTTCTATTACTATTTTGAGAGGTTGGTGTCGTGTATTATTACATCCGTACAAGTGATAATGGTAAGCTATTTACCTAACCTTTCTCTTTTACGTGTATTTTCAATTGTGTTGCAGCTGGAAGAACAACAAAAAGCTTGAGTTACCAGCTTGAGTAATCTCTTGAAATGCTGGTGGAACGTGCCCAGTGTTCCCTCGAAGATAGCTTGATTTTGTTGTCTTTTGCCGGTCACTTTTTGTTAATCAATTGCTTGATTGATATACTTAAAAACAAAAGGGCATATACACCAACTCGGTCCTATCTATCAGCTAACCACTGGAGTAACGGTTCCAATTCCATCCTCATTGGCATTTTATCAATTGTACTGCCAAGAATCCCGTGACCACGAGAAAAGCATAGACATATTTGAGTTGGGGATGGACACTTAACGGTTGCCTTGAATCCCGTGACCCTGAGCACACTCGAATATGAAAGCCTCTTGTTTTTTCCGTGGGACTAGTCGCGTGGGCATGTTTACTGTTCTGCAGTGGCTAAAAGGAAATAAATGAATCGGCCACTTGAATACGGACAATCCTTGTTTTGATGGGCCAATTTGCCGTACTAGTAGCGCGAATATATGCGCATCAGGCAAAAACTGCGAAGCCCAGCCTGCACGCTGACATGCATAAACTCAAATTAAAGCCCATCGGTTGCTACTTTCAACAATCGGGAGTTTAAAATGAAAATTCTGGAATTGAAAACCACAGTGCCACACGCAGCAATCAATTTGGGATCAACAAGCATGATTGTATGCAGAGGCAACAACTGCAAGCTAAAATTGACGCAAAAAAGTTAAATATTTCAACGAATAGAAGCCAGAGGCATCCGCAAAATAGAAGCACATGCAGCACCATGAAAACAAAGCCTTTTATAATTAATCAGGTTCACTGACATCAGCTTTCATAGATAAAAAAATATGGCATTTTCGTCAATCCTGCCGAATATCACTTTCACATGGTCCGTCGTCCATGTATCTCAACACCATCAGGAGCCACCATCCATGCCTCCAGTTTGGTGCGGCATTGCATCAATTTCATCGCCATCTTCCATCTCAAGCTGGGTAAGGTAAGGTTTTAAAAGATAACAAATAAACAATACAGCACCACCAGATAGTGAAATAATATTTGAAAATATCCTTCCAAAGCATCAAACCAAATTTGGGCTGCAATTACTCAACACACCAAAATTGCCGTTCTGACTCCGGATCTTGCGGTGAGTAATACAAACCACAACAATATGGACTTATTATGGTTTTTGCAATGAGCAAGATTCCCTATGGAAGATGGTCGACAGGGTCAATCTATTCTGCTCTTTGAAAAATAAAGCAATACAACACAACTCAACCATTTCTTAATTAAAAATTAAAAAAAAAAAAAAAGCAAGTTTTCTTGAACACAACGATAGTTACTAATGCGACCAGCCGGTAAAAATTATAATAATGGAAGTTCAAACAGGTGTTACGTCATCCGGTGTCTGTTCTCCACGGAGGCTGCGGCCGTCAAATAAAAATGCAATGGAGTTGAGCTCCACTGACTGCCTATCACGGTATGCAGCCATTAGCTTCCGCAGCTGGGTGCTTCGCTTAATTCTGAAGAACACCTCATTTCCTTCCTGCAGCATTCATACTAAACAGAAGCCAGTATTACAGAGTGATTAAGGAACCCTCTAAAAGATCAAACTGAAAAATCACGAAAATAAACATGCGACATAGTCTTAACGGAAATGATTTTTGAACCTTCGGCTACGAAAAGGCTTTCTTTTCTAATGTCTACCGGTCAATCGATCCCTTAAAGCAATAGAAAACACTGAAAGAAACAAACTTGAAAACAAAGACACACAGAGACAAACACGCAATCCTATATGAAACGTTAACATGCAACACGGAAGAGGCACCAATCTCGACATGCAAACCCTAACAGAGTCCGACAAGAGCAAGAGCGCAGACAAAACAAAACCATACATATGATTGTGTCTAGCTAGTGTAATGCTTTTACCTGACCCTTGGCTTTGAGATTAATGTGAGCAACCCCTGACTGATCCATGGGCTTCTTGTCCTCCTCCTGGCCACAGGCGCCTCCGCCACCTCCACCACCTTCTCCGGCGCTTGCAGACATATTTATAAACTTCCCTAGAGTTTCCCTAGACATATTTATATACTTGAAAAACTCCTCCGCTTCCACTGCCAACTGCAATAAGCACACAGACACTCTCGAACCGCAGGACCACCAATCCATACTGTGCGTTTTATCTAGGTCAACTCAATTATCACTAATTGTTTTCATTCTTTTTTTTATATATATAATTAATGACTTACGGCGCATGCATTTCAAACCCAGTGGCATTATGGTGATTTCAAATGCGTTTCATGAATTTACGTTAATATCCCTAACACCTTTGCCTGGGGCGAGGCTTTCCTTCCGATAGTACGCTTGATTTTGGTGGGGAGAATGTTGAGAATTCAGTGCGCGACGAGTTTGGCTGTAGGCTGTAATCTGGATTTGATAAAGGCTTGGAGTCCGTGGATTTGGCGATTATCGCTCTCGCTTATTTGACGAGAGGGGCCAGGACCCAATACGAAAAAGACAAGTGGAAAAGATACGTATGCAAGGAACGAAGGCAAATTTCGACGGTCTAAATTGAAAGAGAGGGGAATCGGGTGGCTGAAGAATGAACTGGGGGTGTGGGGCAGGGGGGGAGGGGACCTTGCATTCTATGCATGCTCTCCTTGTCTTCATAATTGATGAAAAGAATTGACTAGCTCCCAGCTGGGAGTAGGTTGATTTTTCAAGTGAAATTGGGTTCTTACTTATCCAAGTGCTAGTAGCTGGTGGGAATTTTTAGTACCAGTCGGTTCCTTCCATTGCCTGGTCGATTTGTTTTCTTTATTGTTTTTTCCAAAAAATATCTTCAGTATTCTGAGAAGGTGCCTTGGATGCAATCCAGTTATCAACTGATCGTAAATTACAAGTATTCGATGGAAGTTGCCTGCGCTCATTCACAAGTGTGCGCGCACAACTATTTTTGTTTCAGGGTTCGAATCCTGTACCAGCGACCAACGTTTTGATCGGAACGGTTCACAGGACTATCCATAAGATCTGAGCGTCGAACTTTATATATATATATATATATATATATTCTTCATTTAGTATATTTTTATTCCCCAAAAAATCGATACACTTATATGTATTAATATATTTGAATCTTTTTTTTTTTTTTTGGGTTGTAAGAGAAGTCGAAAGATCAAGAAAAAGAAAAAAAATTATTAAAACTTAAAGACAAAGTGAAGAAGTTCTAATAGTGATGTTCCAATTAATTGTGTTATAAACAAGAAAAGAGTTTGTATCATTTTATTAGAAAAGGCGAAGGAGAAAAGTTTAAAAAATAATTAAAAACATAAATACCATTTAATTTGAGTTTTTCCTAAAAGCCCAACCATTGCGTGTGATCCAATCGGAAGCCCAACACACAAAACGCAGCGAATTACTCATTCCTGCCCCAGCAAGTGAGCTCTCGAAGTCTCTAATGGCGGATTCTCTCCGGTCGTTTCCCGTCTAGGAAATAATCGTCTCACGCCGTCTCTTAATCCATTGAATGGCGGGCCATGCGCTTCCTCTCTTGTTTTTGCTCTTACTTTTGTCCAACGCGGCCTTTGGATCTGCAACGGTAGAAGTGATTGAGCGAGAAGAAGAGTTTTACGAGCAACTGTTGTTGAAGCCTTTACCCGATAGGAAAGTGTTGGCCCACTTCCATTTTGAAACCAGAGCTCCGCCGTCTGATTCCAATGGCCGCCACCACCATCTCTTTCCCAAAGCCATTTCTCAGCTGGTACTTTCTCTCTTCTTTTACCCCTTTCCTTTTTCTTATTTTCCATCGTTTCCTTTGTTCCTGGATACTGATGGAAATTGGATAGTCTGGTCCCAGTATTCAATGTAAATTTACTTCTGGGAACTTCTTAGAATTTGGGAATTTAATTAAACAATATTTTTCTTTTCAGTCTTTTCGTTTTTTATTGAATGCTGGAAGTAGAATTTTGGGTTTGAGGGCTAGAGAGCGGAACTTGCTATATTCATTGAATTGAATAGATACTGAAATATGTGTGTTTTTTCAAAAGCATTTATTGCCCAAGAATTGCAGCACGAGGGTTTAGAAGATGTTGATTTGTTGGGCTTTTGCACTTAGTTGTATACAAATCAATGTTGGTATGAGGTACATACATCAATAGCCTGATGTACATAAAGTACTGGGATGGAGAGATTACATAACTAGGGAACAATTGTCTGAGTAGGTCCAACTGTTGATTTTGCATACGGTAATATTATACCGGGACAGAAAGATTACATAACTCTTGGATTAGTGTTGCTTGGACAGGTCCAGAAATTTCAAGTTAAGGAAATGGAATTATCTTTCACACAAGGTCGCTGGAATTATGAACGCTGGGGTGGATTTGACCCCATATCAAGCAGGAATGCTAAGCCTCCTGGGGTTGAGTTGTGGGCGGTCTTTGATGTCCCTAGAGAGCAAGTTGATGCTTCTTGGAAGAATTTAACCCACAGTCTTTCGGGTCTTTTCTGTGCTTCAATCAATTTTCTTGAGTCCTCTACCATGTATTCAGCTCCTGAATGGAGTTTGCGACCAGCTTCAGGCAGCCTTAGGTATGGTGTGTTGCCTCGTGAGGCCATATGCACTGAGAATTTAACCCCATGGTTGAAGCTCCTTCCTTGTCGAGACAAGGCTGGGCTTTCCACATTAATGGACAGACCATCAATTTATGGAGGCTTTTATCATTCTCAGCGATTGCACTTGACCTCTAATGAACATCATCCAGAAGGGACAAGTAAGGGCATTGTTTTAGAGCAGACACTCACTGTTGTTCTTCAGCCTCATACTATGAGAACTAGTTTAACTTATTACAATGAGAAGAGTCTTCAACCAAGCTGGTCTTTGAGTTCTCTATTTGGGAGGAAAACTAAGGGAAGCTGCGTTCTTGCTAAGAATAGTAAGGTGTATCTGGAACTTGAGAGAGATCTGGTTGCTATGTTGAAGAAAGCTTCTAACCGTGAGTCAGATAGTGTGGACTCTGAGGAGTTTTGGAATAAGTTTGGCTTTGAATTGTCAGTTAATCCAGATAGGGTATTTGAAGAAGAGAACAGCTTGCATAGAGAGGCCTCCGCTGTTCTTTATGAGTTTTCAGTTGAGAAATACAGTGACTTTCAGCCATTTGATCTAGGCCTCACGTGGAAATTCCCCCTGATTTGGTCATGTCAACAAGCACCTTTGCATGCTAGTAGGTTCTTGATGGGAAGTGGGAATGAAAGGGGTGCAATTGCATTGTTGTTGAAATCCACTGGATGGAATAACAGCTCCTTGGGCATAAATGCTGTTGATAATGAATGTGAGTTGCAAGTTGATATACTCCAAGTTGTGCCCTGGTATATTAAGGTATACTATCATACTCTTCGGTTGTTTGTGGATAACCAACCAGAGGCAGTTGGAGATTTCACAGAAAAAATTCATGTTGTGCCTTCTGAAGACAAGAAATCACCCGGAGTGATGGAGATGATTCTGAAATTTCCATGTAGTTTGAAATCAGCTGCTATAACATTAGAGTTTGATAAGGTATGTTAGGCACTTCAATTTTGTTTTTGATTCGTTGCAGGGGTTGATAGGGCTGCTCTAATATTCATTTTGTCGTGTACTGCCTCTTGATATGTGAACAGGGTTTCCTGCACATTGATGAATATCCTCCAGATGCTAATCAGGGATTTGATATTCCATCAGCTGTGGTAAGCTTTCCCGACTTCTACACAAGCATGCAATTCGCTGATGATGAAACTGTGAAAAAGTCGGCCACTTTATCCAAATTTCAGGTAGTATGACCTCCCAAATTTTTTGATCTGATCTAATTCATTTTGGATTTTCCCAATCATTTGTTTGATTCTGGATATGTTATTCTGCAGGAAAAGAGTCCCGTTCTCTCTTACACAGAAGTATTACTTGTACCTTTGACAACGCCTGATTTTAGCATGCCTTACAATGTAATCACAATCACCTGTACGGTGTTTGCATTGTATTTTGGATCATTGCTCAATGTACTTAGAAGGCGTGTTAGTGAGGAGGAAAGATTGCTTAAAAGCAAAGGTATCCTCATTTCCTTAATCTTGTAGTGACTTATGATACTGAAAACAGTCCTTAGAAGAACCACTAAACAGCCTGCTCTTAGTTTATGAGGTCTACAATTCTGGAATTGGTGATTCCAGACAAATCTTCTACTGTCAGCTTGGATGGTGATGGTTCACTTTACCTGTGCATGGATGGTAGTTAGCATTATTTTTGGGGCTAGGGGAGGTTGTGTTTAGTGGGAACCAATCACGCTAATTTCTGATTACCTTGGTCGTTTGTTTTTAGATGATCATTTTTCACATTTAAAGGCAATGCCAGATCCATGGCCTTGGCATGTTTTTGTGATTATTGGCCTTTTCCCTCTGTTTGCAGCTGCCTCCAAAGCCCGTCGGCTTCCTAAGCTGCTCGCTAAATTGTCTGCCAAGTTTGGAAGAAGACCGTCAGAACATTCTGAGTCATCGTCAGATTCTGAGTCATCGTCAGACACGTCATTCTTGATTAACTCTAAATTGGCAGTGAAAGTCATATTGGTGGCTGCGATTGCTATTGCATGGCAATACTATCTAAAATGACACCATCTATTAGTGAAGTATGGACTTTCAATGTGCAATACAGGCTTAAAGAAACCCTACTGTTACTGTTACTTCAGTTGGGGGCAGTAAGAATTCTATCATGCCACTAGATTTAAGCATGTGGCTCTTTTTGTAACTCAATTTTGTGACATACTTGATATTATCATCCATTTGCGTAAAAGTTCTACTTTGATCGCCTCTTTTACATTAGTGAACGTGTGGTAAATCATCTGAAGCCAACCCCATTCCATCAAGACACATCATTGTCAAATCCTGAACAACATTCCTCACTAAGGGAAAGAAAAATGCGCGGAAGAACCATTGTATCAAGTACGAAGAGAGACGGCAACTCTCTTCGTCCCGTGCCACAGAGGCCACCATCTCGGGTACCGTAGGGCACCACAGTTTCACTGTTCCGGTCGACCTTGACATCTCTTCAGACTCTCCTGCATCTTCGTCCGTTTCTATCTATTGACTGATAAAGGGCGCCCTTTCTAACGGTTTCGGAAAGTGTCAGGAAACGCATTCCATTTTAGCGCTCGTTTGATGGTGTCCAGTTGCCGAGTCTCGCAGGGCATACCTGCTGAATTGGGCTTGAACTTGGATTTAAAAACCCTAAATAATAAAATTTTATGAACATCGTTATCGTTTCGTTACAATAATGTGTGTAAGTATGCAATAAAATAATTTCTTTTTTATTCAATTTTATTTTTATGTTATTCTTTAAATATTACTATTAAATTATATAAATTAAAAAAAAAAATACAGAAGGATGTCCTGTTTGCACGCTCGAATTTCAGTTCTTCTGTCGTGCAAGCGAAGCGAAGAACATCGAGGAGGAAGAATCAAGAAAAAGTGCCACAGTTTGGATTGGAATCTTTCTCGAAAGATTAGTTGAAAAAATGTGAAACCATTTGGACGAGCCCACCCATTTGTTTTCTTAACTACTTAAAAGAATTCTTGTTATATCTCACATTCAAGCCGAGCGTTGTTCTTTTGGCTCGCCATCGCTAATGCAGTCTCAAAGCGGTACAATTCTTATATGCAATAATATGTGACAATATTGGTATGTAGAGGTATTTTAACTTTAATAACAAGGCTTCTTGTTTTTTTTTTTTTTTTGTGGGGTTTTGTTTGGTCTTATGGGTTGTCCGCAGAAATGGACGTTTTGGAAGTAAACAAGCAATTGCTACAAGAACTTGAGGATATGGGGTTCCCGCAGGTCCGAGCAGCTCGAGCACTTCATCACTCTGGTGAGTCTTTGCCATGCTTACATAATTCTTGGGTGGTTTCTTGCTATCTTTCCATTCAGTAGCCGCTTGATTCCTACTTTTCTTGATTTTATTCGTCAGTTGTTACTTTAATGTGCTTCGCGGGCTTCTAGATAACCTGCCATCTTTCTGATATTTTCGTGCTTGCGAACTTCAATACTTCTGTTGCAGGCAATGCTAGCCTTGAGGCTGCAGTGCACTGGATCATCGATCATGAAAATGACAAAGACATTGATCGCGTTGCCTTGGTATTGTTTTTCTTCATATTGATTATACTGTTCCCTTAACACATTCATATCATATCATTAAATGCGTAGATTTGGCTGTTTAAAACACAAGGCGCCACTAACCACAAGCTCCTGTGGTAGAGTTACTTGATCTCTTAGTTTTAGGTTTAGGGTTTAAATTCTAGTCACTATGAACCAAAAAACAAAAAAAGGAAAAAACACAACTGGGCTCCGTGCATCTCCTATGTAAAATCTGCGGAAACATGTGAAGTTATGGATAGCCCTGTGTCATTTTCCTTAGCCATTTTGAAAGATCCCATATGTGCTAAGTATGGAAAATAGGACCTGTTTGGCAAATATTTAGGACTTGTTTTGAAAAGCCTGATCATTAGCCTTATAATCAATTCAAGATAGTGTCAAAGGTATTCGTCTGTTTTACCTCTTCTCCATTTAATTCAGATAACAGTGGACATTGACATCGAGTCTCCTCAACCATCTCATACCACAGAAGATATGCAAATGAAAGAAAAAGATCTAAGGTTTGTCTTCCATAGTTAGTACATGATGCGGCCTGAGATGCATAATTGTATTAATTATCAAGAAAAAAAAAAGTTCTTGCTTTAACGTACCCATTCAGTTTTGTGAGTTTATGTCTTAGTTGTATGATGCCTTAATTGAGCTCTTTGTATTCTTAATTGAATTGCAGTATCATCTAGATTGGTATGTAATCACCCTTCCCCTTGCCCCTCAGCTTATTTTATTCTCTTGAATCTTTGTTGTATTGTTTGTCACCACCGTTGAACGTTCAGGAATCAAGCTGCTCGGAAAAAGGAAGAAGAAGATAAAAGGTTGGAAAGAGAAAGGGAGAAGGTTCAATACACTTGTCCTATTTATATTCTCTTGCTTCCACTATTTTGTAAATTAGCAACCCTTCTCTTCTTCCTTTCTAGTGTATTGTGTGCTTTCAGTTCTAAAATTATAGGTGGAGCAGAAAAAACTGGAAGATGCACTAGAAAATGTCTAAAAGCTAGTAAATACTCGTGGACAGTACTTTTCGCAAAACTACTGATATGATGATAAGTACTTACACATTTAATTTAGAGAAACTAGAACTGAAATGCTTTACATTCCTATCTCTGGTAATGCTGATGCTGTTTCCTTTGTTAATTTATGTTCAAGTGCCATGCTAATAAGGTTTCATTGTGATTTTATTTTTTGCATCAGTTTGCTTGTGGAGTTCTCTCTGAACGTTTTTTTTTTTTTTCTCCGGATTGTAAAGCTGTGTCTGTTCCTCTTTTCTATATTTATGGTGTAGATTCATATTTGTTAGAATAACTTTGAATCAGAAGCTTCAGGAGTTCATATTCTGTGTAATGTTACCACTAAACTTGTTTCAGGAAAGGATTCAGACCAGTGAGGCATTATTTGAGGCAAAGCAAATGACTGAGGCTTACGAAAGAAAACGGTATGTAGTTAAGCTGCCATTGATTGGCGGTGGAAAATTGACCGGATGCAAGTTTGTCCCAAGCTCCAGCGTACATTATTTTTTCTGCTTTTGAACCATGAAAACATTCATATCTGCAGTAATATAGCCACGAGGAAAGCGGAAAAACAGGAGGAGGAGAGGGCAAGGGAGAGAATTCTTCAAAAACTGGAAGCAGATAAGGTGTTTGGCATTTCAATGTCAATGACATATTTCCTGTTCTTCTATGCCTATAAAACTAAGAAATTCGTACTTAATTTTTATGCATGGGAGCGCATGGTAGACTAATGCCTTGGAATAAAGAATAAGTTACTGCACTGCCTTTCAGATCATGTCTTTTTTTCAGATGCATTCCGAATGTTATTGGGCAACATGCACAATAAAATATTTAAAAGACCCCTTGGTTCGGCAATGCAAACCCCATGACGTTTGTTGAGACCCAATTTGGCAATGTTGATGCATGACGTTTGTTGAATTGCTTGTGTTGATTCTCCTGAATTTCATGTCTTTAAAGTGCTGTATGACACCAAGATTTGCAGGCGGAAAGGAGGCAGATGCTTGGATTGCCCCCATTAAGTCACACGCCTATCACACCTTCCAGATCGGCTGTGCCAGAAAAAAGGGTTTTCTTTTGTTACTGTCTCTTTCATAAGACTCATTTATCTCATTTCAGAACAGAAGGTGATACTGACAGGTATTTGGTTGCATTTGAATTCCAGAAAAGTTCTTATATCAAGTCTGTCACAAAAACTGCGCAATTGAGGGAATGTTTAAGGTCTCTGAGGCGCAATCACAGGGTAATTTACTTCTTGTTTAACATTATTCGCCACTTTTGAAATAACTGTGTGGCTTCCAAGGAGAAAGTAATTTTGCTACAACCTGGAAGCCTTCTTCTGATGACAGAATGAAAAGAGTCACATTTTCTAGAAGAATTGCATTAAGCTAATGCATAAGAACGAAGCGTTTGCCACCCAGGTTCCTGTGCTTGTTATTTACCCTTTTCATATTCGGGTTACAGGATGATGATGCTAAAGTAAAGAGGGCCTTCCAAACTCTTATAGTTTATGTTGGGAACGTTGCAAAGAATCCTGATGAGGAGAGATTCAGGAAGATTAGAGTTAAAAATCCATTATTTCAGGTAAGACACTTCTTTGATTGAGAAAGCCAGTACCGGCATTGGTTTCTGGTTATATGCATAGAGAGCATTTATCCTTCAAATCTGTTTGATGGGAATCTATTTAATTAGTTGTTGTTTCAATCTTTCACCCTTTGGTTGATACCCGTGTATTTTTATCTTCTAAATTGCAACTATGAGCACGGTAAAGAACTCTGTGCTAAACTAGTCAACACTATTTCCAATTCTCTTTCACCTTTTTACACTGGTAACAGGATAGGGTTGGAAGATTAAAAGAAGGTGCTGAATTTCTTGAACTTTGTGGATTTGAGAGAATTGAAGGGGGCAAGTTCTTGTTTCTTCCTCGGGACAAGGTTGACATGGCGGTATTAAACTCGGCAAGATCTGAATTACAGTCTGCCATAACGAACCCCTTCTTTGGACTTCTCCAGTATGGGTAAGAGATGTTGCAGGATGGTAAATTGGAGCGCATAGGAGAAAAATAGCTATTCATATGTAGCACGTATCCACATGTTGTCCCATACCATTGATGCCCTGTTGTTGTGTAAGAACACTAAAATAAAGCAAGCTTTTGAAAATATGTCAGTAGCATTTTCCAAGTTCCAATCCACAGGCTTTTCGATCCCTTTTCTTATTTTAGGAGAAATTGTGCATGCCCCTCTTCGACTGCTCTGGTACAATCACAAGCTTTTTCAACTAGCCTCACATCCTCCATTCCAAGCTTGAGGAAGACAGAAATTAAACGTGGTCCTTGGTTTCTTTACTATTGACAGGCATGGAATTTTCTAGGCAGAGAAACGATCCAACATGGGAAACGCTGTTACAACAAACTGAAGCATCGGAACTTCCATCCTTTTAAGGATCAGAAATGATAATATATCAGGTTTGACGTAAAAGGGGTTTTTTTATAAAATTCAGTATTTTTATAAATTTTATATTTTCTTTTTAATATTAAAATTCAGTATTTTAAAAATAAAAATTTAAAATTTATTTTTTGATAAGAGCTTGGAAGTCCCGTTTCTCTTTTAAGGGTATTAGAAGCCCGACCTACGTGGGGAAAGATTGAAATTCCGATGCGTGTGACTTAAAAGCTAGATAGATCAGATTTGTGTTTTCAGCACGATGTGGAATTGGAAACTGAGTTCAACTGGCTTCTCCATTAATCCGCCTAGGGTTTGGATTTGTGTTTCTCCCTAATACGAAGTGGAATTGGAAACCGAGATTAGCTTTTACTATTTCACGCAAAATCCCAGGTTTCCAAATCGCAGCTCAATTGGGTTTCACCAAAGTCTTTGTTTTATCACGTTATATTAGATTATGCGTATTACTAATTGCAATTACAATCTGATTATTTGTGGTGAAAACGTTTAAAATACGAAAATCTGACTGTTCTGTACCCTAGACATTCTTGGACTATTATTCCTCTCTAGTCTTGGATCCTATGTTCTGGTCCTGCAAGTTAGTCCTGGACTCCTTTTGTTCTCCAAGTTAGATTCTTGTTGCAGAAATTATAGTTTTTAAGAGACCCATTTTATTTTATTTTATTTTATTTTCCCACTTTTTATGGGCAGTTTGATTTATTACGCTGTCCTACAAATAGTAATTTGTTTTCAACACAAAAGGCAAAAGGGAATTGATTTTTAACCAATGTAGAAAGGGTTATCATGTCTAATTACTTGTTGATACAAGACTTGGACATGAGAGACAGCCTCAACAATTTCCAGTGTCAAAGATAGCTCCGAATAGAGAGAAATGGATCCAAGACGAAGATTAATTTTAGAGAGAGGAATTATCTTCTCGAGGAGATTACTCTACATGAGCAAGCAACAGGGTGAGGTATTACTTGGAAGCAGAACCTCCTGAATCATGGGGAACATACAGTATCGGATAAGACGAAAAAGAGCTCGAGAATGTCATGCTCCTTGTTCTAGCGGTATTTTATGCGTGTTTACAGGTGACAAAGTGCACTGATAAGTAATGACTGGCAGTTGGCAACACTTCTTGGTAGCAACTTGTTTCCATTTGAATGTTAGATCCAACTACAACCAAAACCAAATATTCTACCTCCACTGGATTGACTTGTAGTTGGGTGTTCATGTGCCAGTATCTGGGAAAATTAGAATGACTTTGAAATGGCTGAGACATTATTTTAGTTTTAATCATAACATGGTTTGCTAAAAATGGACGAACATTTTCTCCCCAAAACAGGAGCAGAGGAGTGTAGCAGACCATCGCCAAAGGGAGGACTTCCCTCAGGATTCCCTGATATTGGATCTCCTTTGAGCCAATCAACTGCACATCCAATCACCAATGGCGACATTATTACCACCACCACAGTGCCAACCTCTGCCTCATATGTTAATCTCATAGCCAATTTCAACGAAAGGAGGAGACTCAGTCGCTGCTCAGTGTCTGCACCATCCGTTTTTACCGACGAAAAGCAATCCTTCACCGATTCTTTTGACCCCAGACCACTGCAAAATTCAATTCCTCGTATCGTTCAACAAGCCTTCATCGGTATAGCCTTGTATCTGGTCACTGCTGTTTTTATATTCCTGGTAAGTGGAAGTTTCAAGGGTGCCACCACATTCAAGCCTGTAGATGCCTTGTACTACACCATTGTCACACTTTGCACTATTGGCTACGGCGATATTACTCCGAACAGCACATTCACCAAGCTTTTTACTTGTGTGTTCATATTGGTTGGTTTCGGATTCATTGACATTCTGCTAAATGGGCTGGTCACGTACATTTGTGATAGGCAAGAGGAAATCTTGTTGAGCAGTGTAGATGAGACCAAGTTCAATGCAATGGTTCGTACATATATGATAGACAGAACTAAAGGAAGGATGAGAATAAGAATGAAGGTGGGCTTGGCTTTGGCGGTTGTCATTGGCTGCATTGCCGTAGGGACAATTTCGGTGCGGTTTCTGGAGAATTTGAATTGGGTTGATAGCATTTATCTATCAGTCACTTCTGTGACAACTGTTGGCTATGGGGATTATGCTTTTACCACTTTAACAGGAAGATGTTTTGCCATTGTTTGGCTGTTAGTAAGCACATTGGCAGTTGCTCGGGCCTTTCTGTACCTGACAGAGCTTAGGATATACAAGAGGAATCGCATTATTGCTAAATGGGTTCTTCAGAGAAAGATCACGATGGGGGATTTGATAGCAGCCGACATTAATCGTGATGGATCGATCAGGTAATGTCCATGATCTATCGGCGTGCTTATTAACATTGGCTAACTTGATTGAAATTCAAATTGATAACCCTCCACAAGTTGTGATTCATCTAGTTGACAATCACTGCACATATCAAGCTGTGAAGTGAAATTGAATCATGCACACGGTGCTCATGAAAACAACCTAGCACCAAAGACAGAAGAAGAAATTACAAAAGAGAGTAAAATGACAAAAGAAAAACAATGAAACATTCTGCAATGATCCTTTCTATCGTCATCCTGCTGATTGCTGTTATGATTGCAGCAAATCTGAATTCGTTTTATTCAAGCTCAAGGAAATGGGAAAGGTAGCAGAGCAAGACATCTTGGAGATATGCAACCAGTTTGACTCTATGGATAGTGCAAACTGTGGCAAGATCACTATTGCTGATTTGATGGAAAGTGACTGAGACAAGGTTTCCGGAAGTTACCTTGCAACATCATAAACTCAGAGCGTTGTACGGACAGAATTCACAAGCAGGCTGGATCATTCATGATAGTTACCCAGGACGACAACCGGGCCAGTGCCAATATATTATTCAACGTTTGATTCCCTAACCAGAAGCAGAAATTTTTGGCTTGTTGGGAGGAGATACATGGGACAATTCTTCTGCAAATATGCAAATAACTAAAAAGGAATCATCACTAGTGTCATCCTTCTTCAGATGCTATGTGTGCCAGTTGTTTATTTGCAGGAGTCAGCTTGTCATCCAGCTTTGCAGCATTTTGATTATAAATCTGACAGCTTTGAGAAATGCTGACTGCTCTCATTAATATACCAGCATCAGCCAGGAATTCTTCATTCTTATGAAGAAAACAACAAGAAAGGAACCGATGAGCAGAAGTCTGCAACTTGAGTAAGTCTCATAAACAATGTTCCGACGATGTTCCTTCACGAACTGGTATAGCCATTCTTAAAATTTTATGTAAGAAACCAGTTAAATTCGTTTAAATATCGACGTGATAATTTGCAGAGTGCAGTCTTCACTCGCCAGACAAAAGCTGAAAGTGATAAGATAGGAGGCTTTATCTTACCTCCGCCTTCCTCAGCATTATACTTTGAATCCTGCAAAAGCATAATACTCAAATAGTAAGTTAGTATGGTTATGAATGTTCAAAAGTATTAGGAAGTCTAGAGAGGGGATAGATAGTACGGGCCAATGGTTCAATGCTCTCAAGAAGCTCAATTGTTTGCTGCAACTTCGACTTTTCGGGCTTCTCGTTATCATCCAGTTTCAGGAACGAAAACTATAAATTCTGCTTCAATAGTTATTTATTTCGTGTTTTTAATACAACAAGTTGACATATATCTTCTAGTTGAAATATATTTTTTTAATCACTTAGTTCATTAGGAGTCCCATTGAAATCTAACATCTTGAAAATAAAATTTTTAGTTTTTAATTTTTAATTATTAAAATATGATTCGAGAGAAACACACACAAAAAGAAAAAAAAGAAAAAAAAAATTGTAAAATTGGGTTCACGAAGGTCTAACCCCATGGGGGGACATGGGCTCAAGATAGGTCCACTTACCGGGCCTGCAATTAATCTAATTTGAATATTGTCACGAGCAATACCCAGCAGGCGCGGAAGCATCCTGCCGCCGTGGACTCAAAAAATCCTACTCTTCAATGCGCGCAAGGATTTTAAAAGTTACATAAGTTGATATATATATATATATATATATATATATATACCGAATATTGTATAATCTTTAGATGGAGGATATTGTACTTATACCGAATATTTGCTCTCCAACGGCTATAAATTCACGTGAAACACCGTCGTTACTTTTTTTTTTTTTTTGTAAAAAAAAGAAAAAAGAAAAAAGACTTTAGCCCTATTGTTCCATTGAGGTTCAAATATGCAGCAACGGACGGTTAATTTGTCTTGCCATTAACGGGAACTATGTAGGTTGGACTACATGAAAATTTGTGTTTATATTGAAGTAATCTGACGTAGATTCTGAAAGTGCTGTCGACTTCTGGGTATTATCATTTTTGTCACTCGTAAAGAATGGACCTTTGAATAAGATCTTTTTCTTCAAAAAAAGTTAAAAATTTATATATATATATATATATAGTGAATTATCGTCTTGGGTGTACTTGGGAAAACAACCATGCAATTTTTATTTTTAATTTTATAAAAAGAAGGATGCAAATATAAAATTTAAACTTTTTAATATAAAATTTATAAATCGATCATTTAAAACAATTAATTTAAAACAAGTATTCAATTAAAAAATAAAATACACGCTAACTTACTTGAGTTTTTGTGAAAATTTTGTTAGATTCATCCTGTATAATAAATTATAAAAAAAACGAAAATTTATAATATTATTAATTATTTTTAAATTTATATACGATTACACATATATACAAAGTTAAATATATGTATAATTTTATTGAACAGTTTGACGAAGATTTGAGCAGCCCCACCACCACCCCCACCCCACCCCCGGGGGGGCCGCGGGACGGCAAGTCTTTCAACCAGTAATGCAGCAAGCTTGTCTGTTTCTCTCATCGGTCATCCATAGCCGTAAAGGTCTTTGCGTAGTTGCCTCGAATAACCGACGACCCCACAAAAAAATTAATGGTGAGTTCCTCCTCTCACCCTTTTCCCCTTGTCAATCAAACTATTTCCGACTCACGTTCCAAACAACGCTTCGTTTCCACCGACGTATCATCACTCAAGTCACGTTCAGGATCAAGGCCCCAAGCGTGGGCCTGTGTTTTCAATAAATCGCTACTACATCATATCTCTTTCATTTATAATATTTTTCTTCTCAAGAAATTGTTGAACTCATCAAGGCTTCTGCAACAACGGAAAAAAAAAAAATAAAGCCGGATTTCAAGCTTTATTCGTCGTTTCTAAAATTTCATCCCAATTTCCGGGTTTTTCAATTTAAAACATATGCTTTGATTTTGATTAATTTAGGTCACAGACCTCGGCCCACATGAAATGACGTCCGTGGAGACTTAGGCCCAATGATTTGATCTCTGGACTTGTTACAAAACGTCGTTTCATTTCGCTTCAAAAGTACCGAACTGACCAGAAATTATGATGACCTGCTCGTCGACAGCGCCCCCCCCCTTCCCCACTCAGGCCGAAAAAGTTGATTTTGACAATTTCCTAAACGAAGTGATAATCGTTGGACGTGGCCTTCAATCGGCCGGGGAGGCTTCGCAAAGGTATTGGTCGGCTCGCATTCAAGCTGAATCTCTTGTTATTTAGATTTTAACTTTTTTGAGTTTCGATTTTATTGAATTTTGAGTTAAAATGATACTTGAAAAGTCCTATTTTTAAGTATTTTAGTTATTTAATTTATTGAATTATTAAGATTTTTAATATTTTAAATTTTTTAAAAAATAAAATTTTAAATTAATAAATTGTTAAATATGCTATATTTTAAATATATTATATTTTAAATCTTATTAATTTTAGACTTAAGTTATTTAAGTTATATATATATTTTTTGAATATAAATATTTTGAGTGATATATTATTAATTTTTTGAATTAATATGAGTGAAATTAATTTAAAATCTAAGTTGACTAAATTAAATTATTTAAATCGGGTCAAATTTTAACATTTTGTGTTTCAACAAAGAAAATCATAATCACAACTAGAATATCAGATGGTAATTGACATTTCCCGTCGACGATCGGAAGGGAAGAGATATAAAATTGCTCTGTCCGTTTCTTAACCAGCTCATACTACCTGAGGTCCAGTCGTATTAAAACCCGTAGTTGTTAACAATCAAATATCAAGTTGATATTTGCATAAAAAATAGTAGATCATAGGGCGTATCCTGGTCTAAGGTTCATATGATCTATAACATTACAACTCGTGAAATCTTGATATTAAAAAAATGCACAGTTATATAAATTAATTTTCGAAGATTAGAATACTTCTACGAATAAGGACATGATTAGTTACAGTGATCCCCCATTATCAACATCAGGGTATTAATAAGACACAAACTCTCGAGTCTCTAACCTTTTGAAAAGTCCTTCTTAAATTGTTTATTGTTCGACCAACCCAACAGAAATTTTTCTTTGAATTCCGAACTCTTGCATCCTAGCAACCATTTCCCATATAAAATGACCTACAACCTTTGCTCAGACAGGAACCAAAGCTTGCTAAAATTAAAACATATATACATGTCTGTGACATTTCCCCCAATAATATTATAATATGGTTCTAATATCTTATTGAAGGAAATTAATAAAAATACAACAAAAGTCTGTATGCAAGTCAAAATCCCTCGTTGTCTTCTCCATCTAATCTATACTTTGATGCAATGGAATCAAGCAACTACCCATTTGAAAACTGCTAAAGTAATCGTCTACAAGTGAAGTTGAACTTTGTGAGCCTGGATTTGAGCACAAAAGCATGAACTCTAGTCAACTTTGTCCAATAAATTATAATTGGGCGTTGTTATCCATCTGTTTCATCTTCTCTCCAAAGAATAATGTCTTTATTGGTGGAGTATACGCTCGAATAATTATTCAGAAAATATGTATTTTTTTCTTTTTTAAAAAATTGTTTATTTGACAATTCCAAATGAAGTAGCTTGGTGTTGAAAGAATTCCCATTTCCCACACGGCCTATACGATTACGATTGTATAAGGCCACTGTCAGGAATGGTTCAAAACCTGTTAAATATGCAAGTGAATATATAAAATGAAAAAAACCAAAAAAAAAAAAAGACCCTGTTGTCCGTTAACTAGTTTCAAAGCTGTCTAATAAGATTTAGCTTTGCGTGCTCCACGCATTGTGGTGCTAGAAAAAGTGAACCCGATTCAGTTTAAGAAT
The DNA here is from genome assembly GCA_020883675.1 of Bruguiera gymnorhiza. NCBI lineage: Eukaryota > Viridiplantae > Streptophyta > Magnoliopsida > Malpighiales > Rhizophoraceae > Bruguiera > Bruguiera gymnorhiza. The sequence goes on from JAIRCJ010001053.1 coordinate 1,921,559, forward strand.
TTGCTCAAGATTGACTAAGAAACTGACATTACTCAAGAAACGAAAACGAAGATTTTATCACAAAGGGCCAAAATGATTGTTCCGAGGACAGTGACCCTAAGGTTTAATTAGCTAGCCGCAGTGGCCAAGCTTTGCATCTCACTTATGTCTTTATTAATTTGGTGGATATCTCTAACAATTTAGTTATAGGAATAGCTTTACCTATAGTTGTTGTTGATTGGTAATCGGAAACCTTCACTACATTCCTAAGACAAAAATAATCTCTCTCTCTCTCTCTCTCTCACACACACACACAGACACAGACACAAATTCATAAGGGAAAAAAAATAAAACAAATTGGTGTTAATAAATGTCCAGATTAACACTGATTAGAGATTAGACAGGAAGATAAATTTTGATTCTTGGCATGTTAGGCAAGCCATATTTATAATGATAGAAGAATTCATTTGCCTAACTCTAAACAGCTAGATTACCACCCACGAAGTACGTTCAAACACGCTGACAGTGATATTTTGTCTAATAATGCTTTTTTTTTTTTTTAACGTTTTCAACTGCAGAATTAATCATCAGACCTGTGGCATACGTGTAAATGTTGCCATTTCACAAGCAAGCTGTTCATTTGTGCTTGAATAATGCCAGGAAAAGGGACAATATCAGTTTCACATGTTTGATTGGACTATTCTGGATTTGTTTTACTTAATAGAAATTCACAGGATCTTGCCTTCGTTTGGCGGCAACTATTTTTGTTCTTGCGTGGGTGCATGCCTTTCTGTGACTATTATTTTCCTTCTTATATTTATGTATTTTCATCAACATTACAACTCTTCAAGGATTATTTTGACACGTACCAAAGTGTAAACACGGATAGCTTCTCTGTCAAGCTTACATTAAGGCTAACTTCCAAAGAACGATTATGATGTTAAATCGAATTTCTGCCACTAGATATCTGTATGCTGGTCTGTGTACCGCATAGACCTAACTTTGTTCGTGGGTTATATAAAAAGAAAGAAAAAAAAAAGAAAAAAGAAAAAAGAAAAAAGAAAACTAAAAAATAACGCGCCAGTACTGCCTCCTTTGATCAAAACCTCAGTAAAATGCCAAGAACAAAAAGCATGCCCGTGTATTCTCATATAAATGAAAAGACCTAGCAAAGTCAACAATCTCAAGCTCTTCATTGTTACTTTTGAATTAGCCTTGTAGTTTCCTTTTTTCTTCCCCATTTTGGTGAAGTGTCTGTCGTCTTAAATTATTGCAGTCCTTACACGATCAGATTAGACATTGCTACTCATTGCTCCTAATGGGGTCATGCTCTCGTTCAAAATTGTTTTCAGCATCATTGTATCCTCTCACTGTACTATAAAAGCGATCTATGACTCGACTATATAAAAGTCATCTTTGACTCAGATTGTTTCGATATGCTATTATAAGTCTCTCGGAATTTGCTCAAATATGCAATCATGCATATCCGAGAGTAACATAAATGAGATCCAGTTCCGTCGTTCCCCTTGAATTTCCAAGGCACAAAATAGGAGCTCAGTCCAATTTTATTAAGAAAGGAACTGTTCATTTGACCAAGATGGAGATGGTCTCACGATTTTTTAAAACACTGACTGAACTTACATAAGTTCAAAAACTTTCCAACATACATATGATGTATGATCAGCAAGATCAATGTCACAGTATATATAGGAAATAATAATTTAATTAGAACATACTTCTTGAAAAGAGTATACGAATTCCTGTATGCCAACTCGAATTAGCAAAGAACGACCCTTAACATGGGCATACATCAAGGGGCGGCCGGTCGGGACAATTTTATGTCTGAGCCACTAGGTTGCCGCAATACAAGTTGGACGGCTTTTCCCACCAGACGCACGTCCTGCCGCTTCAAAAAGAAACGCAAAAGCATGTGTTACTTGCCGCAACCAAATTACAAGTCTAGAATCTTAAAAGCAGTTGTATAAATTGACTTTAATTTTTTTTAATATTTTTAAGTATAAGTGCACGAGTTATATAATTAAAAAAAATTTCACATAATAAAAGAAAGAGTGTAGTAAATAATATATAAATAAAAAATATTTATAAATTTAATGTTTACATTAAAAAAACATATAAATAAAAACATATATAAATTGAATATCTTAATCTTTTAAATTAAGATATAATATTTAAATTTAAACTCTCTCGACAATATCCATACTTCGATAAATATAATCATATGTGTTTGTTTTTATTAGATCCTTCGTTGAATGCTGAGACACGGCATCCTTAACATCACAATAGGCCAGATAAGTTGATAAAGAAAGGTAATTATCAGAAAAAGAAAAAAAAAAAAAGATGAAGAATGGTCGTTGTACTATCATTCAAAGGGAAAGTTAAATTTTGTCGAACCGTTAAACCCCAATCGCTGTGTTGGTTCAGCAAAATCAATCGCAGAATAACTCAAGAAAATTTCGGAATTTAAATTTGTATACACAGCCATACTTGTGGGGTAAGCCCACCCTCCTTTAAAAATAACGTTAATTAGGATAATAACGCTTTTTACTAATTTTTGTTTTGTAAGAAACTCACGGTAACTCTGCATCATAAAAAAACATCAGATTACTCGAGAGTAAAAATTGAGGAAGTAAAAAAAAAAAAAAACAACCTGTATCAATGATAAACTATAGTTTACCAGTAATTATTTTCCAAAATTAAAAATTAAAAATATCAAGTTCAGCTAGGCTTCTTCAAATCATAATAATTCATAAAAAATGTTGGGCACTTGGGAGTTGAGTGTCGATTGGAACTTTTTTTTTTTCTTCTTCTTTTTAAAGAGTGCAATATTAACACTAGGAACGAGTAGTATTGTCAAATACCCTCGCTTATCAGAATATTTAATGTAATAGCAATGTTTTTTTTTTTCTTTTTGCTTTTTGGTCCTTTGGGTGGTAAGGAAGAATGTAGGAACATGTAAGGACCACGAATTTGATTGATATACGAGTGGAAAATTACATGGGGTATCTGCTAAGTTTGTATGACATAATTTATACAAAGGTTTTTCCGCCAAAAGGGAAAATCTTAACCCTTACTGACCCAAAAAATTACTTGAAAGAAAGGCTACTTTTAAGAACTTCTATTATGAGCGAAAACCCATCTACACCGATCGGTGAAAAAATTCGAGATGCAGTTACTTGCGAAACCAGATTTCATATTTAATTACAAAAGATGATAGCGAATTGCATGCCTACAAATAGAAAATTAGAAACAGATATTACAAAATATTTTAAAAAAGAAAAGGAAGAAGAGAATAGAAAACGAATGATACCACTAGCAGAGAAAGACAGGCCTCACGTTTCTCGTAGAGACGCTACGTTTGACTAACTGGGGGCTTTTTATTTTTCAGTTTTTTTCTCGCTATTTTTGAGTGGAACAAATGGTAAAAAGCAAGCCACAAAATTCGGAAGGCAACGAAGACGGGAGGTGCGAAAGCTGACGCCAAGGCCCGATCAGAAATGCATAGTATACAATAATTGCTCGGAAGAGAGAGAGAGAGAGAGAGAGAGAGGAATATTTGAATGCAACTCCCACGTGCCAGCCTGAGTCAAATGACGGTGCCCAATACCAGACACGTGCCAGCCGAATCCTGCAAGTAGAAACCGTAATGTTGAAAATATTGACCAGCACTTTATTAGTGCCCACCCCAACTTTATTACATTCGCTGACTTTGTCTCTCTCCATATCGCCATTACTATTATTATTTATTGGATCAGTAGTGTTGTGTATGGTTAACCCAAAATCCATTCGGTTTGTTCTTATTTCTACCCTAAAAATGGGTTCAGCTAATCTTCTCTGGTCCTTGTTTATCATCAACTTTTCCCTCTTCTCCCTTCCCATTTTCCTTCTTTTCTTTTTCCTCATGAAATCTAACGACCCAATTGGATACCCTTGTTTTCAATAATTGATGGCTGGTCTTTCAGAAGAGATTTACTGAACTGGTTTTAGTATTGGAGACAGAAATTTCTCGCTGGAAAAAACCCGTCTTGTTTACACTGCCATTGACAAAGCGAGTTCAATCTAAGACACTGTAAATATATTATTTTTGATTGACATGTGTGAAAGAGCACACAGGTGCCTGGACTTCCTTCTTAACACTTCTTAATTAAAAACTCTCTCGACACAATACTGAACAAAGTAACATTATAAAAGAATAATAATGTCAAGGAGTTTTATGACTTTTGCTAAATTTTTTGTACTAAATACGATGTGGCCTAATTATATTGTAAGTAGATTTCACTGCAATTAATTATTTTTAAAACTAAAAGTCTCAAATTCGAGTTTTAATTAAAATTAATTAACAAAAAAAAAGAATTTCGCCACCTAAGGACATTCGATTGAACCTAATACAAGTGTTAGTGGTATTATCCATTAAAAAACCTTAATACCACTTTTAGTATTTATTTTTCATTAAAAAAATAAAGTTGGTGTAATATCCAAAAGGAAAAGAGTTGGTGAATAGAGAGCAAGAGCTAAAAGAGAGTCAGAGAAACGTTGCAGGTAAATTTTATAAAATAAAAAAAGTATTATTTTTTAAAAAAATTATGTTTTTTTTTACATATAAAAAAGTTAAACATTCTTAAAAAATATATATATATATATTTTTTTAATATAAGAGACCTTACATACCAACTCATTTATGGCAATGCTTTGGCCCATTTGATCTGTGCACGAAACCGCGCCGTATCGGGAAAATCAAGCTAGCAGTAGCATAAGGATTGGTGAAAATTTTTAGTGTTGGACTAAACCGTGGAAATAGCATATTGTAGGTGCGTAGTTGTAATGATGCGTCCTGTCGAGGATTAAATTCTTGTTGCTGATTGGTGCAGGGCAACGTTAATCAAATTGATCATTTCTATACTTAACTGTGACTTTTGACCAAATGATGGGTCTGATATTTAATTTAACAACTATGGGATAAGAGTGGAAATTAGCCAAACCTATCATCCAAAGTAAGAATCAATCTCTCTCTCTCTCTCTCTCTCGATCGATCGAAAAGTAGAGCATGTGTCTTACCCAAAAGTCCTTTTCCTATAAGAGCAAATTTAAGTAGACTCCATATTTCAAGCCCCCATCCCCAACTTCTAGTTCTTTCAGTGGGTGGCAGTATTTCTCTCCTTCTCCTTTTTCTTTTTTTTTTTTTTTATTGGCTCCCCTTTTTCCCTGCTTCCTTTTTCTTGCTCTTCTTCAATGTCAAATGAAAAGGAGGATCCGTACCCCTATGATCCCTTTTTCTACAACCAGCATGGATCAAGCCGGCCTGCTGCGGCAGCATCAATGTTCCCATTCTTCAGTGAGAATCCGTCCGTGTACAATAATCAACCAACACCCACAACAAACATTCAAGGCCTTGATCCCTCCTATATGAGCTTCACTGACTGCTTGCAAGGCTCCATGGACTACAGAACCTTATCGAGAGCCTTTAACTTGTCCTGCTCGTCATCTGAGGTGATCAGTCCCATTGAGGATAGTTCAAAGAAGACTGTTGTTGGTGCTGGGGAATCAGCAGCGACTACCGATAACCCCTCCACGCCCAATTCCTCCATATCTTCTTCCTCTAATGATGCCGCGGCTGAGGAAGATTCGGGAAAGAGCAAGAAAGATCAACAGGCGAAAGATTGCGATCAAGATGGGGATGAAAGGTCTAAGAAAGTGTAGGTTCTTAACTCTCTTTAATTGGTTTCTGCCATGGTTGACGAGTTTAATTGACAAGCTCTCAAGATCTCCTGTATCTTGTCTTGCTTTGTTAATATAGATTAATAATTAATGGGGTTTGCTATGTGCATGTCATATTAATTTTCCAAGGTAGACTCACCAAGTCTTCTTCCATATAACTAGATAACAACGCTTTCACTGTGCACTTTTTTTTTGTTTTTAATTTTTCCTTACTGTATTTTCCTTGGTCTTATTTCCAAATTTACTAGATTGTTATCTAGTGGGAGAAATGTTGAAGGATATTTCCTTTCAACCATTCCTGCATCTAGAACTCTTTGGACGCTCTTAGAAACCCTAGCACATCTTGGTGATATGGGGAGAAAAGCAAATTGGTGGATATTATCACCCAAAGTATAAATTTGTTGGGTGAGGTCTCAATTCTGACACATACATAAATCAATCTCCAACACACATGTGACTAGATTTCTAAGATCTGACTTGTACTTAATTTTGACTTTTTTTCTCAATTTACCAGGAACAAGCCAAAAAAGAAGGAGAAAAGGCAAAGGGAGCCACGGTTTGCCTTCTTGACCAAAAGTGAGATTGATCATCTTGAGGACGGATACAGATGGAGGAAGTACGGACAGAAGGCTGTGAAGAATAGCCCTTATCCGAGGTTTTCTTCCCTCTCTCTCTCTCTCTCTCTCTCTTTGAAAAAAACAAAAAAGAAAGAAATTCGTTGGGTTGCCCCAAGATATGCGTTGCACGATATATACATTTGCATTATTCACCTATCAAAAAGGATATTTGGTCGAAAGAGTTAAGTGAACACCAAAAATGTCAACATTTGCTTGCTGCTTGATTAAGCTCACGGCGTGTGAGTTCACATATCTGAAGAGTTATATGGCGCTACCTTCTCTCAACCACAACTCGTGCCTGATAACGCCACCGACTGATTCAAGTCTTTTGTTGTATTCATATCTTCAACTTCTGCAGTGTGAGGTGACACTTCATTTCAAGCCCAATTCTATCAAAAAATTACTTCATCATCAGGTTGAGGTGCAATGAACAAAAAAAGAAAAAAGAAAAAGAAAGAAAAGTAGAACAAGCCCTTTTGATTTCATTAGTAGTACATATTTGGGGGACACGAAGTTTCAAATGTGTGAGCAAGAACAGTATTATAGCAAATTTAGGACACCAAGTTGCGTTGCAACCCTAATTGCACTCCAGATGCAAGGTGGTGAATCTCAAAGACGTGGTTTTTAGCCTTGACTTTAACATATAACATAAAGAAAGTGTATAATGAACGAGTTTTTGGGAATCTCACTGTCCTTTTGGTATTTTTTTTGCCATTGCAGGAGTTATTACAGGTGCACAAGTCAGAAATGCACAGTCAAGAAACGGGTTGAGAGATCATTCCAAGACCCAGCAATTGTCATCACAACATATGAAGGGCAGCACAACCATCACTGCCCGGCAACTCTCCGAGGCAGTGCTGCCGGAATGCTGTCACCTTCCCTTATGGCGTCGACCTCAATAGGACCGAACTTGCCCCAAGAGCTCCTGAGTTGCTTGCTTCCGCCCACCGGGCAAGGCGACCCAAGTTCCATGTTCTATCAAAACCTCCCTCCACAGCAGCAGCTACTCCATGTCCCTGACCATCATGGCTTACTGCAAGATTTAGTTACCTCCAGCTTCATCCATAAACAGCAGCCGTGATTCTTGATCGTGAGTTCTCCCTAGCTCAATCTCTCTTGTTGTATTTAAATCGATCAAGCTATTTATGGATGAGCTCATACCAGTATGGAGCTCACATAGAGCATTTAATGCATATTGCAGATTTGTTGAATTCTTGATGTATACTCCGTGTCTATTGTCCATGTATTCTACTTAATCGTATATGGAACCCTCAAAAGTGAATGATGTTGCTTTCCAATTCAAGAAATGTTAGTTTGCTTTAATAATGCAGAAATCGGGATATGGACTCTAATTGATAGGGGACGGTGATAATAGGAGTACAATAATTAGGTACATGCTGAGCAAGTATAATAAATATGGTGGCTGCATGATTGGGCTTACTCGAAGGTGACGTTGCGATGCCTAAGAGGGGACTGATCTTTAAGGCTGATTGGTCTTTTATATGTAAAATGTACGATGTGGAGTGGACATGCATTTTTCCCATGGAAGGGTTGAGGAGGTTACATCAATTGTCTCTGTATTTTGCCCTTCCCAATAAAAATGCAAAGGAGAAAGCATCAATAAATGTAATGAAAATTTTATTAGGTCATTTAATGTGAGAATATAGAAAACAAACCAAAATTTCCCCAGTGACGAACGATCAGAGTTCATGATGTGTCTGCAATTGCAATTACAAGTACGGTAGTACAATCGGAGTAGATATTGCGGCTGCAATTTGTGGCTACCTTTGTGGTGTTGATTGCAATATCTGTGATGGCAAGTTAAAACCTTTGTTAGTCTATAGCCAAGTTAACAATGACATACAAGAGACTCAAAGTTAACACGTTGAAAAAACCACACAAACTAGAAATGATATATTGCGTTACTCTATTAGTTTAGTGGGTAGCTTATGCTTGACAATTTCTCTTAAACCCTGACTTCTTCACACCCCATGCATGGTTGACAATTTATTTCACCATTGTTTCACATTACATAATTCCCGTAAAAGGAGAAGCATTGAACATTAAGAAAGCCGGATTGTAACATGAGAAAACCTGGAGGTCAACCCCTTTCAAAAATACATACACCGGGGCAAAGACCAGTAATACGTTTATTTAACTTTTCAGATTCTAACTCTATTCGTCTTCCGGGGTTGTTAACTTTGACTCTCCCTTTTTCGGTTTGTTCGTGCTTTGATTTAAAATATCAGTTTGATGGTTGACACATTTTGATTCGGGCAAAACTTTGGATCATTCATCAATTCGAGAAAATTTTAGAAATTTGAATGATTGCAGACAGATGTGCAAGAGTAGCATGTTTGTCTTTTCTAGTAGTGCGATACAAGAGAGAAAACAAAGGGAATGGAAGACTTTGTGGACGTAACTAGGCCTTGGAGTACTCTTTTACACTGTCCAAATAATTCTTTTTAGCATAAATCACTTTTGTTCAATAATTTAAGTTCTTAATCAAATTCAAAATGCGCCCCGAAATTAAAGGATTAATCGACCCTTTTCAGAGAAGGAGAATATCATCTCAAAGTCTTCCGTCCTCGATTTCAGGGTATCCTCGGAAACCGTGTGGAAAACGGGGCGATTCTTGTTGAAGAAAGTCTTTCTCAAACGTGTATCAGACAGGAGGTTTGCAATATTCTAGTGCATGAACATAAGAAAAGTACTGAAAATAGTGGACCTTTTACAGAGTACCATAAGTTAAGGAGCTAATAAATTAGTATACCCGAGAAGCATTAGAATTCTGGTCTCTTGAAACTGAAAGTGATGTGCAACTGTATTTTTATCTGTCTTGTGTTTTAGAAACAAATAAAGTCTCAATGATTTGAGTTTGAACAACTAAACAGGATCTTGTCCTAGAAAATTATATTTAAAAAGGAAAAAGAGGGGGGGGTTTCTTGAATTACGTTTTGATTCAATCAATTTTGGTAAATATTAATACATAAATTGTTTAATTATGAAAAGAGAGCTACTACATAATTACACTTAACTGAAATCTATCTTGCACACAATGGTTGATTTGGGTTAGCAGCTAAATCTGGGCCTATTGACTCGTGTAGGGCTCGATAAATGAGCCAGGCTTTGTAATCTAATTAACTAACAATCAGAAATGGACAATAGAAGGCCTGGACATATACCAATTAGAGCCCACGGCCCATACATTTCACAGAAATGCTATGAGTAAGAGAAGCCCAGTTCAGTTTAAGCTCTCGGCCTCCACCATAGCAGGCCCCCGCCGGCGGCCGAGACCCACAAATATTTTTCCTTTTCTTCTTGGTCTCGGGGCGAAATTGCCCGAGTCCTTCACAAGTAACGAACGGATCTTAAAGGCAGTTAGTTACGTTCCGCACCATCCCATGCTTCGAGGACTTTATTGTAATTTTATCTTCTTCTTTTTTTCCTTTTTTTTTCTTTTTTTTTTTAATCTTTTTGGTAGTTGTGTAAACTCTATTAGAACGCGTGAACTTCAAGCGCATCGTAAAAGAAATTTTAAAATGAAATTACTCTTTTCGCTCAGCAGCTTTGACAACGGTAACTTGCCGTCCAACGTTCCAATCCGAATGTTGCTGTTGATAAAATTGCTTTTTCGCCCCCACAGCGGCTACTACGTCCATAAAAGTAAGAATAAAATGAGCTTTTTCTGTTTAGAGCTTGCACACACAACACCGACAGTGCTGGAGTCAAAGATTCCGTCTCAAACAATTTTTTAGAGATATTTTAATAACTAATAATTTAAATATTTATTTAAATGTCTCGAATCTTATTTTTTTATATATAAAAAATAATATTTATAAAAATAGAAAAAAAATTACGCGTTAATTTTCGTTATAATAAATTTTTTAATACAAAAATTTAAAAAAAAAAATCTGAAAGAGACCTGTTATTGAATGTCGACCAAAGATGGAGTCGTCGTAGGAGGCTGGTCCAATGGCCAGGAACAGGCATCACAAGCGGCCTACTTTTAAGCTGAGAGAGAAAGGAAACCAAGACGAAGTTGTAAGAGAATCATTGCGCGCAAAGCATCATCAGCCCGGGATGGGAGCCTCAGCTACAGTCTCGGTCTGCTCACCTAAATAAGACCGTTGGATATCCAGTTTAGGACAAAATGGCAACCAGTTCAAACATAGTGGCCGCGCGCGTTGGCCATATGACATATGCATGATCTTGTGTGGAAAGGCAAAGGAGCCGACAGAATTGTCTTCATGTTCTTACCGGCACCACCAACTGCTCCAATTTTGTCCCTTTTGTCAAGCAACCCCGGGTCCACTTTGAATAGCGATTGATGGACTCTGAAGCAAAAGACTACATGGTCTCAATCCTCAACTTGCAGTTTAATCCCACGACTTGAACTCTTATTACCAACTGCCGAGTCAATTCGCAGTTAACCACTCCTAAATTGTTAGTTTAAGGCATGGCCATGGAAATCATGGTAAAGGAACTTTGTCAGTTATATGGAAGAAGCTACAAGCATGATTGCATTAACATGTTGATGCCTCTTATTGTATGACAGACAGGAGACATTATGAGTCTGAAAGGAAAAGAGACGCCAAGTAATTTGTTATATACCATCTCATGCCAATGAAACATAATTATGATCATGTGTAAGATGAAAGCCCATTAAAACTCGGAAATCAACCGTACAATGACTCTCTCTCTCTCTCTCGATATATGTTTTTTTTGGGAAAATTAAGCACTCATATTCAACTATTCACGGAGATGTGCGCGTCCCGTGTGGCAGCATCACATTAAGAGCCAACAAGTTACTCGACTGTGGGGTATATCGCTCGCGCATACAAAAGTACAAAAGTTTAGCTGCTTATTGCCATGACCTACAAAAAGGATTCGATGCTAACATGCGAGAAGCAATTGCTCTCCAGTCATTCTTGTCAGTCCTATTCATGAGTTTTTTTCTGATAAGTGGCTCTCTGCATCCCCGGCCTTGTCTTCAACATCAGTTGTTTCATTCATTGATTTGATTTCCACGCCTGTGGTACAACTCTTTCTGTTTCTCCGACCCTAAAAGTGCTTGCACGATCATTAAACAGACTCAGAGCAGAGATAAGGGAGAAACCGAAACTGATTGTCTCCGCAAAGTGATTGGTCCAAAAGACATGTCAAAATGAAGAAACCTGAAAGGTAATCATACCTCACGAAATGGGTATTCATCAGCTTCAAGCATCCGTACAATCTGACTCAATTTTGGTCTCTTTTCTGCATCAGGATCAACGCATCTAAGTGCAACCAAAAGAACACGTTTCAGTGCACTTGTTGTCGGTTTAACTTCAAGGTTTGGATCTGCGACTTCCTCAAATCTTCTTGTCCCCACCATCATCTTTAGCCACTCAACAAGATTGACCTATTTTTCACATACATCGTGCTTAGTAAAAACTTTTATGAGAAATTTCGTAAGCTGCCAGAAACAAAAGAGAAATGTCTGTCTAAAGGAAGACTTAACGTCAGAAGTCATCGTATCAGAGCATAACTACCTCATTAGAAGGCCGGCCATAGTCCACGGGGTCCCTTCCAGTTACTGCTTCTAGCAACAGGACACCGAAACTGTAAATATCACTCTTCTCATTTAACAAGCCAGTATTGGCATATTCCGGTGCAACATACCTGGAATTTCAAAACAATAGTAGTGAGGGGATATTTCCTACATGATCTAGTTGCTATGTGACTCTCTCCTTCACACAACCCTAAACCCTAAACAACAACACCATACCCTAATGTACCCATAACTCGAGTTGCGATGTGAATCTCTCGTGAGCCCAGAAGCTTGGCCAGCCCAAAATCAGAAACCTTGGCATTGAAGTCATCATCAATTAAGATGTTGCTTGACTTTATATCCCGGTGAACAACCTTTGGTTCTATTGCCTCATGCAAATAAGCAAGCCTGAAAACAAATTTAAGAACAATGATTTTGTCTTTCTTTGCAGTTTCGAAAAACAAAATTCATTATAATTTCTACCATTGAGTATAACTAAGAAGGTTGAAGAATATTAAAATTCCAAGAAGAAAAACCAAAAAGAGAGGGAAAACTATGCATGACTGCAATATTATTTTAGAGGCAGTTTGGATTTTGGAACAAAAGCTTGGTTGAGTTCAACTGAGTTAGAAAAGGCTAATTAAGTGTTGCCACAAATGCAATTACGAGTGCTTATTTCAGGCATGTCATTCTAATTCTATTTAACTGAAATGCATGGTGTAAGTGTACTTACGCTTTAGCAGTACCCAGAAGAACCTTCATGCGAGCCTCCCAAGTAAGGGTACCACAATGATGCATTGCCCCGCATAGCCATTGTTCTAAGTTGCCATTATTTACATATTCATAGACCAACATCCTATACAACAAAAGGCCAGAAAAGTTATGTACCTGAGACTTAAAACCAGAGCTCAAGGGGTACAGAATAAATTTGCAACATTACAAAAAAAATTCTTTGCAACAAATAGCATGATACAGAGCCTAATGCCACTAAGCATGACTGCAGTAAGCATGAGGAGAGAGAAATAACTCAGTTCATGTAACATCAATTGATCACACCTGTGAACCCCTTCAATACAGTAGCCAAGAAGACGGACAAGATTCTTGTGTCGAACATGACCAAGTGCTTCTACTTCCGCCCTAAATTCTTTCTCTGCCTGTCCCCTAAATATGTCAATATAAAATTAATCATTAAAATGATATATGGCGGCATCATAAAAGTGAATTTGAAGTGCCCTTACATATTGTTAAGAAGCTTCTTAACAGCTACTTCAGTTCCGTTGATTAGTCTACCCCTGTAAACAACCCCGTATCCACCCTCGCCAATCACATTCTCAGATGAAAAATGATTTGTTGCAAACTGGAGGTCCCTGAGAGTAAACCAGTGACCCCATCCAAGATGTGAAATTTCTGGCAAGCCAATTAATGGAGATACTGTCACAAGTGCAGACTGCTTCCGCATGGTCCCAGAGCTTCCTTCTTCCTCGGACACTGAGCTGCAAGCTCTCTCGGGATGATAGATTGAGCTGCATTGGCTGATATTATCGGGATCACTTGATTTACTCATTCCCAAATTAACCAGCATCTTCTCGGAATTTTTATCACTTGATTTATCATGGACATTAAGGAATAAACTTTCAGGGTGATCATTGGAACTCTGACCCCCAACCCTGTCAACTTTGATATCCTTTGACACATTTGGAATCTGAGAAAGGGAAAACTTGTCCACTGATTTTCTAGATTTCCATCGAAATGTGAACAATACAGATAACATACAAAGAATTAAAACTATAAATGCTACTACAAAGATTCCAATCAGAACCCATAGTTTTAAACCTAAAAATGATGTTTTCTTTGACATTTCGGCACTTAAGCTATCAGTCGACATCACTGATCCTCCAGAAGGGAAAAACTTATTTGCTGCTCTTTATTTACCAAAACAAGGAATGTATTCCCACCTGGCACCTGGATACCAATAAATACGTCATGTAACTGTGTTCACAGCAAAAGAGGTAACAAGTATCTGAAATTTCCAAAATTCTTAGATATGCTGCATTTTTTTATTTTTTATTTTTTCATTTTAACACTCTGGATACAGGTGATGCTCAAAACCAAAGTTAATAAAGGCCTTCTTATTCTCATTTAACACTCGCTAAGAAGGAAAAGGACATGAAATTCATTTATTTCAAAGTACAATGAATTAGATTTTGACTTACCCTACAAAAGGAATCATCCAGGAAAGTGAAATAAATAAACAGAGATATAAAAGAAAATCAAGAACTGCGTTTAAAGAAGTTCAAATGCATTAGCACTGGATGGCTAGTGCTATCCTACAGGCATCTAACAGAGTTTCAAAAAAAAAAAAAAGAAAAAAAACTCTTTTTCATTGAAGACCCTCTGATCCAAAAACCAAAAAGAAAAAAAAAATCAAAGTTCAACAAGAAAGCAAAACAAAACCCGCAAGTCAAAAATATTCAAATCAAAAATCCCAAAAACCATGAGGAAAGGAATAACTCTCAAAAAGTATAACTTATGATCCAAGTAAGAAACAGATAAGAGAGAAATTTGGACCCTTCAAACTGCATAAAGTCCCTACAAGGAAAATAAAAGAAAGAAAGAAAAAAAAAAGAAAGCACTTAAAATTCAAAGGAAAAAAGGGAAAAGAAAAAAAGCGTTTACCTTCGCAGTAATCCAAGGGCCTCAGCTAACCCCTTTGATCGATCATCTTCCTTGTGCACCCACAGAGCAAAGTAAGAACTTTTCTTTTTGGAAGCCAGGGAGGTTCTATAAGCATAGATAGGCCAATGCAGCTCTAAAAGATCAATAACCGACCAAAAACCCAAATTCCCCAAAAGGGCAGAGTTGCAGAGATAAGTAGTTTAAAAGCACAAGTTTTGCCCTTTTAGTGTGCCAAAAAAAAGAGTTCAGCGAATGATAAAAAGAAATGACAAATAACGCCAGACAAAAATCTAATCTTTCAAGGCCAAATGTGTAGAGAGAGAGAGAGAGAGAGAGAGAGAGAGAGCTGCGGATAAAGATAGTTGATTTAAGGGCCAAAAGGCAGTGATGGGTTAAATGGTTGGCGGGTCCTGTGGAGAAGAGAGAGGGGCCTCTTAGATAGCTAGAAAGGAGGCTTGGCTTGCACTGGAGGAAACCACCGAGAGAGAAAAACCACCGAGAGAGAGAAACAGTAAGCAAAAATGAAAATTGAAGAGAAGAGAGGTGGCACTTATAACTGGCCATAGAAAAATTGTAATGGAAAGCCAGCGTAACTAAAGTAAACAGTCCAAAAAAAAAAAGGAGAGAGAGTCAACCCAGCTCCAGCTGGAGGGATCTCCGAATCTAGCATTTGTATGAAGTATGCTTACCAAATCGTCCTCTTCTTCTGAATGAATTCTCACCTTCCTCTAAAGAGAGGAAAATCGTAATCTGATTCTCTGTACCATGTCTGCTTAAATCTCAGCAGTAATTACTATCTAACAAGATACGTGCCTGATTTTATATTATGAGATTCTTTATAATAAAAGTTTCGGTAATGTTCTTAACATTACTCTCGGTCCAACACTTAAATTTACATTTATTCTGTAAGTATTAAACAAACTTTCAGATAATTATCATGAAATGTAATTAGAGGTTTGGCTTGACGACTACACCGCACACAAGAGAAACTTCCATCACCCTCTAGTATAATTGATTTTCATTTTCAAAAATATTATCACACCGCACAAGATTTAAAACTATTAATTACAATTGAATATGTTTTTCTTTTTTGATAAATAATACATTAATTATAATTAATAATTGATTAATGACTCAAATCTTATACATTTAATTTTTACATTCAGTTTGTCTAATTCTGTAATAAAAGTACTTTATTGTATGAAATATAATCTAATTCACGTTAGATAGTGCTGTTTGGATAGCTAATTACTAGTAACCCTCTACTTGACCAAATGTATTGAGATATTCCCTTTTATTACCATACATATATGTATTAAACAAAAAGATTATTAAAGGAGATTGGGATTTTTTACATGGATGCTAGTTGCAAAATAACATGTGCCGCTCTTTGTTCTTTTCCAAACTCTTTTCACCTAACTTTTCTTCGTAAATATCATGTTTCTTCTGCCTATTATCTGCTGCTAAGTACAATATTTCACAATAAACCCGAACCTAACCTTCTAAAACTTTTAAGGAGGAGTTTTCCTTTTTTTTTTTTTAATTTTCCCCGATAAATTATTGTGCCCTTCTTGATTTCATTATGGCAGAGAAGAAAAAGGCACCCCACCCCCCCCCCCCGCCATTGAAGAGGCTTGCGAGAGCCTTTGATTTGAAGCATAACCTGTTGATTAAAGTAGGGGTCAATTCTCAAACGAAGCTTTTCAAAACACCTTTTTAAGATTTCACATTAACTACTATCTAACCCGGTGTGTTGCGTTATGGAAAAGGTCAGCGAATTGCACTCCAGTAATTGGTCCCACTCAAGAGGTCTCTTGCCCCCCAGGATTTGACCCGCAAGACCTATTGTAACCGTCCGATCCATATAAATCGGTGCTCTTGGAACTTCTTTTGTAGCAACAGGAGCCTTTTAGATCGGAGGGCTATAATTTGTCTTGCTCGCAACCGGCTGCTTCACGGAAATGTCTTTCAAGTGCAGAGCACGTTGGGAAACCACTTTATCTATAGTCGTCGGCCGTGCGCTGCATACTTGTACGGCGAACTCCGCTTGAGCGTTATTTTTATTTTTTATTTCTTAACAAAAGAATGTTTAATACAAGAAATAATAGTTATCTTCTATGATGCACGAAGTAAACAACAAGAGGCAGTAGCAACTCCCGTTGCTGGCCAAGGTTAGTACTTTCTTCATCCGCAATTTTCCACACAAGTTAAAGCGATACCCATTAAAGGGTTTCAAGAAGTAAATTGAACTCAAAAAAAATTTCCACGCCGCCATAGACGATAAGAAATAGGATTCCAAACCAAAGTCGCGCGCAGGCTGCCGTTTCTTCCACATTGGCCATCTGGGTCGCTAAGCACGCCGGTCGGGTCCATTTATTTCTATTTCCACGCACTTACCAGGCTATGCATTGGAAATTGCCTTATTTTTTATACCGGGCTAATGAACTATTATTAAGGATATAGCTTTTGATTACGGTAAATACAGTGGACAGAAACTGCATCAATTTCAGGGACAAAATGAGATCTGTCGTTCTTATTCCCACTTGAACGCTAAAGAAGGCGCCTCCTGCCTTTGCTTGAAATGATCTCACCCCGGGGTCGAATTATGCTTGCTACTCACAATTGCAGGGATCCATGCGACTGTCAACTTGATATGAGTTCAAAAACTGTTACAAGTTTTACCTCGGTTTAATCTGGGAGGAATTGTAAGCATGTGACTGTGTCTAGCTATGTGCTACAGATTTTGCTTAGAACTCTGTGTACCTTTATAATATATATGATAGCCCATCTGTGAGCTAGTAAGTCCATTCTTCGGGAAGAAATATCTCCGTTGAAGAATTCTCATTCTGGGGTAGCGTATGGCATTGTCCTGATGCATCCTTGCCACTTGTATTATCGATTTCATTGCAGTCTTGACTTGTTGAGTGATTCTTGGGGCCTGCATATAACAACAATTGCTTAAAACCAACCACTCTTTGGTCTATGCGCAGAGGGTGATCAGGAGAAAGTTAAGAAGCACAACCTTCTCTGCGAGTCGTATGCAAGGCCGATTCGAGCACATCGAGGTTAAGAGCTTGAAGAACGTGCGCAGGGAGGAGAACAGGACAGCAGGCTGCTTGCACAAACACGGTAGAAGGTTACATCGAATCAAGTACTATGATCCTATAGATAGCGGTAATTACTGTGTATAATATCCTGCAATTTCTTTTGTGTTCTTTACATTACATCTGATTACTACACATGTATGATTTGTCGGCACAGCTGTGATACCCGTCCTCTGGCGATATTGCACTTTGTTGCCTGCCCTCCCTGGAAGAAAAACTCCCGTCCCACACGATGGTTGACTAGAAGAATTCAGGAAGAAAGCTTGGGTCCCCGGTCCTCCGGAGACCCAACGAGTACTGCGGCTTCTTTGTTCTGGGCCAGATTTTGAGCCCTGACGAGACAAACACATATGGGAAAAAAGTTCCATTAGTAGCAGAACATGGTATTGTTGAGTTTCGATTAACTTCTCCTGTTATGTAGGGGCAATTTCGCTAGGACGCCTGTTGTTGCAACAAAATAATTATAAAGCAATAATAATAAATTCTTTTACATTAATTTTTCCTTTTTATTTAATGTAAAATTTAACCATTTTAAATATTTTCTAATATAAGATTTTCAATTTTTTGTATTTGTATTTATTTCTTTTCTTAATTAAAGCATTTTTACACTTAAATTAAATATGATATGTTCAAAGCAAACGTCACTTACTCGTCAAAACAATCCAGAAAAAGAACACATATGAAATAGAACATCTTACTGCCCATGTTCGGTAATTGTGAAATGCCAATATGTCAGACCAGAAACTAGTAAAGATCCTTATTAAGTCTCATGGTCAAAAATCCTACTCTCTTTATAGTTTGTCATTGTAAATACATTCCACAATCATGTGCGAATCACTCAAACCACGAGCTGAGAAAGAGTTTCGTGCAAGTTTAAGAAACAAGCAGAAGAAAGAAATGCATACCACTGACTTTGGCTCTACGGGCAGATAAAGGAGATTACACTGTTGCTGGTCATTGACAGAGTCCTGAGAAGAAAAAGAGCACGTCAAATTCATGTGGGAATCTGAATGAAAGGGATAGACACGGAGTCGCAAAAGTAAACCTTGCAATCAAAATTAAATCCCAATTCATAACCTTGCAATCAAACGTAAACCCCATTTCATCTTCAATGTCAGCCATTCAATGAGAGAGAGAGAGAGAGAGAGAGAGAGAGATGGGGTTCAGGAGATTAATGTATCAGTGCCCTTGATGGTGTCTTTTTTGGCCTAGTATAAATGTGTGTGTATATATATATATATCTGCCGGAAATATAAGGCAATAAAATAAACGCAGAAATATGTAACAGAAAATGGTCAAGATCTATGATTTCATTGCCAAATTGATCTTATGCATCATAGATTGTCATATCTCAAGCATTGTCCGTCATAACTGAGTAGAAAAAAGATTTGATTCACCTTCTGAAAGTCAAAATATACCATATAAAAAAAGACTTGGAATTATTTGGTAAGTTTTTCGATATTTTTGCGGTGAAGCCAAAAATTTTAGATGCAATCAACTATTCTCAGTCGTCTCGACCGTTCAATATTAGTGCCAGAAGGAAAGGTTCGAATCTCAAGGTGATAGGACATGAAAAATCTATGTCTCTGTTTTTACCATAAATGTCCATTCCTTGGGAGTTGGGTAAAACACCAAATTTCTTCTAAATGTGTGGTGGTAATGATTTCTAGTAAGAGGTCCTGCGACCGACAAGATTAAAAAATAAATAAATAAAAAGAAAAAAAAAACCATGAAACGTTGGACTATAATCTAACATAAGCATTTTAATATTAAAGTAAATGAAGGTTCTTTAGTAGAATAAATGAGACGGAGATATGTGAGGAAGAGAGTATGTCGAAAATCTCTTAGCATGTAGTGTTGACGTGCATTTCTATCATACTCGCTGTCTTGAGAGGCAGTGGAGCGACGTTATGCGAGGGGTGTGGTGCAAGCGGTAACTCTGCCAGGTACGAGTGTTCCTTTTTTTTGTCAATTTTTTGGTCTACATGGGAAGTGGCCAAAGTGTTAGCCCCTGAATTCTTTCACAGATAAATACAAATATTGATGATATTTTATGCAAATACTTAGAATGGAGTTAGCCGGACACGTAAAAAAAAATAATGTAGCTGCAGGAGAGGTCAATGTGTAAGACAGTAAAGTTAAGAGAGGAAGAATGCAGGTTTTGATATTAATATTAATTAAGGATATACTTGTTGCGGTCAAAAAATAGCGAGTTAGAGTATTGAAGCAATAGAAATATATTGGATTATTAATTAGATAGCAAATTATATTAGTAGATTATCAATTAAGGAAGTAATTACCTTAATATGTCATTCTATTATAAATTCATATTTTTTAATATCTTTTTATAAAAAGTGTGCATGTTGAGAGATTAATTAAAGAATGAATTGGCTAACAGTAGTTTTGCATGTTAGTTACGACAACATATAAAATTGATGTACGGATAAGGTCCAGATCAACAACATATTGGAAGTATACAAGTTGGGTAATATGAGAATAGGTGACAATATGGGTAAAATTATGTTTATGCATTATGAAAAAAAGAGTTCATAGAATGTGAGGCAAAACTACCAAATTTCTACAACTTTATTGCCAGAAATTATGAGGAGTAATAACTGCATAGATATGTTGTGTTAGCAGACTCTCCTCAAAACAAAAAAATTATGAACAAATAATAGATATAGGGTTGAACCAATCTAATACGAGTAATAGACTCTCTATAAATGCCAATCGTGTTTTACCTAATTTGTATGAAATACTCCTAATAATAAGGAATGTCTCCCTAAATATAATTAATTTGACAATCATACGTGTGTATATGTATGTATCTAAAATGTTGGCCAAGAGACATCATAATACCTAAGAGAAAAGAGTGTGGAAAGGAATACTTGTATGTAATTTTGACAAATTAGAAGGTTTTTGTGTAAATGTGTTATTGCTCGTGTTTGAATTGACCGAGACTAAGTTGGTTATTTAGTAGTATCATCAGATCAAAAATTTGTATGAGAAGGATGGTCCTGTAACACCAAGTCACCACAGGGTGGGGGTGGACGAGGGAGGGGCAGGGGTTCGAACCCTCGCCACCCTGGTGGGGACACCAGCGCGGCTAATCCGCGTCCTTGGGTGTTTCTTCGGGTACGAGTGTTTCGGACCCAGAGGTCCGAGTGTTTCTTCGGGCCTAGAGGACTACTAGGTTGGCTAGGGGCTTGCTTTATACTTTTTAACGTGGATAAATTAATGGGTATAGGCTCGAGCCCGAAGACCTTGCTGTTGGGGCCCATTCGGCCTAATTAGTGGTCCGCTTTCCTTTTTTCCCGCTGGGTCCAAATGGGCCCGACTCTTTTTTGTTGGGCTGGCATTTGGCGGCAATTCATTAACGGGTGATAATAATATATAGTAATCTTTTGTTTTTTTTTTTTCAATTAATAAGTGGATTTCACAAATGTAATTAACAAGAAATAAATTTTGCCCAAGCCAATCCGAGCAGGTGAACAAAAAATTTATAAACTTAACATATCTCAATTCAAAATTTTAAAATATTATATATATATATATAATTTATTTCTCTATAATTATGTAATTTATATATTTATATTTTAAATTTTAATAATTTTCTCTTAAATGTAAATATATTTCTCATTATATCTACTTTTTTTAATACACTAAAAACTTATTATTATTCTATCAAATTCATTTATGAGCTAATTTTTATTTTACTTAATATAAAATATATATATGTTAATATTTTAAAAATTACATTTAAATGCAAATACATTATTACTTTTATTTTAAAATTACGTTTTGTATAAATTACGTACATACAAACTTAGCAGATACCCCATCCTTAAGTGCATGTCCTTACGTGTTCCTACATTCTTCCTTCCCACCCAAAAGGACCAAAAAGCAAAATAAAAGAACCATTGCTATTACCATAAATATTCAGATAAACGAGGGTGTTTAACAGTGCTACTCATTCCTAGTGTTAATATTGCACTCGTTAAAAAGAAAAAAGAAAAAGGTTCCGATTGACACTCAACTCCCAAGTATCCAACATTTTTTTTTTATGAATTATTATGATCTTAAAATAATTATCAATAAATTATAATCTATCAGTAATACAGTTTTTTTTTTTTTTTAATTTCTTGTGTCTCTACTTTTGAGTATTCTAATATTCTTTATAATGTAGAATCACCGCAAGTCTTTTACGAAATAAAAATTAGTAAAGAGCATTACTATCCTTAATTAACGCTATTTGTAAAGGGTGGGCTTACCCCACAAGTATGGCTGTGTATACAAATTCAAATTCCAAAATTTTCTTGAGTTTTTCTCTGATTGATTTTGCTTAAACAACACGGCGATTTGGGATTAACGGTTGGACAAAATTTAACTGTCCCTTTGAATGATAGTGCAGTGAATATTCTTCTTTTTTTTTTAATTTTCTGATAATTACCTTTCTTTATCAACTTACCTGGCTTATTGTGATGTTAAGTATGCCATGTCTTAGCATTCAACGAAGGATCTAATAAAAACAAACACTTATGATTATATTTATCCAAGTATTGATTTTATCAAAAAAAAAAGTCTAAAATTTAAATAAATAATAAACTCATTAATTTTATACTATATTTTAATTTAAAATTTTAAAATATTAAATTTGTAAATTATTTTTATTTATATATTTCCAATTACAATAATCCATGCCTTTGTTTAGAAAAATTGCAATCAACGTGGATCTACGCTACACTGATGGATAGAGGACATAGAAAATCAACAGAGTAATGTCGAAGAAAGGGAGCAAGGAGAGAGATGAGAAAAGAGAGAAACTACCCAAAAGTTAAGGATGTCGTAATTTGTGTATTTATGGACTGGAGATTGTTGAACGGCGTAGAGGAGTCTTGTGAGGGTGAGAGACGACATAGATGAGAGAAGCGTGCGGCCGAGCGGCAGGCCCAAGAGTAGGGTTTTCTCTTTCGCTATTTTGGAAATAAAATAAAACCTGTAAACGCTGCTAGCCTGCTAACATCTCTGAAATTAGAGATAACCAAACACAAGGTGCCGGCATGAAATTCTGAGTAAATTGCTGCCAACATGAAATTAATTACATTTTATTTTCCACGAGGCGCCTGCATTGACTTGAATTAAAAAAAATAAAAATAAAAAATACAAAAACAGTAAAAGTTGCTCCAACTATACAGCCGACTGTAATACTTGAGGAAGAAGGGAAGAGCACAGGTAATTTTTCGAGTTCATATCATAAAATACAATTCCCTGTGTGGATTTTTTTTTTTTTTTGGGCAAATCAAACTTATTTTTCGACTTCATGGCATATGCTTTATTTTACACGTAAATAAGAAATAAAAAAATGTGTAGCAAACAAATAGAGGAACGTATAATATTCGATCCCTCTATTGTACAAAGACTGGACAGACTGTTGTCTCTCTATACAAGAAACATACAAGGAATGGGAACAATACTCCCTATGTATAAACCCTGTACAAGAGAAACAAAAGAAACATACAAGAAGAACATGAGGCAGAAATGCAAAAACCCAAAAAAAAAAAGGAAGATCTTGCTTTTTATAGTTCTAGTAATAGAAAGAAAACCTTCATAATAGCCCAGCCAACACATAGTCGTAAATGCTGACCTCTTCCTGGTGGACCTGAGTAAAACTGCCAAAGTAAGGGTAGTGATCCATATCTAGTAGCCATGACTCAATGTCCTGGCATGCTAACTTATGTGCTTGTTGACTCATGGTCAAATAGTCTGATTCTTGGCCATTGAAAGAAAGCGGGTTGTGGGATTGATTTGATTTTGGTCCTTCAGCACTGCAAAATTGGTTGTTGCAGGACTCGACCGATGCATCGAACGACACTTCCATGCTGCTCTCTTGTTCACCATGATCTTCGCTGTCTACAGTCACAACTTTTTGCGGCATAGATGGAGGGGGTAAGCATGATAGTGCTATGCCATTGCCAGTTAACTCTTGAACAAGACTCTTGAAGCTTGAGCTGTCTGTGATATAGACCTTAGGACGCACCACCTTCATCGGTTTGTTGAGTTGTTTGTTTTCGTTTATCTTTGATAGCTTCAATGGTGCTCCACTGACTCTTTTCCCCATTTCTTTCAATGCCCTTTTGCCTTGGAATTGCCTTAGGAGATATGTACCTTACTTCGCTCAAGGTCGGGGATGCAAAATGAATTAGAGCTATATATATTTATATAAAAGAGAGAACAAAAGAGATGATTATTTCGAGGAAGTTGGAAAAGCAAGTCACAATGCCTAAGATGAAGTTGCTTGACAAAGATTGGTTCTATAATTGTTAAATAAAAATCCATACCCTCCCACCAGCCTGTACCCTATTATGCCTTTT
The DNA here is from genome assembly GCA_020883675.1 of Bruguiera gymnorhiza. Taxonomy (NCBI): domain Eukaryota; kingdom Viridiplantae; phylum Streptophyta; class Magnoliopsida; order Malpighiales; family Rhizophoraceae; genus Bruguiera; species Bruguiera gymnorhiza. Next base: position 1,945,572 of record JAIRCJ010001053.1, read on the forward strand.
CTCTCTCCTTTTCAAAGATTTGACCCATCGAGAAAATTCTAAGTTTTGTACTCAAGTTCAGGACGTAGGTGTCGGTGAATTCACGACATTAATCGAAGGTATACGCTGAAAAAAAATTTCACCCTCCCAGCACAGCGAGGAAGCCATGTGTAAAGGTTAAAAAGAATTAACAAATATAAATAAGATCACATCACCATAAGTATATGAAATTCTGTCAACGAATTATTTCTTATACATCAAAAGATAGAATACGTACGTGTTTGCGATGAGGTGTTCATAAAGAAGAGCAATCATGGATGAAGAAGGACATTAAGGTGAAGCAGCTTACTATATAGGGATCAGTCTTATCGAAGTCGTTTTCTTGATTTTGGTCCCACCCACATGGCCACTTGTGACCGACATAAACACAGATGGAAATGGAATAGAGAAAAGAAAGGAAGGAACCACACGGAAAAATACTAGATTCATATTTATGTTTCTGTAACGTTTTTCTTATTTTTCTGGTTCTTGTTGTAGTTTTTCGACCCTGGAGGTGGGATTTTTCTTGCTTCTCACGGAAGCGGTCTGCATTCAGTTGACATTTTGGCGTAACTATTAAACCAATTTCTGAAGATATTTATTAGGGTCGAATATTTTACAACAAATCGGTGCTTAGGATTCTAAAATCTTTGGATTAAAATTTAATTTTTTCTTGTTCATCGAAATAGTTGAAAGCAAGACAGTACTCATAGCATCTGTAGGCTTTTAAGCTTCCGCATATTTTATTGGCATTACTAAGGTTCCGGTGATTGTATTCCTAAACAAGCAAAGAACAACAAATTTTGAAACCTTAAGGATTCAAAAACCTTAAAATTGTTGGTCATAGGACTCTTAAGTTCATGTGATTGAAAGGCTAAATTTTTTAACTTTTAAGTTAGATCAATGGCTTTCTAATTAATTCAACATAGATGCCGAAGACATGATATTATTATAAATAGTTTTTTCAACGAGTTTCCGCATACTCCTAAACTTTTTGGATTAAATATAGGGTTATTTCATCCAGAAGATAAAGACACATACTAATAATGATTATGTAGATTGCAGTTTGGTTCAGCAACTTCAAAAGGACATCTAAAAATGATATTAATACTAATTTAAAATATTGCATATTAACTATATGCAAAATATATAATAATGAATCGCGATGATATCAGTACCCATTATAAAGAGTTTACAATTAGGGAGACACTCTAATTTTTACCTTATTATTCTCTTTCTTTGAATTAATATATACATTAATATATATGTGTGTGTACATCATCTATACAAAATGATAAGGTGAATGATAGGATGAGAATTGAATTGTCTCTGTAATTATTGACTCTCTCCAGTAGGTATCGATATCATCGTCATTTACTACTATGTGTTTTGCATACGGATTGTTCGAATAATCGCCACAGACACTGAAGAATGAAATTATACATAGAATGGACAATCAAATCGCCACAGACACTGAAGAAGAAACGTGCTTTCAAGTTTCCAAGCCCTCGTGCTAGAGGAATTAATGACAATGTGCGTAAATGAAGGAGAGCTTAATCTGTGTAGTCAATTGAACGCGTTTTATAAACATATTTATATTAGAATATTATGATCGTCAAATGTATTTTAATAATTAATTATAATTATATATCAAATAAGTAAATATATGTAATTGATAAATGGACGTTGATTCATCTGCATTTGAAATGTGTTAAATTTATTGTGCTGCGTATTTGTTCCGAACGAATAGCCATTTGTTATCCATTTGAAAATGACAAAACAGTGAGATTGTCCTGTAAGTTGCAAGGTTCACAATTGAAGCCTATCTCCTATTTGTGACCAACTCCATCCTCAGTAGCAAAGGGCCAACTGCCAGTTTTCACAGCAGATACGAACACGAAGCTAGTCAAACCAGGCTAAAAGGATGTTTCAGTTTCGTGGTTTGACTCGTTGGCAACGAGGCAAATCCATTTCATTTTCGAATGATTGACGCATCCGTTAAATGTTCGAATTTTCAGGATTGGCAATCTCAATTAACAATCCCATTTTTAGCTACTTACCCACATTTCAGATTGCAATTCAAACATATAACAAAGCCACTAGGTCTTTATGAATTTGGAATTCACTTTGCAAAGAGAAGACTTGCCGATTACCATAAAAACTACCGGAATTTCTATTCAAATCTCACTTTTCGGCTAGGCTTTCGAGGAAAATGATGCTTCTGGTTGCTTTTTTTTTATTTTTTATTTTTGAGGGATGGTCATAAATTATTCTGAGATCTAAGAAAAGAAAATTTTAGCAAAGCGATAGATTTTTGAATAAACTTATTGAACGAGAACGATTATTTGACCAACGCGTCCCAGGCTTGGCTGGTTCAATAGTTACTGCGTATGGGAATATAGAGGGGTAATGGTCCTGGTCGAGAAGAACAATACGACAAGTCGGTCAAGCACTAAGCTGTCATTAACAAACTAACAGAGAGTGTTTTCCCTGCCCTGACCCACCTAATTCTTTTGCATTAATTAACCAAAAGTCCAAACAAGTATCGCCTAAGAGTATCGAGTTTTTTTTTAAGTATAGTGACAAAGGGGGGCGTTTCGTTTGAACCGCAGACACATTAACTGAAATGGAATTTTGTGAGAATACGAGCCTCGTTATGCAGGTTATATAACCCACAAAGGCCTTCCATAGACCCATTTTCTCTTTTTTCCTTTTTTCTTCTTCTTCTTCTTTTTTTTTTAAATCCTGTCAACAAGTAATGACACTCTGTACATGATATCCTGGTCTCAGTCTTGATAGTTATATATTGCAAATATTAGTCTTTAATCTTAATTGTGCCAGAAAGAAAAATTGATATTTTTTAGATTTGTTGGTGATATACTATGAAATCACAATAATGCCTTTTCCTTCGTAGATCTCATGGTAACCCGGAAGAAAACTAAAATAGTTTTAATATGTTGATTATTAATTAGTTTAATTAATATTTTATAGCACATTTCGTCTAATTTCCTAAGAGGCTCAAAAAAAAGAAAAAAAAAACCAAAAAGGCAGCTGGAAATGTCCGGAGGGTTTATTTATTTCTTAATTCAAAACGAATAACGCATTTGCTTGTTGTTTTTAGTTTTTAAATTATTTTTTTTCTCCCAAAATTTCTGGACCTCTAGAAATCATTAGTGCCATTACCACTTGTGATGGGATGTCGCGGTCGATAATCGACGACAGATCATCAATCAATCAAGGCATGCATTATTATTTTTTTTTTCTCTTTTATTTTCCACAACAGGGGAAAGAAAAAACATTCTGGACGTGCAGTAATGGTGCCTACAACAATCATGGCAGACCCACAAAATCGTATCGACAACGCATGTGGTCCGAACAAGTATATCTTCATGGGCCTGATAATTATGGAGCAATTCCAAGGGGCGTTGTACTCAAACGAAACTAAATTTTTTTTCCATTTGCATGTTAGGGATTTGGAAGATATACTAAAAGGGACTTAAAAAAAATGAAGAGGGGACTTCTCTTCTTCCTTTTTTTTTTTTAATTTTTTAATTTTAGATTTAGTTCAAATCAACGAATTAAATTGGGTTAGGCGATGAAAATTACCCCCATAGAAAATCAGAAAAAGAAAAAAAAAAAAAAGAAAGTTAGCGGAAAACGGGCAGATCAGCGTATCTCACAGGCTCTCTGTCCGTACACCTCAAGGCCACACAATCACTGTTTACTTGGGCAGTTTTCTTGACACGCGCAGTGATATGAAATTATGATGATTTTTCGTGTAATATTTCTGTTTACTTTTATTTAGTAACACTAATTACACCGTGAGAAGAGAGTGGGGGGCCAATCAGTTACAATGTAATAAGTTTTGAATTAAAAATAAAAAAAAAAATATATATATATATATATATAAAATAAAAATTTTATAATGTAATATATTTTTTAAAAAATAATATATTTTTCTCGTTATAAGGTTTGACCAACAAAAATGCCCAAGTAACTTCTCTAATTAATTAAATTTTTTTAAAAACCCAAAACAAATAAATAATAAAAACACTTAATATTACAGAACAAAACCCTCAAACTCTTGTCCTGACATAAGGTTCATTTGTGTCTGTCTCGCCCGGCTTTCTTTTTTCCGATCTCATAATTTCTCTTCCTCTGCGATTGTCTCTTTCGCTTTTCGTTTCTTTCAGTTTCTTGAATAATGAATATGAAATCAAGTTGCTATAGGCTGGACTTGCCAATTGTAAATATGTTTCTGGCTTTCATTGACGGCGTTCTTGCCTTCGTTGCTTTCTCTCAGGTTTGCTTTCTTTTCTCTTCATTTCCTTTCTTTCCTTCTTTTGATTCTTTATCGCATTGGGCTTATATCCGGGTCTCTTTAATCACTGAAGGCAAGTGAGAACGGGCTTTTTTTTTTTTTGTTATTGCTCCATTGTTTCTCATTCTTGAATCTTGATGGCGTTGGTTTTCCTTTTATGCCATTCTTGACGGCCTTGACCCTTTATTGTCGGTTAGGCTTGATTTTTATGTTACTCTTGAAGCCGTTGGTTTTTGTGTCGGGCTTTCTTGGATTACTGAATGTTGTCTGCTGTGCTCCATTGTATGTCGTTTGTCGTTAATTTCTTCTTCTTCTTCTTCTTCTTCTTCTTCTTCTGTTTTTTTTTAATCCGGGTTTAATGGGTGCTTTCCTGTTCTGCTTGATTTAAAGCCAATTCTTGATGGCGTTTCTCAGTTTCTGGGGTTCTTTAATTACAGAATATAAGTGGTAATGTTTATTTACTGATATGCTTGTGCATGTGCATAGAACTTGGTTTCTGGATCTTTTCTGATTGTTATCTTCGAATTTTATAAGTTGTTCACATCCATGTATGATCATGGCTCCATGCATGTAATGTTTTTGTAGATGCAAGAAAGGAAAGATAGAAGAGAAGGGACTGGAATGTTAAAAGAAATTGGAATAGCTAGTCCAAGATTGTTTATTTTTTCTAGTTGTTATCTTCTGGGTAATTAGATGCTTTGCAAAGAAAAAGGTTCCTTTCCTATGCTTTGTTCCCTGTGAACGTTACCCTTTTCTTCGTCTTTGTTTTTTTTTTTTAACCAGAGTTTGAAAAGATATTGCTCGATGAAATGAGGTATCTTAATAATTATCTCTTGAACATAATGTTCAGAAACCACTTTCGGCATTTATTAATTCAATCCATGAAACAGGCATATACGGGCCTTCTTTCTATTTGGATTTGGGAGAGGAGGGGTGCACAAGGAAAGCCTCCATGATAACAGGGACTCAGTAGTGCTATTGCTAATATGCTATTCTCTTTTTCATGTGGTCCTGCTATTCATCAGTGTTATTCTCTCCGTTGATCTCAGGCTGATTTTACTCGTTGTATGTCATATCATAGCATGCTCGGTTGTTATGGGGTTCATATATATGGTAATTTTATTGACTGGATGGCCTGTTTATTAGTTTTTTGAGCCAATGTTACTGATATATTCTGGCAACTTTTTCCTAGCTGACAAGGATTCATGTGCGGAATCAACAAGCTGGATGGACACGCCAGAAAGTAAGTAATATCTCCTGTCACGTTAGGACAATCCTTCACTGGTGCTTTATTTAAATTTAATGATTTCGTAGTAGCAAACTTGTATCTTCAAACTTGTCGTTTGGATTAAGATACCTAAAAGAAAACTTGAGGAAAGCTTGGGGATTGTCTAGAGTTTCTGAACTTAAAAAATTCTCTGAAAGAGTGACAATACCATTTTTCTGGGCTGAGGTTACTAATATGGACTGCTTATGGACCCATTACTGCTAGATTTTATTTATTTGGTACATATAACTAGTTTATGTCCTATGATGTAATAAAGTCCAGATGCAATGTGCTGAATTTGGGTATCTTTTTCAATATTTTTTTCTCTTTTTCTCTTTTACGCCTTTGTCCTTTCCTTACTTTTTATTCTCTTTCCTTTTTACATAAATTCGAAATGGCTGCTTCAGGCTAGCATGTTAGTATCTGATTTTACTTATCTAAGATATCAACAGTTGGCACAAATGTTAATTGCAGGTACTCTATCTCATGATTGGCTGTTCCAACTTAGGTAAGACTGAGGTGTTGTCATTTGTGCTTTTATTACATAGGGATTTCCTTTATCTTATCTAAGATGCATGTAACCTGCTTTGCTGCTGCTGCTGCTGCTGTTGTTGTTTGTGATTCATTTGCATACTCATCAAAAGGCATATGGAAGGCTGATGGAGAGGTATCTGACTGTCTTTCAGATCACTCATTAAACTTCTGGATCTTGTTTCTGTTTTGGCAGGTTATTCAATGTATTTTATATCCACAATTATTGCCACTTGTAATGGATGGCTTTGCTGGTCCCATGCATGTGGTTTCATCTTCATGGGTATGTTTTATTTTGATTGTTGAGCTATTATATTATGGCATTTTGACATTTTTTTTCTTGGTGCAAAGTCTTAACCTAAGAAGTATGTTGCAGCCTTTCCCAAAATTCTGTTTCTTGCTGCATTTCTGCTTCTTCTATCTTTCTGGTAAGTGTTATTGATTTTCCCTCCCACCAGCTAGTTTTTTCTTATTGGTTTGACTTTGGTATGCATTCCTTGTTTTCTAGAAGTATCAGGAAGCAGTTGTTCTTGATTTCTAGCTTTTGTTAAGCATTAGCAATAAGTTACACTTGGTGTAATGCACATAAATTCCAGTTGGTGGTTTAAAATGATTGTTTTCAGTATAATTAATTTCTTTTCTGTTGACCTAGATAGTAGTCATGTCAACATCAAAATGTGAGTTTGGCATTTCATGCAATTATATCAGAAACCCTGATTCTTTATTTGGAAAATTTGTATAATTATGTTGATCTGGCATAAAAGATGAATTACTTATCGTGTGGGTATTAAGCATGGGAGATTTGATGCAGGGGCCTTCCTCACTAAGCCTAATTTCCATGCAGATGTTTTGGCTCTTAGACTTGATTCTTGGCACCATTTTTAATGGAAATTAACCTCTATACTTTTTAATTGGAGACATTTAACATTGTGCTTTGTTTTGGTTCGCAAGCAATAGTGGCCTTGCACATGGAAGATGAGAGAATGTTAAGAATCTGAGTGCTCGGTGAAGATTGTTTCCCTGTTTTTATCATGTTGTTTTTTGAGCAGTTTCCTTAAGCTAATATGGCAACTGAACTTAAATATTGCAACATATCAAGTTATCAAGTTATTTACATTTGCCTTTGTTGAATATGGACCTATTATCTTTGTATTAGTTTTACTTGAGTACTAAGTCTTTCAGTTTCTCTTGGATGTACATTGGGGATTGTTTGGGGACAAAATCCATAAGTCTATCAGGTCTAAAGGTTGTTCAGCTTATTTTAAGTAGCCTACCTGAATCCTAACTTGAAATTTGATGATGAATGTTCTCTCGTGCAATTGGGTTTTGTATTTACTGTTCCGAAAGGAAAAAGGAATGGATTTCTGATGAAATCTCGGAACATTCTTATTTGCTGAAAGTTTTTAAGCCCTTTGGGAGTACATTGAACTGACATGATATAAAAGTTTGAATGTTGGACTCAATTTTTTGCCACCTTGCTGGGATGAGTGCAAATACTTGATTAGATTGTCATTCCTGTTACCAACAGTTAAAACACTGGATACTAAGCAGGAAGCTTAAAAATACTGATGTTTTACATTATTGATACTTGATCGCTTTTAGATACCTAATCAATCATGTCATGGTGGAAATTTTTGGAGCAATTGCCTTGTTATCAGTAATCTTGAAGGTCCAGACTGTCATCATATCATGTATACCCTGTTAGAAGAAACACAAGATTCATATCATAGTTTGTGTATAATAATTTTTAGGACTGAAAATAGTTATAGATATTAAAAAACTTCTTTAAGTGTTTGCATGCATGAGACATGCTATTTAGAGTGGCATAATATAATTTATGAGGTGCATATATGCATTTATGGGCAATGATTTATAGGGTCGACCTTTGCCATCAGGCAAATGATGATGATGATGATGATGGAGAAAATTGTGACCAGCAGCCTCTGTTGGATAGTTCAAAGAGTAAACCAAATTCATCACATGGGGATGGGCATTGGAGATGCTTCTCATTCCATGGCATTCGCATTGGCAGCAGACAAAAATTTGTTCTTGTGGTATACATGATAGAAATACTTCTGCCGATATTCTTTCCTTTTGCTATCATTCCATATGCTTATCATGGAATGCTACCCCTTGCTCTTATATCTTACAATCTCTTGTCTGCTTTTGATATGGCAGGCTGTCATGCTGATTTTCATCTTAATGGTGCTATTTGCTGTCCTAATTTGGTTTGGTGCAGGGAAGAACCCTATTGATTCCTTAGCAGTTGCTCGGGTATGAATTCATGATTTTCTGCTTTTACTTATTAGGATCACAAAGCAAGAAACTCTCATTGTTTCTCAGTGGCATTTTTCTTTTAAAGTTTTCATGTATCCTTTTAACATGTCTGGATATGTATGTAAAGCTTTTTAACCTATGTTCCAAAAAAAAACGCAGCCAGAAATGAAGGGCAAAAACTGTTGATGACATTAAAAAGTTTTCAATTCTGTGTTTTCTAAAGCTAACATTTGAATCACCCTCAAAAACATAAAAGACCCACCATTAGAATCATCAAAAGATTATTCTAGGAGGTTCTGCTGGAAACACTAGTTCCTTGGAATTTCTACTCTTTTTTAACTGTAGTCTCTAAACTCTGTTATTTACTCCCATGGCCCTTGCTCTCTGCTTATGGCTCCTAGGGTTAGTGATTTACTAGAAAAAAAAAAAAATCTATATGCAGGGTGATTTTAGTAGTTTGGGGCGTTTGACTTTATGGGTCAGAGGTGCTTGGGTTATGATTGCAGTCAATCTTTCACTCTTTTTTTTCCAGCTGTCTTTTGGTTTCAGATGTTGTCTTCATTATTAAATTGGGAAATCCCGGTTTTCCTTGTTGGGCTAGGGCCCATTTCATCATTCTTTCATGCAATCGTTTATCATGTCACCCTTGCAGACAGCATGGTATGCAGTAGCTAGGGGCCCCGTTGTGCACCTTTCTGCCACCAAAACAGTAATTTTCTTGCATTTGCCTTCACAACATCGCTGGGAATGGGTCCTCGGCAAATAGCAGGAGCTCTGCTTGTTATTTTGTTCCTGAAATTGCAAATTTGTGGATATAGAAGCATATGAGTTTTGTGAGTGAAAAATAAAATAATCAATATTGTGTCATTAGTGATGTCCTTCGCAATTTATGTGTTTTCATAACTTTTTTCTTGAGAAGATGAAAATAAAATTGTCCATGTTCTATCTTTAGCGCCTGCAAGCATTGGTATTATCTCAATTATTGTTAGCTGTGCAGGTATATGTAGATCTTTTTGCCATTGCAATTCTCATACTGGGTGGAGCTTTAGGTTGTTATGGTGAGCAAATAATCTACATTTCTGCTCTATTATGTGTTTGTATTTTGTTTACTATCGAGATGGATATCATCTTTCTATATTTACTCAGAATGAAATATTTCATTTGAACTTTTGGACTACAATGTAGTGTTTGTTTTCTCAGGTCTTCTCCTGTTTCTGAAGTCAAGGAGAGTGAGGTGTGCAAATGCTTCATGTGAGATGAGAAAGGTACCTGCTGGTAACCTTTTTTGTATTCTTTATTTGTTTTTCTGTTTTGGGTATTTTCTCAAGTATGTTTTTCTTCATTGTTCTTGAACTTGTTATGGATTTCACAAATCCAGATTTTGTTCTTCTATGTTGATAACTATGATTGTAGAGAATGTGCTATATTTTGCCTTCCGTGCAACTAAGAATACTCGTTTGCTTTCCATGAATCTTCAAATATTGCAACATATCCATGCTGTGCAGATTGCTGGTCTTGCAGTTGTATCAGTTTTGTGCTTTACCTCCAGTGCGACAGTAGCTCTTCTTACTGATATTCCTGTAAGTAGCAAATGGCTATTGCCAGTGCTAGGGTCCTAAGTTTTGCATATCAACAATTGTAACATTATCTTCTTTTCTGTTGGCAGCTATTTTATCAGTGGAATCTGAAGAAACTAAATGATGCAAAGGTGCTAAGTCTCCTAGTTTTATACTATTTCTTAGGTACTTCTCCTCACTTTTGCATATTACCAAATTCTAATTGTCATTGCTGAGTTATTATTTCATTCTTATTTAAATTGGCATCAATAAGCTACATCACTTGGTCTCTTTTCCCCTTCTACTCTGTTTCTATTACCTTCAGGCAATTTTGATTGCTAGGATTGGAACATTGGGAAATTGGGAATAAATGCACTTGGTCATTCTCATCACTGGGATATGATACCACCATCAATGTGGGAATGAAAATCAGATGTCAAGGGCTTTTCAATTCCTTATTGTTTGTCTCCATTCCCCTTGCTTTTGGGTGACCAAACACTCCAAGAAATAGGAATTAAAGATTCCTGGTCTTTCATTCCCTACAACCCAGTGGGGCTTAACAAATTTACAATCCATTAAATAGAATAATTATTTGATTGTCATATTGCAATAAAATTAAATAAGCCAACCTTAAAATCTATTGGTAAGATATGGTTTTTCTCAAAGAGCTTCTTATTACAAATCAAAGAAGAGCAATTTTATGTTATTCCAAAGAAAAAGTTTTTTTAAGCTTCATTAGCAAAAATTTAATGGAGGTTAAGAGTAGTGGATGGCGTGGGGAAATATCAGAACATGAACTACATGTTAGTTTAGAGTAATTTGAGGCCTATCCTTTGTGCTGCGTTGGGCACTCTGATAATGTTTTTTTTTGAAGATTTGGGGAAATGAGTATTTTTCCAAATGGAGTTCAATGAAACTAATCTGTCATTTGCTGATATGGATTTCTGAGTTAGGAAAGAGTTATTAATAAATTACTGGCAAATTGAAGCAAAGGTGACAATGACATTTGTTGAAGAGTAAAAAAATCAAAATGATCTTAAGTTCCTGAATTAAGAAATCTGGAGAGAGTGTTGCTTTTCAGTATTTTATGTTAAGACTCAATTTGATTTTGGAAAATAATCAGTAAAAAAGGAAACTTTTCATGAGTAATATTTCTCTAGAAAAATGAACTGTCTTCCATTGTTTAGATTACATACAATTTTCTGGTTATTTGGATTATGTAATTTAAAATAATTGGGTTAATAATAGTGGGTGGTTAGTGGTGTGTTGGTGACCTGTTCCCAAGTGACACCATGGTTGTTGCTAACTAGTGCTATGAGCTACATGGCAATAGTGTGATAGGTGGAAATGTAAGAGGTGTTGTGGTGGTATACTGGTGGATGGACACTGATTGCATTGGTTGATGGGACCAGGCAGTGATTGACTGCCAGTGTGCCCACTGGTGAGCAGAGGACTACACACACTGATGGGCAAATATTGTGCTGGTGGTTGAACAACTGCCAACTACATTTTGTTGGATGGAGGACAGATTCTCGTCTAAATTTTTGAGCCATGGTGTACATTAATTTTGTTTTCAGGGAAAAGAAAGAATTATCTATATGGAATTCACCATGGCATCTTGGTTTTTTCTTGGGAGAAATGCTTCTTACAGTCAGCAAAGAATTGGAGTATCCCATGGTTAATAAGAATATGTTCAATTTCTTATGAACTTGATTTTGTTTCCCTTTTTAAAGAAGTGAGGCGCTTATTCATTATAGTGGAGAGCTTTAGTTGAATTTGTGTGCTTATGTAACATACGTGCCTGTCACTACCATCTCAATGTCTTTTTTCCCCAGGTTCCTCGGTGCCGTTGGCTTTTGTGTTGTGGATCATGAGAGAATTGCCAACCCCAATGGCAATTGATAGAAGGTTGCAGTCAAGTCCAATAACATTCATCAGTCATGGGGCTGAAGGAACACAAAATTCTGGGCGCTGGGCTACTGCAACAAGTTCGAGCAATCAGGTTCTTCCATTATTGCCATTCTCTGATAACAATTTACTTATATTCTTTCCAAAGTTCATGTTAAACAACATCTCTGCGTCTTTAGGCAATTCGTAAATTTCTTAGCAAAAATCTTACTAAAAGTTCATGTCATGTTATTGAGATTAATGATTAATCTATGCCAAGGATGTCGTGATATCATAATGCATATTCCCTTGGTTTGGCAATCATGAAACTTGGTGTTAGCTTTATCATTGGTCAAGGTTAAAATTGATTGCAACTTGGTGTTAGCTTTGTCATTGGTCAAGGTTAAAATTTTTCGTTGTTCTTGAACATTCCTTTGAAGAGAATTAAAAGGGTATCTCGGTGCATGAATCTCCCACACTGTGAGGCTTGGAAAAGGATCAAAGGTAAGAATTACCCTTATTTTTACATTGGCTAAATCTGTGACTCGAACCTCCAGGTTACAATAAAGTAACCTTACGATTACACCAGGGGTGGGAAATTGTAGCTTATGCTATGTGGCAGATTTGGGTTGTCCCAGATATGCTTTGCCTTGCATTTCTTTTCCATTCATAGCATACTGCTATAGGACCGACGAGAGGCATTTTGCTTTGTAGTGCAGGTTTTGAAAGTATGTCCAATATGAGTATGTAATTCCCTGTAAAGATGAGAAAGAAATGCTGAGAGTAGATTGCAATGTTGCAAACAGATGGAAATTCACTCCTGTATCCGGACCACCTGCCGACTCACCACCACTCCCAATATTGAAATGCTTAGCCATGGGTGTGACCGTCAAATTTTGACTCTTAATTTTTGTACAGAGTCAATATGGTGGCGTCGATTTTCTTGCTAGGATGTATGTTAATGTGTACATTCCTATTTTCTTTTGTGTTTGTGGCTAGACAACCAAACTTTCTATTGTGCCCTTTGATTATTATTATTATTATTATTATTATTATTATTTTATAAAATTTTTGGCTCTCTAATAACCGCTATTTTGGACACTAAAACCACCAGCACTCGGTTAGATGAGATGGCTCGATATTCTGGCAGCTCCCGTGGGTTGTACGAGAGATATATCGGTAGCAAGTGGGTTGTTCCAGAAAAGTGTTAATACATTTATTTTATTATTCGTTTTGTTTTTGGGTCCATGCTAATCCATAGGGGGTTGCCTTTTCAATTCTTAAGTTGAATCATTTCCATTTTACAGAATTCTTTTGTTTTTTAACCTGTTAATAAAATACAATGTACCGTGCATATTTCTCTTCTACAGATCTTTAACACGACGTTGGTAACAGTAAGCCAATTATCAGGCACCGGTTACAGGACTTATGGGGGGGGGGGAAATGCTATTTATGTGCACGCTGATGATAGCTGGTTTGATGAATGGTGACTGTCAGAAAGCCTAATCGCCTCCTAAAGAACAGTAACGGTGGTTATGAAAATCACTTATTTTTAGGTTCTTTGGATGGAGGTTTTCTTGAGATTTGTTTGTGCATTGTGGCTAGTATGTCCAAGTAATGGCTTGGTTTGGTTTAAAACTGTTTATTACGTAGGATATACGCAATTTCACCCTATGCCAGCCCTTTTTGGTTGGGTCTATTGGAGGGCCTGAAGGGCAAAATAACCATACAAAGTCGCAGTGACCATTCTAGGCCCTGTCACGTTGCCACCATCATTGAGCATTAACTGCGGGCCCAATTGCTATTTAGCCCCCGCTCCCCCACTAATTTGGGGTGGCCAGCCGAGGGGTGCCTTTCAATAATTGAATGAAACGATCATGTATTGTAAAGGAACCATCTTTTAACATCGAAGAAGGTGGGCCAAGCCAGCCTGGTTCGCCTCGAAAATTCCTCTACCCGGCACGATTCTCAATAATTCTCTGCACTGCTGTAGGCTCGGTCTGTGAATCCCAACGTCAAAAACATTTCTACTCCCTAGTTCTCCTCTGGACAGCAACAGGTTCTCTGGTTATAATTATTGATGTCAGATTACATACCCCAAGATGTGTTGTTGGAGATCTTTCTAAGATTGCCGGCGAAGTCACTTGTTCGGTTCGTCTGCGTCTGCAAGAAATGGTACTTTCTAATATCCGACCCTGGCTTCGTTTCTCTTTACACCCATTTCAGCAACACTCGCGAGAGCCGCGGTGACACCACAAAGGCCCCATCTTGCTTAATTATCAGGCGTTACTCTAAGGTTCAAGGCAAAGAAGTTTTTACCTTGAACTATGATGACGGCAGGTTGCTGGTTCCCTGCCAGGAGCTTTACTGCCCAGTCAAGAGCAGTTTGGGTTGTTTTGAGATTGTCGGTTCCTGTTATGGGTTGCTTTGTTTGACCGATCCTTACATGAAACATTCCCTTTCACCAAAACCCATCATTGTTTGGAACCCTCTAGTGGGGAAATCAATGATCCTTCCTGTTAAGCACGATAGTGAGTCTCGTGTTTTTGATACGGTTCTTGGGTTCGGGTTTGATTCGAAAAGTATTGATTATAAGGTTGTTAGAATTGTGTATTCTCATGGCGATTTAGAGTCTGGGGCTCGAATTGTTCTCAGAGAGGTTGAGATTTTTGATCTAAGTGTGGGTGCTTGGAGGAGCAGTAGAGCCATGGTGGCTCCTCCTCCTACTTATGTTATAACTCAATATTCACCGCAGGCCTTTCTGAATGGATATATCCATTGGATTGGTAAAAGTTGTGCAAATGTGGAGGCGGATGCTGGGGGCAAGCTGGTCGTGGCTGTGTTTAATGTAGGGGATGAAACATTTGGGAAATTGGAATTGCCGGAAGAGCTAGCCAACGATAGCCTCCCTGGTAGCATACTAAAAACGACAGTATCGGTTATTGGGAAATTGCTTTCTTTGATACGGTACTACCGCAAGCAGCACTGGCAGTACCACCCATTCTATCACCTTGGTGATGTGTGGATAATGAAAGAATATGGTGTGGCAGAGTCATGGATTAAACGCTACAAGATTAGTCCTTGGGGTGGTTTCTCTCAGGCATTAAGCCTAAGAGGAAATGGTGAAATTATCATAGTGTTGAGTTACGGGGAGCTAGTCTCCTATGACCCCGAGAGTCTAAGAATCACTCCACTAGAAATTCGTGGTATTCCAGGCAGATTTTTCTTGGATGCTTATGTGGACAGTTTGTTTCTATGGAAGGGGACAAATGGAGTACTGGGTGACCGGACAAGTCCTTGCAATGCAATTCCCAGTAGAGAACATGGTATTTGTTTTGAGGAACATAGTGAACATAGTCACTAAGGATACAGGAAGATTGGAAGAATAGGTAGGATGCATTTTTATCGCTTATTTACACTTCAGGCTTTTGCTAGTTTCAGTCTTCTCAATTTTCATGTTTGTGGCTTTGCACAAAATACTGAATCAGATAGGTTTTTCTTTTTACTTCATGCAGTATGTATATATAAGTAGGTTATAATTTTAATCACATGTAATGCTTTAGTTTGGTCCCAACTACTTGCTAGCTGTAGAAGAAGACCTTCTGGCCATTAAGCCTAGCCTTTAATGCATTTCCTCATATCACTGGTAATAAGCTCTTTGTTGATCCCCTTAAAATCTTGTTTCTTTAATGTCTTGCCTTTTCCTCCTTCCTCTTTGCTAGTTCTTCTATCTCCTTTTCTGCATATTGCTGTAGTGGCCACGTATAATTGTTCCTGTTTCATATCTTGCCTCTGGTGGATAATTTTAGTCCAACTGAGGATCATAGACCAAGTCAAAGGGAAGCTTCCTTCCAAAACAAAGATTGGATAATGGTATGGATCATTTAACTTTAAAAAATGCAAACACAAGGAGGCTTTATTGATGTGCCGATCCCTTAACCTTGAACATGATAAGAAACAGTCTTGTCTGGGGGCCATTCAGTGTCTAACAGCAGCTTCTTTTCTTCTTTCTAGATTAAAGAAGAGCGGGATGGCCAAATATACCTATGCCAGAGCAGAGGAGAAGGCAAGAGAAGGACCAAAGATAGAATAGCTGTGAATGGTTGGCTTGCATTAGATTCTGCAAGAAAAGATTGAAGAACAAATGTGTTCGGACGCGTGCAAGCTCACACGGTTTTTACATCAGTAACTTGTGTTCAATCTACGATTTGTATTTCCATGTTATTGGCAACTTCCTGAATGTTTGTTGGGAACCTATGGTTTTAGCTCTGATGCTTCTTTGTGAAATGCCACAGAAAATATCAGAGTTTATTTAAGAAAATGATACAATAAGAGGGAGAAGGGTATATATATATGTTCAAAAAAGGAGGTTATATATTTATTTGTACATAAACTAGTGCAATGTGTTATAAGGTATAAAGCATTCCCTCGCCCAAGGTCTGCTGTAGGGGTTCGAGGCCCGTTATTGTCCTGGATGTTTTTTCTTTTCTTTTCTTTTCTTTTTTTTTTCTTTAATAATAGAAAACAAGGCTTCGCATTGACGAAACCCTTTTCATTGCTTGTTTCGAAAATCTTTTAAACAGTTTTGTTCAGGCAGACGACCATTATATTTACATCATACTTGCTGTTTGTTTACCAATACTCTATGTTCAGCATTGTCGTATGTTCAACAAATTATATTCTATTAGGTACTAAACATGAATCTACAACCGTTAAAAATCAACTTGGTCTGAGTGCTTGGGTCCTGAAAGTTAAAACCCGTCATCCCTTGATGGTATTTCGCGTTTAGAGCTTAACCTACGAGACAACTATGTTTGCTTGGCATTTTGAGTAGTGCTGCCTTGAATGTGTATACTCGCATGATTCGACCTTTCCATGTTTGATAATTTAGGTTCTTGAGGGAGTTCTTCATGTAGATGCCGGTAACAGTGTCCTCCGGGGAAAGAATGACCCAATGAGATGAATGAGCCAATGAGGTGAATGAGCCCTAGGAGAAAAAAAATAAAGAAATTTCGGCATGCGAAGACTCCAGTACAGCATCTGTGAAGGCCCAAATCAATTAATTGGAAAACTTTACCTATGTATCATCAAGAAAAAGGAATAAAAATAAAAAATGAAGGTTTCACCTTGGAAGCTGTTGTTCTTGTTCTTCACCAATGTGAAACGGCAATGTTGACTTCTCAATGTTGAAGAAAGCTGCAGAGTTTCGCTTGAGGGGGTTAAACAAGAGATCTAAAATGAAGTCAGCAGTTTCCGCCTAGGAAATCTACCGTAAAGTCGGTGTTAAATAACGGAAAGAGAGAACAAAGACCATTATTCTGTAAACTTAAGAGGGTTTAACAAGAGAGAAACTATTGTGCCAAACATAATCCAAAAGAGAATTTCTACAACCGGGGCCATGCAAATCTGATGAAATAAACAAGGATCAAGGGTAAGATCAAGGGTTATAGATTGCTAACCCAAGGAATTGAATCCTAAATACAACATATATACAATAACTCAGGACTTTGCCTTCATCTAAACTTTGATTCTAACTGCCAAGAGAATTTCTAAGGTCAGAGATTACAGCATCTCGCTAAAGTAAGCTTGGTGTTGCTTCTTGTGTCCACGTGGTTATGCATGTGTGGTTGGGAATTACTTTTTGTATCTCATCAAGTTGGTCCTAGCATCATTCTCTACACTCTGAGCTAAGTCCAATCTCACTATAGGCCAGGTAAAACTGATCAAACCACAGCATTCAAACGGATGGCAAGGCCTACATTCATACATTGAGCAATACATGGAAGCAGACTAAATGTTGGAAAAAGGAGTACCATGGTTTTGCAAATACCTTGGCAAGAATGACCGGCTTGAACCTGTGTCCAGCCTGCACATGAACTGAAAATTGGCATATTTGTTCCACAATGAACAAAAAATAATGTTGCCCAGAGCATTCCAATTACAAGTTTCTGTTCTTGACTTTATTCACAAGAAGATTTTCTATGGCTTCATTGCAAAGGTCAAGAGTGCTTTCCATGTTCCCTTCTTCATAGTTTACATCCAAGAAAAAGTTGTATATATCTTTATCAGGAACCAAACCTTCTCTTCTCATTTCTTCAAATAGTTTTCTTGCCTCCAAAATTTTCTTTCTTTTGAAAAACCCCTTTATAAGAGCATTGTAGGAACTAGCTGAGAGGTTAAATCCTTTCTCAACCATTTCTTTGTGGAGAAACCATGCCTCCTTCATATTCCTTGCTTTGCAATGCCCTTTTATTATAGTGTTATAGGTGTTGCTATTGGGCATCACTCCCTGAGCACACATCTCCCTATAAATCTCAGTTGCACTACGCATATTGTTCCTGATACAGTACTGCTTCATAAGAGAATTGTATGTGGTTGCATTTGGTCTTATGCCCTTCTCCAGCATCCATTTAAGTAGTCTCTCACCATCTTCCAGCATTCCTGACATACAAAACCCGCTCATTAGTACATTGAAAGTAACAACTGTGGGTTGCAGCCCCCCATCCAGCATCTTACGCAGAAGTTCATGAGCTTTATTCATATCCCTTGTCTTACAATAAGCATCCATTAAAGTAGTGTATGTGATGGTATCGGGAAACAATCCTGCCGCATCCATTTCTTCCATCAGCTTGACTGCGTGCACTATATTTCCTGCTTTGCAAAGGCCATTAATAATTGAGTTGTAAGTGCATACATTCAACTGAAGGCCCTTTTTGCACATCTCATGGAGAAGCTCATTTGCAGTATCTAACTCCCCATGTTTACAGAGGCCATCAGCCAGTGCAGTATATGTAACAACATTTGGAATAAGGCCCAGTTGGACCATTTGGTTGTGAAGGGAAAAGGCCTTCTTCATCTCACTTGACTTGCAATAACCATCAATAAGTGCTGTATATGTAACTTCATCCACTTCTAACCCTCTACTGAGCATTTCATTGAAGAGTTTGCTAGCCTCCATCATCTTTCCATTTTGAGACAGCCCACAAATCATGGCCGTATAAGCTATAAAGTCAGGAACAATTTTCCGATCCTCCATTTCATCAAACAACCTATAAGCAGCTTGAGTATTCCCCAACTTACAGAATCCATCAACAAGAGTAGTATAAATTGCATTATCGGGATTTATTCCTAGGTTTATCATCTCTCTGAAGATCTTCTCAGCTTCCATGGCTTTACCACGCTTACACAACAGAAGGATTATGCTGTTGTAGGTATACAAGTTTGGCTCCAACCCCCTCATTTGCATATCTTTGACAAGCTTCATCGCTTTATGCAGTTCCCCAAACTGACAATACCCGTTGATTATTGTACTATAACTTACAACATCAGGGGTACAGCCTCTGGACTCCATTTGGAGTAGTAAAGAATGGGCTTCTTTTATTTTTCCTAATTTACAAAGAGAACTAATAATTATATTGTATGACTCAACATTCCAACTTGTACCCATGTGGGAGAATTCAGTAAAAACCTTTACTGTCATCCCGAGCGTATCAGAGTTATCTGATAGACGAGCGAGATATAAATTACAAGAATCAACAGAAATAACAATGCCATAATTCAACAATTTGTCAACGAACTTTCTTGCTTCACTAAACATTCCAACTTCGACAAGGACTTGGAAGGAAACGTCAAATACATTTGGATCTGAACCCCATTCCTTATAAGTGTAAATTAGCCGTTGCAGAAACTGAGCAAACGAAAGACTGACATCGAAATTGGGGTTTGCCCAATAATCGCGAACAAGCTGGCGAGCCATTTTCAGATCCTTGGAAGCCACAGCAATTTGGATAACAATGCAACGGGCTTCAAGATTAGGTTCTCTACGCAGGTGTGCCCAATCAAAAAAATCTAAAACCAATTTATAATCATTCCTGATGTTCATGAGAACCCAAATCAAGTGGTCGGTGCCAAACCTGGATTCATACGGCTTAAGAGCGCGGCAGAGGGGGCCCTTTCTACGTAATTTAATCGCATTCGATATCTGACAGACCAGTTCAGAGTCTCTAATGGTGGGCTTCTTTGGGGAATAATCAGGAAAAGGCCTGGTTTTGTTTGATCTCGACGACGAACTCAAGCGTCTTCCGACAACGGATTTTAAACAAATTGCGGGAAAACCCAGATGGGAACGATGAGGAAAGGGTTGAAAAGGATGTCTGAAGAGAAAATGGCGCGCCACTTGATGCCTGTTGAGGACACCCATCAAACATCAGAACGAAATTGAGAATTCGCTCATCGTACAGAACCTCAACACTCCTGGCAGTTGGGTCGGTTCGTGTTTTTAGCACTGTGGCAGCCGGAGATTCAAGACTTCGGTCTGGCCCCCTGTTTGGTCGTGAGCCTACATGTAACCTCTCTCTCTTTCTCTCTCTCGGAAGGGCTGTTGGTAATTTCACCTATCCTCTCCGCGTATGGAATAAATAAAATTCAATTCGGAGTTATTCTACTTATTCATCTTTTTTTTTAATATAATTTATTTTAAATTGTATATTATAAATTTTTTATTTAAAATAAATTTTACTTATTTAATATAATATTATGAATAAATTATACTTATGAAAGAAAAAAAAAGACAAAATAAAAATTTCCATAAAATGCCGCTCCCGGTGTATATAATCCAAGAAACCAAACTGAGAGACCAAAAACAGAGCGCCGACGCTGATTTCTTGTTTTCTTTCTTTGTTTTTTTTTTTTCTTTCAATCATGAAACCGCCAAAGGCCTAAAGCGCAAAAGCGAGGCCCCAACACATACATTAGAGATTCGCACGCACTTTGTATGTACAGTGTGCTGCCTCTACCAAACATGCCAAGTTCTGCCATTCTGTTCTTGACGACCTCACTTTACAGTTAAAGCGTCGTGTCTTCTCCATACTCTTCTCTCTCTCTCTCTTGCTTTCTTTCTGGTACTAAAAGATTGAATGTAATTGGATATGAAGGAGGAGGAACGGCGAGGCGGCGCGCACTCCTTGTCCCGGAGGATAACGCTGACACGCCACGATGATGGTGGATCTGCCCGACGAGGACCGCTCCGCCATCGACGGGGAGATCGTTCCGTCGTCTTTGGCGGCCATTGTTCCCATTCTCCGCGTCGCCAATGAGAATGAGAAGGATAACCCCAGAGTCGCCTAGCTTTGCAATCTTGCCTCTTTCCCTAACTAACTCTTTTTATTTTCTTTAATTGAGAGCAATTCAAAAGTTTAGTTTTATTATCCGTTTCGAGATAAAAGAAGATGTGCTTGTTGTTTTGATTCAAGAAGTTAACAGTGGATGTTTTGGGTATAAATAAACGGCAATGCAGGTACTTGGTTCGTAGATGTTATCAAATAATAGAGTAATTGTTACTCGTGGAAACGCAACCTTTCAGGTTGTGATCCGCTTCCATTGCAATTGCACATTACAAAAGGGCTCTGTACTGACTTTGATGTCTTGGTAGTAGATGTTCTGTCCTTCGACAAAATGATCTTGCATATCTACCTATCAATACCAACCTGGGAACTAATGTGCCTGTCTTGAGCCTTTACAGCTATAATTATGAGGATGCTGTTCAGAAAAAATATTGACAAAGATGCATGGAGACTAGCAAACCCTTTAGTACAAAGTGAACTTTGATAATCTTTTTTGTGATAGTCGTTTCAACATTGTCGTGATAACGAGGGAGTTTATATTTCTGGTTAAAATGACCAAGGCAGGATACACTTCACCTTCTAAGTATTTTCCCTGCTGTCCATATTCCTTGTGTATTTTTTTTATTGGCATGCCATTGTGGTGCCGTTCCTGAGCTTTAGAAAATTTAGTTTTCTTGAAACTCTTTTCCCCCTGGGCAGGGTCCATGCATTTGAGCAGGGTCCATGCATTTGAGAGAGCTCAAGGGATGGATCCAACGACATCTGGATGTGTTGTTCACCAATTTAAAACTTTTCTGTTGCTTACGCTTGAGAAGGTACAGTTGATACCCATAACTCAATTCTTTTGTTGACTAATTATCTGTTTTGATCCTTTTAGATTTTGAAGTTTCTTTTTTTCTTCTATTTGTTTTTTTTTTGGGCATGGCTGTCCTGAGTTGCCATTTGCACCATGCAATTGTTTACTGTGTTCCTCCTTGATAGGCTTCATTCAATTTTTTGGTGTTTTTATGGAATTCTTGCATGCTATAACCCCCCTGTCCTTTGGAAGAAAAAGCGATTTCAAGTTTCTGTTAGTAGGAAGGTTCCACTTTAAACAAGCAGTTGCCATTTATTTAGTAGATTACTTTCGATTGCTTGTCATTTGGAACATTACTTTCTCCCGTCTGTATCTTTTGTGCCTGGTCTCCTGAGAATAGATCATCTTGTAAAAGATGGCAAAACAAAGCTGTGTTCTATTAAAGAGATAGACTTCAGGAGTAAATATTGGAGAGAATGATAATTAATCAGGAGTAAATATTGGAGAGAATGATAATTAATCTCATCACAGCTTCCCATGACGAACAGGCCACTGCTCGATATTGTATTAGAACCTGAGCTGGGGATCAGAGGGGTGCATGGTTGAGTTTTCACGTGCTACATCAGTAACTTCATGAAAATTAAGACTACTGTGACAGCTTTGTTCTGAAAGCGCACTTGAATTTTCTTTTGCAAGACGTCAAGTTAATACATCGTGTGGTGAAATTTCCAACATGACTGAGATTTGGCAACGTCAACGGTGGTAACCTAGTGATTTTGTTTTGCATCAGCATTCACTGTTGATGGTGATGACTGAAGTCATGTCATTCTGCTTCCCGCTACTTTTGTTCTTGTCTACCATATGAATTTTGATGAACCAATCTTTTGCTCGCATAACAAAATAACTTTAATTTAAATCTTCTGAGGCATTGAAGAGAGGAGATGTGGCAAATCAGAGGGAGCTCCTGAAATTGCTATTAGCCAATATTGGAAAGGGACCGCGAAGGCCATATGTTGGTAAGTCATTGCTTCTTAATCAGTTTTCAGTTTTATTGAAACTTCCATTCTTTTTTCATTTGCTCTTAGGGAGCCTCATGTTGTATCGTTATGTCATCATGGAGGGAAGACTATTTGAGCTTAATCCTGGCACCATAGAGGAACTGATGGATAAGATTTTTTTTCAAGAATTATAGATCGTGGTGTGACCATTTGCATGGTAATTTATTGAGCTTCTCTTTTTAGGAGCTAAGATGGGAATGTAAGCTGGCCCAGTTTCTTCATCTTTCTCAATACAAAATCTTAGGTAAAATACCTCATCTACGTTGGTGGTTTTGGTTAGCTTACAAAGTGATGTCTTATTTCGGGTGCCTCGTCCCTTTTGACCTTCTGACGAAGAAGCATTTTTCAGGCATGCCAAAACCCTTATTTACCAGGCTGTGCAGCAAGGTAATTAGCCAAATTTGTTGCATCTATTTTTCCCATGCAGTTTACTCGAATATTTCCATCAGAAAAACGATTCTATTTTTGTGATAAAAGAAGCTCAAAAGGAATAAAAGAGGCAAAGCAAGTCATTCCATATGGAGATATTATGATGGTAACAATGAAAACAAAGTAAACAATATTAGACGCAAATTTATACCATTAAATTTTAATTATTATTAATTAAATATAATTAATTTATTATTTAATTAAAATAGATTAATTATACTTAACAATTAAAATAAGTGCGTGTATATAACATTTAAAAAAATAAAAGAAAAGAAAAGAGAACAAAAGGAAAAGAAAAAAAAAAAAAGATCAAACACAAACAGCATCAGTTGGGGGTCCAGTCCAGTCCAGTTTCTAGAGGCCGTTTTGGCCCACTTAGGTTCGGGTTGGCGTTGTGGCCTTTTCTTTTCTTTTTTTTTAAACGAAATCTTAAAATTGAAAAATAAAAAAATAAAAAAATAAAAAGGAGAGGATGCTAAAGGAGCTCGAAATGGGAAGGAAAGAGAGAAAAAAAAAAAAAAAGTGAAAAATGAGTTCACAGCAGGGCGTTTCATCGGCGGTCCAATCGCAGACACAAAGCCAGAGCCTCAGTCTGACTCTGGATCAAATTTCCAAGCATTTCTCCGTTCCGCTCTCCGACGCGGCCAACAACCTCGGTCTCTCTTTCTTCCTCCCTTCTTTTTCTCGAGAAACAAACAGATTTTCTTAACTCTTAGTAAATCTTCATATTAAATTTCGCAGCAGCGTTTGATTGCTTGTGCCTCTGGCAGGTGTCTGCGTAAGTGTTCTCAAGAGAATCTGCCGGGAGAATGGTCTTGATCGCTGGCCTTATCGCAAGGTCATTCCTTTCTTTTTTTTCTTTTTTGGCAATAATTTACTTGGGCACCTATATATTCTCTATTATTATTATTATTATCATAAATATACTGATTATTATTAGTAGCAATTGAGGTAGCAGCTGGGAATTTCCATTTGAGCCATGCTTGATAAGGAAACGATGAGCAATACAATTCTTGGTGTTTTAATGAAATGGTCTAGGTTTTAGCTGGAAAGAGCGTTGAAGACATTAAAAGGCATGCTGCCAGAGAAAGAAGCAAAGACCTTGCAAGGGCTGTTGGACCGAGGTAATGGTAGCTTTTAATTAATTAAATTCAAATTTGTACCACTTACTTTCCATATGGATTTAAATTTAGTTGGTTCTCAACCATTTCTCAGCAATGCATACGATCTAAATTAACATAACGTGTAACATAATGAAATGTCATGTGTTTCGTTTCTGCTGCTTATGTGAACTGTGAGGCAATATGAGCAGAGCAACTGTGTATTTTTTGCAAGCATGTGGGCAGGGATGATATGTGTCATTTGTCTAGCCTTCCTTACTTTGCAGTCATTTCAATATAATGCTGCTGTGTGTTGTGCATGAGATTTATTGACTTCAACATTATGCAGCTACATTAAACAATGTAACTTATTCTTTTCTTCTTACCCTATCCGTGATGTGCAAGCAGTGGTTCCCAGCACCAAAACAATGAAAGCCCAAGATTGCAAGGCACCCTGTCTCCTCATAAACTACAGCAACCGGGAGGCAAGGACTCTCAAACTGCTCGGCAACCGAATGTAATCACACCTGGTTTGATAAAAGGAATGATGACTTTGGATGAGTTTAAACATGGATTTCCATCAGATGGCTTGTCAGTCACTACAAATAAATGGTGGGGCAGCAGCAGTCCGGATGGTTACACAGCCACTGATGTCGGTGGAAATGAGACAGATGAAGATAACAAGCATGAGTCTGAGACTAAGTTAGATGGTGGTGCTAATTCGGTCAACATGGATGAAGATAAACCCAAGAATCATGCTGAGCGGATCAGCTTTAGTTCCCAAGACGTTGGTCTTTTAGTAGCAGCAAGGAAAAGAGCTGTTCAGGAAGGACAGGAAGCTCTTAAGCGTGGTCTTTGCAGGAGTTTTCATGTGAACAGGCTAAGCAGGAAAGAGAAGGCATTGCTTCTTCGAATATTCGGATCTTCTTTCCCAGACAAGGGGATGTATGAATCTACCGAAGAATGATTAGTGGCATATAACTGCTGTGCATCAAATCCCAATATTCTCACTTTTTATTTTTTTTTCCTCTTAAGAAAAAATTGCGGGAATTAACTTTGCATCTCTGTTTTCAAAGTTCGGAATATTTCTCATGTAAACAAATGTTACACCCGATAGTGTCACTCTGTAACGTAAGCCGTTCATCTGACTGCTTTCGCATATATGATCTCATGATATGTGCTCGATATAGAGTCCCCTGCTAATTTCCGTCTGGACGCCTTGATTGATGTTTGTGGGTGAGATGACGTTTTTTTATTTTTTTGGGGGGGGGGGGGGAGGGGGGGAGTCTAGCTTTTAAAATGTCGAATGTGAGTCGGACTAGAGCAGAGTATGTTATGGAAATTTGCTCAATTTTTAAGTCATCCAAAAAATAAAACGTGAGCTAATGAAATGTTCTTATTGAAATATAATATTCAACTTTCGGTAGCTTAATTGCGTTATGGTGTATATGTACAACAATTAACAGATTTAATGCTTGTATGCCTATTTTTATTTCAAAAAAAGATGTCATACAATTGAAATTCAAGCGCTGTTTTAACGAAATGGGGGCAAATGGGAGATAAAATTACGATAATTACCGAATGTTTCAATGGAAAAATGGGTTCAAAGGAAGCAAAGTACCCTTTTAGTTGTCTGAAAGAATTTCATCGTACGTTAAGAGATCTCGTAAAATTTAATTGTAAAAAGCATATCCTAGTTCCTGCCAAAAAAACAAAAAAAAATGAAACGGTTCTCGCTATGCGGCCGGCGGAAGTTTTGACTTCTTCTTCTTCTTTTTCTTGTTTTATGAAAGTGGCATATAATCATTAACCAACACAGATTGGCTCACTACAGATAATAATAATCAATATCGGTTCGATGAAAATTATCAATTGATTGATCGATTAAAAAGTCGCAACGTAACTTCTGTAAGCCAATCTGTTAGATTACATTTCTTGTGCTTTATTCGATCACTAGCCGTTGATTCCATACGCCTTTCTTTTTTCAGGCACTTGCCCTTTTGGGCTTTGAAGGAGCTTCGAGCAAATGGGGAAATGAGAGACCCGTCAAAGCATACCCAACGGACACAAAAGGACAATGATAACGTTAGAGAGCAACTGGGGTACAGCAAGAATGAATAAAAAAAAAAAAATTAAGAAAATTTGAAAAAAATAATATTTTATTAATTTTTAATATTTTTCTTTTAAAACCGCCATGCATCAAATTGGCGCATGCCTTAAGCTAATTGTTTTTGGCTTCAGTAATAATAAACAATCGGTTTCACTAAAAAGAATATATATCCACAATAGTTAGTTCAGTCGGTGAGGAGGGAACTCCGTTTTCCTGTCAAAACCAAAATCAGATCCTTGTTGGGAGCATTGGATAAGTAAAATTTTAAATGCATTAGACAGACGTGAGGAGTGTATTTATTCTTAAGATGGATAAGAGAGGACGAATTTAAAAATTTATATGTATTCTATGAAATAACTGAGAATCGTAGCAGCTAACAATTCAATATTTGACTATTTAAAACCAAAAAAAGAAAAAAAAAAAGGAAAATTTTGGAGAGCACAATGTCATTGAGGTAGTACATAAAAGCATGCAGTAATATGGACTGTCATACCATTAGATTAAAATAGAACAAATAAATGAATTGTTAAGGGTCGTTCAATAGGCCGTGTGCATCGACGTCGGTTTCGTTAGTTTCGAAGCTCAAAACGAAGACTGATCTAAACGTATTTTAAGAAACACGCGATGCATTAAATTATTAATCTTTTTCGAAACATAATTGTTCTCGTCTTCGATGTGATGTCCCCGGTGAATCAACCACTCCGTCAATTGCTAAAGCACAGAATTACCAAAACACCCTCCGGATTTGCCGAAGCCAAAAATCCACTTCGGCCAGCCAAAAAGGTTTTTCTCAGCAAAACTAAAGCAGCCGCCGTTCCCCTTCCCCTGTGTATAATATATATATATATATATATTGTTCACATCAAAATCTACACAAACGCACAGCACATAACGATACTCAAAAAGAGAGAGTGGGAGAGAACTCAGAAAGAGTTCATGCACAAGACGTAAGAGACAGAAGTAGGAGAGAAGAGAGTTTCTGGCTTTGCAAATTGCGATGGCAAAGAAGGGGTGGAGGTCATTGAAGAAGGTGCTGTTGAGCAAGGAGAGCTCGTGGCCCTGGAGAATCTCATCTTTCAAGTGGAAAAGACTTGACTTTCGGCTGAAGATAGTGGACACCTTGGTCTTCAGAATTCTCTACGTTGTTGAAGCTATTGTCCTCGTCTCTACTCTCTGCTTCTTCTATCTCTGCTGTGGCTGCCATATATGATGATATTAGACGGCTACCGGCACTAACTAATTTTTGTTTGCTCTAGTAATTGGGTATTCATTTTTTTGTTTTTCTTTCACCTGTTTGCTTCTTCATTTCATTTCTCGGCTATTAAATTTGTGTGGGTTTCCCTCTTTTTTGGTTTCTGGATTTGGGACTTTGTATTAGCAGAATTTCTGAGGATTTTTTATATTTTTTATATTTTTTTATTTTTAGTAAAGGGAAGGGAAGGGAAAGTAATTATGAAGCAATATGCCAAATAAATTGCTGTCTGATATTATCTTCCTTAGTGAATAATGTCAAATGTTACTCTCTATGAGTATGACTGCGTACAACTACATATGATTTCTTCCTACGCCTGACAAATGCGTCGGAACCTTGTGCTTACGAGAAACGCCCTTCTTTTAGTGAACAATGCCAAATCTGTCTCTTGTTTTCCTTTTTTTTTTTTAGTTCATCTGAATTAAACAATGTCACTCAACAGTCGTCCCCACTACATCTCCTCGGGGAAATAACTGCGAACAGCTTTCTGGGGACGCAGGGAGGCTAGATAGAAACAACGTTTTTATTCTGCACATACAGGTTTAATCCGACAAAGATGGAAATTGTAACACAAAATGGAATGCAGGGGTTTGAGTTTTGAAAATGCCTTACCCTCCGCTATAAAGTATTTTGGCAATATAGTTAATCACTTAGGAGGTGTTCTTTGGTAGTTGTGATGGCAGTTAGGAGAGGTGCGTTTGGCCGGTGATTCTCCCATAGAAGTGTGTTTGGTAAAATACAAAAGTGGCGCGCGTAGCCGGTGGTGAATCCTGAATTGCGTAGCTCGTGGTGAATGACACGGTGCGTTTGAAGCGGAGGTGCACTTTGACAAAAATAAAGGCCCCTGAAAACGGCAACGTTTTAACTAGAGAATTTAAGAAGAAGTAAATGACTTAACGGTCCCCGCTGGTCAGTCTAATAAAATAAATGACTCGGGCCATTAGCCTTCAGCATCCGGAAACCGCTCGAGCCGATGGCTTCCCCAGCGGCACTCCAGAGAAGTCCACTTCCCTCCTCCGCCACACCCGCCGCCACCCCAACCTCTTCCTCCCCTCTTCAGCGACTATCCACCTTTAAAAATCCCTCCTCCTCCGCCGCATCGCCACCGGCCGCCTCATCCCCTCTGGACTCCTTCGCAAATGACCCTATCCTCTCCCCCTTCCTCTCCCCATCCTTCTCCTCCACTTCCTTCTCCTCCGCCGCCCTCTCGTCCGGCTCTCCCGCCTCCACCGCCGAGCACCTCGACCAGGCCATCCGCCTCCTCGAATCCCAGCTCCGCGTCGAAGTCCTCTCCCGCCACACCGAGCTCCTCAATCAGTTGTCCTCTATCAAGGACGCTGAGAACGCACTCTCCACCGTCCGATCCGCCGTTTCTTCCCTCCAGTCCTCCATCCGCCGCGTACGATCCGAGCTCTCGGACCCGTACAAGTCCATCCATGCCAAGACTATTCAACACTCCAATCTCCACGCGACCACGGAGCTATTGCAGCACACGATCCGCGCTCTCAGACTATCCAAGAAGCTTCGCGATCTCATCTCCGCATCGGAGGCGGAGCCGGAGAAGCTGGATCTGGCCAAGGCCGCGCAGCTGCATTGCGAGATCTTGATTATGGGCAATGAGTATGACTTGATGGGGATCGATGTCATTGAGGAAGAGCTCAAATGGGTCAAAGAAATCGGAAACAGACTAAGAAACGAGGCGATGAGAGTATTGGAGAGAGGAATGGAGGGCTTGAATCAGGCTGAGGTGGGCACTGGATTGCAAGTGTTCTACAATTTGGGAGAGCTGAGGATTACTGTGGAACACCTCGTAAATAAGTACAAGGGAATGGGAGTGAAGAGTCTGGGCGTGGCGTTGGATATGAAGGCAATTTCAGCCAGCAGCGGTGGCGGCGGTGGGCCAGGTGGGATAAGAGGGAGTGGCACTCCACAGATTGGAGGGGGGGCGAAGGCAAGAGAAGCGCTTTGGCAGAGAATGGGGACTTGTATGGATCAGTTGCATTCTATTGTGGTTGCCATTTGGCACTTGCAGAGAGTCTTGTCCAAGAAAAGGGATCCGTTTACGCATGTGTTGTTACTCGATGAGGTTATTAAGGTGAGCAAGATTGTGATTTTAAAGTATCATGATCCGTTTGTTCAATCCTTTCCTCTTTTAAATAATAATTGGTGTTTGATTGCCGAGGAATTCTAGTATATGAAATACCGAATGGGTTTTAAGTACTATGTAAATTGAGAGGCTAAGTGTAACAATGGCACTGATTTATCAAATTTATTGGGTTTCTTGTCTCAAATCCACGGGCCAGAGGCATATCACATTGTCTTTTTTGAGAGTAAGCTTTTAGTCTGTCCTGGATCAGGATTGATCTCATTGTTATGTCAAATACTGAGGATGTCAGTTGTCATTAGTTTGTGCTTGAAATAACTTCACTATTTCACTTTTGTGTCAGCTTAACAAACATATATGCAATTTACACATTGCAACTCTAACAAGTAGACATTTGAAAGGGAAAACTTTTACTGGGGCTTGCTGTCCATGCCAGGTGATATTTTACCGGGAGAAAGATCTCTCATGTACAAGATTTGTAATAAATAATAGCTGCCTTTATGATGCTACTAGTGTGAATTGCTTTTTACTGCTATTGGCTAATGTTCAGCCTTGAATAGTTGACCTTGAAGTATTTTTTAGTCAAAACTTATGAAGTTGTTGCAGTCCTGAGCATTGCTAGACAGGAAATGAACCATTAACTGTTGTTTCTTTCTCCTTAGATATTCTGAATTTCAGGTCAAATTTAGTCCAATTTCATATAGGGATAGCTCCAGTTCTTTTTCCAAAATGTTGTTTGTTTTGGGTGTTTGTGATTGTGGTCTAGATTAACTGCCATTTTTCTTGCTTTTGGTTTTTGCTTATAATGATGGTTATTCCACTAGGGTGATGATCCCATGCTGGCAGATCGAGTTTGGGATGCACTTGTGAAAGCTTTTGCAAGTCAAATGAAGTCTGCTTTCTCAGCTTCAAGTTTTGTCAAGGAGATTTTTACAATGGGCTACCCGAAGCTCTTTTCCTTGATAGAAAATCTGCTTGAAAGAGTTTCACGGGATACAGATGTCAAAGGGGCTTTACCAGCCATCAGTTTAGAAGGGAGAAGCCAGATGATTGCTGCTATTGAAATATTCCAGACAGCTTTCTTGACTTCATGTTTGAGTCGCCTTTCAGATCTTGTAAATAATGTTTTCCCAGTGTCCAGCCGTGGAAATGTTCCTTCTAAAGAACAAATCTCAAGAATTATATTACGAATACAGGAAGAGCTTGAAGCTGTTCAATTGGATGGACGTTTGACTCTTCTTGTTTTGCGTGAAATAGGCAAGGTTTTGCTTCTGCTTGCAGAACGAGCTGAATACCAGGTGAAATCAGATCTTCTCACTATTGTTGGATAGAATTTCTCTGTTTTGTGGTCATAAGTGCTCAAATGATACATTTTTTTTCTTTCTATGTCCTACCCCAAAAGAATTATTATCCTTATATTGCTGCTGCTAGAGAATCTATCTTCCAGCAGTAAATGGATGCTTGAAAAGTCAATTGTCTAGTAACTATGCTCATTGCTCTTATGTTTGTTTGAGGGATGTGACAGTTTGATGCAAATTATGTCTTCCTGCAGTACTTTTTGTTGATTAGTTTCCATTGTCAATTCATAAAAAGTTGGAATTTTAGGATAGATGGATGGTTGCCAGTAGAATATCCTCTGTGTTTGTCATTGATCAGTGTGTAGAATAAACTGTGGCATCCGATTCTTCCTCTGGGAGGACTTCTAAATTGTGTAATCTAATTCTGAAACTGAATTATGATGCTTTAATGGTGCCACTAACCTATTGAAGCCTTCTTATGATTGCTTTGTGGAACAATAATTTTGAGATAACTATTGCATTTGAATGGCAGATATCTGCAGGACACGAGGCACGGCAAATAAGTGGTCCTGCTACTCCAGCACAAATCAGGAACTTTGCATTGTGCCAGCATCTGCAAGAGATCCATACACGCATATCATCTATGATCATTGGACTTCCAGCTATTGCTGCAGATGTGTTATCTCCATCTCTGGGTGCAATATATGGGGTTGCTCATGACTCGGTGACACCCTTGTTCAAAGCAATGATTGACAGCCTTGAGTCTTGCATCTTGCAAATTCATGATCAGAACTTTGGTGCTCTGGGCATGGATGCAGCAATGGATAATAATGCTTCCCCTTACATGGAGGAGCTCCAGAAGTGCATCATTCATTTTCGTAAAGAGTTCTTGTCTAGGCTATTACCTTCTTCCAAGAATGCTGCAACCTTGCGGTCAGAGACTATATGCACACAACTTCTTAGAAGCATGGCTTCACGGGTTCTGACATTCTTTATCAGACATGCTTCTTTGGTAAGACCTCTTTCAGAATCCGGGAAACTGAGGATGGCTAGAGACATGGCTGAGCTGGAGTTAACTGTGGGCCAGAATTTGTTCCCAGTGGAACAACTTGGTCCACCATACCGAGCTCTTCGCGCATTTCGGCCTATTGTTTTCTTGGAGACATCTCAGCTGGGAGCATCTCCTCTTCTTCAAGATCTGCCACCCAGCGTCATTCTCCACCATCTTTACTCACGAGGCCCCGACGACTTGCAATCACCGCTGCAAAGGAACAAACTCACACCACTGCAGTATTCCTTGTGGTTAGATTCTCAAGGAGAGGATCAGATTTGGAAAGGTATTAAGGCAACTCTAGATGATTATGCTTCGAAGGTTAGGTCAAGAGGAGACAAGGAATTTAGTCCAGTATATCCTCTCATGCTTCAGTTTGGTTCCTCTTTGACGGGGAATGCTCCTATATCGCTGAAGTCTTAGTCGCTTACGAGTGCATATATATTGTACACTAGTTATCCCCAAAATGCGACGTCTTTCTCCTTTCAACTTAGATTCACGTAGGATAATTCAGGAAGCCTCCATCCAAGTCGTGCCAGTTTTGATTCCATGTTTTTTCATGTACTTCAGGAAGCCTCCATCGAAGTCGTGCCAGTTTTGATTCCATGTTTTTTCATGTACTTTTTCTTTTTTTTTTTCCTTTTTTTTTTCTTTTTAGAGGTATTTTTGATGTACTTTTGGTCAACACCTGAATCCATGTATATTTCGGTTTTTTGTTCAATAGATTCATTCATATATTCTAACTAATGTAGCAAATAAACCGGCATGTTGAGTGAAAAAGGACCCAGGACTCGATTTTTGATAAAGATTTCGGATGAGTTCATTCATTGTGAGAACCTCGTATACGTAGAGGAGGTAATTCTAAATAACCACGAGCTCACTTCATTAACACTTCTGAAGCAACTCGATAATAAACTCATTAATATATTTTATACACTTATTCTTAAATTATATCAGGATTTGACCCTGTTACGCTCCATTGCCGCAAAGTCTTGCGGAACCAAATATTTCTCTCTTCTCCGTCAACTTTATTTTTTTCTTTTTATAATTTTTAAATCTTCAAGATCTAAACAACGGCTTGATTTTGTTTGAACAAAGCCGGGTAAAAAGAGACATTGACCTCTAGTCGTTCGGCGGGGACTGGCGTGAGTTGCAGGCATTTCTTTCATTTTCTTTTCGCTTTTTTTTTTTTTTTCAAGTTCGTAAGATAAACGCCACCGCTACATTTATATGTTTTGATTATTATGATTTTAAAATTTACTTATTAAAAAAAAAACTTATTTATCTACTCATCTTGGACTTAACGACAATAGATTCATAGACCCCCCCCCCCAAAAAAAAAGCATACCCGAAAGGTTTTTTTTATCCCCGCTTCATTTACTTGTTCACTTTTGGAGACATACATTCCACGAAATTTTTGGTCATTTCCACGGAAAGTCTATCGTGATAACAACAAATCGGTGTACCGGATAAAATTATGAGTAGTTAAAGAGTTTGAACATTTATTGAGGAATTTAAATTTGAATTATGAACATAGAGTGTAGAATTTCCCAAAAAAAAAGAAAGGAAAAAATTATATTTTCTTAAATTTTAAGTTTCCTGTCCAAAAACAAAAAATATAGTTTTTTTTTTTTTTTTAATTTTAACGCATGGAACTCTCATTTATCCCAAGTGTTGAATCTCATGGTGGTCAGGAACATTTCCTAGAGAACTTGCTTTACTGTAGAGTTTTCTCTCCCCCATATTCCAGGTCCACGATAATATTTTTTAGTAGCAAAGACACTGAAATGTTTAATTAAGATGCAAAAAGTGGGTCAAGAGTTGGTGATGACCAGGCGGAGATTGGAACCCTCCATGGAACTTCTGCAGTCAAAAGAAATCAAAATGGTATATTTGGAAGACCATGGACTCTGTCTACCATTATCAGTCTTTTTTCCAATCACCCACCGCTTCTTAAAGGATATGTTATTGAGAATCATGCGTCATTTTCTGTAATAGAAGGAAGCCTGACGTTGGAGAATCATTAAAAGCCACAGAAGTCAAGAAATAGTATAACAGAATAAGCTTTAAGCACAAATGAATATTCTGACACATCTTGAAATTGAAGACAAGGGAAGGGAGGACACAGCTAGAAGCATTGCAATTTGCAACCACTCAACTGCAAGGTTGTGCATTAATTTTTGCAATCTAATTGCCAACTTTATTTTAAGTTGTTAGATAAGATGAGAAATAGATTAAATTTTAAATTTTTCCATATAAAAATTTATTAAACTGAAATTATAAATAAAATATAAATTTATTTTACATATGAAAATTTATAATTGAATATAAAATAACTGTAATTTGAATATAAAAATTCTTAGTTATGAAGTCTTTATAACCATATTAAAAAATATTCGATTTAAAAATTTTAATTGTTAAGTAAAGTTTGCCATAAATTAGATTTTTCGTAAATTGTTAATGTCTGAGGCCATTAAATATTTGATTTCAAGTGAGAGGTACGATACTCTGCTCTTTAACTATGTTCTTTTTTTCTTAAATTGTTTAGTGTCTGTCTTGACATCGATTTTCATATTCTGAAATTAAGTTTATTGTATAAAATCTAACAGTCCCGTTGGTCTTAACGTTTGCCAAGTATCCCCTGTAACCTTACATTCTATTAAAAGCTCATACTAATAATCAACAAAGTTTACAAGTATTACTATAAATTATGTGAAATCTTTATATTTAAGTGATATGAGTTTTTATATTCTTTTAACAATGTGAACAGACCCTTGACTCCCATGCATATTTTTTAACTGAAAGACAAGTTTTACATGGATTATGCTCCGGCGGAGGTAACTGACAGCAACATAACTTTGTCACTGTAAACAAAGGGAGAACTGCATAAAAGTGTTGTAATTAAGCATACTGTAATTGTCGGCGGCTCGAATGATAGGATTCGAAAACCCTCCCAGGACACGGGATTCCGACGCATCCCGGGTGACGTTATGAGCATGAAATATATATATTTTTTAATTTTTTAATAAAAATTTAGGATTTTTATGATAACCAACAAAATATGTAAGTACACAAAATAAAATGAAATGCGTATGAAAATCGGTAAAAAGTGCGAAATTGTAAAAAACTACATTGTTTGCACTTTTCCCCCGGCATATTGTATCGTTGTGAAGTTTTTTTCAACAAAAAAAAAAAAGAAATTATTACAGGTGGCGTGGTTCCCGCGTCTGGACGGTGAGTCCCAGTAATAGGACACGGTAGGATTTCCTTACAAGGTTAAGACAGAGAAGGACAAGCTGCTCCGTGTTGATGGGACGCCACGCGCGGATGTGGAGAATAGAATATATGTTCCCATTACGGATGGAACAATTTGATGTCCTTTTCATTCCGTAGAGTAGACTGCAGGTAAGATGTTGGTATTTCTATGGTGCCTCAAACTGGGAACAAATCAAATGAATTTCATCGCCCAATGAATCTAGATTGTGACAATTTGGGGAACGTATAGAATTTTTCAGAGAGAGTAACCTTTCGAGCACATCAGTTGAGGAAGACAAAAGGACAACTGTGGATGCACCGTGCCTAAAGAATTCCTGGTAAAGCTGAACGATTGGTGTTAGCCTAAAACTGAAGGCATCATTACTAACACGTACGGATGTTCCAGTTCATGCGATCAGGGACATAAATAGTCGTATGAACGCAATAAGTGCAATTTCCGTCTCCATTTTTAAGTTTGAAGTGTCTGATCTCTCAAAGGAAGGATACAAGAGATGGCACAAATTGAAGAAAGTGACTCCTCATATGGTAAGCTGCGTGCCTTGAATGCCCATCTACCTTGTTCATATACAGCATATTTTATGGATACCTTAACCCAAACTCGTGAAAATTAATCAACATCATTGTCTTCCGCATAAATACAAACTTCAGCATCTTCCTTGATGGGTCATTCTTTGAAAATGAGAGAGAGAGAGAGAGAGAGAGAGATAGAGGCGGGGTAGGGAGAAGTTATTGGTTGATGATTGTTTGTGAATTCCTATTAAGAAATTGCATTGAAGGATCAAGCAATCATTTTCAGTCTCCATTAAAATAGTTGTGTCTTGTTCTGCTTCCCCCATCCTCCAAAATATCGGCTTCATTATTCTTCTTATTTAACCTCCCTAGTACCCTCCGCTCCAGCGGCGAAAACAAGGGGTGATCCCAACCAAAGATCACTGGAGAGGGAATGGGAAAGAAAGTCATCAGTCAAGCATCTCTGAAAATATCGAAGTTTAGTGATAAGAAACAGCTCAACAGCTTGGTAAAGGCTTTGCGGCCAAAGGTCTATATTACTGACAGCTCAAGCTTCAAGAAGCTTGTTCAAGAGCTAACTGGCAATGGAGAATCAATCCCACTTCCACCTCCTTCTAAACCACCCCTAGTTGAGAAAATCACAACTTCAGATGTTGTCGAAGACCGTGAGAGTAGCTTGGAAACATCCTTTGATGCATCCGTAGATTCCTTCGAATTCTTCGCCCAGGTCTCTTCTCCTGAAGAACTAAACCAGTCACGCAATCAGATTTACTTCTCGGACACGGCATCAGACCCTTTTCTAATACGCCAACAGGCAGATCCGATAGCATTTCAGGATTTCGACTCATCATTTCTAGATGTTGATGATCAACATGCTTTTTGCAGCAGTTATTCTCAGTTTCATCGAGAGGAGGTCAGCATATATGATTATGAATTATCTGAGCTGTTATGAAGGCATATATTTTGCTAGAGGCTAGACCCATGGATGCTTCGTGCCATGTATATTGCGTATACTTTATGTTTCATAATCCTCTGCGACTGTGACTCTACATAATAAGTACATAGCTAAAACTACATTACTACCCTGTGTATACTCTGTAGAGAGATCCTTTGTAAAGAGATCCACATATATATTATGTACATAAATGTTTAGTTGTCCCTCATATTATTATGCACATGAGTTGCAGATGTTTATTTATTTATTTATTTATTTTTAAATTAATTGACCCAATTCTTAATAATAATAAGAAATAAATAATTATTAATAAAATTAAAATTAATTTATCTTATCATATATTTTTAATATAATTAATTAAAATATTTTGTTAAAATATCTTAATTGTATATTTAAATTTTAGTTTTTTATCTTTTTTTTTCTTAATTTTTTAAAAAATTTCAACTGTAAGAAAAAATTGATTAGTCTTGGATGATCAAGAAAATCTTGGTGCCGTATTGGTGCAATAACGCCCAATTTGTTTTTGTTTTTTTTTCTTTGTTGGGGTTTAGGTCCTGCCTGGGAGTCCCCATGAAATGCAAACATGAAGCAGCAATGTGGGAGAAGGAGAACAAGAAAGTAGAGGTGCCACTTCTGAACCTTGCCAAAGCCCAGCAGACGGTCTTCCCTTTCGTTTTTATTTTTTATTTTTTATTTTTTTTTCTTTTGTCGGTTGTCCTTAAATTAATACAACTACAACAAGCGCTTATGTCCCCAACGGTCATATTTCTGTCCCCTTGTCGGCTTTGCCTGAATTACGACATTACCCTCGTGACCGCCTGTGTCCTGTCCTCACGTGAGTGGGGCGGGGGGGAGTGGATGTGGTGGCTTGTTTGGGCTCGGGAGGAAAGAGCGCCCAGGTGCGTTGTTGACATAACCTAAAAGGTTAAATTCACATGTGGCTCAGGCCCAAAGCGAGTTGCTTCAAGAATTACGTCTTTGTAGATAAATCCCTAAGTTTCCCTGACTTCTTGA
The DNA here is from genome assembly GCA_020883675.1 of Bruguiera gymnorhiza. Classification (NCBI taxonomy): domain Eukaryota; kingdom Viridiplantae; phylum Streptophyta; class Magnoliopsida; order Malpighiales; family Rhizophoraceae; genus Bruguiera; species Bruguiera gymnorhiza. The sequence goes on from JAIRCJ010001053.1 coordinate 1,983,504, forward strand.
AAATTAATTAATATAAGTGTGTATAGATGTTGATTCAATTAAATCCCTAATCTCATCTTCTCAAGTTTATGAATGATATTTCACAATTTTATTAAAAAATTATGTTAGTTAAATTATAGAATAAATTAAATTAGTATACTCAATTCACTGAAAAAAAAAATTATAATGTCTAATATAGGTCACTAATTACTTTTAAAATAATATAAAATTACATGTTCATTAATTTTATAAAACATTTTAACAAAAATTTAAATTTATAATTTTTATCATTATGATCAATTAATTAGTTTCTCACATTTTTATTAGTTACTACAATTAGATAGCTGTCTTCTTCTGGGTATGGGTATGATTGTTAAATGATTCGGAGGATTCCTTTTTTTTTTTTAATGAATCCAAAAAGAGGGAAGATTAGCAGCTTTTTCTTTTTTTTTTTTTTTATTTAACAAAGGAATACATCCTTAAATTAATACAACTACAACCGAGGTTGTATGATCTTTGTTCGTTTAAACTGTCAGCTTTCTCTTGCCAAATTAGAGAGATGATCCGTGCATTTAATCCAAGCGGTTGTCATGAATGAACGTGATATGAATTATCTCATAACGAACAAGAAGATTACATATTTGTACCCAAGAAAAAAAAAACAAGCATCCAATTTTCACACACAAAAAAAAAAAGTATTACTATATTATGTATGAGATGAATGTGGATTACAAATAATTATTGTTGCTCTCTCTCTCTCTCTATCTCTCCGTGAGAGGGTGGACGATTCTCATGTTATCTTGATTTCGATCCACATTACATCTCCATGCTCTTGCCATGATCGATTCTCAAAGTTTCGGGATGATTATCTGCAAAAGTCCATTTCTGCATTTCCAAAACACCCTAAAATCAATATGTCAAAGCACAATGCATAAAAGAACGGACGAGCATTATCGAATTCCAAATTTACAAGCACCAACTTCAGTGTTTCCACTGATGAACAAAACTTGTCGGTTGTGAAACTTGAATTGAAATTAGCAATACGCAGGGAAATATGACACAACTAAACGTCCAAATAGAATGTTCTAACTCAAGCAGGAGGTGTCTATGTCAACTTTACCAATGACAAGATGTTTATTGATTGCAGATACCTTTCTAACAAAAACTGGTTGGAGAATGGCTGAGTTTGTAAGTCGTATATAGGAAGGAAAGTATCCATCTAAGAGATTGTGACCGTATCAAACGTTAGAAGATTAACATGAATATACTCACATAAATTCAGCGGACACATTGTCCCTGTTCACACCAAGAGGAAGTGGCCACGCCACCTGGTATGGCCCTTGCAATATCTCTTTCTTGTGATAAGCAGATACCAAGCCCTCTGAGCCTGTCATCATCCTCCAATTTTGGATGGACCGATTGCCCAACACTCTCAAACTGTTAAAAGACAAGAACAATAGAGTCCTTATACCGATTTGAAATGCAGAATTTCACCTTCCAAATCAACAACACATACATAAGATCCAAAGATTCAAAGGGCAGAGAGATCAATAGAAGTCATTACTTTTTGTCGTCAACTTCCACTCTGATGTCATTAGCATTAACCCCAGGAACTTCTACTGTCACAATATAATTGCGAGCAGACTCTGCAACATTCATCCGTGGCGACCACTCAATTCCTACATGACAAATAAGTGAGAAATAGTAAGACATGGACAAAACAGCAGGAACTGTTTTTGACGATAACCATTTGTGGGATCAAATAATGACCGACCAGAGTTAAAAGCGAGAATCAAACATGTCTAGTGTCTTATGTTAATCCTCAGGCTCAAAAGAATGCAGATTCTAATGAGAAGAATCCAACTGACCAGTAGATTCGGTAGAAGATATATTGTCCTTGGGATGAAACTGCTTCTTTGAGGTTATGGGTCTACTTGGTCTGGCAAAGTTAGGACGGTCAGGAGCAGATGATTTGAAATTTTTCTGTAGAGACTGGATTGGTTGACAATTCGATGCATGTGGTTCCGTCTTTGCATTTTGTGGCCTAGAAAATAATGGTGGAGAAGCAGAGCAGTTGAGAGGCATATCAGGCCTTCGCGCGGTATCCTGGCAAAGCATTTAGCAATATCAAAAACAAAGGCAAACATAGAACTCTGCTCTAGCAACTTGACCGATACTTTTACACAATACATACATATATGAATCTGAAATGTTTAATGTATAAAGGAAGAAGAACCTGTTCAGTTGAAACTTGTCTCATGAAGAAAGCTTGAGAGGCAGTGCCTTGACGTGCAAAATACATCCTGCCATCACGCCTTCTGATGACTGAATTCAAACTGCCACTGCAATTCTGAGTCATCAAAGACAAATTTACCAACTTCATTCATATGGAACACTATTATATCAACAAGGTTTGAAAATCCACTTCTTATTTGCCAACCCCACATACTTTTTTGCTTAATATTTAGTTCCTTGCTGCATACCCAATCTAGCCGTGTGCCATGGATTCTCGGACTTTTTATTTAACGACTAACTACTTTTGATGATGGAAAGGATAATTGCAGAGGGAGCCAAAAAAAGGAAAAGCATGGTAGTTGCTAGTTAATTACCATGGGGATGAGGTGGGTAGGTGAAAGATTATCATCGCAGCCTGCAAAGTGGGCAGCTAACATGTTCATTCTTCTTCTTACCACTTCACTCTCCATATCTCTGTTCTTTGCACACACACGCATACACAGTTGAGATAAGTCTTTGAAGAAGTTTGATGAGGATATTTAACTTGTGATGCACTTTGAATGAGAGAATGTATGAATGGAACCCCGTCGATCCAAAATATCTTTGACAAGGTACTTTCGAGCGATTGGAGAGATAATATTAATTATTTTTTTTTTCAATTCATAAATAATATAATAAAAATTTTAGTCATGATCCTTATCAATTTATAGTTATATTAAAAGTCATTCCTTTATTATATAATTTAATTATTTTTATAAAAATATATTATTCAAATAATAATAATTTTAAATATTTTGTTTTCATTCAATTAAATTATATTAAATTTAAAATTCAATAATATATAGGTCAATAAATTTTTTGTTATTAAAAATATACTTAATAATTAAATATAAATTAATAAAAATATGTATCGAATTATTTTTAAATTCGCATTTTTAGATATTTTTTTGATTTATATGGAGTTTTTGGGCATTTTTCTTTTATATTGATTTAATTTAATTGGATATTATTTTCATTTATGCCTCCAAGAATATGTCCAACTCTAATCCCTTCAACTTTTTTCCTATTTTCGTTTTTGGGAAACTGGATTGAAATCCTGGAGGGTATTTTAGGAGCTAAGGCATTTATATCCTGGACACAGTTGTTTACATTACGTGGAATTCACGCCGTCGGATGGCGTTTGTGATTCAGTAAAAATCGACCGCTTGTTTACGCCGTTCGCCCAAAAGAGGAACGGAGCGGGAAAGGTTTTTTTCGCGAAAAAGACCAAAAAAAGTGGAGATTTTTTTTTTGGAAAAGGAGGGAGGACCTTATATTCTCCTTATTCAAACTGTAATGACTATTTTGCCCTCAACAATGGAAAGAGACCATTATTTTCTTGTAAAAATAATAATAACACAGAGAGAAAAAAAAAAAAAAACCCAGGCTATGATAATAGGAACTTGAAAATTACTCTGCATTACATGTACACAAAGAAATTGGTGCCCTCGTCCACAACCGGGTCCCAGATAAATTTTGAAGGAACTCGCCATGTTTAGATTAAATTATATATATATATCTATTCTTTTTTAAGTTATGAATTTTTTAACACAAAAATTTAAAATTTTAAAAAAATATATATGTATTTTTTAATGTGGAAAACCCATATACTAGCTCATATGGCCCCCACTAACTTTTTTTTTTTTAATTTTCCGCCCACAGAACCGCGCTACTTAATTTATGTCCGGGTCCAATGTTGACTTGGATTCGGAATTGTCATTCTACAAGGATTTTAAATTCCTTAGAACAATAGGAATTCTACACTTTTTACAGTTCTACTACTACTTTTCCGTGTGCCATTTGGAATACAATCAGTTCCTTTCTTTAACAAGAGAGTTCCAAGGGCTCTATTTCATTTTATTTTTTTTATTTTTTTAAGAGGGGTGGGGTGGAGGAGACGGAAGGAGTGAATCCCCAAGGTCATTCTGGACTGTGAGCTCTAAAATGAGAAAGAAACCGTATTTGGAGGGTAAGACCCTGGAAAATTTTGGGGTCTCTCGGGGTAAATTTTATTACAGATCATACGAGGTAATTGTAAAGCAGAGGACACTCAAAACTTGACCAGCTGAAAGGCACATGGTGGGTGCTCGAATTCATAATGCATAGTCTCGAATCATCAAGAGCATATCGGTAACATGGCCCTCGTATCATGCAGCGTCCTTCGCCTTTGAGGTGGCATAAGTCGTATTCTCGTATTTTCCATCCCACCTGCAGTTTTGTTGGGAATTTTAGACGGGTTTGAATTTGAAAGATTGGTAAATGGTAATCGCAGGAAAGTTGCACGAAAGCATCGTAAACTGAAACTCTGAAAGGCTACACTACACTGACCTCTGTCCTCCTTTCTCCGGAATCTGGACTTCCAAATCCTCTGGGAAGGGCTCAAACACCAGGTCCAATTTAGCATCATCCACTTCGTTGCATGTTGGTGGGTCCCACTATGGAATAATTTGATGATTTAGAACAGAGATGGTAAAACTAATTAATAGAGAGAGAGTCACGGTTTTGGTCAGGATAAAAATAGTCCAATATTTCTTTATTCATTTCGACTACAATTTGCACGGACGACCTCAGTACAGAGAAAGCACTGCACTGCACGGAGAAAGATGGAGTACCTTTGGAGCGTTATCCTTGTCAATGGTGAGAGCCCTAATTCCCTATGCAATGAAAACACACGGCCGTTACATTCATGTTTAAAGTAACTTTGCTGTCTAGATATTGCTTGCTGCTAGTGACATGTTCCATTCGCCAACTGAAAAATGTTATTTAAGTACCTCATAGACATCCCCAGATATTGTTGTTCGTAGTATGTTCATTGTCAACCTGAATTCTTTCTTAAGGCATTCACCCAGTGTTTGCTTCCTTCCTTCGCGAATCTGGAAACGTCTAGGAAACTCGGATAAGAGGCAAACTATGCATTTTACGGTTCAAACTTCAAACCATTGTTATTGACGCGGCCTAAAGCCTTCCAGTTCACAATGCATTGTTAGAAAATCCATACTAGAGGCAACAGCCAAGGCTTTGAGCCTTTGAACTGTGACCTAAAGTGAGACTAGATGTATAGGAAGTGCATTCTGTGAACGAAAAAGGTGCATAATAGATATGAAGTCATTACCGATCTGAGTGTGATTTTCAATCCTGTAGGGGATGATCTTTTCAGCCCTTTCAGTATTGCACCCATCCATCCATGTCCTTCTTTGCTTGCCTCAGCTTCCTGCATGACATGATATGTTGAATAGCTTTTAATTATAAATCTGTCACCGGATAATGGGAGAGCTTTCATAAAAGGGAAAAGAAAACATGAAAAAGATAAAACAGATAAGAGGAGCTTACAAATGACTTGATGATGTCTACCACACTCTCCTTGGAAAAGCACTCATCAATAACTGCCTGCCTGAAAGTTAAGCAACATAATCAGGGTTCATATTGGAAATTTATCAAACCAATGTAAAGTCATAGAACTAGAAAAAATTTAAAAGACCATTTGATTACTTGTTTAAAACACTTTCTTCACCCAGCTGGACATCAACAGAGAATTCTTCAATTGCTGATTTGACTACATTCTCATCTCCAGTGTTCAAGCTTATAAGATGCTTCTCTAGCTCAGGCAGTTTCTGGTTGACAAACAGAACATATTCACTCTTGAAAAATGTATTTGTATCAAAATTTGAAAATTACCGTTCCCATAACGCAAAAACCATCGATGAAAAATTCAGCATATTGTAACCTCATTGCTCTAATATCAGCTTTGATACTTAAGATCCAGTGACTATTTCGTGGGTCTCACTACTAACCATTCTCAGTTATGATATCTGATTTGAATCCCTTATTAGGGACAGGGATAAATCAGGGAGGACTGGGTTTCTGGGAAGGAACAATTCTTGAGGCCCGATAATAGATGGGGCCTTGATCCAAATGGACAGCAATCAGGATTCATCTTCATGTTATTGGTTTCTTCAAAATTTTTAGACGGTAATTTGCCTGGCCAGGGCTTCAATCCTGTATCTGCCTCCGCCAAGGAAAGTCTTGCTTTATATAACACCCCTTGGTGTTGAACCACCAACCAGTGTCAACAATATGCACTTGCAAATAACCTTATAAGACTAATAGTGCACATTTATGTTTTTAACATTGCAAAAGCCATAAACCCGAGGCAGTATTGTGGAGAGAAGTACAATATAAGAGACTTTGAATTCACCTCAGAAGGGACAAAATGAGTGGCAAGTCCAGCTGCAACCAATTCCTTACCAGTTAGCCTTGCTCCTGTTAAGGCCAAGAATTCCCCTGCATAGAACAACACATGGTGTCAACCTGATGGTAGTAATGACTGTACAAACATTGCTTCTTTGTTCCTATAGTGATTATCTTCCAAAGATTATCAGACCAACATTACAAAAACCATTAAGCCCTCAATGAAAGGTGCTGTGTGCACTTTGATCTCACTAAATAAAAGCTGAAAATGTGGAGCAGTTTTAACAATGTCAATCTCCTTTAACAAATTGCACACTCACCCAAATATCCAGGGAGATGGGAAAGTATGTACGAGAAACCACAATCAGTATGAAATCCGATGCTTGCTTCTGGGGTTGAAAAAACCTTCCCATTCAAAGTGAACACCAGAAAGAGTTAGTACGTACATTCAGAAACACGCCTAGCCTTACAAAAACAGAGACTAAAATCTGTGATTTGTCCCTAGAATACGCAAACCCAATACCCACAGTTTTCTCTGTGACAACCGAGAACTTCATTGGGACCATCAAGGATGCACCTCCACCCATTGCAATTCCATGTGCAAGAGCGACCTGTGAATTACACATCAAAGGTCATCATCCAGTGGCCTAAAGCAGGAAACTACATTGATACGCACATATTTAAAGTGTAGAATAACCGTTTGACATCAAATTTCAAAATTGTACCTGGGTTTTCTTGTATGTATGGATATGATAGCAAAGCCAGTACATTCGATATACCACTTCAAGGCAAGAATCCTCTGCCAAAGTGATTCATTCATAAAGTCAAAATATACAAGTGGAACTAGACGGATCTTAGAAATTGAACATTTCCCGCTAAGCGAATACTTTTTGGAAAGTGTAGTTGACGCTACAATGAAGATTAGAATCAAATTTGAGACAGGGCACTCACTTGTTGTCCTGCCATCATAGAACATTTTCAGATCCCCACCAGCAGAAAATGCTCGCCCAGCGCCCTGAACAGAAAACAGTATCAACAAATTCAATTTTCAACTACTTAAGCAACATCCAATGGGAGGTTTGGAGATGAGGAGAAGTATTAGTGGTGCTAGCCTTGATTAGTATCAGCTCCACGTTCTCATCCTTCTCCCATTTCTCCAAGAAAGCTGCGAGCAGAGAAACCTGATCCCAATAAAAAAAAAGAAAAGAAAAAACCCACAAAAGAAAAACAAAATGGATCAGACACAACATAACGATGACAAAGTGCGTAGATGTAATCTAACATACCACTTTCGATGAAATAACATTCAGTTGACGAGGCCGGTTCAATGTAATCAGTCTCACACCGTCTGTTCCTTCACCAAGAACGACCTAACCAACAGCACCCATTTCATGATAAGGAAAGAATCACTTGTTTCTCCGGCATTAAACAAGAGAAAAATCCACAAACATAGACCACAAAAAAATAATTAAAAAAGAAAAAAAAAAAGACAAAGAGAGAAGCACTGATCTACACTGCTAGCCCTTAAATGAAATTTGGATACCTGCTCTTCTGGGTTTACAACTACTTCTTGAGCCATTTCAGCGAGTCTTAGTTATTAACCTTCTCAAAAACCAGAGACAGCTGCTACACCGAGAAAGCAATAAATATTTCTCTGCCGTACGTTGTTGGAGATGGTTCCTTTTAAGCTTGCCGAACCATATAACAAGGCAGACAATTAACCATGACAGGAAGATCAACGAATGTGAAGTAGGGGTAGATAGAACTACAAAACGACGATTGGAGGGGTTGGTAATACGAATTTGGTAGCCAACTAACTCTCCCGAGACGCAGACAGAGAGAAAGGAATCCGTTATTATTACATTCTGGGGCTTCGGTTTTGATTCAGCGCGAAAGTCCGCACAATTTTGATGCGTCAAAAACCGTCGGATTGGGTAGCCTATCGGACGGTCAATTAATCAGCTGCCGCCGGAACCCTTTTTTCAGTCGTAATTGCGTTCTCTTCAAATCATTTCCGCGCAGGGGTTGACCTCGTTTGTGGTAGGTTTGGATTGTGTTCACCAACTCCTTCGTTTCAAAAATCATAATTTAGTCCCAAAATTGGGCTTAACTTTCAGATTCGGCCCCAACGTTTTCGAGCATTACTAGTTGTTCCCCATTATTTAATCCTTTTCTATTTTGGTCCTACAATTAATTTGGTTTAACAGGCCGTTCCTTCTAAATCTTCATCGCTACCGTTAAACATTAACGGGCGCGTGTAGTTCACGCGATACCTTTGCATCGACAATGGTCTTGTCGAAAAATATTTTTTAAATATAAAATCCCAGTTGATTGTGATAATGGAGGAATTGAATCTTCGACCGTGGATTTTGAGCTTCTTGTCCTTTTTGTTTTTTTTTTTTTAATTTAATTAAAATATATTTATTTATTAAAAAATAATTTATTTATAAAAAATATGTATTAAATAAAATTTTTATTAAAAAATAAATTATTTTTTATTATTTAATTGGATTGTTAAAAAATACTTTTTTAACTTTAATTGTTATGAAATAAAATCATAATGTCAAAAATAAAAATTTTGGCATAAATTAATTATTATTATGAATAAAAATATAAAAAAATTTTCAACTAACTTTTATAAATTTTAACACTAAATCAAAAAGTTAAAAAAAATCATCGTGACAATAATATTATTGAAAATAATAATACAATTATTAATAATTAATAAAATTGATAATAATTTAAAAATACTTTTTTCTTTATTTAACTCATACTATCACTTTTCCTCGCCTATTTAAAGTAATTTCTACTTATCTTTTGATTTTGGATTAACGTAAAAGATGTGCACAATTGAGGATATTGCCGGTGGCCCAAGAATGTTAGGCCGATTAGGTTTAGAATATATATATATATATATATATATATATATATATTTTTTTTTTTTTCTTTCTTTCTTTCTTCTCCATTCTGTCAATCTAATATGGAATGTGAAGGCAAAAGCAATGCAATTAGACATAGCATGAGATTTTTTCTTCTTTTTCTTCTCTCTTTTTCTTTAAATAAATAAAAAAGATTGAGTTTGATTTTCATATAAATATTCTAACATGTATATCGATAAAATTATGAATTTGATAATAATGCCATGAATTAAAGATTAGTGGCTGATCTGATCTAATCACTAAGGATCATGTAATATGACGTAAAGTGAAAAAACTGACTCCCATATTTTTTTAGTATCATTCCAAAATAAATCACAAGATAAATCTTAGGTGTTACATATAATTAAAAAAAAATAGAGAGAGACAGAGAGGATTAAAGTAAGTGATCATCATCTACGTAAATGAAGTTTTTTTTTTTTCTTATTAAAAGGAAATTTATTAGCTTTTCAAAATTATAATTTGAAATTTTAAATATAAAAATTTAAGTTATAAATTACATCAAAGATTGCTACGAGATAAAATTAAAAAGAAGAAAATAACACTAAAGGTATCACAACAGTAACTATAGGGGTTGGGTTACAGGATCCATTAGGCCCAAAAGAAGCCCAAATCACTAGGGCCTAGGACCGGATCTATTTGCGCTAGATAGGCTTGCCTTGGACGTAGGCTGTCTGATAGCCTTTTGATGGGCTTGAGCCCATGGACGGCCAGGGTCAGCGCAATTGTTTCTGTGATTAGGGTTGCTATTAACTCTCATTAACCCCAATTACAGAAACAAAGCAGAAACAATTACGCAGACCCTAACAAGACGCCACAAGATTGGGCCCTTTCCTTTGCTTTCTGATTTCGTTTTCCACGTCTCACCTTCATTTTCTTTTTTTAATAAAAAATTTATTAGACAATAAATTATATAATAAAATAATTTTTTCCGTTCTTATAAATTTTACTCTTTTTTCTTTTTTAGTATTAAAATTCACACTCTCCTCGTCCTTTAATTTCTACTCCATTCTCCTCTGTTTCTTTGGAACGAAAAAATATTCTTTATCATTCTTTCTAAATAAGGTTTGACCTATTCAATTGACTTTTTTCATCAGTTCGAAGCTAGAACTTCCAGTTATCAAATATATATGCTTTTATATTGAACCTTTGTGCCCTATAATTTTGAGCTTGCATAGATTAAATGCAGGCCATATGATAATCAATTTGAAGGCTAGAGAAGAAGTGATTGCTTAAAAAACAAAGGCAGGCCACAGCAAGTGGTTCGATTTCATATTTAATCACACCAGAAGATTTTGAGGGGAGGTAAAGAGAAGCAGAGAAAAGGGGAAGGAGTTACTGCAGGTGAAAAACCCTTGAAGGTTGACTTCTCCTTTATTTGTAAGCACTAAGCAACATTTAGGTGTCAGGCACACCTAATAGTTGACCCATTCTTTCATAACAGCGATAGAAAATGTCTATATAACAACCTAGATGCTGTTACTCCGCGTAAACAATGTCGCATCTGAAGGCGCATTGCAGTTTAATAATAGGGTTGATGACAGTAGCTGTGGTCCCACAACAGCAAGAGGAAGGGTATTCGTGTTGAAATAACAAAAAGTGAAATAACTGTTTGAGTGGAAAATTTCCATACAATGATGATGTAGAGAGTAATGCAATTTTAATGGACAAAGTTCTAGCATTGAATAGTTTAATGTTTGAGTGAAGAAAGAGTTCAAAGAAGAATAACCGAATTATCGTGTTATCATCACATGTCATTAATAGATCATTCCTCAGGTCCAACAAGATATCCAAAGTCAAAAGAAACAGCTGTGTTTTAGGGGTGGGGGGCAAAGGAACCAGCAAATATGAAAATGAAGATGCACAGTTGAATAGAAATGCATTTTGATACATTGTTTGAGACAGATTATAATTCTTTGCCACGATTATGAGCAAAATTTAAACATTCATATAAACCGTATATTGAAGATTCTATCAGTTAAATAATCATATAGATCGAGAAAAAAATTAGCTTTAGTGGAGACCTTAGAGGATTATGGCACTGGAATGATCCATTTTGTAAAACAGCATATTCATATGTTGATGATTTTTGAAGAGTATGATTGCCTGAATCACAAAAGAAAGAAATAAAAAAAAAAAGAATCTAATTCTGCAGTTTGGAAAGAACCAAAAATGACCTCCTGTCCTGAGACTCCATGTACACAGTTTCATTTCGTACGGGTTGGACACCTAACAAGGTGTTACATATCAGTACACTTCATAGGTGCATATCCCAGCCTAGAATTTTTTGTATCATATAAGATGTGGAAATTCTGCTGCTGATAGTTGCCAACGATCGAAAGAGCAGACCGAGGAGTCGCCAAAATTGCCAAGCAAACAACTTCCTCCGGTTGAAGCCGGATAAAGTAGTTCTCAATAGGGAAATTCCAAATTGCTCCATCTGCAAACAGAATCCCAAAATCGGGTAGCTCCATCTTTTCCACTCCGGATACATTGTAACAAGGATTTAGTATCGGAAAATCTTTTATCTGTGGAAATCCTTTCACCTTCCTCACAAATGCATCCTTTATAATCTCATAAGCTGGGTCTGAAAAATAACTGAGAGTGGTACCCGAATCCACAATCGTTCCCCCAGCACCATCTGAGGAAAATTGCCAAGTCTCCTCTGGTATATTTAGCACCTCCCCTCCAACCATGATTGATTTAATTTGAACATAATAAAATGTGTCAACCAGGTTCTCTTTACCTGCAACCAATGAAGTGAAATTCAATTCTGGGTGTCTCAAGAGATCCTTATCTTCCCCAAAAATCAGTTTGCTGCTAACGTTAGGGTCACTGTTTCTATCAACCAGGCAATAGGAAAAGGAATGACCATATAGAGACTGAAGCTGAGAAGCAAAGGAAAGAGGTCCTCTCCCAAGTCCTAACAACCCTGCAGCCCCATGGAAGAGTCCCCTATTCCAATGACCACAACCAAACATCACATTCTCCACTCGCTTAAATTCTGACTTCCCATTAGGCGATGTGAGATTGACCGTAAATGTTTCAAGTGCAAAATCACCAGTTGTGTTAGAACTGTCACCATACCAGTAATAATAAGGACATGTCTGATTCTCAGCCTTGCAAGGTTGGGGAGGATCAGGAGAGGAAACCAAGTGACACCGAGGATCACGGCAACTTACATTCTTGTAAGAGCTAGAATCCTTGGGGTCATAATAAGGCCCATTTTGCTCAAAGCAATCGTAGCAAGGAACACATTGAATCCAATTAAGGTCACTGCCAGTATCGAGAATCAAAGAGAAGTGCCTAGGAGGGGTACCAATGAACACGTCCATGAAATATTCTCCAGATCCTAGACTGACCCCTGACTCCAAGGTCGACATGAGCTGCCCCGAAAGTGCATAAGCATCCGGGGATGCTGCTGGCGGGACGGCGGGACGATTGGACTGCTTCTGAGGCTGCCCCAAATCTTTCTTTAGCCTTGAAATGGCATTTTGGTTCTTCTTCTCCATTATCCTCCGGTGCAGAGTCCGAATTCTGGTCAGGTCCCGTGTGGTGGACTCCACGAAAGAGTCACTGGGCTGAGAATCTTGATTCGTTGACTTATGCTTTAAGTGGAGTTTTACCGTTTGTTTAGAACCATTATCTTCATCTTCATCAAGATCAGCGTCTGCTTCTTCTCGCGTGGCAATTTTTTGTGATTTTCTAGGTTTCTTCGAAGACGTGAGGCTGCAATCCGTGGTAGTTGCTGACGAAGAAACAATATTGAAGTTCATATGGTCAGGCAGTTCAATACTGGCAACAGTGGAGTTATTGGAATTTAGGCTCTTTTTGTGATCATGGATCCCAACAATCACATCAAGCGCACCAGTGACGAATAAAAGAAGAACAAGAATGAGAGAAAACTTGGACAACATATCAATAATCTCTTCTAGTTCAGTCACGAAAAATCCTACATCAAGAGAAATAAAAAAGAGAAACAAAGCCAAGAAAGCCAGAAACCAAATAGCAAAAATCAATTGGTGCTTGGAAGAGTGACTGGAAAACAAAAGGAGCTTTCTTTACGAAATGAATATGATGTTTCTGAATGTGAGATGTTTACAAGAAGGAAATCAAGACCCAAGAGCAATAGAGGGCAAAATAAATGGCCGAGAAGCTCCAAGTTCAAGTCTTTTGGAGTTCCATGCTAATGCTAGAATCAAAGTTTAGACCTTGAATACGCCTGGCTTGAAGGAGGCGAGTGTGTAAACGCGGTTTCAACCGGCTAAGGCGAGAATAAATAATGGAGTGCAATTGACTTTAAAAGGGGTTGTTCAAGAGACGGGGGAGAATATTTAATTCAATTTTTTTTGGCTTTCTGGGACTCGGACTATTGGGTGGGGTGACCTTTAACCCAGTCTTCTTCTTGTGTTTTTTTCCACCGGCCTCCTTCTGCTTCATTGGACTTCTTGTAAGCTATTCTTTTTTTTATTTTTTGGGGGGTTTTCTTGTTGTAAGCCATTCTTTTAATTGCCGATTGAGTGCCATTACATAGTTTGAGAATTAACCCCCTTTCATTCTTATCGTGGGTTTTAATTAAAAAATAATATTTTAAATTTTTTATTTTTAAAAATTTTAAATGTTTTATTAGAATTAATAGATACCTAATTAAAATGATAAAATATAACAAAGTTTAAAAGTATTTAATAATGCCTGTTTACATATTTTTTATTTTCGGTTACACATTGTGTTACCCCAATTACAAATTTAATAATTTTAGGCGAAAAACTGAAATTAAAATTTTAAAAAATATTTAATATTATTATTTTTGATTGAAACTTACAATAAAAATAAAATAAAGCTGATTTTTCAGGGAGAGAGACCGACCCAAGCCAAGAGACATATTATCAGGCGGTTGATTTGTTGTTTAATTTGCAAAGAGGAATACTATCCAACAACATTTTGAGTAGCGGTAGGAACCATAATGTATTTGAAAAAAAAAAACATATAATTCATTCATATTTCTTGTATTTTTTTATGTATTTCAATAAATATTGGCAATTAATATTTTTGATTTAAAATTCTTTTCTGCCGAATTCTCACTTCTTCTTCTTCTTCTTCTTCTTCTTCTTCTTCTTCTTCTTCTTCTTCTTCTTCTTTAGCATACAGCCAAAATAGAGAAAAGATTACTCACATTAATGCACGGGGGACCTATCAATCTCCTTTGCCTGATGTCGCTTAGATATGTAACGCATCTTAATTTCTGTAAACGCTATGATAAATAGAAAGGCCGAAATGTAATTTTTCCGTTCCTTCCGTATAAATGTGAAGAAGTTCTAGTGAAGGGAATAATTACATGGAAATACATTTGACCGAAAGGGGGGAACATGGACACATTATATATTTTTATTTAATAAACAAAACACAAAAATTAAATTTATAATTAAAAAAGCAGTTTTTTCAATCGTTTTTATTAATAAAATAATTATTTTATTAATTAGATATAATGAATTTAACGAAAAGTGGACAACGCGTGTCTTCGGAATTAAATGTTACGAAAAAAAAAAAAAGAAAAAAAAGTGGGCCCGTCTCGTTCGTGGGACATAATTGCAACTAAATGCTAACGACACAGAAAACGATTTCAAGCTGGGGCGGCTGGCTGCCAAATCTGATTTAGTCCTCTCGTACGACCCTCTCTGTTTCGTATGTATGTCTTGTGTGCCATTTATTTATTTATTTATTTATTTTGAGTAATATTTATTGTGAGTCTACAAAGTAGACCCGTTTATATTTGGGGGTCGGTTAAAAAGAAAATAAAAGAAAAAAAAAAGATAATTTGTGGGCTGGCCACGATGAACTCACTTGTATTGTACAGTATAATAGAAATGTGATAATTTATAATTTTTCCCAATTTATGGGTCATAAGAACCAACCCACCAGCCATTCTCTCAACAACACCACAAATTATTAATTTTCTCAATTTAAAGCATTTTATTCTAATGCATGGTAGCTTTCCAAATTCATCAATTTCAACAAGTTAGCATGGCACAATATATGAGTGTAAGACCAATAATTTTTTTATTTTTTATTTTTTTGTACATCATAACTAGCATTCACATTCAATGGAAATTTGACGAAATTAAAATTTAAACTCTAAATTCTCCAAAAAATTTACTTTTATTACCAACCAAACTAAATATAGTTTGTTGTGTAAATAAATTTTATGGTGCGTCTATTAGTAATACTGACCATGCAAGATAAGGTTAGTTTTACTGGAAAATAACCCAATGGAAAAAAATACAGGGAATGTCTGCCGTTAATTACTCTTTAAAGTGTCAAATGCCCAAAATCCCATGAAAGGTATTGGAAGAAGGAAAATAACCACACAAATATAGAGCACCGGCATGGAGCAGACCAACGTCCCGCTGTTGCCGCCATGATACATTGGATTTTTTTTCCCCCCAAAAAAACTATCTTTTTTTTTTTTTTTAATGTGAATATAAAACTATCTTGAAATGCATTTAAAATTGTCAGTTGCTTGGCTTCGGACCCTGGGTTCTACCTTGTTTTTTGTTTTGTTGTTGGGTTTCAAGAAGCAATAACCTTATAATAATCGTAGCTTGGGCTTCGGGTGTGAAAATTGGTTCAGTGTGGTCCCACCTGCTTTGCTATGGGTTGTAGCTCTGGCTCCACTCCCATGTGGCCATGTGTTAATCTTCGTTTGTGATCTTGGACTTCGGCTATCCTGTAACCTAATTACGTCTTGTAAAAAAAACCATTTTGAAGACCCCATAAAAAAAAAAGAAAAAAACCATTCCTATTTCCTAAAGAAAATTAATAATCCCATTTCCTATAGTTAAGCCGTAAATTGAAAATTTCTTACCATTCGACTGGATAGAACGAGATGTTATAATTTGGAAGAGTTGTGGTTTGACACAACAAAAGTAGGCGGTGTTGTGGAATCCAAAAGATACAACACGCAACGAGGTTAGGTTTGCCTAAAAATACCTTCTATATATATATATATATATAGACGGGCAAATGCGAAGAGCTTGATTCTCCGAGGAAGCAATCGATTTTGGAAAATGGAAAATATATGGTGAGAATTTCAACCAGAAATCTGTCCTCTAGCGTTCGGACGTATGTTAGCATTCAAGTCAAAGGCACACTATTCAAGCATTCGACTCTTGAAAGCTCTTTGTTAAAATGGATGGAACTCTTTTGCTAATTTCAAATCTTCTTATCCTCCCAACCCCATTTTTTGGGTCATAGCTAAAGTGGAAAATTTTCCAATTTTATTCATAGTTTCCTATTTTGAAATTGATCTCTTTTATCGACAATGAATTCAAGTTGCCATTCGCGTACACACGTTTGAAGGTTGAGGAAGCGTTTCGAGCACTTCAGAGTAAATGAAAATCAAAATTTATAAGTCATGGCTCGACCACCAAAAACGCCGGCCTTACGGACGTTGACTAATGCGTCGTAGAAGTGATTCGACTGTGATATTTTTTGGGTGGATAGGGACGGAGAGTGGGTGAGTTGGGTTGGGTTAACTCTTCGAATGCAACTGTTTCCAAGTAAACACTGACACAAACATCGCAGTCACCATGTTATGGACGTTTTATATATCAAGCCCAAAATGCTTATGAAGTTCAGCCCAAAATGCTTATGAAGTTCAGCCCAAAACCCATAATATTAATACTGGCTCAACTCTTTTACAGGAATATAATTAATATAAAATTTTGGGTAGATGCGATTCTCTTTTTAGAGTCCACCGAAGAAGAGATTATTCTTTTTTTAACACTCGTAAGAAGTCTATTAAGTGATAAATTATATATATATATATATATAAATTTATAGCCTCCTATTTGAGATTAAAATTGAAAATTCTAAAATCTCTTTAATTTTGAGACTCAAGATATCATATAACCGTAATATTTTAGGAACGAAACAACCAAAAAAAAAAAATGCAAAGCAACCTAGATTTTATCGTTCAAATTTGACAAGGGCAGTGCCGTTATACAATATGATTTCTTAATGGGGAGGCTACTATGTTAAAACCCCACTGGAAATTTGAAGATAGACGGAAATGAACGAGGATAATGCTTACATTTACGTGGGTGATTGCTTCTCTCGATTCTAGCACCTTACTTATTTTTAAAGGTTTCTTTACAACAGAGACTTCGTTCCAGCATAATGTTCCACTTATAGTGGGGTCATCACAACATAAAATCAGAAGTTCTTGCTGACTCCAGTTTCACTCCGTCAAACCATCAGGCATACTGCTCCCTTCTGCAGGTAGTAAGAACTAAAGCCATCAGAAAAAATTCAGAATATTTTTTATTTGACTAATAAATTCATTACAAAACAATCTGATTCATTGCCACCAGCAACATGGGTGAAGGCTGAAAAGAAGGACACAAGCAAGAACTAGGGATTAAAAAAGGGAATCAGTACATGTTAGGGACAAGTCTGTTTAGGTTAGTATCACACGCCCCTTCCTCTCTTGCTTTCGTGCTCTTTTTAAATTTCCCTCTCTCACATCATACCTAAAAACACTAGTCAACCATTAATGGCATTTGACGACCACTGAAATCATGTGGTGGAATCAAAAGACCAATTGATATAAATCTAAAATCAACATATATATGGGCCCCACGCTTTAACTACCATGTTAATTCAACGAGGAGTCAAGTATGTCAGTGATGCCAAGTCCATGTTAAAGACATCAGAATTGCAAATCCATTATCTTCCATTCTGCATATTATTCCTTTTGAAACTCAGGGCAATTGGTCCAAACATTATTCCTTTTGAAACTCGGGGCAATTGGTCCAAACCAAGCGCCTAATCAGTACACTTATACAAAGAAGATGGTCCTTGTATGTCCAGAAAACATGCTATCATGGTGACCATTCTCTCTGGAGGCAGCTCCCAATTCCTTCAACAAATTTTAGAACACAAAAAGTGTCATAGGCATAGGCTGTCATGAATCCTTAGATATGGGTACTTCATCACTCCCCGATATTATCATCGATGGCATAATGGTGTCCTTACCAGATTGTTTACAACTAATATATAGTTGACAGACAAACTAGAATGGAGGAGAATAACTGAACCAAATTGACAAAATCATAAATTTGGAAAGTGAGGAAGTAAACTTTAACTTTAGCTGAATTTTGAAGGTGATTTAAAAAAAAAATTAGAAGCCACTCATATGTCATAATAATTAAAAGTTTAGTAAGAATAATCCAAAAATAATGATATGTTGCACCACCATAATCTAGGAAAAGCTAGCACTCTTTGATCCATCAGCAATAAAATAATTGTACCTGTCTACAATCAGCTTTAGAGGGCCCCGGCAGGCTTTGCAGGCAGATCTTGCAACCCACAGACCATGTTCGCAGGAACAGCTATGTCAATCATCTTTGGATATTTAAGATTTAGATCTGTAGGTAGTGAATTCCGTAAAATTTAACATTAAACAGCCATATGAAGTAGAACAGTGGTCAGTTGCTAGTAAATAAATCGTGCTACTTACTTTCCATGATGTTCTTAAATGTTTCCTGCTGAAAAAAAGTGCAAACATTGAAATGATAAGAACTAAGGGCTGTAATGATTTACTTAAAGAAAGATGAAGAGAAACATGTGTCATTCAGATTTTCAGTTGGCCTCTAAAATTTTTTAGCACCAATAGCATCCAAAACTTCTCAGACCAAACCATCAAGATCGTGGGTAAGATAAATTCTTACCCACTAAAAAGCATCCATTTACTGAAACGATCACAGCCCTATTGTTATAACCAGACACAGCCAGTGATTCTTCTAAGAAAGATGAAATCTAATAAGGCAAGCATTTGAAACACAAGACCAGAAGGATGACCTCATCTTTTGTGAGCCGTGGATTGTATAGCATTTCTTCCCCAACAGTGCTCACCTAAAACTCACAACAAATTTGGCATAAGCAGCAGGATAGATTGAACTTGCTAAAATAAATTGGATGATGAAACAAGAGAAAAAAGAGATCATTCCATACAGTGAATCCCTTGTAATCATGAGCAGGATAGATCAATGTATCCTTGGGCAAGCTGAAAATCTGCTTCCGCAGAAATGAATGGGTGAAGTTAAGAAACATATGCTAAATATATGTGAAGGGCTTAGAAACCAAAGGCAAATTATATATTTCATGTGCTTGCCTGTGAATGCACTGACTGATAGAGTTGATGGGAACTACCACCCTGTAAGCATAATAATGGGGGTAAAAATGCTGCTTGAATCAATTTATTGCTTATACTTAAAAATAAATGTACACACAATACACATACGTATAGAAAATTATATATGTGAAAGCCAAACCTGGAAATCAGTCCTTCCACATCCACGTATCAGCAATGCATCACCAGTGAAAGCCATCCTTGGTTGGGGCTGATCGGGCTCATCTCCTGTAACATACGTAATACAGCCTTGTGTATGGCCAGGAGTAGCTCTAACCTGGCAATTTAAACTACTGAAGTATAGACATATCACATACGGACAAGAGATTGACAGAAAAATAGTAAGGATAGATGTACATAATACAACCTCGCGTATGGCTCGTATTCCCATGACACTTGTCTTGGCTTTTGCTACTAAATCTTTTTGCAATTTGAATTCGACAATGTTCTGATCTTGGCAGCTAATTACCAGTATCCGTCTCACATATTGTATTCATCTTAAGTAACAAAAGTGCCTTGATCAAGATCACACTTATATGAATCACATTTATTTCGAAAAAGCTGCATGGGGGTCTCAGTATTGAAAGGAAGTGAGAAGGAAGGTCCTCCAGGAGTTTTATTTTAGCATATCTGGTGAATCATTGGCTCATAAAATGAGATAAACATTAAGCTACGGCGGATTTTTGGGTTCTGATTTTCCCTCTGCCAATTGCTAAGTATGCTAAACAGTTATTTATTTTTCCCTTTTTAGTTCAGGAACACATTGCTCCTATTGTCTGATGGTAATTAGCACCCAGAACTGATGAAAAATTAAAGCAGAAATTGTATCTATAAATATCAACCCTACCAATTATCTCCAGAGAGTTAACAGAAGTAGTCGGAAACAAAGAGATTTAAGTTGCTTGGCTCATTAAGAACATCTAAAGAAGAAAACAAAAACTTTTATAACTTTCCAAATGAACTTTACTTTCAATAACACAAAATGCATGTCACTTTGAAAATATAATATATATATTATATTTATTTCCTTGTCTCGATAAATATTATATTTATTTCCTTTTATCGATATATATTATATCTATTTCCTTTTATGGATAGATTGCTCGAGATTTAACCAAACATTCTACTCATAAATCTAGATCAAAAGCGGCCGTACCTCTAAAAACAGACCACCAAAATAGATCTTGTCGCCAGGTTCAATAAGAAGATCAGCTTTGGCGTTGCTCGATCTCGCAATGACAGATTTCACACCGGGAGCCTTGCTCTGCCATCCCAGAAACAGATAAATTCTAAATTACAGTACAACAAACGTTATCGACGCCATTCCTATATTGCAATGGAAACAAAACCTTAAAAAGAACAACAAAAAACAAAAAAAAAAAGAAGACTTCCTCTTGTAGCAAAAGTTGTTTCCCGCTTTAGCTTTTAAGGGAAGGGCTAACAAATATTCAATTGAAACCCCCTTTGAACCAGGTGCGGCCCCCATTGACCCAACACTACATTTGATTCATTTCACTCGTTCGGTCAGAAAAGAAATTCTTGTAAATGAATGTTAGAATTATACTCGAACCTTGATCAAGCCAGTTCCGGTCACATGATCGGCATGGACATGTGTGTTTATTGCGTAAACTAGCTTCAAACCTAACTCCTCCACCAGAGACAGGTCCCTGTCCACCGCCTTGTCGACCGGATCAATTAACTATCGACCCACAAAACCAAACCGACGAACGATTAAATCAGACGACAACGTTACGGTGATATTCGATCACTTGCGCCTCAAAAATCATTTGAAATTTAAAAAGCTGAGAGAAAAGAGGAGTAACCAGAGCAGGCTTGTCCTGGTGGGAAAGGTCGGCGAGCAGATAGGTATAGGTAGAAGATTCACTTTCGAAAAGTTGGCGGAACAAGAGCTTCTTCTCGGTTAGAGACGACAACGACGGCGCCGTATCGTGGCTCATTGTTGCGTTTGGTATTTTGTGAAAAGACGGAGAGAGTTAAGCCACGAGGAGGGCGAGCAAGAGAACGCAGAGCGCAGGAGTGTACTCAGAGAGTAACAGACGACCCACTTTTATACAGAGCGCGGTCGTTGCGGAGGGTTATAGGTTATGGTTGTCACTGTTTTGTTTTGTTTTGTTTTGCCCGATTTGTCCGTTTTTCACTCTCCGTGGGCGATGACTATGAACTCAACTTATCGCTTTTTGTCGACCATAACCTATACCCATACGAATTTGATAAGGATCATGGTTTAACTTTTTTAAATTTTATATTATTTTTTTAAATTAAAATATAAATTTACATTTCTAACCTTCCTTTTTTTTTTTTGTTTCTCGTAGCATTCATGAGTATGTGAGTGACCTCAGTCGGCTCGTCCTGACCGCTAAAACAGGCTGAGCTAGACAAATGATGAGGTGGCCTGCCTGCGTCTGCCTGTGGTTTCTTTGGAAGCTGACTCCATCTAAGAGTGAAGGAGCTTAATTCGAAACTTGGGTCTTCGTGGATTCATCACGTTGCCAGGGCAGCGCCCACAGATTCGTATAGAGAATTAGAAATCTGTCGTTATTGCCTTCCATAATTACCCAAAAAAAAAAAAAGGAAAGAAGAAATTTGCCTTTTGCTTAGCTCACGGCATGCGTGTATTCGAAATGAGCCAAATCTTTAAATTATTTATTTATTTATTTATTTATTTTCTCAGATGCTCATGAGTATCTTCAAATTATTTGCATGTCTGAAGAGGCCGACAGACGGGACACGAGTCTGTCGAGTTATCTAATTATCTAATTGCTCCACGGACGGGACTTTCAGGTTCTCGAGGTAAGCGGGGGGCATGGCTCGAGGAATTAACTAGGAGACTGTTTTTCTTTTTACCAACTGAAGTCGCCATAGCTCACGAGCGATCAAGGTTTTGGGTTTGGGCATACTGGATAAGCCGAGATACGGATTGGGTAATGAAAGCCTGCTCCAAAACGGGTTTCTCTGAGCTCATTCTAGCATTGCCAATCGGTCCATTGCTTAACTTAAATAATGAAAAGGCCGGGGGCCGATATCTGAAGGGGCCCACGGGGCACCACTCTGTTGGGTTTGTCCTTCAAGTGATTTTCTCGAGTTTAACTAATTGCACCGCAGATGGAACTTCGGGTTCTTAATATTGACCATGTTATAATTGAAAGAAATCAAACTCGTTTTTGCAATTTTTCATTTTGAAGTACAAATGAGCCAAATGAGAATTGTGTCGAAGAAACATTTTTTAAAAGGGATATAAGCATCGTATAAAACCATAACAAAAGAAGGAAACTGATAGAAAATCAAGCTTGCAGGAAATCAAGAACCAAGCATGCTAGAAACCGAATCTTGGAGTTGGAACTTCCTGACCATGGCTAAAAATCGGAGTTTTGTTCACTTGTGTATACTCAACTTATGTTTATGCTTTTTTATTAAATGTTTGCTCATGATGGTTCCGGAATACCCGTGATTTGATGGAGGCCTTTCACATGTCCGATTGAAGATTGTAATTCCAGGTACAGAAGGAAGGACCATTTAACTCGACACCTTCTGCACCATGAGGGGAAACTGTCCAATTGAGAGTTGGGGCCATGCATTTTCTTTGCATGCAAATATGAAAAGGCATGCGAAAAGACTTCACAGTCAGGATTCCCCCTCTGTTAATGAAAAGGAGCAGAAGCAGGATATTTGGCAGGAGATAGGATATTCTTTCTCCACCCATCGAGTTGGATGAATGCCTTTCTTGGTTGCATTCTATGGGTACCCACGACCAGCTGTGAAAGTTACCTTGCAGAACAAATTGAACCACGCTCACTTCTTGTGAGTCACTCTCCTGTAATGTCCTTTTTGAGCGATTTCTTATTGGGTATGAAATATCTGCTAGCGAAGTTTGTAAAGGCTATTTGACTTTGCAGTTTATGTACTCGGGTGTGAACTTGTGATCCGCTCCAGAGAAGACATAACGTATCAGTAAAAGCATTTGTTTAAAGAGAGATGCATAATGTTACTCTCCAAGATAATAAGAAACAAGTGATCTGACCCAGGCCAGGCAGTTGACTTATTTGCTTGAATCACTGCTTTGTATTCTCTTTGATAAAAAATATATTTTTAAAAAATATTATTTACATATAATTTAAAAAAATTAAATAAATAATTTAAAAAATAAGCCTACTATCACAAATTTAAGTTTTACGGATACTAATTTGCAGTATCAAAAATTTAAAAAAGTTAACAAAAGGTGTATGAGAGGCAAATAAGCTAATTGATAGTATTGAAAGAAAAGAGAGAGTATAAGAGAGTTTTAAAAGTAAATTTGTATTAAAAAAAAAGAATTTGTATTATATAAATAAAATGAGTTATTTATTTATATATTTCAAAATAAAATATTATAATAATATATTTTAAATATTTATAAATAATATTTTAAATATGTGTTTAATGTGATCTCTTTTAAAATTTTCTAGATAAAAATATTTTTATAAATTTTTAAAACCTTTTATAGGTAGTAAACGAGTTGAACAATGTTAACAGCTCATAAAGATTTAAATTTAACTTGAATTTACACTTTAAAAATGATTGAATGGGTTGAATTAAAGTACTTTTATTACGCTACGCCCCTCACCCTTTTTCTGGCATCTTAGATGCACTAGCATATTTTCTTACTTTTCTTCCCTGCCTTGCTTTCATCCTTGGATTTCTTTCTTCCTTTTATTATTATTATTATTATTTAACTAATTGAAGTTTTATTTTCTTGAGAATCTTGATTCTTGGTAAATAACTTCTTGCCCTTCCCTTTCTTTTTTGTTCTTTTAGCTAATCTTTAAGATTATTATCATTCTTTTTTCTTGTTTTGTTCTTAATCTAGATTATTGATAACTAATTAATTGCATTTCCCTCTCTATTTGTACTTTTAACCCAATTTTTAATATTTATTAAATTTTGTATAGGTTATTGAATCTTTAACATTATCAATATTTGGTAAAAATTTTCAAATTTAATTTTTTATTGGAATCAATTAATATATATATATATATAAAAGAAAAAATCTATTTGTGAACTCTAATTTAATAATAGTCTTTTTTTATTTTTTGAAAATTAAAAGTCTAGATTGCATGCGGCGTTGGGTCCATTTCCGGACAAACAGACTCGGGCTGGGTTCGTTTTCGAGTACCTGAGCGGGCTGCACCCGCAACAGTTGTATGGGCTCTGATTGGGCCTTTACAGCCCTCTCTTCCTCTCTCGCTCTCCAGTTTTAAGAAGCAAAAACCCTAGCTTTGCTTCACTCGCCTCGCATCTCTCTTTTGCTTTATCGAACCCTAAAAAAAGGTCCCGAAGTCACAAACTCTGCAGAGCGGCTTGGAGAAGCCATGGCGACGGCGACAGCGGCAGCAACAACAGACGCAGCCGCTCCGAACAGGGCGCTGTCACCGAAGGAGTTGGACATTCAGATGATGTTGGCGTCGGAGGTCCACCTCGGCACCAAGAACTGCAACTTCCAAATGGAACGCTACGTCTTCAACCGCCGCAACGATGGTATACATAATCTATGTATATATACATGTCCCAAAGCCTCTGTGTGCGTGTATGCTTGTGGATCTTAGCTTATTGCATTCTCTCTCTCTCTCTCTCTCTCGCTCTCTCTCTCTCTCTCTGTTTTTTTTTTTAAACGTTTTTTGACTTATGAGATTTTAGGACCTTGATAGTTAATTTTACAGTCAAGCTATTCGATTTATTTTTCAGTGGTGTGGCTGTGGTTATATCTTTTGTTTATTTTTGTGTAATTCTTCCTTATTTTATAGCGATAATATACGAATTTGCTGTGTATGTTATTACTTGTATTATCGTTTATTTAGTGACGGATTTGTGATGCCTGGAGTGGCTGAGTATGATTGTTGTCATCGGTCAATATGATTTAACTCACACCAGTTTGGGCCTTCTGATTAACTTGTCATCTTATGAAGTTTGAGGCATTAGATGCTTTTCTAGTTGACGGTATCGATTGTGTTTCTTTGTCTTTTGTTTCGTATATTACTGTGTATGATTTAGGTGAAGCAGAATACGGGTGGCATGCTTGTTTCGTAATGTTGATATTTGCTATGGGCACATAGGTCGAGACTAGAGTTACTCATTTAGCCTATGAAATTTAATCATTTTTTACGAGTTGTTATGTTTTGAGCCCAGTTTTGTTCGTGATAACCCTGATTCTAATTCTAGGAATATATATCATCAACCTTGGAAAGACCTGGGAAAAACTTCAGTTGGCTGCAAGAGTTATTGTTGCCATTGAGAATCCTCAGGACATTATCGTTCAGTCTGCAAGGCCCTATGGTCAAAGGGCTGTCCTCAAGTTTTCCCAGTATACCGGTGCTCATGCTATTGCTGGGAGGCACACTCCTGGAACCTTCACTAACCAACTCCAGACATCATTTAGTGAACCTCGTCTCCTGATCCTCACTGATCCCAGGACTGATCACCAGGTAAGTCTAGAAAAATTGTTGTTCTTGTTATGATTGTTCAATTTTTTAACACTGCTGTTGCTTCTCGTATGACCTGCCTGACTCATTCATATATGACTGTTGCAGCCTATTAAGGAAGCGGCTCTTGGAAACATTCCTACCATTGCCTTCTGTGACACTGATTCTCCCATGCGTTATGTGGATATTGGCATCCCTGCTAATAACAAGGGGAAACACAGTATTGGGTGCTTGTTTTGGCTATTAGCAAGAATGGTTCTACAGATGCGCGGTACCATCCCCCAGGGGCATAAATGGGATGTTATGGTAAGCAAATGTAATTTGAAAACAGTTTGAAACTGCCAGAAACATAAGAGTTACTTATCATAGATACATTTGCCACATGCAGGTGGACTTATTCTTCTATAGGGAGCCAGAAGAAATGAAGCAGCAAGAGGAGGAGGCTGCAGCAGTGGTGAGTACTGATTATGGGCTTGCTCCTCCTGAATTTGCACTTACCTCCACTGAGTGGACTAGTGCCATTCCTGATAGTCAGTGGGCTGCTGAAGTGCCCCAACCACCAATTGCTTCTGTTCCTGCTGCCAACTTCCATCCAGAGCAAGGTACAGTCACTATAGAATAATTTTCTTGAGCAAGCCTCTCAAATTCAACGTGCTTTGAAAAATTTTTGTTAAATTTGTTAAAATAACTATTTGCAGCAAGTTTTCTACTTTGTGCTTTTTCCCTTAAATATATTGAAGTTTATTAGCTGCTTTCTTCTATGTTCACTCGATTTTATTGTTTACCTTTGTGCTCTCTCCTTGTCCAGCGCCAGGTGGGCTTTCTGGGGAGTGGGATGCTGCAGCTCCACCGCCACAACCATTTGCCCCGGCAGCTACTGGCTGGGAGTAGAATTAATCCTACCGTGTCCTTTTATTTTTGAGATTTTGTTAGAAAAGATTATGAACTTTTGTTATGTAGTGCACAAATTTTGATTTATCATCTTTTTCAGAATAGTTTAGTGCATATACAGGGCAATGCTTCACCTTTTTCCCTGCAGTGATCAATGGTGCATAAATATCTATGTGGAACATTAACGAGGGAATGGTATTGTTATTAAGAGATGATTTCAGTTTTATTATTTTCGGTACATTGTAAAGGGGTCTGAAGGGTGAATTCGCGGATGATTTGTTCTAATGAGAACGGGTAATCTGCGTAGACTGATGGGGCCCTACTCGACAAGAAATGGGATGTTTCTCTTTTTAGTGATTCATTTTAGGTTTTTTCTTTTTGACGCCAGTCGTACAAACGATGTGGGATGACAATCGCAATGTACTTACATGACTTCGGTATAGGAGGACAATTGAGCCGAATAATTATCTCCACAAGTACATGGTGATGGAATTACAACAAATGAATGGCCTTGAGAATGTAGATTTAAGCTGCGGTAATGAGAGGCAGCCGCAACGAGCCTCTGAGTTGTTCTGCTGCGCTGACACCACCCGCCACACTCCCTCTCCCCCCAAAAAAGCTAATAACATAAAAATACTGAACGAAACAACAATGAAGTGCAGGAAAAGCCTCTGCATATTGTTTGGGGATGCTGCCCTCGTGTCATTCGGGGGAAGCTTGCCGTGGGAGAGTAGTTACGGATTGAGTGAGTTGCTTCGTGGTCTCTCTAATTCTATTGGAACGTGTAAATATGGTTTAACAAGTTAATACAAATAAGGAATGGTTTAGAATTTAACTTGTGGGGCATGATTTCAAGAGTGATTATAATTGATTTCGGAGGCTACAACAGAGTCGGGAGACCTGAGGGGTTGGGCTCGGTGGTTACTCTCTTTGCAAAGGTGGAACATTTGCAATTGGCTGATGTTGATAGCAACGAGAAAGATTGACCAATGAAGTTGGAACGCCAATCCTGCCATAGATGGCCTCCAATGCAACCCAACTCAGCCATGTCCTCTACATACCAAACAATTATTTTCTCTTCAAGTGGGAATGTTGGGTCCACGATCTCCACCGTGTCTAGCCACTCAACTTCCGGCACAGGAGTGCTGCCGTAACCAAACTTCAATGTGTGATTCTGATGCCCCAACTAGCAAATATTTGGTTTCAGATGCTTCCAGTTCAGTCTATGTGCCATGGTCATCACTTTCCACATGGTTAATCCAAGCCCATCATGCCTGTTCGCAGGTTTACTCCCCAACTGCTACAAAATTGACCAGAGTTCAAATACATAACCAGCTAGCTTCATCTGCACATCCAATTCAGCCAGTAATGAGTAAATCTCATCAGAAGCTATGTGAGACTTATCAGATGCAGCAAACTGATGAACCTTACTTCCTATCTCAATCCAACTGGACCCAGGACATTTCTTGTCTACTCGTAAATCCTTCATGGTTGTCCTGATCTTTGCAGCCTCAGTCCACTTGTTAACCTCGGCATACATGTTAACTAAAAGATTGTAATGGCCACTGTTACCTGGCTCCAAAACTGTCAATTGACTAACGGCAATCTGAGCAATCTCCAGATTCCTATGAAGCTTACATCCACCCAATAAAGCTCCCCAAACAACAGCATTTGGTTCGAAGCTCATAGTTCTTATTAATTCCAGAGCTTCTTCAAGCAGACCAGCTTTACCCAATAGATCAACCATACATCCATAATGTTCAACTACAGGAGAGATAGAATAAACAGAGGTCATACTGTGAAACATCTTACGGCCTTTTTCAACAAGCCCAGCATGGGTGCAGGCACTTAGAACACTGACAAATGTAATCCCGTTTGGCTTTATCTTTTCCCTTTTCATTCTCGCAAACATTGCCATGGCTTCCTCTGCATGTCCATGAACCGCAAGTCCCTCAATCACTGAATTCCAACAGAAAACGTTTTTATCATTCAACTTGAAGAAGACCAAAAGGGACCTGTCTAAGCTCCCACATTTAGCATACATATCAATCAACGCAGATCCTATATACACATCAAAGTTGAATCCATTCTGCAAGACATAATGATGTATTCTCTTCCCCAAGTCAAGGGCTCCAAGATGTGCGCACGCTGAAATCACAGTAGCCATGGTCACTTCATCTGGGCTAATCCCATGTTTAGTCATCTCATTAAAAACTTCCAATGCTTCCTTGAATCTCCTATTCTGAGAATAACAATTGATCATGGTTGTCCAGGAAATAACATCCCTTGAAGGCATTTGATTAAACATCAACTCTGCCGATTCCACATCCCTCAATCTTGCATACCCATCAATCAAAGTATTCCACGAAGCTGTGTTCCTTTCAGGCATCACATCAAACAAACTCCTAGCAGCGCTCAAATCCCCAACACGAGAAAGTCCAGAAATCATCGTAGTCCAAGCAAAGATGTCTCTTTCGAGCATTTCATCGAACACCCTTTTGGACTCGTTCATTCTGCCGATGCTCGAATAAAAATCAATGAGAGCGGTTTGAACAAACATGTGCGATCCAAACCCATATCTCCAAATGTGACAGTGAACACCTTCCCCAAACTTCAATTCAGCTAACAGACCGCAGGCTTTGACTAGGGACGAAAACGTATAACTTGTAGGCAATACTTTGGCTCTTAACATCTGTACATAGAATTCCAGGGCTTGGATTGGTTTATAGCACTGAACAAATCCTCTAATCATTGCGTTATAGACAAAAACATTGGGATTTTCCATGTGGGTATACGCTAAAACTGCATAATCTATGCGATCAAACGAGATACAAACTGAGATAAATTGGTTCACCAAGAAACAATCTTGGCTTGAATTGGTTTTGGTCATGGCAGCGTATACAGATTCCAGCTCTTTTGAAAAGGAACAACGCTTTAATCGGTTAACCAGGGAGCGCCTTTGATCGACTACAACACTATGTTGCAGAAGATGTTTAGGAATGCTGGAAGGGCTGAGGTTTATTCCGGTCTTCATTATACAGGGCCACTCCTCTTTCTATTCTGCCAAGAATTGACAACGTTGGTGGAACATATAAAATTATTACAAATCGATGTCCGAAATAGGAATATCACGTGATTTCTTGCCCGAATTCGGGGAAACCCACAAGATTGACGTTAAAACATTTTTGGGTATTTTCGGGTATGCCAGATTTCTGGGAGAAACACATGCTGAAATGATTAAATTTGGCTTTGACTAGCATCTTGCATTGGGTTCTCCGCTCTCTTCATTTTCATAAAATTTGACTCTAGCACTTGGATTTATGGAGTCAAGAGAATGGTTTCCATTACATTCAGCGCATAAATGCAGAAAGCGTTACACAAGGGTACAAACTGTAAAGAATAGTCGTGGTGAAGGTGGGTGCGGGCCGTGAGGCTATGTACAAACTCCAAAACTCTAAAAGATAGTAATCTCTTTGATGTTTCATAAATGGGAAGGAGAGGCTACTGACTGACTTAAAAGGTTCAAAAAGTTATCAGAAAATCCAAACAGTGGCGTTAGGAAACTTGCCCTCGGATTCATCCAGCAAATGTGGAAACAACGGCAAAACCTTTTGGAAAGAAGGAAATCCTCAATAGAACTGAGCAAGTTGTCATTGAGGCGGCAAGGAAGACGAAAGGTAGGTTTCATAGATGCAGACTTAGAGAATAGAGCCATCCTCGAATCAGTAATAATCCAAGGAGATAATGATATTAGCAGAACTTGATACGCTGCCAATCTGCCCAACTTCATGTGCAAGTTTGGTTCACTAGTAATCCGACCTACCCAGAGAGAACAAGGTAAGTCCAGTTCCTATAGATGAAGAATGTAGCTGGGCTCAAAGAAGCCAATGGTTACATGCTTAACACTCAGAGTAGCATATCGAAAACAATGGAATTAACCATGCAAGAAGGTACACAAGTGTCTCAGGCAAATGCTCCAAGCAAACCAAATTTTGTTTGGAACTTCTTTTTATTGCAATCCAACATCTCAGTCAAGCTACAATCTATTTTCTTCTGCTTTAGAAGTTTGTGCCGCGACTCCAATGTCTTCTTTAGACCATGCTGGAAAAAGTTGGGATAAGAAACCACTTCTTCAATTCGCCTCCCCATCACCTCCACCAAAAACTTGATCCGAGGTTCCAACGAATTCCTAATACTCTTGTACAAGATTGGAGGATATCCAGTCACCAAAGCTGCTATTTGTCTGTCCTCAAATCCACATCTCTTTAGAAAGGAGAAATTGGGTTTCAGAGTCTTGCTCAAATCTCTGCACAAGACTTCAGGGAAGGTCATGACCACTGCTCGAAGATCCAGATCTGTCAGACCAATGGACTTAAGAAATTCTGAGGTAGGCCGCAGCCTCTTATCAACACTATAACCCATTATAAAGGGGTGTTTGACCAGAACTTTACCAACCATCCCCTCCTTGTTAAGGCCAATGCCAACAAGGAAGTCTACAATCTCTGTTAACTTTGGATCAATGCTGTAGCTGATGAGCCGTGGGTTCAATAATATTATCTTGTGAAATTGCCTCTCCGGGATCCCCAGAGCCTCAAAGAAAGCCAAAAGTGGGCAGAGCTTCTCTTCCACACTATGAGACAGTATGTGAGGGAATTTGGCAATGGCAGAAGCAGTTTCGTGTTGCTTCTTACTCAGTGTAGTGAGGCACCCAACCATAGGAATAAGCTTCTCATTGAGACCTAGGGAAAGGATTTTGGGGCACTTTGAGATGACAGAAGGCAGTTTTCTCTCTTTAATGCCAATGCTATTCAGGTAAGCCCAGTTTTCAGATGCTCTATCCCTATCCACACCTTCTAGACGCTTGCATTTCCTGAACATTTCTTGAATACTATCATCATCAAAACCTTTGTCCCGGAAGAAGCACATTATGCTACCACCGCTTTGACACGTAGACATTTCCATGTTCCCTGCAAAATTGTGAAACGTGGCAAGCACAAGGTTACTCTGTCTTTACCCAAAATGAACTGGAAGATAAAAGCAAAGAAAGAGAAAGATAGCCAACTCAATCATCAAGATGGCATTGGCACATCAGGTATCCTAGTCTCCTATAAATTGATGTTACAATAGAAAAAAGAGCATCCCAGTGCATGGTAGAAGAGATAGCAGACGACCAAACACATAAACAATAGCAAAGGTTCTTACTTTTTATTAGATCTCAAAAAATAAGGTCAAAACAATAGTTAAACAAGCAATCATTTAACCCCGAAACAAAACTACACATAAAAATTTACTTTCCAGGATGAGTCTCCATAAACGAAGCAAAGTAAAGAGTGACCAAAGTTGCTAAGGCTGTAAGTGCACGGTACCAGACCTTTCTCATTGAACAAAGTAACCTCTTTCACCGACTTAATTTGCATAAATTTACTCAAAAAAAAAAAGCGAAGAGGGAACAAGATAATCACTCTCAAAATTTTCCACAAACGCATCAAAAGCTAAACCTCAATTCACAGAACGCATTATCAGTTTGCCTATAACTAGATTATCAAATTCAAAGAAACAAAATTGAAAACCCATACCCGATTCACAGTCCATCAACCGGTCACACATAATAGACGTGTGTTTATAAGTGTGGACGAGCACAGACTCACTAACACACGACCAGAGATTAACATATGTATGATGTTAATAGCCTCAAAATTCGAGGAAACTGACGAATAAAAATGCGAAAACTATTGATAGGAGATGAGCCTCACAATGCAACCAGCAGGAGCAATCTCAACAACTTGTTGGAGGTCAAAGCTCGCAAAATTCGCCAAAATCCATTACAATTCCTGTAACCCACGAAGCTCCTTATTGAATATTATGTTGACAAGAGAAATTTCTGCCGATACAGCCTCTCAGTAATGGGCAGCATGGAAGTAGATAACGTGGGGACAAACCGAGAGAGGGACAAAAGAAATTTTATTTTCTATCTATATATATATATATGAATGAGATACATAACTCTCTTTTTATTATTATTTTTTTTTAAGTGGGCAAGATAAAACTAATGGAGAGAAAAATTGAAAGCGAATAAAGAGTAATTAGGAGGAGTAAAATTAAAAATTCTTGATTTAGGAACGGGTAAAAAAATGAAGAGAAAGAAAATAAGATATGTTGAAATGTCAATTTTACTCCCTTAATAAAACCATACTATATATATATATATAGAGAGAGAGAGAGAGAGAGAATAGAATTGTCTAATAAAAAAAATAACGGGAAATCAAGTTAGCACAACCTTCTAACATTTAATTCCCTTCACGAGTACAATCGGTCGCCGCCATCTCGTAATACATGTTAAATGTCAGCGACGGCGAGGCAACTTCAACTTAAAAATTGGTAGACGGGCACGGAACCATCGGCAAAAACAAGAAATGGATGGGAAAAAGTGAATTCACAAAAAAGAAGAAAAAAAGAAAGAGAAAAAAGAAAAGGAGTAAGAGGAAATAAGTGAAAATTGATTAATTATTGCACAAAGAAGCATCATTACCTATCACCCACAGGCTTGGTGAAAACTTGGAGCAAGGTGCCCTGATCGTCCCGATCAACCAAAATCCCCAACTCCTCACACTCTTTGATCTGCTCGTCGCTCAAAATGTCACCAGCCCTGTTCTTCAGGTTCTTGTAGTAAGTGGGCGGCGGCGACGGCATAAACTCGAACCCTCCGACGGCACTCCTCTTCCTCATTTCCCTTAGGGTCCTGAAGATGTCTTCGCTCACCAGGGCCAGGTGCTGCAGCCCGGCCCCCTCGTTGTGCTCCAAATACGTCTGTATCTGGCTCTTCCTCTTCGTCCCGAACACCGGCTCGTTCATCGGCTCCTCGTTGTTCGCCAGCACCACCGAGTTCAGCCCGCTCTCGCTGGTCCCCACGTCCTCCGCCGTGAACTCCGCGAACTCGTGGAATCCGGTGAATTCCTTCACGTACGACACCGCCGCAGCTAGTTCCCGCACGTTTCCGACCGCGTGGTCCAGGCGGCGTATTCCGTAATCCAGTGGAAACGACGACGCTTCGTCCACTGACTCGAATTTCGGTAGAAACCAGGAATCGGGATCGTTATTGGCGTTCGGGTTCGGCCTTTTGTAGCTTATGTATCGCAAAACAACGTCGCCGTAGAGATGGACTTCGGCCAGAACGGCGCGGTTGTCGAGGACTACAGGTTCGGCACAGGGCTTGGCGCCACCAGCGACGCTGGTTTTGAACGCAATTTCTGCGTCTTCCACTTCAATCGCTACGGCTCTGACGGCGAGGCCGTGTTTGGCGGAGAAATCGCAGCAAGCTTGGCAGTCGAAGCTGGGAATGGAGGCAGTAGCGGTGTGGGAGAGGCTCTCCATGACGGCAATCGAGGGAGAGTAAGGAGCGGTGAAGAGGAAGCAGAGGTCGCCGGACCGGAGTAGGTAAGAAGCGTGGGTGACGTTTCCGGTGGAGAGATCGGATTTGGCAACGACTCCCATGCCGAGCCCCCAAGAAAAACGATGTGCGGTGTTGGTGGCATCGTTGCACCAGAATTCCACGTGGTGGAACCGCTTCACTTGGAACCGGTCGGACCGTGGGTTGGTTCGCACGAAGTTGGAGAAACCCACGAGCTGGAACCCCGGCGCTGGGATGCCATCTTGTCCCGAGTCCCGTGACGCTGCTGCTGCTGCCCCTTTTTCCTTGCCCGTTGGTTTTATTGATTTTTCCAGCTTTCGCTGCCAGGGATTCGAGCACTTGGAGACTCTGTGGTCTGTGTTTCCATTTGGATTCGTTTATATAATCATCTACTTTTAAATAAATTATTCTGTTTCGACGACCTCGATTGAGTCCACGCCTAAAATTTGACCACGTTGTTCTAATCTCAAAATTCTGTCTTGATTAGAATAATCTATTGGAAAATTTTCTTGGTCCCATATTTGATTGGGAAAATTTGTTAATATAATTATAAAAATAATTAGTTATTGTTTTTCTTTTTTTTTTTAGTTCAATATAGTCAGATTATTGTATAATGTAAATTTAATATTTTTTTGACATTAGTGTGAATATTACAGCTATTTTTTATTTTTTAAAAAAAGAAAATAAATCTTTGAAAATTAAGGAAAATTTTGTTTTTCTGTTATAAAAAATATGGAATCTGGTGTTAGTTTCCATATTGAAGATTGACCTCGAAAGACCAAAAAAATTAGTTGACCTTGACTCAACTGTATGCAGGTTCTACCCCCACTAAAATTGTGAACCTGAAAAAAAAAAAAAAGTAATAAAAAGTTAATTCCGATGTACCAAAACTAAACAAACAAATAAATAAAATTAGAAAGAATAAAAATGAAGTTGACCTTGACTGGAGGAGACCTTAAATCCGTCACTGTGCTAAACTCTAAAAAAACTGACCCGCCGTTCCCAGGGAACGGCTGCAACTGGCGGACCTCCATAGTTGAGTGTGTCGGCAGCGTCGGTAGCCCAGGGTATTGAAATAAACTTATAATTTTATTTTATTTTTTTATTTAATACGAGATTTGTTGAGTTATAAATTATATAATAAAAATAAGTTTGTTTTTTTTTTTAATTTTATAAAATATATTTAAAAAAATTAAAATTTAAAATAATTAGAAATCTCGTAAGAGACGACGGAACTTAACAATTTTTTATCCCCTTAAAAGTCTCCCCCCGCCCCCCACAACAAAAACAATCGGCAGGTGGGCTTCGGCGGAGCTCAGTTGAAACCTTACAGGGTTAACTTGCGTGGGCGAGTATGGAAGCCTGAACTTGTGAGCGGGCATAGGCAAAGCTTAAGAAGCGAGCAATTGGGCCGGTTAGGCCCAGAATGGGGAGAAGGTCCAAAGTTCATAAAAACTTTAGAGATTTGTCTCTCGAATTTATTGTACTAAACAAAACAAAAAAAAAAAAAAGGTGGGGGGGGGGGAGATTTTGTACAAAAGACCTGTCGTCCCACACACACACACACACACACCCTATTACACTTTAAATAATTCAACTTATAAAATAAATTAGGCCAAGCATTCACGCGAAATAATGACTTTTTTTTTTCATACATGCTCGAAAAATTTTTGTAGCCTATTAACCTATTGTCATAATGTTAACACCAAAGCCTATTTTTAACCTCCAATTCCTTTGTTTGTTTGTTTTTTTTTTATTTATTGTGTTCGGTCATCTGAAACTGCAATACAGTAAGAGGGAAAAGGGGCGGTGAGGGGCCAGGAAGGGGTTCGAACCCCTGACCTGGCTTTTGCCTCTAGTTCTTAATCGTGTGTTTTTTGTACATGACCCACATCACATCAGTCCGCTGGACCACTATAACCGAACCGTCACATTGACTCGACCCGATCGAGCCCAGTCGCGTGTTTTCTTGGGCGAGAATCCGTTGTCTTAAGAGCTATAAAAAAAAAATAAAAAAATAAGAAAATAAAAACACAGAGGACAGAAGAAAAGTGTTTCAATAACGGCAAGTCTAAGAGACAAACCTAACGCTCAACGCAGCGACAGTATTGGATGTGCCTGGTCTTCCGGCCGGTAATAAACTACAGCAAAAACCCCATCATTTCTCCCAAAATTAAAACATCGAACAAAATAAAAAGAAAAACCCACGAATCAAGAATCCTTCTGAACCAGCCCTTCTCCTTTCATGGCTTCTAATGGCGCTTCTACGGTATCCCTCTCTCTTTCTCTCTCTCTCTGTCTGTGGGAACAATTTCTTGTCGGATAGTTTCGATTGACTAAGGTAAATCGTGCAATCAGCAGCAGCGAGCAGTGGACTCAGAGAATAGTTTGGAGAAGATCAAGCGGCAGTTGGCGTCTGGTTCTGGTCGGAAATTGTTGCAGGGCCCACTTCTCAAGCGATCTGAAACTGTATGTTCTTTTTTCCTCTCTTTTTTTGTTCCTTCCGTTTTTCTTTCTGAATTTTCCCTGTTTTCTTGACCTCGCTTTAGCTTGAATTTTATGTACTTTTTTTATTTTTTCCTTCAATTGGGGGTTCGGGAACTGTTAATTGGTGTGCATTAGTCTGAAACTAATCAAGAATTTAGGTTTTTTTTTTTTTCCCCTCAGCTGGGACATAATTTAGGTTGTCTTAAAAGGCATGCTGCTTTGGTACTTAGTGGGACCTACGGGCTTCCAATGATATGGGATGTGGGTGTCATATTAATGGTAATTGGGAGATCGCTTTGAATGGCTTGATCCTGTGGTGGGAGAGTACAGAAATTTATGTAGCGGCAATGCAAAGAACTTGCCAGCCTGCCTGTTGAGTAGGGAGGCTATTGACTTGAGGATAATTTTAAGCGTGTGTTTTCAACCCAGCAGAATTGCCTAACTTTTCTATTTTGTGTTGTAGCTGAGGAAGTGGAATGAGAGATGGGTGATTCTGGACCCAACAACTGGGAAAGTGGAATACAAGTGAGTAGATGTTGCTCATGTTTCTACTGTCCGGATTCTTGATAAAGCTCTTTATTTCCTGAAGTACATGAATTTCCAACTTGCCATCTGTTTGCCTTCTTTAGGACCAGGAGAAATGAGCCAACTGTGAAGGGAACTATTGTCTTTGATGCAAATAGCACCGTCACGGTTTCGCCTGTAAACTTCCAGTAAGAGGGCTGTTTTATGATCAAGTCTTCTTTTAGATTGGCAGGATTCAGTTCTCTGATCTGAGATTTAGTTTTGTTTATCATTAACACTTTTGGCTCTCTTTTTGTGCTTCAGTGGACTTCCAAAATATGATGGTTGCTGTTTCTGTATCCATTTTAATCTACTGTGTTAGGCTTAGCACTGAGTAAAATAATCGGGTAGCATCATTCTGTCCAGTTGAGACATTTCTCCGGAATGTTGTGCACTTAATTACATTTTAGATATTGGTACTCCGCAGAAGAAAGACTACTTCCTTTGTGCAGAGACACCTGGTGCGGCTAGAGCTTGGGTAGCAACTTTACAGTAAGTTTTTCTTTTAAAATCATTCCCTTTGACAGTATGCTGGAGAGCATTTTGATTTTTTCGTGTTTCTGCAGCTATAGATGGTATGTTTCTTGCTTTCTTCTGCTTAAAATGATCCTAGCTCATTCATGTGGAATAAAAATGTTTGATTTAGAATCAACATTGCAATGCCCTCTTGTTATTCCTTTTCTAAATCATATAGTTCGTACTATTGTAATAATGGGGACATAAGTTCTACAGAGATGGTGCTATGTTTAGTTTCTTTTAGTTGGTTGCTAGTTTTCTCAGTTGTCATGTAACTCATTTCATTTTGGTGGATCCATATATTGAACATGCGTTGCTTCTTTTCTCAGATCACATAAGTTGCAATTCTTTTTTCTTTATTAGGGTTCCTGCTATGGTTGGTAT
The DNA here is from genome assembly GCA_020883675.1 of Bruguiera gymnorhiza. Classification (NCBI taxonomy): domain Eukaryota; kingdom Viridiplantae; phylum Streptophyta; class Magnoliopsida; order Malpighiales; family Rhizophoraceae; genus Bruguiera; species Bruguiera gymnorhiza. Next base: position 2,021,793 of record JAIRCJ010001053.1, read on the forward strand.
AATGAAGAGATTTGATTGTATTGTTGAGATTTACTTTTTCACGTTTTCTTTTGTGTTTTGCCTTTTGTGGTTCACCAACAATCAGTGCTACTCAATTAGTGCTAAAGGCACATAAAGAGGCTGTGAATTCCTTAAGTGGGAATGGTTCTGCAAAATTAGGAACAGTTGCAGCTGTAGTTGCTGCTGCTAATTCAACGGCTATGGAATGCTCTAAAGAAATTGAAGCAGCAATGCAGATTTCTTTGAGAAATGCCCTGGGAATGGTGTCTAATAAGACAACTGATGGTCCAATGGATGATATGGCAATCATGAAGGTAAAAGTACTCTATGCCAATTAAAAGTTATGCCAGTCTTCCTGGCATTGCACATAGCCATCTTGGGCCTTCCCAACCCTAATGGGAAGTGTACCCAATTTGTGTTCAGCATTGCTTTTAGTTATGATCTTTCTTAAATTTTTCAGGAGACCCTAAGAGTCAAGGATGAGGAACTACGAAATTTGGCTCGGGAGCTCCGTGCCCGTGATTCAACAATAAGAGATATAGCAGAGAAACTAACGGAGACTGCTGAAGCTGCTGAGGCTGCAGCATCTGCAGCGCATACAATGGATCAACAGAGGAGAATTGCTTGTTCTGAAATTGAATGCGTATCAAAGGCATTAGAGAAGCAGATGGAGTTATCCACGCTGAAGGTGTCAACCAAATTTTTTGACCTCTTGCATTTCATGGTAGAATTTGTCAGTCAAAAATCTGAAATGGCTTCAGGAAACTAAATATTTGTATAATAATGGGTATTATACATCTTATTTAATCACATGGAAAAGAAATTCTGACTCAAGTATTAAAATGCTGTCATTCGTGGTCTAGATTCTGTGTATGCATAGACAACACCTAAATATAAAATTTAGGTGCCACATTTATCATTCATGATTGTTCATTTGAGTTTCCTTTTCTGCATGGGTGTAGCTAAAAGAGTTTGAAGAAAGAGTTGCAGCCCTAAGTAAAGAAAGAGATCAACTGATCAAGCAGAGAGACTCTGCTCTTCAGGAGGCACATTTATGGCGTTCAGAGCTTGCAAAAGCTAGAGAGCGTGTTGTGATATTAGAAGGAGCTGTTGTGAGAGCAGAGGAGAAGGCCAGGATTGCAGAAGCAGATGCTGAAGCTAGAATAAAGGAGGCCTCACAGAAAGAAGTGGCTGCTGTGAAGGAAAATCAGGAGCTGGTAGCATATGTGAATATGTTGCAGGCACAACTTCAAAGGTGTAGCATTTCTTCCTCTCAATTCAGCCTAGTTATCATTGTCCTTATATCCTTTTTTCCAACTCTTGCAATTTTTCCTCCCAGTTTAATTGAGGAGAAGGTAAATATCCTAGTGATCTTATTTCTTAAACTACTATTGATATTTGGTGATCTTGTATCTTAAACTACTATTAATATTTGATTGATCTTATATCTTAAAACAACTATTGTGCAAATCAACCCTTTGGGACTCCATAAAAGGTGGAATGCCAGAGGTCATGCCCACTGTCACCAGGGTGGATACTTAATGTAGCATTGTTAATGGGAGATATTGTATTCCGGTCTGGGTCTAGTTGTTAGAAAGCAAATTCAATTCTAACAACAAGAATCTGATCTGTGGTCTAGGTTACACGGGTTATTTTCTGTCCTAGATGGTTGATTTCATGCTGAGAGCTTGATTGACAATTTGTTTGAAAAAGTATACAAGTCTGTCTGGAAACAATTGTTGTCCTCAGATAAACAAAAAAAGAAAATGTTGATTTGCGTAATTTATTTTTCCCCTTTGTTCAGGTGTCGGGGTAGGGGTCCTGAACATTCCTTGCACTATTAAGATGTGAGGAAGTACTAATGCCATTCGATTACTGTGTAGTGTGTACATTCCTCCAGGGGTCACTTTCCTCTTATGGTTATTGATTTATGACCTTGTTCATTCTATCACCTATTCAGCATCCTATATTGATGATGTATTTCTTCCAAAATATTTATTTTACATGCACCAGGATTTATGTGCCCCATGAGAAGGTAGAAATTTGGAAAATGTTGAATTGAGTATCGACTGATGCTTATAAGTGACTATTTCTGTTTACAGAGTCCAGATTGATACAAAGCAAGTGTTTGAGGAGAAGAATGAGGCCTCAGGCAGTATGGGAAACACACTTCCTCTAACTAAGCACGTGGACTTGTCAGATGAGAATGTGGATAAAGCATGTCTTAGTGTTGTCCGAGCCCCCGGAGAAAGTATAGTGCTTATGGCAGTGGATCAATCCAACCTCCGGCCAATTGGAGATGCTGAGTGGAGTGATATTCAGGCAACTGAGTCAAGGATAGCTGATGTGAGAGAAATTGCCCCGGAGACAGAAGGAAGCAGTTTGGATATCCCTGTCGTCAGTGCACCTGTAAATAATCACCGCGAACAAGGGTCTAATGCTTTTCATCAGCCATGACAATCATCTTATACACTTCAGGAGATAAATTTCTTCGTGTATTTCTTTGTTTTGATTTGCCAATTAAATGTCATTGGTATACCAACATCTTATATCCGATACATCTAACTCTCGAGCACATTCTGAGATCTTAACATTAAGCCTTTGTGATATTTGTATAGAGAGCAGTTCTGGATGTCTTGTATCTGTTGTAGACTATCTGCTGCCTGCCACTTCCGTGTGTAGATTGCTTCAATAAGAAAGTACCGTGTTCTTTTCTGCTGTGCGGGAAAAGGGGGAAAAAAACAAAGTTGTTAATTGATATTTTCTCCATTTTTACATTACTTGTTTATCCTCCTCAAGAATGTTTCAAGTGATTCCAGGTGATAGGGAAAAGAAAAATATGAGAAATGAGATGCTGAAAAACACAATAAACCTTAATATCGCGCGACATGACACAAGAAAAAGAAAAAGCAGGGACAAAACAGAAGCACAGTTTTTCCTTAAATATTGACCCTGATTGCATTATTATTCAAAAAACAAGATAGGTGCAAGTAAACCACCAAGGACATTTTAGAGCTTAAGGTCCTTCTGCCAACATTGCCTGCTGCTAATGTCATCCCACCAAGCACTCGCATGCTTCCTGTCCTTAATCAGATACTCCTTCATTGGGCCCACCAATAACTGACTAGAGGGAAGGTGGCTAAGGTCAGCAAGGCTGAAGAAATCCCCAGCCAAGTACTTGCTCTTGGAAAGCCTCTCTTCATGGATGTCCTCCAAGCTTTTCTTCACTCTCTTTGATGAGCTATTCATCTGCAGGAAACCCCGTGTAGGGGCATCTAGTATCTGAACGGTCAAGTTGTAGATATGGAGGTGGTAATTCTGTGCCTCAACCTCTAGCCATTGTTCCACTACACCCCTTTCTTTTATTGTCTGTCCAAACAAATCAGTCACTTGGGACTTGTATTTTTCTGCATAGCACCATATGATTGCAAGCGATCCTGCGGATTAAACTCACAAAAATTTGATCAATACACCAACTTCACCATCATCAGATTGCAAAACAAAAAAGAAACTGTAAAGACATGCAAAATAGCAGTAACAATGTCAATCCAGCCCATTTCTCTCTTTTCTTCCTCACCGTGAACAGAAAACATACAGGTGTATTAGGATAGTTCAACATACGAAATTCTTTTTTTTGTTTTACCTTATAAAGTATAATCTCCATCTTCAATGACAGGAACAGGCTCCCAAAGGCTGCAGTTGACATCAATCAGGATTACAAATTAGATCAATAGCTAATTCTGACATCAACTACAAGACTTCTTCCGAAAGATATAAATTAGAAGCCCGATAACTAAAAGTTAACCTGTAATTTTAGGTACTCGGGGTTTCTGTGCTCCCCTTTGGTGAGATCAACAGGAACAGTCTCAAATTCAATGCCCTTCTCAACGAGGCACACGAGCACACGCTTTGGAGAAGCAAAGGCTGGACCGTTCACCTCGACCACCATTTTCTTATTTAGCTCAACTCAATGGCAGAAAGCTTAAATGGTAGTGAGGGCTATTTCATTGTGTCTAGAAATTATATACTAATCTTTTTGTATCTTTAGGTGTCAGCGCTTTGTATGGTTGGTATGATATTCCTGAACGTGGATTTAATTGTTGACAATGACAGCACGTATGAACAGAGATTACAAAAGATTGACGTTACCATGCAACCAGCCAGATACAGAGGAAAATATACTCTACAAAAAGGAAAAAATAATAGTTTCTTGAAAAAAATAATTGCACAGACACATTTATGGCTGAGAGAACAAAAAATATACACATACTATTTAATTATATATATATTTTTTTTATTTTAAAAAAAAGAAAAAGAGAATATAATATTATCAAATTATTATTTTATTTTAAAAAGATAGTATATTAAGATGTACAGTATTTAAAAATAATGTTTTTATCAGGAATTGATACTCATCTACTTCTGAGTGAAACGGTTGGTGAGAGATATTAAAATGTATAGTATTTATATTTATATAATTAAAAAAAAAATTTTTATCTTATATGAGATGTTAACCCGTGACATAACCCGTACTTAACAATAGTCCTACGAGAAGTTGTTGCAGCTAAAGTCTCCCAACTACTTATGTACGGAACACGTTGTTTCTTTGACTCTGTTCATGATATTTATCCACAATAAATTCGGGTTTATTTGCGGCAACTCTAGCATTACTGAAGTATGTGATGACATTATATTTACAGAGCAATGCTATTTTGGCTCAACTCGAAGTTTTTCTCGAATTATAATTCACAAGCAGAGAATTTTAAGCCTGGCAAGTTGTGAAAATAGTAAAGGTTATTTTTCTTCCTACAAAAAAGTCAGTTTTATTGGGAAAACCTGTTAGAGTTGGTTATGCTGTCGAAGAATAGCACGTAACGTGCAACTGAAATTAGGAATTCGAGGTTTTCCCATCTTACAGCTTCCCTTCCGTTGTTAACGATTTTAGGGCTCTTTTTCTTTTCATGGACGATTCTTGCTGCAGTCAAAATTCAGAAGAAATACGAATGATTCTTGCAGCGGTCAACTAAAATTAGCTAGGAACGTTGCTTGCTGCAGTCCAAAAAATGAACCAAAGCAAATGAAGCTTCAATAATCAACATATAGGAAATCAAAAAATTCCTTTAAAACTAAGTAATCCAACTATTAATCAAGAAAGGAAAAGAAAGGCTTGCAGCGAGACAGGATTGGCGAGTGAGCTAGCGGCTCGTGCACACACGCAGCTTTACTCATTTCCATACACATCCTTGTGAGACCATGTCAGGCAGAAAAAACCATCAGGGAGTTGAGCGTCAAACAAATTATTAGGCAGGGTAGGCTACCACTCATGATTTTTAGAAAGAAAATTTCAATTGAGCAGCTCCATTTAATTTCTCGCTTAGATAGTGCTGCAGTGACATGCAACGAGTTTACGTGTCATCGGCCAATATTTTCAGAATGTTCTACAAGTTTATTAGGTAGGGAGAGGAAGAAATAGTGTTCCTGGGGATGGAAACTATGTCAAAATTTTTATTTTTAGTTTGACATGCACTGAATTTATCATAATAATAACAGTAACATGTACTGCATCCAATTCCAAGCTAATTGTAAACTATGATTTCATGAATTTTCCAATGTGGCTCGGTATCTCACTGAATTTACCATTTACCAAAGGAAGCTCAAGTTCTGTACCCAAAGCAATCATTTGGAGCAACAAATTTGGTAAAGGATTCGAAACCCTTGGCACTCTCACTGAATGCAATGGGCTCCACATGACAGTAAACTTACAGTGTATCTTCAGAATCACCTTTGCTTAGATGTTCGGTTCAGATTTCACAGAATTTGACCACACTAACAACAATTCAGTTGTCCCGACCATCTCAACTTTGAAGCACGATCGCCACCACAATGGAGCAAAAGCACCAACAATCCTCAGAAGGAAACAACTGACTTGGATTGTGTGGAAGTTTGCAACTGAGAAAGAGCAGTGTCACTTTCCTCTTCAAAAACCATGAGTCTCCCACCGCCGATACGCTTCCTGTAACAAAAGTTGAGATCATTACCAGAAATATATCAACCATTAAGCAAACGGTTGAGGTCCCAGTAGCCAAATGATCATATATATTACTGTTTTCAGTCTACAAATCTTAATTCCACCGTTCAACCACAGAAATGCGTACAATACAGAAACTTATGGGAATCATATGCTCCAAACATCAGGTCTACTGTGGTTCAGCTTAAAATCATCCCCAACCTGGGGCAGTAGCCAAACTATATTCCCTGGAGTGAGAAGATTTACAGAAGAAGGCAAAGTGGGCCTATACTAAAGTTACTATAGGAAAGGAGATAAATTTTCAGAGGAAAAGAAAGCTCCAGATTCATGATCACTCAACTGCTAGAAAAGAAAGAAGAAAGCTTACTTTTGTGAGACGAAACTCTCTTCAGAAAGTGCCTTCTCTAATCTCTCCTCAAATGGTGTTGCATGCCAACTTACTTTCTGATCCTGCAAACCACATAGCATTCATCAAGCACAGCTCCTAATACTGCACCATAAGACAAAAGAACAAATGGCCTTAGAATTCAGAAATACCTCCTTGTATTTGTTGGTCGAATTTGGGATTCCATTCCCGTTGCACCACTTAGGGGAAATATTGGAAGGCCCATTCTCATTCCAGTGAGCAGCAACCAGCCCAATGATAGGCCTGTCACCTGGAGTTCTACCAAAATGAACAATTTTGCTCGATGCAGTCCCAACATTTGGATGATTTGATGGTGGTGGCTTCAACCAAGAAGCCAAGCTTGCTTCCATCTTCAAATCATTCACAGAAGTCTTCCTTTTTACCCCCATTTCTGGTGTAGTGGTTGCATTTTCAGACTGTTCAAACGATTCTCTCAGTTCACCCGATAGATGATGAGAACCAAAATCATCTTCTTTTATTCCCTTCCAATGAGTAACATTCTCAACTGGATTCAAGACTGAATAAACATACTGTGATCTGACCTTGGTTTTTCCATTTCCAAAAGCTTCTGCATTTGCAGGAAAAACAGTTCCAGGTGTTTGCATGTCATCAGAAAGTTTCAGTGGGGTTGCTTTAGGAGAAGGCTTAGATGCAATCAGCACTCCTGGAGACACAAATTTCTTTGAAACGGGGCAAACATTTTCAGATGATGAACCTTTAGAAGAAGATGTATCAAATTCACACTCAAAGTGAACGGACTTGTTTCTGTACTGATCGGTTTCAGTAAAATGCTGAGGAGAACCTGAAGCTATCAGATTGCCATTCTCATTAGGACAAACTTTCCCTAATGTTTTGACACATCCTGCTTCACTGCTTTTATCAATGCTGACAGAGGTGCTGCCAGGGTTCTGTACCTTGGATATGCAACTGGATAAATTCCAATGGACATTCACGAAACTGTAAATTAGCATTGGAATGTGACAATAAGAATATGTATCACAAATATTGATCAATGGGCTCTTTTAATGTATTTTATCATGTCCACAAGGCTAAAAAACATTTTACAAAATTGTTTAACTTTCTAGGGACCATTCCAACTTTAAGAAGTACAAGTCAATAGCAATTCCCCAAAGCGGTCACTAGCTAATTACCATAAGCCATGCACGTATGCCAATTGAACTAAAGATGACAATAAATAAATTGAAGTCCAACCTGCTAGGCGTTTGGTCTGAAGAAACCGAACCCCTTCCCCACTCTTCACAAAGTTTGATTGGAGTAATGGGCTGATCAACTTGCATGTCCAACTGAAGTTTCTTAATGGATGTATTCGGCATCCACGAGTGGAAGTTTGAATGTTCCGGATCTTTAGCTGGAGGCGAATTCTTTAACTTCCCAATTGCTTTACGAATCTCAGTAGGAGTCTCAGGTAAAGTACCACAAGCTTTCAAAAATTTAGCCTGCAGAGGAAAAGTAATGAAACCCACCCACATGATTAAAATTAATTTACCAAACAGCCCACCCAACTCAAAAGATCAAAGCAAACAAAATTATTCTACAGGCCAGCTTTTTCTACGGGCAGATTTTTTTGATTCCAATATAATGAAATGCCAAGAATGCAAAACTGTGTGTTGCAAAAGCAAGAATATATACAAGTGCAGAATCTGGACTCGTATGGCGTTTGGATATTGCAAAGTTGCTGAAGTTTGAAACATTTTCCCGCTTAGCATTGTTCCACTTCCTAATTCTGAAATAATTGCTAAATAAATAAATAGATATACGAATGTATATATTACCTCGTCCCTCAATTCCTCGCTTATTGTTGGATTTTCCTCATCAAATCTTGGGGATTCTTCTTTATCTTCAAGAAGAATTAACCTCAGAGAAATTAGAAAAAAATTTAGGGATAATTTATTAATTTAAGATAATTGAAACAATTACCTTGAGATAGAAACAGAGATGATAAACGATTCTTTTTCGCTGCCATGGCTTCCTTCAAATTATTAACAATAAAAAGAACAAAAAAAAACAAGGGTTAGCTACTTTAATTCAGAATTCAAGAACCCAATCTGAAAGAGCCGGCGACACTCACGGTTGTTGTAGCGTCGGAGAGAGATAACTGAGGCCGAGATCGACGGTGGTGATGATGATCTTGGTCGAGGTCTTTAACGCGAAAGCAATCGAAGAAGCAGCCCATGGCTCTCGACACCGGTCCAACTAGGAATCTCCCCGCCGATCTCCAAATCCGCCGTAACTCACGCCTCAACAACAACCCGTATGTCATAGTTTCATCGGCGCCGTTGTCGACACAAGACTCTCCCGCCCCTCCGGCGTGTTTTGAGGTTTATTAATCGCAGATTTAATACAGATATAGAGAGAGAGAGAGAGAGAGAGAGAGAGAGAGAGGCAGAGTTTGTGGGCCCTTTTTCGAAATTTGAATTAACCAAACGGGGGAAGGATTTTTCGTTTGGAAAGCCAAACGGGCGCAAGAAAAGTCTACCTATTGACCGTTGGATCAAATAAGCTTTAATTCTGAGCAAGCCAATCCAATGGTCAATATAATACTTCCGGAAGGAGTATTCATTGGGCGAAATCAAAACAGTTGTTTACTTTTTTGCCCCCAATATAATTTCGTTGCTGCCATGCGTTACAGATGAAATTCTTCTACTTCCAGGAGTAGAAGATAGAAATTACTCTCTGTTTTATCATATGACACGTGGAACCGCTAAATTAATTTTTCGTTTTAAAGCATGAAAGTCGGCCGGCCCTCCTATTCGTTTTCTAGCCGGACAGCGCGTGGTACGATTACAAATGTAGGAAAAATGTGGGTAATTGCCGGCTTTTTATATAATATAAGAAAATTTTATTATTATTGTTTTATTTATTATGAATTTTATTGGGGTGTAAATTATAAATTTTACATTTAAAACTCGAAACTAAATTTTGCATTAAAATTAATTTTTTTTAATTCCTAAGTAACATAAAATCTTAATATTTATCGCTCAAATAGCATTCATACTATTAACACAAACTCAAAAAAAAAAAAAAACTATTTTATGTGACTCACTTTTATTTTTATTTTTCTAGTCTTAAAACTTTCAGTTTTCTTCGTGGAAAATTGACTAGCTTCATCTCTTGCAGGGAATGTCTTCTTCCCAAATGGGTATCCTTATTTATGGATATGTTAAGCCATTGTTTCCAAGAAAGAAAACCAAGGCCTAAAACTAGAGTCTCTGTTCCAACCTACATTTATCCAAGTGGAATTTTTAGTTTATTCATTCCCAGATTCTAACTAAGTTTATACATTCCGCCGACTCTTCTATCAGTTCTTAGTTGAATCTCAATTTGGTTAATTTATTAATACAATTATTAATTTCTATCACGGTTTTTTTGTGACGTGATACGCTTAAGAAAACTTTCTATTTTATGTCGTTGGGTACCAATAAACGCCATCAAACGATTTTCGGAATTATCCACGTTAGAAATCAGAATACGTATATTCATTCCTATATGTGTCAATACGAATAATTTTATTATTATTATTATTATTATTATTATTATTTGAGATAATGGGTAGATACGAAAGATAAACATATAGAGTTTGCACATCTCAATTTCTAATGCATTAAAGGACATAAACTAGCTACTGTTGGGATGTTTGTCATTGACTAAATTATATGATATGCAATGTTTGGTTGCGATAAATGTCACTGTATACTTTTTAAAACAGTGCCAGTTTGACAACTTTTATCGATGTGTTATTGTTGAAACACGCAACTCTAACACAGCGCACAGGGATGTATAAATTTCGTATCGCAAATATGTACCTTAAAATCGGAAGATTTTCACTTCAAACAGTTGTAAAACTCTATAATTTTCAAGAATCCACTAGTAGCATCACGCGTGGAAACCAACCTAACACTTCATCAGTCAAAACCAAATTGGAGGAAAGGAAGATGAACATAGGATGGGTTTTAGTTACGGTTATTTCAATCACTATCCAAAACAAATTACCCTTCGAGAGATGGCTTTCTCTGTCATATTACTTTTTCCAAATTTTTCCAGAAATAAAAATTAAAAAAGAAAAAAAACGCCCTCAAGACCAGAGTTCAATGGACCGCATCCACCGTCCGTAAGAAACGACGAGGAGGGGCTTCGAGACGATTTGGACATTCACTGCCAACCCCAGTTTTGATGCACGCCCACATCAATGTGTTCTAACCAATCACGCATACAAACTTTTCAATACAGGTCATTGAATTTATTTCTCTGCTTTTGCTTTTGTGATTTTCTGGTGGACGTAGCATCATACACGTACACAATAACTTGTTTCTTTTTTGACTAACCAGAATAACTTATTTCAAATTAGCCTCAGTTCTTGATTTGAACCTCCCCACCACATGTTCATCTCCGGCTGTCATTGTCCCATGTGCTCTAAGCCAATATCGACCTTAAATCTGCCTTTAATATTGACAAAATTTTCGTCTTTATGGGTTTGAGCAATATTGGTGCGGAACCAACATAGATAATCGCCTACACTTGGAATTAATAGGAGTCCAAAGAAGAATAATGCTCACTCTCGTTGAACACACAGGGCTTTGATATGAAAAAGACAGAATCGCCCTCTTGTTTAAAGGACCCTTTCTACGAAGCATAACCCAATCGAGCTTTCTCGAGATCGATGTGCCAATGAAAACAGCCACTGAGCCACACGATTAAACGGCAAGCTCGAGCGTAAAAAACACCACATGTTCGCGTGCTTTTGAAAGTGAAGCGGCAAATGTATAGGGGCTTTGAGAGTATTGTCGGTTCTCAAGGCAACCGGCATATACGCGACAGGATCTTCCTGGCTTCTTTGGGATGGGCTGGCATAATTAATTGTAACCAGAAGAAGATTCTTTTAACCTGTTTTTAGTGTACCTTTTTAATTAAATTCAGTGTAATTGGTAGCTGTGGGGACGAAACAATCCAATTCGTAGTTTTAATATAAAGAGCAAAATATAATTTTGTTTGATTGAATTCCCCGATTTATATATATCGAACGATGAAACACCGTTATTTCCAGCCAATCACATTATTGAGACACGTTTACCAAATAATTGAATGATTTGTCACCGTGAAATGTGAAAGAATTTAAATTTTTTAATAGACTAATTAAAAATGGTAAAATAAAAGACTTCAATAGATAAAATAGTATCACCGATAATGTGGTATAAATGATAAAAATTATTTGTTAATAAGTTAAAAATTTTAAATTTTAAATTTTGTCAAAATATTTAATAAATTTTAAATTTCACCGACAGAATTTATTTACTCAACAGAGTTTATTGATAAGCAATGCTCCTTTGCTTTTTCGTTTTACAGAACAATGAATAAACAGATTAGTGAAGGTAATGGAGGGCATTCACTATATTGTGTCACTGACCAAGTGTGCCACGTATGCCGATGCACGTTCGGTAGCGGAGAAAGGCCGACATTTTTTTGTTGGATAAATCTGTTATGGACGCAATTTTATAGTCAAAAATAGATAAAAAATGTTTTTATATTATGCATTAAATATTTTATATTATATAAATAATATTTTATATAATATATAAGAGATATATAATAAAATAATATAATATTTAATATATTATATAAAATTATTTTACCTGATATAAAATTGCGCGTTGACGTAGGCGTTCACTTCTACTTAATGCTCTCGCATCCACCGTGCCTTGTCTCTTGCTTGTCATGAAGCAATCTGAACCACAGGAATCCCCTCCGTACTTCAATTTCTTGCCCCGTTGTTGGTATCCTACGTGTGGCTGCAATTCACACAGCATTTTCACTATTGCAGTTTGAATGTTCGTTTTGTGTGAATGCGAATATGCAAACGTATTTACATATAAGGGAACTACTTTTAAAAAAAAAAAAGAAATTATGTACCGATTAAGTCATAGATGTTTGGTCAAAACTGCCTATTGATGTCATGCACTAGTTGAAGTCTTTCTCATGAATAGTCTCAAATTTCATTTCCATTTATTGAAAATTGCCCCCAAAGCCGTGCTAAATTTTCATACAAATCTTCTGGTGAGAAAATGATCATTAACGATAATATCAAAGGCCCCATTTAATAATATAACGAGTCCACATCGTGAATTCTAAAGTAATGACAATTTCAATTTTAAAAAAGGGAGAGACTATATTAACGCACTTCTTGTTGGACATGTTATATACATTTAATAGAAAAGCACACGAACAAAAAATTGTGAGTATAGATAGCTTCACTACTGAAATTTTACCTCTCATTTAATCTATTTATGATGTGAAAAATAATTTATTATAAACATTCACATCACAATAACTATTTGTAAGCTATTTTATTGCTCTGTAAGATTTTGCTATTACTTATCAATAAACTCTGAAAGAATCTGTTATGAACACATTCAAAATAAGTTTACATGCTATAAATTTACATAAAAAAAATCACAAAATAATTTTTAAAAATTTACCTTTTTTTTACCACCTTTTACATGGATTTACTTCCAATACTACGTTTAATTTTCTTCGGAGCACCTTCGATTTTTGCAACAGGTGGACCAAGTATCACGAGATTACCAACAATATTATTATTGTAATTTTCATTTTCACCATTTACAATGCATCTTCTTAGCTGTCTACAAAATTCATTTAGTACAATTTTATTATTTTAATTCTACCTTCCAGTCAAAGTAAGTTTTGTAAAAATTGAGCTTATTACAATCATGCCATTAAAATTCTACTTCTTAGCCAAAGTTAGTTTTGTAAAAATTAATTTTATTATAATCTTGTCATTATAATTCCACTTATTATCCAATCTATTGTTCCCAAATGCAGGTTTTGGATTTCCTAATTAGTGATAAGTGGCACACCCTGAGAGTAAAAGTGCAAGCGATGGCAAATTTCCAATTATTCCTAGCAATCATCCCATCGTCAATGTTTTGATCTCGGTGATAATTACCATTATTATTACAGAGTAACCTGTCTTTAGCGAAACTAAATATAGTTTATATTTTCCGTTAAACTTATGGAAAGAAAAAAAAATGCAAGGAGAGCCTTTTCATATTTTACCTTTTGCTCTCTTATAAATTAAAATAATTACATTTTCTTAGTCATTTTAATTCCTTTTTAGATTATATTTCGTTCCCTAATGTCTGTTTTATGCCAAAAATTTAATCCACGGTCTGCCTTCCGTTAATGGCGTTTCTTACGAGAGCAATAATTAGCAGGATCTATGGTGTTATTACTTCACCTAAAAAGGTTGCTCTTGATTTGGACAATGCAAATGGTGGGGGTCGGGAATAGAAATGCTGTACACACAACACAATCCCATGTGTCAGATGAGGAAGAGAGCGGCACATTCCCCAAAGATTGGCTTTTTGCGAAAAGAGGATCTCCATAGATAGATAGGATTTCTGGCAAGTGATCCTTCCCTATTATATTATTGGCGATACGCAAGAGATAGAGCTGTGCCTTTTCTTTTTATTATTTTTTATTTTGTCCGGGGACTTATCCTCAATCTTACATGGAATGTGGGCAAGCGAGGCTATTGGTGAGCGTAGTCCGCTCCGCCAACCCAATACAAAAAAAAGAGAACAAAAGGATAGAAAAGCTGTGCACTTGTAGTCTCCACCACAAAAGCTTGAACGCTACCAGGACATAAAAAAGATAGCACCCAGTGACCAAATCAGAGCATTACAGTAACTAAGTTATTGCAGGGGTGGGCTTGTTAAGATGGCTGGTATTATTCTTTGGGTGATCTGTCCCGGAGAGAATGCCAGTGGAACCACCCTGCGCAGTTTGATGCCCGGATGTGGGAAACTATCAGCTAGAAGGTCCAAGTTCTGTTCTTCAAGGCTTAAATTCTCTACGGGGGTGTCTGCCTTTTCCAGTGCAGTGGCAAATCCAGTAAGATCTTCAGAGGAGAAAGTGTATGAGGTTGTGCTAAGGCAGGCCGCTTTGGTGAAACAGCCAAAAAGAGAGCGAAAGTTGGTATTAAAGGAAGGGGATGTAAGTGAGGGAATGACCAGTTGGGATCTCTTGAAAGAGGCCTATGATAGGTGTGGTGAGGTCTGTGCTGAGTATGCTAAGACTTTTTACTTGGGTATCTGCTCTGTTATCCTCTTTCTCTCTCTCTCTCTCTCGCTATATATATATATATATATATATATATATATATATATATATATATATATATATATATATATAGATCTCGTTCTTGCTTTTTATCTGAAAGATGGCACCTAATTTGCCTGTAATTGATCTTTTGATCCTTGGTTGCAGTTGTTTTTGAAATATAATACCTTTTCAAACGTAAATTTTATTTTATTGGCAGTTAACGGGAATCTGATACATTTTCTGAACTTTGCACATGACATAGGTCAAAGAACCATTGCTTTGTTCCTAATAAATTTTTGTTTAGCTTTTAAGTAATGATCCTTTTGTTCGCTCAAGAGTCGGAATACCGGATACTTTCATTGCATCTGCTATTATTACATTTTTTTTTCTCTCAATCTCGCATCAATGTCTGCTGAAGACTGAGGTTGTCTTCAATTTTGCACATATGTTTGACTTCTCTCCCGTTAGTTTGGTAGGGTAGCAATTTTAATATCCGAAAATCACTTACAAGTATTAAAATTTCGAAAATGTTTGGACCCTAACGACTCATTTATATAAAGGATGTGCGTAGAACCTCTAACTGAAGAAGTTGCTGATTCATGATCAGTGTGCAATTTCAATCAAAGCACATAGTATTTGTTTTTGGAGGAAGTTTTCACTCTTGTTGATTTATAATGCACATTTGAAATGAGTTTTTCACCTGCAATTTTCAATCTCAGGCACAATGCTGATGACACCGGGGCGGCAGAAAGCCATCTGGGCTATTTATGGTAAATCCCTTATTCAAATATCGGTACTTTGTTGGTCATCCATTTTCAGACAAAATGGTTCTTTATATGAAATGAGAAGTTACCGGGCAATTCAATTACCAGATTGAAACAGATTACGGTCCTTGAGCCCTAAATGACTTGCTTTTTCTTGATTAATCACCTAGATTTGATTTTTGCCCTGTTTGTCACTTGAATGATGACTATGGATTTAGGCAAGGTTTCCTCATTGCTGTCTCAACAATTTGGCCTAATGCAGATTTTTACATATGAAGGATGTTGATTCTTTTACTTCTGTTTCAAAGTGTGGTGCAGGAGGACTGATGAGCTTGTAGATGGACCAAATGCCTCACACATTACCCCCAAAGCCCTTGACAGATGGGAGCAAAGGTTGGACGATCTTTTCAAAGGTTGCCCATACGATATGTATGATGCTGCCTTGTCGGATACTGTTTCAAAGTACCCTGTTGATGTACAGGTAAAGCTTAAACGATAAGTCAATTAGGCCAGCTTACCATGACTGTAAATATGGCAAAACATGTAGTTGACTGAGTACTGTCTATTTTCACAGCCGTTCAAGGACATGATAGAAGGAATGAGGATGGACTTGAGAAAATCAAGATATAAGAACTTTGATGAGCTTTACCTTTACTGTTACTATGTTGCTGGGACAGTTGGCCTAATGAGTGTCCCAGTCATGGGGATAGCACCAGAATCAAAGGCTTCAACAGAAAGTGTTTATAATGCTGCATTGGCCCTTGGGATAGCTAATCAGCTCACCAACATATTGAGAGACGTTGGAGAAGAGTAAGTTCTAGTTACGAGGGGTCCAAATGCTGACATTTTCCTTTTATGGGATGTTCAAATGCTTTTAAATCAATTAGTTGCGGAGGCGTTAAATCTTTTAGTTGGCCTTTTGCAGTGCTAGGAGGGGAAGAATATATCTCCCGCAGGATGAGCTCGCGCAAGCTGGTCTGTGCGAGGACGACATATTTAATGGAATAGTGACAGATAAGTGGCGGAGTTTCATGAGAGGACAAATCAAACGTGCGAGGATGTTCTTTGACGAGGCTGAGAAGGGTGTTACAGAGCTCAATGCTGCTAGTAGATGGCCTGTATGGGCATCTTTGTTGCTCTATAGACAGATATTAGATGCCATCGAAGCAAATGACTATGACAACTTTACAAAGCGAGCTTATGTGACGAAAACAAAGAAATTGGCATCACTACCCATCGCATATGGCAGAGCACTTATCGGCCCTTCAAAATCGGCAGACTTGGCAAGAAGTTCGATTTGATTTTTCGCCTTGTAACTTTCTGGTAACAACAAAACTCAAGTCTCATTCTGTAAATTCTCTGCTTCTTCGATTCGACGGGTGAAAATAGAGGCTCAAAATGGTTCGCTAGTGGTCAATATTTGTAACCTCGTCTTAGCTTTGTAGAGAAGTGAATATTTCTGGCTATTGCAAATATTTGAATGTGCTCAGATTACACGAGTAAAGAAATGTTAAAGTTCCATGGAGTTGGAGGTGACTGTCTCGTTTTATTGCCTGCAGACCAATTAATCCTGTTGTAAGTAACAAATCTAAACAGGCGTATCGTTAGAGCAAGGTGTGGCTTCTCTTACGATCTTTCCGAATTCTATATTAAAATCCAATTGAAATTGTACAATGCTCATGTAACTAATAAAACAATGCGACAGCCGAAATAATAGAATATACAACCGCCTAGTAATGCGACGGGCAACAGGTAAATAACTAGATACCATCCGTTACAAACAGCTCAGCATACGGGTTAACCATATTCTCTTCAGTTTGGTTGCATTTTATTATGTTAAATATATATATATATATATATATATATATATATATATATATATTTTTTTTTTTTCTTTACTAAAAAATTGAGTGGATCGTGAATAAATTCTCACAAAATTTATATTTTTCAAAAAATTTAAAAAATAAAAATTTAAAATATTAACTATTAAAGTATTTCAGGAGAGAGGTTTATTATGTTAATTTAATAAACAATATTGACTTAATTATGAATAGTGGATCAAATTGAAGAACGATATGCCTCGGGCAGAGTAGAGACCTTGCACGGGTTTATTCCCGAGCGAGTTAGCTATTTGTGCCTCAAAACCCAGTTAGCTTCTTGGTGTTCCAGGCAGTTATTCTAGCCCATATGCTGATCCGAACTAGGCCCGTTTTTGAATTGATGCAATACAGGTCCATCAAGCACTTAGCAGAAATGATAATTTTCCTTAAAGCCCCACTGCATTATGGCCTTGTTTAGTTTTAAGATTAATGGAAAGATGAAACTACTACAATCCAACCATGTATTTTAGTAATAAAGAGATTATTTATTATCAAATTTAAGCTTTTAGATTCAAATTTTTATTAAAATGTTCAATAAAATTAAATATATACTTATCAAATCTATTCTATTAGTAATTTTTTATAACGAAACTGTAAGATATAATTTTTATTTTTTTATTTTACAAATAAAAAAAATAAACGATGAAATTACTAACATGATTACATTGCATGCACCATAATTCCTTTTTCTTCACACATCATAGTTAACCATTAAAAATTATTATTAATAATCATCAAATTTTGTTCATTTTCAGTAATAATAGTTAAACAAGTATGTGTCTAGATAATCTAAAGCCTATCTCAAAAAAAAAAAAAAAAAAAACTAAAGCCGGATATATGCACTTTGCCAAACGGGATTAGAATGTTGAACCATTATCACAAGCACCAAACAATTGCATAGAGAGAGAGAGAGAGAGAGAGAGAGAGAGAAAAGGAATAAAAAGATGGTTTAAAAAATTCCATTTAACTAAAGACAGGAGGGTACAAAATTCCATTTAACTAGGACAATAGAGTGCCTGTCTGCAATAGTCCAACAATGGCATCCCAATGACTTTCAACGAGGATTTAGACACTGAAAGGACAGTTTCAAATATTCTGTAGCAAAAAGAGGGTGTACAGTGCCTTTAAGAAAGGCAGGAGACTGAGAGAGTACCTAGCTGAATGCTGGCATATCTGGATCTGCTCCAATGGCAATTTAGATACTCGGGATTGTCTTCCATCAGAAATATAATATAAATTTCTCTGTCATTTTCACCTCTCACATTGGGATTTTCGACAGCATATGAACAAAACATGTTTATTTATTTATTTTTTAGACGTCGTAATGCAGAACATGCCTATTTATCGTTCATTATAAAATTCGAAGGAGGGAAACGCGAGGAATAGTAATTTTTCATCTCCATCTACTTTACGTGCATGGGAGCGACACTAACTAAAATGTTCGAACTAGCACGTGATAATATCTCACAGACGCCTTTTTGGGCTGGTAATATCGGTCCATCATAGACCTTGTAGTTTGGCATGGGCTTTTTATTATTTATTATTTATTATTTTATTTTTTAATGATAACAATATAATTTGTATAGCGACATGAGAACGGACTCCCAGCCATTGAATACAAGTGTATCTCTTGAACGTATATACCAATTTTTTAATGAATTTGACTTTCACGTAAAAAAAATTTTCATGTCAAATCAGAGTTTAAAATCATAGTTCGCGGTTCCAATTGTAAAATTACAATCAATTGTAGTCACACGAGCTGTAATCTGCAACCGCAATTGTGAATGACGCTGTAATCAAATGTTATGACGCTGCACTAGCCTCAATTGTGATCATATAGAAAACAACATTGCTTTTGCACCACTTGCGGTCGTATTACAATCATATTAAAAATAATACTAAACTCCAAATTTTTTTAGAAAGGATTTTGAATAATGACATCTCACAAAAACTCGGTTGATTGTTGAATAAGATGACAAGAAAATATTGTTATACTCAATTTTATCTGAATTTGAAATTAAAATTTTGTTGTTGTTATTATACCTGCATCGTGTTACACAATCATATGTAATTTAAAAAGAGAAATACTTTCAACAATATCTTAATCTTCTCAGAATGCCCGGGCGGCAGTGAGAGTATAAAAGATGTACCTTACAGCCTTCGAGAAATTCAGGGGTGAGATTTTTTGTTTTTTGTTTTTTGTTTTTTTTTTCCTTCCTGCACATTGAACTTTGGAGGAGTGGAGTGTCGAATACGGCAGCTGCAAACTCGACCGGAGGAATAGATGAGTCCAAAAGTAGGCACCATCCTTTTTTGACATGGGCGGTGCCTACCAGGAAAAGACATGCGCCGTTCGCCTCTTTGTAGGCTGCCACCATCTTAATTCGCTTCCCTTTTGTACATGTGTCCTAGGTCCTTGTGCATGGTTTGACATTAAACATGCCATATTGTAATTACTAATCATTGAACTTAAAATAGTGTAATTGCCCCCTCCCCCCACCTCCCCCCCCCCAAAAAAAAAAAAGAGACAGCAAATTTTGCTAACTAATTATATAATTAGTCTTTTTTGTCCACTAATGAGTTGATTGGATCTAATAGATGTTTCATCCCCCATTCAGCAAATTTGAAGCTAAGATAAATGTTCAAATTCTTAGCTACTAAATTGTTCATTAGAGACTTTGCCAATTGCTTAGTAATATAATTGTTTTTTTATTTTTTATTTTTTAAAAATTAAACTTTGTTTGTTGAAATATATAGCTTTATACTTCAAGAAAAGTATGGGAGATCCCAACGTTGGAAGGTCACTCATATGGGCATTATCCAAAATATTATGCTTCTTTCGGTTCCATATTTGTATCTTATCTGATTTGCTTTCTAATTTGCTGGTAATTTATAAGTCTTGACAACCTAGCGAATTTGTGAGCTCAAATAAAAACACAGTGCAGAATAAATATGTGTAAATGTAAGCACTATTGTCGCCTAAGACGACAAACAATATCCCTATAGTTTTGTTCGCCACTTACTTAATATACGGAGTACAAACAACCTGGTTTAATGGTTCATCTGAACCACCGTTTTAGTTGATCAGAAGACGATCGGGAGTTACTTGATTACTTACTGCATTTTTTTTATCATTTTTTTTTTTTTTGGGTTTCTAAGACACACTTATTGAACAATCTTGGGAAACAAAGAAGGTGAACTTGCCGTAAATATTTTAATTGTAATGAGAGGGCATCAGGGGATCATGATTGTTCACGACCCAATTGTTATTCAATTCTCACCAGCCAACAGAAAGGGAAAAAACGTACTGAATCCTGCCAAAATGTAATCGGTGACAAATGCTAGCCTACAAAAAGCATGTTTGAACAGGCACATTAAATTCCTTAAAGTCTTTGGTGTAGGACTAGCAACATATATAACTTTTCTATACATGGTTGCAGGAAGGTCAGGCGCACTGATAGTCAAAAGTTGGACTTCGGCCTATCATTATTATCTTCTCGTGGCGTCTTCTCATCATCAGTTCTTTGATCAGGAATTAACCAGAAGAAACCATGAAAGGTACCCAGAGAAGTGGAGTAAGGAAATACAGAAAATCTGAACTTCCCCGCTTTCGGTGGACGCCTGAGCTTCATGAGCTTTTCGTTGAAGCCGTCGAACGCCTTGGCGGCAAATATCGTAAGTATTCTTGGTATATATATTGAGACCATACCATCAAGTAGGCCGGGCAGTAGTAACTAAAAAAAAGAAAAAAAAAATAATGAGTTCTAACTTCCAAGATCCAATGAATTACAGAAAGGGAACTTTATTATTTGAGAAGTAGGTTCAAGTTTCTTGGAAACTGCATGTGTGCTCTTTGCTCTTCGTCTGTTAACTTCGTGGGTTGAGGCCTTGTTGCTTCTCTATTACTGGATTATGTTGGCTTTGACAGGACAGTATTCAGCCGATATGGGTCATATTCTTGGTGCTTGGCATGGGTGTTTTTGTGCTATTTGTTATGTATTGTGGCTTTATAGTGATTGCAAAGTACTAGCTTAGCCTTCGTTAGTTTTGCTCCATGGGCCTTTGTGGTTTTTAGGGGCCTGTCTAGTGGTTCAGGTTATTGGGGTTCTTAAATTTCTGGGTCTTGCTGGTATTGTATCTTCTAGTTTCGCTTGTTCTGTTGCATTTTGGATGGGTTCTGTCCAGATGGAATACTTCTTGTATGGCCATCTAGTCTATTTTTCATCTTTTAATAATAGCAACTTATGATTCATCCAAAAATAAATAAATAGGACTGCCTGTGTGTTTGTGCGCCCTGATCATTCTGGCTCAAAGCTTGGCCAAAGTGATCTGATCAAATAAGGAAGAAACGCCCAATTCCGAGCACTGATGACTGGTATTGTTGACGATTTTGCAGGGGCAACACCTAAGAGAATTCTACAGATGATGGGTGTGAAAGGGCTGAGGATTTCTCATATCAAAAGCCATCTTCAGGTACCTTTCTACTTTTTCTGCATCCTTGACCCTTAGCTAAAGAACTCATGATCGCGGTTTGTTATTCACATAATAACATTTCTCCTACTGATTAAGTCGTGAACTAAGTAACTAGCAGTCTGATGTTCATTTCCCCTCTTTGCCATGAGCTACCTTTTTGTGCCGGGTTCCCTTCTACTAGATTATGAAACCATATGCCAGTTAGGGCTACTAGTTTTAGATATTAAGAATAGGAAATAGAGAAGTAGAAATCACAGAGAGGAAAAAAAAAAAAAAAACAAAGAATGGATGAACAATTATTGTTGCACGACTATAGAAGAAAGTGAAAAATTTTCTTACATGACTAAATACATTACAATGTTCAGACAATCAAGCAAAAAGTGGACATAATATTTTTATTTTTCCTTTTGCCCACAAACAAACAAAATTGCAACGTTGAATTTACCCTATAATAAATCAATAGTGCTATAGGTCCTATATTGCAATTTTACTGCGTTGGTTTTTCACTAGACCCGCCACAATTTCATAGGGTAAGTCTGCGACTGTTCGAATATGGACCAAGGTCACCTAATATACAATTATTTTCCCCAGAACCACTCGAGAATTGAGATTTTAACTTGGAAGTTGTGGAAGATGTTATGGCTGAGATCGATGCTACTCTGCTGGATTGCAATTGTATAAACTAAGATACGCAGCCACAAATTAAGGCGTGATCGTTGCGATTTTACTGAGACTCTCTCTCTCTCTCTCTCTCTCTCTCTCTCTCTCTCTCTCTCTATATATATATATATATATATATTTTTTTTTTTTTTCTTTTTTCTTTTTTTTTTGGTTGGAGGAAGAAGCTACGAGTGCCTGCACTACATGGCAGGTGCTCTACCGATGGATTCTGTATGTCAGAGGCTCGTGAATAAAAAGCCTTACTCTATATTGAAAGACATGTGACTAGAGGAACAAGGCTAGGATTCTAATTAATAAAGCTGTCACCAATTAATTGGCGATATCTCATGTGGACTATAAGAACTAAACAATAGGGTCCTCAAGCCGCTACCAAGTTAAAAACTGGTGATTTCGTACCTAACAAGATGCCAAGATTCTAAATTATAATAAACGCTTAACCTAACTACCATGTATGTGGTTTTATCATATTCAATAGGTACTAGAATTAAAATAGGTTGACAGTTTTATTTTGATATATAGTCGAAGATATAAGGCTAGATGATTGAATTAAGTCTGGAAAGTCACATGTCGTGCTTTGACCTGATCTGTTTGTGAAGCAAAATGAGCAGAACATTTCCTATCGAAAAAAAAAAAAAACAGTTCACTTTTGTGATTTTTAGTTCCTAAATAAAAAATAATTGATGAAGATAGTAGATTGTGCGAATTGTTTAGTTTGCAATCGCTTGTTTTTGGTGTTTGTCAAGAAATAAAAGAGCATGGATCAAACTCCAATACCATATTATGAAATCTCATTGATTAATCAAAATTGTTGTTTAACTAACACTGTGTGTCCCCAAAAAACAACACGACTAATCATTTGGTCACAATAGCGCAGGCTATTCCTAGGGACCGATGCCAATATACAACGGGCCTGGGGAACAGTAGCAATTTTTTTTTTAAATTTTTTAACTCTCTTCAAATACCATCCTTATATGGAATTTGTATTTCTTTCACTTTTGTTTCGTTTTCAAATTGATCTGTTTTCTTGTCAGATGCACAGAAACGCGAAGTACGAGAATAACATCGATGCAGCCACGAAGTACTTGCAAACAAAGAGAGCACAACATGGTGACGATGATATCGAAATCCTGTCCATTTGCTCCTCTGGGAGGTATATAAATATATCTCTTTTTAACTTATATACACACACGCACACGCATACACACTCTTTTATCTATACTGTTCTCTTTTTCGTTGGCCTCTGGATAGCCATTGCATATCATGAGCACATGTCTCCTTTTTCTTTTCTTTATTTTTATTTTTTTGAGCCACACAAGATATGCGTCATCCCATACGTCCCGTTGAATTAATTATTAGATATATATGATTGTTCGATACATGAAGTGAATACATTTGTTTTGCTAATACTACCCGTCAACTCTCCAAAATTGGAACTTATGTTTCCCAATGGTTTATGGTTTCTTTCTGGCTTACAGGTACGTGCATAATTAATACAAACAGAAATCAGTTATTCAAAATTAGAAGTGTTTTAGAGTAACACCTACTAGAATACGTCCGGATAACGTCACTAATGCCATGGCAGGCCAGACGACTTAAGAGAGCCGGAATGCAAGGGGTGGGACAACTGTCAAATATTAGTTGATGCGAGCAACGGACTCCAGTTAGCTAATGATGATGACACCGACGAGGTGACTTCCATGTCTTCTATCGTTCTTCGTCTGCGTTTGCTTGTTTGTGCATATATTTACTTTATGCATGTACATCTCAAGAATATGTGCGCCATCTAGTTTTTATATGCATCTGTAGTTACACGAATCTAGTGGTTGTAGACTCGTAGCGATTGACCATAATATACACCAATTCCAAATTCGCACTTAGCACTAGGATAATCATGAGTTGTTAAACAAGTGCAACTTCTATTTTGCAGGATTCAGGTACAAGCTTGCATGCTAGGATGTCGAATGGAGAAGATAATAATGATGAGGAGATGAATGAAATTTGTGAACTTTCACTATTCACTACTGCTTCGTCATCACTTGGGGGAAATACAGAAGTGCAAGGGTTTCTGCCTTTAGTCGATGATCGAGGTCCCCAATTCAGTTCAAGAAATACAGTCATTCACATTCCAGAATTTCACTCCTTTGGGAGCACTAACATAAACTTAGACTTGACCATCTAAACAGGACTCCCGGGCTAAAGAACGAAATAAGTGTACCCACTTAATGTTTGTATCAGTAAATTTTACATTACGTATAGAAAAAAAAAAAGCAATAAAAAGTAATAAATAATTTTATTTTTCTCTCTTTATTTACTTATGATACTTGCTATTTTTATTATTTTTTAACAGATATAATTTATTTATAATTTTATATTGTATAAATTTATTTTATTATATTCTATTTTAAATAATTTTTTATTATATAAATAAAATTATAAGTGAATTATATTGAAAAAAATAAAATAAAAACTTTTATTTTTATTTTTATTTATTATGTAGAGCCAATGAATTGACAGGTGCTTGGGCGACTTGGGTTCAAAAATCCTTTGATAAAGCTCTTTGGGCTGGAATGTAATTAGGCCTGTAAAACAGAAAAGGTGCCCAACCTTTTTCAAACACAACCATTTGTAGATAGGTTGGTGGTGCCGGTGGACGGTTGTAGTTCAAAATGTAACTCGGAAGAAAATTTGAGCTATTTTTGTAATTTGGGTTTTTTTGGTATGTGCAAGTATAAATACTGGAGTAAATTATATGTAATATTATTATATCGTGTGCAGATAATTCTAGTGAAGGTGGAATTGTTAGCAGGAAAACTGGGAAAAGGACCAATCGAGTTGGAATCACACGAGTGAATCAGCATAGAAAAGGAAAGACAAATTATAATAATAATGAAAAGGATCTTCGGCAGTTACGACCATCCTAGAGAGTGTTTTTTTTTTTTTTTAAAAAAAAATTTTTCCCAAGTTCTTTCTTCGCTATCCCCTAGAATATCTTTATAGTAAAGTAATTGCCATGATTTTGGGTTGGCCAAACTCAATTTTGAAATACATGCGGGTGCACAGTGTTTCCAATAATTTTCTGTATCAATGAACCAAGAACATCAAAATCGACAAAAATGAAAAAGTACCAATGTTGTCTCCTCATTTTGTAATCAAGAAGCTCAACAAAATTAAGTTTCGAGTAGATAAATGGAAACTCACGAGAAAGAAAGAAAAAAAAAAGTACATAAAATTATCTGCCCCTCAGCAATGCCTTCTCAGCAGTGTCCACCTCTTCGAGAATCCTGACCTTTCTCTTTAACGGAATGGGAGCGGTTGGTCCAAAGCTAATATAGTGACCAGAGACGGCATTCAATGCCGAATATATATCCCGAAAGGAAGGACGACCCAGTAAAGCTTTCTCTCTTCTATACTTGGCCACCCACGAATTTGATGTCTCTCGTAGATCCGCCACCGCAGCTGCCACGTTGGGGTCACTCTTGTCCATGTTAATGGTGCTTCTAACCTTGCTGATCACGTCCTCGGTCTCTTTGACATACTCTTCTTCTGATGCAGCAAAAGCCGGAGCAATTGGAATGAGCCATGACGGAGTAGTGCTAGTGATCACGACTGCCAAGGACAGGAAGTGGCGCCGCCTTAGGCGGTGGTGATGCTGTTGTGGCGGTGTAGGACTTGTGGAGGCCATGGTGGGTTTGGGTTTAATGACAGAGAGGGGTTGGAGTTTGGAGGTAGGGGTTAGGAGTGCTGGCGACGCCATGATTGTGGTGGGATAGAGCGACGGGATCGTTCTTTCTCTGCTGCAGTTGCTTGAGGGGTTGGGCCGGTTGGGACCTGGGTTTTTGCCACGTAGGCTTATCACCTTATCTTATTTTAGGGTTCTGTATGGATCAGATCATCTAGCATACCCAATCATGGGTCTTATTTTTGCTTACACTACAAACACGTAGTTGGGAAAAAAAAAAAAGTCACTATAGAACTTTTCATATGTATAACAGTAAAGGTAAAATTTATTCATATGACTTGGTTTATTATTTTGAACGAGATAAATAGACAAATGGCATAATTTTTATTGAAAACTTAAAATCTAAAATATACGTTTAATAATTATAAAAAAAGTAAATTAAATTCATTTTTAAAAAATAATGTATGTAAAAACAAGGTTAGTGTAAAGTCAATGAATGCACTATTCAATCTGCCCGAATTTTTTTACAGTAATTAATCACCCATGTTTCTAAAAGAAGAATTAATTTTGTATATTTGTTTTTTATAACATTTTTTTTCTTATTTTTTGTATTCGATAAACTAAAAAACTATTGTCAATAAAAATAATTACAAAATTAACCGAAAATAATAATTAAAAAATAATTTATATTTAAAAAAATAAAAATTAATTTTTATAGATATTATGATGGGTGAGAAAGAGAGAGAGAGTGTATGTTAGAGAAAAAAAATCACGCTCGAGTAATTGTTAATTTTATTAATTATTGGTCAATTTTATCATTATTTTTGTTAATCATTAATCATCAATAATAAATCAACTTTATTATCATTATGATAAGTCTTTTTTTTTCTCTATTTAGTGTCAAAATTTGTTTTATTTTATAAAGAGTTAATCAAGTTTTTATTTTTATATTTTTATCTATAATAATAATTAATTTATGTTAAAATTTTCATTTTTGTCATTTTTATTTCACTCTATAATAACTAAAATCAAGAAAAATATAACTAAATAATGAAAATTATCTATTTTTTCATAAAAAAAAATTGATAAATATTTTTAAATAAACAAACAAAATTTTAAACTACATAACAAGTATATAATTATTAATAGGCAGAAAAAAAAGAAAAAAGGGTGAGATCAGATTGGATCAGGAATTTAAAGCCCTGACTGCATTAGTCTCTACCAGCAAGGAGCCCAAAAGGCTCAATTCTGGAACCGGTTTGGCCCAAAATTAGAGTCGGTGCGGCCGCAAATTCGAGAAAGATAATCGCCATGAAGATGCCTCTAGTCTACAGTTCGGCTTTAAGGTTAAAGCAAACGCATATGGATCCGAACCGACCTAGGCCCGGTCCCAGGACGTTGCTTGAATAAAAGGGAGAACTCCTCGCCAGTGGAGGAGAGAGCGAGCCCTATAAATAAATGAACAAATAAACAATTATTCAGGTTGTTTCTTGATCTCCAGAAGGACGCAGAAGAAGAAAACAAAAGTAAAGTAGAGAGAGGGAGAGAAAAAGAAAAAAAAAACAGAAGAGAATCGATATGGGAAGGAATAGGCAGACAAGATCACAACAACAGAACCGTAATGTTGCTGAAGCTTGCCGCATTCGGATTTCCGAAATTCTTGAGCGGTTTCGTGCTTCGAACGACCAAGGTATCTTTAAATACTTTTGCCTTTTCTTGATTTCTGTTCTTGTTTCTGAATTCGCGTTTTTTTTCCTGTTTTAATAATTTTTAATATTGCGAGAATGGTTCTTTTTCAGGTTCTGTCTAAGTTTGAGTTCAAATTTTCCATTAGTCTCTTGTTTCTTGGCTGAGAAGATGGCAAATTGGTCATAAATCAAAGTCCCATTTCTCCCGACTTGCAGTTCTCGTTTCTTTTATTTTTATTTTATTTTATTATTTTGGTTACTTTCTTTGTCTGTTTCTTTTTCTTTAGTGAAAAGGTGGAGAAACAAGAAAGCTAATTCAACTTTTGCATTGGAGTGTCTAGTTTGTGCTTTGTCAAAGGCTATTCGTCAGGATATGGAATGGTGTTATTTGTTTTCTTTGTTGAGGGGAGAGAGGGGGGGGCGGAAGGGATTTGACTGCGGTTCGACTTGAGTATCTAAACTAGCAGTCTGATTGCACAAGCATGCTGAATATTTGGATTGGAGATTATAGTTACCGTATATTTTGCTGGGTTTTTAATCAATACATGGATTTTTGTATTTTTATTTTTTTTCTCCAGTTTACACGTTTGGAGCCGACTTTTCCAACCATGAACGTGCTGTGGTACATCAAGTGTGCAAGAAAATGGGTATGAAGTCCAAGAGTTCTGGGTGAGTACAGATTATTGTCCCTGTGCTTCATTACAGTATGGGTAATCTGTTGTCTTTTATTTCCTCATGAACTGATTTATTTAGATGTTCTAATAATCATTCAATCTCTAGCTGTAATTGTTCTAGATGGTAAATTTTCAAATTTCTTAAGTTTAATTTGCTTTTGGTGGTCCTTGTCATGATTTTGGAGAGTTTGAATATCTGCATAGGAAGGGGAATCAGCGTTGTGTTTCTGTTTACAAGACAAGCAAGAAGGAAGACAAAAAAGTGGTAAAGGAAGATCTTGCTAATTTTACGTTTTCAGAAGAGTCAAAGAGGGTTTTGGAGGACCTATTTGCAAATTACCCGCCTGAAGATGGAAACCTTGCTGACAAAATAATTGGAAGAGATAGTGAAAAGGCCAATAAAGTATGGGGAAAGAAAGATGAGATCTTTTGTAGACCTTCAATGAACAAAAAAGAAATTGCTAAAAGGGTGAATTTGCTTGCTTCCAGGGTAGAAAAAGATGCAAATTTAAGACAGGTTCTGTAATCCTACAACGCTCAGAATTATTCATTTTCAGTAATGGACAGTCGATAGCAGTTTATGTTGATTCCCTTGGCCTTTGCGGCTAAGCATTCAGTCATGAAAGGCTTCTGTGTTTCCATTATATATGCAGATTATTGAACACAGGTCTAAGCTACCTATTGGATCTTTCAGGGATGTCATCACATCCACAATTGAATCTCACCAGGTAGTGTCTTTGTTTGATTTTAAGATCTGTGTGCTTAGTTCCTTGATTGCTTATTGTAACTACATGACTTCTACAATTGTTAATTCCTAATACCAATTTAATAAGCACATGTTCTGATGTAGTTCGGGAAACTTCCTTATGAAATTTTTATCTTCATAACAAGGAACGTGTGTGATCTTTGTTTGCTAGAAATTGTTTCTTAGCCTACGGATGGAAGACTTAATCAAGATTCTTTATAAATAATTTACTTAGAAGTTTATTGTAGAACATTCCTTTTTGCATCAATAAATTCACATTTGTGTGCCTTTTCTGGTTGTCTTAGTTTTTGGGGTAACTTAAGTAGATTTGAGATTATCTTGATCTTAGGAGTTTCTAATCTGTTCTACATGTTACAGATTGTCTTCCATGTTTAAAAGCACCTTCTGACAAGGGGGGAAAGTGGTTCTGTTAATTGTTCAAAACTGGAATTTATCCTTCTTGATCATTGTTGTTCTCCTCTTTCTGCCTCTCATTCCTCTTCTACCTTTTTTCCTTGCACATGAACTACTCTGCTGATCTGTATATTAATGGTTGGATTTTGGGGATTCATCTCAAAACTTATTACCGTGATGCAGGTTGTTCTTATTTCTGGTGAGACTGGATGTGGAAAGACTACACAGGTTACCTATATTTTGCTTGTTCTTGTTTTTGGTATGCTTAATGTAACTTGTCTGTAGATATCTCTATTGTCTTTTGTCTTTTTTATTGAGGTTGAAACATGGAATAAAGGCCAACTGGTGTGTTATATATAGGAATGTGGTGCAATGCAGAAACATTTCACCATCTGAGTTGCAATCAAATTTAAAAGATTGTGTCAACAAGAGCCACAGCCTCCAACCTAGCAGATAGAAAGAAAGAAACAAAATAATTTGAAACAGGAGAATATATATATATATATATCAAGAACTGAACATGGCACCAAAAAAGGGTGACTTTGCAGTTCATGTAGTCCTCTTTTGAAGCTTTTGACCTTTCATAATGTTTACTAAACAGCTCTTAAGCTGTTTCCATGTTTTGAAGCTTCTGACTTTTCATAATGTTGGCTGTCTTGCAAATTGTTTGTTTGCTATGGTTCTTCAATAAATCATAAATCCATTCATCATTTTAATTGATAATGATCCAGGTACCACAATTTGTTCTGGATTACATGTGGGGAAAGGTTGAGGCATGTAAAATAGTGTGCACACAGCCTCGTCGTATTTCAGCAACATCAGGTGGTCACCAATTAAGCATGCCATCTTTTGGCTATCATCAAACTGTTGACATCTTTTTTGCCCTAACTTACACCATTTGTAATGCTTTGTTCTTGGTGAATTTCATCACTAGTTGCTGAGAGAATTTCATTTGAAAGAGGGCAAGATATTGGAGTTGATGTTGGATACAAGGTAATTTTTGTAAAGTTTATTTATGGCAAGTATAGCCTTGAGCCATGTGATTGTACTATCGAAGTGAAAATTAGTGGGGGAAGTTTTTAGGAGATAGTGTGGCTTCACGTTAGAGGGATTGTAGTGATCATTGGGGTCATGCACTTGAATTTTCCACCATTACTCTTTTTTTTTTCTTCTGTTTTATTAATGTTTCTTGCCACAAATGTGTGAACTTATGTTCTTGATATTGTTCTTCAACATCAACATGAAATCATGATAAGGACTGCATCAACTGATATTAGATTTCCAAGGGTCAATCCCTATTCCTTATGATTTTGCAGCAAGAAATTCAATTGTCTTACTTTATTGGATGCAAAAATAGAAAGATGAAATTTTTTACTTCTAGACTTGTATGTAGTAGTCATTAACAAGATTGATTTAGAGTCTTAAACATTGCCAATGTTCTACACATGGATTTGCCTCCTCAGTTGTACATTTGGCTAGTGTTGGCCTCTAACACAATTTATAATTTAGATTCGATTGGAAAGTAAAGGTGGGAAGCACTCATCAATTGTATTCTGCACAAATGGGGTTCTATTGCGTGTGCTGGTCTCCAAAGGCATTAGTTCTTTCAGAAGGGAAGCATCGAGAAAATTCACCAGAGAAGACATTTCTGACATAACTCACATCATTGTGGTATTAATTTCCCTCCTATGATGCATTTTCTATATCCTTTTAATTATTTGCCCCTGATAATACTATGTCTTTGCTATGGATAACCTTTATGTTTGATGGGTTTAGAGTCTACATTCTTTGGTGATGGTTGTAGAGTAGCTGTTGTTCCTTTTGTGCAGCATTCTTATATAATTTATTTTTGCTTTGTCAAATGGAGGACCAAGCTATATCTAGTGTTTGCTTTATTAAATTCTAACTTTTAGGCTCTGTTGCAGAAATATTTTGTATTTAAAAAAATGTATTTTTTAAACTTTCCAGAGGACATGGCCTATGCATGAAAATTGGTTTATCGATACTATAGTTTTAAGATGGGAACAAAAATTTATGGAAATTTGTTTACGGGTAGTATATTTTTATTGAAACTGGTTACCTCATAGAAACTAATTTCAATAGAAATATATAAGAAAAGGGCATCCTAGTGCATGGGGTTGTGGGGTTCAGAAAATAAGGATATATTTCAGAACTTGTTTTCATAAAACCCCTTGGAGAGTTTACTTTTTATTATGATTCTCTCCCTCTCCTCTCCCCCTCAGCATTTTACCTGTTATAAAGGGTGAGTGGACCTTTTTGACATTTGGAAAAACAAAAGCTTCTGTTTTTTTTCCATTTTATATTTTATATCACTACAGCATTGTGTTGTTAATGCAGATATGTGTTCCCCAAGGCATTTGGACATGCTGAAATGCTTATTTCCAGTCAGATGCCCTCTTTGTTGAATAAGGCAACTATGAACACTAATATAAAGTGCCATGTATGCATTTTGCTTGTCACCCATACTCATAGAAAATCTGAATTTCAAGAACATATCTTTTGTGAAACTTAAGATGTCTCAATATATGAGCAGCTTACAGCTGGTTAATGTGGGACAGTGGTTCAGAGAATGTGGATGATATAGCAGATACAGTTAAACCAGCAACATTAGTATTTTGGGGGGATGTAAGCTGCAGGTTTTCCACTTGGTTGTTTCTTAGCTTCCAAAGTAGGTTTTCTTGTTGGAATTGGCTTTAGAGCAATTCTTTTTGGCTGATTGTATTTGAGCAAAGTGGATCACTTATTTTTGTGGTGTGCAATATGGGCCTAGAATTGTCATTCTGATGTATTATCTTGATTTGGTTTTGATGCTTTTAAAATATTTCTATGGAGACAGATGCTTCTGTGATCTCCTGTATCATAATTTTGGGGACTTATATACATCTGGTAGTTGCAACGGTTTGCATTCTGATTCCTTGTTTTCACTTTGTAGGATGAAATTCATGAAAGGGATTGTTACTCAGATTTCATCTTGGCCATTATAAGGTACTTAGTCAAGTGATGTCAAATTGTCAAGGTGTTCAGTTGGTTTTATTGCATGCAAACTTACCTCAGACAAAAGAATGAATAAGGACTATTAATTTTTGGATTCATCCTAGTAACCCAGCATCTGTACCACTGTTCAAGTTACGATAATAACAACAACAACAAACCTTTAATCCCTTATTTAATTGGAGTTGGCTACATGAATCTTTTCTTAACATTCCATTTTATTTTAAACTAAGTTTGATGTGAAATTAAATTGTTTTAAGTCCTTTCTAATGAAAGATTCTCAAGTCAACTTAGGTTGTTCCTTTCTCTCTGCTCTCATCATCCATCTAGATTTGGTCACCCCTACAATCGGAGCATTGTAGGTTTATGTTGAACTTGTCCAAACCAATGCAAATGCCATAAACTCAGCTTATCTCCAATTGGTGCCAAACCAACTTTGTTAGGAACTCATTTTTTATTTAGTTCTTTCTAGAGTGGTGACAAGTCCTTCTAAGCATTTTCAGGTTACCTGAGAGTAAGCTTTCAGATAATGAAGAGATACTGAAGCTAATTTCAGAACTTTTAATGTGCATATTAATTTTTTCTGTCAATAGAATCTGACATTATGGGATGCTTTCCTGGATGCTTTTTAACTTGCAGGGACATGCTTCCTTCATATCCTCATCTTCGGCTGGTTAGTTCAAATCCTTCTGCTGTGTATTTAAAATGACACACTAACCTTTTAGGCATTTTATCTTTCTTCAACCTATGATTTTATGCCGACATGTTTTTCATGTCAATATGCAGATATTGATGAGTGCTACTTTTGATACTGAAAGATTCTCACAATATTTTGGCGGGTGCCCGATTATCCGCGTTCCTGGCTTTACTTATCCTGTAAAACTTCTTCCAAGATTGTAAATTTTAATTTTTGTGCATGGAATTTGAGTTTACTTGACCATGATTTCTTGTTCTGTTGTATTATTCAGGTGAAGAGTTTCTATTTGGAGGATGTACTTTCTATCCTAAAATCTGCAAATGATAATCATCTTCATTCTGCCGTGCAAAGTGACTCAAATATTGGTCATGATTTATTAGAGGAAGATAGGGGAGCTTTAGATGAAGCTATTAATCTGGCATGGTTCAATGATCAGTTTGGTCCTCTTATAGATTTAGTTTCTTCTGAAGGAATTCACAATGTTTATAATTATCAGCATTCTTCCAGTGGACTAACGCCATTAATGGTTTTAGCTGGAAAGGGTAGAGCAGGTGATGTTTGCATGCTCCTTTCTCTTGGTGCAGACTGCCGTTTACAGGCCAAGGATGGCAAAACAGCCCTGGAATTGGCTGAACAAGAGAACCAGCATGAAACAGCTGAAATAATAAAGAAACATGTCGATAGTGCCCTTTCTAAGTCTATGAAACAGCAACGGTTACTTGATGAATATTTGACAACAACAGACCCTGAATTTATTGATGCTGTTCTTATAGAGCAGTTGATTAAGAAAATATGTGTTGATTCACAGGATGGTGCAATCCTTGTTTTTCTCCCTGGGTGGGACGATATTAATAGAACTCGAGAAAGATTACTTGCGAACACTTTTTTCAAAGGTCCTTCAAAGTTCGTGATAATCTCTCTCCATTCTATGGTTCCATCTATGGAGCAAAAGAAGGTCTTCAAGCGTCCACCTGAGGGTTGCCGCAAAATCATTCTTTCAACTAATATTGCCGAAACTGCTGTTACCATCGATGATGTTGTTTATGTGATAGATAGCGGTCGAATGAAAGAGAAAAGCTATGATCCTTACGACAATGTATCAACTCTACAATCTTCCTGGGTTTCTAAAGCAAGTGCAAAGCAACGAGAGGGCCGTGCAGGGCGTTGTCAGCCTGGAATATGTTATCATCTCTATTCAAAACTCAGAGCAGCTTCTTTGCCAGACTTTCAAGTTCCTGAAATTAGAAGAATGCCTATTGAGGAACTTTGCTTGCAGGTAATTGTTTTCAGCCTCCAAAGGAATGCTTAGATATCAATGAAATTCTTCTAGTTTGACAGAAAGGTGTTCTATAATCTTGAGATTTGTCATCTGCCTCTTTCCTATTTTTGAAAGTAAAAGAATCTTTTCTCATCCCTTCCTCCCCCACCCCCGCCCCCCAAAACCTAAAATTTCTGACAAGTAATAGAAATATTGTTGCACATGCCAAACCCTTTACTTTCTAATGTGCAGGTGAAGTTGCTCGAACCAAATTGCAATATAGAGAGTTTCTTGCGGAAGACATTGGATCCTCCTCTTTCTGAAAGCATATGCAATGCAATTCTTGCTCTCCGAGATATTGGGGCCTTGTCACCTGATGAAAAGTTGACAGAATTTGGGGAGAAGTTAGGTTGTTTACCAATTCATCCATTGACAAGCAAGATGATTTTCTTTGCCATATTAATGAATTGCCTTGATCCAGCTTTGACATTAGCGTGTGCCTCTGACTATAGAGATCCGTTTACCCTTCCTTTATTGCCAAATGATAAGAAGAAAGCTACTGCTGCCAAATTGGAGCTTGCTTCCTTGTATGGTGGGCACAGCGATCAACTTGCTGTTGTGGCAGCTTTTGATTGCTGGAAGAAAGCTAAGGAAAGTGGTCAAGAAGCATGGTTTTGTTCCAAGTACTTTGTCTCTTCAAGCACCATGAATATGCTGAATGGTATGCGTAATCAGCTTCTGGCAGAACTGATTCGCAATGGGTATATTTCAGAGGATATCCCAAGTTGCAGTGTGAATGCATGCGATCCAGGTATCCTCCACGCCATCCTTGCATCTGGCCTCTATCCAATGGTGGGGAGACTCCTTCCGACTAAATATGGAAAACGTTCTGTTGTGGAGACTGCAAGTGGTGCTAAAGTTCGGTTGCACCCTCATTCCCTCAATTTTTCATTAGCCTTTAGCAAAACTAAGGAGTGCCCATTAATTATATATGATGAGGTAACCCGTGGGGAGATGAGTATGCATGTAAAGAACTGTACTGTCATTGGGCCTCTTCCATTATTACTCCTTGCGAGAGAGATTGCTGTTGCACCTGCAAAGGATGGCGATGGCAGCCTAGATGATGATGAGGATGAAGATGATGAAGACACCGGTAGTGATGATGCTGTAGATGAATATGAAAGTGATGAGGATGGATTGGTTGCAGATGATGAGTTTGGTAGACGACATGGTGACAAGGTTATGTCCTCTCCTGATAATTCAGTTATGGTTGTTGTTGACCGCTGGCTTTGTTTTGAATCAACGGCTCTGGATGTTGCGCAGCTTTACTGCTTGAGAGAGCAATTATCTGCAGCAATTTTATTAAAAGTAATTACAATTTTACCTTTTTGTTTTTTACACGTAGTTTTGAGTTTAAATGGAATGCAATGCACATAGGGAAGTTAGATTTGTACTTCCCAACATCATGGTTTATGTCAGTCTGATCTTGTTGCTAATGTAGGTGACAAAACCTTGGAGAGTTCTTCCTCCAGCGCTTGTGGCCTCCACTTATGCAACGGCTTCTATTCTGTCATATGACGGGCTATCCAGTATCTCATTACCAGCAGGATATGTTGACACTTTGACTTCCATGGTCCATGCAACAGAGATTAACAACCCTCGCCTAGGGAGGGGAGGGACATTTCAATACACAAATGGCTCCCTTAAATCATGGATGAGCCGTGGCACAGAGCAAAGTGCTCCTTCCCATTTTCACAAAACTAAATATCCTCCATCTAAAGAGAAATCAATTGAGAATGAGTCATCGAGACACAGTTTTCCCCCGCCAGTTGGTTCGGGAAGTGTGAAGCCTCATCATAGGTCTGTTTCAGTTGGGTACAATTCTGCTGTGTATGGAACATTTGGTGCCAGGGGGGACTGTTCTAAGCGACAGCGTGGATATGCATAACATTAACAATAGGTTTAAGCCAGATTTCGTTGTAGTTATATAGCCTGGAAAATGAATTCCAAAGGTATGTACGTAATTCAGTTGCATTTTCTTCTTCTTGTTTTGGTTTTAGGAAGAACAGGGGCTGGCAGGTTCATGTAGCACCTCTTTTGTACGGTAGGCCCTGCAAGAGGAGTCTCTGTCGGAGATTGGCTACATGAACACATTGGATAATTCTATGCTGTCTCAAAATACGGGACTCATATTCAATCTATGCTGGTGAAATCTATGTTGATTTTTAACCAGAAACTTTTGATTTTTTAATGATTGGTGGAATAATACGACATAAATATGTGCCTATTTAATGGTTAATCCCTAATGATCCAATTTGCAGATGGGCTTCGAGCGTGTGGCAGGTGCTGGGGATATGGCAGAGAAGCTGTAGATTAGGAACTCTCGAGTTGGGGTATTTCTTCATCTGCTGAGCTCTTCTCGAGTAGATTATGTCGAGTAGATAATGTGTTGAGGTGCCTTGGTTTGCAGGTCATTTCGTGTCGTGTACGTCGGAATCCTGAGAAACTGTGAAATTGCTTTTTCGATTTCTTTGGATACAACAGTGGCCGAAAAGTTATAGGAAATCAAAGGGTTCGAATCAGGTTCCCAGTGGGTTGCATTAAAGCCACCAGCTAGTGGGGCGCTTTTTCGATTTCTTGTAACCCATCATTGTCGCAATAAGGTTGGGCAGTATTAAATACACAACTCCAAGGATTAAAAATTGGTTGCCGTATCAAACGCTTTTTGGTACATCCGAAAAGAGCCGTATTAAGCTTTACATGGACAAGTCAAAGAGATACTCTTTAAAGCAAGCAAGCAAGCCAGCCCTGGATCGCGAAGAACTGACACTGTTATTTCCCAAACAAAGCTTCGCGTAGATACATAACGGGTCAATTATTATTATTATTATAAATTTTATATTTTTCTTTTAAAATTAGAATACGAGACCTCTGGAGTCTCTCTCAATAGCAACGGTAGACTAAGGAGAGCAAGCATACACAGGCAATACTATAAAGACGTTTGTTTTTCCATTAGTAACACACACGAAGGTAAAATGATTACTGGCCGGCCGCAAATGCCTCAACGGGATAAGTCTTGGTGACACCAGCAAGGCTGTTGAAGTGAATCTCCCCAGTTGGTGGGTCGGGTCATCCGCGGGGACTTCATTAACTGGGGCCCAAAGCATGAGCTCCCTGCCCTTCACTCCCTTGAGCTTCTTGATCTTCTTCTTCTCGATGTAACCGTGTATCCCTCTGTCGTAGCCCACCACCTTGCTGATCATCCTGAACTCATGCTTCATTTCCTTTTCTAGCACTGCCCACATGTAGCCTGTGTGTTCTTTACGTACCCAACTTCGATCACGCTGTCTAGAGGCAGAATCCCCAGAGGTATCTCGAAATCTTGGAGAAGAGAGTGCAAATTTCTTGCGCTCTTCGTTACCCTTATTCAAAGTGGCTCCTTCCTTCTTTGCCATAACTTGATCGGACAATCTTTGCTGTATATGTAACTCCTTCTGCTAGAAAGGGCCTTCAGCTTTCTTGGCTCTCTGATTCTACTATTGGATGATCACGGTAAAGGCCTCCTTTATATGTATATACAAGACCTCATCATCTAACCAGGGACATAAGACAGGGCTTAGGGGTTAAAAGCAAGGTGTATTACCTTGCATTTGGTCCCAAATATGCTCATTCTGTAGTCAGGAAGCTTGTCGTCTCATTGAGAGCTTAATGTTACGGGGTCATTATCCGCCTAGGTATTAATTACACGACCTTAGCTATCAACTACGGATTGGTTAAAGGTAACCTGTTGGGTGTACAGTCCTCACACTTATATAAGTTAGGACATAACTCAAAATCCTTCTCTTCCTATCCGATATGGGATGTGGGAGTCGGATTGTATCTAATTGTACCTAACTCATCCCTATCCGATATGAGATGTGGGAGTCGGATTGTATCTAATTGTACCTAACTCATCCCTACCGGGACATAACCCATCATAGGATATGGGAGTTGGGTTGTACCTAACCCGTCCCTGCCGGGAAATAACTCACCGGGACAACCCATCATAGGATGTGGGAGTCGGGTTGTACCTAACCTGTCCCTGCCGGGAAATAACTCATCCGTAACATAACCCATCATACGGGAAATAACTCTTCCGTGACATTATCTCCCACTGAATCCATCGACGTTCTCGTCTCGGAATTGGAGTCTCCTAACTCGTCCGTGACATTATCTCCCACTGAATCCATCGACGTCCTCGTCTCGGAATTGGGGTCTCCTTGCCTGCTTCTCCTCGTCTCGGAATTGGGGTCTCCTTGCCTACTTCCCGTTGAAGCGCTTGGTGAGAAATATTGGAGTCGGAGTCGGGTCGGTTCTAATACCACTTATCGCGTGGTCATTATTTTCTCCCCAAAAAACAACCTGTTGGGGTGTGTAGTATCCACGCTTATATGATCCAAGATCCCCTCTTTCTATCCGATATGGGATGTGGGAGTCGGATTGTACCTAACCCGTCCCTGCCCGAATATAACCCGTCCGTGATATTCTCTCCTACCGAATCCATCGACGTCCTCGTCGGAATCGGGGTCTCCCTGCCTACTTCCCGTTGAAGCGCTTAGTGAGAAATATCAGAGTCAGGGTCGGGTCGGTTCTGATACCACTTGTCACGGAGTCATTACTTTCTCCCCAAAAAACAACCTGTTGTGGTGTGCAGTACCCACGCTTATATGACTCAGAATTTCCCTCTTCCTATCTGATGTGAAATGTGGGAATCGAATTGTATCTAACTTGTCCCTACCCGGATATAACCCGTCCGTGACATTAATTTGTAAATCACAATGAAAAAAACAAAACAAAACAAAGGGCTAACACGCCAGAAGGTTTAGTCCATTTAAGGCTTGTTTACTAGATGCCTCCAATTCTAAATTAATGAATTCAAAGAATGTTGTATTCACGTCACTGCTCAAATTTATTTATCCATGTGAATTAATATTTGTCAATACGACATAAATTACACTTAATTACATGCATATGGTCATAAATTACATTAATTCCAGGAGAGCCCCATTTCAACCCCGGGCGCTGGCGGACTGGGCCTAGATTCGGCCGTGCTCCAAGAAACCCGACCTGACCCAGTTTAGAAAAACTAATTAACTATGAAAGGAAAATGCTGAGGACCGAAGTCAAAGTCACGCGACTCCTCCCGGGCCCCCTCCTATAAATATATAATTTCGGAATTTCAGAATTTATTCGAAAAGAGAGTCGTTCGAAAATGGGAGGGACGACGAAGACGAAGAAGAAGAAGGATAAGATTTCCCTGGAAGATTACCTCTATTTCCTTCAATCTTCCGACGCTTCCGATCTCACCGTCAATTCCCTCAATCAGGTCATCTCTCTCTCTCTCTCTCTCTCTCTCTCTCTCTCTCAATCTTGCTGGTCGTGATTATGATGACGATGCTGCTAGTTACGAGATTTCTATTTAGTTTTTTTTTTTTGTGTGTGTGTGTCGGCTGATAAATTATGTGTTCGTCTTTTTGATTTTTTTTTCCAGATTATTTCCATGCACGGTTTCAGGAAAATCTATAACGCGCCTAAGGTCTCAAGGCTACTCTCTCTCTCTCTCTGTCGCTATATCTGTTCGTGCGGTGCGTGTGTGTGTGTTGTTTTTTTTAAGGAATCTGTTTTGCTTGGTTGCAGAGAAACTGGAGAATGTTTCGAAGTATTTATTTCTTTCGCTTTTTTCTTAGAAGAGGCTGCGTTAGAATTTATTAAACTGCCCGTTCTTTTGGCTGTCGCAGTTTCTTTTTTTTTTTTTTCTCTTATTTCAATTTTATCCGAGAGAATTTTTTCTGACTTTCCTTCGCGTTTTCACAGCAGCCAAACAAACACATTCTGATCGCGCACATTCTCTTTCTCGGTTTTCCATTTTAATTTCGATTTATTTTGTTGCAAACTGAAATTGATTATCCATCAACAGAAGGTACTAAGCGACGCCGTGTGCACAATGGATCTGGTGGATCCGTCGCGCTCCACGCTCAACGACGGTGGCATCTCCTCGTGCGCGTTCTTAAATCTGGAGGACATAGCCGCGGACCTTGATGATCTCAACTGGGGAGAGTGCTGCATCACTGCTATCCGAACCCTAAACTCTTCAATTTTCAAATCCCCCGCTGGCCTCGCGTTGAAGCCAAGTTCGCAACCGACAAGTGACGGCCCTGCCGGTTGTTCTATGAATCAGCCGCGCAAGAGGAAGAAAACTGCCAGAGCAGATCGTTTCGGTGGTCAAGGTGACTTCGGGTCTTCGTCTTCGGGTCTTGCTTCGCTTGGATCGTCTTGAATTTGTGCTGGTAGAGTTTTTAATTTTTCCATTTTGGAAAAAATTGGCTACAGCGGGAGGCAACTCTCTGTGATTTCAAGTTTCGAAAGGTGACTCTGGACACGTTCATCTTCATTGGGCCAAGTGTGCTCATTTTGGGCCACGAACATCACTGGGCCTAGATATGGCCTGATCTATGACTCGAGCCTAATGTTGGGCCCAAACTAGCCCATTTACGTGACACCTTTACAACAATTTTACAATGGGATTCCCAGAATTCCAGTGTGGAGGAGAGGCCCAAGGATTCTTGAAATCGATTTGGAAGCATTATAATCTGACGAACGTCCAGCTTAGTATGATAATCTTGTGAAGTCCCGTTTAAGTAGCCTCTTTCTTCCGGCCATACAAAGTATGCACAGGAGCCCCCCCCCCCACAAAAAGAAAACGTAAAAAAACCAAAAACAAAAGGAGTACGAGATACAGTACAACTGTTAGAGCACCCAACCTGGCCCAACATTACAATAATTCCAACCGCCCAAGTCTTATGTCGAGGGTTTTTTCTTTTTCTCTATTCATTCATAATCTGCTTAACAGCGGTTTTACACAAACCGGAGGAATCGTGCCCATAGTTCCAAGCAACGTTTGGTATTCCAGATGTAATTCTTATCTCTGTTTTTTCAAAGATGTTAATTTTTTCAACTCATATAAAATAACTTAATCTCCACACTAAAAACTCATTCATAAAGAAATTATACTATTTACCCATAGCATTTTTTGGTATGTGAATCCATGGTCTGTTCTTCAATCAATCCAGCCTACAATCCACACAAAAACTGGTCATATGTGCCAGATTGGAGTCGGCAACTTTGTTGGAGAGCATGAGAGGTGGCTGATAATGATTTTGTGTTGAAATGTTACTAGACAGAAACCCACCAGCCTAGATAACCGGTAGCAAATCATAACTGCTATTTTGCCTTCCATTGCAAGAGGGGGCCCAAAATAATTCATGTGTCAGCATTTGCAGCCAGACTCATCGTAGCACCTTGATGAGCCAGAAATGTTGATAAGAGAAACATTGAGCAGAAGAATTATGGCCAATTCAACAACAAAAATGCAAATATTCACAGGGTTTTGTGTGGCAAGAGGCAATGGAAAAATAAATTGTTTCAAGTCAGAAACCAAGCTAACCTTATGTGGCAATGAGATTAAAAGCTTCAATGTTATGATACAATTCTTAAGGCATGCCTCTCAAGGAAAATAAATTGTTCCAAGTCAAAAACCAAGCTAACCTTGTGTGGCAATGAGATTAAAAGTTTCAATGTTATGATACAATTCTTAAGGCATGCCCCTTGAGGAAAATGACCAAGTAAATACTAAATGGGCTTGCAAAGATCATCTTTCATGTTTCACACATCAGGTTTATCATTTCCATATTTTGATAGCTACCATTTATTTTGGCGAGCTTGCACAAATGACATCTCTCTCTGTCACACTCTTCTCATCGTCATGCACCCCTTGCATAGTGATGGGCCCATTCCTTTGCTGTAAATTCCAATTAACAACTAGTGAAAATAAAGCCATGAAGAAATAAAATTATCTTAAGAATTTCATTCCTAGTGCAGCTGAAATCATATTTGCCATATTAAATAGCAGCAGCAATCATAAAGCCTACATCTTGTGGTAGTATTCTGGTTCACCTATTGGAATCGATTACATCTTTAGGCAAATAATATGATTTTTCTTGCGGTCTAATTATATAGAAATGAGATATATGAGTATGTAACACCCAGTCAATGCTGGGTGGAAAATTAGTTTAGAGCTCCACATAGGGACAGCTGTTATTGAATGAATGGTGCAACAAAATCCTTTTAGACATTATCAGAAAACACGAGTAGCCAAATATGTCTTTTTTCCTCAGCAAAAGGGGGAAAGTAAAAATGAAAAACTTCTGTGATGGGAAGCAGACAGTTCTTTATGATACAAAGTATGGCTAAAATCACAAACAGAACAATGGCATACCTGTTTCTACAGCTTCAGCTTCATTTGTTTTCCAGTGCTTTGCAATGTTTTCAGAAAGTGGATCATCAGGGTTTGGGGCACTCAAGAGAGCTTGGATGCTGACCAGTGAACCATTCACTATCATTATTATCACCTCATTTTGCTTCAAGCAACATACAAACTTTCCTACAATTAACATGTTCAGCAATTCATCCATTGGCTTTTCAACGGATACACAATGGGCATTATTTCAAAATTGAACATTTATCCCTTATGATTAAAGGTTACTAGTGAAAATTTGAAAACAAACACATGCACAAATTCATAACCCTACTTTCACGAGCAAGCATACATGCATGCAACAGAACCAAGATATGTTACCTTAGCAATACTGTACGAATTTGAAGAGCTGGACTCCATTTGTCTTTCAGAATGTCTAGGCATATCCTTCCCAGCTGCATAACGTAATTCTTTGCTCGGCAACACGAAATTTCATAGTTGAGGGAAAGGAGAAATAAGGATACGTACCACTTGCCTTGTCAATGTTAGGATGATAAATCTTAGTCAAGAATCGAACCTGTAAAATGAAATAAAAAATTAGAACAGCAGAAAGTAAGGCTGGAGCCAACCTCAAATGTGAGAGTCAACAATAACTACAGGGCCAAAAATATATATTACGTGCTCGAAACCGGCATGTCTCACAACATTGGCATTTTAACCATAGACATATAGTAGCATACAGTACAGAGCTTAAGGAAATGTTTTAAGCACCTTGGGAGCAGCCATTGGGTATTCTTCAGGCAGAAACAATTCCAACCTGAATACCCCACCTGAATTTGAAAAAGGGAATACTTGAGATATGAAATACCTGTCAGTAAATGATTACCATATCACAAGGAATAAGTAAATATCCTACATTGCAAAATATGCTTCAACTTTGAAGATAGTTAGACAAACCCGTCCACAGTTCATTGAGCCAGTTAATTACAAAAATTACAATATAGATACGGTAATCAGCTGACCTTCATAAGGAGATTGAGTTGGACCAAGAATCATTACATTGAAGTATCGCATGTTGTCTTCAGCTGGGGAGGCGCTAATTCCTAGCGCTGTAGCAGAAAATCACATATTTTATGGTACAAAATACAATTATGATTCATCATGACAAAGCGGCTGACCTAACACTAGGAAACAAATTTCAGCCTTCTGGTCTTGAAAATGATTGTGCGTATGTGGAGAAAAATGCTCTCTCTTCATCCAAACTTGTTTCTATGCGATTCCGCAACATTTGTTTGAAAATCGCAGAAAAATATATATATATCTTTTACAAATATCTAATTCTAACTTGACAATCACTAGTATCCGCAAATCACTTTTACAAATTTCTAATTCTAACTTGACAACCACTAGTTTCCGCAAATCACGTAATCAGAGAACATTGAAAAGTAGCGCTCAATGCGATCATATTTACCAAAAGGACCAAAATACATTTAAGCGAAATTTCACACACACACACACACACACACACACACACACACACACACACATATATATATAGAGAGAGAGAGAGAGAGAGCTGGTTCGCTGAGAAGACGCTGTGTTTCCTAGTGAATAAGCCAAAAAAAAAAAAAAAAGGAAAATGTTAGCACAGATATGCACATAAATATGGTGTGTCTCATATAAAGATTAGATCAGAAGGTAGAAACCTCTATAATTCTTCGAGGCAAATTGCTATTTTCCATTCTTCCTATTTCAATTCTTGGCTACAATCCACTCCAGAGACTGAGCGCTATAATAGTGTTTGATTCTCTGCGAGCAGAGACAATTGGGCTCGTCTAGACTACACAGAGAGAGGGAGAGAGAAAGAGAGAGAGGGCGACCAATCAGAGAGAGGTTCTTCTCTTCTTCTGATTAAAAATTTAAATTTTTGTTTTTG
Source organism: Bruguiera gymnorhiza (assembly GCA_020883675.1). NCBI lineage: Eukaryota > Viridiplantae > Streptophyta > Magnoliopsida > Malpighiales > Rhizophoraceae > Bruguiera > Bruguiera gymnorhiza. Next base: position 2,066,557 of record JAIRCJ010001053.1, read on the forward strand.
GAGTGCTGGAACTCGCTCTTTTGACAAAAAAAAAAAAAAAACAAACAAACGAGAGGCTTGTTGAGGAAGTTTGGCCTATATACCCTCTTATTTCTTTTCACTTTTCTGTTCTATTTTAGACAAATTAGCAGTCAAATAAATTAAAATCAAGGATTCACTTTTAACATTCGCCATTCCCATTTCGTTACTCAATTTTCCGAACGGCTTCATTCAATTTCTTCCTTTTCTAAAAGAAAAAGAGAAATTCGTGTGTAAACTTTCTAACTAATGATACTGGTAAGAGGACTGCAGCCGTTGGACCACGGTCCAACGTTAGGTGATATTATTCCATAATTTCTATAATCTGAATTAAATTCCAACCCTATTCGAAAATTGGGCCCAATCCAAATTGAACGTTGTTCGCTAGAAATTATAAATAAATAAATAAATAAATAACATAACTTAGAACCTGATTCGTTTAAATCCAACATAGTCCGCTGAGATGAGTCTAACTTTTATTTCTTTTGGAAGTTTTGAACCCAATCCGACATTAATAAATTCTGAAAAGAAATATAATTTGATTCACAATAACATTTGACGCAACCCGTTTGACACATCTATTTGGAATTTGGAACTCAATGGGCTGCATCTTGAGAAATAAATTATTCCAGATTCTTGGCCTTATATGCTCGTCAGATTAAACGCTTCAATGTTAGGATACATTTCTTAAGGCATGCCCTTCAAGGAAAGAAGAACGATCAAGACTGACTAGCAAAAGATCCATCTTTGATGTTTCATACATCAGGTCTATCAATTCCATAATAAGATCCAACGCTACCATTTCGGCAGGCATTGTACAAGTGGAATCTCCGTGAAACTGCTCTTATCGCCGTCATGCACCACTTGCATATAGACGGGTCCACTCATTTGCTGTAAAATCGAATTAACAAGGGGAAATAGAATCATGAAGAAAACAAAATTGTCTCAAGAATCTATTACTACGAGCCACATCATAATCTAGTACGGATGTATATGCCTAGGGGTAAAGCCATTTGGTCCCATTGGCTAAGGCAGCAAACGAATAATGGCAAGACCGAACAAAAGGGGCCCTAGTCAAAGATAACTGAAAAATTATTTTGTAACTTCACATAAAGATAGCTGTTATTCAATGAAAGGTGTTGCAAACCCTTTTGGAAATAGGCATCGGTAGCTAAACACCCATTTTTCCCTCAAGATAATGAAATAATTTCTGTAATTGGCCCCAGACAGTTCTTTAAGATAGGCATATGGCAGAAGAATGGCATTACCTGTTCCTACAGCTTCAGCTTCGTTTACTTTCCAGTGCTTTGCAATGTTCTCAGAAAGAGGATCATCAGGGTTTGGCGCACTCAACAGAGCTTGGATGCTGACCAGTGAACCATTCACTACCATTATTATCAGCTTATTTTGCTTCAAGAAACAGACAAAATTTCCTACAATTAACATGTTCAGTAATTCATCCATTTGCTTCTGATATATACGAAGTAGCCATTATTACCAAATTGAACTTTTATCCCTTGAGATTTCAGGGTACTGGTGAGAACATTTAAAAATATGGAACCAAACACATGCACAAATGCATGAACCTACTTTTGCATACATGCATGTAACAAATCCATGAAATGTCACCTTAGCAAAACGGTTCGGATTTGAAGAGCTGGGCTCCATTTGTCTTTCAGAATGTCAAGGCATATCCTTCCAAGCTGCATTAGGTAATCCTCTGCTCAGTAATGGGAAATGTCATAATTCAGGCAAAGGAGAAATAAATAGCAGGTGTCACTTTTTGGCACATAAGCAAGCTAAGAGAAGTATCACTTGCCTTGTCAATGTTAGGATGATAAATCTTAGTCAGGAAGCGAACCTGTTGCATGAAATAGAAATCAGAATGGCAAGCAAGGCCAAAGTCAACCTCAAACATGGAAGTCAACAACAAAACAATAAGGGGGGAAAAAGAAAAAGAAACAAAGAATTGCTAGGTGTGGCTAATCATCAGGCGTTAAGCTAATTATTTGGTTCATGAACTCCTAAATAATTAAGGTGACACAACAAAAGTTCTTTCTATGCTTCTATCATAAGATTTATCTGAATGATTCTATTCACCCCACAGTTGGGTGCTAATGATAGGATTTGTTGAAAAAAATTTTGAAATCACTCATAATGATCAAATCATATCTAGATGTGTTTTCACTTTTGGAAATCATTCTTCTACCCTATAAACTGCATATTCCACAAACTTTGTAGTAATTTATGATGCAATGAACACTGTAAAGTGATCTATTAAATGAATTAGACTATCCGTTATTCCACATATAAGAACATTCGAAATCTTGCTTTTATTTGTACACTTACGTTTCACTTTGCTATTCCTTTTCATACATCCAAGGATTCATATGCTTCTTACAATTTAGAAAATTCTTTTTCACCGTATCAGCATTATGGATAACTCTGCCTACATCAGACCTTGTGTTTGTCTAATTCTGTTGGGCCATAAGGATCACCACTTAAGCTATGCAAACTAGTAAGACCTTTGATTGGATAAAAGAAAAGGTTAACCACTCAACTTTGTGCATCCTGCATGAATAACTTGGGCATCTATTTCAATGCATGTCCTATTTTGCATGGTAGAAATTAGGAAATTCCACACAAAACACATGGGCTATTTTAGGTGCCAATTGTCATTTGGCTAATAAGCAATGCGTACTATAGTCCACAAGCCATACAAAGAAGGACTTTTAAAAGTAATCCTTAAGAAGGAAACTAGCAATCAATATCCAATTCATAAATGTTTCCATTCATATAGGCTCCAATTGATATAAGCAAACACTACACAAGCACGTACACTACTTCAGGCACATGCATATACATGCACAAACAAACAGGAGACATTCCCTTTCTTATTATTCCATGTATTTTTGCTTGACAACTTACACATCACAAGTAGAACATCCACACCTAGAGAAGTCATCCCTATTTTTATTTTTCCTCTGTTTAAGCCAGATAATTTGAGTATCACAACCAGATAACATGGTTTCTTGAAAACACAAATGGAATGATGTGCATCTATAAACGATAAATTGAATGAAAGACATAGAACTATCTCCGATAATATAGCATTCAACTGAAGACATGTAGCAGAAATGGTACAAAAGTTGAGTTAAAATTCAGAGCACCTTAGGAGGTGCCATTGGATATTCTTCAGGCAAAAACAGTTCCAACTTGAATACCCCACCTGAATATGAAAAGGAGAATAACTGAGATTTAAAATACCCCTCATTAAATGATTTGCATAGCACAAGGAAACAGTAACTACGCTCCAAGAAAAATTATGTCTGAAGATAATTAGACAAGCATGTCCATAGGCTTTTGAGGTAGTTATTTTGTGCCCTGTGCACAAATTAACAAGGTAAGTCGTTTGAAAAACAACAGGCACATTCTACAAGAGAATAAATGCTTTTGACTTTGTCTGCATATGCATAATGCGGCTCTCTACTTCTCTTGTGTCGCCCCAGTTCCACTGGAACGTGTTACTTTCTATGCGCAGAATGACACAGTCTCCCAAATGAGTAAATCCAGAGAAGAATCCATGCAAAAGGCTTTTAGTGCAAATAGTATCAACAAAATGACAATAATTAACAAAAATAAGAAATGATAACTTCTTTTCCTACAAGAGCCAGAAACAAGAAAAGAAAAAATTGTAGCTTTGATGAAAAGAATAGCTGCCAATAGAAAACTTAGCAAGAATGGACAAGTACATCAACTAACTCCAACAAACTATAGCACCTAATAATCTACCAAAAACAAACAAAGGATATGAAAAAATAAAAAAAAATCTATCTATAAATATGAAAAGGCAAGAATGCAAGCACAAGTACATTGCACCAGCTAGTAAAAAGAGAAACAGATTTCATAAAAATAAATCATAGCCTCAGAATGGAATTAATATTGCTTCTGTGGAGTGGCAAACAGAAACCTTCAGTTACTCATTAGCATGGATATTCACAACTTCACATTGGAGATAATCACTAAATCTAAAGTTCCCTAGAAGAGATAGAGACTCGAATCAGATATAAAAATGGCACCACTATTTGCATTTATCCCTATTTGATTACATATAAGGTAGGGGAATGCACCTGGACTCAACCTAAGTTTCACACAGACGAATGTAATGAAGAAATAATTGCTCGAAGAAGTTTTAAGGAAATATGATAATGAGCCAACCTTCATAAGGAGACTGCGTTGGACCAAGAATCATTACATTAAAGTATCGCATATTGTCTTCAGCAGGAGAGGCGCTAATTCCTGGGGCTGTAGCAGAAAATCACAAATTTTATATTATAACTTAAGACGAAGCATTAAAGTCATTCAAAAGTTCCCATTATCCAAAGTTCCTAGAAGAGCATAGTTAGCGTTCGACTTTTTCTAGAAACTACATAATGAACTCTCTAAAAGCAACTAGTAAGGATTGAGGAAAACGCAGATCCTACATTTACGAGGTCGAAAAGGCTTACTCGAGACTAGAAAACAGATTTCAGCCTCTTGGTTTTGAAAATGCTGGTGTGAATAGCAATGCTTTCCTCATACAAAATTTTCTTCTTTATGCAATTTCCGCAACATTTGATTGAAAATTGCAAAAATATGAACTTCTTTCAGATGAAAATTAGTCATGTATGGCCATTATTTAGAAGCATTCATAAGAAGTGGCAGACCACATCTTAGTAAATTCCGAGTTCAGTGCAAGCGAAGAATCTTAAGCCAGCGTAATTACATTTGGGGTGTTTACTCTCATATTCTCTCATTTGATCAATCTACCATATCCCAGTAACCGTCAAGTATCATTTACAAAATTCTCCGTCAAACAGGACAATCGCTAATAGCCACAAATCGCCTTAATCACAAAAACAGAAAATGAGTGTTGAAGACGATAATATTTAGCTGAAATTAGAGAGAAAGAGACCTGGTTCGCTGAGAAGACGCTGTGTCTCCTAGTGAAAAGTATTGAGAAACCAAAAATTCCGAGTCAGGACCACAAAACCACGAATATAGAGACGCATATAAGGATTAGATCAGAAGTTTAACTAGAAAAGGGTTTAACTAAAAAAGAAAAAGAAAAGGAAAACCTTTATGATTCTTCGAGGCAAGTTGCTATTGGCCATTCTTTCTACAACGATTCTTCTCTTCTATCCAACCGCAGAGCGCGCTAGAGAGAGAGAGAGAGAGAGAGAGAGAGTAGGGTTTGTTTGATTCTCTGTGGGCAGAGAGAATTGGGCTACGCGAGAAGAGAAAAAGAGGGTGAGGGTTCTTGACGCAGTCTCTTTAATCTTTATATCTCATTCCTTTTCTTTTCTGGTTACTTTAAGACGCGTTATTCCTCTTCTTTTTTCTTTTTTCACTTTAAGAAAACTTAATAAAAGTCATCAATGGGATGAAGTCCGTGACACTTTTGCCCCTTTTTAAAATGGGTTTTATTTTTTTTAGTCTGAACGGAGTGTTATATATATATATATATACACACACACTCTCTCTCTCTCACAAGAGAGTAATAAAAAAATAAATTTTTAATTTTAATTTTTAATATAAAATTTATAAACTAATTATTTGAAATAAGAGGTTTAATGGATTTTTTTTTATTTTTTATTTTGTGTGTGTGTGTGTGCGCATGAAAGATGAAGGAGCTGCGGCATTTCGGATGGTTGTAAATACCGGGCCAGATCTGCATGATTCACCTCCGCGGCTGCATATGATTTATTGGCTCTGGGACCCCAGCTCAAGCTTTGATCCCAAAAAGGAATTTATATCCGCCAGATGTCACGTAATTTCATGCAAAAAAAAAAAAATAGTCAGTTCATGTTTTTTGTCTCGAGTGTTATTTGCCCGAATGGCACGTTAAAGTCGCACAACGTGCGTGGACGGAACTTGTTTTCTCTTGTCCGTCTGTTTCAAGATTGAAACTCTAGATGTTGAACTTCTGTTGATCGTTGAAAATAAAAGTCCACACGCAACCTGTTGGTAAGTATTTCTCCCAAAACATGGCGTGTGAAGCTTAGGGCACAACCCTATAACCCTATGAGTAGACATGATCACGGGGCCAATTGGATCTTGAATCGAACCAAAATGGGGCTTCGAAAAATCGAAATCGGCTCAAACCGTCGTGTCACTTACAATCATAAAATCGATGGCTCCAACCATCTGTTCTAACCAATGACAGTTTATGCAAAAATAAAATAAAATAAAATAATAATAATAATAATAAATCTAAAAAAACATTAAAATGGTTTTTTGAAAATTTTAAAATAAAATAAATTGAAATTTTCTTTTATTCTATAAAAAATTTAACATTTCAATTTTTTTAACAAAAAGAGAAATAAAAATAAATAAATAGATAAAATTAAAAATAAGTCAAAAATTAACTATTAACATTTAAAATCATAATTAATAATTAAATTATAATCAAAATTAACTTAAAATCACAATTCGTTTAATATTTAATATTTATATAAACTCGAACTATCAATTTCGTACCATAATCAGGTTGAAACTCATTCGTAATCGAGTCTATTTGTAAGTTTTTCAGGAAATATAATTGGATGAACTGCAGTTAAAAAGCATTGTTGACAGAACAATGGGACCATATGTTACACGAGCTAATAACGTGAATGGAAATTAACGCGTATCTCTCAAACACAATGTGTTGGGGGCCCTCTATAGAATTGAAACTATTGCTTCTGTAGGTCGGTGTATGTGGGTGCAATACAATGAATGAACCGGTGCCGTTAAGATCGCATTGTTTGTTTTTTTTATTTTTTAATGGGGAAGTGAGGTTATTGACAATTATTTATAACAAAAAAAAAGAAAGAAAAATAAAAAGTCAGAGAAGTTGTTCTCGATCCGAACAGCTGTCAGTTGCGCATTGGTAATAAGACTAGTCAACGAAAGACATCTCTTTCCCTTGATACTTATAGCGAATTCATTGAGCAACATATGTCTATATGATCTCTCTCTCTCTCCAAAACTCCGCTCTCTCTCTCCCAAAAACTCTGCCGAGAGTCCTGGTTGAACCCGAGGTGGAGGGATAATTCGTAACTGACATGAAAACCTATCTTGGTTGACGATTCCTTCTATTTTCACATCATCCTGTTTCTCCAAGCACTTGGCATTAGAAAGGGATCACATCTCATCTCGCCACCGCTTCGTGACTCTATCTCACAGGAGATTTTTTGTTTAGCTCGCCTCAATCACAATAACTACGGTAATTTCAGGCTCCTTTGTGTGTTTCTATTATTTTTTCCAATTTTCTGATCCAATGATATATTAATATAACAATTTTCACACCTCCAGAACGTCGGACCTCATATTTCTTAATGCAATTTCTGTGTCTATATACATGTGTGTGTGTTCACACACAGATATTAAAAAAAACAAAAAACAAAAAAAAAAACGATGGATGATATTGCATAGTAGCCGCAGGGTTGATTTTTGTATATTTTAGAGTGGCTTTGTGTGTATATATATATATATATATTCACACACACTTATATATGGCAAAAAAAAAAAAAAACGATGGATGATATTGCATAGTAGCCGTAGGGTTGATTTTTGTATATTTTAGAGTGGCTTAGTACGTGTTTACCTTCTAACACCAAAAACCAAGCGGCGCAAACCAGCTAGTCTCCGACGGGATCAACCGAACATCTGCTGTTCCGTACAGACGATGGACACTTTTCCTTCTCCATTACTTTTATCACCTCGCCGAGAAAGTCTCGGTTTCACATGCGTCTCAGATCTATTGTACGTTCAGTTTCTAATTTTCAGCGATATTTTACAATTTATTATACGTGGATATTTAATTCACTTTGAAAAGACAAAAAGAGAGGTCGAAGTGAAACGAGGAGAGCTTACCACCATCCGAGGAAGATGCTAAACAGCCTCTCTCCTGGCATTTTCTCGTGGATTTCGTTCCTTTGGTTTTTGGAGATTTCGTACGATTTTATGTTCGGCTGCCGTCTGTGCTTTGACGTCAAATCATATTCCAAAATGGGGCACTTTATTATTGTTTTTTTTTTTTTGAGCCTTTCTTGACGTTGCTTTCCAAAACTAAAATTTCATTCCACTGTTATATTTTATTCTTTTTTTAAAGATTCTTTTTAAAAAGTAGTGTTATATTGGAAAACTGGGTCATTTCACTATTGTTATTATTAAAATTCCTGTTATATTATTGGGGCTGTTGGTTAGGGGGTAATGGTGTAATTACCTGCTGATTGCAAGATTAGGCTATCAAATCATTGAAACCAACGAATCTGTAATTATAGTCTTTCCGACTGAGATTTACTATGGGTTTCTTGATTGGTTTTTTTCTTTTTTTTTTTCTTATTGATTGATTATAATTGAGACTAAACTTCTGCTCCTTAGTTTATTCCCAGTTTCTTTGTCATTAAGTGGAAGGCATTATGAAAAGTCCAACTGGGCTCAAAATTATACCCAAAAGATTTTATCCGAGGCCCATGATTTGGTCTACGTTCCATTTTATAAAGCTAATTCCGGGGATATAATATCAGCTCTGGCGTAATCCAACACGGCCACAACTGGTGGTTTTTGTGTTGCTTATTGTGATGACTTTGATTGCTGTTTCAGGTTGATTTTGAAATTTGGATGGAATGTGAAAGTCTAATGGTTGACGTTTGATAGCCAGATGGATTCATATGCCTCTATCTAGCAATTCATTACCACTCATTGTCTCAATTTTAGCTTTGCCGTGTGATTAACACAGTTCTTCTTTGTATTTAGTTTAATTTTCCTCTTCTTACCGTAGTTGTGACCTTTATTTTTCACTTTATTTGTTGGAGAATTTCTGTTGTTTTCCAATTTTCTTTCACTCGACTATATGAGACACTGGAGTCAGTTGTCTTTATTTTTCCAGGAAATCTTTCATCTGCTAAGTTTCACTGACTTAACCAATTAAGAATTAACAGTATGAGGACAACATTTGGCTTGACATTTTGATGATTTTATTTTACATTAAAGTTGAGATTCTATCTCTACTTTAATCTAAACCATGCTCAAGATTAGGTGAAATCTACGCCCTTGTGCTTATGATAATTGGATTAGGTGGTTGATGATCAAATAGAAATAACATTGCCTTCCCAAACTAGCTACATCTTATTTTTGTCATATCTAAATGATTTTAAATCAATGACATAGTGTCAAGTCTTTTATCCTTTTGGTACATCAGGAATCAAACCTTGCATTCCAGTGGCAGAGGCATGGAGCTCGGAATTAGACAGCCTGAACGCAGTAGATCTGTATCATTTGGTCGGGCAAGCAGTGCAGGCTCTTCATTAAGAGCACGTTCTCTAAGTCTGTCGCGACATTCACTTTTTCAGTTGAATGATTTGATTGAGAGTGAAAATGCTTCAGAGGCAGGTGATATTGGCGACAGGGCTCTGCGGCACAATGATGGTGGAAGCAAAAGATTTTCCTTCAGGAATGCTTTTGATGACAGTGGAGGCTTTACCATTCCAGTAGATGACTTACTGCAATCATACGGGTTCAGAGATGTGGAGCCCACTGCCCTGAGTAAATCTCCAGTGTCACCATTGCCCGAAGAAATAATATCACCCCTTTCCACTGATGCTATGATGACAAGCCAAGTGCGTTTTCAATCAAACACTGATTTCCTTTTTGATAACAGTAGTCTTACAGCGTTACTGATATGGACTGTCGTCGTGTGCTAATATTGGAACTCTTTAAATTAAACATTTTTCGCTTAGTTATATGGAGATCATTTGGTTAACTTGTTTGTTCCCGGGTGCAGGAGAAAGAAGAAGGTTTGGCATTGCCACCATTATCAGACTACCTATCATGTCTTGTTTATCTCTCTGCCTTTGGGATTCTCGGGGTAATACCTTTAACTTCCTTCTTTGCACTTTCTAAGACTTTTATACCGGTGCAAGTAAATAGTTCCTTTATGTTTTTCAACTGTGTTTTTCTGTTCTTTGACCTACTTAAAGATTAATCTATTATTTGTTTGATTTAAGTTGTTTCTTTTCCAAAATTTTACTTTTAATTATAGAAGGAAAATCAAGGTTTCTATTTGATATTTTACACTAGAGTTTGACAAAGTCATAATGTGCAGGTTTTAACAAGATACTTACTACAGAAACTTTTTGGCCCTGGCATTGCCCGTGTCACAAGTGACTCCTCCTCACTGTACCTCGATCTTCCTTCTAACATGGTCTCTCTCTCTCTCTCTCTCTCTCTCTCTCTCTCTCTCTCTCTAGCACGCGCGTGCACACACATACACACAAGCACATTTGCACGCACGCATAAGCAAGTGCACACATGGTCCTCCACATTGATGGATAGAGTTAACCTCTTTTCATTGATCTATATTTGACATATTGGCTTGACTGATTCTGCTCTGCATGCAAATGTAAAGCACCGGTGGTGGTTTCACATAAGTTCTATGTGCATAGGATGTACGGAGTTCCTCTAGGGCACTACCGTGAAGTCTTGACTTGTTAATATCAACAGTTTAGAAATAAGATATTAATTAATCGGACAGCTGTGATCTTTTTGGTTTTAATAGTTGGTACGAGTTCTGATTTAGTTGAGGCATTCCAATACAAATCGTTGGCAGGTAAGAAATGTATTTACATAGTAATTAAAAGGAAAAGTCATCGTTGGTCATTGTCGCGAATAAATTCAGCGATAGTGAAATTGAATTTGATAGACTCTGAGTTCAATGCCGTTCTTTCCAATGCATGATAGGAAGAACATCTTGGGGCTTATATAGTCAGATTCCATTTAAATGCATGATAGGAAGAACATCTTGGGGCTTATATAGTCAGATTCCATTTAACTAACTTGAAGAAGAATGAGAGCTTCTCTCTCATATTTAGACAGGTCAAAAGTATGCGTAGCGTGTGCATACTGCATCTTGTCTCTGCAAAATCCATGTCATTTGACAACATGAAGGCTGAGGCATCATGGACCGTTGTGAAACTTAGTCTCTCTCATTTTGTTGCTGTCACATCGTCTTAATTTTTGCGAAGAATTTTACAAGTAATTACTTTTCTTTCTTGATAGCTGAATGGGTACTCTGTTAGGTTGGTTCTTTCTTGATGGGATGGTTGGGCGTTGTTTTCAAAGGAGATATATCAAGTGTGTCTAATCATCTGGCGATTGGATTAACAACGGGTTATTTGGGAAGCCTCACAACTTTCAGTGGTTGGAATCAGAAAATGCTTGATCTCAGTGTTGATGGCCACTGGGTGCCTTCCCTTGCTGGTTTTTTGATAGGTAACATGGTTTCTTCGAGAGATATGTGCAGTGTTGGGTGTTCTGCACCAACATACTTGATTACCTCCTGTCATGCGTGTTGCACCTGTCATTCAAAATGTAAAACGAGTGCTTTTCCATTATGTCTTTGCAGGCTTGTTCCTGGCTGCATATTCAATCATATTCGGCGTTAAAACTGCCAGGCACTTTAAGCTGCTTGTTGAACGGCTAAATAGAAGTGGAACCAGCATTTCCTGGAGGGTAGACAGCTGCAAGCGTCATATGGCAACTGTGATGGTATTGGTATTGATTTTGGGCATTCTATGGAGTGTATTCGGAATACTGCTGCATAAGGACTTCAAAAGTGATGCCAGTAAAGCCGAGCTGTGGCTGGCTTGCATGGTTGCAGCTCCGGGGGTGTGGATTAGGTGGTTCCTAGCACGACTAAATGGGCGTGGACTGGGGAAGGTCGAACATCTGAAATGGTTCCCATTTGGTACTTTCATTGCCAATGTTTCTGCTGCTTGCGTCATGGCAGCACTGGCTACGTTGAAGAAAGCTGTGAGTTCGCTGGCATTATAGATCCCCCTCCGGTTTTGTCTTCCCATTTTGCCTCTGTGCGCTTAGATCTTCTTATCTAACTTGATACATGAGAAAATACAGGCATATGAACTTGAATAGGCATACTCTATTTTTGATATGCATCTTACTGTCTCGCTCTTAGGCCTCAGTTAAGGCTACCTTGCTCTGTTCATTCTAAAGAGCTGAATTCTGCATCAAAGATGACATCCATTTCATATCACTCCCATTTTAAAATTTTAATGGTGTGATGATGCAGGTGAACACCGAGCCATGCACTGTCGTTTCTACAGGCTTGCAATTGGGATTTGCGGGTTGTCTGAGTACCGTTTCAACATTCATTGCTGAGTACCACGCAATGGAGGGAGGTCCTAAAAGTTGGAGGGCTTATGTGTACGCCTTCACATCACTAATCGTTTCGTTTGTCTTGGGCATCCTCATTTACTGTGTACCCATTTGGACAGGGAGGGTAAAAAACTCTTGATATCCTCATCTATTTTAGCCTAGTAAAGCATCCATTTTTGCTGGGGGTAAGGAACACTTTATTCTCCATTTCTATTGGTGATGGATCACTTTCCATACTGATAAGTCCACATGTGCGGGTGGAAAACGCTATTCTCCTGATTCGGAGCACGGCCGAGAATGCCCGTGGCAAACTTTTATGTTTTCGAACTACAAGTCTCCTCGGAAGGTCGGCCTTCCCATTGTTGTGGAGAGAGAAGCATATGAGAGACTGTAAAATACTGCTGCTAGCGACCCTGTCCATGCTGCCTGTCGTTCGAGAAATCGAGAAGAGACCGTTGGTCTTCTGTTCCCGCAAAATTTTGTATAGGGGCGGGCATTGTTAGCGTTCGCATCTTATTGATTAGCTCCAGTAGATATTTAGTAAGATAAAATGATTCAGGAGAACTAATCATCCTGAATATTGAAGAAGATTGTGCCAACAGTGGTAGCCAAAAGTTGTAAATTCTTGTGTGGTGCATCAGATTATGACACTCTACATTGTTCTTACGCGTGGTTACGATGCTTGAAACTGTCTTTATAGTCTTCTCACGATTCATTTACCTAAAAGCTTTTATGCAGCCGACTACGACGTTGAAGAAAATTAAACTTGAAAAAAATGAAAATATTCTTCATTCATTGACTAAAACAATCCACTACCCTTGTCGTGAAGCAATAAAGATCATTGCATTTCTGACCACACACAGATCCGAAAAGCACCGATGCTTCTAAACTTAGACACAGCAGGAGCCACAGGCAGGCAAGGAACTTGCAAGCAGGCATGGGCAAATAGTCTTGGAAAAGAAAACTAAACGAAAAAACTGAACTTTGATGTTATGAGTAAGAGGTAACAAAATCAACTTACTGTGGTCAGCCCCAGGAACATCATTGAGTCCTCGGACGTTACCTAGTACTCGGGGTCCATCAACCCATTTCTTGCTAGAACCAGATCCCTTTCTGTAGGCATCGGACTTCTCCATCTGAGACGTCTAAGGGCGTTTAGAGACAATTCAAGTCTCTCAGACATCATTGCCGACATACAGGTATACTTTTGAGAAAAAAAGGGAGACATGACATTACCGAGAACAAAGTAGCAAAGAACACGGCTATGAAATTAATGATGGCCCAGAAGAAAATCCGTGATTGTTCTCAGTCGCCATATCAATGAAGCCATCTGATCTTTCTGCTACAAATTTCAAGGTCTTCTCGAGTCTTCTGCCCAATTCCCGGAGGTTGACCTGCTATTTTATTTTTTCTCTCAGAGGCTGCTTTCATTGATTTTGGCGTAGTTGGGACGGCGATTACGTGTTGCTTTGATTTTCAAAGTGCATCACCGTATGTCAATGACTGCCATCCTCATTTAAAATAAAAAATTTTAATTCAAATTAATACGAAAAAAATATATATCTATATATATATATATATATATATATATATATATATAACCACCAACCAAATTCCTTAACTCGAAAATTTATATCAATTTATGTTCCAATAATAATAAAAAAAAAGAATAACAGTTATTTGTTAGCTGGGCTCTTGATAAGAGCTTCTTAACATTGGTACAATAACAATGCTAAAAGAGTCGATTACTACAAGACTCGATCCAAATTGAAAAAAAAAAAAAAGGTTTATGGCCGGACTCGATCTCTGATTATGGCCTAAGAACTTACGGGCCTTTGCAAAGCTATAAAGTAGCCCGATTTAATTTCTACTTTGTGGCCTGATTAATAATTCAAGCCCATAATAAATCCAATTACGGCTTGGATTGACCTGTTTAGGCTCACGAGGTCCAAATTGAAAATGCAGTAAAGTAGGACCAAATCAACTCCATAATTTGTATTCTTTTCAAAAGGTAAAATACGATTGTTTTAATTTTTTTTTTTGGCTCATCTAAAGGTATGTTGAAAAAAACAAGAAATGGTGACAAAATAATTGTAATTAGCAGTTCAAAGAATAAGAGTAAATCGTAAAAGTTAGCCGTTGAGACAGTGATCTGGAAAATCCTTTTTTCAATAAATATTAGATTATGGATGGAAATCAATCATCGCGCAATTATCATACTAAGGGATAAGGGATGCTCAGAAAAAAAAAATAATAAATACAAATGAGCCGTTGATAGGGCAGATGTGGAAAAATCACTTTTCGTAGGTACAGAAATGAAAAATCTGTGGACGCAATTTCACTGTCCATAGACTGTATGAGATTGGAAGTCAGGTTAATAATTAATAATACGGTGTGTTAATCATCCATTTAATTCTCTTACTATTACTTTAAGTTATTTACATCCTTAATTTAAAAAAAAATTATATTTATTAATATTAAAATTAATTTTTGAAAGGAGTAGCGTTTCAGAAACAAAAATTTCACCATCCATAAAACTCGGAATATTAAAGATATCCACCGTTGTGCTTGCCTCAGTCACGGCCGTAAGCCATTGCCGCTACCGACTAGAATGGCAATTCTTAGCTACGTATCGGTGACCTCAACCGCGGCCCCCATCTCTCAAGACTCCTCAACGACACAACCAACAGCCCCACCACCAATCCCAAACCCAAGACAGACCAAGGTGTTACTGCCCAAGAAGAAGCCATTGAAATGGTCCACAGGTGTTGCACCCGGCGAGTACGGGGGCCCACCAACCACTGCCAAGCTCCGCAAGTACTGGGGTGGCGACGATGAAGACCCTTTGACCTCTGATGAGTTTATCTGGAACAAAGATTTCATGGGTCGCATGAAGAGTTTGATTCAGGACCCCAACGAGTCCTCCCTTGAACCCACTCCTGTTAAGGTTCTCTCTCTCTCTCTCTGTTTTTTTTCTTTTTCTTTTTCTTTTTTTCACCTTTTTGTGGCTTTTCTTTTCGTTTTTCTTTTTATTTTTTTATTCTTTGTTTCAAGATCTTATTTTGTTATTTGATTGTGGGCTTCAGTATGTGGATGGTATATATATATATTGTTGGTGCATATCGGCATTAGGTGGCAAACTACTCAATTTTTAACTAATCTTGTCATTGCTTAAGTTGTTGAAAACCATTGGGTTCTTGAGTTCATTTTATATTTTGCTCATTTGGGTAAGTTTTTGGAGCCCAAGGGACTGAAAACTGACTGGTCATTTTATTGTGAGTTCGGTCCACGTGATTTGTCTTTCTTGATTTTATTTCTTTTATATTGAATAAATTATTTTTTGTTTCATGGTTCTTTGGAATTTGAGTGTACTTATAAATTTGATTATGTACATCCAGTTTCTGAGAACCTGAAGACAGAGCAGAAGGCAAAGGAAAATAACGTTGAGATGGTTTATGAGTCTATACATTGTAGTTTATTTTGTTACCTTGTTTTCTAAAGAATCAAATAGCAATTTATGGCACTGATGAAATAGGTTCAAATCTGCTCTTTTCTTCTTTTTTGTTTTTTTGATAGGATGTTTGAATCTGCCTTTGTCTTGGTTTGGTTTTGGCCAAAACCAAATGTCCAGTGGAGAATGAAAATTTTTTCTCTTGTTTGGCATTTGTCAATTTCTTTTGTTTTTCTAATTTAATTATATATAACACGTTAATTGCAACAGGAGGAGTCTTCTGGATTTCTAAGTTTAAATAGAGTGATGAGCTTGGACAGGTTTGTCTTCACATACTCATAAAGCTAATTTCAAGGTGGCTTATGTTGATGTTGTTTTTCCTCATAATCCTTTGAATGATGTGCAAATGTTGTAGTCTGGAAGTTGATTTAAGTAAGGAGCTCCGAAGACCTTCAAAGCCCACTCTACAGAAGCCACTCGACCCTGCAACCAAAGTAAGATGATTTTGGTTTGCCATGTGACGGTAGTTTGAAATTATCTTTTCTTATTCTCTTTTGGGAATGCTATTTTTCTAGGGCAGTAGTAGCACATCGCAGAAGTGGAGATTGGTACCAACACGCCGTGAGCAGGAGAAGTGGGACAAAGCAACTAAGGCTGCAACTGGGGGCAGTGTAAGTTGCTAGCAAAATTTTGCAGGCTACTTTTACTCAACTTCCACGAGTTTTTTATTTTATGTTGCTATCCTTTAGGTTTTGATCACTGGTTCCTCGTTAACTTTCTCTGCCTTTCTGACGTTAAAGTTTGAAATTCCTTTTACTCTCAGGGAAATAGTTTTTCGCGAATGGAATTCAGTGTCTCATCATTTTGAAGGTTGTTTGTCAATTTTTGGGTTTGATTTATCATGATGCAGGATGTGATGTTTCGCGAATTGAGGAGAACTCAAGAGGATCCAAATGTATTGGCTGCTCGATCAAGGGAACAGTATTTTAGGGTACATTATTGTAGATATAGGTCTATTTTCTGTGATAAGTTTATTTTGGGTGGTGCTAATGGCATGTTATAAATATTTTCTTCCTCTTTCTGGCTAACAAAGGGGGATTTGCTTTCTGGGCAGTTGAAACGGAAATTGCAAATTCTTACATTGGGTATTGGTGCTGTTGGTTTGGTCTCAGCTTATGTCACCTATTCTCCTGAAATTGCAGCTAGGTAATAAATTACATGCTTGCAGAGCCTTGACCTTTTAAGTTCTTTAACCCCAGCAGTCAACATGTAGTCTTTTAAGTGAAAATTAATCAGTTTTTACTCATTTCAAGTGAAGGTCATCTGTGTAAATTATGTACATACCAGGGAATAACTAAATCTATTCACTCACCATAATTGTAAAGTTAAATCATTGTTTGGTACATGCAGCTTTGGTGCTGGATTGATTGGATCATTAGTGTATATGCGCATGCTTGGGACTAGTGTGGATTCAATGGCAGATGGAGCCAAGGGCCTTGTCAAGTATGTATAAACCCTTTTTTCACCCATAATAGAATTTTGTTGCATTGGCATGCTCAATATAAGACTTGAGTTATCAGCATCAAATAAGTGATGAAATACTAAATAACACCTACAATTTGTTTATGAAAATGTAAATCACAGTTCGACTTGCTTTTCCATAGCTACTTGCAAAAGGAAGTGCTCTGTTGAGATTTACAGCCTGTCTTTTAGTTCTCATTTATTGATTTCTGTTCATATTGTTTTGATTGAATTGAAAAGGAAAATAGGTTGTGTGGGCTTTGGGCTTCCATTGTCAATCCAACATTATTGATAGTCGGTATCTGAAACAACCAAGTTTTGGTCAAAAAGTGCTTTGGTGCTAAGACCCCAAGGCAACTTGCAGATGGGCGTTGCCATGCATTTGTCATATCAAGATTTGTCTGTTTTTATGTATCTTGTCATATTATGTTCTAATAGGAAACTCTTCTACTCTAATAATGAATAGCAGCAGCAGGCATTAATTAAATAAGATACTACTCAGGTAATTGTAGTTAACAAGTTTAGATGGGCTTTGTCATTGGGCTGGTTGAAGTAAATTTATGTTTTGAACCTTTGGAAGTGGCAATAGTATTTTTGATTTATACCACTTCTAAATTCACTCACTCGATTTTGTTTGCAGAGGAGCAATTGCACAACCAAGGCTGCTTGTTCCTGTTGTGTTAGTCATGATCTATAACCGATGGAATGCGTAAGTACCTCCTGTTGGCCCACATTGGTATATTGCATCAGTCGTTAATAGCGTGGGTGGGCTCTCTTTCTGAAGCCATTCTTATTTTTTGCATCATTCTTACTTTTCAGAAGCTGCAACTTTGTTTTTGTACTCTGATCTTTCTTCTGAGGTCTTAATCTTCAGTAGACCTCCCCTTGTTTGACGACTGATTGTGCCTGTATATGGACACAGGATCCTTGTTCCAGATTATGGAATCTTGCATTTGGAATTGATACCAATGTTGGTGGGATTTTTTACATACAAGATTGCAACTTTTGTTCAAGCTTTAGAGGATTCACTTACTGTTGTTGTGGGAAAGACCCAGGTCTAGGAGGAAAGTTTTCATGTCCGAGGAGGCATGTTGGAATGATAATGCTGATAAAATTCCAGATGTATTTTAATGAAATACCTATGGGTGCCGCTACATCATGTACGTCCTGATTCATTTAACCAAACATTTCTGGGCAAATTCTTGGTCATCTTACATACCTGCAGTTGGTCGGTTACCGGCTGGGAAATGTTGGAAGGAATACAGAGCCCCAGTACGGGAATACGAGGATCAGCAACCTGGAGCCATTTCCAAATATTCTGCCGTAGAACAAACTTTTGGGGTTGTCCTTCCTTTTGTTTCTTGGTGATGTAATACACAGTAAAATTCTTTACATGTCTGGTAGAAGTTACCTTTATATGTTGTCAATGCACGTTTAATTACCAATTGGGCTATAACCTCCGCCCAGGGGTTTTTCATTTGGTGATAAATCTTCGATCTTCTAGAGTGTGGTTTTGAATACTTTTGTTCTTATAAGATTAAAGCATTCCCAGAGATGAAAAGTCAAGGACTAGAGTGCACATAGGATTGAAGGATGAAGTATAAATTTTCCATTGGGCAATATTATGTAGAGGGTCTCCATAAGCTTCCCTCATAATTAACATGTGCTTGCAAACTGCGCCTTTCCACAGTACCGCTGCGTCATATCAAAACCAGAAACAACACTCGTATACACTCATATTACAACTACTGCGGGAAGATTCTACTAGATGCTGGCTCAAAGCATCACATATAGGAGCTATTTATATGGTAGAATATAAACTACAAGGATAATCTCAAGGAATTAACAAGACTTAACCAGTGTTTTGCATTCCAGCAGCAATACCCTTCATGGTCAATATAAGAGTGTCTTCCAGACCAGGAGCATAGTCACTTGTAGGGTTAAGCATGACAAGCTCTGCGGCTGCTTTGCTAGATTCAATGTACTCTTTCGATGGATGAGGCCTGACTGTCACATGGTAGTCGGGGTCACGAATTTGCTTCAGGGTATAGGCTTGGCAGACATTGAGGCTTGTGATGTATGCATCACGAAGACGGAGCCTCTGCTTCAAGTATGGATCTCCTTCAAGTAGGTCTTTATGTCCAGCAACCTAAAATAAAAGCAAATATAATTATTCATCACTCACAGGAACAACATCAATGATTCTCCTCAGCACAAAAACCATTCACAGGATATGGTTTTCTGAAGAAAAATTATGGTATTTATGGTTTCTGTGCAGTTAGTCGCTGCAGCTTATTAACAGTCCACCAATGAGAGCAAGGCATTGAAATATAAATGATTCTGACTCAACTTACCTGGAGAAGGAGATGCTTAGTTTCTTCATAGTTTGCTCTCAAGCGCTCTCCAAATGACTGCAATTCTTTTGAAACTAGAAGCTTGTCGTACAGTGCAGCAATTTGGGGGTCTCCCTTGGCAAACACCATTTCTACCAAGTCTATTGTGACCCTAAAAAAAGGCCATTGATTGTACATCTCTTGTAGCATGTAGAGAGTATTTGCATCCTTCTCAATAATGTGCTTGAATGCTGCTCCAAATCCAAGCCATACTGGTAGATGAAATCTCGTTTGAGTCCATGCAAATATCCATGGAATTGCTCGCAGTGATTCAATGCCACCACTTGGCTTCCTTTTTGATGGTCGACTTCCAATGTTCATTCGGCCATACTCTAATTCTGGTGTTGCCTGCAGCATCACACATCAGAAAAGGAATAGTCAGCAAGGACAACAGTTCAGGAACATTCAAGACCTCAGATGATTAATGATTTCATTTGTGAAAAAATACATCCAAGGAAATTAGGTAAATATGATGAATGATTGCCGATCACGTGCACAATTGAACTAAACAAAAATCCATTCTTGTCTCTTGATGATGGATGTGAATACTCACACAGCGGAAGTATTCAACAAAGCGGGGCTCCTGAAATACTATGGAACGGTATTCCTTTGTTGCAACAATTGCCATCTCATCCATGAGTGCTCGCCATTCAGGTTTTGGTGAGACTGGAGGATGCATTCCATGCTCAAGTGTGGCAGCTGTAAAACGCTGCAGTGTTCTGAAGCACAAGTGCTCCTCCCCAAAGGACTGTTCAATAACTTCACCTTGAACTGTCACACGAAGGGATCCATGAATGGTGTCTGGTGGTTGAGATAATATAGCAAGATGGGTTGGTCCTCCTCCTCTTCCAACTGTCCCTCCTCGGCCATGAAACATTGTAAGCTTAACACCAAATTGCTTTGCCACTTTGACAAGCTCTTCTTGTGTCTTGTACATCTGCCAAGCAGCTGACAGACGCCCAGCGTCCTTTCCTGAATCAGAGTATCCTATCATAACTTCCTGCTTCCCATTGATCCTGTTTCTATACCAATCTATTGAGAAGAGACGAGCCACAGCAGCAGGAGCAGCTTCAAGATCAGCAAGCTTTTCAAACAATGGAACAACCCTCAACGGCGACTCGACATGACATTCACGTTGTAGAAGCTCAACAGCAAGTACATCAGATGGGGCTGTAGCCATTGAGATTATATAGGCACCAAAATTGTCCAAAGGAAGTTCTGCAATGACGCGGAATGTGTTCAATACATCAGCAATCTCATCAGTTTTTGGGAGATCATGGCCAAAAAGAGGACGCTTGCCACTGAGTTCAGATAACAGCCACTCCTGCCTCTTTTCTTCAGACCATTCTCGATAAGACCCAATTTCCAAATGCTTTGTTATGGCATCAAGAACATCAGTGTGCCTATCAGATTCCTGTCGGATGTCAAGTCGCACAAGTGAAAGCCCAAAGGTGGAAACTTGCCGTAAGAAATCAAGAAGGCTTCCATCTGCAATCGGCCTATCACCACAAGCGCAGAGTGATCTGTAACAGAGTTCAAGAGGCTCCAGGAACTACAGACATGAAAGAAACCAATAAGTGGAAGAGGGCTATTTCCAAGTGCAATTATTAAGATCTTGCCACTTAAACCAGATATCACAGAGTTATGTCCAATGGAAGTAACATCTTCATATAAAAACTTGGAAGCATTTACTTCAACATTTTGCAATAAACCAACCAGATTTGCTGATTGGATTGAAAAAGACTGACAAAATAAGTAAAAGAAGCGACCTGCTCAACATGTGTAAAAGTAGCTTCCTCAGGAATGTCAGATTTCCCACTGGCTAATAGCTGACGAGAGCGCTCCCGTGTATTATACAGTTTGTCCCTCACGTCACCAAGGATAACACGATAAGGCTCGTTTGGAGGGATCTGCTTCCAAAATTCTGTGCACGTATGCATCCATGGCCAAAAATACTACATGTCAGTCAAATAAATGGTGAAAGCAAAAGTGATTCTGTCTCAACAAAATTTATACTGAAGCAAGATATTCTCTTTTCCAGTTGGTTAAAATTTCATGAAGCCATGTAGCTTTGCCATTGTAGAACTCCCCACTCCCACAATATAATGAACTTGTAGAAATGAAATCTCAGAGGGTATAAGACATAAAAGGTTAAAAAAAAAAAAAAACAATTTCTTTTGTGTTTAGTTTCAACACCTGGGGTTCAAAGGAGAGGATCAAAGTTACAAACCTATGTAGTGCTTTGCATCCCTCTTTGAAGATCTATGAAGTTCATCAGCCCGGACACGAAGCTCTTCATTGCAGCGCCACATGGACAACTGCAGATAAAGCACATAAAGTTAATAGTTAAACATAGTGTATCACAAGTCAAAAATCAACAAAATTATACTTTAAAGAGTAAAGACCACTCTTAAATCAACCTTCTCATACCTCAAACATAAGATCCTCAATTTGGGAGAAATACAAGTTAGCAGCCATCATTCTTGCCAGTAAGCATACATCCCTCGTAACTTCAGGAGTTACTCGAGGGTTTCCTGTAAGCAGCACAAGACATTAAAGTTTAGGATCACACCAATGGATTCTGCGCTGTTCATTACTACTGAGAGAGAATACTCAAGAACTTAAAATATACGAGCTTATGCGAGTGTGTGTTTGCAAGCACCCCTATAGCTTTATATTGCATTCTGATAAATCAAAACAACTTCCATCAGAAAGCTTCAGGAGACTACACACCATCACGATCACCACCCATCCAAGAGGAGAATTGAATGATCGGAGCATTATAAGGAATTCGTTCATTTATCCCAATGCTTTTTAAAGTTGTGTCAATGCGACGCAAGAACTTTGGTACCCCCTTCCAGATTGTTTCATGGAAGTAACTCATTCCTCCTCTCATCTCATCCTGTGGAGTTGGAGGTGTCCTTCGAATCTCATCTGTGCGGAATGCAGCTTGAATCTACATAAAATTCAAGTGATGTCATATTCATAGCCCTCAATAAGTCAGGTAGTGCACGATTGTGAAAATTACTCTGAGTTAGACACAGAATGAGATGCCTTATGCAGATTATGCTACAGCCATCAGTGTAATTCACTGAAAGCAAGATTTGTCTTCCATCTTAAAGACAAATTCAAACTTGTACCTCTGCAAATGAGTACAAGCTGGAAGAGAAAAAAAAAAAAAAAAAAAACTAAGAAAGATAAAATTATCATCTAGTTACCTCTCTTTGTAAAGCTTCATCAAGCTCCTGCTTATCATCTGGAGTAATCTCTTTAGCATACAACTGAGTCAAACAGTTCCGAATTCTGATAATCCAAAAAAGGAACAGCATTAGCGTGGAAAAGAAACCTCTCTAATGTGGAAATCTACGAAAGAAGACCATCAGTCAACTAAAGCAACCCCCACACAGTGAATGAGCAACAACAACAACAGCTTTATCCTCAACAGGACTCACAAAAGCATCCGCTCACACACAACACAATTGATCCCTTTTGGGAAAATTTGGTACAAACCTTGCATGCTTTTGAAGCAAAGATCTACGGACAGACTGAGTAGGATGTGCAGTTAAGACCAAATCCACGGTCTGGTTCTTGAAAGCAGCAAACACTTCTTCGGGGGACTTGCCCAACTGAACAAGCCTCTTGAGGGTCTCTTCAATGTCTGATTCAGTTGTCGCCGAGTTCTCATCAACAAAATCCCCCTTCTTTAACTTGATTCTCCTTCTGTATGCAATCTGAACTTCCTCGGCCAAGTTGGCCAAGTTAAGCATGTTAGAAAAGGCTTTGGTGATAACAATTGAATCCCCAGGATCCAAACTCGTTATCTTTTTCCCAAGCTCCTCTAACTTTTGAGGAACATTCTTCCTTTCATACTCAGCCGCAACCTCGTAACAGTCTTGAACCTAATCCATATTTGCATAACGGAAATCATCAGTAAAGCTACTCAGTTAATGAAAGCAACAAATCCATTTTATCAACTTTCCCAGTTTCCAATGTTCATTGCCAATTAGAGTAATGAGTGAGTAAGGGTGATGAACACGACCAACAAAACTCAACTGAAACCAAAAGTAAGCCAAACCATACCGTTTCTCTGATATCCTCGCCATGTAAACCCTGCAAAATATCGAGAAACCTATCCAACAACAAAGCATCATACTCAACCAACTTATCGTCCTCAGAAACCTTCCTTGGGGCCAGCAGCCTCAACTGGGCATCTATTGATGTCATCTTCTCCAGATTCTTGGAAGCCATCTGTCTCTGTTTTACTCTCCTGCCCTGTTTCTGGGCATCTATTGATTTTACTCTCCCGAAACACTGTTAAACGCTAGCAGAGGAAGTGGGCGAGGAATTTTTTATGCAAATTCAATGCCGTCCAAGAAATCAAAGGGCCCAAAAAACCAAAAAAGTTAGGTTGAAGAGAACCCCGTGATACCCCACAAAAGGAAAAGCAGACAAAACGGGTATTCTATGAAAAGATTAACAAGAAACTCAACCAAGAAACACAATTGCAAGATTAGGAAAAAGACAGAAAAGTGCCTCAACCAACGCTGAGTGACAAGCCCGGACGCTTCTCCCCCCAACCCCCTCCCTGTTTGAGTTTGTGGACTGCTTTTCGAAAAACACACGTCCTTATACTAACCAACCCTGTCGTCTCGCTGTATCGAAATTCGAGATGTTCGATGAGACTTAAATAGACTTCCTTGTCCTTTTTAGTAATTTCACAACCATTCTAATTCTAATTTTAACCGTCTAAGGATACAGTTCTTCTGTTACTTCGATTGGAGTAAAATTACGACTTTATTAATTGCTGTGAAATTAAAATTAAGACGCATAAACTTCAGTGTAAAATCAATATATTTATTTTTTTATGGCAATAATAAAATCAATATTAAGACGAGTGCAGAATGACGACATCAAAATCCGAAAGAGTGCTTTGGTTTCTTCTTCTTGCTTTTTTTTTTTTTTTTTTGGTGCTTCGTCCATTAAAAAATCTGAAGGGGCATATTGTCATATTATTATTTTTCATGGATTTGCAACCCTTGATTTTTCTTTTTTTTTTTTTGGAAGAGGCAATATGATATGGGATTTGATATTGGAGCGCGATAAACTGCTATATATTGTGCTAGTGGAATTTATGGATTTCGTTTTTTTTTTTCTTTTTGGTCAATTGCAATTGGCTTTAATTTTCGAGTTATTCGAATGAACAAGAAACGGAGTTATTTATGTAGTACTCGACTAGTATAAAAAATTAAAAAATAATAATAATAAAAAAAAGGGTTCATGTTGAAGATTCTGAAAAAAGGGAATGCATTGGCATATGCCAAGGCATCTTCCACGATCTTTGACTGTTTCGCTTAATTTCCCCGTTTGCTGTAGATATTTTGTCTTCGGAGAGTGTAATTGGGAAGGGACGAGTCAGTGAATAAAATCAAATAATTATATCAAGCCAATGTAATACCCACCGCAAGAACACATTCTGGGGAGGGAGATTAGGGTTCATCAATTCTCTTAAATTCCCACAAGATCTCAACTTCAATTTTGATATTGAAAAAGAAAAACACCAAAAAAGAAAAGGGGACCAAGCGATTAGAATTTTGGACTAGTTTGCAATTTTTCTTTCTCGACGTCTATGACATCGACAGAAGCAAAACAGAATACGTTTATTAGCAGAAAGCGTGGAACGTGACATAACATCGTGCGTAAGTAACCATGAATTATGAGAGCGAGCGTTAATTTTTAGTACAACAGTTAATATATATCCATATGCAAAAGTCGTCCATTATTTATTTATTTGTTCTTTGATAAGTAAATGGAAGTCTTCAATTATTTTTGTATTTTGCAGCACCGTACATCAATGTCTTCCGATGGTGTAGAATGGGCCATGTTGCTCAACGCTTCTTATTATTTTTGATCTGGGCTAGACTGAGTTGTGGCAAGCCGGGGAGACTGGCCTTGACCATTCCCTTTTTGTCCTCATTAAGAAATAAGAATCCTCGATATCACGGTAAAAGACCCAGTAAGCCGCATTATAGCCACCCACGGCCCATGAACTCGAACCCTCGGCTAGCACGCGCTTCTTGCAAGGTCCATTATTTGGTTATATCAGGCTCAGAGATGGATAGCCTGGTCCCCCGGTCCAGTTCATTTCGACCCTAGCCCGACTACCAACGGGGAGCCTCTTAGCCCCCCCCAGAAAGCCTTCTGCCCGTGCATGCCAGATCATTTACTAAAGAGAATGATTGAAGTGTAAACAAAAGTAGTGCACATAAATAATTATAATTTTTTTATATTATATATAAAACATTTTATGTAACATATAAAATATTGAATAAAATATATAATATAAAAGTGTTGTCAGAATCAACAATTCAAATGCAACCCATTAATTTGTGCTTAGGTAATGAAATTCAATATCAAGGTGATGAAGGTTCAAAAGCACATGCGCGCATGCTGTTTTTTCGCTTCTAAGTTTCGATGAGGACATTTGAAATATTGAAAACTCTGTTGATGTATGATATTTCATTATTTGGATAGTCATTAATTCATTGTAAATTAATTCCAAGCTTTGTGCGTGGCCTTGGCTTGACTTGTCACGCGTTGATTCGTCCTTTTTTTTCTTCTTCTTCTTCTTCTTCTTATTATTATTATTTTTTTAATGTCATTCTTATTGTTCGTTACATGCGTCCCACTTACTTACCCTTGGGCTTGGCTTCAAAGGATACAAAAAAAATAAAAATAAAATAAAATCAAGCCTTTAGAATGCAACTTGTTTTTTTTAAATAGATATGTTTGGAATGTTAACTTATAAGTCACGATTCCAAGCTGTATGCTGTACAGTCTTCTTAACGTGATAATTTTTGGTGAAAGTAAGGCAAGGTTTTTTCTTTTATTTTTCTTTTTTCTTTTTTTTAATGATACACAGATAGATTTCATAATGAGAATTAAAAATAACAATGGAGTGGATCCTATTATACAAACGAAAAGCTATGTGCCACAATACAAAGAGCCCAACACATTCGGGCCTTAGAGGAGAGACTAACTCAGCACACCCTCGTCCATGAGAGGTTGCCAGCAACGGGTCCTTGGACTCTCGGCCAGTGCAGCCCACCATTCCATATATCAAAATTAAAAAATTACTGGAGTCGTTTCCAATAATAATGAAGATTTCGACTTTGAGTTACATTCGGAATTTTTTGTTTAAAAAAAAAAAAAAAAACAACAAAGAAGGACCGAGCATCAAGTTGCCCATCCTATGCTTCGAGACAGAACTCCCAGTGGTGCAATAGCGTTTCCATCGCCCTCTAATTCTGGCAACTTTTTCTTCCTAAAAATAGTTGAGAAGATTTACAATGTAGACGATGGGACACAACTAGCGGTTTTGTCTAAGTCGGCAAAGAGCGGTCTAAATTTCTCTCGGGTTTACCGTAAGGGTTCCTATACTTATTTGAGTTATGTCTTGAACTGAAAGCTGATTGATGGAAAGGTGCGTGCCTCAAATAAGAAAGTCACATGAAGAGACAGCGGGCTTGGGCACGAAAACAAACAGTGCAATGGCATCATAATCGTTGCTACTCCTTCCAATCACATAAAGAGAGAAGCGTTGTACGCGAGATATCGCTATCAAAGAAAAGATGAAAAGTTATGATGGTGGGGGCAGATGTTCTGTATCTATATGCTCGAAAACAAGCCAAGTTCCCAAAAGGAAGTATTCTCGAGGACACCAACCACAGCCTTATTTTGTCAAAACAAATAATGCAATTACCCACCCAAGAAAGAGACACCTTCATATTTTTCGCTTCAGGCCCTTTTTTTTTTTTTTTTCAATTTAAAGTTGTTAGGTGTTAGTCGTTAGACACCAAAACTGCCAATGGCTTCTTACCCTGTGATTGGGAGGGGAAAAGTATATGCCAAAGATTTTTTTTCCCCTAAAAAAATAAAATTTTCTATTTTCATTTGTACATAAATAGAAAAAAATTAAAAGAGAGAGAGAGAGAGAAACGGGTACAAAAGTTTCCAATGTAAGAGAAGCGAGATCCTTGATTTAAATTCTACTTGTTCAGATTTCATTTCATAGAAATCCTAGGATTCTTATATATCTTTGTTTTTATTAAATTTAGAGCATTCAATCCATAGAGAGAGAGAAAAAAAACATTTAGGGAGTCCAATATTCACATTAGATACTATGAATTCTCCTGTAATAGTTTCGAAGTTGCTCAAACTAAAATAATGAACCAGGCATCTAATTTCAAGATGTTTCAAACAGAAGTGTACCTGTTAGTTGAAACGTTTTGTCAGTGTCAATAAAAGTTGAATGATTAGTTTGATTTAGGTGCGGTCTAAGTGTGCATTATTGCAGGCATAGTTTTCAAGAAGTTATAATAGTTACAAGAAGGAAGAAATTAAAAAGAAAAGGTAGTAGCGGAGCTTACATTTGCCACTGTAGTAGTGACTCAGATTTGCCTCGATGGAAGGCGTGCTCGTATAAAGGCCTCCAAAGGATAGCAATATGGACCACAAAAGGTCAAATAGAAAAAACTTTAAAACAGGTAAATTATGCAAGAGAAAGGCGCACAAGTGAAAACCCTAGAAAAAGTCATAGAGTGAATAGGAAAAAGTGCGCTTCTTATACCCATAAATCGCTGCAAAAGTAGAAGGCAATGAGAAAAGGGGTAATATATTGGATTCTACGTCCAATTGGTTAAGTTGGCAAGTTGACATGTTATTGCTCAATTATTGCAATGAATACATTACATGATCAATTCCGCATTATTTCAATTAGTGTATTATGCCACCATAGTTGTTTCCGTTTGTACTCTTTCTGGGTATCCTGGAAAATTGCTTCTTTTAGTTGCATAATGTTCGACCTCCACATCGGATAACTTACTTAAGAGTATGTGTTACTGTTATATATTTAGCCTGAAATTAGTGGCTAGCAATTCCACTTAAAAAAACTCGTACAACATCGCAATCACTATAAATGAAGAACATCCATCTTGGAGCGTCTTAATCATTTTACTCCTGTGACATATAACTACATTTTTTTTCACCATAAATCAACCACTGCCGGCACCTGCAGCCGCAAGGGTGGTTGAATCCTGCCACAGTTAGCATTTATAAGAATACCCCGATGCTAAAGCCAGTGAACATCCATTTGAGAAAAAAAAGAAAAAAAGGTATAATTGTATGTAATTATCCGTGTCAAAAGCAAGTTTGAACCCCTATTAATAGATGTATTATGGAGTATTTGACTGCAGTTAGGTTTTTCTTAATTAGAACAGGTATCCGAGTCCCTAGTGTACCGAGGAACGTATCTTCAGGTATCTGGACACATGTCCGTCGATGTTGGGAAGGTTCAAAATGGAAAGGAAAGGCCATACTTGCACGTTCGAGCTTTCTCTTTCCCAACAACGGAAGGGATTCAGTCTGATATTTTTTACTGAAATAATTTCTATTAGGGCTCGTATGGTGGGATAAGCCAAAAAAAAAAAAAAAACTTAAATATTTTCAATTTTTGTAATTTAATTTTATTTTTGAATTTCTTTATTTTTATTTTATTTAAATTTAAAATAATTTTAGATAAAAAATAATTAAATCATTAATTTATACGTTAATCATTAATTGTATGGCATGGTCCTGTTCCGCCAATTTCCTGGGTTCTGGATGGATTATTTTCAAAATTCCTTTTTGAAGCTCAAAAACTCATATATAAATATATGAACTCCATCAATTTGGGGGCTATTGGAAACGCGTTGGAACCTTGGAATTGGAGGTGGCCAAGGCCCCCTCATGGCTATTAACGGTTAATGCTTCATTAACAGGTATTCGTAAAAAATGAATTTCTTTTCTCCTCTTCCTCGTGTTTCTTCTTATGTTGTCTATTGTTTATATTAATCTTGCTATGTGGAATAAAGAGGAAAATGTATGTTGGAAAGACTAATTATTCCATTAAATGCATTAATTTCCCATGTATATATGTAAAGTTGAACTAAATCTGATTAAAAAAAAAAGAAGAAGAAGCACTCCACTCTGATTAAAAAAAAGAAAAGAAAACCTTAAAATGCTGTTGTTCTGCCCTATAAAATTGAATTGGCTCTCATTTTTTAGCCCGTTATTTTCTCTTTTAAAAGTTGTTTTCGACTGACTACGCCTGAAAGGCGCACTAAAGTCGTTGAATAATTACTGAGTGCTCCAGTCAAAATTTATAGGGAATGATCAGCTGTGGAAAAGACAATTGCCATGGTATATAGCGCAATGGAATAAAACACTCATAAAAGTAAAAATAAAAAAAAACCTACTTGCTTCTATTAAGCAGATAGTTGCATTATTAATGTATGTGTCTCCCAGGAAGGGGCAACGTCGCTATTTAAGGGTATTGATCCCAATCCCAGATGATGCTAGCATGGGAGACACTGAGATCAATGGTTTAGTTATCAACCTAATTGTATTTTTTTTTCTCACTCTTGACTTATTCCAAAGTAGAATCCATTGAAAATTCCTATTAAACGTCATTTTCTGAGTTATCCCATCGTTTGAAATAAAGATTTGGTGTATCTAATTAAAAGCACTGAAAGCAATAACTTGGTTAGTCAGAAGAGCAAAGTTCCTGTGGAAAGTCGAGGATAAAAACCAACTGTTAGCAAAATTTTAGTACAAGAACGATAATGTATGATGTTCAAGACTCGGTAGGAACTGAATAACCTTACCCCTTGGCATCCAGCCAAGGAGAACATCTCTCGGATTAATGGTGCATGCAGACAGTAGTCTCGTTTGAGTCCACTGGCCAAGGATTCAACCAAGTCACCCGGGACTGTAGACAGCCAGTTTGACATCAAAAGGGCTTTTATTGGCAATAAATGACACTC
This sequence comes from Bruguiera gymnorhiza, assembly GCA_020883675.1. NCBI lineage: Eukaryota > Viridiplantae > Streptophyta > Magnoliopsida > Malpighiales > Rhizophoraceae > Bruguiera > Bruguiera gymnorhiza. The sequence goes on from JAIRCJ010001053.1 coordinate 2,096,997, forward strand.
CAGACCAGAGGAGGAGAGAGAGAGAATAGAAAAGACATTCATTTATTATACTGTAGTGCAATACGATGTATAAATATGTAACGTTAATTTTTTTTTTTAAACCATTCTCGATTGTTCCAACAATTATTTTCTATACTGTTCAAAAAATTTAAAAGAGGGAAGGGCATAGTTTACAAGTACTGATCAAGGGCTCCTCGAGAAGAGAAGAGAAGAGATAGTTTATGTGCCTACAAAAAATAAGGTTTGAGGAAGGAGAGGGTGGAAAGCAATTAAAGTTTGCTTAGGGATGCTGTGATTCTTCTTCTCCTCCTTCTTCTTCTCTTCTTGTTCTTCTTCTTCTTCTTCTTCTTCTACTATATATATATATATATATATTTACGAACCCGTTGTTCAATTTCATAGATCAGTTCACATTTCACAAACAGTAATGTCGAGTGAAAGAGGGAAAGACTTGGCAGAAGGATCGCCCAACAGCCAGCATCCGGGATCCCCGAGCCGCTACGAGACGCAGAAGAGAAGGGACTGGAACACTTTTGGCCACTACTTGAACAGCCAGCGGCCCCCAATACCGGTGGCTCACTGTGACTACAACCACGTGCTGGACTTCCTTCGGTATATTGATCAGTTTGGCAAGACTAAGATCCACCTTCAGGGTTGCATGTTCTACGGGCAGCCTGATCCTCCAGCTCCTTGTAACTGCCCACTTAGGCAAGCCTGGGGCAGCCTCGATTCTCTTATTGGAAGGCTTCGAGCCGCCTACGAGGAGCATGGAGGATCGCCGGAGACAAACCCTTTTGCTAATTCCGCTATTCGGTTTTATCTTCGAGAAGTGAAGGAGTATCAAGCCAGGGCAAGAGGAATTCCATCAAAGAAGAAACAGAAGAAGCTGGGTCAAAGCAAGGGCAATGATGATCCAGCCCTCTAAGGTATATATATATATATATATGTATATCTTCTTTTTCGATTTCCTTTCATAAAAAATCGATTATAAATTTCGCTATTTTTTTTGTCTCAAAGATTCCTGGCTCAGATTTGGACATGTTTTGTTGCTATGATGTAGTTGGCCTTGGATTTTAATCGGATTTGATCAACAAAAAAGAAAAAGGCACATAATAAATCCGTTCAGAAAATGGTTTCTTAATGATTATAAGAAATTAAATTAAGATAGTTATTGCCATATATTGAAGAGAGATCTCATTGCATCGTGTGCATATATAAATCTTTCTCTATCCCCCCCTTCCTCCTTCCCTCCCTCCCCCGCTGCTTCTCTCCTTCCATTTCACCTATATGCTTGTGCATGCGTGTCTGTGTCTGAGAAAAATAGAGGTCCTTGATCATGATCCGATCCACACAAATTAAGGCACATTGATTCAATTCCACTTCATGTTTGTACTTCTTCCTTTTTTGCGTAGATTACGCTTGCATGTTATCATTTATTTTTACCAGACTTTGGTACGATCATATGAAGATTGGTGCCCATGCTATCTCGAAGTTATATCCATGTAAGATTTTTTATGTTGATGAATTGTCACCATAGTAAAAGTAATAGTAAAATTTCCATGACAACAGATACATGTATTTCCTCGGCAGTGACGAGTTTTGTGTGGAATATTTGACTTTGTGCTGATTTTGTTTTTGACAGAATTTAAGTTGGTTGACATCATCATATAATTATATTAAGGTAGTTCTTTCACCAGGCATTCCTAGTCCTTCGTGCAAAACATTTTTGCAAGAAGAGTCTTGATTTCCGTAACACTCGCAATTTTCCAGTTGAAATTCTGCGGTTAAACAATCAGATGTTCCCACTTTTATGCTTTACAAACAAAGGGTCGATGTAGTGTTTTTGCTCTTTATGTTGAAGATTACACTGTTTGATGTGCTTCTATTTCCCTTTAATCCGTGCATACTATGGCTGGCTCTGTGTATTGAATATCTTGTAAATGCATTTCCCACAATTAGAAGCAAGGATGGTCACGAATCGATGGACTCATCATCAGTTAAAGTTCCCGAACATTGTGAACTAAAGAAATAGGTTAAGAAGGAAGGAAAGAAAAGCTATTGAACCCTATTGTCAAGTGTAGAGGGTAATTTTTTTCCTTAATTAGGATGAAAGGGAGGCTCGAGAATGATCGCAATGTTACAAATGAAATTATATTCCAAGGCATGACCATGAGATATAAATTATTAGATTTGTGGGCTAAAAGTACGTTTTCAAAATTTACTTTTTTAATAAGGCATAATTTTTTTCTGATATAATTGTGGGGTAGCACTTCTACTTTCCTATTTAATGCACACAAAAAAAAAAAAAGAAGAAGAAGATTTCTTCTAGGATTTGTTACGTTGCACCCATGGTTCCCCCCCCCCTTGCCTGAGCACTATGATGCAAGTTTTACAAAAGTGTTAATAAATTTGTAACCTCTATGACCTTGAGCCCCGTTATACATTTTCACATTATAGAACTCGTGTTACATAACTTAATTTGTTGTTATACGTGTTTTATATCACATCTTAAAATCAAAGTTTTAGTGTTCCAAGAGGTCAGGATATATATATTGTATATCTAATACATGCATATGGTAAACATTCTTACACTATTGACCCCTAGCAAAAATTCTTAGGCTTCGGTGTGAAACGATCTAATACACTCCTAATGCCAGTAGTACTTTTGGATTCTCCTGTGGTTATTCATAACTCATAAGTTCTTTTTTTTTTTTTTTTTTTTTTTGGGGTTTGATAAATAACTCATGCATTTTTTTTCTCTGGTTGATCTTTACAGGAACAAGCCCAAATACGTATGATCGACCTATTTTATCTAAGCAGGCAAATATACCAGGCGCACTCCCCAGAGGAAGCACATTTACAAATTGCTAGCTGACCACTGGATAAAAGAATGCTGCCTTGAGCTTTGCCAAGAACCGAGATGAGGGTTTTAATGGTATAAACTTTGAAGACTCCATTGGACGTAGGGTAATGAAAAGAAACTTGTGCTGGGCCCTAGAACTATTGAATCGTGCCTATTATAAATTAAGTATAACCAATAAACTTTAATTCAATGGTATTAGAATTATAGAATACAATCACCTCGTCATATAATGCTAGAATTATATGCACGGTGATGTATTGTCAATTGGAATACACGTAGTTACACTAGAAGATTAAAACCTAAGATTAAGTTTGAGATCTCCCATTGGTTGGGACTATCCTTAGGGCTCATATATAGCCGTATTCTAAACGGTCTTATTGTAACCTTATGAGATAATCAAGAAAGCCATTTTGGATGCAATCTCTAGATACGGCTAGCAATCTAGCATCCTTGATTCTTCTGACATGTTGAGTTAGTACCCAACCACGCACGGTCAATCTTCTTATTGATTTTGAATTTTTGACATATCATCACTTGCTGAAGTACTAGATCATTTGGTTAATTGGCCATCAGTTATGATGAGCAGGTTCCAAAGGTTTTTGAAATGGAGAGTTAAATGACAGGCAAGGCGGTCAACTACCTGCAGCTCTCTCGTCCCTTAACCATAATTGATATAGCTCTTAATTCATGTGCCGTGACACCTGATGGAGGTCTGATTCAAAATTCAGCTATTCAAGAGAATCAAGACTTACCTGCGACTATAGTTGAGCTAGTTCTCTCTCTCTCTCTCTCTCTCTCTCTCTCTCTCTCTCTCTCTCTCGCTTTTCTCCTCTTTGATTGAATTGAGTGATTATAGGCTTACATATATAAATACGTGAAATGTAGTATCAGTCTAGTGAGTGTATCAATTTTATTTTTTTAAGCAAAGTTTGAGAACATACAATTAATTTTACCTTAATAAGAATTTAAATTCATAATTTTTTAATATTTAAAAAATTACTCAGACCATAACTTTTGTAATTATACCCTTATCCTTTTGTAGTTAAAGTAGAAAATGTCAGAAGCTCAAATCTTTAATTTTCTCTTTTTTTATATATTTTCATCTTTTTTCTCTGAAAAGAAACAATGAAAAAGATAAGAGAGCAGTAATAATGACGCAAAAGAACAATGAATGGGTATAGCAGCCCAACTAGCACGTCTGAAACAGCTGAAGATTTGATTGAGGTAGAAAGTTAGAAAAGAAAACGGTGTCGTTTTGCGACATCCTATTCCTTCCTGCTTACAATCCCAAATCACGTCCAGTCGTGAAAAAGCAAAGAGAGATTTGCCCGGTAGTTGCCCTGCACTGCACCAGCTTACCCAGCTCAATGGAAAAGTGTAAATAGTCTCGAGGACAACCAGAAAAAGAGCCCATATTTGTGGAGACAAAAGAAACCATTTTGAAGGTATGGAGGCGACATGCCTCCCCATGCTGACCCATGGGGACACCTGAAAATAAAATAAAGCACTCAAAGAAAAAAAATAAAATCATCCAAGTGCTAATTTTGTATATACAATTTAATTATAATTAGATATATAATTGAAGTAATTAAATATGTTTAAAATGACCAAATGAAATGAATGTAAATACATATTATCATAATAATTTTATTTTTGAATCAACACAAATTCATAACGAATTATAATTATTTTAATCACTTCAAATTTGCATCTAATCATTTAGAGTACGCATGAACTTACTTAAAAATCTTTTGGATGGACAAGTGATTTTTTTGTGGTGACAGTCATTTTTCTTTTTTCTTTTTTTTTACCCCATCAAACAAAGTACTTCGTTCACAGTGCCATAAGCTTCTTTTTTTTTTTTTTCGACTTCTTTTCTCGCAAGTTGTTAAGATACCCATATTAAAGTTCATCACATGACTTTTTCCCATGCACAAAAAGAAGTCCATGAATCGTTTGCTCACCCTTAGAATTTCTACCATAAAAAATTAGAAAAGGTGCGATGGAAATCGGTTCATTTTCCTTGTTTCCTAAATCTTTATTTATTTAATTTTTGGATCAGTATGGAGGCCTTAAGCCAGAGACGAACACGCCTAAATCTTGATTTTTTGTTTTTTGTTTTTGCCTGGCTCGAGACCATGGGCCAGCTCAACTGGCAAACATATTTGTTGTGTTCTAGGTACAGTCCAAAAGAGAATGGACCCTACTACTGGCCGACTTCCCGAACTTGGATGCTGTGTCAACCCGACTTGCAAACAGATTTGGACTGTTGTTCCGGTGCGGTCCAACAAATATGGGTCGTAGCATGGCCCGCTTTGCGCGTTACAATGATCATTGTTAAATGATATTTACCTCAGCTTTAGGGTATCTTCCACCTGGGGCCCAATTAGACTGTTCAGCAATCATTTCCTCCGTTTTATTTTTTTTTTTCTTCCCTCCCTCTCAAATCACGGCACCTAAGTACAAACGTCGTGTAACCCCCCCAAAAAAAAAATAAAAAAGAATTTTAACGTTATACTAAAATCACCGATTTGGGATTAGAGACGAGCATATGATTGTCACATTCCAATCTAAATATTTTCTTATGTACATATGCTTACGCTGTTGTTGCTGTGGTCGTCATGCTCGTATCTGATTGAGATAAAGGAGAGGAAAAGATAAATGGTGTGGTGGTCATCATGTTTTTTTTTTTTTTTCCTCTTTTCTCCTTTTTCCTTTACAAAACATAAAAGTTCCATGAATGATCAGCATATTCTCACTATTTCCCGAGAAACAAATGGTCCATAATTAATGCTGGTAGTTATTTTACTATAAGAGAAACAACATAAATGATAAAAATTCTGCAATATGGTACTTGAAGATCGTATACAATCCGCTAGGAAAATGAAGTCTTGTCATCAATATAATTAAATACCCTCCTACCAATCACAAAGCTAGCTAGTGGCTCCACACAATTAGCCCAGAATCTAGCTTAGTTCAAATGGGCCTCCTAATTGCAATGGCTATACATCTAGTTTAAGGGTAATTATGGTAATTTATCCGGCTCATTATAAATCGTAAGATGAGGCTTAATTATGTTGACAAAGGACACGCAATTATTGTATGCTCTTAATAGAGGAGACGTATGGTTAATGCTAATGGGGCACTAATTAAAAAAGGAGAAGAAAAAATGAAAGATGACGAAGAAAAAAGAGGGAGAGAAAGCAACTTACATAGATGGCCCCATACCGTTTCTACTTAAAGTTTCTGATACACGATAAATTTGACGTTTTGTAAATATGAGTACATATGGTATTATTATAATTATTAAATATATATTTATAATTTTAACTATTAATTATAATTATCAATAAAAAATATAATAAATAATTATAATAATATAATATACATTAAACGCATAAGTAATTATGATATAATACTATTCTACGACCAGTGAGTGGCAGCCCCTCGTCGTGTGAATTTGATCTACTCCCACTCCCTTCTACTGTTCTTTTCACCCCTCTAATGAGTCCAATCCCATCCCATGATTCCTGCCTTATTAAGCAAATCAGCGTAAAAACTCGCCAAATTCCTTTCTTCCATCACAACAACCATGTCAAGTGAAAGAGGAAAAGTATTGGCAGAAGGATCCAATGATCATCAACAACAGCCTGCTGCAACACCAAGTCGCTATGAATCACAAAAAAGAAGGGACTGGAACACTTTTTGCCAGTATTTGAAGAACCAGAGGCCCCCAGTAGCGCTTTCTCAGTGCAATGGCAACCATGTGCTGGACTTCCTTCGATACCTCGACCAGTTCGGCAAGACTAAGGTTCATCTTCAAGGTTGCATGTTTTATGGACAGCCTGAACCTCCTGCTCCTTGTACTTGCCCTCTTAGGCAGGCTTGGGGCAGCCTTGATGCGCTTATCGGACGGCTTCGGGCTGCTTATGAGGAGGCCGGGGGCACGCCGGAGACAAATCCCTTTGCAAGTGGGAATATTCGGATTTATCTAAGAGAAGTGAGGGATTGCCAAGCTAAAGCAAGAGGGACCCAATACAAGAAGAAGAAGAAGAGGAAGAAGCCAACCCCAAGGAAGGAAGCAAGTGATCAGAATGAATCCAGCTCTGCAATTCAGTTTTCTTGATCTCGATCCCTTTGGCTTTTCTGGGAAACATAAACGGTAATTTCATGTCTTATTTACTTCGCACTGTTCCTTATTTGTATGAACCTTCTCTGCCGAAAAATCAAAGTTATTCTCAGAGCACAAGCACTTAGAAGAGAGCAGAATTAAAGAGATCCCAAGATCTACTCCCCATAAAATTAAAGAGATATGCCTCAGTAAGAGAAAACATAGAGATGGGGGCCTACCATTGAATAGCTTGTTTGCTATAGGTACCACCTGATGGGCAATAGAACTACCAAACTTGTCCCACCAACTTGTTTTCTTCGTGCATGTCATCCTTTAGAGCCAGAACCAGCTAATTATAACAAGAACCCTAATTCACCCATCATGAACAAAAGTTAATTTGGTTAGATCAAACTCTGCCGAATACTGTAGTGATCTTTAATCTTTACTCTAGAATATCAGCTAAAGTATCATATTGGTCATCATTTCAGATCACACCCCAATATTATTTGCTCCTGCAGTTTGTAGGGCTAATTTTATAGTTGCCTAGTTTGCGAGTACTAAACTAATCATGCAAAAGGTGGCTGTGTATCCATTTGAGTTTGCTTCGAACTAAATCATTTTTTGTTTTATTTCAATATTAAATTTCCCCTCACTTGGCTCTTTTAAGACACTCAAGGTTTTCAATGTCAAGAGATTGTGGAGATTTTCTGCCCCCACGAATGGTCAAGTGATTCGCCATGAGAAACGTTTCATGATATAATACATATTGAAATTAATGAATGAATCGCACAATAAACAATGTTTAAGGCTTCTTGCTTGTCCCTTTAATTAAACAGTGTCTGGCTTTTCTTGCTTAGGACTTTTTTTATATACCAATCGCATGGTTTCGCCATAATTTAGCAATACTCCTTCATTTAATTATTAAAAATTAGATATTTACTATTTTAACTCACTTTTTTGAGTGAGTCAAAATAATTTACAACAAAAAATACTAATTATTATTTTTTATTTTTTGTGTTTATTTATTTTAACTCACCAAAAAAAAAAAGTGAGTTAAAATAAATGTTTTTTCAAAAAATTAACGTGTAAGACGATTATATGACTTTATTTAACAGACTAAACTTTGAGTATTATTTGACACCCTTAACAGTTAACACCCTGCCAATTGCTTTTATATCAATACTGAGTACCTTGGGAAGCTCGGTTATGAAATATGCTACCTCCATAGGCCCTAGATATGCATGCTGTGTGATTTCGTCGGTCATGATCAATTCTGTACTTTTATATTCGATGCTCCTGGTTTTGCATTTTGTATTTGTGTGTAAGTGAACTTTTGTTTGATTAATCCAGAGCTTCGGACTCCGTCTTAACTAGAACACATATCATCCTGTTACCGAACGCATAGCATTCTTTTCTGTCTCTGTTAAACTTGAAGCTATCCCGAGCATATACATATATATATATATACCGTCTTAACTAGAACACATATCATCCTGTTACCGAACGCATAGCATTCTTTTCTGTCTCTGTTAAACTTGAAGCTATCCCGAGCATATACATATATATATATATATATTTTTTTTTTCATTTACCTTTTTAATTACTACTACACAATTGCACATCTTGTTACTTGGAAGAGCCTCAGTTTCATAGTTTGTCATGCACATATATTTGTGACGTGGTACTTAATACTTGGAACGGATCAATTGTCTTCCAAAAGAATCATAGAACAAAATTCAGGAGCCTCATATATTTATATCTAAATATAGTCTGAGTACGATTGCTAATCTTAGACGATCATGGATCATCTCCTAGGCTTTCCCAAGCATTTATTATTATTTTTTTTTTTTTTTTTTTTTGGTCTATTGACAGTTCATTAGAATATAATTTATAAGGGCGATGGTCTTACTTTTCTCACAACTCACTTCTTTGATATGTATATGTGAAATGTGGTCTGAAATTTCATAAAATAACGTTAAGAAATTTTATTATTTATATTGGCTGATACTCACTACTTTTCTCGACTATTCGGGTGTAGGAGTATTTTAATTGCCCTTGTAGCTTTGTTATCCATAGTTTGCTTGCATTGTAGCACAGACCACAATCAATACATAAGTCCATAACTGCAATGTATAAGAGAATTCATGTTTACATCAACGTTTGATCTGGTACACGACAAAATTGTTGCCTTAAGTAGTTAAGGCAATGATTTTCAGACTTAGGCAACAGTTTTGACGTGTATAAAGCTAAAATTTGCTTGTAAAACCCTGATGACAATTAATTAGATAAATCACAAATCACATGATTTATATTGACATTCATGAATGTACAGCCCAAGGTTTTCCATCAAATCTCTTGATAAAAAGACATGGATTTCCCTGTCTTAATGTCTCCACACATGCTTATGAGGAATGGTACTTCCCACTAACAGATTCCTGAGCTAAATGTACGGAATCTGCCCCATGTTTGCGTCCCTTCCCCTTTGGCAGATTCAACTTGTTAAAGATTTCCAGTATTGGGGTATGAGCTTGTAGTGAACTGCTGATGGTGGACCAAATCAAGACAGACATGAATACTGGCATGAAAATTCATATAGTGACCGATGAAACAGATCAAAAGCACATGTAACAGCAAAAATCAGTCAATGAGTTCCATTAAGCCGTGTTAGCTAGCTAAATTTATAGCTACCACTCCGAGTCCTAACAGATGCGTTAACTGTATCTCTATGTGATATTTAGACTTTGCGGCAATTGGCATGCAAATGAACGTAGCTCCCTGCTGATGATTTTTTCACGCAACTTCTCAGAAGTTGTGTTTCTCTAAGAATGATGGTCCTAACTTGAGAAACAAATTCATTACCGGCCTGGCTTATTGGCATTTGCTACCTTAAATGGAAGTACGATATTCCTTTCGCTGAATTTGTTGGCATTTGATGAAAATGATGCCATTTTCTTTCCCCCTACAGCTTTTGCAATGCATCGATTTCTAACAATAAGGCATACATATACCTCTTCAATAGCTGGGAAGCTTATTCATTGGCCTTACTCTCACTAATCTCTGCAATTTTGTGAGTGATTTCCTGTTGATCGTAGAGAGAAATTTCAGCATTCAAGAGGGGGCTTTTTTTTTAAGTCAATTCATAGAGGCTCCTTTTTAATTCATTGCACTTGTTACAAGTCACAATAACTTTAATCGAGATTGAATGCAGTGCACATATTTGTATTCCTGCAGGGGTGTTGTTCATGTGTCGAGGAAATCACAGGGAGATGAAATTCGAAAGCAGCAAATCTCTTGGAGTTGCTATCGGTGCTTTTGATGATTAAGCTTTTTTCAAGTAGGCGTATTACTGAATGGCTATGAGCAAGGGATCGTTGATCAAAATAAATCTTTGTTTGCCATATGGATATTTTATGCCTAGCACTATTTCTAGACAATAATATAAATATATATTATATATTTCGAGGGAGTATTCTTTTCCGACATCACCTCGTGCATTGGCTTCAATTTACGTACATAAATCAGCACCCCAGGTATTAAAAAAAAAAAACAAAAAAAACAAAAAAAAAGCAACACAGCAAATAATATATTTTTTAAACTAAAATATTTTTCAGGGAAGAAACAGATATCTTCTATTATTTTGTGTAGTATTAAACATTCTATTTAGAAAATGAGAATTCGTGCCATTCAAGACTTTTTTTTTTTTTCCTCTGTAGCTTCTTCCTAAGGCCCATATTATTTCGGGGCAAGAAAATTTGGCGGTGAATAAGGCTTCTAAAGCTAGACGCCACGTGGCAAGTATATTTTCTCGTCCAAAATCGACAATTTGTCATCATAAATTTCATCCGCCCCTCCTCCCACCCCACCCACCCCACCCAGTTACAGCTCACAAGCCTCGAAATCAACCAACAATGGCAACCGTTGTGGGCCCGAATTGTGGCCGAAATCTAATCCGAAGGAATCCCAGAGTCTTTGAGATAAGATATGGAAACTTTTTCTTTAACCTCAATGTCAAGTTCGGATATAGTGCACTGGTGCTCTGGGTTCCGGTGTTGCCATTTAGATGTTTTTTCGAGGGAGGTTTAATAGTGGATTAGCCTGCCTACCTACTTGATTACTTTCCACGTTGAATTGAGAAAATGGAAAAAAAAGCTTCGCTGGCTTATTAATTTAACACCGATGCCTAATATAGTCTTTTCGATTTTCCTCAAGTGGAGATGACATTTTTTTTCTTTTCTTTTCTTTTTTCTTTTTTTTTTTTCAAAAAAAAAAAAAAAAAAAGCTGGAGTAGTGAGGTAGCTACTGAATCACCAAGTTTGATTGATAAATTGACTAAAACCATAGTTCAATCAGTGCCTTATCTCCTCCTCTGTTGAAATATGCAGACAGCAGACTCATTCAGATCTGATTCATCATGGATCCCGGCTCAACGGGGTCGACCATATGTCCTCATTTACAGCTCTAATGAAAAGAAAAATATTATTTTTGCCAGTAAGATTTATAAATGAATTCCATACAGAATTATATTGACCACCGCTAAAAGAAATACTGTCATCTGGTACAAACTTCAAATGTCATTTTCAAATTCAAAGGATACCAAAAAATTTATAAAATAAAATAAAAAGAAAAAAACAATAAAAATAAGAAGAAGATAAAGAGGGGCACTGTTGGCTATATGCAGAATTTGATCAACTCTGCTGCAAGATACGGCCCTACTATTTCACAAAGCTTCAAAGACGGGGCTCCCATATTCCATTTACAGAACCCACAGTCCCATCATCCAACTACATCTCGCCATCAACGCCATTATGATCCACTAAAAAGAAAATAGAGATTTCTTTCTTTTTTTCTCTTTTTTGTCAATTTGTCCTTTATAAGATTTGGGGCATGAGCCCTGTGCGTCGACGGTGCCGCGGGTGAATGCGGAGCTCCTAGACATTGATGAATCTATCTTTAGTTAAAAAAATAAAAAAAATAAAGAACGAACGAAGAGCCATCCCATCCCGTGATTCCCATCCCACCCTCCAATTTGAGCTCAAAATCAAATGGAATAAGACGTAATCACGCAGGCTGCAGCAAAGTTCGGGCAAGATAATCACGCGCGGACTGCGATCTTTTTGCCACATTTAGGATGGATTGACACGAGCAATTAAGAAGTCTTTTTTCTTTTTTCTTTTTTCTTTTAATTTTTAATTTCAATTTTCTATCAAAAAAAAATCATAAAATATGAAAAAAAAATGCAATAAATACTACAGAATACTGTGTAAGTCTGACTCATTTTCATCCTTTTTTTTTTTGGGTTTAATTACAATGATGTAGAACAAATAGAAATGAGATAAATAAATAAGATAAATAATAATAAGATCTGAATATTTAAAATTTAAATAAAAATTTAAAAATTAAAATAATTAATAATTTAAATTTTATTTTATTTATGGTGTCAAAATGGGCTTCAAACAATTTAGGTGTTGTTTAACCTAAGAAAAATGCGGAAGAAGCAGGACATGACAATCAAGATCCAGTCATCAACCAAAAAGGCAAAAAACAAAACAAATAAAATCGTCAACCCCACACCGTTCCCCATCACGGGGCTTATCCATTCCTCACCCCACCCCCCCTCCCCCAAGACCCTCCCTCCCTGTCTGCCCAGGAAAGCACCTTGCTCAATTCTATCCGAACACAAAGCAAAACAAGAATTGTTCCAAAACCCACAAAAAAAAAAGAACAAAAAAAAGAGGAAAGCCAACAACGTTGTAAGAAAACGGAGCACAGCGAAGCAGAAGACCGTTACCGCAGTTCACTTACCCGTTTCTTGCTGACTGCTGATTCTGAAGTTCGGGTTTTTTTTGTTTCCAGGCAGCCGCCCTTTCGTCATGGCCACCACCACCACCACCACGGCCACCGCAACATCCGCCGCCGCCCCCACCACCATACACAATCTTCCTTTCGTTATTTTATCAAACATTTGCGCGTCCATCCTCGACACCCGGACCCGTAACTCGCTGTCACTCGTGAACCGGAAGTTCCTAACCTTGGAGAGGACCACGCGCACTTCTCTCACTCTCCGGGGAAACGCGCGTGACCTTTACATGATTCCCACTTGTTTCAGGTCCGTCACTCACCTCGACCTCTCGCTTCTCTCCCCCTGGGGCCACGCGCTACTCGCCTCCTCGTCGTCTCCGTTGTCCGATCCCATCCTCCTGGCGCACCGCCTGCGCGCGGCGTTCCCCTTGGTCACGTCCCTGACGGTGTACGCTCGGTGTCCGGAGACGCTCCGGATCCTCCTCCCTCAGTGGCCGAGGCTCAGTCACGTGAAGCTGATCCGGTGGCATCAGCGCCCGATGGCGGAGACCGGTTCGGAGTTTGCGCCTTTGTTCGAGCATTGCAAATCGCTTTCTTGTTTGGATCTCTCGAGCTTCTATTACTGGACGGAGGATCTCCCTCCGGTCCTGCAAGCTTACTCCGAAGTATCCAAGTCTTTAACGTCGTTAGATCTGATGACGGTGTCGCTGACGGACGGCGTCAAGTCCCACGAGATCCGATCCATTGCTGCTTCTTGCACCAACCTGACCAAGTTTCTTGTCGCCTGCATGTTCGATCCCTGCTACATTGGGTTTGTCGGCGACGAGACTTTGATTGCTATATCCACGAATTGCCCCAAGTTGTCGGTTCTGCATCTTGTGGACACGACGTCGTTTTGTAGCTCGAGGTCCGATCCCCCAGACGACGACGATGGGTACACCGCGGAGGATGCTAAGATTAGTGTGGCTGGTTTGGTGGACTTGTTCTCGGGCCTCCCGCTGCTGGAAGATTTGGTTCTCGACGTTTGCAAGAATGTTAGGGATAGTGCTGTGGCCTTGGAGGGGCTTAGTTCAAGGTGCCCCAAGTTGAAAGCACTCAAGTTGGGGACTTTTCATGGGATTTGCTTGGCGATTGAGTCGCAGCTAGATGGGATTGCCTTGTGTTCGGGGCTGGAGTCTCTGATAATTAAGAAATCGGCGGATTTGACTGACATGGGGCTGATAGAGATTGCTAGGGGGTGTTGTAAATTAACGAGGTTCGAAGTTGAGGGATGCAAGAAGATCACGGTAAAGGGTATGAGAACGTTGGCTTGTTTGCTTCACAAGACCCTGGTCGAGGTCAAGATCTCTGCTTGTAAGAATCTCGATGCTGTAGCATCTTTGCGAGCTCTGGAGCCTGTTCACGACCAGATTGAGAGGCTTCATATGGATTGTGTTTGGGACGGTTTGGATGAAAATGGGACTAGTTATCTAGGAATGGATTATTCAGATCACCACTTTGACCTCAACGAGGACCTGTTTGGAAACGATGAAAATTGCGAGTATGGTAGGAAGAACAAGAAGTGCAAGTACTCTCCGGAGGCGGCCGATTTTTACAATGTCCAGACCAATGGAAATGGATTTTGGAACAAGTCCTGGGAGAGGCTCAGATATCTTTCTCTTTGGATTGGTGTTGGCGACCTTCTGAATCCCTTGCCGATTGCTGGTCTCGAGGATTGTCCCAATTTGGAGGAGATCCGGATAAAAGTCGAAGGAGATTGCCGGCGGCGGCCCAAGCCATCACAGCGGGCATTTGGGCTGAGCTGCCTTGCACTCTATCCTCTCCTGTCAAAGATGAAGTTAGATTGTAGTGACACAATAGGTTTTGCATTAACTGCACCATCCGGGCAAATGGATTTGAGCTTGTGGGAGCGGCTTTTCCTGAATGGGATAGGGAACTTGAGCAGCCTTAACGAGCTTGATTATTGGCCACCACAAGACAGGGAAGTTAATCAGAGAAGCCTGTCACTTCCAGGAGCTGGATTACTGGCAGAATGTCTCACCCTAAGAAAGCTGTTTATCCATGGAACAGCACACGAGCATTTCATGACGTTCCTCCTCAGGATCCCCAATTTGAGGGATGTGCAGCTGAGGGGAGACTACTATCCGGCCCCGGAGAATGATACGAGCACAGAAATGAGAGTGGATTCTTGCAGTCGTTTTGAAGATGCGCTGAATAGGCGTCCTATACTTGACTGAAGATAACAAGAACCTGTAGTAAATTATATATATATATATATATATGCCTGCTAAGTTGATCAACAGTGCAAGCATGTTTGCCTACCCTTTGTTTTTTTGGGTGTACTAATGAATGCTTTTTATAACCATGACTTTTTTGATATGGGTACCTGATTCTTGTGTAAAGTCTTCCAATTTGTGCTTCTAAACTTTCTCTCTAAGAAGAGAAAGTGATTTCTTCTTTTGATTGAGTGGAATCCACAAGAAGGTAAAAGAAAAAGGCAAAAAGGAAACACAACAAAATAAGCCTTCCATATTTCAACATTGTCTGTGTTTTATTCTCTCTTTTTTTTGGTTCTCCTAAATTTTGAGTCGGTGCGCCAAATGTTTTAGGCTAATCTCTAAACCCCGTTAATAATAAAAAATAATCTGCCAAAAAAATTAACGGCAAATTCAGAACCCCAACTGATTAATTATTTAGTAGAAATAATTATTAATCGGTAATTGCTAGTTGTCTAGTTAAAAACACCAAAAAAAAAAAAAGAACATGAAGATTCAATGAACGGACAACTTACTGTTAACCTTTGCCGAGTTTAAAGGGGCTATGCTGCCAGTAGCACTTAGGCCCATTCAAAGTGCAATTGAAATCTTCAATCTCATTGTCAAAAATTGACTACTTTTTATTTTTTGTTTCGATTGCACCAAAAGAAGGGAGAGTTTTCCCGTTGAAAGCCCAAAATTGAAGCAAAATATTCCACGTCCTGACAATGATGGGAAGAATCACCGACAAAGTGTTACAACTCAGCCGAGAACACAATTAACACCTCTACCGTGCTTTCTATACACAAGAAACAGAATGCATCAACAGAGTGAATATTCGCAGTCAAGCAAACGAGAGAGTATCACTTCGCAGCTGGGCCGTTCATTCGCTTCTGCCCAACAATCTGCAATTGACCCAACAAAGGCATTAGCTTGCAGTACGTATGAAACGTATTAATCATGCAGAGAGAAACCAAAGCCCAAACAAGCTTCCACTGCTTGTCAGATATGTAGTACCTGCAATCAGCTGCCCCAGTGGGCCTTCAGGGATCTTCAACCGCGACCCCTCATTTGCTACAGCATAAACCACCTGAAAACCAGTTTGAAAGGGTTCTACACAACTTAAGTTTCAGAAATGAAACAATCCAGGTTTTGTTTGATTGAGATGATAAATCAATAATAAATAAGACAGAAATTGACAGAAATTCTGTGAGCATACCCTTTCTGGTGGTACACCTTCCCATGGCCTATTTAGTGTACAGAGCTCCCACATGATTACCCCAAGACTGAAAATATCACATTTTTCAGTGAAGGGCTCATTACGAATAAGTTCGGGTGCCATCCATTCTGGAGTTCCTGCAGAGGATGAGTCTCTTGTAGGGCTATCAGTCATTATTCTGGAGAGCCCAAAATCACATATCTTAACACTCCAATGCTTATTCACAAGGCAATTGGCACTTTTAAGGTCCCGATGAACAATCTTCATTCGATGTATACACATCAACCCCCTTGGTTATTGGCAAAGTTACAGTCAGTACACAGCTGAATGCCAACTTATTAACATCAGCAGCTTATGATAATCTCCAACTTTAAACCAACTAATAAAGTTACATTAATATAGAGCCTCAAATCATCATAATCATTACGCAAGATGATCTCATGGGTTTAAGCAACTTTTGACTAGGATTAAGAATAGGGCTACCAAGCACTTCATGCACAAAAATGTAAAAATACCATTTGCATGAGGCCAGAGAGGGCCTTTCTGAAAAATTTAAGAGTAAGAATTAAGAAAGACTTTAACCCCCCCCAAAAAAAGAAATAAATACCCAGAAATTATGGGCAATCAATACAAACTTTCTGAAGTAGCTTCAAAATAAATTACGACACACCTGCATATGTCACGCAACATTTTTAGCCTTCTCTTCCAACCAAGTTTTCTCTTCTGACCACTTAAATGAATCAAATAATACAACGAACCCATCTCCATGTACTCGGTAACCATTGATAAGCGTGGAGGCTTTGTGCAAGCACCCAAAAATAAGATAACTGCAAGAATCAGCATCACAATTAACCAGCAACTGGGAGAAGAAAATGAGAAATAAAATAATTAAAAAAACAAGTTGCTAAATCAAACTCAGGTTCCTAACACTCTGCACCAGAAAAAATTTTCTACCAGCAGTGTTATGGAATCAAAGTCAAAAAATCTACTAGCAGCCTAATAAAATATCAAGTTAAAAAACGAAACATGGAAGGAAGTATATTCTTGTAAATTAGCAATTCAATTCACAATGAAGTTGACCACCACAAGAAGCAACTTTAGAAAATTGAAAATAAAATCATAACTGGATCAGCAGCAGCTAAAAGGGCATACCATTAGGATGTCGAAGCCGGCTGGAAGAGAAACATGCAAAAATCCACAAAAAGAGTACAGTTAGAAAGACAAATGGAAAGGAAAAAACCATAATGTTAATACATCAGCAAGAAAGACACCTAAGGATTAATATCTCATTGCAGAAGTCTTCCATGTTCTCGGCAGTTAGATCTTGCTCTAAGAAAACCTTTATTGCAACATCAATTCCATTCCACATGCCACGGAAAACTTCCCCAAAGAATCCTACATATAACAGATAGTCAAGAGAGCTGAACTGGACAAAAGATCTTCAGTTTATCGATTACCTATAAACTGAGTTCAGAAAATGACGATTACAAGAAACCACACCATAGAAGTTAGCAGAGCAAGCTCCCAATTTCACTCTCCAAATGTCTCTTTATATGTACATATCAATATATATATCTATTTATCTCTATATATTTAATACATAAGCACAACTTTCATGTTTTTGAACCATGACTAACACCACATCCACAGCCACTTAGACCCCAATGAACTGGAAGGACCTGTTAAATTACATAACTTCCAGGAGAGGTGGCATTAGGAAGTAGGAAAAACACCTTCAAAGGTCCTGGCACGTAAGGGTGAACCAAAGCTGATGGTCAGGGAAAGAATGTCAAGAATAATTGACAAGACCAAGATCAAAGCCCTCTCTGTTGTTTTTTTTTTTCCTTTTTGATGATTATTTATCATATTCTCATATATTATCATTACCTGAGCACTCTACATGGACTGTCAAAGGTTATGCTATATTTATCCAGAAAAGGTGGAGCATCAAATGTCTTAATCAAAAAGAGAATAGCCAAAGGATTGTGCTTAATAAAGTAACTGTTTTGAATACAGAATGAGGCCCTTATCAATGCTTCTATCATTTTTGTACATGAATTATCTAGAAACACTTCAAAAATTGGACAATATGTCAGAAACTTGCTTGATATCACCACATATACAATGGTGACATAACACTACTTAGAAACCTCTGGAGGAGCACAAATTTCTTGGAATAACTATAAAGCCTTCAGCAGCTACAATTTGAGTTGAGCATTATCAGAAAAAGTTTCCAGAGCCAAAGCATATGCTTACCTATCCCAACACGAGTGCCAACAGTCAGCTCTGAGAAATCAATATTCCATTCTTGGAAAGGTAGAAGAGGCTTATTTTGGAACATGGGAGATTCAAGGACTTTATTCCATGTCAAGGCCAATTCCTCATTTGCTTCATAGCCTGAAGCTCCACTTCTCTCAGAATTTTGACTCCTATACTCATGTGGAGATGAAGGTAATGAAATTGCCTTCTGAGAATTTATGTGGACCCTATCAATAGCATATAAAGCAGACCTTCCACCAGATATTTCATCCTGCCCATGAAGACCAAAATATGATACCTGAAAAGTTCAAAATGTGATCAACTGTCA
Organism: Bruguiera gymnorhiza; assembly: GCA_020883675.1. Lineage (NCBI taxonomy): Eukaryota > Viridiplantae > Streptophyta > Magnoliopsida > Malpighiales > Rhizophoraceae > Bruguiera > Bruguiera gymnorhiza. The sequence goes on from JAIRCJ010001053.1 coordinate 2,115,831, forward strand.
CCAATAAGGATGATGAGATTCAAGACCATTGGATATTCTCTCTATATCACTCTAAAGGTTAAAGCAATAGGAGTATCCATAACAAATCTGCCGAGATATCACACTAAATTCTTCAACAAAGATGAATTTGCCACAATAAAGGGCATAATTAAGCATGAATTGGGCCTAGTGAGTCAACTATGAGGCCAAAACACTGAAAGAACCGTAGTTTATGCTGAGCAAATAAAGTTGATGGTGCATGTGGATACAGTCCTCATGGAACAAGAATATGAGAAGCATACATTTTTCTGGTGATCAGAACCACTTTCTTTGTCTATGTCCCCCTGCTCTCTCAGAAGACGGTTTTGCTTCAAACTTTCATTCATGGCACGCACAGCCCTGAAATAGTTAAGGTAATCCTGAATAAAGTTGCCACGAGAGCTCTGCATGTTCTAATTAAGTTTACAAACATTGAGACAATTTTCCCAATAAGTATCAGGGTTATCTTTAATGGGATATTGCAAATTGAAGGAAAAACCAACATCATTGTGAACTATGCTGTCAGACATTTATAATATTTTCTCTTTCGATTCATTTTGTCCACTCTTGATTCATCAGACAAGAACAATTGGGGAAATAAAGAGAATAATTCTCGCAGAAATAGACTGAATAATGATTGTCAGGCATATTCTTTTTTCCCATAAAACTAGATATTTCACAACAAAAATTCAAAAATATGCTGTGCAGTGGCCATTATTTAAAATAGAAACACATATGCTTGGTCTAGTTTAAGATGGACAGATATCTAATAATAAAATGGCAAAAAGTTTGTGCTAGCTTAGCTTTGAGAATAACAGTCTCCAAACTTAATTGAGAAACAAATATCAACCTTGCGATATCATCACCAATCTCTGGTGTCATGCTTATACTTCTTCTTCTTATTCTACAGGCTTCCAATGTTGATGAGCCCTCTGACCTGTAACTACAATCAAAACTCAATGTTGGAGACAATTCTCAAAGCTTTCACTTCTATTATATAAGTTAGTAGACATAAATGAAACTGAATAGTTTGCATGAAAACAAAGAATAAAAGCAAAAACAATAATTGTTGGATTCAAGAGTAAATTCAAGATAGGCTCAGGGCATTGATATTGCATTCACCCTTTCCCTTATCATCAGTCTTTTCTTTATCACCAATCCATTTCTCCTGATACACTAAATTTATGAACAGTGAAACTAGGACTCAAAGTAGAACAATGTGATCTTCTTAATGATAAAATATTTTGGTGTAGAACTCCAGAAATCTATCAGGAAAGGATGCTAAGATTTAGCAACCTTTGTAAGTTTCTTGCTGCATGAAGAAGTAGGAAAGAGAGGACAAAAAATAGAGTTCTTTGGTGAGGGTAACCTGATTACCTTAGACTAACAGCTGATTGCAGGTGCAAATAGATACATCTCTTACTATCAAATGCTCAAAAACCTCTTCATCAAGTAAAACATGTGAATAGGCATCCACCAATGTCTATACAAAAGGAATTATATGTCCAGGAACAATACTTAACATGCATTATCAGCTAAAGAGAAGCGAAGTAACAACCAACCAAAAGCACCATGAATAACTATCACTTGCAAGATCCAAAAATACCACAAAAAAGCTTATTTTATCAGTGCTCAAATATTTAATCATATATTGAATAACAATCAAGCTTGGAAAAATTCAGTGGAGAAAAATAAATAAAAATCTAGAGGTAGTACCAACTAATTAGCCCAGAAGGCCTGTTTATCATATGCAGCATATAAGAAATTCAAAAAAAAAAAAAAAATCTAAACACTTAACATTGATCTGCAAACTAAAGTTCCATTTATATATAACAAAAGAGGTAAGAACCTTGATGTAGCCATGTCATCGGCATAATTTCTATTTGAGTGCCTGTCACCACTTAACATGGACCGCCCACGCACTCGCAACAAAGGATGCTCTGGACTGCAAAACCAAGCTTGTTGACAGCTAATTTCTAAAATTTGAATATATAGAGTCTAAAAGTCAACATAGTGTGAAAAGCACCACAGACAGGACCAGAATATGTTTTCTAAAAGAGAACTAATCAACCTACTGAAAACTCTAATCAGATAATGAATGAAAAGAAAAGAACGAATTGATGTGGCACAGGCATATGCATGCTACGTATACAACTGACCTCATTCCATGGGTCAATGAAAAGGTCTAATTGGGGAGGAAAAAAGGGCTAGCCATACAAACAGTTATGCATGGGTCCCAATTTTTACCACTAACACTCATCATGCTTCAATGGTTTGATCTTTACAGTCAGAAATTAAAATGCATTGAATAACATCTCTTTCATGCTACTCTATTATGTCAGCAACAGATAATGAGCTCCTATCCTGAAGTTTAAAGACATTCATTGAACCTAAACAAGCAGGTTGTAAACCCCTATTAACTGATATCCATTTTAACCAACCAAATTTGAAAATGGAGCAATGTAGTCCCTTTTTTATGCCGGCCATGCAAGCCAATTTCACAAAATTCACTACTAGGCCATTCTAAGTATCATCCCTCAAAAACTATCACCAGGACCTTAGAATACATGAGACATTTCTGCGTAGAATAGTATTCTTTTATTGAGAAAAGAAGTCTTAGAATTTTAACCATACTAGCATCACATAAAATATCAGTCAAAAAGTTTCAAAGAAACCTTGAACTAGCAGTTCGCTGATCAGCAACAACCTTCCTCCTGCTACGTCGCCAAAATGTTGTTGCAATATCGGGGTCACTGTGAGACAAGCTGAGGAAAGCAAAAATAAAGCAGCAAGTCCCAAGGTTTGAAACCATTTTATCTTTTGGATGAAAACGAGAACACAGGTGAAAAGAAAAGGAATGGGATGATGTTGACAATCTTCCAACAATAATGGCATTTTGTTCTGCTGGAAGAAAACAAAAACAAAAGTAAAGCAGTTACTTCCTACAGATAGAAACTGAAAGTACCTCAGCTTCCTGTCAATAGGGGTAGCTGATTGCAACATCGAATTTCTCAATGAAGGACCTAAAACATTAGAAGATGCCTCTAATCTCCTATGGAACTGTAGGTTGTCATCCCTTTCAGTGCTGTGACATAAAGATTAGACAAATAACAATGTTAACAAACACATTCCACATACATAAATGAATGTAACATAGGTTTACAAATGTGGTTGGATGCCATCTCCAAACCTGTTATGATCAACTCTCTCTGGAAAACCATAAAGAGGACTGTCTGGTTCTAGTGGTGAGTCGCATGAATCATTTTCTGCGGAATCACTCTCCCCTGCTGCAGAAATATGAGTCATAAAAAGTGCCCTGGTTGACCGGGGTATCAACTGACCAGGAAATCTCATTAGGTCTACCAGTAGCTCCACAGAATTCAGCACAACTATCACAGACATGTGTTTATATGATTCTATGCACTCAATAGCCCCATCATTTGGTAAACCCTAGAAGCAAAAGCAAGTACTTTTCAGTTTATTTCTCAACGCAAGCAAGAAAAAAATACAAAAACAATTGCAATTGAACAAAAACAAATTATGTGTACAGCACTCTACTCTAACCAAACAACAGAAGTAAAAGCTTACCACCATGAGCCTACTTTCAAGACCTACAGTATCTGCTAAAACTTTAAACAAGATTGCTCGGGGACGACATGAACCATGCTTTATTTGCCCCAGCAATTGAACAACTTGGTTTTCAAAAACGTGGGAAGTTTCTTCCAAAGCAGCTTTTGCAGGACTTTCAACACTTTGTCTCTTATAAACATCGGATACCTTTTCAGCAATAGAAGAAATTAGTCCGAAGAAAATCAATGTTTGAAGGGTGGGAGATGCATGGTAACTAAGAAGAACAGAGATGCATGCAGTTGAAGTTGAAACTAATTTGGCTGGAAACAAAGAGTTGAAGACTTTACTTTATATTTGAACCCATAGAGAAAAAGTGAAATATATTTCAGTTGATTTGCAGAAAAGAATAAAACAAATTTTCATGCCAGCACTAGCATGGAATACGAAGCCTGGACAAATAACCATATGAATGACACAAACTAAACATCCCATCTGGATGCATTACTTCACATGGCCATGAAATCATGACTTCAGCAGTTGCTGCATTTTTCTAATTTTGGCAAACTCAGAAATTTCTATAACATGGACATTATGCATCTTTTTTTTTTCTTTTTTGGTCAATGACATTATGCATCTTCGCTGACATGTCAACTTTTGGTTATGTATGACTGATAAACATCTAAAACCATGTTATGATCACTAACACCACAAATGTGCTGAACCCACCATCTACCACCACAATACCGCCATCACTGCCATGAGGCCCCAAGATCACCACTACATAGAACCACCAATTCTGTGAAGATAGCCTTCATCCAAATACCATAAAGAAGCAAAAAAGTGATGTATAGATGCACACACACATTTTTGTGTATGACTTCCAATGAAAATATTTATAGAAGAGAATAAGTTAAGGAGAAGTACTCACCAATCCAGCAATTTTCCTTATCATTGTGGCTGGATTTGAGTTCAATCCCTTCACCAGCACCTTAATCAATTGCTTCAGCATAGATAATTTTTTATCTTTTTTGGTATCCACAAGAATAATATCAGCCTTGAGACCCTCAGACCCCAAAGCATGAAGCTCATCAAAAGTTGGAATACTATCAAAAAGCTCCTTAAGCTTTTTATCCTGTTCACAGTCAACTATCAGATTAGCTCATGACGAAGCGAGATTAAAAATTTAACTGGCCAAACAATAAAACGATGTAAATTGGGAAGAACTTTAATTGAAAACCATTCCACCCATGATTTAACCAACAAGGCTTGTTGCCTTTTGGAAATATCAAAAATAAATTAGAAACAAATCCAACAATTTAGAAGATATGATATGCAAGTTTTAATTCTTAAAATTTAGGTCCTTATTGTTAATTTTTTTATGCAGGACTTTTGAAGAATTTTTACCTGGGATCTCCTTGCAAAGAAACAGTAGCATTTTTTGGGGTACCAGATAATTATTCAAAAACCTAAGATGTTATTTATGAGGTTATTAGTACTACTAGAATAGGAATTAGTCAACCGGGGCTATTCATATCTGGTTCTGATCTTATTTCACAGCACTAGTCTAAGTGGAGGAGGAGCCTCAAGTAGATCAGTATTCTGTGGGGCTTTTTTCTCAATCACATAGAAGATTTTGTTTGAGTAAACTTCTTTTTGGAAGGCACGCTTGCCTGGCATTTTTTTGTTTGAGTAAATGTTATCTAATGTTTGTTTGAGTAAACATTATCTAATGTGGGTTTCTAGTCTTTCCAGCCATTAACAACCGAACACACTCATGCAGTATTCCAAGTGCACCTCATATTATTGAGCTTAAGTTTAACTCATGAATAGTCAGTCAAAGAAATATTCATTAAACATCCAGGAAAAACAAAGGTTCATAACTCCCAAGAGCCTACTGATATAGAATAAAACCAAAGTTAAAAACCATTCCTTATGATTTCCAGGCACGACTTCTATTCCCTTGAAAGCTTTATAGCCCATCAATGATCTAAGAGCAGTCAAACAATAGTGAAAAAAAAAACAAGGAATTTCATGCCAATACAAGAGCTTTCAGTTCTCACCGGTATCACAGAATAGAAACCATTTGGAATTCGCTCAGCAAGTATCCCAGTATTCCAGAGTATTTGGGATGCTGTCTGCAATGGCAACCCATCTTCCTCAGAACTTCTCGGTGACTCTTTGTTACTCAAGCTATCTTCTTGAGAAAGCAATGGAATAGAATCAAATTTCTCCATAAAATCCGAACCCCACCACGAACCATTTGAAGGCCCTTGCTTTGTTGGTTCTGCATCATCTCGTGTCTCCTCCATGTCCTTAAATATTGGGGATGTAAAACCATTTCGGCTCCCTGTCCTTACTCCATAGAAGAGTTTTGCATTTTGAAAATTATTCTCATAGATCCAAAAACTGAATTGATGACCTTGTCTGTTCCAATTTGCTTAAGCCAGAGGCCATTTGACCTGCAAAGCCAAGGCCCTACTTAAGATTCAACCAAAAAAAAATATCAAAACAATAGCAAAACAACTTGCAGGATCAAAGGATACGGAAAGCATCAAACAGGAATCAAAGACAAATAAAATTAAAAACATGTACGGGCCCCTCTCAACTGCAAAACAAGTTAACAATCAAGGTTTTCCATCCCATTAAACCTATTAATACTATTGAGGAATTCTTATTTCGCAATAGCATAGCAAAGATAAATTGCAAGAAGAGATCTCCAAGAGGTTTTACAATAAATCAGCAAGAAACAAGATTTATTTGATTTCTCTAAAGGTTCCAAAGTTGAGAGTAATTCGGGTTAAAGGCTACACAGTATCACCATTACGCCCGGATGAGAAAAGTTTCAATGGTCCCTTCTGTTAAATATCTGATCACTGAACACCAAGAGAAGTCCTAATTGTATATTTATTTAAATACAAAGAAAAAAAACAAACAGAAATTCCCGTGCAAAACTAATTAACTGAAAGCACTTAATTACACCACTACTCTCAATGTCTCAACGAGCAACGTGAGAATCAAACCTGCCTACAAAGCATTCTTGAAACCCCCAATTACCGCTCCCAAACAACCAAAAAATAAATAAAGGAGTAAAAATTGCCTATTATACCCAATATGAGGGATCACTAGGTCAAGAAAGCAGATAAAAGAACCCAAGATTCAAACTAAACCTGACAGAACTTAAAGAAAAGGAACAAGCAAAAAAATAAAAAAACAAAAAACAAAAAACAAAACAAAGAAAAGAAAAGAAAAGAAAAGAAATTGAAGTTACCACCAGCAGATCCAAGCATTAGAATCCTCCCCTGCTCTGCCTGCAGTAGGCAATACCACACCATTTGAATCTCAGCCAACTCTTTCTCATTTATTTATGAAACCAATGAAAGATTTATCTCCGCATCGCTCTTTCTTTTCTTTTCCTTGTTCCTCTTCCTCTCTTTCTTCAGGAAAATATATATTTGGAAAGCAAGAAGCACAAATGATGAATATATACATACATATATATAAATATATAGCTTAGAGATTCAAAATATATAATAAGTATTTCGATGATGCATATTTATTATTCTATTTTATATCGAGAAAAAAAATTTTAAAAAGAAAAGAAAAAAGATAGGAGATGGAGACGAGGAAAATGAGACTGAAGAGGGACGGACGTGGATTGGACTCTTGATTTGTTTATTTATTCGTGCCTGATTTTTTTTTTTATCATTAGTAAAAATCAAAAAATAAGAGTGATGTATCAGTCTTGCTATGTTTAGTATTTATTTTCTTCCTTTCTCTAATAATTATTATTATTAATAAAATGACATAATAGTCATTTATAAAATATTTTCAAAAAATAACGTCTAATTGGTCTTTTTATAAATTAAAAATGAAATAATATGATAAATTGATAATATTATATTTCATGTTGTTAATTAATTTTTATTAATTAATTGAGAATGGGGGTTGAGGGTGGAGGCAATTGGCTGAATTTGAAGGTAAGGAAGGATACGGGTCACGTGCTGGAGAGGTGGCCATGGATCTGGGGACCTTTCTCCGACAGCCAGCTGGCACTCCGCGTGAAAAGTACTCCACTCCCCCCCCTCTCTCTCTCTAACTCTAGTTTTGATCTTTTTGCGTTTGTTTTTTCGTTTTTTGTTTTTCTTGACATTGCACCGGCAAACGGGGAAGCACCGTAACAATGTAATTAAATAAATGGCTAAAATGTTGGTCAAAGATATTTTAATTACTCGAGCAAGATGATGCGTTTCTCACCTTAATTTCCATCTGTGAATGTGCCTTTAACCGCTAAAAAGTTCTTTTTTCTTTTTTTTTACGACAATTTATCAAAATTTAAATTGCATCATAAAATAAAGTTATTTGTAAAAATAACGGTGAAATTTATAATATATAATTTATTTATTTAACTCCAGTTAAAAAAATATATAATTTTTTTATTAAAAATTAATATTTTTTACCGACATATGGCTAATTTTTATTAATTATGAATTTGATCTTTTTAAAAAATTAATATATTAATCAGAAATTTTTTTATTTTTTTAAAATTTAATACTAAAAGCATAATTAAGCAATAATAAAAAATTTTAGAGCTTCGCTCGGGAGGGTTGCTATTTTTTTTAACTCACAGCCATTCTACCTTTCTCCACTACATTCTTCAAAATAGTTGTCGGCCCAAGTTTAAGTTGTCCATCAATCAAAGCCTGGCCCAATTTAAGGTAGGTCGGTCCATGAGCCCAGCCCAAAGGAACCTAATCACTTTTATACTTGACCGCTAACCGCCGGACGCGGATCCAAAACTGAAAAGTGTGTCCGCCGGGAAACTACAGTACCTCTTTGGGTGCCGCCTTTACCTGACTGCTAGCCATGGCTATGCAAACCGGAATCGGACTTTCCCGGATCCTGATCCTCGCCGGAGCAGGCACTTTCTCTTGATGGTCACCCTCTTTTAGTTGCTCACAAACTTGCACCACACTCATCAGACTTTGTTGTTGTTTTTTGTTAACCTTGTTTTTAGGGTATACCGGTACGATCTTGGTCAAGAACGGCAAATTATCTGATTTGCTGGGTGAACTTCAGGTAAATGTACTGTTGATGATCTTTTTTTAAGTCGTTCGTCTTCGTTTTATTAGGTTCGAGTTAATCGAGTCACTGGACTTTGCGTTTGGTTGCTGAGGAGATGGTCTTTGTTTCTCGTTTGATGTTGTGAGATTTTTTAATCTTATCTGCCAAATTGAGAGTTTTCTTGGTTTCGTTAGGTTAGGGTTTCTTGAATTTGGTCTTTGTGTTTGGTTGCGGATAGTATGGGAAGTGTGGTTTGGTGTGAGCTGCAATGGTGTTGTTTACTCTGTTTGAACGAGTGGGGGATTTTAGTTTGTTGCTTGCTGTTTGAGAAGCTTTTTATTGGTTTTCTTAAGTATTTTTTGTTGATATTTTGGGCAGTCATTGGTCAAAGGAATAGAGAAATCCGGGGAACAAACAGACGGTGATTCTGACTATTCTGATGCAATAGCGCAACAGGTAATAAGGTTCTTGTAGTTTTACTAATTTATTACGTCTAACTGGTTTAAATGGCACCTAATGCTGTAGCTTGGATATTTTACTTCTTTTTTAGGTAGTGGTAATGTAAATGCATTTTCAGCTTAAATTGCCCTTACAAACTGCTGCAATAAGGAGGCATATGAACTGAACCCTTTTGACCCCAACTGTCAGTTTTCTGTTTTTGAATCTCTTTATAGGTGCGACGGTTGGCAATGGAGGTCCGGCAGCTGGCCTCTTCTCGTCAAATAACAGTTCTGAATGGGGCTTCTGGCCAAATAGGTATCTCCTATCTTTATATCGCATGTTCCGGGTTTCAGCTGCAGAATGTGCATTTTCATGTCTTTGGCAGAATGTTGTCCATGAGGATTTTGGCGCTGCAGGCAAATCAATTTTCTGATTATCTCTGATTGAGGCCTACCGCTGACTTTTTCTTAGGCTATAGTATCTCCTTTCTTATGCAGGCAACTATAGTGGTCTCATAATTCCAGCTGCTACTTTGGGGGCATTAGGATATGGTTACATGTGGTGGAAGGTAACACAAATGCCAAAGTGTTTCCCATTGTTTCTTTCTTTCTAACTACTTTGGGGGCATTAGGATATGCTTCCTTTTTATTTCACCTATTTATTGTTTGGATTTGAGATTAGTTAAGATACACTTTCAATAGACTAATCTTCTTCTTTTTCTTCCTTTTTTCTTTTTGGAAAATCTTGGAAATTAGGGCCTCAAATTCTCAGATCTTATGTACGTGACTAAGCGTAACATGGCAAATGCAGTTGCAAACTTGACAAAACATCTGGAGCAAGTTTCTGAGACGCTCTCTGTAAGTGCTGTCTGAAAGATGAATTTTCTTGTTCTGTATCCTTTACAGAGATTTACATCATGTTTGACAAGGATGTTTTTGGTTTAACATAGATAATATGAAAAAAAAAAAAGGATGGAATATGGATAACAATACATTCTAAATTTGCAAAGGGACCAAGTCGGTTTAAGCTTCTCATACAGGCATAGAAGTAGCTTCTGGTCAATATGTTTTAATTAGCATGTCACAACAGTCTTGTTTGGTTTAATCTCGAGTTTAAGGTCTTGGTTTGCGGTAGTGTTGATTTTGTTTCCCAAGTGTCGACTTCTAGGTTTCCAACATTGAATTCCTTTTAACACAATTTTTATCAGAAGCACCATATGATCATATCCATGCTAGAGTACCAAATTATAAACATTTTCATGGTCTAGTGTTAACCTTTTTAAATGTTCCCGCAATAATTATGCAGTATATTCACAGCTATTATTTGTATTTGCACTTGCTTTACCAGGCTGCAAAGAAGCATTTGACACAGAGAATACAGCTTTTGGATGATAAAATGGAGAGTCAAAAGGAGATCTCACGGGCAATCCAAAGTGATGTAAGAGAATCCCCACACTCCTCCAAGTCCTCTTTGCTTCTTCTTTATGCACACTGAGAACTGAGCTTGATTAAAACTATTATAAAACCACATCTATCTTTCTAAGACAAGATACACATATTGTACAAAATGCTTTCTGTATCAAGTATTGTGCTATAATATCAAACTGAGATTTGATAATAGTTCTACCTTATTTTGTGCATGGTATTACAGGTTCACAATGCAAACTAGGACACAATGTAGTTGTAGAACATAATCTGCATATGTGGAAAATTTTTCTATGATCAACCTTTATTCTCTGATCTCTTAATCCAGGTTCAAGCTGCTTCTGAAAATGTTTCACTGATTGGCTCTGAGTTGTGGCACTTGCAGCGCTTAGTTTCTGGTTTGGTAGGTTTGATTTTATCATATTTAGGTGGCAACACTTTGGTGGCATCAGCAATCTTTATGGTCAATATTTTCTTGTTAAAAGATGGCATTTTCTCAACCTCCATGATTCTTTTCTTTCTCTGAGTTTGCTGTAATTAGTTTCTTTCTTATTACAGGATGGGAAGATTGGTACACTGGAGGAGAAGCAGGTGTAAAACCCTTCTTTCTTTTATCCCATTTACATGCAACGAATTATTCATTTATATTGAATATTTCTGTCTCTTCTGTTTCCTCCTTATATTTCTCTTGCTGTTTGGTAGTTTCTGTTCAAGTAGCTGTTGACTTTAAAACACAGTTGTCACTCATTAGGACTTTCTGTCTTGAAATAATTATATAAGATGTGGTGCTTGCAAATGTTTGTTAGCTATCGTATAACAGTCTCAGTCTGTTCAAGCTTCTATTGTCTGTTAAATACATGATATGTGTGTTGTCCAGAGATTATTAGATTAGACATAAGTTTGAAATGATTAGGGGCACTTGGCAAAATGTCTGAATAATTAAGGAGTCCTACAGTATTGGTGAGTTGCTTATGTCTTTGACTAGGACGAAAAATTTGATTCTTAGAAGACACACTTTCTAGTATTGCAGCACTGAATAAGATGTGTCGGAAAACGGATGGAAAAAAGTGGACTTATGAATTGTTGTCTAAAGGGGAATAATGAATTAGGAATGTGAAAATTGCTTTTTGCATGCCTTTTGAGTTAGTTTAGATGGATTGACCAATGTATTTGTTGAGTTAATCCTTGTCTCTTTGTTAATTTAGTAGTTCAATAGTACTGAGAGGGAAGCAGAAAAAAACCTTATGCTGATGAATTGTTAAGGGGGGGAAAATATAGGAAATTTTAACCTATAGTTGGTTTGCATATGGATATGCTAAGGAATAATCATGAACCAATAATGTTTTATTCTTGGCAGTTGATTTGGATGTCTATTTTGTAGTTTGAGTTGCTGCATTCATGCTTGTGTATGTACTAAGTCAAGTTTATGGTGGCAGGATCTTGCAAATATGGGTGTTTTCTACCTATGCAACTTTGTTGGTGGCAAAAGGATGCAGATGCCTAAAGCTCTGGAGGTAGGAACTGGCAAGAACCATCTAATTATGGTTCCTAACATATGTATATATGCATATGTATATGTATATGTATATGTATGTATGTATCTTGTGAGATTAAGTTGTCAATTATTGTGAATTCACAATGCATAAGCTAGCTCTTTGTTTGGTATTGTTTGGTTTTGGAGATGGAACTGTTTTGTTTCTTCTGGGAACACGAAATGCAATCTGCCCTGAAGTGGAGAATTAGGAGAAAGGGAACATGAATAGCAATTTTTGCTGTTACCGTAGTCTTCTAGCCATACACTTTACTAACCAAAATATTACTTATTTATTTATTTTGTCATTAATCATCCAAACAAGAAAGGATAATCATTTTTTTCTCTCGAGTTTCCTTCTTTATGGTCCCTATGCAGTTCTATAACGCTCTTTGCTATGTATCCCATCCTTTTTCTTTGGAAACCTCCTTCCTCTCATTCATTCTTCAGGAGTCTTTGTCTTTATCATGTTATATTATCCAAGTCTAAAAGACTATACTTGGGAACTTTTCTTACTCTTTTTGACCTAACTGTGTCTTCAACATCTTGCAGGAGCAGCTTAAGCCTTCTGGGAGAACTCGAGCTTCACTCACATTCACTGAAGCTCCAAGTTTGATGGTATCTGTTTTTTAAAGATCAAAGATACTAAACTTAATGTGTTTACTTGTTGTCTTGTGCTTGGCTTATGCATGACAATGTGCCTATGCATGCACTGTTGCACACGCCATCCAGCTGAATGGAAGCTGACTGGTGGAAATAAATTTAAAACAAACATAGGAGAACATGTTCTTTTCACTTGGCTCACCCTAGAATTTGCTTTCCTTCCTTTGCTCCCAGGGTCTTAAGGAGATTGCAGAAAATTTGTCTCGAAGTGTCAATGAGCCAGCAAATGATGTTATCTTGCCAGTGGGACTTGATGATGTAAAAGACCAGCCACAAAGCCTGCGAAGTGAGCAGCCTAAAAACCTGCCTAGGTTTGATTTCTGACTCTTCTATTCACAATGAATATTCATTCAGGACATATTTAATGATGCAGAAAAATACCATGAGGTGCTTTTTTTAATTGCTTTCGGTAAGAAAATAATCAAGTCAAGTAATCCCACGTATTCACTTGCATATTGAAGTTTCTTTGTTTAATTTTCAAACTACATACACATCTCCATGCTCCATATTTGCTTTGCATATCGAAGTTCCTTTTTAAATTTTCAAACTACTTGCAGTACAATTTTTGATAAAGGGATATACCCTACTTTCTTTTCCTCCCTCCAGTGTCTTTACAATTGTTTTTTATCAGGAGCTTCACTCCAAATATATTAGAAAACTGTTATGCATTGCTTCTTTCCGTTTTCGAACTTGTTTCTTTCAGTTTAATTTACCCGGCTCAATGCATGCAGGTTTAACATAGTCAGATGCCGATAGCGACACTTTCAGCAAGATAAAGACTTCATGTTCGCAATGTGTTCGTTGACTATTTTTATACATAAATAATAAATAATGAAGTCCTCACACAATGACAAAATTGTGGAAACTACCATTCATTTAATACGACAGTCTGTATAAATTGCGGAAACTGTTAAAGCTTTAGGCATGAGACGTGCTCGAAACATTATTTGTTTAATCCATATATGGCTAATTCAAGTTTGCCCTTCAAGGATGTAGATATTAGAAGTTCTGATGTTTGCTATTAAAATCTGTTGTTCGTGCCTTTTGTCGTCCTTACCTTGAGTGTCGAGGGAGACGATAGGTTGAATTTTGAAGTGTAGGGCTGCAGTTGAAACACTTTTTTGAGGAAATCCGGGAACCGTGAATTTAAAGTAAAATATAAAACTACTGACTTAAACAACGTGAGAACCGCCATCGAAAGGTGTCGACTTCCAAGTTGATCGACAGCACATCGAGTTGTCTGGCATCTGAGATCTACAACTCTTCAGAGTTGTCGGAGCAGAAATAAAACTCTCTTTCGTAACACCTCACAGCGTCTTCAATCAAGCCATCTTTTTCTTTTAATTTATTTAGCTTACCCAAATGCTACAGTATATAATAAATGATTGAAGAAGGCGAGTCGATCGGACCCAGAAAATAAATTAAAAGAAAAAGATGACTTTCGGTTGTGGGCTTCACATTATATTGTGTGTAATGACAATGACTCCGTTTAATAATAAGTAACCTTCTCAGTAGGCTCGACCACCTTCCTCCTCCTCCTGTAAATAAATGTACTCACATGAACCCACACAACATTGTTCACGAACAATTTTTTTTTCTTCTTTTTTGAACCATGCAGTTAAATAAACAAAAGCCCGGTAAAGTACTATGTAATGTATTAATAATTTTCGATACTACTAAAAACTAAAACGTTTCTTGATCTTTTGCCTTGAAGCTAGAGTAAGCGGTAAGCTCTCCCCCCCCCCCCCAAAAATCGACAATCTCAACTGGCCAACTGGGCAATAGTACTACACTATAAGCCAAAGTAAAAGCTGGAAGGACAAGCTTACAACTTCTCTGCTTCTTTCTCTTCTTTATTCCTTCTTTCTTTAGGATTCTTTCATTAAACTTCAACTGTATGATTTGGCATGGTTTCCCTCCCTCCCTCTCTCTCTCTCTCTCTCTCTGTATCTTTCCAAGAAACAGGAAGGGTTGATTTCTTGATCAGCAATATCACAGAGGTACTTCAGTTTTGGTGTTTCTTTGACGTACTGAAATGAAAAGATTGTATTGGTGTTGGTTTCTTTGTTCTTTTTGAGTCTCCGGGTATTAAATTCATTGGCAAGCAAAAATCAAGAAGTCTCGTCTCTTCTTTATTAAAAAAGCCGAGAGTTTTGGGTTATTGAGTGTCTTTGCAATCTTTGTTGACGTTAAACAATGAGATGGATTAGTGGCAAATGAGTCTGATGGCACAACAAGGTTGTAATTCTTGGAGTTCTCGATTTTTTGATTGTGAATTGTAGGATTGGCTTGATTTTATTCAATTTTTGCGTTTCTTTCTTTTTTTTTTTTTATTTCTTTTCCCCTTCATTTTGTTTTCCCTTATCCGCTCTGGACTGCAAAGCCAAGAAGGGAATATCTTGTCCCAAAAAGGACGCAAATTGTCATTTGAAACTTTAAGTTTCCATTTTTATTGAACATATTTTGTGCTTAAATTTCCGACAACATGTTTCATTCAGTAGTCCTCGCTTGTTTCTGTCTTAATTTCTTGAGGAAAGAAAGTGCTTTTGTCGGTGTACTCTGTGTGTCGGCCTCCTAATTTCAACATCACATCAGGAGTTTAGATGGTCTTGCTATTCTCCGTTTGTATCTTGACCACTTAAATCTCTATCTCCTATACCTAGCCAACTGGGACTGTGTTTTGATTTGATAGGTGGTCTTTTCCAGAAACGAAATAGATATTACTAAAGAATCTGATGGAAGAAAAGCAACTGGACTTTAATCAGCCATTACTATCTGTTAGGAGGTTCTCATCAACAGCATCCACCACAGAAACTGAGAACAAGAGGAAAACTAATGATGCTGTCCCCAAATTGCCCCCGTTTCCTGTCTACAAATCAGAGCTGAAATCAGGTCCAGTGAGGAATCCAGGAACTGTTCCCTTTGTGTGGGAGCAAACCCCAGGAAGACCCAAGAATGGAAGCAAACCACAGACTCGGGCTCCTGAAAAGCCTCCTGTTGTGCCAAAGCTTCCTCCTGGGAGGATTTTAAATGTTAAACTGCAAAAGAAAGACAAAGGTTCCCAAGGCACAGCGGCATTTAGGTCCCACTCGAGAAACGGTGATTCAAGTTGTTGGAATATTCAATCATTGGATACTAATGTAAGTAAAGAGGAGAGCTCCAAGGAGATGATGGTGGAGAAGTACAGTGTGGGTTCGGAGGATAGCCATGAGGCCTATGTTAATGCAGTTGACACCCTTTCGCAGACCGAATCATTCTTCTATAACTGCCGCATAAGTGGTGTGAGTGAGTTGGATGGTCCAGCGCTGAAACCATCTGGATCTTTTGCTATGGATCCACAGACGCTAGATTTCATGATGGGTAGATTCTTGCCTGCTGCAAAGGCAGTGGCTTCAGAAA
The DNA here is from genome assembly GCA_020883675.1 of Bruguiera gymnorhiza. Classification (NCBI taxonomy): domain Eukaryota; kingdom Viridiplantae; phylum Streptophyta; class Magnoliopsida; order Malpighiales; family Rhizophoraceae; genus Bruguiera; species Bruguiera gymnorhiza. The sequence continues at coordinate 2,131,938 of JAIRCJ010001053.1, forward strand.
ATTCACATTATTCTGGTAGGAAGCAACCAGTTGCTCCGCAGCAACCAAGGCAGATTAATAATAGGGTGATAAATGCAGAAAGGAGGCACACAATTGTCCAAAATAGTGTGAAAACTATACCATATCATGGCCAGAGTGATCGAGAAGAAGAAAGTGAAGATGAGGATAGTGATGCTATGGAACATGAGAATTCTTCTCCTAATGTTGGTGGATTTTTCCCTTGCTTACGCTTGCAAAATTCCTTTGGCCTTTTGAATCCTGTACTGGGAATGAGAAAACAGGCTCAGCCGCCTGTTTCTTCCGTCCATAGAGCAAAGGTTAAATCTTCATATGCTGCTTGTTGCTGTGAAACGGAGATTAAGGTATCCAACTCAATTCTTCTTTCTTATTGAATGTTACTATCATGTATATCAGTTTATATTGCTAGCCTGATTTATGTAATTCGTATGCTTTATTGCATTCCTTTTTTGCTATGGCATGACAAGAATGCCGTTTATGAGCCAAGGTCAACGGATAGATTCCAGCCAACAGGGTTGCATGGGTTTAGAACTAAGCTGAAAAGTGCATCCAACCAGATCACTTGCACACGGGATTCTAAGAAATTGTGCGGATCACCTCTGCACAAGAGATGGCAACATAAGAGTGCATCACCAAGCTATAGTGCTGTTTCTCAAAATGACATTCACGAAGAGAAAGAGAACCCTGAAATATCTAAGGATCCTGGGGTGAATGGCCCTAACCAACATGCAAAATGGGGCAGAAACTTTCAAAAGTTATTAGCCATTGAGAGCAAAGAATGGGAATCAGAATCTGCAAGCCCCATGGCCGAGAAAACCTTGTACATAGATTATGTGCATATGGTAAAGCCTCAAAGTTTGAATTCAAGTCCTTCGGGTAAAGAAGTTTATGCCTACAATGGAAATGATGATGTCGAGACAGTTGCAAATGCAAGGGAAATTGAAGAAACTGCTTCAATGGATTCTTCGGCTAAAGATGGCAAGCACTTGAATGTTGTGCGTGAAAAGGCAAAAGTGCGGCCAGGAAGTTTGGAGTCAGTTGACTCTGGTTTTCTATCATTATCTGACAGATCCATTCGTGATGTGCAAATGGATGTCATTAATGATTCTAAAACAGATCGAGCCCTTGGACAGACGTGGATTACATTTGCAAGCCCGAAAGCAGAAAAAGATGGGAAGATTGTTCCACAAAGTGGACTGGATATGGAAGCAGGTAACTTGGAAAGTTCGAACGGCTTAGTCCATGATTCCATTGCATTGGGAGGTGCTGCAAAATTGGTTGATGATGGGAAGAATAAAGCAAAGAGCCAACTTATTACAAAAACAAGTAATCAAGAGACTCGGCCGGGAAGCTATCCGCTCCTTCCTCTTCCTCCACCTTCACCAAAGTCCCCTTCAGAACCATGGCTTAAGCGTGCTCTACCTGCTGTTTCCTCAAGGAATTCTTCTAAAAGATCTTATTTTGGTATGCATGCACATCCCAGAGTCCATGCTTCCAAAACACAGTTCTTTGATCAGAAGTGGCAAACAATTGTTAAATCTTCGAGCGTACAGAGTGGGAACTCGCGAGTTTCTGAGGTAAACTTTACGACTCCTCGCCTTTGATGGATACGTTTCATTGATGGGCCGATTCTTATGTTATTCCTCGATCTTGATGTCAGCAGGAATTATTGGCACCAATACCAGAAGCTTGAAAGACATGTCGGGGTCTCCTCATTGGAAGGAAAATGGCCTCTTCGTCAGTTTCTTCAGTTGTGGGGTATATACCTTGTAACTGTATACGGCAATGCAGAACACTCATCCTCAAATAAGATACACTAGAAATTATGTCGTTGTAAATCACGTCAATTCATTGGAACTAAGTTCCTATGTGCAATTTTTCTGTAAAGCAAACAGAGGAACTGTGCTCCACTTTTTTATTTGTAATAAAACGACAAGGTAAGATTGCAAGGACATTGCAGAAAATTTGTTAATCGAAGTCCTTTATTCCTAGATAATCATTGATTATTTCTCTAGCTAAAAGGGTTGCGGTCGACGATGGTGACAGCTTTGACAAACATGTGCAAAGGCCCTTTCATTAGACGTGGTGTTTCCCAGCTTCACCTTTTCTCATCGCGATGACATTGTGTGAGTTTTAGGACTTTCGTGCGCGTAGGGCTAAAATTCCTTTCTCAGGCAATGCCTTTCAGCTGTCAAAGCGTGAAGCATTTTCCTTTTGATTTTGGGTGGGCCAGGGTACGGGGTGGCCCACTGATGATATGAAACGTTCAACGATTTGATCCCATAACTCTAAACGATTTTCTACTACAGTGTATCGTCTGGGTCGTTTTGGGTCTTTCACATTTGATATTAGAAGTGGCAAAGTGCGAATTATAGCTCTTGGGAAATTTTACAGCCAAGACGATAGTTTAAATAATGATGCGACGTGTGTTTTATATAATTAATTTAAATTTAAATTTCCGTTCCGTTACTCTTTCTTAAAATATATTTACGTGTTCTCACAAAAAAAATATATATATATATATTAGAGTGCAATGTTTGGTTTTCAATTTAGTATTTGTTGTGATTAATGTTAGCAAAACTTCGTTCAAGTTCATTAGTATTTGAGTGATAGATTTATTTTATGAACAAAAAAATAAATTAAAAGTGACATTCAATTTAAATTTGCAAATATTATTAATATCACTGCCATACATTTTTTTTAATTTTATTTTTTTAAAAAAAAAAAAAAAACGAAACTCTCGGGAATTCTTTTTTTTTTTTCCTCATTCATTACATCCCTTTCGTGTTTTCGTCAAACTATGGGAAAAGCCCCCAGTAATGAGCAATACAGAAATTAGACAGACAAATAAAAGATGATTGAACTGCATAAAATCACAGAAGATATCCTGCGTAACGAGGGCTATGATCAAACAATCAAAGCAAAAAAATCGGGAGCAGTAATGACGGGAGTATTAATTAAAACCTTTATACTAAATGCGATGTGGTTCAAAGATAATTTGTTTAACTTTAGTATAACTTTTAGTATCTATATATACATTACTATCCGAAAATTGTCAAAGGCAATAGAATAAAGCAGTGATCGGTAGCAATTGAAGTCCAAAGCCTTTTCCACGTGAATTAATGCAAGAGATTCTTGTTCAGCTGTTTCTTGGCCTCCTACACCTAATCCTCTTATATTTACCATAATGCGTTTAATCAAACAAAAATAACTTCGTTGACGGTTCACATGAGATTTCCATCGCTATCTCCATTTAAACTAGAAAAAAAAAAAAAAGACTCAAAAAAAAGAGAGAGATCTTTTGCATTAAAGTTGATCCATATTATAAGTTAATTAGTATTTGAATAAAATATATATTAATTAATTACAATTTTAATAATAAATTAAAATTAGATTTTTTTTTATTATGCAAGATGATAATATTTATATTATTGTATATATAGTCTTAGTTATTATTATACAGCATTTTCATATTAATAAAATTAAAAATTTTAATATAATTATTTAAAAGTGATAATATTTTCCGCTATTTGTTGGTACTTGTCAAAAATCTCTTTCCAATAAATAAAAAAAAGGGGGGGAGACTAATGTTTTTAATGAGAAAAAATGAAAGTTATTTTTTTCAAATTGCAAATCTTGAGTGCGAGTTTCAATTATACCGAATTACAAAACAAAAAGAAAAGGCCGAAAGTTGGCTATAGCAATCTCAGTTCCCCTCAGCAACTAGTGTTTTTCAACGCCCGGATGTGGTTGGGCACTACCCTTTTCACGCAGACAATTTAGTTTTTTTTAATCCCTTTATGCGTTACATTGAATAATGTAACAGCATGACCATATAACATGGTTGCATCATACTAATTTTGTTTCACATTTCCTGCTCCTCTTTTGAATCAACACACGAGGTTGCTCACTGTCATTCTTGACTTTGTAAGCATTCTTTACATGAATTTCCAATGCCATTTTCAACCTCAATAATAACCATAAAAAAAAAAGGAAACTAACCCTAGATCAATTTTCCAACATATATAGGCTTTGGGTTGGGATGCAAAGTTCATAACATAATTTACCCTTCTTTTTTGGCTTTACATTGTGAGTTTTAATTCCTTTTTCTTCCCTTACATCATGTTGTAAATTTTGTAGTATATCATAGTCCCCTCTTTTTATTCCTAATTAAGTTGATAGGAGTATAAGACTGGCCACACATGCTTGCAAGAGCAAATCTATACTTAGTTCTTTAGAAATTTGCAAAAATATTTTCGATTTTTTGACCGTGTGGATATATTAGAACCACCATCGTGTATTCATGTCCGAAACGAAATGCTGGAAGACGGGAGATACGAGATATAGGACACAAAGAGTCTGGTGGTTTCTTTTTCAATGAAAAAGCTCAAAGTTTATGAGCAAAGAAACTTAAAAATGCAGCAGAAGATGAAACTTGCTGCGGAAATTACGGCAAGGGAAAAGAGACTCATCAATCAAATTTCTCTATTTCTTTTTCTTCTGGTGCTGATTGTTGTTGCAGCTTAAAAGAATTGGACATTTCGTCAATTTGATGTTAAATTAGTCTTCTTAAATGGTGTACTTAAGGAGAAGATTTACATTTAGTAACCTAGAATTTTGTAAAATAAAGAGAAAAAAAAAGTATATTCACTCAAAAAAATCCTATATAATTTAAAATAGGCTCCTAGGGTTAATAATTATTTATTATAACATGGACCAGTAGAAATAAAAATGAAGTCACTCTTTATGTACAGTCTAAATAAGATCACTTTTTTTATATAGTTAATGACTTCATGGTTATTAAAAGTTGTAAATAATTAGTTCAACAATTTATGATTAATTTGAAAAATAAATTTATTATAACTGATCTAGGAAATATATTTTACTTCCTTGAGTTGAAAATCTTGCAATTCAACTAAAGAATTTTTATCGAGCAAAATATGCAAGAGATGTATTAGATGAGTTTCAAATGATTAGTTACAAGAATTTGCAACACCATTTGTAATACAAGAAAAAGAAATAGAATTTAAAAAAAAAAATTTGTGAGAGATAATTCTTTAGTTTTTTTACTATTTTACAAGTGTTTATCTTCTTTTCTCACACAAGCAAGTTATTAAAAAAATCAATTAATTTTGATATGAAATTGTAAGTTTATGGGATTAAGATGAAACAAAATTAAAATTTAAGAAATAAAATAAAATAAAATAAAGAATAGCAAATATTGGTAAAGAGATTAGGATGAAATTGAAAATTTATTTTCGTACTATTTGTTGATGAAATTTATTTTTATTAAATGTGAAACTCACAATATAAAGTTAATTACAAGTTTAAATGTAACAAACAAAATTATATATAAAATTATTATATTTTAAATAAAAAAATTTGATAAATTCAAAATAAGCTAATTTGACTTATTCAAATTTAAAAAATCAAACTGATACTCGAAAATGAGAAGAAAAACTCGAAAATTTCGAGCTGGTGGAGCAATACAGTTGGACCAATTGTTCCTGGAATGCTTTAGCAGCATCAGAGTGAAAATGTCTTGTGCACTTAATCTATGGGAAATTTCGCGGCAAGGATGAGAAAAGCTTCTTCTAAACCGCATACTTGACTTATACCGCCATCAATTTGATTCGCTTCCTTTTTGCAGTAGTTCCTCCATTGTGTAGTCTACAGAGTTCATAATGCCTTACTTCTTCCATTAGCATTATAGTGGTTTAGAATTCTAAAACCAAAAGCGACCAAATTTATAGACTAAAAAAAGACCGGAAAGGATTACTTCCCAGCTACTGCGTGCCAACCCAAGTGTCAGCGCACGATGCCTCTCTATAATGTATGCTCTCGCGGGTGTGTTTGTGAGAGAGAGAGAGAGCATATCATAGCACAGATCAAGTTACTCCATATCTAATTCCTTACATAATACATGCATAATGACCTCAAATTATACATTTTCGTTTAGTAGACAATTAAGATGGACTAGATATACGATAAATAATTGCCTTCCTAGATGTATTATATAGTCATAGACGTACTCCACGCTTAACACACATGCTCATTTGCCAGACCTAGGCTTACCCTACTCATCAGATAACCTTAAGGTACCTTAGAAGTAGATGTTCCACAGCATGGCAAAAAATTAAGAGCATCTTATCGTTATAATACTGACTATGCAGCAGGTGCCACATCGGTGTCGTCGTCGTCGTCGTCGTCATCATCACCGTCCCCTTCATTTTCCTTACCAGTAAAGGTACGGGTCGCAACCTGGACGTTCTTATTGACACCGATGACCAGCTTGTTAAATTCATGATCCTTGCTGTTAAAAATCACCATTTTAGGTAGCGGCGTTTGAAAAGGAAACAAAAGCAGAAAGTGCAGAGGATGCTGCAAATTGATTGCAAAGCTATAGAGTCCCAGCTCCCCATTTATATACAATTCAACCAGATATTAATGTGTGAGTAAATGACTGGACGTGAATGGAGTTCAAGTAATGCCATTATCGAGTGAGAATAAAGGAAAAACCAAAGTGCCACTGTGTGAATCATATCGCATCCAGGCAATACAAATTGATCTTAGCACTTTTGCTACCTGCCTTTTTCTTTTTTCCTTTTCCCCTTGTCTGAACAATAAAATTGTTCAAAAGGAGGGTTTAGGGGTGACATGGTTAACCTGGCTTCCATACACTTTGCTGAAAATGGAACGTGGGGTCCAGCATTGAGGTTTGCTCATGGCTGATGGCCGCATTGCCTATTCCACACGTGGAAGCAACGGTCTGTGCACACTCTCAATTCCCATTTTCTCGTGCAGTGCAGCTCCTCTGCCATGCTGGCTTTGTGTGTGTCAAGTTACCGCCGGAATATCTCTAGGTTCCTGGCTCAAGAGGATACCCCAGGACTTCCATAATCTCATAGTATCCTTTGATCAAGCATTGTTGCTTAGCCAACGATTGCAGTTCAGAAAAGTTTGTTCGGTAATTCGATGTCTAAAGCCGCATTCTGTCAAGCATACGAGAAGGGGACCTCAACCCTAAGATTGAGATCTAATTATTTGAAAAACAGTATTATTATATAAAGAAACAAAATGAATATGAAATAAATACCAACTCATCATAATCATTAGTTAAAAAATATATATATATATATTATAATTAATCTACTTTGTATTTATTTTTTTGTATTTTTTCCAACTTTTTTTCTTTATTTGAAAATTATCACCTGTCCCGTAAAAAAGAAAATATCCCCGAAAAATGAATGTTGCGAATTCATTAATTGTGATTATCTACTGATTTACCCACAAAAAATAAAAAAGAAGAAAAAGGGATTGTTCCGTTCTCTGACATACAAAAAAAAAACCATAAAATAAATAAATAAGGAGCAGGGTTGGCAGAGGACCTCTGATTTAGGCTGGCCTGTTATTCTTCTATGGGCTTGAGCCCAAACATTTTCAACTAAACAAGGAACCTCATACATATATCTTTGGGTTAAATGTATTAACAACCCCAGTCTTACGTGCAATTACAAGACGGCCCCTCGAATTTTGAATTTCAAAATTTAAGCACCTGAACTTACACGCAATTACAAGACAGCGTCAGCTCGGCCCGTCCTCGTTTACTTCTCTATCCCTTCTCCGGGAAGAACCGTGAAAGCAGAAATCACGAAAACGTCGAACTGGGTCCTTCATTAGAACTCGACACGACCCTGTTCGCTATTTCGCGAAGATTGTAATGCTTTTACTTCTGAATTAATCACTTCCTTTAGGACTTTTAATTCTTCTTTTTCGAGTAACATTTATAGCCATATCGATAAAATTGATATTTTAATGTATTGTTTTCGATTACTTTGAAGAAGAATTAGACATTCTTTCAGTTCGTCGAAGCTTGCCCTTTTCTTTCTTTCTTTCTTTTTTTTTTATTTTTAGAGCTTTTACCATGGCACGTGAGCAGAAGGCGGCATGTGCAGGCAACTGACGGCCAGGGGCGTCCGCACGTGTCTGCTTTAGAGAGAGAGAGAGGGATAGGCTAGTTTCACAATCACCCGGGCCACTAGACAGGCACCAAAGTCAAGCCCAAGAGGCCCCTCTACGCCCACGAGGTGAGTTGTCCCAGGACGTGGATTTCTGACACATCTTTCAAACTCTATCATCATTGTCCGATACAGGTAACAGCTCCGCAAATCCACGTGGCACCATCTCCTTGCACATTCAGGTCCACTTTCTCTCGCCTTGTGGTTCTAGAGTTCCTAACCCTTGAATTCTCGAAATATTTAAAATTTAAAAACCCCAAAAATCCACTCATCCGTTTTAGATTGACAACATCCAACCAAGGATTCCCGAAGACCCCCCCCCAAAAAGCAAAGTAACTCATTTATCGAACGCCACGTGGACAGTCATTGTGATTACCCTATATAAATGTATATCAATAATAAAAAAAAAAAAGAAAACACTAATCAAACTTGAAACCGATTGAGTTGATTTCATCATATTAGGCTAATGCGGATTCTCAAAATGGTTTAAATGCCTCAACTTTCTTGACTTTGCAAATAAAAATTTAGATTTTTATTTTTTTTATTTTTTTATTCTATTTTATTTATTATATTATATGGATTGAGTCCCAGCTAATAATTTGTTACTCGCCACCGAAGGCTTTTCTCTGACCTACTGGGGATGTCACTGTCACTGTCACTCTAACTGGTGTTAATGACCCTGTCTCCTCTGGTCTATTCTCAAAGTTCTCGTTACAGTTTAACAGCTTTATATAGTGTTGTGTAGAGAGAAGGAGAGAAATTCCTTTTATGGCTTTCTCTTGAAGGGAAACCAAGGACTTGGCTTTTGGTCAGGTGTGCTTGATTTCATTACCATTTTTATCCACTTCTGTGTTGTCCTCGAAAGAAGTGTGTACTTTGTTTGGTTCTTTTTTGATTGGTTTCTGTTCAAGGCGAAAGAAATGTTTCCTCTTTCTTCCTTCCAACTCTTTTAGAATCTCTGTTGTTTTCACATGTCTGCTTCTAGATTTAAAGATGGGTTCGGTTTCCCAATCCTATCTCTTATTAGGCGTTCATGTTTCTTCAACTTCATCTCCTCCTTCTTCTTCAGCTTCAGCTTCAGCTTCAGCTTCTTTCTGTGCATGTGTTATTCTTTATGTTGACCATGGAAAAAAGGAGGGGACTTTAAGTTGGTTGTTTAATTCCATTGATTTTTTTTTCTCCAGGTCTCCTCCAAATATTTAATTAAAGCTAGGTGTATAATTTATTGAGTTGTGAGATTAATATACTAATTTTGTGTTCAATGGGGTTTTCTTTCACTCGTGTGCTTATCCTTGACTAGTTTAAGGCTTGGATAATGACAAAAGAGCTTTACTAAGGATGGTTAGTAGTTAATTATTACGTTTTGAACCCTGTTCTTGTGTGCCTTTTATAAATCCGTTTGCCTTCTCAGCCTTCTATAAATCCGTTTGCCTTCTCAGCCATGAATCATTGTCTTCCTTATTGGAATTTTGACGGCGATGCCCCTGCCTTTAACTTGAAGAAAGCTACAGGGTCTGTACCATCTCTCTCTCTCTCTCTCTCTCTCTCTCTCATTTGCTAACTCTTTCTTTCAAAAATTCTACCTTTGTGGAACTAGTTCTGTGTTGTGTTGATTTGGGTTGCCAATTTTGCATTTCCAGGCAAGAAAATGAGCTAGTAGAGCTATTATGGAGAGATGGACAGGTAGTTTTACATAGCCAAACCCACAGAAAAACAAGTCCTCATGAATCCAGACAAGGTGACAAGTATGATTTATCGGGAGCTAGCGGTGAGAATTTAAGTACTCTGGTTCAAGATGATGAGCCAGTTTCATGGATCCAATATTCGCTTGAGGATTCCTTCGACAAGGAGCTTTGTTCTAATTTCTTCCACGAGTTTCCTTCCTCTGATCCAACTGGGGCAGGGAAGTTCACTGGATTTGATGCTAATCATGCTGTTGCAACTTCAGAACAACATCAATCCACCGACATCAATACCAAGCACCCGTCCGTTTCTGAAGTCTCAGGAAACCCCCCAACACTTCCTACCAGATCTCAAATTCCTGAGCAAACTCGTAATTTGGGAGAATTTGGTAAATCCATCGGCGCCAACTTCTCACAATTATCAGTGCCATTGAAAGGTGATTTAAGATCTTCTAGCCGGCGATCTGGAGGAAAAGGGTCTGAAAATTTGACGCAAGCTCGGGTCAAAGAGTGTTCAGTGATGACAGTAGGGTCGACCAACCAAATTAGCAGCGATCCTGACAGGAGCCGAGCCTCAAGTAATCGCACAGGGAGTGCTGACTTGTCTGGAGGACCACCGAAAGGTGATCTGTGGAGAGTCATTTCTCACAGCGAGAGAGGAAAAACAGATATAGTTGAGCCAACTGTTACTGTATCCTCAGGAGGATCTGGTAGTAGCCTTGGAAGAAGCAAGCAATCTACAGAAACTAGTGGCCAAAAAAGAAAGTGCATTGGTGCAGAAGAATTGGAATGCCAAAGTGAGGTGAAGACACACACACACCCCCACCCCCACCCCCTCTCTATCTTGTAATTTCACTAAAGATAGGATGACGAACACCACTCATGCATATGATACAGGCTGCTGAGCTTGAATCAGCTGCAGCAAACAAACCAGCAAAAAGGGCAGGGTCTGTCCGTAGGACTCGTTCTGCTGAAGTGCATAATCTCTCAGAAAGGGTAGGAGCTAGATCTTGTTTGCATTACAATGTTTTAGATTCTGTTACTAGTTGCTTGAATTTATTTGCACATTTATGCAGAAGCGGAGGGACAGAATCAATGAGAAGATGAAAGCACTACAAGAGCTCATACCTCACTGCAACAAGGTCTTCTGTTACTATTTTTTGAATTCAACTGTTTATTTTCTGTTGACATTTCATTTTTATATGATTATTCACAATACAGCAATTTTCCTTGCATTCATCTTGCTACTAGTGTTCATCGCTACTATCACACAAGGCTAAATCGTGGTTCAGTCAAGCATCTAAATGCAGAAAGTAGTATACCTTGAGATTCATTTTAAGGTAGATAATTGACACTAGTGTGAAGAAATCAGCCGTAGCATGTCATACAGCCTTTCAGAAAGGTGGAAGTCTGATATCAAGCATTGAAAATTGAAATAGAGTCCATAATTAAGAAAGAAACAGAAGTATGGAATGTACCAAAAAAATGGCATTTGACATGAGGTCTGTTGAGCTTAAACAAGTAAATTTGGATTACATTATTTTTTAAAGCAATAAACAAATCTCTCATCCCACAGCAGGCCTTTTCTCTTCTACTTAACTGATAATTCTCTAAAATTTTCTAAAGGATTTGTGTGGTTGTTCTCCCATGTTAAAGAAGTCCTATCATTGCAGACAGATAAAGCATCAATGTTAGACGAGGCAATTGAATATTTGAAGTCGCTCCAGTTGCAACTTCAGGTACAGTACAGAATATGCATAACTGAAACATAATCCCATCATTTCTCACGCAAGCCACTGAAGATCATTTTCCAAGTTCTTCAGGTAATGTGGATGGGGAGTGGGATGGGCACAATGATGTTTCCTGGGGTCCAGCATTATATGCCCCCATGGGAATGAGAATGGTTCCCCCTCGTTTGCCGTCTTCTGTCCACAGTGCTCTGCATTTGTCCCGGGTGCCGCTGGTTGATCAATCTGTAGCTCTATCTCCCGCCCAAAGCCCGACCATAATATGCCAAACTCCAGTGTTACATCCTGCAAATTATCAAAATCAGATGCAAAATCCTGCTTTGGCTGACCACTACGCACATTTTATGGGTTTTCACATGCAAAATGCCTCACAGGTCCGCACTCATCTTGCCAAATTTTCTCTTCTGATTAGCCATTATTTCAATTTTTTCGTCCTACTTTGTTTTTAGACCTCTTTTGCTGAGACCTTCGTTTACATGCTACTACTTCTGGGCTTTGTAACTCATGTTTGGTGTTTCAGGCTGCTAATATGTTCAGATTTGTCTCCCCAACATTGCAGCAGACTCAAGCAGTTCCTCCACCTGGGGTTGCTGGTGGACAAACGAGTAATCCGGCTGCAACTACAGATCATCCTCCATGTAGTAAAAAATAGTAGGTTGCACACATCTGTCATTACCTTCCTGAAAAAAAAGAGATGAGGAAATGGAAAAGGTCTTGTTTCCATGACTCAAACTTATGTTCTCTCTAAGTTATAATGAAGTAATCTTATCATCTGGTCTTTAACAAAAATTAAAGGAAAAGAGAACTTAATGTGCTACAGAATGTCTGCTGCCAAAAATCCCTTTTCCCGTGGTTCTGCATCATAGGCTTCCAATGGTTCCTTTTATTGCGATCCATAATCCATATACGTTTAAGGGTAACTCTGGTTTTAATTATTGCTTCTGTTGCATTTTAATTTTTGCATCATATTAGTATGATAAATTATTTCGTAGTTGGCTTCTCCCCGCCATAAGTGTCTCCATCGAGTGTTTTTTCAACATGAACAGGGCTGGCTGGTTGTCGATATGCATTCTGATCAAGTGCTTCTGGTCCCCCCACGCGATTGTGAACTGGAACCATCGCAGCGTGGTGGAATTAATTTCCTGGTGGATGTTTGGACCACTTCTCTCTCTCAAGTTGCACGCAGCTTGTGTATCATCCTGAGTATATAGATTAAGTTGGTATAACACACCATTGTACATACAAGCGGACAGCTGTTGACAATAAAAAAAAAAAAAAATATATATATATATATATATATATATATATGAATTTTAAATTTTTGTAATTAAATTCGATATTTTTTATATTTTTATTTAAATTATATATTTCTAAATTTATTTTAAATTAATTTTTGGAAAAAAAATATTTAAAATATATAATTTTTATTGATTTTAATAATTTCTTAAAATTAATTTAAATAATTTTTAAAAATATGAAATTTAACTAAAAATATAAAAAAAAGTCTAAAGATTTAATTATAAATATTCATAAAAATGTTAGGATTAATTTTTTTTTAAAGCTTGCTTTTTAATCCTTGAATTGAACGTCTCCCTCCTCTATGTTTATTGGAGTTTACGATGGCAAATCTCGTTAAACAGAAAAATTGTGGAAAGTTTTGTGGTCTTTCGTGCCGTTGCACTTTAATAATACGAAACAAATGTTAATAGCTATTTCTATATTTATAGATTTTACATTATTTTTTTAAATTAAAATTTGAGATTTTAAGCATAAAAATTGGAGTACTTAATTATTGGAATGTTTGCTTAAAATTCTTTCTTTTGTTTCTTTGTAAGTGAAGAAGTGGCTTCGAATGCAGCCTTAAGGGCTTCTTCGCCATTTCCCCCTTCTATTTGGCTTAGATTTTGTTTTTGTGAGAGTTCTAATGAAATCCTGGCAGAAAATAATTCTCAGTAACTGAAATATTAGGAAGTATAATTCCGCGGATGAGTTTTATAAACACTTGATTTTAAACAAAGTAAATTTACTCTTTTTATGGGGTGTGTGGTTGAATTGACTTGTGGAGCACGTTAATTTTTTCAATTCTAAATTTTCGTATGATGGGATATTATCTAGTAGCAAGAACGAAATAAACTTATTTTGTCCAATGAGAAAATTACCGTACATTTCATTTAATTTAGTGAATGGAGTGTAATCCTACACAAAAATTCAATTGTTTTCTTCTGCTCCCCATTCTCTGGTACGTAGCAAAGGCAATGGTAGCCACTAAAACTGAAGGGAACATTCTGAGTGCAGATATTCTAGCCGAATCCCCTTTTGCAAGAGCCCAGTTGATGATATGGAAGCTGGTCTTGATTCTCGACCGAGAATATGATCGGAACAAATCCACAATCTAGATTCTCTCTACCCCATTTGCTCACATCGATCTTTTCTATGCTTGTTTACTCATATTTCTTGGTATGAGGAGGTGTTCTTCTGGCAGTCGGCACTTTATGTGCCATTCCATGAGTGCTCGTCTTCTCGTTGCGAGTCAAGCGGTGATATTTTTAAAATGAAAATTTCAACCCGACATAAAAAAATGATAAATTTTAACGAATAGAAATAATTCTGACATAATATATAAAATAATTTACATGTATTTAAGTTTATTATTTTTATGTCCGATCGGAAAGAATTGTTTGCGTAGCATCAAACATAAAGCTGGGCAACTAGTTCGTGCATGTTTTAGATGCCGTGTATTTGTTACCCTGTTGTCTTGTCAGTGGTCCCTGTGAGAGTAGACAGATGACTTGTGGGGACTGGCTTTCTTATTCAAGGTCCTTGGATATGGGCGAGGGACGTCCACTAGCATTTGAGACGAGCCGAAGCTTCAACTACATGTATATCAACAGATTTGACCGCTGTATGGTGTTTAATTAGCAAATCAACCTATGGATGTATATTCTGTGTGCCTGTATTTCGTGTTGAGACATTAAGTTTGAGCATATTAAGGATCCCAAGTTAAATAATAATAATAATAATAATAATAATAAAAGTAAAAATATCTCATAAATTCTAAATCTTTAAATTTTAAGTTGATTTTCTGATAAATAAAAATTAATTTTAAATTTATATATAATATAAATTTCACAAATTTAATACTTACATCATACTTAAATTTCTTCTTTCATTTGATCGTAAACATTGTGACCCAATGTTTTCTCTATCGTGCAGCTTCTGATTGTTTTACTGTTCTGTTCTCTTACTATGAGAGGCCCGCTTTTCCGCTCTACCATTTCTCCAGGAGTTTGCTCTTGCTTCTTAAACTTCTTCTTTCTTTTTCTTGTCTCTCTCTTGTTTTTTCCTTTTTTTTTTTTTTTGTTTCCCCTCTCTTTTTATCCTTTTTGGTCGTTTTTCCCATTTTTCAGTTAGCTTGGAAAACGAAGGCAGTTTACAGATTTATTAGTCGATGTCAAATTGTTGTACACTATAGGATCCTAGAACAGTTAAGAAAAACATGTTTTTTTTAGAAAGTAAGACTACAAAACAAAATAACAGAGAGTTTAGGAGGACCAGTTTGTCAAATGACTACGCATGTGGTCCATTCTATGAAACCATAGACTTCTCCATCGGCCTATCTGCTCAACAGAGCCAAGACCAGCCCAGCTCAGCTTTCTCGCAAGATTAGGGTCGGCAGGGTCAACCCGCACTGCCTGTCTTTCCAATTTTAGTAAATAGAATCTGGCCCACAACTAGAAACAGAGATGGAACTTAGCCAGCCAGTTTCGATTCGTTTGTTTTGGTAAACTATTCGGAATGCGAAATCAGAATTCCCAGCCCAATTCTTTCACCGTGGTTCTAGTTGGATCGAGGTTGCTCCGTTCCGTCAACTCCTTCGAAAGGGGCAGAATTTTGTGGCTATTTGGGCCACGTCTAGTCAACGAGAAGCAAAAATTACAAAGATTAATAAATTGGGCCTTATGTTTCAGCGGCCCATTTTTTCATATAGAATTTTGTTTAATCTTAGTGGCCAAATGAAGACGCCTAGTGGGTGTTCGGCATTTAGCTGTAAGTACAATGATTAATATTACTGTGATTTGCCATTTTTTTTTCTTGTTAAAAAGAAATATGTCAAATAGCAGAAAGATGCATTTCCGGTCCATATCAAACATGAAACTTTTTAAGTTCTACTTATTGACATGACGGGCGAGGGACGCGTGCGTAAAAACGGAGACGTTATAGTCTTGCCCGTTTCAACTTTTAAGTCAAGAGGCTATGGCGATTGGATGAATCATATGTCGGTACGCTTTTTGGCTTTGTTACCAGATCTGGCCGACAATACTTACGAATGCAGTTTCAACCCCTAGTCCGGAGGCATCAGTTGTTTTCCACGTGAGAACGTGCGAACCAGACATTTGATGATATTTATATGGCCATGTCATTTTTAGTGTCTTCCCGTCCTTGTGATAGCACGATGACCTTACCAAAAAGTAGGTGTGAACCGTTTCATAAGATTCTGTGGCTTTCTTTTTTTTCTCTGTTTTCCCAACGGGAAACTAATTGCGATAATCTCGTTAAAATTTTTGAATTGGTTGGAAAATTTGAAAATTTTCTTACTTCAATTAAAAAAGCACTCGTTGTAAAAATGCTTTTCCTACAAAAACTACTCTAAATAGTGAATTTGTTTGGCGGAAACTTGCTCAAAACACGAGGTATTGAACTCGAAATAATCCAATGAGTGTAAAGTAATACCCAGAAGAAACTATAAGTTTTACATTCGTCCGTATGTACCCAACAAAAGAAAACTAAAAACAATCCTCGTTTTATCATTGTACTTATTTTGATAAATAAAATATAATTGTCACTGTTTACAAATTGACAGGTTAAATATTATATGCGGCTCAAAATATAAATGTGACAGCTTCCAACTAAAATAAATCACACAAGACTTAAACTTGATTTGGAATAAATCAGACAATGATTTTGTTTACAGAATCAAAAAAAAGAAAAAAAAAAAAAGGAATTCTTCGAACAATTTCTCTGCTCATGGTAAGTGTTTTTTTTTTTTTTTAATTTTTACATTTTGGTTTTAAAATTGGAAGGTTAGGTTAGTCATCAACAATTAGGTCATTAACCTTTTAATGGGTCTGACGTCAAATGACATTGCTATTAACGACTTTTTTGGAAATTGAACCGAATTTAAGGACTAAGACGTCAAATGATATAGTATTAACGACTTTTTTGGAATCGTACCAAATTTAAGGAGTAATTTGTGGTTGGATTTCCATATTCTCCCAAGTTGCCCATTTGCGTAGAACGCCACAGCCGTTGGATTGACGGCGGCTCGTATAATCGGTCCATCCAACGGCCTAGCGCTCGTTCCCGTAACGTACATGGTTGCAGATTGTAGTTTTTCTTGACCTGTTCCAGAACCCACGCAACTCCACAGGCGAGTTTGAGAACATTAGAGAAAAGGGAGACCCATTGTAAATAATTGCTAAGTCGGGGCATTCGAAATAATATTTGCAACCTTTTTTTTTTTTTCTTCTATTTATATAAATATTTTAAGTTTTGTTTCCATGTTTTTAAGTATTATTTTTTGAGAGCATTTTATTTATTTTGGAATTAATAGGGTATTATTTTGAATACCCCTACTTAGCAATTATTTATAATACATGTCACTTTTCTTTGCAGTTCAAAATTGCAAAATCAATTCTACTGAAAACAGAAAAGCTAAATCTTCACAAATTTTTTTTAAAAAAAAAAAAAGGAATCGAAAGGTACTGAATATTTTGTCCCATAAACTAAATTTTTGGATTTATTTATTGAATTTTTTTATTTATATAATGAAATTTATAAGTCATATTTAATCTTATCTGAATTACGTCAAACAAAAAAAAAATGTTAATATTATTCTCCTGGTCGAAAGCAAGTTAAAATTAAAATAATAATAATAATAATAATAATAATCAAAAAGATCTGCGTAACACGTTTAACGTGATCGGCGCGAGTACCTGGGCTTGCTACACGAGCGAGTGGAGACGATTGTCTTGGGTGGACAATGACATAAAGAAACTCTATAAATTCACACGCAATCGTCCTGGCGTCAGGCAAGACTTATGCTGCTAAGCGCCACCGTTACGACCACCGCTGTCCCCGCCACCAAATCAGCCCAATCAGCCGCTCTCTAGAAGCTTCCCTTGTTTTATTGCCATAAACTACCTTTTATTTGTTTCCCCGTCTGTCTAGACAGATCTCTCTGATCAAGCGGCGGTTTCCGTTCCGTCCACCGGCAAGAAATTCCGATTAGGGTTATTCTTGCTCGTCTTGTTGTTGTAGTCGGAGGTGATTGGTTTTGGGGGGCAAATTAGGGAAGCAATTTTGGGGTACAATCGGTAATCGGAAAAAGAATTCTGCATGAGCTGGTTCGGGAAATCGAGTTGCCATTTCTTGTCGTCGAACTCCAATCACTTCATAACCTGTCTTTTGATTTTTACGCTCCATTTTTCTCCTCAATTGCCTCCTTCCCTCTTTAAATTCCAGAACAAAACCATAGAGCCGTTATTAGTACTACTCGTTGGTAGTAGTGATTGTAATTTTATTTCGAATTTTAATCGCATATTTACCAATAATCCCCGATCTTTGTTCAATTATGGAGTCCGGATTCAGGAGTAATCGCCATCAGTTGCGTCCAGGTCAGCTTCACCCATTACTCCCATCCATATGTGTGTGTTTTTTTGTCCAAAAGAAACATAAGCCCGTAACGTTTGTTGTTTGGTTGTGATGTAACAGCTGTTTGTTACTCGAATTCGGGGAGGAGGCAAGCGACGTCGCCGTCGGTGATAGTGATAGGAGGTGGGATTTCTGGACTTGCGGCTGCTCGTGCACTTCATGATGCCTCTTTTCAGGTATTCAAGGAGAAACCAGCGTTTCTAGATTGGCTTCTTAGCTAGAATATATATGCTACCTTGTGCGGTGCCTGATGATTCAGGCTTTAATAGGCTTGGATTCAGATGAATTTCTTTAAAATACATCATTTTTCGCAAATAGTCATTGATGTAAAACCAAACAAATGATGTTGGGTTTCTTGTATTGTGTGCAATGTATGTGTGGGTGTGTGTGTGTGCGTATTTTAATGTAACCTTAGCTTTATCAGCTATGCAATAGGAAGTGGCATCTTTAAGGCATGTGAATGGATGTGCTGACTCATTTATAATTGGATATGTTGACTATTTACTGGTGATTTTGTACTTGGTTAGGTTGTCTTGTTGGAATCAAGAGATCGACTTGGCGGCCGGGTTCACACTGATTACTCATTTGGTTTTCCTGTTGACTTGGGTGCATCATGGTAAGCTCTTTATTTTCCTTTTTGTCACCCTTTCAGATGAGAAATTTCATTGCTACATTTTCCCCATTTCATGCTGATCAAGTTGGATTTCAATGATCATTTTTCAGGCTGCATGGAGTCTGCAAAGAGAATCCCCTGGCACCATTGATTGGAAGGCTGGGACTGCCTCTATACCGTACCAGTGGTGATAACTCTGTGTTGTATGACCATGACCTAGAAAGGTACATTAGTTTTGTTTATGTTGCTTTTAACACACCACAAAATACTTGTGATTAATTCATGGCTATTTTTATTTTTTTCCCAGAAATTATTCTGATTACCCATTGTGCCCTGATCAGAGATTTATAAACTTAAGTTTGTGTTTCTCCAGAATGATTTTTCCATGATAACCTAATCCTCTGTGAAATTTTGGCTTGAAGATGTTTAGACGTGCATTATGGTTGTTTCATATTAACATTTACAAAAGTGTGGACCCGGAGTTGTTATCAGTTTGTAGGTTTGTGGCTATCTCACAATGGCAACAGTTACTAGTGGCAGTATTGTGTTTATTTTGTTTTCTCTGTGTTGCTGAAGTTGATTTACTTTGTATTTCTTGGTGCTTTAAAAGCAGAAACTAGTGGTTGTTGATTGTGTAACTTCTTGTTATTACATTTCTTCAGCTATGCACTCTTTGATATGGATGGGAATCAAGTTCCTCAAGAGTTGGTCTCAAAGGTGGGCGAAGTATTTGAGAGCATTCTAAAAGAGGTAATTACTGTTTTACATTTTGTGCAATCTTATCTTGTCAGCCATATCTTGGTTTGATGCTATGTTTTGATATGCAAGCATAAGGTGTGATGGATGGTGGTGAGAGTAGTTGATCAACTGCTCCCATTTAAATTCTGAATATGGAAAGGATTTTTGAGGAAATATAGAAGTTGTTCCACAAAGAAGAATTTGTTTGCGCCCTTCTAATGCTCTATCACTTATGAGGACATTATTTGTTCTCTTCTGTGCATTGTGTGTGTGTAGCAATTTATATATGTATTCTGCATGTTACAAGTGCATATATTGTCTATTTCTGTGCATGTACAAGTATGCTTTGCCTTATCAAAGAAAGCCTCACCATTTACCATAAGTGCATATCCGCAGGCGCGAATCTTGACACAGACCTCGTTGGCAACAAAATGTGAAAATTATAACTGTCCCCACTCAGTCCCTTAAATGTACCTCCTTCCTGTATGTTTGGAAGCTACACATCTGTGGGAGTGTAATTGCACAATTTTCTTGTGATGATATTCTGGTATAAATCTATGGTGTATGCTTAAACTGGATCTTGTTCTCTTTCTAGGATGGAAGATTCAATCATATTAACTCAACTAAAGGAGAAAGATTGCGTTAGGTTTGCATTGTGTCATTTTTTGAGTTGCTTTCCTCTTCTTGAATGCAGGCAGACAAAGTAAGACTGGAATACAGTGAAGACATTTCTATACTACGCACTTTTGAAATTATTGTTGAAAGAAGACCGGAGCTAAGGTTCTCTCCATATGCTTATACATGGTTATAGTAATTTATCTGTATATTGGCCAGCGTACATGGCTTGACAAGTTGATTTTAATCTACAGGCTGGAGGGGCTTGCCCATAAGGTGCTGCAGTGGTACATTTGCAGAATGGAAGGCTGGTTTGCAGCAGATGCTGATACCATCTCACTTAAATGCTGGGATCAGGTAAGCATGCATATTAGCAACAACTCAATTATCAAACATGGTTTTTAAATTTGAGCATAAACTGTAGTGAGATGCATTCTTATGTTTGATTTATGAATTCATTTTCTTAAAGATCTGAGGAGAAAATGTCAAACCTACATCCAGATCTCTTTTGCCCTCTCTTTTATTTTGTAAAGGAAAAAGTCACATGACCACATGTTAAACCCAATTCTGAAGTTTCTAAAGTCTTACAACCTTGCAAAACCCCAGAATTTACCCAACTCTTACCAAAGCAAGAACATGCAGGGGTGAAGTGAAAACTAGGGAGAAACTTCCAATGTTAGGCTTCATGTCTCTGGAATTCGTAAGTAGCTGTGTATCAATATCAAAAGAATAGAACTGTAAAAACCCAATTCACACATGGATCTAAAGAGAAAGAAGCAAGCAAACTGTACAAACCAGTTCAAATAAGGGTCTAAACAGTGACAACTTGTAGAAATTCTGGTTGCCGTACATTTCTTCTTTGATTAATCTCCATTCTTGTTCAGAGATATTGAAGGATAGCCTATCTTTTTACAGGAAGAGCTTCTCCCAGGTGGGCATGGACTTATGGTGAGGGGCTACCTTCCTGTCATCAACACTCTGGCCAAAGGTCTTGATATTCACTTAAGGCACAGGTATTAGTTGATAAGACAAACATTTCTTTTTGCCCTGCACTTGACTTGCATCGACGTTGTACATGTATCTATGATGGCACTTATATGCCTGGTTTCCTAGCAAATTTCATGCCGATATTCTTCTTGTCTAGGGTAACGAAGATAGTAAGGCATTATAATGGTGTGAAGGTAACTGTTGAAAATGGGGAAACATTCATGGCAGATGCTGCTATTGTTACTGTCCCTCTTGGTGTGCTTAAATCTGAGACCATAACTTTTGAACCCAAACTGCCTGCTTGGAAGGAAGATGCCATTAATGACCTTGGAGTGGGAATTGAGAACAAAATTGTGTTGCACTTTGACAAGGTGTTCTGGCCTAATGTAGAGTTTTTGGGAGTGGTTGCAGAGACATCTTATAGCTGCAGCTACTTTCTAAATCTTCATAAGGCTACTGGTCACTCTGTCCTTGTTTATATGCCTTCAGGGCAGCTGGCCAGAGACATCGAGAAGATGTCTGATGAAGCTGCTGCTAATTTTGCTTTTATGCAACTCAAGAAGATTCTTCCTGATGCTTCCACCCCGGTAATTTAATTTCTGATTTTTTATTTTTTTATTTTTTTCATTTTCATTTTTAAGTTCATCCAAATCTTCTTGTCTGTTGTACAACTTAATGTTGCTTTATACAAGTTATAACTGCCTTTCAGTTTTTCTTGAATTATATAGATTCAGCATCTTGTTTCTCGGTGGGGATCAGAAGTCAATACACTTGGTTCCTATAGCTATGATGCAGTGGGCAAACCCCACGATCTGTATGAAAGGCTAAGGATCCCAGTCGATAACCTATTCTTTGCTGGGGAGGCAACAAGTATGAGCTACCCAGGTTCAGTACACGGTGCATTCTCAACTGGGCTGATGGCTGCAGAAGATTGCAGGATGCGTGTCCTGGAGCGTTATGGGGAGTTGGATTTATTTCAGCCAGTCATGGGGGAGGAAACATCAATTTCTGTCCCACTCTTGATCTCCCGCCTGTGACCTTGGGGCTGTTATATATGTGCATATGCTAACAAGGGATCCGGCTGACACATTCTTGCCATTTCGATTGGCCTGCTGGGTAAATGTTTGTGGGGAGTGACTGACCCTCCATGGTCTAGTCGGCGGTGTTCAGTAATGTGTTTAGTCGAGTTCTGTGTAGCATACACTACTGGTGTCTTTGGATAAGCATGAGCAAGATTAAGTCCTGTATTCAAATATGTAGTAGCGTAGAACTTTGATCTGTTTAAAATAAAAGTACGGACCCTATGAGAGTGGTGGCATACTCTAGGTGCCTCTACTTCATAAGGAGAAACTAAGCCGGACGGTTTAAATGATTGTTAATGAATGGTTTTGTAATATTGTTCTCTACTCCCTTCTCGGTTGGGCAGCCGACCGGCATGTTTGCTGGCTACTGTTCTCTGACCTGCTGCCAAACGGTTTTCAAGGGTGTTCAACAGATCCTTATTTCAGCACTCGTTTGAGGATGCACTAGAAGGGATTGATCATGATTTTCTAGTGCAGTAGTTGCAGAAAACAGGAAATAGACACGCCATCGGTTTTCAAGGGTGTTCAACAGATCCTTATTTCAGCACTCGTTTGAGGATGCACTAGAAGGGATTGATCAAGATTTTCTAGTGCAGTAGTTGCAGAAAACAGGAAATAGACACGCCCCAACCTTACCGGTATAAGAAAGAACAAAAGCCCCCAAAAAAAGGTGGGGGGGTGTGCCAACAAGAGTTCAGATATCTCGGGACCACAAGCCTCGGCGAATCTTAATGTGAGGTGGGATTTAAGCATCCAATGAAATCTTGTCGTATTGCGGGAAAGGTTGTCAGAGTTCGCTATTAAAGCAAGCTGAAGATATCTATATGGTAATCCTCGGGATATGCATAAAACTAATTTTAAATTTTTATAAACTTTCATAATTAAATTTTTAATTTTAATTTTTTTATTTAAATCATATATTTTTAAAATTTATTGTAAATTATTTTTTTGAATAGTTAAATTATTAATAATTTTTATTTATCTAATATAAAATTTTTAATAATTTTGATATTTTTATTAAAAAATTAATTTATAATAAATTTAAAAAATATATAATTTAAATAAAAATATAAACATGTTTAAGACCTAAACATGAGAATCAATAAAAATTTATGACAAATTTTTTTGTATATCCCTGATCGTTCCCTATATTTTAAAGC
Source organism: Bruguiera gymnorhiza (assembly GCA_020883675.1). NCBI lineage: Eukaryota > Viridiplantae > Streptophyta > Magnoliopsida > Malpighiales > Rhizophoraceae > Bruguiera > Bruguiera gymnorhiza. Next base: position 2,155,310 of record JAIRCJ010001053.1, read on the forward strand.
CATTCAAGATGTCAAGAAATGTTTCGCGCAATGTAATTTATATTGAAACTCGAATTTACCATATGGTTGTCAAAAAAGGAAATTGTCGGGGTGTTTCCTTCGTTCATGCTCTTTCATTACAGGACAGAACTGTCTTACGGTTACAAATTCTCCCACGGCGTTGAAACATGCATCCTAAATCGTTGGACTGTGGAAGGCAGACAGAGCAAAGTCAAACAACTGGCTTAAGCTCCGCCCACAAAATCCAAGGTGTCAACTTTTGCAGATGTTTTTAAACGTTGAGCTGCCTCTTCAACCTACAAGACAATTTAACAACCAGTGACGCTAATATATACAAACAAATCAAAATGTGACGCATAATGCCAGTTAGTCCAACCAAATAATTGAACGTAGCAAAATCAAGTTACCTCGTCGTCCCAATTAGTTCTTGCAGTAAGAATTATCAGAGTCGCAGTTTGCAGGAAGACCCCAATGATTATTCCCCACCAAATTCCCTGGAAGACAATCAAAAGCTAAGTTCAATGTTTCCCTCTTATTTGCTTTCTAGTCCATGGTTATGAGACGTGAATTTGTATTGTGCTGCTGGAGAGGGAAACAAGAAGCTTACAGCAACTCCTAAGCTGGTTTTGAAGCCAAGGACGCACCCGATAGGGAGACCAATCAGATAATACGTGGCTAGGTTAACGTATGCCACGACAGCTTGCCACCCACTACCAATAGCCACGCCTGAAAGTCCGAGGACAATAAGGTCTGTTGTGATTGGCGTGCCAAAATGGTAAAAATGTGACATTGACTGATAAAACTCAAACTCGAACCCACTTTCCGAATTATTAGAATGTTGCATTTGCGAGGCGTCCGTAGTAAGCATAAATTACCTGAGAGTATGGGTTGGATGCCATTGAGGAAGACGGAGATAGCAAGCAGCGGAGTCAAGTCAGAGACTGCTTCTATGACTTCAGAATCACTCGTGAAGAGTTTGCTCAATCCGACGCGGAAAATCAGCACAATGGCACTCAACACTGTACTGATGGCGATGCTAGTTGCATTTACTATGATCACTGAAAATTTTGCTACCCTGGGATGCCCAGCTCCCAATTCATTACTCACGCGAACACTGCATTAAACCCAATTAAATGCGAACATGATTCAATACCTATCCTGATTTAGCCCAGGAATTTACGGGCAAGAAATCACGCTTGCTTTCTTGGTCGAGAGATACAAAATTGTCAAAAGTGGCATAAATTAAATTAACATAAATTGCAGCAAAGACCCTGCTCGGAATAAAACGACGTTGTTTGGGCCAATAAAGTAATTTAATCAAGTGAGATCACGAACAGCCCAAACCCAGATGGACCGAGCCCACAGATCGTGGCACTTGGCCTATAAACTTCTCATTTTTTTTCTTTAATTTTTTTTTTAATATGCATATGTACGAATTATAGACAAAAACTTTCAGACAAAAGATAAATAAATTAATTAATTAAAAAGAAAAATAGACAAGGTCTGTCACACAGACGACTTGTCGCTCAATATTAAAGTTTTTTTTTTTTTGATGAAAAAAAAAAAAAAAAAGCCTGGATGGAAGGCGAACAACTTTCCTTTCCGCTTTCGCCAAGAAGATAGAAGGAAAGCTTTCAATCCCACTGGCTACGGAGCCAGCCGCTTCCATCTCCGCAAAAGGTACTCAGCGATCTGTTTTTCCAATTTCTTGTTTGGTTTTTATTGCCCTTTTCAATGGCCTTTTCCTTTCCTATTGAAGGGAGTTGGATATGGAATTGGGAGCTGCCATTCCCAATTAGGGTTTCCTAGGGAAGTGTTTCTGGGTACACGTGGAAGGAAAGGAGATTTCCACCTTCTAACAACCTACCCTCCCCCTCTTTCTTCTCCTTCTTTTCCTTCCTCCCATCCAAACACCAACTCTCTGTTTATTTGTTTGTTCGTTGATTCTTTCATACTCTTTTGCTCGCAGATGAGAGAAGCGGTTATCAAATCAAAGAAGAGCAATTTGGGCAAGAGAGACGTGTTTAAATGGACAGAGGGCATGGATGATGCCTTCATCGACACGCTCCTTCACCAGCAAAGGCTTGGAAACAGGGTCGATAATGTCTTCACGACAGCTGCATATGATAATATGGTGAAGGAATTGCGGGAGAAGATTGGCAGGCCGTTTCTGAAGGATCACTTGAAGAATCGCATGAAAACTCTGAAAAATAATTTTAAGGAGTGCTTTGATCTTTTCGACAATGCGAATGGTTTCACCTGGAGTCCGGAAACGAAAATGTGGACTGCAAATCCCGAAGCGTGGAAAGCTTATGTAAAGGTTTGTTTGTCTTGCCGCCTCACTTGAAGCATGATCTAGGAATGAAATGGTTTGTGCTTGCACTGAACTTGAAAAACTTGTTGCTTTTTGCTTAACCAGGCGAAACCTGATGCGAAAAAATGGATGACTACTCAAATTGCTCATTACGATAAGTTGCTCTTGCTTTTTGCTAAAGATAAGGAAAAGTCTAACGACGTTGCACAGATGAAAGCGGGCCGATTGGCTAGTTCAACTAGCGGCCGCTTGTTGGACGTTTTGAATTTGGAAAATGAGCTAACGCTTGATTTGGACGATCTAAATGAGATGAATGGTGGTGTGAGCCAGCTAACAACTCCCGTTGAGGCAAATTCCTGGGAAGATTCTCAGGCACGTTCCCAGTCTGCTACATCGTTGAAATGCAAGAAACGCAAGGCTTTACAACATGATTCGTTTGTGAGAGAGTTTAGAAGTATAAGGGAAGCAATCAAAGATGTTGCGGAGGCAATTAGGGATGGGAATCTCATTGCAGAGAGAGGGCGCCCCCGGGTTTACTCGGAACAGGAAGTCTTTGAAGAATTGGTGAAGATAGGAGTTGAAGCGAATCTAAAGTACAAGGCATATACTTTCCTTATTGCAAACCCCAGCAAGGTAAGGGCGTTCTTTGGTTGCCCAGCTGAAGAGCGCAAAGAATTCTTGCTGCAGCTGATGTTTGGTTTCCAGGATTAGTGATGGTATCCCGTGGTTCATTGGCTGAGAGGTGTGTACCCTTGCCTTTGATGCTGCTAGGTTCAGTATTTAGGTGTAAATAGCCTATGGAGAACGGATACTTCTAAGGATTCTCTGCTTCTCATCCCGTTGGTTTTGTTTTCCATGATTCTCGATTCGTTCTTTTCTTTCTCTTTTTTTTGAGCTTTTGATCCTATTGTTTTAAGATCAGCATGGGATGGGAAGACAATCATTTACTTCTGTCCTGCGAGGGATGTTCTATGACTGATGTTACCAGAGATGTTACCAGAGGCCCAATAGGTAGCCCATCAGACTAAAACCTAGACCCACCTGGGGCTTAATCAAGAAGGGCTGGGTAAACAAATGGGCTCAATTTTCTGATTCTCTGCCGCATGGTTGAGAAATCTATCGAACGTGTCATAGTGATCATCTATGCTTCTGAGTCTAAGAGACCTTCCATTAAAATGGGAAAAATGGAAAAGTTCGGTTTGGAAATGGGGAAGGGTGCTAAACTCAATTTTATGATGGTACTGGTATTAAACCTTCGTTTTTGGCTGTAAAGTAAATTAGGTCACTAACCTGGCTGCTGCGCTTAAGCCCAACATAAACTGCATGTCCCAGTTCAAGTAGTTCATGCTGAAATTTTCGTTAGAAAAATTAGTGCTTAACTCATAAACTAGAACAAAAATGCAAGTATCAAAATCATCAGAAAGGTGGTTTTGACCTACCAAATGGAAATGGAATCCAGTGAGATTGTTGGATTAGGGAGGAGGCCTGATATAAGCACCAATCCTTGGGTGTACCATATCTCCAAACTTCATCATCAGTTAGCAAAAATAGAAGGAAGCTACGTTAGCAAAAAGCTTCTATATTCATGTTAATGTGTAAATGTAACATGTTTTACTTTGAGTTCACTTTTTTGTTTTAATAACGATGAAATGCTATTAATTCAATTATGCTCTATTTTCTCATCTTAAGAACTGAAAAGGAAGGAAATATCTTAACATATAAAGCATAATAAACTTATCTGAAGTACAAATAAATCGATTTTTAAGACCTCATATTGAGGCAGACATGGAGTCTTTATGTATATACCAGAGCATGACAGCAGAAGCAACTGTGAGTTTGAAGTAAGGCCATATTCCTGTGAAAGCAGAAAGAGAAAAGCCAGTCCAAGTTTCCTTGCAAGAAGGGCTTAGAACAATGTAAAGCCCATTCAAGATGACAAGGACCCACCAAGAGAAGCTGAGTGCCAGAGCTGCCCCAAGGATCCCATAATCCAACACATAAACAACAAGCCAGGTGAGCAGAGTGTGTAACAGGAACACCCCAACTGACATGTACGCCAAAGGGTTCACAATGTTCTGTGCCTGGAGAAACCTTTGCATTGGGCAGGCTATTGCAAATGCAAAGAGCTGAGGGATCAAGCCACGGGCAAAAATTTGGCCCTGCTCGGCTATGCTCTCTGACTGCCCCATGGCTTTCAGGACTGTCCCCGAGAACCAGTAGAGGAGGGTCAGGAGGATGGCTGCTCCCACATGCAATATGATTGCCCTTTGGCAAATTATCCCCATTGCCGAGTACTTTTTGGCTCCATAAGCTTGGCCACAGACAGTCTGGACAGCACTGGCCATACCTAGCTATACATTTTCAATTAGGGAAATAATATGTTAGAATTTCGATTTCTGACACACGGATGAAAATTAGAATAGCAGGTCAATTAAAAATAAATTAAAAGTAACCATCGACTACTCAATGCTCGGCCATGTGCCAGACGGATATACCATATTTAGAATTTGAAGTAACAAAATTTTCTTGACCTTAGTCCCTGCTATATGTTGCAGAATCCAGCCAACGACAAAGTAATATAACAATAGCAATATGAATAGGTACCAAAGCATCCAACTCTGTACTTTTGGTTCGACGTGATAGTTCTGTTAATTTTCAGCAAGTGTTCTGACCATGGTTAGTAAGCTAAAATTAATTACGAATGTTGGCATACCATGATTCCATAGGCAAGACCCTGAATTCCCACGCTAGCAATAGATGCTCCGGCAAGCTCCAGCGCACCCAAGTGGCCCGAGAACATAAGGGTCACAAAGCTAAGCATGTAATTGAATACGGACACAATTATAGATGCCCATGATAGGAGCCAAAGGAGCCTTGATTCCCATGCAAAGAGCCGCGGCCACCACCGGACCGCCACTGGTGTTTGCTCCAAAAATTCTTCGATGGCAGACGATGACAAATCCGGAATTCGAGAGTGAGAGTCAAGTCCTAGAAGTAACGGCCTGTATTCTGCTGACCCCATGTTTAGCTTGATGCTTGTGGAGCTTTCTCTGTGAGGGGGAATAATTTATGTTATTGTCACGCGTCTTACAGACAGCGATGGGGCACATAAATGCTTGTGGAGACTATAATGAGTCAAAATGAAGCTGTAAGGTTTAACTACCATTCCACGGATGAGCAAGTGCTAACTAGAAGAGTTGCTATGTCTAACCTATGAAACGTTCTCGAGAATCCAAAGGACGAAATTCAAAGTCGAGTTTGTTTTGTCTGTCACTCTTTAATGAAAGACAAAAAAAAAAAAGTTTTGTTGATATGAATGCAAATGTGTTTTGCTTTAGTAAAACATGAATTTTAATACAAGTTTTGATGAGATTATGTGTTTGTTTTCTAATAACTCTTTTAACCTAATCTGTCATAAAATAAATAATTTGTTTTGTTTTAGTCAAGCGTGAGTTTTTCTTTTTTCGGTTTAGCAGAACTAAAACCTGCATTTTGTGATAACTCCAGAGAGATGAATTTTGAAATCTCAACCTTTTCCAGGAATTCTACTCCTATTCGTATTATAAAATTATTGCCTGTTTTTTTTTTTCGTTCGACCATCGTCGTGCCTGCTGCGTACTGTCCTAGTTTAGTAATAATTATCACTTAGTTTAGTAATAATTGATTGATTTTTTTAAATAAATCATATTAAAATTTTTCTTTATTTATTTATTATTTTATTATGCTAGGTGACAGGACAACGTAGGCGCACCACCTAATCTTCATTCCGAAAAGACGTGAGGGGAAGGATTGAGCATTTTAGCACGTGATGTCACGCGCTGATTATTTAAGCTTTGTACTCCTACACGTGGTTGATTGATTATAATTACGCTTTGGTTTTGCATGAAAACTCTACTTTGATGGGCCATTGATTATTGTCAGATAGTGCAAGGGAATCTCTGTTTTCGTCCAATGAACTATATGACAGAGTAGGAGGGTACGTGAACTATATATTTATAACTATAAATCTAGCAATAATTATTATGACAATTATTATCGGATGACTGAATTCTAGGGAACAACATACCTAACCTTCCAAGAAAGCCCCAGCGAAGTCAACAAATGCTTACCAGACTCTCTTCAATCAGTTTTGGAAGGTACGACGGAAGGTTACTGTTTTTGTTATCCCAACCAGTGTTGTTATATTCTTGTTTTTCCTGGGACCCGTTATTTTTCCATTCTGCATCCATCGCGCTCCTTGGTCTCCCGGCCTGCGTGCAGGCCAGGCAACTGGCCCCACAATAGCTACCACCGTGCCATTCATACCGCACAGAACTCCGGAGACCCTGCAGAGAGCCTGCACAGAACCCTATACATTGGACCAGAATTGGTAAGGCAATTTTAGAATAACATTTTTATAAATGCAGAATATTTATTCATTTGAAAAAACTGAAATTTTTTTTTTTTTTATCTTTTCTTCAAACTGTTCTGTAGAATATCGCAGAACTTTTTACCATCCTCTACTACTAACTATTTCAAAAAGTTGAGCGATTAGTAGAATAATTAACGGATGTTTAGCAATGCCCAGCTTCATAAAAACTCATCAATTTCACCTTGCTGTCCTTGGCTCTATAGACACCGCTCAGTTTTATTTTACAAATGGGCATCATCATTGGAATTGTCTTTCAAAAAGCAGGATTGAAAGGTAGAGGAGACCACTCAACCGATTGAACCACAATGAATCAGACGTCTCCGACCTGTCTTCAGCTCCCACTACTACTCTGCTATCGTCATCCTACTGACAATTACAGTAATGGGCTGGGTCGTCATAAACATATAATTTACAGTACCATTCCCTGATAGAATCTCCAGAGCACAACACCTCGTTTACTACGAAGAAAAGGTAAATAGGAGTTACCACCGTGCACAAGTAACAGAAGACGCCACAAAATGGCGATGCGCTATCCAGTTTTACTTCTCAGAGCATCAGCTTTGGTGGTGAAGAGACCTGTCGCTGCAACTGCAAGCGGTAGCAGTTATGGGTCATTAGCTTGGGACAGAAGCAGCAGGACCGTGGCCTTCTTTACCCATTTGTTGCACTTCAACCGGGGAGAGTATCTTGATGTACCAGACATTATTAACAAATTCCCTAATAGAAAAGAAGGATACTCAGTTTCTTGTCCAAATCATGGAACCAAAATATTTTAAACATAAACGTCAACAGAAAATACAACCAAACGGCTCTGATCTAGACCCAGAAAACAATGATGCCTCATCCTCTTCTCCCTTCCTCTAATGTTTATTTCCTCCTTTTCCTCGTCAATGACAAAGATCAAAATCACAGCTTGACCAGCTAAAAAAATGCCATGAGAAAGCAGGCGGATCAACAGTGCCAACTCCAGCAAATTGCAGCACATCTTAAGACAACCAAACCCACCTTGTCAATGAGACCCCAAGGAAATCAAATCAAGATGCATGTAAGCTTAAATCCTGTCTTGTAGTAAGGTCATGTCTGTGCTGGACCTATGACTTGATTCGCCCACTTGACACAGAGAGAGAGAGAGGTGTCAATCTCTTGTCCACAAAATACACGTGGAATCACTTTCAGACCTTTATGTCTCAACAAATATAACGCTTCTGGCCTACGCAATCTAGGCATCACTTGCCATTGCTTCTCCATCCTGATTCTATTTTGCTACTGCTTAATCACCACTTTTCATTTAACATGCCTTTTGGTTGACCCAATCGTCGATTCACCTATAAACAGAATTGATCTACTTCAGCCATTCTGACATGCGACTCTATACTCCTCTCTAAATTTCATAGATAGGTGTGCCACTGATTGGCTAGGCTTGGCAAAAATGCATTTGATGGTTTAGACCTTGAAGGGAAAGATTTCTTATTTTTAAGCGACACAGCTACTTTGAAGGATTAGGAGCTAAAAGGTTGCCTTTTTTAGTCTGAAATAGGAGATTCAGATTGCAGGAAATTTTTGGCAGCACCAAATACTACAGAAATTAATGAAATAAGTCATGATTCAAAGAAAAGAAGGTCCAAGTGAAGAAAAAAAAAAGATCACATTAGTTGTTCATGCCTTCAACAAAAATCAAACTCAATAACAAGGAATAAAAACCTCTATAAACTAGGAAGACGACTTGAGTAATTCTACAAATTCTCTTCTTTTTCACATGAAAAAGAGGACGGGGAAACAAATTGGCTAGTCTTTGAATCCTTTTCCTTATCTTATGAGGTTGCTTACCAGGAGTCTGTAACCACACCATTAAGAAAATACCCTAGTATATTGCAACATCCACAATTGAACTAATGTTCCTTTTATTCTCATTTTCTTCCCAAATTAAGAATAAAGGTTTCCGGAGGGCCCCGAAAAAAAAAATTTCAACCCATAGATTTATTTCTCCCACTTTAACTCTTTCTAGACACGTTGCTTATTTTCCTTGACTTAGACCAGGTGTAATCCTTCGTAGTCCAGTGTGGTAAGTACAGAAGATTTTACTCTCAAGGAATTCAATTAGCAATATTGAGGAAAAAAATATTTTGGCAAAACAGTCCTAGGTACTAAAATTAAAGGGACATGACTACATATTTGTCCAAACTTGTTTATCCTACAATAGCATTTGAAAAATGACTTTAAAAGAAAAACTGCAGAAGCTTATATGGACTTACTGCCAAGGGTCATCACCAAGGAGAAGCACATCATTCTCCCGGTCAACAAATACAAGCTGCCAGCCTGATCTCTGAGGGTCCTCTAATTGGCCTTCAAGGCCAAACATACGAGTAAGCTCACTGCGCAGCTCATCGTAACTGCCAAACTTGGAAATATCCAGTGAGCGCCCAAAGGACCCTGACTTGTGAACCTGTCCGAAATATAATGGTTAAAGTCAGTCATCAAATGATATGGGCCAAGAAAAAATAAAATTCCATAAAAGCCACAACATTAAGGACTGACTGTAGATGGTACTAAAAAGAAAATAAGAAGACCAAGGAAACTGTCATGAATAGGCTAGCATAACTGAACACCAAACTACCAAACACGATGGCTCTGTATATGGTTATGAATTGAATACCAATCATTAATTGGAATCTTGATCTTGATATATAAGCATAACTAAGCATGTGCCCATAATACAAGCGAGCATCTTGGTTGGGGTGTAAAATTACACTTACCTTAACGAAGGTCCTAGTTGGTGGGTTTACATGGTCTACATTTTCAGATGACTGCAAGAAACCTGATTCATCAACACAACCTGAAGTCATCATATCCGAACTAAGTGGGATATCGCCTGCTGCAGCACTTGCAAAAGTTGATGCACTGTATGGCATAGATAATGAGTTATTTTCTGTGCCAATATTTCTCAAGCTTGGTATCCCATGGGGTAGCATTAAGGATGAAGAATCAATGCTAACTCCTAATAGGATATTGCTTTGTGGATTGGTAGCACCTTGACACACAGAATACTCTCCAGGAAATGAAGATAATAAATTAGAAAGTTCAGAAGCATTTGAATTTGCTGTTCCCAACTGTTCCACCTGCGGCAGTACACAATGTGGAGGCCCTGAAGTCAGTTGAGGATCAGCTGCCACTTGTTTTGATAGCAAGGCAGAAGATATAACACAGTTGGGTCCATTAATGTTAAGTATGGGGGATGGCTGACCCTGGGAAAATGAGCCTATTCCACTGTGCATGGAGGAAACATCAGATGTGGCTATAGGATTTCTAATAGGTTCAGGAAAAGGCTGCTGCTGGCATTGCGAAGGAATTGGCTGCAGAGATGAAGATTGGGAATGGGTGACTGATGTAAGATGAGGCACGGTTGAGATGACATTTGGGATCTGCTGCTGAGTAGACAACTGCTGTAGTTGCTGAGGTTGTGGAATTCGCAGTGTCTGTTGTGATTGATGCTGTTGTTGCTGCTGATCACTGTACTGGTGGCTATGCTGCAACTGCTGTTGTAGAAGCTGAGCCTGAGTCATGGCCTGGCTTTCTTGCAAGTTCTGAAGAAAAGAATTCTGAACATTGGAATGTTGTAACATCTGCCTATGAATTAGAGCAGAAGGCCCATTGGAAACGTTTAGAGATTGCTGGAACTGAGCAAGAGATTGAGAAGCTAATTTAGAAGACTCTACTGTCCGCATCTCCTGCAAAGCAGCAGCTGCCATTGCTTGATACACATCAGATTGTACAGTTGGCACAGGGGCATCAAGCCTTGGCTGCATCCAAGGAGTAACACCAAAGCCCTGAAAGTGCATTGATGGAATTCTCTGATCCCCAATTCCTCCTTGAAGCCACATCAGTGGAGAATTGATGCCCAAGTCACGGTCTTGACCTGCTATAGCACACTCATGAGGGAAAAAAAATGGAGGTTCAAACTTGAGATTTGATTCATGACTATACTGTGTTCTTCCCTATCTTTAAGATAAAACAATAAAGCACACCCACCATGGAAGGAGGGCAGTCCAGATGGCCATGGTCTCTTCAATCTCAGAGGTAAAGGGGAGGGATACATCGGAAACGTTGCTAATGGTTCAATCTCCCACAAGGACACCCTTGGCTGTCTTTCTCCTGCAGTGGATTCATCCCAGCCTACCTACACGAGCAGAAAATGGATTTTCATTTATAGAGGAGCAGAAACAACAAAAACAATTAATAGCAACACTTGAAAAATATCGGCATCAAAAACTACCAGACCTTGACAGAGCGCCAATGTGAATTAGGCCATCGAACAGGATCTAAATCGCTGATGCCAGTAATTGTACCCATGTATCTAGAATAGATAATCTAGTGAGTGAAATTATTAATTCGGAATCATTTGCAAGCAAAGCATTACAGGCAACTATTAAAATAAGAGAAATAGAAAGAATTAAAACGGTTACAGAAATGATGCGAGGAAATGTGACTAGGCTTCTTAACTGTATTGTCTCACTAAGTTAATCATAGTATTAGACTGGTTCTCCCACTGTATTCAGTAAACCAATCTTGGCAACCAATAAATCACATCCCAACATAAATAGCAAAAGCACAGTAAAACTTAAAAAGCAGAGAAAATCCAAATGGAACTTAATTTCTCAACTTCAAACAGCACACAACATTTGAACTATTCAGGACAAAACTAAATATCTCATTGAAGACTTACAGCATACAACAGTGTAAAAGTTCTACAATTCAGACTCACCGACGGACACTTGATTCTTCTGTCTCAAACAGCATCCTAAATCGCATGCCCACAGAAACTCGTGTATGGTAAACAGCTTTTACATACTTGGCCATGGGGATGACAAATTCTGAAGGACTAGTCCTGTTATATAAGCAGCATAGATGAACAAGAGATTTCCAATGAAATAAGCATACTATTGATGCAAAGCAGTTGATATATCATTACCTTGGGTTATAAAATATTGTAAAACGGCTATTTGTTGCTGCTGCATGAGCTGCTGCTGCAAGAAGACCAATGTGCATGCTATCACTTGACAAAACTGATGAAGGCATGACAGTCTGTGGGCGATTTGCTCGCCTGATGCCCAAGAGTAACTGATTCTTATCATTCCTGATGGAAGATAGAAATTTATTGAATTTTGATGACCACACTTCCAAGCATTAACTACTTTTAGCAATGAAAAACTTAGGCAAGAGAAAACAGAAGATGCTAGCTTTGCAACCCCCTCCCCCCCCCAACCAGATTAGTTCCCATGCCAAAGTGCATCCAAGTACAGGTTAGGTTGAATAATTAAGGCTACATATGAGAGAAGAAAGGTATTCGCACCAAATGAAAAGGACAGAATCACCCGCAACTAGTCTCTTTGCACTAACAAACACACTCCACCCTGTGGTAAGAAGATGCCTCTTGGGTTGGCCTGGAAATGTACATAGCAAAAAGCAGAAGTGGGAACCTATTCTTATAATTTTCCCAACCAAAATTTATTCCATATTTGGACAAATAACCATCATCTGATAAGGTACGAGTGTCGCTGTCAAAGTGTAATGATTAGCATGCTGCATGTTTGAGCATGGTAAAATCAAAGCTTTTTTAACATACTGAGTCACTGACAAGATTAGCATAAACAAACAACAAAAAACATAAATAAATAAAATAAAATAAACACACAGCTTTAGCATCTACCAAGATGTTGAAAACAAACATCAAGAACCTTCCACCTCATTCAGCAGCAAAAGTATTTATGCATACACAAGTGCATTCAGAAGCTTTTGAGTGCAGGCTTTGGGGGGGGGGAGGGATTGGGAAAGTGGGTGTAATAAAAGAGTTTGTAATACAAATCAATTGCAGACAGCATGTGTGCATGTGAGAGAGAGAGAGAGAGAGAGAGAGGGGAGGGAGGGAGGGAGGGAGGGGGAGGACAAGGGATAGAACGATGAATGCAAAGTGGGGAGTAAGGAAATATCCATTTTTAGTTACAAAAACATACAAAAAAGCCTTTAATATTACTCATGCATGCTTATCAGCCCTTTCCCATCTTTTTCCAAGTTTCAATATGATATTCAAGGGTACCAAATGCAATTCATCCGATGTCCTCTCCAAAGACTCACCTCGAAATATATGTCTGAATTTCCATTCATTATCATGTAGATCCCTTGCAATTAGTTCTTGACATGGAGGTGACTGGGAATAATCCTACAGCCAGTAACAATGGAGACAAAAACGTAAAACAGAATAAAGTAACTAATGAAACCCTTAGTTCAAGGATTACATAATATCACGAGAATCAAAAACTGAATAACTAGAAAAGCAACATACAAGAGGAGGAAAAACTTTTTCAGCTGCCCGGCGAGGAACGGAGAATCCTCCATGAGTGCTCGTATCACTGGCAGTCAATGTTTTACAGAAATAATTCGTTGGCTGTTTGTTGGGTGTGCCTAATTCTGCCGGCAGTAGGTACACATCTTTTTGTTCTTGCTACATAGAAATTTATATCAGGTAGACAAGATAACTTGGGACTAGAAACTCAAACTCCATGCAAGGAAACAAAAAGTACCGGACTCAGTGGTTGCAAGGTCATTTGAGCATATACTTCATCTGTCTCAACATCTGCCTGTTCTTATACAAATTTAGAGTTCAAGGAATAGCATATTGGCATCAAAATGACTACAGACAAATGTAACCATAGAGTTAAGAAACTTACATGCATAGTTACATTGTGAAGTTGACAGATAAGTTGTGGCAGTAAGCTGGGGTAATTAGGTATACGAGCATCTATTTCCTTATTGGTTGATGCAGCAACCTGGCAAGTAAATTCAAAAGCCTTAAATGACAACATCTTAACAAGAAGTAAATTCTCATGGTACATATACGAGGATATCACATTACAAATTCAAAAGCCTTAAATGCCAATTGCCCAAAAAAGGATAAATAACATTGTGCTCACAAATCTCCTAGTTGATCCAAAGACATGAAGATTACATTGGAAGAGGCAACTAACAATATATGCCAACAGAAATATAAAGTAACGAGAAGTATATCCAAGAATTTACTATAGGTGTAGAATTTACTTTTCAACTAATAAGAAAAAAGGTACAATACTTTCTGATGCACTAAAGGCTCAAATGCACCACGTGGAACTTCATTGATCAAAGCATGCCTTACATAGTCAGGTGTACAAGATTTAGAAAGTGAATAAATAGCCATGGCAAGAGATTTCATCATTATGTTTATAATTCCTGAAATTATATCACAGTACAGTCTTGCACTGACCTGTTCGCTATGACCCTGTGGAAAGTAGATGACTCGGCTTCCAATTGGTGGCAGAGACACAAGAGGACCAGAACATGCATGCCATAACTCTGAATTCAAAACTTTTTTATCCCCTACACATATTTTTTGCAAATGCATGAATATAAACAGCAACTAGCACTCTATAATGAATTCGGTAACAAGTAACAATGTAGTATTAAGGTGTACTGAGAGTATGCATACTGAAAAAGACACGTAAATACACAAAGAGACTGAAGCAATGTTTTCGTGATTACTAACAATAGACAGACTCTCGCCCACAAAAGAGATACGAAGGAGAGGGGAAAGAGGCAAAAGTAGCAACAACCCTCCATTACAGTCGCCTCCCCTTATCCATTTTCCAACAAACATGAAACCAAGACAACAATGACACAAGTTCAAGAATTAAGCCTTACCTAATACTAGAAAAAAGTGGGGGGGGGGCACTCAAGCGATAAAAGAGACTCATATAACATCACAGATCACAAAATTCATAACAGCATACCGCAAACACAAATAAAGTTAATGCTTGCCTACAATGCAAATTAACTAAAAGTTTCAAGGCCATAACTTTCCCCAAGATCCCTTAACAACACAAATTTCAAAAGCAACTGAAACAACATGGAAAGAGAGCAAAGGGAAAAGAAAGAGAGAAAGAAACAAGAAGTGAAGCTTTTACCTTCCTGAGTCTGCTGAAGAAACCCAGAAGAAGAAAGTCTCATACTTGAATTTTTCTAAAAAAATAATAATAATACCAAAAAAGAAAAAGAATATAATATTGAAAAAAGCAAACCCACCCACCCACCCACCCTCCCCTCCCACCAAGCACCAAGAACACTTCAATCGGAAAACATTAAAGAAAATAAACCCAAAAAGAAAGAAAGAAAGATCTTCCACAACCGCAAAACAAAACCCTACTCAGCCTCATTCTTCTTGTCCTTCATCTGGGTAACAAAATAGAAGCTTTGCTTTCAACTAAAACCCAAGAGCTCTCTCTCTCTCTCTCTCTCTCTCTCTCTCTCTCTCGGATCTCAAGAATTTCACCCTCTTTGCTTCCTTTCCTTCAGACAAAATAGTAAGACACCGTGCGTCTGCCCGCGCCAGCCCGCCCCTTCGCGCCCCCCCTTCAGTCCGCTTTTCTTTATTGTTTTCTTTACTTTTTCTTTGCCTGGTCTTCGCTACTACTGCGCAGCGATCAATCAATCAATTAATACAGTGGTCATTATTTAATGGGCCCCACTCCTTTTCCTGTCCACCGGAGGATTTGCATTAAACCCGTCAAGTCTTTTCTTTTTTTTTTTTTAAAATAAAAATAAGAATAACTTTTAAACATAATTTAGACAAAATCTCGCTGGAATTGTTTGTCAAGAAAAGACAAGTTTTATTCCTTAATCTTGTGAATGAATCTTTGTAAGTGATGTCATTGTCTTAATCCTTTGTTAATTTGTGCTGTCTGTTATCATGTTTAATTAATGGCTTAGCTTTAAAGTCTTTTTTTCTTTCTTTTTTTTTTAATGAAACCGGTTGGGCCAGCTCGGCCCTACGGCAGGTGCTCATATTTTTTATTCAACGAACAGATTAGGTAGTCGCAAAAATAATTATTATAAACAATCATAAAAAATTTCAATTTTTTCTTTTTTTTTTTTTTGGTGACGTGACTACTATTTTTTTGACCACTTAATTTTTTTTTATTATTTCAATTAGTATTTAATCATGGACTATAAACTTATAAATTTTGAACTTCATTTAATAACATATTTTTATAGGTTAAGTATGCATAAGATCGAGTTAAATTCCGCCATTTTATTAGCATACCTTAGAAAACACATTATACTTTCATTTATTACATAAATTCCTGTTAAGAAAATTTTTCACGTCCTTGACCCCCACAAAAAAAAAGCAAAAAAGCAAAAAAGTTTCACGTCCCATTTTGGCCATTTTTATCTAAGAGTTATTTATTAAACGTTAAGAGTATAGTTAATTTCTTAAATTTATCAAAAATAATTGCTTAGACTCTCAGATTTTTTTCGTGTTCGGTTGGACTTTTATATATATATATTTTTTATTCTGGTGAACCTTAATCATAAATCTTAACTAAATTAATCACATAATGATAACCGGCATTGATATTTGTCTAAGTATTGAAGGCACGATTATAGGATTCATAATTAATAATAAGATATTCAACAGCCACACTTTTTAATAAATTTGGGAGCTACCAGAATTTTTCTAATCTTAATTAAATAAAGAAAAAAAAAAACAACGGTGTTTGTGGATGGGACGCCCAGCAGTAGAATCCAGTACCCCCTAAATCTCAACCGTAGATTTCGTTAATCAAAGTGGGGCCTCGCAGGGTTGGGGCGCTCCATTTTCTGTTCCGTCCGTTTCTCTTGAATCTATTCTGCGCAGTCCGCCAACGGTCGTTATCGCTCGAGGATTGTGCTACTCTTGCTGACCACTGTCCGGGGTCAACGTCGATGGACGATTTTAATTATTACAAGCATGTCTGAAAAGCTGTGACAATGACAAAATCTCCTCCAAGATTTTGAGACGCTCTACATCGCAATGGGACATAAAAATAGTCACGCCCGCATCATATTATCTTTACAAAAACGTTAGCACATTTGCCCTTCAAAATGCACCTGTCATTATGATATTCTACGATTGGTGTTGACATTTACAAATGGCCATGATTTTGGGTCACTAAGGCCGATATTTTTTTTTTTTTGGCTGTTGAAAATTTTTAAATGGATGAATAATGAACCTGTGATAAATCGCTACCACAAAAATTTGCATGTCATTCACTGACTTGGTCATTTTTTTAACTGATAAATAAATTTATATAAATAAAAAAAGAAACGGATTAAAATAATACTATGAGTTCTGTACAATTTTTTTTATAAATATATTATTTTTAAATAAATTAATTAAAATATGTAATTAATAAATAAAATAACATATATAACTAACTATTCGAAAACGTTGGTTATAGGCTATATGGTATTTAGTTGTATAATTCTATTTTATTTATTTTTGCATCTTATAATTTTCTAAAAAAATAAATTAAATTAAAAGAAAAACTAGTGTGTGCGGCACACTGTCACATCAGTTTCTTTCCTCCTGTATGTTTTTTTTTTTTTTCCAGTACATGTAATTGGACCCCTTAACTGATATCCATAGTTTTTATTTAATCATCAATTGTTATCAAAATTGATATCTAAAATCACTTCACACGTCCTAAACGGGAGATAAATTTGTCACTTAATTACTCTTTTTTCTTGACTATTTCTTTCTCGTACATATTGTTGGAGAGGGACATATGAGACGCTACACATACCGACATTAAGAGTTATCTTTGGATAACTTTACTGTCTTTACATAATGAGTTGCTGCACTCAAACATGGACTTAAGGAACCGAGTTCCGTTATAGCTTGGACATAATTCATGAGAGTGAATGGCGGCTTATTGAACTCCAGTGCTCCCTCTCTGCCATAGCTTCATCTCATCCAACACTGCTAACAAAATTCAAAAGATGAAACAAATATAATTATTAACAAGCCCCAAAAGTTTAAGCTATTGGATGAAACTCATTCTTAGATCACGTATTAAACTGCAATGAACGCACATCTCACACGCGAACTCAAGCTATGAACACGAAAGGAACACATGGACAACCATAAATTAAAAGAAAAAAATAACAAAAAAATCGCGATCACCGGCTACAGTTAGCATCCTAGGTGATGGGGACAGTAACGTCTACAGCACACTTCTGTGGGAGTTGGGTGGCAGCGTCTGGCTTTATGTTGGGATAGCGGCTGGCGGCTGGCGGCTTGCTTCACACATGCACAAGCAGCGGTCGGACACATTTGTTTTACGTTCCTCAAGCCATTGCAGCACGCAGGTGCTGGGCCGCCACCACTCGTGAGGTAAGGCACACGGGGAACTAGGGAAGAGTCGACTTGCCCACAGGTTATGGCGGCCTTCACCGGCCGTGCCTTGATGAGGACCAAGATTGTCGTGACCACTGCCACAGCTAGGACTGCTGCACCTTTCATATTTGGATTGTATGCTATTAACTAGTCTGGGTTCTGCTGGGAAGAAATGAAAGGGTATTTATAGTTGTATTGTGTTGAGCGAGTGGTCACACTGCCTATAGAAGCTAAAGAGCTCTGGGCTCCTCCTCTTTCGATTTCAAGTGTCCTTTAGCAATCAGAAACGGAAGAGTGGAACGTGTTTCATGCACTGCTCTGCCCTTTTTGAATACAGTTTTAGCTGCCTCTTTTTTATTTTTAGGTACATTGTCGTTCTCCGCTTGTTTTTTGGCAGAATAAATGCCCATGCTGTTACGCGTACGTTTACGCGAGGGAGGATCTATTCAAGAACAAGAGGAGCCGGGGAACCTATCTAAAAAACAATAAAGAAAATAGGCTTTTAAAATTGGGCCGCCTTTTCCTTGGTAGAGCCCAACTCATGTGGAATCTACTTCGTCAAAGACAACACGGATGGGCGGGCTCCTTCACCATTCTGTGAACTTCTGACATAAGGAAGAAAATTAATGTTTTGTATCAAGCACAACCACCAAATTCAGATGCATAGAAGAAGGAGAAAACAAATTACGTTAATTTGTGAATCTTTTGTGAGGAAACATCCAGAATAATTACACCTCACATCAAACTTAATTTATAAGAGAACAAAATAACAGGGAAAAAAACCATTTAATTAACCCAAATTAAATTTGAGGTCAAGGATATTTTGTTGATCGATTCAGTTCCTCTTTACTTCCAACCAAGTGGAATTCTAAATTTGTGTTTCACAGCCTAATTTCTTACAAATCTGACAGTAAGAAGAAAAAAGAAAAGAAACCTGATTTTGTTTCCTAAATCCCAAATGAGCTTCTCTGTTCGCGTTTAAGTAGTTTAACATCCCACAAATCTGCCAAAATAAGCCTAATTCTCTAAAACACGTACATTGTGGACACGAGACTCAAATCAGTTGACTGTGAATGCTTGATAAATATCTCATAAAGGTGTGAACCCAAAAGAAAAATGATTTCTCTTTTGATGTACTGAAAAAAAATGATTTTACAAAAAGTAGTTCATATTCTAAAGCAATTGAGGTTAGGCAATAGCTGCAATACCAGTGACAAAAAAACAACAAACTGTAGACCCTGGAACCTTACCAACAACAATGTACCTCGAGAAAGAGCAATTGATGAGCTGACTCTAGCATTGTGGATCTTAGATGTTGTCCCTGATGATCTTAATTATAACCACATCACTTTGCCATATAGCCAACTTCACAACTTTTCCTTGTTCATAGAGTTCAAAAAAGCAACACTCACTGCCAATGCTGGATTGCCCGTCTACTGATCATTCCCAACTCCAACACCAACTAGAGTACAAGCAATTGTGCAGAGCCATTCATCCGAGTCAGGCTCTGTGGCCTGATGCACATGTTTTCATGAATTGATGACAGCTCTCTGCAGTGTTGTGCCTTGCATCCAATTGGACCAACTGCAATTTCTTGTCTACCTCTCATGGACAAATGTACTTTTATAAGCTCCACAAGAAGGTACAAAAAGCTCCAAGACAGGTATATTAATCAAGACTCAGGAGGCTTCATTTTGTGGAGCATGGTCCTTCTGTAGGAAGCATGATGTCCAACATCAATCTCCTTTACCAATTCTGCAAACCATGACAAGAGCCACATCTTTACCTTCGCAAACAACAAACAATTCGACGATACAACATTCAGAAAACAACAAAAAACGAACAAAAATTCAAGTGGCAACCCAAAAGGAAAAATACAGAACAACAGTTTGTCCACAAAAGACTACAGAGTATTTTGAAGTTCTTCCAACAAATTCAGCGCAGAAAGCAAGTCAATAACAATAAATCAAATATGATAAAATGATATGCTACTGAGTAAGGCACTAAAAAAGAGATCAATTTAGGCATGCCACAAATACTATACAAAGTGACAAATCATTTAGCACCTTCAGTCAGGTTTCATTTCCTAATTGAGCTCAACCAAATAACCTATGGCACTAGAGGCCACATAAAAATATGTAGAAAGTCTAAAAGAGTAAGGTAACATGTCTAACAGCCAATGAAAGAACCCTGAAGGAAAAACTATTTTCCCTGGATAAAGGACCAGCAGGCGTGCAGTGCCTCATCAGTCCATCGGCTTAGTTTTAAAACATGGAAGCATTCGTTACTCGTCTTATCAACAACATCGGTCTTGTCTTAGAGAAAATTGAACTTACAGGCCATACTCCCAAGTCCCAACACAGAGTGGAAGTAAAATGGGAAGGAGTACTGGAAATTGTGCTAAATGTAGTTAGTGGCCTGAAAGTGGAACCCACAACAGAGGAACACTGCAAAGGGCCGCCAACAGTGCTAATCTCGGTGACATACTGACCATTCACACAAAAACAACAGCCATGTGTGGCTAACATGTGATTGGCTAATTGGCCACCGTAAGCGAAACAGACGTACAAATCCGCTAAGCGAAAATAAAGAAAAAACTATATTACCCGAAGATGGTGAACAATTAATCTCGCAGACATAACCGCACTTCGCTACACTGGCCAAAACAGAACTGAAGAAGAAGACAAGGGCTATGGAGAAGCAGAACTGGATACCCGCTAATCTAGTTGTTCTCGACGCAGCAACTCTAGCAGTAGAAATCATCCATGGTAGTCACATCTCCAGGCGGCCGAGTACAGTATTTGCTTACAGTCAGACACTGTCCTCCTGGTTTTTGTGGCATTTTAGGGTTTCAACTTTCCAACCATTGATATGCAAATGACGTGTATTTGCTAGATGATGAACACGTAATTAACTCCCCGAGTTCACGTGTGAAGAAAACATACTCGAACTTTTTATTTCTTGAGCAATAATATTTTTTATAGAAAATATTGTATAAAATAATTCTTGAGTTGAACTCGAATAAATGATAATTAACACATTATCCATTTTTTTCAATTGCAAAAATAGATGATGAACAGGCAAATAACTCCACCTTAATGGGCCTCCAAGGCCCCGGACCAGACCCGAGAGCCGAAAGACTCGGCAGGTGTCATATTTGGGAGAGAAGAATGCTTCTACCCTGAAGATTTATATTGGGTTCTTCTTTTGGGCCAAACCTGAAAATCTCGTGGGTCATCACGGCCTTATGCTATACTAGTAAAAAGTTTCCTAAACTCACACCCTCCACCTGTCGAAACCCCCCCCCCAAAAAACCCCTTTTCAAAACTTGCCGCATTCTCTGGAGATTGGTTTTCAGGTCTTGTAATCTGAATCATGGTTCGTTACTAATAACTTGGCGGTGAAAGCATTCGAGAATCGAAGTCATGTTCGTTTACCATTGCCAGAAAACAAGTTGTTATCCAGTTAAACCTGGGTTCTTTAGCTAGAGGATTCACAGCGGTTCTTTCTATGGTAAATCCTGACCAATGGGGAAACGCAAACACGCGAATATTCCTGAGGGCATATATGCATCGCACCACAAGCTGCGAGGTTTCATCTTAATTCCATTCCCAGTTATGCCATAGGCAAATATATGGCCACAAGAAGTCAATGCAGTACTGGAAGAATCAAAAATACCTGTTTCAAAATCAGCCTATACAAATTTAACACCTTGTAATGCATCGACAAGAATCAGTTGCGCACTCACTAGTATACAGTTTAATCCTTGCAACTTCCTTGGAACCACACGACGGTCATCTTCTGTAGACTTCACCGTGAAACTCTTTCATGAAGAAATTCCAAGCTAACAATGCCGCTCCTACCGCAGGCTCTACCTGATGTTCGTCCAACAGCATAAACAAATAAATTAATGAAAGTAACATGAAGTGTTACCATGACTTGCATCTGTGTGTATGCAAAGCTTCAGGCATTGTTAACTTAGTAAAAATTGAGGGTAATAAATGCCAAATGCAAACAGCACATGAGCCACTGCCCCCATTGGGCAATAGTAACCTGAGTTAACTGCATTAGGATGCCAACCTTGAAAGCTGTGCAATTATGTTCAGATGCACAATATAAAGCAGAGATTTAGCCCAGTCCACAAATACCACGATATAAGATTGCATTCATAGTATTCAATTATCAAAAAAGACTGCAGTCATAGTCTACTACACAGTTTCTCCCCATTCAAATCCATTCTGAACCAAATTATGGAGGACACGTAGAGACATACACATGCCTGCACTCACAGTGTCTTCTCTAAAATATTGCCCCAGGTCCTTTTAGCCTTTCTTTTTCCTTCCTACGTTGGGAAATCATTAATTTTCCACACCAGGGTATCCACGGGGCTCATGTGCAACAAGCACACAAAAAAGGAATATCCTCTGCCTAATGCCTTTTAATGAATCTTTGTAAGCCCACCCGGCCCCCCCAAGAGGTCAGCTACTTTTCACCACTTTCCTGGGCACAACCTAAAGCTCTGGCTTGTCAGAATTGAATTTGTCTTTCTAATTCCTCATTAAATTCTCAAACCCCAAGAGAAATTTAATGTGCTCCCAAATTTGAACTTGAACACTAGCTTAGTCCCAATCTTCACTCCCTAAGAGTGGATCCAGCAGTCTAGGAGGTTTTTATGTCTCATTTTACACAGTCAGTGGTCATGACCACGCTGCATGATGCAAAATCTGTAGGCTCAGTAGCAAAATTGGTAGTGTTGAAGAAAATAAAAGCATGGTTACCTTTGGCCGAATGGGAAGGGCCCCAGGGTAATCCTTGGAGATGCAGTTTACAACTTCTTTTCCTACATCCCACCTCTTCTTGGCCTCAAGAACACCACCCACCATGACGAGGGGAAAAGAAGCCTTTCCGTCTACAAAAAATATTTGTCCAAGCACAAAATATGACACTGAAATTGAAAAAAAAAAAAAAACAAAAAGGAACAGAGCCATTCGAAGATATGCTGTCTAATCAGGAAGTATTGCTTGCAGACATAATACAGCTGCTATTCTTTGCAGAGCACTAAACACACTCTTAACAAGCCCCATACTGAAAGAAACTAAAATGCCATTGTAGTTTTCAGTACCCTATAAATAGAATAGAACTTTCACCTTATGTGACAAGAAATCATTGAGTTAAGTAACTAGCATGGACTACCTTGTATCTGCACTATATGCCTGGCAGCCCCAAAATAATAAACCTTAAGAATGATTCCTTGTGGATATCAATGTTCTACCATTTCTTCCCATAATTCTGTCAAAAGTTGCTTGAGGAACTGATAGCCATAGAGCAACTGAATACTTAGATTCTTTAAGTGCTAAAGTAAAACCTTATGCTGATATCTCAAAACAATACAGCGCAGACGTGGAACTGTAATTGCACTCTAGTTTTAATTGCACACCACACCTTCACCACACAAACCAAGTCTCTGAACAACAGCTTTGACACTCAAGGCCAACTCTTCAACTGAATCTTGTAAGATTTTATTTGCAACTTGGTCACCTTCCTCTGCACAAGATACAACAACTGGAACAAGAGCTGCAATGCGAGCCCAAGATGGATCTGCATATGTCCACCTAAATCCAAAAGAGAAATCAAGTATCGTAATCAACACCTGATCCGTCATTTTATCAACATACCATTTGATCACATTCACTTTACCAACATATTGCATAAAGGAAAAACCTATTATTGTAAATGACCAGTATATTTGATTCCCAAGTGCTTGAAAATAAATCCATCAAATAACATCTGTAATAGTGGCCTACATTTAAATCAATAATACAGTACAAAAAGTCATACAGAAAAATGGAAGTGTTGATGCAAATTCATTTGCATTGAAGAAAAGAACCTACTGAGTTGCATCGAAGATATTTTCATCAAAATTTTGGGTAATTTTGAGAAGCACAAAACTTCCCATGAGGCAATTTGATGAACAAGTCAAACTGAAAAGGGTCTCTAATTGTGAGAAAAATTTGATGTCAAATATTAATTTACATTCATCCAAATTGTCTCCAACATGAATTCTTTTTCTTTATTTTACAATTACCAAAAGGAAATTCCTAGAATGTAAACAATAGCAACAGTGATTACCAACAAAACACAGCAACAGCTTAATGAATTAATGACTTCCATTTTCTCCAAGCACATTGAAGACCATAAGGATGGTTTAAGATCTCTCAAGTGACACCAATACTGTGATAAAAAATGGGAAGATTACACTTATCAGCCTACTGTCTCAAAGGTATACCCAATAAGTTCATCTGGAGAAGAGAGGCCAAGAGCCTGTAGAATACTAGATGTAAGAGTTGTTTGAGGACCACGGCCGTCATGCTCCCTAATTACTGCTGTTAATGCTTGTGCAGCTATCCCATATCCACTGCAGGTAAACAAGAATAGATATTACATGTAAGGAGGACTGGAATGAGACACAAAAAAACAAAGGAAAAGAGATTTCTAAAGGAAAAAAACCAGTAATCAGTGTCAGTGACCAGCAGAAATCTCATTGAGAACTTGATTATTGCAGGCATGGTACATTCCACAAGACTCATCATGAAACCATTTTGCTTCTGATTTCAAAACTTTCACTGTTCCGACAATAGTGGCAGAATTTCATTAATAATTGTTGTCACATCTCTGACTACCTTCAGCATTCAACTTTTGTATCATCATCTGCATCTTAGACAACACAAGATGCAGCGGGACACTTTTCGAATGTTCAGATCTTGATGTACAATTAATAATGAGCCTAAACAGGGTGGTAAATTTATACATACACTTCTGTCCAGAGTGACATCCTCTGATGACAGCCTCTATAGACTGACACCAAATCCAAGGATATTTGTAAACATGCCAAGGATCTTAATCAATGGTCCCATCAAACATTGTAGCTTGAACATGGTGCAAGAGTCAATTCCACATGCAATGCAAGAAATGAAACCAGTGCATCATATAGGAGGGAGAAAGATGAGAGGAAAGCAGAGTGTATACCTTCCCCAGTCACCTAAGGTGGGTCCTGCACCGGCAGCCCGTGCTTC
Organism: Bruguiera gymnorhiza; assembly: GCA_020883675.1. Classification (NCBI taxonomy): domain Eukaryota; kingdom Viridiplantae; phylum Streptophyta; class Magnoliopsida; order Malpighiales; family Rhizophoraceae; genus Bruguiera; species Bruguiera gymnorhiza. The sequence continues at coordinate 2,180,347 of JAIRCJ010001053.1, forward strand.
TCTGCCATCTTCTGTGAATCCATAAGCAATAGTCCCTGTACCAGCGATTAAAACACATCCACAAAGCTTTCCCATTGTCCCGCTTGCCAAAGCTGCCACAGCATCATTCTGAACATATAGCTGAACGTGACTAGGAAATATATCCCTGATTGAATTGAGACAAAGTGCTCAAACTATAGAACAGACATCATAAATGATTCATATTAGTAGTGTAGTACCAGAAAAGATTCTTAAATACCAACATCGTGCAAAATTTCAGTTTAAATCCCAGTGAACATTAATTCAAAAATGATGAGTTGAAGAAAACTAGTATTTCAGTCATCTGAAACTCTATTCCTTAATTGTGCATCCCAAAGAAATGTAGCTAGCATATAGTCCCAATCCAACTTGAAGTACACGTAAATGGAAAATTACTTATCAGAAAGGTAACAGTTGATTGTGTTTAGAGAGCAAACCTAAGCCAATTTAGGATCCTCTGTTCATCAGTTGGATGGTTAACGCCGGACACTGCTAGGCAAACAGCTCGAACAGCTGAGCGATTGGAACCAGACTTTGAAAGTGCATCTGCCATAACTTGCTCTAATGTCTCTCTAGCCGCAGTTTCTGTAGCATACACCATACAACAAATCATAACAATATGCTTCCACAAAATTACAAATCTACACTTATATTCATAAATTTTCACGCAATTTTATTTATATATATCCCACATTGCGATAATTTCCAATGATTTCTAAGGCAATCGACTACGGAACTCAAATTATGGAAAATGAAAATGAAAAAAAAAAACAGAGAGAGATGGAAAAGGTTGCGTGACTGAGAGGGTTACAGACTGACCGCCAACGCTGTTGTGGTTGGAGCAACCAGCGACGGCGCGGGCGAAAACAGGGAGAGGATCGGGGAAAGGATCAGAGGGCGGCAGAATTGGCATACATATGCAGACGGTGGAGGTGGCGCCGCCGTCCAGGCCCAATATCACCGGCCGGTTGCTCGCCGCCGCCGTTTCCTGCTCGAAGTCCCAGATTTCCCCATTCCTATGCCTCTTCATCGCCAATCAGAGGCAAAACCGTCGAACAACTCAACAACGAAACGAAAAGAAATTGATAGTGTTTGCGTTTTGTACTTGGGGGGAGCGTGGGCATGTGACAATTGACAAGTAGAGACGGACAGGTCAACATTCAAATCCAAACCTCTTTATGATATATATATATATTATTTTATTTTATTTTTCTGTCCTCTCCCGATCCCAAAGGTTTTAATTATTATTACTTGTGAAATTAAATTAACAGAACCCGTTACGGACACGCTAATGAAAACTTGGCGTTTAGGTAAGTGTGCATGCGGCGTTTTCTGTTAATTTTTGGGTTAAAAAAAAAAGGTAATTATGAAATTTGGTATTCGGCCCGCATGGTGAGGGCCTAACACTACTGGCTGATTTCACTGGTTTCCAGTTTCGTTTCCTCTTTTACGCTTTCCTTAAAATCTATGTTTCCAATCCATGAATGATGTATTGTAGTTCAGAGAGGGTAGAAAAATAGCTTTTAAAAGAAAAAAAAGCTGGGGTAGAAAAAACAAAAAAAAAAAAACTCCTATCATTGTTAAACAAAGTCGAAGTAAAAGGTGATGGCATACGACTAAAAACCAAGACCAAGCAAACTGTCAGAACATAGTCTTCATCACAAAAAATGGTTATTTAAGCATACTTAATATACATGAATATTAGGTAAACAGTTGATGCGGGCAGACGCAAATTCACCAATTGAACTTTTATCTATAAATGAATGATTGTAAAGAGAAATAGAACTACAAATGTTTAATTAATAGTTACATTCGTTTAGTGTGAATCTGTGTCGAAATTTATTGAGTCCCTCTAAAACATATCTTCAAAATTGGGAATGAATGCCTCGATTTTATTTTACCAACCCCCTTTTAGAAATTATGAATTGACTGAATTATCTGTAGAAATTTAATGTAATTTTATGGTTTGAAAAGAAATAAAGAAGTCGAGAAAAATAGAAAAAAAAGGGTGGTCGCATCTCGGAAGGGCCATCAGAGGTTTCGAAAAAGTTGATTGGATGACAGACGAGGACAAAAATTGTAGCCGCAACAATTCAATCGGATTACGACGGCTGTCTAGCCAATTCTAAGTTCGAAATTTTTGGTTATCTATACGCGTCGATGAAGTATCATTTAATAAAAAAAATTTATTAAATTTAATAAAAAATTAAAAAACTATTAGATTGTTTAATTGTGTATTTTATATATCTATCTCTCTTTACGTTGTTACGTAGTTAAATTTAACAATGCGACGCGTGCCTGTAGAAGACGACCGATATTAGAGGGCAAACGGCGAAGCTTTTCGGCGGTCTGCGGAAGTGCACCTTCGGCATATGCGTGGCGTGCCTCCTTGCAATTTCCACGAAGATGGGGCCTGGGTATTTTTGTTTTATTTATTTACTAACAGGAAGGAAAATCTAAAAAGCTAAGTTTCAAACCCTAAAAATGAAAAGTTAATTTTTCTTTTTATTTTTCAAAAACATTAAAACAAATAGTGATATCAATAATTAAAATCGATTTGAAATCGACTCTAAAACGGCTCAAAACCAAATGAAAATCAAACTACAAGCAGTTTGTTCAGTCGGGTTCTCCTTACGGCAGCAATACCATGGGCCGCAGATGGCAAACATGAGAAGGAAAAAACTTGCACGATAATATTTTGACTTCCCAGGCTATCTGTTGAAAAAATATTATTCCTTTTTATTTAACTTATAGCAATATGAGAAGGGCGTTGTTGTTGCAATGTGACAAAATTTCAATCTCAAAGTAAATGTTCTAGACATTTTTATTAAATAGCATAGGAAATTTTACTATCTCATGAATAAATTCTCTTCTTAACAGTAATTTAGCTAAAAATTTTATGTAATTTCAGTAAAATGAACCAAAAATTTTAATATATTTTTTCTTAGTTTAATCTTATTGTATTTAGCAATTGATTTTGTTAATTTATATTTTATTTATTTTTAATTATTTATTTAATATTTGAAATTAGATTTTTAAAAAGTTAAAATTAATTAGTATTTTGATACTTATTTACTTTCAATCTTTATAGAAAGATATTTTATTTACTTTTTATATTACTTAAGTCTAATGCACTTATTTGAAGTTTTTTGTACGCATAAAAGATGAAGTAATAAAGAAAAAAAAGAAAGAGAGAGAGAAAAAGCCAGTTAAGAAGAAATAAGAAGAAGAAGAAAGGCTTTGCATTTCTATCTTTAAGATTAAGTTTTGTTTGATTTTTATTACTTACTCTTTAACATAATCTTGTTAGGTAATATACTAATATTACTCATAACATTGTCATTCCTAACATTAAAGGATTGGAATTCAATTTAAAAAATTTTGATTTGATATATAAAAATTAATGTAAAATTTTTAATAATAAATTGAATATTAAATTAATTATTTTTTTGAAACGTTATTATTTTCTCTTTGAGGCCAATTATATAGTCTGAAACTCTAAATAAAAATAGATGAAAAAATAATTAATTAAATAATATAATTTTATAATAAAAATAAATTAATAAAAAATATTATATTTAAATTATATTAAATATTATTTTTAAAAATAATTTTATTTTGTAACTATATTATTTTATTATAAGAAATTATAATATGTATTGTCTTCTAATATAACAGATTATCTTGCTAATATATATTATTAAAAATAAAAATAAGTTAATTTATATTAATTATAATTTAATACATTATAATAAAAAATAATATTGAATATATATTTTAATATTAATAAATAATTAAGGTTATTATAATTTATAATAATTAATAATATACATATAATGATTAGTTAAACAATTATATAACAGTTAATTTAATAATTATAAAATAATTAATTTAATTATCAAAAATAAATAATTAATTCAATTTAAAAATATAATAGTTAATCTTTAAAAATATACTAATTTACAATAAAAAATCAGATGAAAATGACATCATTTAACAGGTTTAACATGCTGACAATCAAAGCCTTGTTTTAGTATATTCAAACAACAGATATATGTGTAGAGATATATGTACACGCATGTCTAAGTAAGAAATCAAAGTTGCGCCATACGACAGGTTTAATATATGGGAATTGGGTATCGTTCACCAATGCCAAGTTGCCAATTCCAGTCAACAGCAACGGATTAGCAAGGCAGAATACCCCTACAAGGATTTTGGGCCAAAGGAATGTCCAGACAAGCACATCTTACATGCAATAAGAGGAGTCCAGATTCATCCGAGAGGAGCAAACCAAGGCATTATTGAAGAAGCTAAAGAAGGAAATCTACAACACCGTCCCAAAGAAAATGGCAGGCAGATTGGGATTGTTGTTACCGAGACCGAGCCATGAACGTTGTCAGTGAGAGGGCAAATAGCCATATTTTCCATGGAGAGTGTATTGTGCCGTGGGTGAACAGCCATGGCCGGTGCCTAGTTTGTAGGTTTGTCTTTTGTGATAGATAGAACTAGCATATGTACCCATCAACAACATTGAATGTTAGGAGTGCCAATGCAGCAGCCAATTGTTTTCACTTCGCACCAAATCTATATCTATTTACACGATTGAAGGACCAACCACCCATCTAGCTGCCTTGATTGTGGCTAGGAATGTCTCTACTTGTTTTTTCCAAGCTCATGTGTTTGGAGGGTCGGTAAGGCTAAAAGATGTAGCAACAGAAGAAAATACATGATTGGAAGGAAAAAAAAAATCTATATATATAAATAAGGGAAAGCAAAAATTAGGTTAATACAGTGTAAGAGTGGATCATTCTTTATTACAACATTAAAAATTTGCATGATTAATGAATTGGAAAATATAAGAATATATAAAATTTTCAAAAATAACAATGAGGAGGCAGCGACAAAACGTCAAAACCAGCACAGGAAAAAATATCTCCAACAAGAGCTCAGCCGACCCGAGTCCAGAGCCTCTGAGCCACAATTAGAACAACTGAACAAACGAGTGATTGGAGACCGAGGAGGAGAAAAGAAAGCAACCTGTACGTTTGTTTAGGCAAAGCAGACAAGTCGCCACGTAGACCATTGCCAAACCACATTCATTCCATATGAGTACACCACCCAAGCACCGCCCCCGACGCCCTCCCCTCAGTCTTCAGTCTTTGCACTTCCGCCTTCTGCGCGCCAGCGAAAGAATAAGTGGGAGAAGAATCGAAGGGACCCCTTTGTTTATTTTCTTGAATCTCCTCTCCTTTTATTAAGTCTTTATTTATTATTATTATTATTTTTTAAACTGTCGTCCAAGTAAGTACAATATTACTTCTACTTTGTACTTCTAAAACTGCTAGATTTTCGCATCAAGAACCAGCGGATAGAAATTCGCTGTCCTAAGGTATGCCACAACCTTTGGTGGTGTCCTCTTGTCCATTTGTTCTGAATTTTTGCTTGTTGAATTTCTAGCTACCATTTATCAGCCCGAGAAAGTGGGGTGTTGTTATTACTTCTTCTTTTCCTTTTTGATAGAAAAAAAATTGATCTTTTGTTTAGGAAGTCGGTTTGTTTGACAAAAAGAAGAAAAGAAATGGATAGATGGGTTTTATGGTATACAACTTTACCTTCCGTCGGTTATACTAGGGGCTCTTTTTGATTTTTGGACGAAATTTGAGGAACCCAATTCAGTTCGATTCAGTCGAATACTGTTTGCCAATAGAAACGTGCACTCTTCTCTTAAGAAGTTTGTTTTATATTTGTTTGCAAAGTCTACGAGTTTAGAGTTCACGTGCTTGTGGGATCGTGGGATTCATGTGCTTGATTGATCTTTATATTGAGGGAACACTGTATTCCTACTCTGTGTTTGACAAATGGGATTATTTCGTGTCTGTAGTTATTTAAGTTTTATCAAGTCCTGTATTCCTTCATTACCTCCGTCGAACGTTGGTATGGGTTACCCTTCTGGGTTCTGGCTCACAATAGAGGGTTCTCATCGGTCTGTGGTTTCCCCATCGCAGTGGGTTCTTAGCTCCCGAAAAATTTCATCTTTGCATTCTATGTCTCCAACAAGTTATTGAATATTCGTTAATTTTTGAGTGAATTCGGGTGTCATATATTTTGCCTTTTGGGTTCTAATTGAGATGCTACCTCTCTGCATGCCAGATGGCAGCATCATCGGCATGTCTTGTAGGTAACAGTTTATCTCCTTATAATGCCAACCCATGTTGGAGAAAGGAGTTTTGTGGCAGACAAATTTTCTTTTCTTCAAGATTTCCATCACGATGTAAGACATCAAAAGCTGTTCCAGTCAAGGCATCTTTGGACCAGAGGCTGGACAATGGAAGAAGAGGCTTTCTTAGGCTGTTGCTCAGGAATGTAGGAGTTGGTACTGCCACTTTTCTAGGAAGTGGAGAAGCAAATGCTGATGACCAGGGGGTTTCTTCCTCCAGGATGTCTTATTCCAGGTTTTTGGAGTATTTGGACAAGGACAGGGTCAAAAAGGTTGATTTATTTGAGAATGGAACCATTGGTATTGTAGAGGCTGTTTCTCCTGAGTTGGGTAATCGGGTGCAGCGAGTTCGTGTCCAATTGCCAGGGCTCAGTCAAGAACTGCTTCAGAAGCTAAGAGAGAAGAATATTGACTTTGCAGCACACAATGCACAAGAAGACTCGGGTTCTTTGTTGTTCAACTTAGTTGGTAATCTGGCTTTCCCCTTGATCTTAATTGGGGGTCTGTTCCTTCTCTCTCGACGATCATCTGGAGGGATGGGAGGTCCTGGTGGCCCTGGTTTTCCACTCGCCTTTGGTCAATCTAGGGCTAAGTTCCAGATGGAACCAAACACCGGTATCACATTTGATGATGTTGCTGGAGTTGATGAAGCAAAACAGGATTTCATGGAGGTAGTAGAGTTTTTGAAGAAGCCTGAGAGGTTCACGGCAGTTGGTGCTCGCATTCCAAAAGGCGTTCTTCTTATTGGTCCTCCAGGAACTGGGAAGACCCTTCTAGCCAAGGCAATTGCTGGTGAAGCTGGTGTTCCATTTTTCTCTATATCAGGTTCTGAGTTTGTTGAGATGTTTGTTGGTGTTGGTGCCTCTCGAGTACGTGATCTTTTCAAGAAAGCCAAAGAAAATGCCCCATGCATTGTATTTGTGGATGAAATTGATGCTGTTGGGAGACAAAGGGGAACTGGGATTGGTGGAGGGAACGATGAGAGAGAGCAGACTCTTAACCAGCTTTTGACAGAAATGGATGGTTTTGAGGGTAACACTGGCATCATTGTTATTGCAGCAACAAACAGGGCTGACATTCTTGACTCTGCTTTGTTGAGGCCTGGACGTTTTGACAGACAGGTAGAAATATAATTAAATTTGTTCAAATTCTTCTTGCTTTAATTATGTGGAGAAAATACTCATTGTAAATCGTTGACGCAGGTGACAGTCGATGTTCCAGATATAAGGGGAAGAACAGAGATATTGAAAGTCCATGCAAGCAATAAGAAATTTGATTCTGACGTCTCTCTTGATGTGATTGCCATGAGAACGCCTGGTTTCAGCGGAGCTGATCTTGCAAACCTCCTAAATGAGGCAGCTATACTGGCTGGTAGGCGTGGAAAGACAGCAATTTCATCTAAGGAGATTGATGACTCAATTGACAGGATTGTTGCAGGAATGGAAGGAACAGTAATGACGGATGGAAAGAGTAAAAGTCTAGTTGCATATCATGAAGTGGGCCATGCCATTTGTGGGTAAGTTTTCTGTCATTTCTTTTTTTGAAACTTCTCATAAAAATTTACTAGTGCTTGCTTTCTTCCTTCTAGTTTGATGATATCGTGCAGCTCAGGATTTAGCTTATTCTGCTCAGTATGTCCTGGAGCAGTCTGGTGCTAGTTTAATTTGACCTTAGCATAATATGTAGAATTACCTTCTCTGTTGAAGCCCCAATTAATAGCAATGTGAGAAGTAGCTGTGGAAACATAAAATAATAAGGGAGGTAGCTAGATGCTAATCCAATTCTTCACTGTTGTTCATCCATCATGGGGACTCTTTTCTCTTTAACTCATCTGTCCTCTGATGATTGGCTGCCATCCTTTTACCTTGCTTGTGCTTTTTTGAGATATCAGTTTTACTGGAAACTAATATTCATAACACTCCTAATCTTCCATCTTTCAGAACTTTGACTCCAGGGCATGATCCTGTTCAGAAAGTTACCCTAGTTCCACGTGGTCAAGCACGCGGTCTTACTTGGTTTATACCTGCGGATGATCCTACCCTAATATCCAAGCAGCAACTTTTTGCTAGAATAGTTGGTGGACTTGGGGGCAGAGCTGCCGAGGAAGTCATCTTTGGTGAACCAGAAGTGACTACTGGGGCTGCTGGTGATCTACAGCAGATCACAAGTTTGGCGAAACAGGTAATTGAGCATTTCCATAAACTCCTTTGCATTCTCATGAGCATCATATTTAAGATGTGCTCCCCTGAGTGCGGCTCTAGACTGCTTTTGTTGCTTATTTCTCGAAAAAGAACCTAATGAGATTGAAACTTCTAATCTTGAATTTTGAAACAGATGGTAACAACATTCGGTATGTCTGAAATTGGCCCATGGTCACTCATGGACATGTCAGCTCAAAGTGCAGATGTGATCATGAGAATGATGGCAAGGAATTCGATGTCCGAAAAGCTTGCTGAAGACATCGATGCTGCCATCAAGCGGATATCAGACCAGGCATACGAGATTGCACTAGGTCACATCCGGAACAACCGGGAGGCCATGGACAAGATCGTAGAAGTTCTCCTTGAGAAGGAAACCATGACAGGTGATGAGTTCCGAGAAATACTCTCCAAATTTGTTGAAATACCTGCTGCAAATGGGGTCCCTCCTTCAGTACCCTCTCCTATAACCGTGTAGGTAGCGTATTGAATTTGTCATTAAGGACACCAGTTACAGGTCTTCAGTTGATTATTTGTAAAATTTCGATCCGTGACCCTTGTAAGTAATCAATGGACATTAATGAGAAATCGACTTTGTTCAATCATGATGCCTTCGTCTTCCATGACTACCTCTTCACGTACATTGCAGGAGATGAGCAAGGCCTGTTGATTCATAAAAACATATTAGGAACATGTTGATTAATGATTACATTTTGATGCATATGAAAGCACAATGACAGGGAAGGTAATTTAGGAACATGTTGATTCATAATGAAAGCACTATCTTAAATGGCTAAGGAAAAAGAAAAACCGATGTACATTGATTAAGGGTGGGTTTAGATAGAGTCAATCATATGGACCACACCGGTTTCGCAAACCATAAAACCGAACTGGACCGGCAAAATTGGATTCTAAACATCCTCCAGGCCTATCGGTGGGTGTATTGTCTTGGGCCGTTTAGTGATCCATTAAAAAGACTTTTTAAAAAAGCCTCATTAAAATTTCTTATAATTTTTTTTAACACCAAAAATAGATGCATACGGTTATCATATGTCGAAATTGAAGTTAATTTCTTAATGTCTTCATTTAATTTTTTTTTATAAAATTATTAGATTCGATTGTATTTTGTTTATCTTTACTTTCTGTCTCAACTTAAATTTTATTTATTAAAAAATAAGTTACAACAGAAAAATATAAATATAAATTAATATAAAAAATATACTAAATCAAAACACTTTGTTATAAAATTAAATTAGTGATTTTTTTTCAGATTTGTATTTTTGAAAATTCAAACTATAGCCAACTAGACGACAGCCAATGACTCAATTGACAATTTTTGAATTTCCCCATTTAATTCAAAACAGTTTCAAAAAGACAGTACCCAAAGCAAAAGGGAAAAGCTATAGAAAATTCCAACATCTTCCACGCCGTTATTAACCATTGTATCATTTTCTTTTATCTTTCTCATCTCTTTTCCTCTTGGTAAGTACCAAACATCAAACGAAACGAACCAAGATCACACTTTTCTATTGAACTCGTCCAAAACAACAAAACCCCATCTATTTAATCTAATCTAAAAAAGGCTTTTTCTTGATTGGAAGTTGAAGGGGATATGGCAGGATACAAACCTGAGGATGACTACGATTACTTGTTCAAGCTGGTTCTGATTGGTGACTCTGGTGTGGGGAAATCTAACTTGCTTTCCAGGTTCACTAGAAATGAGTTCAATCTTGAGTCCAAGTCCACTATTGGGGTTGAGTTTGCCACCAAGAGCTTGAGTGTTGATGGTAAGGTTATCAAGGCTCAGATTTGGGACACTGCTGGCCAAGAGAGGTTTGGCTCTGTTCTTCTCGTTATTATTCCTTCTATTATTCTTTTCTCTTTCGGTTCTTCAAATCTTGCTTTACCATTTTTTGGTTTTAATTTTTTAGATTGATGGGGTTTTTTAGTTCTCTGGAAAATTGACGGATTGGGTTATTATTATTATTATTATTTGCTGTGAAATCTTGTGGTGTGAAAGGCAAAGTGGGTATTTCTTCAGCAGTTTCAGTCTAACGTGCTATGTTCCGTAGAATATGTTTGGATGTAACACTGGGTGATGTCTTCTTGGAAGATGTCTCTGGTGTTCTTGGTTTAGGGCTGAGGCTTATTAATTTCTTGATGGTTTTTCTGTGTGTAAGATCAATAGAACCCACACAACAAAGTGTTTCTGCCATTTTTAGTGTACAGTTTTACGTATCAATGGCATAAGCTTCTAAGATAGCCTCTCTTTTCCTATTTGTTCAAACTGTCATGCAACTGGTAGATTGGGGGCTTTTTGACCGAATCCATAGTTCAATCACTGTCTAGGTAAATTTATGTGTATAAAGAGCTCTAGAAAAATGGAGGAACAATTTTTTGGTACACCCATTGATAAGTATAGAATGTGGGTAATTGTTATCCTCTTAATCCATTCACTTGGACAATACCCAAGCCTCTTATTGGGAGGAATACCTCTGTGCTATAAATATTTTCCCTCCCCATCAGAGTTGTAAATCTGTACTTGAACACTTCTTCTTTTCTATCAAACAATTAGTTGTTGTCCTTGCACAATCAACCAAATATCTGTAGTTCGGGAAAGCGTTTTTTGGTTATAACTGTGTGAATGTTTTACTCGTCAGGGAAAAAAAAAAAAAGATTGCTTTTTCTTATTGCCTCACCTGTTGCCTATTTGTCATAGACCAGTGTATAGCCTATTTCCTTATCACCAGGTTATTAACCTTTCAGGCCCTTAGTTAACTTTAGGGTTTAAAAAAAAAATTGTTATGTTCAATGCAAGAATGGAGTTGCTTAGATGTAACCGGTAAACTGAGTACACATATAAAACAAATAACACAAATACAAGAAACTGAACTGTTTTAAACTCAATGAAATTGCTGAACTTCTTGAAGGCCAAATCACATATGCCTATGCTTATCGTTACTGTTTCCCAAGAATGGACCAAAGACATGTGGATAGAACCACATTGATTAGTACTAAAATAGAACAATGGTTACCAGTCCTATGCTACAAAAGACATTGGCTTACATGCAAAGGATATCTAATGGTAGCAGCTAAGACACTTTCCCTTTGGTCAAAATTCTGCCATGTCATTCACTTTGAGTTTAGCAATGTTCCCCTAGACTTATAATGTAGAATTGTTTCTCTCTGACCATGCAATGGATGTGCCATAAATGTGAGAATAAGATTAATTTTGTTTCTTTGACTTGTGCTTTGACTTTGTGACACCACCTATTCCTCTTGAAGTTGGTCCCACATATTTTCATTATTCTGATATGCCTCTAAGGTACTCGGTCAAACATTTTTCTCTTTATTGTTGGAGGAGGAACTATGACAACACTAGTTCATGCTTAAGTTTGTCCTTTTAAGCAGTGTAAAAACAATGCCTGAAAATGGTATTAGTTACAGTGTAACTGTCATGTATTTTGAAGCTTGTCTGTTCTGAAAATCACATATTTCCTGGCTTTCATGTCTGTGATTTTACCTTTCAGATTGTAGCTGGTCAAGGATTTGGTTAGTGTTTTAGACTTCTTACAGGGTGGAAAGTTTGAACCCTCTCTTAGGATCTTTTCTTCTTCCAGTTGGGGATATAACATGACTATAAGCCAGCTTGCTGATTATACCATGTGAAAAAGTTGGACTGGTATTTGTGAGTTGGCTATCTCACACATTGAAATCAGATTTCTTTGATCCTGAGCCTTAGCATCCTGTTATATGATCTAAAATATTACTAATGAGTTGTGTATTGCTACATGGTTGAGTAAAAATTTACTCTAGAGCCTAACTAAGCACACAAATTCTCTGCTACTGTTGATCTACAATGCTCAATGGTAAAGATTGCCGCTATCCTCACAAATTGTGTTAGGGCCGCAACATTTTGTGGGAACTGTTTTTCATGATACAGTTGCGGGCTTACTTTGGTATTCTTTGACAGGTACCGGGCCATTACTAGTGCTTATTATCGAGGAGCCGTTGGTGCTTTGCTTGTATATGATGTCACTAGGTATGCTACATTTGAAAACACAGAGAGGTGGCTGAAGGAATTGAGGGATCATACAGATCCTAACATTGTGGTCATGCTTATCGGCAACAAGTCTGATCTTCGGCACCTTAGGGCAGTTGCAACAGATGATGCTAAAGCCTTTGCTGAGAAGGAGTCCCTTTACTTCATGGAGACTTCTGCACTGGACTCAACAAATGTGGAGAATGCTTTCACTGAAGTCCTAACTCAAATATACAGGATTGTTAGCAAGAGGGCAGTTGAGGCTGGTGAAGGATCTACCTCTGCTGTTCCATCAAAAGGAGAGACAATAAATGTTAAACAGGATGCATCTGTTCTGAAGAGACTCGGGTGCTGCTCAAATTAGGTGTGGCTTGTCTTTTTTGGGCAGTGACCTCATGATTTCTTTGTAGATAAAACTACACAATTTATGTAGGATGGTTTGCTAGTTTGTCTGATCATATTGGTTGGCGAAATGGCCAAAAATGCCAGAGGCAAAACAGTTAAGTAGAGGGGCACTTTAATAACTTTGATACTTTTGTGGGATTTGTATGTCTATTGACTCTATTTAGATTATCTGTACTGCCTAGAGATCCTGTAAGCTTTGTTATTTTCCGTGCAGCGATTTGGCAAGTCATTTTGCATTAATCAGCTTTTTAGACAAAGGCTATATCATTCACGCCAACCAATTGCCGGCCAAAATCTCTTGTGTTTTGATGTTTTTGTTTAAACGAACACAACATTTAAAAGCGGTTTACGACTAGCTCGCTGTTTAGTACGGTGCTTTTGGCCGATAAACTCTACCGAGCAGAAGCTTTGGCTGAGCAGGCAATTTTCCTTCTCATGCTGAAAGTCTTCCTCTTCTTCTTTTGAGTAGGACTTGTTTTCTAAATATATGAATTTAAAGAATGCATGCTGTTAGAATAGTTAACCCGAGCCATTTGATTATTAACTCTCGTAATTTAAGGATACAGTGAAATTTATCATCCTACTTTTAAATAAAAAAAGAAAAAAACGAATTTGATCATCATATTCCATAAGTTTCATTCACAGTAAATAGGGATTTCTATTTTAACTTTTATTTTTTCCGTATAACTCATTAATTATTTTATATTATGTAATAACAAATAAAACTAATTAAAGATGAAAAATAATAAAATAAATTTATATGATATAAAATTATAAATTATACTAAAAAGAAAAAACAAAATAAACACTTTACTTCACTCTTCAAGCAAACTGTAACAAAGTTAGGTAATTTTTTAAATTATGATTTTTTTTGACAAAAATTATTTTGACACTGTGAAATATAACAGGACAGTTATAACCGTTGAGTTGCCTAGACCCAAGAAAGAAAACGACGAAACGGGTGTCCCTCTTCAATTTGATCCTCTCCGGTTCTATCCGAATGGCAATGGAAGTAACCTGAATGCGCCGGAAAATTGACAATTGAGCGGTTAGCCGCTAAGTAAATTTGCCAAAGTAGAGCAAATGCTCTTCAAAACTATGAACACTGTTTCACAGTAATTCAATGGATTAAACAACATAACAACAAATGAGGAGCCGTTTGTTTCTCGTCAACCGGGGTTCGATATTTGTTGTTGACAGAATGTCGGCCGCAGTCAAAATTAATTAATTAAAATAAAAGGAATGTGTACTTCAAATCATCGAGAGAAGGACTTGATATCTATCTATTAATGCAATAACTAACCCCGAGAATTACACTTTTACTATACAAAAGTAGAAAGGAAGAAATATATGTGACGTGTGATGTGTCATTGTCATAGATCAAATCGAACCACGCTCTTGTTATTTGCGAGCTCGACCGGGAAGCAGCCATAACTAGAATATAAAAATTTATCAAGGCTACCTAAATAATCCTCTTCTTTGTCTGAAATATCAAGGCCTCTTGTTCCTCCGCCCAATCCTCTTTAACTTATTATCCTCCAACTCCAAGAATCATAGCCACGACGACCAAACTCGTATGGCTGCAGAGGACGTTCTGAAACTATTTGATACCTACTGGTTCGAACGTACAATTATCACCAAAAACCCAAACCCATCAACAGTTCTTGATTCTGAAAGAAACCCAATTCTTGAAATCCATGAAAATTCCCAAGAACCTTGTAAAGTTACGAGCTTGCCATCCACTCCCTTTATCAGGTCCCTGAGCGACCAAGACTTGAGCTCCATAACACGCCCTGCCGTTGACTCTTGCTCACCCAACTCGGTCCTCTCCACGCCAAGGCTCCAAACAGTGGTTTCAGGCGAAGAAAGCACAGAATTCCACCAGACTGAAAACTTTGTAGAGGAAGAAAACACAGCCACGTCCATAAAGATCAAGAGACAGCAGGAAAGAAGGGGAAAAATGGTGGTGAGCAAGAGCCTGTCAGATCTTGAGTCTGAGGAGTTAAAAGGGTTTATGGACTTGGGTTTTGTGTTCTCAGAGGAAGACAGGGATTCGAGCCTTGTTTCGATAATTCCTGGGTTGCAAAGATTGGGAAGAGAAGAAGAGAAAAAGAAAGATCAAAGCATGGTTCAAAGGCCTTATTTATCCGAAGCATGGATTGGCTTGGACAGAAAGAAAGACAATCCATTGAAGAATTGGAGAATTCCGGATTTGGGTGATGAGTCGGACACGAAAGCTCGTCTCAGGTCTTGGGCTCACACAGTTGCCTCAACTGTCTGGTAGCCTATACAAACGCTTGCAGTTTGGTGTTTTGTTTTCTTGTTCTTCTGGTAGACCTTCTTTCTTTTGATGGAATCTTTTGGTGCCTTTCTTTCTTCTTCTTCTTCTTTGGGTCTCACACTTTCCTCTGTGCAGCAAAGGCCGAAGAGTGTTGTTGCAATTATCTCTTCAAAACGTTGCAAATGTGAATAACGAGAGAGAGAAAAAAAAATCTTGGATTAGAAATTCCCTTCAAAATTATTTTCGAAGAGAAAAAGGAAACATGAAAAGGGATAGAGATGAGAGATTCGAGAATATGCGAATCAAGAGGAAATTCGGTGGGCAATAATATGGAGAGAAAAGGAGAATGGACCCGCTGATTGCTATAACAAATAAACAATGGGCAACTGTCCTGCAGCCTTCTAGACTTCAGCATGAATTGATTAGAGAGAGAATGATTTGCACTCCGGCAAAAGGGAAATCTCTGATAAAAAAAGAAAAAAAGGCAAAAGGGAAATCATTTGAATTGGGATATGATCATGATCACGTAACTTTCCTCAAACACCAATGATTTTGCATTCATCAAAATTTTGCCTACTCTGTTGGACGTAAGCGAAAAAATTTCTTCTTTTTTTTTGGACAGATTCATAGAATCATATGCACAGTTAATCATGTTTTGACACCCCATCTACTAATTTTTGCTAGTGGACATGGCTATCTCCAAACAGCATACGATTGAAATTATGGAAATGTCATACGGACACGAGTTTTTTTAGTACAGATGAGACGTAGATTATAAAAGAAAAATAAAATAAATAATATATATATATATATCGCATTGATATAATTTTTTAATGCATATTCGGAGTTGCTCACTATTACCATAACTGACACTAAAAGTCATAAATGAACAATCGTAATGCCATTACATGGTTTATGTCAATGGTGTAACACTTTTTTTAATTGGTTTAGCTCATAGAAGCCTATTTAAAAAAAGGTGAAAAATCTATTACTTTCGCTCGGGAATCTAGAGCAGAAAATACAAGATACCGCACACAGGAAATAGAGAAATATTATTGTCGCGCCGTGGTGGAATTAAAACCCAAGTATAAATCTGAATGCAGAAATCTTGGGCTGAAGTCACCTTTTATTTAACACCGCATATGCACCCACAACGAGTTTGTCCGAGTGCGCGTGCTTGCGTGCGTCTCAATCTTGGAGCTTACTAATGCCTAGGAATCTGTACTTCGATTTACTACATAAAACTGAGGAAAACTGAATATTTCTTATGTAAATAGTCCTTTTCCATCTTGTAATCACCCGGAATCAGACTGTTAATATATATACATAGTCGTAAATGTAAGATTTAAATTGTTAAATAAGTGGAATGTCTTCTTCAATAACCTGTAATCTGTAGATGAATTCGTTACAATGGGATACAGATGCATAAACTGTAACGGTCATTTCTCCTCATTAGACATTGCTTCTGGGAGCTTAACTGTGGGAGGCTTGTCGACCCCACTCCTCGAGTACTCCCTCCATCTCCGAGCTGCTGCTGCAGCTCTCCTTGCCCTTTCTTTCATTTCCTCCTCTGCAGGAAACAGTACACACAGACTCATTTTTAACAGAAGACCAGAAGAAGTTATGGGAAAATGCTCAGATATGGAGCTACGTCATGTAAAACCCGACACCAATAGTTGTTCAGTGCCAAAATTTAGAGTGGCTACGTCCCAATACTTCTGCATGCTTATCTACCATTCTTTTACACTCATTTTATGCACATCTTGTTTCTTTATTCCCCGCATTCCTTGAAGTCAATTGTCGTTGGCCCCTATAGCCCACAAAGTCCCGCTTTCGCCTTGTTGGGCTGGACGCGACTGACTTAACCAAAAGGAGACCAAATTAGCACTAATTAAACTCTACATTCATACTAAAAGCCTGCTCTGTTGATTAACAGGTAATGCAACACAATATGTGTCCTCCACTGTATTATCCATTAGCTAGCACCATAAGTGCTCAGACTATTAGGTGTAACCAAACCATCAAAGATAATGATGAGAGACAATAGACTGAAAAAAAAATTAGAAGAAGAACAATAGAATAGGCCTAACAATAAGAGAGTTCACTAAACTGGATTTTACAGTGTGGTGGTTGCATATCAGCAAACATTCTTTGAATTCCTACTGACCTGAACTTTGGTAGTCTCTTGGCTTGCCCCAAAGATTGCTCCAGTAAGATTCAGTTTTATCCAAACCTTTTTGTTTCATCATCCTTACCTTAGCTTGCTCCTGCAACAAATTTAAGAGTCCGCATTTATTATAAATTTTAAATCCATAAGCAATAGCAACACACTTCTCCGAACCAGCTGGATAGCCAAGGTCAACATACAGCAATAACATTTGTGACAAGAAAATCATTGCAAATTTCCCTAGCAGAAATTCAAAGCATGTTTTAGATATTTTTTAAGGTATGTCTAAAGCTCTTACAATTGCATGGCGAAGTATTATCAAAAAGTTTTCAAAACAGAATTCAAGCATGGCCAAAGCACCTAAAGAAAGTATACAAGCCTAGAGGGGCAGGGGAACAGAGTCATGTGAGCACAAACAGATTCTTCATGGTAAATACATCTCGCAAGAAGAAATGATAATGAAATGTCCTGTTAAAGACATGAACCTATTGCCAAGTTTATATGTAAATGAAAACAGAGAGCAATATGGAAATGTGAAGAAAAATTTAGAACTTCAATTTATAGTGTTTCTGTTTTCCCATCTCATTGCACGTTTCCATACATGTAACAGATGCTCAAGTATCAGTGCACTTGGTTAAAATAATTATTAACAAAGATGCATCAAAGGATTAGAGTCCTTACCAGGACCTTTGCTTGTCTTTTTTCCCATCGAGAGCTTGCCTGCCACACAATCAGGTGCCTAGTGGTGAAAACTGCTAAGTGAAATGATAAAAATTACAAAATAGACATGCAGTAAAATAAAATGAACTTAAGAATCTAAAGGCCCTTATTTCACAAAGAGGAAATACAAATATAAAGTAAAGCATCTTTGGTACACTTTGCAATTGCCTTTTGACCATCTCAAGACATTCTCAATGACTCCAAGCAGTCAAAGTCAAGGTTCTACTGCTGGCATACAACTGTATTTGGTAAACACCCCAAAGACAGCAGCAAAACTGGCAACAAAAATTACAAGTACCTATTGCTAACTAGTACAATTAAAAAACTTAGAAAGCCTGGACAGTAGAGCAAGTTCAATAAGTGGAGTCCTCATTTTCTACATAATGAGATGCCTAATTATGAGACATAAAGATAGGCAAGAAAACTCTTCACAACATGGCATGACCAGAATTGCCATTAAAGATAAATAATAAACCAATGGGTCCCACCCAATCATTTAGCATAAAATACTACATACACAGCATTCACTCTTCTAAATCAACAAGTTAAAAATAGTAAAAGACACAGACGAACCTAGATACAACGAGCTTGTGCCTATTTAGGTTTTCAACAAACAAGGTTGTATGCATAAGGGCCAAAGGCTATAATCGCTTGACAAACTAATGAGCCTCTAGTATAAGGCATCACCGACTATAAGTATACCTTAGGAGAATCTTAAGGTAATATGTGACTATAAAACCAATTAGAAAAACTTGAATGTTACATGCTGCAGTATAATATATAATTCACATTTTAAATCTCACTTAACCATTTAAAATTTTGAATTCTTGACATGATATCAAAGTTTTAATAATTAAATAATTATGAATTTGAATCGTATTGTCTTAACATTTAATTGTAAATTAATTATAAATTTTTAATTTGTTCATATTTTAAGAGTTTGGCTTGTTCACTGGACTTTTGCATGAAGAGGCATGTTGTAGTATAATATATAATTTATATTTTATATCTCACTTAATAATTTAAATTTTTGGGTGAAAGAGTTTCTTGACATTACCACAGTAGCCACCAATCCAACGAGGAAAACTAAAATGTCACCAGTACACCATAACAGTCTTACCATTCGGAAAACATCTGCTGATGATCCCATTCCTGAGAGCATGAATGCAACCTGGTTATCATTCAAGACATAGCTGGTTTTAGTCATTGAAATAATGATTGAACCAAAATAAAGTGGCCCATGAATGCACCACTATAAAGGAGTTATAGAATCAAGTTAAATGAAGCAAAAGGAAAACTTAAAAATTACTTGGCTGCAGTGTAAACAAAAGAAGTTACTCTTTACGAGTGAAGAAAGTATAAATTGTCATATAAACATCGAACACAACTTGTACAAAGATTATTCATCTTACGTTTACTCTTTCTACCCTGCGCATCTCATCTTCAAGCAAAGATAGTTGTGCTGCAGAAGTCCAATGGATACAATCAACTGGGCTGAACAGTAAAGAAGTTAAGAATTAATCATATAAACATACCAAACCTGACACTAGGTATCAGCAGTAGGTAAAATAATCATTATCCACTACAGTGGAGACACTAAGTACTTTATAAAATTCTAACTGTTTAGTAGCAAGAATGAAAACAAGAAAGTAAGTGGCATAAGCTAGGTTTGAAATCAAAATCATTTTACATTTTATTAAATTTTAATTAAACAATCTATAGGAGCCACAATATGAACAGTACCTGCTTTACATCATTTAAATGCTGCAGTAGCAAGCACAAAAAAAGACTGTAAAATATGTTACAAATATTCTTCTCTTTTTGCATGAAAATAATAATATAACCATGTGCAAGAGCTCAGGACTCTTGAATGCAACTTATTTGGCACAATACTCCATTTGCTAAAGCTGTTGCACCTTAGTTCCTTGCCAAATGAACATAAATATCCCCAGAATTCACAGTCACCATGTACATAGTTTTATAGAAGTTAACAATCCAGCATGTTTCTATGACAGGAAAAAGGATTTTCCAAACTATCTACTTATTAAATTTGGAGTTCCAATGAAACAATGAACATGGTCGTCATTATTTCTTGGCTATTAGTTTCAGATGCTACACTATGTCCCATCCGGCTAACCCTTGTTATTCTTATTCCTGTGATGCTAAAGGATGGGCTTATAATCAAGTAGGGCAAGAATTCTCCACAATTAGCTATTTACTTTTCATTCAAACAGTTATTAGAAAGACCATAAATTATCCTTCAACAACAAAAAAGGTCCACAGCACACTGGTAGAAGCACAAATGACAAGCTTTCCACCCTCGCTTTACCATTCTTTGCTTTGTATTTTTAGATTTGCCGAATAACCAGAATCCTCTAACCAAATGTATCTGAACTTTTGACGATTCCCTAGCTTATAAGTTCTTTAAACATGCCAACTCCAAGAATATATTAGACCAATATAATATCTCTTCATCAGTTAAAAATGCCATTTAAGGCTCACAGATGCTAAGATGAAAAGACAAAAAACTGTCCATATGAAGAGAGTGGGTAAATGTAGAAGAATCAACTCATGCACTATTACTAGCAGACAGGATCAGTGAATAAACTAAATTACCAAAAAGTATCACTAACATATCGTGACAATATATATGAAGCTGAATGAAAGAAACACACCAACTGTCAATTGCCTGTTGAACTAATGTAGGTTTTCCACACTGGCTGTACACTCTTGCTCTTCCAAAGTCCTCCTCAATTCTAAATACATCAGGGGCCACGTTGGCACAATTTTTGCAACCTGTAGAAGATTAACAAGCTGAGTCCAATTTCTCTTAAAGCCTTAAATAATTTGAAACTAAGCTTTGATGATAATTGCTGATTGTGATGACAATATCTGTCAGAATTCCAGGTGTTAGTTCCCACATAAAGATCATGAATAAAAAATAAATAAATGCCTTTCCTGGGATTACACTTGTGGCTTCTCAATGCCTCTACAAAATACAATGAAGTGAACATGAACCAATAGCAATAGGCCATGCAGCTAAATTCATGCGTACCTATGCAGCTAAATTCATCAACAAATGTGTGATCCTTCCGGGTAGAATCATCCAAGAAAGGATTGATTGAAGTCAATGCATAACCATTAATTTCATCATAAACCATGCGTTGCACAGGGTCACTGAGCACCTACAGTGCAACAATCATTTTATAGTAAAAAAACTGTAAACATTAGATCTCAATTAACATTCACAGGGGACTCACCTCATAGACCTCGTTAATGAACATGCAAAAATTTGTAGTCTCTGTATCATCACCACTCAAGTCAGGATGACATGCTTTCATGCACTTGTAATAGGCTTTCTTAATTTGCTCTGGTGTGGCATCTGGAAGCTGTTCTCATGCACAACCAGAATAAGACATCTAAAACAATACAATAAGCCGAAAAATTTACATTCTTTCAGAAACAGAAAACCCAATGCAGCCTAACAATGAAGAGCTGCTCAACAAATCAGCTTTAGAGACAAACATATTGTTAGATAACCAGTACAATGGACTCAACCAGAATATTTCAGCATTCTTTCTGCTCCACAGAAAGAAAATTTGCATGGGTGGGATACATTTTTTTTATCCTTCTAAAAGATCAAGGACTTAGAACTCCCCCATTATCTTGATGAATGAAACGGAAAAAATCAGAAAAACTCTAATTTGCTCATAATCAGAAAAACTCTAATTTGCTCATTGGTCATGGAGTTAATATGAGCACAAGCAACCTTCAGAAGGTGAGCCCTCTGCATTAAAAAGGATTAAAATAAAGACTATCCATGAATGACTCAAATACAATCTCTATCCACATACCTTTTTTGTTTTTCTTCTTTTTAAGAAAGCAACATTACAATTGGCCACATAAATTCTCAACCGAATAATTACAGAGCCATGGCCACAAGCAAGCATCCTAATATTAACTTTAGTATCAAAAGAACAAACAAATACGGCTCCTTTATAGAAGAGATAACTAACTAAAAGAACAACCGTTATTGGCTTTTAAGTTTTAACATGAACTTGATCGCAAATATAACCGAAGGATTGCACACAGTCTTACCTTTCAGAAACTATGTTTTCATTTAAACATGGATTGCATCCATTCTTGGACTGAAAATCGTCCACAATCACTACCGTTAAGCGTACACAGTTTTAATTAGCTTGGAGCAAAGAAAGCTAAAAGTAACATTCTTTTGACACGAACGCAAGACCCCAATTCAACTAGAATCAACCATCTATCTAAATGATTTCAACGTCCAAATGATTTCTGCTTTATATAGATTGAACTAATTGTTGCGATGCTCAATAAGCAAATGGGCGAAGCTATACCAATGCAACCAAAGTTCATACCTTGGGTTCACCCATTTATCACATGTAAAACAAAGAATTGAATCATCTGATTAGAGCATTACCAGGCCCAAAACCGCATAATAGTCATCAGCAACTGCATCTGTGGAAGTAGAATCGTTGGTTGCAACTCTGACTCTGCCAAGTCTTCTTCTTTTCAAACCCGTAGGACTTGTGGTCTTGGGCAGCTGCATGCGCCACGATCCTCTAGAGCACGGATTCCAACATGGGTTGTGAATCTTAAGAGCATCCGTACACAGAGAAGAGAGCAATTGAGCCATTAGAGAACAAAAGCTGATGAAAACTTCGGTCACAGTGAGAGCTGTTCCAGTCTTTCTTCAGATTCCTTTTGTATGCTCCTTCTTTAAAAAACAGCGGAGCCAAAGATTTTTCTGTGCCTGAGTGGATAAATAGTGGAATCGGACATGAATTATCATACTTTGAAATAATTTTTTGAGGTGGCAAGAAATTCAGGCGCGCAAGAAAGAAATGCTGACATGGCAAACCTGGAGCCACGAATCTCCCTGGAATCTGGACGAACCTGGGAGGAATCTGGCAAGCAACAAGCAAAGCGCATGCTGGGCAAAGGCATTGCACGTGCCAGCTTCTGCATAACTGTGCGCCTCACGCTTCGAGCAGCGGTTTTTGGTCCACACACTTGGCAATTATTAATTGAGCCTGCCAAAGATTAGACTAGTTAACAAAAAATTTATGAATTATGGCTTCATTAATCTCATATTAAACTAGTGATTAAACTAATGTTTGCAGGATTATGAGAGAGGTAGGAATTCAAGCGTATATAAAAAAGAAAAATCACTAAATAAAAAAATAAAAAATGCAAATACAAATTGTCCATTCCTCATAGGTTATATAACAAATGAAGAGCTCGCTCTTTGCGCGAATTTACCGAAGCAATAAATTTTATAACAAGAATTTTAAAATCCCAATAATGATTGAAAATAAAACAATTCTCTATCACAGAGTTGGATGACTCTAACTAGTTTTTTTTTTTTTTGTGCGTACGTAAGTGGTGCTATCATTCGACTTCCGTAAAAGAAAATAATACGAACTGAACTGAACTGAATTGAACATACTAACTAAAAAAGACAGAGTAAACAGAAGAAGAAATCGAGATTTTGGATATGCAACTCTTGGAAGAGACCCACTGGCCACTGACCCAATCTTGGTGAACCCTTGTTCGCCGGATTTCGTCGCCGGAAACTGTCTCCGTCAACAGCCCGGACAAGTCATCCTTCGGCAGGTTCTTTTGTTGTCTTGTACCCACTGTGGCCCCTGTGGTGTAGCGTAGGAGCCGAGAAACGGTCCATCTTCGTTGATCTACGGACGATAGGTTGATCTATACTTATACAATATGCGTGCAAATTAAAGAAATCAACTTGCAGGACTTCCTTGGTCACCAAGTTTCTGTCGGCGGCTTACGAGTAACGGTCACAAAGTTCTGAGTAGACAGCCAAAGAATCAGGATTTGCATTTCCGAATCTTGTGAGAGACCCACTGGGCATTGACTTAATCTTCATGAATCCATCGTAGACAGAGGGGGCGAGTAACCCGTTTCTCAAGAATTCCCTCTCTAAACGTTACTTTTAATGTGCTAAAAAGAAATATTTTTTTGCTACAGTGAGCCCTTTTTTTCGGAAATAAAAAGAAAGAGAAGGCAACCCGGCGACAACCTGTGCAACAAGGGGCCATTTTTATTCCCAGCCATCAATTTATGGTTAGATAATGACAAGGCAAGGTTTCACAAACTTGAGGAATAATCTGGTCTTGGCCCATAGGCTTGTCATTTCGTTGCAATTTGCCCAAAGAAACCGACTTCAAAACAAAAACTTGGGACATCTAACATCCAATCTGCCTCATTATAATGGCACAAAATTTAACACAAGGTTGGTCTACAGAATCAAAATCAACCGGGAAAAGCAAAATTTCCTATGGGAATCTAAACAGTCCCGGACTGGGATTTGTTAAGGATCACACCCTCATATTTGACCTGGAACCACTTCATAGCATCCTCTTTAGTGACCCTATGCTGGATTCCAACAGCACCCTTGCACCTGCGGCGACGGCCCACTCGATAACCTGGGCGCTCCAGTACAACAAAGAAGTCCATCCCATAAATCCCAGTAGATGGATCATACCTGGAAGGGGTAAAATGTGTTACAAGGTAATGATAAGTTCACTGGGTTTGCATAAATCCGAACGCTAAACTTGATACTACAAAAACAAGTATTTAGGGGCACGAGTAGTCTACTGAAAATGCACTGGAGAGATTTGGTGATAGAAAAATTTGAAAGAAAAATAAAACAATGGCTCTAGAAACTCAGAGGATAGAATGTTAAATATGGCACATAGCACAAGTTCTCAGGTGATTTCCAATGGTAAAGACTACTGACCACTATTCTATAGTAATCATTGCAAATAATGCCAAATTGAGGTTCTAAAAAAGGCTGAATGAAAATAAATACCTAATAAGTTTATAAAGCTCCTCAAAAAGGGCAGAATAACTGCTGGGAAAAAAATAGTGCAAGTTTTCCTCTAGCTTTTTAAGAAACATCAAAGGACATTATTGTAAGGCTATGTATATCATATGCCTCAAAAGCATCATTTATGAATGCACAATGACTAAAGAATGATTAAGGTCAAAAGATAGCATATAATAATCAGACTGGATGAATGAAGGGTAATATTCAAGGACGAGCAAAACTCACTTGATGCCCAGATCAATGTGCTCTTGAATTCCAAAACCAAAGCAGCCAGTGTCACTGAAGTTCCTCCTCAGCAGTTCATATTCCTTCACCTTCAATCCACTCTCCAGTAGCTGCATTGCCTTTTCACCTCTGACAGTAACATAGCATGCAATCTTCTCATTACGTCTAATACCAAATGATCGAACAGTGTACCTTGCTATTAAACAAAAGAAATGAACCACTGAAAGCTAAACCATCGAACAGTTATGTTGACATCAATCATCTATGTGCTAAAGAGATAAAGCATTGTTTTGGCTTCCAAGAATCAATAGCTTGTTCAATTGCAAAAATGGCATTGATTTCTGCAAAATATATAGCAAAATGAAAATAATGTTGAATTTTTTCTTTAGCAATGATATTTTCCAAATAATCAATAGTGAGCCTTGATTGTAGAAGAAAACAAACATATCCTACATTTCTACATTATCATTTTCTAAGTTCTGACAAAAGTTGGAAATACAGGAAAACAGTTTCATTTATTTAGAGAGAGAAACAACATTCTAATCTAGAAGCAGCAAGTCCTGTTCAAATTGAAACATTTTCTACGAGCTAGAAAGGTAGAACTTCAAAATTCAAACAGACAACATTATCTCACTTTGATTTATAGATAACAACATTAGAATTTGGATGGTCCTCCAATCAAATCCCCAAATTCAGAGCCTGTGTAGTTGTTGAACCTATAACACAACGCACTACACTCCACCAACTAAAACTCATATGCTCAGCCACGACAAGAAAAAGAAAAGGAAGTACTTCACAAGCCAAGAAATGATAAACTACTATATTAAGCTACGTTTGCAAGAACTGGAGGGATTAAACAGACTTGAGTTGTGGGAAAAAAATAGCTTTTAAGTGCAACTCTTTAGAAACAAAAACCTTTAGAAATGAAATTAACCCAAAAGCTCTAGATAAAGAAAATGAAATCACATCCAACCATCCGACCTCCATCATTTACTGGCTTAGTCGATTCTCAATTCCTTCGCGTTTTCTCAACCGATAACAAATAACCAATCCTAAAACTGCTTACTTTACACACAACTAGACAGTAAAAAAAAAAAAAGAGTAACAATATAACAGGCAAGCAATCAACTAAAATACCTTTGGAGAACACGGGCGTTTGGCCACTGAGCTGTTCCAGCACCTGTTTGTAAATTATAAAAAAAGAAAAAAAGAAAAAAAGCAGAGAGTTTCATCAATAAACAAATTTAACAAAAAAAAAACAAAAAATACCTAGAGGTGGGGAATGAAGAAAACCTTAGCAGCTCTGGTGAGACGATCGCCGCTTTCGCCAACGGAGATGTTGAGAACAAGCTTTTGCACTTTGATTTCCCTCATTGGGTTCGATAGCTTCTTCTCCGATGCCTGCACTCGTTTTCCATATCATTATAAGCAATCAATCTCAATACATATCCCCCCTTCATGTGTACAGAGAGAAAGACACACACACGCACAAAGAGAAGGAGAAAAGAAGACCATTGGGTTTCGAGGTTGATGCAGCCCCCGGCGGCAGCCCGGTGATTCGAACCGGTAACGAGCGGGCAGCGCGGGAGAGCTTACACCAAGCTAGGGTTTTGGGGATTCGAACCGGTAACGAAATTGTCCGTATTGACCTTCAAGAAAGATGATATTAAAGGTCAATCCGGCCCAGCCCATAACTAGTATTTGTGCTTCGGCTCGGTCCATTTATTTTACTTTTGTTCTTGCAAGGACCCGGCCCATGTTATGTTTCTAAAGTCCGGCTCAAGTCAAACACCTTTAAGAGGTTACAGAATGTCCCTATCACCGTTTACTTAAAGCAATTGATTCACGGATGTTATTTTAAGTAAAAATAGGGGTAAACCACTTGCTTAGAATAACTAGTTTATAGGCCTCGTGCCAAGGAATAAGACTGGGGTTTGACACCTGTTTTTTTCATTTTTTTTATACATATATTAATTATATTATTCTCCTTTCAGACTTAAAAAAACATAAAAGTAAAAGTTCAATTTTTAAGTTTTTCTTTATACATCTATGTGTGT
This sequence comes from Bruguiera gymnorhiza, assembly GCA_020883675.1. Lineage (NCBI taxonomy): Eukaryota > Viridiplantae > Streptophyta > Magnoliopsida > Malpighiales > Rhizophoraceae > Bruguiera > Bruguiera gymnorhiza. The sequence goes on from JAIRCJ010001053.1 coordinate 2,207,563, forward strand.
GTGTGTGTATATAGGATATATGATCTTTCTCTTAAATTAAAAAAATTACTAATAATAAAATTTAATGATAAAATTACCAGAATTTTTAATTTAAAATTTATAATTTGATGTCTGCAAATGAGAAAAGTTAAAAAAAAAGGTTAAACACTCGAATACCATATCGGGAGCAGCGAGGGTGGAGCTTTTAGTTGGTCATCACGTGATGCTGGTGGTGGCCGGCGAATTGTTCTATGGGTGGTGACCGTGGCAGTGGTTGAGGAGGATGGTTTGCCCCCGAAAGGACTTGAGGCCATCCACATATTTTTTTTCACTTTTTAAGACCGTCGCCTTTTTCTTTTTCTTTTTTTTTTCTCTCTTCTCTTCTCTCCCTAAAGTACATTAGAAAATGACTTATTAAAATCATAATTTTGAAATGTATTTGATTATTTATATAAGGAGAACCTTTTTAAGTCAGAATTTATATTACTTATCTTTTATCGCGTAATGGTTTTGTGGGTAAATCATAATACTAAAAGGTGTGCGAGTAAATAGTTTATTTAAATACAGGTCAAATAAGACAGATGAGCGGTAAAATTTAGACTAATGAGTCGATTGTAGAAAAGAGACTCCACCCTCTGTTTTTTTTTTTTTTTTTTGGGTTGTAAGAAAGGAACCCTTGTGGACGATTGTGTGAAATTGTAAGCATAAGGCCTGTAAGTGATCGAACATAATATTCGAATGGGTTAAAGCCTACAATTATGTGTTTTTTTGCTCTTTTTTTTTCTTAAATACAAAAGACATCTTTATTGTTTAAACGACCGCAAACAGGGCTTTCCAATTTCTGCAAGTTAAGCGGACCAAATAGAAGTTAAAAATTCTTTAAATAATTATCAGGGGAATATAACTCGAATTCTTTAGACTATAAGCCAAAACCTGTTATACAAACACACAGAGATCTTCATTACTTGAACATCAAAATGAAAGCAGTTTATTGTAAAAACAAGTAGCCTAGCTCTTAATATGTTTACCAATATTAGTTATATGGCCTATATGGAGTAAAATCAATTCACTCTCCTGCAGTTTGTTCTGATCTCACCATTAGTCCCTGTAAGTGGACTGATGTTACCCATCCTCACCATAGCAGCGGCAAAATCTCTGTTAAAATAAGCAGCATTGTTACTGTAAGTCCTGACAAGTGAATCTTGAGATCCCCCACTAAACAGCTCCTGGTCGGAATGAAGCAGCCCGCGTTGATTTAAGAGGCCAACGTAGTAGTTATTGTCGAATCTTACTGAGGTGCTATCAAGGGGTGCCAAATTTGAGTCACCACTGGATGCCGGGCAGTTTCTTCTTCTGGTGGCAGCAAAGCCGGGGTCGATGTTGGTTTCATTGTAGATGCGGCTGCGGAACACGGTGCACCTAGCTTGGCCTATGGTGTGGCCTCCGGAGAGAGCGGTCATGTCGGTGGCGCTCAGGCCTTTGGCTGAAAACTGGGAGGTTATGATGGAAAGGTTAGAGAAGGGCGATGGGATCTGGCTTCTGGCTGCGCTCTGGCTGGCTGTTCTGGCATCTCTCCTGCCCAGTCGTACTGTCCATGTTGGCCCTCCAAGCTGCGTTAAACCATCGTTTTTCATCCAAGTCACTCGTTTTATCCCTTGATTGATTAAAATTCAATTGAAAACTAGCACACCTATACATAGATGCACATGTACATGCACACACACACACCCGTATATGTGGATATATCATGATTAAAAAATTACTTGATGGTCAAAATCAACGTACTGTTTCATGATTCTATTCGACAGAAAACAGTTAAATGAAGTGTTAGTCAAAATGCAGGTAATCGAGAATCGAGAAGGATACATAATTATTATTATTTTTTTTTTTTTTTTTGCCTTTTGCAGACGAGTTGCTTTGACTAATTAGTTCAGTAGCGATATAAGCAAACAAGTGGGCTTAGAAATGAGACATAGGACTAATCTTCATATAAAATAAAGAAAGAAACATTACCAAAACGACTCCGTCCCGCGCTGCAAGTGCAAGGATATCTGCACAAGACACAGTGGCATTGCAAGCAGCCTCTACTTGGGTTTTGATGGTGTCAATCACTTCGAAACCTCTTACTGAATTCCTGTTGGGGGCTGCATTTTTTTCACCCGTAAAGGTGGCTGTGTCATCTAGTAGTATGGATCCGTCACAGCCCTATAAACACACAAGAGGGAACTACAATTTATTCTTCGACACGAGACTGATTCTTCACTATAAAAAAGAATTGAACCTGCCATAAAATCAACATAAAGATTTTCTACTTTTACTTCAAAAGAGTTCTCGTTTCTATATTAAATTTTTATGGAAAAGGAATTGGTCAAAGAGATAAAGAAAGCACCTAAATAATAGCCTTCCCCCAAAAAAACAAATTTCTAGCCTTGCACAAGTTTTTAGGATAACTTTAGGAAAGCTTCGATATATCATATGGAATGTTAAACCATCAAGTCAAAGGATAAGAGAAAGAGACGGTTGAAGTTTACATTGACGAAGCAGTCATGGAAGAACAAGCGAAGGATAGAGGCACCAAGCCGTGCCTCCCTATTGACAGCCTGGGTCATGCCATTACGAACAATGGTTAGAAGATTAGGGCAAGAGGTTGAATAAAACGTGGAAGAAAGTTTTGCACTCCCATGGGAAGCCAAGAGTGCTGTTAGAAGAGAGGCTATGAGGATGAAGCGAGTGATGGAGGCCATGAGCTTAATGTCAACTACTATAATTTGCTATTAAAGAGCCTACTTGCTTAATTTTGGGGTGAGAGTGCTTGTGGTGGAGCTCTGCTTATATAGCGGAGTAACGTGCATGCCATATAACAGGCAGAGAGGAGACAGTAAAGGCAGAGAGAGACAGAGAGAGGGTGCCTAGACTTCTAATTGTATGGCTGTACAGGTGTATCTAAAAAGAGAAAAATTATATACATATAGTGACTGCTACAAATAAACATTTGCGTATCTATGTGGCGCTCTAAAAATTATTGTCATATAATAATGAATTTTGTTTTTTAATTAACGAGCTGCGATATTATTTCTCGTCAGATTTATTTACAAAATTAATTTGCATATATAGATGACATTATTCATATGTTAAGCATTAGTCCCACCATTTATGTTATAATAAGACGCCTTTTTAATTTGATTTTTACGATAGGAATGCCATGGAACTGCCCCCCCCCCTTTTTCTCGGTTGGTCCAATGACTAGAGCTTTCTTAGGATGTGAGCATTCTTAGGCGCGAGCTCTCTAATTGCTCGGCTGGCTGACTTCTTCAAGTGCGAATGAGGCCCTTTACGCATTATTTCAACAAAGTACAGAAAGATCAAAAAGTCGAGAAAAGAGGACAAAGTATCTAAAACTTGAACACATAACAAAGAAATTTCAACAAAAACATCACAATTAATTGTTACCGAAACACGGAAACTTTGCATATTCTAATCCCGAAATGTCGCTGTTTTGCTAAGAAAAGGAGGGTCGGTGAGAATGACTATTCCAACTTCAAGCGTTCCAGCTTACACGCGTTTTTTCGTCCCGCTGGGCTTTTGAGAGGCCCAAACGCGACCGCAACCACGAGCAGTTGACTTGCTGCCACCAAGGCCATGCATGCAACCAAACGAGTCGGTATACGTCAACGTTATCACGACGGCCGAAGATCGAATTTAGAGGGGCCGCATTGCACACGCAAGAGTTATCGAAAAAAGAAGAATTAGTTGGTTGGAATTCACCTGCAATAAACTAAATTGCGTTAAACACTGATCGAGTATTGCAAGGTAGACCTGACCCTGTAAGGACTGGCGGCTTCTTGCGGAACCACAGGGGAGTAAGGTTAGGGGATTTTCACTTAACATTAGATTGACAACTTCTCTAATTGCGGAAATTTGAAGCATTCTTCATAGCCTCTAAGTAGCTGTTCGAGCTAATAGTCTTAATGCTACACCAATCGTTGATTAGGACCTTAGAATAGAAGATTTACAGAGACAAATGGTAGACGCAAAGTTGAGGAGGGAGATCTGCCTTCCGTAGCAACATCTCTGGCTTGGAATATAAATTCTTTACACATTTCCTTTAGGTAAATTTAATTGTAATTCTTAGAATTTAATGTATGATAGATTTTATTTAGTAATTTAAATTTTAATTAAATTATTTTAAATATAATATGAGAGTTTTTATAATATTAATTTTATATTTTAAATTATATTATATTTACATTTAATTGTAAATTTAATAAGTAAAATAAATCTATTTTTATTTCATATTTTTAAATTGAACGTTTTTTGGTGTTATAATACATGTTAGATTTTAATATTTTATTAACTTTTAAGTATTATCTGATTATTTAAAATTTTAAATTTGACAATTTTTCAGTATTTAAATTTATGGTTCCTAAATAATAATAATAATAAAAAAAAGAGAGGCCGTCAGTCGAAAACGTCATCACAATTGATCAATTTGTAAGAGTACCCAAGCTTGTCAAAAAGAGCAAGATACAACTTATCTACATAGTTGGAACATCTAGATCAACTTGTAAAATGAAATCATCCCATATAACCAATAATTGAGCGATCCGTGTATATGTTTAGTCAGGAAGTTTAGCATGATAATCATACGTTGTAGATGGTAATCATAATCTTAGCGGGACTTGTTTCAACCTTCAAATTCAATCATTCCGTTTCCATATTTCCGTTCTGCAGGCATTTACATACTGGCGGTTGTTGAATTCCAACCACTCCGCGGGACTAGAAAAGTCTCCTCGACTCCCATATATAATTTCGGTGCAAGCTTTTCCTTGAAATAGAAAGCTGCACAAATCAAATGCCAAGCTAATAACACAGAGGGAGACAGAGAAACAGAGAGAGAAAGAGAAAAAGGTGTTGTCCAAAAGTGAAGGAGTGTGAGACTTGACCTAAATAAATAAATAAATAAAGGAGTGAGAACGGAAGAAATTTGGGCCGAAATAGCACAGGTGTCGTTTCCTTCTAGCTGTCAACTTCACATCCCACAGAAATCATGGCATGTATTCTAGAGATCATTGACTAATCCAATAACTACCTTACCCTCAGTTGTATAGCAAATGTAAGTTATTATATATATATATTCATTAAAAAAAACGTAAATTATATAATAAAAATGTTTTTTATTTTTATAAAATTTTAATTAAATTTAAAATTTTGAAAATAATATTCTAAATTTTTAATTACAAAAATATCTTTTAATATGATATACATTATTATATTTTCTAAACATAACAAAATTTAGAATTTATCTCTTTAGTTAATTATTAATTATGAAAAGCAATCTAATAAATCTAGTTGACAAGTAGACTTATTTTTTAGGTAATTTTTTGTGAATTAGTTTGGATTTGGATGATTTACTTTTGATTGCATTAGGGAAACAAATTCATTAGTTAATTGTGAACTCTGGCACAAAAGAGGTGTAAGCTATTATTTGATCCCATAAAAAAAGGTTTAACTTGAAATAGAACGCCCACATTTTTTAATTTGCGAGAGAGGTTGGGTCCGGGATATACATCGTAACATACATGCATCTAAAGGTTAATTGGATGCATCAAAATGTATGGATGCACAACTCATGTGCCATCAACCTTTTCCATTTGCGATAATGGAGATTATGTTTTTGTCCCTTCCACACCTACACACACTCCCTGTTATGCACGATACTTCCCGCCGTATCTTCATTTCTTGGATGATTTCTTCGGTCAACATCACATTATTCGTTATTGTATTTAATAGTTTCGAATTCCTTTCCCCGATTTCCATAATATGCAATAAAGATTGTTGAAAATGCCGAACCACTCCGAATGTAGACTGGAATGTTAGCCCTCATACCATTCATATTTCAACGTAATTTGATGTAAGCCTTCAACTTATTAGAACAAAAGTTAAAACCACCCCGAATTGTTAGTTTGGTTGGTGATACAGGATGCTTTTCTCTTCATTAATTTGAATTTAAATGTTCTTACTATTGTCTGTCTCTTTTTTGTAATAAATAAAAATTTATATCGATAATATAATATTAAATTATAAACTTATTAGCATCAAGATTATTTATAAAAAATTTTATTCAAATTTAATAATATTCATGTGATTGGTTTTTTTTTTTTTTTATAGAAGGAGTTGAAGAGCAATCCCTAATTTTGATCCACCTGCAGTAACCAATATACATACAATGCATTTTGTTTTTTTTATAAAAAAATCAAAAGTACAAAATTTAGAAAAAATCAAAAGTACATAATACTACTTGATGTATTTTGTCTCACTGCTACAGTCTCCGGTGACCTTTATGACTAGAGCTTCTTGGCATTCTAACCGTTGTAATTTATATTTACATGAGTAACAAAAATTCATTCATTTATATATATATATATATTTTTAAAAAAAGACAGAGAGAGAGAGAGAGAGAGAGAGAGAGTGGGTCCTTTCGTTTTTAATTTATCCAGAGCCCTACGGAAATGATGGCATACTTTTGTCGACATAAGCGTTTACTAACAACTAAAATCACTGCGTAAATGCATGGGACCTCTCGGTTTGACTTAATTAACTTAACAGTTAACACGGTCATGGTCTCAAATGATCAAGATGAGTAATTGCTGACATTGATGAAATTGACAATGAAAAGGATCTTAAATGTTTTTCTATCCGTCTTTTGGGGTATGGATTATGAACCCATCAGGACAGGCTTAGTAAGAATCGAACGTAAATTCCAGAAAATTACAGGTGATAGTTTCCAACTGTGAAATCCATTTCCGTATTTCTAAAGCCCACGACAAGGGCTAGCCTTGTAAGCATGACTTCGACTACGAAACAAAATCTGCCGAACTTCCAAATAATTTTTAGGGCGAATCAAATTTTTGGTAGTTATAATCTGACCAAACACAAGTCATATATTGTTCGAAGATTGAACACAAGCAACACTAAACATATTAAGGATTTATCTGCAACTTTATTAAGAATATAGCATATTTGCTATCAGAAATAAGGATTAATAATAAACAATTACAATTTTAGAACATCATATCAGTATTGTTAATTTGTTAAAGATAGTACTATTGTAGCTGAAGTTCGCGGGTTCTCTGCTCAAAAAAAAAAAAAAAAAAGTTGTTCTGGGGTTCCGCGTCTTAGTTAGAGGTGGCGTTGGTGAGATAAATAAAGCAGGTAAGAAGACCGATTGAGATTGATTTTAAAGGCAAATTTACTGTTATTTGATCATACTTGTTTTCTTTTGGGCATCCAGCTCCTGAACCACACCCCGACAAAGAAAAAGGAAGCCGAATTCTTTGAAATGAAAGGATGACTCTCCCATAGGGTTTCCCTTTTACCCAAAATATATATATATAAATAAAATTAAATAAAACAGAGAGGGCAGAATCAAATCTTTAACGATGTAAAAATTAATTAAAAATAAAATAACGAGGGCATTTGACACAAAAAGAGAAACAGAATACACGAGACGATTAATAGAAAGAATAAACAAGTAATAAGAAGGCGTAGTGTCCAGGTATCCGATTTCCGATGAACACGAGAGGATATTATTATAAAAATATTACTTGTTATTTTTATTTATAATTTTTATAAATATAACAGACATATAATTTTATGTCGCATAAGTTTTATTTAATTATTTTTTTAATTTAACAAGGCCCTACCAAATGTTTTTTTTAACTCACATTTAAAATTAAATTAGTTTAATTCATATTTTAAGTAAATCAAATTAAAATATATTTCTGTTTTAACTTTTTATATTTAGTTGCTTCCCTATCCAGCTTTTCGATCGTACAATAAAGTAAACCTCGTATTTAATATGACAGATAATGAATCTTCTTTGACATAACTTCAGAAGATTTTTTTTTAATTTTTTTTTGAATACAAGACTTGGTCAACATCATAATTAATATGCTGCCCTCGACGGCTCCACACAAAGATTAAGGGGAAAAGAGTGCACAACAAGAAGGTCATCTTACGTTGACATAATCGTAACATTAATTCTTTTAAATGCGTGGACTATATAGAAATAAATTAAGCAGATCAAGGCCACATATCGATAATTATCTTCCAAAAGTGTGACTACCTAGAAAATATTGATCAACAGAACTTTTACGGTTTACAGTAAAATTTCCCCAGAATCTCTAGATTTATGCAAAGTGCACCAGAATTTAAGTTGTGAGTAGATGATTATACTTTGCTTTGATCAACCAAATGCACTTGCTCTACCAAAATCAGTGTCACCGAGGGGAGCAGGTTGCCCAGAGCCGGAGGCTAGAGCAGCTTACCTACCTTTGAAGCTGGTCGCTGAGCTTTCACCAATGGAACTAAGGACTGCACGACATCTGCCATTAGTGGTCTGTAATCTGCCTCTGGTTGCACACACATTGCGGCAATTGCTGCCACCTGAATAACCTCCTTCATTGAGTATTGACCTTCCAGAGCTGGATCCATAATTTGCACAACCTTTTCTCTGTCTGTCATCCGGGGTAATGCCTTTTGTACACACAGAGGAAATCAATAAGTAATACAAAATGAATACAAAAGGCCTCAAGGCAAAGGAATGAGATGTTAATTAAATAGGATGAAATCTTCCAATGACAATGTGACGCTACTTCACACCAGTTGGCCGAAGTAGAAAGACATGACTCTCACCCAAGTTACAAGAACACCTTCCCCAGGAGATCTCTTCGTGTCAACTGGAACTCGGCCAGTAAGCAATTCCAACAGAACAACCCCATAACTGTAGACATCTGATTTTGTTGTCAGATGACCAGTTAATGCATACCTATGAGACACAGGAATTCATTATTAATGATTTGATGTAAACATGAAAATAAATTCCAACGAAATTTGGCAGCAACATTAGTACAGAAGGCACAGAGAAAACTGAACTGAAAAGGAACAGAATCCATTATGTGTCACCAGGGGACAGAGTTTCGTATGTCTTACTCAGGAGCAACATAACCCTGGGTGCCCAATACTCGAGTTGAAACATGTCCGCCAGCTTTGTCAGGTCCAAGCTTGGCCAATCCAAAGTCAGAAACCTTGGCATGAAAATTTTTGTCCAAGAGGATGTTGCTACTCTTAAAATCTCTATGAATGACTGGAGGACTAACATGCTCATGGAGATATTCCAATCCCTTGGCTGCTTCAAGGGCAATTCTCAACCGTGTTTCCCAGTCCAATCTCAAGGGCATGGCATTAGAACCTGCACATTTGAACTTAGGCAATCTAATCCAGTGGCTAAACAGAAGCTCTTTATCATGGAAACTGATGATAACTAAAGCTCATTTAATTTGCTATGCATTGGCTCTTTCTTGCAGGCATGGTTTTCTATTGTCTGACATTTGATGGAGACTTCTCTCTGGGTTGAATCCCCTGAGTTTCTGCCACTAGGTAGAGCTCTTGCTATTCAAATGTAGAATTGATTCTTATTGAGCAGTAAAGCCATTTATGTCGACGCTACAGTTTCTTTGGGTTTAAAAGTAATTAGAATGCCGCTAAAATTTCATATGTAATGGGTATATAATAGCCAAAAAAGATGATCAATTATACGAAGAACCTATGTAACTTACCACTGACAGGATATAAATGTTCTTGCAGACCACCATTTACCATGAACTCGTACACCAACAATTTATGATTATTATCTGAACAGTACCCAATCAATGCCAGCAAATAGGGAGAATGCAGGCGACTTAGCAATTCCACCTGGGAGGAAAAAGTGCAATCATGGATAAAGTCATTGTGTCTCCCAAAGTTGTTGCAGAAGCAAGAAGGGAAGCCAAATTAAGTCGCATAAAGGCACTTATTATACTTGCAAGACGCAAACAGACGCGCACATAATCAGACCTCTTGTTTATGGGCGAATGAGTAAAAATGAACTAGAACAAATACCGAACATTATTTGGCCGAACTAAGTTCATCATATTCTGACAACGTAAAATCAAAAGGGCTTTTGTTTCTCTCATGGTCTCTTTGCAACGACACAAACAAAGGAACCCAAGAAAAAAAAAGAAAAGTTGAAATAAAAACCTCCATTTTGAATTCCTCTTCACCCTGCTGCCCTGCTTGATCCATTAACTTGATTGCAACCTTCCTTCCATCACCAAGCACTCCTCGATACACTAACCCAAATGCACCATGCCCAACCACATTAGACTTGCTGAAACCACCAGCCGCTGAATACAACTGCTTGAACGTAAACACCTGAAAACCGTTCTCAGCAGCAACTTCCAGATTACTAGACCCATTACTGTCTTCAATGTCATTCCCTGAAGCAATTCAATAAACAATAACCCATCAAACAAGAGGAAAACAAAACAAAATTGCAAAGCAAGAAGACCAAAGAAGCGTTAAGAATGTGACTCACTCTTCTGGTTCTTGCGGCGTTCGGAGACCTTGTAAGATATATAGCAGTAGTAGCTAAAGGCCACCAGCAGAGAGGCCACGGCGAGCGAGGCCACCAACAGTATAGCCACTAGTGCTATGCGCTCTTCCTTTCTATAGCCATCATCCTCTGATTCCATTTCTCCTCAATCCCAATCTCGTGTAAAGAATATCTAGAACCCTAAACCTAACCCTTATTCGAGAAATTGAAGACCTTACAAAGAACAATTGGCCTCTTTGAGATCTTTTTCTCATCTCTCTCTCTGTTTCTCCTCGATCTCTGTGGCTTTGTACTTTTTGTTTTGTTTTGTTTTGTTTCGTGGCGCTGATATTTGTACTGTTTGGCTATTGGGAATCTTACCTGATTGTCCTGCACACGGTGTCAGTCTCGTGAACATATTCGGGTGAAAATACAAATAATTGATGACATTTTGCATTAATTTTTACATGAAATTTGTGTGTAGAAAAATTATATCCGTGACGGATGGTGTGGGCAATTTGAATTTTAACGTTGTTATTTTTCCTTTCTTTTTATTGTTTTCATTTTCTCTCTTTTAGTTTTCTTTTTCTCTTTTCTCACTTTTTTTTCATTTTTCTGTTTTTTAATACATTTCAATTTTTTAAAATTTTTTTTAACATCTAAATCCAAATTAACTGTGATCTCATCGTACACTCAAAGAAAAAGTGTATTCACCGTAACCTTTTAATTGGGTTAAATAAAATTAAAGTACAATATGGTATGGACAAAAGTCACCACCGTCATTAATACAAAAGTGAGGATAAGGGCTACAGGTTGTATAACTAAAATTCCAACAAGTTTCCGCATGGGCTACAAAATGAACATTTACATTTACCCAAATTAGGGAAAGTTAATTTTCAGATAGACAGCATGATCGAGGTGGGGAGGAAGTACAAGACAGTAGAAGCTTCGGGAAAATAATTGGTCACGAAGCCATCATTGTGCTCTTATGTTCTTCTTCTTTTTTTTTTTCTGACTCGTATGTTCCGCCAATAGCTTATTATGTCATTGCTTTATTTATTTATTGAAGCTATCCTCTCAGATTTATAATTGACGGATCATTGTCCAAAGGGGAGGGAAAAAAAATTGACTTATCAAATGAAGAGCCAAAAAAAAAAAAAAGAAAAGAAAAGTTGTTACAAGTACAGAAGATTGTCTAGTGGTTCCCTGTTTCGCTAGTTTATTTCAACCTCCATGATTGAATGAAAAAAGAAAAATTTACTTAACAAGGTTCGGTCACATGAATGTGGTGAAGTTGGGACCAATCCTACCATAATGGATGGAAGGAAAAAGAAAAAAGAAAAAAAAAAGGAGAGAGATTCAATTTTTGTAGGAGTTTTTTTTCCCGATATATTTTGTTTAACGCGGGAGAGAAAGGCCTGTCACCGGCATGTAACAATCAAGAGAGAAAGATCTTTTCTTTTTCTTTTGTTTGTTTGTTTATTTTTGTTTTCGGTCAAGCCATTAACATCTATTTTCGAATACGCCTTTTGGGCCCATTATTCTTTGGGTGTTGCAACTCAAATACCAATTAATAAACAAATTATTAAAAGCACCATTTCAAGAATTGAACGTCGAATTTGATACTTGAACGGAACCAATTAATCAAAATAAAAATAAAAATTATCCACCACATTAAAATAAAAAAAAGAAATAGTTTCCAAAGAGAGTATCATTCTTTATTAAATTGGCGAAACTGCGAAATTTAAAAAAAAAAACCTACTGATAATAGTAATAACAACTAATAAATCATAAAATTTAAAATCTAAACCCAGCAAATTTGACCGACGAGCTTACTCGACCTCCTGCGAGATTTCCAGTTCTTTAAAAATCGTAGCAAAACCAGGATTAATGGACAGGTGACACCTGTGATACAACCGGAACTTAAAGTAACAAGGAGCAACAAAACAACGGCAACTCCAAAAGATAACACATGCTGATACCCTATCTTTTACGGTTTTGCTGCAGGCTTTCACGTTGAGAAGGAAGAACTCCGGCCTCGGGATGAGAACCACGTGGACAAGGGATATGCCTGTGAATACTTTTCTCAAAAACTGGAATGTGCTCTCCCACTCTCTCTTCTCTCTTTCTCTCACTCACACAATCTGTTCCCTCGATTTAGTTATGTGTGAGTGGAAGCCGGACACCAATGAATTAATTTCAAATCCTTCTCTTTGCTTCACTGCCTTCCCTCTCTCTCCCTCTCCCTCTTTTCTCTTTCTCTCACTCACACAATCTGTTCCCTCGATTTCGTTCCCTTACAATGAAAAATTGGAATTTGAGATATTTTCTCATCTCTCTGTTTCTCCTTCGTCTCCGTGGCTTTGTACTTTCTTGTTTTGTTTTGTTTTGTTTTTTTCCTATCTCCTTCGGCAACTCTAGATATTTGGAAATTTTTGAAATTTATCTTGCAGTACATGCTTTTGGTTTATATTTGGAAACCGACTGTTCTTTGTGAATTATATTCACTATTCTGGAGCTGCTAGTCCCCACTAATGTGTAACAGGGAGACGAGTTTTCCTATTTCTTCGACTCTCTCTGCTATTTGCTGTTACTCATCATGGTATAGCCAGAGCCTCTAAGGACAAATTCCTCCTTCAGCTTAGTTACTGTGTGGCTGCCATGACCTCATTCTCCTGTTGGAAGAGGCCGGTCGTAACGTGGCAAAAATGATTGCAGGAGCATTTTGGATTTCTGCGCTAGCTTGTTTGGAGATCGGGGAATTTCAACCAAGAACGTTTGAGATCTTCTAGCTTATTGTGAAGTAAAAGCAACTTGATTGATTTAATAAAAAACAACAACAATTTAAAGGCATATCAAGAATGCAGCAAGCGAAAAAACCTCAACTGTTCTTGGTTGAAATTCCACGATGTCCAAACAAACTAGTCCAGAAATCCGGAATGCTCTTCCAATCATTTTTGCCATGTTCCGACCGGTCTCATGTGAGGCCTTCTGGCAGCCGCACAATAATTAAGCTGGAGAAGGAATTTGTCCACAGAAACTCTCGCGATCCCATGACGAGTAACAGCAAATACCACAGAGTCGGAAAAATAGGAAAATACAGGATAATGAATATATAATCCACAAAGAAGAGTATGAGATTGTTTGATGCCTCTGTTTCGAAATATAAACCGAAGAGGTGTTTTGGAGAAAATGAACGCCGAGGGACACAGGTAACTGTGTGGTTAAATAGGAGTGAGTAGTTGGTAAAATGGATTACCCATAATATTCTTTGTCGTTATGGGGCTTTTTTTTTTTATTAGCCTTAAGCTAACTTGGATGTAGGACAAAACATCAAAGTTCAATTAAGGATGTTGTGCATTGGAAATTCGAAAGGTGATGTTGAATCGTATCACGCACACACACGCGGAGACAGGCACCCAAATGAGGATGGTCGGAAAAACGGATGAAATGTCATTGCAGGTGAGCTTCACGGAAGAGTCTTCGCGGGAGAATGTTGGTGCATTCATGAATGCTCTATTTTTTTGGAAACAATAATTGATCCTATTTTTTAGCTGCCATAGCACTGTTAAGATTGATAATAGCTTTGAGTTGATTTGCAATTGCTTATTAAAATGCAATATAAGCATTAATTTCAGCAGCGCAATGTAAAATGCGGTATTATTTAGATCTTTATCTTATTTTTCAATTTCCAATGTCTAACATATTGTCTGTGTGATTTTCCAGCAAGGGTAGGAGAAAAGGCAACGAATCAGCTAGAGAAATCAGTCAGTTCAAAACTTGAAGCTACAGTTGCCAGACAAATCAGGTCACAATTTCAAACTTCTGGCAAGCAAGCTCTTCATGTTAAAATCTGAACCAGGCAATATCTTTTATACAGAGTTGTCTGCTTGCATCAATTTTCATGTTCTTTAAGCATAACATGGTCATGCTTTTCTTTTTCCTTTTGCTTTTTCATTAATATTTTACACGATCATCTTTTCCTCTATTCTTTCAAGTTATTATTTTCCTGAGGACTATTTTGATGCTCAAAGGGATAACTTTCAGTTGTTTCTTCTGTCAAGTGAATGGTGTCCGGAACTTGCAGTCGGGAAAATTATTTGGTTTCTTTATGTTTTCTTTCTTTTTCGATCTCCTTTGAGAGCCAATGTGCTAGCAAGGTGTTATGGTGCCAATGGCAAAATCAGGTGATGCGTGCATGGAGGGTGGATAAAGGTCTTCTCTGGAAGCTTCAATCGTTCCTGCATTTCAGATGTCATGCAAAGCTATGTTTGATCAAATTGATGCCACATTTCAGAAAGGGCTGATCCAGCATATCAATGCTGCTCAGCATCAGTTTGACTCTACGCATTTTCCCACTAGCCATTGCTCTGAGGGTGTGTGCAATGCTGATACTTCAATTCTAGGGCAAATTATAGTTATTTTACTGCTGCTTGTTTTTGTCATATTTGTGCAATCGTGAAGGCACTTTGATTTGAAAAAAATGCAGCATCAAAGAATGATTACTTCTTATCACATGTCCAAATTGCCTAGCCTAGTTGATTATGCTTAGGTACTGGTCTGGTGAAAATTTTTCTGAGTTGGAATATTGCGGGAATGTTCTGTTAGTTCAGTCTTGAATACTCGGGGACTGTTCTGTTAGTCCTCTGTTGATGGCACCTTGCCATTGCTGAACACCTCCATATTATTTGTGTACATTTGAAGCATTAGGTTTTGTTCCATCGGTATGGTTGAAGTATTAACATTTGAAATGAAGTTTACGAATTTATTATTCTTTTATTTAATTATAAATTCCCCTCCTATTTATGGGAGGATACAAAGAAAGGGACAAGTGGGGACCAATTTACATCTTAAAAAGGGATTTTGTGTAAATGAATGAAGATTTTACAATAATTTTGAGAATTATTATGTCATTTGCAAAAAATGTATTCCATGATAATCTTAGTTAAGGTTTTGATTACCGTGATATAAATGGATTTCTGAATTTACCCCCTGGCGCTTTTGGTCTTTGTTCATGGCACCTTCCTCCAAGTTTCGCGTAAATGTTAGGCTAGGTTTTTTCTTTGAGGGAATCGTTCCGACCTTCAAATTCAAATCATACTGTATAACCAATCAGAGAGAAAGATCTGTTACCGGTATATAATAATCAAGACTTACGTTGTGCAGCGGCTAGTCTGTAAAAACGTTTATGATGATGGAAGTTCTAGGCCTTTTCTTTCAATACAGTTGCGGCCATTACCATCTGTTTTTTCTTTTTTCGTTCGTTCGTTTGTTTGTTTTTGTTTTCGGTCAAGCCATTACCATTTTTTAATCCACCTTTTGAGCCCATTATTCTTTGGGCCATGACTTAACAGAACGATCAATTTCTTTTTGGGTGTTGCAACTCAAATACTAATTAATAAACAAATTATGAAAAGCCCAATATTATCTTTTTTACGTCGTCTAGCATCTTATATATATATATACACTCTGTTAGTTGTAACGGCATGTATAGAGTATAAGCAACTCCAAGCTAGTTATGTTGTGGCTCCCTCTTGGTCAAACTTAGCGTGAGATGTTTTTTTGCCTGTACATAAAAGAAATTGTGGAGAGAGAGACAAAATTGTAAAAGTTTGTAAAAGACAGAGTATGAAAAGAAACAGAGAGAAAAGGAGGGCAAAGCGAGAAAATGTGATGAGTAAACAGAGAAAGTACTAAAAAAAAAACGTAAGAAAAAAAATATTCAGCACTCGATTCATTTCTAACGTACTACTGCTATATGTAGACGATAATTTTGATTAATTTTGTGATATGATTACTGTGTCTGGAAGAAATTTTAATCTATATAGAAAAGGGAGGATAGCTTAGAGAAAGTGTGGAGAGAGATTACAGATAATATAGAGAGAAAAAGATATAAAAAAAGAAATTGTGGAGAGAGAGAGTAAATGCTGAAAGTATATAGAAGAGAGAGTATGAAAAGAAGTACACAGAAGAAGGGAGCAAACCGAAAAAAGTGGGATGAGTAGAGAGAGCAAGTATTAACAATAAAAAAAAGGATTGTGTAGATTACATTTTAACAAAGGATTTTGGGTAAATGAATGAAAATTTTACAAAAATTTTGATAATCATGATGTCATTTGCAAAGAAAGTAATGACACCTTCTAAGTTGATTTCCGAATTTACCCTCCGGTGCTTTCGAGCTTTTGTCGCAGCACCTTCCTCCGAGTTTCCGAGTTTCGTGTAGATGTAAATGTTAATTATTTTATCTATAAATTATAATTAAAATAATTTATTAATGTTTTTATTTAACCTTTTATTAAAAAAATTACTATTTAAGTATGGTTATACTCGATAATTTCACTTTTGTCTACCAAGTCAACCGAAAAATGAAAATTAGAAAATCATTTTGATCAACAGAAAAAATTCTTCAAAAAATTTTAAAAATAGAAAAACATTTTAAAAAATGAATTAATTTCAAAAATTCTAACAAAGAGAAAATAATCTTAAAAAATTCTGATATTTGATCCATCATCGCTGACTTCAGAGCAATACCAACTTGACAAACACCTCTTATTCCTCTTTTCACAATGTCCAGGATAATATTGATGTCACATTATTTTTTTGTTTTTAAAATTTACTTTTATTTTTTAAAATCAATTTTTAATTTTTAAGAATTTTTTAAAAATAATTTATATTTTTTATATTTTTAAAAATTAATGTAGATTTTTTTCAGCTCTTTAAAATTAAATTTTAATTTTAAGAATTTTTTAAATATTTTTTAACTTTAATTTTTAATTTTTAGCTTTCTTCACTTTTTAAAATTAGTTTTAAACTTTTAAATACAATATATTATTATATTAATACAAAATTACTAATTTGACTTTTAGTTTAAAAATTTGGGATGGATATAGCGACGCTTTTTGCTTTCTTGTCTCTGTTCCTGTGTTTTCCGAAGCTTTTTCTTTTCTTATGAACAGATGGCAACTTTCGACCCTCTACAGTAGAAAACAAAAGATAACAGAAGTGTAACACCTCGCATTTTGTGCCAAGTTCTATTTAAACCCCGAGGCCCTATGTCCCTGCTCATTCATAGCTCTTCATTTTGTTCAACCTTCCAACCTCCTATGGCAGCTCTAGCTATTTGGAAATTTTTGTATTCTCTCCTCCAGTGCATTTATTTTGTTATTTTTGCTTTTGGTTTATATTTCGAAACAGAGGCATCAAACAAATTCTATGTATTTGTCTTAATTTTAGCACTGATTATCATGCTGCTCATCATGGGATCGCAAGAGCCTCTCAGGACAAATTCCTTCTCCAGCTTAGTTATTGTGTGGCTGCCATGTCCTTCGCTTCATTCTCCTGCTGGAAAGCCTCACATGCTGCCGGTGGAAACGTGGCAAAAATGATTGGAGGAGCTTTCTGGACTTATGGGCTAACTTGTTTGGAAACAGTGGAATTTCAACTCAGGACATTTGTGATCTTTTCGTTTGTTGGATTCTTTTGCGTGATATGCCTGGTAAGTTGTTCTTCTTCTTGTTTTTCTTGGATTAAATCAATCAAGTTGTTTTTACTTCACACCCGGAGCGATGGGGTGCATGAGGCAAACATGATTACCAACCCGGCTATATTTCTCGTACAAATCACTATCTATTCTATTTACAGGTGTATCATCCGTCAAGGGATCATCAAGTCAGTAGATTTCGTGCGGTGAGGGACTTCTTCGCTGAGATAGTCAGTATTGATACTGTCGTTCAACGTCTTCAGAACAACATAATCCGGAATGGGATCAATCGGCGCAGCAGGATGTGGAATTGGGAGTTGTTGGTCAGCCGCAACGGGGCCTAATTCGTCATCATTCTGTATAATTCTCTCAGAATGCCTAGTGCTCTTCCGGTAGTGTTTTTTCTTTCGCTTTCTTCAGTCTACTTAGCTCACCACCTTCAAGAACCATGGCCGTCGAGCTCCTTTGCCGTCAGCCGTGACCCACACTTCTATCCATTAGCTTTTCCTTTTATGCAAGTCATTTGCATACTGTTCTCGTTTGGATTTTGAATCGGTCCCACGCTTTGGTGTTAATTTAAGTTTGGTCTTTTTAGTTTTTTTTTTTTTCCGGTTTTTGGGTCTACTCGAGCTGCATCGCATCAGTTGGGGAAGGGAATAGTGTGGGGCAAGGTCAGTCGTTCGAACTCTGACCCGGCTTTTGGCAGCTACCACCAGCGGCCCCATTCTCATATTAAAGTTAAAATAGCCCAGGCAAATTTATCGAAAGTATTTTGAGTAAAACTCGAACTTTAATTTCAAAAGATGGGAAATTCTAGAGTTTTATAATTTTTGGAAATTTGGGAATTATAAAAAAGGAATTTATTTTTATAAGCAAATTGTGCTTTTTTGATTTTGGATAGAGGCTCTAAAATTGGGCTCATTCCAGCAAAACAGGCCCATAAATGGCTTAACCCAAATGGTTATTGGACTGAGTGACCAGGCCTTAACAGTAGGCCTAGGTCGGCTGGAGGATAGCCCACCCCGCCTAACATAAAAAACGGCGTCGATCTAAAGAAAAACGAAAGGACAGCAATAAGTCTCGCGCGGAAAAACGACGTCGTTTTAAGGCTACTTCATTGTTTCATACCGTCTCCCTTAGCTTCTCTCTCGAGTCTGGAATTTTTATTTATTTTTTTCATAATAATAGGAAGGTTTGATTACGGGATTTCCGATGAGGCTGGGGGAACAGGCTGGCCCTGTTTTCCTTTATTTTCTGTCTGAGAGAAACCTGAGAGTCCTTCCTGGCTCGGCTAGATTCGAGCTCCAGTAGGGCTCTAGGGTTCTGGAACCGCTGAGTTAAGTGATTGCTCGTTATGTTTTCTCTTTTTGGTTTTCTTTTTCGAAAGTTGGAGTTTAAAGAGATGTATAATCTGGGTTTGTGATGATTTTCCTTCCAAGTTTTGTGGGTACATACAATTTCAGTTTTGGGAGTCTCTCGTCCTTTTAGTATTCTGGAAAGGGATTTCTGGGACTTAAGGTAGTTTCAAGCTTGGTGGTTTCTGTCCTGCACTTGTGTTTTGGGGTCGATTTTCAGGTTTTCTGTTTCCTTCTTGCTACTGGACCTTGAAAACGTGGATTTGGATAGGTCCTTTTCCTCTTGTTCCGAAGCCGGAAACCCCGAGATTTGGGGCTGGGGTTGCTGGTTTGAATGGCCGAAAATAGGATGGCGGAGGCTTGCGGTTATCGCAACACAAAGAACAGCAGGGTCAGTTCACAAAAAATTTTTGAACACTACAAAAATGAAGACCAGAGTTCGGAATTTTGTTCGATATGAATTGGTTAGCCTTTACTTTGAATTGGGTGATATAAATATGGGTGGGAAAGGAAGTACAAGACAGTAGAGGCTACCAATCCTACCATACGAATGTTCATAGTGGATGGAAGGAAAACAAAAAATAAAAAATAAAAAAATAAAGAGAGATTCAATTTTTGTAGGAAAATTTTTTTTTTTCCGATTTATTTTGTATAACGTGAGAGAAAGATCTGTTACCGTCATATAATAATCAAGACTTACGTCATGCAGCTGTTAGTCTATAAAAACATTTAAAGTGAGAGAGAAAGATCTTTTCTTTTTTCGTTTGTTTGTTCTTGTTTTCGGTCAAGCCATTAACATCTATTTTCGAATCCACCTTTTGAGCCCAGCAATCAATTTCTTTTTGGGTGTTGCAACTCAAATACCAATTAATAAACAAATTATTAAAAGCACTATTTCAAGAATTGAATGTCCAATTTGATGCTTGAACGGAACCAATTAATAAAAATAAAAATAAAAATAATCCACCACATTAAAACAAAAAAAAAGAGTATCTCCTTATACGTAGATTATGAAATTTAAAGAAAAATAATAAAAAAAACTATTGATAACAGTAATAACAACTGATAAATCATAAAATTTAAAATCTAAACGCAGCAAATTCGACCGACGAGCTTATTCGACCTCCTTTCATTCGTGATTTCCAGTTCTTTGAACATCGTAGCAAAGCCGGGATTAACGGGCAGGTGACGGGTGTGATACAACCAGAACTTAAAGTAACAATCAGCAAAGTAACTACCGCAAACACAAACGATAGCATATGGTGGTGCGAAGTTTTTGCTGCAGGCTTTTACGCTGAGAAGAAACTCTAGTAGCCAGGCGAATGAGAATAGAAGAAGGAAGAACTCCGGGCCGGGGATGAAAACCACATAGACAAGGGACGTGCCGGTGAGAAAACTACCCGTGAATACTTTTCTCAAAAACTGGGATGTGCTCTTCCAAACACCCATTATTATGAATTCACTTATCGATGCTATTCTTTTCTCTCTTCCGCTTTTCTCTTTTTCGCTTTGTCTAGCATCCTCCATTTATACGTATATATATACGTATATATATAGCATCCTCCATAAAGCCCCATCAGCAAGGAATTAGAGTTTCACAAGGATATGGGCAAAGAATTAGAGTTCCACATGGATGCGGACAACGGAACTGGGAAGGAGAGCAGGAAGCTGCCTACAGGCACAAGCGAAAAAGAAAAAAATCTCGCGTTAGGTTTGACCAAGAGGGACCCACAAATATAACTTGCTTGAAATTGTTTACACTCCTATATATGCTGTCACAACTGATGGAGGTTCCACGATGTAGTTTTATCGTTAATCAACCCTGATTCGCAAGACGAGAGCCCAGCCCCGCCAAAACATAAAAACGGCGTCGGCCTAAAGGAAAAAACCAAAGGATTGCAATAAGTCCGCACAGAAAAACGACGTTGTTTTAGGGTAACTCCATTATTTCATTCCCTCTCCCTTGGTCTCGATTCTTTGTCTGGTTTGTTTCTTTCCTTCGATCTTACTCATCTTCCAGCCCTAATCTTCCGTACTCGGTTTTTTTTTTTTTTTTCATGATGGGATGGTTTGATTACGAGATTTCCGATGAGGTCGGGGGAACAGGCTGGCCCTGTTTTCCTTTATTTTCTGTTTGAGAGAAACCCAATAGTCCTTCCTGGCTCGACTAGATTCGAGCTCCATTAGGGCTCTAGGGTTCTGGAACCGCTGAGTTAGGGGGCGATGATTCCTTTTTTAACATTGATTACTGATTATGTCTTTTTCTTTTTGGTTTTCTTTTTCGAAAGTTGGAGTTTAAAGAGATTTATAATCTGGGTTTGTGATGATTTTCCTCCCAAGTTTTGTGGGTACGTACAATTTCAGTTTTGGGCGTCTCTCGTTCTTTTAGTATTCTGGAAAGGGATTTCTGGGACTTAAGGTAGTTTCAAGCTTGGTGGTTTCGGTCCTGCACTTGTGTTTTGGGGTCGATTTTCTGGTTTTCTGTTTCCTTCTTGCTACTGGACCTTGAAAACGTGGATTTTGAGAGGTCATTTTCTTTTTGCTCGGAAGCCCGAAACCCCAAGATTTGGGGTTGGGGTCGCTGGTTTGAATGGCCGAAAATAGGATGGCGGAGGCTTGTGGTTATCGCGACTCGAAGAACAGCGGGGTCAATTCCGATTTTTTGTTCCTGCTTGTAATCTCTGTTTCTTTTTATTTCTTATAGTTAGAATAGTTGATATTAATATATATAATTTTAAAAATATTTTATTTGTAAAATATATAAAATTCGTGTATAAATATAGTTTAAACTGTAAATTTAAACAATTTATTATGGTCACAATTTTTCGTTTAATTTTTGTAGATTTGCTTTTTAAGTCAACCAATTTACCCCTTTTAATCGATAATAATGTCCTCTAAAGAAACTAAAGAAAAGAAGAACGAGAAGATCATCTGTGACCGACGTGCGCTTGATTTTATAGTTAGCTAGGAGGTATAGGAAATATGGCTAGGCAGCCAACTGCCGCAAGGAGTAATGCTACGGTTTCTTTGTTTTGATATAACTGTAATTCTTGAAAAAGAAAAACCTTATATATAGATAAACGTGCATATCTTGCTTTTACCTAAATGTTAGGTAAAGACGAAGTGGAAATAAGAACAAAGAGTTCCATCCATCAACCCTCTTTTTTAATAGAATGGTAATATTTATCTAGTCTTAATATAGTAACTAAATTACACAAATAAATTTTAAAATAATATAAAAAGGATATTTTTTTTACTTGAACTCCCATTTTTTTTAGTATATTCATATAATTTCATCGAGATACCAAAGCATTTCTCTTTTTAATATTCCTTTCTCGTTCATTTTAGAAGAAAGCAAAAATTATTCAACGTTCCGGATGTAACTGAAGCCCAAAATCTCAAATCACAAACATCTGGAACAGAAACTAGAACCATAGCAATGCGTGACACTGCACACCATCAAGAATGTGCCATTGTCGTTTTGTCATAAGCACCCAAAGTCATCAGCTGTTAACAGATGGGAAGGAAAAGTAACAAATGCACATAAAGTGAAAATTTGTATGAAATGGGTTCGTTGTGATATATGAATGAGTAGAAAAGTAAACGAATTGGTAAGGAAGTTGACAAACGTAACCATACAAAACCAAAGCCCTATAATAGGCCATTGACGAAGGTTCCTTCCCTTCATGGAAAGGTGGTTCCGACTACTCTTTGTTTTCCGGCAGGAGAGAGGGAGAGGGAGGGAAAGAGAAGCGCCCTCACGAAGACAGGAGAAGAGAGACGACACATGGCAACAACAGAAATTGCTTTAGCTCTGGTGTGGTGGGTGGAGAGAGAGAGAGAGAGAGAGAGAGAGGAGAGAAGCAAGACGGAATTGTGCCCAGACCAGATCATTTGAGGTGTATTTTATTGAATTCATCAGCAGCTTTAGATAGCGACCGAATTGAAACAGGGAATCCTGGTCCCATCTGCATACAACAATTGAGATGGATTACTTGAAAGCAGAAAACGGAATATGAATAAGAAAGTAAATACAGCCTACAGCTGCATTGCAATTTTAGCTTAACATGCATGCATTACCCATGAATGGAACCAATATTCACTTTTAAAGTTCAAATTTTCATTTACAACTAACTATTTTAACAGCGATCAATTACGCTCTTAACATAAAAAGTTGACTCCCATTTCAACATCACACGTAGGCACATAAGATGTCCACACAATGTAGTAAGAACTTGTAATATCTAAAGAGCATCATCAAGAATTTAAACTTCTATGCTCACTATCCAACAAATTTGCTGATCAATAAGTATTTTTCTTCCTTTTACTATGACCATTTGTGTCTCATTGGAATCAATAATTGTCTTAAATCCATCCTTTATTCCCATAAACTCCTTTGTCAGATACCCGTTTGATCCAGCAGGCAGTCAGATTCAGGCCCAAGTTCCAACGAAACAGGTAGATCTTCTAGCTCAAACATGTCACAGATTTATGTAAACATATCTTTATCAAATAAGGATTCCAATAACAAACAAGAAAAAGGTTTATGAGCATACTGTGCTGCATATATGGAAGGAATTCACATAGCCAGCATATTTTGAAGCTGCATAAAAGCGGAGGAGAACATTTGTTAAACAACAGAGAAATAGAAAATGTCTCAGCCATGGGCATATTTAGTCTTCTTTGAACAGAACAAACATTGGAATAAAAACTATTGTGTTAGCTTCTATTAATGAATTAAAAATTATTTGCAAGACAACATTAAACACAAAACTGAAATTTGTTATTGGCTATGCAAAGGGGCTACATCTTTCAGATGGCAAAGACTGACCTAAAAGGCTGTCTTAAGGCTTTGCAAATACTGTGACAGCCTAATAAGGCTGTATTTGCATTTTTGGGCCTATTCACAAACAGCCAGAACCCTATTGTCAACGTTAATAAGGCACCTTGGGACTCTGTTGAAATGTAAACAGATTCACTGCCCTAACTGATTTAACAGGTCATTAGACTCGAGATGCCTCCTGGTCAAGATTTTGTTCATTTAATTAGAGGGAGACCAATAAGAGATACATGTCATTACATAGAAATAAAATTTGTTCATAATTAGATCATGTTTCAAAAGACATCAGGGAGAATGGTTGCTAGAACTATTTCTCTCTTTATGCTAGGTAACAAAGGTACCTATCCCTTTCAAGATCATCAATGCTTCATTTCATACAAAAGCAGATGCACAGTAGTGACCAACAAAATTGCACTACATATTTTCACCCAACAAATGCTACTTACTCTTCTTTAGGCCTGCAGGCTTTGCAAGCAAAAGAGCATTCATGAATGCACCAACATTCTCCTGCAAAGACTCTTCCGTAAAGCTCACCTGCAATGACATTTCATCAGTTTTGGCGAGCACCCTCATTTGTGAGCCTGACGTGTGCGTGATACCAATTCAACAGTACCTTTCCAAGTCCCACATGCACAATTGATGTTTTGTCCATCCTAAATTTGACTTGATTCTTTTTTCCGTCTTTTACTGCTTCAGTAACATTAGTTACCACAGTGCCTTGCTGAAGAAGATGTTATTGAAAGTCAATACAAGGGCATCCACCAAAAAAATGATAAAAGGAAAATCATACGGGTTAACTCACCTTTGTATCTGGCATCAAACCATGGCGATTAAGAATCTTTGCAATCTGATGTATAAGGTAAAAAGACCTGTTTAGACATACACCCATGATTTTATGAATTAATTAATTTCAACATTCATTTCATGTTTAAAAACCTTGGCAAGTTTTTGATACATTTGACGAGTTGTATAACACTTGTCGAAGTCAATCTTGCCAGCATCTGCATGGATCACGGCAAAGTCTTCAATTTTAACATGAAAATACAACTTGACTGTCGAAATGATTAAGTATATGAAAGAGAAAGCAGAAGAACAATAATGGGTAATAAATTTAATGGATTTGACCTTTTTTTCTTGCTTAACCACAAAATAATCAACTGACCAAGCAATAGATATTGGTACAAAGAGTCAGAAAGATAATGGCATAAAGAAAAGATTTGGATCCCCACATCTTGAAGAAGATGCTGCCACAAAAGAATGTTTTTAACTACTAGATTTTCCTTTGATCCCTGTTTCTTCAAGTGCACATAACAAAATGAAAAAATTTGATCTCTTACTTGCAATTTCATCAATAAGCTCACCACCTCCAACAATATCAGCTCCTGCAGCCCTAGCTTCATCTGCTTCAGCCCCTTCAGCAAAGAAAGCCACCCTAAGAGCCTGAAAATAACAATGGCTATCAAACTCTATGAACTCCGCATAAGCTACAAAAGTCAAACTCATAGAGAAGTTTCTGAAGAACCTTTTTATGACCATGAGGTACGGTAAAGGTGCCACGAACAATCTGCAATTCAACAAAGATGATGCAGCTGTAAATTGAAGATCTTGCAAGAAAGGGATAAACATTCGAAAACATCATCTTTAAATTTGGTTTAACCATGTACAGGGCACAAATGTAGCACAGATTTCATTGCTTTTATCTATTCCAATCCAGTCACAGGATCCATCATACAAATATAAATGCACATACACAAACACACATGAGATTGTTAAATGATTAAAAAAAATTTCACGCTGAATATCAAGAAATCAGTTCTCTCACATCAAACCAGGAAAACAAATGAAGGACCCATACATAAAAAAGTGAAAAATGCTTTGGAAAGGAAAAAGAAAAAAAAAGAGTTGAGAAGGAAGCATGAGAACAAGAGAGGTAAACCAATTCAAAGTCCAAGAAATCACCATAAACCTTCAAATATTGGTGAATTAAAGATACTAATTAAAACATGTCATTAATTCTGCAGTGAAAAAATACCACGTCTCAAGAAAACAAGAAACAAATTTCAAATCCAAACAACTGATGAAGAATTTTTTGTGCCATTTTACAATATGTCTTATAGTTGAGGAGGTTTTACTAAATCAATTATACAAATCTCAACACAATTTACACATGCATTCAAATTTGTTCAAAAAAAAAAAAAAGCAAAAAGAAGCAAAATTTATTATTATATATCTGGATGATTTGCTATGGTACATACCAGGTCAGTCCGAGATTTATCGATATCCAGCCTCACATGTACTTCAACACTCTCATCAAAACTCTTTCTTGCATTGTCCTGAAAAATTACAAGAAAAACAGAAACCAATTAGCAATTAACTAAATCTAAGGCACTAAAATTAACCAACATCCTGTATTATTCCAAAAAATCCCAAAAACGACTCAACATTTCTTGACAATTTAAAAGAGCAGACGGACCTTGACTTCTTTAATAGCTTTCTTCAAATCCAAAAGAGGCCTTTTCTCCTTGTTCTTCTTCTTAGGCATAATTAATCTGGGGAAAGGCACCAACTCCTTCTTCTCCTCCACCGCGACACTATAAACTTTCTTCGACTGTGCCTCAATCAAACTTCTTTGCCTCTTCATTTCCTCACTCTCTTCCAAACCCTCCTCCGGAGCAGCCGTCATTTCTCCTCCCCCTGCAGCTCTATATTCCGGCAGAGGTGCAACGCGTGTCGGATATGAGATGGGGGAAATAGAGGGCACGTCCTTAACAAAACGGATATCCTCCCGGGTCCAACTACTCCGGGTGGACATTCTTCGTGGCTGCTGCTGCTGCTGTTGTTGTTGCGGTGACTGCGCATTTTGGATAGATGGGATTTCGTTTTCGCTTGTGGGCGTTTGATCTTTGGGTTTTACTGCGTAGGAGACGAGGTCGATAGCCACGGATTGGGTCCTTGGTGGCTCGGCGGGATTAGGATTGGGGTTAGTACTCGTTGCACTAGGGTTTGGGTTTGAATCAGAAGAAAGCGACCTAAAAAGCCAGGATGGTAATGAAGATGTGCGGAGCTGAGAGGCGGATTTGGTAGGATGGTGGTGGCGGCGACCCTGATTAAAGAGGAGCCTCATGGCTGCCATTTTTCTGGCTGCTCCACTGCGCCGATTAACGGTGACTGCTTGTGACTGACAGATTTGGGGTTTTAGTGCCGTCGAGGTTTAAGTCCATAGGTAATTGTTTTTTTTTTTTTTTAATTGAAAAAATTATTGAACTTTAAAATATATATTTTTTTACTTTTATAAATTTATATTTTTAAAAAATTAAAAATTTATAATATTAAAAAAATTAAAATTTTAACCATTAATTATCGTAAAGAGATCACAATTGTAAATGTCGAGGTCTTTGGAACCCAACAAATCAAAGGGTTCTCTCTGTTTATTTGACGTCAAATATTGGGAAAAGGAGTACATTTTTTTTATCTTATAATTGTATTAAATCAGGACATATGTGCACTACAGGTGGCATCAATGTGACAAATCATATTTTGCGCCATATTCATGGTTATTGACTTCCACTGCCTCTAACCTCTTCCTATCTATAGTCAGATATCTAGCCAATACGTGTGCCCCAAATGTTACTCCGAAAAATACTAAACAAAATGACAAGAACTTATGCCTAAAGAGGGATTAATAAATAAATAAATAAAATTTATTTATAAATAAGTATATTAAATACCGTATCGAGACAATTAATTAAATATAGATAAATATAACAACTGCCGCTTTAAGACAATTAATTATTGGCACAAGACGTTTGGGGGGGGAACCGGGCACGATATATCCAGTTCTGAATGGTTAGCATCGCCGCGTCACCACCATAATTTCTGGAAGCTCTGCGCCTGCCATGCCATTTTCTCTCAAAGGGCACCTCTTTGACCTTGTTCACATGGAAGCCACAGCCGAATCAGAGCCACAAGAACCCACATGGCCTCAACTCTTAGGCAGCAACGACTGGCACAATCTCCTAGACCCGCTAGACAACAACCTCCGCCGCCTCATCCTCCGCTGTGGCGACTTTTGCCAGGCCACCTACGACTCCTTCAACAACGACCAAAACTCCAAGTACTGCGGCACCAGCCGCTACGGCAAGGCCAGCTTTTTCCACAAGGTCATGCTCCAAGACCCCGAAAACTATCAAGTCGCTTCCTTTCTCTACGGCACCGCTCGCCTCAGCGTCCCCGAAGCCTTCCTTCTCCGTTCCCAGTCCCGCGAGTTGTGGGACCGCGAGTCTAACTGGATCGGCTACATTGCTGTCACCTCCGATGAGTACAGCACAACCCTTGGCCGCCGCGAAATCTACATAGCCTTCCGGGGAACCACCAGAAACTACGAATGGATCGATATAATGGGGGCAAAGCTCCAGTCTGCCACGCCACTTCTACGGCGGAAAAGTTTCAAAGTTGAAGGGAATAATAATAGTAGCAGCAGTGATAGCGATAATGATGATGACGAGAAAGTGCCAAAAGTGATGCTGGGCTGGCTTACTATCTACATTTCTGATGACCCCAGATCGCCATTTACCAAACACAGCGCGAGGGATCAGATTTTGACCAAGATCAATGAGCTAAGGAAGCAATATCAAGGTGAGAACCTAAGCATAATCTTGACAGGGCATAGCCTTGGTGCTAGTTTATCCATCTTGGCCGCTTTTGATCTTGTGGAAAATGGGGTTACTGACATTCCCGTATCCGCTTTTGTGTTTGGTTCCCCGCAAGTCGGGAACAAGGCTTTTAATGAGAGGTTCAAGTCATACCCAAATCTTAAAGTCTTGCATATTAAGAACAAGATCGATGTTATACCACACTATCCAGGCAGATTGTTGGGATATGCTCATACTGGAATGGATCTTGTGATTGACACGAGGAAATCCCCGAGCTTGAAGGACTCCAAGGATCCCAGTGACTGGCATAACTTGCAGGCAATGTTGCATATAGTGGCGGGGTGGAATGGGGAGGAAGGAGAGTTTGAGTTGAAGGTGACGAGGAGTTTGGCTTTGGTGAACAAGTCTAGTTCTTTCTTGAAAAATGAGTGCTTGGTGCCTGGGTCATGGTGGGTGGAAAAGAACAAAGGCATGGTCAGAGATGAAAATGGGGATTGGGTATTGGATTCTCCGGATGAAGAGGATCTACCCGTCCCTGAATACTGAAATCTTAACAAGAGTACCAAATATGGAGTGCCTTTTTTGGTACTTTTGGTAATGGAGTTTCCTTTTTTTCTTCTCTTTTTTCTGGTCAAATTTTCGTTCTGTTTTCCTTGGGCGCCTCTTTGGTCCAATCCTTTCTTTGTTTCTTTTTTCTTCTTGTTTGATAAGCAGGATTGCAGGAATACCGCCTTTCAGTTAAACCTGGTATCTCGTGTAGACGCAGGGGATCCTTTTATGTGAAAGTTAATTATGTTTTTGAAAATTTTAGATATGTGAAACAATCATCTCCCGATTTGAATTCAGAGACTGAAATCGTACTAACATGATAGATTGTGCTAGCATTTAGCACTAACATGATGAGAAGAACCCGATTCATCATGAGTAGGACATACTATGCAGTTAGGAAATGAAGCTTAAACCGTGCAGACGCATGTGCAGATGCAAAAAGTCTTGTGAATGATTCTGACGGCGAGTGAATTCCACGAGACCATTGTTTGCTCCATTTTACTAATTTAATTTGCTTGTCCCCGAATCTCGCGTCTGCCTACTCTACTTCCCCGGCAGGGCGTTGCTTGGTACTTTACTTTAGGATTCTATGGGATAGTTTAGCTTTAATAAAGTCGTGTGTCCCCCATTTCTTAGAAAGTGTTATTCCCCTACTCATCATTTTTGTGTTTTTCTTCTTTTTTATTCATAATGATTAAGCCTTAAGTTAGATAAGCCGTGGAGTTCAATTATTCAAAGTCTGGGGAACTACAACTACATTTTTACAATTAATCAAAAATAAATAAATAGACTGTAATTAAAAAAATGTCGATGCACAGACAAATGAGAGAGAGAGAGAGAGAGAGAGAGAGAGAGGTGGTGCGGAGGTTGTACCGATTTCACGTTAAAACTTTTTTTGAAAATAATATCCAATATGCAAACAATTAAAATTGAATGGTCAATTAAGTATCATATTATATTATGTATAGTAAGTACTTTTTAATAACTAGTTGTATATTTTTCTTTAAGCCTTATGGGCATACTGTTTTTACCTTTTTTTTTAGAAGAAAATGGGTCACTATTCCGGACTCCTCTTCCTGCCCTTCAAACATTTTTTCAAAACAACAACCGAAAAAGGGATGTACAGTGACAACATGCTTCAGCTTGGCAGCAGCGTGGTCAGATGTTGGGGTTCGTGATTCCAAGTAAATGTAATTAGCCAACTACTTTTGGACGTGGTGGAGAAAATGATCATAAAATAGGCTAATTGAAGCGTAAGTCACGACAAACTGTTGGCATTCTTACTTTTTTCTTTTAGGGGGAGGGGGGGGTGGCGCTTGTTGAATGGTTTTGCTTGAAAAAAATTGGTTTCAAATTTGTTTTGATGAGAAGTTTACCTTTAGGTTCCTTTGTACCAAAATTTGACCTTTTGAGCTTTGATTATAATCGGTCACATGTTTCAATAATGTGCGATAAAATTGACTAAATTAGACAATTGTGATTGTCGGGTGATCTATAAGATACAATTGACATGCAAAATATTTGCACGACACCATTTAAGCACGCACCGGTTGCTCTTTAAATTCTTTCAACCTCAAATGCATTTTGGCTATGCGTTAAAAGTTCACTATCAAAAAAACTTTCGTACAATATAATTAGTCACAAAATTTAATAGTAAAATCACTTAACTTTTTATTTTTAAATATAAAATTTGATTCCTAATTTTTTCATATCCAACCAAAAAAAAAAATAAAAGAAATTACATATGATAGTTATGAATAATTTCAATATAATGATGCTAACATGCCTACATTTACTTCGAAATTGAAAAATCTCAATGCAACCGATGCGATGATAATATAAAAAGAAAGAAATTAAAATTTGTTATTGAAGGATTTAGAAGTTCTCGTGTAGCTATAAATTTTGATAACAATCGGGACTATGACCCACTAGGCCCGATAGACTATCGAGGCCCATTACATGTTGGTCGTCTTGTCTAGCCCAACTTAGAGCCCAACATCCCATCACGAGATTTTTTTATCGAATTTCAAGTAATTAATTAATATGGGTTTACTTAAAATCGTAGTTTTAATAATGTTAGCAATATTATTTTGTCGTATAAAGATCAACGAAGTCTCACGTTTTATCTTCAGACACACATTAAGATAGAGCACTTTATTTGCAAAGCGCAGTTTCTCCATTACAAGAGGCAAAATACAAGGAAGAATCCGGGGATATTAAAAAATATATACATAATTTTAAATTTTTATAAATAAGTTATACATTTTTTATATTTTTATTTTTTAAAATTCATTCAAAATTATTATTTGTTGGAAGAAAAATAATTAAAATTATTAGAAATAATAGATTAATTAAACGAAAATGATCAACAATTTAACCACTTAATTTTTAAAAAAATCTCCCTATCAGCGCTGTAGCAAATAAAAATTCCGGGACAGGCAAGTCTTCCTTTGCCCAGGGGCCATTTACCTATCCTTCATCTTTACCTCTAAAAGGTAACGCACTTTCCTTCGTTTCCGCGTTTCTGGATTGGATTCAGTCAGCGTCACGACCAAATTAAGAGGAAGAAGGAGTGACGCTTTGGTTACCGGCAAACCCTTCCAAAGGCGATCCTCTCGTCGCCCTAAACCACATACAATTCCTAATTTTAATTTTAAAATTTAATTTCTAATTAGAAAAAAGTAAGTTTGTCATATACACGATGTTGGGTTTTTTTAAAAAAAAAAATTATTTACAACTTATTATAACTTCAAATAAATCATGAATAAGTTGTTTCATGCATACTTTATTAATTCGGACCAAACCTGATTTAGGGTCCAATTCAATGGATTAATAGTCTCATTATTACCTCGATAATCTGATTGATTAATTAATTTTTATTTTAAAAAATAATTTTGATATTATATAAAAAGAACTAAAATTTTATTAGAATAAATTTAAGTATATATTTATAAATATTTGTAATAAAATAATATAATTATATACAATTTAATAAAATAAAAAATAAAATTTTTAATACTAAATCAACTAATTTATTAATTTAATCAATTAATGCTCGAAAGTCCTCAACACCAATCAATGTTCGACAAGCAATGAATGTATCCAAAGAATGAGATAGAGTCACCCTCGGTACGTCAGTGGTATTAAAAATAAAAAAAAATAAAAAGAATTTTGACTTGTATAGAAGAATTGGGGCCACATTAGTAGCTGACGTTAATTACACGAAGTACTTAAAGATTTACTTACGGGATGTGCAAAAATCCTGACATGTTAGAGCCCAACACACCCCTCCCCACCAATTCGGAGATCTAATTAATATAATAATATTCTTTAAATATTTTTTATTTTCTGGCAGGCTCTAGAAACTTGCCGGTGACATTGGAAGGGAAGTGTCACTTCCAGACAACGACATCTGGCTTTGCATAAACATGAGGTCCACGTTATTCACGGCAAACCAGTTCGAGTTCCGCCCCTGGTTTTACAAACAGCCCAAAAATAAGACCCCGTTAGGCCCCAGCGTGGACGACGTCACGTGACATTAAAACCAAAAAGACCAAAAAGGCCAAAAAATTACAAAATAGTAATATGCACACACATCGCATGATCATTTTTATAATTCTTTATTATTATTATTATTATTATTTGGTTAATTAACTCCGACTTAATGTTCTAATGATGTAATTATTAATAGAGTAAAGAAGTAGATTAAAAATTAATTCCAGAAAAAGAGAAAGGTGCAATGATAATGATGTCCAAAGATCTTGTTCGGCCTTTTATTGTTTGTCAACTTCTGTTCAGTCCAGTCCAGATAACGGACAAGAAGGAAGCTACAGCCCCCCAGCGACTCCACCTTTCTCTCCTTTCTTTCCTTAATTCCATACATATTTCTGTTTTTCTTTTTTTGGGAATTCGGGAATATTAAAAAAAATTTAATCAGTCATGCCCTACTATATACAGAGATTGTATAACACCTGCAGAGCATCCTTCTCGCCCAGTGGGCCCGTCTCCGAAGAAGCCCTCGACAAAGTTCGCAATATGTTGGGTAATCTTTCTTAATTCTCTCTCTCTTTTTTCTTTGGTCTTGCTTTGCCTGTACGTATTTTTACGCCTTTTTTTTATTTTTGAATTTGAGTGCTTGATAGCAAAAATGGGTTTTGGTTTCCGTGGACTATGGTTTGCTAAATTCAGTTATGTAGCTGTAATAGAATAATTCGTGTGATAACCAGAAAAAAGAATTATTCGTGTACTTTGTGGCGGGAAATTCTTGCCAAACGTTAGCCTTTTAGGGTCAATTCTTGATGTTGAGTTGATTTTTTTTTTTCTTTTCTTTTCGGGGTTTGGAGATTGTGGCAAATCGTTCCATTTTTCACCAGCGAGAATTTGAGGGAAATTTACAGTGCTTTATAATTTTACATAATCTGGTTGACAGTAAATTTTTATCCTTGAATTGAAATGCGTATGTGAAGGATCACTTGCCGGTTGAATCGGATGGAGTCATTTCTGAGTACCACTATTAGAAAAGACTTATGGGAAGGAAGAAGATTAACGTGTAATGCTTAATCCTCAATTGAGGACCAAAATGGAGGGAGGCCGAGATAATCCTAAGTGGAATTTTCTATGAAACTCTACTTTGGTGGTAGGTTGCTGTAGTCTTCTGGGTAATAGGGATGGTAGGAGTAGAGATATGCTTCCTTGGAAGCCAGTTGGAACACTATGGTGCTCTCACTAAGGTGGATTTTCATGCTTGAAAGGCTCTTTGTGTGGGGGGAAAAGGCTTGGTATTAGATTTCTTTTATTTCTTTTTTCGTATAAGAACACAGATGAGATAACTAACCACTTGTTTCATTGTGGGTGGATTAGAGGTTCATGGCGTTTGACTTTTCCTTTTGTTGATTTGTAATCAGTTGGTAGAGAGACGTATTACGATGAACTCATAGCCTGGAACAGGTTTTATTTCCAACAAAGATCTAAATGAGGTTTGAGTTTTATTCACCTTGGCATCACCTGGAGAGGATGAGATTCAAGTGATTTCAAGAATAAATTGCACACAAAGCTGTGGGATTGATAAAGAGGGAAAAGTGTCATTATATTACTCTTGACCGTAGCATCAGTTTAATAACTCTGCATTGGTCACTGTAGCATTCTTCTAAAGCATTTGCAAAGTTGTTAATATATTTCTCTTGACATAAAATTCTGACGTCAAAATCTTGCTCTATTGCTGTTAATGCTGCAATCTTTCTATTTCAGAGAAAATCAAACCTTCTGATGTGGGTCTTGAACAGGAGGCACAATTGGTACGTAATTGGTCAGGTCCAATGAATGAGCGTAATGGCAGAAATCAGACATTACCGCCAATTAAATACCTGCATCTACATGAATGTGAAAGCTTTTCTGTAAGCACTATCTTTGAGTGAAATCAGTGATTGTTTTTAGTATTCTGAAGACTTTAAATTTGTGAATGTTTGACAAGTTCTGGCTGAGCACAATACTGATATGGGCTATAATAGTCCTACCTGAAAACTCTTTTGTTCTTTTATTTTTGGGACAGTTCTGATGAAACAAGAGATTATATTTAGTTTTGAGTTTGTGGACAATACTCTACTTTAAGGCTTCACCAGTTCTTTGTTAAGAAGAAAACATATTTACTTCAAGGACCAATTTTATTATGATATATCCACCCCCCCCCCAAAAAAAACAACCTAGCCCAAAAGCCAATTTAAAGAGAACACTATAAAGTACAGAAAATTATCATAGTACTAGGGTCCCATGTTTTATGGAGGGTTTGCTTGTGGAATTTGGCAACTTGATTGATTAAATTTATTTGTTTCAAGGAACATTACTCTGGTTTCTGATTGTTCTGCAGATTGGAATTTTTTGCATGCCACCTTCCTCTGTCATACCTCTTCATAATCATCCTGGAATGACTGTGTTGAGCAAGCTTATTTATGGTTCATTACATGTGAAGGCATACGATTTGCTTGATTTATCTGAGCCTGCTGATCCATTGCAAGGTGTGACTTCTTACTGGTGTCCCCCTGATTATTATGGTGGATCTTTGTCCTGTTAATATAGATCAGAACTATGCTAATGCTTCAGAACCTATTTAGTGTCTTGCTGCTCTTTGGGTTATTTTTACCCCAGTAATCATTCACGCCAATTATTTTAATCAGAATGTTGGTTTCTGATTGTGTACAGTTCATCACTTATTTCATTGTCATTGCTATTGTTAAAAGAGAATCAAATGGCTATAAATAAGAGGACGAGATGAAAGCAAAACATTTGGAAAAGATCACAGCAAAGCCCTTCAGTGAACAGGTGGCAGCCATAGACATTCTCTTGAATGCCTTTGATGTAGAACACTAAAGAAGAGCAAAAAATGTTTTATTCCGAAGTAAACTTAGTAATGTATCCATGTTTAGAAGCCTCATATCTCTATAACCAAATATACTTCAAAAATCTAAAACAACAAAACAAAACAAATATTATTCTTGTGATCATACCCTTCAGATTGCCTGGTAAGATGAAATGATGAGAAGCTAATCCACTTTTGGCAAAAACAATGAAATGTCTATTCTAATAATAGGCCGTGAAACAATGCAGTGAAGAAACAGAAACAATTTTCGGTGGTCTTCTCATCCTGCAGATGCTTAACATGTATATGAGAGGTGTGCCATTGTCATGTGATACATTATGTTATATCCATCTTAGCAGTTAGTATAGATAGCACAACAAAAAAAGTAGTAATTCATCCTCCAATAGTAATGACATGAAAAGTCCTAGGAGGTTTTTGAGCACATGGATATGATATATGATTGGAAAATTAATGGAAAGCCCTAATGACACGAAAATTTCAATGCGACGGTCTTCAAGTTCAATTTGTTGACATGTTTCCTCTGTGCATGTGTGTATGTGTAGCAAGACCTGCAAAGCTTGTTAGAGATGTAGAGATGGTATCTCCTTGCACAGCAACTACACTCTATCCAACCAGCGGAGGGAACATCCATTGTTTTAGAGCTGTCACTCCCTGTGCTATCTTTGACATCCTATCACCACCTTACTCTTCAGAGCATGGACGACATTGCACTTATTTTAGGAGGTCCCCAAGGAAGGATCTACCTGGTAATCAATTTAATAATTCAGTTACTAAAAAATAGAGGAGCATATTTACACCATGATCTCCCTTGCATGAAGTTTGCATGTTAGAACTGATATTGCTCATATTTTGCTTATCCCCATGAAGGTGAGCTTGAGTTGAATGGAGTAACAGTATCTGATGTGACTTGGCTAGAAGAGTTCCAACCTCCCGACAACTTTGTGATACGTAGAGGATTATACAAGGGGCCTGTCATTAGAACTTGACAATTTTTCCTAGTGTAAAACGCATTTAAATGAGAACTTCATAAAACGAAAGATTGAAGGGACTTGTGGCTTGTGGGGTTAAAGATAGCATTGGCAATAATCGTTCTGGTGGCCTTCTTTGGCTGTTAGGCATTTGACTTGTACACAGAAGTGCATGTAGATGGTTATTTGATTTATTGACCCCACGTTTAAATAGCAAGACAAGAACATGAATCCTATCAGTAACTTGTACCTGTCGGCCTTGTGAAGGCTCAGCAACAATCCCTTGGGCCCTTGACCCCTTAACCTGCTGACAATGTACCCGTCTCCCAAGTCGGTATTATTTATTTTTGTTTCTTTTCCTCTGATAGGGTGACTGTGGGGGAACCTGTATTATTCGTGCCCAACGGCTCCGTTGGTTCCTGTATATTTCACATGCTGTGTCATTTCAGAATAACATTTTTCATCTTATAGTTGACATTATTGGTCAATCTCATACGACATTCTCATTGTATGTCCAAACTTTCAAGTTACGCTTTGACAGCCCCACAGGCCCCATCCACGTAACGATTTAATGTCCGTTCGGTTCATGCCGAGAACACGAATTTGCTGATGCGAAAACCCAAATTTGCATTGTTACAAACCATATAAGAAGAGTAAGCAAAAAACCTGAACATGCATCAGAAAAAGTGTGGAAATGGATATCAACTTTGTCAAGTTGAGCATAAATGTCAAAATGGTATCGCTCTTTTCGGTTTGGGTTATACCATATCACTGTTTGAAGGACCTTCAAGGGGATGATGCCATTATAGCTCGTTCGCTGGCAAGATTAGTTAGAATTGCTGGTGCTTGATCTGGCTTTTTCGGGCGCGGCTTTAGCAGGAATGTCCTGTGTCTTGACTAGCAACCTGCTCTTTTCACCATTTGGTTGGCTTGAAATTGCCCAAAATCTGAATTCTTGTGACGAAACCACAAGTCCAACACAACCAGAAATGCCATGTTGGTTCCACGTGGCGCTATTCAGAGCCTCCACAACCTTATCCCACAAGAAAATCTAATCGTTTTCATCATCCAATATCCAAAACCATTAACTTCCCTTCACCTATCACATAGACAAGTTGATGATACAACCAAAAAAAAAAAGAAAAAGGAAAAAGCAAAATATCATATACTTTGGAGTTGAGCCACGGCTGAAGCCGATAGTGCAAGAGAGTGAAGAAAGAAATGGCCTTCACTGCATGCTTCTTGCACCAAAATGCGCTAACTTCCACCCCAATTAAATCGTTGCCGTC
Source organism: Bruguiera gymnorhiza (assembly GCA_020883675.1). Classification (NCBI taxonomy): domain Eukaryota; kingdom Viridiplantae; phylum Streptophyta; class Magnoliopsida; order Malpighiales; family Rhizophoraceae; genus Bruguiera; species Bruguiera gymnorhiza. The sequence continues at coordinate 2,245,459 of JAIRCJ010001053.1, forward strand.
TTCACAGGGCCAAGTATTTAACATCAAGCCATCCCAGTAACTCTGCAGGGCCCAGAAGCAGCAGGCAGTACACGAGGAAGATAGCATTGTTGTCTCTCGAACATTGGCTCTTTCCGTGCTTATTGGTGCCGCAGCCATTGGCTCCAAGGTTGCTCCTGCTGATGCAGCCTACGGTGAAGCTGGTAAGTGGATGTTTATTGAGCTTAGTGCTACTAAACATTGCAATCTATTATTTGACACTGCGGGTGACTAATTTTGTTTTAACATCTCATGTCCATTCTTTTTAAATCTGTGTCGAATCCTTTTACTGATGTGTTATTTATGCGCTTGATAACAATTTTTTGCACTTGACCAACATCCCATTATTGATGAAAGTGAATGATAATGATGCGGCTTTGCTGACGCAGAAAATGAAGAAATGGGTGTTTTCCATTTATGAATAATTGTTGTATGAAATTGAAATTGGCCGGAGTGTCACTTGATCCAATAAATTTCAATTCCAATTCCATTACCATCGTCTCCCTCTACTGGTTTTGATCCCTTTGGAGGCAATAAAACTAGTTACTACAACAGAGCCCGCTAAGTAAGCCCGTCATATATTGTTTAGTCATGTAGCGGTTTTGCTAAGGACGATAATTTGATATGGGGACATTTGTTCTGACAATGGTTCACTGCAGCCAACATGTTTGGCAAGCCAAAAGAGAATACGGACTTCTTGCCCCACGACGGAGGTGGGTTCAAGCTGCAAATTCCATCAAAATGGAACCCGAGCAAGGAAGTAGAATACCCAGGTCAAGTTCTTAGATACGAAGACAACTTTGATTCCAACAGCAATGGTTCCGTAATTGTCACACCAACTGATAAGAAATTCATCACTGACTACGGTTCCCCTGAGGATTTCCTCTCCAAGCTGCATGGCTTCTCGTTAGTTTCTTTTAGAGTACATGCTCATAATAAGAGATTCAGGGAAACCTCATTTGCCATGTTCTATTTGATATTGGAAAAGGCTTACTTTTGAAGTTAGCCAACATTGTGTTTGGCTTCGCTACAGGTGGATTTTTTGCTAGGAAAACAAGCCCATTTGGGCATAACTGAGGCCGAGGCACTTTAATTCCAAAATTAATCAAAATTACTCTTTAGAAGAATAAAAAGAAAAAGTAAGAGCGGAAATCAGATGATCTTCACTTATGTTGGTGATCGGTCACTTAAGTCTTCATTTATATTCATCTCTAGTTAAACGTGGATTGATGATGGCTGCAGAGAGGTTTTGACCCAAATGTGGTGGCAACTGCCAACATATTGGAGAGGGCGACACCAGTGTTTTGTGGGAAAACGTATTATTTCTTGTCCGTACCAACGAGAACTGCTGATGGGGACAAAGGAGGGAAGCACCAACTGATCACAGCCGCTGTAAAAGATGGTAAGCTCTACATTTGCAAAGCTCAAGCTGGAGTCAAGAGGCGGTTCAAGGGAGCAAGCATGTTTGCTGAAAGCACGGCAAGTCCTTTTAGCGTTGCTTGAAGGCCGGCGACATTTAAGTTCATCCAGGGAAATTATACGTAAATCAATCTGTTCACCTGTGATGCTGTTAAATGAGTTGTTCGTTTAGCCCTTCTTTTTGCATAGTCTCGGGGCATGTTCATGAAGGAGTTGGATTCAGAACGGACGCGCATATGATCTTTTATCGCATCATTTAGTATAAACATTTCAGTATAACTTCTGGTATCCTAACATTGCTTACTTTATATTTTCCATTGTTGTAATTTAGTTTTCATTTTCCTTTTCTTTTGGTGCTAAAGTGTAAGATTTAATAAAAATTTAAAAGTACTATTTTAACGAGACAAAAGCATCGCACACTGGATGCTCACCCAACCACACAATTTAAAATTTTTGTAACACTATAATATAATAATATTTATTAAGAAATATAACAAATATAAAAAAATAGTTACATAATTTTTTTAAACATTTAATTTTAATTATTTGTGAGATTTAGTAAGATGTAATTAATTTATTAACAAAATATCTTAATTAATTGTACTAACAAAAAAAAATTATGATAGAAGCACACGATTTATTTCGTAATTTAATTAAAGACCCCGATGGCTTGATTGCCCGGTTACATAAATATTGATGTGCGGGAACAAAGGGCCATTATTATTCATTGAACAAGGAGGTAGAGAAAAAGTGGGCTCCATTAAGTGGGTTGGACTGTAAATAAGGTTTCTTCGTGGGCTTTAAAGAAAGAGGTGCTGTGGTCTCGTTGGACGCCGAAACAAAGGCGGTGAGAGGAATCCCTACGGAATGCGGATTCAAGATTCAGCCTATATACATAAAGGGGCCGCGGGTCTGTCTCATTTTCCTGAACCCAAGGCTGGCTCTCTCTCTCTCGCTTTCTCTCTCCTGACAGCAATGCTCTCTCCTGACAGCAATGCTCAAGTCAGAGTTCTGTAAGTTTCTATTCTTCTTCTCCTTAAAGCCTTTTGGGGTTGAATTGCTTCTATTTACGTGCTTACAACGTGAGCTTTTGCTTGATCGATCTTTTATATTCTTCTCGTTTCAATGTCTCAATTAGCGTGATCAAAGAGGCAAGAAATATCAATCTTGTTCTATTTCGGCATGATTTATTCTTCTATCTATCTACGTTTTTGTTTTGTTTCTTTGTTTTTTTTTCTTGTTTTTTTTGATCATCCCTTTGCTCCTCCGCGCTGTTTTTTTTGTGAACCTTTTTTCTTCACACTATTTTGCAAGTCTTTTCGATCTTTTTTCTTTTGAGAAGAAAATATGGCCTGTAAGAGCATTTGGTTTTGTTCTTGGTCAAAATATTTCCGTTACGTTTTTTTTTTTTGAATAGGGGGAATGGGTGGGAATGGCCATTAGCACCAGTGGGGCCCGTAATTGTTATCTTTTGATGGGCTGGACCCTTTAATTGAACTATTATTAGTGTACTTATCAACGGTTTCACAGTGCCAAAACGCGCCGTTTCGGGTGCTCAAGGTTGCCTTTCTCGTTCTGCCTTGGATGGGGCTCAGGGGACAGCGGCTCTCTGTCATCTCTCCCTCCTTGGTTTCTCTGTGGGCACTTCACCGGCGACTCGTTGCACCTCTTGTGCGATCGATCCTGGCGTAGTCCTACTTGACCGTTCGACGCGATTCGTTCAGCTCTTGTAGGTCCGTCCTTTATCTAACATTTGTGTTCCTTTATTCTCTGATGCTAAGCGCTCTTTTTTCCTTTTTTTTTTTTCTAGCAATTAGGCCATGCTGACCTGTCTACTTATAGTTGTTTCATCGGATAGGTTCTTTAGGTTTCCTTTGGTCGCATCTTGCTAGAGACCTTAACTGTTGATTGATGTCTTTGTGAAATAGAAAATTTTCTGAGTAATCGGTTTCAACCTTGGATTTGGTTCTGCCTATATTTTTCTCCAATTTTTTCTCTGTAATGTTGTAATTTTTTCTTTTGATGTTTTAGCATTCAAGCTTGCGTGGGAGTAGACGTAGAATTCGTTTTCTTAGGTTGGAAGTACTTACTGTTATTCTTTTTTTTTTTTTTTTTAATATCGAGCTCAATTCGGATCTTTGTTTTGATTTTGGTTATCTGATTAATATGTGGTTAAAGTACCAATGGGTGTGAACTAGTGTGGATTTTTATGGTGTTCTAAACCAATGGTTTTCAATTGTTTTGTGAGTGGGTTCTGAATGGGATGGTCTAGCGAAGGACGTGTAAATTTAGCAGCTAGATTTAAATGGATCTTGTTTTCCTTTAAAATTTAGTTATGATGCACTTTTGAGATCTGTTTGGCTAGAAATTCATGCAAAGATGAGCTCCTTCTCAATTACGCGCACAAAGACTCCCTTCCAGAAACATCGAGAGGAAGAAGAGGCAAAGAAAAAGGTTTCTATTGTGTGTTACCAAGCCCATTTATTCCCTTTCTAATTTAGTTTTTGTTATGATGCTTTGAAGAGAGTGGAGGATGAAACAGCTCGTTTGTATGCTGAGTTTGTGGAGTCATTTCAAGGTGATACCAGGGAAAAGATGTTTGTTCAAGGTGGTACCATCAATCCTAATGAAAGAGTGAAGAATGATTCTGAAGGTCAGTTTGATGTAGAAATCTTTTATGCCTATGGAGAGTACTATGCTGATTTTTTCTTTCATTGTTCTGTTATATTGCTCTTTGTTTGATATTAGAATAATTATTTTATATCATTATCAGAACATGTTTGTAATGGTACGGGCCTTTTATATTCATTTGCGGATGGCAGGTGAAAGGTCCAAAGATGGGGTATCTGTTCCAAAGAAGGGAAGTAGGTAAATTAATGCTATTGATTGAATAACCATTTCCAATGCTCTTCCGGTAAACCATCATAGCCTCTGGGAGTACTGTAGTGATGATATCTCAGATTTAGTTTGTATTCTTTAGGTTTGAACATCCAGAAAAAATGGGGTGTGAAGAGTTATGTTTCTTGCACTCTAAGGGATCTAAAAATACTCTCTTTTTAATGTTATTGAGCTATTTCTATGTCAGGATTATTTTATGTTGTGTGGTTGTATGAGCTTTGTGCTCTGTTAATTATTGCCAAGAATAGATGTCGAGAATGTTGATTATTTAAATTTAGGTTGTAGTCTCTTATTGCTAAGTATACTTGCTTGTGATCTCTATGTTCATGCACGAACATTTGGAGCATGGGCTTCCGATATTGGTGCTGGTGTGGAAGAATAAGAAAGCTACCAGTTCCTTTTTTTTTCCCCATATTTTACAAGTGTGGTCTTTAACTTTTCCTGCTTTTAATTGCTTATAGGCCATACTTTGTTTTTTTTTTTTTCTTGCATTGCAACTGAAACTAATCATTAAAAAGAAGAAAAGTTGTTATAGAGCTAAGGAAAATTGTATTTAAATTTGTTAAGGGTTCCATTGTATTTCGAAAGGGTTCCCATGATTAATGTCTTGTGCTTAGTTGACATTCTTATCTTTCTATTTGCTACTCTTATGGTTAGATCTCCTGTAAACCATAGTATACGAGTTTATCTCCCATATATTTACTAAACTGTAAACTATTGCATTATTCCCTGGATATCTAAATTTAGTTGCAGAAATGGTTTTATTAGCATGACAACATGAAAAAGACTTCTTGTGAACAACATTGCATCATTCCTATATAAGCTGTTTAACAAGCTTTCAACACTGGTTTTTCCCAATGGGCATTGATATTCATATCTTTAGGAGTTGCAATCCTACTGTTCTAGTCATTAGTAATGGGAGTTCACTCACTTTGAATCTCCTTTGTTGTCGATTTTCTTCTGTTGTCAAATATCATATTTATGATACTCTCATTTGACAGTGTAATGGACTTGAACAAGTATACACTTACCATATGGTTCAAAGAATTTATAGAGGAATGGTTTGCTTATAGTGCAAGGAATGTTGATTAATCTGAAAACCATCTAATGACATTAATGTTTGTATTTCTTTATTTAAAGGGTTCATTTCATCTCAATTCTTGTCATGTCTGTGGATGCTGCCCTTTGCCCATGTGATTGATGTGCTTCCTCCAAGTAAGAAGTTGACTTGCACTAGATGTGTGTGTCAATCAAAAAATAAAGTAGCCAACATTTCCTGAGAGAGGTCAGTTTGTATTCAAAATGTGAGATAGAGTGCCTAAGAAGTCAGGATGAAGTAACTGTTGTTAGATGATGGCTCCACCAGCAAAATTTGTTTTACAACATTGAAGTTTATCCTTACTATCACTTCTGCAGGTATGTTCCATCTTTCTTACCTCCCCCTATGGCAGCCAAAGGAAAGGAATCTGAGAAGAAGGTTAGTATTTTGATCCAATATGTGGTGCTTGTACTACTCTTATGTAGTGTTTTTCACTTTTAACACAAGTACATTTGCCTTGCAGAGGGAGGAAGAAAGACCAAAGGAAAGGGAAAAAGGGAAGACTCGGAATATAGATCATTTTATGGAGGAGCTGAGGCAAGAACATGAGATGAGGGAGAGATGGAATCAGGAACATGAACATTGGCATGATGGGCACCATCATGAAAGTTCTACTGTAAGTTTCCTATTTCCCTTTCTGTTTGCAATTTTCAGATTAATCTTTTTGAAGGAGCAAATGACTGTTTCAATGTCCCATTGTACAAGCTTTGTGTCCGAATTTAGTACTAAGCTGCACTTCATCTCTCCTGCTCTCTTCTGCAACCTCTTCGCAGACACAGACATGCACAGCACACACAAGCATACAGTGAGATTGAGAGAGACAGATGCTTACAGAAAAATTTCAATGCATGTTCACATTATTTCATTTTGGCCTTAGAGTTCCTGTGGATTACTCTGGACAATTTCTGATGTAATTTAGAGGGTTGATGCCTTGTATTGTAGTTATATATTTTTTGCAGCTTCCATGCTTTTGAAATTTTCATTCAAGCTGCTTTTTTCCAGCCTTCTAGTCGATTTGATGAACTGCCTGATGATTTTGATGCAAGTGGAAAGCTGCCTGGTTCATTTGATGATGGTGATCCACAAACAACAAATCTCTATGTTGGGAATCTGTTGCCAAAGGTAATTTGTCACCACTCTAAGTTGGTATGCCATTTATGCAATGAAGGACTTGCTAATTACTGTAATTCTGTTCAATGTAGGTTGATGAGAATTTTCTTTTAAGGACATTTGGAAGATTTGGGCCCATTGCTAGTGTGAAGATAATGTGGCCTAGAACAGAAGAGGAGCGAAGGCGGCAAAGAAATTGTGGATTTGTGGCATTCATGGACAGAGTTGATGGACAAGCTGCCAAAGATGAGATGCAAGGTTTGGCTTCTTAATTTTTGTTGACAAGTTGTTGGGATTGAATGATACATGGAATTGCTACTGCACCTCAGATGACCTTTGTAGCATGGTTCCTAATGTTCATTTGACATATAGGTCATAATGTTGACATGGAGTTGCTCCAAGTTAAATTGGGTTAATAACAAATGGGAAAAGAAAGGGAAAAAGTATTAAATAGTTGAGATCATATGAACTTTGGCATATAATCCACTTTGCATCTTCAAATGTCTTAATTTCCTATGTGATTTTTTATCCCCTTTTTACTAGGACAGGCTTCTGCATGATGTGTTATGATATGCTATCAACTATGACCTCTCCCCTCTGTATCTTTACTTGTGGTATTCGTTGTCCTGAGGATGGTGCTTTATAATGTCAATATGTTCATTGTAATCACTGGTTTGATGCCCCCAATTGTGTGGTGCCTTTCATTGAAATGTGAAAGGAATCCAGTTCTTTATGCATGGTTCAAAATTGTGATAATTGCATAACACTGTCGCCAATTTGGGGTCAGTTTTGGTTTAAGCCTACTTGACAATAGTAACTTTACAATTTAGTTAATGTGGAATATGAATTAGTGTTTGAAGAGAGATACTTCTCAACACAGGAGTTATTGTTTATAAATATGAGTTGAAGATTGGATGGGGGAAATCTGTGGCTCTTCCATCACAAGCGCTCCCTGCTCCGCCACCTGGACATATGGCCATCCGGAGTAAGGAGGTGTGTGACATGATCCTGTTAAAAAAAAAAAGGGCATGAAGCTTATATTAGGTTGATCTCTTGTGCATTATTTATTTATTTATCTATTTATTTGGGTTATGGCTTCACATTTGAGATTCTCAACTTGAATGGGTGTTTTGAAACATAGATGCTTTCTACTCCATATTCTATGATTTTGAAATGTATGTGTTGTTTGATAGGGTGGTGCCTCTGTAGTTCTCTCTGGTCCATCAGGCCCTCCAGTAGCCTCTGTCCCTAGTCAGAATTCAGAACTGGTATGTTCATTAAGTTCCTCTCATGGGTGCTTTAGATTTTGCAGCTATATGCCGAATGAAAACAAAATGAGCTTTGGAATCCTGTGGATGCTTAAGTTTCATAGTCTATTTTTGTTTTCCGTGTCTTATCTATGTTTTTATTTTTTTTGGCCTTGAATTCATGTTCATTTGGGGGTTACCATTGACTTTTATTATTGGCTGTTCATAATATATGCTGTGGCTGTTATGAATAGGCATTCAGGTTTCTTCTATGTCGTTCTCCTTGGCTATTTAAATATTCGTTAGTTTGGAATGAATTTACATGTTTATTCAATTTAGTTATTGTTTATTCTTAAAAATTTAAGGTGCTTTACCTTTGAAATTTTAATTTTGTGATTTGTATTTGCATGTTTCTTCTTAAAGCTTAATTCTGGAATCTAGGTTCTGACCCCAAATGTTCCTGATGTAATGGTTGTTGCACCTGATGATGATCATTTCTGCCATGTGATTGATACAATGGCCCTATATGTTTTGGATGGAGGATGTGCTTTTGAACAAGCTATTATGGAGAGGGGCCACGGGCATCCTCTTTTCAAGTTTTTGTTCGAGCTTGGTTCCAAGGAACATACATACTATGTTTGGAGGCTTTATTCTTTTGCTCAGGTACATCTTATTTGATGCCTCAATTGTGTGCCTCATGCATCTTGGAAATGTATGGAGAAATTGTTTTTACTATATTGTGACATGATTTTCTGTCATAATGGCTAGAAGTTATTGTTGATATGTTATAATGGTGAAATCATCACCCTATATTGTGATTATATGGCATGGCTTTTTAGCATTGCAGTCTGTAATTCAAGAAATTTTGTTTCAGTTATGATTTTAACCTCTGTGATTTAGAATGTTCACTTTTCACCCTTTCCCCACACAATATAGGGTGATACTCTTTGAAGGTGGAGAACAGAACCTTTTATGATGACAACTGGTAGTGGAAGGTATTTTCATGTTTTCATGCCTATGTTGATGGGTTATTTTGAAGGTTTCTTCCAATTTATGACTGTTGAGCTGCAGAATTACAGTGGCATGATAATGTTTGGTTTTCTTTCCTCAGATGGATTCCACCTCCTCTTCCCATCGCAAAGAGCCCAGACCACGAAAAGGATTCTAGCAGTACATATGCTGCTGGTAGAAGCAGGGTATATATGTTTATTTTTATTTGAAGATTCTCATGTCTGGCAAGAATATGTTGTTATCTAAAGTTCTTACTGCAGAGACAATTTATTATCATATTGAATTTTCAGCAGCGTCTTGACCCAGAATGAATGATGACTGATTGGCAGTGGGTTGAGTTTGAGGATATGCTTCGTGCATTAACACTGGAAAGAAGTCAGATAAAGGAAGCGATGGGTTTTGCTTTGGATAATGCTGATGCTGCAGGAGAGGTACTGCCTTATATCAGAGCATTTCCGTTGCCTTTTTTATGCTTTTCTCCATGGTTTGCATACTGCGTAGATTTGATTTTCCCTTTGAACTCAAAAACCATATCTATCATGGCCTTTTTTCTCTTATTTTTCTGTAGATGTTAGTCTAGAGATAGTTATAGCTGATTCTTCATTTTCTAATGATGTTGAAAAAAAATTATTTGTCAAATTAATTATGCCAAGAAAAGGGCTCTTGCAATTCTTCTTCTTCTTCTTCTTCTTTTTTTAATGTTTGTGTTAATCTAAAGCTCTGTGGTGGTTTGAATTTCATTTTATTTTGCTTGCAGATAGTTGAGGTTCTGACAGAATCTTTGACACTTAAAGAAACTCCTATTCCAACTAAAGTTGCAAGGCTCATGCTTGTCTCTGATATTCTCCACAACAGTATTGCTCCTGTTAAAAATGCACCTGCATATCGAACAAAGTTTGAAGCTACATTACCAGATGTAATGGAGAGCATCAATGACTTGTATCGTAGTATAACTGGAAGAATCACTGCTGAGGCCCTAAAGGTATGCCGTGACAGGTGGTTTCGGTCTCAGATTGGAATTTTTGTCCTATGATATTAGCTGCCTTGTATGATACTTGGGTTTACCTGGATTTCAACAGGAACATATTCTGAAAGTGTTGCAAGTGTGGTCAGACTGGTTTCTGTTTTCAGATGCATATGTGAATGGATTACGGGCTACACTTCTTCGATCCAGTAACTCTAGTGTAATCCCATTTCATTCTATATGTGGTGATGCACCAGAAATAGAAAAAAAGACTAACTCAGAAGATACAAACGATGGCGGAAAAACCAACCAAGATGCTGCATTGGCAATGGGCAAAGGAGCTGCTATGAAGGAGCTGATGAATCTTCCCATTGCTGAGCTGGAAAGACGCTGTAGACATAATGGATTGTCTCTTGTTGGCGGTAGAGAAATGATGGTTGCCCAATTGCTGAATCTTGAACAGGCAGAAAAGCAGAGGTTATCAATTGGATGATGATTTGAAAATTGCACAGAGCCATTTGAGTTCTGGTAGAATTTCTGGCAGTTGCAGAGAAATGAATGTTGAGCATGAATCAGCAGGATTGTCAGGATGGAATGCTTATGGGGAGGATGAGATGCAGAAGTTCTTTGCCTTTAGCTGCAATGTTCCCAATCCCTCAACCTGAACTGGGGACATTCAGTAAGAAAGAAAAAAGTGATCCTCTTTTGCCAGCCTCTAAATGGGCTTGAGATGATGATGAAAGTGATGATGAACAGAAGAGAGGTGCTGGAGGTATTGGGTTGAGCTATTCTTCTTCTGGAAGCAAAAGTGGTGGTAATGGTCCAGGTAAGGCCGGTAAGGTGGATTTTGGAACTGATGCAAGCACTTCAGCTCAGTCTGATGGTGGAATGAATGAAGCACAGAGGTATCATATTTCATCAATGGTTATATGCCTTCGATTTTTGTTGCTTGAATATTTTGCTGTTTGAATCAATCAACTGTAACTGTTCAGATCCCCCCCTGGGGTGCTACCCAAAAAACCTTTCTTTATTGATTGTGCTCCTTTTGTTATATGTTTGTGCTTCTCCAGCTTTTCTGATAATATGTGATATTGCAGACTAAAGTTGAGACATTTGGAAGTTGCTTTAATAGAATACCGTGAATCCCTTGAGGAGCGAGGAACAAAAAGTTCAGAGAAAATTGAGAGGAAAGTTGCAATACATCGAAACAGCTACAATCTGAATATGGCTTATCAGATCCAAATGAAGATGTTATGAGAAGCAGTAAGTGATAATTTTGTGTGGACTGTACTTGTTTATGGCACTTCTGTTATAATACTTGTATTTTGTGAGGTGTAAATAACAATTCTCTGCTTTCCTCGCTTAGACTTTCTTGTTGGGCATCTATGGGTTCATAGTAAGTTTCTTCTGTTATGGCGAGAGGTATTACATGAGCTTAGAGCACTTGAGAATCAAATTTGCATATATGGTTATAACTATATTTAGTTACTTGACCAGGCATGGCAAGATGTGCCTTAAGTTTGTGAAGAACAGATTGGAGTGACGAACTGTGTCTTTCTGATGGCATATCACTTCAATAAAATTGTTATATTTCTTATTTATTTCCATTCTGTTATGGTTGGAATCATATCTTGTTGCATAGGTTGTTTTCATGTTCAACATATCCTTAACTTCAACTTCAATATTGTAAACCCCAACATTTTTGGACCACAGTCTTGTAGCAGTTTGTTGTTTGTTCAAGAAGTCTATCCACTAGTACCTCGTATAGTTTTATGTTATTTAGGCTTTGGAAAAAGGTGCTTTGTACTGCAATGATTGGTGTCTAATGCTTGCATGTATGTCTACTAATTTTCCTTTTGCAGAGAGAACTTCATTGGAGGGGAAGGATAAATGAGAAGACAGCCGTGAACCTTACCGAAAACGGCACTGCAGTCAGAGTCCAAGTGAGAGCTCACAATGGAAATCATCAGCCAAGGGACAGGGATAAGGAACGCGACCTAGACCGGGATCGGGGAACACAAAGGGATAGAGATAGAGCTCATGATTTGGAAAGCGAAAGATGGGACCATGATTGTCGTGAAAAAACTGCTCGCAGAGAGCGGGTTGATCTTGACAGAGAAAGAGTCATAGATAGAGATAGGGACAGGAGGCGGCGAGCAAAATGAGTATTCGTGCTTCAGGTGGAGTCGAAATTTTTGAACTGCCAATGGATTGGTTAATTTTGATGGAGCTGCATCTAAATGTTGAGGTATATTAATGTGATCCTCTTGAGTGCAAGCTCTGTTCCATTTGCTGCGCAAGCGAAAATGCCCCATCCTAGTCAAGGGCGGGGAGAGAGAGTGTGCTTATTTAAACCTATACGTGTTAGTCCGACGTACATTTCGATTTCATTGTTGATGTTTAGGCATGTGGATTATGTTACAATGCTTAAACTATGGTGGGTAGTAGCCATAATGCTGCAATTTACTTGCTTGGATTTATCTTTTGCATGTACCTCAAAACCAAATCCAGGGCAAGAATGAGCTGTCCAATATGCGCGCCGATGCCATAGGCCTATAGTCCAAGGTAAGATAAAATGACCAAAGCTTAAGAACTAATTACTTGTTCTGCAGGTATTTACTTTTAAAGATTTTCTGACTGGGAAAGTGTGATCGCTAAAAATCTTTACTGTTGTCTTTGTCTCTTGTTTGGAGACGTGGTGCCAGCCGATATGCGTAAATATCACGGAACGGACTATGAAATGAATAACAGGAGCGAGAAAAGTAAACAGGGACAGCTGACTGTTGACTAGGCCTGCTTGGGGTCGGACTGAATCCAAAAAAACGCAAGCCTGGTATGATTTACAAGACAAAAATAATTTACCAAAATTCGTGCTCGTTAATTACAAAATTTCCCCCCATACTCCCCTAAGCCGGCGCGGAAAAAAATGGCGGAGGGAAAAACTCGCTGTCCTTGCAACTCCTGCTTTTTCCTTATCGTCTCGTTCCATTTGCTTGTACCCACTTTCCACTCTCTCTCTCCTCTCTTGGGTGTTCATCCACTGGGTCTCTCTCTATTTCTGAACCCAGATCTTCAATTTGTATATTGTCGTTAGACGTTATGTTTTTATCTTTTTATTGGATAATAATTTTGGCCTTTTGACTTCTGTAGACAGCAATTACTTTGCTTCACAGGTGATAAAGTGCAAGGACGGCTCTAAATCGTTCACTAGAGACCGTCTCAATGATAATTTCTGCGACTGCGTTGATGGGACTGACGAGCCAGGTATTTTACTGTACCATTTCCACTGTTGTTTAGTTTCCTTACTAGGTTTCTTTCCTCGTTTCTTGATTTCTTCGTATCATTTCTTTTAAATTAGTCTTAGTTCAACTGACCCATTTCGTCATAACCTTAGGAGTTGGGGCGTATCTGTCTATCAGAATATTATGTCGTGTTGAAGCTGCCAGCGCATTGCATTTGATTTGTTAGATATATTTCCTAAGCTAACTTTGTGAGTAATAAAATGGGATCGCAAATTTTGGAATGAGTTTTGAAATTCCTTAACTCGAATCACTGATCATCGTGATTATGGTGTTTTTTAAATCTGGTATAAAAATATGCATAATAAGAGCCGAGTAAAGTCAATCTTTGACCAATTCTGTCATGAAGTTGCTTTGCATTTGACATTCTGGTTCTGTATTTTCAATCACTAACATCATGCTTTGGAAGTTCAATTGTAAGAGATTCATGCTATTGATATTGGTGGATGCTCAGTTTCTTATACTTTCTGTGTGATTTTGTCATCAGTTAGACTATGAAATGAGGCAAAAGTTTGATAATCTGTGTCTCATTGATAACCATAGCATCTGAACTTTTGCAGATAAGTAAGCTATTTATCAATGAAATGTTTTCCAGTCATTTTCTTTCTTTTTTTGTTTTTTTTTGGCCGTCTTCTGTCATTCATGAGGCGCAGATTCCAGATCACATGGCATTCTATGTTTCTGCTTCTTAGGGATTCATTTGGCTAAGATTTTGATTCTGTATACAGGAACTTCAGCATGCCCTAGAGGTAGATTCTATTGCAGGAATCTAGGAAGTACGCCACAATTTATTCATTCTTCTCGCATCAATGATCGAATTTGTGGTAAGTTTAACAAGTAGAGCTACTTTTCTACTATTGCTGTGAAGATGGTCCCGGGGGGCAGAGACCTAGGTGGTACGCCCTCATCTAGAAGTGAAGTTGTGTATTATGACTTTAGGGGTCCAGCTCTGACTGTTCCTAGTTCTTATGGGGGTCCAGTGCTTGCTTATGCACTTGGCTTGATTAATGAATCACTTGTAGTAATTTTTGCAACTGGTGTCTTGTAAAATTGATGGAAGGTCTGAGAATTTATAAAGCTATCTTTGTTGCATAGTCCCTTTTCTTCTTTCCTGTTAGCACAATTTTTTATTTCTACCCAACTTGCTTCCCTGCTTAAATTGACTTGCTCGGTAGTATTGTTGGACTTAGCTCTTAATTCAAATGTTTTTATCTATTCTATTCCAATCTCATTTTAATCTCATGTTGCGGTTATATGACAATTTACTTTCCTTCTTCTTGTCAGTTAAACTTGGATTTGTTCTTGCGTTTCCTATTTGATCTCCATTCTCTCAATTCATTGGCTTCATAGATTGCTGTGATGGAAGTGATGAGTATGATAGTGCTATCAGTTGCCCCAACACATGTATTATGGGTGGAAACTTGGACTACAAAACTAGAAATTATGTCTCAACCAATCAAGTAAAGGAATCCAAAACCGAAGTTAATTCAGATGACTTGTTGCACAAGATTAAAGGTGTCCTTTTGGAGTCTTCTCGCTTCTTCTATCTCCCTCCTTCTCTCTCGCCCTTGTCCCCCATCCTTCCTACCCCTCCTCTCTATTGTCCCTTTATTATGGTGCAGTTGAAAGTAGTCCAATGTCAATAATTGTACTTGATACTTCCAGGGTTGAGGACGATACTAATCCTACAGGTGGTTATTCTTGGCTGTGTGGCAATTTTTCGAATATGTTACCGGCGTGGCAGGTCAAAAACAAGGCGTCATCATCAACGGTATTTATCAGTAGTTCGCTGTATCATTTTGGGGGAAATTCTCTAAGTTCTTTTTGCTGCTCAATTCTATTCACTCATTCTGGTTTCCCCTTCAGTTAAAACTGCAGGTTCCTCTTGTTTTGTGCAACTCTGTGTTGGCCGACCTTTTCCTTTCCGATTGAAGCCATATTCAGCAGAAAGCTTGAGAAGAATGCATCGGCCAGACAAATGGTTCAAATGTATATGCTGCCTAAGCTAGTGACGGTGGGTACCACGCCATCAGATGCAGAACCTGAGGAGAAATGCTTGCCTCTCCGATAACAGTCAAAAGTATAGACCTAGCAGTATCTGATGAACTTCTCAGTTGTTGTATCGTACCATGATGTTCTGCTCCAGTGCTTCCGTTGGTCGAAAGAAATGATACACGCTTAAATGTTAGTGTAGTTGAAACAGTTTTCTGACGAGGAACTCATCTTTAATGGGCAATTAATGGTTAAAAAAAAAAAAAAGAACTGATAGGGTTTATGGTTAGGGATTTAACTTTAGGTCGGTTAAATTGGCACAAAAGCATATTTGAAATTAGTAAATATTGTTACTGTTAATGTTTACGGACGGAATAACTCTATTTATAACGAAATATTTAGGTAATAGTGTATAAATCACTCGATCATTGGACTCGGATTTTTATTTTTAAAAAAAGGTCTTAGAAATTTCTTATCACTAACGGATAATTTTAGTAGGGTTATAAATGTCTTCTTATTCTGGCTTTCAAACTTTATTCGGAGACGCAATGATCACATGCGGCGAGTTTAGGAGTGTGAATCCACGTGGCACACATCCGAAAGTGACGGGGCGATAGTAGTAACAGTGGTATTTAAAACATAAATAAAGCCGTCCAACTCCACCACCTCTCGTCTTCACCGCCGCCGGCCACGACGGCGACCTTCCGCGTAAAGGCCGAGCGGCGCCTTTTCTCCGCCAACAACTCGCATAAGAAAGCGCCACGCTGAAAAACCCAGATTCTAAGTGCTTAATCTAATCGACTAATGTAATTAAGATGGTGGAAGGATTGGCTTTTATATGGTTTGAGAAATTAGAGGCCACAAGACTCGGAGATTTGGCATCGGGGAACGGTTGTTTGTGGGATTACTATGATGCCCAGCTTTGAGATCAAAGGGCTTCCTTGAGCTTTTTCTCTTGTCGTATGTCTTCTTTGGAAGCTTTTTGCTGGTTTTGAAAAGGTCAGCACCTTCTTAATTCGAATGATGCTTGATGTTTTAGGTGCGTTTTGGCGTACGTGTCTTTTTTCTTTATGCAGGGGGGTTTTGGTCACCTTGTTTAATCTGCAAACCATGTTACTAAGAGACCCTTTCAATGTTCGACAATATTCCCGTGTGAAACTTGAGTTAATTATCTCTGTGTTTCGTTCATATTGTATACTGCTTTCCCACTTTTGTTGATTGCAAATGTTTTTACAGCTAATCTACAGGTTTACTGTCTCGACGTAGATGCTGCGGCCTCTGCTTCTTCGCGGAGGTCGGTCTCTCTTCCACGTTCCTTCGCTTCTTCGCACAGTCTCTTCATCGCAGACACTCGAGGAGGCCATCAAAGGCGCAGTTAAAGCGAAGACATATCAGCAAATTCCTGACATTCTCGCTTCATTCGGAAATTCTTGGAAAAACCCAAATCCTTTCTCATTCCTCTCCACCTTCCCTCAGAACCACAGAACAGGAATAATAGTCGCGATATTACAGTCATTTATCCATCTAAGGCCCCGGTTTCGGCTCCAGACTGCCTATGATTATCTCCTTTTGTACGCCCTTCAAAATCCCAGTCCTTTTCCTATTGCCTTTGCCATCCTCCAACGTGCCCTTCGCTCCGGCTGCTTGCCCATCCCCCAAACTCATCTCCTCCTCTCTGCTGCCTGGCTGTGTTGTCGATCTCAGTATGTTTCTGTTGCTAAGATCCTACTGGATATGCAATCCATTGGATATCAGCCTGACTGTGGCACATGCAATTACCTTATATCATCTCTATGTGATGTTGACCAGTGGCTGGAGGCGACGGAAGTCTTGAAAGGCATGTTTGGTGCAGGATGCATTCCTGATGTGGAAAGCTACGGCACCGTAATTGGCAAAATGTGCAGAGCTAGAAAAAGTGCTGATGCAATCAAGATGATGAAGGAAATGGTTGTTAAAATTGGATTGAACCCAAGGCAGCAAACAGTGGCAAAGTTAGCCACAGCATTAAGGGCAAACAGAGAGACGTGGAAAGCTGTAGAAATGATCGAATTTCTGGAGAAAGAAGGTTGCCCTGTTGGCTTTGAGAGTTATGAGGCAGTGCTTGAGGGGTGTCTTGAATCTAGAGAGTACATTTTGGCTGGCAAGGTGGTTATGGGGATGACTGAGAAAGGGTTTATACCATATATCAAGTTCAGGCAGAAGGTAGTTGAGGGATTGGCTGGCGCTGGTGAATGGAAGCTTGCTTGTGTTGTGAGGCAAAGATTTACAGAATTAAGTTCCTAATTCCTGACATGGTTTGGGTGGTATTGTGGATGCTGCTTTCACTAGACATGGATGAGCGTGTCATATCATTGCGAACATGGTATTTCAATCCTTGTTTTATTTTCTTTTGAAAATAAAAAATTGGAGCTCATTTTATTACCATAATTGTACCTGAAGCAGCACCTTTTGACTGCTAGAAAAACACTTTTGATCAGGGAATCCTTATGCCAAATGTTTAAAGAACTTATCTTCCATGAGGAATTTACCGTACCCAATCTTTATTCTTCCTCAGTATGGTTTCCATAATATTCAGTTTATTTCCAAGTTCAAATCTCAAATAACATCTTTTGCTTCATTTTTATCATTTATAATGATAAATACTATCTGAAAAGGCATCTTACAAAGCTTGTATCCAGTCATTTTACAAGCAGAGGCAGGCTGGCACCAAAAGATTGTTTAAGTCTTGATAGGGTAGCTTGGCTCCATAGCAATGCCACAAATACCTTTCTTGTCACGGAAACCACGCTTCATCCTTACGTAGCCTGATTCACCCCATTCTGGGCCCCATGAATTTTTCACGAGCCAGTACTTTTCTCCACCACTCTCTCCATAGCCAACTGCCGCAACCCCATGGTTGAGCTTGTCACCACAATAGCCACTAAAGATGCCTTCAGAGTAGAGCTGAAATGTGTAACTGCCTGCATCAATTGCAGCAGACACTGGCTGTTTGGCCACTGCAGCTTGTAGGCTGTTCTCTTTGTAGGCAGGTACTAATTTATAACCACTTATGTTCACTGCATGCTGTTTGGATTTCTCTTTGTTGCAGCTTCCGTCTTTTCCTTTATAGGGATAATTTTCTTCAGTGGTGAGCCCACCGACTTCTTCGATGTATTCAAATGCTTTCTCCATGTCTCCACCATTGCAACCCTGGTTGTCCTTGTTAACATCACAGTCCACAAGCTCCTGCTCTGACAGAGATACCAATTTTCCTGTCCTGATTTTGTTGATCCCTTCCACAGCTGCAACTGCAGAGAATGCCCAACAACTTCCTGCATGGGAAGGAAAACTAACATTATATTAGAAGTTGTCATATGAATTTAACCAGGGTAATAGCGGTGCTTAGATTTATATCCGTTGAATAAAATTGCAGGCAAGAAAACAAATTTGAAAGTTCGTACCACATTGGCCTTGATTCTTTACTCCAGTAACAGCGCCTTTTTTTCTCCAGTCCACAGTAGTCGGTAAGGCTGTGCTATTTCCATGGCCGTGGCCTATTGGGTGTTTATGCTTGTGAGGGTGATAACCTAGGTAAATGGACTTAAACTCCCCATTTGTCAAGTCTGCAAATTTGTTGTCAGTAAGCTTGAACGATAAGTTCTGCGAATTTATGTAGTCAATGAACTGAACATTTGATTGGTATATTCCAAAACGCAGCATATATTCATCTCTAGTCTTGTAACTTTTGCCATTCCGTTCCAACCAGTCCTTGTACCTTGTCTCCATGGCTATGGGGTCATATGCTAATGGGGAGCTTTTGATTTCAGACGGGATGCACAGCAGAATGCCCACGATTAGGGGTGCTAAGCCGCTGTTCCATAACATCATGATTGCACTATCCATGGCTGGCGTTGGACGTGGATGCAGATCAGAAATTGAAACTTATATAAATGAGGAAACTTTGGTGCATTTTCAGGCATCAATTTCGATTGGCTACGTATAATATATGCATGCGGTTTTGTTATTTAGCTAAGATCATACTTTTTGTTGAAGGTGGTTTCGGTTATGCATTTGTCCTGCTCATGTCTTTTGTGCTTCTCCATTCTGCTGGGACAAGTCTTCCAAGTCCCAATTCCCACTTTGTATTACATGCTTTGCGGACTTGGCCGTGGCATGCAGGTAAACTCTAGCGAATGCATATATCCCTACCTGCCTTTGGGTGTGAAGAACTATTGACTAAATGGCTCTCTAGTGAACTTTTGGTCCAAGAACATGAACATGAATGCCACCTCAAAAAATTTATCGTGTATGCTAAAAAGATTGCGTGGTCAAAACTTAGTAGGAACCAGAGGATATATCTATGATAATTTTATTTTAAAATTTCTACTCCCCAATCGCACACCTCACCCACGATCCTCTTTCAATATTTGGAAATTATTACCCATTTATCGATTTGATGTCAAAGCTGTTTAGGTACTTTTGAACATAAAGATATTCCCACGTATGTCCCATCTATGTTATCCGCATTGAAGAGGAAACCGTAAGTGCTTAGGATTTATGCTTCCATCACATTTTTTGATATGATGATCCGCATTGAAAAGGAAACTGGAAGTGCTTAGGATTTATGCTCCCATCGCCTTTTCGGATATGATGATCGGAGTAGAGAGATGAATTTAGGCTACTACTGATTGGGTGCATGAGAGAGGAAGAAAGAAGAAATTGGCAGACGGAGAAGCAGCTGAAACCCATGTTTTTTATCTGTGTTGAAACTCTAGTCCAAAAAAAAAAAAAAAAGAAGTTCAATATCCAACAATTTTCATAGGAAAAATCCAAAATATAACTTCTTGAAAAATAGAATTTTATTGCTGGCTATTATCATTTTTAAAATATTAATTTTGGGTATTATCAATTATCGAAAATAACTTACGAAAAAAAATTAATAAAAAATATGATGAAAAAACGAGAAAAATAAGCTTATGTTTTACTTTTAGTTAAAAAAATATATGACGTTTTAATATGCAAAACAAATGTGTAAATAACATATGATATGCAAACATATCTTTTTGATAATCTATGTGCACATTTTATTATTTCTACACATACTACTTTACTCATTTGCTTTTTTGTGGAAGACAAGAAACAAACAGAGAAAAAAAGCACGAAAAAACCCACACAAGTTTCACCTTTGTCTAGTCCGCGTCCCATGACTCCGTCCGTCTCTCTTTTTTCTATAAATAATAATTGCGGTGATGATATCGATATCAGAGAAAGAAATTAAACAAATGATTTCTATATCAAATCAAATCCATTAAATTAAAAAAAATATGAATGGTGAATGTGGGTTTTCCAGAGTGCATTAGTTTCGACAAAAGGAACCATTTTGAATTACTTTCATAGTCGAGGATATCTTTAAGTTTTTTTTTTTTTATTTTACCGCAATTGTGATTAATGTATTGAATAATTTTACCAAAAATAAAAAGAAAAGAAATTTTTTACCGCTTGATTGGTGTGATGATCAGGAGTTCAGGCTTGTGGAAACTTTAGTCAATCGAAAAGTGAACGTGTATAACAGAATAACTATTTTTAAAAAATAATAAATAAATAAGACGAAGAAGAAGAAGAAACGAGCTGACTGCTTAGCATGACAAAGAAGACACTGAGCTTGACCCAAAGATGACGTACCAGTTATCACGTAACAATACGATATAGTTTGACCTTTCAAGTTATGTTCTGGGTCAAAAGCAAACGCCCCACCAAATGGCTTCGAGGCCGAATGATTTGCGGTGGGGGTCTATTGACACTACTGCTATTAGAGCAGCCAACCAAAGCCCATCTGCGGTTTGCCAGCGTGGCCCACCGGCTTGTCTCTGAAACGAAATGGGCCGGATTCGGGAAGCGCTGCTAGTTACTTAGGCTTTCATGGGATACGGGTCTATTGGAAAGATCTTAGACGTAGTTTAGATTCCTGGTAGCTTGGGCCTATGTGAACTTCAACGAGGTTAAATCCTGGAGTTGGATACATATTGTTCACCCACAGTGACAGTGTAGGAAACGCGAAGTCAAAATTTATATATGCTTGCAAATACAAGGAAACGAAATGCACGAGTCAACGTTATGGAAAAAAAATAAAAATAAAAAGAGTTGCGTGGCTGAAATTTTGGAATAGAATAAATCAAATTTCAGTTACTTTACTCGTCTGTTCCAGTTGTCAAGTAAAAGTGATATGTTAAGGTAAACTTGCAAGGTTTGACATTTGAAAATGACAATAAAAGAATAGCAAGATTCACAACATTTAATTATTGAGGATGAGGACAAAAGAATAGAAAAATTCATGAAATTTATTTAATAAAAGGATAATTTAGTGTAATGATAAGATTATTTTTATTATAATCTAAAGGATACTAATTCGAATCACGGGAATACTATAAACGTAAGGCTAAATGCATCCTTGGGATACTATTTTAGAGTTATGATACATTATTTATTTCCAAATGCCACCAATGCAGGACACGAGAGTCCTGCAAAAGAGAATTTAATATCGAAGAAAATTCAATATGACGGAGGCGCAAGGAAATAGTTGCCCTGGTCTCTATGAAAACAACTCAAGCGCCACCCCCCCCGGGGGCCGCGCAATTGGGCCCATGCGCCTCAATACAAATGGACGGTAGTATAAATGGGTCTTCCAATATGACACGGAAACGAAGAACAAGAAAATGAACGAAAAGGAAGGTCCAGCCAGTTCAGGAATTTTCCTACTTGTGCCTCCCCCATTAACTGCCTTCCACTTCAAACACATTATGACATTATCCGAAAAACCAGATTTGGTTAGTATTAAGTACAAAACTGGACTCTGCGATCACATAAGGCAATAATCCTAAGATGCATCCATCGAACCAATTTGAAACTGATAGTGCCACCTCACATTTTCTGACATTCATGTAAACTAAAAGAGATGCGTCCCTCAAAATATTCAATGGAAAGGAAAGGGATCGGCAGCCGAGATAACATTTGAGCTTCCAGTTTCAATAATAACAGCACATACATCAAACTAATAATATGTTTTTTGTTTACATGCTATAATAAGAAAGTCTCGTAATAATTTGCATATATGTTCCATTCTTCGGCTACATTTCAACAATCCAAACGAGGTCTTAATTCATCTTCACCTGCAGCGCAATCTGAGATCTCTGATGCCTTCTGCTTGGCGAACATTTCCTTCAGGACGTTGACACTTCTCTCAGCATCCAGCAACTTCTTACCCAATAAATCCACAGCTTCTTTGTAGGCATCAAATTTAGAAAAAGACTCTGCTTCAAATTCCCTAACCTTTTTCTCAATCAACATGCGATTTTGCCTTTCTTCTTCCTCTTGCTTCAGCCGTTGCTTCTCCAATTCCATGGTGCTCAAAACAAGTCCACCAGGCCCTGCATCCTTGTAGATTGGTTCTTCAGGCAGCGGGTGCTTTGCTCTATACTCAGCAAATACCTTCTGCGTCTCCTTCAAAGCCTTTCTATACCCCTGTAGAAGATTACCCATCAAATACAATTCCCGTTCAAGCCTGTAAACCTCCACCTGCCTCTTCTGTTGCTCCTCGCATTTAGATTTATGCAACTGCTGAATCATGTTCTCCCGCCGCTGCAGCTCAGAAATCAGCATCTGTTGATTCACGTTCATTTCCTGACATGTCTGCTCCTTTGACTCATACATCATCCTAGCCTTCCCCATCAAATGCTGCATTTGTTCCATACACAAATCATAATCCGATGATGACTTCATATCCCATGGTACATCACTTCTCATCCTCTTATTTCCACCATGAAACGAGCGCATATCATTCTCAAGATGCTCAATGTCTCTCTTGTTCCCATTGCCACTATCATTACCTAACAATGATGAAACAATTGGAATTGTTTGTGTATGAATATCAGATGTGAGAAACTCACCCGAAGACAAATTTTCACGAGGTTGCATCCCCGAATCAAAGGGAATTTGAACTGCTTCCATTACCGAAAGAAGATTCTCAGAACTTACACCTTCCAAGGTATCCTCTTTTGGTGAGAGATTAAATCCAGTTTCCTCTGCATCATCTTCTCCACCTTCTTCCCCTTCATTTCCCTCTTCCTCTCCCTCCTCTACTTGCTTTCCAAGCTCTTCATATTCCTCCACACCCACATCATCTGGATTACAGCGTTGCAGAAGATGCCCATCCATGCTGCTCCTCAGAAACTTCCCCCGTTCTTCTTCGTCTTCTTTAGTCTTCTCACAATCCATAGTATGTCCGCTGTTGACATGCTCCTTTCCATCTTTTTCTCCATCATCCTTCACTACACTATCCATCCCACCAAGACTCAGCTCAATATCATGCTCCTCTAAGTCTAGTCCCTCGTGGGCCTCATCAATCATCCTCACATCATTATTCTCCTCTTCCTTAACATCAACCTCCATTTTAACTCGCTTTTCCTTTAAAAGATCCTCTTTTTGGTCTTTTATCAAACAGTGGAAATGCGAGGCGTAATAACAGTCCCTCAAATCTGCTCCAGCAGACAACTCCTTCTCCATCATAGACCAAATCAATCCAGCCCAATCCACCCTCTCAAAGTTGCCTTCTTTGATCGCATTTCTCAGGTTCACAATCTCCGTTGGCATTATCCAAGTATCTCCGTGCAACAACACCCAATTGGACAACAATTCTTCAATGAACGCTATTGATTCCTCACTCTCCTTCGTCTCCCGCGCATTATCCGCCGAGCTTGCCTTGTCTTTCTTCGCCGGCAGCTTCAATGCACGAGCCAAATCAGCCCGATTGACCTTGATGCGAAAGCCATTGACATAGCTTGCTCGAAGGGATGGGTTATAAGTGGCAATCAGTTGGGCAAGGAGATCAGTGCGAATATTCGAATCGAACTGCAGATGAGCAAAGTCCCATAAACCCAATCTTTTTAAGAGAGCTTCGTGGCTGGGGAAGTCAAGGGCCTTATTGGGCACGAAAGGAAACGGCTTCAGAGCTGCATCGAGAATCTCAATCTTTTTCTGGGACTTCCTTTCCAGAGCAGCGACACGCCGGTTCATCTTCTTGCGCTTGGGACCACCGCCGCGACGTGAGGAATTAGCGACGGCGGCGGCGGGAGGATCGGATGTTGTGGGCGAGAGAGGGGTAATGTCTTCCGGGTCGTCCGGGTTTTGATCGTCGTAGTGTGGGTCTTGTGGCTTGGCGTCTTCTGGATCTGTTATCTCCACTGCCAGGGGTTTAGGGAACTGGAGATCAGCTTCCGACGGGGGCGGCGCCGGTGGTGGGTTTTCTTCATCTAATTGCTCTGGTTTCCGCTCTTGCTCTTCGGTCATCAGATCAGCTTTTGGTGGGACCTGATCTTGAGAGTCACCGGGTGAAGCCATTCTCACTTCGATTGCGCCGCCGGCTCGGGAGCTCTGCGACAGCCAACTGCTGGCTTTCTCGTTCAAAGTCTTTTCTGAGAAGAAAAAATGTTTATACTTAGACCCTCAAAATTATTGTAATTTGCAAGTCTGCCAAAAGAAATTATTTAGGTGGTTTTCACATCTAACGGTCACATTTCCATCATCCGCTATTAAATTTTCTTTAAAAAAAAAATGTACATATCCATGTATTTCTCTATTTCTCTACTGCTGCTAGCGGCACCCACTCTGCCAGGTCAAAACAGCGTCGTCCCAGGGATCTCTGGTGCGTGGCCAGAAACAACGCCACGGACCAGCCGCTGCAGGCGGCGATCGACTCGGGGCCTGCGGGCCTGGCGGAGCCCGATCGTGGGCCAACACAACAAGTCGGTTCCCGCTATGCCTGAGCCTAATTCAAACAACGGTGTCTTGGGCTTTTAAAGATTATTACCCAAAGCACGGCTTGACTGATGCCTGATGGTACAAGCTACTGGGTAACACCAATCTTACAAAAAAAAAAAAAATGTATTAGCAGTTTTTTTTTCTTTTTAATTTGTTGATTATCCTTAATTGAAACGGAATCCAAAATTTCACCACCGAATTGAAACTGCTCAAATGTTTAGGATTAAATTACAAAAATAAAAAAAAAATTAGAACCAAATTTATGCTTATCCCGTCTATTGAATTGTTGTAAAAACACAGTGAACTTACTTTATCCAAAAACAAAATTTCAACCTCTCATTGTTCCAATAACAAATGCTTTCTTCAACGCAAAAAATTATAAAAAAAGAAAAAAAAAAAAAAGACACACGGGTAGTCCATCCTCAAGCCAGAGAATTTGTAATGTTTATAAACTAAATTCCGAGCTAACTCCACGCTGTCATGTGCTTTGTTCTTTTGGTATGCCCACTACTGGTCTCGTCACAAATGGTTCGATTCTAATTTCTAAACCAGCCGACTCAGCTCCGCACATTCTCGGGCATTTTACTAGTCAAAGTTGGAATTGGGATTAACGGCTTACGATGACTAACTTGCCAAACCACACTTTTCCACGTTCCGGGAAAAATTGGAGCTGGAAAATGGAAATACAGAACCGGCACACCTAAAACTAAGACGTCTACCGAAGTTTGCAAAGCCGGTTGTTTAACAAACCTGGCCCCACCCCATGCCATGATCTTTCTATTCAAATCTGGTGCGTCGCACATGCCAGTCAATGAGCTCCTTGTTTTCTGCTGCACCCCGGAGACTTTCTTCTTTCCAACCCTCAAACGACCGTCGCTATCTAGTCATTTAATTAAAGTGCCTGCCGCAGTATCGTGATTTGACAGTATTCACATACTTATTACAATTACCATGTTAGCCATTGTGCACAAGTCAAACGTTACCAATTGTATTTCCAACACTTTACCTAGACATTGACGTGTAGTATGGGTAGATACCTACTTCCCTCGAGATTCCTTTGAGAAACAGCTGTGCGAGGGGGGTGTGACTGTCAAGGGCTTAGGCTAGATTTGTAATCGCCAAGGTAATTAAAGGGCTGAACAAGTCAAATTGAGGGTCTCGAGCTGGATTAGATTTTCCGACGAATTAATCTTTCATATTTTCTGATTTTATTTTCTGATGCTAATTCGGTAAGAGTTTGTTCTGACTTCAAAACGGCCCAGCTTCATTCACCTGGATGCTCTGTGACTTAGCCCATTGACAAAACAGCAAATATGAAATGACAGTACATAGGATTTGGCTCTTCTCACTCTTCATTTATTTTTTTATTTTTTTATTTTTTTTTTACTTGCGTTCACAAGGTGGGAGGCCATCAATATTCAAGCCCCAAATGTCACGTATCAAAGTTCTTGATTTTCCACATGACAACTTTTAGCCAAGTCAATGGTCCACTGACACATTAATAACCTATGTCCATGATATTCTTAGACGCGTTACCAAACACGAAAGCCGATCTTAGACTCAATATGCAAATTCTAAGAAATTCTTACATGAACATATGTTTTGATGTATACATCTTACAAGAAAATATGACTTCTGATTAATGTTGTGAAATTCATACCAAAGTGTAAAAAGCTCTCATATATCACCCCCCCATCCGGTGACCGGAGGGATGCAGACTAACTGCACTCGTATAATTATGTACCGGTCCATGATCGCCAAAGGAAAACACAAAAAAAAAAAAAGAGAAAACAAAAAAACAAAAAACCGTGAGACAAAAAGTTTCACATCCACCCTTAGTCTGAAAGGGAACATATAGAATTTCAAAACTAAAAATCACTGTCTCTCTAGATCTTCGAAACCACGATCTTCTTGAATCTCAGAGTGAATTCTCAGCGATGATCGTTCACGGCTAAGCATCCTCCTAAATGGGCTTAACCGTGAACCCGAACTACTAACCTTGGCACTCGGGGCTGACTGGATTGTTCCACCGATTTCTGATGACCCCTCCATGCATACCAATGTAGAGTTTACATGATCCAACGTTGAAGCCACCGTCGCAACCCCGGCCGGGCCCTCACGGGGCTCAGGCTGAACCCGGGGCTCAGCCTCAGTGCGACAAATGGGGCATGTAGAGCGCGAGCTTAGCCATTTATCTATGCACTCCGCGTGGAATGTGTGCTTGCAATTAGGCAAAATCCTAGCCATTTCTTGATCCTCCAGAATGCTCAAGCAAACAGCGCATTCCGTGGCATCATCTTGGCCCTCCTCTTGCTTGTATACAAACATGGGCAACGAGGCGATCACCGTTGGTTCGAGCCCGGTCTTGGGTGGCTCACCGGAGGGGGGGTGACCGGCGGCTAATCCTCGGCTACGGACAACTATCGGGCCATAGGCTTGACGCCTTAGAACGTACCGCGCATACAGGTGAAGCGATATAACAACTGCAATAACACCTGACAAAGAGAGTACTGCACTTAGCATGATCTGGCTATTTAAATTATAAATATTTCTATGCGGTACTATTGGTGGGCCATCATTGCCTCTACCGCCATTGAAGAATGTTGTATTAGGCGGAGGGAGACGATGCAAGGAAGGAGGCTGTGCCATTGCCTTCTCTTCTTGGCTTTGGTATGATACGGAGGCTTGGGAGAGGGAGACTTATGTCTCTTTATACATAATAATCAATAATTGTAATTAAATATGGTAAATTCTTATTTACCTCTATCTATTCATCCTTGTCTATATAATGAAATTCTTCGTTGAATTTCTTGTTGGTGTGTTAGGCGTGTGTGCGTCAGATTTGTGGAATGCGTGAGATTATTGGGTCTTTGTACCAATCACAGAGGCTGCAAGATTATTTCAACCTTTTGACTGTTGAATGCTGACTTTCTTTTCTCCAACTTGAACTTCCCTCTTCTATTCTATTGCTTCCTTTTGTTCAACAACAACCAAAAAAAGAAAAAAAAAAACTTAAAAATTATTTATTTCATATATTTAATTCAAAATGCATTGTTTTTATATACAAAAATATTAGGGAGATACGAAGTTTATAAGTACTTACAGACCGTTCGACCATAATTTTTCTTTCTCTCGACTTGTCTCGTTGCTAAATTGTCTCCGCACTCCGCACTTGTTTGATAACAGTAATGTTAACTTGAATTGGACTCGCCGGTGGTTGAAGTGATGTCGAGTGGGTCCATGTGAGGCCCACATGTATATTGGGCCCAGGAATTACCTTGGTTTGGGGTGCAGGCCTCGCTTAAAGTTTGGGCCTTGGCAAGGAGAGAGAATGAAATCAGGTCCAATAAGGTTTATCTTGGTGCTATTTTCCACGTCACATAATGATATGAAAATATTAATGGTTTTAAACTTTAAAAAAAGTGTCACCCTTAATTTTATTATTCTTCTTATACATACGGGTGGTGGGGTCATGTGGATGCCGCGCTGCTCTTCATTTATATATATTTTTTTCCTTTTACAAAAAAAAAAAAAAAGAAAAGCATATTATATGTAAATGAGTAAGGTGGCATAAGTAAAAAGAATGATAAGATATGAACGTAGACTATCAAAAAAATTTATTTGTACATCTAGATTATGTACTATTTATATATTTACCTAACATATTTATATATCATATATTTTGTGAAAAAGATCAAAAGAAACAGTGTAGCGGCCACATTCTTTCTCGGACTCTTTGACGTAGTCTCTCGTCCACATTTCTTGATGTTTGTTGAGCTTAATTTTCTTGGTAAAATTTTGAATGAATTGGAACCTGTTTTCTCGTATATGGGTTGGAAACTTTGGATGGCACCAGTAGACTAGGATGTGAGTGCCCATGTAGTGCTCTGTTTTTCCGGTGGTACAGCTTGTGACAGTATACTTTAAGAACTCTTTTTGGTCGATTATATACTGCTTTAACTTGTAATAGTTAGCTGGCCTTTGCTGGTGAGTTTTCTTGCCATCAATACATCTTTAAGTTCCAGAAGTCTTTCCATAAGCAAAGCCTGTGGTGTGTGAAGTAACATGGAGTTGTATTCTTAGGCTCCTCGTGGTTTATTGGCTTCAAATCTTTACGGCTTTTTCCTTTGGGATTTGGAGATGCTAATTTTCGCGAAGTGAAATTGAATATTTGGAAAAATAAACACGAGAGGTTAATAAATTACCTGTTGTAAATGCTTAGGTCTGTATGGGAAATTGCAGGTAAACAGGACCGGAAATTGAACCGGTATGTGAATCACTTTTGGCTACAAAATCTTAGAAATGTTAGGGACCACTGACGTGGTGATTGCGTTCTGTTGTATCCACTATTTGGCTACAAAATTTGTTGTATATTTCATATTTTTTTGGTGTACATTCAATTGGACTTATAGTAACGTGAAATTTGAATTTAAAATAAAAAAATTAAAAATTATGTGAATTTTTTTTAATAAAATTAATTAGATATGTAACAAACTTAATTAAATGTGTAATAAGACGAATAAAATGTATAACAAGTTGTTAAAAATGTAATTGATGATTTGTTGTATGTTTTATCAATTTTATTGTATATTTAATTAGTTTCGCATTTACTAAATAAAAAAAAACTTAAAAATAAATAAATAAATAAATATATATATATATATATATATATATATTTCTCCTTTCATTTATTTTTGGCTCTTTTGCAGCTGCCGCCTAAATTTTGGAGTTACCGGGAAGGGAAATCGGAGCTCTTTTTACTTTGCCTCTTGCCACCTCAACATGAATATTCAATTTTGACTCCCTAACATGGCTTGCTTGTACACTCCAAAATTTCATTTAAGAGATGTAAACAGGCCAGTCAAAGTGAAAAATTCAAATCCCTCCTCGAAACCCAAAATCCAAAAATTTCAATTATTGGCATGAAGAAAGAGAAATTAATTTGAAAATCACCCCATTCAATTCACATCCCTCCAAAACCACCAAAATGAATCCCATTGTTGCTATAAATAAACGCCCACTGCTCTTATTACCAACGTCCCTTCCCAAAATCTCTCCACAATCAGTGCAGGGTATCGGATGGACATGGATGCCATCAATCTTTTCGGCCGCACCAACGTCAACAACAAAGAGAACACTCCTCCTTTCTCCGCCAAGCCAATCCACCCAACTCCTGCAAATGTGCCATCTTTCAAGAAAACCTTCAGGAGAATACGTCGGAAGCCGCTCGGCGACATTACCAATCTCTACCCAAATGGTGCTCGATTGAATTTTGTTCAGGAGAGCGGTTCATCGTTGCCGTCTTTGTCTTGTCCGGTTTTGGGAACTAATTCTAGGAAGAGAAAAGCATCTGAGGAGATCGATTCGGTTGAAGTGCCCGGCTCCCAGTCACTCAGGATTGGCTTCAGATAGACAGCTATACGTATTGTTGTTATGCATTAGAATTCATCGGCTGTACCTAATTTTAGAAATTCGGAATGTTTGTAACTTTGGAAAAATGATATATTTATGGATAAATTTCACAAATAAATAAATAAGTTTCCCTAAAATTATTTAATTAGTTTAAATTGAATTTAAAATTATATTTATTTATTTATTTTATATTATTAAATAATTAAAAGGTCCATAAATATAAATAAAATAATTAAATATATTATCTTAAAATTTATTATTAAGATAATTTTGATTGGTATAAAATTTATTAAGTAATTACTTTTTGTTATTTTTATTATTTTATTATTTGTATGGTTTATTTATAAGATTATTATCATTTATATTTTTCAACACTTTTATCATCCAACATTGATGTCGTTAAAACTTATATATATAGAAAAATTTAACATCACATTCCACCAAGAGGCCGAATTTCCATTTTTATATGCAAAGAATATCAATATTCTTTTTTTTTTTCTATGCGATATATTCTCTCTCTCCCTCTTTTTTTTTTGTGATGGATGTATTCTTTGATGCGATAAATCTTAGCGAGTCAGCGCGATATGTATCCCATTTCCCAAACATATCATAAGAGTACGCGCGACCGTACGCGCGTGAAAGAGAAGTACCGGAGCATTTAGGCTGCGCGAGTTTATGGAATATGGACTGTTGTTGTTGGGCCCCTTACTTCGGTAAATCAACTAGATGGCCAATGGGCCAGCCTAAAAAATTGGACTAGCCGGAGCCTATTGGTTCTATTTATGTACAAATTATTTCTTCTATATTTTTCGTTGATGTAATTTTTTTTTTTGTCCAGTTATAAAATTTAGAATTTAGGAGTGCGCAAAAATTTATCATTATTATAAAAAATTATCTAAAATTGAAGAAATATAAAGTATTATTTATAAATTTTTATTATAAAGATTACAGTTTATACATGGAAATAAGTAAAATGTTTATTTTTTATAAGGATCGGGAGGATCAAATATATATTACAACATTTTTATTGTGCTGTCACGCACAAACTTTCAAAACAAGTTCCATACAATTTTTTATCATTAGAGGAAGGGATTCTTACTTTTACAAAATTTTTAGAGATACAAATTTTAAATTTTTATTATTTTTATCAATTCATAATTTTACTTCAATTCTACTAATAAAAATTAGTTTAAAATCAGTTTGACAATCAAAATTCCAAAAGCTTAAGACGTAAATCTGCAGGCATGAGCTGTTTTTAAAACGTAAAGATGATGTGGACGGTCAGGTCCCCCTTGTGGGTCTCTATCCTGAAGCCTGTTATAATGCCTAAGCTCAGAAGAATTGTCAAACACCAACGCCTACAAAAAAGAAGCTGGCAAGGGATGTTGTTCCTGTGTGATGCTGTTCATTTTGGAAGACTCGTGCCTGCTGCGGAACGACGAGAACCGCACGGATGACCGTCAAGAAAAGCACTAACGATGCCTTTGAACAAATAGCGCTAGCTAGCTAGCCATTTTGATGACTTTCAGGCGTAGTAGCCAGCTTCCGGTTCAGCAAGCTGATAGGTATCAAACGAAGAATGTATTGTTGTTGTTGTTGTTTGTATGGCAACAAGGCTTCTTCAACTCGCATAAATAGGACCAAAGCGTAGTTACATGGGACATGTTTAGTGGAGAGAACGTGCCTGGCCAACAATTTCCATCGAAATCGATTTGCTCCTAGCAAATTTAAAAGTTGGGGTCAGTTATCAGAGGGAAAAAATTTTTTCAAAAGTCATGATTTGTGACAAATTTTGTTTCAATACGACATATGGCACTAATAATGGTTATTGCCGTTAAGTGGTATTTTCCTAGTAACATGATAAGTTATTATTAAAAATCTACAATTACAAGTTTTCTGCAGGCAACTTAGTTATTATAGTAAAAAATTTATAGCAATATATTTTATTAGTTTTGTCAGTAACAAATTTTGCTGCTAAATGTCCAGTTTCCTGTAGCGAATGAGGCTTTCTATGTCACATTTTTAGTCTCATTCATTACATCTGGTGCACCTGTTGCCCTGATTGTATTCTTTTATGACTTGACATGTGATGTTCTTAGAATTCAAATTAAGGATCATGATTTTGAAAATTGAATTTCAAACGAGTAAACATATAAGTAATTGTATTGGACTCCCGATTTCAGGATGAATACTTCGCAAATTAAGCATGATAGCATATTAACCATTTACATGCGAGGAGTCCAATCTACATGTCCCACTTTGCTCTACTAAGGATTAGAAAGGATGTATCCTGCGCTCTGGGGGTTGTTTTCTTTTGTGAATTTGGCATAAATCTGTAGTTCCCTACGTGGGATTGACGTTGGATGTTTCGTTAATCCACATGCCTTCTATTCTAACCGTGATACCTAATACCTGACCAATGGTCGTCCAATATTTTTTTTCCGTCAACTATTTTTAAGGTTCAAATCTAGAAAAGTTCATGCAGCTATCGGGATAAAAATTTTGCCGTTGTGGTTATCGTAATTTTAATAAAATAAAAAGAAGTAATTAGGTAGGATTGAGGAGGTAAAGCCTTGCAACAGCGAGATGCTCTATTGTAACTCCGAAGATTTTCAAATGGAACTTATAATGCAGCGGCGGCGGCCGATTTTTGAATAGAATAGAGCCAACCACGACACATTTTTGTTAAAATTATCCTTAAAGTAATTCACAGATATATACTAAATATTTATTTTTTAAAATAATAATTAAAGAAATAATTGCTTATTTATATTTCTTAAGGTTAGTTAACTTAATTTTAAACTAATTACAACCACTTAATAAGAGAAAGTTGGATAAAGATTAATAACTGAAATTTAGATGTTTATAAATTAGAAAGTTTAGTCATTATCGTATCTTTCATTTTATTTAATTACCTTACCAGCCATGCGTTAAATTTATTCTTACAATTTTGTGTAATGAACTGAGAATGGCGTGACGACAGGTAAGGTGGTGTAATGAAATTATAATGGGTCTGCTCTAGCGAGGTTCG
Organism: Bruguiera gymnorhiza; assembly: GCA_020883675.1. Taxonomy (NCBI): domain Eukaryota; kingdom Viridiplantae; phylum Streptophyta; class Magnoliopsida; order Malpighiales; family Rhizophoraceae; genus Bruguiera; species Bruguiera gymnorhiza. The sequence continues at coordinate 2,278,751 of JAIRCJ010001053.1, forward strand.
TGTGACAATGAAGACAGAAAGGAGTTTTTTTCGAATTTCTTAATTAGTCTAATGGCACGCCATTGGGAATTAACACGACATGTAATAGAAAGAAGTATAATTATAGAATATCACGACTGTTGAAGGTGTTGCGTTTGTTGTCATTGTCTTCGAACCAAGATCCCATTAGGTTTCAGCTCACTACGCTTGTTTTGTTTTCGTTTTCAATTGTACCATAGTGGATGGTACTCCTCCGAGATGAAAGTTCTCTGCCGTTTAAAATGGAGACCTTAGCCGGTGTCAGTGTCCCGTTGCCTTAAAACTGCAATCTGAAAAGAATTACCCATTAAACTGCACAATCATCCAAAGGGCCCGAGGGACAATCTTGAGCGGTGACCAAAAAAGCTTTTAAGGGTTTGTCCTGAATTTCGTATCTATACTCTGTGTACAAACAGTCAACAACCTGCCATCACCCGACATCACCTCAATTAATTGAAGCTAGAAATTTAGAAATGTTGAAAGCTAATTGCTTTGCAAAAACCTAAAATGCCATTTTCCTACCAGTTCGCCGCATACAAGTTAGACTCCTCTTCCGAGTGGCCGAGGGCATTATAGATACTAACGATTCTTAATGCTTTGGACAGAAGAGGCGGAGAATCTGGACGAAATCCATTACAGTATACAACTAAACATACGCAATAAATGGAAAAAGAACTTTCTGCAAAATGTAGTCTGCAGATGAGAAAGACTTGTCTTGAAAAGCTTCCCCTTCTTTTGAAGGGGCCATACGGTCACATCAATTAAAAGAAGGTCAAAGTCACTGGGAATGGGGAACCTTCCACACAGTAACGTTGCAACATATTCGACACCTCTTTAAGAGCTAGGGGAACCATTTCATTGGACAGATTTTGCATTATGGTGCTCACTTGCCATTGCACGATCCTTTGCAGTTCCATGTCTCTGACACCCTTCGAGGAAACTTCGCCACATGATGGCATTAGGTGGGTAAGGCATTCTCGATATTATTATCTCTGATTCCCTAAGAAATCCATGTCTTGCCAGTAAGTCCACTATACAATGGTAATGATCCATCTCTGTTTCAATCCCATACATATCCATTTTCTCAAATAACTCAATTCCCTCTCTAACTAAACCACCATGTTGACATGCTGTAAGCACCGCAAGGAAAGCAACCTTGTCAGGTCTGAAACCCTGACATTCCATCTCTTTGAATGTTTCAACTGCCTTATGAGCGAGGCCATTGATACCGAGGGCAGAAATTAGAGCTGTCCATGTGATGAGATTTCTATCTATCATACTGTTAAATATTTTTACTGAACTCCCAAGACTCCCACATTTTCCATACATGTCTATCAATACGTTGCAAACAAATGTATCACAAGAACTAAAATTAGTTTTTATGAGTAGACCATGAAGAGAACTGCCCAAAGCGAGGTAACTAAGCTTGGTGCACATGCTTAGGATGCTAACATATGTGTAATTGTCTGGACGGATGGTAACCATATGCATGCGTTTGAAAAGTTCTAACCCCTCTTTATAGTTACCTTTGCGAACACAAGCAGCAATAACAATATTCCAGGACACAATATCCGGCTCTTCAAGTTGAGAAAACAACTTTAATGTTTCATGGTATTGACCTAATCTGTTGTAAACTGCAGCAATGTTATTTGATGTAACAGTAGCAAATGGAATTCCTGAATCGGGAAGAAATACCAGTGCTTCAGATATGAGACCATTCCTGCCATAGGAGGTAATAAGGGAGCTCAATACATACACACTAGCATCATGGCCCATTCTTATAACCTGAGAATGAAGCTGTTGTAGCTCTAACACTGGTGACAATTTAAGAACAGCAGAAAAAGAGAACTCATTAGGCTGGTAACCAAATCGAAGCATTTCTCGCAGCAAAGAAATACACAAAGGAGAGCAATTATTTGCATAACCAAGAATTAAAGCATTCCAAGATACTGAATTCTTTTCACATATCTCCACAAAACAGGAATGTGCATCGTCCAGTTTGTTCCATTTGGCATAGTAGTCCACCAAGGCACTTCCCACATAAACATCAGTTTCAAAGGAATTTCTGATTATTTTAGCATGAAACAATTCACCAATCATAGGGATCTGTAGATGGGTACAAGAACTAATAACACTTACAAAAGATGTCTGGTTGGGCATGATACCATCATCAGGCATCCTGTAGAAAAGCTCCAATGCTTTTATGGGCTTCTTACTTTTTGCCAATGCACCGATGGTTGTATTCCATGTCACCACATCTCTACCAACCACGCCCTCAAATGTTTTCTCCACTATATCTATGTTTGTACATTTTGCATACATATTAGTGATAGAATTCATAACAGAGAGATCAGAATCAAACCCAATTTTAACAATCAAGCTATGTATTTGTTCTCCTAATGCTAAATCTTTCTCACAAACTAATCCAGACAATATAGCCACGAAAGAACCGTCAGTTAAAGAAATCTTTTCTCTAACAAGCTGACGAAATAAAACCATGCAATCACCCGCAAATCCTAGACCCCCAAACAAGGACATCATCAAATTCCATGTCACCAAGCTCTTAATAGGCATAAACTCAAAAATATCAAACGCTTCATCCAACCGTCCACGCCTTCCGAACAAACCCATCAACGCGGTGCCCACAAAAGCATCGGCCAAAAACAAACCATTCTTTACCGCCAGTGCCAGCACCTGAACCCCACAACAAAGAGTCATCGATGCACATGATAATAACCCAGCCAAAGTAAAGTGGTTTGGCCTGAAACCACGATACATCAACTCACAAAAGACTAACCAAGACTCATCGGAGCAATCATATTTACTATAGCAACTTATAATCGAATTGTGTGACACTATGTTTATCTCGGGCATTTGCTCAAACACCTTGCGAGCCATCGATAATTCGCCCCGTAACCCATAGAGAGAGATGATATTGTTGAGGAGAAACGTGTGTTGGTTTGTGTTGGGGCCAAGCGTAATGGCGAGTGCATGGAGAGGCTTCGTTGTGTTAAGGGAGCGATGCCTGGAGCAAGCTTGGAGAATTTGAACGAAGCGACGGTGACGTTCCATGGAACATTGTGGCTCATTATAACATCAGCTATTTGTTAACAAATACGAGAAAACAATACGCTAATCAACGTTTTAACGCCAGGCTGAGGGCCGTTTGTATTTCAGTTATCTAAACTTGATTTTTATTTTTGTGTCTTTGTGGGACAAAGCGGGGAACAACGACATCAAGAGCTAGTGGCGCGTGTGGAACACCTCGTGCGCCAACTGTCCACCTCTTTGATTTCAACGCCAGACACAGCTGTGAAGTCACGCGCCAGTTCCACGCTAAGGCAGATACTTCTCGAAATTCGGAGATCAAAACTCCGCGCCAATAAACTCGCCGATGCGCCGGCGCTCCCGTCGTCATAACGCGTCACCCTGACCGTTTCTCTCTGGTAAGTGTCCTACACGCACCTGTATACGCGTGAGATTTTTCATCGCTGACTTTAATTCCGATACCTGCCGAACGCGATTCTCCTTCACGCGGACGCATACGCACCGTACAGGTATGAGATAAAGATAATAAATTGAGGTGGAGAGAGAAAGTTTAGTGAGAGAAATAGTTTTTTAGAGAGAGAAAGTTTTTTTATTTTTTTTTTAATTTCTTAGAGAGAGTTAAAGAGAAGATCTGATCGAATCGTGTGAAAAGGTAACACTAAACCGCATCTCTTGCTATACCAAAAATCAAAATCGAAATCACTTCTCCGAAATTTTGAATTGTTATCATTATTATTTTGGTCATTTTTGTGTGTATATACTTGTATGAAGATAGTTATAGAGAGGGAGGGTTTGTGTGTGTGCTTGTGTAGATGGTGTAGATCGAGGAAGGTTGGTGTTTTTCCTAAGATGCTTGCGGTTTCTTGTCATTTTTTTCTTTGATTGAGTTTGTATTTTTGAGCAAGGGCGTGAGATTGGGCTTTTTTTCGTGGTGGGGTGAAAAAAACCCTAATTTAGGCCTTTTCTTTTGATTTGATTCAGTTGGAGAGAGAAAAGGGGAATTAGGGTTTTGGATGTTACATGTATGGCTTCGGTGACTGTGGGTGGTGAGGGAGGAGGAGGCAACGATGGAACTAGGGAGAAGCCAAGGTTCATGGAGAACAAGGTCTACACTAGGAAAGCCTTTAAAGGTCCCAAAAAGAATATCAACAGCTTAACCACCGCCAACCCCACCCCCACCACCACTACCTCCACCCCTGCTGCCACCACCACTACTGCCGCCCCCACCCCTGCCACTGCCACCACGACAACTGCCGCAAATGCAGCCACCACGACAACTGCCACAAATGCAGCCACCACCACCAACAACATTGACTATAATAACAGTGCTCCAAATCTGGCCACTGCAAACACCAGCACCATCATAACAACAGCCACCGCCACCACCACTGTGACCACAATCAGCCACAACGACCATGAGATTGACAAAAACAATGGGACAAGCTCGAATCAAGCAGCAGAATTGCAAATTCGACGTGAGGAGGACACCGATGCAGCTCAGCAACCAACTATTTTGCGTCCAGACATCACCTCCGCTGATTCTTCAAGCTTGGATCGGCGGCAAGTTGTGCTGGAACTTCTTGAACGGGAGCCAAGTGCTGTCAATGGGACAGCAGAGCAAGCCTTAGATAACAGAGTGAAGTTAAATTTGGCATCTAAGTCAAAGCTGGAGATGAAGGATCTCAGGAGGAAGCTGCAGGGTGAACTTGATACAGTGAGAAGTTTGGTGACGAGAATTGAGGCTATAGAACTGCAATTGGGAGTTAGAGGGCTCGGTAATTCACGGATGTCAGTGAATGATAAGGTCAGCAATGGATTGAAGAGGGTGAATTCTGGTGTGGGTTCGGTGGGCATGCCTCACGAAATTACTACTCCAATCCTTACTCCTACGCCTAGGCAGTCTAGACCTTTGAATCAACTTAGCATATCAGTAATGGAGAATAGTCAAAGCTTGGGCGAGAGTGTGGAGAAAGAGAAAAGGACACCAAAAGCAAATCAGTTTTATCGGAATTCAGAATTTTTACTGGCAAAAGACAAGTTCCCACCAGCCGAGAGTAACAAAAAGTCAAAATTGAATGGGAAGAAGCAAGGAGAACTGAGACTCAGGTTTGGGCCTGCTACTAAAGTTTTCAAGAATTCTGCTGCTCTGCTTGAGAAATTGATGAAGCATAAGCATGGTTGGGTGTTTAATACTCCTGTTGATGCGAAGGGTCTTGGTTTACATGATTACTTTACCATTATTACACGTCCTATGGACTTGGGAACTGTGAAGACAAGGCTGAACAAGAATTGGTACAAGTCACCTGAAGAGTTTGCAGAGGATGTAAGGCTTACATTTCACAATGCCTTGAGGTACAATCCAAAAGGGCAAGATGTTCATATTATGGCAGAGCAGTTATTGAAGATATTTGAGGACAGGTGGGCCATTATAAAGTCAGATTATGATCATGAGATGAGATTTGCCTCTAGCTTTGATGTTGGCTTTCCAACACCTACACCAAGAAAGGCTACTGTGCTCTCATTTCCTCCTCTGGACATGAGAAGAATTTGGGACAGATCAGAATTGACATATGCACATTTTGACATGAGGCCAAAAGCCATCAGTACTACTCCTTCGGGAAGAACCCCTGCCCCAAAGAAGCCAAAGGCAAAGGATCCTAATAAGAGGGACATGACTTACGAGGAGAAGCAAAAGCTTAGCACCAGCCTTCAGGGCTTACCTTCAGAAAAGTTGGACAATATTGTTCAGATAATAAAAAAGAGGAATTCAGCACTTTCTCAACATGATGATGAAATTGAAGTGGATATTGACAGTGTTGATGCAGAGACTCTTTGGGAGTTGGATAGGTTTGTAACCAACTATAAGAAGAGTTTAAGCAAGAACAAGAGAAAAGCTGAGCTTGCCATGCAGGCCAGGGCAGTAGCTGAGCAGAATGTCCAAGACAAGGTAAAATAACATATCTTTTGATCTGTAATTGTTTTAGGAAACAGCAGTTCATAACTGTATTACTGTTCCTGTTCTTGGCAGACTGCAGCACCTGTTGCGGCAGAGTCACCAAAAGAAGCTAAAACAGGTAAAGGCTTTTAAACTATGAGAGTCAATTGCATTGTGTTTATTCTATATTTTCACAGTATTGGTCATTCAAGAATTTTTTTGCTTTCTGCTGACAGATGAAAGAAATGTTCCAACTTCGTCACCTGTTCAAGTGGAGAAACAGGTTGATAATGGAAGCAGGTCATGTAGTTCAAGCAGCTCTAGCAGCGATTCCGGATCTACTTCGAGTGGTATCTTGTGTTTTTTAACCTTTACAGTATTGTTCGTTGTTTGTTACATATTTTGTTTTAGCTATAACTCAATCTTCTGTAGTCTTCCAATTAATTGGTTTGTTTCTGGGTGATGCAGACTCTGACAGTGACAGTTCCTCAGCGTCTGGATCTGATGTGGGCAGTTAAACTATCGATTTGGGTAGTACAGGTAGATTTCCTACCCTCATATCGAAAATTAGTTCATGTGAGGGTTTGTTTCGGGGCACGAGTTTGGCAATCTACATCAAGATGTATACTATCATAAAATATTGATTGAACAGATTCTTCTATACCTCACAATTAAAAACCTCAGACAAGAAACATTAAGATTTTCAACCATTTAGAAATCAGCCATGCATCATTCCTTCAAAATAGATAGGGAAGTCACAAATGCTTTTTATGAATAATAGTTTAAACCCAGTCTGTAACAACCAAATTCCTTGTGCTATCATTTTCTTACTCTTTGTTTTTTCTCCCAACCAATTAATGATTGGCATATAATCTTGGGAAGTGTAGGTTGCTTCCATACCTGTTACAGTGGCTCCATACAGGATCAATCTTCATGTCACATTTGTTGGCTAGCATTCTTCTATTAGAACTCTATATCTGCGCATATTTGTCCGTGTTTCTATGTTTTCCGCTAGTCCTCTTCTGTTACTGCTTCTTTTCCCCCATTCTCTCATCATCTCTAACTTTACCAGTTTCCTCCATTCTGTTCCCCTCCTATTTCCTCATACTGCCTTTGATCAGCTGGATTGAATGCTGTCCTCCAAGGTCAGCCATTTCCAAACCCTTCGCAAGATGGGATGAGCTGGCGAGTGCCTGTGTTGCAAGCTTCTTTGGAGATCTAAACAGGGGAGCAGATCTTAGATTATCAACTGTAGTTTGCCTTTTTAAGCTCCCTTTGTGTGCCTTTAGGTTTTAAAGTTGCCATGTACTTGGCATTTTGTGGATGAAACTGTCTTCCTTTGAATTTGTTATATTTATTAACTTTTGTTTTTGCCCGACCAAAATGCTGATTGTTTAGATGCATTGGATCCTAGTTATAGGCAAATTCAACACTAAATACGTACCCAGAAGGTTAAGAGCTTATTTGTTCGAATGCTTTATTGCTGGTACAAATTGAAGTGCAAGAAATGATACCCTGGTTCCACAGGGGTTTGTTTGGGAATCATTTGTAATGAATTCTTGTTCATGATGCCTAAGGAAAGGATGCATCTGACATCTGGGAGGCTTTTGCCTGGAAAACAACAGATTTACAACACCCGGTGTGTCAATCTCCTCGTATGCTATTTTTCCTCGGCCATTCCACTTCCTCTATGAATCAGTTTGATTCTCTTTGTTAGGAAGGATGGGAGGATGAAGATGATGTAAGAACTAATGTTGTGGAGGGAACCATTTGTCCACTGCTTTTTTTCTCCTTGGGTAAAACAAGTGTATCCACTGTTTGGTTGGGTAGAAATCCACGGTGAGGAAGCTACACTCATTTTTTAATTAGCAATCCATCCAATTTGAACTGATCCGGCAGAGAAAGTGGGCATCTCTCTTTTTCTCACATGAAGTCTTGATTGTGAATTTGACAACATTCCAGGTTTTTGTTCTTTTTGTTTTTCCCCATCCTATTGGTGTTTCTCTGGGTATTATTCTATCCGTTTTTCTCCAAACTAGTGGAATTTTTGTGGGCCAAAAGATTGACGACCTCCATCAACAATCGATAAAGTGTAGGGAATATTGGTACTAAGCAATTCGGGTCAATTTTGTTTTGTTTTCCATCAACAATTCTGTTCGGTGATTGTAGTCTTTTGGGGTTAATTGTCACATAATTGGTCTTCCAGATTTGTGCCATTGAGTTCTTGGCCTGTCAATTGTCAAGTGTTTCCGAAGTTTTTCCGCTTTCTTATCCTATGTGCATGGCATTCATTGAGAATTACAATATATATATGTATGTATATATATTGAGTCAACACAATATCTATTTATTTAAAGTCTCGAATTTTCTGATTGGATATGATGTATTCTAGTGCTAATCTCATTATTCTGTGTTTTCTTTCTTTCTTCTCTTTTATCGTGTGACAGATCTCAGGAATTCTAGGGTAGTCGACAATTCCCAATTGCGTAATCTGTTGAATGTCAGATCGTGATTTCATTAGGAATCTGGATTTGGTGTACAAAGAAAGTTTCAGGACTGCCAAATGATCCTGCCACTGCCAAGGTGGTGTTTTTCCCACTATCGGTGGGACTGGTTTCTCGAATCTGCAAGTGGCTTAGGTGTCTAGCCACAAATTTTTATAATATATCCTGTAATGTTGATGATCAGATACAAATGGTTTGTTTTCTGTGGCACGTGTACATGGCTAACCAAGGGCACTCCTACTAGCCTTTAGTTTCAGCGACCTTTTGTTGACTTTGTGGTAGCCGATCTAGGATTCTTTGGCCGCTATACGGAGGGATAGTCTGTAATTCGAGCTCATGAAGTTGTAATTTCCTCGTAAGAAATGCTTGCTTCCTTCCAATGGTAATTGGCATCTGACTTCTGTCGGGGGTTTCCTTTCGTGCCGGTTCATCCATTTTATGCTTTTGTAAGTTGATTGCATGTGGTTCAAGATCTCTTTCGGCTTCTGCGCAACTCATTGTCTTTGAACTTTTTATTTCTAATATCTGACAATTCTAATTTAGTTGCATTTAACATGTGAGTATTACTCTAAAGAGTTAAGTTTGCAAAACGAGTCTCCGCATCTACCATCTATGCTTGCCTGCACACGTTACACGTGGCACGTGGATGTATTGCTCAAGTCCATGCGCTGAGTTGCAGTGAGGTACCTAACCCATCGCTCGGCTTTGGCTAATCCAAGCCCTAACTATCACGCCTTTGCGGGCAGCTGAGTCACTTTTCCTCTCTGCCGTGCACCCCAACACGTAGCATTGGTTCGTCCGATAACTCAACAGATATCCACTCCTTCGCTCCTATGCACGCACGTCCATTTCCATGTGAAACCGCGCAAGTCAGGAAGAAGAGGAGAACGAAATACGGTCACCCATCAAAGAAACAATCACAAAAACAACATCGTCGGGTACAACTAAGCTAGTGGTAATGGCCTCCAAGCAAATGTGACGAAAAAATAGGAATAATTATATTTTTAATTCTAAATTTTTTATATTTTGAATGTAGTCTTAAATATTTAAATAATTTTAATTTAATTTTAGATATTATATTCTCATTTCAATTGAATTTAATTACTAACAAAAAATTTTTGGTTATTAAATAAATAATTTGATCGAATAAAAATAAAAATTTTGAAAATAAGAAATAAAACATTTTATTTTTATTTCTATCATTTTACTCCTCTTTATCTTCTTCTTTCTTCTCCTGCTAGACTCTTTCCGCCTCCACTTCTTCGTCATTATTATCTTTTGGAACGACTTCTTCCCAAAATTTATTAGCAAGGGCAGCTATTCTCAAAGTGTCAGATCTACGCTTAATCAATAGCATAACATTCTTGGGCGGTATGCATATACTCACCATCATCAAGGAGAGAACTTGAGGCAAGGAAAGACATGGAAAAACAGGTATTCTAGTTATGGTGATCTTAGCTTGACATAAATGCTAACCACCTCCCCTAAACAATCCGTTGTTTAACCGTATCGATGATTTTTTTTTTTTCGGTCATCTGAACTTGTTCGAAATAAACTCGTTCTTGGTTATGCAAACTGAAACGCAATATAAAGAGTAGTTATTAAAAACCAGGAAAGCGTCGATGAAAAACAGTTTATATTTTTTAAAGTCAATTGATAATTTGATATTGAAATGGAATCGAATTATACTTGCCTAATTGTGGATAACGAAAGGGGTTTCAGGGAGAAGATTACAAAGAGGAATCACAAGTTCATGCAACAGGAGGAGAGAGACAAGGGGAATCAGAGGGTAAGCCAGCAGAAAGCATCACAGAGAAGATCAATGAAAAACTATCTCCGGAAGAACGGCAACAAGAGCAATGGCAGCACAGAAGACCAAAGAGCTTGTAATGGGGCAAGACAAGCCTGGGGCTGAGGGTTATTCTGAACAGACAAATAGCCAAGTTGAGTATGGCAAGCAAGAAGAGCGTGATAGAATAAAATAAGAGCCGGTGCTCTGGGCATATTGATTTCAGTGTTCTCAATTTTGGTTTTGTTTAGCGCTTCATGCATGCAATTGGCTCTCTTTTTGGTTGTCGCTTGTTGTATTTTGGGGTGTTCAATAAATTCGAACATTTATAAAATAGAGTTAGAAAGATGTTCGATTAAATACTTCATCGTGGGGTTTTGTAATTAAGTTTGACCGATTACGTTAATTAAGCTGATTTTCCTGTCATTCCAAAATGATTGGCTAAATGAACATCAAAAAGAGGGAAAGGGGCTCCGGTGATCTTTGCAGGACTGGCCATTTTTATTCACATTCTCAAGTGACAAAGATTGTGAACAAAGTTAATATCAGAGATTATGGTTAACTAAACACCAAGATCGTGAACAAATTTAATATCGGAAAGTATGTAGGTGGTCTAACAACACGAGAGTTGATCGGCTGGCTATAATCAAAATACAGGTTGTAGGACTCCAAAGCCGGGCGGGACTGAAGGTGGATAGAATTATAATAAGTCGGTAACCAATATGCCGGCATGATATCAGCTGCTTCAAACAGCATTTTCGCTTAGAATCAGCGATACTTTGGCCTACGTCTGAGCTAAGCTCGTCTCATTGCAATCTTCAGAGGGAGGAGGGGAGGAGGATCTTGTACATGATAAATAGTGACAGCAACCACGCAGAAGCAATTAATGAAGCAATGTCAAATTGTTTTTGATTGGAGTGATTGTAAGGACTAGAAACAGAGTCTGTGTCGGAATCAGCAGACTTGCTTATTTAAAGAAAGATGAATATTGGGACCATAGCCAAAAGATGGAGGCTACTAAGTGGACAAGATAACTGGAAGAACCTGCTGGACCCTCTAGACATTGACCTCCGCAGGTATATCATTCACTACGGTCAGTTGGCTCAAGCTACCTACGATAATTTCAATTCAGAAAGGATATCAAAATATGCAGGCGATAGCCTATACTCGAAGAAGAACCTATTTTCCAGGGTGGGTTTGACCATTGCCAATCCATTCAAGTACCAACCAGTCAAGTACTTCTATGCAACTTCCGATATTCAACTACCTGAATCCTATCTTCTGAAGTCATCATCAAAGGAAGCCTGGACCAGGGAGACAAATTGGATGGGATATATTGCGGTGACTACAAATGAGGGAAAGGCAGTGTTGGGTAGAAGGGATATCGTTGTTGCATGGCGAGGAACAATCCAGATTCTTGAATGGGCTGAAGACTTTGTTTTCCCCTTGGTCTCAGCTTCTAAAATACTTGGAAAAGCTCACGATCCTAAAGTACACCAGGGTTGGCTCGCCCTCTATAGTTCAAAAAATCCAAAGTCTCTCTACAGTAAAAAAAGTGCCAGACAGCAGGTAAATTCTCGCTTTGCCTTCTCGGGCTATTTTAGTGGCATCTAGTTTGGTATAGATCGGTCAGCTTAGGCATTCTTTATAGTGATCAATTTAATTGATTTTCATCCATGGCTCGTGTTCTATTGCACAACCGTGGTCATTTTGATATCATTTTGCCATGTATCATGTGCGCACACACAGCAGCTGAAATCAATTGAAAATTATTTCATAATCAGATCGAATGTGGCCCGATATATGAAAATCTGCCTTTTACTGTCAGGTTGCAGAAGAATTGAAGCGATTGGTCAAACAATACAAGGATGAAGAGATCAGCATTACAGTAACCGGTCACAGCTTGGGTGGAGCACTTGCAATCATGAATGCAGGTGACATAGTGGCCAACGGATTCAACAAAGACAATGAACGGCCTAAGAAGCAGTGCCCAGTAACAGTTTTCGCCTTTGGCACTCCACGAGTTGGGGACTCAAATTTCCAGAAAGTCCTGGAATCGATGAAAGATCTACATCTTTTACGGATAAATAATATTCCTGATGTTGTACCTGACTTACCATTAAAACTGAACGGGTACTCGGATGTTGGAGTTCCGCTAGTCATGGATACCCGATTGTCTAACTACTTGAAGAGTTATGGCGATGTCAAGGACTGGCATAACTTGGAAGCCTATCTGCATGGGGTGGCTGGAACTCAAGGAAGCAATCAAGACTTCCATTTGGAAGTCAAACGGGACATTGCACTAGTTAACAAGGGTTTGGACGCTTTGAAGAAAGAATATTTGGTGCCCACCTCCTGGTGGAGTGTTGGAAATAAGGGGATGGTTCAACAGGAAGACGGATCCTGGAAGCTGGAAGACCATGAAGGATCTGACAATCTCTAAATAGTGCCATGGGCTTGCCATGCTAATAAAGCAGCAGCCCAGACTTGCCAAATATTAGTGCAGCTCAGTTTTCTATCCTCCAAAATGAACATTCCGGTATGCTGCTTTCCATTCACTTAGTTAACAGCTCTGCTTATTGACACTGCCCTCTCAATGGAAAACAGGCTTATAACAAATTCTTTCTGGCCAATAGTTTTTGTAGATTCTCACTTTACCAACTGAGGAAGATTCAAAAAAAAGCAAAGCTAAGATAAACAAGCCGATTAAAAAAAGAAGTACACAACGGTGGGAGCAGAAGGGAATATTGTGCTTTCCACTCTGTTCAGCCGAGTTGTGTAGTTAGCACATTTCAGTAGGAATTGAACAAACATCAAGTAAAATAGTACCAAAACAAAAGGAAAGCGAATGAAATCATGCATCGATATTGATGATTTGTTTTCTCCAGCTCTCCAATATATTAATGCCTATTGGAGTGATCTTTAATTGAACCTTGGGCCTGTGCTTCACTATGAGCAGATTATCAAATTCCATGTGTAAAATCACCTTCACACGGAGCGTGCGTACAGGAAACGAAGTGAAAAATATAAAGTCGAACGCCAGAACAGAAATCTAATAAAAATATCCACGCGATGCATTCAATTTTACTTCTTTGCAAGACAATCATTTGATTAAAAGAATAAAAGAAAAAAAAAACAGAGAGGAAAAAGGGGAAGCCTGCGATTATTCAAATAAATGAAAGTTTTATTTAACTTTATAAATTCTCATATGAAGCAAAAGAGTGAGATCAAACACGATCTTGGAACCCATATCCACAAAAACCACAAATTCTCACGAATGATGACACAAATTTCTCACACTGTTGCCTCATCGACGATTTCAAAGGGAATGCAATAAAGTAGAGCCACATCATCTCTAGAAATAGAAACTAGAGTGTCAATGAAACCCAAAGAAAACTACAGAATCAACAAATCAACAGGGTATCTGAGAAGTGAACCACTCTATGACATGAATAGGTGCCTTGATCAACTCCAAAGCAAGCTCCACTATCACAGTCACGCACAGGCAACAAGGGCATATACACGTCAACAACAATCTGCACAATTCCCGAGATTGGAAACCAAGAAAACAAAATGAGTCAAAAGATCCGAGCCACCAAATCAAAAATAACGAAAAAAAAATGGCAAATACAATCAAGAAATCTCAAATACCCAGAAAAGTGTACACACTGAAAATAATAAAAAAACGTAAAAATATCAGCAGCCCAGAAACGGATTAATGCATAATATGTTGAAATGGCCAGAGAGAGAGAGAGAGAGAGAGAGAGAGAGAGAGAGCAAACCCGACTATCCAAACGACAACGCCGACAATGGAAATAAGTAGAGAAAGAAAGGCAAAGGGAAGGCCAATAAGAAAACCCAGAGGCCTGCAATCGTCACACATGATTGTCTTCTGTTGTTTCTTTTCTTCTGTTTTCCCAAGGCATAAGAAAGGCTCCGTCCTTTTTGTTGCTTCAAAGCCTCTCTGACCTGGCTTTATTGTTCGTGACCGTGCTGCAGAAGTGATCCGAGCTTGCGTTGACTCCTCTTCTGGTTCTTCTTTCCTTGAGAAAACAAACTAAATTTCTTTCTACTGCGTCGTGTCTTTGCTTGATTGGATGGAATTTGCCACAGTTCTTCTGTTTCCTAGTTCGGAAAAGTTAAAGCAACAGGCTGTGTGCTCGCTGGCCCTTACGTGTATAATTATTACAAAAGTAAATATCGATTTTTTTACCATAAATAAATGACCTTTTACCATCCGTTTGTTTATTCTGGGATAAGTTTAATTAAATGAATGTAAAAGTAATAAGTTTAAATAGAGATAATTAAATTTTATATTATATATAAAATATTAATATAATGTAAAATAATAAATATATGATATAAAAGTAGTAATTATCGCAGACTTCTTCTTTTTTTTTTCTCTCCCATCAGCAACTGCGTCGTCATCGCCTACAATTGTTATTTTTCGTGTTGAACTTCTAGTTCTAACTACGGAGGCTATAACTTATAGCCACGTGGCCTATAATAAACCTACCTCGTTTACCACTCCTAACTCAATGGATATCACTAACGGCGACACAACCAACTGACAGACGTGATAACGTCAGGAGACAGAGACGTTAAACCCAACGATCAAAAACCAGGCCCACCTGTAACAGAAAGTAAAAACAAAACCCTATCCGAAAAAAAAAAGAAAGAGAGAGAGAAAGAAAAAGAAAGTCAAAACAAAACAGGAAAATACAGAGAGACGAAGCAGAGCCAATCTCCAAACCAGAAATCCAGATGAAATTGACATGGTCCCAGAATGTAACACACTCCCTTACTTTCTTAGTTCTTTCTCCGCTTTCTCTCACTTGATGAGTACGCGTGCACAAATGGCTTCTGGTTTTTAAGTTGCTTGTGATTGCTTGAGCCTCGTGTCCTTCGATGGACAGAAGAAAGATACATAATCGTGGGAATTAAGTCCTTCAAGTCATTGTTTCCAAATAGTAATTGTATTGACAATTTGGGAATATAAACTATCTAACAACCTAGATTGTATACAAATCCTACCATGATTAGCAAATACTTATTGATTGTAAACAGTTGGGATTCGTTTTAATTTATCCCTCAAATTTAGAAGTCTCCCAACCCGACTTAAAAACGTTTAACTTGTCTCTTAAGCAAGGCACACTCGAGAGAACTCAACCCACCCCTATAAATATAGCTTGCTTCTCGAGTTTGTACTGAAAAATAAAACACAGATGTCGAGCACTAATAAGGAAGTCACGAAAGAGAAGAAGAAAAGCAGGAAAAGAGCAGTGAAAGAGAAGGAAAGTCACTCACTCGTTGGTCATACAGAACGAATATATCACTTTCTAGAATAGGAAGACAGAGCATAAAACATGCAGATGCAAAAGCTTCCAAAAGGGTTCACATTCCGCCCAACCGATCAGACGTTGGTCGGTCACTTCCTCTATAAGAAAATCATAGGCATGTTGCCGCTTTCTCATGGGTTGTTCGTTCCGGAGTGTGATATGTACGGAAAAGAAGAGCCGTGGCAGATTTGGGAGAAGTTTAGGGGTAAGGATGATTTTGAGGAGGACCTACACTTTTTTTTGTGCTTGAAAAAGGAACAATCAAAGGGAAACGGCTACAGAATTGGTCGCTCGACGGGATCCAGCGGTGGTTGCTGGCACGGTGAGGATTCCGGCTCAATGATCGAAGTTGATGGTTATAACAGGGCGTATTGCTCAGCAACCAAGAAAAGATTAAGCTACCGAAGTAAGGAGTCAAACCAGAATGGTCTTTGGATCATGCATGAGTACTCTCTGGAGATGGGACAGAACAAAAGCCACACTATTAATTATGTACTCTGTCGCCTGACAAAGAATGCGAAAAGTGTAGCTGCGGCAGCTAAAGGGAATGATATTGCTTCAAGCAACCACAAGAGGAAGCCCACTGCCCAAAGTAATTTGACACATCCTGCTCTTGATTCAAGTACCATTGGAGATCATGAGTCTAACAAGAGGAGAAAGTTGCAAACAGATGTCGAAATTAATGCTGAAATTAATGCTGGCCCTGAGGAATGTTTGGAATCTAACAACGTTGACCACCAAGTCGAAGCTCGCTTGAGGGTTGAACAAGGGCAACCGAGTTCACTAGAAGTAATTAACATTGATGACGACAGTGATGAATTTATGAACTCTGACAATATTCATCGCCAAATTGGTGCTGGCTTGAAGTTTGAACAAGTACAACCAAAATCACAAACAGTTAATAACATTGATGATGATAATGATGAATGTTTGGCCCCTGACATTATTTATCACCAAATTGAGGCTCGCTTGAGGGTTAAACAAGAAGAACCGAAAACTAATGGGGTCCCGGAAGCAGCAGCAAACGGAACTGATGAAAAAGCTGTGCTATGTTTCTCTGATGGTGAGTTTTTTGATGGTGCAGTACGCTACATATGTGACAAATTTGATGATTTTACTCGAGGATCAATGTCTCTTGAGGGGTTCTCATATGATTCTTACCCGAATTCTCAAATAATAGAACCTGGCCACCGAGAAATTCAAGCTGGCTTGAGGATTTATGAAGAAGCACCGGTTGTGCAGATACAGCAGCAGATAGAATCTACTATGAATAATAACGAAGGAGGATCCATAGGCGTGGCAGCAGCATCGGCCATGGTTAATGGAATGCTAGAAAAGCCTGAAGAAGAAGGCCGAGTTTCATCTTCACTTGAGATGCCAAGACAGATAGAAGAGCATGACACGGTCTCATTTTTAGATGCAGATGGGGTTACACAAATTTTTGGAGATGACACAATTGCAACTTGGTATCATGAGCTTTTTCCTTCAGGGGTTCTATTGATCACTTGATAGATTGCGCACTCTATGGGATATGAGCTTAAAGATGCAGTACATTCCTCCTGTACAGAGATCAAACTCTTGCAAGTTTACTGCTGTTTACGGTTCCAGTCAAACTGGGACTTTGGTAGCGAAATGCTGACCTGTATGGTTGCAGTTTTACTATTTTACTTCGGTCATCTTATGTACCTCAAAGAGCTGTTCTTGAAATGCTTTTATCTAAATTGTAGAATTTTTTTATTAGGGAATATTTCTGAACATTCTTATTAATTATGACTTTTTTTTTTTAATTTTTATCTTTCTTATTTTTGTCTTTTTCTTTGCCCATATAAAATTAAAATTAACATATTAAGTAAAGTGTCAATAACTCAAAATAACAAAATAACTTTATTCGATTTTATAAATTTTATAATTCGACTATTGTGTGTCTGGGATTTCCAGTTGAAACACATCAGCCCCCTGCTATTGCTCCTCGCAATAAACAATGAAATACTTTTATTTTTACAAAGAGGTGTGATCGACCTCCAGAAAATGGAGAAGTAAATCTTAATTCCTATCATCGAAACAATGATGATACTCTAATAATTGACCAAATTAAAGCTCCCCAAACACATAAAGATAAACATACATCAACTAAAGAGAGCTGCATATAGAATCTCATTCCAAGTATCAGGCACGCCCGGTAGACACCAATGGCTGCAATCAGTTCCTTTTCTGCTACCATATGCCGAAGGGTGCGCATCCTTTCGGCATTGGGAGAGCGGGGTCACGTCTAGTAAGTATACTGGTTTCTTAATCCTACTCATTACTTTGTTAACAACAAACCACGCTGGAGGCAAACCTGCTGGGTACTTTGTTCCAAAGAATGGTTGTGTCTCGTCAACGCATGACTTTGACGGTTCATTCCAATCCCTGCCTCTGAAATGTTTTCATAAATAGTGGAATATGTTTATTACTGTTACTATTACTCATATAAGTTAGGATTAAAAAAATTAGAGAATGGTTTCACATGTGACGATTAAGTGATGAATTGGGCATTCTTTGAGATCAAATTGGTGGTCAGTTGTCAATAGAGGCAGTAATAAAAAAAAGGTAGAGAGAATACGCTTACACGTAATGCGTGGGCGATATGTCTTGGAAGAAGACTCTGGTTTGTGTAGGATCCACATTTAGGTTGACCCATCTGGCCCATGTGGTCAGTCCTTTATAAAACGCAACAAGGCGGTTCTCGTCTTTGTACAAATGGTTCCCCTCTTGTATATAATCCCATCTGCAATGGCACTGATGATAAGTACTATGCTCCAAAAATTTCAATTAGAACATGAAACAATGATGTCGTGGGAACACAACAAAAAAAATGTATAAGAGCAGTGATTGTATATCTACGGTTGATTTCTTCCTGTGTGAGTCCACCAATGCCATGTGTTAAAGATCAGCATGTCCATGCCTCTCCATGCTTTGCCATTTTTTATGGAGTCAAGCTTCAGTATCCGCCCTGCTTTTGTGTTAACAAGGTCCACCAAGAAGGGCGTGCGATATAACAGTATCTTCACTGCATAGTCCTGCTCAAAAGACCACATAGAAGCACCCTATTTGTGAGTAATTTTATGAGCTACAAGCACAGCCCACAGGGTACGAAGTTCAACCCAAAAAAAACTCGGGAGCAATAAGTAGGTTTTCCAATGGATTGGATTCAATTCAGACTTTGAGCATGAACAATAGACAATTATACGTGTTGTGGTCTTTTGGATCTGTTGAGTAAAGTGATGTACCTCCAGATGTAACAGAAGGCCTATGAAAGCCCAATAGGCGAAACGGTGTCAACTGAGGAGGAAACATTTAAAACAAAGAGTAATGCAAGAATACTAGAAGTTATTTACCAAAAAAAAACAAGAAGTTATATAAAAAATTTTGTTCCCAATTAATGTAACAAATCAAAACACGTCATGTAAAGTGGTGGATTTGCACATAAAACAAAAGATGATTAGACCACGTTGCATTTAGTATTCAGTATTCCTAACATTACTCAGAAATAAATAATTTCTAACAAGTAGCCAAGATCTCATTTATTAGCACCAAGAATCGTTATGCGAATGTGCCAAAGTATTATGCTGCTTCAACTCTCATTATATCAGAATATTATACAGCTAAAAGCGATGTTGTGAAAGTTTTTCAAGCCTTATACCTGCAATGATCATATGGGTCCGATTTTTACACTACGAATTCTATTACAGAAACACAAAATACACAACGGTCAATTTTGATTATCTTTCTATCACGATTGCCGATCATTATGTAGGCAAAAACGCAGTCGTCTAATGTTGTGAAAGTTTTTCATGCCTTGTGCATACTGGTGCCAGTTTCACGAGCATTTTCCGTGTATTCGACTGACAAATCTCAAAGTGGGACCTGATCTCACAGTAACATGTCCTGGGGCTCAAAGCGATTGGACCCAACTTTAGCGAATGACAGGATGAGAGGGAAACGACCGGCCAATAGAAAAATTATAAAAATTTAAGACGGCCCTGCTACAATGATATTCAATCGGGGCATTCTTAAAGTTTTACTCAACTAGAAGAAAAGGCTTCCAAAACGACAAAGGCCGTCTGGCGTGGTGCCGACGTCTGTCTCTGTCTGTTGCCCACGCAGTGTATTCTGTTGACTTAAACATGGGTTCCGGGCAATTGGACGGGCAACTGGACAATGGCAAAAGGGACCACGCCAAGGTTCCATATATTGGTGAATGGTGAATGGTGACCATGGTTCCAAATACCAGTTGGAACACGTTAGGAAAACAGAAGATTTGGACTACTATACAATTAATCAAATTCAAAGGATCAGAGTTTATAATAATTGATGAACCAAATGCTCCATCCTCGAAAGAATAATGGGGTTTCTTCCTAGTGTACCGCCCAATACAACTAAAATGACCAAGTAATAAAGCAGCACCAACACTTACTATTTGCTTTTGGTTTTCCCAAACGCCGCCTAGAATAAAAGTTTAACAGTTCCTGACACGTCTCCAGCGAACAGATAACAGGCCCACCACCAATCACGCTCCACTTTTAATGCTTTAAACCCCACATTCATTGTTACAAGAAAAGAAAAGGCAAACAATTGGCTTCATAATTCAGGAGCAGTACAACACTAGAGCCATACATAGGATGCAAGCGGCAAATTTAAGACAGCAAATAGCATGATTCAATTCAAGCAATAAAAACCTTACTTTCTCAAAAGGCCACGGAGCCGACATTGATGATTTTTCCTCTTTTATTTTCTCCTAATAATTCAAAACCCGCAGAAAAATTCTAATCCAACAAGTGAAATTTGATAGTTAAAAAGTTTTACCTCAAAGGTAACTGAAGCTAGCCCATCTCTCCTAATGACTGTTATCTTAGAATTTGGAACCCATGAATGAAGCATACAAGTCAAAGATTGCCACTGGTTCAAACTCAGTGAGTCGCCCACAAACATTATCTTCTTCCCTCTCCATTTCTCCAGGAAATTCAGCCCATTAAACCTGAAAAAAAAATTATCACAAGTACATACATAAATGTATATGTGCATAAATTAAGTATCAAAACCAGACAGGTGCATGCGAGTGACTGTTACATTGAAGTGTAGATTACCTGGGTAAGTTGCAAAAATAAGGTTGCCATCTGTACTTGAGATAAGCTTTGTCGGGTCGGCCGTTCTTTTGGCAGTTGAATTCTTGATCTATGAAGGGACAGTTTGAGGAGTCATAGAGAGGATACGAAGCATCGTAGACCCATTTTCCTTGGAACCAGTTGCATTGGCCCGCCAGTTTTCTGGCACTGCTGAAACTGGTTGTTCTGTTGCCATTGTTGGAATCATTGAAGGCATGGACATCGGAAATCTCAGCTTTTGCAGTAGCTGTTAGTGATATTGATATAAGGTGAAATATCAAGAAAATAAGAGAGAGAAGCCGTGCTTCGAACAAGAAAGAAACCATCATGGGTGTCTAATCACGACTGTTGGGGGAAAAGGACGAGGAGTCAAGATAAAGTTGCCAGAGACCCGCGTATGGCCTGTGTATATAGACAGTTTGTACCATCATTTTGACACTAAAGAAAATTTTCCACTTTGACTCCAAGAAATGGAATGAAGTTAACTTAATTCCAGGGTGAAAGCTCAGAGAAAGCTTCCCTTTATTTCACTCATGATTAAATTAAATTTCTCAATTTTTAAGGTTAATTTTTCCTAACAACCTACTTACTTCATGGCATCCTACTTAATTCATTGCTTAAGTGACTAACATTTAGTCCGTTTCCTTATAGCCATTATTTTATAACATTATTATTGCATTCCTTCTTCTTAATTTTAGGACATAAGATGTTTAGATGAAATTCAATATTTAATACAAAATCTTATTGACCTCCTTGTTGCCATTATTCTATTCTATCCTTACATATTTCCTCTTTAATTATAAACGGCAATCTGTTTATTACCTATTAATTTATCAGTCTAAAAGAAGCAATTACAATTTTGTAAAACTCTCATGAATAGTACAAAATATTTGTAAGATTCTTCAAAGATTAACAATCGCTAAATGTTCCACATAAGTACAATGGCTAAGATTTCAATTTTTTTTTTTAAATTAAAGTATCACTAGAGTAGGAGAAAGATTATAATTCAATTTGCAGGGCGCGAAAATCATTAGCGCGGATTCCGGCCTTATTAAATATAAGATATATATTGGAAATGGACTCTGACTGTAATGACATTATTGTTATTTTTATGGTCCTTAGACTCCACATCTATCTGAATTGTTACCATTAAATTCAATTTGTAGCATGCCAACATCATAACCGTGGATTCCGACCCTATTAGATACCCATCAACAATCCAGATGGGGATCAATTATTGAAAGAAATGGCAGATGATAACAATAAGGAGACTTGTTATATGCTAGGAGTTGACACCAACTCCAACCGGGGAGAGTACAGAAGAGGGTTACACTATTGATCTAGAGCCGCAATACAGCCGACGAGAAATTGAGAGATGGGTTTAAATTGATTCTCTGCTCTGTGTCGAGTGAGGACATTCTCAATCCGCATTGAAAATTAAGGGTCATGATGACATTCACTTTGGAATTTTGAAATTATGGAGGCACTTTCCCTTTTCAGAGACGAACGTATGAATCATAGTCGGTGGCCTGGACCTTATCGATTCAGTATAAGAAAGGGGATGTAATTGATTGCGAATATTATATTTTAGACCGCTTACATTTGAACCAGATTGAATAGAAAACTTACACCAAAATAGGCACAAAATATCCCACTTTATGGGCGACCCAGTGATTTCTATTGGTACAAATCCAAAGAAGAAACTCTAGGTAAATTTTATTTTATTTTATTTTTTATATTTGTGGTTATAACTAATTCATAATTTTATATTATATAATAGGTAAAATTTATTTAAAATTATAAATAAATTATACTCATAAATAAAATAAATAAACATAACAAACGCCACAACTCTAATACTTAATTGTTGTCATATCAGCTAAATCTATTTTTGGGGTCATACGATTTGCATCACAACTCCACTGTTTCAAATGCGAAGTCCTAGTATATAAATTATTACTCCCGTTTCTTTTAAGACCTCGTTATTATTGATAATAAGTAAATCGGTATCACAGTATGTCTTGGTTATTATTTTATTCTTAGTCTGATATACCTGCCATCAATAGCATAGGGAATCAATGATAACCTAGCATGGAATATTAGAATAAAACTCATTCACGTATCAAAGACAAGAGAAAGTAATGCTTGTTCAACTGATGTGATATTAGATCTCTAATTATTTAAAAAGATGCTTTTCCTATTATAAGTAAATTGATATTCATGAAAATGTTGCTAGCGTGGGTCACACTCCTTTTTTTTTTTTTTAGTGTGTCAAAAAAAAAAAACCCTCAATATATATATATATAAAAAAAAAGTTATTAGAAGGCAAGTTCCGGGTCCAGTTAGCCTTCCTGACTTGCAATCACACATAAAATCAAAAAAGCTTCATTGCAAAGACTAGCAGCATCATGTCTTTATTTTAGTTTTCCGGTAGACATAATCATCGTCGACCAAAGAAATTTCGTGGCCGTCCAGCCAGCGCGTAACATGCCAATGATTGATTCTAATTTTAGAGGTCTTTGTTTTGCAATTGGGTTGAGTATGCCGTATGCAACTTGATGGAGTGCGGACCAGCTAAAGCAGCTCCATCGAGACGCTGAATGTCATCACCTTTTCTTGCGGAAAAAAATGGACCACCCCTTTGGAAGCTATCAAATAGTCCACCTTTGCATACATTTATTTATAGGATCGGGTAGTACGAATAATAGAAATTTGGCTTAATACATGCCAAAACCGTAGCTTATCGATTCCCAACTCTAACTAGTCCATTTTCCTTTTTTTATCGTGTCATTACTGCATAGGTATGTTCTTGTTAACTGCTGACTAATTGGATTCCTTTCAAAGGATCCCAATTGGAAGTCAGTTGATTTTAGACATTACATTATTAGGCAATTGCGCGCATTAATTATAAAATAAACCTCCAAATTGAAAAAGAAGGACGCAAAATCTTCTATATTTTGAAAAACTAGCCGAATTCTTTCTTCTTTTTTTTTTTTGTGTGTGTCTAAAAGAAGAGACTCGCCGCCCTCGACGGCGTGACAAAAGATGAATCTTCCAAATCATGTGCTCGCCAGCGTATTTCATTAGAACTTAAACTTCAAAGCCTCAAGATGTGACGTGACAAACGACGAATCTTCCAATCCCGTGCTCGCCAGCATATTTCCTTAGCCCTTAAACTTCAAAGCCTCAGATGTGGCTTGGAAACGAAAATTGGCTTTTCATGGGTGCCAAGTGCTAACAGATGCGAACTAAAGGATATTTTGCCTTCCATCCACGTTACTGGATATATTATTGTTAAAATTTTAAGTGTGAGTGTATAAATTATGTGATTAAATTATTATACATTAGAATAATAAATAAATAATATATAAATAAAAAATTATAAATTCAATAATTTTAAATTTTAAATTAAAATATAACATTAAATTTATAAATTTTATATTTATTTAAGTTTTTTTATAAAAAAATTTATAACAATTATAGCGACATTGGCCGGTTGGCAGTCGGTGTGCGACGATAGTAAACGGAAGGAATTAATAGAGGAAAGGATCACAAAATAAATGAAATAAAATTATTAAATTTGAGTTGTGGGGTCTCGCAAATAATTGAATTCTTTGCCACTTTTTATACGGGGAAACAAGAAGTGGATGATGTTGCCAGTTCACCGTCCTCCGCACGTGAACTTTATTCGTCACCACAGCGCTCTCGTGTTCTTTACTTCTTTTGTTTCTTTCCTTTTTCAAATTCCGGCTGCCCTATCGAATTTGACGAAGTCCCTCTTTTATTCCCTTGAAAAACACTTCAATTATTATTAGATTAGACTTTTACTTAAAATTTTCATATTTATATTGTGAAAATAACGTAAAATTTAAGAAAAAAAATTATATTTTATTACATAATTTTCGATAAAAAATCAACTTCATTACTAATTTGTCTAGTTGTTTTCGGCATCACGACCTGAAACATCGTGTGGCACGGGGCGGCGTAGGAAAGCAAACTGCAGGCCGACTTCGAACCCACGTCATGCCTCTAACTTGGCATGGCCGACCCCAGATTTTGACTCGTCGCTTGGGGTTTTGGAAAGCATTTGGCAGCAGCGTTTTAAAATGGGTGAAAATTTGATTGGTTCATGGAAATCTCCTTTCTTATCCGAACTCGGGACAGACAACACCAAACGCGTGGTCCGACATCGGCAGGGTTGAAATTATTACAAGGGAAGCACTTAGACCACATAAGCCATTGCCCTCTTCTAAGGCTCCAGTGAGGGAAAAACACTGGAGAGACTCAAAAGACGAGTCCGACTTCTCATCTCTTTCAAGCGACTAATGCATGGTTGGGTCCAGATGTTCTGGAAAGGTACCAGTTAGGGTCAGAGAACGGAGCGCAATTTGGGAGAAACAAAATGGACAGTTCTTGAGTCCCAAGATGCCAAACCCACTCGTTGAAGAGGGATTCGAAAATCGTTATACAGAACAAGAGCTGAGTTCTGTTTTCCTTCTAGCATAATTCAAATGCAATATGAGATGCAGTGATTTCCATCTTTGCCGGGAGTCGGGCTTAAAGGAACACATTTTTTGGGTCATCTTTTAACTAATTTAAAAACTCATATTCTAATGGGCCCAAAAAATATACAATAATTAATTTTATTTATTTTAAATATTTTTATAATTATATTTTTTTTATTTTTTTAAACTCGCACAACTAAATTAAATAAGTTTAATTTATATTAAAAAATTTTATTAATTATTACGACATGACAATTTTACTAACAGCTAAAATTTTATGTCACCGCAAAAATTAATTTTTTAATGGATAAAAATACAAACTCATATTCCTGGGTTTTACGCGGCTCTTTTCTGGGCCATTTTACTCCAAAGCCGAATTTAATTTGGCCATTTTTTAAAATTGAAATTTGATCTAAAAAAAAAAAAGGCAGAGAAATACAAACAGTAAATACACGAAGCACAGAACAGAAATTAATCTCTCTCTCTCTCTCTCACACACACACACACACATTTCCTTGTTTGTATAAAAAAGATGTCATTTATATTTAGAAGAAGGACGTATAGGCAAGCAGAGGGAAAAACGGAGAGGAAAACAAAGCACTTTCTTGCCTCAGAAAGGGAAACACGAACGCCATCGTCTATCGATATTCTTACGTCGGCCGTTCTGCTTCTGAGACTGAGATGGGCCGCTGAGAAAATGAAGAGAAAGGGCTTGATGGGCAGACAGAGAGAAGAAATTCCAGAATCTTGGGGACATACGGCGTCGTTTTGCATGACCAGTAGAAAGCCGCATGAGGCCTGTCTAAACACGAGCTTTTCATACGAGAGGACCATTATCCAGGTGTAGAGTTGACAGCGATACAATAATTATTTTTTAACTGAAAAAAATATAATATATTTTAAAAATATTATAATATGTTTTTCTGAAAATATAATACATCTTAAAAAAAAAGAAATCAAAAGTAACTGCTTAGAACAGCTGATGAGTAGGAACTATTTGGATTGAAATTGTTCATTTCTAATATTTTTCCTTGATCACCGTTGGAAAAAAAAAAAAAAACACCTTTCCTCATTCGGCACCGTTTGACCCATTGGGCTTATTTGTGATTGGGTTTCCATTCTCTCATATATTTTATTTGAATTTTGGACGCTTGTTGCTGGGCAAATCTTTTGGAATCCTAACGTTCGGTTTCCTGGACTGGACCTTGGTTCAGGCCACTATCAGCCTAAATATGACTTGTAACGACGAAAAAAAATTAAAATTATGTTTTAATTTTTTTTTATTCTTTCTTATATGAACTATATGATTATCTCTTTAAACCAAAAAAAAAAAAAAACACACAAAAAAATTAAAATTTAAAGACAAAGTCACGTTAAGTTTTTTTTTTTCCACACAAGCTTAAAAAATTTTATTTATTATATTTTTAATTAACAATTAGATTTCACTAAGATAACGATGAAAATAAAAAAATATTAAGATTTTTAATTATATTGAGTTTTAATATGTAATTATGATTCCTAGCCTAATTAAAATTTCTATATTTAATAGGAGTCCTAATTGCATTAGGAAACAATTTTAATAAAAAAAATTGAAATCACAATTGAATTGTTCAATCCTCTTGGTCAAACTTTTAAAAATAATTTTCTTTTGAATTAAAACTCTTTTAATTTCACAAAAAAATTGTTAGATATTTTTTGTCGTCAAAAAAAAAGAAAAGGGGAAGCCAGTTAAATATTTTTAAAGTCGAAAGAGTTGTTCAAATCACAGAGCTCAAATATAGAATGTTTAATCCCTGCCAACAATGTAGACGTCAAAGGCAAAGAGGTTGGATGCTCTTTGGTTTTTTTTTTTTTTTCCGAGTATCTTTTTTTTAACTGGTTTAGTATAGAGCTTGAAAGCACAGGGTAGTTGAGTAACGTAGGAACGTGTCATTAGATTACTGATCGAACGGCTATCTTCGTCCTCTGTTGTCGTCATACTTTCTATCATCGTACGGTAAATATGGAGTCAACACTAGAGGTTTGGTGGGGTTGGTGGTTGCCTGATTAGCAAGAAGAAATCGGTTTATAAATCCCTTCCTCTTTTGAAGGCGGCCGGGCCCATTTATTGTGGGCCAATCAAGAATCTAATTATCAAGCCCATATATTCAGTAGGCCCATATGGGCTCAGTCTAAATGCTGGGCTGGTCCATGTAGTGTTCAAACCCAAGACTTTGTAATTTGCGCATAAGATGCGCGGCGCTCTCAAACGGGGACCTCTCCTCCTTCCAAAGGTCACTTGACACAAATGGCGGCGGCTACGTGTTTCTCTCACGCTATCGCTACTCCGTCACCCGCAAAAGCCCTAAAATCTGCTCCGCCGGCATCATCCCTTTCCACCGCCGCCACCACCACCACCTCCAGTCTTGCGTTCGTACCGTCGTCGTCGAGACTCAAGACGGCCTTTAAGCCCCTTAGAGCTGGTAATAATGCTAATAATGGCGGTGGCTCAGCTGTCGGCGCCCGGATGGTTTCGTCAATACCTGCTGTGAAGCCGCCACTTTCTCTTGATTTCGAGACCTCTGTCTTCAAGAAGGAGAAGGTCTCTCTCGCTGGCCACGATGAGGTTTCGCACTTCACTCTCATGCTTCCCTCTCTTTTTCTCGATTAGAATTCTCTCGGGTATCGTTTAATCTGGAGCCTTGAACAAAACAGAATGTGAAGACCAGGCAATCAATAGACAAAACATGTATTTGTAAACAAAAGACGAGCAAATAAATACCATATAGTCTGAGTTTGGAATGGATTCTTTGACTGGCTAAGCAACATTTCATTGATTTGGGTGGCTAATCAATATTCAATTCGAAAAGACTATGTTTTCCTGCTAAAGAATGGATAGATATGTTGGTCATTTGGGTGCCCGTGTCTCTATACCTAATCTGGGGACATATATGGGTGACAGTGAATTCATCAGTTGTTTCCTGCAGGTGGATTTTGTTTTTCTTTCCCGTACTAGCTGGATAACCGAACAGAAAGGGGCTAGCCATAGAGATTGTAAATTTTCTCAGCCTATCTTGTGACAATTCCTTTGATTCTTATTTGGATTAAGAATTCACACCTTCATTAGTGATTGCTCTTGGATCACTTCTCTTTCCCCATTTATTTTTAGAGCAAAGATGGAGACAACTCGTCTGAATCCTTTTTATATCATTATAGGCGTGTTTGTTCTTGGGCTCATTACAAATTGGTCACTTATGGTGTTTTGTTTTTATTGTAGTACATTGTGAGAGGAGGAAGGGACTTGTTCCACTTGCTGCCTGATGCATTTAAAGGGATTAAGCAGATTGGTGTTATTGGCTGGGGTTCACAGGTGTATTCTCATTTGAGTTTTGACTTGTTGCTTTAAATTTTGACTAGTTTGAAATATCAGGTTCTGCATGAACTTTGTCTATACATAGCCTTTGTACATTAAAGAAAGTTGGGATAAGATAATCAATTCTGACTTGGATGTTATTTATGGTCAATTGATTATAATTTAGTTTTTTTTTTTTTTGGTCAAGCATAACCACTAACTTTGCCTTTGCCTTTGTTGTTAAGGGTCCTGCTCAAGCTCAGAATTTAAGAGATTCTCTTGCTGAAGCCAAGTCCAATATTGTTGTCAAGGTGGTCTTTTCTTTTTCATGTTCCATATATGTTTATTTGTTGTTTGGTCGTAGATGATGGATTTCCATTGTCTGAATATGTTTATTTTCTTTGATTACATATATATCTTCAGGTTGGACTTAGGAAGGGCTCTCGTTCATTTGCTGAAGCTCGGGCTGCTGGTTTTACTGAAGAGAGTGGGACTTTGGGTGATATATGGGAAACTGTTTCAGGCAGTGATCTTGTGTTGCTGTTGATTTCTGATGCTGCACAGGTTGATTATCATAATAGTCTTCTAGTTTTAGTCCTGAAGATTTGGTTGAAAGTTTGTTTTGCATCTATGTGTGTCTTCAATTCTTACCCATGTTTTATTTCAGTCTGTGGCAGTTGAGACTTGATTAATAGACATCTGTTTCATAGTTAGGATAAATGTTCCTTTGTTATTATGGGCTTCAAGAAAAACAATAACTGTAAGATCATTCATTAGTAAATGAAACTGCAAATTCTGTGTGCATGTTTCAACAGGCTTTTGTTCTTCATTAGAGTAGCAATTACTTTCATGTTTCCGTAATGTAAGTTATCTCTACCTAAGGTACATTCAGCATCTTGTTAAGAATAGGAGGAAGGAAAAACTCAATTTTAAAGCGGAAAAATGTCAAGAACATTCAACTCAACAGCTAATGTTTCTAGTAGAGGCTTAGATATGACTTATTTATTACTCTATGACAAAGGAGAGCTAAAGATTTGTGAAGTTCATCTTGTAGTTGTTTAATAAGTGGCTTGAAGACAACAAAGAGGATTTATTGGTTAACTTGTTATGTTGTGGTTTTTATTTTTTCAGTGTTAAGGACTTTCTTTGCATACTTTCTATTGGTTCAGATAGTTACAATTTCATCTCATGCAACAGGCAGATAATTACGAGAAACTTTTCTCCCACATGAAGCCAAACAGCATACTTGGACTCTCCCATGGTTTCTTGCTTGGACATTTGCAGTCAATGGGCCTTGACTTCCCTAAGAACATTAGCGTAATTGCTGTGTGCCCCAAGGGAATGGGTCCATCTGTACGAAGGCTATATGTTCAAGGCAAAGAGATTAATGGTGCTGGAATTAACTCGAGTTTTGCAGTCCATCAGGTTTTTCATCTCTCTCCCCCAACCTCGCACCACCCAATTTCCACTTCATTCCAGATACATTAATCTGTCACTCTTTTTCATGTCTACAGGATGTTGATGATAGAGCCACAGACGTTGCTTTGGGATGGTCAGTGAGCCTTGGTTCTCCTTTCACATTTGCCACTACCCTAGAGCAGGAGTACAAGAGTGACATTTTTGGGGAGCGAGGTGAATGATTACACCCAGAATCCTTATTTTGTCTGTGCCTTTATTGCTGGAGCCTGACTTTTGTGTCTATCAATTGTAGGCATTTTGCTTGGTGCTGTCCATGGAATTGTGGAATCCTTGTTTAGACGGTACACTGAAAATGGAATGAGTGAAGACGAGGCTTACAAGAACACTGTTGAGGGCATAACTGGAATCATTTCAAAGACCATCTCCACCAAGGTTTTCATTTGATCAAGCCATATTGTTGTGATACATTTCTTCGTAAATGCTGATGTTATCTTGCTTGAAGGGGAAAAGAGACGGATGGTCTAATTTTATGTCTCTTTTCACAGGGCATGTTGGCTGTGTACAATTCATTGTCTGAGGCAGACAAAAAGGAGTTTGAGATTGCATACAGTGCCTCCTATTATCCTTGCATGGACATCCTCTATGAGTGCTATGAAGATGTAGCGTGTGGTAGTGAAATCCACAGTGTTGTTTTGGCTGGGCGTCGCTTTTATGTATGCTAATTTCCTCTGCTGTGCTGCCATAATTCTATTTTGTGACACTTTTTTTGAATTCTGATAAGTATGATTGCTGTATGATATTATTAAGCTTATGATTTTGTTGCCTTCCAAAAACTTATGTTGTATCCAAAGCACATGTTGTTAACTCTGTTTTACCCTTACATTTTATAGGAAAAAGATGGTCTCCCAGCATTTCCAATGGGTAAAATTGATCAGACACGTATGTGGAAGGTTGGTGAGCGTGTCCGATCTGTCCGTCCGGCAGGGGACTTAGGTCCATTGCATCCTTTCACCGCTGGTGTCTATGTGGCATTAATGATGGCCCAGGTACATTCTGCTCTTTAATAGAATGGGTTATTACTTGAACTTCTGACTTTGCCAGAGTGATGATCTTAAACTTTCAAAAACGGAGACCAGGTCTATATTTCTTTCCAGTAGATCAAAAATGTCCGAGGAATTTGATGAGAAAACGATTAGTTGTATTTGCAACTGTAAATTTGAGTCTGGTCAATAGGACCTAAGCAAATTAGGTACCTCCTATAAAATCTTAACACCTTCACTTTCTATTGTCTTATGTCTGGTGCTTGTCTTTTAAATTCCAGATTGAGGTATTGAGGAAGAAAGGCCATTTGTACTCAGAGATCATTAATGAAAGTCTGATCGAGTCTGTTGATTCCCTGAATCCATTTATGCATGCTCGTGGTGTTTCTTTTATGGTTGACAACTGCTCCACGACGGCCAGATTGGGATCAAGGAAATGGGCACCTCGTTTTGATTATATCCTGACCCAGCAGGCGCTGGTAGCAGTGGACGGTGGATATCCTGTCAACCACGACCTGATTAGCAACTTCCTTTCAGATCCAGTGCATGGAGCCGTCGAAGTCTGTGCTCAGCTGCGACCTACAGTCGACATTTCAGTGCCACCTGATGCTGATTTTGTCCGACCTGAATTACGCCAATCTGGGAATTAAGATCCGAAGGACTCTAAGCTTGAACAAGCCAGGAGAGTCCATCCGTCCATCTAGATTGAGCGAGAAGTGTGCTTTGAACAACAATCATCGTGTGGTTTTTGGTTTAGAACTCGTTCGAGTATGGTGTCTGTAACGTGCTGTCTGCTTTGTTGGATATATAAGACTCAATTGCCTAGGTCTTTTGTTCACCCTTTGATTTTGCCCCGAAGTGCAATTATTTACCTGCCGCCGCGAAACCACGTGAAGACAAGTAGAAAACGCACCGCAAATCCTGAATTAGACCGAGCGACGTCGTCTCTTTGGTTGTCCAGAGCAAGGTGTATATTTTCCAAATCAAGAAATCGTGGGTTTCCCCGCCATGGTTCGTTAATAGTCGTACGATTATGGATTTCTCAAGGTCGTGTTATAAAACGATTGTAAGGCAGTTTTATTGAGTTACCCATTAACTGTTAGAATACACGTGGCAAAATGAAAGCAGCGAAGGTCATCCATCCGCAATCGCACGAGGCATTGTCTGTGGCATTTAAGTTTTGAACAGTGTTAAAAAAGATTGGTAATTTTTTTAAGGCACTGCATTTAATATAACAATTTAACTTGCACAATACAAATTTAATATAATTTTTAATGAAAAAATTGTAAAATTTTATGTTATTTTTTTATATTTTATAAATAATATTAATAATAAACACACTTCCATGGTACGGACGGGAAATCCACTGGCGGAGCAGCGACCATGGTATTGTTTTTCCGCTTCGCCGGAGCCGGAGCCTTCTAATCAATGTCTTCCGAACAAATATATTTTAGTTAATAAATTTTATAAATAAAATAGAATATAAAAAAGTGTCTTAAATTTTTATAATTAATTTTTTATTTTTTAATAATTTTATTTTAAATTAATTTTTTAAAATAAAAATACTTTAATATATAATTTTTAAACATTTTAATTATTTTTTTTAAAAAAAATTTACTTAAAATAAATTTTAAAATATGAAATTTAAATAAAAAATTTTAAAAAATTAAAATTTAATTTTAAATATTTATAAAGGCCTGAAATTAATTTTTTATATTCTTAAATGAAATTAAAATTGATTATATATATATATATATATATTCAGTGAATTTAAATAAATCTATTTTTTTATATTTTATGCTTACAATATAAAAATATAGTATAAAATTTTTTGCATTAATTCAAATTTATCAGAATTGTATCACCCAGATTTTTTCAATAAAATTATGCAAATACCTTTTGTGGCGTTATAATTACGTTCCATTAAATATACGAAACAATAAAATTTGTTACTTTCAGGCTATTATAAAATTTATTTGTATTATCGTTCAGAAAATCAGTTACTTTTTTTTTTTTTTGGACCTTTTACTTGTTTGGTGCAAAAGAGAACGAACAACCTTTTCTTCTTGACAGAAAGGCATCTAAAATTCTCTATCCCAGCACCCTTCCACTCTCTCTGTTTACCTGTCCTTAAAACATCAATCAATCGAAAGCTCCCCTTTCGAATCCAGAGAAAACTAATGGTGTTTGGTGGTGGATGGCAAGAAGTAATAAATATACCTCCATCAATTTTAACCACATATATGAGAAAAATTTGAACGCCGCCGCCGCCGCCGCCGCCACCAACCCCAACAACGCCGCCAATCCAACAAAGCACCCATCCTCGTCCTCCTCTTCTTCTTCCACTCTCTATTCTAGAATATCTTCTTCCTCTCCAAGCAATCTATACAAGAACCAGCTCCCATCGACCCGGGCCAATGGCAGCGGCCGGATGCTTGTTCTGACCCTACCCGCTCCCAAGCCCTTATCCGCCTCCTCCACCCCACCACTGTCGCTCTCCCCGCAAACCCCACCGACCCAAAAGCATATCAGGGATAAGATCTCCCCGGATCCGGAACCGGAATCGGATCTGATTTCTCTCCGACCTCTTGGTCGAACCGGGACCGGTTCTTCGGCTTCCCCTTCGGTTATTGGACAGGAGAGGGATAAGAAGGTTGCGGATAAGTTCGTGCCGCCGCATCTTAGACCGGGCTTTGCGGGAAAGGAGGAGAGGCTGGGTCCGGAGGTTTTTCGGGCCAAGGAGGCGGGTCAGAGGCAGCAACAGCACCACCACCACCAAGAGGGGAACTTCGGGCATCAGCGTCGTCATGGGATGGTTGAGCGGCCCAGGTCAGGTGGGAACGAGAGAATAAGGCGAGGCGTTGATTCAGATTTGGGTTTGATGAATCGTCCCAGATCCAGTGGAACCGGCCCGGTCTAGTTCCAAGCTCATGGTATGGTCCTTTTTGCCTATTTGATTTTTTTATGCGATTGATCTTGTATTTTATCCATTTTTATGTTTATTTTTTGGTTTTGTCCTTTGTTTATTTAATCGTTGTTTCTTCTACTGTGCAATCTGTTTGCTGTTTGCAGTCATTAATTTGTGGAAAAACAAGAAAATAAAAGATAAAAACACGCGAGCAAGATATTCAATTTCGGATTGGTACTTTACAGTTTGGTGATGGAAAATGAACTCTTCATAAATTAATTTCAAATACCTTTTTATCCTTTCTGCTACCCCCCCACCAAAAAAAAGTTCTTAAAATTCACAGAGACTTCTTCTTACCAAGCTCTTTATTCCTGCGTATTCTGATAAGTGGCCTGCATCTTATAAAAATATCTGTAGTATGGATTATCATTTAACTAAGAAACCCGATGATAGTAAGATTCTATGCATAAATATGACCGTTTTGCTTGACATATAAACCTGATTTTAGATGGGAAGAGCACAGCAAATACACATAGTTTCCTTAATTACCGGTGTGAGATATTGCATTTCCTGTGTAGTCCAAGGTATTGCATATGAGATTACTAGACCCAACCACTCGTTCCAAGCATTCAATTGCTTTGTACGGTTGAGATAATTTTTTACTTTCTATTTATTTATTTGTTGTTATTGTTATTGTTATTGCCATTGTTATTATGATCTTCAGAAATTTTATTGTTGTTCAAAGTATTTGTCACCACGAGTTATGGTATCATGTAGATTTTCTTGTGAGGTGAATCTCTTCTATTGGAGGCCACGGAACGTTCCGGACATAGTATATACTATTCTTTACCTAGCCCGAGTTCTCCTATCCATCTGGAAGTGACAGTCATTTTCAATGGATCAATTGGCAATTAACTGATGGAAGATGAGATAACCCATAAGATACATTTCTATTGAATTATTTGAGAGTGCTCCAGGATTGGAGTAGCATTCTTGCTTGGTAATGTGTATTCTAATGTTGTTTCAAGAAGACAAGGTACTTGTGGAATGTAGAACATACTGGTTTTACTTATCTATGTTTAATCTGTTTGTTGATTTTGAAGGGAAGAACCATTTTCTGTTTGCTACATTTACATTAAAGGCATGCTTGTTTGACACGCCCAAAAAACGGACCCTCCTCCGGATCCGGGTCTGGTCTGGCTTCAAAAGCTATGCTTGGTTGTTCTCAGAAAAAAAAAAAAATGAAAGACAAAAAGAGGTTGTACAGGATTTATAATCTCAATTGTTCCTGTCGGGATTTCTTTCCAGCTTTTCTCTCAACATTGTTTAACATTTCAAAATCTCTCTAAAATGTTATTATTTAGTTAATAATCCAAACAGAAATTAGTTTATCATGTTATGGGATGCCCCCCACATCAACCGAAGTACTGAGCCACTCGAGCACCTCGTTACGCTTCATACGCAGCACAAAACTAACCAATGGGAGGTCGCCGGCCATGGCTTCACTGAACGAACATTAAATCTAAGTTCATGGGCTGCATCTACCACACTGTCCTTCCATGTGCACCATCAATTGGTGTAACGGATGTGGACCGAACATCATGACTTTTGAACCAAGTGCTCAGAATTAGACGACAGATCGAGCAACAGGAGTAGCAATGGTCTTTCGTTGGAGGGGCTGTCCCTTAAGGGGGAGACGAGAGGCTTCAGTTAGTACATACAAACTACATTGCCTTCTTCGTCTGTCCCTTAAGGGGGAGACGAGAGGCTTCAGTTAGTACATACAAACTACATTGCCTTCTTCGTCACCAACTAGCGTCTGAAGACTAAAGAAGCCCGAGTGAACCAGAATTGGCGTAAGGCGACGAACATTAGACGCTTCAGCTTGTGATGGGCGGATTGAGAGATCAACACCCAGAAGAGGAAGAGTCTTAGGCAAAAGTGTTTGTTTGTTTATTTTATTTTATTTTATTTTTTTAAAATTAAAAAAATTATTAATTTAAATTATAAATTACATAAAGAAAATAATATTTTTTTATTTTTAATATTTTGAATATATATAAATTTTGAATTTGTAGCAACCGGATATCTTCAAAAGAAAAAGATTTTTGCTTTTTTAAATAAAGTAAATCGGACAACCAGTGCAGTTCTTCTTACTTCTGATGTCAAGGGGCACCTAGGACACTGCCAACGACGCCTCCTGCAGCGACACGACGCCGCGTTATTGTCTCGGCGAGACAAAACATCGAATAGCTTAATTGCTTTAACTGCGTCTCTCTGCTTCAGAAGGAAATTAGTTAAACAAAAAAAGCGTTGAAGATATATAGATAATAATAAGATACGAATGATCTTGCCGGTGGTAAAGCTAGGTACACTTGCTCTGAGGACAATCAGCAAGCCCATAGCCAATCGCCTCAAGAAGGAAGCAGGCCTCCACCCCAGGTTCCGCCAGTACATCGTCAACCTTGCCCAGGTCCCCCCCCTCTCTCTCTCTCTCTTCCCGCCCCTTCCTTTTACTTAATTTCCTTTCTGTTCATAAAATCCTTAATCCACATTCTTCGGTGTTCGATTGTTTTCACGTTGTCTTTGCTAATTGTTGATGGGTACATCTTGTTTTGCTAAGCAGTGAAACCCTTTTTTGCCTTTTAGCTAGTTTCTTTAGTAGACTAGAAATTTTGTTGCTCTTTCGTGATTTAATGACTCTTTGAAGATCTATTCAGAAACCCAAAAAAAGAAAGAAAAAAAAAGGGAAAGGGAGAATTCGATTATATGTGATTTGATTAACTCCAACTAGTACCTCAAATTTCGCTAAGATCGTAGTTTCTTTTGAAGTGGGTCAGTTCTAGAAGTTCTCATTATTTTATACTTCAATTTCATGTCTGAAAATGCTTGGGTTTTCATGATAATTTTTTTTCTGATTTCTTCTCCATATTAAAAAGAAATCAAGAAAGGTAGTATGCCAAACCATTTGAAAGAATCTATGCCTGCACTTTAGTGTCTTTGTTTCCCAGCAAATGTGTGCCTTTTGCTGCTGTTTAAGAACTCTTCTTTTCATTTATAATATATAAATGACTTATTTTCTGTGCAATATGCTAATCTTTTTTAGAAGTGAATCAGGCAAATCATCAATTTACAACGAAATTGCAAAGACGTATTTACGGTCATGTATCTAATGTTGCAATACGACCTTTGGATGAGGAGAAAGCAGTCCAAGCTGCTGCTGATCTTCTGGGAGAACTTTTTGTGTTTATGGTAAATCATCCAGTCCCCATTACTTGTTTACATCTGTTTGTTCTAAGTCAACTAATGAAGTAATTTAAAGTCGCATGTGAGTGTTTTTGGTGTGGTTCACCTTCTAACAATGAGAAACAATTAATTGTCTTGCAAGCATCAGTTAATGGATGTAGAGGTCCACTCAAGTTTCAGAATACTGAGGAGAAAAAAGGGGACATCCTCTGAACTACAATCTCTGTGCACATAATATTCTATATTTGTTGATGCAGCTACTGCATAAGTTTTTAACCTGTCTAGACATGGGTTTTTGGGTAAAACAGTTGTTACCAATGGTGATTTAAGCAGTTTTGACGTAGGCAATGTCACATGACTGCATCTATGTCTAAATCTAGGAGATGGGAAGCAACTAATATGTAACTAGTTCAATGATTTTGATGTCATTTAAGTTATTGTCTGTGCAGTTTTGAATTTGGAAGGTAAATGAGGTAAAATATTCTTCTCAGGTATTAATTCTGGGCATGTTTTGCAAATCCTGTCGCTAAATGCTGCCATGAAAAGCCTGTTTCAATGTTTCGGGTTCATTTCTCAGTCAAATAGACTTTCTTAGACAGCTGCAATTGGGCTGCAAACGCAACTAGGTTTTTTGTCAAAAATCAGTGATATTCCATGCTATATCAGCCAACTTGAAGGCTCACTTGTTTTTGCTGTTTCCATATATGGCATATTATTGCCGTGAAAAATCTTAAAATTGAATTGTTAATCCTTTCAGGATGTGAGATTCAACCTTGACTGGGTGATTTGTTTAGCAAAATTTTGGGAGAGCCTCATGGTGGACCTTTTGTTTCAATACATGTGGGTAAAATTTCATCATTGTCATTTACTTTTCAGGTTGCTGGAGCCGCCGTTGTCTTTGAGGTACAAAGAAGTGCTAGATCAGAAGCAAGAAAGGAGGAGATGCGAAAACAGGAACTACAGGTGCATATTCATTTGAATAATGCTCAGTGTACTACAACTAGGGGTTTGTACTCAGATTAATTGGTGTAATACTTGTATTATATAGGCATAATACCGACAATTTATACTTAACGGGTAGAGGCCCTGCAATGAGAACTAACTATTACAGGTCATTTCTTTTACTAAAAGAGATTTGGTGAAATCTTACTTGTCTGTTGCTACCTCAGAATCCAATTCTTGGAATGTGTAGTCTTAAATCCCATTGGTAAGCACCTAGTCTTACAAATGGCATCTATTTGTGTCCCACACCTGGGAGGGGTAGAGTTATAAGATGGTGATGGAATACA
This sequence comes from Bruguiera gymnorhiza, assembly GCA_020883675.1. Classification (NCBI taxonomy): domain Eukaryota; kingdom Viridiplantae; phylum Streptophyta; class Magnoliopsida; order Malpighiales; family Rhizophoraceae; genus Bruguiera; species Bruguiera gymnorhiza. Next base: position 2,317,266 of record JAIRCJ010001053.1, read on the forward strand.
AACAAATAAAACAATATTTTCAATGAATGGACGTATCAGTTGGTTTGAAGTTCAATATGTTTTGGGATACAAAAAGATAGACATGTTTCATGCACATGCATGGAAGCTATCAACTTGTTATAAATTTTCATGTTCGTTGCTATCAACATTAAAATTGAGCATCTATTACTCTGATTTGTTTCATTTTTTGCCACTGTTTCAGGCAATGAAACAAAGGGACGAAGAGTTGGGAAGAGAAATCGAGCTTCTCCAACATAAAATTGAAGAGATAGAGCGTCTTGCCAAAGGACGAGGGCTTGCTGGCTTCTTCCGCCATGCCCCTGAAAATGACGAGGCAAAACCAACCTAATTAAGAGGAGGAAGAAGCCGAGTATAGCTCTCAAGAGTTTATCGTGAGGACCAATTCAACACACCCCAACTGAGCGTTACCTTTTTCACGTTAGATGAATTATTATCCTTGGAAAATTACGTTATAAACTGAAAAGGCCCATTATCGCGTGGATGTGAAATTTCTTATCACTTTGATTCAACCCAAAAAAAAAAAAAAAAAAGAAGGATTTTCAAAATTTTGTCTTTCCTAAAGACTGACATGTTTGACAAAAATAATTATTTTGGGGTATTCAAAATCAAATTTGAGTGGTTGAACTGTTTTTTTTTTTTTTCTTCCCGTGTTTTATATTTGCAATTTGGGCCGCCAAAAGTCCTATCCTTTCTCAAACCTGAGATAATAATTGAAAGATTAATCGTTCAAGATCAGACCCAACTGTGTTCTTTTAATTTTAAGTTCATGTTACGAACAAGTGTTAATTCATTTTTTTAAAATAAACTGAAAAAATAAAAGGGATACCAACAATTTTATTATGAAGTTTGTATTTTATTATTTTATTAAATATCTTGACAAAAAAAATTGAGTTTAAAATTTTCGAACTGATACTGAAAGAGGTTTTTAATTATCAAATAACAGTATACGGTGGTAAAGTGTTAGTCTAAGTAGGTCCGAGAGGAATTCTCCTTTCGTCAACAGCCTTCCACCGGTAAAAATCGAGACGGTAAAAACGAAAAATAAGTTAAGCGCGTCTGGTCTCGTACGTTAATTAATTAATAAAACGTGCGTCATATTATTCATTCCGAAGTCGCAGAGTCTATCGTTTTTCTTAAAAGGCTCATAAATAAATTGAGATAAAAATTTAACTGTATTAATTTTCGTTTTTCTTTTAAAAGAACATTTTCCTGAAAAAACCAAAAAAAAACAAAAGAGCATTTTAATATGACAAAATAATCAATCAATTTTTTTTTTAAAATTAAAAAATAATTAATCAATATTATTGAAAAATCATTATATCATTTATCTCCCAAACCTACACACTGTCCTCTTGACAATATCAGCATGGCTGATCGTTAGTTCTCTCGCTTCTAAACCCATTCCTTTGTTTCACTGAGCAGAAACTCGTGTGCCCTAATTCTTACAGCTAAATTTCTTTCTTTCTTTCTTTTTTTTTAATTCTTGATTTTCAAATTTTTCTGTTTTTTCTTTTGGTTCTCCCGTGTTTGTTCCAAATACTATTGTGGGATCCGGCGCCGCATTGCTTTCTGAATTTTAGCGTGCCGCTCTGAGGTTCTTGGATTGATCTTCTTTTCAGGCACTTGCTTGGACAACCCAAAAATTCTTTTCCGTGTTTGTTTGCCGAGAAAGCAAAAGAAAAGAAAATACTGTGCCTCGTTTCGTCAGTGCCCATATCCTCGAAGACAGAGAGAGAGAGAGAGAGAGAAAAAAAAAGGCATAGAAGTATTTATCTCGTGGGGCATGCTTGGTAGGGCGTAGTGGTTTGTATAATTGTTGAATTTTATCCCATTTGTCGAAAATTCAACTGGTTAAGTTTTATTACATCCTAGAAAACATATGATTGATAACTGAATGTTGAAATTGTTTGCTCTGTATGTTCAAGTAGATAAAGAGTGACTTCTGGTTTTGTTAGAATTTTGAGGGAAAGGAGCAGTGGTGAAAGGCACCCCAAGGGTCGTAGATGCACGTCTGCATTGCACCACCAGATGAAGGATGATGTGAAGAACTTTTCACTTCTTTTTTTTTTTCTTTTTTTCATTGAAGAAATGCGTTTTCTTGTCTACTAAAAATCGCATAAATGCATTTACGGGTCACTTGACTTTGCAACTCAACCAAGTTAATACACAGCCCACGGATTTTATGTGCTGATGCAAATGCTTATGCTTTTATGGATGGATATCTCCTTCTTTTGGTAAAATCAGTGTGGGATCTTGATTATATCCTCTTACACAATCGGTATCCTGTATCAGTCTAGTGTTGGAAACCTTCATGTTAGCCATCTTTCTTGTTAACTATCATTTTGCTATTCTTTCATGGTTCACATGTATATCGTATGCAGGACTGCTTGTTAAATATCAATCCTCAAGATCTTCCTTTTGAAAGCTTTGATCAGCCCAACAGCTCTCCCTGGTGTTCGCAAAACATAGTGTTTAGCACCTCTGATATGAGTACTTTTTGGGATTGTCATTAGTACATCTTGGATGATGGATTCAACCATGGACTGTCATTCAGTACTAATGACAAGTGTGAAGAGGATGACGATACCTGTATCCCGCCTTTTCCAAGCACTCCACCTTCTGCCTTCATGGGTCCAAAGTGTGCATTATGGGACTGTACCAGGCCTGCTGAATTATCTGAATTGTGCAAGGACTACTGCTGCAGCTTTCATGCTACTTTAGCTATGAATGAAGGCCTTCCTGGCATGAATCCTTTTTTACGGCCCAACAGCACTGGTTCGAAAGATACTTTACTATTTTTCACTGTTAGTGCAAAGACGGAAGGAAAGAATGTTGGTATTCCATAGTGTGAAGGGGCTGCTGACATAAAGTCTCATTGGAATGCTGGCGTAAGCTATCTGGCAATGCCCCTTCTTTGCTTAATTTTGATGATTCAGTTTTGATTGGGCATAGTCCTGCAGCATGTTTGCATTTATTGGAATGTGACAGAATACAGTAATTTGATTTGACTCAACAATAAACAATAAATTAATGAAAGAATCTTGTGATGCAGCTTAAATACACGGCATCTGATCTCTAGCTTGCTTAGTTTAGGTCCTTTTTTTTCTCTTTCTTTTTTTATCCTGCTCAACGGAGCAAATTTCCAGTACTGTTTTTGGTTGGGTTAAATCATTTTCGTTCCATGTTGCAGAGCTTTTTGGTCTTTCCTTAGTTGAAGGCAAAACAGTTAGGGAGTGGCTCCTTTTTGATAGGCCTAGAAAGGCGTTTGACGGTGGGAATAGGAAGCAGAGGTCAGTGCCAGACCACAAAGGATTCTGTTGGCGTGAATCAAGGAAGCAGGTGATGAAGGAGTTTGTGGGTCAGATGCGGTCTTATTACATAGATCCTCAACCTTCAGGCAGTCATGAGGTGGCATTTCATAGGTCGGAACTCAAGCTCGTTAATGGAAAGAAGACTCCAATATTCACTTGTTGATCTGCAGGAGAGAATGGGAAGGCTCAATGCTGATGTAACTGCTGATGAAATCCCCTCGGATACTAGCAGTATGAAAAACCATTATGCAAGCTCGTGCGGGAAATGTTAATCTTTCCTCAAGATCAGAAGACTTCTAATGCTGGATCCCTTGGTCATGATCTTGAACAATCACCTTTCGAATAGCCATACTGTGGCACATAATTGAGATCTGTCCGTCCGTAAATAGCTCCTTTACAGCTCAGCAACTTGTGATGTTCCCAACATATTTTTATTTTTATATTTTCTCAAAATTTGCCGAAAAGATTATTTTAAATTTACAGCGATTGTCTTGGAAATTAATGTGTTTGAGTACCTCGCATTTCATTTTTTGTTTGCCACCTGGCAGTACATACCATGACAGTACCGATTACGCAGCTCCACGGATGGTTCTAGCAAATATAGGTTTTCTTTTTTTAAAGAAATAAAAAAATATATCTCATAAGAATACAATGCATTTATAAAAGACAATGCGATACATTTTATTTTGAATACAACGTCGTTTTGATTAAAAAAAAAAAAAAATCTTTACACCCCGCTCCCCTAGCATTCCCGACATCGCATCTTCGCACCGGAGACACAATCGCAGGAGGGCGAGTAAGAGAGAGACACAAGAAAAGGCATCAAGGCAGACTACAATATTGGCTGACTTTACTTTATAGATGTTCCTGACAGCGGGTAACGCCCCTACTTACCTCCTATGTATGTATCAAAGATTTTGTCAGAAATTTATTTATTCATTTTGTTGGATATATATTTGTTGAAGGTCCTTATGCCCAATAGTTGGCAGGCACCTGAATGGCATGCCTTCTCTGTATTGTTCACTACGATTGTTTTTCTCTTTTTTTGGGTGCCCAGCTGAGCCTTAGCCTTCCTAATTTAGACTTTGAATTAATGCGTAAACGTCATAGAGACAAGGTATGAGCAAATGTAACAACTTGAAGGATGTGATTTACAGAACTTCCCGAATTTCGAGTCTCAGATACAGCAATGATACATAAATGCGTGTGCTGTACACGCGGACAGACACACGAATATGAGCACGCGACTATGTACGCTGGCCCCTAAAGAAGACACACTGCCAGCAGCCATTATTGCACCAATAAAAGGACTACTAACTTTTACTCATAAATGATTTTACAAACAAGTAACAGTCACACAACAGCTCGGCTAAAAGCTGAGCAGAAGTGGATTTCTTATTGAAGTTTAATGCAAATTGCACAAAGGCATCATACCTTGGCCCCAAGAGGGCAAGAAACCAGGGGCTCCGGAAAATGTTAAACCGAAGACCAGGAGTTCGCTTGGATCCAGTCATATGCTATGGGGCTCAAAAAAGCATCAGGAATGCCGAAGGAACTGACCAAGGCAAGTGCGTGTGGCCGCAATTGACTGCAGAGTTCAGTTACTTCTTTCCTCACGGTAGCAGCATTGTCTGGTGTTACAAGCCCATAACGGAGAAATGCAGCATCTTCGTCCATACAGCTTAAGGCATACAGCGACCTCAATAGGCCTAACATATTCTGTGCCGTGAAAGAAGGCCCAGAATTTCATAAACACGATTAGTTACACCCTTTTCTTTCTATTTGATAAAACTCCAACATGCCGTATAAATATAATGAAAAATAAAAAAGCCTTGAAGATGAAGTCGACTGGACAGTAGATGCCAAATAAGAGGAATGGTATCTCCTTACCTTCAATGAGCCAGCTGATACACTTGCCTCAGCCTCAATAAACTTTTCCAATATTGTCCGATCTGAAAAAGCTCTGGCCAAGTCTTCTGCAAGTTGATAACTCTGGTGCGGTGGAAAAAAAGGCCCCAACAGCAATTGACAATTACAGTAAGACAGGGGAAGATGAAAGCGAACATCTCAGCACCAGTAAATCATCCTTACCAAAACAACTGAAAACCCATTACTTTTCCCCCTTGCTTGATGCTGGGTCACTTCGGCAGCGAAACGATCCAAAAGTTCTCGTTCTCTCATGCGGAACAAGTTAATCTGAAGTGTAAAATCAATTACAGATCTGTCTATAAAGACCAACTTACTAAGAAAGCCAAAAAGTAATGATTAGGACCTGGAATTGGCTAGTCCGGAGTGAAGTACTCGTAAGTTGAGAAGGAATGACAGGGCAAGGTTCATTCATATGTTCTAATCCTAAGGTCGAGAAAGGTTTGCTTTTCTTCCGAGCTGCCACATATTCTGCAAGAAGTGCCTTGCTGACCTGAATTCAATGAACTTACGCTTTAGATCAGCATCTCAACTAAAGTTGACTGGATTAAGTTCGAAGACCGACAATATCATCATTTTCAACTGCTGAAAGATTATTCACAGCATAAAAGGCGACATTTCTGTTCATCTTTCAATAATGGACTTTTTATCACTCAGAATATCCCAGTGCACTGGAGATTCAGCAAAAAAGGATTTTTATTAATGAAAGAAAAAAAAAAATTTGGAACAAATCTTCGTAGATGCACTCTACCTGTTGCATCAAGATATTGTTGTCACCCTCAAAAGTGGAATGAACATCATACTCGCCTTTAAGATGGCCAACTCGATTCTCGGTCTTCAAGCCTTGTCCTCCACAGGCTTCACGACATTCCTGTGAACAGGATTTCAATGAAATTTAGTGGGGCCACCTACCCTAAACCTAAATTTTCATGCATTATTTAACTCCTCACCTGAAGTGTTCTCATATTATGCCAGCTCAAAGTAGCCTTAAGTGCACTTGAAACAACATGAAGGGTTTTAATTGACTCGGGTGCCCTCTTCACGTATATCATTTTCAAGTAATTTGCGGCAAAACTCGTAGCATATCTGCATAGGCATTTTTGTGTGGCGAACAGTTTGACAATAGGAGGGTGGAAGGTTTGAGAGGAAGACAAAGAACAGTCAGAATCATAGGCTAATAAAGAAACTTACAAGTGGCCGAATCAGACACTTTAGATATTAATCTGTTGACATAGTTCACATAACAAAGATTATTGATGCATCAGCACATCATTACATCACGGAGCAGAGCATACAATCACTTGTATGATCGTGCTGCAGTGAGGATTGCATCACAGCATTTTTTTTTTTCCTCTCTCAAGATTTTTATTTATGCACCCCGGCAGCTAAAGAAAAGAATGGTAGATGCTTATTCCGTAGATAGACTTGTGTCCAGCTAAAGAAAAAAATGATAAATGCTTATTCTATCGCTTCCGTAGGCATCATCGAAAATAGTCCTAGAAGGCTAGAATTCTAAGCCACTGAAGCCAGACTTGCATAAGTGACGCCAGTTCCATAATCAAAGGGAAATTTACCATATGAATTGATGCAACAAAGGAAGGTATAATTTAGAAGCTATCTATGTATTTTTTTTCTTATCAACATAAGAGATTTACGCAAGTAATTACAGCTTCTCTTATTCAGATTTTTATCTTACGTCTTGGCAAGAAGAGGCAAGAGTCGCCGTTGGTGACTTGGATAATCAAGCAATAGGAGTTCTGGCCCTTTAGGCACGATAGAAAATGCACGCCTAGTCAACGAGTACCTTATGGCGATTGCTAAACCAACCTGATAGGCGAGAATACATGTATTAGGAGAAAAAGGCACCAAAATTCACTAATGAAGAATGGACAAAGGCTTTAAAAGTCAGTAATGAGGACAAGATACAGGAAAGTCCGTAATGAGGAAAAGATACAGGAATTGATGTACTTGAAGCACAGATATAACTGCTAGTTAAGCAGGATATATTGTAACAATAATCTAAAAAAGAACATTCAGTTATACCATAAAATGCTAGTTTTTGATTCAAGTGTTAAAATGCCCATTATTACATTAACTTACATTTCCACTGCATAAATTAAATAAATCAGATTTTCTCAGGATTTAAAGCTTATGATATGCAACATCGCCGTGACACACCCTAAAGCCACGGTAAAGTTCAATAAGCACGAGTGCAAAATTAATCAAGTTTAGAAGGATTTAGAAGCATTTAGAAGTACTGCTAAAAGATGACATTCATACAAGTCTTCCCCCACAAAGTACCCACAATAAAGCTGACTATCACAGAAATGGGACATTAAAACATCTAACCACAAATACCCAACATTGTTGGAGATAAATACCTTCGATATGTACACAGAACTAGCAGCAATGTTTACACGACCAGAAGTCAAAGGGGCCAGAAATGCCGCAAACCTCTGTTGAAAAAGCCAAGGTAAACAAAAGATTTATTCCTCGGAAATTAAATAAAGATCTTGCTCCTTCTTATACATGAATTACATGAGGAGGAGGAGGAGAAGAGGGAGATAGTACATCTAATAAGTAATCCATCTAGAAAAGAAAAATAACCTGATCTGGGTCTTCTATTGCACTGAGATATTTTCCACCTGGCGAAACATCAGCAACGGAGTTCAATAAGTTCTCTCTGGGGATTCGCACTTTCTCAAACCTGAAATAAGCTTGCGAAATTCAAATGGCATCCTTTCACATTGAGTTAATCCCTAACAAAGCCCAATCCCTAACAAAGCCCGATTAATACCATATTCGACCATTGTCAACGCCATTCAAACCAATTTTATGACCACAGTCAGCTACGCGGATGTTTGGGCATATGTTTCCATCTGCATCCCTGATCTGAGCTATAAATGCGTGCACTCCTTGATTCATCCCATTTATATTAAGTTGAGAAAAGACTATAGTGTGTGTCGCATGCTAAGTAGCGAGCAGAGGGAAAAAAAAAGAAGAAGAAGAAGAGAAAATGTCAGTACGCACAAGGCCAGAGGAGAAGATGAATGAAATGGGTAGGACTTGACGAAAAGACATCCCTACCTCAGCAGCCCCACCAATCCAATACTTTTGAGCTGATTCGCAAGGAGTGTCGATGATAAATTCCCCAGTGTTTGAATCATAGGTGGTAACCGTTTCAATTCCTCGAACCTAAAAATGAACGCAGGATTAAAGTTAGGAAAAATAACGGAAGACGGCACGGCGGCGCACTGAATCACAGACAAAGTCCCGATGCCCCTGACCATAAGATCAATATCGTTCACATACATTACTTCCATGCCCCAACTCCGTCATGGCAAAGCAACCCTTGACTGCAAAATTTTCGGTGTCTGTTAGCCACTTGTCATGGTGGCGCTTAGTGCCAAGAAATTGAATGGCACCACCCCTGGAATCCATTAAGAGACAAAATTCTTTAGTTTTACCACAGACTGTTCATTAAAATTACTAGGCGACTCCCGAAAGTTTCTTATCTGGCCGTCGATTCACTGCTCGGAAATTGATGTGCCGATCAAAGCGAAAATATCCCAAGAAACATTAGGTGAAAAGAAGAAAAAAACAATAAGAAGTACCATAAAAAGAAATGCACGCCGAGCTTAACGGAGAGGGAGTGATCATAAATTGCAAAAACTTCAAAGAAAGCGAACTTCCTCAATTCGATTTCGACGCCTTTCCGGTTAATCCAGCCATCGAAAACTCCTCTCTCTCGGAGGTAAGCAATCCGTCTCATCGTCATCTCCCTCTGCTGTTCCATCGACTGGTTGTAGTCAGCCCCCACAAACAGCCTCCCGCCCCTATCTCGACCCCCAAACAACTTGCTCTGCATCATGAGCCCGAACAACCAGTCCCGGTCTTCGATGTTATGGTTGTCCAGCAATCTCCGCATCTCCTTGATATCGAAATCGAACTGCTCGTGGAGCTCCGGCGGCGAGTAGCTCAAGCAAGGGCTGGGCTGTAGAGCTGGAGAAGCAGATTGTGAAGGGGAGCAGCGAATATGATTGGACAGCACTCGGGCCCGACGAGAGGCGCGATCGGCCGATGATCCTTGCGACATCATCATCTCTCTCTGGAATCGATAACGGTCGGAGTTCTGATTCTGCAAAATGGAGTTGGTGACTGAAAGGAATGTAGAGCGTGGAGGAGTCTTGTTAGACAAGTAGGTGGAGGAGGTGCATGGTCGTGCTCGTGCACCGAGGTTTTGATTTGAATAATATGCGATCACCCACCCTAGAGAAACGCGCTCATGGCTTGTTACTCTCCTAATTCTGTGGTCGCTCGCAGTTTATCTTGACTCGATATTGCTCTTTGCCTTTGGGTTAGTTAATTTTTGGGAAGTGCGTTTTTCTTTTTTCTTTTTTTTTTTTCAATTTTTATAATTAAGACATATATTATATAATAAAATGATTCTTCTTTATCTTATAAACTCACTATTGTTTTTAAAAATTAGAATTTAAGACTTTTAATATAATAATTTAAATTCTTAATAATTGAAACGTCAATTTTTCAGAAAATATTTAGTAATTAAGATCTTAAAATTCTTTTGGAGCTGCTGAATTCTAATTTTGAAACGAAATTTGGGACTTATGAGAGTAACCCCCCGGAGGACTCAAGGTATATAAATTAAGAAGTCACGCGCTGTTTTACTGAGTTGAATGCCACTCGTGATGCTGTTGGACCGACAGACGCCCTGTTGTTTGAGTTATTTAAACTTCAATTAAGATTTTTGCTGATTAAACTGAAAGAATGTTACGAAGGTAGTTGATTGTCCCATAATTTACGAGAAAATTATATTAAGGAGGGCAGAATTATATATAACTTGAATTGAGATATAAACAGTCTGCCTGGAGGCCTCTAGTTTAAGAAACGCCAACCCAACTCCATAGCATAGATGAAAATCTTTAAAATCCCAAAAAAATAAACAAAAAATGAAGAGATGGAACAAATAAAGAAAATTGGAAAGCTAAGTTTCCATTTTAAATTATGGTAAAATCAAAGCTCAATTCAGAGACGTCACTTAATTATTTCATATACCGGTCGATTGATGAAAGCGTGACAAGTTAAGGAACTATGGCAGCCTTTTTAAATTGCGATCAGATGGTCAGCTCTGACCCACACCCCTTATTCGTTACGGGTCTCAGGAATCACCGGTAGCTTTGAATTCTTGTTGGTTTGCGTGCCAATTTTTATCCAAACAGAGCCTCGATCCGATGATGACATAGCAACCGTAAGGTCAGAAATCTTTTCCATAACGACGTCGTCCTTTTAATCACGGGGGAAAGTCAACCAGAAGCAACGTGCGCAACCGTCACAACAATGCTACATGGTGTAGCATTCTCTGCAATTTGACATTCATTATTAGTTTTCAATATTTCAAGACTGCATGCCATTTTTCATCCCTCAACGTAACCTCGTTAAGCAGACCTTGCAGCAAAATTTTGTTAAATTCATTGCACAGTGTTAGTTGATTCGAGCCAACCAAAATTCAATACATTGAATTACATCTTTGCCTTCCTGGGACTGGAAGTTCTATAAGCAACAGTAGTATGCCCAGTATCCAACTTTTGGTATGCCTTTCACCTAGAAGCGAGGACATGTAGGAAAACTGCTTCACTATGGCTAAAGAGTAAACTAGGAATGTTGTTTCTCAAAGAATATTCCTTTGCACTTTCTAACCTGTACGTATAGATGCATGTAAGAATCAAAACGACGGCTACCTGCTCCGTTGCACAACAAGATTGAGATACGTTGAAAAATTGTAGAATAATCAAGTTTCACTCCTTTCTCCTTTTGCTCATGGCTTTGCGCTTGTTAACATCTAGGAATTTTTTCCTTAATCGAATGACCTTGGGTGTGACCTGCATGTGTGCAATGTTATGAATTCTTGATGATGCAACATAATTCAAGGGATGGGTGAGCAACAGACTATTAGCACACAAGTCACTAGCGAAAATAGGATCAGCAATGTGGTCCGTGACTGATATTACTTTCTAATCCCAGAAAATCACTCACTGCTGAAAGGTCTAATATTGTGATGTAAAGTAGGCCCTTTAGGTATTTGAGAATCTAGAAATGCCAAAATGGTCCTACCTGTAAAGGAAAGAGACAACAAGCCAGTGGGACTTACCTCAATGAGCTCGTCAGAAGCTACATAGCCAATTGCTTCTTCAAGAGTCATCTGCACGCAATTGTATTCTGATATTATATTCTTGTTTCATACGCATAGCTGGAAAATATAACATAGTAGTTATCCTTCCTACCTTTTTTCTGGTTTTTATTCGTGGCTACTGACTTTGACATGTGTAAATGCAAGTTATAAATCAATCTTGTGCTAGCTAGTATAATTGCAAGATGCTTTAAGGCCCACAGGCTGAAAATGCATACAACTGCAAGAACAAAACAATACAAAAAGAGCAAAAGTTGACAATTGCATACCAGGCAAGGTGGAGATAACTTCACATTCTCATCCTTGGCAGCAGCACGGACATTACTAAGTTCCTTAGTCCTAACTGGGTTTATCTGCAACAAAGATCTCATTTTGATGTTATTCCACTTGAGGGGGGAAAAAACACAAGGTGCATCATGAGCAAATCTTCTTACATCAAGATCTGTATCTCGTGAATGTTCACCGACAATCATGCCATCATATGTCTGTAAAACAAAACATAAAAGCAGGGAATATTTTGCATAAAACAGATAACTTTATATGCAATAGAAGGTCAAACCTTCATTTCATACACTAATCAAAAAGACCTAAGCTGCAGACTTATATATAACCCTAACCATTGCAATGGAAATTATAAATGAACCAATCATCAGGGAATAAACAAGAGCAATAATGTTTGGGTGAGTTTAGGACCAGTATAAGGATCCATAGAACTCAGTTTGTTTAATATCCTCCATTCCCGGAAAGAATTTGTTAACAAGCTTTGGGGATAAGATAACAAGCAATGAGCAGAAAGACAACAGACTATAAAAAACACAGAGGGAGAAAATAACCTCCATTCCAGGAATGACAAATAGAATTCCACGAGCTTCTAAGCTCATTAATGCATGGGCAGTGATTGTTCCGTAGCCCATTGAAACCTGATCAATAAAATAACTGGAGTCAAATCCAGTCCAAAAAGAGAGATATTGGTCAACAAGCATAGCATCTATCGCTTAAGAAATGGCATGGACATAACCATCATTGTCAATAAGGATGGATTACCGATGATATTTAATAGAAAATAAAAGGTAAAAAATCAAGTATTTTGTAGTTTATAAATTGGTGGCATCTATTTACACACAAAAATGAAAAGTATCATGTGCTTCTAAGAATTTAAGATACTTGATGGTTTTTGTTTTTATTTTTTTCTCCATAGGTGTAACTTCTTCATATCCTAATCAAAACAATCACAAGCGTCACCAAGCACACAATTGGTGAATCTGTACAACCAGTAGTCCCATATATCAATCTTCACATTCTCATTGCAAACTTATCTTGAGAACCGTGCTTCATGGTTGCCCAAAACCTGCTACCAAAACTATAATTTGGTCTAATTACCATTCAACAGAAGTTTTTCTTTCAATTCAGGAAACTTCAACATCACAAAATGTTCCAGTCACAGTCCTCTGCTTCAACCACCCATGCTTTCATCATATGCCTGATATCTCTTAGCTAAAATTAACAAAACTAAAGAACTAAGATTCTGCAAATCAACATGGAGAAAAAGGAAAAAAAAAAAAAAAAAGGAATTTGGAACGGGCTATTGTCCCAATCACTACCGAGTTAGAAACATGTGCATGGGTGCATATTCACATGCAAATGAGTTCCATATAAGGGCTCACTGTAATTTAAGGTGGAAAATACAAATACAGGTCAAAATCAACAGATTTTACTTCTGCTAAAAAATGACCAGCCACTACGCTATTTTCCCAAAGAAAATAATTACAGGGACAACCAATGGTGGTTCAATCATTTGAAAAAATGTAAAATAATGTAAACATACCAATACTCCCTTCCTCACGTTTCCCAGTGGGCCCCGATATTTCGCATAGGCTGCAAACAACAAAACGAATTGCATAAGCATGACCATGCACATACATGTCAAGAGAGAGGAGGATACAAATAACAAAATCAATTGCGTAAGCATGAAAATGCAAGCATATGGAGGAGTGTTTGTGAAAGAGGGGGAGGGAGGAGATGGGGTAGATGAAGCTAATAGATTTTACTGGAATGTGGAGAAATTGAAAAGTACAACAGCTAAAAGACACAGAATTATTGGAAATTCTTCTAGCCCTCAGCCAGTTGTATGAAGAGCCAGGACAAGACCATATAAAATTGTTAGGTGTGGTAACTTCCTTCAACATTTTAGAACAAAAACAATCTAAATCCTTATATCACAGAAGAATATTGAGACCAAATAATTACTGGAGCCAACATAGACAAGGCACAATGTCCTACATTAGAGCAGCTCCATATTTGTATGGCTGGTTTTTGGTTGGGGTGGGGGATGGCAACTTTATATATTTTATGGCATCTAGAAATGAAGACAAAGTATTGGAAGGGAAAAGGGAAAAGGAAATAGAATTGTCTTGAGTGGAGTATGCATACTCAAAAAAGCACGATGCATAAATCCTGTTCCACGTGTATTGCTGCTAAATACACTCCTGTAACCAACCAAGCCCCTGAGAAACACAAATAAAAGCCATTAATTCTGATGAGAAAGTAATAAAAGATTCCATCAAATAGCACAATCTTTGGTACTAACCCTTGATCAGTAATTTACCATTTAGGAGAGGAACATCAACTATCAGCCATTTTGAAACAAATACCCAAAAAAAAAAAAAACACTTCAATAGCTTGAGGAGTCTAAATCAAAATTTCCACGTGGTAAACTTAAGTGGTTAAGAAAAGAAACATAAAAATTCATTTCTGCATAAAGGCAAATGAAACTATGATCTGTCATAGCCTCTAAAGTCAAACTCTTAACACATGAGCTTTTAAGAAATACCCAAAGGTTCGAACTACTAGACCTGGCATGTGCACAATATGCAGAAAAAGAAATGGTAAAGAATAGACAACATGAAATGCACAAATCAAGTGTGCAGAAGATATTGTTGCTAAAATGACAAACTACACTAACCTTGATGGACACGTCAGAGACAATCTAGTCCTGCCAACATTTCCAGGAACAGGACCCATATCAACAACTTCAGCTCGTCTATGAGATAGAGCTTCCATGACCAACCCCACATGCTCATCATTTACCTGAATAAGAATATGATAGGATGCAAATGTTAGAAATCATGGGAACAGAAAGCCTATATCAAATCTATTGACTTTTGCAAGTCTTACTTCAATGGTGACTTCTTCAATTGGTTCAAACTTCTGGCCATTTTCAGTTTTATACCTGATCAAGGACAGGAAAATTAATAGAGCAACAAAAAGGAACCAACTAGAAAAGAAAAATGTCATCATGCAACATGTTCCCATTAAATAAGTCCCTTGGAAGAAATTTTGGAACAGCTGCTCAGATATTGTACATGCTGCTACACTAGACACAAGCCTTCAAATTTGTGTCAGCTAAGAAATGAAGAATGTGCAAATGAAAGTAGTTAGGTCAAATGCAGGATGACATGTCCAAATCCAACCACCAGATTGACCACATACATTTGACAAAATCAAATATATATGTCTAATAATTCCACGTGATATTTTATGGGAATTCAAATCAACTAAACTAGGCATTAATCTCAAATTTAATTTGGTTGGCTAGAGGAATATTTCTGCCATTCTGTCTTGTTGTAAACCGATTGGCTTTCAGGTGGAGTTCATTTGGTTTTAGGCCTACTCTTCCTTGCTGCTCCCCATTTGGAAAGCTATTCCTAAATGATATGGTCATAAATTTCCTATTAAAATAGATTCCTAGACAGAATATGACACTAGAGCCAAATACCAACTATATGTATGAATTTTATAAATAGTGAGGCTCCTATGTCATAAAATATCAAAACAGAAGTAACCTCTAAATCTGTCCAAATTAGAAAGGTAATCTAGGTATGACATAAAAACCATTCAGCCATTTAGGAATTAGAAAAAGTTGTTGCCTTAAATATTATGATATAGGCTACAAAATTATGAATGTGCCTTGGCTAATATCAAATTCTGCTCTCAATCTCATGGAAAATTTTGTCATTTGTTCATTTATCTTCATCTAATTACTATA
This sequence comes from Bruguiera gymnorhiza, assembly GCA_020883675.1. Lineage (NCBI taxonomy): Eukaryota > Viridiplantae > Streptophyta > Magnoliopsida > Malpighiales > Rhizophoraceae > Bruguiera > Bruguiera gymnorhiza. The sequence goes on from JAIRCJ010001053.1 coordinate 2,332,774, forward strand.
AATATTAGCACCTAGATCTCCATGTGTTGAAACAGCACCAGTCTTGGCATTCAAATCTTGAGCTCTAGCATATAATAGCAATTAGTTAGCAAAATGGCTCGAGCCTCCTATTGAAAGTACGTACATGACTTTAGGTGGTGAGACAGACAGCTCAAATCCTTCACGCCTCATATTCTCTATTAAGATACCTGTAGGGCATAGCACTGGAAGTAAATTAACAGATCTTACAGAACAATATTGCAACAAGATGGGATGGATGAAAATGAAACTCATGTCTCTATTCCAAGTGTTATTACAAATAAAAAATTTAAGGCTTCAAATCAAATTCAAGTAGGAAAGCCTAAGGAGCACAAACCAAGTTGAAGCTCTCCTCTTCCCTGAACCTCATATGAATCTGAGACACTAGGCAGCACATTTATGGCAAGGTTTGTTTCAGCTTCAGCCATTAACCGGTCACCAATTTTTCCTCCAGTCAACTACAAGCGAAAAAAAAAATATGGGTGGGACAAAGACAACATTATCTCATAAAAGTGGCAAAAAATGAGGGGTCATAGAAAACATAACTCCATGACAGTTAAGAGCACAGCAATAAGGTGTCACTGCAATACCATAGAAAAAATGGTGTCCTTGCAATTATTTTGTCAGTAATTTCATCACAGCATTATGAAGATATTTTTTTGCACAATAATGCATTAAAAAAAATACACATATTATGTGCATATGTTATGTAGGGCCCTTTCATCATAGGCACCACTAAGGAAATGTACATATATTATGTACGAGTGTAAGGCAAAAAAAAAAGAAAGAAAAAGAAAAAGAAAAAGAAAATCTCAAGGCTTACATGGGTACCATCTCGGCCAGCCAATGGAGAGTCATTGACACCAAAAGTCATGGAAATGGTAGGAGGGTCCAACTCAATACTTGGTAAGGCAGTCATAACCTATGATATTATCATATTTCAGTTTAAGAAATGATCTGAAATAGTCAATAAAACACAAAAAAGAATGCTAGTCAACAAAAATTATATAAAATATCTCCAAGCAGCATAAAGATCAGACTCATTTGAAAGTGTATGACATCAATGTCGAAAAATCACTAGTTCACAGAAAAATGAACAAATGCAGACATGAGTATGCTCCAAAACCCTGAGAGAATAGGATACCTCTGGCAGTAGGTACAGTCCAAAACCTGTACATCATATTTTGTAAACAATATAAGGTCTTTACAGTATTACAGACAATAACATATGGGATTTCTGTTTTTGTAATACAGAAGGCAACTTGTTCATAGGAATGAATAATCTACCAAGACAGGCAATCTATCATGTAGAAACTCCGAGGAGTGTAGGCTTAAGGAGCACTGATATATTGAACCATTTACCCAACAAGAGCCACAAGGACAAAAATTATACATAATACACATTGAAATGGTGCCCTGCACAAGTAAATTGGTTATATACCTCCACATTTGCCACTGTATGGCCTATTGATGGACTTGCTAGCCCAGCCATGGATATTATGTCGCCAGCTCCTGCACTATCAATTGGAACGATTCTTGTACCCTTCTTCTTCATTAGCTTTGTAACCTAACAGATGGAAGATTAATGAGTTGAATGCCACAATGATCAATTTGCTTGCAATAAGCTGCATAATGTCAACTATGAGATTACTCATAAAAAAAAGATATAACTTTAACAAGTTTAACATTGTTTTTAGGAAAATTCAATAGTGTTAAATTCATAATCAGCTTTAGTCAAGCTTCTTTATTATCTCAACATTTTTTCTGCCCCACAATGCTTTTGATAGTGATCATGACAGAACATCTAAATGAAAGTAAGGTCCTTAGCCTGCCTTCATTAGTGGAAAACTACAAGACTTTCTACAAAAACATTGTAAAGAAACAACTAAATACATCTTCTTGTTCAAATTAGTATTACCATTTAGTTGGAAGAAATTCTGTAACACTGAATTTATAGGCTTCTCTGTAGCCATGAAATAGTTACTGAATGATGCCTTGTGTACAATTTGTAGGGTCCAATTTCAACTTAAAATGCAGTTCAAGCAATTTTCTGGTAGGTATTTAAAATGAGACACTAACCTTTCCTTCTTCAATTTTTTCAACTCCTGAATTGGTTACACGGAGTCCATTCACTCTATCCCCAACATGAATGATTCCAGAAGAAATGCGTCCAGTTAAGATTCTTCCATGATAAAAATCTCGTTCCATCATTGACACCTAAAAGTAATATCAAGTCTCATGTTAAAAACTACTTGAAAAAAAGTACATGAAAAAATCCAAAGAGAAATGAAAAGGGAAAAAGAACATACTTATTTGCAAGACATGAAAGGTGGATAAAAATATAAATAATGAGTTGAGAAAATTGGAACTGGTTTCTATTATGTTTTATTGGTGGAACTTATGATTAAGAAATCTGATGATATTCTTTAAAAAGCTAGTCAGTTGTTGAAAACTAACCAGCATCTTAAAAGGTCCATCAAGAATTGCCTTTGGTGGAGGCACATGTCTTATTATGGCATCAAGCAACTGTGACATATTTTTTATATCAGCAGGAGGATCTTTAGTGAAAGAGGAGGACACCCATCCTTCTTTAGCAGACGCATAGAGAACTGGAAACTCTAGTTGCTCCTCTAAAACACAATAACAAAAAGGTTAAAAATTGAAGCTCCTGTCTACTATTTAAGTAGCTGGTGAATGTTAAAAACTGAAAGTATTAGCATCAGAATTTCTGGCTTTCTACATTTATTTTACCTGTAGCGCCAAGATTTGCAAAAAGATCAAATACTAGGCTCTCAACTTCATTGCATCTCTCCTCAGAAACTGTTTTGAGATAATTACAAAAACATGAAAGTGAGCACTTACCTCAACATGAAAAAAATGAATAATGTGAAAGAGTAATGATCACAGTTACACTCCTACATTACAATACTAAAAGGCCACGCAGAGCAAATCTTATTTAATAAAAATATAGTTAATAGGAATGACAAGCAACCTTACACTTAAATTATTCATTCATTTTCCATGATAAATTATGTTTCATTTTCCACAAGAAGAAACAATTATAACATCAGAATTTAAGAACAGCACACCTGCAGGTCGATCTACTTTATTCAAAAGCAGTATAGGATGCAGACCATACTTCAATGCTTTAGCAAGAACAAATTTTGTCTGTGCCAATGGACCTTCACCAGCATCCACAACTAAAATTGCTCCTTCAACCATGTTGACAACTCGCTCAACCTATGATCAACAGACAAAGTTGAAAAAAAACAAAACCACTGAAATGTCCTTCATAGAAAAAGAACTTCAATAACATGAGTTTTATTAACTTTTCTCTCGGATTAATCCACTCAAATCACTCCTCTTCCAATTGGACTACAAGTTCTGAATTTAGCTTTTCCAGAACCAAATTCATTACATGTAAGCTAATCACTCCTTTCCCAACAAATGAACTACAAGTTATGAATTTATCTTTTCCAGAACATTAAACTACATATTTACTTAATAGTTACGTTTTTATAATAATAAAAAGCACGTAACACTTAGAAATGAATTAGCTTCCTTTGGTCTTTGATAATAAGTCTCATCCGCTAAAATCTTTAAGAACCAGAGCATCCACACCAAATTATTGTCCAAGAATAAAACTATAAACAATTTTCAATCCCTCTTGAGTAAATCAGAGTGCATTCATACCTCACCACCAAAATCCGCATGTCCAGGAGTATCAACCATATTTAGTTCATATTCCTTCCATGGAATAGATGTAACCTGCAAAGATGTATATGTCAAATTTCAATATACTTCATGAATTTTTGTGCAAGAAGATACAACAATTGCATGCGTTACAAAAAAAATAAATAAATAAAATAGCATCCTAAATAGATGTGAGAATAAATAGTATATCATGATATAATTTATCACCTGATCACATAAAAAAATAAAAATGAAAATCTATTAATCTATCAAATCCAAACAATAAACACTGCCAGTTCAATTAAAATTGCAAAGAAAGACAGACTAGGGATTAACCAACCTTTGAAGCGATGGTGATGCCGCGCTCGCGCTCGAGACTAATAGAGTCCATGGCGCGTTCATGAGGGATGTCGGTGCCGCACTGCCTGAGCAGGCGGTCCATCAGCGTCGTCTTCCCGTGATCGACGTGCGCTATTACCGCAACATTTCTTATGCGGCTAGGCTCCAAGGAGGGGATCGCCGCTGATGGCGCGGCAGCTGCGACAGCGGCAGGCCCCGCTGAAAGTGCGCGTGTAACAATGTTTGTGGCGCGTGGGATGAAAGGGGCGGAGCAGGGGTAATTGTAGCGATTAGAGAGGGTGGAGTATAGGTAATTTCTGGCGGAGGACCGGAGGGACCGCAGAATCGGTCCCGCCATTTTACTATCTGTAGAGAAAGATCAAAAATGGCCCGCCCGCGACGGAGGTTTCAGGTTCTTGAGCTTTTCAGTTTAGGGCACATAGGGTTTTTGTGTTTCTTTTTTCGGGTGAAAAGGTCATGGGCTTTAACAGCAGGGGATTGTAATTTGTAAACCGCCGTGCGTTTTCTTGAATTTTTACCGTTATAGAAATTAGATTTTTGAAATTTACATTAGCCATTCTTTCACTATTTCCTTCCAACTTAAAGCCAGCCAATGCTTAGCCTCAAGCTTAAGCATAGTCAACTTATTACAATTCCTCTTTTTATTCCGTTAGTAATTTCGTGGATTATACAGATAAAATAATTTTTTTTATTTTTTATAAATATTTTACTTTATTTTTAATATTAAAATTCTAAATTTTAATGATAAAAATTTAAAATTTTAATTACAAGAGTTTTTTTTTCATATAAATATTAAGATTTGCCCTTAATTACTGATAAGAAATATTAGTGAAGGAATTAAGAATAAGACAATATTGCCCACATTTCTCCTTCGTTCCTTACGCTTTGGTTTTTATTTAATTTTTTTATTTTCTCGAACTGTAGTAAATTTCTTTTAGTGGGCGTGCTCATCCAAGTATCGTTGGGCCTGAAACACAATAATAAAGGTGATCCAACGGCTACGGACGCATCGGCTTCCAGAAGTTGCTTTATCGGGTTCACTTGTAGTCCAAAAAAGAAGCCTGGCCCAACCTACAACCTTGCGAGGTGGATCGCAACGTAGTGTCAGCCGTTGATGTAGATGACCACGATGACGACGAGGACCAACCCAAATTGGACGAAGAGGATGATAGCATGATAAATGCGAGGCAGAGAGTAAATCGTTAGCGCTCTCTGCTCCTGAACGACAACCCTGGTAAAACGAGACCATCTCCTTTCTCCTCCATCAGCACTCCACCAACGAAGTTCCAAGCACCATGAAAGCGGCTCCACCATCAAAAACCCCAAGAAACACCAATGGGCTTTACTTTATTAATACTGAAATGGTCTCGAGTCTAAGTTCAAAAAAACCTAAAAAGCACCGCCATCAATACCCGGACCGGCTGACCGATGGGTGGTCGCTGAATAATGAATTGGATTCCATAAATCATTAAACCCTTGAATCTCGTTTGTATTCAGTTTAATGCTTTAGGGAAAAAAAAAAAAACCTCAAACTCATTCGGGTGATGATAGCAGCAGCGGCCATTCGGGTGATGAGAAGGCGGCAGATGACCGGGGAAGCACGGTGCAGTCATTTAGTTTTGCGTCGAAGAAGACAATCAATGGTGAATGCAACTTTGGGACTAATATGGACTTAATTATCAATAAGTAATAACGTTAAGTAATGACATAAATAAACATTTTTAGAAAGAGAAAAAGAATGATAAGCTTAATATCGACGGGAGATGGAAGGACATTTGGCTTGACTTAGATGTATTCATAAAAAGAAAAAAATTCGAAAAAAAGAGAGGGAGGAATACTGTCATATAATTGGAATTGTAACAATTAAATCTGATTCTAATTCCAAATTTAATTTATAACTAGACAAATAAAAGAAAAAGTTTACATAATTAATACCAAATAGATTTATGATTAGAACTTTATTATTGTTATTATTTTTTGTGTGTATATGTATTTTAATTATTTTTAAGCTAAATCAAAGCAAGCATTATCCAAACACTTGTTGCTCCAATTTTTCACCTAAACCCGAAAGCAATACAATTTAGTTAAACCGCCTAAAGAGGGGAGTACATTGGTTTTGCCTCTGCATCTTGTTTAGGAGTCCAAAATTAAATATGACTGCTGTAATAGTGTTTTTATTATATTGTTATTTATTTTAATCCAACTCATTACAACTCTTCCCATACTTATCTAGATTGCTGAATAAAGCCTGGATTTCATTCCCTTATTGCACCAACCTCTAGGATACTTATTTATATATATATATATATATATATATATATATATATATAGAGAGAGAGAGAGAGAGAGAGAGAGAGCATCTTCTTATATAACTTCTTCATATGAGCTACCTAAACCCTAATCAAACTCTTCACAAGATCCCTTTGTTCTTTTGTTTTTAACCGTGGCTATCTTTACATGTGCAGCTAGTAAATTATCTTATATAGCATATATTATTTATACAAGCATCTTCTTTTCATGTACACCCCAAACTGGATTCTGTAAGGTTTGTCTATTGCTTGATATTTTCTTTGTTTCTACAATACTTTAAAATACTAATTAATATGACAATTTCTGTACAAGCATCTTTCATTTACACCCAAAACTGATTTCTGTAAGGTTTGTCCATTACTTGATCTTTTCTTTGTTTCTATAATACTTTGAAGTACAAATTATATTATGTCAATTTTCCTGCTTTCTAACAATCTAAACAAATTGATATCATTGTTGATTAATTTGTTTTTGTTTTTGTTTGTTTGTTTGTTTGTTTGTTTTTATATAGGTTGCTTTTATGATGCAAAGGAGTAACAGCAGCAACAACAACAACAGCAACAATCAAAATAATAACAATGGCTCAGGGTCACATCCAGCATGTGCTTCTTGCAAGCATCAAAGGAAGAAGTGTGGAGAAGACTGCATATTGGCACCTTATTTTCCGGCCGATAAAATCCGAGAATTCCAAGCGATTCATAAGATTTTTGGGGTTAGCAATACCATGAAATTGGTGCGGGATGTCCAGGAAGAGGAACGAAAATTGACCGCAGAATCTTTGATATGGGAGGCCGTTTGTTGGCAAAATAATCCTGTTTTAGGCCCCCGAGGGGAGTATAGAAAATTACAGGAGGAACTAGACCTGTGCAAAAGTCAATTGCAGATACTGAAACAAAATCTAAACCAGATGCAAGCAATGCAGTCTGCAGGAAGTCTAATGTACAAGCCACCTTCTAGTGGGGCAGTTGGATGGACTAGTAGAACTGGCATTGGAGGAGAATTGGTTAATAACACTGTGAATTATGGCCATGATAATGGGAACATAATTATTGACACAAACGCTTACAACTATCCCTACTACATGCAAGCCCAGGAGAAGTTATTAAAAGAAAAAATTAGCGTGGGTTCTCAGCTACCTGTTCCACGGCAGCAGCGGCAACAGCAGCATTCAGTCAGTGGATGTAACCAGCGTCAGCAGCAGTACCATCTTCCAGGTAACTGTTTATATATATATATATATATATATATGTTGTGCATATGTGCTCGGAATCTGTCTTGGTTGCTTTATGGAGAAGGATGTTAATCAGAATGGTAAGTACCTACAATAAACAAAAGCTTTGTAGACATTCATATGTGTAGATATTGCATTTTTTTTTTTTCCTTTTCGCAAAAGTAACCGTTCTTTTAATTACATGCACTAGACTATTGTACATGCAGGAGTCATAACATTTTTGGCTATTTTTTGCATTATTCTGCTTAAATCCCCGCCACCCGTAGTGAAATGTTTAGCTTGAGCAAAAATTACAGTCAATCGCACATACCAAAATAGCACAGACCATTGCTTTCAAGGATTTCAATTAGTCCTCCCTCTAAATTCTAATAGTTACCCATTGATGAGTATCGGGCTAAAATAAGTGTAAGTTGGGTGCCTACAAAATGGAAAGAAGGCTATGGAATGTTGGACTAGAGATCGACCTTAACACTTTGATATCTAAGTAAGTAATTGTTAAACAGAGTAGGTGTGAGAAATCATTGTAGAGAGAGAATTTTAATACTGTTGTCTTCAGAAGATCAGGTATTTATTAAGATCCGAGGAGTTTAATCAGATAGACCATTGACGAGAAATAAGGGACGAGGTAACCATGTCCCATTGGCTGTATTTGGTACTCAAATGCGAACACGTAGGGTGAGTATCTTCCAGCTCAACCTTCAGGCAAATGGGATCCAAGCGGGCTGTGTTGGGAGGATAGGGGTCAACCTCAGGGGCGGACTGAGAAGCTCATGGCGGGGCCTGTTTCAATCCAAAGGTATTGAACTAAAATGTCTTGATGCGATGGGCCTGGAGACTTGGATGGGAGGGATGGATCAAGAGGCACAAGTGTTGTGTCCAGATAAACCTTAAAGCTAACTTCATCTGGTTCAAGTCTTTGATGGTTAAGAATGCTCTGCTAGTTACACAATCAGCCCGCGACAAGATCAGGCTAGCAATTGCGATCAGCCCAAGAGGATGGGATACCCTGTTTTTCCACCCGCCCCCAGCTTTGTTTTTTTGTTTTTTTAAATTGAATGATAAAAAACACATCATAATAATAATGTTAATTATTGTCCCCGTAGGGATATCCATAACTGGAGAAGTTAGCTCTCTAGGTAGAACACCTTACATTCGACTATAAGATTTTGAATCTGGAACTTAATAATTATTTTTGAGAAAAAAAATGATGCTTAAAATTACATTATTAAAGAATTATATAACAATTATTTTGAATATATAACAATTCATAATTTAGAATATGGCATTTTAATCTGTCATTCAATTTTTAAACTGAAATACTCATTAGCAGGAGATTAATGTAAGCTAGAGAAGTTTAGGTATGGCTTTCCTTTTGCTCTTCTGCAATGAGTTTCTAATGACATATTCTTATCGCCGTGCAATTTCAGGTCAATTTGGTTGTATCAATAGCAAGACGATGGATCCCTCGACACCATGGGAAGATAGACCATAGTTCCAGAGGATTACTCTTGGACACTACAAACCTGGATCGCATTGGAAACATCTCCCATATCTCTGGAGCATTGATTTAGCAAAGCTCCTTTTTCCTGATCATCTCATTTGCTTATTCCCACTATAGATACTACGATAATAGGTTAATTTCCTCCGCTATTCCCGCCCAACCGACACATCCAAGGCAAGAGGCACATCAACTGATTTATGTGTGCATGTTCAATCATCTGCGAAGATTCTAAGGAGCGACCATTAGCAACAATGTGCAAGTCCCATGTTACAGAACATTTAGTCTGGTCATCTGGGCAGCCATGCCTAGTGATTGTTACATGCCCCTTATTCCCCTCCATTAGTATAGACAAAGAATTCCTATCACGATAAGGTCTTTTTTTTTTTTTTTTTTGTTGGTATTGGCATACGATAAGAAGGAAAATGCAACATGTTGATAACTGGACATTGAAGTGCTCCGTGGAGTTCGTATGTGCGTAGCTCCTTTGCGTTGATCAACTTCTTTTTTGAGCCCCTGAAATTATCTCTCTCCCAATTACTGATGCAGGCATTGGAACGGTGACAATGGACTACAATTCGGAACCCGGCTTATCAACCCCTAAAGATGGATCGGGTTTACCTTCATACTTTTTAGGTCTTTACCATTAAAAAGAAGAAAGAAATACATTTACCTTTATTTCATCTATTGCTTGTCTTCCAAACGAAATGATCGAAACCAAACTCGTTATTTCTCACACAATGAGACTCCGATAGCCGGGGGTTATCAGGTTTACCTTTGATACCCTGGGAGGCACTCCTTGCGGGTTTCGGTTTAGTCGGTCCGCGGACACGATAAGAAAGTCGTAATCCAGAAGAGTCGTGGCGACGACCAAAATCCTGAATTCCATAATTGATTTTGAAATTTAAGTTGACTGGAAGGGTCTTGAGATTTTTTTTTTTTTGGTTTAATTGATAGTGACTAGAAATTAGAGGAATTTAAGTAATTTTATGACTAAATTTTATAATTAATGATGGAGATTTATTTTCTTAGTGGCATGTCTAATACTAATCTCGGCCAAAGTGTATTGTGCTTATCCTAAAATCTTTTTAATGTTATCACAATGGACTGCTTTGACCAGACTTGATGAATAGCTTGCGTTTGACATGACGAAATAGATAGAATAAAATCCGCCTGAAAGTTATTAAAAAAAACAAATTATAAACCGAAAAAGTGTCGACAAGACATACATAATAAGCATATAAATAAATTAAATTGAAGGAGAGAATGTCTGACATTTTTGTCCACGTTTCCTCTCGGTTGTCCGTAATACAAAACGGGATTTCAATAAAATTGACATGTTTTCTTTAAAAACAAAAAAAAACAAAAAAAGACAAGTTAAAAACCCAAGAGCCAGGCCCGCGTAAAAAAGTATTTCCGGCATTATTTTTATTTATTTACTGAAAAATAAAAAAATGGAACGAAAAATACAAATAATATGAATTATTGTTAAAATACAGACAGGGGTTTAGGGTTTAGTGTATCAGCACAAGCAGAAAGCAAAGGCCTCTTTCTCGCTCTCACCCAGCCCTCTTCTCTCTTCTTTTTTAACAGGCGGCGACTTCACTTCTCTCGTGTTTCACAGGTCACCTCTCTCTCTCTCTCTCTCTCTATCTCCCTCCTCGTCTTCTTCATCTTTTTCTTTAAGTCACGATGCTAAGTCTGCGAATGATTTAAGTCGAAATGAATGACATCTCTTTTTCTTTTTTTCTCTTTCCCTTTTGTTTATTTTTTTTCTTTACAAATTATTCTCTTGTTTAGTTATATTTGCATACGATCGGAAAGGGAAAAACAAAAATGGCCAGAAACAGGTCTGATAATTGTTAAATGGTTTTAGGGAGAAGAGGGTTTTTCACAGATACTACTTATTGCTGACAAGAAAATCTGTTATTTAGAACCTTTTTTTTTTAATTTTTGGGGTTTATAAATATTTGTAATTGTTCTCATCTTTTGTTGTTCTCGATTGACTTGATTGGTTGGGCTCCTTACCTGTTCTGTTCGACGGCAATCTAATTTACGACCTTTAACATCAAATGTTGTAGGCTTGATATTTGAAAGATGAATTTCAACAATGTCAGAGTTCCCAAGGTGCCAGGCGGCGGTGCAGCTTCTGCTCTGCTTAAGTCGGGAATTATTGGTGCACTTGGTCTCTATGCGGTTTCTAACAGTCTCTACAATGTTGAGGGAGGGCATCGGGCCATCATGTTCAACCGTTTAGTTGGTGTGAAAGACAAGGTTTATCACTTTGTTTTACTTTAGATAAAAATGGGTTGAGTTATTACTGCTGTATTCCAAGTAAATGTTTGTGGCCTTGACCCTATGTGAGCCTTGTGCATTAGAACTTGCTTATTCATTGTGATCAGATTCTGTTTGATTGTGCAATGCATATGTGGAGTTTCTGTATGAAGTAGTGACAATTTTCCTGAAATTAGTGTATTGTTTCTCCCATTCACAATCTGCTGTTTGCCCTCCCACCTCCACATCCTCGCCAATGACACTGTCCACTAAAATAACCAAAGGGCTAAATGCATAGATGGTCCCATCCTTGGGTGCTATTCTGTAAATATCCTTGTGGTTTCGATTTGTTGTTGGGATGCTTGCAATGTCAAAGGCGAGAAGTAAACAGAGAATCTCTTTCTAATTGGTTGGTGCTTTTATTATTTACGGTTTACATTCCCTGTGCATTGTGCCTGTTTGATTGTGTTTCAGCTTTGGGTATCCGCTACCTTGTCCAAGCTGAAATAGTGCTTTTTAAATGACTTTTGGTATCATATTCTTCCCTTTTTTTATGCATTTAAGCGTACACTGTTACAGTAGTGGTTTTTAAACGACTTTTGGTATTTTATTCTTCCCTTTTTTTATGCATGTAAGCGTACACTGTTACAGTAGTGGTTAAATATGCAGGTTTATCCTGAGGGGACACACCTTATGGTTCCGTGGTTTGAACGACCAGTAATTTATGATGTTCGTGCACGACCCCATTTGGTAGAGAGTACATCAGGGAGCCGTGATCTGCAAATGGTAACTGCCTTTTGACCTTTTGCCTTCCTCTCCTTAAGTTAATTATTTCATACAAATTTTTGTTGTTGGCAAGCTTTAAATTTATTTTGTTGTTTCTGTCTGTAATGAGGGACATGTCTGTTTTGCTGATCATCTATTTGATAAGAAATGCAGAAATGAGTTGAGAGATCATGAACGTGTCCTTTATTATGTCCTTTGTAGCTGTAATTTGCTTTGTTGAGCAGACTTGCTAAACTTATTTTATTTTTGAATGTGGATATGATTTGTAATTGGGTCTCAGTCCTTTTTCATCTATTACTTTAAATGGTTATTTTTATTTTTATTTTTATTTTCATATTGCCTTTGCGTGGGTTCTTGTTAGTATGTCCTTGTGAATATGCCCTCTTATGTCTTTCTCTATTCTCTCTCTTTGGGAACCAAAATAAAATGACATGTTATCTGATTGACTGGATGTATTGAGGACACCTAAGTAGCCCAGCATTCCTATGCACGAAATACTTAAGGCAAGGGTTCCTGAAGCACCACTGCTTATTTATGCACAAATGTTTATTGCAACCTGTTTGTTGCTAGTTTGCTTTTGGCCTTTGATATGTGAATTTGTGTGGGGCTCTTTTGAGTCATTTTCTACTGCTATGCAAAGATAATCTTATCTGCTTTCAAAATATTGACCTTATAATTTCTCACAGGTTAAGATTGGGCTTCGAGTTCTTACCCGTCCTGTGGCAGACCAATTACCCAGAATTTATCGAACTCTTGGTGAGAACTATAATGAAAGAGTCTTGCCGTCTGTTGTCCATGAAACACTGAAAGCTGTTGTCGCACAATACAATGCTAGCCAGCTAATTACTCAGAGAGAGGTAAGAATTACTAGAAAGCATTTTTGGTTCTTATTAATGCTCCTACTTGCATTACCATCCATTGGAAGGAAGTGTTTATGAAAATTTCTGTTACATTCACTTCGTTTGAAAAAAAAGGGAGGGGGGGAATCTTGATGATGACATTTGTTCTTGCTTCTTGTGAATGGTTATTCAGGCAGCGTTATGCATATATCTTGGCTTTCTTGTAGGCTGTAAGTAGGGAAATACGGAAGATTTTGACAGAAAGGGCTGCCAACTTTGACATTGCGCTTGATGATGTGTCCATTACAAGCCTGACTTTTGGGAAAGAATTTACTGCTGCAATTGAAGCCAAACAGGTAGCTGCGCAAGAAGCTGAGAGGGCTAAATTTATTGTGGATAAAGCTGAACAAGACAAGAAAAGTGCTGTTATCAGAGCAGAGGTGAGACAGGGGAGTTGCTTATTCTGTATTTTGGATAATTTGAAGGAGAATAATCTTGTGATTGAAATGGAGCTGTGAAAAAATGGGGAATTCTGTTATTCCATGTTTTTCCTATATAATTTCTCGGTTGTTGCCCATAAACGAATGGGGACGTTTGATTCGCATGGTGGTAGGTGGTCCGAATTCTGTTTGACTGTGACAACTTGGCCTCGGACATTCCTGTAGGAAGGAAAGAGGGTCAAAAGGATGGGAAACCTAATTAGAGGAGTTGAGATGTTAGTTGGGGTTTTGCTGCCTTGGGAGAGACAAATTGAGAAAGGAAGCAAATTTTATCAACCTTTGCTTTTCGTGCTTCGATAAAGTTCATATGTAGATTTCTTCTCTATTGTCACTCTTTTTCTTCCCCTAATTAATTCTCCCTATGAACTGTTGACAGGGTGAGGCCAAGAGTGCGCAGCTCATCGGTCAAGCCATTGCTAACAATCCTTCATTCATCACTCTAAGGAAGATTGAAGCTGCTAGAGAAATTGCCCAAACCATTTCAAATTCTTCCAACAGGGTTTTCCTCAACTCAAATGACTTGCTGCTGAACCTTCATGAGATGGAATTAGAGGCCACTGGGAAGACATAGGCACACATATGATGGAACTCATGTCACCAAACTTCTTTTTTCCCTTTTTGGGCTTTTGGTTCTTGGAGTCGTCGGTTGGGAAATTTTAGGTGGTAAAGTGGTTATTCATTTATCTTTTGACGATGAATGGTTTTCAACAGGGGATTTCTTTTTGGCCTCAAAAGCTTCCTCTCGAAAGAGATGATTAAACGCTAAATCAGTTGGATAAGCTGATTTGAGTGAGCTTAATTTTGTCTGCAAAGTGCAATGCTAACTGCCAAAAGATAAACAACATGCATGCTCTCTTGTGCGGTCTGTTCTGTTAATAACTCGTCAGGACTGGACTCATCATTCGCCTTTGGCAACTAAAGGGCATACAAGTACCTCGTGGTATTCTGATTCCATTGTCATTGAAGACAATCTGGCAGGATGTATCGTCAGGGCGACCTCAATTCGATAGAGCGTTACAGGTATCACACGAACAGCTTGAGGAACATACTCAATGTTACGGCCACTAAGGCGGACTTTTTCTTTGTACAAACTTATTAAAAACAAATGGAAATTGTAACGGATTTTGATTCAATTCCCACTTGTTTGAGTCAATAATCATCTCTAGAACACCAATGATACTGCATGGGATTTCTACGTTCCCTTTTGAATATGATTCGAGTAATCTCATCTTACAAAAATCATATGGAAATAAATGCAGAGGATTATTTCCTACGTACCCAAAAACGAAAAAAAAAAAAATCGAAAATGAAAACTGCTGCTGCGCAAGATATTCCAGGACGCTTTCATACTGCCGGCATATTAAAATACTGGGTATGGGCTGCTGTTAATTAGATTTATGTAAGCCAAGCTTAAATTATATGGATCCTTACGTCTTGACGTTTCAACATTGTCTACAAGTTTTGTTTCTGTAATGCGGGTTTTAAATATGTTAACCCTTTGATTGCATTTCTCAGATGACAGATACGGATTTGAACGCATTGATAAAGTCGGTGGATTTTTGTTTCATTTTGATAATGGGAAGTTTCTATAAGTAAATCTTTTAGGGAAAAATTCATAAATAAATTTTAAATTCTTAAAAGTCTCCTTTAATATTATCTAATAAGGTAGGTGGCCCAATATATAATTGTTTATTTCTCACGGCCTTTTTCAAAGATTGCAAATATTTTCGAATAAATTTTTTTTGGATTGAAAAACAAATTCTCTTAAATTTTATCGTTAAGTCTAATTCGACAAGAGATTTATCTTTTTAATAATTCGCTAAAAATAAACTTTAGCGGACACGGTCTTCGTAACAAACGCGTTGCGTCACTTACACGATCGCCCCGGGGGGGGGGAGAGAGTGCCATGCACCTGATGACGTGGCGGATAGAGACGGGTTTATTGATGAATTTCACGTGGTGGGGCCTAACCGTGACATCTTGATGATGCGCCAGACGGGGCTGTTTTCACTGCTAACGTCAGCCTCTCGCACCTTCCACGATCGGCTGTCTTGTCTGTTAGTGGCTTGGCTGGGTTTTGGAAAACCGAGAAGAAATAAAATAAAATAAAAGCTCAATAAATAGGCGCTTTTTTTTTTTTTTTAAAAGAAGGTTTGACTACACCCCCTTGTTTTCTCAGTAATGCGAATATCAAATTTTATTATATATGATGTTTTCTGAATAATCTTAAAAACTTGTGTAGACATGACAAAGATTAGATTTTAATTTTATTTTAGTTACAAAAAATATTTAAAGGAACAAAATAATGAGAAAAAGATGCATGTAGTGACTTTATTTGATTTATATAATTTCTAAAGATAACAAGAAAAACAGTAAAGATTAAAAATTTATAAATTATTTCATACCTTAAGTTGAGTATTCTGGGTAATATATACATTACCTAACGCCCAATTATTGCACCAAACTTCTATTCATAGCAATCCCACCTAAAATAAGAGGCGATATGAATGGCATTTTTCGGACAGAATGAAGGGACATAAATGACGTTATTCCTGTTAATCCAAGAATGACGTCATAAATGACGTATGATCATTCGTACAATGATGGGAAAATTCCAAAAAAAATAAAAAAGAAATCTTCGGGGAAAAAAAAAATATCTGGAAACAAAAAGTAGAAACATGTAAACATGTGCGACGGGAGTCTGTACACGTGAATGTCCAGACGAGAGACGTAGCCTAACACTGGCGTGCACCAATAATACGTGGAATGGAAGGTGGATGGTCCACAGGGCGACGAGCATGACATAGATACGACGTCATTCCACAACTAGATACAGTGCATAACCATACAAAATGGCTTAACCGTTGTTGACGCGCGACCCTTTCGAGATTTATCCGAGTCAATTCCCCCACTCGTTCCCTTATATAATGCATCCATCGCCCTTAAACGAGCACATCCCACCAAGACAAAGACAAAGACAATCCATATCTTTCTTCTCTTCTCTCTTTAAATTATTTAATTAGCAATTGGTTAGGCATTGAGTTGATCATCATGCAACAGGCAATTCCTTACAAGTCATGGCTGCCACCGCCGCACGCCACCAACAAGTCGCCTCCTGACCATTCGCCACTGCTCAGCCAGAAGAACGCCGTTAATGTTGTTGGGAGCCATCTGGGAGAACAAGCGCCGAGAGGGTGTCCGGGAAACACAACTAACGTGGTGTCGGAGAACGCGGTCATAGTTTTTGCCAGACGCGGGTGTTGCATGGGCCATGTCGCGAAGCGCTTGCTGCTCGCTCTTGGAGTCAACCCACCTGTTTACGAGATTGATGAAGCAGATGAGAGCAGTGTTTTACAAGAATTGGAGAGGATCATCAGTGATACTATAGCTGGTGCGAATGATTCAAGCGTGCAGTTTCCGGCTGTTTTTATTGGCGGGAGATTGTTTGGTGGATTGGATAGATTAATGGCTACTCATATATCGGGAGAGTTGGTTCCCCTATTGAAAGAAGCAGGGGCCTTGTGGCTTTGATTTGGTCTTTTGCTGCTTATTTCTTGCATCTTTCTTTTCCTTTCCGAGTTTTCGTGCTTTTTGACAATTTGGATATCCCACTTCGGAGATCGGCCTCTTGAATACAATATCATGCGATTTCTTTCTTTACTATTTTAAGAATTGAGATTGTAATGCTTTTTAGACAGCAAATTGCAAAGTGGTCTTGGAATTAAAAGTGGATTTGATTGACCATCTACCTGTCCCTCTCTCTCTGCCCGCTGCTGCTAGGCTCTCAATGCTTATCGTTTTGTTTTTCTTGTTTTTCTCTCCTTTTTTTTTTCGGAGGGGGGTTGGGGGGGGGGGCCATATCGTTTTGGTCATTTCTTTCTTACGCACCTAAGATGTGTGCAATTATAATGGGTTTCAGGAACGTTCATAGCTGTTTCCACGTGTGACATCTTCGGTTAGACAAAAGAGTTTGCATCACATGGGTCGGAATGGGAGCCACTCTTGTTTAAGTTTCTCTCTCGTAACGTGCCACCTAACGGACTTGATCAACTACATAGCATTAGCACTTCAGAGTCCCACTGGCAACAACAGCGACTTTTAGCTCGATTTCCAATTCTGGGGCTCAATTCTTAAGCTATTTACAAAAATCGGTACGATGTAGAAGCCTAGGCCCAGTAATCTTTGATCCCCAAAAGGATCACAGTGATTCAAAAAAGAATTAAATAGTTGTGATATCGTACCATAATGGAAGTTAATTCACGATTTCTCAAACCGTTTTATAATTTTATTGAACCAATTTAAAAGTAAATTGCATTAGAAAATCAATCATTTGTACCTTTTATGGGGTAGATAACCATGCGCGAGAGTATACCAGATCATTGATTTTCCAATTCGGAGTTGGATTAAATCAGAGACACAGAGCGATTGCACGTTATACGTGTGAAAAATGGCAATTCAAAGAAAATATGTACACATTTTAAACACAAAATTATGGGTGAACGGAGAGGTTTCAGATTGTGTATAGTCATGAATTAAAGTCGTCCCAACACCTTGGATTTAACGACAGCGTGAGAGGAGGAAGACGAAGAAGAATGACTTTAATGGGGGACAGTCTTCAATTGCCAATGCTGACGCAGACCACTGCGATTTGACAAATTGGATGTTTCTTTTTTAGTCTAATTGGAATGAGGCGAGCAATTTTTATTAAAAGTAAGATCTTACGTTCGAATCTTAGAAGATTTATTGTACTAAGAGCACTTCTTGTAAGTTGCATTGATTTGGGTTGGTGACTCCAGAGTTCTTTGCCTGATTCAAACAATTAGGGAGGAAAAAAACAAAAGAAGGAAAGAAAAATAGTTACTCCGTTTTACTCGGGACTTTGCTCAAGCAGGTTGTGCGCAAGACCGCGATGATAGATAATCTGGGAGAGCAAAGAAAGACGACAATGACGGTGGTTATTTCTTTTATTATTATTATTATTATTATTATTATTTTAATATAACTTTATGAATTGGGCCAGAGTGCTCGATATTGGGCCCAGATGACGGATCGAGCCTTTGGGTCTGTCTTCAAACTTTGGGTTTCGAGCTTTAGGCTGATTTGGTCTTCATATTGTTTCTTTTTTTTAAAAAAAAAAATTTGATACAACTTTACAAGATTGGGCCAGAGTGCCTCGAATTGGGCCCAAATGCCGGATCCAGCCTTTGGGTCTGCTTTTAAGCTTTCGGTCTTTCGAGCTTTGGACTGGTTTGGTCTCCGCTATTCATCTGTTCGTGTTCTCAATTGTCATATTATTATTGCTTAATTTTATGATTATTTAAAGACAAAAAAAAAGGAGGATTATTTAGATTTTTTTTTTTTTTAAATTTTGGATTGTTCAAGTTTTCAAGTATTTCTAAGTTGAATAGTTTTAATTTTGAACTACTCCGATGACCGGAAAATAAATGCATGATCTGACCTTTAATGCTTGAGTTCCTTTAGTCATCGAAGGTGTCATGTCTTTTCTCACTTTCACCATATAATGAATATATGCCAAAACGTGTCAATCAATGATCACCCACATGATAATAACATATGACAGTAGAGTAGTGCCTGGACTCTTAATACGATATCAAACCCGGACACCAATAAACTAAAAAAAAAAACAAAAAAAATATTATTATTATTAACAATGGATAGTCCCCAACCAAATTTGTATCTTACATCCCCTAGAAGTTCCTATTTTGCAGGGTTGTGTTATAAAATTAACGGCTATTTCTCTCTCTCTCTCTATATATATATATATATATATATTTTTTTTTTTGCCCAACTTTGTATGGTCTTTTCTTGAGCAAAAGTCTTATGAGTTGATCAACATAAATGGAGAGGCAAAGAACCATGTATCATCGTCCACTAGCTAGGTGACATGCACATACTTTTAGCTCACCTTGTCACTATATATGATGTCTTTATATGTACGGGGAAAGTTAAAGCATTCATGGAACAACGTCACTTGGTCATCTTTCCATAACGTAAATGCTAAGGCACTGGCACTGAGAGTTTGGAATTGGGTAAGGAAAAGTAAAGAAGAAAAAAGAGAGAAAAAAAAAAAAGATAATGATTATGTATAATACGCTTGATCGGAGTTAGAACCATCAACACGATCTGATCATAATCCATAGTCGAGCACGCACTCAAGCATTAATCTTTAATAATTAATATAGAGCTCCAAGCTAAGAGAACGGAATATAGCTCCTGTCAAGAAGGAGATAAACCCTTGTGCCTAAGGCTGCATTGGATACACCCACACACACACACACACAATGTTTTCTAGTTTATGCAACAAATATGTGATATTAATAAATTTATTATATCGCCAGTTTTAGAATTATTAGGGAGGCGAGATTGGGACAACATTAACAAAACCATTATCTTGTTTTTAGAAATAATCCTATATTTATCAGACCAAACTTCAAAAGAATATTCGCATCTATGTTAGGACTTCAGAAAATTACTTAACTTACAAGCTGCGACCTTTGATTTTGATGTGAACAATTTAATTTTTTTTTTATTATATTAGAAAGATGACCAGTTATGATACGAAAAGCCAAATTCTAATACTATTTTATGGCTGCAATACGGGGAAGGAAAAAGAAAGAAAGGAATATTCATAGCACTACTTTCTGAAATTATGTGTTTAGAGTTGGGATTAATTATAACGAGCTTACACTTGTAACAAGCCAAAAGACGGATTCCCAAAAACAAAAGTTGGTGGAAGCCACGAAAAGCAAGATAAATAACCTCGTTTGAAAAAAGGCATATATTCTCCAACTTTAGGTGTGCCAAAGCATGTGGGCCTCTCAAAGGGATTCCTAGATCTATATCTGCTCTCCTTTTGGGATATTCATGGTGTAGAAGTAAAGCAATCATATGCTTTGCAACGTTTTCCCATGTTTAATTTGACAAAAAAAACATTTTACCTTTTGCAATTTAATTTGATTGTTATAAAATGCTGCCTGCAGGGATAATTCAAACTAAAGATTTTGGAGCTTACAAATGGTTTAATCTTGGATTATGCTTCACCATTATCTGAACACGTATTGCTGTCTTGAAGTTGGGGAATAGGTATAGGGGTTTCTTTGATTTACACAAAAAAACAACAATCTACCCTTTGTTTTCATTGCAGAGGACAGTCAGAAAAACATACGTACCCTTGGGGACAATATTTGCTTTTCCCTAAACACTTTATTTCAATTTAATATGCCTCTAACGTATATATGTTCTCTTTTACCGCAGAAAGAAAGACCTATCTATAGAGAGAGAGAGAGAGAGAGAGAAAGAGAGAGAACTTAGATGTGGCGCAATTGGGGTTAAGTGATCCTTTAATGACTTCAAAGTTGAACATGAAACCTTTGGGAGTGCAGATGCCGTTGATTGGTCAGCTAAGACATTCTCGTCAAGGCAAATGCCCATATGATTGAATTTGTAACCCACTATGTCAATTGTTAGATACTTTGAATTATGATGTATGTACTATTCAACTTCATTACAAATCAAAACAATTTGATTTCGGTTGTTCGAAGCCAAAAAAAGAAAAAAAAAAAAGAGGAAAGAATATTCTGGGGCCGCCCCAGTTCAACAGCTAAATTCCAAAGATTATACCCTAAACAATGTTTAGCAAGCAAAAACATGATTAGATTATGAATAAGGGTAGCAGGAAAAGTCAGCCCACAAGCAGACGCCTGCTCACACTTCCAAAAATTCTCTGCCTTCGTCAGTTGGCTGTCTTGCAACCTGATCGCTGCCTTGCCAAGCTATGTTTTAAGAAATGTATCAACGATTACAGAAAGGGTGACCTAAAATTCAAATATATTCGATTATACGCTATCTTTTTTTTTTTTTTTTTCCTTTTGGTTGGCTAATCTAAAAGATTATTGGTATCCACTTCCTCACCTATGCTTATTAATTAATTAATGAATGTTTGAGTGGATCCCAAGCGTGCCATTTTCTTCCTAAAAAAACCCAGTACAGGTTGCCCCCTGGAGTATACCACGTAGGCGTTATTATATTCAGTTTGGCTCTAATTGTTTGCTCTACTCTCGCATAGAGCTTTTCTTTTGTATACCACAGGTGTGCCGGTTAATTAAAAAAAAAAAAAGAAGCTATTTTTGACTTATCCCAAAAATAAAAATAAAAATAAAAATGTTGCCTCGTCCAAAATTCAGTTTGCCACAAGTAAAAGTCCGATATTACTACGACGTCTAACTTATGAAATATCTGGCATCAAAACAGTTATAGAATGCTAGAGGCAAAAAGAGTTGTAGAGAATTGAGTAAATTGTTGCCGGCAATTGAAGAAAAATATTTAACAATTGCATTTTGCAGTCACAAACCAACAATTCACCGCAATTACAGTTGCATTTATCACCATTGGCTGCAATATAATATTCAAATAAGACCATTTCCTATCAATCACTGCCCATGCCCTGGCCGATCCATAGCTTTAACTTGTCAAGCAAAAAGAACTTTACATTCCCACAAAATAAAGCACTCATTCATGTGTAAAGGTCCTGATCAAGAAAAGTGATGATATTGATCATGGCCAACCGACCAAAGGTTCCGCCATCCCTTTCTATGTAACGAAATTTCCTGGTACGTGGATGTAAAAACGTTCACCGATTCTCCAACAAAAGCTAACCAATATCAATGTCTATATTGATAACAATTAATGTAACAAGTTACAAACCAAGAATAGTGGTGAGTATAATACAAAAGGCCCAAGTGGGTAAAAATATCCGATTAATTTGATCTGGGAAATGCCATGGTCATACTGTCATCAGGAGATTTATTTCCTTCTATGAGTTTGTTTCGTCGTTTCCTTTGGATTTACCTCCCTCCCTAGACAGTTGGGTACGTGCATGGCAGATTTGTAAAACAGCATAGTTCTAGTCAAAGATTTTGCACAAACACAAGAATCATAGTCCTGTCTCCCTTTTGATCAACGTATATATATATATATATTAATTGCCAATGACGTAAATGGCATCAATATCTTCTTTGGAAAAAGACTAAAAACTCAAGTTTTGACCAAGCAGCGAACTGAACAAAAACTTCAATTACGTCAAAAATGATGAGGGATGAGGTGAAAGATTTGATGGGCATCTCATGCCACTCAGAGTCAATTCAGACAGGCTCGTTCATCTTTCCGACCAAAAAAAGACACAATCCACTGCTCTGCTTTACTGTACTATACCTTGGGCACCAAGCCGACAAAAATAGGAAGCAGCACTAAATAATCCTTGACTTACCCTTCTGTGTGGAACAGTTTCGTATAAATGATCAATTGTCCAAAGTTTCAATTCGGAAAATTTCCAACGAATTAAAAAAAAAAAAATCCATTCGAAACATATTCAACCTTAGTCTTTTGATCGATAATGTTAGTCCATATGCAAGCAATTAGTAATCACCCTTGAGTACCAAGAAAAAATGAAGCATTTACTTTGTGATTTGTGTATAATCATGCATTGATATATACACCAACAAAGAGATATATTATTTGACGGGAGAAAAATTAAGAAGACACTAAATTTAATATAAAATAAATATCATTAGATTATCACTGTAAATTACAATTAATATCTTTTTTATACATAAAATGAACAATTTTATTATCTCCCTTCCATCATGGCTACACAGGGGTAACTAAGAAAAAAAAAGTGCACAACCTAAACTACTTATTGATTACTATTATGTATAGAAAAACATTGGCACCATATTTTGTTTTTGGTTTATAAGAATTAAGAATTGAATTTTGAATTTAAAATTTAAATAAATTTATTATTAAATCTTGTAACTATTAACAACTTATGGATTCCTACTCTGATGCTATTTCGCGCGCACATTAATATTTAAATATGCATGGTGGGAATATAGTTTCTTAATGGAATATTAATAAGAAAAACGAAAAGCATACAAATTATGGGATAATCATTCCAAACGGAAAAGGTATGGAAAATAGCTTTCTCCGGAGCTCATCATATGTGTCATCATGTACCTTTGTTTTCGCCCTCCACTCTTCAACTCTCTATCCCCTCCATTCTAACTTTAACTTTTCCCCGTCTCCCAACAAAATCATTGCTTATCTATTCCACCTGGCTAAAAAAGTAAGTAATTAGAATGACTGGAGAATGAGAGAGAATGTGTGTGAGTGTGAGAGAAGGGTGGGGGGGGGGATTAAAGCTTGCATATGACCCTTTCTTCATTTGAGAAGAGATAGAGCTTGACATGCTAGAGAAGATGGCAGAAGAAGCAATCTCAAGCAATGGTTTTATCCAAGACTCTGTTGGTGGCACCAATCAACCTGCTGTAAAGAAGAAGAGAAACCTCCCCGGAACACCAGGCAAAAGCTTCTTAATATTTCTTCTTTCAGTTTGTTATATGTTTTCTATTCATATTATTCTTCACCTTTTCCCTCTCTACAGCTTTATGATCAGCTAATGTTTACATATGTTTGTTGTGTATGTAGATCCTGAAGCCGAAGTCATAGCCTTGTCGCCGAAGACTCTGATGACCACAAACAGATTATTGTGTGAAATATGCGGAAAAGGCTTCCCAAGAGATCAAAATCTACAGCTTCATCGGCGAGCACACAATCTTCCATGGAAGCTCAAGCAAAGGACTACTAAAGAAGCAACAAAGAGAGTCTATGTCTGCCCTGAGAAAACCTGTGTTCATCACCACCCTTCCAGGGCTCTCGGTGACCTAACAGGTATAAAGAAGCACTTCTGCAGGAAACATGGAGAGAAGAAGTGGAAGTGCGAGAAATGCTCGAAGAGATACGCTGTGCAGTCGGATTGGAAGGCTCACTCGAAGACCTGCGGTACTAGAGAATACAAATGTGACTGTGGAACTCCATTTTCACGGTATGCAAGAATCTGTCTGATCGATTTTATTTTTGATAACTAATACCGCATTTCTTTATAAGTGCTGATGGTATGCAAGGTCCAAAGATGGTAAAGATTATGGAGGTCTATATATAAAATCATGAAATTAAAGTGACCTACGTGGATGTAAAAGCGTGTGTCTGTGCGATAGACGATGGATTATCACTCTCTCTTCATGTCAAACAGCAATAACGAAAGACCTCAAAGAAGAAAATACACGAAGCATGAAAGTGGTTTTAGTGGCCGTGATACATTTGTCTGTGCCACCCCTAAAATCCCCAACCCCACCCCTTTCAAGTCTTGGAGAAAAGTTGAAAAAAGTATGAGTAGTCAACACAGGGATAGGTAGACAGGATGTCGTTGATTTCCACTGCCTGAACTATCTTTTTACGTAAGATACTACTCATCTCTGTGCTCAGCATCTTCAGCTTCATAATCTTTGCTCATGCGGACTAATTAATTTTTTTTTTGCCCTTAATGGAAGTCTTATGCTGAGATTAATCGATCGTGTGTTTGAGGATTCTGTATGTGTAACTTGTCATTTGTCCAGCAGGGTCCAGATGACCTCTTTGAGCACACGTATAGTTGTACCTTTTGTTCAACTTTTCAAAATTTTGTACTGAACTGGGTGAAAACTAAAAATTTTGGGTGGGCAGGCGAGATAGCTTCGTCAATCATCGGGCCTTCTGCGATGCCTTGGCTGAAGAAGCGGCTAGAGTAAATGCAGCATCTAAGATAAATGGCTTAGCTGCCTGCCGCAACCTCAATTATCAGCTTTTCGGGGCCCCAGTAAACCCTAACATGGCCCATCAATTCTCTTCTATTTTCGAGCCAATCCCGAGCAATGACCAACTGATCGACCAACCGAGCAGGAGATTCTCTTTGTGGATGGCACAGAGTCCCCACGAAGCAATCGGTAGTAATGTCCGAGAAATTCATCAACTGAAGTCTGTCAGTTCAGGGGCTACATCGTGCGACCCAATTGTTTCATGCTCCAATGCTCCACCATCTGAATATCAGTTAAACTGGCCAGTTCTAGGGAACAAGCCCTGTTCAAATAATGCTGAGGCGCTGACAAGCACTTCACTTCCATCATGTAATGTCAAGGGAGCCGTTGCTGAAATTGTAAGTGTTCCGTCCTTATACAGCACCCAGCAACAGTCCCGTCAAATAACATCATCAGCAAATATGTCAGCGACAGCGTTGCTGCAGAAAGCTGCTCAAATTGATGCAACCTCAACTGATCCATCATCATTCCTAGGATGTCTTGGTCTAAGGAGCACTAACGGTCAGGTTCTGGATGGGAACAAATTACGTGGATTCTATGGTTCAAACACAATGAGCACCGATCTTGGGAATGACGTGGAGCACTCTGGAAATGATGTATGCAGTTCGAACCAGTTGCATATGTACCCTGCCAAACGCCAGAAATTGCAAAGTGAAGAAAGTCCAGGAGAGCAAACCAGAGATTTTCTCGGTGTTGGCGTCCAGACCAAGTGCCACCCACCATCCATAAATGGATGGATTTGTTAGTACTGGAATTTCATGAGTTGCACATATTCTCAATTGAAGGCAATGCTCTGACAGAAAAGTGGAATTGGGAAGAGAAAACCAAGAGAGAGAAAAAGAGAGAATTTATAATTGAAAACTTTGCAAGGAGGGAAAGGTGGCATCGAGTGCATGACAAAGGCTTAGATTACCATTGAAGGAGGAGATCCCTGTATATTCTGTCCAATCCTGAGAGGTGAACCTTAGAAAATTGTGTCTTTTATTTTATTTCATGTTCTTTCCTAAAGGCAGGTCACACAGGTGGATAGTGCGGCAAAGCAAAGAAAGCCTTTTTTGCTCCATTATTGCTTTGTTTCATCTCTGCTGTGGTGGTAGTCTTGTCAAACTGGACTTAAAAGATTATGATTCAGGTCGAAAAAGGCCATGTATTCTGTTGCATATGGTCCATTGTTTAAAGGACATTGAGCTTTTATATCTCCAAGTTATGGAAAATCGAGATACAACAACGCAATGGCTTTAATAAGGGAAGAAATTGGTTGGATTGGTGCTTTTCGCTTGCGCACCCGCAAGATAATAATCTCTGCGTGGCTGATTTTCAATTAAGGTTGCTTACTTCACCATTCAGAATCCAGACTTACTGGCCCCCTAATTGTGCACAAAAGTTTAGTTAGGCATGACACCGACATTGAAAAAAGAAAAGCAAAGAAATACGGAGAAAAAGGAACCACGTTCATGCATGCACCATTGTCTTTACTCCTTTAGCCTTTAGTCCTTGGCCGATTTGATGATGGGAAAAGGTTTGCTTGATGTCCAACACGATTCACGCCACAAATTTATGTCACTGGAGCGCACAACAGTACTTCCAGTTCCTTTGATCTCATGAACTGCTAGCAATACTGCATACTCCACTTTCCCAAGTCGTCAAATTCAATTTCCGGTTTGGAATTGTAGAAAGACATTATGAATTTTCTGGCTTACTGTGGACCATATTGCGGGGATTAGATTCCATTTCTGGTTTATTATGGCAAATCGTTAATATATGCTACGACGGCAGACAGTATTCACACAAGTAAAAAGTCATGTGAGTCATACCTTTTTTTTCTTATTCGTTCGTATATAAAAATTTTCTGTTCGTGGGAATAACAATTCCTTCCGCGACCTGCCACCAATCAAGATAATTTTGTCACAAATCATATGTCTAGTAATTCCTCGGATTGAAATTTTAACACATTTTTCCCCCACCATGGACTTTCTCCACATATCATTAATAATTTCTTACACGACCTTTTTTATTTTTTATTTTTTATTTTTCTCGAATGCATTATGGTGGTTTTAATATTTGCCTTCCCGTATGAACCGAGGAAAAAAAAAAAAAGGTTTGCATTATTGTGAATTTGGGCTTGATTTCATGGTTTAAAACTAGGGTTTAATCTACGAGACAGAGGACGGCCCAATTCGAACCCATCGTTATCTCTGTTTATTCGCAATTACTTATTGGTCCTTCATTAATCTCATAATTCGCTCACCAGTCCGTCTTTCTAAACTTACATTCAGTCAGTCACGGGAGCAACAATAAAAAGGGCAGGAGGCAGAAACTGAGAAAGGAGAAAAATGAAGTTCACGGACTCACCGGTGATCGAGCTCCCGATACGGGACAAAACCCTATCTCTCCGACAGGATAACGGCTCAATGCACGTCGGCACCTCCGTCTGGCCTTGCTCTCTTGTTCTCGCTAAATTCGCCGACCGATGGGCCCCACCGCTACCCACCACCACCACCACTGCGGCTACCGCTTACTCCTCCCTCCTCGATTTCCGCGCCAATTCCCGCCGTGCCGTCGAGCTTGGAGCGGGATGTGGAGCCGCCGGCATGGCTTTCCACCTGCTTGGCCTCACCAACCTCGTCCTCACCGACATCGCCCCCGTCATGCCGGCGTTGAAACACAACCTCAAGCGCAACAAGCAAACCCTAGGGAAGACGCTCAAGTCCTCGATTCTCTACTGGATCAATCAGGACCAGATTAAGGCGTTAAATCCGCCTTTCGACGTTGTGATCGCGGCCGACGTCGTTTACATCGAGGAGTCCGCCAGGCAGCTCGTCGGCGCCATGGAAGCGCTCGTGGCGGACGACGGCGTTGTTCTGTTGGGTTACCAATTGAGGTCGCCGGAGGCTCACCAATTGTTTTGGGAAATGGTTGGAGAGGCTTTCGAGATAGAGAAGGTCCCGCACGAGGACTTGCATCCGGATTACGCCTACGAGGAGACCGACGTCTACATTTTTCGCAAAAAGAAGAAGAATTTAAATAGCTCATAGCCTTTTAAGCTTAGGTAATTGTCTTTTTTTTTTTTTTTTAAATTACATTTTATTTTGTCTTCAAATTTTGGATATTTACGTTTTATTGGTATCATCTTGAGGGGCTTTGAATTATATCATTACTCACTGGGATGTTATACTCTTTAGAAACCTAATTATGCAAATTGATATGTGTCTCTGTGGAATGAGTTGATGCAATTGGAATCCCGACCGGAGCTTCTCTTTTGTGAGTAGAAGGATTGTTTCTGAAACAAAAGCAATGCCAACTATGAGGGACCAAAATGCACTCTTGTTCTGATCATTGAAATTTATACTTCCAGCATAGATTCAGTCTGATCTCACACTCGGGTAGGGAATTTCGACTTTCAAATCTCAGACAAATGGCATCGCATCAATTTATCTTGCCAAGTTCCTTTTTTTTTTTTTTTTTTCCTTTTTTCGGTTTGAGGCTATAACACTGAGAATTGAACTCGTTTTTACGCGTCCTGATCGATGAATCTTAGTGCCGATTGGTTTCTTGCCAAGTTCCTTTATGACAATTCCTGCTGAATTCCCTTGCCAAGTTCTGTTATAGCAAGTGCTGCTGAATTCCCTTTCCAAGGAAAGTGGATCAGAGGGCAGAGGGATGTTGGGGGTTTCCAAAATGCGCAGGGAAATTTCAATGAAAAGGAGAAAGGATATCCACAAGCATTATTGCCAGATAACTAAACAGAGGTTTGAAAATGCAACTGTCTCTTCCTCCAGTTGTAGAATAGCTCCGTATCTCAAGCTCAGAACACCTGTTTTTCTTGAAATGGTGCACCATTAGGCATCATGGTCATTTCCAGCTGTCCAAGTGTTTGTTCGACCCGAGCCCACAGATGGACCACAAGAACCACAATTTCAATCATATGCTGCTCTGCGTTTTAAATGTATCGAAGTAGTAGACAATTGGGGGCAGGGAATTTGGCAGCCAAGATAGCTTTTCTCTTAAAGGTTGCACAAATGGGTGTGGTAACGCTAGATAGCCTTGTTTGACCGGTTAAACACTTGAATTATTGAAACTTCTAATTATTTTTATAACAAGAGTTGTGGTCAGAGGACCATAGCCCCCCACTTTAAAGTTTCCCTTTAAAAAGAAAATTAAAAAAAAAGGGTCTGGCAATCAATGAAGCGTCCGAAGTCTACAATTAATTCTAGAAATAATACTGGAAAAAGTCGTGTGAAATGGGGTAGCTAATCCTAAATTTAAGGTATAACTGACCGAGAAATAGCGTGAGGGGCAGATGTGTAATTAAGTCCTTTTTATCCTGGTTGAATGAGGTTTATTTATCGAATCTATCCTTGAGGAAAGTGCAAGTAATAAATCGTAGAAATTCGAAAACTTTTTAACGTTGTGGAAAAACGAATTCCTCGAGAAGTGGGAAAGCACAAAACAAAATTGCATTGAGATTTCATTCTTGAGAGAGAGAGAGAGAAATGGAAACTTCCAATCTCGCTTCACTTCCTGAGGAGGGTCTTGAAGTTGATCAAGATCAACCCCAACGGCGGAATCAAGAAAGCCAGAAGCCATCGGTTTCCGCTTTCGCTTCTGCTCCACATCGCCCTCCTTCCCAGTCAGTTTTCCTCCACCACTTCCTTATATATATATATATATATATATATTATATCTCACTATTAATATTTATCGTGTAATTCTTGTTTGAGATAATTGAAAACCCTTTCTTGCAGGAGCTCTTTAGAGAAGTATTCTCCTTTGGACTGGAGGTGTTTCTTTGACCGGGAGGAAGATGTTTGCATTCCCAATTCAAACGATGTCAGTTTGAAGTCTTGATGTTTTTTATGACAATTCTTGTTGTGTTACTTAAAACTGATCTGATATGTTCTTTACTGTTATAGGTATTTCACGTGTATGTAGCAGGAACAGAAGGACCCTTAGTGTTTTGTCTACATGGTGGTGGCTATTCTGGGTATGTCTTCATTATCTAGTTGTTGATCCTCTATTGTCAAATTTATCATTTTTTTTATTTTTATTTGTTGACTAATATTAATATAGCGGAAAAAAAAAAAAAAGAAAGGGAGGGAAAAAAAAAGAAAGAAAATCAGCTCTATTAAATATCTCATATATTAGTCGATATCCTGATTCTCTTTTCTTTTACGATAAGTATAGAGTAGACGAGATACAAATTTGGGCATTCTGGTGAGGTAAATTAAGCAATCTTTTGGGTTAGGCTTTCGTTTGCAGTGTCAGGAAGTAAGATTAAGGAGAAAGCTCGGGTGGTTGCCATGGATTTAAGAGGACATGGAAAGACATCCACCGAAAATGATATTGACCTTTCTATTGAGGTAATCGTGCTTTAGCATGAATCAGTGTAGTGAGTAAAGAGGTGGTTCCATATAGAGATTTCTTATCATTGTTGCTTTTGAAAGTTAAAGCACAAGCAGATTCTGTAGAATTCTGTCTGTAAGCACCTTTTCTACATGCAGACCATGGGCGATGATGTTTTGGCTGTATTGAAGGCAATGTATGGAGATTCTCCTCCTGCAATTGTGCTTGTTGGCCACAGGTTGTGCTCTTTCTTCAAGTTAGTTTGCCAGGAATATGCATGTTGCCTATTGTATATTAAATAAATAATTTGCAGTTGATAAATAGAAGAACAAGTGTAAATTAACCAAAAAATCCAACAATACATTGTTAAAGCTGTACCAAGTTTTATCAAGTGGTGGATACTTCCCTTGTGCATTTAAATGCCTTTTTCTTTGTTTCCCCCTCTCTGTTTA
This sequence comes from Bruguiera gymnorhiza, assembly GCA_020883675.1. Lineage (NCBI taxonomy): Eukaryota > Viridiplantae > Streptophyta > Magnoliopsida > Malpighiales > Rhizophoraceae > Bruguiera > Bruguiera gymnorhiza. The sequence continues at coordinate 2,363,786 of JAIRCJ010001053.1, forward strand.
TTTGGATTGAAATTGTTGGTTTGAGGAATTTGAGTTAGAAAGAGGTTCTGTCCTTGGCAGCCACACAATGAAAAATTCAAAGAGCCCAATCTTTTAAGTTAATTCATGCTTATCCTGTTGGCCTCTCAAAAAACTACCCCTATGCCAATGATCTGTTGAGAAAGTTAATGCTTTGCTGTTCGAGGCTCTGTCCTTTATTTGTTAGTCCAACCATCTCTTTGCTAAATCCTGCAAATTCAGGGGAAGTAAATGTTGATGTTGTGGTCTTCCTCCTATCCTAGTTTGAAAGTTAAAAGCACTTGATTCTTTCATACTTAAGATCCATGGAGTGATGAATTTCCACTGTCTTGCCATTCTTTGTCCTTGGCTTACAGCATGGGAGGATCAGTTGCTGTGCATGTTGCTGCCAAGAAACACTTACCCAGCTTGGCTGGGCTTGTTGTTGTGGATGTTGTAGAGGTTTGTTTCTTCATGACAGATTTTCAGCCTTGCATTTGGTGATCTACTTAATAATGTTATGTTGATTCTTTTGTAATAATTGATTATGCAATGCCAGGGAACAGCCATGGCATCATTAGTTCACATGCAGAAAATATTGTCAAGCAGGATGCAGCATTTCTCAAGCATAGAAAAAGCGGTATTTGCAATTCCTGTTGACTCCCGAGCATTTCTGTCTACTCTCTTTATGCATGTCCATTTTCTAAATGGTTATGTGTTGACTTGGAAGTGTGGTTTAGGCACACATGCCAAGTTTGAATGCTGTTTCCATTGGATGCAAAGAATTCATGCTAGGGGCCAGACCTGCACCCTTTGGGCCAAGATTTCCCTAGTCTGTACTTGTGGGGCAGTTAGCGTCTACTGAAGGCTTAGTTAGGCTATAAGGTCTAGTTATCTCTGTTATCAAATACAAATGTTGAATAGCATACATTGTATCCTTTTTAGCTTACATTTTTCTGCCTGCAGTTCTACCTTCAACACACTGCAATTTTTGAATCTGACCTCTGCCATATCACTGTTTTCATGAATATCTTTTGCTGTACATACAGAAATCACCTGACATGAATTTTTTGCTAGAATTTTAGAGAACAACAGATATTGTAAGCTGTGACAGTTTCAGAGTTTACTTTTTCTGTCAATAATTGCCACCTGCGCACTCTTCGTATTGCTTTCTCCAATGTTTTAATTTGTTATAAGACATCTCATCGTATTGAAGTGATGCTGAGACCATTGTACTGTAAGAAGAAAATATTTGCACATAAATTGTTGCTAGCATCATTTCTCATTTATGAGTTAGTTGGCTGTTTCAGTTGATATATAGGCATGTATGATACAGACAACACACACACACACACACACACACACTGAACTTATAACCACTTGTTAAGCTCAGTGGTTCTATTGAATTTGCAAAATAAAATTTTGTGCAGATAGAATGGAGTGTTAAGGGAGGTTCTTTAAGAAACATCGATTCTGCTCGTTTATCTGTGCCTGCAACATTAAAGTACGATGATTCAAAGAAGTGGTAAGTAGTTTGGCCACAGTATTTGAAAATAAGGTGAATGTGCTTACTCTTCCATGAACATTTTATAGGTTGCTATCCTATAATCCTCTAGAGATTATGAAGTACCAAGTGGTTGCTGCTCTTGCAGTTGGTATGCTAACAATCTTGTATGAACTAATGGTCATGCTATGTTGTGCAGTTATGTTTACCGAGCATCCTTGGAGGAAACAGAACAACATTGGAGAGGCTGGTACAATTTAATCAACCTTAGGTTTTATGGGGTCTTTATGAAAAATGGGCATATTACAAATAGACAGTTAAGCTTCAGATATATGATAATTACCTACTTTGCACCTATTGCAGGTATGAAGGCCTTTCAGAAAAATTTTTGTCATGTCCTGTTCCAAAACTCTTACTTTTAGCAGGAACAGACAGGCTGGACAGGTAATAGCCATATTTAAATAAAGTGAAATTAATTTGACTAAGGCACGTCATTGCCTATGAATCAATACAATTTTGCTAATTTGCTTGAATGGCACTGTCTGGCAACAGAGCACTTACAATAGGACAAATGCAAGGCAAGTTCCAAATGGTGGTGGTGAGAAACTCTGGACATGCTATACAGGTCTACCTCAGCTGTAAATTCCTGTGATAGTCTTATTCTCCTTTCCTCGTGTAACAGTTAATGCAACTGCTATTACCAAATGTTTGCAGGAAGACGTACCTGATGAATTTGCAACGCTGATAGCTAATTTTATATCTCGCAATCGCATAGGCCCTCAGGGAATTGAGGTTGGTGGTTTTAGTCACGTTAATCAACCAATCTAGGTTATGTACGGAACTCTTCTTTATCTTTGGAAAATAATTTTGCTGCAGATACCCGGACTCCGTTGGCCATCGCAGTTTCAACAGTCACAACGCTGAATCTGATGACGTGCAGATTGGTATCTACGTATCTGCTTAGGTGGGAGACCATAAGCCTGCAAAGACTGCAATCGTATGCATTGTGGAAGCAATGGGGATGCTTTGGTAAACTAGGTTGTCCATCCTGCAAACTTGTCCCCTTTTTAGATTCATACCCTTATCTATCTTTTACGGGTTGCCGGAGGTTCCTTTCTTTTTGAGCATTGTTGAGAACGTTTAGGAGGAGAGGGCTTGTTTTTCTTCGACGTCAAATGTTTACACTTTAGTTCCACTCGAGTGAGTCATTTCTTTATTTTTTTTATTTTCAAATATTATTTTTGCGAATTTCAGTGTTGAAAAATCACAATCTAATGTAATTAGCATCATGCATTGTCTTTTTTTAATGTTTTTTGTCTTTTTTCCAAACTAATTCAGGGGAAATTTGACAATAGAAGAATCAAAACGATGTAAAAAAAAAATTGAAAATTTACTTAAGAATCACGACGAGGTTGAAATTGCACGAATGGCCTCAACCCCTTGAGTCATCTTAACGGTCAAGAAATTTTTATTCTATCAATATGGTTCGGTAATTTAAAATATTTAGTGGTTTAAAATATTTATTTGTTTGATTTGATTAAATGTAGAATAGTTGCCCATTTTTATCTTAGTGTTTGGATTCAGTTTTTTTTTTGTTTTTATAAGATTATTAAGTACTATTTGTGTCTTTTCATTCTTATTTATTAGAAAAAAACAAAAAAAAAACTTTTATAAAATGCCTAGGAATTACGAGGAGCCTCGAAAATTCAACAATTTTGTACCCATTCCTGTCTTTTCATTCTTACTTACCAAAAAACAAAAATCTTTTATAAAATGCGTAGGAATTACGAGGAGTCTTGAAAATTCAACAATTTTGTTTTTGGACCGCAAAATTTCACAATTAACCGCAGCCCCCTTATCAATTCCGACGGTAAGAACAAACATTGCATAATGTTTACGATCAATCTTGGTCAATTCCAACGGTAAAAAAAAAAAAAAAAAAAAACATTCAAAAACTTTAACAATAGTGAGATAACGAGACGTAAAGTTTCATAAATGAGCCAAGCCCAATAATAATTTGGGTGGTGCTAAAAAATAAGTGATAATTTTTTCTAATTTAATAAATTATTTATGCTAACGCCTTCCAATTTTTTATTTAATAAATTATAATTACGTGGCATAATTTTATTGGTTTGAACCTACCATTTCTCATGCTGGGATACCACCCAGGAAAAGTCTCCCACCCCAGCAAGGCAACAATCCTTTTGTCAATCCAAACGGTGTGAGGAGTATTGAAATTCCACAAATAGACCCAACCCCTTTTGGGACCGTCAGCTTTCTGCCAAAATTTACTAGTTTTAAGGTATTTTGTATGATGACCAATATAAAGAATGTGTATTTCTGTTGATTTCCAGATCGATCCCAGTGTAATCCGGATCAAACTTTAGACCCTTACCAGCTTATTCCCCAGTTCAATGGCCAGCCGGCGCTAAAAGCGTTGTCGTTTACATTTTCATTACCTAAGTGTTCACCATCAAAAAGTCGCAAAATTAACACCAAGAAATGGCACCGTTTAAGGTTCGACAATTTGCCACTTAATGTGGCAGGCGGAAGGGTAGGAGTAAAAGGGAGATTAATTATTGTTTAATAATCAGTAACGAAGCTTTAATGGGGAACAAAGATAATATCGAATATAGAAACTGTCGGAATATGTTTGGTAATAATTAAGTTATCATCTTTGTACACTTGCAAAGTTGATGCTTTCCCAGTGAACAGGGGCATGACCCGTTTGAAATTTTACATCTTCCTTAACTGCACAAAGCATGCATGCGCATTGAGAACGGAAAATATACATAGTAATAAAATTTCCAGCCAGAATCTACAAGTTAAGAATCATGGCTCCTAGTTTTTGGCTAAAGAAACCTTATTCTTCTCCACGTGCCTTCATGGCCTCTCCTAATAAAGCATAGGCTCATTTCCTATCCTAGTTTCAAATAATGAATTTACCATTAGTTTATTTCACCGTATGATTTATCTAGTCTCCGTCTCCGTATCCGCTTCCTTTTCCTTTTTCATGGGAGGAAAGAAGGCCCATCGTGGACTGCAAAATGAGGAAGAAGCTGAGTAGGGTTTGCTCTGCTTTGACCACCTTGGTCAAATGATATATAAGAAGAATTGTAGTACTCAACATGAGTGGCACTTTTAAGGTTAGCAACACCCTCATGGCCACTTTGTCCTTTTAATAATTTGGAGGGAAGAGGGTCCTTGATGATTGAACCACATTGTCTGGGCTGTGTTTGGTAGAAAACCTTCGAAACCACCAGCTCTCCATCTTTCTCCTCTTCATTGTTGCCCAGATGGTATTGGTGCATCACCCAATTCGTCTTCTCGGGCTTTCTTTGCTTCCCGTAATTTGTATAGAGCACCAATATCTTCTTGTAGCCTTTCACCTTTCCACCTACCGAAACCGGTCTAGTCTTGCCGGTTTTGTGCCACCTGGTTTCACTGCCTTCTTCATCCGTGTGCACCTTTCTCCTTTTCCGGGTTCCTGTCGTGTACGCTTTTGAAGGTCGATGAAAGAAGTGGCGAACCAGGCCATCTTTGCTAACTCCTGCATATATGGTCACAATAAGCATCAAATCTTTAACAAATAATATTTACTAATAATGGTAAGCGTTATAAAAACTTATTATCGATACTTTTTATTTACTGAAATGACATCTATAAATGGAGGAAACAAAAAGAGGAATAGTCTATATCACATACCATATTAATGAAAATGTGTTTTTGAGTGACATTGAACAAGACTGCTGTATGCCTTGTTCAATATAAATTGAAATTAAAAACCACTGTTTTTCTTATTAGAAAAATAAAGCCTCTTCTAGTCAACTTCGAGCTATATTCGGTAACTCGGTGGATTACGGAGAGGCTGATTAGGTAGTAGGTTTCTTCTAATTTCAAAATGCTATAAAAATACAATATTCAATTATTGGGTTTCTTCAAATTAGATGATAGGTAAACTACTATATTCCAGCTGGGGAAAGTTTTCCATTCTTAAACTTCTGAGCCAAGGGAACTATCCTATAACAGAACAGTGCCGATTTTTGTATACTTCAAAGATATTATTGCAACCCGCATTTTTATTATTCCGTGGAGAAGTTGAACATTATCAAATTAACCTATTTGAATTGATGAATTGGAATGGAATGCCGACATTCTCTATTTAATCTAGTTGCAATGATGAATTTAATTTCATGGATTTACATCTTTCCCCAACGAAGTTTTCTTCTTCTCTTTTTTTTAAACAACATTAAAAATTCGCTGATCGACATTGACAATTGAGCATAGTTCAACTCTAAGATTGCATGCAAATCAACAATTTGATTGACATGCGTGCATGTAAAACTAAGAAGAAAAAATCACTTAATCGATTCCAAGATTTCACCTGGCAATTTTTCAGGATGGGTGTAGCATATTCCATTTTCTCCTTCAATAGAGGGGATGAACCCATCGATTAGAGGGTGAAGCTTACAAGTCTCACCCTTCGCTTTTCCTTCCAAATGCTCAAGGAGCTCCTGATCCGTCGGATCAAACTTCACTCCCGCGGGTAGCCCCGGCAAATCATTAATTCTTACCTGTATACGTACATATATATATATAGATATTTATGCATTGCGCATACTTTTGTTAGAGAACAGGGAGTATGAAAATTGCAAACGCAAAAGAACCAGAAGTTAGGAGGGGTAATTTCAATGCGCGAGACTCCCGAACTGTAGATCTAGAACCACAAGTTACAATCATTAATAATTTTTATGAAGAAACAAAGATAAACCTGGTCTCGGCATTCGATTTGGTGGCCACACGAAGGGCAACTTGTAATGACACAGTCCTTGTGTCTCTGGGCAGCAACATTGGTATGGGATGGAGCTGGCGGTGGGGTTGGCTGAAGTGGGCTTCTTTCTATTGTCCGAACATCGTTGCAGTTATTGCACCAAGTCATTTCCGCGCACGGTTGTTTCCTATCTTATGCCCATCCCACAATAGATCTAATCACCTTACTTTCCTGTTGATCTCCTGTGCTGCAACACCAAAATAAACCAAAGACTATGACAGAGGAGAGAGGGTGCAAGGAGTATAAGTATCATCACATCATATGAGTAAAGAAAGAAAGGGAAAAAGTTGAAAAAAAAAAAAATCAAAGCATTTTGTCTCTTCTAAAGTATGTTCTCCCTCAAGCACGAACTTCTTGAGTGTAGGGAAGGAATTATATATTCTTCTTCTCTTTTTGGCCCTTTGCATGATTATGAACACACTCCTCCCAACCTCCTTGGCTTTACAGGAGAGAGAGAGAGAGAGAGAGAGAGAAGGCTACCTAAAAAATCCTAATTATGTTATTGCCAAAAGTGAGGTATTTGGGTTGCATAGTTAAAAAAGGGAAAAAAAAGAAATAAAGAAAAACTTGGGGTTGCTTGGAACTTAAGTTTGGGTATGCTAGATTATGTATTCACTTGCTTGCTTGAGAATAAATGTAGATATGGTACTCTGTCTATAAAGGCAATTGTTTTCTCGGAACATCCATATGGATATGTATGTATATTTTCAAAGGAAACAATCAAAGACCAATTCGGGTTGAGTGGAAATTAAGCAATCTGAATTTATCCCTAAGAGGCACTTTCATCATCTTCAACTCCACACACACACACACACGCAGCAGGTCCAATGTCAACCTGGAGTGCACACAAAGGTAAATATCTCAATCCCCGGGAGATGAGGGAAATTTTGAGGTGGAGAAAAGGGCCTAATTAATTTTAACAACCAACCATAAATTCCATTTCTTCACGTAGACTTCTTCTCAGGTTAAGCAAGAAACCTCTTTCTTGAATTGACAGGCCAAATTCGTGGTGAGTGGTGACTTTAAGTTACTAAACATCCCTGAGATCGTTATAGCGAAGTATTAAAAAAAAAAAAAAAAAATCATTTCTGCTCGCCAGTTCAATTTATCGATGTCCTCCTCTAACCGGGAAGTAATCTAGAAATGACCTTATTACATAGCAAAGGGGCCAAAATGGTTAAAATAAATCACTTTATATATGTCCGATCACGAGGATACGAAATAGATAGATAAAATAAATAAAATAAAATTTAAACAGCTAAATTCAAATATAAAACAAAAGAATCGCATTAATTAACTATAATCAACAGATCATATTTTATTTTATTTATTATATCCATCTATCTTGTATTCTCTAAACATTTTTCGTTATGTATAACAAGGAAAGACATTTGCGCATCCATACATTTTTCATTCTATATTCATATCACGTGAACGAGAGAGCAGGAGAGGAAGTGAAACTATTCTTCAATTTCCTTTTTCAAACTTGAATTGACGTCGCTTAGAGTTCTTAACAGAAGGATAAAAAGAGAGAAAGTAACTGAGAATATTTTGGGATCAAGTTGTCACAGCGTTAAATATATTTTCTTGATAGATTCTACCGCAATTAGATAATATCTCGTGCATTGATCTTCTTTGATAATTCTACTAGATTAAATTTTTCTTTATTTAAAATTTATTTTTCTTCTCTCAAAATCTCTATTTATTTTCTTACGTTTTCTCACTATCAAATGCGTGTTCATCTCCTTAAAAGTTTTTAAATAACTGATACTATTTAATTTTTATAAATTTTTGTAATTGATTAAATACAAAATAAGAAAACGCACTAATTGCGTCGTACACATATATTATATGAATTACAAGGAAAAGGACAAATAAAGATTAGAGAGTTGTCTTATTCCTTTCCTTTCCGTCCAAAAACAAAAAAGAAAAGAGTTGCCTTATCCTTTTTTTTTCTTTTTCTTAAAACTATTTTATAAAAAGACAAAAAAAAAGACGTAAATCATGTACGGATCTGTATCATTTAAATTATAATTATTAATTATTATATGTTAAATTATAGATCTATTAGACGTCCATTTTAGATTATCAAAAGACAAAAGCGGAAAATAGCCCTCTGGCTGGAACACCAGATTCTCCGTAACCATGTGCAGCATATCCGTGAACCTACACGGATAATCGTGTCGTCGTGCGTGTCTCGTTTTGTAAATTTCTTTATTTTAAAACAAAAATGGTTTTCTTTGGCTTACGACGTATGTTAAATTTAGCGTAAATTTCTGTTAGATGAACGCTAGAATTGTAGGTAGGGATTAGACATAAATATCTATTATTTAACTTTAATTATTAATTATCATTAATTCATTATTTATTAAAAAATATGAATTATAATTTATAATTAACATTTAATAATATATATTTACATATAACTTTTTTGTTTAGCATGTTGGGACCGTTGAATCTGTTCTGTTAGTCTCACCGTCAGATCGCGTACCATGAATGGGAGGGATTCACAGGAGCTGGGGACGACAATATCAATTTTTGTGGAGCCCTTTGCATTCCTTTTAATTCCTCTCGTTTTTTTTTTTTTTTTTTAGTTTGTTTAAGGAAAAGGGTTAATCGTCAAAAGCCAAGAGAACTTCATTTGGAAGAGGTTATTTTAAAATGTTACATCGTTTTCAGCTTGGAACATAGGCATAAATGAGGAGACCCCGTGACAAATTCCTGCATGCAATTCCCTTGTTTTGGAATATACTTCGTCCAAGCATCAAGGAACTCGCTTTGTAATGTAAACAATGCAACTATCCATACGCGCGCGCGTGTGTATATATATTATATGCTTGATTTGGCCAATTTAAAGTGATAGTTAAATTCACAATTTCGTACTTTTTTTTTCTTCATTGATTTGAACTTAAGTTTCTTCATTAACATTTATTTAATAAATTTTAAATTTTTATTGAGATATGATGTTATATTCTAAATTTATTAATATATAAATTTGTTGAAATATAATATTAAATTTTAAATTTGTTAATAGTAAAATTAAATGAAAAAAATTTAACGAATAATAAATCTTTTTTGTAACAAAAATTGAATAAAAAAATAATAAATAACTCATGATGTTAATTCATAAATACAATAATTAATATATCTATAAATTATTGTTTTAGCTGGAAAAAAAAAAAAAAGAAAGATCTGAGATGATTTAACACATCAAAAGGTAGAACCTATTCCTTCTATGTTTGGTCGGTTCTTTTCTTTTTCGAAGAATAAGTTATAAAAGGACCTTACAAACAAATATCTTATACTAAAATAGCTAATTTTAAATGTCTCAGCCTCTAGCTTTCACTTGGGCTTGAGCCCAAATGAAAACCCGAGCCAGGCCTAACCAGACTCAGCAACCCACATGACACGGATGCTTGCGGCATAAACCCCAGGTAAACCCATTCGAATTTAAACAACACAATATACTCATATGCACTCGTCTACTTTTTATGCAATAAAAAATGATTTTATATTGCGAAAAAAAGGAAAATCACGTAAGACACAAACTATTAGATATGTCTTTTAGTCAACTTGTCTACAACTTCGTGTTTATATACTTAATATTGATTTTTATTCTCCATAAAATTCAATTTTTGTTCTACATAAAAATCTCTCTTTTTGTTCTCCATAAAATTCTTTAGTTCATGCTTTTGAAAGACATTTCAAATGCTTACAAATTTAAACATTAATTTGGGACATCTTGAGTCAAAGCTTTGAAATGTAAAATTTACAAGAAAAAGGACGATTACCTCAATGTGTCATCTTCCGATGGGAGAAAAAATAAACGCCCCGCCCTCTACGAAGGACAAACATATGTGCATAGAGTTATGTGCATTAAATTGGCAATGCCGTCGTGCCAATTGGAGAGACCTCACCGATGATTGGTGAGGAAAAGGACAAAAAAAGAGAGAGAGAGAGAAAGAAGGAAAAGAAAGGAAAAATGCAAAACAAAAACGGTGGGAAAATGAAACAGTATGGGACATTTGAAATGACGGGTTGGTCTCCAAATTCAACCTGATGGCCTGAATGTCTTCGCTCAATCGCATAACAGTCGTTGCTAATGGAAAAGGTTAAGTTCCACGTGTTTTTGAAAAAGTCTTCATGTTTGCATGTCAGTAAGTACCTAACCAAAGAGGTTGCACCGACTTCCAAGTGGTAGACCGCATCTGCCTACAATCATTCACGTCTCAATCTGTGATATTAATATAGGGTATACTTTTCAAAGAGGCGCATGTGGATATCATTTTTTCTTTTCTTTTTTTGGATAAAGGGTTTATTTAAAATTGTAAATTGTGATTGTGATTTAAAAATTTATATTTTAAATTATATAATATTTGAATACAATAAAAAATACATCACAATATAATAATTTTTTAAAATAATAATTTTTATTATTATATAAAATAATTATAATTTAATTATATAAAAAATTCTTTTGTTATTATATTTTATTCTATTAAAATTTTTTAGAGGAACATTACAAATAATTATTAAATATTTAATTATATTTATTAATAATAAATTTTACAATTGTTAGTTTACCGACTATAATAATAAAATCCAACGGCAATTTTTAACATACCCAAAATCAAACATTGGCTTGAGGCAATTAAAGTAAAAACTGTACCCTTGCTCTTAACAACTCATTTCTGAGCTAGTCTTACACCATTTGCAATCTTAAGCTACTCTTGGCCCAAGGGTTCTTCAGGGTAATAAGGAGAGAGCTTCCCGTCTTTCTTGCTGCCTTTAGGCTTGCTCTCTGAACTAGCCTCTTGCAACATTTTCACCACCCTTCGCATGGAAGGGCGGCTAACAGGAAGGGAGCTGGTACATCGGAGACCGACATTTAGAACGCGGGAAATTTCATCCTTATGAACTGAATCCAGCTTGGGGTCAATTACATGATCCAATCCTTTCTGGTCTAATGTGGTGCAAACCCATTTCACCAAGTCTTTCTCTCCAAACTCTGGATCTGTGGGGAGCCTGCCCGTTACCAACTCCAATATGACTACCCCAAAACTGTAGATATCGCTCTTTTCATTCACTCGAAGGGTATATGCATACTCTGCACCAAAGTAAGATCAAACAAAACCAACTGAATTAGAAGAATGATTTCCACAACTTTGAGAGTGATAAATTCACAGAAAGATCAAAGATTTATTATAACATGAAAGACATTCTGCTAACACTCCGAGCTCTCAAGTTCTTTTTTCTTCTTAGCATATATGGAAAAATATATAGCCTGAGATTTTGGGAAAGTGACTTGATCTTCCAGGAAGAAATAGGAAATGATGACGAGGATCTAAACACAATAGATGTACAAATAGGTAGCAACTGGCAATTCCCGAAGATAAATCTAACATTTGTGCTAGTTAAGGCAACGATTCACTTGATGGTGGCGAAGGCGAATTTAATTGGGTGAAATTGCATACCTGGTGCAATATAACCACAGGAACCTGCAATCGCAGACATGGACTCCGTTCCCTTGTTAACTCCTCGAACAACTTTAGCAACCCCAAAGTCGGCAACTTTGGCACGAAACTCTTCATCTAACAGTATGTTGTTCGATTTCACGTCCCGATGGACTATTGGGGGGACACAATCATGATGCAAATAAGACAAACCCTCGGCAGCATCTAAAGCTATCTTGTACCTCATCGGCCAATCCAACAAGCCTCCCTTGCTACTGTGCAACAAATCCCCCAAGCTCCCATTTGGCATATATTCATAAACTAGAAGCTTGTAATCTCCTGTGTTGCTACAACACCACAATCTGACGATATTTTTGTGCCTAATCTTCCCCAAAGTCTCGACCTCCACTTCAAATTCATCTTTGTTGGAATCAGTACTGACATCATCTTTCTTGTTCCTTCCACTCAGTTTCTTCACTGCCACAGTCTCCCCGGTACTAAGCACAACCTTATACACTTTCCCAGAAGCTCCACTTCCTACCACATTCTCTTCCTTAAGGCAAACGGCAATCTCAAATTCGCTAAAACCAATCTTATGGAATGATCTCCACTTAGATATAGCAGGCCCTTTCTTGGATTTCTTAAAACTTCTGTACTTGACATAAAACCAAACAACCCCAACAACCAGAACTAAACCAGCAAGCACAAATATCAATGGAAGAACCCACCAATATCGCATCTTCTTATCATCAATCGCCCGAGGACAAAGACCGGCCAAGCCACCACACAACCCCGGATTTCCCATAAAGCTACTTCTATAACTATCCTTGGCATAAAGAGGAGGCAGGTCCCCTGAAAACCCGTTGTTTGACAAGTTCAACACATTGAGCTTCAATTGCTGCAATTCTAGTGGGATCCTCCCGGAGAAATAATTTCCTGAAAGATCAAGATAGTTAAGCACTGGCAAGCTCCCGATCTCCCTCGGAATTGTGCCAGATAGCTTATTATTTGCCAAATCGAGCTCATTTAGACTCCGCCAACCCTGAATTCCCAAAGGAAACCCACCAGATAGTTCATTACTACTAAGAACAAGCTTACTCAACAGATTCAGTTTAACTAAACTACCAGGAATTTGACCTGTGAACATATTACCGCCCGCTGAAAATTCATTCAAATTGCCTAAAAACCCAACCTCCATTGGTATATACCCAGCAAAATTGTTGTTGGAAATTCTCAAAACTGAGAGGTTATAAGCAGAGGAGATTTTTCCGGAAACTTCCCCAGAGAAGGAATTGCTGTCAAGTTCAAGCAAGTAAACTCTTGGAAGCCCCCAGAAGTCACTAGGAACAGTCCCGGAGAGCGTGTTGTTCATTAATCGAACCCGGCGTAGACTGTTGCATTTTCCCAGACTTTCTGGGATTTCCCCGGAAAATGAATTGAATATCAAAAGAAGGTCCTCTAAAACCCCTCTTGCACACAAATTCTCCGGAATTTCGCCGGAGAAAGCATTATACGAAACATCCAGGCGTGTCAACGGCGAGTTGCTGCCGAGTTGACTCGGCAAAGGACCGCTGAGCTTGTTTTGGAACAACTTGAGCACGTTTAACTTCGAAGACTTAGCTATACTATCTGGTAAAGGACCTTCAAGTCTGTTCTTGAACAAGTTCAGCGACTCCAACTCCAACTCGCACAAGTCGGCCGGAATCGACCCAGTTAACTCGTTTGTGGAAGCGTCGAATCTTCTCAGCGCCGTCAAGTTTGAAAATCCCGCCGGTAACTCGCCGGACAGAGAGTTCTCGTATAGCTCAACCTGAACTATGCTCTTTAACTTCATGAGTGAACTCGGGATTGACCCAGTGAGCCTGTTGTGCGTCAAATCCAGATTCTTTAGCCGAGCTAACCCGCTTAGAAGAACCTCCGGGATGGGTCCCACAAGTTTACAGTCAGCGAGCCAAAGAAACTCGAGGTTCGTCAAATTGCCCAGTTGGCTCGGTATCGGACTCGGCCGGAATGGATTATAAGCAAGTAAGAGCTCTTTAAGGGTCGAAACGTTTCCGAGGTGGCCTGGAATTGTCCCATTGAGTAAATTTCCGGCCAGATTCAGAGACTCTAGTAACCGGAACTGCCCGAACTCGGCGGGGATGTCGCCGGTGAAGTTGTTTCCCGACAAGTTGAGGCGCCGGAGGTTGGGCAGGCGGGCGAGAAATCCAGGTAGGGGACCCACCAGAAGATTGCTGTCCAGGCTCAATTCTCGGAGAGCGTGACAGTTGTCGAAGTCGGCGGGCAAGGAGTTGTTAATGGAGTTGTTGGAGAATGATATCGAAGCAAGGGAAGAGAGGCGACAGAGGAATGTAGGGAAAGGGCCGGAGAGCAACGAGTTGGAGAGGTCGACCGAGTTGACTCGGCCGGTCACCGGATCGCAGGAGACGCCGTGCCAGCTGCACGGAGTGTCGTCCCGGTCGTTCCACGAAGAGAGAGCGCCGGTCGGATCAGAGAGGCCCAGTTTCACTCGCTGGAGAAAGAGGCCTTCTTGGTTTAGAGAAAGAGTGGAGGCTGGTAGAGAGAGGATGAGGAGTGAAACCAACACTGAGATCATTGTCTTAGAGAGAGAGAGAGAGAGCTTGACTCTGCTGCTCATTACTGACTTGCCTTGTGTTCTTATGGCTTTTTTGTTTTGTTTCTGTTCAGACAAATGAACGGGCTTAAAGATTTTGGAAGATAATTGTTGGGTCCTTACTTCGGTGAAAAATGTGGGGCCTATGTTCCAAAAGGCACCCGAGAAAAATAACAATAAAAACGAATGCAATTTGGTCTTGTACTCTTGTTGGATTATTATGAAATCGTAGACCTAAGCAGTCAAAGAGAGTCAGTAAAGAATTATGAGGGCAGAGAGTGAAATTGAAATTTTAGAAGCTTTCTAGTAATTCGAGTATCGAGGTCGGGTTGCTGGTTTTCACGAAAACAAACGGAAGCTTGGGGTTGTTCTTTCTTTTTTTTTTAAGTACAACAAAATAATATCGGATTCCCCATATTTTTCTGGAAATATAATTTTGTATTATAAGTTCATCAAAAAAACTCGTACCCTTTTGTTTTTTTTTTTTCTTCTTTTGTTACAGGTAATGGAATGGGACAAAAGAGCCCACGGCATTTTCCTTATCCAAATCGACTGAAGAAGAATCATTGCGGATGTACTACTCATCCCAAAAAAGAATCATACCCTCTGAGCATTGGTTTCGTGTTATGCCATCCATTCAATTCATCCAATAATGGAATTTGATCGAGACTCTTTGGTGAAAAAACTAAAAATAGAATATTCCTGTACAAGATGATGCGTCGTGGGTTAGATAGAGAAACACTTTGTTTGAAAGCGAACGTGCAAATTAGGTCTCTGACAACAGGGTTAACGCTTGCTCATACAACTGCAAAATAAACGACTTGCGGATCGTAGTCCTTCCAAGTATACATGATCCTCTGTATAACTTCATTGGAAATGAGAATTAATCACATCCTTCTATTAACTGTAGCATATGGTTTAGACGACCATCTTTATTGAAATAAATGACACACCTTACATATTTGTCGACCAAATCATTGCTAAGAAGCCTATTGGGAATGACGGTGGGACCCTTAACATAATCAGACGGAGAAAATTGTCGAGTTGGAGTTGGATATGTGTGGGATGATTTCTTTCAATACCAAAACCTAGTCTATTTTGATTTTTGATAACTACAATGTTCGACTTGATTGATGAGTGAGCATGCTCATCTTAGATTTTTTAGTGGCATCGTGTATGATCCATTTTCTGATCGAATACTTAGCTTTATAAGCACCCAAAAAAAAAAAAAAACAGCATTCATATTACCCCAAAAAAAGAAAGAAAAAAAACCATTTGGATAACATTAACATAAAAGCTTGCGCTCGATTAAATCCCACTAGCGAGTGGGTGTGAAAGAGAGAAGACAACGAAAAGGCAATGGGCTTTAAATTCCCTTAGAAATAGACTGCCGAGACAGATGCATGTAAATGAGCTCAAAAGTCCAAAGAATTGGTGCGAGTTTGAACGTTGAAAAATGAGGCTGTCCAGTCTATCAATATCGAGGATGGGAATCTTTGCATCGAATCACCATGAATGGAATACATCTAAGATGCCCCAAATAAAAAAAGAATGGCACATATCTACGGGTGACAGACATGACACCAACGAGAGCCGATAACGTTATGGCTACCACCCCCTTTTGTTTTTTGTTTTTGACGAAATAATTTGTCCTTAATTTTCCCGGTGTGTGATCAAACGGCTTTATTCCTAATCCTGCCAGTTGGAGCGCTAACAAAGTCAAAGAAAATAGTTGAAGAGTGATAGAAGTGCGGTGAAATTTAGCACGTGCTTTTGGCAGGTTCTTTTTTTTTTTTTGAACGGAAAGGCCTAAAGCCACCAATTGTTGAGAACATTGCGCATATGAGGATGAAAGGAATCGTGTCGATTTCCTTTACCATCAATTTCTCGTTGGTTGTTGCTTTTTGACCAATTATGATGCGCAAACGACATATAAGGTCGAGGCGGAAAGGAAAATTGATCATGTTCTGCCAACAAAGACAAATTGTAATTCTATGTGGCAATATTATACTAACAATGGTTGCAAAATAAACGAATTTTTTTGTAGGTTAAATTCAATTAAGTGAGACATGGGCGTCACTGAATATTGAATATCGTAACTCGTACTTTAATAGAATTCTTCCTTTACAGAGTTTAGTGTTTGTCCAACAATTATTGTTAAATAAAATCATTAAGAATGTTTTTAGTTAAAAATTATGGCTGGGCCTTCCCAACCCTTCGTGGGTTCTCCTTAGTTCCGAACACACCTGGATTAACGAACGCTCACGTAATCAAGTCCAACTTCAGTTAACCACACTGGGCTTCCAGACAATCATGAAGCTTTAAACGGACTAACCTCGACTCAAGAGGAGGCCCATTACCTCTCTATGACATAAACTGTATTAATTTATTTTTCCATTTTAATTATGAAATAAATGTTTTTATTATTAGGATTTCAAGTATGAAGTAACGGGAATGGTCAATAAACTCAAATGTAGTATTCAATTCATAAATTTGTTATTTATTTAAATTTTACTTAAAAAAATTTTTTCCTCAATTTTAAATTTTTTAAATATCGTGACACGCAATATGTCAACTAACATGGCATCTTATATCTCAAGGTTACGGTCAAGGGCAGGGTGGTGGAAGCTTGACACTGATGGGCAACACTCGCGAACCCAGGCTGGGCAGGGGCTGGTGAGTTGATCAGAAATGAGCTGCGCGCCTGGTAGGAGGGCTTCACTTCATCTTTAATGCTGCTCACTGGCAGCAGTCAGTGGAACGACGGTGCAGGTTGGGACTGCAATTTTCATCTGAAATGATTTCGTGGGAAACATTGACCTTTTCATCCCATCACCGTGGGAGGTGCTGCAGCAAACCCAGTTTTGTAGCCATACTTTCAAGTTTTTATTGTCTCAGTTAATCAGATTTTTTTTTTTTATCTCTTATGGGGTAAGATTCAATTTTGTCAACTACTGCAAAAACTGCGTGCAAAGATAAAACTTGAAAAGAAACGAAGAAGCAGAAATGAAGTCGTCATTATTACTCAATACCGTTCGAACAAACGTAATTTCTCAACGAAATCTAAAATTGAAGAAGAGGATCATAAATCTGAATAATATAACTGTGACACTCGGCTATATCGTGTGTAGACCAAAAAACACTCCCAAATCCGGCAATTCAACAGCCCTGCAACTGTTAACTGTCTAAACCTATTACTGTATCAACCAAAATTGAAAATACCCGACTCCACTCCACAAGGTCGCTGCACCATGGTCCTTATGGACTGACATGTAACATTGAATTAACCTAGGAACTCAGAAGTTTTTTAATTCCTGCCTTCTGCTCTGCAGTCAGCCTTGTTGGGAACTTTATGTTGAACTTTACTCGCAAGTTTCCTCTCTGTGTCGGGTCCCTTGAGATTGGCATCCCTTCCTTTGGCTCAACCTCCTCATAGTTCGGATGAATCACGTTGTTGATTTGAATGTTTAAAGTCCGTCCATCTAAGGTAGTGAGTCGCACCGTGCATCCGGACAAGGCTTCTGCTAAAGAAATCTTTTGTGTAGTAATTAAGTCGTTCCCATCGCGAGCAAACACAGGATGGGATTTTTCATCAATGATGAAGATGAGATCGGCAGGTATAATGTTCGGCTCTTCGTTACCTTTCTCTGCAAATGTGATCTTTGTGCCTTTCTTCCAGCCAGGCTTTATGTCAATTGTTAGAATCTCCTGCACCTCCATGGTCTTGCTGCAGCCAACAAAAATGCATGATAATGAGCAGACAAGATCAATCAGCCATGTTTCACCAGCAAAGTTATCTCCTTAACATGCAACAGAACAAGTTCCTGGATCAAGGTATGCCAAATTAATGTGCTCTACAAAATCCCCAAAGCAACAAACCGAGATTGAATATATCCTGCTCCAGTAGATCATCTTGATAGAAGAACAGACAACATCTTTAACATTTCAATTCATAGTGTCTGCAATGCCATCTATTTTTACTTTCACTACATCATAATATTTAAACTCAGGTAGGCTTATGCAATGGACAACTGATTTCCTTCACACAACTGGACATATAGATATTGTACATTCTATTTACAGAGTAAACATGCATGTATTGGGTGTAACGGAAGTGATGACTTTTTCTTATGTGAACAAGGATTCCGCTGACAATATACCCACAGCAGAAGCTGAGGTTTATGCTTTGTTTGCTGAGAAAAAAATTTTAGACATCAAAGAGGAAAATGTTCTCTGATGGGATGCTTGTGTGCACAATCTTACGCACATGGAAATCCAATGGCCACACACAAAAGCATCTTTCCAAAGAGAAGCAGTCCTAATTGTCTTCTTTGGTACCCAAAAGACAAAGTGTGATGCCATAAGAATAAAGATTAATGCATCTATCTCACCTAACACACATCAGAATTAGGAGAACAAATGCTGGTTCTGAAACTTCTTTTAGCCCGGATTTGCCGTAAACTTTTATAGCAAAAATATATGAAGTTATGGATAATAGTTATTTTTCGAGTCTCTATTATGAATGAAAAATAACTGTCTGCGGCCTTGATTACAAATAAATGATTAAGTAGAAAAGTTTCATCTTCTAGCAATTAATTCCACAAGTATCTGATGTAGCAGATTCGGCAACTCTCTGAACAGACATAACAAGCAAGTAGTATCCTACAAACCAACATCATTATCTTTTACCGTGTAAAAACAAAGTGGACACTAAACTTGATCAAGCAACTGCAATGATTAGTGAAATTAACAACGTTGGTTGAAATGAGTAATCAGAGTACTAGGATCTAAGTAGTCCTTACCCGCTGGCATCAACAATCGCTCTAGATATTTTCATCTTCTTTGTAGTGCCCTTATAGAGCTCTTCAAGAGTACAAGGCAGCTTTTTCTCAATTGGAGCAGCCTTTCTAGGAACACTGTGGTGCATTGACCCTCCTCCTCCTCCTCCTTCACCAAAGGACCCAAAGATATCATCACCGAAAAACCTTGACCCTCTCATGCCTCCAATACCACTACCCCCCATTCCTCCCATGCCTCCTAACGGGCTCGAAAACCCGAAAAACTCTGCAAATATATCATCAGCGCTGCGAGGGTTGAACCGAAACGTGGTAGGTCCATCTCCACTCGAGAAGAATGAGGAAGACCCTCCAGCATCGGGGGGCGGGAACTGACCCTTTAGACCCTCTTCACCATACTGGTCATACACTGCTCTTTTCTGGGGATCACTGAGAACCTACATAGATAACATAGATCGAATTTTGACATAAATTATTGGTCAAAAGTTGAAATTTCAGCACTGAATTTCAGTATTGAATTGAATAACAAGAGCGATTAAAGACTTTCAACATTCCGAAATAAGCAATCAAATACTAGAAATCAATTCCACGGATAATCCAGTAGATGGGGCAATAAAATAATAGACCCAGATGAAAAGATGAGATTTTGGAGCGGTCAGCGTAACTGAAAGAGCAAAATACCTCATAGGCCTCAGAGATTTGCTTAAACTTGGCCTCAGCTTCTTTCTTGTTATTGGGGTTCTTATCAGGATGCCACTTCATGGCAAGCTTTCTATATGCCTTCTTCAAATCGTCATCTTTTGCAGCTCTGTCTACTCCCAATATCTTGTAGTAATCCACCCCCATCTCTGATGCTTCTATTTTCTTCTGCTTTTCTCTTTCTTTTCCCTCACTTTCACTTCCCTCTTCAATTATACAAATAGCTCTAATTGAATAAACATAAATATACAAATAAAATAGCTTCTTCTATCTCTTCGGTGTTTTTAGATTTATTTAAAAAAAAAAAAAGGGTCTTTCTCTGCCTCCTGAGATTAGCCCCCCGTTCACCGCTTTGGTGACGTTAGAACTACCCTTTGTCTTTGTGTTGATGATTTGAGAATTCTGTGGAAGGTTCCAGAACATATCAGTATTGGGGGAGGCTAGGTGGCAGTTGCTGACTGTGACACCGCGATTCCCTTGGCTTGCTTAACCGTGAATAATGGGGTTGTGAGCAGCGGTAGCGTACAATCCTGTGACCCGGTTTATCTTCTATAATATTAATATCCTCTCTAAGCATTGCAAACCACAGAATTAGTGATACTAAAATTCACCATACTGAATATTTTTTTAGTCTTTATAAATTTATTGATTAAACCTGTTATTTAGACACTAATCTCTTTCATTTATTTTTAATGTCATTTTTATTAAATTAAATATTAAAATATTAACATTAAATTTTAACTTGACATGTTCTTGAATCTTCTATTTTTATTTTGTAAGTGTTAATTTTGACCCTGATTCAAATTTAACCTCTTCATGATGGTTCTCATCCGCTATAAAATGCCAAACAAAGTTAGCAAATTGTAACGGGTTGCTCCCTATCCGTGTCACTCCTACATTGTGAAGGAAAGTGGGAACGTTGAGCCATTTAAGCAAGTATGCTACATATTTGAATAGGCTATATTTTATGAGAGAAAATAATCAGAACTTACCTCTCCTGCTGTGAGACCTTAACTTGGCGCAAAATGCCGAGAACCCCAATTTCAGCGGCCCGATGCATGTCTTATAATATTGACGAGGACATAAATAAATTTGGTGCGGAAGAATATAACGAGTTACTCTCTATCCATATCACTCTCACGTTGTCAAGAAAGATGAAGATTTTAGGTTATTTAAATGGATATACTATACACTCTAATAATCTGTCTTTGGAGGAGAAAACTCAAAGTTGTCCTATGAATGAAGGGAAACATGTTTTAGTTTTAGTCTTTCTTCGATTATTTTTTTAAGTTAGTTTTATTTTGGTAAATAGATACACTGATATTATTCGGATTATTGCTTACTGTAGGACGCTTATGTTGGGATTTTCCGACTTATGTTTAACGTAAAATATTATTTATTTGAAATATGGGTCAATGTGAAATCCGCTTATATGCATACATATTTAATGCGGTACAGCTTAGCCGGATTCTCCTTCTTTTTTTGTTTTCCAATACAAACATATTTGGCAGATTAAAAAAAAGTAAAGTTTCTCTTAAAAAAAAAAAAAAGGAAAAAAGAAAGATTTAATAGATGTAGTAATCTGGAATGCTTAATCAATCTCTACAATTCTAAACACGCTAAAGATAAAAAGAAATTAAGAATTAAATGGTACAACATGCCAAAAAAAAAAAAAAACTGAGATTAACAAATGGATTAGCAGAAGATTGGTTGATTAACAAGGTATCTGGTCGATGAACCATCTAAGAACTTTAACAGGAAGCTTCACAAGGGCCACTGCCAAGTTGGCTAGGCCGGAGAAACATATGCAACATGGGCACAGGCAGCTCAACACGGTGCTGCAATTATAAAAGGAAATTATTAAGAGAGAGCGAGAGAGAGAGAGAGAGAAAATTAATTGTACCGAAAAAATGAAAAACGAGAGAACTGAAAACTATTTACAAAAGTCAAAAATTCCAGCTAGATACTTCCCGAAGAAGTCAAAATTAACTGGCTCAAGACCCAGGAAAAAGGATAGACTAAAAAATAAAAAATAAAAAATAACAATCTTTCAGTTTATATGGATTCTGAGAATAATCAAGAAACAGAATACAAGACTTCTTTTAATAAAGCGCATTAGTGTTAAATAAAAAATATTGCAAAATTAAAGCAATTACATTAAAATTATCAATTCATTACTTACCCGAAGACCCAAAGAACTGCACCAACAAGAGACAGAACCAATGCCAACAACGCAAATGGCAGTCCCAGCAAGAACCCCAGCGGCCTGCAATCTCCCATTCTCTCTCTCTCTCTCTCTCCCCTTCTCCTTCTTCTTCTTCTCCTTGCTGTTGAGCCCTTTGAGGTTTGAGTTAGAAGAAAATATATAGGAAGTTAGCGTGCCGTGTACAATTGCTGGGCCGACCGTATTCCTAACTTCCAAATCTTAAATGGGAGCGGAGTCAAATCGCAAATGTAGAACCGCCACGCTCCCAGAGCTTTCGCGTTGACTTAAATACCCTTCGAATATCGAGTCGGCCTCTCTTCCCTGTTCCTGCATTGGTTGGAGGGCATTTTGGGGAGATTAGCATTTCGAATCTTCTTCCCTGCTTCCGATTATAATTAGTCAAATTGCGACTGCGCCTCAAGACTGCTTCCTTTTTTCTCTCGGGGCTGAACAAACGCAAATAGCTTTATTTAATAATGCAGTTTATTGGGCCTAAATTGATGAGTTTTAAGCCCATATCTGTAAAATTATACTGTTATGCATTTTATGTCAGTCTTCGAACTCATAAAAAGCCCAAGTAACTGGGAATTCAAAGAAAATTAAAAAAAAAAACAAAAAAAGAAAACAAACTACAGTGCTGTGCCGAGGCATCAAATAATATTAAATGTATATTTATAAAATTTATTCTTTTGGTGGTATACAATTTTTTTAACGAAATTACAAAGTATTACTTGTGTTTTTCCATGTTATTATGACAAAAAATAAATAAATAAATTTGTGCATTCTACCTAAGTTTTGGAAAAGGAATTTTTTTATTCATAAAGGGAAATTTCGATTTATCACAAAAGGAAGAGTGCGACTAGGCAATGAGCTTGAGTTTACTTGCCTAGTCGATCCCTATTTATTAGTCCGTCAGATATGAAGTTAATATTCTATTAATTTGTTTGAAATTCTAATTAGCCTTGTTGTTAATGAAGTTTATAATATACAGAGTATCATTTACACTGTTTTTGAACCGATCATCCATACGTTAGTATCATTTACACACGGAGTGATGTTTTAGCCCTGAAAAAGTGGACACGGGTGAACCCCAACCTCCTCTTTCGGCTAAACCCACTGACAGTCCGGTGTGACCACAAACTAGCGACATGTTTCTATTCGAAGCATGTGTTGAGGTTGGTAAGGACACAGACTCAACCTGACACTAAATTCCAAGGAAATTTTACTGAGATTAATTTACAGAGGGAAATGGTAAAAGAACGGGAGCCAAGGAGGCCTCCTCAAGAGAGACGACAGTTTTGGATTCATTTGAAGGATAATATATGTAAGGGGACCTCTTTCTGAAAGAGACATTAATTGACAGAGCAATTCGGATTCCCAATTACAACATCTATAATCACCGGTTTAGCATCAATTACTGCCATCAACAACATTTTGCTCGAAGGATGTCCATAGCTACGAGGAGCGTAGGACCATTATAGAGACATCCGTGTCCTTTCGCACAATGACAGCGTCTCATCGCAATACACTAGGTTCTCGGGGTCCCTCAATCCAGGCAGGCCAGAACAAATGACACCCACCAAGTTTACTTCAAAATTGACGACTGAAGAGAAGGATAAGAGTCAACCGATACACACAAATGATAGGGGAACACAGATTGATGGATAGGTGAGATAAAATAGAATTATGATTTTTCAGTTTTTTATATTTAAATTTGACGATTCAAATCTAGTAAATTTATCTCATTCATCAA
This sequence comes from Bruguiera gymnorhiza, assembly GCA_020883675.1. Classification (NCBI taxonomy): domain Eukaryota; kingdom Viridiplantae; phylum Streptophyta; class Magnoliopsida; order Malpighiales; family Rhizophoraceae; genus Bruguiera; species Bruguiera gymnorhiza. The sequence continues at coordinate 2,387,639 of JAIRCJ010001053.1, forward strand.
TATTGTGTCTTTACGATCGGACCCACCTATATACAATAAATCAAACAGGGGTTAAAAAAAAAAATCCCGAAATTTACCAACATGAGCTGAAAACCACCTCTATGAGTTTTTTCAAGACAAAGTATAGGGCCGTGAGACTGAAATAATGACGCGGACAAATCAACCTAGCAACTTCAAAGAATATCTAATACCCGTTGGTTATGAATGCATAAAAAAAAAAAAAATGGGGTTAAAAGATTCCCTGAAATATAGTTTCGGTTTTTAACTTACCTGTACTGGGAAAAAGTTTGAATCCCATCCTCAAATTTTACAGGGTGTCACGTCCCTTTATACGCTGGTCTGGTCTTTGTTGTCTTTTCTAATAATTTAAGTTTTGTCATTTTCGTAGTCTCGAGTCTTTCGGAACAAAATTCCTGACTCTCTCCACTCGACAAGTTGACACCCCCACAGCACTACCGTATCCAAACTAAATGAACATAGAAAGGATGAAGTGCTGTATAATTTAACTTTCTGAAAATTGGAATCAGTACATACTTAATAAGGAAAAGCTGAGAGGTACCAGTACAAAAACGTGAATATATGGCAAAATTGCTACTGAAATCTGAAACAATAATCAGCACAAAAATGTGCATTCATGCATTAAAAAAATACTTTCATATTGAAAAAATAAAGGATGCCTATAGAGGAATAATAAGGTACGGCCAAATTCCTTTCATATATATACATTGATTGGCATGGCTAACGAGTCGATCAATGCCCCCCCCCAACTTTTTTTTAGTACATGATGGTGTTCAATTTTCAAAGTTATTAAACTCGGTAAGAATCGAGAGAGTCAAACGATGGTCAACTTCAAGGCACACGAGTGCAGCTCCAGCTGCTGAATTGAAGCATTCAAAGATTTTGTGCAGTAATTAACTTCGGGGATTTCATCTGCCCAAAAATTAACTTGCACTCTACAGTACGGCATGCATGAATGGGTCTCAGCCACTCCAATTAACATTTTTTTTTTTTTTTTGGTAAATGAACATAGATGTTGGAAAGGAGTGCCAGTGGGTGCAAAAGGAATGGATTGGCAGAGTCTTCCCTAACCACTGCAATTAAAAAGACCTACAAGTGACCTAGATAACGCCAGGACAAGAATGACAATTACATGCAAACGATCAACTGGTTTCCTTACATCTTTTTCACTGTTACAATAGGTATGCAGGGCCTGTTATACTAATTCAATCGTCCCAGCCCACATATCATTTTTAGTCCAGCATATCATCTAAGACTCTCAGTCAATAATATTTGTTATTTTTATTGAGTATAATATATAATTTTATATTATAAAGAGTTATTTAATTAATTTATCATTAATTTTTATTTAAATTTAAAATTAAATTAAATTAACTCATATATTAAGTAATTTAAATTAAAAATTTTAAATATTTTATTTTATTTTATTTTTATTGTGTAGAAAGACCGCGAGCACTTTTTTCAGATATTCAAACGTAGGAAAGTGTCGTCCACAAACCATATCTGGAAAAATTATGTGTAGCAACGCAGCAGCTGCCCAAACAAACAAAAACATAAAGACAAACGAATTTCAGGCAAATTGTGGTTGAGATCCAATCTCTCTCACATTCAACTTGCAGCGATACACAAGAAAAACAACAAAACCACATTAACACAACAGAAGAATACTCATTTTCTCGTCCCTTTTCTTTTTTCTCCATCTTCGTCATCTCCGCCCCATTCACCGGCAAGAAAAGGCACAGAAAATTCCGTTTACATTTCTCTCAACACTCTCTGTTTTATGATTACGAGCAACGTATACAGCTAGTGTAATTGCACCCTTTCTTTGTGCACCCATATAGTTTATGGACTTGATATAGCTGTATATAGACTGCGATTGTTAATTTTTCTTCATTTGCAATTTCCGTTTGAACTAATGCTTGCTGTGTCCCCCTTGAGAAGCACAAGCACCAAAGATGAGGACCAAGAGCAGATGGAGAGTTTTAGCACGGTCGGGATCCTTGACTTTTCCGACCTATCCGACAAGAACTTGCTCGAAAGCATAGATTTTGATGATCTTTTCGTGGGCGTCAACGACGGAGATGTCTTGCCGGAGTTGGAGAAGGACCTAGAAATCCTCGCTGAGTTCACTATTAGCGGCAGCCGCCAGAACTCGGAGGTTAACACGTCGGTATCTAATGGAAAAGTAGAGGATAATCCGAGAAAAGAACTGGAGGATAAGTTTTCGGGTTCGCGTTCTGGGTCAGGGTTGGATTCGAGTTTGAGTACGAGAAGTGAGGAGATTGTGAGCAGGAGAGATGATTCACCTATGGTGGTCAATCCGGCAGTAACTCATAAACAAGGCGAGAAGGGAAGGAAATCGTCCACCAAAGCGAAAAATAATCAAGCGAAGAGAAAGGTGAAGTTAACTTTAGTTACTGTTGTATTATTATTATTATTATTTTACATTTTTGGTTCATGACATGGGATACACAAATAAAGATTCAAGACTAAACAAACACTAGGAGTTCGTTCTACTTTTTAGGTTGAAGGACACTGTCTCAAGTTCCAACTAATTATTAATACAAAGTACTAGAGAACACAGATCCGTCTGGACCATCGGTTAACAGTCTCTAGCAAACAGCATGGGGGGCTGCTAAGGAGGTCACGGGAATTATGGGAGGTCGTGAATTATCCACAAGAGTGGTCTCTTGGTTGGCCTTTCTTTAAAAAAATAATAATAATAATAATTTTGCCTTTTGCTTGATTGTGAAAAAAAAAAAAGAAAAAAGCAAATTTCTTGAATTGTTTGCAGGTGGATTGGACGCCAGAGCTGCACAGGAGGTTCGTGCAAGCAGTGGAGCAGCTGGGGCTGGATAAGGCAGTACCTTCAAAAATTTTAGAGCTCATGGAAACTGGCTGTCTTACTCGTCACAATGTTGCTAGTCACCTTCAAGTATACACTTGCTTCCTTATATAGCCTTTTTCCTGGTTGTTCGTATGACTTTCATGCTTAAAGCTTTGTGTTAGCTTTCACAAGGAACACTTTTCTTAAAATATATATACTTTTACTATTAATCTTCTTGCCTGTTAGAATTTTTGTTCTCGCTTTCAAATCCAGCGCTATGCCAATGGTAAACATATAGTAGCACAATATTACTACGTTTAGATGATTATCTTTGGATTTAATTTCTTCAGAAGTACCGTTCACACCGGAAACATTTGCTGGCCCGCGAAGCCGAGGCAGCAAGCTGGAGCCAGAAACGGCAAATGTACGGAGGAGCCGCCACGGCCGGTGGAGGTGACAAGAGAGAGATGAATCCATGGCAACCACCCACCGTGGGGTTCCCTCCCTTTCCCATAACATCTACGTACCATCCCTTTACACCACTGCATGTCTGGGGCCATCCTTCAATGGATCCGTCTCTAACTCACATATGGCCTAAACGTTGTGCTTATCCACCACCACTGGCGCATCCATGGGCTACACCGCCACCAGCTCCTTCATATTGGCACCAGCATCATTGGGTAAATATTAAACGCTTGCCTTTCTTTCTACTTTTAACTTGTCAAAAAGTAAAGCCGATAAAAGAATGGGGAAATGGACCTAGAAGTGAGAAGAACTGAAGATAGCAGCTTTGTTCTAATTTGGCATTTATCTAATTTTCGTGTAGGTTCCCAATCCCAATACATTAACACCCGGGACGCCTTTCTTTCCACAGCCACTGCCGCCTACGGTATAACCAAATTAATTGTGCTATATCCGTACCTTAGTCTTTTCTCTTTGCCTTTTGATAGCTTTTTAAATTTAAAAAAAAAAATGTATATTTGCAGAGATTTGCCACGCCTCCGGTCCCAGGCATCCCACCGTGTACCATCTACAAAGTCGACTCCGGCGTTGGCGTCCCCACCGCACAATCGGGCCCCCACCCTCTATTCAACTTACATCCTGTAAGGCTTCCCTCCTTCCTCATTGCTTTTTAATTGCTGAGATAATTGAAGATCTTTGAAGATGATTTATCAAAAAGAACAAAAAAAAAGAGCTCTGAAGACAACATCTTGAATTCTTGTTTTTTTGGGTTTAATTCATTTGGTTGATAAACAGTCAATACACATTTTGCATCACGTACGTTAATCGTTTGTTCTGATTATAAGTACTATTGACTGTGTGGCTTGGAGCAGTCAAGAGAGAGCGTAGATGCAGCTATTGGAGATGCTTTAACAAAGCCATGGCTGCCACTTCCTCTTGGACTAAAGCCTCCCTCTCTTGACAGCGTGTTGGTGGAACTGCAACGGCTAGGCATCCCTAAGATACCACCCACATGTTCTTGAAACCTAAAGACCATCTTGCATCCTTCCAAAGGCTGCGCGCGGCTGTCCGTTTCGTTTCGGTTGAGACCACAAAAGCAACCCCCAAAATTTGACGACATTTCGATGTAAAAATCTAGTCTTGGAGTTTTCTTTTCCTTTTTGAAAATAATTTCCGTCTTAATTTTGTAGTTTCACCATGAAACTAGCTTACCCAAGTGTGATCATCAAGCACATTTAATTTAGGGCAGCATTTTGCAGTTCCGGTTCCATATGGCTGAAAAAGAGTCCACGACGTATATGAGGGCGTTCATTTTAATCTTCTTGATCGAAGAATTCATTTAAGCAATACGAATTCTTTAATTTTTGAAATATTATTCAATTCAACGGAAAATTCTAATAAAAGAGTACAACTTAATTTAGAGGACAAAGAACTAGACAACGAGAGAGAGAGAGAGAGAGAACATCAAGGTCAAATTAGAAAAAATCATGAATCTTAAAATTCTTAATTACGTAAATTTTAAGAATATAAAATAAATATTAACTCATTATTACAACAATTAATTATAATTGAGATATTTTTTTATATATAATAATTTATTATAATTAACATCATAATGAGATAAAGTTCATTTTATATTTATTTCACACATCTTTTTATCTTTTAAATTTAAAATATTAAATACGAAATAAATATTTTTAAAAATTTAGAATAATATGCAAAATAAATATTTATTTATTAATTTTTTTAATTATTATGTAAAAAAAAAAGTCAATTGTAATTTTTATTTAGTATCTATTTCAAATATTTTTGTAATAAAAGTTTTTTAAAAGAAAAAATCCCGGTCTCACCGAGAAATCTCGGCCTTGGGAGGTGAAAAAACGAAAAAACGGGGAAATCGCGGTTTCAAGTCAAATGAATTGTAGGCCATCAATTGGGCTCACGTGGCCCAAAAAGCTCCATATCAGGTCTGTTCTTCGATGAATATATTGGGCCAGGAAATTGTAAAAGCAAGGGTGAAAAGAGTCGCCAGCTGACAGGCTGAACTAACATTTAAAGGCAAGCGTATAACCCACCATACGGAACCTAAATTCTGACCCACTGAGGCCTGGCCACAAAAGGCCCAAGTTCCCCTTCTTTCCACTATTGGTCTCTAGACAGTCGGCTTCTTCTACGCGAGGCTCTCCTCTATTGCTATACACTACCAAAATGGTGCCATAATGTTGTTTTTCTTATATATTTTTTAGCCAATAGTTTCATTAGAAGCCTATTCGGATCTATAAAGTGAAAGACGAAAACTAGCATCCTTGACCCTTTCTCATATCAGTAGACTATTGTTGGATTTGAATCGTTGTCTTACATCCTTATTCGGGTAAAAATATAAAATAAATAAATAAAAAGAATGGAAGGAAGGAAAAGTCAATTAACCCTGCCCCACTTTTCTCCATCTCCGGAGAGACTTCCAATCCATGGTCGAAAATTGAAACCCCAAATTCCTAATTGCGATTATCACGCAGAAACAGACCCCATAGATTCCGCCGAGAATGCTTGGACAGAACTCAAAGATTGCCATTGACTAAAAAAGATAAAATAATAATAATAATAAAGGTTGTGAACGAATAACCCGTTATAGGCCTAGGCCCTTCCCTACCAATGTCCATTCTTTCGGTAAGTGCTTTTCAGTATGCATAGCGCACCTTAAGTAAGCATATATAAAAGTCAGAAATTAAGATGGGTTCAATCAAGTTAAAAAGGGGGGCATTAATCGAAATCCAAAATCAAGCAAGTCAACTAAGGATTGCAACTTAATATTGTCATATACATGTCTCATTTCATTTACAAGAAGAACATTTGCCCACCTTTTAGTCTTTAATACTAAAGAGTATTTTTCGGGTCAGTTTTGACTTCAACCAAAACTAAATCACTCTTTGGAAGGATCTTAAGGGCACATTCTCTCGCATTAGTCTTATACATTAAGGATTCTATTGCTGGAGTGTTTTCAAGAGAAATCGAATTCTAATTGACAACAAAATTAAAAAAAAAAAAAGGAGTTGCCATCTTTAATTGATTAGATTTTCATTTTTAGATCGCAATTTCAATTTAAGAAAAAAATTTGAAATTTATAGAAAATTAAAAAAAAATATTTGTTATTATATTGTGAATCGTTGAATAAATTTTTTAATCGATAAAAAAAGTAACAACAGTAAAATAAGTATATACAATAATTTCAAGATAACGCTGCTACCTTTTAGGCGAAAACTTTTCCTAAAACCGAGGTAAAACCGTACAAGACTAAATCCTGATTGCAGTCAAACCAGGATAAACACATTGAGGAGGGAAAAATGACCGGAAATAAAGAAAAAGATAATCTGCATAAAGCCACAAAAAGCACTCGATGGCAGAGAATGCAGACCAGGGCAAAGTGATAATGAAATGTGGCCTTCCACCGTCCTTTTTTATTCAATATTCTCCGTGAGGCCTAACTAACTCAACTGCCAGGGAGTAATTAGGGGACCTCAATTTTGCTTTCACATTGCCCTCCGTAGAAGCAAAAGGAAATATAGGTGCCCTTAATATCAGAAAGAAAATGCCACTTTTGACTGGGGGGGGGGGCATTTACCAATAAAGATTAGGGGCCTGCTTTGTTAGACATTCTCACACAAGGCACATGGAGCATGCACCTTTTGTCATTATATTCTGCCCCACCAAAACTTCCCCTTTCCTCAATCTGCGCACAACTCTCCGGCCCATTAGAAGACCCCATGAGTCCTATAAAAAGAACCACTAGCGAAGGAATTATATGCACATCAGCACCGAAAAAGATAAAGAGAAAGGGAACCAAAATTTGCTGATCTCAACCAAGGATCCTTTCTCCAATGGCTTCTTTTGGAGATCATCACCTGTTTTTCTTCTTCCTTGTAGTGATTCTCTTCTCAGCACGTCCAACTCAAGCTAGAGAGAGCAGGTTCTTTAGCAAGTTCACTCACTTGGACACCCAAAACAAGTTTGGTTCAGAGTCCATAGTACCATCACCAACACCACCACTAGCACCAGTACCAGCCCCTGAGCCAGTTTACAATGGCTTTGGTCCTGGTTCCGGCCTAGTCGTTCCCACAAAGGAGACTACAACAAGCGGTTACAACACCAACCCCATCTCCTCTACGAATGAGGATGAACTTTATTCTGCAACCCCACAGACTGGCTCCCAAGGTAGCAATTATAAGAATAATGGGTACACTAACAATTACTACAACAATGGCCACGAGACAGCAAAGCGACAAGGCATGAGCGACACCAGATTTATGGAGGGTGGAAAGTACTACCAAGATGTGAAGAATGAGAACAACTATCCTGCCAATTATAATGAGTACGAGTCAGGAAAGGTAAGCACTCAAAATCAAGTTAATGGGTACTCTGGCAGCTATAACAACAATGGCCACAGTCTTGCCAGTTCTAGCTATGGAACAGGAAGTCAAAACACTGAGAATGGCTACACCAGCAACTACAACAACAATGTCTATGGAAATGAGCGACAAGGCATGAGTGACACAAGATTTGTAGAAGGCGGCAAGTATCATTATAATTTAAATAATGAGAATTATTACTATCCTGCCAATGGGTACGGGTCAGGAAAGTTTAATACTCAAGACAAAGTTTTCTATGGAAATACGGAGAGGCCAAATGAGATCAGCAACATGGACAAGTATGAGAATCAGGAGGGATTCGAGGGAAGCCAAGAGGGGTCCTGGCCATAGATATTAGATGCTTTTCATGCCAAATTGTAGTGAAAAGGAAAAAGAATGATGGTTGGATTGAAGCCCCTTTGATCTATATTCACAAAGTGAGGCGTAAGTTATGAGCAAGTGTGATATCTTCTACGTGATCTTTCAATTTTAATTCGTTTCGCTTGTGTTTTGCGCAATTTTTTTTTTTTTTGTGGTGAATTAATTTGAAACTCAAAGGAAATAGGGCATTGGATGGTTTTTACTTCTTATGTATGGTTACTATCATAAATGGAATTAAGTTCAGAGGGTTCGTCCAACAGTACTTCTTATACTTAGTTATGAATCCAGAAATAAGTGGTACACTCCTGGACGCTGACGAGGGTCATCGTTATGCATCGCAACAAGGTTGTTAAGTCTTAATTAGACGTAATAATGCCTTGGTAGCTCGCCTTGCGATGGAGGGTTATTTTGTTAATCAGACGTGAGGGCCATCGCTCAATTTCAATTTGCGCAATCTCCTCCTAGTTTCGCGGCAAGAAACGTACTAACCGGCTTTGTAGCCTGCTTAGCTTGTCCAGGCCAATTCTCAAATGGATGGTTTCATTCGAGAAAGTTCACTTGGTGCCAGTCTGATCCATCCTGATCTGAATGAAGTCCAATAAAAACAGCATCTGTTAATTGGGCCGCCCCCAGTCTTTACAAGCAAATCCCAAACTTGGGCCTTTCTGTAACATCCCAAACTCGTACGGCCCAACAGACCCGATGGGCCAGAACTGCAGGTCAGTGAGCTGGTCTAACTCCTTCTTATGTAGCCCGATAGGCAATCGGTCAGTTTCCTTCTCCGAATGCCCACGTAACCGACTTGGGTGCCCGAAAAAAAAAAAAAAAAGGAAAAGTGCGGCTTCGTAGATTAAAAAGAGAATCTAGAAGAAAATCATAGATAAGTTTGACACGAAAGTCCATATATTAAAAAATATATTTTTCAATTTTAAATCTATCATTATAAAAATTTGTCATTTTTTAACAAATAATAATTTTTTATTATATAGAGTCTACATGTTAACTTACTAAAATTTCTCTCCGATTTTTTTTTCTTTGTTCGTTTAACTTTTTCTTATAACAACATTTAAAATATATTAATTATATTATATTATATTATATTTTAAATTATTACGCTATTTTCTAAATTATTTCTACGTTACTTTTTATGCCTGGTTGCGGAGCGGTGCCCCGAAGCTATCTTCCCATCACAAGAAGGTAAAAAAAAAAATAACATAAATAAATTTATTTATTTTTTGGTTATTAACGGCTTTCTTGGTTTCTTGAAAGGAGGGGTTTAAGTAGTAGCTCCTTAAAGTATCGACTGTAGAGAGAGATTGCCAGTCAATGGTATTCTTCTTCAATTTGCTTCTCTCTCTCTCTCTCTCTTTCTGAACTCTGTCAGAATCTCATATAAGATCCTCCAAAATGGCTTCCAATCCTAACGGCGCCGGCGGTGGAGGCAATACGAGGGAGGAAGCCACCATAAAGGTGCCGTCTAAAGACCCTAAGAAGAAGAAAGACGAGAACAAGGATGAAGATCTGGTAAAGCCTTTTCTTTCTTTCTTTTTTTTCTTCTTTTAATTTTAAAGCAAATCGTTCTGACTGTCTGTTTCGTTTGGTGCGAAAATCGAAGGAAGTTTGGAAGGGAATAGGGGAAAGACACGCCGTTTTATTTTGTGTAACTTTCTTTTTGGTGGTTCCCTGGGAATTAGGGTTTGTTCTTGGAGTGAAAAGCCCATTAGGGGTTTTTTTTCCCCTTAATTTCAAAGAATCAATCTTTTTTTTTTATTTAATTCAATTATAGCGCCTTTTGAATTGGAACACGGAAAGTTCAAGATGTCTTGCGGCTTCTTTTTTTCTGATGGTGGTTCAATTTGTATGCAGTCGGAGGAGGACTTGGCATTGAAACAACAACTGGAGTTGTATGTGGAAAGAGTACAGGATCCTGATCCTGGACTGCAGAAGGTTGCTCTCGAGAGCATGAGGTAATTGAATATTTTGGTAAAATTGTTAGTTTGATATTGTTCTAAACTCTTTCTTCTGGTGCTTTGTGCTCATATTGCTGCAACGTGAATTACGTCTCTCTCTCTCTCTCTCTCTCTCTCTCTAATCTTTTTGTCCCCCTTCTCGCATAGCGTGTATTAAGCTATTGTCTCTTAATTTATTCATGTTGCAACTTCTGTGGGTTATTGTGGCAATTGCGTGTTGAAGCATTTTCTTTTGCAGTGTGCCTGTTGTCTTTTACTATTCATGTCAAATTCCCTCGTGGATTTGGGAACCAGATGCCTACTGAAAAGCTGAATTTTGGTGCATCACTCTTTTAAGTGTAATTAAGTTGAGAGAAGAGCAATGGGAAATTGCATTGTACATCACATTTATTTCTATGAACGCTAAGGCTGGAAAGAGGTATATCATGCAATATGCATGTCTGCAGTTTTTCTTTTTTTTTTCGTTTTCTTTCCCCTCTTATAGAAGGAACCATGTCAATTGAAAGAACACAAGAACTGTGGCACTTACTTGTCTGGTGGTAGTTCTATTGCTAGACTGACCAACATTTGATAGTGGCATCATTAATATGATCATCATCTCAAATTGATAACAAAGCCACTAAGCTTCACCTGAGACCCTTGGGATCAAATCAAGATCAAGCCCAAGATGAGGGATATGTTCTCTGTTATGTTGTTTAACTATTGTATAAAAAAATTTTAAAAAAAAGGGGTAAAAGAAAACTTATGGGCTTCAACCTAAATGGTCATTGTCAACATGAGTTGTGGGTTGCTTTATAAAATAGACATATGAAATTCTGAAATCTATACTGACATGAGAACTAATACTGTTGCCACATGTAGGAAATTGGCACTTTTGTTGTGCATACAAGCCATAAAAAGACATCATTGCCATGATTGTTGCGTATGCAATTTCTGGATTGCATGGGTTTCATGTGGGAAAATATGGAAAATGTTCAACTTCTTTTGATGATATTTAAATTGCCATAGGATTTGTTGTTCTTTGGCTGATAATGTTCCTTTGTGATCCCAACTTGTTGAACTTTCAATAGTCTTTATCAATATATCTAAAGCAATGCTTAGGCAAAATGTCTTTGTTGCGTTCTGATTCATATATTTTCTTTGCCTTGCAGGCAGGAAATCCGAACCTCAACAAGCTCAATGACCTCTGTCCCAAAGCCATTGAAGTTTCTTCGACCACATTATGTAACTCTAAAAGCATACTACGAAACCATGGGTGATTCAGATCCGAAGGTGCATCTCTTTCTCCCTGGTTTGCTGCTGTCTCACATCATATGATCAGTCTAAGCTTACATGAACTACCTTTCTTAATTGCAGAAGTACTTGGCAGATATACTGTCAGTTCTTGCCCTGACCATGTCTGCAGAGGGAGAACGAGTAAGCTTAGTGATTTTAGGATTTAAGTTTATGCAATTTCCACTTGGGTGCTGGATGTTGTTTATTATGGAATTTATATTGTGGTTGTGCATTGGCCACCTAAGCTTCTTAACTTGCTTTTACTCCCATATCCATTCATGTAGCACACAAATATCTTATGCATACCATCTTTGACATGTGATTTGGAGTAGTTCTCCTTATTTATATTGTAACTTTCATTTGATGAATTTTTCAGGAGAGCTTGAAGTACAGATTGTTGGGTTCTGAAGGTGATATTGGTTCATGGGGTCATGAGTATGTCAGGTGGGTGTCATCTCATGGTGAGCACTACCCTATGGTTCTTTACATAAATTGGATTTAATGGCTTGTAAGTGGTTGCCAATGTTGTGTCTTTGTCTGCTATTAGTGGTATTTTCTTTGACATTCGGTTATTGTTTGGATTTGACTTACTATCTTCTTTATCTGGACAAATGGCTAATATTTATATTGGACTTGCAATTCCTCTTTCTTTCATTTGCTGCTTTATAATTCATGCCAGCAATTTTTTGTTGCAATAGGTTCTTGAGACCTTTTTTTTCCCATCTGTTGCATGGTATCGGTTGACAAGAACATGCTGGTTGTATCAATAAATTCCAATGAGTGTAGTTTGCATTGTACTTCCTTTGCAGTGTCTTGAATGGTCCCATTTCATTAGAATAGAATTGAATTTCCATATCTGTGAACTTCCCCGTCTGTCAAAAATGGAGCCAGGGGAGTGATCTCATTAGCACTGATATGGTGCAGGATGTCATGTATTAATTATCTTATTATCAATGCCCAGATGGAAGACTTACAACTTGTTTTGTTTATAATCAGGAACTTAGCTGGAGAAATTGCACAAGAATATGTAAAACGACAGGTTAGATGCCTATCGTATGGGAATGCTATTAACATTCTTGACCAAAAACAAGAAAATGAGACAGAAACATTGGGTTGAAAATGGGTCCTGTTGCTTAATGTTTAGTATGGTTTAAAGAACAGCCTTGTACATTTATTTATTAAGAAAACTGTTCAAAATGTTTGATCTTCAGTATTCTTCCTGGATGATTCATATATGTTGATGCATGTAAGATATCTGCATCTCTGAGGTAGCACATTACATGGAAGCATGAGTTGTATTTGCATTTGATGGCCATGATTTGTCTTGACTTTCCATTTTATTTGTGTTCCATGCATGTACTGTTACAGAGTGAAGAGGCCCCAATTGAAGATCTGATGGAGCTTGTGCAACAAATAGTTGCTTTCCACATGAAAGTATGTCTCAAATGTTCTTTTGTTGATGGTTTCCCTTACCTTTACAAGAAGTTTGTTTGAGGTGTGCTACGTTTGGTTTTATAACAACAACAGAGCCTTAATCTCAAATTTGATTGGAGTTGGCTACATGAATCCCAAGTTTGGTTTTATAAATTCCATAAAATTATGCAACATGTAACTAGGCTGTCCCAGAGGGCAACTATCATTTTGTGTATGATAATCCTTTATCATTTCGATTTTGGCAGCACAATGCTGAACCTGAAGCTGTGGACCTTTTAATGGAGGTACTGTGCAACAGTCTTTCTTTAATCTCCAGAGCTGATCATTTGTTGTCTGTAGATTTATGACTTTGAATTGTTAATCCAGGTCGAAGACCTTGATCTTTTAATTGAGCATGTGGACAGAACCAATTTTAAGAGAACCTGTCTGTACCTCACCAGTGCAGCAAGGTAAGTGTAACTGCTTTATCAAGGTTCTTTATTGATATTGATAATTAGATTCTGAAAGGTAAATGCATAGGTACCGTAGAGGATTAAAAAGCCTCACAACAAAACATGTTGCTGTTTGCTTTATGTCCAGTTTTATGTTCCTTAGTTTAAGTATCATGGAAGCATTTGCAATTTTTATGTACCCCTTTACTTTATGTTAGTACCAACAGCTTCAAGCATGAGACAAATGATGAACTCAGCTTTTGTCATTTGGGACTATCATACTCTGAAATTAGATCTGGAGCATACCTCTTATTAAATGAAATATTCTTATGTTTGGGGTTTGAGATCAACATCTTTTCATTAAGAATGCAGTATCCTATATAAATAATATTTTTGGACAGACTATTGGTATCTTAATCTAACTTCTCAAATATATTTGCGTATGTAAATGACTTTAGAGCTGTGGAATGTCTATTTTGGTAGAAGTTCTCTCTCTCTCTCTCTCTCTCTCTCTCTCTCCCTCTCTCTGTGCGTGTGATGCTGATGTTATATTTCCATGTATTGCAGATACCTTCCTGGACCAGATGATATACTAGTTTTAGATATTGCACACATGATTTATCTCAAATTTGAAGAATATGCAAATGCACTTCAGATTGCACTGTTCCTTGATAAGATGCAGGTTTGCTAATGATTATGAATTTTCTTTAGAAATCCTTCTGTGACCTAAGATATAAGAAGCAACCAAGGTCTCTACTAATCTTTCATTGGCATCTTTAAGTATGTCGATGCATTTGTGATCTATCCATGGCGGTGGATTAACATGTTGATTATTATTCTATATTTTTTATCTGATTCTAACCATTCATGGTATTTTTGGCAGTATGTGAAGCAGGTTTTTACATCTTGTGATGATGTGTTATGGAAGAAGCAATTTTGTTACTTGCTCGCACGACATGTATGTTAGTTTGTTGTATGTAAATGTGCACACCAGATATTGTGGCAGCTACAAATCCATTGTGTTCATTTGCTTAATGCCATGTCATTTATACAGGGTCTGACTTTTGAGCTTGATGAAGATATGGCTGCAGATGACGAAGACAGAGAAGCATTGCAGGACATTATCAACAATAGTAAATTAAGTGAAGGTTATCTTACACTTGCTCGTGATATTGAGGTCATGGAGCCCAAATCTCCTGAAGATATCTATAAGGTGGGCCTTTGATGATTTATGTCAAGCTGCAATCAGATTTTAGTCTAGTTTCCTAGTGTTTCTTATGGTTAATATGTAGTGATATAGTCCATTCAAATTTCTGCTTTACTTGAATATTTTTATATAGGCACACCTACTTGATGGACGGGCTAATGTTGGTGCTAGTGTTGATTCGGCTAGACAAAATTTAGCTGCCACATTTGTCAATGCATTTGTAAATGCTGGCTTTGGTCAGGTGAATAATCTGAATTTTGTGTTGCATGCCCTGTGTGCTGTGTATCGTGGAATATGCTGATGTGTGGTGAATGTATTGTGACAGGATAAGTTAATGACAGTTCCACTGGACTCTTCACGTGGTGGTTCTTCAAGAAATTGGCTATTTAAAAACAAGGAGCATGGGAAAGTCAGTGCCGCAGCAAGTCTGGTATACATTCCTTTGCTAATCACACTTGTTTTTGACCAATTTGCAAAATTGTAATGGCTGTTTTCTATCATAGGGCATGATATTGCTTTGGGACGTTGATTCTGGACTTGCTCAAATTGACAAGTATTTCCACAGCAATGACAACCCTGTAATTGCAGGTGCTTTGTTAGGAGTTGGGATTGTCAACTGCGGTATAAAAAATGACTGTGACCCTGTGAGTTCACCTCCCTGATGAACATATCATATCCAATACATCATCTCCATAATCCTTACTTGATTTCTTTGCACAGGCACTGGCTCTCCTTGGCGATTATGTAGATAAAGAAGATCCCTCTATCAGAATTGGTGCAGTCATGGGCCTTGGAATTGCGTATGCTGGTACTCAGAATGAACAGGTGAGATACAAAGAACTACAGCAGTGAGATAGTAAATTTGCTTTTTGGCAAGCAATTGTTTTGTACCTTTTTTCCAGTGTTTGAAACTGGTGTATTATTGGGTGGGCATTGCCTGTTTGTTTACTTTTTACCTATATGTACAAATCATTTACTGAACCATTTTTTTGCTTAATATTTGTGATCTTGGTCTTGTGCATTTAAGGTATTTGATTTTAGAATTCTACAGAAGTTTCTATGTATTTAGATTATGAGAGGATGCTGCTTTTCTTTTGATTTAGTATGTTTAGGAGCTTACTTCCCTGTGTGGTTGACAGATACGCCTTAGACTATCGCCCATACTAAATGATGCAAAAGTGCCCCTTGATGTAATAGCATTCACGACAATCTCATTGGGCCTAATATATGTTGGTTCCTGCAATGAAGAAGTTGCACAATCTATTATATTTGCACTTATGGACCGAAGCGAGTCAGAGTTGCAGGAACCTCTTACTTCCTTTTTGCTTCTTGGACTTGGTCTTTTATACCTGGGAAAGCAGGTACAGTTTCAACTCCTAGTCATTTATTTTTAATGTGCCAGTACTTCCAAACTGTATGTGTTATTAAAGTTTCCCCTTTTTTTTGTTATATTTGCATGGCTTTCATTGGGTGAAATTTTTGCGACTCCTATATAGCAATGGTTAAATGCCTCAGTTATCTTCAACATGATTGTGTTTGTGATTTGTTTCTTTTGTTCTTTTTTTTTTTTTTTTTACAGGAAAGTGTGGAGGCCACAGCAGAAGTGTCAAAGACATTTAACAAAAAGATAAGAAAATACTGTGACATGACACTTCTATCTTGTGCCTACGCTGGGACCGGGAATGTTCTCAAGGTATTCTATTAGAGTTCTTGAAGTATTTTATGATAGTCATTATCTAAATTTCTGACTCCTTTTTTGAACAGGTTCAAAACCTTTTGGGTCATTGTGCTCAACATCTTGATAAGGGTGAAACCCACCAGGGGCCTGCTGTACTTGGGATTGCCATGGTAGCTATGGCTGAAGAATTGGGCCTTGAAATGGCAATTCGTTCATTAGAACATCTTTTGCAGTATGGAGAACAGAATATCCGTCGAGCGGTTCCATTGGCACTTGGTCTTCTCTGCATATCAAACCCAAAGGTGAAAGATCTTATTATTATGGTTCAAAAATCTACACTAAATCATTGTCTTTTCTTTTTTCCTCTATATTCATATAGCTTGAAGGGTGAGAATTACTAGGGTTTGAAGTTTGGTCATATGGTGAATGGAACATGACTATTATTAACTCTAACAAGTTTTGGATATTATTAACCAGCTGCTGTATTGTCTTCCTTTTTCTATGGTGTGAAATCAAGAGTCTTGCAATCAATCTGCTTTGCAGAAAATTATCAAAAGCCACATATGTTTGATTGCTTGCCTTTTCATTTCTATATTGAGCTGGTATATGTGCGTTTAATCAATTTGCTGAAGTTCTGTGGGGTTCAGCTACCCACATTGCTTCTAGTTTTGAACAAATCATCTTTGGACTTGGGAAATTTTACATACCGATTCCAGTTCATCCTAATTACTTGCTTCTGATAATACAAAACAAAGGGCACACTGTTTCCTGATGCCTTCTTGTCAAACTTTGCCAGGTTAATGTGAATGATACATTAAGCAGGCTTAGCCATGATGCAGATTCAGAAGTTGCAATGGTGAATAACCTCACCTGATTCACAGTCTTCATTTCTTCACATTGAATGCCCAATGGTTGTAATGTTGTTCATGTCCTACAGGCTGCAATTATTTCCTTGGGCTTGATAGGTGCTGGAACCAACAATGCTCGAATAGCTGGCATGCTTCGGAATCTTTCAAGCTATTACTACAAAGATGCAAGCCTTCTTTTTTGTGTAATGCTTATTAATTTGCCCTGAAGTTTGTTTTGCTGTGCGATGAGTTCCCACAAGTGGTTGATTGATTTTACTTGTCTGCACAGGTGCGAATTGCTCAAGGTCTTGTGCATTTAGGGAAGGGCTTACTGACTCTGAATCCATACCACTCTGATCGCTTTTTGTTATCTCCGTGAGTTTACTGTTTACACTCCAAAAATATCTAGGTTTTATATCTTGGTTCAATAGGTCAATTTAGTGAGTGAGACATTCCTGTTTGTGAATTCTCATTTTCCATATCAAATAATGTTGTGTATGATAATGACTTTTTTAATCCTACAGGATTGCACTTGCCGGACTGATAACTATGCTTCATGCGTGTCTTGACATGAAAGCCCTTATCCTGGGAAAATATCATTATGTTCTCTACTTCCTTGTCTTAGCAATGCAGGTTTGTTTTCCTGTTGGTCACTCGTTGCTGTTTCATTTTGATTTTCCACCTTGGTTTTGTTTTACTAACTGCCCTTAAATTTCTTTCTGGGGTCACAGCCAAGAATGTTAATGACTGTTGATGAAAATCTTAAACCCCTGTCTGTCCCTGTCCGGGTGGGACGGGCTGTTGATGTTGCGGGCCAGGCAGGCCGACCCAAGACTATTACTGGTTTCCAGACCCACTCAACCCCAGTTCTTCTGGCTGCTGGCGATAGAGCTGAATTGGCCACTGAGAGGTGAGAGTTTTACCTCTAAAATTTGCTATAATGTTGGTTGACAGTTCACTAACATGCTCCTCCTGCAGGTATTTTCCTCTTTCTCCCATTCTTGAAGGCTACGTCATTTTGAAGGAAAACCCAGATTACAGAGAAGATGACTAACCAAAATTGTAACATTTTGGGTTAATTAGACGCAGATTTCATTGTGGAAGAAAAGCAGCCGCGGGGGGAATTTCTGGGAAGGTCTGATCGTAGGTGCTCCTTATTTGCTCGAGTCATATCAATTCCAAAGGCGGCGAGAAAGGCGGTGAATGGAAGCTCTTTGCACCGTTACCATTAAATGTTGAAGTCGCGGATACAATGTGAGAGCCAAAACTGCTGAGCCAGAAGTTGATTGATTTGGTCTAGGCCTCGGTTCCGTCATGGCAGGTTGTTGGAATCTACTTGCTTTTACTAGCATCAGGTCCACTCTCACACATTTTTCTTTGTATTATTTTTCGGCTACCATCCATCACATCTCTGTAGTATATGTGTTTTGTTCTTTTTTTTTTTTATCCCAACTTGCCAGCTTCAGGCGGCATAGATCCCGTACCCGAAAAAAAAAAAGAAAAAGAAAAGGAAAAATTCATGTGACATGTTTGACGCCATAATAGGGATTTGACTTTTATTTGTTTTTTCATTTTGGAGACTCGAGTTTGTAAAAATAAGCAATTCCATTGAATTATCATCGACAATATAATGCTATTAATTATGACAAAAGATGTGCCAGGTCTTGAACTTTTTAATTCTTTGCTTCCGAAAAATTATTGCGTTTATCTTATGTCCATCTATATGAGTTGTGCTAAATATTTGACCTATAAAGATTATTTGTAACATATTTTCATACGAGTGTTTGAAGGAATAAAAGGCTCAACGAAACTCGCCCCCATCACTGGGCGAATAGCCTCTAGTGAGTATGAATGCAATATATTTTCTACGATGAATTTCTTGCAAAATTCTCGCCTAGAAATTTCACCTTCGCATTGTATAACTTGAAACAATCGTTTGTATTCATGGTTATACAGAGTTTATTCAGTTGAGCTGAGAATTTGTGAGCGATAACCTAATTGATATAAATTAATTAAACTTAGAAAAAGATTGTGTATAATCATTTATCCCAGGACAGGCCAAGATGCCTCTTGTTGCAACCTTTTACCGGATGGCTTCTCCTCTTTTACGTTCTGTTTTCAGTTATCATTACAGTGGAATAGACTAGCAACCATGAACAACAAAGTTATTTAAGACAGTTCCCCAATATGACGTAAACATGAACAAAACAAAATACCCATCAAAATTCTAAAATCCCATACAGTTTCACTCTTATCAATTTTTCGGCAGACATGGTAAAGAATTTTTAAATTTTGATGTCCATGAACACATTGGTAGACTCAGTCTTCAACCACAAGGCAGGCACTTCCTTATCAGGAGCATCTTATGTTACTTCAACAAAATCCCATCACCAAAACCAAAGTTATCAGCAGCGGAGAACACCAGAACCCAAATCGTGATTGCCAAAACGATGATCCCCCAAACCCATTTTCAACCCATTGGCTCTAACGATCACATTACTCTTCAACGCCTGCATGGCCATAACGTACACCTCAAGCTCCTCCAAACCCATATCATCGATCGGCTCATCCCACCAAAACCCTGCGTTAACATTACTCAGATCAGAACACAACCTACTCCATTCATGAATCATTTCCACACGCATCTTCTCCTCCTCCAGTTGCTTCAGCGCCACCTCGTACTCTTTGTTCCACTTTTGGACTGATGAGTCATCATGGCCAGTTACAGCCTCCGGCATTTCCATTGGATTGGAGTTTTCGTTGAGATATTTGTCTAGGACAGTTTCCACACTGGGATGACCGAAGGCAAAAGCCTTCTGTCCGGGAGAAAAGGATAGAATGGCCACTTGTGCGCCGCAGAGGAGGCTTAGCTCGCTTGCTTTCTTGACTAGACCTGAACGGCGCTTTGAGAAGGTCACCTGCCGGTTGCTCTTCTCCTTTATTGGTTTGATCTCAATCTTCTGGCGGCCTTTTGTTTTCTTCTTCTCATATTTCTTTGTGATAACCATGTTGTTGATTTCTGGGTCTGAGTGGGAAATCGCGAGGAGAATGATCAGTGGCCGTATCAACACGGGGTTAAAACAAAGCACTTGCGTACGACTTATAAGCCAGGGCCAAATGGTTTGGTTTCCTTAATTAGTGGGCATGCAAGCCCCTATGATTTGAATAACTCTCATTTAATTCGTTTTGTATCTTGATTGATTAATATATGCCAAATTAATAGGCAATTATAGCACTTCGAAAAGGGTAAGGTTCTCGTCAGAAAAATATAGCCATTGTTTTCTGGGAGAAAATAAAGGGGATTCATTATTTTACATGCAAGGAATCTTTGTTCGAAATCATCAGTTGACTAAGGGGTTGACGTATCTCTTCTTCCTACATATTGCTGGCTGTTTATATCCTAAGCACCTGCTCCATCAATGTGATTGGATGGGCTTTACCGCAAAAATCAAAATCTCTACGTGTTTGCCACTTTAATTCTGCCGGCAAAATTTTGTTTTATCATCCTAATTGGTGCATTGACTTTACTTTTAGGAATACGCGCTTATTGTGATAATCAATCTCTGAGCACTGATTCTATTATCTCAATCAAGCATCTCAAATGCCTAAATTAAATGAGCCACTCTACCACTATCATGATTTTGACAAATCATTTGATTCCCTAGAGTATCACTTTGAAAAATGCTTGATTTGGCATAGATAGTAATTAAGGTGCAAGAAATAGACAGATTTTAAGCGTTTTGTTACAATTTTAAGAAATCCTTGCATGACCATTTCCCGGTTGATGAACTATGATTTTATGTATGAATATTTGAATGTAAATACTTCAAAGAGATGTATAAATTTTTTAAAATAGTTCAATTTGTGATTACGATGCATTTAAAAGAAAAAGTTTAGATGTAATAAATAATTTTAGGTCCTGCTCGTAAGAGTTCTTCTACATAAAGAATGTTTATTTTATTTATTTGCTGGCCAAAACCATTCCATATAAATATTTTCTCGCATGCTCGTACAAATGCCTCTGGCGGGAGTAGTCTGGGAGCGAGCCATTTAGCCACTTCAGATTATTTGTTCTTGTTTTTTTTTTTTTCAAAGACTATTGTATCTGCCTTAAATTTGCAACATAACCATATTTTCAATGTCACATAAGTTCCCTCAAATGGCAGACAATGGGAGAATTTCCTAACACTATTGGTTTCAAGGCCTCCACTACTCTTGAGAAGTTGATACTAAGATTCAAATCCGTACACCTACGCTATAACGCACAAGAAGCAATGGCCCTGGTTAGGGCATATATGAAGCAAGAACTTTCTATTGCCAGATGCATACATGACTCCATCCTTTCACATTTTGAACACTGCTCTTACTAAAGTACAAAAATACGATATCAAATTGACCCCACAGTTCAAGTCGAAGAGTAGGAATAGGTCAAGATCGACGCTTCCGGTTGTCTTCCTCATCCTCATCAGAGTCACCACTCTCACGAAAACGAGGGTTCTTCTCCTATTGCATCAAAACATTTGAGAGAGAAGTAAGAATCCTATAATAACTTCAAGCACTTAGCAATCATCAGTGCAATGCCATGGCCAAAGTCAGCAATGAGCTTAAGCCAACCAGATGAGAATAAAGTTTCCTTTTTTTCAGTCAACCCCTAAGAGACGGGCATACTTTTGCCAACAAGTTGCCATCATTAAGAATGCTTGCAGGTAAAACAATCATAAATAACTCAATTACCGGTCGGGAATCAGGCTCAGAATCCTTTCTCAACTGATGATCTGAGATTCTTTTTGAAGAATCATGTGCATGTCGATCATCTTCCCTATTGCGCTTTCGGTGATAATCTGCTTCTCCACAGACAAAGGTTAAATGGATATTTAGTTATCTACTAAACTGTATTAAAGGAAGCCTGAGGAAAATTCTCTAGGAGTTATAGCCAAGGTATTTGGAAATTGCATAACGAAAATATAATACCTCTAGTGTAACGATGAGAACTGCCATGACTATGGCCTCCACCATGTCTGCCATCTGCATGATTAAGTGTCAAGTGATGAAAAGAAATTTAAGTCCAAAATGCTAATAGGCCTCAAACCACAAGAAAAAAGGATGGGGTAACTGCACAAGTGAAAATGGTCTCATGACTAGTTTTCTTCTCTTTTTTCCTTGCAATTGAAGGATTTTTATTCTTCAATATATTTTTCTTTCTTACATCCACAAATTGAACTATTAAAAAAAAAAAAAAACAGAGAAAAAGGGGAATCTTTCGCATGTCATTTGTCTCACACTATTCATGATTTCTATTTTTATTAAATTCACAATTGGTGTTAAGACAAGAACTACTAACTATTCGAACATTAAGAACACTAACTTAAAGAGTTTTTCTCTACTTTTTTTTGTTTTTTAAATGCTAAAAAAATGCTAACTTACTCTTTGATTGTATAATAAAATATTCAATGGGATTTTCTCATTAGTCATAGTTTAAAGCTTCAACACCCAGAGACAATTCTGACTGAAGAAAAGTTAAAAAAGTTGTTCAGTTCAGCATCAATGTGCCCTAGCCACTAAGACTGCTGCACAGATTAGGTCAACTTAAAGTTAAATTACGCAAATGTCATCACACTAACGATTTAAGCAATGTCTACGAACTCTAGATTAAGCCACCTGCCAGGCCAGATGCATCATTTCAGTTCTGTTTCTGTGTATCAAGTTTCATTTTATGATTCAACACTGATAGAAAACTCAAAGCATACAGTAATGAAAGAAAGGATTCCCACAAAGGCACAAACAACAACACAGTTATATATTCAAAGTGGCATTATAAGAACCAGAGCTTCAATACAGATCTCAACAACTTACAAGTTGGTGCAATAACTGGAGGGAAAGAGCCCAAGGACCCAGCACCATAGTCTACAAGCTGTCTTTGTGCTTCCAACTCTTTTTGAACTAATTTTCCATAACCACCTCTGCGTATAACATGTTAAGGCAAATAGAAGTAGTAATAGTAAAATTTTCAACTGAACCAAATCAGGCACAATTAGGGCATCAATTTGTTAACTGAGTGCCAAAAAAGAAAATCCTAAAATTGAATGGGGAAAAGGCCATCAAACGAAGAAGCAGCACACCAGACCACAGAGAAGGGAAATTTAATCACATCTAGAACAGAGGAAGTCTTCCATCCATATGACCCTGTCACTCAATGAATCAAGTATATTTGAAGCAGAATAAAATAGAAGATCCAAGCATTAGTCAGATATTAAATTTATCAATACAGCTACCAAATGGCTGATGGGCAATCATCTGGCAAACCCAGAAAAAACTGACTCACAGACTGACTCTCCGTCAATAACATAACTTGCAACATTAAATACCTATAAAATCAAAGGAAAAGTTTTTAGAAATTAGATCATTAAGATATCATCAAAGGAGTCAGTCCATATGTGGTAAAACAAAGAGACAATTCACAGGACAATGAAATATCTTGATGTGTAACTCTATTGCTCCTATAACCAGTTCCTAATAACTGGAAATAAAAAAAAAAAAAAATACCAAAACAACTGTATGTGAAAGAAGACAGTACACAACTAAGGCTACAAAAGATTGTCTTCAGTATAGGAGATAAAAGACCATGGGTCTCAACAAAACTCAAGTAGACACATATAGACATCATGGCCCTGGCTGGTCCAAAAGAATGCAAGATACTCATCCACAATACAGAAATTTCAAAAACTAGCCTTCAGACAACATAGTCTATATTCATTTAACATTCAAAGCCATGCAGATATATATACTTCAGGTGGATGCCAATTCTCAGAAATTCTTAAGAAGAAAATGTGACATTGATCAACCCAGATAGAATAACATGAGAGTAGAAAGAAAACCTATCTGTAATGTTAATTCAGAGCTAGTCAATCACTCCAAAACCTTATAGGGACATTTCTCAGGGAAACTTAACATTATTGTCAATATTGAAAGATAAGTACACAAAGATTGAAAGTAAAACGTCACTATTGAAATGGAAGGATATCAGGATCATAGTCTGTGCGGTATTCATCACGAACCTGTAAAAATATGAGGGGAAAATTAAAGCAAATATGAAACTAAAATTTTGAAAATATGACTGAGCAGAAAGCTCACCTGTCCACCACTTCGTCCACGGCCCCATTGCCTTCCTTCCTGGAATCCCCAATCAAAATCCACTCGGATGGGACGGTCATCAAGGATTGTGCCACTTATATATTTTACTGCATCCTCAGTATCTTCTCTAGAGTAATACCTGATGAAATGCATATAACAATGAGTAAGAGCCCAAGGCAAAAGTTGAAAACTCCCACAAGAAGTGCTATATCTTCCAAAATATATTTAAAAAAGAAAAAGAAAAAGAAAAGGAAACAAAGAGAAATGATACGAAAAGAAAACTTCGTCCTCATCAGGAAAGCTTGCGAGAAAGTAGAATGGAACAACATCACCATTCACGAAAAGGGTAATGCATTTAACTTATTTTAAATGCAATGATGAATGAAGAAGAAAAATAAATCAAGATTTACAGGTTACGTACAAGACAAAGCAAAAGCCGCAAGGTGTTTTGGTGTTCTTGTCCAAACCCATAATGATCTTCTTGATTTCGCCAGCTCGAGAAAACAGCTCATAAACTTGTTCTTCTGTTGTATAGAACGACATGTTGCCAATGTACACAGTCATCGACGTCTGAAGTGCCTGCTCGAATTCCTCCTGCGATCCAGGAAATCTTTTGTCTCGATACACCGAAAGCCTTGATGGATCCTAACCTCACAAAGCAAAAGGATCCCAACAAGAAAGAGTTGGCAATTAAATAAAAAAACAAAAAAAAAACAAAAAAATAATTGCACTCTCATTCTATGGTGCCCTAGGTCTAGGCGCAATTCCCTCTTTTGTGTCCCAAATGAACATCACAACCCAACAATTACCCGAAACAAAAAGAATATATATACAAAAAAAAAAAAACATTCAAGAAAGTAGAGAATCAGACTAAAAGAATCAAAGAGCAAGTTATATCACCTTGTTTTGTGAACAGCGAAAGCAGAACGCGTATTGAAAGTAAAACAACAAAAAAAATAAGAAGAAATATTATAAAAAAAAAGAAACAACAACGGGCAAGTAAACGGAAAGATGATATATATATATATATATATATATATGTATATATATATATTTATATACCTTGAAGAGCAGAGCCATTGCACTTTGATTTCTGCGTTAACCAGAAAAATTACAACTTTTTTTTTAAACAAAAAACACAAAAAAAAAAATAATAGCAACGATCGGGCTCCTGAGTAACAAGAGTAATCGATAAACCCTAGCTGTTCACACACGCACAACGGCCAAGACACGGAGACCCTGAGAGTACCCGAAGCAGAGGAAGGAATTGGGTGGGTTCGCGTCTGTTTGGCTAGGGGGTTTGATGAACGGTCTATTATTTTTCTATTCCTGGCGGTGTTGGGCAACGTCGGGTTAGGTCAGGACCGACACCAAACCGGGTCAATTCCGAAATTGGAACCGGTCCAGAACCAGGCTTAAGTTCTCTCCCTTAATAGAGAATTTCAAACCAAGAACTAAAAATATAATAAATAATTTAATTGCTCTTTTTTCTTTTGTTTTTTTTTTGAGAAATTAGCGCGAAATAGTTTCTTAACCAATTGCTAAATTATCTATAATTTCATTTATTTTCTAAAATATTTTATAAACTTTTTAGAAAACAGAACACAAATTAAAATTTGAACTAATTTGAAATCAAATCAAATTGTTTTTAATGTTATAATTTAAAATTAGAATTATATCAGACTGTATTGTGCATTGATCAATGTCAAGAATCACATTATAATTAAAATTTTTATCGGTGGTCATTTCTTTCCTTTTTTTTTTACAATAATAATAATAATAATAATAATAAAATATATATATATATACACACAAAAAAAAAGGACTGAAGAAGCTGTTAATTGCATTTAGTTCATAGAATCTTTGCAACCAAACACGCCAGCAACTTGGGTAGGGTTTAAGTTCCCCTTCCGCCAAACAAGCTCGCAGTGACTCTCAATTTGTATCGGAAAATAACGAACCAGCGCCCAGAAGAAAAACACCCAAATGGCTACCATAGCCGCCGCCAGATCCCTTATCCGGTCAAGTTCCGCCCGCAACGCCGCGGCCCGCCTCGCGCCCCACCGGAAATCAAATCCCAAGGCCTTAACATCAGCTTCTCCATTTCGTGTTTCCTCCAGCAAGCCTCTCTCTCAGCCTATCTTCAGGTCAATATCACTCTATTACATTCACTTGTATACTTTTTTTTTTCTTTCTTTCAATGTACAATGATAATACAAAGTAAGTTTTTTCTTTTATTTTTTTTATTTTTTTATTTTTTCTGCCGTTTGATGATCGAAGGCGGCCCGTGGAAATGAGCTTCGCAGTGGAATCGATGCTGCCGTACCACACTGCAACCGCTTCGGCATTGATGACTTCGATGCTTTGTATCTCCCGCCGCTCCTATGGCTGGACTTCCGAAGGTGAAATTTTTTAGTCTTGGCGCTGAATTACAATTCATGGGCTGTCATATATTCTCATTTTTGTTTCGGTTCACTCTGACTCTTGCTTTTAGTTCTCTTTCTTTTTTCGTGTTTGTCGATGTTAAACGGATTGGCCAATAGTGGTCTATGTCATGGCGGTGGAACTAGTTGAATTTTTAAGTACAGAATAGGAGAGAAATTTTTGGGTAAATAAATTCACATCAGCTACAATGAGATGTGTCCCATTAGTGGTTATTCGGCTTTGCTGTCTTGATGAAGAAGCAGTTGGGGTACTGCTTTTGGGCTGCTAACCAGTGGTTTCTTTATTCTTGAATTAGGTATCTAGCAGCGTTTGTTATCCCTGTTGATGTTCTTTTCTTCATTTTGAAGTCACTGGTGAGTTAGCATTCTTCTGGATTTAGCCTGTCAGATATCTAATGGAAAGGACTTAAGATCCAGAGGGTTTGACCCTGAAATTTGATAAGGAGCTTTTATGAATATATCCCACAATGGTTGGCATGATTGTTAAGTCCCTTTGTCTCTGTTCTCCTTGGAAGTCAATTTTGAAGAAAATTTCCCGTTAACTGTTAGGCAATGGTTTGAAAAGAGTAAAGAATAAAAAAGTAAAATATGCCTCCTGCATTTTTGCTTTGTTTTGTTATATAATTGCATGCTTATCTCTTTCATCTTGTAGGAAGTGACAAGAAGTGACAAGGCTAGATGAAGATCAAGAAGCAAAGAGGGAATGAATTTGATTTATCTATGTTTTTAAGCCCTTAAGATAGTAGGGATGAGCATCATCTGTGGACTAAGAAATAAAATGCTATTGGTGATGAATTATGAAAAAAGTTGACAGGAATTTTTGTTGTAAGGATATGAATGAACATTAATGAATGATCTCCGCATTTCAGATCATTGTGAATGAATTTCCTTTGGGCATGTAAGATACCCTCCAGCCCCAAAAATGCTAAGGCATCCATTTGCGCTGAAGTCATAATTTCTTTGGTTACTTCATCCAATATTTGTTAGCAAAACTAGTATATATGAGCTTGAGAGTTAGAGATGGGTTATTGATGCCAATTTAAGTGTTAAGATGATCCATAACATATAAACATGCTTCCATCACTTGGATCCATACTGGTTGTCCTATACCTTACTTGATCTAGAATAGGTGAAAGATCAGAAGAATTGCTAGTCAAAGGTCTGCTAGTGAACCTGAAATGTTTTGCTTGGTAGCATATTGATTATGTTTGCCTTCAGTTAGTGAATCTGACATGTTTTGCTTGCTAGCATACCGATTATGTTCAGTTCAGTTTCCAATGATTATGTATCTTGAAATAATCAGAGGAATCAAGCAGATTTTAGCACAAAAATCTTCATTTAGAAGTTTTGAATGAGTTTCTGAAAAGAGACAAGTTTGGATTTCCTTAGTTTCCAGAACCTATATGAATTGCTAAGCTTTCTTTTCATCCTCTAAGCTATTAAATTTATTTATCATAATACTTTACATGTAGAGATGGCATACCAAACATTGAATGAATTTAAACTTTTCCATTTAACTTTGCCATCCTTTTTTGAGTCTTTCTCAATGTTTGAATCTATACTAATTTCTAATTTTTAATCAGCTTGCAATGATGATGTATGATGAATGTAGAATGCATTCAGAAGCAGTCTTGAGTGCTTGTTAAGAGGATAACTAATAACTTAGAAGTGTTGAATGAGCTTCCTGTTGGAAATTCTTAACCTTGAGGTGAGATAATGGTTGCAAGCATTACCGGCATTGAACTAATGGCAGCATCGTACTGTAATGTACTTGAGTGATTGACTTGGAAATCAAGAAGTTAACCATGACAGATTTTTGTATAACAATTATAAATACAGAAATTTGAGACATCTTTGAATTATCATGCACTCGTGTACAGCCTGTCATGCTGTCATGCCTGCTATGTTCAAGTAACTGAGAAAAGCAGCCATTTTGTTATTCTCTTTGAATGATTTTATTTAGTTTTGATGTTACTTTTTGAGTTTTTATGTCAAAAGGAAGTGTGGGTTCAAACCTCTGGTTGTTCCTATCGAAGGCCAGGCTTCTAGGTTACTAGTACACAACAGCACAACCATTTGTCACTACGCGTGTTTTGCACATAGGAGCTCCCGCATTAGCCACATTGTTGAAGTTATAAATTCAAGCTTGGTTCATTTACTTATTCGTGTCTTGTTGAGTTTGGTACAAATCCTTGTGAAATTAGTAACTTCCACAGCAGGTTGCTTGTAGGCTCTGGGGGAAAATTGTATGATCAACGCTGGTATCAGCTACAAGACCAGCTACTCTTGTTTGTTACTTTAGCATCACTATTGGCTTCTAGAGACTTTTAATCAAATTAGGCCTAGAAGATTTGAAGCAAAAAATTGAGAAGCTGATTTGCTTATCATCCAATTCAGGCTCCTTTACTGTTATTGTTTTCTCTTCCGTCCACAATGGATTTTTACTAGGGACAAGAAAATTGCCCCTGCTGCCGCACTCACTACACTCGCCTGAACACAGCCCATTCAATCACCAGAAAGCGTGTGTTTAACCATAGCAGATGGGCGCTTGCATTTCCAACGTAACCATTGCCGAATCAGATTTGGGCGTGTTCATATAGGATGGGACGGAACCCCAGCAAAACAAAGGTAGAAACAAGGTCTCTTTTGGAATGAAATCTCCAAAATCCTTTCAGGCTTGCTGCTTGTTATGATTTTATATAATTGAAATAGCGTTCCAAGATTCTCTCAAAACAGTGCATGTTTTAAGCCTATAACTTGTTGACATAAATTAATGGATATGCCAGATGAAATTATGCAATGACCCAAGTGCACTTCTGTCCATCGTGCAGCAAACTGATACGGTATTAAAATCAGGCGCAATTAAGAGAAGACAAATAGTGAATAGCCTGTGGGAGGGATGTAACCTGTAGAATTGCTTGTGGAAGAGATGAAAGCAGTAGAATTGCCTTAAAAACTTACAGAGAATATCATTCCCAATCTGATAATCAAATGTGACATCAACATGGCACATATTTTAGTTCTGTACCATTCCGGGGTTAAAAATTACATTGTAACCAAAATTTTACCACATTGCAAATTTGTTTCTTTAACGGTTTGCGGCCAAGAAATGGGAATGGAGTCTGGATAGATCTAGAATATGCACTCTTGTGGGGCCCTAATCAACCTTGCACAACAACCAGTTCATACTCAACCAGTGAAAGATTGTTACTCTCTTTAACTACAAAGTTAGCAGGTTCTGCAGCTTCTATGCGTCCCCACTTGTCAACTGCAAGCCTCATAGACCCCTTGAACATGTCAATCTTTGCATTACGCAAAATGACAGTTGCTCCAGGTTTCATAATGTCAACTGCATAACAGAAGATCTACTCTTATAATGTGATGGAAAACCATATCACCCAGCACTTCGTCATTACATATGCAAAGAAGTTGAATTTTGTAATGCAGCTATAGTGCGCGAAAAGAACAACATAAATAGCAATTTGACAACACATTGGAAAATCCACATCATTCAAAGAGCATAAGATCAATACTATAACACACATACGACCATATTCATAAAACCAACCATATCACTGCCTAAACACTCAAAGCTTCAGGGAGCACATTCATATAAAGCAAAATTACATTCTTTTTCCACCACACCAATGGAGCAATAAGGGCTCAAAACAAATTAAACGAGCTCATCTGTTAGTAAAAGTTAAATTTCTCCGCTTGAACCTTTTAGGCACCAAAAAATTATATTCAAGGTTATGATGAGGTCAAAGAAACATTCTCAAACCGATCCAAATAAAAAGATGCGGAAGTCTTTCCTTTCTTCAATTCCCAAAAGAGAAATGGGTACTAACCCTGTTTTTGATATTTTCACGTCTTACATTGTTATGGATGGTTGCCTCCGGCATAATTGACAGAAAGCTTAACAAAGCTAATAACCACACACATGCACACAGAAAGTTAAGAAAGTTCCTGTTGTACGGCCTTTGCAGTGCACTCCAGCATTTGCAAATAATGTGGAACAAGAATTTCTGTAAACATGAATTTGCTTCCTGATGAAAGTGAGTCAAAGGAACGGCTAACAAGAAAAGACTAACAATGTTGTTAGTTGTAACTTAAAAGATAAAAGGCCAGGCTAACTGGTCAAGTACATGAAAGTTAAACAATGACTCAAATCTTCATATTTTCAGATTCGAAAGTTAAACAATTACTAGCACATCTACGACGTTAAATATAAAACAATATCAAATTACCAATATGAGCAAGGCCTAAACTACCTAATTATCTGTTCATGTCCTGTAAGCTGGAAATTTTTAAAGAACAATCAAAGGGAATGTGCAGCAAATCCCCAAAAACCCAAAAACGACATGCCGTGTACGTCAAAAAAAAAAAAAAAAGAACCGAGAAGCACAAATATAGACGAGAGGCGGGTGCGACAGAGAGCAGCGGTTGGTTACCTTGCTCATTACGGGCGGTGAAGACGATCGTACCAGTGTCGTCGCCGACGAGACACTCGGTGATGTGGGAAGGTCGGAGAGGGCGCTGGGAAAGGAAGACGGGGCCGCGGCGGGGCTTGGGGGGAGGGATGGCTTTGGAATTAACGACCTTTACGGTGAGATTGTGGCCGCTTGTCCCCGGCTTCAACTCATCTACCTTGATGAACAAGGGCTTTCTCTTCTCGATCGTCGCCGTCTCCCTTGCTGTTGTGGTCCTTGTAGCAGTTTTCGTCGTGGTTGCCATTTCCGAAAACAAGGCACGAAGGTTTAAGGTTTTAGGGCTTTCGGACTGATAAACCCTAGCAGAGCCTTTATAGGTTTTATGATAGCGGAAGAGAAGGAAAATAAAGCGGGGGTGGGGTTTGTTTGCTTAGGGATTTTTACACGTGTGGGAATTTATGCACGTGTGTGTGTAGATTGTACCGTTGCACCTGAAAACCCTCAGCCTCACTCGCACAGTTCAAATATCAAAGTCCAAAATATCGGAGCCATCTCTCTAACGGCTAATTCGTTGACAAACCGCCAAAATCCTATGTTCAAGATCCAAGAATTCTCTCAAAATCTCGTGACACCTGATCACATTCTTTCTTTCTCACATTTAACATTAAATTCTTTCCCTCTCAAAGAGCCACACCTTCCTTCCCGAAAATCAAGAACCGGCCTGGCGGGAAGAGGACGACGCCTCTAGGGAGCCAAATGGGTCTCGCCGGAGGAGTTGCAAACGCAGAGGAGCTCAATTGGGTGTTTTGGGCTGTGCTTTCCCGAGAAACAACAGAAGGTCAACGAGAAGAGTGGTGATAGAGAGCAGAGAAGAGAGAGATTTGGTTAGCCTCGTGGACGAGATGGGCAAAGTCAGGAAAAGAAGACATAGTGGTCGGTCCAAGAAGGAGAAGCTCTCTTTGGTTCCCTTATTATTACCTGCTTCAAGTCCCTCTCCAAGTATGCGTTTTAATTATTACTCAATTCCGTTTTTTGTCAATCGCATAATCCTCTCTATTGGGTTTATCCTTTTGAGTTTTTTTTTTTTTTTAATATGCGATTTTTGCTGGCTTATATATTGAAATATAGGATGTAGGAGTTGATGATGTTGATGGACGTAATTTGTACGGACTCGGGATTATCGTTTATGATCTAATAATGTGGACAGATGTGGCAAAATCAAGTCCTTGGTCTGGTTTCAGTGTTGCATAGGTTTCTTGTCTTCTTGCTTTGCTAAAGGGATTAACTTCAGGTTTGTATCTCTTGCTTTTTGTACTCTTATTTTCTTTGTCATTTGGGTCTTTAGGATCTACCTAAATCTCTTTAATTTCATGTTTGAAGCGTTTTCCCTATGATATACCAACTGGGGCTTCTGTTTCTGTGTGCATCTTTCTACTCAAATTCATTATGTCAAAGGTATGATAAATCAAGAATCATGCTGAATTCAGGTTCAACTTTCTTTTCTAAATTTGGATTAGTAACCTCAGAAGTAAAGTGGAAGGGGACATTTTGCAAGTAGGCAGATACGTTCTTCCCTCTGCAAGTCTGGTAATATCAAAGATAAGACAGCTTTTCTCGGGGGAGCCTTCAATGACACTTAAGGTGATTATCGAACTCCTTTGAATACTTCTTTAGGATTTCATTATATTGGTTAAATGATTCTTAAGGTAGCCCCAAATTTTTTGGTTACAGGTAATCCCAGTGTTGCAACTTGGTGCTGAGTATGGTCATCTTATAACTTTGCGGAGGCTTTGCGCAATTGGTCTAATCACTAGAAGAATTATTCAATTCCAAAATTTAGTCTTTGAACATTTATCAGAATTAATTCAGCTCTTCATTTGATGTGCTGACTGCTTATATTGTTGATATGGATAGGATTTATAATCAGCTCTACAATTCCAAAACTGTACTTGTGGTACTCTAGCCATGTAAACACTGCAGGTAAATTGGCCTGATCAACAATCCAACTATATGGATTTGTGTTTGAATTAAAGTTGGCTGAAGCGAATTCTACCAGGTATTGCAGTTGAATACACAAGATGCTGGGTGTTAGAAGCACGGGAGGCTTGCTCTCACAAGAAGATAGTCACATTATCAGCAATCCCAGTCTTTTGGTATCTTTCCTCCATCAAAACCCGTATTTTCACAGGTGATCCGTCTTCTTCTAAGCTCTTTAATAAATCCAATGAGCTACAGATACTCCCTAAGAATTCAAGCATACGATAACTTCTGGGCTTAAGAGAGATTGATTTGCAAGGACAGGAAAATCCAAAAACTTATTTTCCAACCATGGAGCTGTCTCCATTTGCTTCTTTTTCTTTCCTTGTATCTTTTCTATTTTACTGGGTACATTGTAGGACGTAAATTATGTTATGCTTTCTGCATGGCAAAAAATATTTTCTTCCCGATAGGGGGGCTGCTCTACTCTGTAAAATGGGTCATAGAGCCTTATTACGGCAAATTAGGAACCATTTTTAGAGACTTGGCTTTTGTGTTTGGTACACTTCTGTCCACAGCATTCATATCTTTGGTAATACTGCGATGCTGCCGGCAAAATCTGATTCTGAAACAGGAAGAAGGTGAAGTAGAAAAGGCAGAACAGGAGCCGCAGCATGCATTGGTGGTGACAGAAGTGAGCTCACAGAAACAGTAGTTCTGGTTCTTTGCCATTAGTGAAGACCACCAGTATGCATGTTTTTTAAATTGCCAGACGAGGCATTGCGTTCTTAAACGATGTATATGTTCCTGTGACTTAAATGTCTATAAATAAACAAGGAAGGGGTCTGTATTCGATTCAGTTGGGTGTCACCTGCTACCCGGTTCATAAATGAGAAGGATGCTGAAAGATATACTGAAGAATCAATGGATATTGGTGGGAACAAATTTCAAATGTCTGAGAAGTGAGAAGGCTTCAAGCCAGGTTCTGGAATAATATAGCGTGTGAAAACTGCTGTAAATGTTTCACTCTTTATGTCATCCGACCTCTTCCCACTGGATTCCAAAATCAAAAATTCATGGGACTCATCGTACACTGACCAAAAATATTGCAGTCAACGGTAGATCCATTACTCTTTGATTCCTTTGATTCCATTTTTTTCAAATTAGATGAGCCAACCAGTTCAAGCTAAATATGATAATGCACATTTTGCACTTACAAGTTCTATTCAAGCGATAAAAATAGTTAAAGTAGCCTTCCCATTTCCTTTTTATTAAGTTTTGGTGCAAACAACAGTAGCCATCTGAGGAGACATCAACGACACCTTGTTGACTCTTGTGAGGGTAAATCCAATCCGAAGCTCTCTCTCGCTGTTTATTTATTTTTTATTTGTCATGAATAAGGTTGCGACACGCAGTTATTGATACATCTAAGGAAACCTAGACCGCGATCTGATTAAGGTTTCCACTACTTGATCTTGCACTTGATCAATCGTAGCGACGTTTCTTGGCATGCCTCTGGCAAAATGCTTTAATCCTGTCGAAGCCTTCCACGAGGAACTGTGGTTCCATAGCAAATGTTATGCGAAGCCAGGCTTTCAGTCCAACGGCTACGCCTGCAGTGCACCAAACCAAGGTTATACGTGCTCAGTGTTAAGTTACGTAAAACCATCTTAATTAAATTTCTACTATTTCTTTATCATCTTAATTAAATTTGTAGCCAACTAAGAAAATTTTCATTTTGAAACTTCTAGTTAATTTATGCAGGATATTGCTTTAAGATCCATTTGAATGATGCTAAAAGGACTTCAGAAAGTTCAAGATTAGCCTCATGCTTAGTTCCAGACTTTGTCAGAGCCAGCAAGGGCCAGACGATTCAGGCCCGAGGCGATGCCCAGAATGACAGTGGGAGCTACAACTCATATCTCAGATTAGCCCGAGCCGAGCCTCTACCCACCCCTATATGCCTTAGTAACCAAAAAAAAAAAAACAATAAATAGCTATGCACCCTGGGATAATTAATGATTTCGTTTTTCAGTTCATAGAATTATGTTCAGGAACAATTTCAGCAAGAACTATGTCCTGTGCTTTGGTTGAGAAAATAAAATTTTATATACCTGGTAGAACGATCACAGATTCTTCTTCAGCCAACTTAAGACAAAAGTCCAAATCATCGGTAATGCCCTCAAGCAAAGAGAATTCTAGTTTCACCTATAAAGTAAAGTTGGCGAATTAACATCCACAATTCTCCTATTAATTATGCACAACTAGTTGCACTAATAGTGATGTTCTTTACTTACCATGACAAACATAGATCCCTCTGGTTTATGGGGACAAGTAATACAAGGTATCTCCTTAATTCGTTCATAGCATATATCTGCATCTTCTCTCAATGTGTTGATAATTCTTGAAAAGAAGTCTTCTTCTGTTTTCTCCAGGATTTGAGGGACCGCAGCCTGATGCATACACCACATTTTTGTGGCATTAGAAATGCGACAAAGGGGCATTGGAGATAAACGACAAGGTAGGTAATCTCCAAGACTTATAAAACCATGAGCTAACACCATTGTCAAGAGTTAAGACTGCTACAACATTGTATTTGGGTTGTAAGAAATTTACTTTCTGGTTTCCGCTGTAATGTATTTTCAAGAACCAAGTTCCAAGTGAATTTTATATAATTCATGTTATATTTTACATTTAACTCTACTTGCAAGATGTTTTTCCTTAGGTTTGGGAAAGTGATTTGTCATCTAAATTTGTTTCACGGAGGTTAAATTAAAGACATGCAATTTATAATTTTTCTGTCGGATTTCTATAATCTCATGGTTATTCTGCTTTAAAATTACGCTTTTGTAGCACTTTCAAACAAAAAAACGCCCAAAGAAAAAGCACAACCCCATAGAATGAATATATCAGAAGGCTTATATACCTGAATGAAAGTTGTGGGGTCACTGCAGATGCTGAGGTAGCTCTTAATGCTGTCCACAATCTGGTTAGAAGCATGAACAGATAACAAGGTCACAGGGCACATGGTGATAAACAGAAGTGTAACAATAAACTAATAATTCTAGAGAGACTAAAAGAGAAGCAAAACCAACCCCATATTTCTGAAAGATGCCATTGGGGTCACATGAAACAATCCAACCACATCGCCAACCAGGAACGATCCATCTCTTTGATAAAGACCCAACAGAAAGGACTGGAACAATGGATCCAAATTCCCCCATGGGTACCCATGGATTGCTTCCAAATACCAGATGGTCATAAACTTCATCAGCAATCACAAATATTCCAAGCTTTCTTGCAGTCTCTGCAACCTAATTAATCGTGCAACAAAAACAAAAGAAAATCTTTCAAAAAAAACAAAATATTTCAGGTAGTACAAGAGAGTTATGTTATAAAGTAACATTTGGATTTAGTATCTGCTTTGTTCCTCTACTAATTAGAGATATTTTATGCATACAATATGTTGACTTAATAAATTTAGAATATACAGGCACAGAAAGCATTGTGGTGGGTGTATGGAGCATTGTGGTTGCGTAAATAACAATTGCGAATAGTTAATTCCCAGATAATAATATAAGTTGGGCCACCTTTTTAAGATGTTGGTAGGTGAAGACATTTCCACAGGGGTTGCCAGGGCTAATAATGACAATGGCAACAGTGTTGGCATCTGCAAGGGCTTCAACGGATTCGAGATCAATTTCCCATCCTCTCTCAGGCACGAGGTCAAAATGGCGCACTTCAAGCTTGCTCAAAGCTGCTCGAGATTCATATATCGGGTACCCTGGTCTAGGTAGTAGAATGTTGGCGCCAGGACGAGCCAGCACCGATACTGCAGCCTCTATTGCCTGTTGGCAACCCACTGTAAGGTAAACGTCATCCGAGGATAATTGATATGAAAGATCTCGAGAGAAATGCTCTGCAATAGCCCTGTAAATGCGATGAAGTACAATTCAGTACATGTATGAAAGATGACATATACTGTCCTAGTATGTTGAACAATCCCAATAATTTTCTCTTCCGAGTCTCTTTTTTTTTTTTTTTCACAATGAATTTAAATCAATAACAATTTTTAAATTTGAGTTCACATTAATTTAAAATTTTAATATATTAAATTTATATATTATTTATTTTTATATACTACTTATATTTTATCGCATCTCAATATCTAATATAAAATTTATATTTAAAATTTCTAATTTATTTTGAATTAAAATGCCCAACTCACTTTGAATTAAAATGAGATGTTAAAAAAAAAACAAAACTCCCAGCAATTCTTATCCTATTTTGGGCTCCACGTTCCGACATAGCATTACATTATTTACAAGCAAATACGGAAACAATACAACAACAAATTGAAAAGGCTGTACCTTCTGGCTGGGAGATCACCGTAGGCCGTGAGTGCATAACGATTGAACTCGGCCGATCGAACGGCATCGACAACAGCGTCGGTAGCTACAGGAGTGGTTCTAAAGCTTGGAAATGGCGAGGGGTCGCCGTGGCCGAGAGGAATCAATGGCCGACTGTCGTCGTCTTTGTTTAGACGATCGTATAGCATATTGAGATACCAACGAACGCTGACAGCAGACGATGCATCTAACAATTCATTCCCCTGAAAGTTCCATTTTGTCGGTCTCGTTTCCATTCTCCTCTCCCTATCTATCCGTTGCACGCACTTTTTTTTTTTTTTTTTTGATAGAAATATCTCTATTGCATTCTTGAAAGCAGGCTTTGGCGCTGGTGGATTTAAAAAAGCGGACTACAATATCTAAGCAGCGTGTTGGGACCAAAATCCGCCTTTCTCTGAAAGTAGGAGCCACCAAAGTAGAAAACCTAGTTATATATATATACACGTCTTCTCCTATATTTCTTCACCATCAAGCAAATGATTGTTTATCCTAGTAATGTTACACCCACACGTGTAAATTTACAAATACGAGTGTTGGAATTCAAATTGGAAAATGCTTCCTTCGCCCAGATTCGAACGATTTGTCGGTTAACTTTGTGGATCCCACATGTAACACTGTTATTAGAAATTTGCTCTGCAGAATGCGATAATTAAGAGGAATGCAACGTGAAAATGGCTTCCTTCTTGTACTGCAGAAACTAGATAGGGGGTTTTGGGAGCAAATGGGACAATTGGATAGGGAGTCGTGAAAGTTGATCTGTGTGACACCATGTAAGAACACCTAGGAACACAAGAAAGTACAAAGGAGTGTGGATTGGATCAGGGGTTTCAACTTTTTCTACGATTGTGTGTCCAATTTGAATCCAGCCAAAAGGCTTATGGATTAGATGAAGCTTTGAATTTGCGCCTTGTTCTTTTGATGGTTAAATAAAACAACAGCTGTCTCCAAGACATCATGGCCCTGACAAAAGCATTCGATTGTCATTAACAAAGTTACCATTGATCAAAATTGCAAAGCCCCAAAATCCAGAAAGAACGGAAGACAATCGTATCTGTCTGAGAATTGAGCTGCAGCCTTCCGTTGGGTGCACGACACTACAAAACATAGGAAGGGGTTGACTTAATCGGGCGTGCGTAAGAGTTTATATGGATGCTACAATTCACATCGATCGAAATATAATTGCCAAATTTGTTTAATACATCATGTAATATACAAACGCTTGTATGGATTTGAAACACTCAAGTTTTGAGTGCTACAAAAATTCTGAAAAGAACAGAAAAACAAATCGCGACATCCAACAAGAATTTGGATGTCATCATCGCCCCTTCTTATGTCTTGACTAACAAGACGAGGTGCTTTTATTACTTGATCTAACAGGATAACCTACTATCCTGCAGACCTTATGTTCAACCACATATAAGGTAGAGACTTTCAACTCTTAGTAAGTAGTGTCACCATAACACTGAACTTAGAAGAGATGATGGGAAGAACCGATGATTCAACGCGAAGTTACAGATCACCGGTGCTTCTTATAGATTACTGACAATTGGGGTATTTTTATTACTGGACTGACCAGTAAGTATAAGGTGCAATGGACTGGAGCCTGAGAATCAACCTCCAGAAGTGAAACCCACTGCTCAGTTTTCTGATGAATTCATGTACTCTTGGCATGCCTTTCACAAAAGGCTTTAATCCTCTCAAGGCCATCCTCAAGGACTGAAGGCTCAACAGCAAAAGTTATACGAAGCCAGTTCCTCATTCCCACAGCAATCCCTGCAGGAAATAACATTAGAATGCCCAACTTCAATGATTAAGCTGGTAGCCCTTCAACATTGCAGGGCACAGATCAAGACCATCCAAATTCAAGAATATTGCATTCTTGAAAAATCCATATAGCAAAGTAGGAATTTCTATTGTATTATGCAACATGGTTTAAGTCCATTCAACCAAAAAAGAAAAAAACATTGTTGAGAATGGATATGAAATGAAAAGCAAGAATCGAGGATAGATGATGGCCAGTTTCTAGTTAAGCCAACCTAAAGGATGAAACTTTATGGCATTCACACATCTTACCTGGTAAAACCATTACTGATTCCTCTCTAACCAGATTGAGACAAAAGTCCATATCATCTTTAATACCTTCCAGTAATGACAAATTCAATTTGGCCTGAAAGAATGGTTCTGATAAGTGATTATCTTGTTTATTCTCTGAAGCAACCAAACAGACAGCTGGCATATGAAGCCCTCACCATTACAAACATGGAACCTTCTGGCCTCTTTGGGCAGGTAATCCAAGGAATGCTCTGAATTCCTTCATAGCATACATCTGCTGCCTCTCTCAGTATGTTGTTGATTTTCAGAAAGAAATCCTCGTCTGTATTTTTAATAAGCTGAGGAATTGCACCCTAATACACAACAAATATTTGCCATATAAAAGATATCTGAGTATTACCATTGACAAAAAAAAAGAGAGAGAGAGAAAAGGACAACTGACTATGGATGCAAAAAATATCTTCATCTGGAGCTAAAAGGACTTTAGTGTGATAATAGTTGAAAGTACACTTTGAAGGAGATGAACATATACCATCTGTACCAAAATCTCAGTTGTTACTTTCTAGCAAATGCTAAAGAAACTTGTAATCTGGTTAAGAAGGAAAGATATTTGCCATATGGGTAACATAGCATCAAAGATTTTGCTTTGCTTAACCTGTATCATTATAGCATTTGGTCATTGATGACTAGTTCCAGGTTGTATTCAGGCTTATCAGTAAACTGATTGACTACTACATGTTTTTTTTTTTTTCCCCCTTCCAATATGAGTTGATCTTCGAGAAAAGCATCCTAAATCACAAACCTGAATGAAAGTTGCAGGATCAGAAGAGATGTTGTGGAGGCCCTTGATTGATTCAACAATCTAAAAGGAATAAAAGGGAATGTTAATGCCACACGGTACATCATTATGTCTCCAACATAGGTATTCTCAGTAACAAGGATAGAATGCTTTGAACCATGTTGACAGAATAAGTCAATTCCCTTCCCCCTCCTCCACACACACACACACAGACACAGACACAGAGCCCACCCCCGAATCTTGAAGGATGCCATTGGGATCACTTGTCACAAGCCAACCAAGTCGCCACCCTGGAACAACCCATCTCTTAGATATGGACCCAAGTGTAAGGACAGGCACGATTGAACCAAAAACCCCCATTGGCACAAACGGATTACTCCCAAATGTGATATGCCCATACACTTCATCAGCAATCACCAAAATTCCAAGCTTTTTAGCGGTCTCTGCAACCTAATGTTCAAATCAGCAATAGTCAGTAATTGCAGCAAGAGAGTATCTATTAACATTATGAAGGTATTAAACTTTGGCTACCAAATTTTCCACAATGACACAATATAGGAAAATTTCTAATCCAATATGGAGAGAAAAGAAAAGCTTATCCCACTCTCTTTAAATGCTCGTGGCTATAGACAGTTCCACAAGGATTGCCAGGGTTTATAATAACCATGCCAACAGTGTTCTCATCCGCCAAAGATTCGACTGCTTCAAGATCAACCTCCCAACCATTTTCTGGCAGCAGGTCAAAGTGGCGAATGTCAAGATGACTCTGTGCAGCAAAGGCTTCATAGTATGGGAAACCTGGTCTAGGAAGTAGAATGTTGGCACCAGGTCGGGCAAGGGCCTTAATTGAAATTTCAATTGCTTGTACACACCCAAGCGTAAGAAATACATCATCTGGGGACAACTTGTATGGAAGGTCAAGATTCAGGTAGTCTGCAACAACCCTGTTGTTATCCACAATTGCAATTAGACAAATGATGAAGTGTTTTTGAAAATTGATGAGAAATGTTATGTGTCATAAATTTCTTATGACCGTAGCTTTCTTTACTTGATTGAAGAAAAGGAACTGTTGTAACTCAATAGTGACATAATTTCTGCCTCTTCAATGAATCTTGGACACCAATGAAATGGAGTAAAACTATAATTCCTTTTCTTTTTATCCATTAGAGGCCTATTGAGTGTGAGTTACACAATGGGTAACTCTCCTAATGGAATTAGAACTCAAAACTTCTAGCATAAAAATCTAAATTCTTAATCATTCGGATGTCCTTATGAAACAAAACACACGAGGGATGATCCTGAAAAAAACACACACACGAAGGACCACACATTTGCTCATGTTTAGTGCACGGCTAATAAAAACAAATGACCGAAATGGTACAGACATGGACAGGACATAAGAAAGCATCATACGATCGAGAAAAAAAGCAGTATGACCGTCTGCGGGCAGATAATAAATGAATTATTCCCCACAAAAGAAAATGATGTAAAAAAAAAAAAAAAAAGAAAGAAAACATCTCCAACGGCCCCACCACCTTCAAAGAAACACTTAATTTGTAAATTGTTCGTAGCCCAGCGATTTCAAGCCATAAACATACATTCTTGACAATAATTCCATGACAAACAAACTTTGCGTTTGCGAATGATTCCCAGTAATCTACCATGAATAGATACAAATTGCTTGCCAAAAATTTTCCAATCATTGAATCGGATCCTTAGTCGGCGCAGTAGTGTGAAAAATGGGTCTTAAAAGGGAAATCACATGTGCGTGCCAGAGTATGTCAGAGTCACAGAAACGTAAAAGAAAAGCAAACAAAGCCAGTAATTTTTTTATTTTAGCCAAAAAAAAAAAAAAACAAAAGAAGGAATGGTTACCGACCTCCTGGCGGGAAGTAAACCAGCCGTTGGAGAATAGTGATTGTACTTGCCCGAACGCAAGGCATCAACGACAGCATCTTCGGCGACAGAAGTGGTGCGGAAGCAAGGGAAAGAAGAAGGGTCGCCGTGGGCGAGAGGAACGACTCGTCGTTCGTCTTCTTGGTTGAGATTCGCCGCCAAAGCATTGAGAACTCCACGGACGGTGACGGCGGAGGTCGTCCTTATGTCTTTGTTTATGTGAAATCTCCATTTCTTCGGCCTCTCCTTCTCCATCTGCTCCTCTCCCTCTGGCGTCCGAAGGGCGTCTTAGCCCAACTGCGCAGTCAATATATATATATATATAGAGAGAGAGAGAGAGAGAGAGAGAGAGAGAGCGGGTGACAGATGAACGGAATTTACCTTATGGGGCCGTTTTGAGGGTTTCTTGTTTCAAGCCGAATACTATAATAACACCCCAATAGTTTTGCTTTTCTCCAATTAAGTCCTCAAACTCTTTATCAATTACATGCCTTTAATTTTTCTCTTTTTCCGTTATCTGCCCACCTGACATCGTCGCTTCGGGGTGATGGCGAGAAAAATGATGCAGTAAAAATTAAATTAAAAAAATAAAAATTGAAAAGACGGAAACAAAAAATAAATTAAAAATCTAAAGGCAAATTGGTTAAGTGGTTGACTTTAAAATTCAAACAGGTCATATATTTACTCACTTTTATTTTGTATGTATATTACAAATTTGGTTCTATGTGTCTCGGAACTCGCCTCCTTTTAATTTTTTTTTTAACAGATTCTCATCTTCTTTTTTTTTTTTCCCTCCAGTTAAGTTGATTATCTCAAAAGGAGAGTCAAATTAAAAGGTCTTAGACTTTCAACTTGCCAAAATTACCATTACTTAAAATTCCAAAGCTCAGAAATACAGAAAGAACAGAGGATCATTTTTAAGCAGTCGGGAAATTCAGCTACGGGTGCACACCATTTCAAATGGTAGAAAATGGTTGAGTTACTTGTACACGCAGCCGGACCCTGCAATTCATTTCCATACATAATTGCTACTTTTTGAGTATAAATTCGCGTGGACTCACACTACTTTTGTTCTTGTTGATTTTATTTTATTTTATTTTAATCATATGACATACAACAGACTAATAACATATATGCAACAAAATTTATACAATGTGCACATATAATTTTTTTTTTTTATGAACACTTGCAAATTTTATCATATTTATTAAGCATTTACTTGTTCTGTTGCACATCTTTTGTAAGGGATAAAATTGCGTGGAACCCGTGTGAACCCCATACCTGCAATGGCAGCCCTGTGTCCAGCCCCGGTCCATGGTTTTTTTTTTTTTTTCCTTTTGATTAATACAAGTGCTACACCATGTTTACATGAAAGGACGACAGTTGGGTTTTGAGTTCTAAAAAGACTTCCGGGATGAACAAAGAACTGGATACCCGGATCCGACATGAAATAGGATTCAACGCACGCGAGAAATGTCACTTCAATTCTCGACTTCGAAGAGATAATGGGAAGAACGGAGGAAACAACACAAAGTTGTATATCACTGCCCCTTCTTACGGATTACTCGGGGTGTGTTTTTATTACTGAACTGATCGTAAATATGAGGTGTAATGGATTTGAGCATGGGAATCAACGTCCACATGTGGAACCCCGCTGCTCAATGTGCTGATCAATTCATTGCTTCTTGGCATGTCTTCCATAAAACGCTCTAATCCTCCCAAGGCCATCTTCAAGGGGTGACGGATCAATGGCAAAAGTTATGCGAATCCAATTCTTCATCCCCACGACCATCCCTGCAAGATATAATGTTAGCAGTCTCAGA
Organism: Bruguiera gymnorhiza; assembly: GCA_020883675.1. NCBI lineage: Eukaryota > Viridiplantae > Streptophyta > Magnoliopsida > Malpighiales > Rhizophoraceae > Bruguiera > Bruguiera gymnorhiza. Next base: position 2,431,534 of record JAIRCJ010001053.1, read on the forward strand.
TTCATTTTCAAACTTGGCTAACCTATCGACATTGGATGGAACAAATCAAGACTATCCAACTCAAGCATACTACAGTCTTGAGAAATCGGAGTATTGCAATCATGACAAGTGAAGATCGTCCAGGTAGCATATTGCATTTGATCATGACTAAATCACTGATCTTTAAGCCCCCAAAAACCCTTCTATTTTTTTTTTAGCATTAAGGGCATGAATTGAGAGGCTCAACTGAACATTGTTAGAAATAGCGGATCAATCCCAACAAAGGTGAATGCTGGCTTGTTGCAAACTTAATCGACCAAATACAGGGAACTTTAAGTTGTTCAGGCAAATTACCTGGTAAAACTAGGACTGATTCCTCTCTAACCAGCTTCAGACAGAAGTCCATATCATCTTTAATATCTTCCAACGATGACAATTTCAGTTTGGCCTGAAACAATGCTTACATTTAGTAATTATCCTGAATATCTTCCGGACGAGAGACAAATATGTCTGGCATATGATGTCCTCACCATTACAGACATGGAACCTTCTGGCTTCCTCGGGCAGGTAATGCAAGGGATGCTCTGAATTCCTTTGTAAAATATGTCTGCAGCCTCTCTCAGTATGTTGTTGATTTTCAGAAAGAAATCCTCCTCTGTATTTTCTAGGATCTGAGGAATTGCTCCCTGATACACAACATTAAAGACAACTGGGTATGATCCTAACAAATCTTCATCTGGAGATAAAAAGGTCTTTGGAAGTAATATGCTTGAATGAGATGAACATTTGCCATCTGCTACCAGAATTTCAGCTCTTACTTTTTAACAAATACTTAAGAAATTTGTAACCCACTGAAAAAAATATGCCATACGGGCTACTAACCACACAACATGATGGTTTGCTTAACTAATACAGTTATAGCATTTGATTAGCAGATGACTGGCTCCAGGATTATATTCAAGCAGAATATTAGTGAACCGTGTTGGCGTCCGGAGAAATGGTCTGCTACCAATTATTTTTCAATTGAGCATGTTCTTCAAAAATAGCATCATAGACCACAAACCTGAATGAAGGTTGCAGGATTAGAGGAAATGTTGAGCAAAGCCTTGATTGACTCGACAGTCTGAAAAGAATACGCAGGGATTTTAAACAGACAAGTTTCATCATTGTCTCTAATTAACACAAATGTGCTCCCAGTAAGAAGCATATAAAGCTTCGAAACAATGGTACCGTAAAAAGTCAATTCTTATATACAAACACATACTGTCAGAGAGAGAGAGAGAGAGCCTCACTCCAGAATCTCGAAGGCTGCCATTGGGATCACTTGTCACAAGCCAACCAATTCGCCAGCCTGGAACAATCCATCTCTTAGAAATGGACCCAAGAGTAAGGACAGGCACAACTGAACCAAAAACCCCCATAGGCACAAATGGGTTACCCCCAAATGCGAGATGAGCATACACTTCATCAGCAACCACCAAAATTCCAAGCTTTTTAGCCGTCTCTGCAATCTAATATTCACGAATGAACAACCATTGGAACCAGAACATCAAACTAAAACTCAATATAGCATAATCGGTAGATGCAGCAAGAGAATATCAATCAATGTTATGAAGATACTAAAATTTGGCTTCCAGGTTCTGATAAATGATTTTGTATGGGAAAATGAGGTTGCATTATCTTCTTGCGTTATTCAGATATGGAACCCTGAAAAGTAGCTCCTAGACAAAAATGGAGAGAAAAGGATCAGTTTAACCCACTCTCTTTAAATGCTGGTGGCTGTAGACATTTCCGCAAGGATTGCCGGGGTTTATGATAACCATGCCAACAGTGTTTTCGTCTGCCAATGACTCAACAGCTTCAAGATCAACTTCCCAACCCGTTTCAGGCAGAAGATCAAAATGGCGAACATCAAGATGACTCTGTGCAGCACAAATTTCGTAGTATGGGTAACATGGTCTAGGACATAAAATGTTAGCACCAGGTCGGGTAAGGGCTTTCACTACAATCTCGATTGCTTGTGAACATCCAAGTGTGAGAAATACATCATCCGACGACAGCTTGTATGGAAGGTCGTGACTAAGGTAATCTGCAATGGCCCTGTTGCATCAACAATGTCTTAGCATTTATCAAGTACTATTTGAAGTATTTGTGTCTTGCAATTGACATGTGTTACTGAGCCCGCCAGGGGACATGTTTCGAATGGAACACCAGGGTGTACAAATATCTTACTTTAGCTCATGTCACCAATAAATAACTGAAATAAACTAAGTATAGTTTATCAGGTTCAACTTCTTATGGTTCTTTTCTCGTCTTTTCTAGTTTTGCAGTCAAGTACAAATTTAGCGTTGTGCACAGTCGACTGAGTCCACTTCAACAATCTTGTACAAAGCAAAACACAAGGGCAATAATTAATTCGTACCATTGGCATTCATGCGGCTAATGAAACAAAGAAACGAAAAGGAAAGAATGTGGACAAAGTACTATGAGTCGAAAGGTAAGCATCAGCACCCCCCCCCACTTGGGGGCTTGGCAAATTATTCCAAGTCAAAAAGACCCAGATTTGTGCAGAATCACTACACCATGCACAGAAATATATTTGTTTATGAACTTCTAACACTGAAAAGAAAGAAGGAAAAGGAAAACTGAAACAAGAAACATTCTCAACTATAAAAAGCAATGGTTAATCAGTGATTACAATTACAGACCTCCTGGCAGGAAGAATACCAACAGCTGGGGCGTAATGGTTGTACTTGGCGGAACGCAAGGCGTCAACAATAGCATCTTCGGCGGCAGAACAAACGCGAAAGCAAGGGAAAGCAGAAGGGTCGCCGTGAGCGAGGGGGACGACTTGTCGTTGGTCTTCAGGGTTGAGATTAGCAAGCAAATCATTGAGAACTTCACGGACTGTGATAGCCGAGGCCGTGCTCACGCTTTTGTTAGCTTGAGAACCCCATTTCTTTGAACCATCCTCCATCTCCCTTCTCCCTCTGCACTCCCTGGCTCCCTGCCCCGGTGTATGAATCGATAAAAATAAGAGAAGGACGAGAAAACGAGAATGATTTACGGCTGGAAGCTATGTCAAGTTATTGAAAATAAAAACACAAACACTCACGCACCCACATATATATAATAAAAAATATTTTTTAAAAAAAAATAATAAAATATTTACTTAATTATATATATATATATACATTTAATATGATTTGAATTGTACAATTGAATCTAAATATTTATTAAAATTAAATAGTATCTGCATAATTATCAGGCTGCACTCCGGAGCGCGAGACAGTCCAGACGTGTTAACCAAACTTGCTGACTCGAATGTACTGCGAGAATGCGGCGGAACTGTTTGTAGGATTCCGTGGTGGATTTTTTTTTTTTTTTGACCAAATATATCTGTGACGCCCCTGAGTCATTAACTTGAATTTATAATTTTTAATGGTAACAAGATTTTATTCTAAAAAGAAAAAAAAAAACTACAACAAAATCAGACACCTTATTACCCGTGAGGAAGCTAGTAATTTTTTTTTTTTCCGACGATAACAACATTATATATTTTTTCGATTAATAGGATTAGGCATTAGGATTTATGGATTTAATTTGGATTGAATTTGTGCTCACATTCAAAAAAAATCGTCGAATGACGATTTTAAGTGATTTGAAAACGACAACCCTCCAAGATATAAGAAAAAATCAATTAAACCACTGCTAGCGATTGCGGCTGGGCGTTTTTCAGTGTTGCTATTCTAAATTAGTTATCAAAATCATAATACACAGAACTTTGACCTTTTAATACTTACGTGTCCTAAACTTTAAGCTACAATGACAAGAACCTGTGATCTTAAGAAGTAAGATCACGAATTGTAAACTTTAACATATTTTTTGTTTTTTAATCTATAACTAAATTATGGATGATAATTTTTATAAAATAAATAAATAAATAAAATATATATATATATATACACACACATAGACATTATTTTTATGATATAGGTATATTATTTGGTATGCATTTTTTCTTTTAAAACTATTCTTAGTATTTTTCTTATTCAACTAATTATAAAATATAATATATATAAGTATATTATTAGATACACATCTTTTTCTTTTTAAACTATTTTTAATATATTTCTTATTCAACTAATTATAAAATTTAACATAAAATGTTTCAATTTCTTACATTACATTTTAATTATTCATATTTATTACCTTTTGCTACGTTATAACTACAAATATTATGCTAAAATGATAAATAGTTTTATAGTAATTCTAGTTTTATTAATTACCTTTTTAACAAACATTACATAAAATAACATATCATAAATAAAAAAAATTATTAAGGAGTTGACATGATTTATGGTTAAATTTTCTATATATATTAGAATGTATTTTTTTACAATATACCTCATTTGGTACGTAAGGATATATTTAAAGTGATATACTATCGTCTATTAGCAAATTTTGTAATACTTTATATATATTTGAAATATTTAAGTGATAACGATAATTATTGTGATAATATTGATTAATTGAAATGATCTCATTGTTTTTATTAAAAAGACAAGTGAACAAAAATGAATCTATAATTAATGCAGTTAATATAACGACAAGGTCTAAAGTTATGAGTGCACCAATTCTACTTTTGCCTATAACCAGTGCTTGAACTAATTTATACAAATTTGAGAGAAAATATAGTCCGGAGCTTGTTTTGAAAAAAATTAGAAAACACAAGAGGAAGATAGTCGAGTAACAAGAAGTTGTCGTCGTGCAAAAAAAAAAAAAAAAAAGAAAAGAAAAGAAAAGAAAAGAAAAGGTATGTTAAATTTAATTTTTTATGCAAATTTAATTCACTTATGAACAAAATTTTCACCGCAAAACAATACCATAAGATAATTTTTCCATAGCACCCGTATTACACGCCGCGCCGCCACGAAGGACGATAGATGCTCGATGCCACGTGTATACACATCCGCGAGAACGTATTTCCAAAAGGAGACTTTTATTGTAATTTTCAACTAAATAGTTTATTATTTTATTTTGTTTATATTTAGCAAAGTTAAAATGCCCATCTGTGACCATCCTCCATGTATTGGCTCAGTCGCAGTCCAAGTTAATTCTGGTCCCAAGGGACCAGCCGATGTGCCTTTAATGATGACCACCGACGAGCCCCACTTGCTAATAAATTTCCAGCTCACATGGACATGAAACGGAGCCATGCATCCTTGTTTTAGCCTCGTTTGCCAAAAATAAATAAATAAATTAAAAATAAAATATTTTTTGAATCAACGAAAAAATCTGTTTATTTTTTATAAAATATTTTATAAAATTTAATAAAATAAAAATATTTTTTCCAAACTAATAATACAAAACAAAATTTCTAAAATTAATAATAAAAAAACAATTATTTTTTCTTTATTTTCTCTTAACGTTAAAACTACTTTAGAGAGAGAGTGAAAAAAAAAGAGAGAGAGAGAAAAAAAATTTTGCTCAAAAACATATTTTTTTATAAAATTTTAGTATTTCAGCTAAAAATTAAAAAACACTTTTCAATAAATAAAAGGAGCCCTAAGATGCAACCCATCACGTATCGAAGCGGAGTCAAACTTTAGCCGCCCTAACTTTTGCTTCTAATTTCGTTGTTTATGTGTAAAAGCTGGGAAAAAGGCATCCTAGTCTCACCCAAGTCGTGATGATGCAATTATGGTTTTTGACTTGCGAGCATTCAAGCGTTCGCGCGCTCTGTCCCCACGGTTGAAGTTTCTGTAGTATTTATGTGGGGTTACAGAAAAGCTTTCATCTGAGTGCCAAGTTACAACATAAATACCAAGCAATTGGTCGTGGCGCAAATCGAACGGAAAAGCCTATTGAAGCAAGTGAGATGCACGAAAAATATGAATAAATTATTTTTTAAATTGTTATAAAAAATAAATATGTAAATAAAAATTTTATTTTAACATTTTTTTTTTTACATTTTTTTTTTACATTCACACTTATTCTAATAAATATTATTATATAATGGTATTCTAAATCGAATCATTAATATAACAATTAAAAAATATTGACATTGTTCGGTAATATTCAGGAGAGCTAACAAATGTGGTTGCTTAGTATACAGGTGCTTCTTCGGGACACGATTCAAAATGGCACGCTTTTCTTGAGAGCGTGGGGAAAGTTTTGAAAGTAGCGGAGACGGCGGTCGCCTAGGTAAATAGGTAATTTCAATCGAAACAAACACAAATCAACGCGGCTTTAATGTCAGCCGCAGTACCGAAGACGCGTCGAGCGCCAACAAGGAACGCGCGTCACATTTTCAATCGCTGCTCTTTGTTCCACTCAATTGTCGGTCCAAGAGAGCGATTCAAAAGGCTGTATGTTAGTAAGAGCGAGAGATTAGCGCGAGCGCGAGAGAGAGAGAGAGAGAGGGAGGGAGGGGGGGAGAGCCGGCGAGGTGATGGCCGTTAATTTCTCCGTCGGTAGAATTGCTCATCCCGTCTGGAAGCCAAAATATTGTGATGGAGCGTGTCGCCACGTTTCCCCCTTTTTATTTTTATTTTTTTTCTTTTGGCAGAAAATGTTTGAACATTGAAGGCAGTAATACTATTTGGTTTCTAATTCTTAGACCCCACTTAACAATACAAGATTGCCACAATTTACGGCTCCCATTTTATCGCTGGGTTTTACCGAAAGATGGTCAAATAAGGTTGGTGCCAAATTTTGGAAATTAATAATGAATAGACTTTTATGTATCTTGTTACTAAATATTAAATGAAAAGTTAGGTCTTTCATATGATCATATAATGTTTGATGAAATTGAATAAAAACAATTGTAATGAAGTTATTCTTTCCCTACTCTTAGATGAGAAATTTAAATCATCTTATGACTAAAAACTAATTATAAACGTTTTAAAAAGAAAATAAATTAATTATCACTTCAGAACAAGACATGCACCCGTCACGCTCTTTGAAGGAAGCGTGAAGGAAGGGTGCGAAAAAGCAGACAGAAGGCAGCCATCACAACAAAGCGGGTTGGCGAAAGCCGGCGGAGAGCGCCGCTTGTCTCCAGAATCCCGCGTGCCACGTAACCCGGACAACGTCATCATTTTTGTCGCCACGGGCGGCGCCACCCCACAGTCAAATCCCGCGCTGACTGCACTCTCCTCGCAGCCCCCGCCCGCTCAAATTGTCACCTCCAAGTCCCAGCTCTCGCTATAAAACAAATCACCACTCTCATAACTTTTCTCCGCAGAAACACCCCCACCTCCACCGTAGCAGTACGCGACCACCGCTCCTACACATACAAAGATACGAATAATTTTGTAATCTTTTACATGTCCTAATGGCTCCAAAGGATCAGAGCAACCTCTGCAATGGTTTCAAGAAAGGTAGCAACATTAATGACAAGAAAGAGATCCATTATAGAGGTGTGAGGAAGAGGCCGTGGGGCCGCTATGCCGCCGAGATACGAGATCCGGGCAAGAAGACCCGTGTCTGGTTGGGCACCTTCGACACGGCGGAGGAGGCGGCCGGAGCCTACGACAAGGCGGCGCGTGAGTTCCGTGGGACCAAGGCTAAGACCAATTTCCCTTACCCCCGCGAGATTCCGGCGGTAACTACCAGAATCGTCGGCAACAGTATTGAAAATAAAAAAAATCAGAGCGTAAGCCAGAGCAGCACCGTGGAGTCCTCCGGCCCAGAGGCGGCGCGAGAGTCTACGCGCCACCTTGATGGCGTCGCGAGGGGGGCCTTAGGTAGGTTCCCGTTTGTTTACCGCCAGCAGAACTTTGTGGGTCCCGTCTGGTTTCTCGACGGCACCACCGTCAGGCCCGAGTTTGTGACTCGGCCGATGCCACTTCGGTTTGAGCCGGCGAGTCTCCAGTTAAATGGTGTCTTTTCTGGTGGGACCCAGAGTGACTCGGATTCATCCTCAGTCGTCGATTGCAAGCCAGCGAGGGTTCTTAATCTCGATCTTAACCTGGCTCCACCAACGGACGCGTGACATCTTCCCGTCCTTTTTTTCACTTTCCCAGCTAATAACTGTTCTTTTATTTTACTAAATTCATCACTAATTTCCTATCTTTCGAAAGTTATAGAACACAAATTATTATAGAAAATTAAAGTAAGTGATCTCAGCCTCTCATTTAACGTTTTAGTCATTTGATGTAAATAAGAGAGCATTAAATTGTTTTTTTGCAGCTGAGAGAAATAATCTGAATTATTCTCTTACAGTTGTTGTAACCTCAGATTTGGTTCTGCTTCCTTCGATGAAATCAAATAGCAAATGCTTAATATTTCTCGATCGAGCTCCTTTCTTTATGATTTTTGTTAATTTAATGCTGAATGCTAATTAACAGACGCATATCGATCGAGCCTCTTAAGGAGATACAGAAATAAAACCAAAATTCCTGGCTCATATAGTAAAAAAAAAAGTAAATAAAAAATATAAATTAAAGATATGTAAATGTATTATTTTTAAAAATAATTTTGTCTCATAAATAAATTATCATCATAATACGATAGGTTACAGCAACAATTTTTTTTTTGTAAGATATGATAATTAGTATAAATATCAAAATAATTAATTTTCAACACTTAAATTTTCAATTTAATAATTATGAAATGATTAATCTGATTAATAGTGAGTTGATCAGTCCAAAAAAAAAATATTTGTGCCATTGGCTTTTTTTATCTTTTTTTTTTAATAAAATATATGACAAATATTATTTTATAAATGAAATTAAAAATTACAGATTCTTTTTTTTTTTTTGTTTTGCTTAATTGATACGTTATTAAGATATGCAACGGTTCCAAATGTTCAATCATCCTTTCAGTGTTGCTCACAAAAATAAAAATAAAAATCATCCTCTTAGTGGATCTTCTTAATCTAATGGTTGTTTTTTTCTCTTTTGTAGCTTCAAGGAAAATCACGATGAGATTCTCAATTCCGTGTCAATCAAAATGACTCGTGGTTGTCCCTTTGAATATGTTTGCATTGTAATTTTTAATTGTCAAAGAATATTTTATATTAGAGATGGAAAAATGTAGGGTTGTTATTAATTGGTTACTGCTTTTTGGATAAAGCTATCAATACAAACTCCTTGAAAGTAATGGATGTGGAATACAGCTGGCGGCATTGGGCCAGCGTCGCCAGAGAATCGCAACCGAGAGTGGCGTCAAGATCGTCAAAACTCAAAAAGCTCGGCATTTGGTGGAAGGCATCAAATGGGACCCAGCGGAGGGACTCCGCGTTGATGGGGATGGGTCGATGCAAATGCATTGACTGCGATTAGCCGGCATGCGGACCTTTCGCCGGCCACCTTTGTTTATTAATAAGGGTTAATCCCATTGTCGTGACCACGGTATATTATTTTATATTCTATGTGAACGAATTTTGAATTCAAATTACTAAAATAATAAAAAATCATTTTAATGAATTTATCTTAAATTTTATATTTATTTATCGTATTTTTGATATTTTTAAGGCGCACTTTCTGGGCAAAGAGCCGGAAGCGTCCGTGAGACGAAGTTCGGCGGGTGAAAAGGGAGATCGTGTCCGTGGGACCCAAAAACTGTGCAAAATCTTTTCGGTGTGTTGGAAGACTTTTGGTCGGCTGGGCCTCTTGTTATTTTTTATTTTTATTTTTTTAACCTTTTCTGTCGAGTCCCGCGGCTTTTTGGTGGGGCCGCGGTCGGCAGAGTACGTTGCGCCGTCGCGGCGCAAATCTTTCTTTACTCTACTTGTGACAATCATACAAGAATGTTATTCTTTGTTGTATTGCCCTCAAACACCCTATTTTGTTAAAATTCCAGTGGATTTTATCATTTTTGCTCATCATATATTTTACTTACTTTAAATTGAAATTTCATATTTTTTTCCTGATTTTTAGAAAGTAATTTCAAAAATGCAAAAGAGAAAGGAAGGGAAACTAGAGAGAGAGAAAAAAAGACTTTATTAAATTATTGATAACATAATAAAAAATTACATTGCGTTCTTTGTATTTAAAATACACCACAAATCACATTTTCTATCTTCTCGGGTAAAAAGTTGCACTTCTTGATTAACTAGGGTCAATTAACAATAATAAAGATCAGAAAAAAAAAAAACAGTTTTATCCCTAATTATATATATCGAGACAAATTAAATATTTTTCTTACTTGTTTTTTTTAAATTCTTGTTCTCTTATATAAAAGCTTAGTCATATGAATGTAGTGACAACAGTTATACATTGAAATTCTAATGATTGTGTTTAGGTTTCTAAGTTAAATTTCTTTTTTAAAAAGACATTAAGAACATTTTGATTAATTCATATTAATTGTAATGATATTTTGATAATTATTTCAAATTTTTGTAACAAAGACTTGACAGAGGGTGTTTGTTGTTATCAGGATCAAATTTCACGATTCAACTTATTGTATTTAATAATAAAAGTGTTACTTGTTACTGTGCTTTAAATATTAGGTGCAGGATATAATTTTTCTTAATAAAAAAGACAAAAAAAAAAAAAAAGGAGGAGCAGGAGGAATTGGGCTGCTGTCTGCCCCTAGCTGGCGGTATGGGCCCAAAGTCCAGACGACTGTATAAAAGAACAGAGGCCCGTTACCTTATTTCACTTTTGGGACGGGCAGTCCAGAACACACCGCACACATGCACAAAGCTAAATTATTATTATTATGATTTTAAAAAAAAGAAAAAGAAAAGGAAAGTCCTCTGTATGATGCGGCACGCACAAACACAAACGGACGGGCTCACCGCGTTTAAGGAATGCGAGGGAGTGCTCATGCGCGCACGTAATCATTCCTCCCCCCTTCCCCACTGACGAGAGAAGCAGAATGGGCATTGCAGAAAACCGAGGCCCCAAAGACCAAACCAAGACGGAAGAAGAAAAGCTTGAGAGACCAAAGTTAAGGTCTGATCCCTCTCTCTCTCTCTCTGTGCCAATGCTGAAGAAATGTCTTCAAGAATCAAGATTCCATTATTCGTGGATTTCAAATTCGAACAACTTTGCCAAACGATTTTTTTTTTTTTTGTTTTGTTTTCCAAATAATTTGAATCCCATTGGGATCAATATGTTTTCTTTCTATATTTTTACAAGATTATTGGTGTTATGCCATGTTTAGGGTTTTTTTTTTTTTTTGGGTAGTTTACATGGTAGCTGATTACGATATCCTGCGATTGGAGTTGACCGATTTTTTTTATTATCCAAGAAAGACAATAACGCTCGATTGCACAATTGTAATCTGTCGATCTTCAGTCTACTTGCGATGTACTTGCAATGGTTTTAAGTTCTTTGCCAAATTACTGTGGCAATCCAATTTTCTTATTTTCTTTCTTTTTCTTGTAAAGGATTATTCTGCTTGACTAATTCAAGGGTTAACATCCAAGATTGTAAAAACTTTTATGTCCTCTTTCTTGAAATATTGAGGAGTCTGAGAATGTGGAAGCTTCTTGAGTTTGGTTCTCTGGATTCTTTTCGGGATTTCTTTTTTGAATTTTTTTTTTCAATGGTTTTGAATCCAATTGGGGTAAATGTCAAATGTTCTTCTGACATTTTTTTTTTTTATGGAACTTGGCATGGTGGCAGTTTTGAAGTATCTTTTTATTGATTGTAACTTGACGATTGTTGTATTATCCTAGAAACATTGTGACGGTTGATTGCATAATGTTAGTATACTGAGTCTACTTCTTGTGGTTTTAATTTATATTTGATAATTATCATAGCTGTCAAGTGATTTTTTTTGCCTTTCTTGAATCTTTAAGGAGTCAAGAATGTTGAAATTCTTTCAATGTGGCTTCTGGAATTCTTTCTAGATAAATGTTGATTGCATAATCTTACTCTGTATATGCTTTACTTTTTATATTCTAAATTGGAATTGCAACTGCAGACTTCTTGATGGAGTCTACTTGTTTCTAATTTGTCTGTCAAATTTATTTTTGGGTGTTTGGTGCCTAGTATACATGCATTCACAGTCCCTACTTCTGCAGATTATGAACATTTGAATTTCCTTCCTTGTAGTGGGGGCTCGTCAAAACTGTTGGACTACTGTGGTCTAAATAACTAGAAGGAAATGTGTTGATTTTGATTCTTAGAGAACGATGAAGCGATATGTATACATCAATGATGATGAGTCACCAACGAAGGATGTCTACTGTGACAATCGAATATCAAACAGAAAATATACATTGTTGAACTTTATCCCCAAAAATTTATTGGAGCAGTTTAGGTAAATCTTTTTATCTATTGCCTTTTCTTCTGTTTTGTTCCTCGTATATCTATGTCACTAACATATTTACGTCTGTTTTTCAGCCGGTTCATGAACCAATATTTCTTGTTGATTGCTTGCCTTCAGCTATGGTCACTAATTACTCCTGTAAATCCTGCCAGTACGTGGGGCCCACTAATTTTTATATTTGCGGTCTCGGCTACAAAAGAAGCTTGGGATGATTATAACAGATATCTGTCCGACAAGAAGGCAAATGAGAAAGAAGTCTGGGTTGTCCGACAGGGCATCAAAAAACATGTATGAAATCCTTCACATGGTCTCCTTTTTTTATTCATATGTCTATATCTTTATTCTATTAGAATAAAAAAAGTAATTACAGTATTTTCAACAGATAATGTTGATTGAGTTGGCAATTATTCATTAATGTACTTTGTGAATTTTGATGCGATTAGTTGCCCACAAATTAGTTGACCATTCATCTGGTACTGATAAGAGCAATGTATGTCTGTGCTATACTTTGTTTATTCGGATGTTCATATGCACGCAGCAATAGACACTCAGTGTGTGTGAATATATGTGTACATACCATTACGTACTTCTCTCATTCTCCACAAGCAGGTTGTTTTCACTTCAGAATTTTTTTGAGTGAGTGTTGTACAACTATAATGCAAAAAATAGTGATAAGTATTCTCTGGGTTGCTTTCAGGGGGGAAACAGGGGAATTCTTATGTCAAATTTACTCGTTACAAGAAATGATGCATGTGGTTATTGACATTCAAACATGTGTTTGCTATAGTTTTAGTTTTGTAGTAAAACTGTTTGGTAGCGTGTGTAGGAATTTGCTGTAGGTTTCTACATGTACCTATTAGTCAATGCATTTATCATGACCTTGGGGCATGGGCATAATTCAAGTGATGCCAGAAGCTAGTAACAATGTCTTTCTCTGGCCGAAAAATTTTAGGACTTTGTTGCTGTATAGGCAAGGGAAGACACTCTCATACAATATAATTACTGAACATTAGTATTTCTGCTTTGTATTTGTTTGCTTTTTTTAACTGAATGGCCTAATCCATCTTTTGAACTTTGTTCTATCTACATTTCCTGGGTTTAGGAGTCACTCTCTCTTCTCTGACATGGATAAATCTCTAAAGGTTTTTCTTCACATTCAATGATAATAGAAGCTGAAGGTCCTTTTAAAACCATTGTTTATGGAGAAGGCTCCTTTGTGATGCTTAGTGTATTCATATATGTAATTAACAGTTTTCCTGAACTAAATGTTGACAAGATGATGACCTTTAAAAAAAAAAAAAAGATTTCTGCAGCTTCTGCTTTCCTTCTATGTATTATCCTCATCCCTGTGTTTATTTTGTGAAATGGTGATATTGATGTGTAGATCGAAGCACAGGACATCCATGTGGGTAATATAGTGTGGCTTCGTGAAAATGATGAAGTGCCATGTGATCTTGTCTTGATTGGTACATCTGATCCTCAAGGGCTTTGCTATATTGAGGTAAATATAAGGCTCTATTAGCAAGTTTGAAGTGTGCACTATAGCTTGCTATTCTAAGATTCTAGCTGGACCTTTTTGTATCATTTGTGTTTTCTGTTGAATACTTCCCATAGATATAGCTACATAGGTATAGTGAAGAACCCTACAATTTAGACCAAGCAATATTGATTATTATGAAAACCCCAATTCAGGAAGTTTTAGAGAGAAAAATATTTTGATTGTCTTCTGATACTACAATGAGAACTCTTGGTGTTGGAGGTTCTAACAATGAAAATTGTGATAATGGAAATTGGAATTTGACCTTCCATCAGAAATATAGTGTTGTTGCTTCTCCAAGTGAATGGAATATTGTTTCTCTGAGACATGTGAAAATATTATGGCATTGTTATTAAAAGAGTGCATTGTGTGCTTAACATTTTCATGATCCTCACATTTAGGATGTTTTGCAGACATCAGCCCTAGATGGTGAAACTGACCTGAAGACAAGGGTAATACCATCAGCATGTATGGGGATAGACTTTGAATTATTGCACAAAATCAAGGCAAGTGTTTTTATCACTTATGCATAATTATTGTCATGTGGCTCTCAGTTCTATTTGTAATCTTTTGTACTTTGCTGTTTTATCCTCAGGGTGTTATAGAATGTCCCAATCCAGATAAGGACATCAGAAGATTTGATGCAAATCTGCGTTTGTTCCCTCCATTTATAGATAATGATGTATGTCCTTTAACCATAAAAAATACAATCCTTCAGTCATGCTACTTGCGCAATACAGAATGGGCCTGTGGAGTATCTGTCTACACTGGCAAGTTTCTATTTCCTAAAGTGCCATGATCATGTCTACTTTATTTGTTATATGTAATGGATACACACATGTGCATGTCATGAGCATGCACACACAAACATGTAGGTGTTTTCTTGGAATTGTCACAGATTGTTGGATAATCAATGTACTTAAAAATGGTACCAAAGGTGTCTATTTGGGCTCTTTTTTATTTTGTTCATTAAGAAGGGAACCGAGGCTGAGCTTCTCTGAAATCACTTTTTTCTTTCTTTTATCAAATAAAAAATTTGCCCATGCCTTAGGGCTCATGCCATTCTAGTATATGTGTGTGTAGACATAACAATCCATTGGGCAACTTGCTGCTTTTATGCATCTTAGCTTCATTGTAAGCAATCCAATTTACCATTCTTAGAATAACTTCAATATTGTGATATGCAATTGCACTTAACTTCTTAACATTGTTGACTTAACTCCTGAATAATTTTTGTACTACCCCTGACTGGCAATTGCCACATTTATCTCTCCATCTTTGAACCACTTTCTAAATACTCTCTTTCAACCTTGGATATTATACTTGGATCTTTGTTTGCGCTACTCAGTTTCCTTTTTTTTTTTCCTGGTTGCCTGATTGTGTTGAAAAAAGTGCAACAATTACTGAGTTATGAACTTCTGTATTTTGCTTTTTTTTTCTTTTTTCTTTTTTCTTTCTAGGAAATGAAACAAAGCTGGGTATGAGTAGGGGTATACCTGAACCCAAGCTTACAGCTGTGGATGCTATGATTGACAAGCTGACTGGTGCTATATTTGTTTTCCAAATAGTTGTTGTTGTTGTTTTGGGCACAGCTGGAAATGTCTGGAAGGACACAGAAGCAAGACAGGTTAGTTGGACTTGTTAAGCTTGACAGCCTTTCTTATTCCAAAACATTCTTTTACGCAGTTTTGACCATCAGTCTCCTTCACAATTACTGGAAGAAATTTAAGCCCTTCTCCATTTCTCTTTTGTAGATTTTGGCCTGGATGATATTATTAATTTGTCTAGACCTAGTTCTTTTTTTTTCCTTTCACATTTTCCCAGTTTCCTATCCTTTTATCTGCATAGAAGTTGAAGTGATTGCATGCTAGATTTGAAGTTAACATTTCCTGTGTCATTGACTGTAGCTGTTCCTGTCAGCCTACTTTGGATGACAAGAGTCCTTGTTACTGTCACAGTCGAGAATTTATGAATTTTTCTCATCTCTTAAAAGTAGGATTGTGTGTTTAGGGTTAGATGATCCAATGGCTAATAAGTGTGCAGGTTAGAAGTTTTAGGGGTGAAAAAAAGAAATCATAGCTTGGTTATTTTCTTTGGTGACTACTATAGTGTAGGTTATTTATCTCTTTTTGTCGGACCTATATTTTATTTATTATTGCCATAAATTCTTATGGCCCCCAAATTTACCCCGAAACCACTTGTCATCTTTTTGTCCCCTGGAAGTTAGCTAATAACCTTTAAACCTTCTTGTTCCTTTTTTGAGGTTGCTAAATTTAATCTTGGTTTACTTGTCAATGGTTTAGTGAAGTTTGAACTTCTCTTTTCATTTAATTTATTTCTGTTTATCCTTTCATCTTTTTTTTTTTTGGTTGGGGAAGGGTGCTTTTAGGGAGGAATGCAGTTCAATTGTCTTCCTTCCCTAATGTATTTGATTTTAATCCCCAATCTTGTAGTTGCAATCATTTTTAGAGTTTTGACATCTGTATTTCTATGCATTGCAGTTTTGACATTGAAACTCATGCTCACTCAGTTTGCTTCTTTTTCAGCAATGGTATGTTTTGTATCCAGAAGAAGGACCCTGGTATGAGCTGCTAATAATCCCTCTAAGGTTTGAGCTTCTTTGCTCCATCATGATACCCATATCTATCAAGGTAATCTTGCTGTGATCCCTTGGATTGCTATAGTCTATAGATATTGTTGTGAATTGTGGCATAAAATGGGAATCCCAATTCCACTTCATAGATGCATTGTGGTGAAGGTTTATTTAATACACTAAATTTTAGCTGGAGAAGTCCAATGGTATGGGAGTAACATACTCCAATTATAGGATCTAAGGTAATTTCGAATTTTTAAGTGAAATAGTTTGCAAGAAAGAAAGGTCAAATCCTAGGGGTTTAGAAACTTGAAAAATCCCAATTAATTTATGTACGAATTTTGAGTTGTTTCAGCTAAGCTGTTGATGTTGATAATAGGCAGAACTGTGAATCCGCAATAAATAAGAAACTGTTATGAACAAAATTGAATTATGAATTAAAGTTTGTGATATCATTCTGGAATCAGTTTGAGATTAGCCTAAAGGGCTTCTGGAATGAGTTTTAGGTTAGTATGAGCTTTTAAACTTGAAAGAGTCCCTCTGGTGTAGTAAAGATGTAAAATCCCCCTTTTTGTGTGTGTGTGTGTGTGTTCTTACCATCTTTTGTTGGGTTCTGAGGGAAAGTGATTGGAGAGTGCTGGGCTACAGATGTATGGTTGGAATTCTGTATTTGCAGGATATCCAATAACTTGTAAATATGGGGACTTCTTATCTTTGACATTTTAGAACTACTAATAATGAAAGCTGAACATATATTGTTTACACACACACACACACACACGTATTGACTTTAGATTTCTGGAGATTATGTAGTTTATAAATGGCCAGGAAATCACTTTGATACCTTCCTGCTGAATCTTAAAATGAAAAATTATTCTGTACTGTGTTGACATTACCACAATGAGTTGGCTTCCTGTTTCCTTTTGATGTTGTATCTTTGCATTATCTGGATTATCATCTACTCCAGTATGCAGGTACTGAACTTCTTTCCTATCGTAGGTTTCTTTGGATCTTGTAAAGAGCCTTTACGCAAAGTTTATTGATTGGGATGTTCAGATGTTTGACCAAGAAACTGGTACTTCATCACGTGCAACAAAGTAAGTTGAAGGATTGAATATGATGCCAAAGAAAATCAAGTTATTTTGAGGGTAATTTTAAGAGGTTTTCATTGTGTGTGGCAGCACAGCAATTAGTGAGGACCTGGGACAAGTTGAGTACATTTTAACTGACAAAACTGGAACACTTACTGAGAATAGAATGGTCTTTAGAAGATGCTGTATCAATGGCATGTTTTATGGGAATGAGAATGGGGATGCTGTGAAAGGTTCTCTCTCTCTCTCTCTCTCTCTCTCACACACACACACACACACACACACACGCATGCACACACCCCATGTGGTGTTTAATCTTTTCTCAGTTTGTAACAGTGGTTTCAATTATTGTAATGTTGAATGGGGCATGTTCCTACTGTTCAGAATCTCATGATAATTGAAGCTTTATCTGGCTCTCTTGACCTCAATTCACTACTATCCAATGCTGCATCATTCTTTCTATCTCTTGTTCACAGCCTTTATCTTAGTCTTTTTTTTATATGTATGCTACATCCACTTGCCTAAAAAAATTAAACTAGTTTCCCATTATCTTATTTTCCTCAAAAAATTTTTGCTTTGTTAGAATTATTATGTAGCTCTTTGTAGTAGAGAATTGGTTTCCCATTGTATGAGGCTCTCATACAGTTGGTCATGGGGAAGGGTTAGAAACATATTGTTTCCTTCCCACTTACTGGAGATTGTCGGTTACTTCTGCTTGACAGGAGTATGATTTCAATGTATGAAACTTTAAGACTTACCTCTTTAGGTCCTTGTATGATCTGGCAATGAATCATGAAATAGTGGAGATATATCATCATTGCTATTTGATGCGAATAGCTTCATGCCTTTTGTCCCTCCCATATGGGGAAACATCTGGCTTATAACTGTTCCTTCATTATGCAGATGTGCGGCTGCTCAATGCCATTGCTAGTGGAGCTCCTGAAGTTATTCGATTTCTTACAGTCATGGCAATATGTAATACTGTAGTGCCTGTGCAAAGGTGTGACTATCTTCATACTAATACCTTTGCATTTTTGGGTTTCTCTTTTAATATAACAAGGTTTTGCTGTGTTGGAGATGTGCTGACAAGTTCAGTCTGCAATGTCTTTTGGTAAGAACATACATATAAATGATCTTCATTTTTTATTGTTTTTTGTAGCAAAATTGGAGATATCTTGTACAAGGCTCAGTCTCAGGATGAGGATGCTCTTGTTTGCGCTGCTGCCAAAATGCATATGGTTTTTATCAATAAGAATGGGAATTTTCTTGGTAAAAGACATTGTACTTAAGCTTACTATGATGGATCTTATATTGAGCCTCTGACTTCTTATATTTCATTTTTCATATGATTTACAGAGATCAGATCTAATGCTTCTGTAATTCGATATGAAGTACTGGAAACTCTGGAGTTCACTTCTGATCGGAAAAAAATGTCGGTAGTGGTGAGAGATTGCCAAAATGGGAAGATTTTCCTCTTGTCAAAAGGAGCAGATGAAGCAATACTTCCTTATGCTTCTGCTGGTAAGGTTTTTATTATTTGAGATATTTGCCCCTTTTCAAGAAGGGCATCACTGTGCACAAGGCTCTCATATTGTGGGGTGTAGGGAAAGGTCAGATGTAAGTGGCCTTACCTCGTTTTTACTTCTTTTCAAGAAGATTCACAGGAATCTGCCATACAGTTATATCAGTTACTGGGTGAACCATGGGTCATTCCTGTTAGCTTATTGGATCAGTACACTTCTAAATTATATGTTCACAGGAATAACCAATGACACTTTGTTCATCAAACTTTTCTTCTCTGAATGTTTTCATTGGATTGTTCTGAGCAAAGGGAGTTTATATTTGCTCTGTCATTATCTCTACTGGCATGAACTGCTTCAAAATGATTATGCTGTCACACTCAATATCTGGGCAGTAGATTGATATGGCTAAAAGCTTGCTAGTCTAAGTAAATTTTAGGGTATCCATAAGTAACAAAATGCAGTTGTGTAGCATTGTGGCCGTAGGCAAAGAAAATGATGAAGTTGAACAGCTGGTTGGGTGATGTCACACCCATCCTCCAATAGTGTGTTGTGTGATTCAATTGGTATGAGCTGTAGGAATCACATCAATAAGAATATCCTTTTAGCCACATATATCTATTAATCTAAAAATTGTTGCAGGACAGCAGGCAAGGACATTTATAGAAGCTGTCGAACAATATACCCAATTGGGCCTGCGGACTTTATGCTTGGCCTGGCGGGAACTGAAAGAAGATGAATATCAGGAATGGTCTTCGATGTTTAAAGAGGCCAGTAGCACATTGGTTGATAGGGAGGTAAAGGGTACATGTCAGTTATTTATTCCTTTTTTGGCTTATTTTTTCAGACATGCTAAGTTGGTTATTGAAGCAGTTGAGTTACATGAGTTACTATTACCTGCAGTGGAGAATAGCTGAGGTCTGCCAAAGAGTAGAACATAATCTTGATGTTCTTGGGGTCACTGCTATTGAAGATCGTCTACAGGTAGACAATATCATTGTTGTGGTATTGAAGCCCAAAGTTTAGCTTTCAGATACTGAACTTCCTGTTTTTCTTACCTTTTGTAATTTTTCCAGGATGGTGTACCTGAAGCAATTGAGACACTTAGAAAAGCAGGAATAAATTTTTGGATGCTAACAGGGGACAAGCAGAATACTGCCATCCAAATTGCTCTGTCATGCAATTTTATCTCGCCAGGTATACGGATTTTTTTTTTTGGGGGATTCGTTCCACTGTGAATTGGTCGTGTATTTTGATTTGCTGTAAGGGGTTGTCCTCAGGTAATTGCATTTATTTCAAAATCTAAGATGCTTATGCTCGTAAGTTTGATAATCTAATATTTTTGTTCCTATAGTGTGAAAATCTATGTAACTTTCCTATTAGATGGCCTGTCTTTCATAATTGATATAATTTCTGTACATAGATGTTCACCTGACTGTCCAGCTTCCTGAATGCTTGCATCATTTTCATGACTATCTTTTGAAGTCCTACTGGTTTTCTATATCCTTTCTTTTGGGAATTCCCTCATTGTTGAGGAATATATACTAGAGTGTATGCATAACTTGCACTAGGGACAAAAGAGGGAACTTGTTGCTATGTCCCTGATCAGTATGGATGAATAGGATGGAATGGAAGAGCATCCTTCACTCTCTGGAAAATGATCTTTCACCTCTATTGCATATCAAATTCATGGTTTCCATTGCATTGGTGGAAGATAATCACCTCAATTTCAATTTGAAATGAGAAAGAATTCCTCATTGGTAGAGGATAGGAAGTCTTACTCAGGAGGTTGATTCCCTTGGTGCTCCATTTCTTCTTACCATGATGATCTACTTAGTTTTCGCACATCCAAGTGTTATTATCCACTGACAATTGAACTTCCCTGGATTCTTAACAGAACCAAAAGGGCAGCTTCTACAAATTGATGGCAAAACTGAGGATGAAGTTTGTAGAAGTCTAGAGAGAGTTCTACTCACCATGAGGATAACGACTTCAGAACCGAAGGTATGGCCAAACACCACACTCATGGAAGCCTACTGTTAAGCATTACCATATTATGCCAAGTGGTTCCATGTATTTAAACTGACATCTGACTTGCTTTATGAATTAGATTTATAGGGGACAGTATAAAATATAGAGGGGGTGGGGGGAACACAATTCTGCTTATCTGTAATTTGTCAACTGTTTTTTGTGGGGTTTTGTAGGGAGTGGTTATGTTATGTATAGGTGACTTGTGGTCAAGATGTGATGTTGTATCATGATGGCATTATGTTGCCCTTCATCCTTGGTTTGGGTTGCTAATGTGGGGTAGATGAGGATTGGCTACGCCTTAGGTTTGGTTTTCATGTGATGAAAAAGTAGGCAGGTAATCACAAGCATTGTTGTTTCCCTTTTTTTTTTTTTTTTTTTCCTTATAATAGGCATAGCACTTTAGAGTTTTTTCTTTTTTGATACACAGTAAGCCTTGCAGAATGTTAGTTATAGGAAGTTCCATAGGATGCTTGAGACTTCTAGTTTGTTTTGCTTATCTGCATAAAATGATAAGCATAGTGGTCAATTATCAGTAAAAAATTATGAATTCTTTTACTATTTATTTGTTGTTTTCGCATGATGACTAAGCAACTCTAATGTGCTTATTCTATTTGGTATTTAATGTTTTAGCTCATAAATGCTTACCAGTGATGCACCCTGAAATGAATACTTACGAATGTTATGGCTTATGAGTTTGGGTGTCAAAGAATACAAAATAAAGAAATATGAGGGGCTTTAATATGAATTTAAACCACTAAAATCAATGGAGTCTATTGACCACCATCCAAATCAAAGGAATGAAAACATGTATGTTAAGTTAAAGAGTGAGCATCAGAGTTAAGTGTGGCCAAGGGGTGACTTCAGTCTCTAATAAGGGAGAATTTGGGCGTTGGGGGGGTGGGTGGGGAGTTCTACATTCTGGCACCCTGAAGAATTTGTTCCAAAAAGCAATAGGAATAAAGAAAGCTGCCAATTTTTATGGTCTTTTATGTGTTTGTTTGTGTAATCTGGTTATATCTGTAAATACTTTTTGGTAAATCCCAGCAGTTATCTGTCCTTCTAAAGCAAAATTGTTTGAAGAGCTTGGGAATATTAGCTAACCAAGAACCATGTCAACCAGAGAAGTAAGTGCTGCATTAGATAACACTCTTTGACAGATGTATGTGCTGATTTCATCTTTGTGTTCATTTAAGCATAAAATACTCAAAGTATTACATAGATTTGTTCAATGTAATGGTTATGGTGGTTGTATAACATTAATTACATGTTTCAACACGAATCTTCAGCCAGAATTTTGCTGTTCTGGTTGCATCATTTGGGTGTTTTAAGTAATTCTGAGTTTCTTTCACTTATATGCACATTCTTTTTTGTATAGGATGTGGCATTTGTTGTTGATGGCTGGGCGCTGGAAATTGCGCTGAAGTATTATCGGAAGGCTTTTACTGAATTAGCAATATTGTCGAAGACTGCTTTATGTTGCCGTGTGACCCCATCACAGAAAGCTCAGGTGCTTCTTGTCAGGCCCAAGTTTGCATGGCTGCATTTCTTTCTATTCTTTCTATTTGGGTTTAAGTTCTTTTCTACCTTGTTAGATCTTCTGTTTTCCCCCCAATGTCGAAGCTGACCACTGCAATATCTTTATGAAGACAATGTAAAAAGTTCATCTGAGTCCTACCATCCTAGAAATTTCTCACAAAAATTCCCATCTGTCTTAGCTTTTGAATGATCTTGTACTGTGTAAGAAATGTATGTAATATGTAAGAAAAGGACAAAATGTTAAGTAAGCACAGGAAACACCAAGGTGTGGGGTATGAAAGTGGAAGAAGGGGAGAGGTTTGGGCAAATCTAAAAGGAGTGTTGAAGGGAGGAGAGACTTATCCACTGCTCTGGATGATTCCCTAATAAGACAGGAGTGGAATACTTTTCTCTTGTTTGGGTTTGGCTGGCAACAATATAATAAAAAGGTCAGGGTCACTTACGGTTGTATTTGTTCTTGAAAAGGGCATTGTGATGCTTTGAAATTTAGAGGGCATAGAAGCATAGGCATCTGACATTTGTTTATTGCCCTCCCAACTCCCTTGAAATTCTCTTACTGAATTGTAGCTGCAATTTTTTTTCAATAGATCCACAATTTGTGAAGTTGATACAGTAGGACATGCTATACCAAAAGACAATTAACTGCTTAAGAGTATGTCATAGTTGCAATCACGTAAAATACAGACCTAACAGTGGTAGACTTCAACTTTGGTTCTATTTTTTGTGTGTTCCCATTTGTTCTCACATCAATCTAGACCATCTAGCATTGTATGTTCTATTTTCTGTGAATGTTTCCCTTTGGTTCTCTCAGCATCAATGTGGACCATCAAGCATTGAATGTTCTATTGTTGAACTCTGATAAGCATAAACTAACATGCGTTGATCATGTGAGAGCCATTTGCAGAGGCTATTTTCACTTTTTCATGTGTTTGAACAAAGACTACACTTGCATTCAGAAGATTTTTTTTTTGGTGGGGGGGGAGGGAGAGGGGGTCAACTGAGTAATCTGGAAAATGGATGTAACATTTTGAATTATGTAAAATGAATTATGGGAATGGAGAATCAAATTGGTGACTCAGAAAAATAGAAGGAATGGGTTTCGTTCAAAAAATGACGTGCTTAAAGGAATTCCTCTTAAGGTCCAGACCTTGTATTTTTTAGCATTGGAGTCCTTAATTTTGAGGATCTACTGCTGGAGAGTTTTCCCTGGAAAATAATTTTTAGTGTTGTTGCTTGACATGATTTCAGAATTTTGATATAGTTTGGTAAAAAGAGTTAAAAACTCTTGTGCTCTCTTTGAGAGCTTTGTAGGTGTTATAATCCTAGGATAGGTTGACAGAAGTTTTCTATCTCTCTAGGAATTTGACCAACCAGTACTTTGCACCTTATATCTTTTCAATTTGTTCAGAAAGGGAAACTTTTTTTATGTGTGAAATGTCACTTTTTGCAGCTGGTGGAGATCTTAAAGTCTTGTGACTATAGAACATTGGCAATTGGGGATGGTGGTAATGATGTGAGAATGATACAACAAGCGGACATTGGTGTTGGCATTAGTGGTAGAGAGGGATTGCAGGCAGCTAGGGCAGCCGATTATAGTATTGGAAGTAAGTGTTTCATATGCTTGTCTAAGTCAAAGTGTGTTTTCACATTGAAAGTGTATTATGACATCATTTATTGAAGCTATGTTTGACTTGATGTGTATTGTGTAATTTTGTTGGCTTATTACCAAAAAGTTTTTACTGGCATTGTGATGACGGTGATATCTATGTGGAGACCATTTTTTTAGGCGTTCATATGTGTGTTGAAAGTGACCACATCCAAAGGACTCATGCTCCACACTGTTTGCTTATGCCCCATGCCCACATATCAGTATTCTAATTCCAGTTGCATTGAACTTTTTTGGATATGCTGTTTTGACAGCATGGATGACTGAAAAGCCAAGTCTTTCTAATTCTCTCTCTCTCTCTCTCACTGCATAATCCTCTCTCTTAGCATAATCTAGAGAATCATTCCAAAGTCAGAAGACTTCATATGATGTTATGAATACGGTGAAATTTTGTTCTTTTGAATAGCAGTTAGCAATGTTTCTTTTTTTCTCCCACTGTATTTTTATTGTTGTTCTTCTTTTCCACTCTTTTTGGTTTCCAGAGTTTAGGTTTCTAAAAAGATTGATTCTCATCCATGGGCGTTATTCCTACAACCGAACAGCATTCCTGGCTCAGTATTCCTTCTACAAATCCTTGTTAATATGTTTCATCCAGATCTTGTAAGTCATGTCTGGAGTTTCTTGTTTCCCTCTTTATCTTTATAAACAATTTGATGGCATTTTAATATTCCTAGCATTTAGATAATGCATTGCTCTTCATTGATGCACAATTGCCCCCCTTTTTTTTTTCTCTAATCAAATAAATGCACAAAATAGGTTGTTGTACAGGTAAAGAAAGTACTGTTTGAACAGAAATAGGAATCCAGCTAAAATCTTGATATAAGACTTTAAAAGATTGATGTAAATAGAAAAAACAAAAGAATTTCTTATTGAAAATAATTAATTTCAAAATAAAATATTAAATAGAGACTTTCTTAGTGAATTTATTGCAAAATACAAGTATGTTTGTTTACCTATTTTTGTAAAGATGTAAATAAGGGTAACTCAATAATTTGGTTTAAAAACAAAAAAACAGCTGTTCAAATTAAATTATTTTTCTCACTTTGGCCACTATTACACACAGCCAATAGATATTCAATGAACTTAAACCAGGGTACATTAGTCAATTGATTCAAAGTTTCTCGTTCATGAATTATTAGTATATATCATGGACTATTGGTGGCATAAGATGCATGTCACATACATTTTCTGGTACTGACATAAGTGCACTTCCAGTTTCTCTTTATTTCAGGCATCTCTGGAACCAGTCTTTTTAATTCTGTTAGCTTGATGGCATATAATGTTTTCTACACTAGTATACCTGTTCTGGTCAGCATTCTTGATAAAGATCTTAGTGAAGAAACTGTAATGCAGCATCCTCAGATTTTATTTTACTGTCAAGCTGGAAGGTAAGATTATATGCTCTTATTTGTTTGCTTCTTGTGGTTTAGAAGAGAAAATGTGTGAGGATGATGTATTTCAAGAATGCTTTCTGTAGGATAGTTGGCATATATGTTTGTTGAACTGATCAATTGCTTTCTTGGAACAGGCTTCTTAATCCAAGCACTTTTGCTGGGTGGTTTGGTCGGTCGCTTTTCCATGTGAGGGCTATCCTTTTCATTTAATTTTTTTTTTCTTCCCTTAATATTTTTCAATAGCAAGGTCAGTATAATGGCTTTGCTACTCAATTTGAATGAATCCAATGGGTTCAGGACATGGAAAGAGCCTTTTTTATGCATTTAACAAGAGTAAACTTTAGGTTTTAATATTATGTACTTTTTTTTGGTTATTTTGACAATAAGAGATTTACGTAGATTCTTATTCAGGAATAGTAAAAGAAAAAAGAAAAGTAGCAAAGTAGGTGTAACACCAATTGGAGATAAGAGAGTGACATTTGTGTTGGCTATTTTTCTTGAGTGGTTTTAACAGGCACATTTGCCTAGTGTTTTTTCTTTTGTTTCTTTTTATGTCTTCTTTTTAAGGAATACCACTCCTTTCATAATTTTTTCTCAAGTGATTGTGAAGGCTTTTTGGCCTTGTTTTTTTCTTTCTTTATTTTGCTTGAAATCATACTATTCCGTCTTCTTCAAAATTATTACTTTAACATAGTCAAATTATCCTTGGCAATCTTTTGAAGACCACTACTAGTTTCCAGCAATTTTGTTCCATGAATTCATTTGCAGTTGTAAGACTTACATTTCCAGCAGTTATATGTACCATGATAGACCTGTAATTGTATGGGTAAACCTGCCCTGCACCGCATTTTAGAAAGTAGGTGGAAGCTGCGCACCTCTTGATCCAGACCTACTGCGATGCAGGAGTCTGTACTTTGCCTATCCTGTTTTCTTTTTCTTCTAAATTTTACGACACCAATTCTAGATATTTTTGTGGTTAAGGCTCATAAGAGTGCTTCATGTTGCCTGAAATGAGTTTTTGAGAGCATTGAATCATCTAATAATATGCTGTAAAGGTTAAGTTCCTATATAGGCCAGCATATTTTATTCTCATTGCTTATTCTGTTGATATTTGGATTATTTGCAGGCAGTTGTTGTATTTGTAATAAGCATAAATGCATATGCGTATGAAAAAAGTGAAATGGAGGAAGTCGCAATGGTGGCACTTTCTGGATGCATCTGGTTGCAGGCTTTTGTTGTAGCATTGGAGACCAAGTAAGCTTTGATTTGTTCCCCATCATTTCCTTTATCTGACTGCTCTTCTTTTCTCTAGTGGATACATTATTTTGCAGTTATAGTTAATCTAGTAATGTTGCTTTGGCCTTTATCTAAATTGCAAGAATGGATAAGAAACGAGTTTGAGATAAAAAGTTGTTGGTAGTGGAGAAAACCAAACAATTCTGTTGATATTATGCTATTTTGGTCGAAATTGACCTATCCTGCTTGAATTTTTTTTCCTCGTTACTTTGGTGATCTGTTTATTCTATTCTGAAAGATAATACAAATTTTAAACCTTTCACTGATGGTTTTTGCATGCAGCTCCTTTACTTTATTTCAGCATCTTGCCATATGGGGAAACTTGATTGCATTTTATATCATCAACTGGATTGTCAGTGCCATTCCATCATCAGGGATGTATACAATTATGTTCCGTTTGTGCAGACAACCATCTTATTGGATAACCATATTAGTAAGTGTCACTTGATGATCTTCTGCACTAATATCATTTGAAGTGGCCTCATTTTATTACTTGGAAGCCGCAACCCCTGATGTCAATGGGGCATGATCTAGAACAGTTGAAAATTGACATTGATTTCACATCTGTAGGCAATGATGATGAGACTTGATTAGCTAGACTTGCTGGAACCTTTTTAGTTATATTGAAATTAAAGACCAAAATTTGTAGGAATTTGAGGGAGTTGGGTTTTAAACTCCCAATGCCCCTAAAAGGACTTTGCTCGTGGTCAACTAAAGTAATCTCGTTGGTTAGACTTGGTGGAACCTTTGCATGCAGTATGTACGACTAATTACATATTTGATATCTGCTTAGGTGACCAATCATAGAATGTTATGTAAGGCCATAACAGGTTGCTGTCCTAGCTGGAAAAAACCGTAGAAATTCTGTGATTAGTATTTTCATGGGCTTGCCAAATTATGGAGGTGGCTCAGTCTCTAGATGGAGATCACGCTTTGTTTAGTCTAATACTGTCAGCAAGTTTTACTGTCATCTTTGAAGCTACTTGTTTGGTTTTTTGAAAGACACGAGAGCTTCAGCATGGTGCACCATGCACACTTTTCATGATATATGGGCTATGTGTGCACTAATTGACTCCTTTCTTTGCAGCTCATAGTTGCCGCAGGAATGGGTCCAATTCTAGCAATAAAATACTTCCGATACACATACAGGCCTAGTAAAATCAACACACTTCAGCAGGCTGAACGTATGGGTGGACCAATATTGTCTATCGGGAATATTGAGCCGCAACCAAGATTAATCGAGAAAGATGTTTCTGCATTATCAATTACCCAAACAAAGAACCGGAATTCAGTTTATGAACCGCTGCTGTCCGATTCACCAAACACCAGAAGGTCCTTCGGATCAGGAACTCCATTTGATTTTTTCCAGTCGCAATCCAGATTCTCATCTTCTTCAAGCTACTCAAGAAATTGCAAGGATAACTGACATCTAACTTCACCATTTGTAGAATCAATGTATAGCATGGCATAGTTGATCAGCGCCATATTACCCCCACCACCATCACTCCCCTCCCCTTCTCTCATGCATGACGGTGTAGTCACTGATCTTCACGTCCAATTTTCAATGGATTAGGACAATTAGATCATTAAGTCCTTACAAGTTAATAAGAACGATTGGTATCAGGATCTTGAATGAAAGCAATTAGATACTTGAGTGGAAGATTGAATTCATGGCAAGATGCATGTGTGCTGTTTTTAATGAGTTTACAGAAAGCATGTGAATGGCGAGGAGTCTCCAATTCTCGCCAGGGCAACGCTAGCAGTATTAATGGGTTACTGGCATGAATGTTCTTTTCGGATAAGTGTTTGCGTCGCCTTGAGTAAAGATGGTGGGGTGAAGCATTTGAGTAGTTACATGCGAGATTTGAAAGACACGTCGTATTTCGTAGACAAAGTATGTAAAAATGTAGTCTCTAGCATCGCTCCATCCACACTGACACGAGTTATGAAGAATTTTCGTGGAACCATTTCTCTTGCTTTCAGGGCCTATAAAAAATAGGGAAATACTTATTGGTAATTCAGTTGGATCAACGTAATAAACACCTATTGATATAGTGTAGTTTAGTAGAAGTTTTATTGAATTTAAAAAAAAAAATATATATATATATATATATGAATTGTTAAATAAATTGCATGTCAATTTTGTAACTCTCGTTTCGTTATTAATTGTGTGATTTTCATTTGGTTGTTAGTCAAGACTTTAAAAGAGGTATTTCGTTTTTAGCCATTTATGTGTCCTAAACTCTCAGTTTAGGACCTCAACACTGCCGTTTGTCGCTTGGGAAAAATCAAATCAAGTCATAGCCAAGCCGTTGTAGATCAGGTCAGCATAACTTGATCCATCAGAATGTACTTTATCCAACTGCAGGTGTCATCCATACCTTTGGTGAAGTGAGTCACAAGAATTACAAGGTATGGGCCTGTTATCTCATTGAATGGCATTCAATTTCTCTCAAATAAATGAATTGAAAATTGTGGGTTGTGAACCCACAAATGACAAATGCAGGCAGGTGGGGGGACCCCAGAACCCTCTCCATCAATAGTCAAGTTTAGCATATGGGCTGCTCCCTCTCGCCCACAGGATGACAATCTCTCGCGACTTGTCTATGACCAAAACACTGTACAAAGCCAGCAAGCCCCGCGACACCGAAGTATGAATCTTTCCAAACACTGCCTTCTTACGGGTCTTTTCCCTACCGTCACAGCTGTCTTTCAGATAAGTACCCCTCCTAGGAAACATATAAACCTCATCCTACAGCGATGCATCACATCAAATATTGTACTTCACCTGATTACTACACTGTGTAAGTCTGCATTACTGCACCCCATGCTCTTTCATTTCGTGGTTGTTGATCAGCATCTACGAATTCCGCTTATTATACTAGGAGTAAAAAATGAAATTGATGATTTGAGACTTAATTCCAATGGTAAGTCAAGGCACCCTCTCTACTTCTCTACCAAGGGTGGGTTACCATTCAAGGGACGGGTCATTTAATTAGGAAAATTAAGGTGTCTAGCTGCTACAGAACCTTGGTTTTGGTGCGGCTGAAATTAAGAGCCTGCGTTGTTCTCCGCTATTACAGAACTTCAGCATACGCGTACTGGATTTTGAGTTCTATTAGAATAAATCATGATTACATTGCATGCCGTTCACTTTTTCGCGTCCTCCTAAACTTTTTCTTCTGGATTTTCCCCATCTGAAACCTTAAACAGATTTAATGGCTCTGTGCCTCCAGAATATTGCAGACAAAACGTATCCAAGACTAGATATATATAAGCAACAAGGTGCAGCCACGGATGAAGATGGAAGTGCTCTGATCGATGGTTCGTTGATAATATAACAATTGTTCAACCAAGAAGGCAACTACAACTTTGCTCCAAAAAAGATAAAACAAAAGTAAAAACAAAAATTCATTCATTCATTCATTCATCTCTATTTAAAAAAGCAGATGCAACTTCATTCAAAAAATTGAAACTCAAAACAAAATTGCAAAACAAAACTTATATTATAAAAAGAAAAAAAAAAAAAAAACAGAAGCCTTGTGATAAAGTATATATCACAACTATAGATTTGTCTTGTTTTATGCTAGCAACTGTAATTAATTTTGTTTTGAAGTATTTTCCATGAGATATCTTCAAACCTCGAGAAAAGGCCAAAAATATGTAACAGATGAGACCGGAAGATTCTCTTTACGTCCGAGAACCCCCAAATCTCTCACCACCTTCCCCCCTCTTGCATGTTTTCCGCGATCCATTCATTTCATTATGCCACTTAGCTAAGAAATTTAGATCTCAGAGAGGGAAAAGAGAAAAAAGAAAAAGAAAGGAAAAAGTGACAAAAAAGAGCCTTAATCATTGAAATTTTTAACCATCACAAGGACGATGTTGAAAGTAACCAAATCGACCCAATTAAAATACTCCACAATATTCATTTTGCCAGCCAGCATATATGTTCTCATTCATAGTCTTATTTGAATCTTTTAGGGTTTACTGAATACTTATTCCTCAGACTATTGTACCTCCAAAAGCAGAAAATTCATTTATTTGATTCTTAATTGAACCATTAATGAGATATCGATACATTTTAGTTTGAGTTCGAGTCCTTTTCTTAACTTGAATTTAAGTTTTTTTTTTTTTTTTAATTGTAACTCACCTGCAAATATAAAATAAAAATTTATGTTCAATGTTTATTATTGAATTTTAAATTCTGAATCATTGAAATTTAATAATTCTCGAATAGTTGATAGTTTAACGAGAGGGCTACAGGTGTAATGACAAAAATGCCGCAAAATACTTCTTTTTTTTTTTGTAAATTAGAAAAAAAAAAGAAGAAGAAGAAGAAGAAGAAGAAGATAAATATCAATCCATCACACAAAGATCGACATTCTCCTATTTCAAGAGAAAAATTCAAACACAAGCTAAAATGTCAACAAACTTGATTAAAAATTCAAGAAGAAATCAAGCACTTAACAGTAATACCCAACTATTTACACCAAATCACATATATAAACATGGTGATATATATACGGCAGGTGGAGGAGTTTCATATGCAATCCAATCATCTCCTTTTTTTTTTCAAACATCATCATCTCCAATCAATTCTTTCTTCCTTACATCAAGAGGTCATTGACCCATCCAAGATCAGGATCAGGCACGTTAGTCTTGTCATTAATCAATCCCTTTCTCGAACAATCTCCATTGAAAATATTTCCAGACGTAGAGGGGCTTGGAGCCGAAGGCGAGAGAATGAACTGTTGCGGATCTTCTCCTGCAATGAGAGAAGCGTCGATCCAAGGAATGATAACATTTTTGTTGTTAGCAGGCACAGACACACGTGAAGCAGCATTTTCATTTAAATTCATGGCCTCCAGAGAAGACATAAGCTCTGTGGGCACAACTTTGTAGCTTAAGGCTCTACTAGACCTCAACTTGCTCAAACAATCGCTATAGCGTGAGATCGGCGAGAACCCACTTAAAGATCGGTGCTTTACTGGCGACAGAGGCGGAGACATCGACGGGGACAGCGGCGGCGACAAATGGGACGTGCCCAGTAAAGTAGAAGTTGGAGAAGAGGCCATAGAATGGCAAACCAAACAACGACAATGACCATGATTAAGTGCCGGAGAAGAGGAACAAGAAGAAGCCAAACCCTTGTCCATCTTTCTTGATCCACAAGTTATCTCAGGCAGGATGCGGAGTTGGTGAGGGGAGTGAGCAAAGAAGCAGACTTTTCGCTTGCAATTCTGGCCGTCTTTACAAGCCTCGGTCCTGTAGCGAGAAGGGTGGAGCCAGCACTCAAAAACACCGTGAGCAAACTCGCAGTTGTCTCCCCGGCTGCAGCCGCCGCTCCTAAACTCAGGACAGGCGGTTCCGGAATAGTGGTACCGGCGTGGGTCTCTCCGGCGGGCCTTTTCGCCAGGATGGGCAAAAGGGCAGTCAGTCCAGTCGTGGCTGCGGCTGCGAGTGCAGCGACGGACCTTGAACTCATACATTCGAAAATGGTCAAAGGAGTATGGATCCAAAGCATCATCATCGGCTGGTTCTTTGTTGTCGGTGCAGTCACTGCAAGGGAGGTACTCACGGGGATTATTGGGGGATTCAAAGCAGGGAGACATATCAAGGCTGTTGTTTTCTTGATGGGTTTTCTTGGTGAGGAGTTTTCTTGGTGGGATTTCAAGGTCTTCGAAGTGTTTCTTTGTGGGAAGGAGTTGGTTGAAGGTGTAGGGTTTGTGTTGCTCGGCACCGATTGTGCTCATACTCGGAGCAATATCTGTATGAACTGTCTGAAAAAAGAAACAAGCAAAGGAAGAGAGAAATTTGTGCTTAAGACGATGAGACTGAGAGTAATAAGAATAGGTGTTGAGGGAGAAAGGAACAAGGGGTGGGGCTAAAAATATATAGGGTGGTTGCAGGTTAGTGGGGGAGGTGCGTGGGTGCATAGCATTTGTGATCATCATGCAAAAAGGTGGAGGTGTGGCGGCCTCTCACTATCCCATGGCACGCTCGCAGGGCCTTGCTACATATGCATTTGTCTTCTTTTTCCTAGACAAAATTCCAATCACTTGATTTTGGAGTTTACTTTTTGGTGGTGGTGAGATGAGATGAGATGAGATATGTGTATTATGTTATGGTTGTAAGATATGATGCGGATGGGGTTCAGCTGCTCTGGATGATAGAAAGAATTGCCTAAATTGTAATTGCAATTTCCACCATTACCTCAATGATGAGGCGGCTGCATAAAATTATGTGTAAATTTTTTTCTACCAAACCAAAAAGACAAAAAATTGATTGGCGGTAATTCTATTTATGAATCAAAATTAAAAATCACTTAACATATTTATTTATTTATTTATTTATTTTTTGTGTAGAACCACTTATTACTCAAATATTATTTTGACTTAAAATAAAATTTTCTCAAATTGACCTTATTGTTAATTAATATGAAATTTAATACAGTAAAATTAATATAAATTGTGTAAAATTTTACTTTTAAAATGAATCATTATCTCATCTAATTTAACGAAAAAGAAAAAGAAAGAAAACACAAACCAAAACAGAAAAAAGAAAAATTTTAAAAAGGTTATCTTAACTACTGTTTCTTCTTCTTTTTTTTTTCTTTGTTGTTTTTATCCGTTAAAGGGTTCCATCAGATGTCTAACCAGTACCTCTATATTATCATTTAGAAAATTCTTACAACCCAAGACCTCCGAGAGCCTCCTTATCCTTTGTATTTTTTTTCTTCTTCTCTTTTTTTTTTTTTTCTCTCTCTCTCTCTCCTTCTGCTGGTTACTTTCAACGTACAACGACCCTTAAAAACCATAATTCTTATCAAATGTTGCAGGGGAAAGAAAACCTCTCGAAGAAACGTTTAGCATGTATTAAATGATATCCACTGTTATTATTATGCTAATAAATTTATTTTAACAACCGAAATTCGCTTAATCCATGTTTTTCGGCTCGAAGTTACACCACACGACTTTGACCCAAAATCAAATCAGACGTATAAAAATCTAAGCATTCGGTGGGCCCAAAGTTGCACTTCGTAAGCCCACTAACTATTATAGGCCCAAATCAGATATGTACCGCTTAATGAAGGCGTAAATGCCGCTTCAATTTCTAGTCTAGCAGTACTGTCACGGTACCACAACTCTCTTCCCAGGAAAAAGCAGTTTATCAGATTTAAAATACTCATATCTATATAAATTATATTTAATATAAGAGTTAAGTCATATCTAAACTTTATCCATTTTTTTAACACGCTCTGAGTCTCTTTATCTGCTCTTTACATATGAAATATTTAATAAAAAATATTAAAATTAAAATTGAATTGATTTTAATATTATTATTACAAGATTATTCTTCTTTCTTTATAAAAAACTTAATAAAATAAATAATATTTATATTTATATAATTTAAAATTTTTTTATCTAATATAAGAGTTGGGTATCTAACATATGAGTCGAATCATTCTTAATAATTTACCAATTATTCTGATATGCCCTAAATAATCCGCCCTTAAAACGGTGCGTCCTGCATTAATAAGGTACAAAATTTTCGGTCAGCCGAGACAGAATTTGTTGGAAACGAAAAAATTAGCTAGACAAGCGGGGTGTATTAGGCACATAAATTTATTTATTTCTTTCTTAAAAAGTATAAAATGTGTAATAAATAGTGTTAAATATGCAACAATTATCACAAAAGGTAAGACATTCAATAACCTGTTTGTCGCATATTATATGATAATTATTGTATATTTTTTGATTTTCTTGAACATTATATATATATATATTTAAAAAAAAATTATTTTTGTACAAAGGACTCATCAGTCCCGTCTACTTTCCGTCAAATTCTCCTCAACCACGTAATTGGATCCTGTTGGAAGCAGACGCAAGACAGGACAAGCAACTATTAATCCTCAGTTCGTAGTTTCTTGGTTTTGCTAAGAAGTTCATATAATAGAAATAATTTTTTATATGTTTATAAATTTTATATTTTTTAAAATTAAAATTCACAATAAAAATAATTTTTTATTTTATATAATTTATATATTTTTTCTTCTTATAAATAAAATTTTAAAATTCTAAATATTAAAACATCTTTTAGGACAAATCCAATCCTGGATTTCTACTTTCTAATTCATTCACGAGGAATCATTTTGAAATAAGTGGGAATTTTGTTAGAGTTTAGAGTTTATCTTAAGCAAAAATTTGACAAAGTTTCTCCTAGTAACGACAGATTTTATTTCTACATATTCAATGGATTCAGGCACATGGTTTTCCAGGAGGAAAAACAAAAGACGACGAAAGAGAAAAAAAAAAAACTAAAAATTAAAAATTAAAAAGCAATTGACACCGAAATTCGTCTCGTTTCGAGCAATTTCCCATACCCGTGTACATCCATGGAAGCTAAATCAAAGCCTTAGAAGTCACGCTGTTTTGGACTATACGTGACAAAGTCCAGCGTCTTAACTTTTTAGATATCGCACAATTTCATTGACTTGATCTGAGGCGATAAAGGATGAAGGCAATATTAAAGGTCGGGGGGCCTCTAGATCCATTTATTTAAAAATGTTCAATTGGGTCGCTGTTCCGTCATAAATTAGCAGTCGATGGCAATTAGAGAGATCGAATTTGTTGATACTACCACTAATTATCTGAGAATAGTAAATTGTAACATCCCCTCCTCAGTAAGCGGAGCATTTTGTACGAAATTCACAATAAATAACATTAATGCCACTAACCACAAATTTTAGTAGTAAAGTTCTGCTCATGTGTGACAGATTACACAACTGTCTGAAAATCATCCCCGACAAAACTCCTGCTGCTGTGTCGGATTACGCAACTCAAGTGTGTTGTTGCTGCTTGCTGGAGCCTTTTAACCTCCAACAAGCTTAAAAGCAGTGGCATATCTTGTTTTACATACCCAAGCATTGTCCCAAATATTTGTACAAGAAAGAGCATCTCACACAATTTCAAAAGTCGAGCAAGTAACGAAAATCTCAAGTGAATGGTATCTTTATTTGCTTAATTGTACAAGCAACAACCCTGTGGCAGGTTCCAACAATTTCTAAGTCTAAAACACAAACAAATTTATGTATACACACAATTCGGCCGGTGCTTTTCCGTTGTTTGAAGGGTCTCCAAACTTTGCTTTCCCCAAATTATCATTGAAACCTTACAACTATGCAAGATATGTCATCCTTACTCTTTTTAGAAAGTGCCTTCTCTATCAAGCACTTTGCTGCTGAATGAGCATCTTTTATGCCTTTGATAGTGTCCACTGCTTCTTGATTTGACATCACCTGCTCAGGTAAATTGATGGCCTTAGTATTGGAAAACTGAAATTTTAACATATAAATGAAATAAAGGGCAGGCTTCAATCATGGCTCCCGAATTTACAAATGGGATCTTTCCATCTTCTCCGCATAGTTGGAATAGAAGCAGCGTGAAGTTAATAATGAACATTAAGCTAAAACCAACCTTCCATATGCCATCACTTGCCAGGATGATGAATTCTGTCTCATCATCAACGGGTTCCTCGACCACATCAGGCTCTGAACTAAGGTGTAACTTCAAGCTCTTATCACCGAACGCCCTCGCTACAGCCAATTGTCCATCAACACGTGGTACATCCCCTGTAGGTAACACAATTTGAGAAGTTCAACATGGAAGCTGTCCTACTAATGAAAGATCTACTTCTAGTTTTTTTTAATCTATATATCACAATTACAGAATTCCCAAACCTGGCCAAGCATGCACACTTCACACAGTATTATCACCTTTACCCCCCCTCCCAAAAAAAAAAGAAGCACATAGTTGAATTACTAGAGAATTCAAAAACTCGCAAGATAGCAAACCTTTAATTGAAGAAGAAAGAAAGAACACACTCACAAGCTAACCATCTAAACACTAAACTTAATCAGTTCAAAATATTGTGGATTATCAAAGAGACAGATACCAACAATATGAGCTTTGAGCAAGAATACACTCATTGTACAAAAAGAATATTGAAACTCTTCAAAAACATTACAACCCCAAGTAGAAAAATTATCCTTAGAATATGAACCAGAAACATGATTTTCTGAACAGAAACTTACCGGGAAGGTTAGATACAAAACCACCCCGCCTCTCAATCATGCTCTTTTCCTTGCTTGGCTCATGATCAACCGATAATTGTTTGGCGACACCATTTTTGCATATGACAGCCCGAGAATCTCCCACATTTGCTACCACCAGCTTCTGGCCATTTATTAGAATGGCTGTCACAGCAGTTGATCCTCCTTTTCCTAAGACCAACGCTTTCCTCAAAATCTCATCATCTGTTATGTTATAAGCTCTCCTTATCGCACTCACCGTATCAGTCCAGAAGTCATTCTGCTTGCAGACAAATTAAAGAGAGTACTTATTTGAGAAAAGTATAGCATAGATATAGCCTAGGCAATACCCAATACCCAATACCCAGATTAAGATAAGTACCTCTTTCAATATATTGTTAAATAAATGTGTTTGCAAATAATTTGCAACATCATGGCCCAAATGACCGTCAAATATTGCAAACAGTCCCAGCTCAGTGTTGCTGACTCGCTTGAAATCAGAGACCACATAATCCTCCATCGCATGATTTGATTTCCCCTTCACCAGGTGGTAACCATGTGTAATATTCTTTGACATTTTGCTTTTGCCTTTCCCGTCAGATGCCGATGAACAGAGTCCAGCCTTTGCCTAAAAGAGAAGGTAACTTGGTGATTTTTCTAGCATTAAAGCGGAACATCGTGCCCCTGCTTTTCCAGTAAAATGCAATTTTGTAAGGAATTCTCGAGGGCTTCAAGCATGCACTCAAAGCTTTTATGCCAATTATTGTTGCCCATATAGCTACATAAGCGATGGAGTTGTTTGATTCAACTTGTTCTACAATTAAACAACGTACAAGAGTCCCAAATCTGTACTGAGAATATATGCAAACGTGGGCCAAACCAGCCATGCTTAAGTTGCTCAATAAGGATTTTAAATGGAACTTCCTCCACCAAAAGGCATCTCGTACGGAAGGTTCTGCCTATTAACTTGCTCAACGAGCACTTGAATTCACATCCAAATCTAATTCAGAAAAGGCGCAATCTTTGCCACAAAAATGTCAGTATATTAACAAGCGAACTATTAAAGCTTACTACCTAGAGCTCAAATTAATACAGTTCATACAAATTAGCCGAGCTCAAGATCAGTCCGCGGAAACAGCGAGAAAGTGCATAACATGGGGGTATCGCACAACTACAAAATATCACAACACCATTTGTTGAACTCGAGGAATTCTTAACGGTTTAACCAAAACAAAACAATGATCGATGACTTCAAACTGACCTTCATCTTGTGGAGAATTTCTTTGCCTGTCATGATGTTCCCACTAATCCACTCGCGACAATGAGTTACTTGTGCGTGTGTGTTCGAGATACAGACAGAGAGAGAGAGAGAGGGGGGGAGAGAGGGAGAGAGAGAGGGATAGTTGTTGTTGTGTTAATGTTGGGTGTTGTGAGAGAGAAAACACGGAAGGGAAACAAGTGGTGGTGCTGTGCAATAAAGATATAGTTGGGGTTTTATATTTTTGACTTGACCAAAGAGCCTCGTGACTTACCGGTACAATTTGGGCCCCACCTCTCTTTTTTCTTCCCCTGGCGAGCAATCCACGCGTTCTCGCCGACGACGACTTTTACTTTTTCTTTCTCTCCTCCCCCGGCCCCCCACCCACCCCGCCCTCTTTCTCTTGTCTCCGCTCCTCTCATTGCGCGTTCTTTTCTTTCCGTCCTATTTTTGGTAACATCGGAAAGCGACGCTCTCTTTCTTTGGACAGAAACATTGACAGCTGGCGATTCGCATTCCATTCTGTCCGCTTAATTAACACTTATCCAATAGTTTATGTTCAACCTCAGTATATAAAAATTTATGTTCGTTAAACCGAAGGTTACAGTAAATAAATTACATCATATTTATACATTTATCTATATCAAATACCCTAATAAAAATTTAAATTCGTGACCTCTTTGTCACGGACAATTTTTTTTAATCGCCGAATTACTAAATTTGGAGATTTAATTAATAAATTTTGTTATGTGTGTTAATTTTTATAATAACATCTAATTAAATTTGTGTACTCTTATGGTGTAAAATCATCACCGCCTACTTCAAATATTGTTGGCGGATTTGTATTGACCTTTATTATCGGCGTTTATTAGCATTAATTACTAAATCTTTCTAATTTCTTATTTAGAGATTTTAAATTTTAATCTGCCCGTAACATTGGACTTAGCTCACACATGGATTAGAGGGACCACACTAGATATAAGATAATGTAATAGTCCAAATTGATTTCTTTTTTTTTTTTTTTTTGTGTGTGTATGGAGATAAATCACCGATTCAAAGAACACGTGTTAGTAAAGTGGAAATTGGTAGCGTAACGATCTTATTTATGTTTTGAACATCTGTAGCATACCAATCTGGACAAATAAAAAAGAGGCTTAAACTATAGCATTCGACCATCCAACCAAAAAAAAAAAAAAAACTCTTTTTTAACGTTTACCCTTTGTCTTCTAATATGTGCCAATAATACAGACTTCTTCCAACTCACTCATTCAAAAAGGGTAAGACTTTTGCATAATAATTTTTTTTTAATCATTTTAATTACTTTGATAAGATATATATTGTGAGAAATGTAATTTACTAATCATGACTTTTTAGTTTTTATTTCGCTAATATCTCAATATATCGATTATATTTTAAAAATAAAAATAAAAATAAAAAAGGGGGAAAGCAGCGGCGGAGAAAGAACCGACACCGTTTTCCTCGTATAAGAGAGTAAGAAAGACCCTGTGAAATAGCCGTTGGAAAGACGTCCCTAGAGAACGAAGAGGCACCAGAACGTGGCCATTAGTATTCAAAAATTTCGACCGTTGAAGAAGAACCCCCCTGGGCTTGGCTCCCCCAACATTAACTTAATTACTTTCTTTCTCCACTCTCTAATCTCTCTCTATATCCCCTCAAGATTCTCTCTTTCTTCTTCGGCCCCAAATCTCCAACAGCAGACTGTCTATTTTTCCTTCTCTTACTTCCTTAATTTCACTCTTTTTCTCTGCCCCTCAGCAAATTGAACTGAATCTGTGCCGTGGCGGCGGCGGTGGAGGAAATAAATAACGGCGGCGGTGGACGGAGCACCGTGGCCGAGACAACGACGACGATGATAGACGAGATTTACGAGTTCTTGGCTCCAAGATTCTTCGATTTCGCAGAGGGAGAGTCGGAGGAAGATTCGCTTAAAGCGGAGCTCTGGTTCGACACCGCTCTCTCCTACGCCCCTTCCCGTATGTTCTTCCCTCTTCTCCACCACTCTTCTTTTCTTTTCAATTCTTTGAGCGCTTTGAGACTTTGGCGGTTAGGGTTTCGCTTCTTTCTTGTGAATTCTGTTTGGGTGCCAAGAAAGCTGGAGGGTTAATCAAAGAGAAACCGAGCCTGATCAAGCCGTTTGATTAATGATTTTGTTTGCTAAGGGTGCATAAACGGAACAATCTCCTTTTACCACGAGATTGATTCTTTGCTATGTTAAAATAATTAGGGTTTCTGCTTCATTTCATTGTTATATTTTTCATCTAGATGCAAGGATGAATTGCGTTGGAATCAAATTGAATACAAATCAAGAAAGAGGGATACCAAAGAACGTATACATTTTTCGTGTGGCTTGTCAAAACAATACTGAAAGTGAGTAATAGTCGGTTTGTTTGCTTGCCGCTAATAAGAAGGAAAATATAACAATTCAGGGTTTTTTTTTTTTTCTTCTTTTAACCGTTATGGTGGATTTGCATGGCACTTGCGCCTGAATTTTTGTAACGGGATTGGTCTTTGGTCCTTGTTGACCAAATTATTGTTATAGAGCACTGGAGCTTGAATTCATGTGTGTTAATGATTGATCTGCAGTCATTCTCCTCCAATTTATGCAGCTTTCATGCCTAGAATTAAGACTGGTAGGGCGTTCAAGGTTGAGAGCTTATGTGATTTTAGTGAAGCAGGTCAAGTCCAGAAGGTGAGAGGATACTGCCATTTTTCCTCTCCATTTCCCCAAATTGGAACTTGCGTAGGATGGTTCTTTATTTTCTAATGCTTTTCCGAGCTAACATGCAATACAGTTTGCAGAGTCTTCAGATATAAAATGCTTGTCCCAATCAAAAGTCCTGTCATCCTCTGAGATAAGGGAAGAAGAAAAAGCTTCCAAAGATCTAGAAAAAGAAAATAATTTTACTGCTGTTGATGAGGTGAGACCTTATATCTACAGAATTAAACTTCAGAAGAATAGCTGTTGAGCTTGTGTTTTTATTTTCTTCTCATAAGCTTGAGAATCTTACAGATTTCTGACGCTGATGGCAATTCTGGAGAAAACAGGTGGACTGTATGCGCGGATGGAAATGAAAGGTTGGTTTTTCATTGGCTACTGTATTTTGCAAGGGCTATTTATATTATATGAAACAGGAGAGTTTCACTGGTAATTATGACTTGACCAGGGGACATCTTACATGCGCACTTTTCACTTTTTGAGAAGTTAATTGCTCACAAAAATTTTTGTTGTAAATACAAATATTGAACCAAAGTTTTAAATTCTTTCAGTCTAATTCTTCTGTCTGGCATTTCATATTTGCTGACTTTATTTTTATTTTTATTTTTATTTTTGTTTGCATCAGAAGCACTTCTTTTGTAAAAAGTGGCCCCTCAGATGGTAAGGAGAAAAGTAAATCTGAAGCTTGTTGCACCCCTAGGCCATCGTTTTCTTCCCAAAAGGGAAGATTGTTGACCGATTCCAGGAAACACCTGTCAGCTAAACAAAGAGCCAGTTTGGTTAGGAATCCATCAGCATTGAAGCCAAAGAGTCAATCTCAATCTTCACGGGTTAAAGGAATCAAACCAGCAAGCATCAAAAAGTCAGTAGACATATCTTATCCATTGGCTTCCTGTTTTGAAATTTGTTTCTATGCCCATAGGGGTTTAATGAGGCACAATTCTACGGCAGAAATACAAACATGAACACTGGAAGCCCTGCTTTAGCCCAACAGAACCGGGCTATCAAGAGGCAAAAGTTGGAAGGAGGAAGATCTAGACAGGTGCGCGATTGTCACTGTGATCAATTCCTTCTCTGAATTATTTTCATTGCAACGATTTTCCTTATTAGACCATCTTTTCTATTCTATGATGATGCCCAGATTCTTAATTTCAAACCTCCACAACCTTTGCCCCACAAATCAAAGCTAGGTCTTAGTAGCGAGAGTTCTAAAATGTGCTCGTCTGTTGCCAGCAAAATGCAGAAAGAGGAGAGAAAGGTTTCAAGTTCTGTCATTTTTACTTATGTGTGAAAACAAGTAAATGAGTTGCGGTCATACTTCTTGACCCTTTTTTTTTCCAATGTAAGGTTTATGTACGTGAACCAGCAACAGGAACTCCATTTGTTTCGACAGCAGAAATGATAAGAAAATTCCAATCAAGTACTAGGGACTTGCCATTGCCGAATGTTAATGGCCTTCTTTGGAATGTAATGATCGCAAGGCCCATCTCATTCGAACCTTTGAAATTTGTTTTAAAGTCCTTATCTTTCCCTTTTTCTTTCTGTTTTTTGGAATATTTTCCACTCAATATTCAGGATCCTGCTGCTTCTGCCATCCAGACTAAACTTACTTTGACAAGGCCAAAGGAGCCTGAGCTTGAAACAGCTCAGCGGGTGCGCTCAGTAAGAGTGAAGTGTACTGCTGAGCTTGAAGAGGAGATGATGGCCAAAATTCCAAAATTCAAGGCTAGACCACTGAACAAGAAGGTAAACTTTTCATCTTGTTCTTTCTCTATGATGCATTTGATGAAGCTGTGCTTGCAACTGTCTTTCAGGCGATTAAATCATCTTTTATATCCATCCTTGATTATCCCCCTTTTTCTGCAGATTCTGCAAGCTCCAACAATACTCTCTTTACCAAGAAGTACACCACAGACACCTGAATTTCGAGTGAGCAAGATACGATGTTGGTGATAAATAAGTTCTGATTATTTGGATTCTGAGGCTAACTTTCTTCTTTTCTTCAGAAATTTCATCTTGAGACAACAGTAAGGGCCAACCAGAATGTAGAAGCAGCTTCACTGGCCTCAACAGAAGTGTCTTGTCAGGTTTTAAACCACCTGGTACCTTCTTTGCTAGCAATGTGCCTTGAGGTATACTCACAAATTTTGTCTCTAAATGCAGAATAAGCAGTACAAGGCATATCTTACTGAAACTAAATCACCGGTTCTTCAAACATCCTTGAGGGCTCGTCCCCCAAGGGTGAAAAGTTCTTTTGAACTAGAAAATCAGGAACTTGAAAATATTCCCAGGTTTAAGGCAAGACCCTTGAACAAGAAGGTACATTATTGTGGCATTGTCTTCTCAATGCATCATTCATTTGGATACCTAACCTAGCAAATTTGCTTTCAGCAACAAACTTAAGACTTTTTACGTGTGTAGATATTTGAGAGTAGAGGTGAACTCGGAATATTCTGCAATGTGAAAAAGAATGTCACCATACCTCAAGAATTTCATTTTGCCACAGATGAGAGGATTCCACCACCAGCTGCTGTTGCTGATTTGTTTCATAAGGTAGCTTAAGGGATGTGCGTCTTCTCCTTTTTGCTTCCATTTTATGACAAAGCCAAGATTTGAAATGTGTCTCACCAATAATGTGAATATTTTGTTGTCAGCTTTCACTGAGCTCAGAGCTCCACCATGATATTCCAATTCCAAGAAACACAGTGCCTAATCCATTTCGGCTCCGTACAGATGTCAGTTAATTTATTTAATTGGTTGGCAAGATGAAGTGCTGCATTTTATCTTTTCAGTGTGGACTGTATCAGTTGTTTACTGGCTATGTTTACATTCTTCTTTTTTAATTACTCTGTTCTCAGGAAAGAGGAGCCGAAAAGGAAAGAAAGTTTGTGACAGATCTCATGCACGAGCAGCTGGAGGAGGAAAGAGCAAGGATTCCCAAGGCTAATCCATATCCTTACACGACTGACTATCCTGTGGTACCGATATATCCATCGATACTTTTCCGAGTTCCTCTATAACTTTCAAGATACATGATTGTGTACTATGATGAAAACATATGATTGTTTACAATCTTTTTATTTACAGATTCCACAAAAACCAGAGCCAAAACCATGCACAAAAGCAGAACCTTTCCAATTGGAGAGTCTGGTGAGGCACGAGGAGGAAATGCAAAGAGAAATGGAAGAAAGACACAGAATGGAGAAAGAAGAAGCCCAGATGAGGATATTCAGAGCACAGCCAATTCCTGAAGAGTAAGTCCAACGCCTCCTAGTTTTCAAACATTTCATGCTTCTGTCACTGTATGTAGGGAACCCAATTCATTCATCTGTCGATGGCTATTTAGGGACCCAATTCCTGTACCAGAGAAAGTACGCAAACCTCTCACACAAGTCCAACAATTTGATCTCTGTGTAGACCACAGAGCAGTGGATAGAGCAGAATTTGATCAGAAGGTAAGCCGTTTTCTTTACCGGGGGATAAGATCTACTACACTATTGTCAACCGTGTTTTGAGAAAGTGGGTTGTTTTTCAGGTGAAGGAGAAGGAACTGTTGTACAAGAGATATAGAGAAGAAAGTGAAGCTGCAAGGATGGTATGTGAGTCTCTGGTCTAAGTTT
The DNA here is from genome assembly GCA_020883675.1 of Bruguiera gymnorhiza. Taxonomy (NCBI): domain Eukaryota; kingdom Viridiplantae; phylum Streptophyta; class Magnoliopsida; order Malpighiales; family Rhizophoraceae; genus Bruguiera; species Bruguiera gymnorhiza. The sequence continues at coordinate 2,476,116 of JAIRCJ010001053.1, forward strand.
GCGTTGTTCGATGGTCAACATTATGCTGATACTTGATATGCAAACGCAGATAGAGGAAGAGAAGGCGTTGAAGCACTTGAGGCAGACAATGGTTCCTCATGCAAGGCCCATTCCAAAGTTTGCCAATCCATTCCTCCCCCAGAAGTAGGAAATCTTCACCCATAGATAAATTTTGTCCTGATTACAATCTTTAATTTCATGATTAACATTGCATTATTCAATGCAAAGGTCTTCCAAGGAAACCACAAAGGCAAAGTCACCAAATTTGCGAGTGCTACGGAGGAAAGAAAGGCGGAACATGGTGAACGCGGTTTCCAGCCCTGCTTCCGGTATGAGGTGAGATGTGAGATGCATCTTAGCGTCCAATGAGGGCTGCTGGCCGTCCAAAGAACTTTTGAACCCTCGTCTTGTACGCTAATCATGTACACGAGCAAATCAAATACGTTGTAACTCCTATTTTTACAATGGAAAGCAAAATAAGTACAGAAATGTGCAAAAGAAACGGTTTTTCTTTTCTTTTTTCCAGCCAAACGCATGAAACAGGGGAGAGCCTGCCACAGAATCCCTGACGAGAATAAAATAAGCAGAACTTTCTCATACTTGTTCCCAGAAGCCTTCCTGACAATAGGGGAGAGCAAAATCTTCTTTATTTTTTGGGTACATAGTGTAAATTTTCTACAAAGATTTTTGGTACATTGATCTTCTATTCCTCCAGAACTATTTACAAAAACTCCAATACCCGTTAAATGCGTATGCATTTAGAGGGTGAAATGTGACTTGGATACATGTCCACCATCCTTGAAGCACATTTTCAACTCCCTTGCCATTGACTTTAGGTAATACGAAATATCAGTCAGCACTTGTGTCGTTATAGTTTAGTACGACAACTATTACAATCACCCTGCCGGGCACCGACCGTTGCAAAGTTACCAGTCCAGTGGCATTCCAAACGTCACCTCCGTCCACCAATCATCGTGGTGTTGTGGTTAGGAGATTCATTCGTGTTAAGTAGAACTAAACGTACTTTTTAAATATACACAATTATAAAAGTAATCGTATTCTTTTATTGGTCACTATAAAATGTAATTTTTAGTCAATTTAGTAATTAGTAAGTCACTTCACTGTGTAGTACGTAAGTGAAATCTTTTCATTGTGAGCTATTACTTTCATTTTCCTTTTTTCGTTAATATATATATTCGATTACCACCGCATACCGAAGCTACTTAAAATTAATTCATTTTCTTGTTAATAATATTAATTTCCATAAGAGGAATTATAATAGTTCATTCTCTGGGCCCAAGCCCATCCTAAGACCCATAATCCGGCTAAAGCCGAGCGACTTGTTCAGTCAGCAGTCAGCGCTCCCTGGCCACTCAAATCAATGACTCACGTTAACGGGTGTCTGTGTGTTGACTCGATGGCAACAGGAAAAAATAAAAAATAAAAAATCTTATTATAAAAAGCAAGGTCAAATTGGTCATTTAAGTTGGCCTATAATACCTAGTGTCTGCGCTTCATCGATATCAAGAACCAGCATTGTCTGCATTTCTCGACCAGTAAAGCAGGAGGAGGAGATTCGTACTCTTCTTCCCTTGCTTGTCGACCTTTTGAGGTTATCTTCTCTCTCCTTCCCTTGATCTCTGCTAGACTGCCCAGACTTACCTTTGTTTTACTATCTTTTGTTTGGTTGCCGAGAAAATGAAGCAAACTTTGTTCCGGTTTTCTTGCGATTTTTAACTTACGTTTGACTTTAGAAATTTGAAAAAGAAAATTTCAAGTTTCTGCTTCGTTTTACCGTACTATGATCTTCCAGGAGAGGATCTTGTAATTTCGGTCTTTGTTTCTGGTAGTGTAATTCTCTCGGTGATTAGATAGATAGGAAGAAATTGTGAACTGTAGATTTGTAGATCTGTACTTGTGGTTCTGGATCTTGTGAGTTTTTGAATCTGCTTTAATTGAATTAGCATCTGTGAATAACACATGTAAATGAGTGATTATGTTTTGTTAGATTAGTTAATTCTGGGCATGGTGGGGCGTTGTTGCTGTTGATCATGTGAAAAGCGTGATCATTACGAAAGACGTAACGAAAAGGAGAATTAATTGTGTGAAATGCTGGTTTATGTGTGGACATCTTATTAGCTAAATAATATTGGTCTACAATTTGGTTACTTTGATCAGATAACTTATGAAGCTTGCTTTTTGTTGTCAGTTCAGAAGGCTACTTTTGCATTAATGTTACACATTTTTCTTCTTTCATGGATGTTTTTGTTTGTTATGTGCAGTGAATGTTGTAGGATTCATATAATGTAATGTATGGTTATCATAATGAATATTTGTTACTGAATTGAATTACTATGAAAGGAAATAATTCCTAGATTTGCAATTAATGTCATGTTGCTATGCAATTGTTTCAGGGTCCACCATTTTGAGTTGCAAAAATGGAGGATGGATCATGGCATCCATCAGTTCTGCAGAAGATTCGTGGCCAGTCTTCTCTTGCTTCTCAGCTTTCCCACTCGTATGCCAGGAATTATTCTGTGACTGGGCCATATGCGAATGGCATTAAAGGTCACTTGAGTCCTGCATACCAGTGCAATGGTTTAGCTCTTGTCTCATCTCAATCTTCCATAATGGTGCAAGCACCAGCTGAGAAAGGTAACTTTCTGGTGGATTTCCTCATGGGAGGAGTTTCAGCAGCTGTTTCTAAGACAGCAGCTGCTCCAATTGAGCGGGTTAAATTATTGATTCAAAACCAGGATGAGATGTTAAAGGCGGGTCGTTTGTCTGAACCATACAAGGGAATCAGTGACTGCTTTGCTAGAACTATTAGGGAAGAGGGTGTACTTTCTCTCTGGAGAGGCAATGCTGCCAACGTTATCAGATACTTCCCCACCCAGGTCATCACACTTTTGCTCTTTTTTGTTTATGCTTTACATTTTTTAAAGATCAAGATCTGAGTGTGAATATTGTGGTGCAATTTCCATGGTTTCACTGTTCTTCATCCTCCCCAAGCCCGAAACCCTCACAGCTTGGGTAAAGGCAGCAGAAGGTATTCAGATGTTAGTATCTTCGCTTTATATCAAAGGATTCTGCTTTGCTGTTATATTTCACTGCCTTCTGTGTGTAGTGAACAAGTTTCAAAACTTCCCGCATGTACCAGGCCCTGAATTTTGCATTCAAAGATCACTTCAAGAGAATGTTTAACTTTAAGAAGGACAAAGATGGCTACTGGAAGTGGTTTGCAGGGAACCTAGCATCAGGCGGTCTTGCTGGTGCTTCATCTCTTTTATTTGTTTACTCCTTGGATTATGCTCGAACACGTTTGGCCAATGATGCGAAGGCTGCTAAGAAGGGTGGTCAGAGGCAGTTTAATGGTTTGGTTGATGTTTACAGAAAAACCACCCAGTCTGATGGTATTGCTGGACTTTACCGTGGATTCAACATATCTTGTGTTGGCATTATTGTGTATCGTGGCCTTTACTTTGGAATGTATGATTCTCTGAAACCTGTGGTTCTGGTTGGCAGCCTGCAGGTATGTGTTTATGTCTATCACCTTTCTTCCTGTCTTTTTTACCTGTTTCCAAATTTGTATTTCTGTTGCTATTCTCATTTTGAATGGCAGCTAAAATGGCATAGGACTGAATGTGTCATGGTTATTTTTCAAAATCTGATGGCCTATTCCAGTACTTGGGAACATGTGATGAACTACCTGTCTTGTAAAATACTTTTGCCTCCACGAATTTGTTTCTACAGAAAATTTGCACCTCAGTTGAAGGGTAAATTTTTCTATCTTAATAGTTGATGAGTAAGCCAGGTTCTGAAATGTGTTTGCTGAGCTAAATGGCAGGCCATAGGCTTAATACTGGTTTGTTTGGTCTTTGCAGGATAGTTTTTTGGCAAGTTTCTTACTGGGATGGGGAATCACAATAGGTGCTGGTTTGGCCTCTTACCCCATTGACACGGTGCGTAGAAGAATGATGATGACCTCAGGAGAAGCTGTCAAATATAAGAACTCAATGGATGCCTTTAGTCAGATAGTCAAGAATGAAGGGGCTAAATCACTTTTCAAGGGTGCTGGTGCAAATATCCTGCGTGCTGTGGCTGGCGCGGGTGTGCTTGCTGGCTATGACAAGCTTCAGCTTATTGTCTTCGGCAAGAAATATGGATCTGGCGGTGGCGGCTAATGTAAAATATGGTTATAGCCGTAGGCGATAATGATGAAGAATGCTATTTTGTGTAGGGATCTCAGGCTTGAATAATTTGTGGGGGAAAATTGTGTTTCTGATATTTACCCAAAACTTTGAGGATTTTTATATTGGACAAACTCAATTTTGAGTGTCGTTAAATGCTCGAGTGTTGTCAGGGCTTTCCGTGAAAACAATTCTGCGAACGATCCCTGACCCAACTGTACTTGATTTCGAAAGATACTACTGTCTGATGTATTTGTGATGGTTACCCTTTGTTGTTGTGTCTCTGTTACGGTACAACCGCCAGCGGCACTCGGTTCTAAGATATGGCGGCGTCATCCTTACGTTTCTGACAGAGACCGTAAGCTTGTGGATTTCCGGTGTATTTCTTGTTTCATGTATTTATGGTTTTTAAATTATTTCAATGAAATAAAAAATTCACACTATCTACATAATTCTATCTAGAATCGGGCCGCCATCGTCCTGTACGCCGTCTTGCTCGTTGCCTCCAGGCACGGCGAAGCCTCCAGCGGTTCGAGGGAAGAAGCTGAAGGCTAGTATTGGCGGCCAAGTCAGAGATGTGATTTTCCATCACCTGCATCTTTTAGAAATTCCATTCACAATTTACATGTTTGCAAAGCTATGTTAATATAGTGGGTTTCGGCCTTTATTCACTTGTCCCAGGAAACCTATGGCTTAAGTCTGCCGGGCCGCCCTGGAGTTACGCTGCGAGAAACATTGACACCATTTGTTTAATGAGGATGGCATCGTTGTGTTGCCACAACACGTTCGGATTCCGGGTGTCATCGGCAGCGCGTTTTGGAGAGCCGGGATTATTTTGAATTTTGGGTCATTAAATTTCGGCTATATTAAGTCTTGGTTTATCTAATTTTTAATATTTGTGTTTAGATTATTTGAATTTCGGATTCGTTGGACTTGAATTGTTCAGATCCATCGGTTGTGTGACCTCTACTGGAGATGTTGAAAATAATTAATTCTTGCTTCAAAATTTTTAATAACTAGTGTTTGTTGTGTAATTTGGATAAATTGACGGTGCGGGCAATATTTTCTCATTCAAAAAGAGGAGGGCGAAAGAAAAAGGAAGAAGATATCATTCCATCCAAAGTCTTGTTGGAAATGGCTGCTCTTGACGCGCTTGAACCTACATCTTTAGGATATCAAACTCTAATTGAGGTCGAGACCAAAACCTACTTTAGGCTGCCAAAGTTGAAAAATTCGGACAAGATTTTAAGCAAATCCCCATGATGTTGGTTCAGCCTTCTAGACCACTGATGCAATGCGACACATTTTCATCCCTTCAATTTCAAGAAATCCTTGCATTCTCATTTTAGTACACGAAGCTGTCTTTCTCCTTCTCCACTCCAAACTAACCGCGAAAACTACATGGAAGGAGGCTAGTCCTTGTCGTGCGCATTGTCCTCCCCCATGTTTTCCAAATCCATGGTCTGCTAAGATAATGTTATGTAGACAATTGTACACGATCCTTATCTATCAACAATCATAACCAGTATATTTCTGTAGCCAATGTCATTCTAAGACCCGCTATATCACAATCTGGTGCGGAGTGGAGCTTATCTGTTTGAAATCGTAAACAAAGAACAATAACATTAACAAAATCTAATCCCAAATTCAAAACTACGCTCCGATATACCTTATTAACAGTTGGTAACAACTTGACGAAATTACAGGAAAGAGTCTTGATATAAAGGATTTGACTAGTTTTATGTTGTCTGTCAACATACCACAACTCTTCTCGCTTTTCTCGGGTTTGGACACCGGCGGAGTTATAGAGAAACCTTAGGAGCTAGAAATAAAAATTAAAAGTTTAGTTTAAGGTTCTTTACCAACATATAAAGAAGAAGAAAATTCCCTTGTAACGGTTAAACTGTCCCTGTAACGGGTCATGGCAACAGTTTCCTTTGTGCTTTATGGTCCATAAAAGAAATCATTGTTTGGCATTTGAATTGAAACGACATGATTACGCAGAGGACTTGAATAATTCAGTTTGACAGGTCTTCCTTAAATAAAGAGGCGAGGCTTATCTTAACATCCTAAAGCAGAAGCATCAATGGCTTCAGCCTGTGCTTTAATCCTTTTACTATTGCACATGTCTTCCCTGTGCCCCGATGTAGCAGCAAAGCACAGCAACTCTGGCCATCACCACCACCGTGCACACAATCACCCTTCAACATCAAACCCAAGGCTTCACCGAGCCTATATTGCCTTTCAAGTGTGGAAGCGAGTAATCTTCTCTGATCCATACAATTTCACCACGAATTGGATTGGTCCCGATGTATGCAAGTATAAAGGTGTGTATTGTACAGCTGCTCTTGAAGAGCCAAAGCTCACAGTTGTTGCTGGCATTGACCTCAACTCTGCTGATATAGCTGGTTTCTTGCCTGAAGAATTAGGCCTTCTCACTGACTTGGCACTGGTCCATTTAAACAGCAACCGGTTTTGTGGAATCATCCCACAATCTATGGCCAAGCTGTCACTTCTCTACGAGCTTGATCTGAGTAACAACAGATTTGTTGGCCCTTTTCCTTCTCCTGTCCTTTCTCTACCAATGCTGAAGTACCTTGATCTTCGCTATAACGAGTTTGAAGGACCCTTACCTCCTCAACTTTTCCAAAAAGACCTGGACGCAATATTTGTGAACAATAATCGCTTTACCAATGTGATTCCTGCTTTTCCGAGCGGAACATCAGCTTCTGTGATTGTGATAGCCAACAACAACCTTCAAGGCTGCCTGCCACACAGTATAGCCAACTTTGCAGACACTTTAGAGGAGCTACTAATAATTAACACTAACTTAACTGGGTGCTTGCCACCAGAAGTTGGGTATCTGTTCAAATTGAGGGTGCTGGATGTGAGCTATAACAAGATAGTTGGTCCAATACCCTACAGCCTCGCAGGACTAGCTCATTTGGAGCAGCTAAACTTAGGCCACAACATGATGAGTGGGGTTGTGCCGCAGGGAGTCTGTGTACTCCCAAATTTAGCCAATTTTACCTTCTCTTACAACTTCTTCTGTGAGGAAGAGGGGATCTGCATGAATCTGACGTCCAAAGGCATTAAGTTCGACGACCGCAGAAATTGTTTGCCGGAGAAGCCACTTCAGAGAAGCAAGAAAGAATGCGATGCCGCCCTCGAGCACCCAGTAGACTGTTACGAGCAACATTGTACTGCTGGTGTTGCTGCAGGTGGCATCTTTGGTGGAAATACGTCATCTTCTGCTCCTGCTATGGTGCCTTCAGCATCTCCTCTCTTGCCGCCGTCTATTGCTCCCAGCTACACGTAAATATATGCCAAAGTAATTGTGTCACGTAGTGGTTAAAGAGCCACAATAAGATGCACTCTTGTACTTTGAAAACGTATATATGTGAATGCTCCTTTTCTTTTTCTTTTTCCTTCTTTTTCTTTTTCCCCCTTTGATACAATATTTGTGCACGTGTATCAGAAGAATTGGGTAGTATAAATGCTGCCTACTAGTTATAACAAATCCCCCCCCCCCCCCCAAAAAAAAAAAGAAAAAGCAGGTGCATTATAACCTGCAACTTACGTATTGTACCTAAACTCGTCGCTAAATTGCAACAATAATTAATTTTATTGCATTACTTGTATTGTTTGTTTGGTCCGAAATTCATCGGCAAACAGAATTGCAGCAGACGACTCATTATCCATCCAGTTAAAATGGTTTTTGGCAAAATAACGTACCGACTACTGGGTATATTTTTGTCAAAAATAGCATTATTTTCATAATCACTTTGCACTCCATTGATGTACCAAAAACCCCAAACATAATGTTTCCAAGGAAGGAAGAACGAGGGAGGGAAGGAAGAGTGTATAGTGTGTGCATTGTAAGAGGGCGGAAAGGAAGGCCTCACAACATTCCTCCCAACCCAACGATACCGTAGAGGCTGTTGGAAAATGCCAATCCACCGGACCAACAAACGAAGGAAAAGAAAAATAACCATCATTCTCCAAAGACGCATAAAATGTGAAAGGATGATAATATTGATGATCCAATTGTCACAATAGAGATGCACTGTAGGCATAGGGCTTTGACTTTGTTACAACATAAAACCAACATAAGATTGCATTAGAATGTAGACTGCATTAGTGCAGTCAGAATCTCTAATAACTTCTCGGATCTCAGTTCTATCAACAACTTCCACCTTTGCTTATCAAAATGTCCACTGCATTATTGCTGTCAGGGTCTAGGAATACTGTGGTGCGTAGTTATAGATTAGCACAATAGAATGGTTCTATGATTTGGGAAAGGAAAAATGAATCCCTTCAATATAGTTTCCTGCCACTGAAACACGTTACACCATGCATCCATCTATTGAATCCTCCGGTTCCGAGGGAAAAAATCTGCAGGAAACATCAGAGAGACTATAGTTTCTACAAAGCACCGTCCAGTAATCCAGACACAAAATCAATGACCCATGGTCTCCAGTACTTGCTATTAAAAAGTTAATTTATTTGGAAAAGGGATAATAATCCATTCAGCGTGCCAAGAGTGGAAACCAAAAATAATTTGCATTGATGAAAATTTTAAGGGTGTGAAAATGTACATCATAGAATTATACAAAATGTTGAAGCTCCCATGTTACTTAAGCCCCTATCTCAGCTATCTTATGCAGATTACCCAGGCAAATTGTGGGTTCTTCCCCAACCTGAAACAAATTACGTATGCATTCACAATATATTAGAAGCTTAACGAAATGTACTTCAAGGTTTGCCCAGGTCCTTACCATAATTAAGCAGGTGGGGCAATGTCAATCAAATCCTATGTGACATGTTTAAAATAAGATCCCTAGGCTGGCGGCAGTGGACGTCGGCAAGTTGGGCATTCCATCTTAATATCCATCCATCTTTGTAAACAACCAGAATGAAAGAAGTGATCGCATGGTGTCACCTGTCAGACAATTTCCAGTTGAGTGACTGATCCAGTAGAGAGAAAAATATAGGGCAATATCTCAATTGTCTACCATGCAAACATTAGGTCGCTGCGTGAGATCAATTGCAGTCATACAGATGACACAGTCTGTCGTGCGATTTGTATCCTGATCAAACCTTCTATAATAGCTATATTTCTCAGGAAGGATCTGCAGACCATTAGCAAAAGTGACTTGAGATGTAAAGGCACTCTAGGAAATTTTTAGGCCGAAAGAGGAAGGAAAAACAGAAAATAGATATCATAACAACACATCACATTTCTGTCAAATACCCTTCCATCAAAAAGCATATACATTTATATTAAAAAGGCTTCCTTCAACAGCATACACCTCAAAAAACCAAGCTTTTGCTAATAACAAATGCGTACGAAGTAGAGCGTAGCTGACAATAATTATCCAATTCAAGACCATGAGCAGGTAAAGAAGTAACTAAATATACAGACAAATTCTGAAGTAATGCTACATGTAAAGAGCAAGCAGAACCCATAACCGCAACACGAAGATTACCCCAGTAAGAAGCAGTTCAAGTACGGTATTTACAAAATAACCAAAGGTACCTTATTTAATGGACAAACTGACTATAGAGTAAAGTTAAATTGTTTTCTTTAGTAATTTGGGGAAACACCTTAAATTCCATTTAAAATTATTTTTTCTCCATTTTACTAAAGCATTCATCTCTCTTAATCCTTCCCCTAACCCCACAATAAGAGAGCCTCATATACTAGTACACCCTTCTTGTTCTCTGTATTTTTCCCCCAGCTTGACTCTCATCTACAGCCCAGAATGACTTGAGGTGATAAAACAGGATATATCATCACTAGAAAGTACAAAGTCAATTTGCTTCAAAATTCAGTAGAATGGAGAAGAGGATTTGGCTACTCAAATCCTAACTGCTTTGATATTAAGACCCTAGCTCAGTTGAGTTGAATCCTCTCGTTTACAGCATAAATACTATACATAATATGTGCAAAAGGGAATACCAAGCTGATGCAGAATGGAACATAGTATCCTCGAATATTCATTATTTCTGTTATGTTTACTTCCTATATTATTTAACTCTATCCCATGTCACAAACCCACGTACAGTTGTATGCTAGGAGCACAAAGCTAAAAAGCCTTCATCAAATAGACTATCAGCAAAACCCAACCACACAAAATGATCTGTAAGAAACACCCCTAGGCATGAATATATGGGTCATTAACCCCAAGACAAGAGAAGAAAAAGAAGACGAGGCAGAAAAGGGGAAACAAAATTTGTATCAAACCTGGCGAGGAATGAACCACCGAGATCCAAGATAATTTTGAATAAGGAGAATTGATGCTTGCAGCCCAACGAATACAATCAAACACACACACCAATTCTTGTCGGGCTCAATGCGCATGAAATTGTTAGGGCATCCAAATATATACAACGGGATTGCTAACCGAGTAACAGTCATGCCTAAGATGTAATGAGGATGCAAAGGTTTTCTTGAGTCACGAACAACATTAGTGATAATTTGAGGTATCCAAAAGGAGTACAACAGGAGCAGAATAAATCTCAGGAAATTATGGAACTCATACATGACCAGAATGCCTCCCAAAAGGATCCCATCTGCCAAAAATTAGAAGTTATACAAAATTAGTCTACGAATGTGAATGGAAAATTCCACACTTTTAACTAGTAATCTGAATAAATACAAAACCAATTCAAGATTGCAAGCATGTGGAAATTTATCAAGGAGATCAGAGAACTCGGATTAAAACTCCACTATTCCTTATTCCATCATGGACTAATCAAAAGCAAGAAAGCAATTACATCCTGTATGGAAATGTAGAATCTATTTTGTGTACCTGCATCAATTCAGTAAATCCTATAAAAAAATCCTTGAAAAATAACATTTGCCTAATGGCACTTACAGAAACGACTATACAGAACTGACAGTTCACGCCTCATTGTTTCCCAACCTTCACCATTATTCATTGGCCTGTTTGCCTTCCATATTGCAAGAAGATATCTCATTTCAAAAATTGAGAAGACAACGAACTTGAAAAATGCAGCAGTCGCAAAAGCATTAAATAAGGATTCTGTACAGGAAAGGGCAGGGATACAAAATTAGTAGAGATAGACATCATGCTTAATACATGGCAAAAACTGTGCAAGAGGTAAATGGTTGCCCAACAAAAAAAATAAAGGGGTGGGAGAGAGAGCGAGAGAGATTTTAAACCATTTTTTCGACTAAGCATATGCAAGTAGTGCAGTTAGAGCACTTAAGGTACACAGCATATGAAGTGCATACAGATTTACAGATAATGACACAAATAGCCAACAAAAATACACGAGTATACATATTGAAAAAAAAAAGAAGAAGAAAACTGGAAAAGGTACATTTAAGAGTATCCACCAGCAAGACTAATCAGGAAGAACAAAGAAATTTGGCAAAAAGCTTGAGAAGTGACCATAGAAGGTATTGCTTGAACAGCTAGATGATTGTCATCCACATAATACCAAGCTAACCCACCCAAAACAAGGAGTGATACCAAGCATACTATATTAACTACAAAACGTGCTTTTAGTTATCAATATTTACCAACTAGTATTCCTGCTGTCAGATGTAAAAGGCAAAGATAAGCATCCATGATTGCCTGCTGCCCAATCATCACAATTGAAACTTTGGCAGCTCCCTGGTACAGGTCAATCAGATTATTTGAAATATTCAAACATCTGAAATGAAGGGAAATCTTGTTTTCTTTTCTTTTTTTTTTTACTTAAAATGAAGAAAATATATCCAGTATTTTCAATCAAAGTTACAAAATAATTGCTCATAACAGATGTACAGTGTAGAAATCTTACTGACTGGGTGTTGCTATGCTCCATTTGTCGAATTAACAAAAGGACTTGAATGAAAGAGACCTGATGCCAAGTGTTAAGTGGGGTTCTTCCCAAAAGTAGCTAACAGAACAGAATTATATGACAAAGGAGACAATGTATAAAGGATACAAAAGTGACCATCAGGGTATAGTTCACTGCTTTGTTATAGTAGACCTCAATATTGACAGAGGTAGAATTTAGTAATAAAGGTGAGAAGCAATCTCCATCATCATTGACAGAAGGACTCTCCATTAATCCTTCCAAGTGATAACGATCATGATCGCCATCTGCAACAGCATATAAAACTAACTTGGTAAATTAAAAAGAACTTTTTCAATGATCGGCTAGTTAGGGGCAGTACAAACAATGCACATGCCACCCAACTTGCTCTCCCCACTCTCTTTGATGTCTCACACGTCATCATCACAAGGCCTTGTGTCTTTCACTCTCTTGAACAAGGTTCCTCTTCCAATCCAATATAGTCTGTTAATCTCAATTTAACCACACAGTCTTTGCACTCATCAGTCTTCATATCACATACACCACCAAGGCACTCACCAATCCAACATGTCATTTCTAGGAAATTCATGGTCTTTTATCATCTTATGGGTTTCTACAGTACCTGAACAGGTCATTGTCTCATTGCCTCCATAAGTGTAAAGGCAAATTCAGGTTAGTAGAATGGTGACGATTGAAGGAGGTGGCATTTTTGTGTTAACAGTTAAGCCAATGGTGGGATAGTGGCTGTTGTATAAAATGGTAAGGGTAAAGACTAAATGATCAAAAGCTTTTTCTCCAGTTATTCAAAATGAATTTAAGCTTTTAGAGTGAACTGCTCCCATGATACAACACATGGCTACAGACACAATGACAATAGTAACTTATGGAATAGGGAACAATGTGGAAAATTAATTTGAAAAAAAAAAATAAATGAGGAAATTGAAGTACCATTTTGGGTGGATGAAATGCGTGTAACCTGGGCTGCAATTTCAATATTACAATGCTTTTCCATCTCATAAATTGGTGCTGCAAGAAGAGAAGATAAAATTCACTGCACCATTACATTAACACAAATTTAAATGAAAGTAAAAGACATACAATTTTTTCTCCTCCATATTTTGCCTCGTGAAGAATCTTGGAAAACTTGAGAAGAAAAAACTCCAAGCTGTTCAACAAAATAGAAAAAAAAAAAAAAAACTGTGAGTTGGTAGCCCCCATTCACAGCAGAGAATTATTAAAGATTCTCAACAGACAATGTTGCCATCAAGAGGTACTCCAAACAAAAAGTTCAGATGCAACATCTATGGACCTACACAAACAATAAACTATCCTACACGCCTGTATGCCACAGAATCAACATAATTTGCAATCATATCACACTAGAATAAGAAATAGGTGTTACCAAGTGGTATGGATTAGATAAAATGTAATCTTCCTCCTGGGTCAACTCTCCATCTTTTCCACTACCATGGTACATTAAGAGCAGAATATTAGATTCAAAATGTGAATAACTATTCAAATTTGATGAGATCGAGGAAAAAAAAACAACACAAATGTACTTAAAGAAATAAAGTGCACATGAAATACAATGAGATTTACCTGTTAGCTATCATTCGCAGTTGTTTGAACGGCCATATATATACGCCTTCTACCCTGATTTGGGCACCACCACCATAGTGCTCATTGTCTGACACATCATGGAAAATAATAAGACCCTGTTGACAACGATATGAACAGTATTAGAAGTTTCTTGAAGGATGATATCACACACCAAGTGGACACAACATGCAAGCAAAGCAAGCAAAAACATGACTAAGTTAACCTTCAAATATACACCTAATTTTTTGTGCCTTGCTCCTCGCTCTTCTATAAAATAGCAAAGTGCTAATAGGCATCAATCAATCACGTGGCGAGAATTCAGGTTAAATCTATCTGTGACAGTAGTGTGGTAAGGGCTTCAGCAACATGAACAAACAAGACCCAACTTACACTAGGCATGGGGGAATTTTTTGTGCCTTAGCTCTCCTATCAAATTACAGAATACTAATGGGTATCGATCGCTCGTGTAGCAAGCATTAAGGTTAAATCTTCTTGTGCATGATATATATAAATGAATGTGACCTATGATTTAAAGAATTATGCCTCCCAAGGTTATACTTTCTAAATAAATGGCAAAAACAGGGAAAGCACAAGTAGACAATCAGGATATACTTTGACAACATAAAATGATATCTATACTCTTTCGAGAGGAAAAAGAAGCAATTGCCCATAAAGGCCACCTGCATTCTATAAGTAGCACTCCATAGATTGATTGTACAGTTGATGTTAGAAAGCAAAACCATTTTCCTCACAAACATATTCATAAAAGTAACACCTCATGGGAAGGGGCGCATGGCAAAAATGCTCACCTGAACATAATGGACACCAGATATTTTTGTTGGTGTGCTAACTAATTCAATCACTGAATCACCAGTGGCCTTCCTGAAATCTGGAAATCTGGAAGAACTATTTGTAGAATCTAGAAATTTCCAAGTCCCTACAAAACACATAACCAAAATATGTAGTAAGTTATAAATTAAATTTATATTGGTGAATGGAAAACAAACTACAACACATAAGACTTAGCAACTACTGCAAACCCTTTTAAAATCTCACACTTTAAAAGTTTGCAAAAATTGAATTTATATGTTTTTGCACAAAGGTTAATGGATAAATTTGAATTATAATGCATCTGTGGACTGCATGCCAAGGAACTGTTCAGGTTCAAGAGTACATCACATAGCTATATGAAGGCATCACTCAATTAATGATAGAACCATGTCCATGAGACAATGTAAAACAACATCATGGTAAGATAAAAGGAGAATGGTACTCTGTTCATGTATAGAGGCATGAAGATGATTATAAATGACTGACTGGAAGTAAAAGGTCACTAACCTCGGTAAGTTCCTGTTATATTCCACGCAGAAAATGGGCCAAAATCACTTTCAACTTTTTTAGCAAATAGCAACTGCAACACAATGGGCAAAAATTAGGTCGAATCACAATCAGTCGTCACTGGGATGAATTACTTAAGCACTGCAGTGGCTGTCTCAATGTCATTTAAAATTTAAATTCCTCGCAAATTTTGTCATTATTTTTATTCTTTTCAGTCTACTCAGCTTTTACTTACAAGTGACATCATGTTTAAAGTTATGACAAATTTATTAATGTAAGCCCTGATAGCAGCTATTTAAAACCTCCAACATAAGCTCGGATAGTAGACTTTGGCTATTTAAAAACTTCCCGCTATGCTTCACATTCCATGAATGCCTGGCAAGGAACTGACTCAAAATTTTCACTAAGTGCACTTGTTAAGCTTGGAAAAGAGGAATCTTCACCCCCACATTTTGGAGATCACAGCAGAATTTAGCATATCCGTTTTCTCACAATCCACTGGAGATTGAATTCTATATGGTTCAGTAAAAATTTTTCTCGTGCCACTATCAACATATCATTGATGAATCTAACTCTTGCAACATGACCCAAATTCTAATTTAAAAATGTTCTTGCAGTGCAAATTTTCATGAGAGTTTGATCATAGAAATTGCAAGATCACTCTATTAAACTCCCAGACATGAATCGTCATTTCAGTGATTGACTTCAAGTGTACCCAGAAACCCCATATCATTCATTAGCCTAACCTAACCAATCAAATTAGCATTTAATTGTTTCCAAATTCAGTCTTTACGAAAAATCGCCGTCAAACTTCATAAATAAATTAAAAGGGAATTTTAAGCACCAAAAAAAAAAAAAAGGATAGCAAAGTCCATTTACTGACCTGATCGCCCCACGACCGAGGCTGCTCTCGCAACGGCCTGAGCCCCACAACCGGCCGAAGAACAGCAAAGCCAAACCATAACCCGAGAACAACCCAAAACCCAAACCCGAACCGGAACCCAAACCCAAATCCTCCCGTCCTCCGGTGGAAGCACAAAGCCCCCAGATTGCCACAACTAACCATATCAAAACAGTCAAAAAAACCAAAAAAAAGCAACCCCACAAAAGTCAACTCCAAATCGCACTCCGCCCGGAAGAAGAACAGAACCGAAGAGTAGAAGAAGCGCATAACAATGAATCAAAACCCATGAGTGAAATAGAGAGAGAGAGAGACGCAGAGAGAGAGAGCGAGAAGGGTTTGTTTGCTTCAAGTGGGAGTCAACACATAGGAACTCACACCAACCAGAAATTGGAAAAGTGAGAGCTCAACAGACAAACTTAAACTTGGGGAAGGTTTCTTTTCTCTTAAAAAAAAAAAAAATTATATTTAATATTTAAATTTTTTGATTAGTTTGATGTAAATTATTAATTAACTAATCGTAACAAATACCAACCACCACGTTCACAAGAAACACATTTGAAGTTGAACCAGAACCTCTGATGGCTTATTATAATAATTACAAGCCATGTACGCTTTCATATTGATCTTATTATAAATAATTAACTCTAAATATAAAAAATACAATAATAATTTTGATTTGATTATAACATAATTAGTCGATGAAGTAATGGGTTCTCTCTCAGTTAATTCAATTCAATTGAATGTTGTTGACTCTCTCTCTCTCTCGCAGCAGTGCTTCCTTCTTCTGCTTCTCCTTCCTTTTTTCTTTGTTTTGTTTTTGGGGTTAAAGACGGCGGTCAATTAGGGGATGGCTGTGTTGAGTTGGCAGACTGGTTGTGATTATGGCACTCGCGTGAAATGAACGTGGGAAACACGCTCCAGTCTCCCAATCTAGAACCGGGTTTTTTTTTTTGACCTTTTTGTGCG
Source organism: Bruguiera gymnorhiza (assembly GCA_020883675.1). Lineage (NCBI taxonomy): Eukaryota > Viridiplantae > Streptophyta > Magnoliopsida > Malpighiales > Rhizophoraceae > Bruguiera > Bruguiera gymnorhiza. Next base: position 2,492,946 of record JAIRCJ010001053.1, read on the forward strand.
ATTTCGTATTTAGAGGAAACAAATATTTGGCGAAGAAAAAATAAAAATAATTCTTTGCCCAAACCAAACCAAAAAAAATAAAAAAATAAAAATAATAATAATAATTAAAAAAAGAAAAAGGCCATACAAAAGACTCACATATTCCCTTTGCTTCCTCTACCCAATCTGCGTACGGAAAACTACGGCCCACATCCGCTAATGAGACTACGCATACGCTAATAAATTTATTCTTCTGATTATCCGTAGTGAGCTGTCCCGCAACCATTGGCCCTACTAAATAAAAATAAAAACAGGACATTCTGATTATTAAACAGGACATTCTGATTATTCCAAGTCCCGATTTGTCACATTCAATCATTTCCCACTGAAAAATTATCTCCTCAACTCGTTGGACTACGATGGAACTGCCAAAGACCATGAAAGATGCGATGTCTCCTTCTATAATAGTGATCATTTATTTACTCGATTTTTTTTTTTTAAATATCATAATTTCACTACAGAAGCATTTCAACCGGCTATACATAAGCTCTGCTCTCTACAAGAATTGTATGAAGACAAAAACCATGCACAACGCAGTCATGGGGCCTCCCTGACCAATAGTTGACCGGCTATTTGACACCAGAATACGATACAAGTCAATTTATGCTATTGTTAGTCTATTCAAGGCGCCTATTATTTCACCTTTTTGTTCATCTTCTCCTTGCCTGCAAAAAGCATTCATGCATTGCATATGTCAAAGAGCTTGAACCATTATGAGAAATTAGCAGCTTCATGCACGAGACATTACAAATCTTACCGAATATGCTAGATTTGAGCGGAAACCGAAGAGATGATGGCCCCTTCACCTTTAGCTCCCTAAGCTGTCTACTTGGCCTATCAGTATATGTGCTGCTACTAGCATGCCCACCAGTCAAAAGATCGGGTCCTTTTTTCACCCTTTCATGATAGACTGCGGGCGGCGCCAGCCTCAACTGAGGCATGTTTTCCATTTGAACTAATCTCTGGCTTTTCTGAAGGTTATTTAATATTTCAAACTGCAGAATCCATCCTCGTCTTGGTTAATTGCCTCTGTAACATGATAAGGTGTAAAATCCTAGTGATAATAATAAAGATGCTTACCCGGGATATTTGCTGAAGCCCATGGGAATTCTCTGTCAAATCCTCATGTGAGTGTAAAACACTAGCTCGCTGTGTTCGGCGTGGTCTCGTTAAAACCTGATCCACTAAACCATTATCTGGAAGAGCTGATTTACTTTTAGCCTTCTGAGAATTCTTCTTAGGCATGCAAACAGGACACCCAGACAAGGAGCTCCTACTCGGCAACTCAGTTTCCAGAAGTTCACACTCAAGATGAGTTGCGTGACCACAGCTGAAAACTCTTACGCGGAAAGTGGACGAATCCTTAGTGAGCAGGCAGTTACAAATACAACACTCCACGTTCCTGGGGGCATATCCATGAGATGCCCCCTTCCTGAGTAAGCTCATGGTATAGAATGTGTCATCCTCTATCACAGATTTGGCAGTGTCCTTCAACAGAAGTGCAAATAATTTGAATCAATACATTAGTGTCAGCAGCATAAAATGGAGAATGTGTGTTCCCCACAACCACTGGGGCATGCAGGGGGGTGAAGAATTCTTGCAGCACAAAGGTTAACTCAATAACCAAAACACATGCAAAATTAAAAAGGAAATACCAGAATTCTTCTTTCAAACCCGTAGGATCCAAGCATCCCTAATATGGTAATTTTGAAATCTCCAAATTCTTGGTTGCCATTATCAGATAGAAGTTTTGACATGATGGTTGGAAGGCGAACATAACCTATCATTCCCTCAACAATCTCTTTAATGAACTGAGAGAATAACTTCCTCAAGATACGAGCACCTCTGTGGGAATGGGAGATTTTCCACTTGACTATGCATGCCTCATCATCTTCCCGAGAGCCCAATGTTTCCATTTGCATTCCCGTATGGTTTTTCTCTTTCAATACCCTTTTGTCATTGTATGCATCCATCAAAGGCTCACAGAATCTGTACCGCATGACAATAATTGTTACTTTTAGAAAAGATGGAAATGCAGTTCATGTGATAATCATTGCAACAAAATGCTTGACAATTATTACAAACTAAACAGTGCAGTATTGTTCAAAGCTCAAGACACAAGTCAATAAATCCAAGCAAAAACAAAATATGTGACCTACTCAATGATTCTACTATCATGTAGATGTTGATCAATGTTCACAGTTATTTTTCCAAGTAAAAAAGAAAACAGAATTTTGGTCGCATGGAAAAGAGACATTACAAGGCCTAGAACTTAACCATAAAGCACATGCTTGGGTTTAAGCCATGATTAATTAATGAGTTTTACTTGAAGGCAAGATGCCCTAAGAGCTTTCAGCTTTAAGCATGCCTCTTCATGCTTTAAACAATAATTGCACATCATCTGCTCAAGTGACCTGAAAATTAATAGTCATGTCGACAAATCAATAACTTGTATGCACTTACGAATCAAGCAATTTGAACCAGAGTGTCTCTGACTCCTCAGGTATCAATCGGGGGGTGTTTCGCTGACACAATCCAATACAGGCTTGCAATATAATGCGTATGTCATTCACCTGCAAGACAAAGAATACAAAATGAATAAATTGTGCAAGAACCCATAACATGGAACCAGAGAAAGGAAGGCAAAATGAGTTAAGCATATTAAAGGATTGAGAAATATGCCGACCTCCTTCATTTTTAAAAGTGTGTGACAGCGTTCAAAGCTGGCAGAACGCCTCAAAGGTTTATCTGGAAGCAAGCTTTCCACAGCTGTATCAAGCTTCACAAATTTCTCATCAAGGCCAGAAAGCGTGAATAAGAGAGCACTTCCAACATCCCCAACCCTCTCTAATAGAAATGCAGCAGCATCTATGATCCCATATTCTTGGCACAGACGTAAACAGTGCTCTACCCGGTAGCTATCAAAAGTCTCTAAAAATCTTAGAACTGAATCACGCTCATACTGACATAATAGCTGCAATGATAGACGCAAAATACTTAGAGTCAGATAAAGAATAGGAGATGCAGGTAGCGTATTTTGTAGTCACGAAGCAGGTAAAAACAGCAAAACTTAGGCAATAGAACTTTTCAACAGCAAGGACATAGAAATGAGCAAAAACACAAACAAGACCCGAATCTGCAAACACAGACCAATAATAAATGAAATCTTTCAACTAAACAGTCAAAGAGCATTTATTTCTGTGGATGCAACTAAACCGAAAATATGAGGTGGTCAGAATTTATAAGGAATTACGGAGATTATGTGATGAGGCCCAATAAAAAGAACGTATTTTTATTTTATTTTCTATGAGAAAATGGGCCTTTGGTTTTGGAGTATCATCTGATAAATTGATGTTAGAATAATATGTGTTCTTACCTCCAGATAAAGCTCAATCATATCATCAGTCACCTGAACAGGATTGTTCCGCATGAACTTGGGAAAATCGGCAATTATTTCAAAGTAATTATTGAGCCCTTTTGTCTGTTCTTCCAATCTTCTTCCCTTAAAAACATCTGTACTATCATCTTTTGTTAAATTTGAAAAGTTGAGTCTTCCAGACAAGTGAGCTTCTATGACTGTCTTTAGATACAAAAACAGGCTTTTTGGATGAGAACGTAGTTCCGAGAGGATATGTTGACTTTCACTATTAAAATGGTGAATGACCAACAAGAATGTGCCCTCTCTGCAAATATGAAAGGATTGTTTGAGAAAGAAAATGTAGCAATTCAACAACTGATATTAAATAAGTAAATTTGTCTCAAAAGTATTTAACAAAAAGATTTACCTGCTTAAGACAACCAACTCTGGAATCTGAGTAATCACAGCTGATCGGAAAACATCATATTGATTGCCACTCAGCTGTTCTAACATATTGTTGATATAATAGAATGTGTGAATGGGTTCATCCGTGTCTTTCATATAGCTTTCCAGAGCAGCAAGGTACTGATGTCTCATAATATGAATGAAGCCACAAACCTAAAGACCATAACAGGCAGATGTAATACATGATAGCACATTTAAATCAATGAAATACACTGATGAATACAGCAACCATGACATAGCAGATATACCTGGTGAAAACATGCCTTCTCACATAGTTGCAATACATAAGAAACACTCCAATCTGTCACAGGCACCACTTGCAGAACAGCAAGCACCTGCTTCTCTCTCCTTTTTGATATTTCAACCATCTGTGTATGAGAGCTCAGTGTAGAATTACTTTCTGATGTCATGAACTCCAAAATCTGATTCAGCATACTGTTTGAAACATGTGCTTTCTTACAAGCAATATAGTAGGCGATGAATTCAAAAACATCTCCAACAGCTTTCTTTGAAGGAAATGCTCCTACTGATTCATCTTCTTGAGATGTATCCTTTGTAATAATTTGAACTAGAGCATCTATGGTTTTCTGAAGCAGTACATTCTGACTTTCAGCTGTCTTATTTTGTTGCTTAGCTTCCATGTTTGCATCAGGATTTTGGTTTTCTTCATCTACAAAAGCACACCTCAGAACATCTAAAGTAGCTTCCGTATCTAACTCTAAAAGGTGATACAAATTTAAGTATCTTCCCCTTTGTAGCACACTTTGTGCTGCTTCTAAATTCGAGGCATTTGAATTCTCCAATAGAAACTGCAAGAGTTCTGCTCTAAGAGATGGCAAACGTGTTGGAGGAACAGTCCCATGTCCTGCAAGTATGATACTTAATTGTTTCACAATCACTGATTAAAAAATCAAGCTACATATAAAACACATGCACTTCAGTGAAAATCCAATCACTAATATATTTCAAGTCCAACAAAATATGTTATGTTTCAGACACTTGAAACGAACTTAAATAAAAATATGACAATTAAAAGGGCATATTGACAAACAAGACATGGCTAAATGGGGGAAAAAAAAAAGAAAAAAAAGAAATTTCAGAATGATTCAAGACTTACGAGTGAGTTTAAACAAGCCAAATTCTACATATGATCAGTACAGCTAGGATCAGAGTCCAGTCCATAAAACAACCTCTGATCCAGTTGTGTGTCAGTAATTAACATAATTAGTACATTAGCCATCAAAACAATGTCACAGGCACTTAGCAGCATCACCACCATCAATAGCGAAAAACACCAAATTTTATATGATCAAAGCAGCACATGAAGAGAATTCAACAAAGTTGGACACTAACATATAAAACAAAATGGGGTTGAATTCCAACAAAACATTCAAAATGAGATTTGCTACTGATCCAAAATGACTCCACAAAAATGGATTTTATGGAATTTCGAATCATAAACCTTAAAAGCATGGATTGGAAAAAGTATTTTGTGCCATAAAAGAATGTCAAAAAGCAGACATTAGAGTCCCACATCACATGAATTTGTATAAACACCATCATCAGAAAAAAAAAAAACCTTTAAAATAACCACAATCATTGTCATCTATCAAAATTACTTGATCAAGGATTCATGTAGCCATCTTCATCATAGGCAAATCATACTAGTTGAACCAAATCAATCTCTGAATGCATACCTGGTGGAAAGGCAAGACCTGAAAAGCAATACTTTAGATAAACAAGGATCCTGTACCTGTTAAGTAAATGATAAACACTCTGATTCAGTAATAAAGAACAGAAAATATAAAGAGATAGGTCAACAAGTCAAATTTAATTTAACATCAAAAACTAAAGAAAGGCCCTAATTGATATTGTCATTGTATCAGAAAATTCAACCTACTTACTGAAACCGTAAAATAAGCAAAAAAACAGTCTAGAAATTCTCGTTCAAGACCAAAAAATTTTTCTTGTCACCCAAGGTCCAATATAATTCATAATTACAGGGAAAATATCTGTGAAATAGAGATTTTTTCTGACCTATATATTCATTCAAAAGAAAACTATGATCCTGGGATCCTACTCTTCACCATTTCCGTTGCTAAATTACCCTGACAACATGATACTTTCCTTGAGCAAGCAATCTGGTTAAGAGACTGGCTAAAGCAAATGCTCATCATATCAAGAAAGATTAGAATATTGACACAATAACATTTGCAGATAAGATCAAGGTAGTTAAAGACGTCCCACCTAAATTATCAACCTGCAGTACACCCTTTTCATTGTTACATTATCCTAACAACATGATACTTTCCTTGAGCAAGCACTCTGATTAAGAAACTGGCTAAAGCAAATGCCCATTATAGCAAGAAAGATTAGAAATTATTGACACAACAGTATCTGCAGCTAAGATTCAGATAGTCAAAGACATCCCACATAAATTATCAAGACACAGTTACACATATCAAGGCAACCTACCCAAGTGCATTTTCAGTGCTCTCTTTTTGACTGTTTTGTAAAACTATCAACAGCTCTTCTAAAGGTGTCCTGAAATCCTCCAATCCTTTATTGAAAAGATACACTAGAGCACCATATAATCCATGCTCTCGGCATAGCCTGACAACCTGAAAGATGAACTAGAAGGATTATTAACTTTTTCTTGGCACAGAAATTATAACACAGAAATTGAGCAAAGAAACTGCTAAAGCACCTGGTTGAAATCCAAAGACGAAATATCCATGTGAAGGACACATTGTTCAACTCGCTGTAACCAACCTTTGCTGCTATAATGCTGTACTAGTGCTTGCATAATCTTTGTGTGAGGAGAAGAACACGAAGAGGACAGAAAGAAAGAAAGAAAGAAAGAAAGAAGAAAAACAAAAAAATTAAAAAAAAAAGGAAAAGAAGACACAGATTACAATACAGAAGTTAGCAACAGGCACTCTTTCTTGATCTCTCCCACTCCGCTTTTTTCACTTGACCTGCTAAAACAATTTATAAAGCTAACAATAGTGTTGAGATGGTACCTCAGGAGGTAAAGTTCCAAGCATATCCCTCAGTATATATGGCTCCAAAAGCTCCAAAAATGTATCTACAAAACAGAAAGATAAGTGATCACTTAGTAATTGCATTGAAGGGTAGAAGAGTCATAAGTTTAACTTCCCTGTAAGTATGGATTTGTACTTTTCAGGAGAGGTGAAAGAGTACCTCTATGTTGAACAGTGATAAATTTGGAGAAAATTTCATCAAAAAGGATATCAGTCCGATGTATGTGGATACAAAATTCCACTGCAACACCACCAACACGAGTGAATTGTTCTTTTATTTCAGAGTTTATAGAACTGCTTCCAATCTTTGGGTCTTCTTGCTCCATCTTTTCTATTTGATTGCAAAAGGCCACTGAAATATAAGAAAACACTTCCTCTACGTAAGACAAAAGCAACTCTACAAGGTAGGGCATTATGGCTTCCCGCACAGCATCCACTGATTTGGGAAGGTCAATAACACCATGAGCTTGGCCATCATAAAGTGTCATTGCCATGTTTAAGGCACCCATCCAGTCACCTGCCCTTCGCAGAACTTGAATTCTTTCCTTCCATGGGAGAAGGCGGGAAACAATAAAATGAATGGGTCCAAGAATGTATACTGATGCTCCTCGTACAGCTACACAATTGTGGTAAGCTTTCTCAGGGTTGCCATAGATATTTGAAAAGTGAGTGTGGTACGCAACTAGATCATCTCCTCCGGAAACATGAAGAGAAAAACTAGTTTGGTGAATCAGAGTACCATCCTTTGCAAATAAATAAAGTTGTCCTGTCAATGAGAGGACAACAAGCATCTGGACAAGTAAAATACATCATTAACTTCAAGTGAAGAGGAATAAACTGCATCACAAAATACAGATATACTTGCATCCTTTACAAAATTGGCACAAGTAACTTTGTATGCAATAATCAGAACAAATAGAGCACATACATGGGAATCCAACCAAGCCACACCTATAGCTGTACTGTCAACAGTCCATTTACCATAAACTTTTAGTTCTGACTTGACCAACTTTGCAACTTGAATTTTGCGGTCCCAAGCAACTGCAACCAATGAAACTTTCTCTGCTGCATCTGCTGGAATATTTTCTGCAACACATTCATTTATAAGCAGATGTCAGCTTGAAATCCAAGGGACTAATTCAAGGCATACCTGTTGAGGAACTGCGTGATTTTGTAGTGCACTTCCAAGCAGTATAAGGCATAGAACCCTCCCGAACTCCATCTGGCTTTGAAAGTTGAGCATAGACTTCTAAAGTGGGAGTGAGCCTGACCTGTAACAAAGGCATGACTTCAACATATTTTCAAGAAATATACTTCAGAAAAAACAGGAATCAATTCACAAGATAAAAAGTACATGGAAATTTTGTAATCATCTGAGAGCTCCATACCACCAGAGCAGTTTGATAGGTGACAAATATGACCACACCTTCTTCAACCAGAGAAGACCCTTCATTGAAGATCTTCCAACCTGCATCACCTCCAACCACACCCCCCATCATGCTACTGATACTACCAGCTGAAACTGTGGCATTTCCAGGTGAAGATAGCGAAGCACCTCCACTGGATTCATCAAAAAGCAGGGGTGATGCTGATAGCACAGTTCCCGTTTTTTGCCCATCAAGAAGACACTGTGAGTCAACTCATATGATGTCATTACATCCTCATGTATACTAGAATTGCAACATGTAGCTGATCAGTGTTTACTACTTATCACATCAAGATACAGTACTACGTTTGTTTATATTGAATACAGCTGTACCTGCGTTTTAATGGAAAACCTGTTAAGCAAGGGAACCATCGAGAAAGCATGCAACAGAACAAGACCTTTACTGTCACCAGTAACAGCTTTGAACTGACGAGTAACTTGAGAGTCCTGGCCAAGAAATAATGCATGAACTACTGGTGCAGTATGTTCTCCAGTGATAACCTTTGCAGCTGATGACCTCTGTATGTCCCACACAACAATATGACCATCACCATAACCAGCCAAAAGCAGGTCCCCTTGCTGATTGAAGCACATAGAAGTCACAGGGGAATGTGATCGATCCCCTTGTAATCCAAGTATTAGCATCTGAAATGGGTATGACATTGTTCAGTCCATGGCATTTTCTACCACAAACGATGTAGAACATATCTAAAATGGCAAGCTTGACAGCATTAGATCAATTCAGTATGATGACATCTTCCTTAAAACAGATATTAAGTCTGAGTTCTACAGAAGTGTAATTATGCTTCAGACAGCATTATTAGAGTGTTGTTATTTAAAGGAAGTTCAAAAGCTAATGTCATGTACATATACTGTTTCAAACAACAACCCCTACAATCTCAGGTTAAGTATGCCCTTCAAAACAACTCATGTTGCACCTGGAATTGCCTAACAAGTGCTATTTCATTGAACACCATGTGTCATCACACTGACATCATAATCTAATTACATGTGCTATAAACTTCTGAGATCTATTTCTATTTCAGCACAGAGCGAGAGAGAGAGAGAGAGAGAGAGAGAGAGAGAGGTGATTGATAAGAAATGCATAAAAAACACAGAAAAATAAAGCGACCTTTGCATCTGTGTTGTCAGCATTATGAGGAGTGTATCTACTAGGGAAGACAACAATGGCACCTTTTGCCACTCCCACCGCAATGTAGTTAAGATGCACTGCAAGGACTTGTGCAGAACCATAATCCCGTCTGAATGCTGGTGAAGCAATTGTTCGTGTGACAGCATTGTCAGAATCAATGTCAAAGTATCCTAATGTAGTGGACCCTCTGCGGACACCCTCGAGTCTCATTGGCTGGGCAGCTGCACCCTCCTCCCAATGCAAACCAGTAAAAGCCTGTTTCTTTTCAAGTTCTTCTGCCAATTCAAGTGGCTTGATAGTGGATTTTGGTTTCCTTTCTGTTCTCTTGTTTATTCTCTCACTCTCTAGTTGCCCAATCCTCTCCTCCACAAGCTCAGAAATGTCGCTTAATGAACTGGCATGATCACCATAGCCAGGCTCCGCACCTGTCTCCTCATCTGTAGAACCGCTGGCATATTCCTCTAAATTATATGACCCCTCCAATGGCAACGTTGCTGAACTCTCCTCAATTTTGGCATCCTCACCAATGCCAAGCGAAGAAAGGACACCCATTTCTCTAGAATAATTTGCGTCCAACGAATTAGTACCATAAGGAGAATTAAAAGATTCTACATTTTCAACTTGTCCAGAATCCAAGATTGTCGAGCTATCTTTCAAATTTGATTCAACGATGGAACCGGAGATTAAAGTAGTGGCAGTGGTGGCAGTCAATGAAGGATCCTGATCGTCCTTTTCTACTTCAGTTTCCAAGACTTCGGTGGCAAAATCTTGAGGCGCACCCAAAGGATTTCCATTTCTTGCAAGAATTTCATTTTCAATAGCGGACTGGAAATAGCCTGCGTTGTCCTCATACTCTGCCAATTTCTCGCCCGACACGGTTCTTCCGGTGCCAACTCCTGCAGCAATTGAGCCCCCATTCGACGTGTTTGAGACAATTTCTTGATCATCGCTGACATTGGAACTGGATTCTCCAGTATCCACGACCTTCTGGATGATCCCGGCCCCAACTTCCGCTCTACTCGACTTGATCGCGGCGGCATGTGGTGTGGGCACCGACCGAGAAGCTGCAGCCGCGGCTGCAAGTGCTGCTCCAGGCTTCGCATTAGATCTCAACCCAGTGAATAGAGAAGGCAACGGTCTAGAAGAAGTAGAAGTAGAAGGCAAAGGAGGAACTCCCCATATCCGATCACTCAAAACCCCACCAGACCTAACCCGAGTGAAAGAACTGGTTCTTGTTGACTGTTCAGGCTTATCGCTCGATGATTGAGATTTTAAGGACTTTAGGGTTGAGTCTTGTGATGAAACGGCCTCGCTTGGGATGTCAGGCGGATCAGATACAAGGGGTTGGTGATTCTTGAGGCGCGGTAGGGCCGAAGAACGCGAAGACGACGCAGCGGAATTGGATTCGGAATCGGAATCGGAGTCGTTGAGGATTTCATCGAGAGTACGGTGGGGAACGGCGGAATTGGAGTCAACGTCGGAGTCGGAGGTGGCGTAGTGCGAGTTGAGGAAAGAGTCGAGGTCCGGGACTTCCATTAGAAAGAAGCATTTCTCGAGCGCCGTTTGGCATCTCTGTTGAAAAATCCGGAAAGAAATTCTTAAAATGCGGAAAGTTCCAAACGATATCGTTTTGGTTAAGCCAAATCTCTCTTTTATATTCTTCTCTCTCTCTCTCTCTCTGTTTTTATTTATTTTTATTTTTATTTTTGAATCTCTCAATATGTTCCTAAATAAATATTTGCCTCGAAGTAACGGCTGAGATTTGAGGATCGCAATTAAATACGAGACAGCCGTCCATATCTCAAGAAAATCCCTTAAGTCATTATTAAAGCCTAAACCCAATTTAAAATTGATGCTTATCTGTCAACAACTCATTTGAAAAAATTTAAAAATAAAATAAAATCACAGCTTTAATGGACACTCTCTCTAAGCCCAACTATCTGCTTGGTTTGCTTTTATTGGACCCAAGAATTGGGTTACTAATTGGGCTAATGGGTTGGGTCGCATCTTGATGGTTTAGGTTTCGGGCCCATGGTTGAACCGGTCCAGTCCGGCTTTGTATGCATCTGCTGTGTTACAGTTCCGTCTCTTAAAACCCCGCGCCGTGACGCTAGAGTTTTCTCTGCAAGAATCCAATGGAAATGGCGGCGAAAGGAACGGTGACGCCGTTCGCGTCGATGTTCCCGGCGGAAGAAGCGCAGAAGGCGGCGAAGCGCGTGGAGGAGGAGATTTCCGAGAAGGAGAAGGAGCTGGGCCGTATGAAAGAGTTCGTCGCCGATAACGCTAATGTGATTAACCTCGTCTCCAAACTTCCCGATGAGCTCCACCACAATATCATGGCAAGCAAGCTTCTGCCATTCTTGTTCAATCATTTCTATCTTTCTTGCTTATGTGGTTTCTTTTTGATCTTTCGTTGTGGTCTCGTCTTTTTTTTTTTTTGTTTTTTTAGGTTCCGTTTGGCAAAGCAGCGTTCTTTCCTGGTCGACTCATTCACACAAATGAGTTCATGGTGAGATGTTGTTCGGAATGTCTTCTTCTAGTACATAAATTAGAATCTGGTGAGTTATGCTTTGTCTTTGCAGGTTCTTTTGGGAGAAGGTTACTACGCCGAAAGAACATCCAAGCAAACTATCGAGATTCTGAAAAGGAGAGGGAAAGCATTATACTCCCAAGTTGAATCTCTTAAGGCAAACATGAAGGATCTGAAAGCCGAAGCTTCCTTTTTTGATGCTACAGCTTCTGAGGCTGCGGTTGGCTCAAAAAAACTTTGTTATTGGCTTATATTGATTGAATTTTATTTATTAGCTGCTGGACGGATATATGAAACAGTTTTTATGCCTGGTTACCCATGGTTGATAATACCTAAACTATCCAGACTCGGTTGTTATCGGCAATAGGATTCGATGTTCTATGCTAGTTGAGGCCTTGCTCAAGGAACAGTTCTGAAGTTGTGAATCATTAAGCAGCATCAAACACTATTATTATTATTATTATTTTGCTATCCTGTTTATCTGTTTATGAATGAAAACCTCATCCCTCCGCATACTTGTGCCAATGTTGAATGTTACCATCAATATCTTTGATAGGAAGGTCTTGTGGAGATTAGAGAAGATTATGTAGAGGAGAACTCTAGCAAAGGAGGATCTAAATCAGGCAGGTTCAGAATCCTACTTTTGATTGGAATATTGAAGCGCTTGTGAATATGAGGCATGTGATTATGAATTTGATGAAGCATTTTTTATCATGGTGAAAAAAAAGGAAAAAATGATTGCCTTCACCATAGTATTAGTAGTGCTTCGAGATTGCATTTTAATAATATCATTTTTTCATAAACAGAACGCTCTTTTAGTAACAATGCCATTGCTGTCATTATGGAACATGAACATGAAACTGCCTGGGAATTATTCGAAATCTGGATTATTGAGCGCGTCTGGGTCTGGTTACATTTATTAATTTGAGGGAGAATGAAACTTTTGGTAGATTTCATAATCCAAAGCTATGCAATGCAGTAGAATTCAGTTGAAACCATTCTGACATCTAAAAACCATTGTTTTGGCATTGGGCTGGAGTTATTCTGTCATTTTAGTCCATCAGATAACAAACAGTAGGGCCTCTTCAAATTTCTGTTGATACCAAAGCATTGAACCCCCATCATGTGCCATGAATTTCTTACATTGCTGTTCATTATAACAACTCGACAGTTAATGTGTTTCTGCATCTGAGAGGCCTTTGTTTTTCTTGAAGCAGATGACAGGAATGTTACATTTGAAGATGACGAATATGCACATATAATGTCCAGGTTGGATGAACTTGAGAAAGAAGAACTTGCAGCTGAAGATGACAACAATAGTGACAAAGACGCAAGTAATACAGCTGAAACCGGTGGTGAGAAAGGGAAAGAAGAGGAAATTGAGGAGGTTGAAAGTGAAAATGACAGTGACAGCACTGACCGGACTTATTCACAGGTAAATAATTAGTGCCGTTGGCTTAGTGAATGTGCAACTGTCAGGTTGTAACTAACACAAGTTATTTCTAGTAGCATGCCTGATCAATTGATTGCTGAATATGAATGGCAGATAAGGGAACCACAGGAGCAGATGAAACATGGAGAAACAAAAGCTGAAGTGTTATTGAATAAGCATCAGTTTCAACCAAATTTTACTGATCAATTGAACGTAAGAACTAGCAATTTTAACACTCAGTAATTTTAATTGCTTTATATATATATATCTTTGTCAACCATTGATTTTGAAATTTGGAAGTGCAGTGCACAGGATTGACAGTGGAGCCTGCTCCCAAAGGTTAGTCCTCGGCCGTTCAATATTGCAGTTTAGGTGTGACAGTATGGACAATATTCTGCATTGTACAATCTTCTACCTGGACGAGGGGTGGCAGAGCCACCCTGATGAATTACAGATATACATTAAAATTTCAAATTGAGTTCATGGATCAGAAGAAAATAAATATGTATAGGGTCAAATTCTTTGTGCTGAAACTTCTGTCACAAACACTGTCACAGGTTCTGTTGTCAAGAGCTCTCACGACATTCAAACAAGTTCTCAAAGGCAAACGCTGACTTCATCCCAGGTATCATTTCATTATCCTTCCAAGACTCTGGCTCAGGAAGTGTCAATCATCTCGGGCATTATTGATCTGTGCATAATGTGTGAGTGTGAGTGTCAATTTTATTTAATCCATTCAGTGGTTTCAAGTTCTAATTGCATGATGTTCATCTCACCCCCTACCCTCCAGGCACCAGTGCAGAGTTCAAAACCAGGATTTGATAGTACTAAGGTGTGTGTAGTGTTTTCTGTAGGTTTAAAATTAGATTTAAATGAAATAAAGTTAATGGTCGGGCCTTGTTCTTATGGATTACTGCCTTATTCAAGGCTTTTACTGGTTCAATTGTGGAACGGACTGATAATCTGCAAACAACTTCACCAGACCTAAATGCGACTTCATCACAGGTATTACTGATCCAGTTGGATAATAATCATTAATATGGCCTTTAGCATTTCTGTTGTTTCATCGGTATTGAATCCTTGTGTATCCTTGAACTCCAGTCATCCAGTGTCCAACCTTCAAGGCCAGTTTCCAGATTCAAGCTCCAGAGGAGGTAGCCGTTAATATCAACCAAATTGTGTGGGTTTTTTTCGGCCCTGTAATGTATCCTGAGCAGTTTTCAAGGAAACCTGTGTATTCAAGGCTGCAGCGAAGCTCACATGGAGTCGTGTAACTAAGATCACAATTTTGATCAAGCAGTCAGCCATGAAAGGTTATGTTATATTCAGGGGTGACTGTCTTTCAACCGTTGGGTGTCTTCTCCTTTCTCTTCTTGTAGTCACGGAGCAACTTCTCCCTCTCACATGGAGTTGTGGATAAAACCCACTTGCTAAACTCAACCTCTCCCATGCCAAGGGATTCTGCTAGGAGTTTATATTGGAGTTTCTTACTATCCCTTGATGACACGCCGTTGTCTTTGCCATCTGCATCATCTAGTTTCCTTCTCCGTTTAACAGCACCAGCCAAGCTATTTTTATCAGAGATGCTCTCTTCCAATTTTTTTCCGACTGCGGGTCTCACATTGATGATGTCCTCGTTACGATGAGCATATAGAATGCCTGAACAAACAAAGAAATTATGAATTTGACAATTCATTAAGATGCTTGGACATAACTTAAGCTATCTCTCCCATTGTCTCTTACCCATTTTTTTCAGCACAGGTTTGCTTGTAATAGCCATCTCATTATCATTGCTAGTATGCGACACTGATGAATTCTTTATGCCTGCTTGCTTCGGTGAAAGAAAATATGTCTCAAGTTCAGCTATTTCCTGTTTTGAGGTAGAGCAATGCATATCATCTTTTCCTTGCTTCTCTTGTAATTCGATGATTTCGCTAGTGAACAGCTTATCAGATAGATCACGGAATAGATTGCAGATCCCAAAGAGCTCGCCTTGAAATTGCTTGCAATCCTGGAATGAACCAACAAGCAGTAAGAACGGAAAAGCTTTCAGACATTAAGAAATACCAACCTGAAACTCCTAATTAGGAAAAATAGGCACCTGAACGCCTTCAAAATATCGTTTCTCCATTTTCCCAGACACAGCAATATTCGACAGCTGCTGTTTGTAAACCTGACGGGAATAAACGAGTTCCTCAAAGGAACCAGCTGCAAGAAGGCGGAAAACCACAACATGCCGCTTCTGCCCAAAGCGGAATGACCTGTCCTGCGCCTGTAAGTCATGCGCTGGATTCCAGTTTGGATCGAATATGACCACACGATTTGCACTTACGAGATTCAATCCAAGCCCACCAGCTCGGGTTGATATAAGGAACACCTGAAACGAGATAATAGATTATGGAAATGCAATAAAGAACAACAGCTTTTTGCAGCAAGCCGACTTATAAATTACCTGCTTGCTTGGACTTGAGTTGAAATCATCGACCAAAGATTGGCGCACGTTAGTAGGAGTAGAACCATCAAGTCTGGAGAAGCTATACCCTCTGCGTATGAGGAATTTTTCCAGTATGTCAAGCATCCTGAAAAAAGTGGATCAACCTCAACATTTAGCAAGAAAATAAGAGGCACCGAAACAATAGAAAGCAAATGAAGGAAAAATTGATCTCACAATAATTAACTACAAAGTTCATTATGAAGTATTAAGCAAATACTTTATGAAAAGATATTGAGAGTACCCCAAATTAAATGCCAAGAAAAGACAGATTTCATTCCGAAATTTTGTATGTTAGCTATAGAATAGTACCTGACAGAGTAGCTGAACAGAAGAATTTTGTCGCCTCGTGAAGCCCAAGGAGACATCAGCTTTTCCAGTGCTTGCATTTTTCCACAATGTTTCACATCACTCAAGTCCATGAAACTCTCACTATGGGCAAACCCTCCCACCAAGTCTATATCTGGGCCAAAGACAGCATTGGCAAACTCAGCATCCTTTCTTTGTTTATCTGTTTCATCCCTAGGGTTAGGCTTAATCAGCTCCAAGTGGTTGCTTATCTGTTAATGAGAAGCCAAATATAATAGGGCATAAAAATATAAAGAAAGACACAGCCAAGTTCTTCCCATTCCAAAAAGAAGCAAATTCTTTTCCAAAATAGATAAGCAGTTAACCCTTCTTGTGCAATGCAAAATGTTTGAGTGCATAAAAGATAGTAACCATTGTGGTACTGGTAACAACTATACATAAGGGAGAACTCCTTTACCTGTTGTAGCTTTCCCAGGCAAGGTAGGACAAGACAAAAGGGGCATGAATCACAACCTTCTTCAGGATTGTCTCTATGGAGGTAAGGCCAGATATTTCCCTCTGGTACAATTCTTTTGCAGCATTCCACTTGTTTTAGAGGGCTGCCACAAGTGCACGGAAGGTCCTTGTTTATAAGGCATTGGACATCTGGTAGTTGTAACATTCTTCTATAAACACGTTTTTGCAATTCACTCATGGAACAAAATACGACATTATCTTCCTTTCCCATCATAAGGTGACCAATAGTCTCTTCCTTTGTCCTCCTAAGCATATATTTACGAAGAACTGCCACCAGGTGCTCTTTGCGCTCATCAGCAACCCGAACAAATCTTTCAGGTGCAGTTGACCTCTGGCCATGCTTAAGGGGCTCATCATAGAACTCTCGGAAATGTTCCCTTGTTCCCAATGATGCGGGTGCAACCCAGTCAAACAGATTGAACAGTTCCATCATCTTATTCTGCATAATGGTTCCGGTCAGACCGATGCGTTTTTGAGTGCTAAGTTCCGAACATGCACCATAAAGTTTTGATTTTTCATTTTTTAGCCGATGGGCTTCATCAACAATCACGATCTCCCATTTAATTTTGGACAAAATGCTACCATGAATTCTGAATGTGTCGAAACTGGTAATCAGTATCTCAGCTCCACCTGCTTCTAGTTTCTCGAGAATCAAATCACGGTTTGCCCCATGATAAAGATAAACAGTAAAAGTTGCCCACCTAGAGAATTCAATCTCCCAGTTTTGGATCACAGAAGTGGGGCAAATTATAAGAACAGGACCCTTTTTCTCCACCTTTTCCTTAACTGGGTCAGCAGACTCTCCATCTTTTCCAAAAATAGCAGCAAGGAATGAAATGGTCTGAATGGTCTTACCCAGCCCCCTGTTCCAATTTTTTGAATGCAAAACTACGCTTTATTAAACCACTAAAGAATTGTGGATACATACATATGCATCAGACACCTAAATAGATGCATAAGACCCTAAAAGTATGATAACAGCCATCAATGCCGGTGGACCAACAGTTGCATGGTAAATGACATTGACAAGAAAACAGCTTTAAGGAGCATTTGTACACATCAAGAATTGTAATCCATTGCCTGAGCAAATTTATAAGTCAATGGGCTTCCTGGAACAGAAGAAAACATATTGTCCAAATAGTCCATCTTGTGTATACAGTTACACTAAGTGATAATATTGAAGTTGGGTTAATGATGCTTTTCACTGCAAAAACTCTTTATCTGTTATAATGGAACTCCACAATGGCATATAGTTTCCATGTGTAAGCTAAAATTATGTGGTATCTACTACCCAGAACTCATTGTGGACACATTAATTATCTTCAAAAAATTAACCCAAACTATTACTTGTGAAGAAATAGCCATGAAGCTGGTTGCAAGTTATTGAAAGAAGATCACTTGTACATAAAGAGACTATCATTTTGTCTAAATTTTTGCTCTACAAAGCATAAGAGAGTCTCTTAAAATATCCTAAATCACTAGTAAGTCTCCTAATATATAAGGCAATAATACATTGGCATTAAGCAACATAAAATAGTGACACCTGCTACTGTACCAAAAGTTAGTCCAACACCGAGAGATCATTTATAAGGATAGAAATTACTAAAAGCAAATATAGATATTACACCCTCAAAACAGTTTGGCATACACAGAAAATACTGATGCCCACATGCGGGAAAATTCTAACCATTGAAATACAAAAGTAGACAATAGATCTCAGGCACCACAATATAACTTACATGTCATCACCAAGAATGCCTCCATGGTTGTTTCTGTATAGCTTATATAAAAATTTTACTCCTTCCCTCTGATGCTCAAGCAATCTGCAGTTAATGGATGCTGGGACCTGCAGGCAAAAAAACAAAAAAAAAAAAGCCAGAAAATTTGTTGAAAATACAACACTTAAAATCATTTCTACTCTTGTAAAAGATACCAAAACAGTATTTTCTTGAACTTATAGTCTTTCGAGAATTCAAGAACTAAAATTCAAATTATACCCAAACCCCAATCAATCACATTCGTAACAATTACACAGAATGTGCATCAAGGAAAATACAAAAATTTCTCCTTTACTCCACATACACAAAAAAAAAAAAAACTACAACAACGCCGAATACAACTGATAGAAGAACCGCTTGGAAAAAAAAAAACAAGAAGAAGAAGAATTGGGTGAAAACTTGATAAAAAGAAGGAGAATTCGGTGAAAATGAAAAAGGCTCAGAGAATTTATGCGCTGATACCTGTACAATAGGAACCTCATCAGGCATAGACAAGACCAATGGCTCAAAGGGTCCCGTGTGATCAAACTGAAACTGACCCAATACGGGTCTCCCAAGATCCCCACAGTCCTCCTCTTCTTCCTCTCCATCCTCAACATTTCCAACTCGGGTTATGTTTTCAGGGCTTTTTGGCTGCTGGCTTTGATGGTTTGTAGGAGGCTTTCGTGAAGAAAACTCCTGGGGCGGCAGAGAAAAAGATTCTCCGAGGCGTTGAAGCTGGTGTGAGAGAGAAGATTTTGGAGGCTTCCTAGGAATCACAATCGAGGGCTGCGGTTGTTCTTGAGACAGTGATGACTGCGAGAAAGACGAGGATGACGGCGGGGATGCTGTCGCGGAGAGGCTTGTGCTGCTGCTGCAGGCCCTAAGGGTCTCTTTCAACGCTTTCAAACTGGTGAGCATTGACACGTGTAAAATTGAACGGAGTTCGAATTGGACGCTCCGATTTGCATTGATTTCTCTTTGTAGTTTTTTTTTTTTTCCTGAAGTTAATGGGGGGAGTGGAGCGGTTCCGAGAAAACTGAAGCAAAGAGAAAGGCAGAGTAACCACCGCAACCCGGACCCAAATGGTTCGGGTATGGGTTTCAATCTTGATTCTAATTGGGCTTCGGCGATTATTAGCGGACTGTCATGGGCGTATTAGAATATGATTAGTTCTTACGTACGATTGATTCTTGTATTAATAAAAAAGATATTTTAAATTATATAAATATAAATATTATATATTTTAATAAATTTTTTTTTTTTAAAAGAGTAATAATTCGTGACAAATGATACGAGACTCGGCTGATTTCTCCGTGTCTAAGGAGTGGGCAAGGGAGGGGACTTGTGATCATCGGTAGGTGCACTGCCACGTTGGACCCCCTTGTCACGTGACCCTGACACCGCCGTGGTGTACAAGTAAATATTTGGGCCGTACAGGCCGGGGGTGGGCCGGGACCCACTGTAGGCAAAGTTTCCTTTTTCAATTTTTTAAATAACAAAGTATTTTTATTTATTTATTTATTTATTTTTCTATTCAGCGCCTATTTTATTAGGAGATGAATCGAACCAGACTTGTAATCTTTGAAGAGGGAGGAGATAAGAGAAGAACAATATAAAAAAATGATGGAGATTGTATAGACCCATATAAAATAAATTTTTCTTTTTGTGAGGGGGGGGGGTGCAGGAAGGTTCATGACCCCGCAAAATACAAGGACACCATGTGAATTTTTGTAAAATTTGAGGGTCATGACCTCCCAATCATACATGCTTCTCATCAATCCTTTAATTTCTTGTATATATTCTCTATATGGCTTAGGTCATTTAATGATTTGAACATGAGTGTGAACTAGAGATATGAGCCAATTAAAGTGTTTTCTTTGTTTTTATTTTTATTTTTATTTTTATTTCATGCATGGTTGCTTATTAATCTTCGTCTAATGAATCATACAAAAATCCACATCTCGTATGACTCGAGACAATGTGATTGTAGTGTTCTTTCTCATTTAACGAGCAATAATGTTCCCAGTAAGAACAAGGGCTTTTTTCTAGACACATCAGAAGTTTTGGAAGCTAGTTTCTTGTTTTCCTCCCCATATCAATTTGTAACGGAGAGACCCATCTTGAAAATAACAATGAAGACCACACCTCTCATAACCGTTAGGTCGCTTGCATGCCGCGACGTGTGTAATCAATCTGCGGAAGAAAACACAATTATTTTCTCGTCTATGAAACGCCTCTCTGCTGTATTTACAATACGCGAATCGGTCCAGCTAGCCACGCTTAATGCTTTCACCAAATTCACACCACATTCACACGCTTTACAACGGTAACCTCATCGTTAAGCTTCCTATGTGTATATACTCGCACCCCAACATTTCTCCTTCAGCTCTCTCTTTCTCTCTTTCACGTTTCTCCCATTAGTATTATATCTTTTTCCACTAGCAATTAAAAGTTGGCTACTAGCTGGTTCTTCGAGAATAATAGCAATTTTGTGCGGTCTGATTGGCAAAATGGGGTCTCAGAGATTCTTTGAGTGCTTGTTTGTGATTTTGATGGGGTCCCTTCTTGGCTTCTCTCAGGCTTATGAGTTCCAGGTTGGTGGCAAGGAAGGTTGGGTTTTGCATCCTCGAGAAGACTACAATCACTGGGCAGGAAGGAATAGGTTTCAAGTTAACGATACTCTCTGTAAGCTTCACTCTTTCGTCTATCTTCAATTCAGTTTAACGCAAAGCTTAACTGCTTAAGGAATGCATTAAAGCTTGGTTTTTTTTTTTTTTCCTTCCTGCAGATTTTAAATACAAGAAAGGGTCTGACTCAGTTTTGATTGTGAGCAAGGATGATTACTATTCCTGCAACACCAAGAACCCTTCACAGTCTTTAACAGATGGAAACTCAATCTTCAAGCTCAATATCTCCGGTCCCTTCTACTTCATCAGTGGCAATGCTGACAATTGCAAAAAGGGTCAAAAAATGATTATCGTTGTCATGGCCGTGAGGCACAAAATCACTCCTCCTGCTGCGCCTCTGGCTCCATCGCCAACGGCCAGCTCTCCATCTCCTTTATCTCCACCTCTTCCGTCGCCTCCAGCAGGGTCTCCGTCACCCTCAGCAGGGTCTCCGTCGCCTCCAGCAGGGTCTCCGTCACCTTCAGCAGGGTCTCCGTCGCCTCCAGCAGGGTCGCCAGCTCCATCTATCTCGTCTTCGTCACAAGGCTTTACTGGCTCGGTTGGATTGGTTTTGGTTGCCAGTTTTGGCGTGAATGTGATACTCGGTGGCATTGTTGGCTTGGTTTAGTTTGTGCATTATGCACCTTACTAATGAGGAAGTGAAAAAAGTGATGAATGGTTTGTGGTTGATCTCTACTCTACTACTTTGTTATTTGTTGTGTAGATGTTAGTTATGCCAAGTGCCAACGTTCGGGGGTCTGTAATCTGTGAAATTCACTCTTGATTCATCAATCTCTGACCTTCTCAACATAATTCTGACGGATCATATATGAATTTCATGCCGTGCCTGTCCATTTGAGGATTAGTTATTTTTTGGCTTTGAATACTCTCTTAAATCTTAATCATTTACTGTTATCACAATGGTCAGAGCTATTGAAATTGATTTAATCATATGCTCAATTTGAGGAAAAGGTCAAAGAGCGAGAAGCGGGCATTCCTCAAAGAAAGTTACACGTATGATCTCACCAACAAAATTTCAACTAAACTTGAAGTAAATCGGAAGAACAACCCAACATTTAGATCCACTTCCACAATCTCCTAACACAATTTTCATCAGCTCTAACTCGTTGATCATCCTCTAAATGAGCACTCAGTCATCAATGATCTTCCTCATCATCTTGGCCCTAGCCACCGCAGTCAGATCATCTTTGTACACCGATGCACATTGGGTCCTCAATGGCATTGCAAGAACGCACCAAGATGGAGGATATTATAATATTGTACCTCAAAAATGCGATGGCCTAGTTGGGGGCTGCGTAGATCAGAATGAAGAAATGCTCATGGAGTCGGGTATTAGTCGAAGAATACTTGCCCATCGGACAAGGTACATTAGCTACGGTGCACTTTTGAAGGATAGAGTGCCATGCAATCGTCGAGGCCAATCTTACTATAATTGCGCTAGGAGTGGCAGAGCTAACCCTTACAAGCGTGGCTGCAGCGTCATTACACATTGTTATAGATACACTCATTAAGGCAATTCTTAATTTCATCTGCACTTTTAACATTTATTTGATAATTTGTTTGAGTCCTGTTATATGCTCCTTTTTTTTTCTGGCAACTTTTGTTTGTTTTTAGTTCGTTGTTGTTTGGACTCTTCTTAGAATGATAAATCAAATTGAAATTGTTTTCGGATATCAACTCAAAAGCAGAGAAAGATGAGGAAATAAAACGAGTTTTACGAATTTTCCTGTATATATAATCTCTCTCTCTCCATATGTAATCATCTGCACTTCCCAATTCAAGAGCCATTGCTGTCAAGCAACGTCAAAGTCTGGAACAGGGAGAGAAGCAATTCCTCACAGAAGTGACAACTATTGGATTGATCCAACACATTAACCTTGTTCCCTTGCAGGGTCTTTGTATAATTTCACGTCCAATGGCTCTTTGGAAACACTTCTGCTCCAAAAGAGCGCCACCAAGACTGTAGACCAGAGAACTAGAAACCGTATTGCAGTAGGGACTGCCATATATCTGGCTTGCCTTCACAAGGAATGTAGATATCGTATTATACATCGTGAAATCAAGCATGATAACATTTTGTTGGATGCGGATATTGAACCCAGCGGTGTCTGATTTTGGTCTAGCAAAGATTATAGTGTGACCTCCTAGTAGTCCATAAAAACAAAAATATTATAGGCCGAGATTTCAGTCGGGTTTCTGACAACCATTGGGGAACCATGGGTTATCTTGCTCCCGAGAAGCTTTCAGCAAAAGCTGTTACACCAAAATCTGATGTATTTAACTATGGAATGCTGCATTCTGAACTTGTGTCATGAAGTAGAAACAGAGAACCGTTTGCACGTGAATACCTCCCTTTCCAGATTGCCAAACAACAATTAAAATTGAAGATATTCTTACATTGTTAGATGACCGGTTGGAAGCCGATGCCGAGGTAGAAGAGGTTAGGAGACTTTGCAAAGCCGCATTCAAGACGATGAGAAGCAGAGACCATCTATGGGACAGATAGCGCAAATTGTAGAGGGTATTTTGGAAGTATGAGAGCCCTCAATCCCCTGCTTCTGCAGCGAATTGCAGAAAACTCAACAGCCGAAGGCACACTTCATCAGGAGACTTCTTTCATCTCACACTAGGGAGCTTTGAATTAATGCCCTTCAGAAACTCTCACATCCAGAGAAATGCAGATGAGGCTGGCAAAACTCTTGAAATTCCACATTCTTGGTTTTCTTTTAAGCCCAACCTTTTTGTTCTAGCCATGCCGATCCTCGCATGAATATCTTTTTCTTTTTTTTCTCTCGCCAAATGGTTCAAGCTACAACTTAAAATTCATGTCATGTCGATTGAAATCAACAAACATGGACACGAGAAAGTTTTGCAGGCTGCCTATTTTCTTCCTGCTGCAACTAATTAACTAGGAAGAGTGCAGCTTTATGATCTGATTTAGCATGCATCCATGTTGCTTAATAGAAGACCACAAAACGGCTTATCACCAGATCTGGGAAAATTTAAAACCACACCCTTCTTCCTTGTGATTCAAGAAAGCTTGTCATCACTCATTAGCATATAAATGGCAAGCACTGCACTAATTTAAGCAGTACAGAAATCAATAATGTGATACAGAGGTCTGTAAAATCATATGTTGTATGTGATGGTTAACGTTCCCTCTCTGTGGGTTATCTCGAAAGTAGAAACCGCATTCTAATCATCTAGTAACGATCCCAAACACATACAAATGTGCAGTGATCATCACACATGTATACAAACAAATATTCCATAGTGGTATGACGAGAAACTAACAAAAATTAAAGGCATAATTCAAACTGCCGTATTCTTAGGTTATGAATAATAAATGTAAACACGCTAGCCTTTGAGACATTGCAAATTTACCATCCTCCAAAATTTGATAGATAAAATAACTGATCGAGTTTATGGGCTACAAGGCTACAGCCATACAGCTGTAAGAATGAATATTAGAAGAAAACAGAACAATAAAACTTGTATATAAGAAGGGGGCTTTAAAAATATCCCTATCTATTCAGCTGCCTTACTGGCCTTGTAGGTGTTTACCAATTGCATTTGCACATCCTGTGAAACTGGTAAATGCTCTTTGTATTCCATTGTGAATTCACCCTTCCCCTGCAAAAGAGAAAGAACACCATGTAGACTATCATACAAGAAGGAATTTTCAAAACCAACATTTGCCACATGCCTCACCTGTGTCATTGAACGAAGAGCTGTGGAATACCCAAACATATTGTTCAGAGGAACCTAAAGAGCAAATTACAAAATCCCTTAGAATCCGGTAGGACAGATAATAACCCATTACATGACCCTGCCAAAGGTGTCATCTTTATAGGTTGTCAAACTCCACAAATTAAAGAGAAGAAGGTGCTTGCCTGGGCAGTGATTATAGAGTCATCACCATCCTGATCATTACCAACAATCACTCCCTTCCTCCTATAAATATGCCAAATTAAATAAAGTTTTTCAATTCGAGACATAGAAAAGTATGTGTTAAGAAATAGATGTATGCAAAGGACCAAAAGCAAAAGGAAAAGCATGCTCACTTGTTGATGTCACCAGAAACAGTGCCCTGGAATTCTGTTGGTATCTTCAATTCCAACAGCATCACAGGTTCTAATATTGTGGGTTTTGCAGCTGCATAGCACTGTTCCATAGAAATTAGGTGAATACAAAAAAGTCAGGAAAACATCTATTTCATCCAGAGAAAATCACCATAAAACAAGAACCTGTCTAAAAGCATATATTGCTGCCAGTTTAAATGCAAGTTCACTGGAATCCACAGCATGGGAAGCACCATCAGTCAAAACAATCCGAATATTTTCCACCGGATGCCCAATTAAAGAGCCCCTGTAAAAAGTCGGACAAAAATGGTCAACAACCATATCACCAACATTCTAATATCAACCAGGTCCACATGCTGCAAATGGAACAAATCTTTGCATGCCATAGTTGTGAAAAACATTAAAAATACTGTAGTTAATGATTTGAGCCTTGGACTACCAGACCAAGAGTAGTGCATTTCTAACTCAATATGATATCATGCACTAGTCAAATACAGTTTTCTGGTACATGGTCTTGAATCTTTTCAAGGCAGAATAGACCAGCAGGCATACTTTTGGGCTTTTCTTTTTTAAATATGAAACTACATTGGGAATTTCCCCATTCTTCTTCATTAAGTAAGAAAAAATCTCATAAGCTCAAAATCTGATTTTATTTGTTCTTATAAATTTAATACAAAAAGATGATGCAGTAAGTTTGCTACAATATCCAAGAAAAAAAAAAACAAGAGCAAATTTCTGATAACAAAGGACTAGCTAAAAAGAATGGGATACAGTTCGAAGCAAGTTGCCACTTTTGCGATGTTAAGTCTGGAAACAAATGCAAACTTTAACCTCGACTTTAAACTATGCGCACAACTTTAGCTGTTCTTTTCAATAGTTCAATTTGAAGCCATCAATCTTCACATAGATACAAAAAGTTATTCTATTGGACTACTTTTCGTTTTCTATACCTACAAAAGTCTGCTTTCTAGAGGTAGACAACATAATCAGGCACTGGACTCAAAAGACAGGACAATAACTGACATTATAGAAACCTGTATTTACTAATTATCTTTCACAAACCACATGAGCTACATCACTCACGAATTTGCTGCTTCTTTGAAGCCCTTCTCAATTGCAGGAATAAAACTTGATGGTATAACTTGTCCCACTATCAGATTGTCAAACTCAAACTTGGTTGACTCCTCTAATGGAATTGGTTCAATATAACTGCACAACAAAATACAACAATAAAAGTGAAATGTGTGAGAAAATATAAACATCCTTCAAACAACCCATTAAAATGAAGCCATTCCATGTTGAAGTAGTCCAATCATTGAAATAATGAAATAATTAGCAAAAGTCGAAGCAAACCCAGAAAAAGAACAGGAACAGGAAAATGTGAGCAATAATGGGAGAGATTAGGATGGGAGAAAAATTCTATATTCATACATGTTTGCATAAGCGTGAATGACTCCAAAGATACACAGTTATTTGAGAAGGAGAGGGATACTTTCATGGAGCAACAGACCACTTCATGTAGGCTGTCTTAGCAATTACTAAGACGTCAAACACATGCTAGATAAATTTAACCAGACATACAGGATTTGTGATGTTGGGACTTTAACAAAGTTGCCACCCTTCCCTTTGTTCCTGCAAGCCCAACCACCACCCACCCCCTAAGCATGGCCCTGCCCCCCTGAAGAAAAAAAAAATTCCCCCACAAAATAAAGCAGCCATTCAAATAAAAGAATGGAGGACATAAGGCTCCCAAAGGCCCAATGACGTGTTTAATAGGGAAAAACTTTGCCTCATAAATTTTCATCTTTCCTTACCCACACACTCGTCCATATTGACCTTGTCCACCACTTTGCTTCTTATGTAAATAATCAAAATCAGCACGTTGAGTAATAGTTTCTCTGAAATTCACACGAGGCTTCCCAACAGTTGCATCGACCTGTTCAAGGAAAAGTCGTAGAGGTGGGGAGGTAAGGTTAAGTATACATTCAGTCTGGTTAAATATAAGTCATAAAAGGTAGCCACCTTGTACTCTCTCCGGATGCGTTCTACATAAATATCCAAATGCAATTCTCCCATTCCTGATATAATGGTCTGCCCACAAAGGTGTTATGAGGTGATGTCAAGGCATACTTTTATGGCAAGTAAACAATGCCGGGAGACAAAACTACAAAACAAACCTGGCTATTCTCAGGATCCAATCCAACACGGAAAGTAGGATCCTCTTTCTGAAAACGATTCAAGGCTTTGGAAAACTGGAAAAAGAATGTCCAAAGCCACATAGATCAACTGAACAGCACAAAAAACCAAGGAAAGTAACTTTCTCTGGAAAGTGCTCACCTGTCCTCCAGAATCTTTTGAAACAGGTTGAACAGCTAATGACATGACTGGCTCAGGGACATTCATAGAAGTCATAGTGTATGAAACAGATCCATTAGTGAAAGTATCTCCTGTTGAACCAAAAAAATAAAAAAAATAAAAAAAATAAAAAAGTGGAATAAATTCCTAGAAATGAAAGCATTAGGAAATAAAATAAAATAAAAGAAAAAGAAAAAAGAAAGAAAAAACAAAAGGAAACAAGTGTAATAAAAAACAAACACACAATTATCAGTTCCCATCCTAACAAATTCAGCCTAAGCCAGAGCAAAAGCTTGAACCTTACAATGAAACCATCAAATTCATAACAGAATTTTCCTGTCATATGTTCTCTATTCATAGTAATATTTTCCCATCATATGTTCAGTAATCATAACAACTTCCCACTATCATATATTGCCCTAAAGCAACTACAAACGAAATAAAGATGAGGCTAATCTGAAAGTGCAAGTCAAGGAAATAGTAAGACCTGAAGCACAATCCACACCAAAGACAGCAACAATTTGCCCAGCGTGTGCCTCTTGAATGTCCTGTATCATAAAATTCCCCAAGAAAAGTAAATTTCACAGACCTCAGAACAACTACATTTAACAGGGTGCATAAAAAAATGCAACACACACAAACATCTAAATGATCTGTCAAGAATAAATTGTTGAAATTACCTCCATTTCATTAGAATGCATGCGAACCAGGCGGGGCACCTACAGCATTATATCAAATAATTAGCAATTGCAAGCTGAAATCAATTTCACATGTACAGATTGTTCAAATATCACTTTGCCATCAGCAGTTTCAGCAACATGATTGTTTTAAAAACTGCCAAAAACTGTCATCATCAAAACTAGGGAGAAGTGAAAATATGGAACGGGCAACAAAACAAACACTCTGTGAGAGTTGCTGCATTATCTCCAAAAACAAATGAGAGGCTTTCCTTAATGCACCAAGAATCATAAATGAAATAGCAACAGAAAACAAACAAAAGTGGTAATAAAGATATTAACAATGAATTCACACAAAATCATCAAATTAAGATACTAAATCACAAAACTCACCTTGATCTTTTTTCCTGTGTTTATGTTGACCATAAAATCACCCTTGCGAATCACACCTTCATAAATTCTTCCCAAAAAAAGAGCAAAATAAGAACATATAAGAATCAGATATAAGTAATATTACTGGTATAAATAAATACATTGAAATAAGAAAAAACTGCAAAAAAATAAAGAAAAAAAACAACAAACGGCAATAAGTCATACCTAAGAAATGTCAGCTGACCAAAACGCCCTTCTTCCAGTTTAAAAGCCAATGCCACAAGTGGTCCATCTGGCGTTCCAGACAATGCAACCTACATGTCCTTACACGTGGTTATTCAGGAAAAGAGAGGGAAAAGAAGCCAAAAAAAATAAAGATAAAACTTTTCCAACAAAATACCTTCTCTTCATTATTTGATTGGTCAAGAGCATAATTACTGACTTCATTAGGACAAGGCAAATAACTAAGTACACCATCTAGAAGCGGTTGGACTCCCTAAGTCAAGAAATGGCAGGAGATGAAAAATAGTCAAGAAATGGCAGAAAATACAATTCTTAATTTCCACCAACAATACACAACTGATTCAGAGATACTGGAAAGAGGAGTACCCTGTTCTTGAATGCACTGCCCATGAACACTGGAACAAATTTTCGTGCTAATGTTGCCCTGCGAATTGCTTCCTACTCAAGGAGAAGAGAAAATCAGAAAGCACAAGACAGCAACAATTGCATGCATGTATAGCTGAAAAAAAAAATGCAAAAGCTAGTTCAGAGGTCTGAATTATGCTAGCATAGCAATTCATGCCACCAGCAAACCGGGATATGCACTCAAAATTCAATGGTTCTTAACACATAACTGATATCTGTCTTACGATATACCTTGAGATCAGCAGATGAGATAGGTTCATCTGACAGAAAAGCATCAGCAAGTTTTTCGTCAACTTCAGAAACCACTTCTATTAGTTCACGCCGCTTTTCTGCAACTAAAGCATCCATAGCAGATGGCACCTCTGCTGTGACAACCTTTTCACTGCAGGCATATGACAGAACATTTGAAAAAAAAAAAAAAACAATAATAATGGTAAGATTAATCAAACGGTATGAAACCCACTGGATTCAGATACACACCCACTGGAACCATGGAAATAATAAGCCTTTAATTGGACAAGATCAACAAGGCCCTGAAAGTCCTCCTCCAACCCAATCGGAACTTGGACAGCTGCACTGTGATGTCTCAGTTTAGACCTTGCCTGAGAAAGGAAATAAAGGATAATCATCATTCATCACTGACATCACTGTATATTTACTCTTCCATCTACGGAATAGTATTGCTTAATGAATTTCCAGAAAGAAAGCAAAGGCACACTATTCCAGAAAATTCAAATAAAAATAATTCCACCAAAATTTAAATTTCCATGCCTGCCTTTTCCAATCTTTATATTAACAAGTCAAAATTTAAATAAAAAAAACACACACACACACACACACAAATGATAATAACAGCGTCCAGCTATACCTGGTTCAACACCTTCCATGGATCAGCTCCCATCCGATCGAGCTTGTTAATAAAGGCAAGTCTAGGGACCTCATATCTCCTCATTTGCCTATCCACAGTTATAGACTGACTCTGAACTCCACCCACACTACACAGCACGAGAATCGCACCATCCAGAACCCGCAATGCCCTCTCCACTTCTATTGTAAAATCCACATGTCCTGGCGTATCAATGATATTTATCTACACCAACACCATAAATATCACCAGTCTTGAAAGGACCAATAATAATTCTGGGATATTGGGAAAAAAAATAAAAGTCAAGAATCGTGAAAGAACCTGGTAGTCATTCCAAGTACAGTAAGTGGCGGCGGACTGGATAGTGATGCCTTTCTCTCTTTCCAAGTCCATGGAATCCATCTTAGCGCCCACGCCGTCGCGGCCGCGAACCTCATGTATTTCGTGGATGCGGCCGGTGTAGTAGAGGATGCGCTCGGTGAGGGTGGTCTTGCCGGAGTCGATGTGGGCAGAGATACCGATGTTTCGGAGGCGCTCCATGGACTCCTTCCACCATGGCTCCTTGTCTTCCTTGGCCCGCGCGAGGTTTGAGACATATCGTAGGTGGAAGTTTCCCTGAAGGAGAGCGGCGGTCGGGGAGGGAGGAGACGGCGACGCCTTGGTAAGGGCGGAGTGGAAAGAGAAGAGGAAGCGTGATGTCGACGATCCTCTAGGGAATCGGGCCATGGTGGTGGTGGTGGTGGTGGTGGTGGTGAAGGTGGAGGAAAATGCAGAATCGGAGATAAAACCCTAAACCCGTCCGACTGGTTTTTGTATTGACTTTTTTCCCAATCAATGGCTATGGTGGACAAAAGATTTATTTTCCCTAACTTTTTTTTTTTTTTTTTTTAGAATACCCTAATTATTTTATTTCAATCATTATTTTCCTTTCCTTAATTAGATCAGCTTGAATTTTATTGATTTAATGTCAAGTGAACAGTGTTTTTTACTAATTTCTCCAAAAGCTTCTTCCTCAGTGTTTCTCTTATCCTAACTATGTACTTCCAAAATATTCAATTAATTAATATTGATTAAAAAAGAAAAAAAAAGAGAGATTATTTTAGCCTTTGATCAGACAAGTGCAAAGAACAAGTCAACCTTGTTTAGCTGCTTCCTGAGTTGAAGAACACGATCCCCCGGTGCATATATGTCCGTTGCTTCTCTAGAGAGTCTCCACGAGCTCTTAGGACATCTAGTTTTTCGACATGTTTCTTCTTTAGACCCTCGGATTCCCTTTTTATCAACTGAGACTAGAGAAGAAAATCAAGAAACCCATTAATTAGTAAACAGAAGTATGGCCAAGAAGTTCAACAAAACCTCCGACTCGACAAGAATCTTGCTATCTTGAGTGCGATTCTCAACTGGGTTCTTCCCCTTACTTTAAAGCTGTTCTTCTATGACTTGTTTTTGAGCCCATTGAATTCCAAACCTTTCCCTTCATAGATTTCTCCTTGGGCCACTGCAGTCGTTTCAATTCTCAAACAAGCTGTGGCCTTCATTTACCATGTTTAGACTCAAAATTTTTCTGTTGCAAATAAATTTAGAACAAAATAACGGTCAATATGTCCCACATAAAAATTCGATTGTAACGAGATTTAGTTTCCAATTTTTAAGCATATGGAACAGCTTGCTTAGCTCTTCAAGTGAAACTGGTGGTCCAGCAGCATCTCTCTTTGAGCTTGCCTTGGCCTTCCTGAGGAGCTTTGTCTCTTCAGCTGGACTTTCGCTTCCCTGCAGCATCCAGAAATTTAGGATCTGAACCAGCACTCAACCATTAGTCCGTAAAAGATTGCGAAGTGGAGACGGAAGCATACAGCAGATTTGTTTGTCTCTCTTAACGGGAGAGTTGACTTCTTCGGCTCTACAGGAAGTGATCGCTCTATCCTGGGATGCATTGTCTGCAAATGTCAAACTAGCTTCCAAGACAAGACCTGCATAGCCTTTCAAAGTTGCTTAGCGTGATACAAGAAATGGCATTATAAGCAATTCAAACCGAAGCAATGGAGGCATTTATTCATGTATGAGACTCACGCCGATGTGTCTTCACTCTTCTCTGGGGTCTCTCTATGGAAAAGACCATGAAAACAACTGCTCTATAATCACCGAATGCCAACTCAGTAGTTTCAGCACTTCTGAAATCCTAATAAATATGATTCAAGTGAGAGGCTAAAATCCAGAGAAACGGAATGTCCTAGTTACTAAAAATAGGGAAAAATAAATTGAAAAATCAAGAATGAAAGAATAAAGAAGAAAGAAGAGCCGAGACGAGAAGGCCAAAAATAGATTGAAAGATCTTTAGGAAATAAAAAGGAAAAAAGCAATCTTGAATCATATATTGAGAAGAAAGACGCATTGAAAGCAATAACAGAAATTGTCAAGAAACGAGAAAATATCTTTGCCGGAATTCCGTCAAAAAAAAAAAAAAAACTCGAAATCAATTCTTGCTTCTAGAGCTAACGTCAGCCCTGTCCTTGGAACAAACGGACGCCCAACACGCCCCACTAAACCGCCAAAAATGCTTCAATATTCATCGATTGGCTTCAAGAAGGCCCCAGCAAGAAGAAAAACAAAAAAAATACTAATTAAAGATTCACCACAAATGAAACCCAATTCTGGAACCCCGATCACAAGAAAAGATAGTGAGCCATTACCCTGCAAATTTTTTTTTTTTTTTAAGAAGAGGAAAAAACCTGAGACAAGAAAGCCAAAAATAGATCTAGGAGATCTTTAAGAAATAAAAAAAAAAGAAAATGAAAATCTTGAATAATATATCTAGAAGACACAATGAAAGCAATACAGAAATTGTCAAGAAAAGGAAACAATTCCGTCAAGAAACCTGGAAGGCAATTCTTGATTCAGCAAAAGTTCTTGGAACACACGGACGCCCAGAACGCTCTATAAACCCCCGAAAACGCATCATTGTTCAACGATTGGCTCCAAGAAGAAGGAAAAAAAAAGTGCATTGATTAAGGATTCGCCACAAATGAAACCTGATCGCAAAGAAAAAACCGCGAGGGAGAGAGAGAGAGAGAGAGAGAGAGGGAGAGAGACAGGGGACGAAGCGGGAAAATAATTTCTGATTTGAATCATGTGGAACTCTCTTAGGCCCCCCCGTCTACTTTAACCAACCTGAGCGCAGCCTGGCACCGACTTTGGACGGACGTTTTTTTTTTTGCCCTTTTAATTAACGGACGTAGACCTTATACCACTTGCAAGCCCACCGACTTTAGACGGAGTTTATTTTCTTTTAACGGACGTTGATTTTAAGCAACCTTGCAAAGCCCACCACCGACTTTAGGCCTCCTTTTGTTTTGCTGTATTTAATCCAATCTGATTAAACCCAGTCCTGTCCTTGCATTTTTTCATTTCTCCTCCTCAATTTTTTTTTCCAGTAACTCAAATGCATTTAATTTTGGGATAAAAATAAAGGAAAAAAAAACTATAAACTCGAAATACATACAAATTTTGCATAAGGCATTTCAATTTATTATTCAAAATAATTAATATTATTTTTTATTATATATGTATTATTTTTGTTATTATATTTGTACATATTAAATTTGCACTTTATTAAGAAAAGAAAAAAATCCAACTATGCCAATTTGACCCCCTTTTTCTCAGCCTGTACAACAGAATTCTCTGTCCTCTTTCTCTCAACCTGAGAATGACTATTTAAAGAAACCTCACAATTCACTCATTTCTTTTTGCCAATTTGACCCCCCAATTGGCTGATTTTTAATAAGATCATCATATAACTGATTTGAACTAAGTGCTTTCTTGTCAATTAGCTTAACCTTGATATGTCCACTGTCGAATCTATCCTTTGATCGGATCCCCTCATCTCCACTCGATGAATTAACATGAGCAATGTGCCTATCATAAAGAACCCTCTCTTTCTTGCCTCTCTCCTGGGCTCTTTTTTCTAGCATCCTTAGAAGCGATACAACCCCTGCTGCCACACTACCAAATAATGCTATTACTAAGAAATTGAACCTAATATCTCATTTACACTGAAAATTCAACAACAAAAAGACGACTCCTTCTGCCACCTCCATTGACAACAATCATCCTACAAATACCCAGTTTATCAAATAATCCAAAACCAGGATCATTGAACTAAATTGTCAAAAAGAGGACTACAACAAGGATTCAGAACACCCAAGTTTTAAACACAGCCAGTGCTTAAAGAATTAAACTTTATACAATCAAACAATAGAAGAAGGTCAAGAAGAAGAATTATGAGGACTAAAAGCGAGAGAATCACACAGAAAGAGAGGCTCCATAACCACCAAGAAATAGAAAACAACCCTTTGATTTTCTTTGGTATCTGCCCATAATTTTGGTTTTGGTTTTTTGGGGTTTCTCAAAACTTTGATGGATTGTTCAAAGCGTTATTTGAAGCACATAAAATGCAAACGGATCATAAAAAATTGTTGTAAGAGACGGCTTTTTGCCTACGTTATGGTAATTGAGAACAATCGACTATTATGCCAGTCAACTGGAGGAAAGCTCTGTTTGACAGAGTTTTGGTACAGTAAAAGACCTTCATGAGACAAGGAAAAAGGTTTGACATATATATATATAAATAAAACAGAGACAAGGAAAAAGACATATATAAAATAAAATAAAATAACAGTTGGACCCTTGATGTTTTACTTTCTTTTTTGTGTTGGGGTCGGTTTTAGAGGTGAGGTGTTTTGTGGCTCGTGGGCAGTTTTGGTTGCTTCGCAATAGCTGTTAGAATTCACATGATTTTACAAAATCCATTTGTAAAATCAAAATTATTATTATCCTACAGGCCATTCGGCGAAGGAGTCGATAATTTCCAAATTACGGGTAAAATTAAAATTCAGTGAGAAGGAGAAAAATAAATAAATAATTAACAGCGGAAGAAAAGAGAAAAACATCACTGATTTATTAATGCGATAATCCCGTATATGTGAAGTATTTTTTAAAAATTAAAAAATACAGAGAGAAACAGAAATGCTTTCCCATCAGGTTTTCAGAAAAACCCATTCTCGGAAGATTCGGCAATGACGCGTGTCCTTCGGCGCAAGGCAAACAAAATGCCATGAGACGAAATGACGAGGACAAGCTGTGCAGGACCGCATCGCCGGGGCCGCAGTGGTTGCACCGACGGCTATTTCTGACTCTCCATGCCCTTTTCTTTGACATGCCACTCTGAAGTTCAAAAATAATTGCTTCATCTGAGTTCGATTTAATTGTTTAGGGTTCAATCGCTGATGGAAATAATTGCCAGGCGAGTAACATGTTGATTATACATTAAGCAATTTCAACCGCACTCTAAAAAATTAAATTACGTTTATTATTTTTATTTATATTTTTTAAAAAATAATATAAATATAATTTTATATTAAATAAATTTATCTAATTATTTTTTTACGTATTTTTAAAAATTAAATTAATTTGTTTATATTTGATATAAATTAAATTAAATTAAAAATTCTATAAATTTTGTTGAACTCTGACAAAGGTGCATTCCTTCTGGCCAGATCCGCCATTGAAACCCAGCGATGATGATGACACGATTGGCCTTTAGCCAGAACAAGAAAAGCCACCAAGAACAAAAATGAAGTCAACAACACATCGGGGGGCTTCCATCCGTTGGTACTTGAATTCGCCAAAAGTCAATGGGAACCTTCGTCAATCTCTTAATTCCAGATTACCCTCTTTTCTATGATTCATAGGTTTGTCATCCAGGATCCCACCATGTCCTAAGCGGACTGCAACCTTTTGGTCCACTTGTATTTAAATGAGAAGTTGATACATACAAAGTTTTATTAAGTACAAAGTTCAGATCAAAATAATAATTTAATTAATTATTTGATTTTTTTATTAATTTGAGATCAACTCTTTTAAATGTTATTTGTTCAAAAAATATTTAAAATTTAAGTCAAAGTATTTAGGGTTTAGTTATAAATTTATTAAATATTGATATTAAGTGTAAAGAAAAATATTTAAATTTAACAATATAAGTCTCTTATAAAAAAAATTAAATAAAAATACTACTAATATATAATTTCAAATTTTCCCATAATTACAATAATTCCCTGATATACAATTTTCTATGTTTTAAAAAAAAAAAATTTTTATCAACTGAAAAACGCTATCATAATTGTTAGTCAAGACCTAAAAAGTGAAAAACCAAAAGGGTAATTCCAGACAGTCCCAATAAAGCAATTTGTTTAATGAGTACAATTTAGTTCTATCTTGTAAGTGACACGTTACAAGGTAATTTTATTGAGGTTTGATTCAAAGGGAACAATTAGAAAAAGATTGTGTTATTGCTATGCATACGCATATTTGCATGACCTTACATACTGTTGAATACAAGAAAGTTGATCTAATCCATCGGCCATCCTCATAAATTATCGCCCGAATTTTTTGAATGATGTCAAACGAGGTGAGTTATTGAAGGATTTCGTCATATCCTAACGTTAAATGAAATTTAAACCCAAAAAAAAAAAACATTTACTACTATTATTTACTGTGGAACTGGGAAAGAAGTGCAAATGCCTGGTCTGGTAAGAAATAGTTTTTCAATGTATTAACAGGTACATAAATAACGACGACGTCGTCATTGTTGTTCAAGGCTTCTAGAAATGGAAAATTAGAGAAAATGAACATTGAGTTTGCTGGACATAGGGGGGGGCCTGCAAAGCATAAATAACCCTTCCATCTCATGATCAAAGGCAAATGGAATTAGCTGTTTATGTAAGAATAGCCGGCCAAAGAAATTGCGTTTCGGCCAAGGAGAGTCCTGAATGTTGTGATTTTAGCCCATTTTCGTGCCCTCATTCTCTTTCATTGCTCGACAAACACTTGCATACATTATTTTCATCGTTATTTAACCTAGAGGTTAATATGCTGCAATGGGAAATTTTGACTTGGTGGTTTAATTAGCAATTTCAATGTAAAGTGTTATCTTATGTCAATTTTTAATTTATTTAAACCTGAATAAGAAAAAAATGAAAAAGGATTGTTATAAATATCAATTTAAAGTCTCGATTGTAAGCAAACAAATAAAAGAAAAATAAAAGGACAAAAGATATTAATGTGCGCATGGATTTGGGATAACTATGATTAGGCAGAAGAACCAAAATAACTGCATTGTTTGATTGAGTGACTTTAATTGTCATTGTTATTTGGAAATGTTAAAGGGGGATCCGGATGCATCAAATACATTTGTAATTCTTCAACGAATAATCACAATTAATAATAAAAATTATTAACAAAGTAAACAATTATGGTAATGCTATCTCTCATGTTAACTCATGGTTTAGTTGCTAAAGTCATGAAAGCTGTGACTTGGGTCAAAGGTTGACTCGTTAATAAGTCCGCAGACGAGGCAATTCACATTAGATAGGCTGACCCCACAAGCCCGATTTTGGCAGAACCAGTCCATGTTAGAAAGTCACAGGCCTTAGCCAGCAATGCCTATGAGCCGTCTCTAACAATTGCCGGCTGGAGTGATGAGATTTAGTTCAATCACATTGAAATGATTTTTAAGGAATTTTTATTAATATTAATTGAACGAAGAAAAAAAAATGCTAGCAGGTAGCACAATCGGTAATTGCGCACACCATTGGCAATACCGTCCAAACTGCAACAGCGCACATCTCAATAAACCCGCCAATTGACGGCACAGCTCATTTCTGATCTCCCCCACGCCGGATCAAGATCCTCCCTGTCACCCCACGTTAAAATTCTCAATCCTGTAACATATCTCAATCTCAATGTGCAGACAATGCACAATAAGCCCATCCTAGTTTATTGCCTATTTCAGTATGTCAAAGAATTTTAAGTCGTAGTTGTGCAGTTTTGAGTTTTGGGCATTTTGGCTTTTGTTCCTTGTTGGCAACTCCTATTACCAAGCCATCTCAGCTGGGAATATGTCTTTATACGTGCATTGTTGATGGGCTTATACAGATTTTGCTATACATATCTCTGGCTCTTATTCAACTGGGCTGCAGCGTCTCAGGTTGGACTTTAATTTCAATTTGATATTGATGGGTTCTGTGTTTTTCATAATCTGTATTCTGCATTCCGCCATTGCAATAATATGTGGTTCCTTGATAATGTTCTACCTTGAGGAAATCTCTGTACTTGGCCATGGCATTGAAACAACACAGAAGCTATTAGGATCAACCCCACATGACCAATTGTTGATACAAATATCGAATTCTTTTGCGGGCTTGCTTTTGTTTGTGGTTGGATTCTTGGTGTTCATGGTGGCATTTGCAAAGGACAGAGACTTTCAAGTCTTTTTTGCTAAAGGGTGTGTGCTCCTCCACATATCCATGGCTATTTGGAGGCTTTGCTTTGAGAGAAGGCTCGAGGATTTGGCTTGGGATTGGCCAAAACAGGCAGTGGGAGACTTGGTGCTTGCATTTTCTTGGGTGTTCTTTCTGGTTTATACCTGGAGGGAAAAGTATGACTAAATTGCTAAGTACAAATCTTGAAGAGAGTGTCATTTGGTAAGTGGAGAACAGAATTGGAGCTTATCCATATTTTACTGATGGCATGGCAAATTGCATCATCAATTTCAGTAGCTCTTCTCAGCCTGTTGATCTACAGTTAGATTGAATTGGTGGAGAAGCTTGGCAACTACTTCCAGGAAAGGTATCCAATCCAAACTTCAAGGGACTGCGCGGAGCATTCTATTGAACGTTGAACACATAGGTGTCAGCTTTTTCTGCATGAGCCTATCATGTGGGGAAAGCGTGAATGGTCATTTTGGACTAGGGTCACGTGTTTCCTCCATTTGTAAAATTTTGCTAAAATGTAATCAAGAGAAAGCCTCTGTCATTCTGGGATTATGCCACGGAACTATGAACTATTATGGCACTTGCAAAGGGTGAATTTTGGTTCAATCCTTGGAACTGTGCGAGCACTTAACATGAAAAAGACTGTAAATTTCTTATTTTCCTAGTCTAAAATTAATTCCAGATCGCCAAAACGCAAATCAGTTATAAGGAGTTGAAAATTGTTATGACTTGTCATTCTTCACCCTTCCCTGATTTCATATCTCGATCAGAGGTCCTCGTTCGTTATAATACCAATATAACCTCTATTAACTTGAATTAAGGTCTGCATGTTTTTCAGTTTTTGTAAACATTAACAAGCCGCTCTTACTTCAGGCTTTAATGCTTTAAGGTAATAGAGAGGCTTAAATGGACTCATCCGGCCCATAGGGCTGCCAGATCCAGACCTAAGTTCCTTGCCCATTTTCATTTTTTCTTTTAAATCTGTGACCCTGGTCCTGTCATTGGGCGAATTGTTTTCTCATCGTTCATGGTGATGATAGGATTGTGTTGGCTGCAAAGATGGTCAAGAATGGTAGTGGGTGTTTAGCAGGATTGTTTCTGACGACTTTTGACTTGAGGTTTACGTGCATCTGAGTTTCAGACACGAAGCCATGGATCACGAATGGCTTATTGTGAGAGGAGCAATGAGTCTGTAAATCCTAAACAAAGTGAGGAAAGGGCTGGACGAGGGAGAGAGCGCCAGGCAGGGATGGGTGTTTTGGGAAGTGGATTAAACGTACTAATCGGGGATACTTGGGTCTCTTCAGGACGTTTCCAACGGTCAAAATTACCTTTTGTATGGCTGTTTGTAAGGGGTTCAAAGAGCCATTAACTGCCTCCCAAATGCCAGACCGAACGCCCCCTTTATTTCGTGGAAGGGGAAAGGGAAAGCACCCAGACAGCTAGACCCATAATTCTTGAGGTCCACTGGACGTGCCATTTATGAGACTGGCAAGAATTTCCAGTGATAGTTAATTTAATAGAATGTTGTCACTAGTACCTACGATAAAAATTAAAGAATTTAATAGAAAGCTTGAATCTCTGGCTGGTGGCTACTGAGATCTCCATTCATCATTTCATTTTAACCCCATTTGGCCTGGTAACCCATCCCTGCCAGGAGAATCTATCAGTCTTGTCATGATGGGTGAAAAGGCTACTATATGTATCGCTTTACGCAACTGGTTTGCTGCTGTTTTTAGAGCTTCAGTTTTGTTACTGGTGATTTGTCGTCATATCCACACTTACATTAGACGTATACCAGGCTTATGTGTCCTCCAATGATTGCGTAAGTGTGAAGCAATAGAAAAAGAGACCGAGTATATAGACTCAAAATAATAAATTAAAATAAATATAATTAATTTTTATATTATATTTTATATATAATGTAAAAAATAATTATATTTATTTAAATTCTTTACTTTTAAGTTAACTTATTTGTTTTTTAAGAAATGATTTTTTTTAAAAAAATTATAAAGACGATAGGTTGGCATTGAAGCTCGAAGATTCTTCCCCTAGGTGTAAAGTGAGAGATCGGCCACATTAACAAGCAACCTGCCACCGCAAAGAGGGAAAAGGAAGGAAACCCATGTGCCCCAAAATGGGACTTTTTTGGTCCAGAAGTTCAACCTTCTAAAAGCCTATGTGCCTGGATCCAACGAATCACTCAAAGCAAAGCTTAAAGCCCAAAATCAGAAGCCTCTTTTTTTATATTTATTTTTATTTTTTTTTGTCTTAAAGAGGGACAAATTCCATGCAAAAAAGGACATGAAAGTAACAAAATTAAAATTTCTATCTTTTCCAATGGCCTAAGGACCAGTGCTCCGCTGTAGGCAACCGGTCCGAGTCTAAAAGCCCTCGACAACCCCCAACTGGCCACCCTGCGCAAATTGTACGTTGGCTTTACTTTACCCTCTGCTTTGGCAAAAATAGCCCATGAGGATCATATTCAATTAATTGTCCATCTAACAAAAGATGGAAAGTGATCTTACGAGCTGTAACTGCGAGTACTATTGTAACGAATAGAAA
The DNA here is from genome assembly GCA_020883675.1 of Bruguiera gymnorhiza. Lineage (NCBI taxonomy): Eukaryota > Viridiplantae > Streptophyta > Magnoliopsida > Malpighiales > Rhizophoraceae > Bruguiera > Bruguiera gymnorhiza. Next base: position 2,534,047 of record JAIRCJ010001053.1, read on the forward strand.
TTTCAGCGTTGTCTCAGACACGGTCAGGTTACCCCAATGAACCCCAAGGCCCGGAAACCAATGACAGAGACTCGGAGGCGAGGGACATAGAGTCAGAGAGAGACTCAAAGCAAACATACAGAAAAGCCGAAATTTTGTTCAAGAGGTTGAACAACATGGAGAAAGAAGAAGAAGAAGAAGCAACACCCGATCCAACGTCACGGCCATCATCAGCATACAATTTGATCTTAAAAATTATGAGCAAAAGGAGGACATGGGTATGTCTCTTTGTGCTAGTTTATGCAATCCTCTTATCATCTTCCTGGAATTTTCTCAAATCCATACTGTCTTGGTACAAGCAACAAGCCCAAGTTACTTCTGCCTCTTCTGGGTGGCCGGCCTTGTATGCATCAGTGCTTCTTGGGGCAGTTTTTGGGCTGCTCTCAATGACCGCAGCCCTTGCAGTGGCTGTACCGGCCACTATGGTTATATGGATCACAGTTGTGGTTTTATTGGCTTTCTTTGGGAAGCCAAGGAGGGCACTGGTGGTTGAAGGAAGGAAGATTACGAGAGAGATTGTTGGGTTTGTGTTCAAGATCTTGTTGAAGGAAGGGAATGTTGTGGCTGCTGTTTGTGCTGTTTTGGGCTACTTTGCTTTGGTTGCAAGGAATTGTGAAGAAGGGCGTTGAATGGTTGTACTGATTGGGTTGGAAACTTAGAATTAGGGAAACAGTCCCAAAGTCTAATGGCAAATTGCTTAGTTGATCAGAATTAGGGTTTAGGAATGAGAAATGGGAAAGTCCAAGGGGCTCTGTACCAGTATTTCTGAGTTTTCTAATTCCACTGTGTGTTATTTCAGATAAATTTGATGAGCTTTTTTTTTTTTTTTTAACAGCAGCATATATTTGTTATCATGTGAAATAATTTCCCATATGTTCCTCTTTAGATGTTAACAAAGCAGATTACAAATATTCATGCATGCGATAGAGAAACTAATTACCAGTCCGCAAGTGGCCACAGGAGCTTCAAGGAGTTAAAAAGCCGAAAAGGCAGGCTGCAGCCCCATCCCCTTCACAAAGGGCTTGGAGGTAAGTTCCTCCAAATAGTGAAAAAAGTATATAATAGATGTCATCTGTTTGCTGGAAACTAGAGTTAGAAAGGAAAACCTTGACAAAATAGTTGAAGGTAGTTTTGCAAGCCGGGAAATTTGGAATAACTATGATTACTTTCACGATGGCAGAATATGGATACTGTGGCAAAAGCCTGTTAAGTTCACAGTTCTACATTCTGGCAGCCAGGTCATGCATTGCAAAGTTTTAAGAGATAATGACAAGTTAGTTTATCTCTTCTTGTTCATGAATTAGTAAGAAACTACCACGGATATTGATCTCACCTAAAATGCACAGAGAAGATTAACCTAGTGAAGCATCTGACTCGGTGAATCGGGGACTCCTAACAAATGTGATGGCAACGATGGGATTTCCAGAAAGCTTTGCGAATTGGGTATTCGTCTCCAAAACTTCCCCACATTTCTCAGTCAAGGTTAATGGATCCTTTTTGGGCTATTTCCTTTGAGAGAAAGGATTGAGACAGGATGACCTATTGTTCCCTAAATCTTTTTGTTATTGCCATGGAACTGTTGTCTAGAGAGCTCAATTTATCGGCTGAAAAGAACTACTACCTTATCATCAACAGTGTACAAAATTGAATCTCAGTCATTTATGCTTCGCAGATCATGCTATGATTTTTCTGATGGCAGCAAACAAGCTTTTTAAACTTTGGCATGCATCTTATTTCAATTCTACGAGCTTTGGGGGTCAAAGTTCAATCCTAATAAGAGTGAAGTTGTCTTTTCTAGTGTGCCTATGGAAGAATCCGAGGCTCTGCTGGCAGATATTGGAGGGGTTATTCCTGTAAAGCTACTCGGGAGATCCATCAGTGTCAGGAAAACTCTGTGATACAGCTTGTAGGCCCTTGGTGGAGAAGATACTGGTTCCAATCAATGGCTGGACAGGCAAAGCACGGACTTTTGCAGGGAGGTTGCAACTTGTTATTTCAGTTTTGGGCCTGTATATATAATTACTGGTCAAATATACCTATTGCTTAAAAAAGAAAAAATGTTTGTCAAATGTACTGGTATCATCCCTAGAATTAAAATTTTTGATTTCGATTCTAATCAGTGTCAATTAAACTTTAAAAATAAAAAAATTAAAAAAAAAAGAAAAAAGAAAAATGGGGTCGGATACGGAGGAGCCTGTTATTGACGTCAAGGTCCATCTGGGGGTGGCTTATAGAATTCTTTCCACATCAGGGTTCAATGGACTTGGCCCCTGATTAACAACAAGCCATTGTGCTCCAGGATTCAGTTTGGGCCCCTGTATGAACTATTGAGATTGGGCTCAATGACAAGGGGGCACTTCAGTGTCGGTGGCTTCTTCCATCACGAAACCAACCTTCCAATTTCCTGTTCATCAGCACCGACACCCATTGAAAGAAAGATAAAATCCAAACAGAGACAAATGGATCGACTCGTATATGTTTATACGAAACTTCGCGGCAGTGGAGGAAGATCGAAGACCTGAACCCTGGCCCCGTGGGATCGTAGGTTAGCCTCGAAGGCGACTTTAGTGTTCTTTATTGTCATTACTTTAACAAACTTGTCTTCTTCATTTTTTTATTTTTATTTTTATTTTTGCTTTTTTTTTTTTGTTTCCCTTCCCTATGCCGACATTTCGAGAACCGACCTTTTATCTTTTGACTACACGGTGTTCACCGCAAAATAAGGCGCAATTACCGCAGTCCCCAAGTTTCTGTAGGGGCCCACCTGTCAGTGCAGTGGATTCTTTGGAATTTTTTTTTAAAATTATACTATATATATATATATTAATTATAATAAATTAAAACATAAAATTTTCAGAATAGAGTTCTAAACTAGATTCTTGGAAACCTTAAGTCAAAAATCATCCAAAAAAATTAAAGAAACTCTAGGGTCATTCTATTGTTTTATTTAAAAATATTTATTGGACATTATTTTTTTTTGTTCAATTCATTACATATAATTAATAAATTAATTATTTTATTAATAAACAATAAAATGCACCATAATATTTATTTAATAAAATTACTTTTTAACCTTCAATCTTAATTTTAATTTGTCGTGTCTTTTGTCATTGAGTGTGTACAATATATCTATGAAAAATCTTGTATCGTAAACCTCTTCCTTATGAATTTTTTTTGGGTAAAAAATAGAAGAAAAAAAAAGAAATGTACGTGCTCTTGATTCAGTTTTTCTTTTTCTTTTTTTTTTAACGGACAGGATAAGTCAACATAGTACAAATGTATGCGGAAACGATGGGCATGATGATGATGAGGAGGAGGAGGAAGAGAATCATGGGCGTTCATTGGCGAGAGAGAGGGGGAAAGCTTGTTTAATGCGCAACAGAGCATCATATCTGCATTGGCTACTACTTGGAGACAACTGCGTTCCTCTACCCCGTCCGTACCAATTTGGTATTTATAACTTCATGATTGCCTTAAAACTTCCTAGTCCCGTTTCTTAAATATTGCCTTAAATTTCAAAATTAATGTAAAGTGGTGCCTCTCTTTTTCTTTTTGTTTGCTTTTTTTTTTGGTTTTTTGGTTTTTTAAAAGCAGAAGGGTGTCTCTCATTAGTGGCAATATCGTCCAACTCTCACGTGGAAAGCAGCTTTCGAAGATCCACCGGTCCACATTAATAATCTGCCGCTATCAGCGCTTGCAAGTCCCAACAAATGAATGAATAAATAAATAATTTTGCTGTCATACTTTGTGTTATATACCCAAAAAAGAAATTAAAAAAGAAAAAAAAAAAAAAAAAGGAAGGAAGAAGAGGTAACAACAAGTTACATAAAAACGACGAGTACAGGGCTGCATAACATAAAACAGCCACCGTCACATCACATTAGTAGTAGTGAGATCATAATCGCATACATTCTTTATTTTTATTTTATTATTCTTTTCTTGTTTTGTGTCGTCAGGAGGACTCGGTGGATTGAAATAGCACAATCAGACCGGGCCCGTGAATGTCCCACGGATGCGTGTGGAGTGGGGTTGGAAGCTTGTCTTTGTATTGTAGAACTACAATAGAATACGAGAATTCTATGATATTTCTCGTATCAAATCAGGCGCTTTAGATCTGATGATGCCAACGCTCCACCACACACCACCACCATTACCCTCCTCCACCCTCGTTCTTCTTCTCTTTCTTCTTTGACAGCCTTTAGTTGGTGACTTGTTAGGTTCGCTTGCTTTTGCTTTCAGTGGTCCTTTTATTATTTTCACCATTATTCACCGTTAAATTCTTGAACCTGCTTCTTCCCATCTCCTCCTCTCTCCGACCTCCGTAGGCTGATGTTGGGGTTTGATAATTTTGAGCCTCATTGAGAATTTTTTGAGTTTTGGGTCCTTACAATTACAAGGTCATTTCTTTGTGCGCACTCTTCAAAGAGGGATCTGGGGGTCATAAAAAACACTAGCTACTAGGTTCATCTGCAATTTTTTTGGTGCTTCACTATATTTTTTGTGTTTTAGGTATTAACACTGCACAAAGAGAGAATGGTTGCAGGAAATGGGCTATGGTATACAGTTCTTGGTTTTGCTTCATGCGTGGCATTCATTTATATGTCTTTTGCTGACCTGAGTTTTACTTATTATCAAGAACCCGAGTTATCCTTTGTGAAGAGAAATGGGACTCAATTTCTGGTGAACGGTAGGGCTTTTTACATTAATGGTTGGAATTCGTTTTGGTTACTGGACCACGCCGCGGAAGGAGACAGGAAACCTAAAGTTGGTGCAATGCTGCGAACTGGCGCCAAGATGGGTCTCACCGTTTGTAGAACCTGGGCCTTCAATGATGGTACCTACAATGCCCTTCAGGTTTCCCCTGGACATTTTGATGAGCGAGTATTCAGGGTACGGGCGATGCATAATTTTCTGGGTATTTAAAATTTACTCGCGTAAAATTTCCTGCCTTTTTCGTTGCTAGATGCCACCCTTCAAACAATTATGGATTTGGCTCTATGAAAACTTAACTTTTGTGTTTGGGCTATTTTGTCAACTGTATAATCTGATTTTACGTGCCTGCTCGTGCTTCTGCCTTCCGTTTAGAATTTTGGTGTTTTAAAGATGCAAACATACGCATGAATTGGCACATTGATGTTTAGTATGGCAGCCAAGATGGTTAAAGTAAAATTAACATCACGCCAGATGCATCATAATGTGTTGCGCGCATGCTTGTGCTCAATTAGTGACCTGTGTCCTGTGCTCCTTATCGATTGAAGATGATATGGCACTTTGATTGTAAACTAGAATGCACAAACTCGTAGAGAATGAAAGAAGGAACTATCCAGACTGCTTTAATGCCTACAGGAAGAAGTGTCAAAACAGTGGTAGCAATTTCATATTGTTATGCATGGACACTTGCAAACTCTTATATGTATATGTATATGCATACTGACTATTTTAACTTTTAGTCTTCAGCTCTGTAAAATTTTCTAAGTCTTTTGATTCTTTACTTTGTATAAGGTCTGCTGTAAGATATAGTTAACAATAAGAGACTGCTTTCCAAGGTAAATTTAATTGGCAAATGTTCTATGCTGTCCAGATTCTTTACTATCTTCCACAGTTTTTCCCTTAACCATTTCCTGAAGGGCTTGGATGCTTTGAGCTGTCTGTGCTGCTGACTTGTTGAACATGTATACTCGCTAGATTTGTTATTTCTGTTTTCTTCGTTTCCAGCACGAATAAAGTTGATAAAACATTGCTTTCTAGCTTCTCCATTTTGATGGCTGATTTTTGGGCAGGCCTTAGATTATGTGATTGCAGAAGCAAGACAACATGGAATTAGGCTGCTTCTTAGTTTGGTTAATAACTTACAAGCATATGGTGGAAAGACACAGTATGTGAAGTGGGCATGGGAAGAAGGCATAGGTTTAAGCTCTTCGAATGATTCTTTCTTCTTTGATCCATCCATCAAAAGATACTTTAAGAACTATCTGAAGGTATTTGTTCTTTCTCCCAAAATTTTTTCTCTCAGCTGTTTATACTTAAAAGGCCAATGTGTGCAGTCAATAAGCTCTTTAATGAATTGTTGAGGAGAACACAGCCAGGTGTTCAATGATCTGCTTTCCCAATGCATGCATGATTCTATTAGTTTAGTAAAAAGGCATACAGAAGCCTGTTAGATTACCTTTTCTTTCACCCAATAATCCATATTCACCAACAACCTTGGTTAAATCAAAATGCAATTAGTTTCCAACTTTTCTCATCTTGGAAAGAAGAGAACCCCTTTTCATCCATGGACTTGGGCACATTTACAATGACTCAAACAAATTTATGACCTCTGGAAATATATTGCATTAGATGTTCATCCGAATTATGGAAAGCATTACTAATTGTCTTATGGTGACTTTTTACCCAAGTAGCTACCTTATTTTGCATTCCCTTAGTCCTGTCCTCCAGGAAGTTTTTGTGACTGTCTTTCTCTAACTGGAGTGGAGAATCAGAGATACTGATCTAGTGTCTGGTATGGAATTTTTTACTGGAACATATACAATCATTGGAAATATGGAATTGTTAGGATATGCGTCACTTCCTTTACCCTGTCTTGTTTCATCAGATGCTGTCTTCTGTAAAATTTTGCTTGGAAGTTCTAAATTTGCATCGGTACATTGACAAAGTCATTTACTCTGTTTTGGATGATGCTAACTTTATGATTGGCACTTAGTCATCAGGAAATAATACTCATAGTTGATGATGCAAAGGCCAATTCATGCTTGTTTCCTATAAAAAGGGTTGTGCTAAGTTGGGTAAATGTGCAAATGCCACAATATGTATTATTGTATGCTCAACTGTAGTTTTAAATCCTTATTCCAGACTTTGCTGACAAGAAGAAACACCATCACGGGATTTGAATATAGGAATGATCCCACCATCTTTGCATGGGAGCTGATTAATGAGCCCAGGTGCATGACTGATCCTTCAGGTGACACTCTTCAAGTGAGTTCTCAACCATTTGTTCTGTTTGTTTTCTTGTGAATGAGTTTGAATGTAAGCCATTGGCTTAAGCCAAAGGTCCCAAAAAATGGATGGTCGGCCATTCATCCTTTGACTTATATGCATGTTGTGTATTGATGTGCTTATGGAGTGAAAAAAAGGGTGCAGGGAGAGCAGTGAATTTTTTCAAATATACAAACAACATTACCAATGACTCAGAACTGAGAATTCATCAGGGCCATTTTATACTTTCTATATGCATTAATTTCATTGTCTTGCAGGACTGGATAGAAGAGATGTCGGCTTATGTGAAATCAATTGACAAGAACCACCTGCTGACTGTGGGCCTGGAAGGTTTTTATGGTCCTAAAAACCCAAAAAGGTTAACTGTGAACCCAGAAGTTTGGGCATCAGCCCTTGGATCTGATTTTGTTCACAACTCCAAGGTGTCAGACATAGACTTTGCTTCTGTCCATATATACCCTGATCATTGGTAAGCAATTTATTCCACTTGATTCCATTAAATCTGTGCATATTGATTTAGTGGGAAACAAATAGGAAATAAAAATATTGAAGTTGCAGCTATGTTACTGCTATTACATATTTCATTTTGGGTCTTTCGTTTTACATTCTATTATGGCAGAAACAGCGGCAAAAAGATGTACCAAATCCCTTGGGCATTTTGCTGACCCATCATAAACAATCAACATGGTTGTTTAGGACACATTCTATTTCGAAATGATATCTGACGTGCATCTAATTCATTCATTTCTTTGGAAGGATTCGTGATAAAGAATTTGAAGAAAAACTGACATTTATTTCCAAGTGGATGCTTTCCCACATTGAAGATGGTCACTATGAACTAAACAAGCCTGTCTTCTTCACCGAGTATGGATTGTCTAACCTGAACAAGGACTTCCAGCCATCTCAACGAGACAGGTTTTACAAAACAGTTTTAGACATCATTAATAACTCCGCAAAGAGAAGCCGGTCGGGGGCAGGTGCTTTGCTCTGGCAGCTGGTTGTTGAAGGGATGGAAGAGTCCAATGATGACTTTGGAATTGTCCCGTGGGAAAGACAGTCAACGCACAAGCTTCTAACCAAACAATCGTGCAGATTGGCCAGACTCGGAGGATTCATCCAAGAAAACAGAAACTTGAAGGAATTGTGTGTGGAGGGATGGTGAAATTTGGATTATTCCGTTGGAAAGACCAAGCTTCCTTTTGCAAATTATCTCATTTGCATCTTGGGGCTGTTCGAGGAAAGGCTAAGCAGATCTCCAGTCTTGTCCCATGGATACGTGCCATGTACTTCGGCAGGAAGTGCTTTTGCGTGGTAGTTGTCGGTTCCATACAAACCAAAGAACTCTGTATTAGATGAAACAGAGGACCTAGTGGAGCAGGAGAAACTCGATATACTTCCATCTTATGCTCAAATCTAGAAACCGGAACATATTGGCATCATCAGAAAAAGATGCAATGTCAGATTATAGATTGTCTTTTTTGTTGTTTCTCTTCTTTTGGTAATAAAAAGATTCTGAAATTCTACAAACTGAAGCTCACAGCAGCGAATAAACTGTTTCTGTGCTGTACTGTTAGATGATCTCATGTCTCTATGTGCAGCAAGGATTCGGGAGTTGCACCCTCATTTAGAAATATTGTAGGGAATTGTTACGTGAATACGAGATTAGTGAGCTGAATGAATAGAATAAAATTTAAATTATTAATTATAATTTTCACTTTAAATTATGTTATTTATCTATTTTTTAAATTTCACGTACTTAAAAAAAAAAAATTATTTGAATATTTAATAATGCAGTACAGAACATTGAACCGTTTCTGCTTGCATGTCTCTGTCGGGAAACGCCTGACCGGCCTGGCGATCTGTTCACGTTGGCTAAGAATTTTTGTCAGAGAGGCTCTTATGCATGGAATGGGAACTTTCTGAACCAAAAAAAAAAGAGGTGAATGACCAATTAGATCCCGAACTTTCAAGAAATTATGGTTTGTAATCTAATCTTCATTTAGCATCAGATTAATACACAAGTCCAAGCCTACATTTTAATTTCTTCCGTCTAATTTTACCCCTAAGTGTACGATGACCCACTCATTTACTTCCTCTCTGCTTAGTTGCACTGCTGACCTTTTTTAATTTTTTTTTTTTTTTAAAGAACTATATGTCAACCACCATTTCGCTCGCGGCTGCGGCTGCCAGTCCAACCACCACCATCACCTCTTCTTTCCATTGCATCGAACCTCCACTTCCACCGCCATAGCCATTACCATCCACGAAAACAAATTACAATCCTAAAGGCCATTTAATGCTACAATAGAATTAACCATAATCCGCTAACCGAATCCATCTCCACCCCCTCCCTAGCCCTTTCTGACCTGTCTCTGTCCTCTGGGTGCCGGTTTTCTTTCTTGTAATGGTGGTTACTGGCAGTAGTGCTTGTGGGTCTCATCCGGGGTGGCTGGTTCCGCTCTCTGATTTGGTGGGCTTAGTCGGGTGGTGACTTCGGTGTAGGTTTCAGAGCTGTACGCGATCAAGACGAAAGCGAAGCGGCAGGCTTGGGATTTTTTTGTGTCTCTTTTTACTTCCTTGAAATTGTGTGAATTAGTCTGATCCAAAATATGATTAGGCTAAATAAGATAATTTCTTGGAAATTCAGGATTTATTTGGTCTTTGCCAGGCCAAAAAAGGAAAAAAGAAAAAAAGGGAATCACCAATCCATATCTGCCATTGACAGGCTCATTTGTGCTCAACTCATGGAAACCTCTGTTCTAATTGGACTAATGACCAAACAGAAGAGAAATCAGGTCAACTGGTAAAGGGACTTACAAAAGACAAAAGGTTCTATACAATCTTAAACAGGGGGAGCAAGACGCATTTCCAACTAGAGAATCAAGCAAGTATTGTTCACACCAAAGAAAGATTAAAGATTTTTAACTTGAATCTTTGCGTTGCCAATCTAGGAGAAGTCCTAGTCCCATTCACGGCAGCAAAAGATGCAATCTTCCTACTGATTTTGCCCATCTTTTCCACCCTTCAAATTCTTTACCTCAGAATTCTCTCTATTCACCTCCTCAACAACCTTCATCATGGCGTCTCCAACACCAGAACCACCACAGTGTTCCAAAGCTCCTCTCCTTTTCTTTACTCTCATCGCATCACCAATCTTTCCCTTTTCACTTGCATCGATCTCTCTTGCCACTCTGTTAAACTCCCCCACCAGCGTCCTCGCCGGTGCCTTCCTTCCACCGCATGTCTCTGCCCTCTCCACAACCTCCTCCTCCTCCCCCTCTTCCTCACCGTCCTCATCAAACAAATCCATAAACCTCCTCCTCTTTGTCGCCATAGGAGCAGGAGGGGGTGAAATAGAGCCAGCCCTTTTCTTGTTATTCTCTTTCTTGCCATTGGTGTCATTTGGGTCAAGATCTTTGAGGACCTTTGGGCTACTGCTGGTTTGCAAATTGGCTTGTTTCTCTTTCTGCTTGCGGAGCCTGCTGACGTTGCCTTCGATGCGGCCCTGGAGACGAAGGCGCTGGAAGCTGACACCGCCCATGGACCAGTGAGCCTCCCGAGCCCATGAGAGCAAGGGATCCATCACTGGCAATGGCGGGTCAACCCGCTCAGGATTCAGCCTTACGTCGGTGTAAATGCAGGGCCGGGGAAGGCTGCTGCCGTAGAACTTTCCAGGGCCGAGCGAGACGACCATGGCTGATTTTTTGATTGATTGGCTACCGGCGGTTTGAGTTTTGGGTTTCTCAGGGGAATTTTGTCCAACGGTCGGAGAGAGATGTTTTGTTTGGGAGCGTTTCGAGAAGAAACGGTTGCTGTGGCTGTCTTTGCGGCTGTGCTCTTTATGTATATGCAGCTGCGTAAACGGAGGCTCGGACAAGCTCGGCGGGAATATTTGGCGCCTCCTACGATTTGGAATTTGGTGATTATGCACGTGGTTTGCTCTTTCCTTATTAATTTTACCTTGAGTTTATTCTTCTCAGTTTTCCTGTCCCAATGCTAATTGTCAGGTCCATTTTTAAATAATTTTGTGAGTATAATAAATTTATTATTTTAATTATATATATATATATTATAATTTTAATTAAATTATTTTAAAAAATTTTACTTTTTTCTTTCGAATAATAATAAGTTAATTTAATTTATTCTTTATAAGAGTCAAACTAAAATTCTATTAAAATTGCAGAGGTGAAATTGCATAAGCTTACAAATGTTGTGTTGATATTACGAGAGGCAGTTTGAGGTTGCCATAATAATAATAATAACAACAATAATAATAATTATTTATTTATTTATTTTATTATTATTATTATGAATATACTAACACTTAGCTAAAATTTATTTATTTATTCATAAGTCACAGTCAAAATTACTAAAATACTGCCATGGACAAACAATAGATGATAGGAGGAGACGTAACATTTTCCACCACACCACGGCACCACATGCAGAGACCTAAATAGCTTATAGCACAAGCTTATCGAAAGACTTGAGGAAGCCGAGAGCAGCATCCCTTGCTCTCTCCGGCGGAGGGGTGGCCGGAGCCAGTGGCTCGAACTCAGCCTTCCATCCGGCTATGCATTTCTCCCTTTCTCTTCCTCTCACTGGAACAAACGAAAAGGTCACCCTGTATGGATTGTACAGCTTCACAAGTTCCCCTCCGATGGTACGGTACGTCACTGACCTTCCCATCTCCACCTTCTCTATCTTCTGGGTTGATTCCGTCGCTATGCTGCCCACGGCTACATGAGGATGGCCGAGTTTTAGTTAATACAAGAAAAAGAAGGGAGAAATAACAAGCAGAGAGAGAGAGAGAGAGAGAGAGACCGGGTCCAAGCTTGAGAAGTCTGAGACTTCCAGGGTTGCCGTTTCCTTCTATATATTGAGCACTAGCGAGCATTTCGGGCTCGATTTTGCTAATGATTTCGTTGTCTGTGTACATCTTCCATGCTTTCTCTGCGCGGATGTTTAGTATCACTTCTCCTTCAAGGCTTCTCATCTCTTTTTCTTTCTTTCTTTCTTTCTTTCCCCTCGACAATGATTCAGTTTGTGATCCTTCGAGCCTTTTATATGGAGGCTGAGCAGGAGACAGTCCCCTAGTTTTGACTCAACTAGCTATTTGGGCAAATTCCATATGGGCCACCGAAAGGTTTGGCTCTTGTTCTCCTGACTTTGCCATATTTTAACTCGTACAAAGGTAATTCCCGCAGAAAGGAAAGCGATTCCTTGGAGACGGAGGATAATACAAATTCTACTTCCATTAGCCTTAAACAACTGTAATAAAATCCCGTGTTGAGTGGCAGTCCCAAAACTCATTGGAAGCATTCGGATATGCCATGGCTATGTTAACACGTACGTGGATGATCGCCCACAGAAAATCCCATTGTCTGCATTAAAGGTTTCAGTAGTGAACCCCACAACCATTTAAAATATTAAGCTTCCAATTCATAGTAAGAGAGTCACACATTCCAATCATTTTAAAAAAGACACCCTTTGAATAAAGTAGAGCCCCCCTCCAATAAGGGCAAGGGAAGCCCTTAAAATAATGGGGGGGGGGAAATGCAACGAAGAGAGTACACAACACAGTAATAAAGTTTGGACCGAACTGATGTGAAACTGAAAAACTGATAAATCCTAGTCTAATTTGATTAAAAAAAAAAAAAAACTAGATGAGACACTGACTAGAAAAAAACTGTTTAATCCAAAATGACTTAGATGGTCAAAGTAAGTGAATTGGGCTGGTTTGATCTTTGCTTCTTTTTCTTTTTTCTTTCTTTTTTCGCAAAAGAAAAACAAAGTATGATTGTATAATTTCATTAAAATTACTCATGTGTAAGTATATAAATATGCTTAACTTTATTTTTATAGTATTTTATCTATTTTTATTATATAATATAAGTTCCGACCCGAAATTTACGGGTCAGATCTACAATTTAGTGAACAGTTGACTTCTTTGGATTGGGGGGGGGTTTTAAATTATGATAGAACATGTATCGCCGTCAACCATTTCCTTTTGTTTCTTGTCTTGACCGTGGGTGCAAGCGCAGTTTCCGGCTTACTCTCCGGAGAGGAAGTGAAGAGGACATAGGAATGGAAAAGAGAAAGAAAAAAAAAAAGGAATGTGATTCTCTCCTTCACATAAGCTGATAATTAAGCTCCAAGCCTCCAGGGAATGAGATTCTCTTCCATTAGCCATTATTAAACATTATCGTCTACAGCCACCAAGAACCTCAATTTAATGTAACCAAAACGAATCTTTTCTTTTTTTTTTGTTCCGCTAAAACAAATAAGAGTCAACCAATTGGAAATCAAATTCCCTATTCCCTCACCGGCCGCTCTTAAACAATGGCAATAAAAGATGAAACAACTGAAAGATTCGCTTGAACTTCATCCCGCGCTGCGCTCTCCTTTAGTTCTAGAGTTGTTGTCGAAGCAACTGTCCTCGAATTCCCCAGAAAAGGTAAACCATCTCGAATAGGAAAAATCAGCTGGTAGACCTGGGAACTTCCCTTCAAGCCTAGAATGTTTTGGCTTTCCGAAGGAATCACGGAAAATGTAAATTGAATGAAGCCGGTGGGAAGGGACAATAAGTCAATAATACAGGTGGGGTTTGCAGACCACTTTAGTTGGCGTGCTAGCTTGGTAGTTCACTGGGCTAGTAGTGCTCTGAGGTCTCCTTTCCTTCCTCCGGAGGCGGCTCGCATGTGCGGTGCCCTGGTCCACTGGAGAGCCACTTGGGGCCAGTAAGTGTGACAGTCGCTTTATTAAATTCAGACTGGCATCGACAAAAAGAAACCGTTAACTTTTCAGAATTTTTAAACGTTAGGGTTTCCTTGGTCGGCAAGTTCATATTAGATAAAATAAAGATTCTGTTGAATGAACCTTGAAAATTTATAACGGTAGGGTTGCCTTGGTAAACACGTTAGATATAGCAAAGATTACGCAAGTATTGTATTTCTAACTTTCAAATTCCTTTAACGTTTACGTTAATCGTATTAGATTTAGTTATTTAATTAAATTTTCACGAAAGTCTTAACTTATGCAAATATTTTGAAGCCAAGTACTCACGAGGTGATACAGAGAGACTATGTAATTGAAGGTTGGAAGGGAAAACAGAAAGAAAAGGATGAGGAAAACGAGAGGGCGGTGCGAGGGGGAAAGACTAAAAGAGGGACGAACACAGAACAATGCGGAGGCCAACAAGAACGATGTAAGTTGCAGTTAATTACCAAAAGATAAAAAAAAGTTGAAAATGGTGGGAGAAACTTTATTGAAGACAAAAGATGTTTGCACGTAAAATATTTTTTCCTTTTCATACTTGCTCGGAAGAGCTAGCAAGAGAGAAACGTTTTCAGAGTGCAATGTAAAGAAATAGCTGCGTATCTACCACACTAAGCTCTACTCCCTCCGAATGGACACCAACTAAACAACTGTAGTTTCAGAAATGCAAGGGATTTAAGCACGTAAGAACCCAAAAGCCCTTCCAAATGGACGTGGCATTGTTGCGTATTTTGTGACTAATTAAATAAAAGAATGAAGCAGCAGCACACACAACTTTGATTCACCTCCTCCCTGAATTTTAGCCGAGGTACAAAATCATAGCCTCCACATATCTCTCCCACTGGAGTCAAAGGTCACTTGCTGCTCAATTCGTATGATTTTGCAATGCCTCGTACCAACTTGACACCTGCAAAAAGATCGCCCGGTATATTTGTCAGTGAGTCCCAGATTTGTAGTTTCACTGATAGCAATGCGTCTGTTTCAATTGAGAAGTTGTGACACAAACATCCGCACATGAAGTTAACAATATTATCTCTAAAACAGGAAATGGAGAAAAACAAAAAGGGAAGTTGGAAGCACCTTAATCACAACTCCAAAGATTTTTTGCCTGTGACGATCTGGGAAATCCGGAGGCCCCTACTGAATGCTTCGTTAAATAGAATCCTTGTTTGCATTGATTGGAATCCGGGCATCCATGACAAAAATGCCACGGGGGCCATCACTATCACCCCAAACATTATATCATACAGCCGAGCCACAGAAACAACTATCTCCCAAAGTATGGTGGATTGCAGGAAGGGGCGGAGTACCTGAGCAATCAGTATCAAGCCCCAGCCAGTGGGAAGAAAACCCAACAAACTGGTAAAAATATCCATAAATCTGAAGGCTGTGAACTCAAGCAGGGCTATTATCGCAAGTATTGCAAGAACGATGACAAGAAACTGGACTAGACGAAAGTAGATATGGTCTCTTGCAGCATACTTATCCCGGGCATAGGCTATCACCACATAAATCACAAAAGCAACAAAAACGTAGATCCAGGAGAGCAAGTAAACAGCAATGCTGGTATTTCCACTGGCAATTCCCAGCTGGTGTACAATTCCATATTGAAAAAGGAAGAAACGAAAGTCCAAAATTATCTCTAGGATCTTTCCCCAGAGTCCAGTTGTCCTCAGATGATCCTGCTCTTCATACCACCATCTTTCCCAGCTCTGTTCGGCTTTAGCAAACACTCCACCTTTATACCAAATCCAGTTCATAAAATCATCAAAGTCGTACACGGTCTTCAACCAATCAAAGCCAGATGGATTGAACACAAACGGGGACATTATCCACGACACAACCAAGAACCAACTAGAGATGGTCATCGCTATGTAGGCGAATGTATCCTTGGCTACAGTGCTGTGTGATGCATAAACTGCAAGCATCAGCCCAAGTTCAATAGCCTTGATAAAATGACTACGAGCATAGAGTCTATAATTCTCGGCAAAATTTTTGTGCTGCACAACGAATCCTCGCCCAGTTGCCCGATACTTTGCACCGCCATGAAGAATTGTTCGACCAAAGAAGTGAGTGCGAGTTCCCATGGAGAATGTGTAGAAAACAGATGACAGCTGAAGCTGCATTGTCAAGAAATCCCAAACAGCATGGAGAAACCCATGCTCAAGAGAGTTCTCCACAATCATTGGAAGGGCAGTGAACAGCCCTAGTTGGATGATGAACTGCTGATTCAGAATAGCACCAAGTGCTTTGTTGTTACTGGTGTTGTTGGCCAAAGCAGAATCCTCAACACCACTAAGAGCAAAATAGAGCCGGCCCCACAAAAATGCATACACTGTCAGGACGACCATCATCATGTTGAAGAAGAATCCCACTGTAGTGTAAAAGAATGATAGCATCCGGAAGAAGTCCAATCGATGTCCCAACCGATAAACATCCCTGCTGAGAACTTGCTCACCATTTCCACTGGCAACCTTCGCTTCAAACATGGATACCTGATTCAACCCAACATCCCTTCCCTTGCCAACTTGAATGTATTCATGGTGTGTCACATTGCCACCTCGCAAAGTGCAATTAAAGCCAGCAAAAATGTCCTCACTGATGTTGATCACCCTGGATGCTTTACTGATGCCACCCCGAGTCAAGAACCAAAACCTATCAAAGACATCTGGATGGCCATAATGCATTCGAACCTTGAAAGGGTTTGCCAGAACCCTCTGTCCCAGGGTTACAAAACTAGTCTCCTGAGCTGACACGAACCACGCCAGTGACGAGACTGAACCAGTGAATATGCGTTCCCTGACTCCCAAGATAGTTGGCTTCCGAATGCCATGGTAGTGCCTGTATTCTTCTAAAAGATTTCGCATCTTCAGTGCCTCCTCAAAATAATTGTCCTGGTTCATATCAATAGTCTGCACTGCATCACCTCGAGTGAAGATTAGAGCATGATTTTGATTCTCTGGTTTTCCCTCTCCAAGTTTCAAGGGCCCGGGCAGCTTGACCCTGTAAATTTCCACTTCCTTGTCCAACTGCTGATCATACTTCACAAGAACGGAATAATATTCCTTCTCAGCCCTCCCTGTTCTTACTTCATCAACATAGGCAACACGAAGGGCCTCATTATTCTTCATCAAATACAATATATCTTCAGCATGAGGGTCCTTCTTTGCCTTTTGAGTTCCATAAATCTGGCAGGCAACAACATATGTGTACTTCATTAGAGCAGTCCCATACTCATGGCCTTTAAACAGCAAGCTCACGGAACTACTATTTCTGCTCAAGCTCTTGGCAGAAGGAGTTCTTTCAGAGGTAAAGCTATCCAAACCACCATCTTGCCTCGTCAAACCAAGTTCCTGTGAACCCTCCCCGATATCCATATCTGAAACAGAATCAAGAAGAGCAAGCATCTTCATAGCACGATGATAGTACATCATCCCCCTTACTGTACGAGCAAGTGTCTGGCTTCTATAAGATGCCCAAAGCCTAAGATCTCTCAGCCTGGACTTCCATATTTCATCATCCTTGGGCATGCCTTCTCGCTGCATCCTCTCAATGAAGTTTTTCCACTCATCATCATACATTGTTTGCAAATAGTACAATATCGAAATCCCATCTTCATTCTCAGTTTGAAGTTGTTCTTTGCTGTATAGTACTTCCTCATTGTAGTAAGGGGTCAGGACACTGAATGCCATCATCTTCTCCACTTGAGGAGCATGGGGCACGTTCATAAAGAGGGAATTGCTAAAAAATGCAATTCTTCTTCTGGCCTCAAGATTTACTGGAATGTTGTGCATTGAATCCCTTGAGGTGAAAATGGTGTGCAAACGGCGTACCTGCCTATAGAAGGTCTCATTACTGGGATCGGGCAATTGCACTGCATTCTCAAAGAGATGCCCTGCCATGGCATTAGGATCACGAGGAGCTAAACCATCATCCTTCGGCTGTTCAGTGGTCCTCTTCTCTTTAAAAAAATCTCGGACAGCAATCTCATATAGAGCTTGCAGAGTATTCACCACCTTATTCATATCCTTTTTAGGTTCAGTCAACAGTTCAACAAGTTTTATCAACTTGGAATGGAAGATGGGCAATGGAGTCATCTTGAACGTCTTGGTGAACTTTTCAATCTGCACAGCACGATCAATTTCTTGGAAGAGCACTGTTATAATAGAATGCTCTTCAGTGTTGGTCTTGATTATTGCAAGCAACAAGTGTTTTACACTGTCATAAGCTTCTATGACTGCACACCGCCTGTATTCGTTCTTGCATATCTTGTACCAGAGCCACTTGTCTGGAGCATCTACCAGCTCCTTTGCCTGGCTAAGAGCAAGCTCCTTTGCCCGGCTAAGAGCAAGTAGCAGCTCATTGCAGAGAAGAAAACATGGCCAACGGATAACTCTGACATTCCAAGTATTCTGGGGCAGCTCCAACAACTCCAGCTCCTTGTCAGAAATAATATCCTCTTCCCTAAAGGTCATTATAATCTCATTCCAAATCAAGGCAAACTTGTTTGCCTCAACCTGGCTAGACTCCAGTTTCTTATAAGGCCGGCCGAGCCCATACCTCAGTTTCAATCGATGAATGGCATCTTTAAACTTGCTCTTAAATGTTCCCCTTGCATTTAACAACTGCTCTTCTGCCATCAAATTAAACTGAATTGCACCCGCAAAGAACTGGAATCTCAACCTCAGTTGTTCAAGATTCCGAATCTCACCCAAATGTGCAAACAACCCCACTGTTGCTCCCACAAAAGAGGAATAAATTGAGTACCAAATCTGTAAGTCCATCAAGTAAATCGTAACAACAGGAAGCCACAACAAGCCAACTGCAAATCTATTGCTGTTTTTGAAAAACTCATGCCACTCATATTTAACCTCCCCAAGTCTCAGCAACTCTCTTGAGGGTTTGATCATAGGCTTAATCTGGAGAAAGTAACTGAAAGCAAATTTGGTAACTAAAACCAAAATCCAAAACAAACTATACTTGATATTATCACTGAGCCCCTCCCTCAATCCACGACCAACAAAACTCCTGCTCTGAAACCACCATGAAAACACGTAAAAGATCCTCCAATTCGTGTTCTCAAGAAAGTTCCTAATCCAAGGAATCAAAAACAAAGCCAGTGCCAGTAACTCCGGCAATATGAACACGCCTGCAACCTCAAGGAAATTCACTACCCTCCTATCAGCAGCGGCAGACCACCCCCTATCACTGTTCTTTTGACTCCAAATTCTGCCATAGAATACCCCAAAGACAACAATCCAACCCACGGCAACCACACTTTTCAACACCATTCTAACTCCAAGCCACATAGTTTCCCTGGAAACCAAACCATACTGCGTACCCGCATCAAGCAAAGACTGCAACAACCGCAATCCACTCCACGTAAAAAAGACTGTGAGAATGCGAACCTGAACATCCCTACTCTCCATAGCTTTCCAAGGATACTTCTGCTCTTCCCAGGCAACAATCACTGCAGCCTGTAGAAACAATATGAGCATCACCCACAGCCGATCAAAGCTCCTGTACAGGTTCCAAAACGACCTCTGCTCCACAAACCCCGTCTTTCCCACGTGCTTTTGCTTGCTGGAAATAACAAAAAAATTGCTGTCCACATCAATTGGCCACTTCAATTTCTGAAAACAACGTTTGCTCCAAAAATACTCGTTCAAATCATCGTAAGTCCTCCACGCGCTGTGCGGAGCCGTTCCATTCTTACTGCTGTCCACTTCCGCCTTGATGGTCTCGTATATCGGCTTGACTACGCGGTTGAGGAACGCGTTCTCGCCTGAGATCGACGGCAACACCGGCTGCCCGGTGTTCTCGTCGACGTAATCTCCGAGTATTTTGTTCAATTCCATGGCCATGTTGTGGAATATGAAGCAGATGCATTCCGGCATGAAACGGAGGTTAGCGGATTCTCCCCAGATAAGGAGATACAGAGAAATGTACAAGAGCTCGCGGCGGAGATCCGGGTTTGAACTGTAGGAGATCCGGATGTTGGACTTCTCGTTGAGGTAGGAGCACCAGCCGGTGTAGTTCTTCAGCAATTTGCTGCGGAACTGGCGGAGCACGGAGGCGTCAAGGGTGGCGATATTGTCCGGAGGAGGAGTGAGCCGCAACTGGGCATTGGCGAGGTGGAGGACAAGGTGCTCCCGCTGGTTCCGGACGTTGTCCTTCTGAAAGCCGAAGAATATCGCCAGCCAGTCGAGGAGGTCCATGGAAGGGTGCCATTGGGCGTAGGGCGGCTTCCGGAGGTTCCCAGCCGTGCGCAAGGCTGCGGCGGCGGCCCGAACCTCAGGGTACCGGAGGGATGGGTGGTCAGATAGGAGGTTGTGGATGGGGATGATGTTGTAGGGCTCGTCTTCGGGTTGGTGGTCGGGCCGGGTCGCCCCCGAGAGCGCACGGTGGCGCAGGGTGGACATTGCATGGGGAACCCGGTTCTCTTTTCGGTTTTTTTTTTTTTCTGGGTTTTAATTTTTCCGCTAAGCGAGAGAGAAGGAGAGAGCAGAAAGCAGAAAGTGTAGCAGCCTAGGCAGCTCAAAAATTGGGTGTGCTGCATGTGGTCGGACACGTGGAAAGGGAGGATTGGATGGATTTGGGCGCCTTTAGGCGCCTTTAAGCGTTAACGGTTTTCTGAATTTTCTTTTTTATTTTTTTTATTTTTTTGTGGGTTACTATTCTATTCCAGCACGCGCGCGCGCACACACACACTGCGGCCTTATTACCAGAAGCGACCAGCATGGTTCTGTTGGGTTTAGTTGGACTGGATTTACAAAAACAACGTGGGCATTTGTTTTACCTTGTTACTTTGTGTTGTCGCACTTTTACACGGCATTCAAGTATAGTCGAACTCACATGGATACTTTTATTTATCAATATGCAATGGCAATCCTATGAATATGATTGCGGAATGCTTAGAATGCTAAAATTAGTATCCCAAGAAATATTCCTAGGTTGTGCAAAAAAAAAAACAAAACCGTGTGGATATATAATTTATCACATTTGTCCAGTCTTTCCCCTTTCCGGGCTTTGAACAACACTTGTCATGCCTAGCTCAGGATTCTTGCAAAACCTGAAGAGACATGGACTGGACAACCAACATCTCAGAGAACTGGACAGCCGAAAATCTGCAAAAATGGCCAAGATCTGACGGAGTTCTATCTCTTTTGTGCGGCTTCAACGTCTTAATTTTCACATGAAATGTAAAAATTCAATCTTGAATTTAATTTCTAGATAATAATGGAGGGATATTGGCAATGATTGGCCAGTAAGGTCCTTTCTCTTTTTGCAACCTTCTTGTAGAAGTGGACAGAATTGGATACGTAAATATTCAAGTGTGGCAGAGAGACCTGCCTTTGGCAGGAATTGGAGCTTGGGGCACCTCCAAATATGCAACTGTTGAAAAGAGCTGAGGCTTTGGAGGCCCCTTGACATGGATGTCAGACCCTTGAAGTCCTCCATTTCAAGACGGGTTAGGGACTTGGGAAGAAGCATAAGGCCATCATCAGCCGGAAAGGAAACCACCGTATCTGTACAAAGACTCTGACCGCTGATCCAGTGTCTTTTAAGAGATGTTAGTGAAGTCCCCATTCTGAAATAAGCTGTGCCAGGTTCAGGCAATCCTGTAGCCACGGTGAGGTTAGTTTGGGAGGCAAACCTCCTTCTGGAAAGGAAACCAGAGCTCGACAAGGAAATATCTGTAGGTATTGGAGAGAAGTCAGGTTTTGCATCTGACTAGGTAAGGATTCCAACTTACCGCAACCCGTTACTGTAAATTCATTTAGAGAGTGGATGGGCAATCCTCTGTCCAGAAATGACTAACTCAGGAGAGTCTCTTATCTCTAATTTTGGGAGATGATGGGGCCTGCTGCCATTGTGTCGGGACTGCAATAATTGTGTGGTGCACCGGCCTGTGCTTAAGACTGTGAAGTGAATCAGGGAACTCTCCAATTGAAATGCATGTAAGAGATGGATATCCAGATATACTCAACTTCAGATTTGATTTCTTATTTCTACCATTACCATTACAATCACGGGACATGCATAATACCCACCGGAAGGGACTTCAGAGATTGACAGTTTAAGATGCTGAGACCTCTAAGGCTTTGACGCAAACCTGCTGCTGGAAAGTGCAGCTTGAGAAACTAAAGTCTCTGAGAGAGGAGAGGCCAAGCAATCCATTCGGCAGCTTCTTCAGAGATCGACAAAATTCCAGAGTCAAAATTTGAAGATTGCAAGGCAAAGGCTCCTCCTACTCTCGTTACCAATGACGCCAGCCGTCCACAGCTGTTGATCTTCAAACGCTTTAATCCAGGAAGTTTGCTTAGGTTAGTTCCGCCTCACCACAGGTATACCAATTTCCCACAATCTCTAATGTTGAGGTCTTCAAGAGCCACCATGTCTCGTGTAATTGTTTCAGGTAGACAAACAAGGCCTGTCATTCCCTTCACATGAAAGGTAGTAAGAGAATGGAGATCAGTGATGCTTCTGAGGAGAACCTCTGGACAATGTTCAAAATACAATTGACAAAGAGAAAGAAGCATCTGAGGAAAATCTGACACATTGGACAACGATAGATATCTATGCGTTGGACCGATGGCAGGCACCTGGGCAACTTCCTAACCAACTCGGGACAGTTACTTATTGTGAATCCACGCAGTTTAGGAAACACTGCTGTAGCTTCTTCATTGAAACCATTACGCCAGGACCACTGCTCCCACTCTGATATACTAGCAATGCATAGAGTCTCTAGAGACAAGAAAGCAATTTGGACAGAAGGAGAAATGCTGCCAAATAATTCGCCCTCCATTTCTTTGACCCCGTCCATTCCAATTATGCTCAAACCTCTGAGTGGCGTAATTGCCCAAGTGGTGTTAGTGTTGAGATCCCACAGCAATTCTCAAGCGTTAGTTTCACCATAATGCTGAATATGGGATCTCCTACCCACAACAGGAAAATCGCACCTTTGTAACATTTAATTGAAAGCTCTTCAACATTTTGATGAGGTTGCAGTGAGTTGAGGACTTGCAATTCATCACCCTCATTTCACGAACTATGGAACTCATCGCCCATCCAAAATCTAGAGCATTTAGGCCTCCCTTCTCTTTCAGATTAGCAAGTTCTGCATCCCGAATATTTGCCACGTTTTGCAATTCTGTAATACGAAGCCACCATTTCAGGTGAAGAAATTTTGCTTCCAGGTGCTCCAGCAGTAAACGGAGAGCAAAGGGTAGCCCAATTCTCATAATCTTCACTCCAGGCATCATCTAAAACAATCAAAAACTTCTTTCCGGACAGTGTCTGCTTCAGTTTTATTTGAAGCGAATTCAAATCCATGCCTTCACAACTTCCCTCGTTTAGGATTGTTTTGGTTATCCTGCGGATGTCAAAATCATCAGAAACACAGGCCCATGCTTTGTAATCAAACTTTATCATTTCACCATTGTAGACAACTCGGGCAAGAGTTGTTTTGCCTATGCCTCCCATGCCAATAATAGAAATCACAGAATATTGACAGTCACTTGATTCACCACTCAGCAACTCAATGATAGCCTCTTTATCCATTTCCCTCCCATAAATAAGAATTGCCAAAAACAGGCATTCAAGAAAACTGCCGGCGTTCTCATTACAAAATAATGAAATGGCTTGTCTCCTCTTTAGCAACAATTCACTAATCTTTCTAATTAAAGAAAATGTGGTATTAGGTTTTGTTTATTCATTACGCAATATGTCGATGACCACTTTTTTATTATTCAGAAAATTTCCACAAATTCCTTTTCTCTTTTGGGTCTAATTAAGCATGATCATCTTCGAATCGTATTTAGCAGATGTTTTTGAAACCACCCAAGAAGCAGGTAAAACAGATACAATCATACAAAGCAAACAGAAAGGAAAAAGAGAGCTATTTAAGAAAACAGAGACTTAAAAACAAAAAACAAGCCAATGAGGAAGCTAGGATGACTGTAAAAACAATCAAGAAAGCTAGGATGGTCCCAAACAAAATGCTCTCACCAATCGTGAAATGTGCAAGCGAAACTAGAATGGGTTTTAACTTTTAAGAGGTTAAAACGCTGATAGTCGAGTTTAATTCACCATTCCAGTCGTTGCAATTGTGATGGCAGGGCTTCACGTTTCTTCGGACAAAAGAGGATGTGCGCTTCAACGCAATTTTCCACGAAGCCACCTCTGACTTTGGCTTTCCCCGCAGAAGGCTGTGATTAGTCGTTATTTGTCTTAAACTGTCAATATTGCTTTTAGCAATCCATAACCAAATGTACCAATGAGTGGTTGCATATGGTAATGGGATCGATAAAACAGAAATGATTAACTAAAAGCCCCCCGTCTTGGTCAATTTGAGTCCTTACAATGTATGACGGGATCTGGAGTGTTGAGTTAATTGCCTAACCTCCGCAGAGCAATATCTATGCAATCTTGCCAATTGTACTTCTAACATTTTTGGCACGTCGTGAAATCTAATGCTGATGGGCACATTCTCAAATGCATAAATGTACATAAATTCATAATCCTTGTGAAAGTTGAGCAATTGGATCTCCCTTACAAAAAAACCCTGGGACAAGTCCAATCCGCTCCAAATAGTAAAGCAGAATACAATTGTTCGCGGATAACATAAGTACAACTCACCATATACATACCACAGGACACCGTACACCATAACAGCCTTTATTCAATTCAAGACGAGCTAAAGCATGATCGTCACATCACCGCAGTTGGAGGGATCAAATACCTCACCCGGTTCTGTCCTCACCAACCTCTTTGGGCAGCCCCAGAAGAATGCACATTCAACCTATCAAGTACAGCATTGAAATCCACAGGCTGGCCACTATCCTCCATCCTCTGAATCACACCAACAACATGGTCGCCCCTGAACCCCATGCCTACCACCTTCTCAATCAGCTCACTATAAGGATGATTGCGGGTAAACTGTGATTGGCCTGGATTGCGGGCTAACATGTTTGTGCCTGCAGTGGCTGACTGAGAACTTTGGAGAGGAAGATTTGTTAGAGAGTATCCACCCTGTGGAAAATGGGGTTGCTGAGGTGGATGATGTATTCTCCCACTCTCACTATCATACATCATGTAAGCACTACCCGGAGGAAGTGCAGGATGGGTCCCAGCAGGTGCATATCCATCAGCTGGTAGTGCTCCAAATGTTCCTTTAAGCTGCTGCGGTGGAGGTGGAGGCTGTTGTGGAACAGTTCTGCCAGCACCATATCCGTAAGGGATCGTATCCGCAGCACGACTAGCTAAGGGTTGAGGAACTGCAGAGTATGGGACTTGCATAGGCATGCTATTCGGAATTGTCTCTGAGGCAGATGAATTGGTTGGCTGACCTGGTGGTCGATATGTAGGATAGGGTGTTGTTGATGAGGGCCTAACATGGGGTTGCATCAATGGCTGTTGTGGTGGCTGTACTTGCTGAGGCCATTGCTGTGGATACTGAGAAAATTGTTGGACTGGTGGTGTCTGATTTGCTTGTGTCTGTGCTGGCTGTGGTGCCATCCTCGAGATATCTTGCATTTGGGGTGCTCGGTATTGAGCATCAGAAGGTAAATACTGGCCTTGAGGGTGCTGAATCTGGACTGGCGGAGTTGGTAACTGTGCCGGAGGCAAATAGTAGGATTGCTGTTGAGCAACATTTGGCTGTGGAGCTAGAGATGATGGAATCACAGATGGTGGCTGTTGCTGCGGCACTACCTGGTGAGGTAGAGCGAGCACCAACTGTTGATTATTGAATTCAGATGTGTTATCCATCTTTTTTAGATCAGAAGCAGGTGCTGTAACTTTTTCCTCACTAGACTGAAAATGGCTTGATGGCTGGGTATCTTTCTTCACGAGCTGAAGCTGGGCTAATTCTTTCTGAGTGTCAGCAAGTTCTTGTTTATCTCTTAGGATCTGGACAGACCTGTGCACCTGGAGAAAGCAACAGAAAAGGTTATGCTTTCATAGAAAATGACTTGAAATTGTCAAGCCTTTTAAGATCAAAGCATGTATCCTAAACAAGAAAACCAATACAGACTACTCAACTAAAAAAAACAGACCGGCTCTCCCCACTAATAATCATTCTCTTATTTTAGATCCAGTAAGCTCAGTTCACAAATGGAGATCATCCTGTATATTTAATGTCTACTAACATTAGTCCTCAAAATATGCATCTGATCTGCCTTCATGCATGAAAATTAGAAACACAACATAACCTCTAATGGTCTCTCTTTAGTTGAGAGCAGCATTATTGTCAGATTTGGCAATGAACAGGTGATAGATTTGGGCCAAGGCCAGAAAAATCTAGATCTATGCATAATTGATAATGCATCTAGTTTGAGATATTAGCACTAAGGAATTTAATAACATAAGGAAAATAGAACATTGGACTCTATAATTAGGATTGCACTTCAATTTCAACTTAACTTCAGAATATTTCAGCTCAGCCACATACATAATATAGTGTTTCATTGATGTCCATCAATTGGTTATTGTTTTGTGGGACTAGACTGAGACCAACGAGAAATGAGGAATTATATTGCATGCCAAAATCACACAAAGTCCACAAGAAATGCATGGAAGATCAAGCATTAGGCTTAATCTCAATTTCAACAGACCAGACAGCAGTCCTTAGAATATCCATGAACAAATAACAACACCACCGTTAGAACATAAACCCAAACTCCAAAATTAAAGTAAAATGTAACAAAAAAAATATGCCAATTGTCTCAACTGTACAATGAAGCCAAAGAAAACAATACCAACCAAACCCCACAAGACCAAATCAAGTCTCCAGACAATTGGCCTGTACCAATAAGAATTATTGGAGTACAAAGACAGACACTATATTATAGGTCTAAAAATACATTAAAGTTCATTCACTGCCAACATATTAACATATAAAGTTTGTTCAAAAGGTTTAACCATTATCATACAGTTAAAAAAAAGGATAGCACAGAATGACACATTGTGAATCTTACAAGAAAATCAGTTAACAGTAACTTTCCACACTTGAAGACATGGCATTTTGTAACTCACCTCATGAAGATGTTTCTCAAGAGATTTAAGCCTCGACTCAGCTTCCCCATGGTCACGAACTAAATCGGATCGCATTTCTCCAGTTGATTTATCAAGATTGTAACAATATAATTCCAACTGAGACAGCCGCGAACTGATTCCCTCAAGATAGTGCATTAGGTTCTCAGCATGCTTTTTCATGCTTTTCTCAACAGTACAGATCACGTCTGGAGTAAAATAATCTTCTGGCTTAGCATAGGAAGTAGCGGGAAGCACAGATGACCTGGTCATTCTGCTTTTGTGAAAATCCTGCTGCTGAAAGGCACAACATAACGTTCTCTAGTTAGTCAATATGGAAGCAATTCTACTGATTTATTGATTTGCACTCCAATCCAAGAAGTCCCAGGAGCCAAACATAACCTTCTTTTTCCCATTCTCGTTCATTTTCTTTAGGGGGGTCATGATTACGCAAGAGAGAAAAAAGAAACCCTCAAATAAGTACTTAACAGTCAAATAACATGTAAAAATTTCATTTTCTCTATGAGCTAAATTCAGCCATTAATTAAAAAGGAAATAGAGGGAAAAAGAAGGTAATTAATCGTCCAAAAAATTTAAAAAAAAAAAAAACAAAACCACCGATAAATTCCAATAAAAAAAATAAAAATAAAAAAACCCCCGCGAGTACTCAGTTCGCCAAATCCACCTCAGAAACCGAACAAATTTACGACACAACCGCCTAAAGAGCCCAAAAAAATAAGGAGGGCCGTAAAAAGGACTACCTTGGCGGAATTGGGGCCGATCACATAATCCGAATGCCTGCCGTTGGAAGACTCCTGGTTGCTGTAGTCTTCGTAGGAGCAGAGGATATCATCGGAGCCGAAATCAAAACCCTTGGAGCCCGATGTGGCTCGACCCGACGATCCAGATGCCATCTCGGGAACCGAAAAACTACTGATTTTTGATTCAAGCCTCGGAACAAAATATCTGAGAGACGTTTGGAAGGATGCAAACGAAGCTTCGCGTTCCTTTCTTTATAATAGTTTGATGCGTTTATGTTTTGAGAAACGTTTATAATATAGAAGTCTTCGGCGATAAGGATCGGCGTTAAAATTTAAAAAAAAAAAAAAAAAAAAAGAGAGTTACGTGGCGAACTTGTATTACTGTCGCGTGGCAGCAGCAATGTTTGAAGAGTTGACGCCCCTCTCTTACCACATCTTTTAACCTTTTCTTTTTCTATTATTTTTTATTTGATTTCTATTTTTTAAAGTTTTTTTTATTATTATTTAATGATTGATAATGACCAAAATTTGAGATTTTGACCAAAAAAAATAAAAATTGAGATTTTTTTTATTTAATGATTGATAATGACCAAAAATTGAGATTTTGAATAATCGGTGAAAAAATTCAACGTCCTGTGAGTCCACCGTCCACATTTCATGCTACTTTTGTCAAACTTTGCTTTGGCATGGGCCGAGGTCCGAGTCGTGCGGGGCCCAGATTTCTAAACCCATTGAATTTTAGAGTGGCCCAAGTTAGTAGATATTGGGCCCAACCCAAGCTAACTGGTTATGAATATTCAGTAATTACATATTTTATGCTGAAAACAGATTTAAAAAACGCCCAGCCCACTCTGTCTCGCGGCACCACCGCCGGCTATAATTCCTGCACCGCAACGCCGCCGCCGCCGCCCCCGCCGCATCTCCCAAACAAACGAAGAGATGGCACTGTTTATCTCTCGCGCTTCTGTCTACAAAACGCCCAAAATCTCTCACTCAAGAGCCCCGTCAAAAGCCTTACTCAATCTCATCTCCTTCAAACCGCAGCTCAAGTTTTCCCCGATTTTTAGACCCCAGTCAATCTCTCTCTTCTCCGCAAAGCTCACCTTAAAACCCAGACAGAGGCCTCAATTCACGACTTCCACTATCCGATCACTCTTCACGGGCATCGTGGAGGAAATGGGCGAAGTCAAACACCTGGGCACCACCGCTGACGGCGGATTCGATATAAAAATCGGAGCCAAAACCGTTCTGGAAGGCGTGAATCTCGGTGACAGCATCGCGGTCAACGGGACTTGCCTGACGGTAACGAATTTCACGGACCGAGAGTTCACGGTGGGGCTGTCCCCAGAGACTCTGAGGAAAACGTCGCTAATAGAGCTGGAGCCCGGGTCGGCGGTGAACTTGGAGCGGGCGGTGCTGCCCACGACCCGGATGGGCGGGCACTTCGTGCAGGGGCACGTGGATGGTACGGGAGAGATTGTGAAGAAGGAGGCGGAAGGGGATTCACTTTGGGTGAAAGTGAAGGTGGATAAAGAGCTGTTGAGGTATATAGTGCCAAAGGGTTTCATTGCAGTGGATGGGACTAGTTTGACTGTGGTGGATTTGTGGGATGAAGAGGGTTGCTTTAATTTCATGCTTGTGGCTTATACACAGCAGAAAGTGGTGATTCCTTTAAAGAAAATTGGGCAGAAGGTGAATTTGGAGGTCGATATTTTGGGCAAGTATGTAGAGAGGCTACTTGGTAGCGGGTTTGTTGAGTCTATCAAGTCAGGTAATCAATCTGACAACACTGTTTGAATTTTGCATTTGCCCAACTTTACCTTTTCCACTTGATCCTTTGGAAGGGAATTTGAATACAGATGATGGGTCTTGGGTGCTATTGCTGTTTTATGGAGATTGTTCCTTATATGGATGATAATGGAAGGACATTCTCTTTCATGTTTTTATGGTGTATTCTTCTATGGTTCCTGTTTTGTGGATCGTGTGGGACGCTTAGTGATGACATGGTTTTGACCGGAAAAAGACTAGATGAAAGAGATCACACAAGAGATAATTGTATGATTTCTTTATCCAAAGTTTGACTGATTGATTAATTTGAGCCAAGCCGCATGTGTGATGAAAACATGATGTCAACGACAGTCATATTTACTTTGGAACTTGGCAGACGCGAAAGTTTATGCGGATCATTTTATTTTCTTCACTGTTATTTCTTTTGCATGTTGCTTGCGTGTAACAGAGGACGTGGGGAGGAAAACCATGGATGATTTGAGATTGAGAACTATATTTCTTTGAGAGGTGTCGTATCCAACCTGAAGAGCCTGTCTGAGTCTTGAGGAGTCTGGTACTTCTAATTTTCTGCCAACAGAAAACGATCGGTAGTGAGGCAGGTTGAAAATGAGTGTAAGATCTATCAATGAGCTTCTGTCTCGATCGGTTTAATTAAAACCATTTAGCTGATTCGTAGTTTGAAAGGTGCAGTTTAGTGGTATTTTTCTCGAGATAAACTTACAACATCCAAGTATGCTTAGTTGTGTGTTAGGCCACTTGACAGCAGTGTTAAGAATTGGTACAAGTACAACAAGGCTGTTTTAAGCATAACTAAGGGTCGGCTGGTCATTAATCCGTGTTAGGCCACTTGATAGCAGTTTGATGCAAACTGGTTCAGCTGCTACATAAGTTAGAAAATGCGAGGGGGTCTTCACCGCCCAGTCTATAGCATTGCCAGAACAACTTGAATTGGTGCGTGGTACCTATTGAACTCTGTCCTTTACATTACTTGACTATAAGTTTATTCATTGTATTATCTTTTCTCTAGCTTCATAGGTGTGCCTTCTGATTTCATTTCGTCATGTTATGCATTTTTGCCAATGGATCACAAATTATTGTGAAGTCCTTTTTTCGAAAAACGAATGGGCTCTTCTGTTGTTTTTTTCACTAATCCATATTATCATTCTATATACATGGCTATATGCTTGCAGTAGCAAAAAGCTAAATGTTGGTACCGTATGCGTTAAAATAGTCTTCCTAAGCTAAACATGACTACCCTGTGCCAGTTCTATCACTGGTGTTTTCCCTTTTTTTTTGTTCTTTTTGGCTTCTGAAGTTGGGATTGTGTTTCCTCAACCGTTGGGTGCATCATTGCATATAAGATGCCGGCGCAGCAAGGGGTCTTCGGGAAAATTGATGGTGATAAAAGTGTTATCTAGACATGTCGGCCATCTGTGCCGGGGACGTCAATCACATCAAGAAGGCGAGACGAATGATAAAATTAGAGACGATGCTATGCAGCTAAAGTCAATCTATTACTTCATTACATCCTGTACCTTGGATTCTTGAATCGAATATGTACCTACTCCAAAAGGCTCGCTAGGCACTAGCGGGGACCGAGCCTTGGAACCACTGCATGTAAATGGATACACCATTAAACAGCGATGGGGACTTTACCACCTTGGAAACTTGGGTGGTGTCTTGCCTGACCTCTCAAAAATCCAAATATCAAGACGACCTCAGGTCCCCAACTACGCAACAGCGCCAAACAAGAACCGACCAAAACCGCCACTTAAAATTGGACTACTAGTTAGCAAGCCAAGTGGGCTGACTGTAGATTTTTGTTGGAGAATGCCGTGAACCACAAGACTGATCACCTATTCTGTCGACCAAGTGTGACCACACATCGGGAAAAAAAATCGCTGGTCCGTGTCCTAGGCCAATGCAAGGCAACAAGACAACTTTGTCCTCGGAACTACTTTGTTTTGATGCATTCGGGGTGCTCTGTTGGGCTCCGTGCGACCATAAAACGTTGTCTTCGGCACGGTTCGCCTCTGTACATCCGGCGATTTTGTTGTCGTATATAATCGTCTGTCTACCAGGCAAATGCCCACCAATCAGAGTTGTACACCTCGTCCCTCATGCCCACTCATTTGATCAGTGATTCAACCAGAGAGTATTGATAATGTTAAACATTTTTTTTAATATAATATTTATGTATATGTTTTATATTATTTTCACATCGAACATAATTTGCTTCAAAGAAATAATTAAAACGAGCAGAAAAAAGGGGGCTCGAAGTCGGACCGGTTAATTGCGTTTTATGGAACAAGACCTGGGCTGGGTGAATTTTGGTCCTAAACTACACATCAAAGTTCCCCTGATGTTCGGCATTTTAGCAGCCCAGTTTTCTCCCGGTAAGGCATATTCCAAGTTCCCAAACGTATCAAAATGGTTAACTTTGTAGCGAAGGAGATGTTTTCGTGGTCTCATCTGGACCATACACCTGTCAAGCAATAACTGGCTATGGCTCGAAAATATCAGCCTCTCTGGAATCAGGACTGAGCCCCCGCACAACAGCGACCAGCCGCGAGAACTCTCTGTTCACTTCATTTACGCAAATGCCCCCCCACCCCTACGATTCTAACGCGATGAGGTTCTAGAACAAAACACCACCTTGACGATATCGCCCTTTAATTTTGACTTCGCTTCCTCGCCAGAATTATTGACGAATGAACAGGTGCGCTTTCTGTAAGAAATAAAGTCGAGCCGTTAGACATTTCAGTTCGGTTGGATTCATTGGATAGGTGAGCCTGAGGAAGTTTTTCAATATTTCTCTGCCCATTATTAGTTCTATTAAATGTTTAAACAGTATCACTCTATAACTATATTTATTAGAATATATAATAGTTATAAAAAAATATATTAAAATAATAACATTTATTGATTCTCATGTTTAAAACTTTGATATTAATTATTCTATTAATTTTTTTTATTTTTAAACTTCTTTTTTTGATGAAAATATGTTTAAATCTTACATTAAATTTATTTTAGATATAATCACATTGATATATCATTCAACTATTAACTTATAATTTCAATAAGCCAAATTTTGATTAAAAAAAAATTATTCTATGACATACAATTAAATCGTAAGTAATGCCAATATTGCAATGTATATAAAGATGACATTTAGTCTTAATTCCTAGTGTTATTTTTAAATAAGAGCTTAATTACATGATTATTTATTTTTGATGTGAGAGTAATGTAAGCAAAAAAAAAAAAAACAACTTTATTGTAAATTATATGGAGATAAAATTACAAATATATAATTCAAAAAATCATAATTATAATTTCTTTTGGACTCAAATCACTCCTAGTCCCCTCGAGACAACTAAAAGCAGAAAATGATTTTGGACAAATCCACCAATTTAGTAGTCACGGAGTGAAATAATTGGGAGGGTAATGTGGTAAACAGCAAGGCGGCAAGGATTCCGTTCAAGCCGAATTCCAGAAGTCAAAATCGTAATTTCAATAATGAAAGATTGGGACGGTTGCCGCATAAATGCTTCAAGCAACCGAGGCCAACCATCTTTCTTCCCCCCTCTCTCTCTCTCTCTTTCTCTCTCCTGCCTGACGGCCTATATAAACCGTAAGTGACCTCGTGCTCCCCGCACCACACTAAAGAAATTAAAAAAAAAAAACCATTCTCGTAAATTTTCAGAATTTCAGGGTCTGGACCAGATTCGCGGCATTAGAATTCCTTCAGCTTTTCATTCATCTCCAGGAAAATGAAGAAATCGGGTTTGTTTGCCGCCGCATCTGTTGCTGCAGCTTCCGCTACTGCAATCTCTGCTTCTTCTTCTCCTTCTTGTTCCAATCCGGCTTTTGTGGGTAACTCAAGTATCCAGTTTTCTCGCGAGGTAAGCCTTGAAAACGTTCTGGGTCTCTCTCCTTCTGTCTCTCTCTCTCTGTCACGTGTTTCTTCCTTGAAGTCTTTTGGACAGAGCTTTTGCTCTGTCCTTCGAAGTCCGTGTCCATTGATTACCACGAACTAGGAATCTTTACAGAACACGCCTTTTTCTTTTTTTTTTCTTCTCAGGATTGTTTCTTCTCTGAAATATTGGGTTTTTTTTTTTTTTTTTGAAGTTTAATTCCCGAGCTATGCCCGTGTGATTGTCCAATCTTTTTCGTCCCAGCACCGTGTCCATTGATTACCAAACGTTCTAGCTGTCCTTTTCTTGTTTTTTATATATATTTTTTATTTTAAATATGTGGCGGTTGTTTTTGATTGTATGGTTGATTCTCTATAGTTTAAGACAATTTCTTTGCCTTCGATTTCTTTTAGGAATCTGGATCAAGCAAAGATAACCAAAGGTCATCTTCTACGGATAAATTTGCACCGAGGTTTGATGGGCTAAGGTTTATTGAAACTCTGGTCACTGCTCATAGATGAGACGAGACGAGACGAGATTCCTCTTCGGTCTCCAGGGCCTCCCTCTTCACTGATTTCAACTAGCCACTCCCTTTGGATAGACAGATCATGTATAATCATTAAAGAAAGTTTTGACTTCTATTTTGTATAATCACATAAATTTTAAGTCAAGATCGCTAATGATGTCTTCAGTCTTCACCCCATGATGATGGGTCGTTCTCTTTTGGTGTTAAAAGACGTGGAATTTCATGCTCACTTCCTTTGTGTTCCCTTTAAGCCCATTTTTGTTTTGCATTTGCTTGATTTAATATATGTATAGCTTATTGCCCATTCCCCCCCCTCCCCCTCCATGTGAGACACTGATTGCTCCTCTAAAGTGACATGTTTTGTGTTAAACTGCTACAGAAAATGTTACCCTTTCCGTAAATGTAATCACCTATCTCTCTCTCTCTCTCTTTCCCATTTCAAGGGGGCATGTTGGTCCTGGTTTTTATGCTATGTTCACTGAGATTCAAAAGGAGACGTGAGAGTCCCCAGCAAATACAAATGTTCTCCGAGTGTGGGAACAGAACACGGGTCTTCTTGTACATACGACGTTAAGTGTCTAGCTCGGATGACATTTATTTACCGGTGAAAAAAGGCTAGCTTTAGTTTCAAGTACTTGGCTGTATGGCGCCTGAAACCTTATAATTATCGGTTGGCTTGATTCAATCTAAAATAGGGTTATCTTTGGATCAATAAGTGTCAAAAAGTCCAATGTGCCAGATTCGAACCATCTGTTTAATGCCAACATTTGCTAAACCATGTGGTCCGGTGAATAACCGTCGTCGGACGCTTAAGTCTTGACCCAATAATTCAAGACTTCGGACCAAGAGGTTCTTCAAAAATAGTATGATAGCTGTGTTTACTTTCGTAAATTTGACAATTTTTCCATGAGATTCTAGAATATGAGACTTTAAAAATTAAAGTCTCGAGCTTTTAAATACTGGGTTATGAGACATAGTAAAATGAATTTAACGGACTTGGACGTGAAATGCATGTCAAAATTTAAAATATTAATGTAGAACTAGAGATGCCTAAATAAGAAAATCTAGTCATTTCTCATTAATTAATTTTGGTTAACATTTACTAATTTTAACACTCTTAATAAATTTTTTCAAGTGTGAGAATTATGCCTTGCACGCTCACGTCACGTTGAGATATTGCAGAAGAAGAAATTGCACAATCCGATCCAATTTAACAAGTTGGTCAACCGTATTTCGACACACTCAATCACAATTTTCAACTAAAAATGGAAGAGAATTCAACTAAATTCTTGTAATTTGAGAATTGTGGTAACGGACAAACAAAATTGAATGAATTAATTTCTGTTGTAGAGAGAAGGAGAGAGAGAGAGAGAGAGAGAAGTGTAGGATGTTATGGCCAAGGTTTACAGAACTCGAAAGGATTATGTTAAGGATGTATTCCGAGAAATATAATTGAACATAAATTTTCCAAAAAAAATAAAATAAAAAGTTCGTTGCAGGGAACCCATTAAGATTCTGATTGTAAAGATATTCAGTATGGAGATTGAATCTGCAACAGTAAACCATTTTCCGCCAATATCCTACAGCCTCTTTCGGCGCCTGACAATGCAATCCCAAGGGGACCGTGTTATCATTGTCTAATAGCATACGCCGCAAGTTGTCATTCGCTCTTGGTGGAACATTACGGATGCCTTTTGATCATTTGACTCCAAAGAGAATCTTGTGGTGTAGCGAGAAAAATTACACGATAGACTTTTTTTTTTTCTTTCTTTCTTCTTTTCTTTTCTTCGTTTTGTCAAGTTAGAAACGATTGTATTTAATTTGACAAATTCGATGTGTTGAAGGACAATTACTATGACTTACAATCATACGGCGGGCATGATTTACCCTGTAATTTCTTGTAAGGTAGCATTCTCGAGGATGCCGATAGAAGAGAGCGATTCCCGTGCCATGGGGGCCTTGCCTTTGTATGTGAGAGGAAGCAGCGTGCTTCTATTCCTTTTGATTTCCCGAGCCGCTTCCTGTTGGGAAATGCAAAAATTCAAAATTAAAAAAAAAAATTAGAGTAAGATTATAAATAAATAAATAAATTTAATATTATATTTTAATTTAAAATTTTAAAATATTAAATTTATAAATCATTCTTATTTTTAAATTATTTATTTTTTTAATATAATTATTTTTTTTAACCATATAATTTACACATTACATAATTTATATATTTACACTTGAAATTTTAACACTTGTTCCTAGTCCAATTTGCTCGTTATCGCTGTCAACCGGAAAGGAGAAATGCATCCACAGCTGGTGATGATCGAGGGTAAAGCAACGTTTCATTTTCATTTTCATTTTTGGCAGTGGTGCCCGGGTTGAAATTGTAAATAGATGTGTTCTTTACTTCTTACAAGGACCTTTTTAAACTTAAGAAAATTGAATTTTGAAAGGGATAACTCTATGTTGGGGTCATCAACTCTAGGAATTTTGCCACTTTAAGTTAACAAATTTTCAATTTGTTCAATAGTGCGCCAGATTGCAGGACAGGAAGACGTCAACGTAGGAACATGTGGTACATCTATGAGCCGTCGGACCTTAGATATTGCGAGAGCTTAGGACTTTGAGGATACATTGATGTAAACACATACAGGAATTGTTTACGAATTCCAATTAATCTAGAAAATCTGGACAAATAACACGAGAATTGGAGTTGCAAGCATCAGCAATGAGGACGGAATAGCTGAAATGTCAACTCCACCAGACGACCGCTTCTCCAATTGCTCGCAATCAAGACCATTCTTGTCTTCTTTGCACTCGTTGGCAAACAGGCCAGGAGGGTATTTGCCATAGAGGTTGATGTAGCTGAACATGGTCGAAGCGCAATCGGTTTCCATGTCGTTTACGGCATCCCTCACAGGGCAAGCAAATTCCTTCAGAGCTGTGCAACATTGCTCGGCCGGGTACGTGGGTCCTTTGCACTTCTTTGTGATGATGCTGTAGTCCATGTTCTCAAAGCTCACATTGCAGGCTGCAAATAGAGAGAAAGATGAAACCAAGTTTTTCACAAACACTGACGCATAATTTTTAAAACTTAACCAACAATTAAAAAATTAAATTATTATAATCTAAATTTTAGAATTTAATTTAAAAAAAAAGAATATAAAATATATGACAATAAAAAAAAATATTTTTATTATATAATTTACTATTAAATACACTTTTTAATCAAAATGGTTCATTAAAAGTCATATAAATATGACAGATATTTTTAGTAGAAATGTTTAATGTACATAAATTTTTCACAGAATTTAACAAAGAAGGAGATGACACCATCACAAGAACCCGGATTCAGGAGGATTGGGCAAAAGCAAATGGTGCAATTGGCAAGCAAATTGATATTAAAACTCACATTTCGTGAGAACTTTTGGAAGGTAAGATTGGAACATCTAACATCCCCTAAGAGTTCTACATTTAGGGTTTGGAAGGTGGTTTTTCATTAATTCAAAAACTAGCAGCAGAAAGAGCCCACGGAGAGTTTCAAATTCATGTATCATGATATTTCAACTGGAAAATCCTTCAAAATTCCGTTCATATCAAATTTATTTATCTAAACAGTTTAAGACAAAGCTGAATTAAAATGGCTGTCTTTTATCGATTCTGTTCATATCCAATTCATGAAAACCACTTTTGTATGTGTATTTAACGCTAAATGTGATTATCGAAACATTCCGATTCATCCAAATACTAGAATTTCGCGACAAATAATCACATTTCTCTCTTGTGTTTCCCTTTTCCTTTGATCCATATTTACGAATGGCCTTGTTCCTCAAGAACAAGAAAGACATGCATCAGAATCTATAAGAGAAAAAGAAAAAGAAAAGAAACAATGGCAAAAAAAGGAGGTGGGGTGGGGGGAAAAAAAAAAAAAGCTTACATTTTTTCAACTGGAGAAGGTTACGGCCAGATTGTCCACGAGCTTCAAGTGCATTATCTATGTATTATAAAATCATTTAAAGAAACCAAAAAGAATCCCAATGTGAGCGTGGATGAGAAAATCAAAATTAACTGGAAAAGAAAGAAAAGAAATTGAGAAAGAATCTTACAGGAAATGAATGAGGAAGAAGTGGCAAGTCCAGTCAAAAGAAAGAAGCAAACTAGATAAAACAATGAATTATGATCATAACCCATATCCCTCTTCCCTTTAATTTTTCCTGTAAAAAAATTTTATGTTTTTGTTTTATTTTTTGCTTTCGCTCTTCCTTTTTTTCTTTTTTTTTTGGTTATGGAGATGTCAATTGATCTCCATCCCTTCCCCAGACCCGGGCAGTCAAGCCACGTTATCTTTTTACCTTTTTGTTTCAAAACGTTCGATTTGATTTTAGCCCACAAATAAATTCCACCCCCCTCCCCCTTCTCTCTCTGTTACTTTTTACTAATTCTAGGCAAAATAGGGAGAAAGTGGAGGAGAGGGAACTGTCACATCAACGGCGGAGGTGTAAGGCAGAAAGCGGAGCGCGTAAAGCTGTTATTTTTGCAACAGTCGTGAGTTCTGCTTCTCTTAAGACATGCTTCGTCTGCATGATGTGCATACTCAATTTCATCGAATTTGACCTTACATGGTTTTTTTAATGGCCGCAGCAAACAATGGATTCCCAATAATGCTGCGCTGTCTCTCTAGGCTTCCCTGGAATTGAAAACGGTACGATAACGTTTCTGGAAATGAATAACCAAGATCAATGCCTTAAATGGGTTTGCGAAATATTCAATCTAATAGTATGCTTTCAACTTAAATTTGAGAAAACTCAAAAAAGAAAATGAACAGGATTGAAAGTTGTACTTATTTATTAAGTTTTGTCGAAGCCCAAATTCGTAGGACTTCATTGTATTCGCAATCCGTGTACTAGAACGCTTACTAATGGTTGTAATCTAGTGTTTTGAAACATCCGTTCCTACTTTGTTATGTGTTTAAATGCTCGTTAAGGCTTTCGGTGAAATTAGTCCGACCCTACAAGGTCGCAAGATTGACTCTCTCATGCTTACTTCGGTGTAGTGATCCAATTTACCTTGAAATGCGTATTCAACGCAATCTTTCCTAGCGAAACTGTGGATACCAACCCTACCTTGCTACAAAAAGAAAAGAAGCGTGGTGAGATTGCTCTTAAAACTGTTTGGGGATTGAAACCCCGAGAAGGAAACGCTGAGTAATTTGGGTTGGACAAGAATTTAGTACCACTTATACAGCGAAACGTACGTCAAACAAATTCCTCAAATCATAGAAAGGAAAGAAGAAACTATCATGTAGGCATTTTCATCTTCACTGACTCGAGACCGCTGAACACCAACTTTCCACCACCTCCCCTGTCGCATTTCTGAAGCAACAGCATGGGATCTCAGAGCTGACTGCAAATTTATGGAGTTCAATGTTTTTTTATGCCGGAGAAAGTGAACGTGTTCTCAGATTCGTCCCAAAATCTAATCACACTAGAAATAGATTTTCCTATACAGGGTCGAAAAGCTTTCGTGAAACTGAGGGTATGTAAAATTACCTTGAACTGGCACCTCACATAGCCATATAGATCACTTGATTGCTGATTATTATGACAGTTAGCATAACTACTATCAGAAACATAGCCAACCTGGAATGCAGAGACCATGTCAATGTTAAGAAGATCTCAATGCTTAAGCACGAAGGGGCAGGCAGATCAAGAGTGTATTTTTCATTGAGTATGATTTTCAATGAGATAAATGTTTTCTGTCAACACTAGGTCCTGCTAGGAAAGATTAGTGTTTTTTGGCTGACCCATCAACAGATATCACTGTTGTGTCTCACTTTACGGGATATAGACCGGCCCATCCTAAGACGTCGAGTGGTTAGTGCTTCTAACAAAACAACCAAGGCATCCTCCAATGCTTCAGCCTGTTCGTCCAATCCAAATGAGCTGAATTTTGGAAGAAGTTGCAGCTCAGAAAGGACACCAATGGCTGCTGCTGCTGTACAGGTACGATCCCAGGATGGTTGGGGCCTACTCTCAGAACATTATAGACAAAAGCTGTTAGTTAATTGATGTTGAAGAAACAAAGGGAGAACACAAGATAAAAGAGGAGAGAATCAGCAATACTAATACATATATGAAAAAAAATAGATGCTACTTGTAATAGAGTAGTGACAGGATTTTACATCTCACCGAAGTTTGTGCATTGTGGACACACCTGTCACCAAGGATACGCAAGGAAGATCCTCCTCTCCCCAAAGTGACTTTGTTTCTTCCTGCGCAGTTGTGTGAAGAAGAAATGCGTGTGGGTGTGAGAATACATTATTTCTTGTGTCCTAACACATGGGATTAGCAAGCAATGTCACAGATCATCAGTTGTGCATCTTGTACCCAATTAAAACTCTCCTTTGACCCAGCATTGAAATGAAACTATATGAATAATCTAAATTATGCAACATATAGTCAAGTCATCAAAAAAACATTACCATCATGTAGCAACTGAAGTCAAAGAAATGTTATTGCAGGGAAAAATCAGGGGTAGGTCTCAAAGTTAGGTCCAAATAATAAACATCAGCAATAGCTGATTGATTTTTTCAAAACAAATGGAGTGAAGATTCGGATTTCATCACATATTGACAGTTGGCATGCAGAAGATAAGCGCATGAAATCATTGGTAGGAAACATCTAAACTAAAAATTCATTTAATACCTCCAACTAATCAAATGAACAAGAAAAGGAAAGAGCTTTACAGCATTACCTTTAAACGCCTAAACATAGCAGCTGAATTGCTCCATGTACCATCAATCAAAACAAAATTGATGGTTTCATTTTCTTTCACCTGTGAAGTAAATTCACCAGATGGTTATTATCTAGTTGAATTAGAAGGAATGAGGTTCACAACTGAGAAAGCAGTTGTACATCTCTGTTTTTGACATCTTATAACTTCCCATTGCTGCATTTAGAAAACAATAATCTGCAGTGGACCAGTGTATCATAACTTGATTGTTGTATTCAGTTTTCTAGCTTAGTCAGTTACTTCCTTTTAACGACATTCTCCTAGATTTGGCTACGCCTTCTTAATGGGGAAAAATACAATTTTGAAGCTGGTTGTTTAATACTTAACTATAATTGGTCATATGTTTCATTCTAGTAAGAATCTATATCATAGCTATGTTTTTCAGTTTACAGGTTTTATTTTGTCATGAATAAGCCAAAGAAACAAGGTATAAGATGGTGATGCTGATTCCAACAATCAACTTCATCATCCAATATAGAGGATTGTCACCTAAAAAGATGAAATAAGCAATTAAGTATCCCCTAATCCTGCGAGAAAGAGTACCACAGTGGCATCACATTCTAGATCAGCTGAAAACTCTTTTCCAAAAGCATCCTGAACTGACTTTGTCACTGCATTTTTGTTGGGATAAAGACACCAGACCTTGTCCTTTCCTGCAGTGCCGTTACACGTTTAAGTTATTCTGCATGTTCCAGTGCAGCATTTAGCAGGTACATACACACACGCCAAATATACACACACGCACAAACAAAGAGCCACCTCTGCATTGAAAATTAAATGAGAGCCTAAATGAAAGACAATCACTGATCATATATCATCTTATCTCAAAATTAGGTGTTAAAAGCAAATTCCAGCACACATTTACGATAATATTTTGAACCACCAAACAGTTGACTACTAAGGAAACAGAAAAGTTTCCCCTCTTCCTTTGGCCCTTAGTTCATAAGTTTATGGATTATATCAACATAGATTAGAACCAACCTGCGTGTTTAAATGCATTCCGCATGATCTCCTCATGTTCGGCAATACCAAAAAGACATAATGTAGCTGACTGAACTCCAAATACTTGCCACAACAATTTTCCAGTATTGTTTTGTCTCAGAAAATCCTGCAAAAGGTCGGTTGGACATGTGATTTGTCATAAGACAATTTCATTCAGAAGTTGTATATATAGATGATTCAAAAGGCCCTGACCTTTGGATGCATATACAACCAGAAACGGATGCCGTGCCATAAAGAGCAGGACCTAACTTTTGAACACATACAATCCACTTCAAGTGGAAGCCAGCACTGCAAAATTACTAAAATTCCAATTAAATCAAAGGATAAACACATGAAATGAGGAGGTTACATTTAAAAAGGGCATGCTTGTTTGCTCGCAAGACATCAGCAATACTTTTCTAGGCATCCAAACTAGCCTCCCTAACAAAAATTGCACTGTAGCATACCCCTTTAAGTCTTTGACAACCCACCTCGGCCACAACTTACAAAAAGGAGGAAAAAAAAAAAAAAACACATACACACACACACACGCACACAAAAGGAAGGAGAAGAAGAAAAGACGATTTCAAAAACCCGACAGGGGAAAAGCAAAACACATCGAACCCCATTCCAACATAGGTGTACCAATGATAACTAATCATGTACCTTCTGACAAAGGTAACCTCTACTCCCAAGTAAACGACATGCTATCTGTCTAGCTGCATAGAACCGAAGCTTTTCTTCAGGATCATCTAAAGCCTGATATGTTGCTCGGTGTTTCTTATCCTCTTGAACCTTAAAAAATCCCTGAAATTCATAATAAAATATGACAAAATGGGACAATAAGCTTTCTAGCATAGGAAACCCATCGAATTGAACCAAGAATAAGTTAGCCAAAATGAGAATATCATAATGCAATCAATGAAAGAATAAGATCAAAGGAAAATATAATAAAAATGGAAGAAGGATGTGTAAATAAACAAAGACCCATGTAGGAAACATAAAAGATTGGAAATTGCGTGCAAAATTGAATTAATCACATCGGAGGCTAACTTTGTAATTCACTACTCACGCACTTTAATCAGAACATAGTTCAATGGATTTGCCACTGAAACATTAGGCAAGAAAAAAACTAAAGCAACCTGGAGTTTGCCACCGTTGCCGCCAAAGCTCATCTGGGCGTCAAAGTCTCTCTCCAAAGACTTAAAATCCCGAACAATCTCTACAACCTTTGCTGGCACAGGAGACACACTTCCCCATTCCTGCCATTCCTTCAATGTTAGAACGCACCCATCACCAACGTCTTTAATTTGGACATTTCTTGCCGGAGAGCGAGAAGCAGAGTTCAAAATTGTTCCGTGCAGGTTCCCGGGCGGAGAATCCATGTGGGTTTTGGTGGAAAATCCGAGGGACGCAAATAAATGAGAAGATTTCAATGAGGAGGACCTTGTAGCGGAGAGCATTTTGGGTTTAGGGTTTTGGATTGAAAAAAAAAAAAAACCCTGGGAACAGGCATTTGCTTTCGAATAATGGGCTTTGAGTTGGGCCCTTTCCTTATTCATTACTCCAAAACAAGACGGATTGGGCTTTGGTTGGTGTCACTCTTGTCTTCGAATTTCACAAAAAACTACGCTTTTTTTTTAATTTTTTTTTATCACAGTTTTGGTTTTTCTTTTTTTAACCAGAAAAATATTTTGTTGATTGATTTTTTGGGAAGGGGATATGGAGTTTATTAGAGTGAGATGAGCTACTCCTATTTTATAATTCACAACCTAATAAACCTCCTAATAATAAACAAAAAAAAAAGGAAATATAATTTTTGAATAGGTATTTTCTGTCAAGAAAAAATGTATTTCAAATTTTATCCATATTAAAAGGTCATGTACAGGCACTTGAAAGTGAGACATGGACGGAGGTTACGCAGAGCAAACCATGGTCAGACCCCCAAAAAAAGACAAAAAAAAAACAGAAAGCGACACCATTTCTTTTCTTTTCTTCCCTTCTTTGGTCCGTACAACGAAATGGAAAATGTGATGTCTTTTCTTCTTAGCATTTTCCCGATACTTTCTTTGTTTAACTGAATAGATTTTTTTTTTTTGGCAACGTAGATGTCAACTCGTGCCCACCACTGTCGTCTTAAATTGAAAGGGCCTCCGATAGGGACGGCGCTGGCATTTTCCGGCGTCAGAGTTCCCACCGGCAAGTATGCTTCGCTTCTGGGCATTGTTAATAAAAGAGGCTGCCCACCGTTGCCCCTCTCTCTCTTCTTCCATTCTACAAGGGAAAATGCGGTTGAGTTAGGTCGGATGATGAAACTAATTAATTTTGAAAAAGACCTTTAGTTTGACTCATTTATAAAATAAGTTAAATTAATTTAATGTTAAATATAAGAATAAATAAAAAATTTAATTAGCACTCGACTGGAATAAGAAAAAAACATATATATATATATATATATATATAATTAAAAATCATAATTTTGTTATATTAAAAAAATAAATAAACGTAATAAATACTTAATTTGAATATCTTAATTCCTAAACATAATATCTTTTGGTAAATCCGCTCTCAGAGTAAAGAAAAACTGAATCATATTATGTGACTGACCACTGAAATAATAGGCTAATGATAACCTATGGTTTTTTGGTAATCCTTCTCCTGTTACGTAATTACTAATTTAATAATAAACATTACTACATAATAATACATAAAAACTAATATAATAATAATATAATTATTTATTTGTATTTGTTTATATATTAAATAAAATATAATTTATTTATATTTGTTGCTATTATTGTATTATTTTTAAAATTTATTACTTCTATTTTTTGTTTAATAAAATATCTACAACAAATTATAAAATTTAGAAGGTTTTTGTTCGTTTTACATTGCCGTAGTTGTATGTTGGCGTCGTCGCGCGTGTATGGCGGTCCCTCCTTCCCCGCATTAACACATTCAAAAAAATTGAAAAAAACGCGAAAAATAATTTCAGATCATGATACGTATGTGTACTAATTAATATAATTATAATATTTATTTATTTATTTATTTATATTTTCATTCAAAAAGAAAAAAAAGAAAAAGAGCTGAACTATGTACGTACGTCGACGATGACATGAATGAACAGTTGTTGTGTGAGTTTGAATCCCGCAATTCCGCGGATGCCAACCACTTTTTGATAG
This sequence comes from Bruguiera gymnorhiza, assembly GCA_020883675.1. Lineage (NCBI taxonomy): Eukaryota > Viridiplantae > Streptophyta > Magnoliopsida > Malpighiales > Rhizophoraceae > Bruguiera > Bruguiera gymnorhiza. Next base: position 2,578,832 of record JAIRCJ010001053.1, read on the forward strand.
GAGATTTTATGGGGATCGAGTCTAGATTCACCATTTTCATGTCGCTGTTGGGGGGCATTTTGTCTTTTCCTTTTTCCTTAAAAAATCTAAATGTGAAAATTCGCTACTATAATTTTAGAAAAACCCACTCTGTTATGGCACTGCTAGGCTGCTGATTCTCGGTTAGGAATCCAGAAGTAACCATCCTCGTGCAGTGGATTGAAAGGGGAGGACTGTGCTCTCCTGTATGCAGTGCACAGCATCGACCCACCATCTGAAAGGTAACATTTTGATTCTATAACCACGAAGAGAAGAACATACTTCATACCTTAAAATTACTCTAATTGTTAACGAGTTAGACTCTTATTTTCGAAATTTTGAGATCTAATCTTAAAAAAAAAAAAAGAAAAAAGGAGTTTTTGAAATTATAATCAACGAAGGTATGCGTCAAAGCAACGTCTTTACAAATAGTTCATTCACGTGATTCGCCCTTCAATTCACCATCATCTGTGCATCTTTCATCCGTTCCTCGTTGGCAGGACGACGGCTATTTGATAAGCAAAAATGTTGTGGTCAGCCGCTTCTGGCTTGACGCCGATTGTCAATGCTTTAGGTTTGAAATATGTATGTTTATTTCTCGTTAGGAAATCCGAATTTTTAGTCAGATTCGGCAGCGGTCAAAACGCAGTTCTCAAAATATACGCATCTTGCCAGCCTACTGGCTCATTATTCCCTCGTAATATATAAATAACGGGGAAAATAATTCCTTTTGGTTTTTTTTTTTTTATATAAATGATTGAATTTGATCTAACTATGACCTGATATTAAATAATTCTATCAAATTTCTTCTTCTTTTTTTATTTTTTATTTTTCCGAGCTACAAATTCTTATTGAGGAAAAACATATCGGAGTTGTAAGTATAAATTGTATAATTAATGAATCTCATATTTAAGGCAAAAATAAGAAAATAATTTATAAATTTAATATTTTAAAATTTTAAATTAAGATATAATATCAAACTTCAAAATTTCAAACTTATTACTTAATTGGAATTAGTTTATTTTTAAAATGAAAGTGTTGATTGTTATAATACAAATTAAATAGTAATTAAAATATTATTATATGCACATATACTTAATATTGATTCATTCCTTTTAATTTTTAGTCACTGCTTGTCGCACCTCGCGACACCCATTTCTTGTTGCAAATAATAATAATAAAGAAAAGCAACATAGAGGCTAAAATGAAAATATGAAAGTTTGGGAGCAAGGATTGAAAATACAAAACATTCCTAAAATTTTTGATTTTTTTTTTTAATTTTAATATCTCGCATAGCCACGTGGTAGCTTAGCTATATTTCTTTTATTATAAACAAATAATTCTTTACATGGAAAAAAGAAAGAATTGAACTCAACACCGAAAACGGTGAAGTTAAGCACATATAAGGGAAAATTAGATAATTAATGAAGGCTAGCGCATGAGGTTAATTTCACTTGTGTTTAGTGTTTAATTACCTTTCTTTCTTTTAATAATCACTTGCTTTTGCCTTTAAAGCTCCCAATCTCGGCAATAGTTACCCAAAATTATTGGAACCAAAAGAGTTGTCCAGAATAATTAAAGTTTAAAATAGAGAGAATACAGCAAAATGTTGTCCACACGACAATTGTGATTTTTGTTATTTTTCTAATAGTTTTTTTTATTATTATGATGAAATTTTACATTTTTTATTTTATAAAATGAAGAAAAAAAAGTAAAAATAATAAAAAAAATAAATCTCCAAATGTCATAAAATATCTTAATAATTAAATATGTAGATTCTTATATCCAAATTCTTAATTTTATTTTTTTATAAAAAAGGAATGTGAAATTCAAAAAATAAATATAATTATTTTATTATATACTAAATTTTTAATAAATGATGGGACAAACCTATAATTTTCATAAAAATTTAATTATATCGAATGTTAAATATTCGGATGTCCGAGTCAACTATAAAGACAAGTTAGCAAATCCTGTTTACTCTTTTAATACGATGCGATGTGTACTTAATTATAGCAAACAAACCGAAACAAAACAACGAGATAGAGGCTATCGCGAAGTCAAAGAAACCACACGGAACCAGAAGGGACAGAGAGCATTATTATTGCTATTCTATTCTAATGCCGAATCACCCTTCGCCCTTGTTTATTTAGAGCCTAGATTAAGCAAACAAACGTATCAATCCAAGACCAACATGATACTACTACGCTACATAAACAATATATATTTATACAATTATTGATGAGCTCCATAAATGCGTAGGGTTTTAAAATGAATAATTTAATGGACATTAAACAATTATTGTATTATGTACCAAAATTTTACTTGCGTGGTTGGGCAGGCGTTATGCCCAGTATTTATATTTTACTTTTGTTTTTTTTTTGGGGGGGGGGGTCATTTAGATTATTATTTAATGGAATTGAAATTAGATGCTTAATTGTTTAATTAATAAACGACTTCGTTTTATTGAGGTGGAGACAATTTTTAGGAAAAAAGCGAGAAAAATGTATTCAATTGAAAATATCTCTTAAGAGAGACTAACTATTTAAACAGTAAACCGTAAACAAAACAAAACAAAAAAAGAAAAAAAAAAACAAGAAGAAGAAGAAAGAAAGAAAGGTTTTCCTTCCTTAGGATGGCCTTTTTCCGGTGATTTAAAAAAAAAAAACGAAAAATAAATGTTTATATTGAGAAAAAATTTGTCAAAAAAAAAAAAAAGAAGAAGAAGAAGAAGAATATGTTGCCACACCGTAGAGAGGAGTGAAATATGTTATTTAGAGAATATTTCAATGTTGACTCTATTTTTTAATATAGTTTATTTATAATTTTATAAAAAATAATAAGTGAAATATAATCAAAATAATAAAATAAATATATGAATAATTTAAATAAATAAATAAATAAATATAGTAAATAATAGATTTAAATAGATAAAAATTTTTACCTAAATATCTTTGATCTTATTTTTTTTTTAAAAAAGCATAAAAGTTATAAAAGTAATAAATAAAAATTATTATTCAGCACAATCCAAAACACACACGCAAAAAAAAAAAAAAAAAATCGAGGGCAGAGCAACTGTTTATCCATGGCTTCACTTTTTTTTTTTTTTATAAAAAATTAATTATTGTTTTTCTTAACAGAATGGTTTCACAATCACAGTATATAGCCCCCTGAAACGCGCAAGCTCTCTCACACACACACACACACACCCGCACTTTGCCATCATTCGCATTCCGGGCCTCTGTTCACGTATCTCTACCTTTTCCTTGTTTTCATCGTTTGTTGAATAAACTCCATCGACACAGTTTTGTCTGTCTCTCGACGGGGGAAGGGGGGCAATCTAAATCAGATTCGTTGAAAACCTTGCAAGAAAGCTCAGATTCTTCGAGAAGCTTCCCGGGAACATACGGACCATAGCAGTCTCTCTTTACCCTTCGCATCTCCAGCCCTCGATTTCCCGTACGTATTCTCTCTCTCTCTCTCTCTCTCAATGGTTCGCTTTTCTTGCATGAATCCTAGGAAGATTTAGGATGTCCCGTTCTCGATTTGTCTTGTTTTCAATGCATTCTTCTGCGGCTGACTTGGGTTCTTGAGATTGAGATGTGTGGGATACGATGGTTTCTTGAGTTTGTTCTGTTCCGATTCTTTTAAAACTCTGTCTTCTGAGCCGAGTTCGTGCTTGCATAATTGAATTGAATCTCTGGGGGTATCATGAAATTCTCCTTTTCTTCAAGCCCTTTCCTGCTTTCTTTGTAAATCGAATTATGGGACTTCTGGGATCTATAAAAATCTCCTATTTTTTTGTTTCTCTTCTTTCTTTCTTTTTTTTTTTTTTTTCTTAATAGTTTCGCCGATTTTGTTTCCTGGATTTCGGGTTTTCTGTTCGTCTTCGGGGTGGGTAATAATGGGTGATTGAAGTTCATCGATCAATCCTGATTATTAAAAAAAAAAAAAAAAAAAACAAGAAGAAAAAAGAAGAAGAAGGAACAAAAATTCCCGAAGTTCTTTTATTTAATTAAAGAATTCCGGCAGTTTCAAGGGATATTTTGTGGACCGGAGTGGGGTTCATTTTTTCTTCCTCATCAATGCCTCGTCGATTTGGTACCCTTCGCCGTAGCCTTATCTGTTTGCTTCGTAGCTTTTTTCTATCTATTTCTGGTGAACTCAACTAAAACGTGGGAACTTTTGGTGTTTGTCGGTACAAGGTTGTCATCTTCTTGCAAAAGGCTTGGAACCAAAAGTTGTTTGGCCGGTTGCTTTATGAACTTTTTTAAGTCCTTATTTTGAGCTAACAAAGTTCCACACTTTCACGCGGCGGCTTTAGAGAGTCAATTTTGTCGCTTGACGGGAATTTTCTTCTTCCATTTTCGCATAACTAGCCGGATCACTGGGATTTGAATAATCATCAGATGTAGTTAATATCTCCTAACCCATAAAATTTTTATGTTCCACAAGAAGGTTTAGCCTCGGCATTAGATGATTCGATACGGTATCTGTGTTATACACACACAAAATTTGGGTTTTGGTTGAGCTGCGGCTTCTTAGTTCATGTGTCTGTCTGGGTTTCTCACCCATACAGTTTTTTTTTTTTTTTTTTTTTTCTCTTTTTGTGTGCGGTGAAGTTGATCTCAATAGAAGGAAGCATGTTTTAGCATAAAACCATGCTGCAACCTTTGATAATTTTGTTAGGGTAGTATTACTTACGTCGCCGACGCATATTGAACGACGAGATTAGTAAAGTAAGTTTTTAATATTAAATTTTATTTATTTAATATAATCAAATATAATATAATAGTTATTTTATTTTTTTATATTGCATTATAAATGATGTTACTATCTTCTTATTATTTTTTTTCTTTTTTGGGGTTAGGTGATTACATGGGGACTAATTCTGGCCTACCAAAATCTACAATGTTTACTTTCCGGGTGTGAGTTGGGCATAGGTCTGCGATGTCCTGATCTTTATTACCCCCAAAAATTAAAGAGAGCTACTTTCCCCAAACATTCAAGCGAGAGTGGTTAGCTTTTGTGAATATTTAATGTTTCGTTGTCCTCTCTGGATCCCAAACTTCTATGAGATCTACCCACAAACCTCTTATCTTTAATGTTTTTCCCCCCTTGGACGAGTGAGTCTCTGGCAGCAAGACATGTTCCCAAATTCTCCAAGACTATAGCATGATTAATATGCGGATAAAGCAATAAAGTATGGGTTTTTGTGATGGCCTATGTTTGTATTTTAATCTTCCTACGGGGCTCCAACTGGGAAGATTATTCTATGATCCTCCTTCCATATTGTCTCCATGTGACTCCTCAAAAATGAATAATTCAATTTAATTTAATGGTTGGGTTATATCCGTGTATTAAAATATCTGCTGGTGGTGATTCTTCCCGGGACCCTCACTTTTGCGAAAACAAATGTAGAATTTTATCACCCTGCCGAACATGACTTCTTCTGAAGTTGCCGAACATGCCGTTTTAATCGCATCATTTCTAGTTTTGGCTGGTAGCGGAGTTGATTACAAGCTGTGTGGTCAAATCATAATCGACTAACCTACTCTCTTTGACATGTGCCAGCAGTGTCCACAGAGAAGCGAAAGGACAATGGCCACAGAGCAGTACCAAGAAGCTGTCTCTAGCGGTGACCTTCACGGAGACGATAAATCTTCACTAGCAAAGTGGAAAACCATCTCTGAAACGGTAGTACCTTCCGTAGAAAGTGACTCCAATGGTTTCGACTGCAACATTTGCCTGGATTCTTTGCAGGATCCAGTGGTCACATTTTGCGGCCATCTATACTGCTGGCCTTGCATATACAAATGGCTCCATTTCCAGAGCATCTCTACCGAAAACCAACACCAGAGGCCACAGCAGCAATGCCCCGTATGCAAAGCCGAGGTTTCTGAAGCCACCTTGATTCCCCTATTCGGCCGAGGCCAAACCACAAAACCCTCCAAATTGGAGGCCCCAAGTCCGGACATAATCATTCCGCAGAGACCTCTTGCTTGTCGATTTGAGCTTCCAAGATCGCCTGTAGCAACCAGCAGCCCCCGCCCAACCCATCAAATTCATCATCATAACTATGCATATCAATCAAATCTATACTACCCTCAACCGGAAAGTCACTCTGCATCCGCAATGCTTAGGCCACATGCTGACGGAACAAGCATGAACAACCCAACGATCGGAATATTTGGGGAGATGATTTATTCAACGGTCTTCGGTAACTCCGTAGCAAATGCGTATGCTCACTCGAATTCCTATCATCTTGCCGGAACCGGTAGCCCCAGAATGAGAAGGCATATGATGATGGCCGATAGATCGCTCAGCAGAGTCGGCTTCTTCCTCTTCTGCTGTGCGTTCTTGTGCTTGCTGCTGTTTTGACTAGAACATCGTGTCCCTGTTGGATGTATGTTTCTATAGCTGTAAAAATAATTGAGTTACAAGATTATATACGGGAGAAATCGGTCGGCTGTGAATAGATTCGAGAGATGCTAAGCATCCTATGCCGCCATGTATGTAACTACTAGTCTTGTCCAATGCTCTATGACGAGCTCAATGAGTAATAGGGTTCTTCCTCTTCCTCTTCTTCGTCATCAAAAGCTAAAATAAAATGCTCGAACTACTTCTAGTAAGCAAGCTTATATCGAAGAACTTAACACTAAATACGCTCCCGATTGATTGAAATGTCGTCTGTTCGCATCAAGCTGAAATATTGAGCCATAATCACTTGTTATTAGTATAAACAAAATGTCTCATTAAATTTGTGAATTCTATGGTGTCAAAGTAAAATTAAATATAAATTTATCTTATCTAATTTTTATCATTAATTATAATTAATATATTATTTAAAAATAATATAATAATTATAATTAATAATTAAAATTTAATAATATAAAACCATATCTTATTCTTACTCTTACGTTCAATTTTCATATCTATGTCCTTACTGTAAAATTACTGCATCTTGTGCTGTATGTCTATTGCCAGAATGGTCAATAATTATTTATTTGTTGGATAATAAAAAAAGGGTCAAGAATTACCATAGACGGTTTTACCAGAGGTAAAACTGAAGTTTCTTGAAGACTCGGCCGCCCCACCCACATGCTCCAACTTCCAGTTTTGGAATGCCACGCAAAGGCATTGCGTCTATTTTGGGATGTTGCCATTTCATTTCATGGATCGGATACGGCCCTACCCAAAAATGGACCACCTTAATTTTGATGTGCGTCTCTCCCTTTTTTTTTTTTCCTTATTATTATTTTGGCAAAAATATTTTATACCCCAACTGATGATTAATTGTTAATATTTTTATTTAGTTTTTTAATAAAAATATGTTATTTAAAATTTATTCAATTTAAATATGTTTTCTTTTCATTAATTTTAATATTAATAATTTAAAATTTAATACTATATATTCATATAAATTTTTCTTTTATATTTAAGTGTAGCCAACGACAAATAAACTTAAATTTCAGGCTAATATGAAACAAAATACACCAAATCAACAACGAAACTACCGCATCTGGTGATATATGTATCTCTCCTTAATCCAACGCCTTCATTTATTTTCATGGGTAAGGTACATTATCCTTCGTTGCCTTGCCTGTAATGATGTATCCTAACCGTTAGTGGTGGTCACGCCTCCGAAGAGGCAAAGATGGAGAATGGCCATTAGGGGGAATGGCCACAATTAACCAAGCGACTGTACCCTAGAATTTTTCTAGCAACATGGTCTACCACATTTTATCCCTAATTTATAAAAAAACCAATTTCAAATCAAAGGCAGTCTTTATTAGAAGGCTTCTTGTAATATTTATTATAAAATATCTTTTAATATGTTGTCTTAATTACTTCCCACTCCCTTCGGACAGCTGGATCCTGGATGGCCGAAGCCCGAAATCTTATCTAATAGTTTCTATGATAGCAAAAGGCTAATGGGAAATTGTTGGATAGAACGGAGCCTCTTCAAAGGCCGCATGATGTGTGGTGCTGTGCTTTCTTGGAAGGATAAGAAATTTGGAACTGAAAACAATTTTCAATTTGAAAATCCTGTTCTTTTTTAGTAGTAATTAGACAAACATGCCCTGATCACTAGTAAAGAAATGATTTTCATTATTACGATCGACTTCTTTTAGATATGTTTTAATTAAAAAAGAAGAAGAAGAAGAAGAAGAAGAAGAAGAGAGGGGGGGGTGGTTTCGTCTTTTGAGACCAAGAACTAAAAGGTATCGTAGGCATCGATTATTAATTGTGGAAATAGTTGGTCGCTGGAGGGAATGAACTCTTTGGGGTAGCCCCCTATTAATTAAGCCGATTAAAGGGTAGGCGGCGCATTTCCAACTTGGAATGTTCATCTTCCAAATGAGGGAATGAGAGTGTGAAGTCTTGTTTCTTCCTTCTTTTCTCCATTTTTTGTTTTTTTTGGGGGGCAGGGGCAAAGGCTATTGTCTCTTATTCGCTATTATTTCATTAGATGATAAGATGAGATGATGAAAATCCTCGCCACATAAGAAAAATCAGTCAATTGTGGTTGTCTGTATGTCATCAGCATTTTTAGACGTGTTAGTTGGTTTTGGCATGTATGACCAGGCAATTGCTTGGCAAATTACACAATGACGACTTTTCACCAAACTGGCACGTGTTAGTTGAATGTATTTCAGTCTTGCTGCATTGGCAAGTCTAAGCGTCCATAGCCCCTTAGCTTTTCTAGCATAAAAGGACTACGCATTAAATGAATGGCTTGTTTGATTGGTTTCCAGGATGAGGAAAAATCGGTTTTTGCAACGTCGCATCCTGAGATGTTGCCCTGTCATGTTTGCTTCAAGGATAAAAATTTCTAAACAAATGTGATAACATTGAAGAGACTGAATCCCGTCCCGCCCTCGTGAGCCGTGGTTCATGACGCAAGAATCAGGGGATGTTGGCGGGCTTGGTAGGGGACGCGGATGAAGCCGTATAAGTGGTGGGGATTGCCCAATAAGACAAGTCATTAGTACAATGAAACTGAAATAGTTCAGACAATGAGCTATAACTCACTAATACAATTACACTGAAATAGTTTTTAGAATTGAAAATCTCGAACGTTTAGCCTTGATTGCACTAACCAACCCCCCCCCCCGGCTAAAAAGAAAACGAAAAAAGAAAGAAAGATTAGATATTTCAGCATCTTCGGCCTGGCATCCGTGGTTGACTCGGGACCCTAGACCCAAACGGGTCAGCTTCGGTTACCTTATGGGTTGACTCTCAGACGAGAGGGTTATCTTAGGTCCAAGCTACGCGCTTCAAAGATCTTTGTAATGGCCTAATGCATGAACGGTTACATTCGTGATTGGCCCAACTAAACTTAAACAAGCCTGACCTCTTAATTCATTGGAAAGAAAAGGCGAAAAGGAAAGAATACGTCCAAGGAGTGAGCGAGACCCTAACTGGTTTTTGAACAAATTTCTACTAAAAGTTGCCATCTTCTCCCTGCAAGATCCCATCAATGAAAGCACAACTCAATGAACATAAATATAAAGTTTTAGATTTTATATCAACTTCGTAGTCTCGACGAGCCCAAACCACACCCTGACTTTTCCAGGCAACCTAATTGAAAATTAGAGGTAAGGAAAATACCATTCTTGATTACCTTCGTAGTCTCGAGAAGCCTAGACCACACCCTGACTTTTCCAGGCAACCTAATTGAAAATTAGAGGTAAGGAAAATACCATTCTTGACTTGAAAACAATCACGTGGTGATTAGAGAACCTTGATGGGCTGTTGAAATAAATCATCACAAGCTGGGAGGGCTCTCAACGCAGCTCAAAAGGAATCGGTGATCCATTTCAGGCAAGAATTCAATGAGAACAGTCTAACCTCTTAGTGAAAAAACAAACCAAGAACACATAAATAAAAAGCAGCAGTAAAGCTAGCCATGTCCTGATGTGATCCCAAACAACCTCAGAGTCACTCTCTCTGATAACTCAGGCTGCAGCTTTTTGGGTGGTAGTTTGAAATCGAAGAGATTGAATTACACCCCGGAGCACAAAAATGAAAGATACGCAGCAGGTAGATAGAAATCGAAAAGAGATGTTCCCATTTCATCAAACGAAGAAGCTTTCTCCACTGATTTATGATCCAATAAAGTGGATCGGTGCTGCCCATACAGCAAAAGCAGATCTTGGTCCACAGACTCTAAAGAGGTTAACAACTCATGCTTGTTTGAACCTTCCTCGGCCAGATACAATATGCAAGTAGGACCAGCACTTTGATTAAGCTGTGCAAAGAACCGCTTCTTTTTTCCATTTCCATAAGAATTTGGTCGGAATAGGATTCTACCACCAGGAGAGCACAGATTCTTAAGCTTTCTCCATTGATTACAAGTCAACCCACCAGTATGAAATAAGACAATATTCTTTGCAACATTATCATCTTCATCTTCTTCATAAAAGCCCTCACTCTCCACAGGACCTTTTCCATTGTGCTGGTTTCCACTGTTCAAAAGACTCAACAACCTATCATGGACATCCGCTGATAACTGATAATGTTCCTCTACCATCTTCAAAAGCTCTCTTGCTACATCCACATCTCCTTGATCTCTTAGATAGCCCAGACATGCAGCCAAAGTATCAGTGTTTGGCTTCCATGTCTGGTCACTCATACATTCTGATATCTAATGTAAAAAGTTGAGGTATCAGGTTTAAAGGGACTATTATCAAAGATGAGGAACAAAAATAAATTCAGTGCACGCAAGATAAAATTCTAAAATGCATCAAATTCCAATCGACAATTGGAGACAGTTGTGAGGATGGCAGATGTTAACCAGGGGAAAGCAGGGAGGGGGAGAGAGAGGGAGGGAGGGAGGAAAGAGAAAGGACCTCCAAAACCTAATAAAACCCACTGCTTCAGCACATAAATTCTTGTAATTTTCATGCAATTAAGAACATCAATCAAATTCCATAATAAACTCTCATTGCCATACCTTCTGTTGATCCCTTCCTATATTTTGTTTGGCATCTTCACAAGAATTAATAACCACCTTATACACAGCCTGAGAGCAATATCCAGAGGTATAATGTTGGTCTTTAAAGCACATATGAGTAAAATAACAAATTCTCAAATCAAACATAAGCTCACCTGCATATGCTCTTTGGTTAAAGTGGCAGAAGATGCCATTCCAGTTCGTAATTTGGCTAATTCTTGAGATAGTGCGACTACCGCTGCATCCATCTGAGAGATGGCACTTGCCTTAACAGTAGGTCTAATATTAGCAGAATCATTCCCTAAAAAAACGAACACAAAAACACAGGCACGCACAAAAGAACTTTAGATTCACAGGACAACTCAATTTATTATAATTTGATACTTTATTAACACCAGCACTCATAAAAATACTTGTACTTTTTCAGCCAGGACTACCATACAGGACCAAAAGCAAAAATCATACTCATAAGAACACCAATTTAAACAATATCCCTCATTTTGATATATATTTTTTCAAGTATTATGCCAATCAAATGATGTAACAAATTTGCAGACAACCACGTAGGGAGCAACAAAAAAGCCAAAATGGAGCGGCACCCATACAACACAGAACACATGAGTATTGGTACAGTCTTTCCCATAACATCTATTCAAACCAAAAAAAGAAAAAAGAAAAAAATTCAATGAAAAAAAAAAAGAAGAGAAAAAAAGAGTGGGGTGTAGCTGGGGCACCATCCTTTGCTCAGATTAAGCAAGCAAGAGCAAAAGCGCAGATTTTGGTTGTAACCCATTTTGGCAAATATCCAATTTAACACACTAAAACAGTCAGTGGCCAATAAGCCAATTCATAAAGACCAAATTTATGATAGAAAAATGCGAGGGATGCTTGATTTCTTGCCTGTGGCAAACCCACGAACAGGCTGTGCGAGGAAATTGAGGGAGGGAAGACGTGGGGTTTTATGGGTCACTGAGAACAAGGCCTTGGCGTGAGAGACGCTGCTGCGAATTTGGGTGATGCTATCACTCGAGCTTCGATGATGAAGAAGAAGACGAAGAGCAAAGTTTTGAGGGGAGATCGCGCGTCTTAGATACATCGTCATTTCTCCTCTCGCTGCCTCTCTCTCTCTCTCTCTCTCTCTCTCTCTCTCTCTCTCTCTCGCTCTATAAATTCATCTCAATTTCACAATTTCCAATCTCTTTCTCTTCTCTGTTTTTCACGTTTTCTCAGATGTTTTGGGTTTTGGCTTTTGCGTCCGCGTCCCAGGGTTTTACGAGGCCTTTCGCATCTTTGACTTTTGTCGCTGGCAGGGCATAAAGGACCAAAACATAAAACGACGTCGGTCGACTAGATCGGTTCCATTCCAATATTCCATTTGCTATTTTGCGCGTTCTATATAAAGGGTTATAATTTTTCTTCCCTAAAATCGCTGGCTGATATTTTTCCCAAATAAAAAAAAGATCAAAAATTAATTTTTATTTTTTTATAACATTAAGAGACTATTGTGTGAAAAATTACAAAATAAAACAAATTTTTATTTTTTTTATCTCTCACTCTCACAAATTTTATAGGCCAAGGCCTTGCAGAGCATGGATACTGTTTTCTAGCACTTCTTACTTATAGCGGGCAGAAGGCTGAGGCGACTCTGGTATTCCTGCATGCAATGGGACCTGCAGTAGAGTACTTCGGTTCTTTGGGTGTTGATGTTGTTGTTGTTCTTTATGGAGGCCAATTTGAAGCCCGTCCGTGACCAATTTCTTCTTTGAAAGGGGAAACAAAGTGGAAGATATTGGGACCATGATTTAAAGATATGGGGTTTTATGTACGTTTTAGACAATTTGATGTTGTGACTCGGTGTATTTTAAAAATCTAGCTCATTAAGACTGTTTATTGCAGTTTATCTATTGATTTTGTGATAAAAAAGAAATAGATGTTCGAATTTTATATTTTTTTATCTTTTTTTTTATATATGTGTATAAATTATATGAACTTATTTTGAGGAAAAAGTAAAAAAAAAAACTTATTAAAAAGGAGAGACAAGACTTTTTTTTTTCAAAAAATAAAAAAAGGGGAGAAAAAGGGTTTCAACTCTTAAACTTAATTGAGTTAATTGAGTTTTTATGCCAAAAAGAACTTTTTGCATTGATCTTGTTGCTGCGGTTGGGCATATGTCGCAAGGCTACATAGAGCAAAGAATTAAACGCCGGATCACTTTGAATTTTGCATGGATCTGATAGCTTATTGGAGTTTTGCCCTTCTCCTCCTGAGAAGTAGCAGGCAAAAAAGTAGATCATCAGGCCGCCTTGGAGCTAATAGTTATATGAATTCATCGTACATAAGGCAAAGAAAAATCATTGGAGATAGTAGTAACAAATTCATTTCATTTTCGTATAATCGATGCATATAACTTGCTTGCATACATGATAGTTTGATTTCTATGATAATTTGATTTCCATATTTTCCAGACTCTTATGATTGAAAAAGAATAATGAACTACTGTCTATAAGACACTATAAACGAAACCGAGAACAAATCAAAATCTGGCTAGCTATGGCTCAAGAATTGCCACTGCAGCTAAAACCATATCTCTAGTATTCAATTTTCTATGAAGCAAAAAATTCCTCAAATCGCTACAGGCAGTGAAAACTTCGATCAGTTGATGTCGGGGTTGGGTCCGGATGGAGGCAATGGTGTGCCTTGCGGTAACATTGCAACGAGGGTCCTAAACCTCGCCTCAAATGAGCTCTTATTATTGCTTCTGAATCCTGAAAACTCCCCCTCGGGCATCGTCCGAGCTAGAGAACTTCCTAGAAGAGTCAAAATCATAACCAGAACAAGAAGGACGTACATGAAATTCAAGCATCTGCTGGAGGGTGCCATATTCTTTTTTTTGTTTGGCGTACATAACCTGTGACAGGTAAAAGGTAGTATGTATAGGGTGCTGAAAGTGAGCAGACTTCGTATGCATGATATCTTGGCCGGCTTTGTCAACTGGGATTTGGGGCAACTCATTCTTCTACCATAGGAGGTTCTAGTATTAATCTATCACGCGACAACCAAAATAATCCAACTAGTAGACATAATTGAAACATTATACACCCTGTTGTCCAGGACAAATGCTTTTCTTTAATCCACATTTACTTGACCTTAACTCAAGCGTGTTGAACGGCAGGGATTACTATCTTACACCTCTGTTTTCCAAATGTCAGATTCTTAATCCAAAGGCTGAAGAAGCCAGAGAAAGTATTACCGCAGGCTGGAAACAATCTCATTTAGAAATGGCAACACATGCAGTCTCAGAACGTATTTCGCGGCAAGGCAGGTTCTATTGCCTATATGCCGTTGCTTCCGACGTTTGAACAGTTGAGCGTAAGTGCAATGGAAAACCTTGGCCTGTGAATGGGGTCTCTCATGCCAGACCAACCATAAACAGTTCATTCGAAGGCTTAAACCTTCTTAATATCCTATGGCTGACAAAAATTTTATCAGGCGCGGACAAAATTTTAAACCTGCAACACTGCAGTATATTTGCTGGGTTTACCATATCTGTCTTAACACACGATAGAAAAGTGATGTGGAATATCAAAACCCCAGCATAAAGCTTCAAATGATGAAACGAACAGGCAGCATGACAGGCACCCCCTCTCCTGCAGATTCCCAGCAATTTAAACTAAATCATCCCCGTAGTCATTGAATTTCTTGGTCAACAAATTAATAAAATCTGACTGCATGCATGTGCACTGCATATCACCCAAGTGATATGATACTACATTCAGCCAACACAGACTAGACCGAAATTTTCAACTTAGCAAACAAATAAGAACCTATGCAAACAGAGGAGAAATGGACTAACTTCTAAGGCCGTCTTACACTAATAAGATCAACGGTCAATAGATTACCATTCCAAATCTGAGGTAGTAAATATCACCTCATTCAAGGACGTTCTATAAGCAAAGAGATGAATTTTTAAATTCCAAATAAAAGAAAGGCTCAAAAGAAGGGCACAAAAGGGCAGAAAACAATTGTACTGTAGTAAATCCTACATTAGCAACCACAAATATTCATTTACATTGCAGATATATGCAAGCAGCATAAAATAATATATTTACCCTTATAACTCAAAAGGTCATACACTGTTCTGTGAAAAAGCTTTCTACAAGCACATATGACCTATCCACCTAACTGTCCATATTTGTTGTTCAGTCTCTCTAAGGGCCTTGACAATTACCTTTACAACAGTTGAGAGACCTTAGTTAGAAGTTAAATCTACATCCTATAACGAAACATATGACATGTGATGCTCAGCCACTGGAGCTGCTGCCAGACCCTACTCATCAACTTGGTAGAAATGCAGCATTTTTAGTGGAACCACCTTTTCCTACAAACCAGAAGTACCAACAAAGTTTAATATAGAGGCTTAAATTGGTTAGTGGTCAACATTGGTAAGCAGATATGGATACCTGAACTGTTTCTTCTGACTGCAATGGAAAATAACAACCTGTTGAGCAATTCTCTAGCACCTCAGGATTTCTCATCCATGCTCTATGTCCATCACTGATTTTGATCTTATATTTAAACATCTGTAATCGTAATGAAAATCATCACATTAAGATTGAGAATAACTTTCTAACACAACAAAGAGGAATCTAGCCCTGTATGACATTTACTTCTCCCTAGTGAGCTTCTTTTATCAAAATGGCAAATATGTGCACTGCTAATCGATTGTATAACTGAACAAAAAAAACTCATGAGAATTTTCACATACACAACTGTGCAAGTAGAGCAAATGACTGGACAGTAGTACATTATCAAAATGTTAGCATGCATAAGATAAGAAACACCAACCTCTGAAAGTGGCACAGTTGGCATCTCCCTATCATCACCATCAATGTTTACACCAGTACCCTGGCAATCTGGACAGAAAACAGAAACAATTTTGCATTTTAAAGCTCTTATCTTTCCATTCTTCCCTGATTTATTGCATCTAGCTCCATTCTTCCTCCTAGATCTCCCTTTTATTTGTGGGCTGACTGACTCACTTCTAGTCATTTCCAACTCGCAGAGAAGGATCCAATGAATCAGGCAGGAAGTATGAAATACATGAAATGCCTGCATCAGATGATTCTAATGTCATAAACAGATTCTTGGTATTTTGCTTCGAAGCAAATTCAAAAGAGAAAAAAAAGGCATATATGACAGATCATAATGATGATGTGATGCAATGCATAAAAAGTAGCACAGAGATCACGAATTTAAGGAAACTAAGTGTGTACCCCATTCACATTTCTGCTGCTGCAAGCGAGTCTTCCAGTCTTCACATTTACAAGTGCCGCCACATCTTTCTCTGGGAGCATCCTCTGTTGACAGATGTCACACATCCTTTCCGCTGCTATGCGCTGTTGCCGTCTCAACTCTCTTCTAATGGCCTTGCTTGATATAAAGCTTGTATTCAGAAGCTGATCATCATAATGGTCCAGCAGTAATCTAGAAGAGGCACCATTTGATGCTGCGGACTCTTCTCCAGACGAGTCACACTGATTACTCAAGGAGTCGCTGATATCTTCTGGGTCGGAAAAAGATTTCTTTCTTTTTTTGTTATTGCACTCACCACTCTCTGTCTCTGAATGAGGAATAGATGTGAGTAGCAATTTTAGATCATCAAGCAAACCCTGTCTTCCCAAATTATAATCATAAGGAAAAGTAACAACAGCAAAGTCATGATCAAATACTCTGACCCTATCATCATTACCAGGATCCTCTTTCCCCAACCATTCGCACCATATCCTACTAACCTCATTAGACATATCAACCTTACCACAGAACCTGGCAGCAATTTGTCCACGACCCATCAACCTCACCTTCAAATCAGAAACCTCATCTTTAATCAGCACACCTGGAATCAATAGATCACAAGCCCCTCCAATACCATATAAATCCATATTAGCCTCATTCCCTTCAAGCTCAGCATGCCCAATGAAACCAGGCTTCAAATTTTCACCATACCTAACAATAGCAAGACCATTATCACCATTGTGAGACTCCAACTCACCTCGACTGCCATTTATGTTCACCAACTCTTCCCCATTTCCAATTGAATTATTAAAGAAATGAACACCATCACTAAAAGGCCATGGATTTGGTTTTAAGAGAGTAAGTTTAGCAGCAGATAACCTCTCGGTGTGAAGACTACCTTTCAAGTGATCCATTAACACTGTATCGCTATAACACCTTGCAAGACACAGAGTACAAAAGAATATGAGCCGCTTTCCATCCTCACGGAGTTCCACATAAAGGTGTCCTTGAGATCTCACATTGTTAAGTGTAGTTCTGAATAATTGCTCCTTTAAATTACCAGCACTTGTCTTGGGCAACCCCAAATCCCACCTTCCAGCCATCCAATCGCTTCCAATCGAAAAATTCCAAATTCAAATTCAAATTCAACAGCCTAATAGTTCTTCCCAAACATGAAATTTTCAAATTCAACCTCTTCCCCCTTCCTTTCCCCAAGGCAGCGAACCTTGAAGAATTAAGCAACCCAGGGAAACCATTCAAAACCATAAAATTTCATATTCCCCGCTAGGGCCATTAAATATCCCTAGAGAACGCGTTATAAGGAATGCCTATTAGCATAACACTAAAAACCCTAAAGATCTCAAGTTACAGAACAGCATAATGGAAACCCTATCTGTCAAATCCAGAGCTCATTGCCGATAAGCATTCGATGGATTCCAACAGAAAGATGAAACTGACTCTTCAAAAGCCCGGAGTTCAATTTCAGAACATCTCAAACTTTCGATTTCGCGCAATTCCAAGGTCCGGAAAATGAAAGACGCAAGAAAACAAAAATTAACAACTTGAGAAGAATGAAAAGCAGAGCGCTTAACAAACTCTAAATTTGCATATTCGCTGCGGTCCTGGTATTATAGGAGTCGTGGGAGACCGTCGAGTTCGTACAGTAACAGAGAGGGAGACCTGAGCCATAGATAGAAGAATAGCGCACGAGCAAGAACCTTCCATCGACATCTCCATTTGCCAATGCTGCAAGTGCAAAAGAGAATCCAAGAGAGGCTGTTTGGATAGAGAGAAACGGAGAGAAAAGGCAAGAAAATCGAGGAAAAAGAAAACGACTGTTGACCAAATTTTTGATAAGCGGAAAAGTGGCGCACGATTCTCGTGTTTTCGGTTCGCAATATTCTTTTAATCAATTAATGGTGATAGCGTGCAGAAAGGCGTATTCTTGTTGACTTTTTTTATATATCCCGGACCATCCGATGTTATGACTCAAAATGTTGATTTGTGAGATTCGGTGGTGATTGATGATGAGATCGAGGATCTGTGATCGGCTCTGGGACGGGCGGAGGAAGGTCGATTCGAATTTTGGATTTGGATACCGAATTTTAAGCGGGAGCTTAGGAGACGAGGTGGACACGTAAAGGAAACTTGCTCATTGTTTTTTTCTTTAAGAAGTAATCGTATTTTTAGTTTTAAATTTTTAATTTTTTAATCTAATTTTAAATTTTTTATAATTTTAATTTAATATTAAATATTACAATTATATGTCATTAAATTTAATTAAAAATAAAATATAATTTGACTGTTAAATTGAGTTTTTATTTTTAATTTAGTCAAAATATTTTTTTAATGATAAAAATTTTATTTTGTTACTAATTGAATTTAATTGACATATAACTTAAATTGAAATTGAAAAAATATTTAAAATTACATAGAACAAAACTGAAACGTCTATAATTAAAAATATGATTATTTTATTTTTATAAATTTATATTTTTTAAAAAAATTAAAAATTAAAATATTTAAATAAAAATATAAAATTTTAATTATTATATATATTATTTGATAACAAGTGAAATGGTTGGGGGGAAAAGCCGAATACTTATCAGAGATTGCAGTTATACTGGGCCAGTCATGTTAGAAGAGTTGGGCCCTTGCTAGTGGTGATTTCATTGGGTTCATAGAACAAGGGAAAAAGGAAAGAGACGTGTAGGATCATACGGGTTTACAATTAAAAAACGATGTTTGTTCCTCAGGACACCCAGCGATTAAAATCTTAAACTCAGATTTTTCTTTTTTGAATTTTAAATTTTAATTTTGATTAGAGATATGAGATTCACAAAAATTTAAATAATTACTTATGTTATATAACTTATGACATAGTAGACTTTTTAATGAATAAAAAAGATGAAAAAAAACAAAAAGAAAGAAGAGGGATTTTTTTTCCATTATGATTCAGAGTTTAAATATCAACAATTGAGTGTAACAAAAATAAAAAAAGAAAAAATAAAAACCACAAATAAAGGTATTTTGTGGTTTGCACTGTGAGGACAGGGACAACCCTCGGTACCAAGTATGAAAGTCCTTTTCGATATTAATTCACACAAGTCTACGTTGGCGTCAACGAACAGTAGGAAGTGCTAGACAGATCCAACGCAAGTTTATTGTGCCAATCATCCATCAAGTATCGACTGCCGAGCTGCAGGAGCGCTGGGGAAAAACCTGTTCTAGGTAGAACTAGATGCAACTGAATATTAGATTAGAAATGGTGACAGATAATGGAGATTGGCCGAGCACTATAGAAGACCTTGGGAACTTTCAACCACGGGATGTGAATTTCCATTCTAGATTTCAAGTCACTTATCGCCCCACCAAAACTAGAGGGATTTTTGGCTTGCTGATGTTTTATACCTCACAGTGACTGAAATTTGAAACGTAGAGGTTACACGCTGGCGGCTCTGAAAAAGCGAACAACAGATGATGAAAGAAGATCGCTGGCAATGCAAAAGTGTTCTGCAAAGTTGCAGATCGTGAGAGGCTGAATAATGTTTTGCTGGTTGTGGCACTTGTGGCCTCTGTGACATTGGCTTGTGGGGTCACATTCTGTGGTGGGAACGATGGAAAGGCCGAGGCTTGTTATAACGGTACTATTTAAAATCCATTGTCAGTGCTGCTTGAGGGCTAGAATACACTAACTGGATGCCTCTACTTGGCTGGATGATTAGACCGACATGGTTACTTACCCGGATTCATTTATAGAGGCTATGTACCCAATTCAGGGTTATTGATCAATTAGCTGATACTGAGAATAAACAGACAAATAATTCGGATTTGGCACTATGAGAAGGGAAAATTCTGTAGATGTTGCCTAAAAGCTGCAGTGCTGCATCAAGAGAGGCATTCGAGGAGTAAGAC
This sequence comes from Bruguiera gymnorhiza, assembly GCA_020883675.1. Taxonomy (NCBI): domain Eukaryota; kingdom Viridiplantae; phylum Streptophyta; class Magnoliopsida; order Malpighiales; family Rhizophoraceae; genus Bruguiera; species Bruguiera gymnorhiza. The sequence continues at coordinate 2,599,017 of JAIRCJ010001053.1, forward strand.
TCGCAGATGGCTCAAATAACTAACCAATTTCATTTGCGGTCAGGCGTATAAGGTCTAAAGGATGCACTTTGGGTACCAGCCGATGCTTGTCTTAAGTGTTCTGGCACCAATAATTCATCCCCAAATGCCAAATTCTGAAACAGTCGCATTTCAATTTCATATCCTCTTCCATCAAACCTTATTTTTTTTAATAGCCAAAAAAATCTCTCAACTCAAACAGAAATAAATGACTTGGAGCATGAGACCAATCCAAGATAAGTCGAGGGAAAAACCCAAAAAATTTAATAAAAACAAAGAAAGAACGAAAAAAAACCAAGCTCTGGAATTGTTCAGATATTACAATGGGAAACAGGAGCAAAAGACAAGAAGCAGAGATCCTAGCAGAACGGACAAGTTAAAAGAAAAGGAGACAAAGATGAACTCTAGATAGATAGTTGAACGTTTATACATCAAAAGCACAGCCGACACACCATTTAACCAACAAAACAAACACTGGGTTTCAAATTTTAAGGCAGAACGACATCAAACATTATGTTACCAATCAGCGTCTCATGTTCTTGACTTTATGCCAGCCTTTCTTGCAAGATTTTCCTACAATCTTGACACCCTTCTTGAACAAAATCTTGAGCTCCTTGGCCTTCTCCTTAACCTGCCTCTCAAACCCACCCATGTTTAGTGTATCTAGGGAGATTGAGACAGAAACCCAGGAAAATTTAGAGAAACGACTAGAGAATCTGGGGATATTTATATATATAGAGAGAGAGGGAGAGGGGAGAGGAAGTTACCAAGCAAGCTAGGTTTTCCATTTTAAGGTTCTTTTGCCAGCTTAGCAGCTAGCCTGTTTCTTGGCACAACAAGGCCCAAAATAAAATATGAAAAATAACAAACGACCCTTTTAACAGAAACAGCGTGGGATCCAACGCATGCAATGATACGTGGCGGCGATCAAGTGGCTATATGTCTTTTTTTGGGTTCGTTCCGATCGTGTTAATCCTGAAAGCAGACGTCGATTGCGGGTTGCGGGATAAGCATAGGCGTGTAAATCCTCTCTTTCTCGCTCAATAAAAAGTTCGTGGTGCTGGGCCACGGTGGCTCCCACGCTTAGTTTGATTAGAAATTGCATGAGTGCGAACACTTGCATTTGACGTTACCCTCTTGGCTTTTGGGTTGAGCGGAGGAAAATTTTATGATTAACGAAATTTAAAATTTAAATCTAAGGTCTCATTCAAAATTTTATAATTACGATAATTTTATTTTAAACACAATTGAACGATAGCAAGATTTCAGTTCTTTGAAAGTTTGTAATTTGACTATAAATAAAACAAAATATTGATGTTACTTCGCGGCATCAAGAATTGAATCTTGGTGATAGGAATTCTCCTACTGCCGCGGGCTGCTTGGAGCTTTGAATAAGCTTGTGAGCTTGTAAACCTTCCGGCTTAGCACTGCGGCCAGGCGGGATCAGCGGCCCTGGTCAACAACCCTGTGGCCTCAGTTCTATACCATACTATCAAGGAAGACCACAAAAAGGGAAATAAAAATCGACATTATAATAAGAGATTCTCTTCCTGAATTGGTGTCTCTTTGTTTCCTTTCACAAAAAATTGCCTTACATATATGCAGGGTATCCGGCTGTGTACCGTTTCAGTAGCCTACTGCCCCGTCTAAAACAGAGGCAGCTTTTTCTTTAGCCCTTGACCTTCGATCTCTGCGCTGTTCTGCTCTGTTTTGTTTTTTCTTCAGTCCAATCTTCACCGTATTGTATTTCTGGTCCACAGTCTCGTGCAAGTTTGAAATCGTTAACAGGGTACTCTCTCATTAGCCCACATCGTCAACTTGTATTCTTCTTTCTTAGGATTCTATTTTCGAGGCTTAAAAACATTGACTTGAATATTTTTATCCATAAAATCATGGTTTTCTCAAACTTTAATTTAAGGATACCAATTATTATATTTCTGTATCTCATGTCTGCATCAATGCCGGGTTATATATCTTAGGCAAAAATTAATGTGTCCTTTCTCTTTTAATAATTCATACGTGACTGCTACAGTTAGGGAAGCAATGCCACCGAAAGAAGATTACTCTCTCAAGGAGACAAAGCCGGCCATTGGTGGAGGAATAGTCTCGGCAAGCCATAAACTCACACTTGTGGAACAACAGTTTTACTTGTACGTAAAGGTTGTGGCCGCTGGTAACCTGCCAAAGAATAATCTGACTGGCACCTGCGACCCCTTTGTCGAGCTCAAGATAGGAAACTATAAGGCCATAACAAGATGCCTCGTGAACACGTCCGACCCTGTATGGAACCAAGTGTTTGCTTTCACAAAAGAACGTCTTCAGGGCAAGGTACTAGAGATTTTTGTCAGAGATAATGCAGCTCTACTTAAGCATCAGGTTGTCGGCCGTGTTTTGGTTGCCATTGGCGATGCTCCTACCAGGCTCGCGTGGGATAGCCCTTTGGCGCCACAGTGGTATAGATTGGAGGATCCAGATAGAAATATAGTTGGTGGAGAATTGATGTTGGCAATTTGGGTGGGAAATCAAGCGGATGATGCATTTTCAGTGGCTTGGCATTCGGATGCAGCTAGTGTTAGTGGTGAAAGTGTACCAAATACTCGTTCTAAAATATACTATTCGCCTCGGCTTTGGTATCTCAGAGTTATGGTGATTGAGGCACAAGACTTGGTGCTTTCAAATCAGAATCGGAAGCCAGAAGTCTATATAAAGGCTATGTTAGGGGCTTTGGCTTTAAGAACTAAAGTTTCATCAAATAAAAGTATCAACCCTAGTTGGAATGAGGAGTTGATGTTCGTTGCGGCTGAGCCTTTTGACGATCCTTTGATTTTGAGCGTGGAAGAAAAGATAGGAGACAAGGAGGAAGAATGCTTAGGGAGATGTGTCCTTCCTTTGCAGAAAGTTGACAAGAGGCTATTGCCCCCTCCTCCTAGTGATAAGTGGATTAATCTTGAAAGGCATGTACCGCTGGAAAATGGAAGCCAAGGTGTGAGATTTGCTAGCAAGCTACATTTGACCGTATTCTTAGATGGCGTGTATCACGTTTTCGATGAACCCGCTTATTACAGCAGTGATCTGATTGCGACTTCGCCCAAGTTAAAGCCAGGAGAGATTGGGGTATTGGAATTAGGGATCTTGAAAGCTGAAGGGTTGGCACCAATGAAGTCCAAGCATGGCTATGAAACCACTGATGCTTATTGTGTTGCCAAATACGGGCCTAAATGGGCACGGACAAGCACCATTATTTCTAGTTTAGCTCCAAAATGGAATGAACAATATAAATGGGAGGTTTATGATCCATGCACAGTTATCACAATTGGAGTCTTTGATAACTGTAATTTACGAGGAAGGTGTGCAAGTGCAGCGAAAAAGGATTCCATAATTGGTAAAGTAAGGATTCGACTGTCCACGCTTGCAACTAATCGGATCTATTCACATGCTTATCCTCTTGTGGTTTTGAAAGCTAATGGCTTGAAGAAAATGGGAGAACTGCATTTGGTGGTGAGATTTACCTGCATCTCTATGCTTAACTTGTTACATAGCTATACACAGCCTTTGTTACCGAGGACACAGTACCTTAGTCCATTGTCCGTATATCAAACGAACAGTTTAAGACACCAAGCTGTTGGCCTAATCTCCTTGAGACTTGGCCGCGCTGATCCACCGTTAAGGAAGGAGGTTGTGGAGTACATGCTGGATGCAAAGACGCGCAGGTGGAGTATTCGGAGAGCAAAAGCTAATTACGAGAGAGTGATGAGATGCTTAATTTGTTTCGCCAAAATCTGGAAATGGTTTGACGATATAAGGCAGTGGAAGAACCCCGCGACAACAGTTTTGATTTGGTTGCTGTTCATTTTTCTGGTCACATTCCCACACGTGTTGCTGCCTAGTGTGTTTTTCTACCTGGCTTTCCTTGGGATCAGGAATTATAGAGAGAGGCCAAGACATCCTTCTTTCATAGATGCCAAACTGTCTCATGCAGAAAATGTGGCTAATCCTCATGATTTAGATGAAGAATTTGACACAATCCCATCCTCCATGCCTGTAGAAGTTGTGATGCTAAGATACGATCGATTGCGAGGCATTGGAGAGAGGTTAACAGCAACATTAGGGGACTTGGCAACTCAGTTGGAGAGAGTGCAATCCGTAGTTACTTGGAGAGATCCAAGAGCTACCCCTATGTTTGTGGTGTTCTGCGTGATCACTGGTCTAGTCATACACATGTTACCGTCACAATGGTTGTTGGCTGCCGCTGGCACTTATGTGATGAGGCCTCCAAGGTTACGCGTGACCCTTCCTCCGATTCCCCAGAACTTCCTCAGAAGGATGCCTGCAAAAGAAGATTGCATGCTGTGAAACCGTCAGATTTTCTCCTTTCCCACTTCATAGGTTTCTTGTCTCAACTTTGGCATTGGCTACTTTGAATTTATTAATAGTTTTGAGTTTTCCGGACTTCTATTTTATGTCGTTTTTCTTCTCTTCTCTTATCTTCTGCCTTCGGGGATTGGTTACATGTCTGGCGCCACAGTGCTTCCTAGTGATTTTTGTTTTGTAGCTACAGCTGCAGGCGCTTCCAAAAACAACTTCACAAAACTATTTCACTTTACTTAGTTGCTCAACCACTCTAGATAAAGAATAATATTTGATTAAAATTTCTTTTTGTTTTTTTTTTAAAGTAAGATTTCTTAGAAAGAAAAATGGCGAAAATTATTGATATTTTAAACTTTAGATTTATACACATATTTATAATAAAAAATAAAATTGAGTTATTAAATATTTTAATTTAATTAAAATTATTAATTAAATTAAAATATTTTAAAATAAATAAGTAAATTATAAAATAAAAGTTTCGGTGTAATTTATATGACAGTAAAGTAAAGAATAGACCTGTTTCCTCTAACTGCGATTTTGGCGGTCGTATTATCAAAACTCTTGTGCGTTGTGTTTGGGTTGTGCTCGTGTTTTAACACCACGGCAACCGCGATCGTCTGAAACAATTCAATTTTTTGGGGCCGCATTTGACACCGAAAGAGAAGCCCAGAGAGCATGGGGAGTGAGGCCGCGATGGAGCTGCGGAGAAACTCGGCCGCCTGGGCTAAAGTCGTGGGAGAGATTGTGAAAATTGAAAGAAAAGCTTTCCCAAAACACGAATCCCTTGCCAAGTCCTTTGACGAAGAGCTGAGAAAGAAGAATTCCGGATTGCTTTACATGGAACTGGACGGACAAGTCGTGGGTTATGTCACATATTCCTGGCCCTCTTCTTTGTATGCTTCCATCACAAAGCTTGCTGGTAATTCTTTTCTGGTAATTTCTTAATTCCGCTTTACAATTTGATCGCATGTCACCAGACATCGTTTCTTCATTTTTACAGGACAAAAAAAATGCCCATAACATGTTTGATGAAATGGCACCAAATATTGAGACTGATCTAAATGAACTCTTACGAAAACCCATTTTTGTTTAATCTCTCATTAACAAGATTTTTTTCTTTTTCTTTTTCTTTTTCTTTTTCTTTTTTTCATATGGGGTTTTTTTTTTCTTATTTTGTTGATGGGAAATCAAACAGTGAAGGAGAACTATAGGAGACAAGGCTACGGAGAGGCGCTGCTGAAAGCTGCAATTGAGAAATGCAGGACAAGGAAAGTCCATCGCATATCTCTGCACGTTGATCCTCTGAGGACTCCAGCCATGAGTTTGTACAAGAAGCTTGGTTTTCAAATTGATGATTTGGTAGAACGTTATTACTCTGCGGACCGAAGTGCATATAGAATGTACTTGGATTTTGATTCTGATGAGTGAAACCAATTTGAACCAACCCAATCAAAAGATTCCAACAAAATTGTCTCCACTCCGGTATGTTAGAAACATGAAATAATCTTTGGTGTTATTATCTTTACTAAATTGTAGCTCAGTCTGCAGTTTTGTTGTTTTTAACCATATATATATATATATATATATATATATATATTATGCATAAAAAAAAAAAAACTTTACATATATCTGCCCTATCTGCCCTCTTAATACAAAAAAAATTCTTGATCATATCACCTATTGAATTCTTCTCATTATTGCTTTATGGTATAAAAAAATTCGATCATTACGAGGATAAGAGGAATCTAGTCATAAACGATCCCATCATTTGTTTTTTTTTTTTCCCGAGAGTGGAATATTATGTTTTTTTGGCGTAACGCGTGACACACTGACGCGTGCATCAGCAGCAACATCGTCATAATTTCAAAGACATTGATAGAATTATTTTTACAAAAAACAGAGAGGGAGACAAAAGATGGACAACTCTAACTCCCTCTGTCACGGGGGCACGGGCCCCTGTCAATGCCTGGAGATCATATTCTCGGGAGGTACGTACTTTTTATTAACCCAAAAAAAAAAAAAAAATCCTACTAGCCCTCTATCAAAAGAAAATTCTTAAAAGGGAAAAAAGCCACTGAAAAAAGAAGCAGAAATCAATAGCTGTACAAATGATTCCAGCTAATCACACGTCACGGCAACCTCCTCAAATTGGTGGCTTAAGCATTCTTTCTCTCGCGTAGTTGTTACGCGCCCAAGCCGTGGTTTCCCAGCCCCAGAGCATTCTCCTCCCGATTTGTAGGTGAAAATTGATCAAAGTTTGGATTTTGGGGTTCATTGGCATCAAATGAAGCAATGGGGAGGGTGATGAGGAGTTGCATACAATCCATCTTGAAGCTGGTGAATACTGCTATAGGTATGGTTGGCCTGGCAATGATAATGTATGCAGTTTGGCTCATTAGGGCTTGGCAGAGAGAGACCGGTGATTTGCCCTTTGATGATGACTCTGATCATCCTGCACCCTGGTAGTATGCTTTTCCATGCCTTTCATTTTTTATTTTTTATTTTTTTTGGGTTTTCTCTGATTGTTAGCGGGGTGGCTTCTGGATTTGGAAGTAAAGATTCAAGCTTTGTATCAGTTGTGATTTGTGGTTCAGGGTTTAAATTCCCTTCCTGTTTGGAGTGGTGGGATTGGGTTTTTCATGAAGAGTTGATGTCTGTTGGCCTACATTACAGGGTTGGCTTTGACATGTTTGGTTGCCGGGAGAAAGCGGCGAGAGGGTTGGCTCTTGAAATTGTAAACAACTAGTTTTTGGCAATCTGGAAGCTTTGGTATTAATAACTGAAATTCGTAGATATTAGTATTACTAATTTTTTTCCTCGTTTTCTTTTCTTTACGAGTTTCCTTTACTGGGATGCTTTCATTTTCCAATGAATAATTCATGTAGGATTTGTCGTTCTGAGAATAAGCTAAAGTGGCAAATGGGTTGGATCGGTCAGTCTATTGTTATCTTAGGTCTTAACAAAAGAAATGTAATTTGAGGAAAAATGCATGCTTTAGTCATTGGCAGTTATATTTGGAGTCCAATCTGTTTACCTGTTTCTCCTTTCCTTTAGGCCATATTGGAAGAAACTGTACCATTCTCTTCTCATGATATGCAGGTTTATTTACACTGTCCTTGGCCTCGGGGTAACTTTTTGTGTGATCTCCTGCTCAGGGCATGTAGCTGCAGAAACTGCAAATGGTTGTTGCCTTTACATCGTATCCCTTGCCTGTCAATAGACATCAATGCCAACATTCCCTTAATTCCATTGGGTATTCCTTAGATTCTATTAGTGCATCCATGCAAATTTTTAATAATCATTGAAAGGGAAGAACTAATAATCTCATTGAAGTATTCCTTAATGCTATGATAATTCCATTGAGTCAACGTTGAACTTAACATGGTTCAGTACATGTTATTTATCTTCTTACTCTTTATGCTGGAGGCTGGGGTGACAGCTGACGTATTTCTGAACCATGACTGGGAAGAGGTATGTTTATGTAACAAAGCTCATTCTTAGTTTACTAGTTTATGACTTCTTAGGTTACAACATATCACAGATGCTTATGGACAACAGTAATTGGTCACTCTAATGATTCGGTTTAACTTGGTGCCAGGACTTCCCAGAAGACCCTACTGGAAGTTTCAATCACTTGAAAGGTTTCATCAAGTCAAACTTTGAGATCTGCAAATGGATAGGAGTTACTGTTGTATCTGTGCAGGTCTCTCTCTCTCTCTTTCTCTGTCTCTCTCTGCTGCACAAGCTTGTATTTCCTGCCAAATGATTTAGATTGAATTCAGACTTGTGCTTTGATCATCTGTTGAGCATCAATAATCCTAGAATGGGGGTGTGACTGTTACAAAAAATTAACCCATATATTTTGTACTTGTCCTATAAACTTCTGCACTCAAATTGAGAAAGTTCGATTTTAGATCATGTACAGTGTTTCAATCTAACCTCAGGTCCCCAACATGCCTATACAAAAAGGATACACGCTAACCATTCCAACAAGGCTCACAGATACACTTTAGCTTTTGCAAGTCTTTTTAACCTAGATGGTTCTCAAATCGTTAACCACTCATGCCCCTAAATTTCCAGGGACTCTGTTTTTTGCTATCAGTGGTTCTGAAAGCTCGTGGAATACATCAGTACTATGACAGTGATGATGATTATGTTTCTGAGACGGTTCCACTCAAAAATTCTGTTCAACCACCCCATTATGTTGCTGGTAGCCCTGTCATTGGATCCAGAAATGATGCATGGAGTATAAGGATTAATGAGAAGGTAGACATGCTAACTCTTATGTTGCCTCATTGAAAATTGAAAGGCCTATATTTTTGCACAGCTTGTTTTCATCTTTCAATTTTTGCATAAAAAATTCCTGGGCAACTTCCCACCCTTTTTTACCTCCAATGTAGTTTTACTTCTTTGTAGTGGCCAACTGGTCATTCATCCGCATTGCACCAAGTTATTTGGTGCATTGGCTATGCATTTTCTTTGCATCACAGATGCTGATTAGAATATCAAAAAGTTGCCTTTGAATTTCAAAATTGAGTGATTAGCTTGTGCTATTGAGTCATTCTCATGACCAACTGAAGCACCCGTGTGAAGCAGCCATAAGTCAGTAATTGACTTATTCATTATTTGTTATATTATACTAGCAGGTGAGAGGATTCAGATGAACTCAAGACCTGATGTTTCATAAGTAGGAAGCGAAAGTCTGGCCAGTAGTTTCTGATCTGATCACTAGAGAAAGGTCAAGAACCGGAAGACAGAGGTACCTTTCACTAGCTTTGTGTCGGCCAAACTTTTACTTAGCAGAGATGATGTGATCCTCGCCCATATGTATATACTTGGACCTCATCACGGTGTCACCATCTCATAAGATGTACCTCTCAGTGTGTACCATCTCATAATATTTCAACGTTTTACCTTCCAAGAGATGGATTATCCGGAATAATGCATAATATTATTCTTCAATTTCATTGTCCGTGCTGTGAGGCTGCACAATGATATTGATAGATATCATCTGTAAGCGAAATGGCTGTTGTTTGATTACTTATGGATAGTGTACCGGAGGCGTCTAGTTGTCACTTTGTCACATGTAAATGTCACACATGCTTCTGTCTACGTTTATTTAACTAACTGGGAAGTCTACGCCATGTTCTAGATGATATTCCAGAATACAGAAATCCACTGAAAAAGGACTCAAAAAGGAAATCAAAGTTTTTCAGTGAGATTGAAACGATAACGCCCAGAAAGCTAACAGAAAGTAGGAGAAAGGGAAACCCATTTTGGCATTTTGGGGAGAGGTGTGTTCGGGCTTCTGTGTAAGCAATCCAATATATGATCTTTCTTTTTTCTTTTATTTTCTTTTCCAAGTAATTATTTGTCCAAGAAAATAGGATAAAGAGTTGGAATATGGAAGTCAAGAAAAATGACCACCGTTCCTACCAAGAAATGCCTAGCTACTAGGGTAAATTACAATAACAAGATTATGTTGTAATTATTATTCAGTAAATAAATAGTTAATTTTACGAGAGGAAAGTAATACTGGGGTGACACAATGATGCAGAGCCCTTTTTCTCTTCTTCTTTTTTTTTCCCATAGAAAATACTTATGACGTATTAGGGAATGGTCAGTTTAAGTTAAAAAAATATTTAAAAATGGTTCGCAGTAAGTAGAAAAATAAAAAAATAATTCTGTAAAAAATTAAAGAAAAGAAAAAAAAGACAAAAGTCTCTGCGCTCTCTCTCTCTCTCTCTCTCTCTCTAACCTCGCCGAACAGCGCAGCGGAAATTAACGGCTCTTTTTGAGCCCCCCCACGTGCATAACGAATAACTGCCAAAAAAAACCAGAGAGTCAGCTCTATAAATTAGGTAACGGTATATTAATCTCCAGTAAATGACCGAAAAGCCCCTAACCCAATGTCCCGACCCAAACCGAATCAACGACACACAAACAAGTACGGTTATGGAGAGTTGATGGCTTAACCGTCAGTGGGACCCCATGCCTAAGTGGCGTATCCAGTAAATATTCCCCAAACCAAAGGGTCAGACAGTCACTGGAAAATGAAAAAAAACAAAAATGAAAACGGACTTTCTGGGGACGTTATGGTCTATATACGTGCGCAGCGCATTCTGACAGAACCAGAGAGAAGCCGCAACAACGAAAGAAAAAGCTGTCGGCAAGGCTAAGAAACGAAGAAGAATCCCCACCAACTCTCTGTTGCATCTTTCTTGTTTTTCCTTTCTTTAACTGTTTTTTTGGTTTTCTTGGTTGCTTCGCTTCCCAGCTGCTCGCCGTGCAATTAGTGACATTGTACTGCTGGCGGGGGCACATATACAGCTAGTAGCTATAGCTCGTACTTGTCACGCATTCTTCAAGAATGCAGCAGCGCCGCCGCAGCTCCACCCAGCTTTGGGGTTTTTGCATTTTGGTGTTGTGTGAGCCTTTGGTTGTTCATGGGCAAGTTCCGGTTCCGCACCGCGTAGCCGACCTACATTGGCATCCGGCCACCGCCACCTGGTACGGCAGCCCAGACGGTGATGGCAGTGATGGTAAGGTCTGATAATTGTTCCCATGGTTTCTTCCTTCACTGACTTGTAAATGTGCTGGGCAGTAAGCACAACAGGCTACTTTTACATCCTGGTGCATGTTTTTATACTTTTTCCTACCTCAGTGAGTTGACTCGGAAATCAGAACTTGCCATGGTCCGGGCTATTAAGTTTGATGGAAAGCCCACCACTTTTTCTTTTTCTTTGTCTTTTTTTAATACTTCGGGAAAAAATTTAATCACAATTAAAACTATTTTCTGGCTTGTATGTAGATGGAGTGATGGACTTGGAAAGTCTAGTTTTCCCAAGTTTACACTTAAAAGAGTAGGATAGAAATTTTGGAACCGCAAGACATTTTTGGCTTAGGATTCTTGCTCCTGGTATTTGGCGTTTATATCCTCGCAATACAATACCAAAATTCACATCAATTCAATATTGATTCTTAGGACCCATATAGGGTAAAATATTCCAAATGGTACAATTCCCTCTTTGGTAACCCAAATTCTGTACAGGTTTGTATGGTTTTGATGTTCGAGGATGACATAAAATTTGTGTCCATGTGTGTATGTGCAGGAGGGGCTTGTGGGTACGGGTCCTTAGTGGATGTGAAGCCATTCAGGGCCAGAGTAGGTGCAGTGAGCCCAATACTGTTCAAGAACGGGGAGGGATGTGGGGCCTGCTACAAGGTAAAGTGCCTGGACAAGAGCATATGCTCCAGGAGGCCCGTGACCATTATTGTGACCGACGAGTGCCCTGGCGGGTACTGCGCCAACGGGAAGACGCACTTCGATCTCAGCGGTGCAGCCTTTGGACGCCTGGCTGCTGCCGGTGAGAGCGGCCAGCTCAGGAACCGAGGCGAGATCCCAGTGGTTTACAGAAGGTAAGTACGTGGATGTGCTCTGTGTGTGCAGTGTTTCGTCTGGGTGTGATTTTTTGGGTCAAGTCTTTTTTTCATTCTGTTTTTAACGGTCCCTGTTTTGACATTTCTAATCTTGTTCCTTTATGCTTGATCAATTTTCTAATCAGTAATATTTCAAGCTTAAATTACCCAAACGCCCTTTGGTCTTCCTGTAATTTGTTGATCTTGTATTCTTGTTGGTAGCTTTTGCATTTTCGTCTCCAAATTTAATCAAAAATTACGGCTTCTCCTTTTCAGACTAGCATGCCTTTGACCATTGGCCACTTTATTTGACCTGCCCGATGAAATCCCTGTTCTTTTTTGGGGGGGGGCTGCGAAATTCCAATAATTTCCTACTTACCACCACGGCAAAAGGGAAAGCAAATTCTAATATTGAAAACGGTGATAAAACATTCTATTCTTTGATTTTTAGGACCCCATGTATGTACCCTGGGAAGAACATTACCTTTCATGTCAATGATGGCTCGACGGATTACTGGCTATCTCTTCTGGTGGAGTTCGAGGATGGTGACGGTGATGTTGGATCCATGCATATTAGAGAAGTATGTTTTCGATCTCTTCTTTAAATTTAAAATTCTATTTCTTATTTCTACTCTTAACTCAACGTTCTTTAAGTAAGAAAACGATGTGTTTATATCAATTCTTTCATTCACTGTTCACAGGCTTTTAGACTTTTGGTATGCCAACTAAAGGTTTTTGAAAGCAAAATATATAGAGAAAAAGACAAATAAAAAAAAGAAGCAAAACAAAGAAAAGAGATTGGAGCGTTAGTACGCTAGAGGGAAGAAAAAAAAAAGAGAGTATATGACCCATTTGTAATAGTTTATAATAATATCTGTACTCGACACTATTGCTGAAATCCTTACAGTGTAATATTAAATTCAAAGATTTATGGAGTCAGCGTGCATGTGACCTAAGTTCCACTCATAAAGGTCACTTTTCAGCCGTGTGCAACATTACAAATATACATGATGCTACTTCTCCATACTCGAATTGGCTTCAGATAATGCAGGAGAGGCTGCCAAATGGAAATTCCGAATTCATCGATCTTAGTACTGTTTATATTTATTTTGCCAGGCAGGTGCCACAGAATGGCAGGAGATGAACCATCTCTGGGGCGCAAACTGGTGCATTAATGGGGGACCCTTAAAAGGACCATTTTCAGTAAAGGTAACTACGCTGTCGGCAGCAGAAACACTTTCTGCAAGTGATGTTATTCCACGAAATTGGTTTCCAGAGGCCACTTACACATCTCGCCTCAATTTCTTGCCCTAGTACGGCAACCTCCTGCTTGGTTGGAAAATGGGAGCTGAATTAACAGGCCCTCTTACATGCCAAGAAAGGGCCTTTTCTGCCATTGACACGGCAGTAGCTTGTGGGCCTTGGATAGTGACTTTTTTCCTGTATTTTCAAAGAAAAAGTAGCCATTGGATTGCATAAAATGTGGCATCCAAGTTCTGTCTTTCTGGCTTTCATTTTTTTTTTTTAAATTCTTGTTCTCATTTTGTAGTGTGCAAGCGTTTTAGGGGTAGCCCTCTCCAAAAGGAGAGAGAGCGTAAAATGTGCTATTTGAGATTGGTTTAAGCATGTGGGCCCTATGGTTTTAATTGTTACTGGACCATTGATTTGAATTAGAATGACTAGTCAATTTGGAAGACAAGCTTGGTCTCTGTCTGTACCTTGGGCATTATTTTACTGAATTTTGGTTAGTCAAGACTCCAGCGAATTGTTGCAGCTGCGAAAGTGAGTACACGATCATTATACTTATAATTCCAGTCCCGCAGTTTACAATGTGCATGACATAAACACATCATAGTTCCTCTCTGAGCTTCTTATCAGATGTAGGAATAAAAGGTGTTTTTCAATGAAAAGTGATGACTTTCATTGTGGAGTTTAAGGCCAAACAATAAAATGTAGTAGCCCAAGAAAAGAAAAGGGCAATGAAAGGCAATATCTAGCGAGTAAACCGAAAGGAATCCGATGTACTTACAGGGTCCGCGTGCAAATCTAAACATTAACGTGAGTTGTCTCGAAGGCTTGAATAGGTTTTGAGGTGCTAGAGCCAAAAGATGTCAGTGCACGCGAGTGAACAACGCCGTGGAGTCACATTTAAACCCACGTGCAAGAGGGCTTGCTAGGTCCAAAGACTCGTAGTTCGCTTCGGTGGCAGTTGAGTGGCCACAAAAAAGGCTGCGCTACACTGTTGTGGAGGATGACGTCCCACCAAATCCTCGCTGATTGGGACTTAGACCGAAACTCTGTTCAAGTGATGGGATTCTCGGATACATGGCTCTCTCCAAGACGAGGGGTTATCTCCATTTACAAAATTGCACTCCTTTTCTTTCTTTTAAGTGTAATCCATAATCCTCCGAGAGATACATCCAAAGGCCAGTTTTCCCGTGACCCTAGGATTGTTCAACTCACTTGAGCCACTCCTGTAGTGTCATTGGACCAAAAGCGAGCAACTACCAAGAGTAGGTAAAAGGCGGTTAGGAATCTTTTTGGACCGACCGACCCAGTTTGGTTTTTGACAACTATGCCTAGAAGGCTAGACTGCGTGTGTGTGCTTTCTTTTTTTTTTTATAAATAAAACAAATTTATGACATAATTAAAATTAAATAATTATTTAGAGTGCTTTAATTCAATGGTTACATTGTTTGATGGTGTAGCCATTCATGTGGGTCTGCCTCTCATCATCTTTAACTCAAGTTCACCCGATGCCTCCTCTTTTTTTTTTTTAAAGCACTCGTACCATTTAGAATTCATACAATGATTCTTTTGACCATCCACGGGACATCCTTTTACTTTCCAGACTAACCATTCATCATCGACCGCAACATAATGTTCTTTTAATAACTAGAAGTCACGTACACATCGGCACATATGTATTTGCACACACACAATTAGCATGCAATACAGACCATTATTCACGTATGTGTATATATAACAGACCATTCTTTGTTTTAACAAGAAACTCCTGGAACGCCAATTGGTGCCATTCCAAACCCAACATCATGGGTCAAGCAGTGAGGAATAAGTCCCAGAAGGTCAATGATTTCAACGTCTCGAAGTCATGGAAGATGGATGCCCATGAAGAGGATCTTTCTTAGCGATGCCAGATCATTTTTCCTGCACCAGGTGCTCAACGCCTCCTCGTTCTACTTCACTTTCTTGCCACTCGGGCTCATTCTGAAAC
This sequence comes from Bruguiera gymnorhiza, assembly GCA_020883675.1. NCBI lineage: Eukaryota > Viridiplantae > Streptophyta > Magnoliopsida > Malpighiales > Rhizophoraceae > Bruguiera > Bruguiera gymnorhiza. Next base: position 2,614,057 of record JAIRCJ010001053.1, read on the forward strand.
AGCCGTTCAATCTGCTCCAATGATTTCCCTTTTGTCTCGGGAACAAGAGTGTAGATGAAGACAACGGAAAGAGCTGATATTGCTGAGAAAACAAAGAAAGTGCCGCCCACAGAAATTGCACGGGAAACAGAAAGGAACGACATGGCAACCAAGCCACTGCACACCCTGTTGCCCACTGCCCCAAGCGCGGCTGCTTGAGCACGCAGCCTTAAAGGAAAGAGTTCGGACGTTAAAACCCAGGATATGGGTCCAATCCCCACTGAAAAGAAAGCTACATTGGCACAAACAAAAAAAACTGCCAGAACAATCCCAACCGGTCCTTTTCCTGAAAGGGTAACGGTGGCACCCAAGCTGAATAAACAAATAGTCATTCCAACTGTGCTCAAATATAGCAATGGCTTTCTCCCAAGTTTGTCAATGAGAAATATAGCTACCAATATAAAAGCAGTCTTTGAAACGCCCACAGCAACCGTTGCAGCAAGTAGCTTTGAGTTATCCTGAATCCCGGCCTGCTTCAAGATTTCAGGGCTGTAATAAACAGTTGCATCTATTCCTGTGATCTGTTGGAAGCACTGGATTCCCAAACCAGCGGCCAACATCCGACAAAGTGATGGAGAAGGGCTTAACATTTCACGCCACACCGATTTCCCTTCATACTTCTCTGCATTAGCAATTCCAGCTGCTAGCACTATTTCTGCAAGTCTATCATCCACCTCTTTCTCATTATCAATTGTTTTCAACAGCACTGCTCTGGCTTCTTCAGCTCGGTTTTGCATAACTAACCACCTTGGTGACTCGGGGATGATGAAAAGTGCAAATCCAATGAAGACTGAGGGCAAAATTCCCACAGCGAGCATTACCCTCCAGCTTATGTGCACTGGAAGGTTTGAAAATGCATAATTTGAGACGTAGCCCAGTAAAATCCCAAGATTTATGAAAATCTCAGGGAAAGAGGTGAAAGCCCCTCGAGCAACGGTTGGCGATATCTCAGCTATATAGACCGGGGCGATCATCACCCCAAAGCCTATTCCAATTCCAGCCAAGAATCTCCCCACCATGAGTATTTCGAATGAAGGAGCAACTGTCATCACCAATGCTCCTGTTTGAAACACAACTGCAGCTAAGGCCATTGTCCATTTCCTGCCAATGCAATCTGATGTTCTTCCACCAGCTAGACTACCAAAAAGTGAAACAATGCTCAAGCACCCAACAAGAACTTCCTCCTGTACCTCAGTTATATTGAGATCTTCTTGGATAAATATGATTGCTCCGCTCATCACACCTACATCTGCAAATTAAAATACTGAGTCACTTTGACTGCAATTTCCTATAGGAGCTTGCTATAAGGAATATTCGATCCAGAAAAGTTTGTGTAACGAATGTCCGTAAATTAAACGCAAATTTGCTGGAGCACATACTGGACTGATAATTTGGCAGTGTTCTAATCCATAGTTGATTTCCATCCAGGAAATCCAATAATAGATTTAAATTTTTCTCTTGCCTCCTCATTCTTAAAACCATACAATCTCCCCGATGAATTTTAAAATGCACTTCCGAGCATTGGCATGTAGTTAGTAATGCCGGGCAGATTAGAGTTGATCAGAAAGGAAGTAAAAAGTCACGATGAAATCAACAGAATAAAAAATAAAAATAAAAAGGGACAATTCTTTGAAGAATTTTCTCCCAACCACCAAGGCCATAAAAAGACTAAGTGATCAATTAGACAAACAAACGATACAGTTAGCAATGATTGGATGTTGAAAAGATTTAAGTCTGATATCCGTTTACAAATATAGATCCAACTGAACCCTTTCGCATATGATTGCGGAGGACGCGATTGTCCCAGATGCCATCCTTCTAACAATTAGTTTCATTCGCCTCTGTTCAGTCATGAAGAAGGACATTCCACAATGAAATTAGCACCATCAATTTCAGACTGCAAATACAGACTAAAGTATTCTGCTGATTCAAATGTAACAAGTTCCATAAATTTCGGACATGCATTTTCTGCTAATGCAAGACTGCTTCGAAAAAGAAAGAAAAAAAACGACAGAAGCAGCGACGTAAAAAATTTCCCAAAAGAAAGGAACAAGAAAATACATTTTAACTACCCAGCATGATTGCGCACACCAAACACGGCAGATCAAGAAGAAAACTAAAACAAAAGACCATAACGAATAACCATTATAATTACCACTGCAAATTCAAAGGAAAAAAAAGAGACGCGCTTACCATAGCCAAGAAGAACAGAGTTGAGGGATGCAAATATGGCACACGCAAGAACATATTTGCTTGTACTATTACTTCGAGGTTGTTGATTATAATGATGTGCAGCATCATCAAAATCCACCGTAACCTCAGAATTCATTCTCTTGTACTTGTTCTTGCTTCCCAGAGACACACCCATCTCTCCATTCCCATTTTCTTGCCGACCCACCAGCACCATATCTCCTTTTTTCCCACTTCTCTGCCTAGACCGTATATGCAACAGAAATATAATCAGACCCAAGAGCCCGTCTTCCTAAGTCCGACGAGGAAAACACATCGGAGAAAGGACCAGAAGCCAGGTTTTTAGAACTGGAGCTCGATATTAAACAAGGCAAAGACAAGTCTTTTAACAGGTGGGCTTGGTTCTTTCACCAAGCAAGGTACTACGCCATGCTTACATCAACGTGGGAACCCGGAAATAAGAATGGTAAGAAAATAAGAATATCACACACGGTATTGCAGTTCAACGCATAGAAAAAGCTTTTTGGCGCTTTCAACCTTCAAGGCCACGGCAGGGATTGGAATGGCGGGGAACAATATGCAATATTAAAAGCATGAAGCCGTTGGATAATCGCAAACAAGAACTTATTCTGATGAGTTTTAAAATCAAAGTCAATCTTTAGCATCGGTTGCCTTTGCTTGTCCCGATGGTTCCTACGTCAATTCTAACTGATCAGTTTGGGAACATCTTAACCCCTTAATAATATTTTATACTGTGTGAGGTGGCCCCCCAGCCGGCAAACCCAATAATCCCCAATCATCTCGCAGCGATTGACGCAATTATTTCTTGTTACAGAAAAAATAAAAAAAATAAAAACGAAGTTGGACATAAATAACGTCACACTGATGTCATTTGTGTTAAAAAAATTAATTTTTTAATATATATTTTTAATAGTACATATTAGATTATTGATTTTTTTATAATTTGACTAATTAGTTTTTTTTTTGGTATAGAGAGAGAGAGAGAGAAATTTTCAGAACTTTTGATATTTGATTGGCCAAAGGAAAAGGAGAGAAAAAAATAATAGAAAAAGAAAAGAAGATCAACTTGGAGAAGGATAAAAAATACATTCAAATTTTCAAAAAAATAAAACAGAAAAAAAGAAAAACACAAAAACGGAAGAAAAGAAGACAGATGATGCAAGCCCATGTAATTAAAATCTTAAAACATAATTCAATAATCTTGGGGATTTATAATAATACTAATATTTTTTTATTGTATAATTTATAATTTAATAACATTTTTAATAAATAAAAAAATTTTCAACGAAACCATCTCCGTCGATGCCGACGTCAATCTCAATCTCAGCGCGCCAAAACCCCGCCTCGATTTCCTCAACTCCGAGCCTTCGCTTAATTATGTCGCCGGTCTCGGCCGCGGTGCCACAGCATTCACTACACGCTCTGATATCGGTCCTGCCCGTGCTGCCCCCAATCTCCCCGACCGCTCCGCCGCCACCGCCACCACCATAGGCAGAGCCGCCTCTGCAATAGGCTGCGGCCGGGGAAAACCGGGTGAGGAGGAAGAGGAAGACCAAGGCGACGATAAAGGCTACGACGAGAACCAGAAGTTTAACGAGTTTTGAAGGAAATGATGCCGGATTGTTCGCTTCTGCCGAGTACGATGAGGTTGATAAGGAAGCGGATGCGGGTTTGGGAGGCGATTGATAAGAGAATGGACTCCCGGAGGAAGGACTGCCGCGAGGCTAGGCTCAAGCAGGAGATTGAGAAGTGTCGGGAGTCTAACCCTAAGATCACGGAGCAATTTTCCGATTTGGAGAGGAAATTGTAGATAATATTGGCTGAAGAGTGGGAAAGCATTCCGGACATTGGGGATTACTTTCTGAGAAACAAGAAGAAGAAGAAGAGGTTCGAGAGCTTCGTGCCCGTGCCCGACACGCTTCTGGAGAAGGCCAGGCAGGAGCAAGAGCATCATGTCACGGCTCCGGCCACCGACGTGACGGCTTTGGGTGAATGGAGAGGGACTGTACTGTCCTTGAAGTTGGATAGGCTATCGGATTCGGTTCCCAGGTTGACCGCGGTGGATCCTAGAGGATATTTGACTGATTTGAAGAGTATGAAGATTGCTAGTAACGCTGAGATTTCTGATATGAAGAAGGCAAGGCTGTTGTTGAAGAGTTTTATATAGACTAACCCAAAACACCCTCCCGGTTGGATTGCAGCAGCAAGGTTGGAGGAAATTGCTGGGCAGATTCAGGCAGCAAGGCAATTGATACAGAAGGGGTGCGAGGAGTGTCCTGAGAGTGAGGATGTTTGGTTAGAGGCATGTAGGTTGGCAAGTCCTGATGAAGCCAAAGCAGTTATTGCCAGGGGTGCTAAGGGTATTTCCAATTCTGTGAAGTTGTGGCTACAGGCTGCAAAATTGGAGCATGATGATGTGAATAAAAGTAGGGTTCTGAGGAAAGGTTTGAAACATATTCCAGATTCGGTGAGGTTGTGGAAAGCAGTTGTGGAGTTGGCAAATGAGGAGGATGCTAGGTTGTTGCTTCATAAAGCGGGGGAATGTTGTCCGCTAGTGTAGATTTGTGGCTGGCATTGGCTAGATTGGAGACATATGGCGATGCAAAGAAGGTGTTGAACAGGGCGAGGGAAAAGCTGCCCAAGGAGCCGGCTATATGGATAATTGCTGCCAAGTTAGAGGATGCAAATGGCAATACGTCCATGGTGAGGAAGATTCTTGAGAGAGGTAGTAGGGCTTTACAGAGAGAAGGGTTGGTGATGGATAGGGAGGTGTGGTTAAAGGAGGCTGAGGTGGCAGAGAAGGCAGGTTCTGTAGTGACCAGCCATGTCATTGTTAAGAATACTATCGGTATTGGAGTGAAAGAAGAGGATGGGAAAAGAACGTGGGTAGCAGATGCAGAGGAGTGAAAGAAGAGGATGGGAAAAGAACATGGGTAGCAGATGCAGAGGAGTGTAAGAAGAGGGGATCTATTGAGACTGCAAGAGCTATTTATGTTCATGTACTTGCTATATGTTTTACTGAAAAGAGTATTTGGCTCAAGGCAGCACAGCTTGAGAAGAGTCATGGGACCAGGGAATCTCTTGATGTTCTGCTGCGCAAGGCAGTTACTTATACACCTCAAGCTGAGGTTCTGTGGCGGATGGGTGCAAAAGAGAAATGGCTTGCTGTGATGTGCCTGCTGCTAGGGCAATTCTTCAAGAAGCTTATGCTGCTATACCAAACTCTGAGGAAATGTGGCTTGCTGCATTTAAGCTTGAATTTGAGAATCGTGAGCCTGAGAGAGCTAGAATGCTGCTTGCTAAGGCAAGAGAAAAAGGTCATATGGAAAGAGTGTGGATGAAGTCTGCTATAGTTGAGAGAGAAGTGGGCAACAAGAATGAGGAGAGGAGACTGCTGGATGAAGGATTGAAGTGCTTCCCTTCATTCTTCAAATTGTGGTTGATGCTTGGGCAGCTTCAAGAGCATCTTGGTCTTTTAGAAAAAGCTAAAGGATTCTATGAGTCCGGTTTGAAGCATTGCCCTAGTTGGATACCCATCTGGCTTTCTCTTGCTAATCTTGAAGAGAGAATGAACGGGCTGAGTAAGGCTTGTGCAGCGCTCACCATGGCGAGGAAGAAGAATTCTCAAAACCCTGAACTCTGGCTTGCTGCTGTACGTGCTGAATCAAGGCATGGAAGTAAGAAGGAAGCCGATATCTTAATGGCAAAGGCATTGCAGGAATGTCCCAACAGTGGTATACTGTGGGCAGCATCAATTGAGATGGTTCCCTGCCCCCAATGCATAATCAAACGTAGGGATGCTGTGACGAAATGTAAGGACGATCCTCATGTCTTAGCCGCTGTGACAAAGCTATTCTGGCATGAGAGGAAGGCTGATAAAACTAGGACCTGGCTAAACAGGGCAGTAGCACTTGCCCCAAATATTGGGGATTTCTGGGCTTTGTATTACAAATTTGAACTGCAACATGGAACTGAGGATAGCCAGAAGGATGTGTCAGAGAGGTGCATTTCTGCAGAGCCAAATCGTGGTGAGAGATAGCAGGCAATTTCAAAGGCTGTGGAGAACTCTCACTAGTCAATTGAGGCCATCTTGAAGAAAGTGGTGGTTGCACTTGGCAAGAGAATGCTGCTGAAAATATTAAACCCTCTGTATAGCTTTGCGGTTATAGATGTTAAGTTCTCTTAGCATTTTGCTTCCTTTGCAATCTATTTTGCAATTGGCATTTTTTTGTTTTTTTTGAACAGCCAATTTAGCAATTGACATGAAAACTGAAGACATGAAATATATTGCAATTGACTACAATCTGGGCTGCTTATGGACATGTCTGTTGTCTCATCCCTTCAAAATCATATGTACAGTTGAAAGAAAGAAAATTCATGGAGATTTCCTTTTAGAATAAGTGCCCCACGTATTTTCTCGTTCCACCAAGGGCACATTGCTGTTTTTTTAATTTCCTTCTGGTGCTTGTTTAGGCCAAGCTTACTAATTTTTCGCTCGTCTCCCATACCTTTCTGGCCTTTTCCGTATCGCTGGCTTCTTTGGAAAGCTGGTTTACAAATGAAGCAGAGTTCTTGTTCCAGCTCCAGTAAACCCCTGACTTTGAGAGGTTTGGATCACTCACTACCTGACCACAAAAAATTATTCATGTTTATGAGACACGGCACTAATACACGAGCAAAACGAATTTTTGGCTATTAAGGGTGATATTGTTCAAGGTCAATGGTGTCAAGCAGACCTGCGCAAGTCTTTTCCCAGCTTCCTCCTCCGAAACATAGCCTTTGGTAATGTACTTTTGGAATGGTGGGAATAGAAGCCTGAACAAGGGAATGTGCTCCCTGAATAAGCCTGTTTCAGCTATGCAACCAGGATAGAGAGAAGCGAAGGTGATGCCAGTCTCATCATGGTAGCGCCTGTGGAATTCTTGCATCATGAGCATGTTGCAGACTTTGCTGTCTTTATAGGCCTTGGCACCATCGAATTCTCCCCCATCTATCATGGACGAGCTGTTTAGCCCGTTCAAGCCACCTGCAAGACCTCGTAGATCTCCGAGGTTAGCTTTAGGGGGCACATTCCCAGCCAATGTGTTGGTGTTTCCTGCAGAGCCACATCAAAGAACAACAAAAAGGGATCTTTGTGAGTGTATAGAAATCGATGTTTGTGTTAAATTACGTAGATTCATGCTAGACGATACGGTCAAGCTTATTCTTCATAGATTCTCAGGTAATACGAATTAGCTCCCTTTCTATTTATAATAAAATTTTCACTATCAATTTCTTAGTTTTAACTCCAAGTTAGAATTGCTTTGTAGCTCTCAAACCCTGAATTATTGCTCCAAAAATTTCGGTTGTTTATCCTTCAACAGATTGTGTGATGTTGAAATATTGTGATGTAAGATTTGAATCAGGACCTGTTATTGAGCCAACAATAATAAGACGCCTGGATGGGTAATCTGATTGCTTCATGTCATCCAGCAGCAACCGAGCAAGCAGAAAGTGACCAAGATGGTTAGTCCCAACACTGAGTTCAAACCCTTCAGCAGTAAAAGTAGGTTCTTTGGCAGTGGGTAAGTAGACAGCAGCATTGCACACCAGCGCATCAAGTGGCATACCCGACCGTTGGAAGTTGTCCACAAACTGTCTGACGCTGTCAAGAGAGGCAAGATCAAGATGCATAACTGTGTAATTCTCTTTCAGCATGCCTGCTGATTTAGCTGCCTTCTTAGCCTTGAGGAAGTTCCTACAAGCCATAATTACGTGCCATTTCCCTGTTTCAGCTAAAGCCTTGGCTGTGGCCAGACCCAAACCAGAGGATGCCCCTGTGATTATCACATTACCCTTTCTCAAAGTTTTCTTTGCTTCTGGTGCGGCCTCATTCACTGCTGGAGAGGTTGTCACCATTTGCGCTCTAATGGTTCCAACAGGCTGTTCCCTTTTCCTGGATTCCTGCATGCAAATGAAGCACATTCAGTTCGCTGCACATGGTCACATTATGCTTCCATATAATATAAGAGCTTTGATTTTGCAGATAAATCCACTGCTGGTTAGTCGGCGGTTAATGGTAAGTGGTAGGAACGAGCTGAATCCTTTTAATGCTTATTATCAGTCATTTTTAGTAGAGTTTCCTGTCTTCTAGAATTGGCGAACCCTCAACCGCATTGAACATACTTCTCTATAGTTCTCTATAGTTTTTGCAGCCTAAATTGAGCAAGTGAGACCATGTTACTACCTCGCTATTTTTCCGAGAATAGTAGAGTTCAGGTTTGAGATGGTTTGAAGTTGGAACTGAAACTCCAAAGAGACATGTCTCCTTAAGAGAAGAATTTGACTTTCCCTGTCAAAACCAATACTTTGTGATTAACCGCAACCATAACATTCAATAGAACCAGACAAGAGTAGATATCCAGGAAGCAAAGAACTTTGCAGACTACGACAATCAATTGAGGAAGTAGAACCAACCTCTTTGTAGATGGAGATTGTGGAAGGAAGTACAGAGGCTGACTGAAGAGCCATTGACATCTGTTTAGGCCTAGTTGCCGAGTTGTGACTGTGCCAAGTTGAGCGGTGTTTACAAATCCTGAAGGGCTTTCCGGGCAGTGGCCCGGGGATTTTATTATGTTGAGCAAGACTTGTTGGATAAGAGAGTTATGTTCCATCGACAAATGTTTGCCACATGGACCTCAGGTATCCAATCATGTTTCGATGTTTAGATTTTCGTGATGGGATATGAATTACCGCGTGGATATGTAAAATGGACGTGTTCCATCGAGATTCTTCTCTTACAGAAATGTGGACTGGGCTCTGACACATGTCCTCTGGCTAGGATTCACGATGGTAAATGGCAATATGTTTTGTTGTCAGCTTGTAGCATCGAGGTGGGCTCGGGCTCATCCTTGGCAAGTCTAAGATCTTTCAAGAAAACGATAAGGATAGGAGGGTGAGTCGGGCTGCTTCGCAACTGGGGGGGCAGATCAGGGTAGGCCTTGTCTCGGCTAAAGGAATTGAGGCCCAAGCAATTTATCAAATGGATAAAAAATGAAAAAAAAAAAAAGAAAAAAAATCCTTCCACCGAACAAAAATCCTCGAATTCAATTCATGCGGCCCTATCCCAAATCCAAATTCGTCCGCACACGAGGCATCAGCATCGTGGGGGCCGCCATGCCCGAACAAGAGAGAAATCATTGTTTATAACTGTACAACAAATGGGAATAATTTGTCCAGAATAGTTGATTTATAAGTTTTATATCAAAGGAAAAAAAAGAATTTAAATTTTATCTTTTTTTTAATCTATGCATAAATTATATCACTCTCCCTTTAAATTATAATAAATAAATAAATAAATAAAGAAGAAGAAAAAAACAAATGGTGACAACAATTGCTTTGAATAGAAATCGATAGCAGCCATGCTCTCACATACAAATATTGTTTTTCAGTTTTTAAAGAAGGTTTGGGCTAGTTAGTGTAGTCCATGGCCGCCTCTTTTAATATCCCACACAAAGATCTTTAAAGAGAATAATTATGTAAGGTGAATATATAAATTTATTCAAAATTTGGTGTATTTTAATAAATATATTTTAATTTTTTAAAATTAATAATTTGATAATTTTAATTTTTTTTAACAATTTTAACAAACTGTTAATCTAGACAAACAAAAACTATTAAACTAGCTGATGTGTTATATTAATATGCAAAATATATTAGACTTAAAATAGGTTTAATGGACAATTAGTATTAAATCATAACATATAAGTTTAAAAAATAAATATTATTAGGCTTAAATAACTTTGGCCTTAATCCAATCACTTTTATTTTTATGTGGCGCCACCTTATCTTTTTATCTTTAGTTCACTTAATCATCCAGGGTCAGCTATTTTAATAGTTTCTATTTATCTTAGAATTATTACAAAAAAAATTAAAATTAAAATTGTCAAATTGTTACTTTAAAAGTTAAAATATATTAGTTAAAATTTGTAAAATTTCAAATAAATATATATATATATATATATATATATATATATATTAATCCTGATTATTGTACAATGCAACGATCCTGAGCCTCTCTTAATAGCTGTCACCAAAATCCCATCGATTCCAACTACCACTACCTATTTTTCAAGGAAAAAGCTTGTTTTAGCTTAGTCATATTTTAATGCAACATTTTGTTATCAAATTTCATTCATCATCAACCATCTCGCAGTGTAGGCAAGTGATGGTCATCACCACAGAGCTTTGGGAGTATAATTAGGCGGTTTCGACGCTTACTTACCACATAGAAGCTCCATTTGAAACAGCTTGCCATAAGTAGGTGGGCAAGTGGTCCACCCTCGTTGTACAAAAATAAACTATACACTTGCTATTAGGGGAATAAAAAAAGAGTCCATCGTTGTCGTGCCGTCGCAAATAAGAAAATTATATGATCTCAATGGACGGCTAACTTGCCCCCACCGCATTTCATTATCACCCTGTCAAATCCCACTATTGAAGGTTTTAATGCCATGACTATTGGGGGAAGTAGTTCATATGATAATTATCCTGCAACAGGTTGTCTTCTTTATCTCAGAATTTTCCTGAATCGGCCGATTCTCAGATATGGGATATGTAGGCAGCGATGAAGACAAGAAGGGTCTCATTTATCAACATTTATAAGTTTGGAGATTCCCATAAGGTGAAATTCCGATCTGTACAATTTTCATTGGCATTACTTTAGCCGAATATGTTTATTGCTCTTCACTTTAAATCCCACCGAATTTTCTTAAATTTTAGGGAGGATCTATGCATCATTATGCCTGTGAAATGCGAAGCAATACTAGTGTACCGCAAATATTCAAGCGTACTATTTGAGGTGCAATTTGATAACTTAGTGGCATCATAAAAAAGGACCAAAAAAAAAAAAAAAGGCTCGATTGGCATCACGATAAAGGGAAGGAAAAAACTAAAGTGGCAATGATTTCATAAATTTGACTCTGGTCTCTGTCTTTCGTAATAATAATTGAAGAAGGTTAAGTGCAATTTTCTGCCATTAAAATATGAATTTAATAAAAGGGAATGGCATTTCCAGATTCATAATCTTTATGTAAGCAATGATTTGGAGCCAAGCTAAATAGTAACTTGTGCATTGCAAGCCAGTATCTGGGGCCCCTCACTACTGAGACAAATTTCACAAACAGGTGTTGACTTCCACACCAAAGCTGCAGCTGGTTAATGTCAACAAATGATTAAGTAAGTTAACCCCTTTATGTTTTTATTCTTACACAAGGTGGTTTACCTGAAATTTACCGTGAAGATTATTAATACCAGCAAAAACATCAGTTTCCTGCCTCCTGCTACAAGTAAAATTGCTCTATGCCTTTGTCAAAATATATTGTAGAAGCTAAAGAGACATTTTAATGTGAAAATAAAAAAAAAACTAATGAGACAATTCCATGTGCCATGATGATAATCTGTTATGACAAATACTTTTCATAGGATACCTAACATTTCAATATAAATATCTTATCATACTCCAACTAACGTACAAAATTACAAATATTCGATGCATCCGCCAAGCAGAAAAATAAAAGCTTGTGGGGGGAATGGACCAATGTTGAGGGAGATCACAAAACCGTCTCTTTCTATCCTGGTCCTTGTCGTGCACTTATGCAGGCCACTACTACTACTACTACTACCACTACTTTCCAACCGGAAAAGAGAAGCGACCGAGGGACCAAGTAGATAGTTATTGGATAGTGGGATACTAACAACAATAGGAAAGAAAGACATGAAGTGCTAAGAGGATGGAACTAAATTAACACTGCATGAAGGCCCGAAAAATATGCAGCCTTTTTGCAGTAAATGCAATGGAAGGACAAACGCGGAGTGTTTCCAAGAAATCCAAGTTAAAAACCAACGAAAGAAGTGGGATTGAGTTGCATCTTCTCATCAGTAGAGCTCCAAGGAAATCACGGGTTGTATGTGAAAAATCAGCAACCGCTGAGCAGAACTGAAGGTGAAGATCAAAATCTTCAAAAAGTATAGCAGGACTCAAGTCGCAGGTTGGCTGCACAAAAAATTTGCAGCCAGTCTGAGAGGAAAAAGAAAGAGACTAACATGCTAAGCCAGCTGCAAGAATGAATTTGTGTGCGCAACATGTCACTCTCGATCCTTCCAAAAGAATGGCTTCATAGGAAGGGTAGAGGAAGGAGAAGAAGAAGGAGCCGATCCCAAATTGTCAAGTTGTCTTTGAAGTTCAGAACGCTCGTCGAACTGCTGCTGTCTTGCATCGCCGAAAGGAAGGTGTGATTGCAACAATAGATGGTTAGTGGTGTCCAAATCATCCCACACAGGACTCCCTGGACCCCAACCTGCCAGAATTGCATTGAACCAAGCCTCTTCCGCATCTCCCCACACAAATTCTTGCGACCCCGAGGAGGCGCCGCCTTCAGCTACGCTAGACGCAACCCCTGCTGCCGCCTCAACCTCATCACTCCCTGTAACCCCACTCGAACCCATTCCTGAATCATCATCAAGATTGTCCTTTTGAGGCTGTTGCTGCATAGTATCCATGACTGAAGCCTGAAAGTGAAGGCTTTCTTGAGTTTGTCTTTGCCCTGACTCTTGACGAGGAGTTGATGGAGAACAAAAGGCGGAACTTGGACCTGCAGAGGATTCTTTATCCTTGTTCAAGAAAAGTTCAGGGAAATTGAGCCTAGCATTCTCTCCTCTCAATTTGAAGGCCTCGCGGTCATAAGCCAAGGCAGCTGCTTCAGCTGTGTCAAACGTGCCAAGCCAAAGGCGAGTCCTATTTCGAGGGAGACGAATCTCGGCTACCCATTTTCCCCAATGCCTCTGCCTCACCCCTCTATAAAGCTTTGTTGTATTTAAAGGCTGCAATGCAGGAGGCCGGAAAATTGGCCTGCCATCCGGTCCAAGCCTATTCATCATCATCCTTCTACCTCTCGGGCTGAGGTTCAATGCATCACTCCAATACTGAAACAATTGTTGCTGTTGTTGTTGAACCAATGCAGACTCTCCTGTAAAGAATGGCGGATAACTGAAGCCAAGTTGCTGCTTTTGTCCAAAAGATATCATCTTTTGTTGATTCTGAGCCAAATGAGGCGGCGGCCTGAAAATAGGAAAAGAAGGGTTCGCTATGAATTGGTTATGGAATTGAATAGGTTGGTTCGACCCTTCAAAAGCAAAAGGGAATAGCAGTCTTGGATCAGAAGAGGAAGAAGGTGGATATAAAGAAAGGGCAGAGGTAGAGTCAGGGGAAACAGGGGAAGTTGTTGTCGGCTGGGATTGAAAATTTGACGGTTGAATTGGGCCTTGGCGTTCAGGGCTACGGGTCTTCTTGAGAGGCCTTTCTGCCATGGAAGCTTCACCAAAAACTGGCTTCCGTTGCTGTCTCACAAGGCTAATGTCAGCTTCTTGGTTGCCCCTCTCAAGCACCCAATCGCGGCCCGTTGTTATCTTTCGAGTCTCATCAAGAACACCCTTCTTGGACTTGCCAGTGCTTTTGTAAGCTGCAGCCATCAAGACAAGCGGCAAAAACACTTACCCGTTCGCTCTCCCAAAAGACTCCATATTTGGAAAAAAAAAAAAAAAGGATTGAAAATGACGAGAACTTTGAATGGAATCAAAACGTATTAAAAAAGATAGTGATTATCAAGAAAGATAAGAAAAAGAGAGAGAGAGAGAGAGAGAAAGAGAGAATGGAAAAAAACACCCTTCAGATCCAATTGGGTCATAAGAACGAAAAAAAATAGAACAAGACCGAATTGGGAAATCTGATCCGGAATCAATGGCTAATCCGATTGGAACAAAAACAGAATCGGATATCAAAATTTCCAAATCTTGAACAACCATCACAAGTCTTCTCGAATAATAAACACCAAAACAGGAACATTGAAAAGAGGAGGCAACAAGATGTGCACAGGAAATCCCAAATGGGTGTTGATGAAGACGACGGTGAAGTAACGAGTATTGGCTGCTTTTATGAAAAAAGTGAATTTGGAAGGTTACTCGTAACAGAGCATTGAGAGGCGTCAACGCAGGGGAGGGGGCTGAGGTTTTGGGTTCGGTTTGGAAGAACAGAACCGCAGGGAGAGGTGGATTTATAAGAGCGCAGAAAAAGATTTGAGGGAAGACTTTTATTTTATTTTATTTTATTTGGGTATCTATGGACAGATAGATGTGGATGGATGAAGACTGAAGTGAGGGGGGAAGGTGGAGAATTCTTAGAAGCCTACTGGTTTGGTTTGTTGGCTACGTGAGCACCACAAGATCTTGTTTCTCTCCTTTTTAAATTGAATTAGAGACCAGTATAATTTTTATAAATAACATTTTGAATTTAAATGTTAAATCCCACTTTCTTAAATTTTAAATTTAATGACTCCTAGATTGCACCTAATCATTCACGGCTTTTTTTTTTTAATTTTTTTTTCTAGTTTCGTTGCTTCCACTTCAATTTTCCCTCTGCCCCACTCTGCTCGCCAATGTTGCAATATTGGAGAAGCATGCACTCGATCGACATTGATATTTTATAAAATTCAAAAGGTTAATGATTTTTTTTCTTTTGGTATTAATTCTTTCATTTTTCTGTTGTCTCCGTCACCAAAGTATTTCGTTTAAGATGTTAATATTCTGACAAATTTTTGAATACCTTTCCTGCAATAATAAGTAGGAAAAAACAAAAACAAAGGAGGGGGGGGGGGGTTTTGCGCGGTGCAACGGTGAAATCAGGCGACGGGGGTGCGTGTGTGAGAGAAGTGATCCACGTTTGTTCTCTCTTTCGGTGGGAGGATTCAAACAAAAAAAAATACAAATATTTTCTTTTCCTCTGTCTTTGTGAAAAGTCAACAAACATAACGTTGTCTTTGCAAAGTCGGTGCAAATCGGCCCGTGTCGGTGGACTCATCATATTTTTCTCCTTTTTTTTTCTTGTTTTTTGGTTTTTGTGGGTTTGTTTCGTCTTCTCACTTCCAAGTCATGTTCATGGAAAAATATAAATAAATAAATAAATATATATATATATATATGTGTATGTATAAATTGATCATTCTGTCACTATCCAAGTTAAGTAATCTGATGCAGATTAAGTTCATTGTATATTGACCCGAATTGGAAGCCTCCTCCACCCCCCCACCATGAAAACATTTTCTACTTAATCTGAAGAAAAATAATAACAAAAAGAAAAGGTTATAAAATATCACGAAAATAATATTTTTTATTAAAAAATTTTATTAGATCGGCTTGATTATATGACAAAAATAATTTTTAAATTTTTATAAACGAAGCATTTTTATTAAAATTAAAATTTAAAAATTTAAAAATAAAAATTTAATTTTTTAATAAGTGAGATATATATATATATATCGAATCCAACTTTGCTTCGCAGTTGGTAATCACTCGTTTGGCTTTTTGAGGGACACGTGGTGTCCATTGAAAGGCGATGTGGGGGGTGGAGATGAAAATATCTAGGCCAGTTCCTTGAATCGAACCATTAAAGTAGACGGAGACAAAACCTGGTGTCCCCACTCCAAAAATCCAAACACATGCAATCACCAACCTCCCCGTCTCTCAATAGACACCGACCGGGGGGCGGGGGGGCGCATGAAAAAATGCCACGGCGACAGAGACTGTGGGACCCCCTTTCGAATTTTGACATGTAATGCCGAGTGGAAACGTGAACCGAACTGTTGGATCCCTTTCACACGTATGTCACTCCCTCCTCGGATAGACACCTGGCAAGTAACAGGTGTCATCGTGTCCTAAGCATGAGGACCCAGGATTGTTCCAAAGCCCTTGCAACGTCAGACGTGACTGCCCCTCTCCCCTCCATCATGCACTCAATTATGGAATTTATTATTATTATTATTTTAGTATAATGAGAAAATAAAAGTAATGTCTTATTAAAAATAATTACATTAAATGCATGTTATATAATAAATTAAATTGTTATATTGAATTCACAAAAAAAAAATCAAAATTTGTGATATTAATACTGTTTAATAATCATTCTTTAAATTATTTAAAATTGAAAGTATATTTGATTTTACGGAATACTTTGATGGTTACGTTTGCAGTGCCATTAATGTTTGGCTTTTTGTTTTTATGAGACTCAATTGACATTTGCACGTGCCATTAATTATTGACCTGCTTTGATTTTTTTTTTCTTGTTTTTATGGAAATGGGATCAGAAAAATACTCGCTGAAGACAAAATTAGAAAGGAGACGAGCTATGAAATTAAAACTTTGTCCAGCAAAAAATGCAAGCACTTTCCAAATATATGCCTATCTTCATGGAAAACTATTAAACTTATCTAATATAGCAGACCACATAAGCTGACAATGAATGGATGAAGCACCCCGACATCTGAAGCTGCAATTGGTTGCTGGAACATAGATTTCCTCGAAAATAATCAAAGTATCCTACATATTAAGGTTGGTCAATAGTATACGACTCTATGCGATGGATATTTTTTTTTAAAGGATTGCAAAGTCAACTCCAATTAGGTTGAGAAAGTGCGTGCAATGGCAGCCACTCTTATCATATTCATAGCCTAAATTAAAAATTTGTTATGCGACCCTCTTCATCCTTTATCCGGTGCTTAATGAAGACCCGTGAAATGAACAGTTGCGTTTTCCGTTTCCAGGGATAGAACTTACCACAGTCCTCTACAATGATTTTCTTAGTCTAATGACATTGTTAGTCAAAGATATTTGCGTGTGTGTCCATGCAGACGAGTAATTGCTTTATGTCAAACACTTGCACAAATTGCCATATGTGCTGTCTGTATCATGGACGAAGTTTAGCAGCAGAGCTTCGGTGGCTGCTAGGTATGTTGGGCTAGCCCATTTTGGGCCAGTGGATGCAGGTTTGGATCTCCATGTGAACTTCGTCAGAAATTCAGCATCTTAGTCCTGCCGAATCAGATTGCAGACAGGCGAAGACAACTTCTGTTTTTTTTTTTTTTTTTTGTGTCTGTGGGACTACAAATGTGGCCCAAATTGATAATGTTTTGTACATATCAAGCAACTTAAGACCTAAGAATTTCCATCGTCTGTCAACCACTGACATAAAAGCAAATTAATTCTATAATTTACTAGCAGAAGGAAAAGGAAATTTAAAAGAAAAGAAAAAATCAAACGATCCTACAGTGTACATTAGGACATCTTTCTGCCAGGCCCTTGTTTGGTTCTATCCTGCATCTTCTCTTTCTTGAGAGCCATGAACGTTGCTGCTATATCATCGTAGTTTGGCAACTTAGGATGGACATGGTTGGGAGACCGAATGGGGAATGAGCTGGACCGCAAAACACCGTCCGCGTGCTCATCTTTAGACCGCTGTTGAGGCATCGTCTTGGCTCTCAGATATGGGGGCTTCATTTCTTTTCTTGTCAAAGGACTAGTTGCCTTTGAGCGTGAGTCATTTGAGGCAACACAGCTACCTGGAGAATCAAATCCTTTCACCTTTCCATTTATGTTGCTTTGCTTATCTGACTGGCAATCTGGGCTGGTGCAATGATCATATGAGACAGCGACAAATTCACAACTTTTTCTTCTTTGGCTTCGAGGGAGAATGTAATGCACCATTTCTTCACCTGATGCTCTAATCAAGGAACTGTGGCAATGGCCAAAACTGTTACATGAATATCTTTGTTGAAGGCCATGAATAACTTTGATTCCTCTTTTTTGCTTCCAATAGGGAACTTCCTCATCTCTTCTATCACCAGTACATAAATAACACTGATTGTTCATGTAACAGTCTTCTGCTTCATGCTTCAAGTGGCGTCCCGGGTAAGTTTTCTTTTGCCCCATTTCTGGTTTACTCAATTGTTCACTCTTTCCTACTGCCCTTTTCCTGAGATTCTTGCTTTGAAGATAAGATCTATGCTTATGAGTCGGATATCTCTTGCCTTGCTTGTCATAGAAGATATCACAATTAATGTCCTTGAATCCTGAATTTTCTCGCGACGCAGGTCTCTTTCTTGATATCTTCCTTGTCATCTTCATCCTCTTTCTAGAGCTACTCGAGCCAGAGCTCTCATTCCCGGATTCATATGGGTCCATATACTTCACATCACAAGAGTCTTCAATTTTATTGCTCCTGGACAGAACTGATGACTTGAACTTGAAGATTCTCTGATCCTGATAGCTTCCTTCCTTTGTCACCGAAGATTGAACTTCCTCTATGTCATCAAGATAGACTACCATACCCTCGGCAAGCACTGGCAGGCTTTCAGAAGATGAGGCTGTTGTCCTCCGATCTTCCTTGAATCTTGGGGTTGCACCGTAAGACATGTGAGCTGTCTGACTTTGTTTACTGCCTCGAGTGACAACATTGAGACTACATGGAGAATCAAGTCCAGAAAATTTCTGTACTTTCGCTGATATGTCATGCACTGGGGATTCCAGCATATCTGGTGAAGATTGCTGAATTATGGGAGAACTAATGGAAGTACTAATTATATTACAATCCTGGAGTGAGTTGGACTCTGTAGCTGGACTAATAGCAGATGCAGAATCAACATTTATGGCTTTGCTCTCTATGTCAGTTGCATTTTCAGATTCCATTCTAGATTTTTCAAATCTGTTATCATAAGTCTGTACACTGTCTGCATCCAGTGCTCGGCATCCGCCATGTTCTTTCTCCTGCAGTTACATAAATAGAGGACTTTAACTATATATGTCCAAACTCCAGAGTCAACAAGAAATTAGGCAACAAAGGTATCGAGGAGTACCTGCTGCTGCAGCTCAGAAGTGTATTCAAGTGCCAAAATCTCCGGTCGGAGGCAGTAATCTTTAGCAATCTCGTCCACCAATGTTTGCTTAACATCATCAGGAACAGAAAAAATGGAGATTTTCTCTTTTATCTGTTGTCACCGCATTAGCATTAGCCATTAAACGGTCAGTGATGCAGTGACATGCTAAAAAACTTGACATGGTTGGTATATGTCAAACATTAAAAACCTGGTGGTTCACAAGGTTCCCAGGCAGCAGTTCGAGAGCTGTTATTTCAAATCGCTGGCCGTAACGCTTCCCAAATAGCTTTCGTATAGAGCGAAGCTCGGGTAGATCGCCGCATCTTGCAGAGGCATATATAAGACTTGAAACTGCTTCGTTGATGTCATTGGGACAGTCCCTGAAAGCTCAATATGTCAAGAGATTATGGGCCCACAATACATTGCCGAATTTATGCTATCTAGTTGTGAAAGTAGACTTCTCAACGTACTTGTGCTTGCGAATATATGGTAAATGGATGATGATGAATTCGCAAAAATTATCCAATAATTTATAGGTTTCCATTGTGCTTTCATCTCTGAAGAGATGCTCAGCCTGAAAATTAGAAAAGAGACGTGTAAATAACTACAAAATTTTCATACCAACATTAGCACCCTGCAAACTTGTTTGCCATAGAAAGAAATTGTAAGCACGGAACTGGGTATTTCATACAATTGATTTTGGTTTTCCTTCAAGCTTTAAGGATCTTGATTACCATATTTCTTTAAATAAAAAAAAATAAAAATAAAAAACAAGCTTACGCACTTAATATGCTATTTTTAGTTCAATTCCATCAAACTCACGTTAGATCCCTCAATGAACGAACTGACAATGATCATACAGTGTAAATTGCCACGGGTGTCTGTGCAGCACGATTCATTGAAAGAGTAGAAAGATTGTTTGATGGCGTCGAGTTAAATATAGACTTGGATGCTTGCAGGACTTTCAGTGAAAACAAAGCAAGAAAAAAGTCGTCAAAAATGAAACTGTGACAGGGGAATGAACAGGGGACGTCTCAAGTCACTTAAAAAGCAAGAAAATTTTGGACATGGTGCTTTTGAGAAGTTAAGCATACCCGGGTAAAGGCTACATCTTCTCGGCCAATCTTGACCAGCTGAGCCACGTCCTCCCTCAACTGCCTCACAATTGAGTGCCTCTTGCTCTTCAACAGCTTGAGCCGGCACTGGACTTGCTTGATCAGCCTCTTGCTACAACCAGAAGCAACAACATAAGATTCTAACCAAAAGAAAAAAATCAATAAAACCCAACCATAATCAAAACCAAGATCAAAGCTTTAATCCGATATCCGGTTGCTGACCATTTAGAAGCTTTGCGCCACCCGAACAGGATATCAAACATGGCTAAAAATTTCCAACTCTGCTCACAGGCTTATTCAAACCTCTTTGAGTAACATAAATACAACACCAGCAAAAGAATTGAAGCTAACTGAACCATGAGGACATGACGGTTAGGACTAGTTGAGGGTGGTGGGGGGAGTTGGTTTTTAGGAGGAGTGGGTTTGACCAGAAATAGGGGAGTGGCTTGTACACACTCATCACTAGACAGTTTGTGGCTTCAGACCATGAAAATAACTTCCCCACTTGCATTACACCTTGTGGACACCTGTAATAGCTTTGTTTGAAACAGGGACTACCTTTTTCTTTTTCTTTTTTTGTGTCCTTTTAGCATCCGTCTACATTGAACACTTAATTGGCCTATCCAATTTTTAATTTCCAATTTCTTCATTAAATAAAGAAAGAAAAAGAATTGAACAACGAAAGAAGAAAACAGAACAAAAAGGTCCGTATCAACTTTGACCTCACAAATATATTTTTGTCAGCATGATTCACGAAAACGCACTTGCAAGTCTTCAATTGGTATTTGATTAGTGAGAGGCATGAAGAATTAGAAAGTTATTCAATTTCACTGAAATTTTGAAACTACGGGCTTATTTTATTAGACTGTTTGTAATTGAGTAATTAAAAAATAACCAGCGAAAACTGTGAGTTTAGGGTTCTGATTAGAAATTGAAGAATTTCTCTCACCTGTTCTCTCAACAGGCAACTTTCTTCGCTTTAAGCACGTCAAGAGGAAAACTTTATTCTCGGGAGACCAATTATATGTTAAATTGTAGGAAGGCGAATCGTATTCTGTGCTACCACTTTAAAAGGGGGTTATTAAATTACTGGAAAACGAACTTCTAGGGACAAGTTCAATGAACTACACATCCATTACTAAGACAAGCTTGAAAGAGGAGGGGGCTGTGCTATAGAGAGTTGGAGCTCATATAACCTCAAGTTCTTTGCGGCACATACGATACAAAATATAAAAGATTCCAACTTTGTAGAGTTAAATGATTTAAATCTTAAAAAGCCATTGATCTTAAATCAATGATCCTAAGAACAATCACTTATTTTCATGGGATTCGTTATAATTCCAGAAAAAGGCAGAAGGCCATATTTTGTGTGGAGGATTATCACCTTCTAGTAAAAGAATGATCAATTTTCATTTCGTAACCATAGTTTATGAGGAAATCCAAAAAAATTCCTTTGGTTAATATTAATTGTTGGGGAAGAGCCGATATGAGGAAACCGTGAAGTTTGTTTACCTACAGGAGGAGCCCGATGGTCTGAGATCCTAAATTTCTTGGGTCCCAATTATAAAATTCCCTAAATGTGGGGCAAAAGTCGCATAATTAGATCAATTGTGAGAACGGGTTGATGATACATCCGGACTAGGGCTAATAATTTCTTTCAAGTTTATACGTCAACCAGTCACAAACCTCGTGAGATCTCCAATTTCTGATTTCATGTTTTTTTTTTTTTCCCCGAAAATCTTTGTAGCCTAGAAACGCACATTTAAAAACCATTTAAATGAAATTCACCAAAAGCATAAAAAATAATTAACAAAAAAAACTCGTTGAAACCAACGCGACATACACAAGACTGACTCTTAATTTCCACGAAAAAAAGGAACTGATCCTTAATTCGAGACGCGCCCGCAAGCAGTAATCTGAGCAACGTGCAAGCCGTCGGATCTTCTTCATCCGAGAAAAGCAGAAAGTGTCACAGAACGCCCGCAATAAATTGCTTGGAGTACTTAAAAGGCTGCGCCTGCGTGTGTTTGTTAAACTAATTAGTCAAAAAAAAGAAAAAAAACAGGTAATCAAACCCATTCCTCTCTCTCTCTCCTTTAAGAGTGGTGAGCAACCAACTCTCTATATGGCATGCGAAGTGTGCAGAAGCATGGTGGGGTCTTGTGCTTGGGCAATGGAGCAAAAAAATACCACGGTTGGTCCTAATGATGAAGCCCACAGACAGCAAGAAATGTAATAATCACTTCACAATAATCCAACCATCATTCTATTTGTTTATAGGAATTTGCTTTAGTTTATTCATATTATTAAATCCAAAAATGCGATTTTGTCTTTGGACAGTCATGAAGTCAATTTTAATTATACGTGTGATAGTTAATATATATATATATATATATATATATATATATATATATTTTTTTTTAATAAAAAAAAGGGTAGCATTTAGGACTGTATACTCCCAATGCATGGCTTCAGGATTTATTGTATGATCAATCGCTAATGGGCTCCAAGAGAGGACCTTCCTGGTCCATCTGGATTCTGGAAAACGCAAACTAACCAACAGGTCGATCGGCCCTTAACTAACCTGTGGTAGGCTGTGCAGCCTGGCCAGCGCAGCCCAAATCCGCCTTCGTTTTAAACCCCCAAACACCGATTATGGAGCAGTCTGACAATAATTAATAGGCTAAAATGTCCCAGAATAAATATAGATAGAATCTATATCTAAAATTTTAGTTAATCTTCTTCTTTCTGCATGTTCTTGCAGCCACATTGAACAGCAACGCAATAAAATTGTATGAAGCATCACTAAAATGTGCAAATAATTTTTTTTTAAAAAAAATGTGACATGTTACTTGAAGTCCTTTTTTTTTTTTTTTTCGAAAAGTTAACAATTCGTATCAATTCCAATCTCCAACAAATGCCTAGAGCACAGAAGCTACACCGGCATACGTATTCGTTCTTACAGATACATCATTAATCGGCAACCCCTCGCGGCGGAGCAAACTCCACTAATTTAAACTCCGATCGAAGAAGAAAATGTCACCGAATGCGATCAGCCTATTCTGCTTCTTCTTTTCCCTCTCCCACTTAAATGAAGAATGATGAAGGAAGACAATTAGAAACAAGAAAGGAAATGTGGGTGACATGAAGAATTTATAGCCCAAATCCATAGCTATATGTACTTGACAAAACTCTAGCTTTCTTTTTGGGCGACAAGTTGTCAACAACCAAAGAGCAGTTCACATAAACCGTTGCTTCTCTCAATGGAAAACTCTGGAGCACCACGGAAACAGGAGCCTTTACCATTACAAGTAATGGGATTTTTCCTGTGTTCTTATTTTCCAGGAGAGCTCCTTGAAGGCCTGACCCGAACGGGCTATTTCCTTTCAAAACAACACGGACCATGGTTACGTTATGGTGAGGTTGATGGTAAGCAGGAAGCTGGCCAGAACAAAGAGATGATCCTGAGTATGACACGACAACTGAGCTATCTTGGCCATAGACGAAGCTTATGCGATCATTGGGATTGTTGGCTTTCACGGCCACAACAAATTCTGTGTAGAGACTGTAGTCCGGGTGCAAATTGAAGGCATTTACCTCAAAACCATCGACGTTATAGACGGGCATTTTGGGATCCAACGATGTGTAAAGGTAAAAACCGAGGCCGGCTAGGAGTAAAACTAAGAGGGACCAGAAACAGAAGCAACAACACATGCATCTCAGGCAAGAATTTCCTCTTGAACTATGGTTGGTGGAATGGTACCTAGGAATGTTGCGCCGCTGGGGCGGTGGTCTCAGTCCCGTCGAATTGGCACTATTCAACATGACATAATTTGGTTGGTACTGCTGTCCAATGTCCATTTTTGCGTCAACGAAGTTGGACGGATGGACCCTACGGTGGGCATAGGGTAGAGAAGAAGAAAGAGAGACCCTTTCTGCTTCTCAGATGGAGCTGGAGATGGTTGTCTTTTTTGGGGCCCCGGCTCCATTGGTTGACATTTTTACATATGTGTGGACATGAAACGAACATTATGTATTGTGACTGGCCGTTGAAAAACTCTGTTTTTCTATTCTAAGCACTAGAAACGTTGCAGGAAGTTGCAGCCGATGTCGGATTTGCGAATGTGTACAGTTTTTTATTGGTGAAAACTTCTCTAAAATTATAAAACTGCTAAATATTTGTTAGGCCATCCAACAAGATACAAATTCAGTCAGGCCTCATGACTCGTATCTAACTATATCTATATGGTTGTTTCGCATACTTTCAGGGTTTTATTGGAAAACTCGTGCTTTCACAAGAATCTGCGAAATTGTGTATTCATCATTTCGACCAAAAACTAAATTTTAAGCTGTCTAGATGCAGATTCGATCAATTGTGATCACGCTTCATAAATAAACGACCTTTTCGGAACATTCCAAAATATGGGCATGCTTGAGTTACTTTAGCTCTGCTTAAAGCTCGCAACGTTGTGGTATGTACTTATAGACAGATGAAAAAAATGCAGAAAGCCATGGCAAAAGGACAAGCTAAAGTTTCAGAGAGAGAATCGAACACAAAGAACCGGGTTAACCAAGTACTAATGAACTTTTTAAATCCACCCAAAAGGATCCCAGGTTCGGAGAGACCAAACAATCCAACTTATATGATACCTTTTAAGGGACGTCAGATGAAACAGTATAATCGTTCTCTGATGCAGGGCAAGGCAGAATCTGGCTGCGCTTGATCTACGTAGAAGCTGCTGGGAATGAGGATCATAGGTCAATCCAAGGCCAGATGCCAAGTATACATATCCATAATTTCAGATGTACTCCATAGTCACATGTTCTAAAGTACACTTCATATATCTCAACAAAACTTAGTAATTCGCATGGGGGAAGAAGCAGAAAATGCTGATCTAGCATTGCAGGACCTCAAAGCACCAATCCGTATGGTCGAGATTAGTGATACCACAACACTCCTCACCTTGATCGCCACCTTCTTGAGTTTAGAAGACTTTGATCGTTTCAATTTGCTCCTCGATACTAGCTTGTAGGACTTCAGATAAATCTGCCGTTGCTTAGCTCTTCTACGTCTCTGGCTTAAAGAAATCACCAAGGCATCAGGCTCATTTCTATTCCGGGAGAAAGATGTCCAGCGATGATTTTCCTTACCCAATTCGTCGTTTTGATCCAAGTGTTCATAACCGTTTAACCTACGGCCAAAATTTGTTGTGGTGCTTTGAACGAGGGAGTTCATCGTGCTGCTTAGACGGAAAGGTATTGAGAGGAAAGGCTTCTATCTAGGGTTTTTGCTCTAGCTACTTGTGAAATGAAGAGACGTTTATGGTTGTCTTTGAATATGGCAACAGTCCCTAATTTTTAGCTTTGCAACGTCGGGTAAAAAAGTCTTCTTCTTCTTCTTCTTCTTTTTTTTTTTTTTTTTGACATCATCTATTAATTTAAATGAAGATTGACTGAAGAAATCAAATTTATAAAGCTCTGACAGAATAAATGAAGTGAAGGTTTGGTAGGCCTCGAGACACGACAAAGTATTACGTGTTTCCACCATAATTATAACATTAAGTGATGTCAAATACGTAGCCAGCAGCGGTCTGCTGCAGCTGTTGGTGTGCAGTCGGCGACGAACAGCCCCCCCCCAGCGTGTGTTTTATTTGATGTTTTGCCTTCACACTCTCAATATTTGACTATTCAAAGTCTCGTGCCTGACGATCTACCAGTAGATAGATACGTGCGATTTTTCTATCTTGGCGGGCGGCCCATAAGCTGCCACTTTCCTACAAGAAGTCAAAACTATTAAATTACCGAATTGCATCCACCAGTGTTGAGCTCGAAAATTCTTTTTCTTTGACATTATTTTTTTAAAAATATATATATTTTATAATTATATTAAATTTATAAGTTGAGATTACAATTTATTTATTAATATTTTTTTCAAAAAAAATCAGCATTTTAAAGTTATTGACTTCAAACAAAGTTTTTTTTTTTAATTTTTAATTTTAGTGTTAAGGATTTCAAAAGTTAATATTATATTTTATCATAGTTTTCTTATTTGAGAAACAAATTATGATAAAAAGATTTAAATTTAAATTAATAAAATATATATACTGTATCATGTACCCATTCACTACTAAAGCTGAAAATGGGGGGGGGGGGCAACGGATCCAAAAATTATTTTCAGAGGGGTCAAATCTATATTCATTCAGAAGGACAACATGTTGTACGATTGCTTAGTATGGCACCAAAAATATTAGCATGGCTTACCCATTAGTCCCACTTAACATATATATATATATATATAACAAAGCTTATTGAATGCCACATGACGAGTTTACATTGATTATCATCAGTATTTCTTTCTTTCTTTTTTTTCATTTATTTTTAGAGAAGATGCAATGTTTCTCACGATGTACATTATGAACTTAGGGATTAAGAAATAAGTTAGTCTTAACTGAGCTTTCCTGTGTCGAGAATGACCAAAAGCTTCATTAATTAAAGCATGAATAGTAATTAAGGATAACGTGGATATCCATATGGTAGTTTTCATCGAGAAGACCGGAAGATTTTTATTTCTTCTTTCCTTTGGAAGGCATATTTGACTGTTATTGAGAAGCCGGCAAAATAAATATTGCACTAAAAACGTTCGCGTGATATAAATAATTTAGTTTCTAGTGAATCAAGTAACAAGAATAATTTAATATTAAGGAATAAATGAGCGTATTAAATTGCAGTTTTTGATTATTGGCCTTTTTTTTTCTTTTTGATAAATAATATTTAAAATTTTACAAATAAAATTTACTAATTACTTTTACTTATATAATTTATGATGATTATTATCATAAAGTCAAATATTTTACACAAATTTTTGATTTTATTATAAAGAAAAGCTTTGTGATGTCTATAACATTTTTTTTTTTTTTAGGCTGAGATGTCTAACATTAAATGGTGTAAATTCAAATTAATATAGATTATTTTCTGGTGGCTTATCTCCATGTTTCTAGATTCGTCTAGCACATTTCTTTGAACACAAATACCTAGTTTGTCGAGTTCTGGACGTCTGAACCTCGATGGCAACCTCCATTGACGAATCATCATGACATTTATTCAACCGTGTGAGCACCACTTTCTAAACTATTCCCTAGTTTTGACAATTAATTAGATGCGTCATTTCTACATCTAACATATAGTTTAAACGAGGAACAAACATCTAATATTATTCCCTTCGGGGCGAGGCGTTGTCGTGGACCGGTGTACGCTGTCGTTTGGCTTTCATTTTACGGGCTAGTCATTTCCTCTTATTTTTTGTGTTAGTTATTCCTAAATTTTGACCCACGTAACACTTTTCGGATCTTTCATTATTTCAACTCAACCCTTCACTTCTTCCTCTAAGGTCAATAATTTGGAAAATCAGACGAGAATAAATTGTTTTTTCCCCCTCCCCCCGAGAAAAATTGAGTTCATTCCATTAAAAGGGAAAGCAACAAAAAAAAAAAAAAAGGTGGACTCCCTGGTGGCCCATTATATTCATGGAGGTTAGCTTCGGCAGTTTCAAATTTAACCCGATTGTAACGTGAAATATTAAAACCCTGCTAAAGCATTTGCTGATTTGCTAGCTAAACTGATGTGGGGGGCATTCTTTCATTCGCAGTAGGTGTTTGCCAAAAAAATATACGCCAAATAAATGTCACGATGGTTTAAAATTTAGATCTTTATTTTAAATATTTTAGACTCTAATTTAAAAAAAAAAAAAATCAATCTGAGCGGGACTCTTTTACCATGTTATATGGCCTCACCAATTCGTCCTAATGGCTACTAAAGGACTCGGCGAGGATCCAGGCTAGGCCTTGCTGAGTTGCTACTCTAGTCCATTCCTGTCAACGGTCCATAACTATAAGCCTCATTTCACCGTGTGAGACAATCTGGGCTAGACAGCCGAGAGAGATTCGAAAGAGAAAAATGGCTCAAAACTGTATGCTTTTTAATCCAGTATGGGCCATTATTGATCATGTGACCAGTTCGACTAAGTGCATAAACATTGAACGGCTCAAATTGTAACCCCAACCCATTCGACGCACTTGGAATTCTAGCTTTTGGGGTTCATCTATAGAAAGAAGTTGGTGTTTCTTGTGTTTTGCTTGTTCAATAAATTAAATAATGGGATGGGATTTTCTTCGCAAAATGTTCAAAAAGGAAAGAGATTCGCGTAGAATCGTCTCAAAAAGGGAATAATTAAGGATGGGCCTGTAACCAAGACTGGCTTAATCTTCCAAGGGTTAACAATGGCTGCTTCAGCGGCGATTGATCTAACCTATCCTCGCTGCAGTTGATTATGCACAACTAATGCGACGCAAAACGCACCCCAAATGATCAACAATTGCCGAAAAGCTATACCGGGGAAAACCGGAAAGCGTATATTCGATGCTGTTCTTCAGCCACAAGGTAATGGACTTTTTGATATTTGTAGTCAAGACATATGGCCCATCAATAATTGTGCAGATTTCAGATGTGAACGAATGAAACCGAACCCTAATAAATATTTATTTAATCTTGCTTGATTGTATGTTTCTAAAGAAAACCCTTCCTTGTATTCGGTAATCTTGGCATTGCAATAAAATGTCAATGCTCCTGCTACTTGCTAGCCTAAAAGCCTAAAACAATAACAAATGTTAATGGTTTACGGCCATTTCTTTTTCTTTTTCTTTTTCTTTTTCTTTTTTTTTTTACATTTGAATTCTTCACCAATAAGTTGATTTAACGTTTTCAACATTTGAGCAATAATTGCAGAGAACGGCCCAGCCAAATTTCGCGGGAAAAAGTGGAGCAGTATTGACTGACCTAGTCATACGTATTGACTTCAGTATACGAGTATACAGTGACCTTATTGAAGAAATTATCCATTTTTTTGAAGCGTTTTGGGCTTGTTAGTCAATGTGTTTCAAAGTCCATGTAGAGTAATGACAAGTAGATGAGTTTCAATGTGAAGATTGAGATGCCAGTTCTATATAAACGAATAGAGTCCGCTCCAGATAAACCGCACAATGATAGAGCAAATGCAATCATGCAAGGCACTGATGGTAAAGCACATTTTCGGACATAGCGCACTTGGCAAAGTTGCTGTCATGTTTCATGAAATTCAGGGCCTTTGCTAAATGTAAACACACCGACCTTGAAGTGCCATAAAGCCAACCCGTCCTCGCCACTTTGACTTGCAAGACCAGAAGAGCCATTATGTTATGGGTAATGTTTAGTTGGCAGTTGCACTCCAAAACACATGTACACTTCGTTTGTCCTCAAAATAAATTTATTATTGGTGGTGGTTCCGCTTAAGGGATCAATTTGATGTTGTTTGTCTGGATAAATGGGAAATGGGTCTTTTTCCTGAGAGCTAATCTTAATTCTGAAAGTGGGACGTCATGTAGACTGCACATACGTTTCAAATAGCTCTTAATACGTCTGTCGGATGTGTCTGTTTGAAAACCCCACTGGCTGGTGCATGTAACATGGCACGTGCATGCCTTTTTGGATTCAGACTGGGCATATGAGTTTGGGATGATGTGGAGGTGATCTAACAACTATCCGAATCATGTAGTCATTTATATCCTTCAATAATGGGATCGATTTGTCGAAAGAAAAAGAATAAATAAAACATAAAAATGACTGATTCTATGTTTTCTTTTTTTTTTTTTGAGGGGGGGTGGGGTGGGGGCGGCGGTGTTGAATTTAGGCAAAAATAGTTCGGGGCTACGTAATTGAAGATGCATTTAAACATGATCAACGGAGTTCTAATTGCCCACCGACTTGGTCATTGATTATCCAATTTGATGTTGCCATAAAGCATAATTGGATCCCCAATCGTAAATTAAAAGTGAGTGAGCATCTTCACAAGGTGCGCAAGACCAAGAGGCTACTTACTCGGATTCAAGGCCATCACATAGAAGCATGCTCATTTGCCTGTTTTTGAGTCATGGGCCACGAATGTCGACATGGTGTTGAGAATACAACAAACGCAATTCATAAAAGATATTGGGAATTTTGTTTAGGTCTAGTCTGAAAACGGGGCTGACTGATGCAAAAACCAATGGCGTTACAAGAAAAAATGCCTTGTGGGCATTAGAGCTATTATCCACCATAAACTAACCCGCGTGACACTTAGACGATCTTCTTCACTTGTTGAATGCGATCTTCTTCACTTGCTGAATGGGCTGAACTTAGCGTACACGTGACAATAAGCTTCCTAAACTTTCATTTCTTAACAATTATTTTTCTCCACCGTTGGCCAAGCTCCTACAATAAACTATTGAGAATGTGACAGGTCTAATTACTTGCCACGTAATTATAATCATCACAAAAATCATTTAGGGGAGACGATTTGATAGGATAAATTAGCATTTATCACAAGTTAAAAAACTTGAAGACCATTGTCCCTCTCATCTAATCCATCGCTCTGCAAATGTCTGCATCAACCACTTAAACGGTGGGTTAACTAGGCACGTACCATCTTTCATGATCAGACCCTTGCATGTACATTGGACAGAGCCTCCAGAAGAAGCCTAAAACAAAGTTAACATCGACAAGAACCAACTACAAACCCTCAAACAAGGTCCTCACGCTAGAGCATAAAAAACCAAACATCCAACTAAAAAGAGGATTTGAATGAAAGATCCCTTTCATCGGGGTTCCACAGACCAATCTTAAAAGGTAGTGGTTTCTAGCCACGCCTGATCCCAGTGAAGTAATTGAAGTCATGGTGCTGGACCCCTAGTTGCTTTAGCCATGAACCAGCCACGCTCAAAAGTGAGGCCAGCCTTTCTTGGTCCCGCCCACCATTGCCAGAGACCCACACGTTGCCTTGCATCTTGTAAGTGGCCAAGCCAAATGGCCGGAGAGAGATGCTTTCTCCTTCTTTTTGCTTCTTTTTAGGACTCTCAACATCATCTTCTAGATCCATATCTACATGGACATAAAAATGCAGCAAAAATGCGCAATGTGTAAGCAAATATCAAAGAGTTGTAGACAGAGAATATAGATGGCAGTTCAGCAAATTAGACTGCGAAGGGATACCTTGGAAAGAAGATGAAAGAGTGTGGTACGTGAGGAAGCATGTGGACAAGTCCTTTATGGTCCTTCCCATTGGAATGTGATAGATAGGGTACCTGAATGCAATTTACAAGAAATAATTTATTGCTTTGTTCAAAATTAACAAAATGTCCCTCGTGTATTCCATTCAATGGCAACTCTAAATGAAAACAATTCCAAAAATCTACTAGAATCTATTTTATATGCACACATTAATTTGTTTGATTACTTGTCCGTAGGAATAGAAGATGAGAAAGAGAGATGAGAGAGACCAGGCAACAGCCATCCAACTAGCTGGCGAAAGATCTACACTCCTCAATGACATCAAGCCCGGGAATCTTCTAGCCAATTCAGTGATCTGGAGACCGAAAGCAAAGAAGAAGTGAATGGACTCTACTAAACTGAGAAGGAAAAAGAGCAACTTGTTGCATAGAGGTCACAATCAATCCAACTTTCAAAAAACTCACTGTTATTGAATGGTATCGTGGATTCTCCTCCAAAACAACAGAACATAAAGGACAACATCAAAAGAGGGACAAAGAGCACCTCTCATGGAGCACCATAGTTAACTTCCAAAGCAAAGATGAATCTAATTTATTTTAGGCACATAAACCATGAAGCTTCAGAACATAAAAACACAAAAAGTTAAAATAATTTCCTGTTCAGCAGTCAAAAGTTTCAATTCATCTTTATAAGATGCCTATCATGAAAAAGATTTTGAATTCTTGACAGACATAGAGATATTCTTCTAAACGTTATCAGTTCTTTGTTCGAGCTGTCGTAATCTTGCAAAAAATGAAAGGAAAATGTGATGCCAAACAAAATGAGGAACATAAGATTGAAAAGCTAGATCTTAAGTTAGCTAAAGATTAAGAGACACAAAATGAGCAATCAAAGGTACCTTATCCATCAAAGGGACTCTTCCATAAGGAGTTGATCTCTCGAAGTACTGAAAATATCGGTAACCCAATCTGTCATTTAGATGACAAACATTGTCTTGCTCGGAGCCTCCTTCTTCCGAAGAGCATCCATCCGACCTCCATAGCTTGTCAATCTCGCTTTCATCGCTACAGGAATCGCTGAAAGAATCCCTCGTCTCGCCGTCACCAGACTCAGTCTCATCCCTTGCAAAACCAATCAAAATTGTTCCAAAATATTACTCGCACCAATTTGTATGTTACGCAGTACCAAAGACATCATTCCCGTGGAATGAAATTGACAAACATTGAAGAAACCACATGCCTCTACGAAAAAGACAATAACAATACATAAAAATTTAAACCAATTTCCGGGGTTTCAACTTCATTGAAGTATTCACTGAAAAGAAAAACAAAAAAGTGCATATGCCAAAAAGGGTACCTGAAGCCATTGACGGAGGGGTTGCTCGTGAAAATTTGGATTGCAGAGAGGTAAGGCACATAGTACTGAATTAAGGATTCGCCATTGTCCAAAGCAATTGGAACACCAGCCCCATATGCGCTCCATTCATCAAAACAACTCCAAAGATCACCCAACGTGAAATACTCAACTGGGTCCCTCTCCCACGGGTGCCATAAACGGTTTAAGTTCCTAATCTCCGTCTAGAAAACGGGAAAATTCAGCAATTACCCCATAATTGGGACAAAAATAAGAAAATGAGCCAACTTTGGATGAACAAACAGAAACATCATACCTGGGGAAGGAATTGTGATTGGACTACCGGTGTTGTGCATTGTAGGAAGAAGTCCAGGTTTGATTGCGATGACCCTTTGTCAAGAATCATGGTTTTAGAGAGAGAAAAGGGACGAAGAAGTGATATTGAGAGAGAAATGGTTTCTCCCCCAAAACTGAAAAAGCAACGTCACAAGGAAGGTTAGAGAGAGAGAGAGCGAGAGATTGACGGGATTTGATTTCCTTTTTAGAAGGAATAGATTGAGACAATAGATTTAACGAGAGAGAGAGAGAGAGAGACAGAAAATGTAAGCGAATTCTATACTTTGACGCTTGGAAAGCTTAATATAGGAAGACTCAAAATATCTCTTCTCTGTGTCTCTGACTCAAAATTCCTTCGCTGGCAAAACGCCAATGTCGTCAAAATTCAGAACTTTTCCGGTCACCGGAGACCAAAATTTCTAGCTTGATTTTCGTTTCGGAGAGAAATAGACCTCCAGCCAACAAGTTTTTTTTATTATTATTAATTTTTTTTATTTGATTGGTTTCCTATGTGCCGCTCGCTTTGTATTCTCTCGCTCCGTTGTTTTCTTTCCTTTTTTCTAATTCTCTAAACTCGAAGAAACCTCAAGCCTCACACACACTCTGCTTTGTTCAATATTAGAGAAAACACTTTTTCTTTACAACAAAACACCACAGAATTCAACTGGGAAATCTTCATGCTAAATCAAGAAACGCGTACCAAATCAAGAAAACCCAAGCAAACGAGGGAATGATTTTTGACCAAATCAAGAAAAACAAAAACCTCTGGCCTTTTTCTTGAATTCCAACAGAAACCCACGTTTTCCGTGATAAAGACTTGATCGTTTATAACGGACGGGATTGTTTTTCCTTCTTTCTCACGGAGAATGATAAAGCAATCAGCTTTCCCGGAAAATGAAAGGCAGAACTAGAACCAGCGAACGGACCAAAAAGGCAGGCAAACCAGAGCAAGAGAAGAACACCACAACCAATACGAGAGAGAGAAAGGCAGAACTAGAACCAGCGAACGGACCAAAAAGGCAGGCAAACCAGAGCAAGAGAAGAACACCACAACCAATACGAGAGAGAGAGAGAGAGAGAGAGAGAGACAGATTACTGACACCAGGCAATAACAAAGGCATCTAAATACAACATTTTTTTTCCATTACAGAAGGCAATAATAAAGGCATATAAATCCAAGATTTTCTTTTTTTTCCCATTCTATGCCATCCCGTGCTCTCTTGTTTCTCTCCCTGGCTCGAATGACTTTATTTTTTCTTTTTTTTATAATAATAATTTTGGAAAGTTTATTTCGTTCTGATTTTCTTCGTGTTTTTATTTTTATTTTTTTTTCTCTAAATCCTTATGTTGGGGGGACTTGATGGAATTGGGTCAATGTCTTGTGTTAGCAGCCTGGCTTGAGGTCTTGGAAGTTCTCAATTAATCCCCACATACTCCGAACTTCAAAACCCTAAAAAAAAAAAAAAAAGCAGAAATAGAGAGATTATTGACGTCAATCTTACTTGTGGGAAACGTGTTCAGCAAATAATAATAGCTCGT
Organism: Bruguiera gymnorhiza; assembly: GCA_020883675.1. Taxonomy (NCBI): domain Eukaryota; kingdom Viridiplantae; phylum Streptophyta; class Magnoliopsida; order Malpighiales; family Rhizophoraceae; genus Bruguiera; species Bruguiera gymnorhiza. The sequence continues at coordinate 2,648,465 of JAIRCJ010001053.1, forward strand.
ATGTTTAAACATCTTAATGTTTGACTGTTATTCTCTCGCTACTTTGTGACTTACTCTTTTTCCAAAATAAACTGCTTCCAACACCGTTGGCCAGACTATGAATTAGAACTTAGACCAGTTGCCCGACCAATGAACCACTATTTCAAATCGGTTTAATTCTCTGAATTCAGTTGACCTAATGTCTCGGATTAACCCGTAGAGCCGTTGACCGAAACCGAGACTACATGTCGACATTTAATGGTAAAATAACGTCTTTTCAAACGTTGCCAATCTCATTTGGACCAATTGAAAGGTATTGATATATTTTCACCAATCAATCAGTTAGCAATGTATTCTTAAACGTCATGTTACGGGGACAAGCTATCAAAAAATCTCGCATCCATTGTTTTAGAAATGTTATCTACCTTGTTTAGAATTCTCCCGACAGTTGTTAACAAAAACGAGTTGTTGCTTGTCACGAGTGAGCTTGTCTCAATTGTCACTCCAAGTTTTTTGGGAGAGGTCAAGTGAACTGTTGACCCATAGATTATAGCAAAACTTGAAAAAGTGAATTATTAACAATGGAAGGACATTTATACCAGACACTATAGAAAATAACAAAAGGAATAACTTTAAGCTTAAAATTTTGGTTTCATGGTTGCTACTTTTATTTTTCCCAATTGGCGTGTGTTGGTCAACATTTGTCCCTTTTATTATATCAGGATTTGTCCTCTTCGTGTTGAATTTGGCAAATTCAGCACTCTCGCTCTCATGCTTGCGTGTGTGATTTTTTTTTTTTTTTGTCTATTACAAACTCTATTTTCGTAGGTATCACTGCCCGTCTCCTTGAATCGTATCAATTGCCATTTTGTTGCTTCGCATATCCACAACTCCTCTCTTCTTTTCTTTCGTCTAAAAATATTACAACACACCTCGTGGTTGTGGCAGAACAATCCCCGCGTAAAACGAAAAAGTAGTACTGCTAGAGCTGGATGTACTAACATTTTTACCGATCGATTACATCGAGAAAACATGATGATCATTTGAAAGAGATAAAAAAAAAAAAGGGGAAAACCGAGACCAAGGGTGTGAGCAATTAACGTGAACCATCGCGTCATTGAAGCCAAGAGGGAAAACATAAACGTGAAATTAAGTAGGCTAATTTCTATTTATTTATCGACTAGCTTGGCAAGATGTCAGCATAGCGACACTCGTGACACTATTGTTTTTAGCGGAAACATGACTCTGTCAAGAGGAAGAGAAGAGAAGATAACAAACTTCCTCGAGCGACGAACATTGTAAAACGTGGACTTCCATGGCCGCAAACAAACACCGAAGTGGTGTGACGGGCAGAAAACGACACAACCAATCCCTTGGGTCTTTATTTTTCTCTCGGAGTTCACATGTATTGTGCACAATGAGAGCCCCACAGCTTACTTCTTGTTCAAAGAAATTTAAGCCCTCCCTACTCCTGAAGTCCAAGACCCAGACGCGGCCTCTGTTTTTCCTTGAATTTCTTTGTCCCATTCTGCGACCCAAGATTATCCTAAATTAGAAAAAAAAAAAAAACACTTATATCTATGGTCAGAAATAGCTAGACTAATTAGTCTATATTATGGTCATCACAATACTAATCTTACGTGGGTTCAATGATCATCACGGTTTAATTCTTCGAAAATTTTTTTGGGTTTAACCCTGCAAATAAAATAATAACGATAATGTCAAATTTGTCCGATTTTAATTAAAAAAAAAAAGAAAGAAAAGAGGATAATGACCCACATGAAGACATTTTCTGTTACTTATAATGAAACGTTGCCGAATTCTTTGAAAATTTTGGTGGAAGAAGTCCAAAGGATTATCTCCTTCATTTCCAGATGAAGACAGGGAAGTAAAACCTGGTGGACTCACTTCAATCTTGGGTGACCATTGTTAAAAGGTCAGTTGATGCTGGCTCAAAAAAATAAAAATAAAAAAAAGGCAGAAAACTCTAAATGGCTCTCGAGATTTTGGGTCCTTCTTGGAAACACTTTAGGATCTAAAATAATTGTCAATACTGAAAACTACATTTAACAAAAAAAAAAAACAGGGAGAGAGAGAGAGAGAGAGAGATCGCCAAAAGTCCAATTGCCTATTAACCATTGTCATTTACGCACGGTTACTAGTTCGGGCAACCTAAGGTGCTTGGAATTTTCCGAGGCCACAGCCTATATCCGGCTACTAAATGAAGCAATAGGTGCACCTCCCAAGCTATCTAACCGAAAATACAAAGGCATTTGTAGGCCCCGACCACTCTCAACAAGGCAACAACCGTTACAATGTCATGGGCCTCTTTTAGGGTCATTAGGTAACAACCATGGTCTCTTTTATATGCATTGCGTCACCAGGTGGTATGTCGCGAGCCACTCATCCCATCCGATGAAGACAAAAGCAGATAATGATCACGAACAAGTGGGCTTAAGGGATATTCTCGTGGAATTTATTTTATTGTGACCTGGATTGGAAGTGCTAGTTTTAATAAATGAAATTTAAAGCATGCCCACTTACTCAAACAACTGTTCATTTTTATTTATTTATTTTTTATTTTGTGTTTTTTTTTTCCCATCATCGAATTGGACAAATAGCACATTCATTTTAGAGCCTTTCTTTTTATCCCAGTAAACAACATTCTTTTTAGAGGTGGTGAAATGTTATTGAATTCGTTTTTTCAAATTTTGTTGGCATGTAATTGCCCGTCACCATGCATCTGAGTACCTTTTCTTTTTAAAGGCAGATTAAAAAAAAAAAAAACAAAAAGGCAACCCCAATACTTACTAAAGAATCCTCAAAGAACAAATCACTAATACGAAAATCGATTACTTAGGATTACCCAGTACATAGACAATATTGATGTGCATCCATACGTATATCTTAAAGAGTTCAAACATGCTCACAATCGTATGTGCACAAAAGTTATCTTTCTTTCTTTCTTTTTCTTTTTTTTTTAATTTTTTTGGAACGGATGCACAAAGATTACCTAGTTCAAACGGAGAGACGAATCGAAACGAGTAGCTTTACAATATTAAATAATATCACGTACAATGTATCCGATTCATTTATTACGCTCCATTTAACAACTGCCACTTCATTAAAATCCGTACGTTGTGGGTTTCAAAAGTCAGACACGGTGAGTATGTGTCTCTGCAATTGACACGTGTGATGAGATCCTTGGAGAGGAATTGATCGCGAATTAAATAATATTTTAGGAAACATGAAAAAGACAAAGAAATAAAGTTGTTTGGGTAGTCGTTGGGATCTTTGGCGATCCAAATGCTTCCCGTTTCCTGACGGGGTAAAAAGGATATATATATATATATATATATATGTTGTTATTATTATTATTATTATTATTATTATTATTATTATTATTATTATTATTATTATGGGGGCAACTTCTTCTAGTTGGGTGGCCAATTCCCATCAATTTCGCAGCCGTCACTGTTGTTTTTTTTTAATTTTTTTATTTTTTTTTATTTTTACAAGTGAGGTTTGAGATTTTTTACAAATTGCTACCCATGAGAATGCCCAATTTAGATGTACTACATTACTGAGAATTTCAATTTTTATCTCGAAATTCCTTCGGCTTAGTTCGTGTATGCTCGAACCTAATAAAGCCTATAATTACAACTTTGACAAAAAAAAAAACATTAAATCTTAAATATTAAAATTTATGATCCTCTTGTACGTCTCCTTTCTATATCCCCCAGATAATTTGACCATAGTTAAAAAAAAAACAAAAAAAAAAAGAAAACAACAACTTATCCTGGAAAAAAATACACCGCACGAAAATACAATTAGAACTTCAGTTCCATTAGTATGCGTACTTGGTCATTTTTTATGAAATATTTTGGAAAAAGTGGATCAAACTCTTGAAGACATCCTCTCCGGCGCAAGGCGTTGGTTGCAATCAAAATTAGCCCCGGTGGTGTAACGTCGGAATATAATTAAATCGATGACAGGTGGCTGTATGTATCTTATCCGGATGACAGGGTCCATAACATACATGCAATAGGTCAAAACTTAAAAGCTTTTTTTTTTTATTTATTATTAATGGGATGAGGAAAGATATCTACAAGAAGAATATTCCTGAAGATATTACCAACTCGACCTTTGTCAGTTCCTCCCAATCCGTCGTGGTCTTGATGTGATCTTTAGAAAAATGACCCCATCTGATATTAGGGAAGAAAAAAAAAGAAAAGAAAAAGAAAGAGAATGGGTTCATTTTCTCCCGGTAGATGTCCAGGAAGACGCACGCTGGTTTATTCCCCAAACAAAAAAAAGAAAAAAATGTTAAGAGTTGTCCACTGCCAAAGTGACTGAAACCTTTCTTGTAACAGTACTGCTTTTTTTTTTAATTTTTTATTTTTTCTTATAAAATTAAAGTGGAGAGATAAAAAAAAAAACCAAGATTAATCAATTCAAGAATCGTGCTATTTAGTTCCATCCACCGTTGGCAATATCTCACACATGCAGTTCATATTGGAAAGCATTTTCTGTCTCTGTCATATTTAGAATAATTATAAGCTCATTATCCCGAGATGATAAATCGAAGCCGCACAATTGCTTGGAGCTTTGCCCCACAAGTCATGTCATCCGTGTAGGCCAGCGACGGACGATCATTTTCCATCAATTTCCCATCTGTTTGGTATTTTGCTGCCTAAATAAGAAATTAGGCGCTACCCGTTTTTTTTTCTTTTTATAAAAAATTAGAATGTTTAGTTATATAATAAAAATAATTTTTTATTTTATATAAATTTTACATTATTTTTTTTAGAATTATGAATCAAAATTTTTAAATAAAAATATAATTTTTTAATTATTAAATGTCAAGACCTCTAAATAAAAATTTAAAGTTTTAATTATTAAAAATCTCTCTAACAATTCACTGTAGTTATTTCTCAATCAAAACTATATGTATTATTTTGGTACTCGTCTCTTGGCCAAGTGATTAGGACCACAAATTTACGCAATTAAGCTTTTGTTTGGTTGATAGGAGCCTTTAATTTTTTTTATTTATTAAGAAATTTATTGAAGTGTGATTAATATAATAAAAATAATTTTTTATTTTTATAAATCTCATTTTTTTATCAAAATAAACATTCAATTTTTTAAAGATATAAATATAAATTTTTAACTATTAAAACATTTTAAAAAAAAACATGAGAAGTTTTATTTGTCAAGAGGCTTGTTTTAACTTTTTTTTTTTTTTCCCTCAATCCATCAAGCTAGCCTTGAAAAGAAACGATATTGGGAATAAAATTTTATGGCAAAATAGTCCGTGTAATTAGTATTTGGATCAATCTTTTGGCAAGTCCAAACTCATTCAAAAGAAAAAAAAAAAAAAAACAAACATCTTGAATTAAGCTTAAATAGTGTTCCGGGTTAGCTTTGATCTCGGATATGAGTTGAGCTCCATTTGTAACTTTGAAGGCTTTGAAGTTCTCAGAAAACCATCGGCTAATAAAGCTTTTGTCTTATCCGTGAGGATTATCAAAAGGGGTCAAGCACTGATATCGCCGAAAACCAAAAAAGAAGATTAGAGATTGAATTCAAAGCCCACCCGTTTGAAATTCGAATTCGAATAACAGCCTTCTAGCCTTGGGCTTGGTAGCAATTTCCGATGTTGGAAATGCAATTGGACACTACTCCCTTGGACTATGAAAAGAACAGTCTAAAACTGACAGTCTAAGTTGCCCACAACTTAGTAATCTATCTTTTTGGGCTTTCATCAGCCAATTGTTACCACATAACTGTAAATTAAATAACAAAAATACTTTTTTATTTTTATAAATAATGACAATTCATTCCTTAAAATTAGAATTTAAAATTTTAAGAATAAATATCTAAAATTTTAATTATTAAAATATTTATTTTGAAAAATACCTTATATTTAATTTGAGAAATATAATAATTAATAATTTTTATACAAATATTTGAATTTAAATTCTATAATAAAAAAAGTGAGAATTAATATTTTTAACTCATAACTCAAGAAATTTCTTTATATATATATAAATGATTCCCTTGACTCAAACTTGCAGTGGGTCAATTTCAGCTTCATAACTTATGCCATACAGCAAACATGGCAAAGACTCGTGGCAATGTCTTTTACCTAAAAAAAATGTGTCATGGAGTGATTCTTTCTTCATAAAGAAGACAACATTAAAGTTTGTCACCCTTCCAATCATGTTGTTTTACACCAGTTCGTTGGGAAAATGCCTGTGGACAGCATATACTTTTTGACCCAAAAGCAAAAGAAGAAATAAGATTACCCCCCATTACCTTACCTTGCCTAGAAACAACAATAATTATTATTTGAGCATCATTACCCGATAAAAACCACGTACAGGTTGCAAGCTTTCATTTGTTGTTTCCACCTTGCCTTTAAACTCTTCCCAATTGCTTTCTCTTAATCCTGACGGTGATATTCAGAAATCATGGTAAGAATTGTTGAGAATGATCAGAGGAGAATGAAAAGAAAGGGCCCACAATATTTGAGAAAATGATGCGAGGGTTGTGAAGTAATTGCAAAAGGAGGTCCGCTACATGGACAGAAGCTCTTAGGCAGTGTCACTAGATGCAGAGATACAGTATCACTATATATATATATATATATGATATGCATATGTCAATGTTTTAGACACGACCTCTGATTAAATATAATTTAATTTTCATATTTTACATCAAATAAAAATAGAAAAAGTTTAGATTATTTTTTTAAAAAAAAATAATAATTATGTGACAAATAGTATTAAAATTGATCCGATCTCCATATCTTTTATCAAGTACTTCACCCAGAAGATATCTTTTGTTAAGTGGTTCACCCGAAAATAGGCAGGAGAGTCTTGACTTGGCGGGTAAAAATGTCATGGATAAATTATATTTTGGATATAAACGGAATATAATCCGACTTTTATATTTCACGTTAAATAAAAAAAAATTTAACTCATATAGATATTATATACCTAATCGATCTCTTTTTAGAAAAATATAATAATCACGTGACACGTACATCTCAAGTAAAATATATAAATGTGTTAGATACTTGGTTTTTTCACATTTTATTTTAACTACTCGCAGATCATATATTTTTTGTTTACACACGACTATGTCACAGCGTTTGCAACCCATCGTCTCCCTCTGACCCTCTACTTTTATTGTTGAAAAAGGGTGATGGATCAACTCACAAACATGATAAATTATGCCAAAAGTTGACTTCTTTTGAGCAAAGAGAACAAAAAAAAAAAGAAGTTAGAAAAATGCCAAAAGACAAGGGAGAAAAGATGGTAGACATCGTGACTCTCTGTCCACACTTTACTCTCTGGGGATCCACGAGCCAATCTTTGAAAATTCAAATGTTTTTGTTCAACAATAGTTTTAAGCGTCAAAGAATAGACTTTTTTGAACCATAGAATATAACTCCATTTTGGAATGTCGAAAAAAGATTGTTTCAGATCTCCTGATTATTTTTCATTTGGCTTCTTTAGACTTTGAAATTTTACTACAGTTGGAATCTTGGTTTGATACATAACAGTAAAAAGATTCCCGGAAGAGAAACAAAGTCTTCTTCCTTCTTTTCTCATTACTCATTTGAACTTCGCTCACTGTGAAAATTGGTCTGATTGAGGAGGAGTTAAGTGTACTTTACTCATTACTGATTCGGTTTTAAATTTTATAATAGAAGATGAATTTAAATTATTCTTCTAATTAAACCAAAAACAACCTTTAATCTAGTACATATAAAATGGGATGAGATGTCACTTTATACTGACGGCCACTATAAGGTATCTTGAACTTAGCCCCAAAAATCATTCATTAGCACCAAGATTAATGAATATGTTTCTCTCTGTCTTTTCTACTGTAATTAATTATATATAATGGCTAAAACTGGTTCCTCTGCCAGACGCAGGCTTTTTGGAGGTCAAAAGCCATTTATTTTTAAATTATATTTTTATTAAGCATACAAAATAATTATATATATTATTATATTATTAATATTAATAATTTTAAATATACTTTAAATATATATATATATATGCATAATTAATTAATTTTTCCTCTTATTAATATATATACAAATTTTATTTAAAGATATATGATTATAGTAAAAATAAAAAATAATTATTACATTAGAGTAAACTTTTTATAAGTATTAATAATTTTAATTTTGTCAATTTAAGTATGTATTATTTATATAAAATTATTTCATTTTAAAACTTAAAATTAATATTGAATGAAGATATTTTTATTTACCTGTGAACCAATCTGTCTGCTTTGAATCTGGCAAGTTGTTGCCAGAAAAATAATGTCTCGAGTTGAACAATTGCAGTCGTGCCGGGACAAACGGACAACTTGTGACAGAAGCAGCAAGAGAGTGACTAGTCCAAGGCAATTAAGTGCGAGCCAATAACCGATGGAGATTGCCATTTTTGTTGTACAACGAAATAAATGAAGGAGACCAAACCCCCCAACCGATCAATTGAATCTACGTAAGGTTTTTCCGACCATTGTTTGTGGAACTGGGGTTTCATTCGTCCATTAACGACGATGGTCTACTTCTTTTCTAGTCTCACCTAGAAGCAATCTCCTTTAATATTAATTATTTTAGTATGTCTCGAGTCATAATGCAGTTCAAGTTACTATGATTACAAATTGATACCAATCACATTGTATTGAATAGATGAATGAGCATTGACTACAAGTAACCTTTTAAAAAAAAAAAAAAACTTTTAAATTATATCAACTACCGAATGCATTATAGATAATAAAGTTTGCCCATTGCACGGGTATAATAACTCCAGCAAATTCGAAGATCTCACCGAGCTGATTAATACAACAACAGGCTAACGTTACCATATTTACATATTGACCATATTACTTGGCCCGATGATTACTCGGCCACATAGAAAAAACACTATATGAACAAAGAGAGACTTTCATTCGCATCTCTTTTGTACATATTGACCATATTACATGACTAGCGAAGTTGAAAAGCAAACAATATTCGGACAATGAGAGCCCAGAAAAAGGTATAAAAATAAGGATGGGCTAGCAACAAGAAAAAGGACACAAACCCTCCCCCTCCCCCTCCCCCTCCCCTCTGGGTTCAAACCTTCCCTGTGAAAAGAACAAAAAAAAAAAAGGGACACAGAAGAAGGAGGAAGTATGGTTGCAAAGTGGTGTACGCGTACATAACGTTGTGCTTGGGCACAAATGATTCTGGCGTATAGGCATGCTTGGGGCTGCTTTGGGGACAGATTCCCCCCTCCCCCCCCCTTTTTTTTATTTTGTTTCCTGTTGGGGACAGATTCCTTTTGTAGGCAATTAATGTTGTCTACGAAGAAAAAGCCCGACTAGGCCCGTAGGCCCGTCAACTTTTTCCCTCCACTCTACCTTTCGTAGCCTTGCCTGAACCCATAATAACAAATTTAATTTTTAATTGCAAAACCAAAAAGAAGACAGCAAAGCCAAGAACAGAGAGAGCAAGCGACTCTCACCAGCCAAATATCTTTTATGAATTGGCGTGGTGGCGTGGATTTTTAATTAAGATTTTTTTTAATTTATTAAAAAATTTATTAAAGTGTAAATTATATAATATAGTAATTTTTTATCTTCATAATTTTATTTTAAAAAAAAATTCTAAATTATTAGTGGCCGAGAGCACGCTTAATTAAGATTTTGCTCGTGAGCATTTTCGGCACGTCGCGTGAATCCCAAATTCTATGTGTCGGTTCTGGCGTGGCTTTTTAGCGCTTTTTCCCGCTTCTTGAATTTCTTATTAAACTAGTTTCAATTCGCGCACTCCACCTGCGCGTGAACCGGTACGATCGTCTTCCAAACAGGGAGATTAAGTCTCCGTTGAAAAATATTTTTGTATATAAAATATTTTTACTGAAAAAAATATTTATTTTTTAAAAATATTTTTAATATTTAGTTAAAATATTAAAATTTAATAAAAAAATTTTTATTTAAAAATTATATATATATATATATACTATTTCATTTTTCTTTTATACATGGTACGCAGGTATTAATTTTGAAAAAAAATTATTCTCTTTTTAATATTTAATTAAAATATTAAAATTTGATAAAAATATATTTTTTAATTTAATTTATATATTTAAAAAATAAAGAAATATAAGATTATTTTCATTTTTTCTTACATGGTGTTGACTTTAAAAAAATTTACGTTTTTTTTTGTTGTTTGTCTTAGAAAATATTTTCATTTTTTTACATTCTATAAAATATTTTATAAAAAATAAGTGGGTTTTTTATTGACTCAAAAAATATTTTTTACTGACTTTGTTTTTTTTTGTGAAATAAATATCAAAAAAAACATTTTTCAAAAAATAAATGGAGCTTAAATAATTAATCTTATTTGTTCAATCTCCAATTACAAATAATATTTAGCACGTTATTGAGAAGGACAAAAGGAAAATTATATGTATTTGTTTCTGTTGGTAAAAAAAAAAAAGAAGAAAACAAGAATTTAACACATTCTTATCTTTTTTTTTTATATATATAGAAAAAATCAAATAGTTATAAATATTATCTTAAAAATAAATAATTGAACTAGATGCACACACTAAACTTGTAATGCCATGGGGTTTAGTAGCTGTTACTAATGCAAGAATCTATGTTTGACACCAGACATCGATTGAGATGACTAGTGATCTAACTTCGTTTAAAGTAGGAATTCTTAGTTTTAACGTGCAAACAATGACTTTGGGGAATTATGCTACCCACACTACTTATACCCCACCAAAACCAAAAAAAAAAAAAAAAGAAAAAGAAAAATCAGATTGAATCATCGCAAACCCCTCCAGAATATCCCTGATTGTAAGGGACGGCAGACCTTGGATTCCATTTTTAGACAGATTTATTTCAATAATTTATTATTAATAAAACAATACGATGAGAGTTTCTAATTTAATTTATATACAATATAAAGTCAAATTAATTTAATTTTAAAAATAAAAAAAATAAATAAATGATGAGGGAATATTGTTTTTATGGCTTACGAGAGTGGACAATTGTAAGCTACAAATCGTTAGACAGTAAAATGCTAACGAACGATGAATAAAGTCTTCGACACTAAGGTGTTCGGTGAAAGTAGAGTGTTAGATTTAAAATTAAAAAATTATTGTAGTTGAGATGTAATTAATCCCACTTAAAGTAATTATTGCCTAAATGATAGATTTTTTTTTATTTATAAAAAATAATTAAATTATTGTGCAGTCCATACATTTTAACGCACACCAACAGTAACTGCCGGCCAACTCCTCTCTCTCTCTCTCTCTCTCTCGGCCTTTGCAATTAATGCACACATCACCTTTCTCGCTAGTGATGTAATCGAAGCCCCCCCCCCTCTCTCTCTCTCTCTCTCTCTCTCTCTCTCTCTCTCTCTCTCTTTTCCCGGGGTTTGGCCGTTCTGGTCAAAAAGTCTGAACTCGCAGCTATAAACAAAAAGTACCCTTTTGATCTTGGGTTCATGCTTGGCTCTCTAAAGGGAGGGTTGCTCCGAATCTTGAATGCCTCCGATGTTATTCTTTAACAATTCTTGGGCTTTTATTTTCAAGATCACTGTCCGTTTGTGAATTGTGAGTGACTCCTAACTTCGACTGGGCTTCATTAATGTCCTCGTTATTATACTCTCTGTTTGTTTATCAAGAGAATTGAGCAAAGAAAAGGAAATAAAAAAGTAGGACAAACATGCTTTGCTACCCAGTTTTTCTAAAGTGGGTTGCGTACAAAACACACTCTATTGAATGAAATTTTACTTTGTTTTTTTTTTTTTTTGTCAGTAGTGGAAATTCACTTCTTTGAATCTTTAAGTTGTTCTCCGCATTTTCCGGGTCTCTCAATAGGACTCCAATTTTTTTTTTATAATAATAATTTTCGGTTAGTTTCTTTACTTCTTCTTGTGGTTTTGTTACCTTACAAAATGATAATTGTTATTTGATATCTTTCTTTTTCTTTTTCTTTTTGTTAGTCTTTTCAAGGTCCTTGGTGATTCTGTTTTGACAAGATCATACCTTTCTTTCGTCCTTTTCTGCTTTATCTCTTCTCGGTTTTAGCTGTCGTGGGAATTCAAGGATTGCTGTATCTCTCTCTCTCTCTCTCTCTCTCTCTCTCTCTCTCCTATTAAAAAGAGTATTTATTGTGTAATGGATTTCTTTTTCTATATGGCATGATGGCATCAATCACATTTCATGGTTAAATTCTCCAATTTCTTTACTTTCGAGCGTATTCTGGGCATGCAATCAGAGAGTGGATGCTTTCTAGTTGGCGTGATGTGGAGCAGTGTGTTTGTTTGGAAACTGATATCCCTGATCCTTAAATCTTTGTTTTGATCCTTTTCATTTGTTCTTGTTGCGAAACTCGCTATGGAAGGTAAGAACTTATGAATTATCTAGCATGAGTAATATATTTTTTTTGACTGAAGACACAACTCGTTTCCCTTTTTGTTTTGTTCTTTTTGGGGGGGGGTCCTGCAATTCTTAATTTTATAATTCGTTGGATATATTATATTGCAACTTCTCTCCAACTCCGTTTAATGAGGATCCTCATGAAGGACGAGAGGATTAGAACAACTACTTCACTATATTCTATTCCAAGTTCACATGAAAGATTTTAATAGTTGCCGGTTGAGAGTTTCCTTTAGCGGGTTTCTTGTGAGATATGGAATAAACAATTTGAGTTAACTAATGTCCTTTCTCGTTTATGATCAGCTGGTTTCATTGTCCATTCACGTAACTGCCGACAGCTCGTATTTGACCAGGATTAAAAGACCCCAGTCTTCTAGGTTGAAGCATGAAGATACTTTTTGGTTTCATGTGGGAGAATCTTTGGTGTTCTAGACAATCTTCTACTAGTTGACTTTCTAGCAGTTGGTGAAAAATGATGTTTGAGATCTGTTCTGGAAAAAGCATGAAACTTGCCAATTAATTACAGAATAGATGCCTTTTTTGTTCTGGAGTTGAGCAAATGGGGGCCTGTGTCTCGACTAGTAGTCGGAGTACTTGCAGTAGCAGAAGTGATGGGGAGGCAGTTCGTCCCTCTTGCTTGGAGATTGGATGCTGTGGTCAAAAGAGAATGAAAAGAACATTCTCTGACCAAGTAGTCGCACTACACAATTTGTCATCCATACCCAACAGAATTTTCACAAATGGAAAGAGCCGAAGTTCATGTATATTCACTCAGCAGGGTCGGAAGGGTATCAATCAGGATGCAATGATTGTATGGGAAGTAAGTTTGATTCCTTTCTGCTGGGATCAATTTATCTAATATCGTTTGGAGGTTACTTGCTTTATGCAACTCTGAATGTCTGCAGGATTTCTTGTTGGACGATGTCACTTTTTGTGGTGTCTTTGATGGCCATGGTCCACAAGGCCATCTTGTTGCTCGGAAGGTCAGGGACACCCTTCCTGTAAAGTTACTGTCATTCTTGCATTCCTCCCAGCCGAGGGAAAATGAGTTAGGCCAAGCCTGTTTCAGAGGGAACTCAATGAAGCCGGATGGCGTATACTCTGAGAAAGATGACTTGGCTGAGGACAAATTGAGTTCCTTGTGGAGAGAGGCATTCCTCAAGTCATACAAGTCCATGGACAAAGAGCTAAGATCCCATCCTAATTTGGATTGCTTCTGTAGTGGCAGCACTGCTGTCACTATAATAAAACAGGTATTACCTGGTACTTTTTCATATGCAGTTCAGTTAGCTCGAGTCTTATTATGTGGGATTATTTGTGATTTTGAAGGGCTCAAACCTTTTTATGGGAAATATTGGGGATTCTCGTGCAATCATGGGATCTAAGGGAATCAATGATACCATGGTCGCAATCCAGTTGACTGTGGATCTGAAGCCTGACTTACCGAGTAGGTCATATGTATTTTTTATCAGCACTTCCTTGTGTCGTCTGCTTTTGTATGTGAACCCAACAATTGATGTGAAGCCAAACTATCGCAGGGGAAGCTGAAAGGATCAAGCGGTGTAAAGGAAGGGTCTTTGCATTGCAAGATGAGCCTGAAGTGCAAAGAGTTTGGTTGCCATTTGATGATGCCCCTGGCCTGGCAATGGCTCGAGCATTTGGGGACTTCTGTTTAAAGGATTATGGAGTGATATCCATACCTGAATTTTCTCATCGATTACTTACGGACAGAGATCAGTTTATCGTTCTTGCCTCAGATGGGGTATGATTTTATTTCTAGTTTCTTTTCCACATTATTTTCTCTGCTATTGGAGAGAGAATCCTTTTTTTTTTTTTTCTGGGTTTGTGAATTCACCATGATATTTCTTTGATCTGATGTTTGTGAGGATCTTTGTCTTGCTAACAGAAAATAAAGTACATTTAACCATTGCCTTGAAATGCCTTCGGTCTATGTGACATAAACTGTTAAACTGATAACTTTACCATCTAATAGTGGTTGTTATGGCAGTCAGGAACACTTGTTAGCATCAAGTGTACTTACCAACCATCAATCAGAATGCAGTACATCTTCGAGGGGTATAAACAGTGAAGGTTGATAAAGTGGATTCATGTCTGTACTTAGTTTTTGCTCTGAATCTATGAACTCTAGAAAACTATGGTAGTATATCCAGGTGTTAATTTCCTTCAGACCGTATTGAAATTTATGTGGCATGGTTGGCATTCCACCATGTTTGAGCAACATGATTAATTAACACTATCATTTGGCATTTTCATTCTTGCTGCAGAGGATTTTCATCATTAAGGTGATACATAGGATGCTTTTTTGGGTTTAGTTTGTGTCTTTATTGTAATTCTGTGACAGGCAAGCCAACAATTGCTTGAATATTTTATACAGGACCTCAGAAGAATGCAATTATCTTTATCAATAAACAATGCTTTACATTCCCTTCTTCCCCCTGGTTGTTTCATGTTATTGTTATACATAACCAACCTGGTTGCCTTACCTGTGCACCTGAAGAAAATGTGGCATCAATTGAAATCTCAGTATATGGCATTGTTTGGTATTGGCTTATGAGATTTATGAGAATATGCATTACTTGGTGAGTGGCCTATATTGAGTTACTGACTTAGCAACTAGAGTTCAAGTTAGTCAAAGAGAACAATGGAGATTTTATGTGAACTTCAAATCATTGATAAAGAGTTTCATCTGCAACAAATATCAACAAAGAGTGCATCACTTGCATGCTCTCGTAAATTTGGTGGTCTTACATGGTCTTGTTGTCATCTATTTGTAACATTACTACTCATGATTCTTGCTGCATGGAGTGCTCATTATTTTGCTATAAATCAAAGCAAAATTTGGCAGTCAAGCATAAGCCACCCTTGTTCTATTCTTTCGCTGTCCTCCATTTTCTCAGACCATGCTTATTGCTCGGTGAATGCGTAGCATGAAATCAGGTTTCTGTGAAGTTCCTCGGTATTATGATCTCCATTAAAAGGACAATCAGATCAATCCATTCTCCATCAACCCATTGGTTCAGAAACAAGGGGTGGCTTCAACTATGGATTGAAGTTGGTGATGTACCAAATCTCACTGAAAAGCCTAAGGTGGCTTGAAAGTTCTCCAAATAGAATGATCAATACTCACTTGAGCAAATTACATTCATTGGAAACCTCAAATATATTGCTAATAAAAGAGGCTTTGTTAGTTACAACCGTAGTTCTGCCGTGCCTGTTTTCTTTGAGATGATGCCTCTTTTGTGAAAGGACTTGTCTCTATGGTATGCTAAACTAGCTTATTATTCAATTTCAAACTGATTTCCTTGAATATAAAATCCTGAGTTTGCATTGCCGCAGGTTTGGGATGTCCTGAGCAATGAAGAGGTGGTTGAGATTGTCTACTCAGCTCCAACACGGTCATCAGCTGCTAGAATTCTGGTGGACTCGGCAGCTCGTGAATGGAAGCTCAAATACCCAACTTCAAAGATGGATGATTGTGTGGTTGTTTGCTTATTTTTAGATGGGAAAATGGATTCAGAATCTGATTACGAAGAACAAGGCTTTTCTTCAGTAACACTCCAGAGCAATCATTCTGGCAATGCAGTTGAATCAGATGATGGCCAGAGGTTTGAGCCATATTTGCAAAGAAACATTACGGTGAGATCATCGGAGGAAAACGATTCTTACGGGGGGTTAGCAGTTGAAGTTGATGGAAGTGGGGAACTGGCAGCTGCTGAAGATCAGAGTTGGTCAGGCTTGGAAGGCGTTACACGAGTTAACTCGCTCGTTCAGCTTCCCAGATTTTCTGAGGAAAGGCCGAAACTGTAATTTGTTGGGGATCTCTAGATATGTGATGGGGCTGAGTCATCGTAATATTTTGACTTTTGAGCCTCATCAAATTTAGGGAAGGTCATTGTGGTCTGGCGACACTGTGTTGAGACGTATGCAACAGGGTTGTAGCAAAGACAGTTTTCACGAAATTGAACCGAATCAATATAGTTGTGTAATCTACATCATTTCACATCATGTCAGTGTCTTTTATCCACTTGCAGTTGCAGGTGGGTGGAAAGCCTCTGGCTCAACCCATTCTGGGTGAGGCCACGTCTCCTTCGTCTTTACTGGGAATGCAATTGGCTGCAGCATGCAATTCTCTGCAGAAAATTATGTCCTTTCCCACATACATAACCGAACTTAGTGTGCACTGAGGTATAATTGAACTTTAGAAACATGGGAATATAACAATAAGCAGTCCTGGAGATGCTATTTTCGGTAATTTGGTGGGAAGAGCGGCTATTAGTCTTCATGATAGCCCAATAGCCCAAGCAGAACCAAACTAATTATGGTCTCTGATCCCTATTATACAAAAAAATTGAAAAAAAAATCTAAAGGCCACTTCTCAAAATTCAGAAAAAAGAGAAGCTACGGATGAAAGGACGTTCACGTTTGGAGGCTCATAAATCAACCAAGTATAGGTCGCGTCACTGACTGCTAGGGGTTGGTGATGGAAAATAAGATCACAATTCAGTAAGCGTTGAAGTAGGGTCAAGTAACTCCACAGGCGTCAAGTTATCATCAGCCAACAAATGAACCCTTCTCCATCTGCGACAACTTTTTACAGAGAACTCTGCAATTTGTAAATTTTCCCAATTTCCTTAATGTTTTTTTCTTAACGCTTTATATTGTTTCTGATGTTTGTGAGTGAGCTTATTTTCGGGCATGGGAACTAGTTACAACATCATTAAAGGATAGCTTAAGCAATAACTATGGGGAAAAGGTGGGTGACGATAAACAGCAATTTTCCCAAGTTGTCTTTATCCCTCAATCATGAAATTTATGCTTGTGGAGTATTCATTGTTCTTACATATTTTTATTTTGTCATTAAATACAATCTGTGTTAAGTGTTTTAAGTCTGGGTAAACTCTAAGTGGTCTAGATCTTATATATTTTGATTTTCGGTCTTATCAGTTATTCTCATCAGCTTTTATAGAGCATGTTCTGCTCTTTGATTTTGTATAGACAAAGAACGCTTCAAAAGAATAGTTGTAGAATATGAACAATAAACATACCCTTATTAGAAAGTACACACCCCATGGAAACCTTGCAGCACTTTGAGAAATGATGAGGATAAGCTTCAGGGTGTCGTTGCAGCAAAAAAATTTGAACTAGGCATCAAGCATCCTTATGTTGGCCTATGCATGGAAGTTAATTAGATGCTGGAAAACTTCTTCACAGCCTGCATGCTACAAGACTAAAACATAACCATATACTAGACTCGCTGGAAAGGGCAATAGCTGAAACTATCCAATAGACATCGTATTGTTGCACGTTCACGGATGAACTGCTGCGGGAACAGAACCAACATGGCCAGGATTTGGGACCCCAAACCAAGGGTTAGGGACAAATGTATTGTCTCCGCCTGGAAATTAGGTGCCTGGGCCTGGAATCGGATCATACGAAGAAACGCTGAAAACCGATGGCACGAGCACGTGGCCAACGCCTGGAATGAGAAAACTGCGGTGGAATTTAAGAAACTCAGGCTGTTTCACGTCCACATTCTTAGAGTTTTTGGCTATTTGGCGCCCGGCAGGTCCTCGGCCAATTGAAACCAGGACAAGGAGAGATGAAAGAGAGACCTGGACTCTGTAAGCCATCGTACTTGGAGCTCAGAACACTGGAATGGGATTACGCTGTGTGATGCAGAACTGGGGGGATACTTTCCATTCTTATAGTTCAGATTTCACCTTGTTGGGTGATCTCTTGACGGCCAATCAT